>OU611774.1:15000000-20000000 GCA_914767645.1 Hydraecia micacea
AATTACGTATCTAATAACTTAAGACAGAAGGTCCCTTAAGTAGGGACTGAATAAATTAACCGACTTGGTATTACATGGATCTGAACTTTTTACGGTAAAAAACTGAGTTGCGAGACTTGATTTTTTTACAAGTTATGTTTTTGATGGGATCTCACTTCTTTTTGTAGATAGTCCTACTTTTTTCCTTTCCGGTACCTTCTACTCTTGAATATCAACAACGGATTTTCTTAAATCCCACTCTGTCTTATGAGCTTTTCTTATTTTTGTAGGTAGTCTTCCTATTTTTCTTTTCCGGTACTACTTCTTGAGCTTCAGCTACAGTTTTTCTCAAAGCCCACTCCCTGTCTCTATGGGTTTTTCTCGGAGGTTTTGATGTTACAATTTTTGTCATGTCTGGACGGTAAATGCTTCTTAGTCTATTGTATTCACAGATTGAGGATTCCTGCGCTTTAATACTTCCAAAGTCGACATTAATTAGATGTAAGCCGCCCAGACGTGGTAACTCTCGAATGTGCCACGTAAGCTTGACTGGATGTGAATACTGCAAAACCGATGTCCATCAGCGCATTATTTAGACTTAGGCCCTGACTTTTGTGTAGTTATAGCATAGGCTATACATATTAAGTTAAATAAAACGTGATTTGTGTGTATACCAGCGATATCGCAGTAAGACCCAAAGGTTGCCTGGAAGAAAGTGGCCATTGCACCTTTCTGTGACGGACGGGAAGCGTGGAAGCCGCGGCGCGGGCAAGCCACCTCCGCCGGCCGCGGTTATGATTATTAGTGTTCTTTCTTTCATGTCAATTTCGGGCAATTTAGTCTACTTAATACTTTGCGGGATTTTAGTACAACTTCATAAGACATGTCCCAGTTTTGCTTTTTCATTCCGTTGATTGACCATTTTACAAGTTACCTTTGAACATAATCATAATTATCTAGGTACCTATCTACACCTATTATTCCATTATATTATACATATACATACAGCAGTACAAAGATTCATTCACTGCAAATGTAACTTTGTAATCCTATATATTTATATGGGATTACAAAGTTATTTATGCAGTTGATGTATCTAGAAAAGTGGACCGAAATTGCAAAATATTTTAGTTTTTCCTTGGTTTATACACTAAACACTAATTGTAATCTAAATTTGAAGCTTCTATGTCTGCTAGAAGTGCCTTAGACTTTTGATGATCGGTCAGTAAGTGAGTGACAAAATTAAGAAACTTTGACTAGTTATAATTCTTAAATTACTGGTTCAAATTGAATGAAATTTGAAATATACCGTGTTTATACAATGCCTGCTTGGTTACTAAAAATTCAGGCTTCTAGTTTTATCCACAACGAAGTTATAGGGGGCCGGTAGTAAAAAAAGTAGGTGAAAGGATGGTACGTACAGCCGTGCCGCTTTTTGCTCGACTTGGCGGAAGCACTGCCGTGCCCAGATATGAAAGAAGTTTTTTACATTTCTATGGTTCTGGCTCTGTATGTAGGTCAGGGAGAAATGTCGAAGTTAATAATATACCGACGTCATCTAGCTTAAAACAAATATGATTGACGTGTAAAAGTGTTTATATAAACCTATTTACAGAAAATAAAATATAATTTATCATTTACTGAAAGCATACTTTTCATATCATTTTCAGTTCGCGATTTTGCAACGTACCAGTTTTTAGTTTCGTTTTGATTTTGATATCATCATTCTTATTCCCCTTATGCCAATTTATTTGGGGTCGGCACAACACTATTGTGTTCTTGATACAGATCTCCGATATCAATAATTGCACTAGCTCAGAAGGCCAATTCTCGTAATTTAAAACGTTCAAAATCTAGTCGCAGTCTCACCTCGGTGACAAAGAAATGTCAAAAACTTGTCAAAATATAGAGAAATTACAGGTATTTTTGACAGATTGAGACTGAGATCAGACTGTGAACGTTCTTAAAATTACGAGAATTGCCCCTCTGATCAAATAAGAAAGTATCAAGGCAATCAATACTAGTACAGGGTTCTATCCTTTTTTAAGATCGCTTATGAAGGTCTTGATAGAAAGTTCAGATTCTAGGGTTTCGCTTTTCCAGTACGTGGGTGGGTGTTCGAGTATGGCAGGGTATAGGAGTACTATTAATATGGTGGTTCGAGCCCCATGCAGTAAACACGTCAGTTTGGGATAAAAGTGTTTAGTTTTGGAGCAACAACTACGCTGGATTGGTACCTCATTAATTTTACCATTAATTGACACTGTCAGCCTTTTCGAATTCGGGACGAATAACTGGATGGTTTTCCCCGATAACGTGCATATTGGGCTCCTACTTTTACTAGCCCGTATCTAATAAGCAGCCAGATTCAGGTGAACGGCAAAGTCTGGTGGACTGGAATTGCACTTTTTTATGGAACAGCAGATTTTATTAGATATTATTGGAGCTATCAAAGAGGGTAGGTACTCGCTCAGCAGAACACTCGCCAAGAGATTCACGCTTGGTCATTCGCATATCAGCGAGCAATCGCTCTTCACCGTCGCGCACTCGCTCCTCGTTGCTCGCTAACTCGTGTTTAGTTGCTACTCTACCCGTTTCTCGGTAATCGCCGGAGGCGGGCCAGGTGCCTAAGTACCTAACCGCGTATGCGGTACTAGTGGCCGCGACAGGTGCCTTTCAATGACGCAGCGAAGTTTGTGAATATCTACTTTGAAAGAACTTTCTGTAACTTACTTCCAAAGCACTGCTGAATATTTCACAAGCAGCATTTAATTTGACTTCACATGCTGCTATTAGTATAGTAGGTACTGTAGTGCTACACATGGGAGCACTTTTATTAAATCAAACTTCAATATGATTTCATCAAGTTACCTATTAATATGTTTTCATTTGTATTTTTTGCATAAATGCTGGGAAGAAAACATCGGACGCCGTCAGGAGCGTGTAAGGTGCCTTACCTCGCAGCTCCAAGGGTCCTGAGCACGGTCGGATATCTATGGTCCTGAGGGAGTGAACATATCGTCGTCTTCAATGTTTATAATTAGAATAGGCAGGGATAGTATGAACGTACTCCAGTACATATTGATTCGAGTTATGGGAGGAAATTGGTTTTGAAAACTGTGGTCACTACTAGAGGGGGGGTGACAGACACTCAGCTTAAGTTGCAACCAATTTTGCTAACGTGGCATAGCCTTCGCAAAGTGTGTTTGGTTGACACAATTGGTTCAGCTTATGTTTGAGGACCCACAGTTTTATCAGTATTGACTGATATCTCATGGAGTTAGAATTTAATGAGAACGGAACGTAGGTTTTTGAACTTTTCCTTTGGAGTATGGGCATATGATAGATTTCTTCGTTGAACCCTGCCCTCATAAACTTTTCCCTCCCTCTGGCCGTATACCGTCCGATGAGGTTAAAAGAGTTTGATGTTAAGATCATTAATTTTAGTTTTCTTTAAGCCTCTTCCAGGCTGATGTGAACTCTCTCATCAATTGTTCTCATTAGGAGGCTACGTCGCGTCTTTAAGTTGGTTTTGACGCGATGAGGTTTAAGCATGACGAAGTAGTTGTGTATGGGTGGCACATTGGCACTTGTAAAAGTTAACTTACCCGACACATAACGTAGTGTTGGATTCGCGATTCGTTCGTGCTGACTTAAGCCTTCTCTTGCAAGAGACGGACCTCACCATGTAAATTTAAAGTCCGACGTTAGGTAATTTTTCTTATATGGATAGGCAGGAAGGGCTTGGATGTTCGAATGGTGTGAATAAAAGTCTTGTTTGGTAGTGGAGCTATGCCAATACTTTTATTCAAAGATAAGCGTAGCTCATGTAGAGGCTATCTATGAAGCCTTACCTCTTTTAGGGACAGGCTGGTTATAATTGAGGGCGTGTTCCATTCGATCGTTCAAGCGTGTGTCAAATATTTTTATTGGGTATTTTTGTTTAGTAGAGTCATGCTAGTCACAGAGTACTTTTTGATAGACTGGTGCTAGTTTTAACGTGGTAATGGAAAGTCCTTCTGAAAATATACATGGGTAAAAGCTTAACGCTTTTTAATTATATTGCAAAGCTCTCATCTTAGCTAGAACCCCCACCAAAATGTAGTGCTCCAGATGGGAGCACTTTTATTAAATCAAACTTCAATATGATTTCATCAGATATAATATTAGGAAAAGACTTTAAAATTTCTCTGTAGGCAGAAACTACAGAACGCTACCTACTACGACCCTTATATTAATATTATTTTTGCTTACCAATTAACCAATAAACTATTCTGAAAAACATCGAGTTTTTTTTTTTGTTATGTTGGTTAACAGTGAGGCAAAACAGTAGGACAGAACAGTTTGGAAGGACAGTGGCTTTCAAATATAGCCAAAAAATAGGACATTCCGCGAGTGATAGCGATAGCGGTGGAGCATTGACCGACGTCAACGGCAATATTTACGCACTTACTCAAAATTGCAGCACAAATAGGTAGCTCTGGATGAGCGAATTGAAATTGTAAAGAGTGAAATAAATAGGAAATAAACACTTTGGATCTGACCCTGGGTAGCAAGAAGACCAGAGCTTAGTCATGTTCAGTTCATGTTTTTGAAGAAATAAGGATTGAAGATCCCTACGAGTTTATATTGATTATGCGTATGACAGGGGAAAATTATGGAGCATTGTTGCACGTCATCAGTCCGGTAACCCCTGCCCTAGCGTTCACACGAGTCCAGCCACAAGACAGACGAGCGAGAAGGTGGCGTGGGGAGCCAACTGCCCCGAAAAAATTGACCGGTGAGCTATTAACTGTTTGGCCTTGGTTACTGTAAATACCTAGTACTGTTCTGTTTCGGCGTGTGTATGCAAACAGTAGCAGTACTGCCACGGATATCGAAGTACTGCGTTGTATACTGTGTTTACTGCCAAAGTCAAAGTCAAAGTCAAAGTCAAAGCATTTATTTCAATTAAACCATTTACAGGCACTTTTGAATTGTCAAGAAGTCGGTCAGTCAAAAATAAAATGAAGCTAGTTGCCCATTCCAAAGCGTAGGTACCTATGGAGAAGAACGGGCAAGAAACTCCATGGACACTCTTTTAAATTATATTTTTACAAAAATATTAGTTACATCATTAATGTTGAATTTATAATAATATGTGAGAACGATGTAAAAAAAAGACATATGCGTTAAAAGCGTCCAGAGTACAGCAAATAGTAAATAATAATAATAAAAAAAAACAACAATCCAAAAATAAAATAATTAAAAATAAAAATAAGCCGAGGCAGCCGAGTGATGACCAGCCCCAACTGACGGCGCCCGTTCACGAACATGACGCATAGATTAGCACCATTCAGCTCAACCATTTTGAAGGGAGCTAAATGATCCAACACACACGCCACCGTCAGCGAGACAATTGTGTGAGCATGACATACTATCAGCTGCCAGGGCATATTCAAGTCAATGAAAGACATATTACCCGGTAAATGGTAGCTCTACAGTACATAGAACTCACATCTGTGCTATGCAATTATACTGCTCTGCCTGTGACTGCCCTGCCCCTGTGTGAAACCAGCATTAGACTACACTTTATTTTTTTGTTGATGAAGGTAATCTGCAAAAAACATTATTGAAGAGACACGTCTTATTTTAACATCAGGCATCTGTGTGCGTCCAGTTACCACAACCGACCACCCTGCTCTCAGTTTCATCATTCCACTTGAGCCATTCCTGCTTCAGTAATCAGTAATCACGTTGTGACTGCTAGCAATATAATAGGTAAGGATTCATGTTTTATTATGTAACTTAATGAATATCTTTCAAAATAAGCAGGTTTATAAGCAATCCTATGCAAATTAACATTCTCGTAGCATCGTAGCGTGTTCGTAGCAAAATGTTAGTCGACAAAGGAACACGAGCAAACAATGTACCTTTTGAATATGATAAGGTCGTATTTTGAGAGTACTTTTATGTACGCCATTGGAGCAAGCATAGTTTTCGAAGTATAAGATGAGTGCCATGTTAAGTTTTGGATTTAGTCGGTATCGATAAGATGATTTTTTTCTGGGCTATTCCCATTGGACGAATTACAATTCAATACATTTTAAACACTACCTATAGTGCCCTCCAAAAGATAGTTGATTTTCTTTTCCATTTCATCTGTAATGCCACATTTTGATTTTAAAATCATACACTACAGCGATTTTATTGACATACCCCCTTGCCCCTTACTAATAAACGTTGTATAGCGTCTGTAGGATACTTAGTTACACAACGCTTTGTCTTCTTATTTCGAAAGTCAATTGCTGACGACTGAAAGAGAGAAATCGGTGTGTAACTATTCATCTGATATAATAAGTTTATTAGTAAGGGGGTAAGTACTTCAACTACCTACGATAGCGGATTACCTAATATATGTATATTTTTTGATAACTGGCGTTTAGTTGTCAAATACTTGAATCCCAGTCGCCAAAGCTGTAGTTGAAGTCTATAACTTCTATGGATTTACAATATTTACAGGGATGTATATTAGCTGAATAACACTTTTGGTAAAATATCAATATTTTTCTAATAATATTTGGTCATTGTCATGGCTTTTTGACTTAATTCTGAAAAAGTAAAAAATTTCACCTCGTGGTGAAAATGAATCATAGAAAGAACAAAGGTTATGTGTGAACAAGAAAAACTTTAAAAAATTGTCCTGTAAAAATATATTTCATAATCAGCCTTGTGCGACAAATAATAAAAAAAAACGTTTAGAACTCTTTGACTCACTCTTGTTATTATATTACGCAGGTTAAAACTTCGCTCTCGGCGTCCTTAGTTACAACTTTTCTTTATTTTCGACGAATAGTGCGCTAGTGCAAAATCAATATATATTATAGTGAATAGTATGTATGTGTATATAACCTATTTATGTATTTGTGTACCTAGTTTTAACAGTTTTTTTTTCCTTGTTCCTCTCAACCAAAGCACCTGCCATCTAATCTCTTCACCACCCTTGGTTGACTGGTAGAGAATGCCTAAGGCATTAAGTCCGCCTTTGTACCTTTTTGTGCGAAAAGTTTAAATAAATAAATACCAAGATCGTTGTATGAGGGATCAGAGAACTCTTACAAGAAGCGGGAACTTCAAATCTTAAACAACTATCAGAAGAAGCCTGCACGATACTAATTTACGAGGTCATGTCGCAAGAAAAAGACATTTATAATCATCGATCGATAATAGTTATAAAAAAGTGACATGCTGCATAGGCACTTATATCGTAACTAATACAAGTCACTACAATAATTTTATAACTTTAGTGCGCTTGTGACGAGCAAAAAGGGACTTGGACACTCGTTTTTTAGGCAACTTTAATTCCAAACTTGGAGCAGTTGCTGATTATGATAATCAAAAAGACCATTACCTAATGGATTGGGTACTAGAAACATGCGAGGTGAACGTCTGATCCAATTTGCTTATGGACAAAACTTAAGTATTAGTAATAGCTTCTCTTCTTCTTCTCTCATAAAACCACATCGTCGCTGGACATGGGCATCCCCTAATGGAATCACAAAAAATGAAATAGACTTCTGCCTGTCTTCCAACAAACAAATTATTAGTTGTCTCAAAATTTTGAACAAAATTCGCTTCAGTTCAGATCATCGAATACTGCGTATGGTTGTAAGATTCTATTTCAAAATACACAGAGCACAGGTCATTCACAGAACGATAAAACAAACGCTTTGACAAGCCTTTCCTGATTTCTTGCAAAGATAAATTCAACATAGAACTAAAAAATGGCTTTGCCCCACTTGCTAAAGAACCTGAAGACATAGAGAAAGATTACACAAACATCAAAAATACCATAAGAAACGCTAGCCTTAAAATTACAACTAAAAACAAAAACATTTTAAACTTCCAGACTGCAACTTTTGGATCGCAAACATTCAGAGAAACAGATAGAAAAGTTAAAAGTAGTATTCGAGATGACGTACGCCATTATAACGATAGATTAGTACAAATAGCTCTTGAAACTAATAAATCTTTTAAAATCGCCAAAAGTGGCATACAAAAGGGACGATCATCCATAATGAAAATTAAAGCTCAGGGGTGATACGATCAAGTCCTAAGTATTTGCACAAATTTCTACAAACATCTATACTCTGAAAACAATGTAAACTCCCAGGAGACCACATCAACTTCTTTGCATACCACCAATGTACCACAAATTACCGGTTACGAAGTGCACTGTGCGTTATGCAGGATAAAATACTCAAAAAGTCCCGGTGAAGCCGGCATTTCTACAGACGTTCTCAGAATTGGAGAATCAGAGCTACTTCCCCAAGTAACCAATCTGTTTAATTCTATACTCCATGCTGGTGCGGTCCCCACAAAATTTTGCCACTCCCTTGTAATCTTACTAGACAAAAAAGGCGATAAAACCGACATTAATAACTACCGCCTCATTAGCCTTGTGCAAAGACTATATAGGCCTTGTGTCACATTTATATAAAGCATTTGTGAAAGTTATTGAAAACCGCATCTCACAACAACTAAATTCGGGATTTTTACGTAAAATCACATTACACATTGGATTCTGAGGATTAAATAACGATAAGTTATGATGCTTAAAGCCCAAATTGTGTTGCAGGTATACCTATATCCAAATAGTATTTGAGCCTGTTTGAATGAGCCAGGTCGATGTTATTATCAGTCGAAACACGCTCGCTCGACCAAAACATGTTATCCAACACGCATAGAGAAATTTGTAACACATCAGTTTTATTACGTGTACGTCTATATCCGAATAATGAATCTCAATTAAACCACTTTTTAAAACTCTCGGGTAAGAGTGGAAAATGCAGGTCATGTACCTATGCAAACTCGATCATCGAGTATCTATGTAAAGGTACATGACATATAAGTTATAGTGACGGCCGTAATATACCTACTTAATTACTGTAAAATTGACGTTTCGCGTTAAAATGGTGTTTGATTTTGTGGTGAACTGAAATAATTACTTATTTTATATTGCCATTTATTCGGGTTCGGACTTTGGACAAAGGAAACAACCAAACCCACACCCATCAAACCCCCCCCCCCCCCCCCAGACGATGTGGTTGGAAATAGCCGCGTTAATGTTTTTTTTTTATCGTGCTCGCGAAGAAATGCGTGATTTTATTTACTTATGTGAATAATTATGTCATTGTATTGTATTTTTTTGTGTAACTTGTTATTTTTTAAATTGAGTTTTTTATAGATGTGGCATGTGGTCTGCATTTATTAACTTAATTTTGTCTGATTTTTTTTCTAGTTCCTGGAGAGTCGCATAATTATTTTCTTGACGAAAATTTTTCACTGTTTATTTTCCCCACAGCATATTTCTGCTGGACGGTATCAGGCTGTTTCAAGTAGTAATCGGGTTCAAAACTTCAACTGTGGTGACGGTATCCTTTGGAAGCTCATTGCATGGCTTACAGCACCCTGCACAAAATATAAATCATGAGCTTTCCTGTGTTATTTTATAATGTATCTAAGTAATATGTAGGTTAATAAATATAAATTTACGATTTTTAATTCTTACATCCTTTTCCTACTCCTCCGGTGGAGAACTATAAAAAAAACATTGTTTCAACCATAGAAATGTAAAATAACCCTTTGTGCATTGATGTATTGAGTTAGGCAAAAAAATGCAATATACAATTTTACCTCGTTTCACCGGTGTAGGGTTTTAGAAGTTAATGTCTGGCATAATTTTAATTTCGGAACGCTACTAAAGCGCGTTATCATCCTGGGAATCAAAGCTAAGACGACACGCTTGGCTACCGCGCTCCTGACCTCTAAACTTAGATCAACGAGGCTATGGTTAGCAGCTACACTAAGTGCATGTACCACAGATGCATTGTTTCTGTCAATGGTTTAAAACTTCAAATATATCGGCTGAATTTTTTGCAGTATGGACAAAAACAGATATGAAAGGTGTAGAAGCCTATGGCACACAAATCTCTTCTTTTTTCACAAAAAAAATAAAACATAAGTAAATCTCTTTTTTTACATTCAATGCTTCAATTGAAGCCGATCGATAGCTTCAATCAAAGGATTGAATTTCGTTACGACGTCATTGATCATTTCTGCGCGTAGAGAAATGGCTTTAAGTTGAATTTGTATATTATTTGTCGATTATTTATTGACGAAAAAATAAAAAATCTGTGCCACAGGCTTCTACTCCTTGTACCTTTTATACCCTGTTTTCGTCCGTACGGTAAAAAAAGTCAGCCGGTATATAAGTATTTTCACTTCTCAAACAATGGCGTCATTAATGTAGACAAGCTTAACAACTACTTATGTGACACTAGTTTGTGAGAGACTGGTGCACTAGGAATACCTGTAAAGCATAATCACAATGGTCCGACTACACGGTACCTATGTAGGTAATATAATCATTTTTTTGGTAAGAATGAAGGAATAGGGCGTAACATAAAAATATATGATAAACTCACAGATTATAAACAATAAAACAAAAAGAGAAGTGGAAAAACGCGTGATCTATTGTGTATAAAAATTTGTGGGATGGACTCTATTTCACCGGTGACCGCGAACAATAGATTTTCTATTGTGTCTTTTGTCTGGCAGTCAACTTGTTAAGGAGGTGCTTCTTGTGAGCAGTTTATAAAACAAAAAGTTGCCTCACTGACAAGACTTTAAAGTGTTTGTAAAGAGAAACAACAGTCTGTGGGCAACACTAGTGGGTGTTCATCTACTGAGCGGCCGCAGTTAATTATTTCAAGAGACGTACTACTGCTTACTTTATTATACTGTGACATGGTCAAGCTGGAAGTACGTCCATGTGTAGGAAATTTGCGAGCTGGTAGTGGGCCGTGAGACGTAAATATTTGTGTAGTAGGTCCTTGGAGCTCAAAAAAGATCAAGCTTCTCAGTCGACGAAATAAAAAAAACGGCCATTTATGCGACATGTTTTAATACTCGCAAATAAATCAAAACCATGTTTTTTGTCGTTAACCTAGAATCACGAAATTACACAAGTTAAGGAAAAAATTCGCAAATCGTTAATTTGTGGTTTTATCACATAATAAAATGTGATAACAAACTTAAAATTGCTGTTGAAGAATTGACCGTGACGTATACTATACTATCGATGTATAGGCGAACATGTTTTACAACTACAAAGTTATGTATGTTTGTTTTGAGATAAATTCATCCCATCTAAGGAACCCTTCATTGTAGGTACGTGGTTCAAAACGCACATGGCCGTTTTTTTTTTTTAAATTAAATTTGCAGAGATCAGCACCTTAGATACAATACCCCTTTTATTTGTAAACGTAAGTAGTGATTCCGAAAGTGTTACCGCTGCCCCGGAACATAAAGGGCTAAGGAAGGAACACGGGTGGGTTTTAGTCAGTAAGAGTCTGACACTCCCTTCCGCTCCACCCAGAGCGGGAGGAGTCATTAGATGATTTCCCATGCGAAAAAAAAAAAAGTAGTGATTAGCAACTGTGTCCTACATTTATTTTTAGACGTTTAAAAGTCTTTTAACTTTAAGCAACGTTTATAAATAAACACATTTATGTTTAGCGCAAAACGCATTTAGTGATTTGCGGTGCAAGCGGGCCTCATTGCGCGTCCACACACAAGGGGATTTATACCACAAAGCATGGGTGAGAGCAGAGCAAGGTGATATGCTTGGGAAATCAACACCAAATACGTCGTCAAAGACAGTTCTAGGAATAATTACAGTCAAAGGAGCTGTGGATATTGTTCAAAGGACAGCAGCATAGCTGCTGTCCTTTACAGCTCTCCTGATGGCAAGATCTTAGAGACATATTACTTACATAGGTAAATAATATGTCTCTAAGATCTTGCCATGGCGTAGATATTGATTCTACTCTACATATATAGGTATATATGTAGTACTTACGTAGGTACGTAAGTACATGTTATTTTAACAAGCAAAATAATAATATTTACTTAATTAATTTATGAGCAGTGGTAGCCAGTGGTAACAGCCGCGATTTACGGGTTGTAGGTCGCTGGTTCGAACCCAGATATGCACTTTACTATGTGCAAATTGTTTCATCACCACTGCTCTCAAAACGCTGCACGCTGAAGGAAAACATCATGAGAAAACAGGCATGTCCTAGAACCAAATATTCGAATACATGTGACATCTACCAACCCGCACTGGCCCCGCGTGGTGGATTACGGCCCACTCCTTTTCACCGAGAGGAGAACCTGTGTCCCAGCAGTGGGAACATTATAAGCTGATTATGCTTATGCTACCTAATTAATTTACATGTGTATAATACACAGTATTAAGATTTCTGTGGTATAATATTTGGTAGGATTGTCAGTTTAAAACATGAGGTTTACTAATAATATTACTGTCACTAGATACGTTTACCTACTGAAAATAATCAACTGCTGCGTGAATTTATTAATGAATAACCTTTGACTCGTAATTTAGTATTTAATGAAGCTGTCTGCTATTAATTTTATTCAGCAATCAGGATTGCAGGACAATACCCACTCACTGATAGGTGTCAGTCCGGGCACAAAGCTACCGGATACTTATGTACTAAGTATATTAATTTTATCGGGAACCTTTATTTAACGCTTAGACCCGGAGGCAGCAATTTGACGAATAATTGCATAACATTCCATGAAAGCTCAATCAGAATATGACGTCATTCCACGAAAACCTGCCAAATGTATTTCCCCGAAGAAGTAGGCGTATAATTATGTGTATAATAGGATCTACAGAGGGCGAGCAGCTATTTTCATCAAACGGACTTAAATAGGTGCAGACAAAAAAAAAAATTAAATTCGGAGAAATGTTCCAAATAACTTCTTGCGAACGGGTAACGAACTCGCAGTTGTAATAAAAACGAATATAAATGATATATTATCCAGATATCATAATCAGCGATCTCCACGCGTAGCTCGTTATCAACAAGTGAAAACAGTACAGAAAAGTTTTTGATTCATCTATGTTGTTTAGGAATTAGATTACGATTAGATTTCCAACTTAATAGGTGATTGTCGCTTGTTAATGCTTCATAGAAAGAAACGTACCTACCTAAAAATCTTTATGGAAGTATTGAAAAGTTTTAGCTCTCGTCGAAAGTCTTATGATACCTATAAAATCGTACATTTCGTGAACTGTTTGGCACACGGTCAAAGTCATTGATTGCCATCCGGATTGACGCTAACACAGTTATTATTTCCACATTACTAATAGCCCCTCGGTTTTTACGACTTGAAAAAACACCAAGATTTCTTAAACATAAGTAAGTTAATTATGATTGTATTTTCACATAAACTTTCCGGAATAAATTATCTGAATGATGGTGTAAACCGCATCAAAATCCGTTGCGTAATTTAGAAGAACAACGCGGTCACACAGGCAGAAAATAAAAGCGGTTCTAATTAATAATATGCATAAGTAGATGTAGATATACTTAGAAGATATAGTTTCCCTTACTAATTTACTTATAAAAGAAGTTTACCTACCTACTTTTATAAGTAAATCAGTTTCTCATTGTCATTCGGCAGCCGTTATGTGTTGACGCATTATGTAATCTAGTAATAATACTTCATGTATCATATTATGAGCTACCTATCCACGTGGTGTAACCAACAAATTGTGAGATTATGCAAAATGCAAGCAACAGGAGTTTCACCGACCTGCCTGCTGTGTATACCTTACCTACGTACAAGTCTATATAAATACATTACATATCTAGGTGCAAATGAATGCAAACTGTCAAACGCCATAATTTATATAATATGTGCATATCTTGCAACCACACAATGAGTTAGCACTTTATCTTTTACGCGTATACCGGTAATGCATAATCGTACCTACCTAAGCATATTTGCATAGAACCCTATAAATCTTGTTCATGCCTAGATTTTTTTATTTTTAAAACAGACTGGCTTGATTAAATATGCACAATGACTTATTGTTTTGTACAAGGTTCTTCGCAAGCATACGTCACGTAAAAGTATTTTCCAAGCATCAGCAACTTCTCAAGGGGCTGACGGCCAACGCTGCGTTGAACGGAAATAATTTCAAATAAGTATCGCCACTACGAGTAGTAAAGGTATTTTTATTCCATTCAGATCAGCAAAGGATTCTACACATCCGATATTGATAGTTGTTTAATAGTAGTCGTGTTGTTTTCCACTCACGAGTGGGATAAGTTTTCGATCCATTCTGCAGCAGGAAGTGCTTGGTACAGGAACTGAGGCCAAGCTATCTAGGCGCACAGGTCGGGCCGTCTAGGCCTAAATAAAACATACGTGTTACCCAGCGACAGCGATTGGCGACTAAGTATTAAGTAACAGCAACATTTTGCGTCTCTAAGTTCACATATTATATACGAGTACAGTAGATTCGAACACATCGTCAAGTTTGAATGTTGAACCCCCCCGTCTTGGGGCCTCTCTTTGCACGACCAATAGCAGAAGTAGAAGCAATTCATTCTACTAAAGATCAGCCGACAAGCAACTAAAGTGACTGATCAACAGTCGTAACTATTAAAACATCGTGTGTGCTGCGAGCCTTACAAACACGGAAGTCACGGAAGAGGTTCCCCAGTAAAACGGGTCGAATGACTTTCTCAGAGCGATCGCGTCCTACCGCACTGGCAGTACTGCCACCCACCTTATTCGCCTTTAGCGCAGTTTAGCGCACTGTTGCGCAACACCGGATAACGCAGGCTCATATACATGTAGCGCACACTGACGTGCTTATTGTATTTTTATGACCGATTTTTAGGCCGTTATTCCTTAAGTCTAAATACTGGTATTCAACTGCATCCGGTTAGACTGGGAGCCGACCCCAACATAGTTGGGAAAAGGCTAGGCAGATGATGATGATTCCTTAAGTCGAAGCTAAAGAAGTAGAAAATTCATATTTGCTGTCTCCATTTTTTTGCGAGTAAGTACCAGTTGACTCATTTTCCAAAGTCGTAATGTGTGTTTCGGCTATTAGGTACTTTTAAAAACGTTGAGAGCCATTTCATAAAAAGAATCAAAACAAGAACGGATTTGTTAGTTTAGTCGAAATAAGAAAATAATCTTAATTTCCTACACTAAAAGTGAAGCCTTTGAAGTATCCTGTTTGAAAGTTTTAAAACTCTACTTTTTCAACGGGAGTTTGAAAAGAAATTACGTAATTAGGTACAGTCGAGTTCTTTAATATCTGAGTATGTTCATGAATCAAAAATATATAGGCAGTAATAAAATATATAGGCAATTTATGTAAGTTTTATAAAACTCTAAACAGTTTTGCCTTACAATAAATTGTAAACAATTATTTATTTATGATGTCACAGACATCATAAATATGTGACTACATTATATCAATAATTTTGCTAGAGACAAAGACTCATCCCTTGTTCATATTATTTAGCGCAGTTAGGTTCACAAATATCTATGCCTTTATTTTTCTATGAAAAATATCTTGACAATTTGACAGGTCTCGCATTTTTACCCGACTGCGCGACGCAAAGGAGTGGTAATGTTTTTATCAGCCTATGTATGTATGTTTGTATGTTCCTTTGAAGCACTATACAGACCAAACGCCTGGGCCGATTTTTATGATTCACACGTCAATCGATTCCTCTTAGTCCGGCGAGTGTCACTGAAGACATGACGTTAGTGAAAATTTAATATGGCGACTACTGGACGCCATATTCATCTGCCTAGCCTTTTCCCAACTATGTTGGGGTCGGCTTCCAGTCTAACCGGATGCAGCTGAATACCAGTATTTTACATGGAGCGACTGCCTATCTGACCTCCACAACCCAGTTACTGGGTAATACGATACCCCTTGGTAAGACTGGTTGTCAGACTTTCGGGCTTCTGACTACCCGTAACGACTGTCAAAGATCCACGAATGACAGCCGGGACCAACGGCTTAACGTGCTTTCCGAGGCACGGAGGGGTCTCAGTATGTAAAGATGGTCACCCATCCACAGACCAACCGCGGCAAGCGTAGCTTAACCTGATCGATCAACCTGTGCGGCTGTTATTATTGAAAATGAAAAAAATGAAAGTCAACAAACTATGTCAAGTGGGGTATCGTTGTAAAGCGTTTTAAGAGCACACTTTTCGAAATTTCTCCATACAAACTTCGGGAGAATATTACTCCATTGTTTGACATTGTACATCCAAAGTTAAACATTGTATCGTTTTGTCTTATTATTAATTGTGTCTGTACGGAAACAGAATAGTAAAATAATAAGCCATTAAAAAGTTATGAGCCAACAAAGTTTCGTTTTTCTTGCTAATTTTAACGTAACTTTGGATGTAAATAAGTAATAAAATATGGACAAAATCTTCAAAACAAAAACCGTACCGACAAAGTTCAATTATCGAAGAGTTCAATAAGCTTTATTTGTAATTGACTTATGCAGTGGTTTTTTCATAAAACTCGATTTTCCAAAGGACGTTTCGTAATTTTTACGCGCACGTTTTACTATGGAATGATCGTGCCTTTCACTCAATAATGTTCCCCCCGGCGCGGTGCGGGGGTAGACGCTCACGCACACATGCACAATATCTCACGCGCGTTACGAACTATTTCGATTCGACTCAGTCTGCTGCTGCGGCCTACGTCGTTCGTACGTATGTAGACTAAACTCCCGTGCACTATAAATTATTATTATCATTCGCACGTAAACACTACATTGACCCCTGGCTTGAACTTTGGATTTCGATACTACCTACATTATCTGTTTGACTTCGCACTACAATTTGGACTCCGTATTTTCATTTGAAATCGGAATTGTTGGTTTGAGTGGACGCTGTGTCAGTGAAGTTGTGTTGGTTGATTGAAGGACTACAAATAAACAAAGGGTAAGTCGTACAATTTCTTAGAACTAACCTATTTCGGTAGGGACCTCCTCGAGCATATTTTTTGTTATAATATAACTAGCTTCTGCCCGCGACTTCGTCCGACCCCCAACCACCGCGTCGCATCGCATCGCCTGTCTGCGCTATTACTACTCAACTCCTAAGGGTCCTAGTAGCCTATAGCTAGCTAAGACTTGGTGCTCGGGGTTTGGTGACAGGCGCGGGCGCGGCGCGCGGCCGGCGGCAATGAGAATGTAAACACAAGCGTGCGGCGCGGCGCGGCGCGGTGTTTTGTGTAGGTAGGTAGGTACCTACACAAGAAGGTACCCTATCATAGGCACAAATTATTATGTGACTGTTTATAGTTTAGTAATTCTTTATTAATAATTATTATAAAGACGAAAAAAACTTTTTGTGCTATCCTAAACCCACTGAATCGCAGGCAAAAGCTAGTACAAAAAAAGGTATATGTAATTATGTATAAATACATTACTTTTATAAAATAAATAAATAATAGTGTGTAGGTATATTACTTTATTATTACAGGGTCAAATTAAATTAGCCACCGAAACTCTGCCGACGTGATGGGTATCGTTATCTAAACATGATAAAATAAAAATCAAAAATATTTGATGTATTTTTTGGGGGTCAACGACCGCTTCTAGAGTTGTTACTTGAAGTATAAGATAGAAAATCTGTTTTCTTTTGTTTTATCGTATTGAGTAATCGATACCAATCACGTGTGTGAAGTTTACATAAAAAAAAACTGTATATTTAAACTTATATTTACAAGTGCCTCCTACACTGTGCGGTAGTGCGGTCGTTGACTCCACTAAAAAGTCGTCAAATATTTTTTTTTTGTTTTATCATGGTTAGATATCGATACCCATCAAGTCTGCGGAGTTTCGCTTGCTAATTTAATTTGACACTGTATATGTATAATTTTGGTTTTTTTGGAACAGATCCAAAAGAGAATTGACGAATGGGAAGAAAAGGGTGCCTAAAACTAAGTGCCCATCGCAAGAAGAAGTTCAAAAGAACATTGAGGGGATGTTTCTTGAATACAGAAAACACTCCTCCTGGACTGGATACGTCCCAACCGTAAGTATTATTTTGAGTGTATAATTGACATATTAGGTAACGACCTAATATGTCAATTATACACTGATAACGACCATTCCCTCAAATTCACGTAGACCAAAATTAAACATTTTTGAAGTGGTTTTTTAACTGGGTCAGTTTATTGTGAGGATGGGTCTGGGATGGTGTGTGGTTGGATTGGTCTTGTAATTGTCTTCACTTATATAATCTATATTTTTTTCAGATCGATACTAAAGTCATTCGAGCAGAATATCTGTCAAGCAGAAGTACAGACGCCAGCACATCAACCTACTACAATCTGTCAAATTTCTTTAATCAAATTTCAACTTTATTGCTAAAGCATAAGGTTCAAAATTGATTGGGAAAATTTTACAGTTTCGGGTAGGTTGATGTGCTGGCGTCTGTACATAAAGCAATCTCTGCACAATTCAAAATGTTCCTGGAGTAAATGAACAGATTAGTTCCGGTATTCCTCATGTACTGACCACACCCTAATCGTAAGTATTTTCATAGGTATATCTACTACCATAGTTATGCTATCACTTAGGTTAATTCCCTTTTTGTTATGTTTAATATAATTTCCGTTAATGTTACCCATGTTGTTTTTAGATCACCTCGAGAGTCATTTAAACAAATCGTCGCTCAAGCACAAGTACAATGAAACAACCAGTTCACGGTGGAAAAATGTACTTGTAGAAAATGATTCTTGCGTACAGACTGGCTCCGGAGTCATTCCAACTCAATTTTTTTGTGTCCGGTGCCCTATTATACAACCCACTCCAGAAAGTGAGTTAAAATTTGGTCCGTAGCTACGTTTAGCCCATGAGCGTCTGTCACCACGACGGTCATACATGGTACACCTTGACTAAAATTTTTATTTTCCATAGCAGGTCGCCTTTCTTCTGCACCTGCTTCCAACATAAGCTGTAACGCTATGTCTTTTTGGAAATGGCTAATCTTTGATTATTTTTTACATAATAAATTTTGCTCATATTAGGCATATTTAAACTAGCACAAACCTTATCAAGCTGGCTCCATCCATTGCCAGTTAGTGAAATACCCTCTACCCTCACATTTAATTAATAGGGATCTCTTTAGATTCTTTATTAGACTCCCTGAGATTCGATCTTTTCTATTTTGTTGCACAAATTATTGCTTTTGAAAATAAAATTGTAAATCCTAATTCTTTTTTCTTTCATAAATTCTAAATGCTGAAAATTACATTCAAATGGATCATGTCTAATATTTTTCAATTGTTGAAATAGATAAGCAATACTCACTATCCTATTTCTTTCTAAAGTTGCACAATCACAATAAATTGTCGGTTCTAAAAGAGAAAAAGAATAATTTTCTACAAGTACCGTGCGTACACGAGCTAATATAATTTGACGTGCCTGTATACCGCCTTACTGCATACCTACCGCGAAGACCGACGCGAGGACGACGATCGGATATCACCGCCCGCGCCGGCGCCGGCGCGTCCCCTGCGCACGGATTGCGCCCCTCGGACGCCCTCGCCAGTCCGCTACAAACCTCAACGCCAAATGCATGCCATTTCTTTCTTTCTTTCACGCCGCGCATTTAAGTTATTAGTGTTTTAAATCTATTGTTATTATTAGTGATAATAAACATTTATATTTTATTTTATAGTAGTGTTTCATTAATAGATATACCTACCTAAACCTACCCTAACACACTACAAAATCACCCTTATACTCGTAATAATGGAGTAAGCAACTGACAACCCTTGTAGCAATCTACCGCTACTCACTCAACGTTACGAGTTTGATACCTACTACCTACATACTACATACCTATGATGTGCGCTCGCGACACCGTAGGTACACTAATCATACGCTCAGGGTTTATCATTAATTTATACCTACCAGGTGATTTGACAGTAGTCATGAATACGAACAACTTTCATTATGGGACCAACCCTGAAATATGAAAAAAAGTCAGCTGGCAGGCAAGGTTGGCCTCATAGTAAAAGTTGTTTATATTGATGCATACTTTCATCACGTAATCGTAAAGCATAAAACGGCGGCAGTGGGTGTTTTGTGCGTAAAGTATGTCCCATCATCCGACGACATTATTTTCAAAAAAAAAATCCTGCTGTATATTACCTACTTGGTTCATTGATTCATTCTATTTACTTGCGAAATAATTTCATTCAATTTTCTGTAGGTAGGCAAACAGACGCCAGCACATCAACCTACCCGAAACTGTCAGATTTCCCCAATCAATTTTGAACCTTAGCCTTCAGCAATAAAGTTGAAAATTTATTAAAGAAATTTGACAGATTGTAGTAGGTTGATGTGCTGGCGTCTGTACAATAGGTAGATGTCCCCAGATAACAAAAAAGACGTATGTTCCTACATGATGTACGGAGTCGGCGACTTGCCACGGATGTAATAGGTTCACGTAGGTTCTAGGTTAGGTACCTAGGCTGTTCATTTATTACGTAATACAATTTTACCACTTTCTGTCCCCCTCCCCTACGTAACAAGAAAAAGACTTGGATGAACCCCCTCCCCCCTTTTTAATCTTACGTAAGATCAGTATCTACCAAAATTGCATAGAAAAGTACCTAGCAAAAAATGAAAAACTTATAATTTTTGTTTACTTTTGTGATCTACTAAGAACAGTCTAGACCCCTCTCACCCCCACGTAAGAAAAAATAAGACTTGTTATAACCCCCCCTCCCCCCTCAAATCGTCTTACGTAATAAATGAACATAACATCATGTGGGATTATCATAGTTTACCCAATAGAATATTATTATACTTATCTGCATACCTAGTAGGTACATAATACATACATAATCAGCCTATAATGTTCCCACTGCTGGGACACAAGGCCTCCTCTCTGTGAGAGGGAGTGGGCCGTAATCCACCACGCGGGCCCAGTGCGGGTTGGTAGATGTCACATGTCTTCTAATTTTTGGTTCTAGGACATGCCGGTTTCCTCACGATGTTTTCCTTCACCATTTTTGAGAGCAGTGGTGGTGAAATAATTTACACAAAGTAAAGCGCCTGTCTGGGTTCGAACCTACGACCTACAACTCGTAAGTCGCGGCCGATACCACTTGGCCACCACTGGTCTCTCTAGTAGGTACCTACTGTTATAATTACTTACCCCACCAAAAATAACACAAACCGTCTCGTGTCGTGGGCTCGTGGGCGCTAAAATGTAGGTAAGTACCTACCTACCTTAGCCTACGTCTGCGAGTATCCTATGTAGGTACTACGTTGTCCGTGTTACTTGTCTTGAAATTCATAAAACTCTAGAACTTACTCAAATTATTATTAATTCGTTTGTAAAAAACACTAGATTTTTTAACAGTTTATTTAGATAAAAATAATTATGTGTCAAGAATCAAGATTGTTTACCTAATATTTTGGGTATTGATAAAAAAAATAAGACAAGTAAGTAAATAATTTTGAAAACAATATAGGTAGTCAACTATAATGGTAATAATTACAATTTTATTATTATCTAATAGGTACGGCATAAACAGTAGGTAATAATATCACTCGCCCGACCGACTGCGCGTCGGGCGAGCGATAACTGTTGAATGGCGGTGCATGTCAAAGAGAATGTAAACACTAGTGTTATTGTGCATGTGTGCATCGTCTAACGTGTCGTTTCAGTTCGGAACGGTGTTTGTGAGTGTGAACTAGAAGTTGTGTGTGTAGACTATCGTCTAACTGCTCATCACTGATACTATCTCTGTCAGACACGATGCCGGGTGAGACAGCGTGCTTTTTGGCCACGCCCACCATCGAGTTCGAGCTCGCGAAGTGTTCAGCCTTAAAAGGCGATTACAAAAATATAATTATAGGTACAACTTATATGGTTAAAAGTAATTCGAAGTGACAAATCGTAAAAAACACGTACAAGAACTAAATCGCCTGCGAAATCTTTCACATTTGTAAACTAAAAAGCTGGAAATAAAAAAAAGTTATTTCAAAAATTAAAAAACCCGACTGCGGTATAAAACAGTTAAAAAAACGGAAAAGCTAAAAACAAGCCCATTTTAAATTAAATAAAAGTTGGAAGCAAGTGGGACCCATACCATTTTTCCAACTTTTATTAAATTTAAAATGGGCTTGTTTTTAGCTTTTCAGTTTTTTTACTGTTTTATACCGCAGTCGGGTTTTTTAATTTTTTAAATAACTTTTTTTTTGTCTTAAATTCTTTGAACAATCTCTTTACAGAAGTAAGTATATCCTATTGTAATCTTTTTCTTTGAAACAAAATCAATTTGAAGTCGTCAGTTATGACATCCTTCAAAGGCAACATTGCATTATTAGTCGAACTTCTGCTCCGGCAAGCAAAAATAAATTTAATGGTAAACGCCATTTAGTTGAATATTCAAAGCTGTATAGATATTTACGAATCCTAGGTTGCACCAAATATATTGATATCTAGAGTATTTAGATATTTATGTTCCGAATAGTAGTCAGATATTTTTGACTGCACTACCGTAACATACTTATGAACAGTTTATAAAATATGATAACATTTTATTGATGTCCAAGTTTGTATAGATGATGATCATTTTAACGCTTAAAATATTTTGAAATATTGTCACTGCCAATACTCGTATATTAATGAACTCGACGGGCACTGAATAAAATGTATTGAATGCTAATGTTTCATTACTTTCCCTGGGAATAAGATATCAATAGCTTTTGAAGTGCACTCGAGCTTTCAGGGAGAGAATTCGTTTGGAAAAGGTGCAGAAAATATCGCGGAGAAACTGCTTATAAAATTATCGCTTTATTAGTGTAAATACAATAAAGATAATATGATGTTTTCTATTTCGACACACTTACTTCTAACAATCTAGTTAGACGCTTTCGGTCTCTTACAGCATCACCAATCTTATTTGTCACTATTAGAAAGATCTCTTTGTTTCTCAATCACTTGTTGAACATGAATGGGCGAACTGTAACAGGAATAAAAGAAAGTATTATTGTATGAGTACTACGTATTGTATCTCGTTACAAGTACTTAATCAATAATTAAACCGTACTTGGTGTTTTATTTCCAAACAGGTTCCATAAAGATTTGATTAACAAGTTCAATGACCCATGCCTTTACCGTCAGAGCGGTCATTTGGTTGGCGAACTATATATTTTGTAAGTCACATTTCGGCACTTCGGGCATTTGGCAAATTCGTCAGTGAAATCGTATTACTGTGAGGCTCACACAATATTTGGGTGCATGACTGCGTGCAGCGTCGCTAAATTTACGCGTAGGTATAGTACCTAAGTTATCTGATATCACGTACGTAACGTGCACGATTCACGTGTTGCCGTGTACTTGATGTAATTATGTCGAGCGCATTCACCGCATGTCATTGTCACGTCGACTGCTGCCCGTTTCGGTTTTGACATGTCGCGCGTCCCCTATTTTATCGATGGCAAGTGTCATTGAGTACGTCACCGGTCGATTATGTACGATTTATGTAATCGCTGCGTGTCGCCGTGACACACACTGAACTACGTGTGCACCTGTAATGACACACTTTTGTTCGATTGAGACATGACCCTAGCCTGTTTATGGGGATTGAGGGCAGGCCTTTTTAGTTAGCGCACAGATCTTTCATAGATACATCAACATTTATGTATTATTTCGTTTATCTCTTACGTGGTTTGGCGATGACGGAATTGTCATCGGTCGTCACGTTTGATATTACATAAAAGTTGCGATGTATTTATGTAGGCCGGTTATATATTTTGCAGTCTATTGCTAAAGACGAAAGCTTACCTATCGATTTATTTTTTGGCAGTAAGTTTAGCACTTTTCGTTTCCAATCCTTGCTTTTTCCCCACAAATGGCACCAGGTCCAAGTTTCGACCGATTTTTTTAGGGTGGTGGTGACGTTACCTTTAAGCTTTCTATAAAATGGTTTCTCACTTGTTGTAAATGATATATGTAATGTATCCTTTCTTTCTTTGACTTTTTTGTAAGTATATTTTTAGCCTTAACTGAAAGTTTTTCAAGTGATCTTAAATTCTCTTATTATTTTCATATGAACATTGAACATTGTTTGGTTTTTTCAATGATTTGTTTGACTTTTTGAGGTGAATTACGTGAAGACGTCTTTAAATCGCTTCCATAGTGGGGGCAAGTCAAAAAAACCAATGATACCAAAATCGGGGCATATACACACATCAAAAGTGTCTAGGGATCAAGCATTTTTATGCGGATTTCTTGAGATTGAGATGTGGCTTTGTAATAAATTTATGATTTTATAAATTTATATGGATCCTTTTTGGTGCATTTCATAATTTGAATCAGGAACTGTGAATCAAATTCGAGTAAAAGATGAAAATCAGCTGTCAATATTTTCCCTATAAAAACATACAACGCATTGAAGACATTATTAGTGCTACTGTTTCCCTACTACTGATTAAAACCAACGTTATTATGGAGCGGCGACGTCATTTAAGCAGGGAAGAAATGCTCAGAGCCGTGGGAATGATAGAAGCTGGTTCCCGGCAACGTACTGTGGCTTTAGCTCTGAATACAAGTCAGAGTGTTATCAGTCGACTTTGGACACGTTACCGAAGCACTGGTACCGTGGCTGAGCGCCATGGAGGACGGTATCGCTGCACCACACGGAGACAAGACCGATACATTCAAATCTTAACTCGAAGAGCTCCAACAATAACCGCCATGATGTTAGCCGTGAGGCTTCATCACTCTTCAGGGAACTTAATTAGCGACCAAACAGTCAGAAACCGCTTGCATGAAGCGAACCTTCATTCCCGAAGACCGCTACGGGTACCACCTATAGCAATGCACAATCGTAGGATTCGATATCAATGGGCTCTTGAACACAGAAATTGGGCAGAAGAACAATGGCGTTTCGTGTGCTTTTCTGATGAGTCTCGTTTTGGTATGAGACCGGATACAAGACGTATACGACACTGGAGAACCCCTGGACGCCAACAGCGATTAAAATCCTGCCAGGAAGTCCATCCTTATAGTGGTGGAACCATCATGGTATGGGCGGGTATTTGGATCGGCGGAAGAACTGAGTTGATTTGGATCAGAGGCAACCTCAACGCTCAAATGTATGCTGAGACGATTGTATCAGACGTCATCGTTCCTCTACAAGTGCAAATCGGTCCCTTATTTCAGTTACTGCATGATAATGCACGACCGCACACCGCAAGAGTTGTAAGACAGACTCTCGCCGCAGCTAACATCAATGTCCTGCCCTGGCCTGCTCAGTCGCCAGACTTGAACCCGATTGAGCATGCATGGGATATGCTACAGAGAAGAGCTCTGCCGAATATGGAGGGTATCCAGTCGCAAGAAGACCTTTTTTTGTTGTTGCAACGAAAATGGGCTGCCATTCCACAGCGTGATTTGGATGAACTCATTTTGAGTATGCCAAACCGATGTTCTTGTGTTGTTAGTGTTCGCGGTAGAAACACGGATTATTAATTGTTTAAGTTACCCAATAAAATTTTAAAGAAAACTGTTATTTCAGTTTTTTTTTCGAACTTTTGTGTTAGTGGTTCAAATGTCAAAAATCCCTTTATTAGGAAAATGGCAAATTTCTTTATTAATGCAAAGGTGACTTGGTTTATCGTTACTGTGACAAACGAAAACACTTTATTTGATGAATCCTTAAAGAAAATTTTAATTAATATCAATCAGGAGAAAAGTTATTGCAAAAATATATGTTGATCCCTAGACACTTTTGATGTGTGTAGTTTGGTATTGCAGCTTCATATCTATCATCTCCATCCTAAATTCAATTACACCATTGGATAGCTAAAGCATCAAAGAAGTCATTACGCCAAGTGAGGACTGTGACGCATCGCACGCGGTGGAGGGGGACGCACCGCCATTTTGACGTCATTTTTCTGGGTATTGAAATTTTCACTTAGTATAACTTTTGACTAAAAGCTACGATGTTCGTTCGTTTAAGTTCCAAACGTCAGCTCTCGTCAAAATCTATCGATTTTATATAAAACATCAGTGTTAAATAGTGACAGTGAATATAATTAGTTAAATAAATAAAAAATAATATCAAAAATATACAATGTCGGCCTATACGCGTCAAAAAGCCAAATCGAAATACAGATATCGTATACGGTTGGAAAGGGCTTCTCAAGAGCAATCGAATGGTACCAATAAAACACCATATGACCGAGTCCAGCAGTGCCGGGAGCGTAAAATAATGAATGCGGCCAAGCGGATCAACGACGGTGCCAGTACATCTGCAGCTGGGGTGGTTGAAATTCTGCAAGTGAATGATGAAATCACTTCTATATCGACTCTGGATCAATACCGTTACGTAAACGTATTCACACAACCCACGGCCGTGTCCATATTTTTACTTCATTTTAAGAATATTAGGCTGCAAATTATTTAAATATTATCTTGGAAAGGGCATCATTCAAATGTCGAACATTTTATATCCAATAATTAAAATAATACTGTTTTAAAAAAAGTACTGTTTTCGTTTGGAATAATACATTACTGCAGCGGCCAGCAAAAGGGGCATTGACGGAAGAACGTGTAAGTCCATCAATGCTTAGTTGTGGCCAAAGCTTGTATAGTAGGTACTTTTCTCAAATAATGCGCGGAAATTAAAACTAAGTACTTACCTAGGCAGAACTTTTTTGTCAAATACAATTGCTTTTCAAAATCAATGACGAACAACGAACAACAATAATTTTTCCCGCGTTAAAGTTTTCATTTGTTTTTTTTCAATAAGCAGCTTTCTATTTGCAAGCCAGTTCGAAATTTAAATAAAAGCTTTGATAAGTTACCTCCTTGGTTGCCATGTTTCGGATTAAAAGAACGTTCCATTTTTAAATTACACGACAGATATGAGTTTACTATGTAATTTATTTGGCCGCTAAACCACGACAGATATGGATTTTAATACAACTTTTACCGGCTGCTGCTCGCATGTACTTGGCCAGTACAACAATTTCGATTTATCTCGAAGAAGGTTGTCAAAATAATGCCATCCAAGCATGTTTGAGAAAAATAACATCTTGAGCATTTTTACTATTACAACGAAAGTCTACAATTAACCCACCGGCTGCTATTTGAGATTGAAAATGCTAAAAATATATTTTTTATAACGAGTGTTTTAAATAGTAAAAAATGTTCAAGGTGATTTCCCATAAGAATACAGCACTAGCACTTTTTTTTCTTGCCGGTACCTATATACTTTAATTTTTGGGTACGAAATGTCCTTTATTATAATGAACGTGCAAGACCATGTAACTGTGGTATTTCCTGGCAAATAATATAATAATATATGTTCCTGTTGACAGCGATGTGGACGAATTCTTTGATGCCCTATGATTATTTTGCTTATTTTTTCATATAAATGTAGGTACATATTTTTATAGTTTATATGTTAGCTTATATTATGTAAATATTTACAGAAATAAATCATCTAGTAATGAATAAAATATATCCTACCTCCTACTAATACTTATTATAAATGCGAAAGTTTGTGTGAATGGATGGATGGATGTTTGTTACTCTTTCACGCAAAAACTACTGAACGGATTTTTTAGTGTAGCTTATAAGTACATTAGAATAAAAACATAGGGTACTTTTTATTCCGATATTCCCACGAGATTGACACTTACGCGGGTGAAACCGCGGGGCGCAACTAGTAAAATATATTTATATTTTTAATTTGTGTCACGTGTTCCGACATAAGCTTCCACGAGCCACGAGCTCCGATACGAAAGCCCACGCGGCAATGACTTTTCTTTATAAAAAAAGCTTTTCCCCAATCCCTTTCCTTGCCGCACAAAAATAATTCCAATTATCATATTTTTCATTGCTACTAAATGACGCTTCGCTTTTGCGATCGATAGGAATAAAAAAGTGGCTAATAACCTTGCATGAATACTTTACTTTACTTTACTTTAGAAGAGAAAAAATCATGATAAGCGACTCTTTCACAAAACATTATCTGAATCTATTTTATAAGTCGTACCTCATTGCAGGTTTTCTTCTAATATATTTCGTGAACACTAGATTTATAAGAAGAAGTCCATTCACAGCCTGTGTTCCCTTATTTTCTGTGCTGTGTTCACAGCAGCAACTCAACAGCAACTTATTGTGACGAGAATAAAGATCACAGTTGTTGAGATGGCGCTGCCGTCACGTAAACATTAAGCTCTGTATTTAATTCTAATAAATAATAAAAAAGTGGGTCTAACCAGGATATTTTGTTATTATAAGGAACAGTAAAGTGTAAAGATTAAGTGGAAGTGTTATCAAAACGTTATTTTCGCATATACCTAGTTAAGTATATTGTGTTAAATATTCTAATCCTAAACTGTGACATATAATTTTGAAATACTCTCTAAAAATTCAATGCAGCAAACAATAACACTGCATTATTATTATAACATCACATACATAAAAAATTAATGCGTGAATTAAAAAGCACGCGTAGGTATAGAAAGCTAAAAGCGGTGCAATAAATAGCAGCCATTTTACGAACAAATAAGTTGAAAAATAGATTCTGCTGGCTCTAATAGGTCCTCTGTTTGCCTTTACATTGAAAAGGTAACTTTTCCTGTAAAATATGCACACGTTTTGTAAATAACTAAGACATGGCTACTTGTGGACACAGGCGTGGAGAAATCTTTCTACATCGGCGTCTACCGATCGCGCAGCAGCGGTGACCAGGAGACAACGGTGCTCTTTCATTTCCTCGTGGAGTCGACGGACGCAGCCCAGCAACGATACCCAACAGAACAGCATCATAAAGAGTGGTTGTTCCCGTTCCAGAGAACTGACCATGCTGGGTTAGAAGCGCGAAAGTTTGCTTTCAAACTCAACTCAAACTCAAAATCAAAGCATTTATTTCAATTAAACCAATTACAGGCACTTTTGAATTGTCAAGGGGTCGGTCAGTCAGAAAGATGAAGCCCATTCCAAAGCGTAGGTACCTATGGAGAAGAACGGGCAAGAAACTCCATGGACACTATTTTAAATCAAAATAATATATTTACAAAGTCTTGGTTACATCATTCATGTTAAAAAATTATGCATGTGAGAACGATGCAGAACGTTAAAAGCGTCCATAATGAAAAGTCGAGAAAAAAAAGCAATTCAAATATTAAATTAAATTAAAATAAGTCATGGCAGCAAAGAGATGACCAGTCCCCACTGACGGCGCCCGTTCACGAACACCAACACATACGATACGCCACCATCAGCGAGACATTCGAGTGATCATGACATACTTACTCTCAGCCGCCAGGGCACATTCAAGTCAATGAAAGACGTACCCAGTAAATGGTAGCTTTATGTACTCACACATGTGCTATGCAATTATTCAAATTAGGAGATTGAATTTATATAATGCAATAATAGTATGTTAAAATCTTCAGCAGCTCCAACAGTATTTTCCAATGCTAATCAATTTATTTGTGCGTCCTTATGAAACAGGACCAGCATTTAGCCAAACATTCTTATCAGTGATGTAATCCCCCAATTTATAATATGCTTGGCTGCATAAGTAGTGTACGCGCGCATTTTATACAAGATTTAAATTTCGTTTCATTTAGTTGAAGTATGTGGGTAGGTATTTTCTTGTAACATTTTAAACAGTAGCCCATGAAAGATGATTATACTTTAGCCAGCCTGAAACCTGGTTGAACTAATTGGTCCCTATTTCTAGTGATATAATTGTGTATTTCACCTCTTTTACTAAAAAGATGTAGATTTTTCCTTACGTACATGATATTTTCATGAATATATTGTACACACACAATGTAATAAAATATTATAATGTAAGCTAAGTACCTATAACTAACCAGTATAAGCTAGCTGACTCGCTGGATCGTAGTGTATAGGTTTTTCGTACGAAAAAAGGTCAGCTAAAACTGGATACGTACCTAGGTATAGCTTGATGTGTCACTGTGTGTACTACCTACAGTAAGTATTAGGATTTGGAGTAATTACGAGTAGTTAATTCGATTGCACGCAAAATTACTAACAAAGACTAACATTGATTGATATTATGATAAAGTCAGATGCTATGTAGGTAGGTAACATCTAGACATTACAGGCAAACTAATTCATTATTAACTGTGGCTTACGTACACACGGCTACACATCAAGCTATACATAACCAGTATAAGCTGACTTCTGATTGTAAGTAAAACCTATACAATGCGAGCTCAGCTAAAACTGGAAATGTATAGCTTGATGTGTAGCCGTGTGTACGTACCTACTCTAATCAGTAAACAGGTGTAGTGGTACCTACTCATAAGTTTCTCCTTTAATAATGAATAGTGGGAAATTCAATCCAATTAATAACAATGTGTCGGTAATAGGAGTCAACAAAGACCCAATTACCAATTGGTATATAATTAAGTACTATGATAAGCAGGTACTCACAATAGGCTTGTACGTGGACGTCATCTAATCAAATTATGTAAGTTTATATCATGTAGCTCGACCCAAACTAATTAAGAACCAGAAGGGCCTCACTGTTCGTGGGTGAACTTGAAAGTTGGTCAAAGTAGATTGGATTGCACTCACTTAAGGCGAATGAGGTAAGGTAGCCCAGAAAATTATATTTTCTTACGCTTTTCTACCTACCTTAATCAACCTCACAGCATACGTACACACGGCTACACATCAAGCTATACATAACCAGTATAAGCTGACATCTGATTGTATGAAAAATCTATACAATGCGAGGTCAACTCAAACTGGTAATGTATAGCTTGATGTGTAGCCGTGTGTACAATTTATTTTAACTGGTTAACAATAACAATATAGAAACGTAAAGTTTTCACCAAATCAGTATACAGGCTGTAATTTTAATCACCGTTTTCCTCTTAAGGGGTCATTGTACTCATCATTATGATCAACTTTTACTATGGGACAAAACCTGAAATCGTAAAAAAAAAATCAGCTGTTCCCTACATTTATGTTCGCATAACTCGTCAAAATGTAGGGAACAGCTAATTTTCTTTTCGCGTTTCATGTTAGGTCCCATAGTAAAAGTTGTTCATAATGATGATTACAATGACCCCTTAAGAGGAAAACGGTGATTAAAATTACACCCTGTAGAAGGTAACTTTTGTCGCAGATCACATCCAAAATCCTTACCTTACGCTAGGTACCTAAAGCCGGGTAGGCTGGCCAATTTTCTAAAAAAAATATATAAAATAACATGTTTTGATATCTAAATATGTTAGCACAACAGCCAGTCCGCTGCGGCTTTTAGGTGTTTTGAGTAGACAATGTTTTTGTTAGAAAAACTCTTTCCAAAAAACATTCCAAGCGTCACCGTTTAGTGTGCATACCTACACACTGGTGTCTGTAATAAAATTCTTGCAAGTTAAATATGACCCACTTCCCGGATTTTACTAAATTTATATGAAAGTACTTTGCCCACGACTTCGTCCGCGTGTATTACGTACCTACTTTCCTCTATAAATTTCGAAAATGGATCTTTATCATCTATTTATATATAAATAAATATTCGGGCCAATTTTTAAGTTTATAGATCAAATCAAAAGAATCAGATTTATCAAATAAAATGTATATTCATTACTTGACTCGAAGATTTATGTAATTATATTAATTTTCGAGTTAATCAAGCCACGCAGTAAAATCCTCCCCTGTAAAATTAACTACCTCTTTTTACCCCGTTAGGGGTAGATTTTCGAAAAACCCTGATACACGTTATTCTTTATTACCGAGTTTTGAGTTAATCGGACCGCGTGTTAAAATACTTCCATACAAATTTGACACCCCCAATCCCCCTTTAGGGGGTAGTTTATAAAAACAAAAAATGCCAAACTTCATAATTTATTTAGATAAGTATTCGTGCCAAGTTTCAAGTTTATTAACCAATGAATAAGATGTTTCATATAAACTGTAGGTATACCCGCTTTTCACCCCCACAGCGAAAAATCGTTTGAGATATGTTCATTACTTGACTCAAAGATTATTTACATTCGAGTTAATCAAGCCACGCAGTAAAATCCTCCCCTGTATAATTAACTACCCCTTTTCACCCCGTTAGGGGTAGATTTTCGAAAAACCCTGATAAGTATAGGTACGTTTTAAAATTCATCGTGTTGTAAATACTTATCTAAAATGTGTTGTGCTGCCATCTATCTATGTGTATAGTAGTTTTTGATTTATAATAAAAGAGCATCACTTTTCTTTCTGGCACAGCATAGCACACTGTTTTATTATATAGGTTATGAATAAGTCATAATAAATGCTAAAGTTACCGATGTGGACCATAATTGTCGCTAATCTAACTGACGTATCTGACATTTTGGACTAAGCCGACCTAACTATAGTAATTTGATACATTTTCCAAGTCGAATCTGATATCTGATCATGTATTCGGAACAAAATAAAAACAAAGATCTCACGAAGTGACGTATCTGTTAAAATATTTATTATTAAAACAATATTAACACGATAAAGTAGTAGGTATTCTAAAATATGCTTCGAATCAGTTATTAGATTAGTGACGATATGTGACATCCAATAATGCAGTTTTGTGTTACTTGGGTGCTATACAGCATGTCCCAGATTCAACGTCAAGCTGCTTAATATTTGTGGTCACAGAACTTGAAAGGTCGCCACAGTCAGTTTTTCTGATTTATTTTTTGATACTTTATAATTTGAAAAGTACATGACCAAAATTGTTTTTAATATTATTCTGATGGCTGTCACGACTTGGCCCATCACCCGTTTCCGGCTTGACGTTGATTTCTGGGACATCCTGTATACATAGTAGGTACATACTAATTCCATGATCTTTTGTCAATGCGTTATGTATTTTTAGGATTTTTAGAGAGATGGTAAGTACTCAATGTTATATTTTAAGCCATTTTACACATTATGCCGTAGCTGCAGTGGCACCCGCCGCCACCGGCGCTGCCGCGGTGCCGCCGTATTGTACAGCGGCATAATGTGTAAGCAGCCTAACAGGCAAAAAAAAGCAGGCTGTCTTTATTTATCGTCTTATGCCTTATGCCTTCATCTCTTTTTATATTCTTCAAGAATGCCATAGTGAAAAAATATTTATTTAGATTCTCTCAACTTGCAACACAGCCCACAGCACCAATGCCAAAATGTGAATGTCATAATGTCATTATCAGCTGGTATCAAACATCTAGGAATGTAAATAAAGCAGTAAATTTTATGAAATCTGTAACATAGTTAATAGTTATTTAGTTATATTTAGCAAAATGTGTACCAAAGGAGCAAAAATTGCTGAACTTTTCACGAAAGCCATTGCCACCACTAAGAGCTTTGATCAAAATCTTCGTAAGGTAAAGAATTCAGTGTTTCATAATCATAATACACCGGTAGCAACATTATTTTTAGAACATTTGAATAAATTTGATAAGGTGAATTAGGCCAGTGTATTTGTACAGTGCACAGCACACAAGTTACTGTTGTTTGTGTAACCTACAATGCCTGTTACGCAGTTAGTGTGTGCTCTAAAATTTCTAACACTGCAACACAAATATTTTTTTACTATTACTTACTGAGAGGCCAAGCTCTTTCTTTTTGAGAATCTTCTTATGCCTCTTTCTTAGATTAAGGTTTATTTGTAGACATTTAGACATGAGTCAATTGGTCCAAAACACAGGAACTTGTAGCATTTTCATTTGAACTGATTTTTCACATCAGATTTGAACTGATTCTTCACATTAATAGAGCTACGTGTTGTGGATGATCGGATAGGGGCAATCTGACAGCGAATATGTAGGTAATGAAAAACTTGAACGTCGTTTGTATTATGCTGCAACAAATGGTCATGTTGTTTACAGTCACCATTCTTGGAATATATGGATTTAATTTCTGTGTAGGTACAGGGAAAGGAACCTTTCATGAACAACAAATCCATGCTGTTAGTTTAATTTTCAATATAAGTGTGGCAGCTTGTACATTGCCACATGCAAACTACTCATCATGTTGACATTACACAAATCCTGCTTTGCAGAAGCAGAGGAAGCAGAGTTTTTCGCGCAACTAACATAATTATATACAACGTCTTGGGTTGCCAACTTTTTCTAGAAGACGTAGAGTATATCTGATTTCAGAGAGGGTAAATAAAGAGTACAGAGTAATAAATAAAAGCTTTTAAAAAGAGTACCATTTATTCAATTTAAAAATATGTATATTTTAGCACTTTTTGCGGTACACAACGATTTTTTATAGTTTTTAAAAGAAATGTAAGGCTCCAAACATATTTGTCTATATAAACAATGAAAAATTATTATTAACATTTTCAAAGATTTTTTTGACTTTGTCAAAGATGATTTTTAATGGGTTTTAATTTCTGTTTTATTGTATCAAAATATTGGTCAGTGGGTCGTCCTAGGGGCGGAGTTTTAGGAGATTATCTTCGTCATCCATTATAAAAGTCAATTTATGTAAAAAGAGTATTTTAGCGTACTCTATTAGTGTTATAGATTATAGAGTACATCTACAAGAAAAAGAGTATGTACAATACTCTATTTTAGACTACTGTTGGCAACCCTAACAACATCCCAACATCAATTGTCGGACAATTGCCCACCAGACATAACACCCATCTGGTTGGAGGATCCTCCCTTTTCTATAGGTGATGAGTGAACTACTAGTGGTCCTCATACCTCTATATAAGTATCTAAATGTATTTGTAATGTACCAAATAATTATAATAACAAAGTTTATGATCCTATCTAATTTGTTTGTTTTTCTCTATATTATAGTTGAGAGTAATAGGCTGTGAAAATGGAAGAATGACAACGGAGTTCACAGTTGGGCCCGAGCACCTGAACCAACGAGGTACTCTCCACGGTGGGTTCATCGCACACCTGGTGGATGCAGTCTCCACCTACGCACTGACCACTAATGAAAATGTCGACACTAGAGGAGTCTCTGTAGAAATAAGTGTGAGGTGAGTAACCAAGCCTATATAAAAAAAAAAACTTGGCGTGCTGTTACTGTAAGCCGTGGTGGCAGCATTTTGGTAGGAATATTCAATACAATTGGAGTGAAACTTACTTTCAGAAACAAAAAATTGTGTTGTTGCAATTATGCTGCACAACTTTTGTTTATCTTAACTTAATCCATAACCAGCAATCCTAATCCTAACTAATATTATAAATGCGAAAGTAACTCTGTCTGTCTGTCTTTCTGTCTGTCTGTCTGTCTGTCTTTGCTTCACGCGTAAACTACTGAACCGATTTGTGTGAAATTTGGTACAGACATAGTTTGGAACTTGAGAAAGGACATAGGATAGTTTTTATTACAAAAAATAAAATCCTAACTAATATTATAAATGCGAAAGTAACTCTGTCTGTCTGTCTTTCTGTCTGTCTGTCTGTCTGTCTTTGCTTCACGCGTAAACTACTGAACCGATTTGTGTGAAATTTGGTACAGACATAGTTTGGAACTTGAGAAAGGACATAGGATAGTTTTTATTACAAAAAATAAAATAAAAAATAAAATAAAATTTATTCCGGACATACAGCGCCATCTATTGGTCAAGAGTCGGCATCAATTCAGTACTGAAAATTCATCGGAAAAATGTAAATAAATAGTAAAAAGGTATGAAAATATAATATAATACAACTTTTAGTACAAAGAAAATGCTCTAACGGAGTATAGATAATTCTATTAGTACTATATATCGAGTTGGTGATCGCGCAATGGTGTCGATCGTTACACGAGTTCGGTTCATGTTATTGTTTTAATTCATCGGAAAAAAGTAAATAAATAGTAAAAAGGTATGAAAAAAATAATAAAACTTTTAGTACAAAGAAAATGCCCGAACGGAGTATAGATAAATAATCCGAGTTGTCACTATGCTCGATAGATGGCGTTGGGATCGAAATAGATCGCGCTATGGTTTCGTTACACGCATTTGGTTGGGTTTCATTTTTGAAGAGATCCCGCGAGATCGGGAACTATGTGGGTAAAACCAAAAATCTGCCGGAAGTCACTATTCCACGCGAACGAAGTCGCGGGCAAAAGCTAGTAATTATAATATCTTTGAGAGGTCTCTTGTCACACAAGAGCCAGGGCTACACTGATGTTTGTGTCTTGAAGTAAAAATAAACAAAATATTAAAAAATAAAAAATTTAAAAATATCTGAGTCTTCTGAGTATCTAGGTTGATAAAATAATATCTGTTTTTAACTTAAAAATATTGAATGGTTTCTTCTATTCAAATTCCAGTTATATGAACGCTGCCAGAGAAGGCGACAACATTGAAGTCGAAGCAATCACAAGAAAGCTGGGAAAGAAGATTGCTTTCCTAGAAGTGCTAGTAAAGAACAAAGATAAGAATCAGCTACTCGCAACCGGCAGACACACCAAGTACATAGGAATTTAATATATTGTATATAAAATAGTTATGTATAAAATCTTACAAGTCTCAGTATAATATTGAATCTAGTACAATCATGTAATTTATAGTTTTATTTTATAGTCTTTTTAATTAGAAATACAAAACATAGTAGCAAATATAACATTTCATTTTCACTAATAATATTACTAGGTAGGTACCTAGTAAGTTAGACAAACCTTAAAAGCTGATAGTGCCAAAGTAGAAATAGACAATGTCCTGCACTGCAGTGCCTAGCAAGACAATACAAAATATCACGTTTTATTTTCATTAGATGTCATTATTATTGTAGGGAGCTGAGGGTATTGAGTCGGGGTCTTTAAATAAAACCACATTTACTTTTTTCAAATTTATTTCACACCCAGAATATTGATTGATACAGAATTGAACAGTGGAATATAGCTTTAACATTTATATTAAGCCTGCAATGATTACTCTCTCTCTTTGAATGTAAGCTCCGTTTTACGGGAGTGCCAATAGGTATTAGGCCTAAATAATTTATGCCATTATAAAGGTGCCCAATTTTCGACTAGTTTCCTATACTTAATATCTTTGTAAACTCATACTTTTTTAATTTTCTAGACTAAAATGCCAGCTGCGATCGACCTTTTCTTTGTCAACATGACATAATTTAGTAGGTACATTAGATGTCATTTTGGTCTAGCAAATTAAAAATCTGAGTTTAGTTACCTATACATAATTGCACCCGAGAAAACCTGCAAGGCACTGCTGACATCATATTGCTGATGGACCTACCTACTCAGTCTCTAGGCACCTTTACCCGATCTTCCCATTCACCTTAGATATAATGTGATACATAGGTACTACCTAATTTACATAATTTTAAGTAGTTTTTAAAATCTTAAATAAGTATGTTAAAAGTATCTTTCAACAATTAGGTTCGATTAGGAAACGTAGTGAACATTTCCTAAATATCTGATCGGGTTATTCTCAATAAGTATTGATTAGCCATTTTAGTACTTACAGACACTGCGCATTTTTAGGCCGTCCTACTACTCCTCGAAAGTATGGAGGTAGGTAGGTACCGTATGTATGAATAACGCTAATCATTCTGTTAAACCGGTGGAGACGCTGAATGCTATTGTCTAACAAAAACAGTTTAAATAAACACAAGGAGTGATATTCAATAGTTGCTGAGGTATATTAACGACTCTTTAGTCTAATAATATCATTAGACTTTTGCTATGGGAGCAACTCTGTGATTAAGAAAACAAAATCAGTTTTTCCATTTAAAAATCCAATGCTACCTACACGATACAAATATATGAAACAGCAAATTTTTACTGAATTACAGAGTTGGTCCCACAGAAAAAGTTGTTAATAAGCCTCAGTACCTACATTATCTACTATCATCCCGTAAAATATTCGACGCTGTTTTCGTTAGACATAAGGTGACCTGTCCTGTCCAAGTGTCGATAGCGACTCGATATTATATTGATATATATACTCGAACATACTATTTTGATTGATATTCGTTGCTGAATGTTGTGGAGGTCAGATAGGCAGTCGCTCCATGTAAAATACTGGTACTCAGCTGCATCCGGTCAGACTGGAAGCCGACCCCAACATAGTTGGGAAAAGGCTAGGCAGATGATGATGATTCGTTGCTGAATGTAGCCTCGAATGACAGTGCGCAGGTGATCAAATTATCTACTAAATTTCTTTGGGCGATCGCAATGGCGGTGCAGATGCGGATAATTGCGCCTACGAGGTAAGCCCAGTCAGTGCCTGTGCGCTGACTAGGTAGGTACGCACCGTCCGCAGGTTTTAGATCTGTATCTAAACCCTCCTTCACCATACAACTTCGGCTAGTATTATAGTAGTTATTGAGAATAACCCTATACTGGACATGTTTAAGAATGAATAACTCGTAAAGAAGGAAAGTGGAATTACAAGTCATATTCGTAACGATCATAAATAGGTAGTTACGGGGTGTATGTATGAGTTTACAGCCGGCTAGGCTTAAAACAGGCCTCACGACGAATAGGCAGACGATGACGAGTAGATAGTTACTTGCCTAGGTAGGTATTGCTTAGGAGTAGATACTATCCTAATAATACTTAATTCAGAAACCGAAAATGACGCGATACTCTCTATATGACTGGACCCCCATCACAGGTTATTCATTCTTATCATATATTACTTACCTTAATTAATTACTTGCACGTAAGCTATTTAATAATAATTTACTAGAAGTTCCAATAAATACCTATTAACCCTAGAGATATAATATTTTTCATAAAGAATATGATCGGTTCATATATTTTCGTACAACAGATATTTGAAATGCATTATTATTGGATTTAGAAACCTAATACTTACTTACTTATTTATTGAAAGCATGACTTATAAAAAAAAAGAAAAAGATAATTGCAATCATCTGTAATAAAAGTAATTAAAATTAAAATAATGTACCTATTTTAACAAAACTATTCACAAACTTGAAATACGAGAAAAAAACTTTAAAAGCATAATTATTAGGTCTATGTTCCCAACGGCTACGAACAAGTGAAATAATTTAAGAATTAAGTTGATTGTTGGCAATTAATAACCACAATCATAAAAATAACATTTATAATATAACAAATTAAACACTTCTTATTTCTAGTACAACGTGACTATACTTGCTAAAGATTATCTACGAGTAAGTATGTTATCATACCTTAATAGTGAATAAGCTTCCATCTACTTCAATCAACCATTAATGTTTAGGTAAACGCATAGAAATCTTTCATAATTATATTTAAGGGTAAACGTCTATAATATTATGATAATGGTAAAATTCAGTACTAAATACAATAAAATATAGATTGTGTAAGTATACTTAATTAATAACATAACTTGAACAATAGGTAGTATAGGTAATAATTATAAAACTGGGAATCAAATTAATATAGAAAATGAAAAAGTTAAAAGTAATCTTAATTAGTTGGACCACATAGAGAGGATTAAAGCTTATCATGTAAAAGGATACGTAGAAACATTATAGGTATATATAGAATATAGAATACACATAGATTTCAAAAATCTTCAAAACATTTCCAAAATGACCGTCTGGCATGCCCTATTTATTCCATTTTGCAGGTTTCCTCCAGGTATTCAATCCGTTTTTTCAAAGACGCGATAGTGCTCTCAATGTCGTGATGCGATTCCTCCAGGTTGTTCAGGCGCTCTCCATCAATTTTGTCGTCATAGTCGTCAGCGTCCCGACGAGCTCGGCGCTTTGCACGCTCCAGTCCTTCGCTATCACCGCCGCAACTCTCGCAGTCAGCCCAGAAACGTAAATCCATGACAGGCAAGTCCTCACAGGAACTCAGACCATCTTGAACCTCAGGAAGCAGAAACACATTTTCTCCAATGGTATCGATATTGTCGCCGTTGTCGCAGAGGATTCGTGCCAAGCTCGTCTCTTTCAGTTGTCGCAATTGATCCGGTTTGAACATGGATGGGTTTTCATACCAGAATCGATCTCCATCTCGCAGGCGTTTGAACTGTTCCACTAACAAGCATCTGAACAATGGTCCGACTTTTCCACCTTCTACTTGATTCTCGAGAATACCTCCCACCCATACGTCGATGTTGTGTACTGATCCGTAAAGCTCCTTCAATTTGTCTCGTATGGTTTCATCGGTTATTTCCCCAGCCAGGTCGTCAAAATCATTTACCTCAGTCATGTTACAAAACTGGCGCCATTTGGTGTACGGTGGAATACCATGATCACGGCTTCTTTGGATGTTGATAGCGGCCAAATCGAGAGCAACAGCATGAGCGCTGTAGAAAAGCTTTTCAGTAAGTTCCGAGTTCAGATTTTGCGTGGGTGTCTTTAGTTTCGCCGGCGTCATGAACATTCCTCTTAGCAAAGGATCTACTCCTCCTTCATCAACAAGCCTCCATGGTGAGAAGAATGCATGACGAAGCAAAAGATGCCCTTCCGGAATTGTTTCGAAGTTTTCATCATAACGATGCAAAAGTGGATTAATCATGGAATGTCCAAATCTCAAGGCGGCGGTGGCGAAAACGTTAGAAATTGACGGGTTCAAGTTTGGGTCATATCCCTTGTACTGGCCTAGTTGTTGGTATCCTTCCTTTCCTAAGACAAGTGGAAGCCAGTGCTCGTAAGTTATGATTTGAATTTGAGCCCCTACTACCTTTCTTGCTTCTTGGTAAACTCGATCTCCGTCCCAAAATGAATTCAAAACTTTCAGTTGAATAGCAATTCGATTATGTTCCCGCATCCAAATGGTATGCATGGCTGCCAAACCTATCTGTTCGTTAGCCCTGATGTCACCTGCTACAAAGCAATTGCGGTTACTTTCGTCCAAATTGCGTCTGCAATCCATTCCATTGACGCCTACAGTTGGCAGTAATGGTTTCCTACCTGGGAAAGTGACACCTACTCTCAACAATCCGTTTTCATTGGTTAAATCACGTAAATCCTCAGCTACAGCTCTTTCGAAACCATAAACTTGCGACGCATCGATAAACGAAGTTAATTGATTGATTTGTTCTCTAGGCTGTAGTGTTCCAAAAAGAACAGACGTCATTCCAGATCCACATACTGCACTGGTTCTAACGAAGTCGATACAACGACGGTTGGTAACCCGAGGATCATTAGATGGCACATCGATAGGGAAGCATGGTGCTGCATAGTCACATGTTTTTTTGCAATCTATACCGTCCCAAGTCTGTGAGCTTACTGATGGTAAAGCATGATCCAAATCGTGATCTAGCCACTGACCCCATTGCATGACCATGTGAGACAACTGTAGATCTTCAGATATATCTGTAGTCGTTATGATTGAAGTGGAGACTAGCCGGGCGCTTGGTAACGTAAATCCGTTATATTTGATGTCTTTGTTCCAACCTACCGGTTGACTGAAACCATTTTCATATATAGGGTAAAGAATTCTTCTGAATCCGCTAAGTGATGATCCCCACGTAGGATGTGCAAAATTATTACAACTACCATCATAACTGCGATACTTGCTATGATAACACATATCAGAACAGTCTTTATTGTCCCTGTGAGCGACGCAACCCGATAAACGTGCAATAACTTCAAGATGTTTATTTGACAATACGTTTTGGTAAAAGAATGGTTCCGTCGAGGTTACTTTGTGGCCTGTTTGTATAAAACCCCTGACTTTGTCTAATGTCCTTTCATAAATTTCGGCCGCGCGGGCGACTTCCCTAGCTGGTGCATTGGGGAAACTACTAATTCGGAACAGCTGATGGATGTCTGATTTTCCTGTGTTGTTGTTATTGAATAACTCGTCCATGGTCCTTTCGATAGCTAAATCAACGTCTCTTGTTGCCTCAGTGAGAGCAATGTTAACATATTCATCACCGGGTATAACACGGTCTTTTACAGTCAAGAAAGCTGACGCAGTGTCTCGTCCGTACTCGTTAAAAACTGAACATTCATACCTACCAGTATCTCTTACTGTTAGATTATGGATAATTAAACTTCCAATGATCGTAATTGAATGTTTTAGGTTTGCATCTAGGTAGGAACCATCTTTTCTCCACTCTACTGTAGCAGGAGGCTCGCTTTCTACTTCACACGGCAACTGAACGGATGATTCTTTGAAAGCATCCGTGTCTTCTGGTTTCAAAACAATACGTGGTCGAACAACTTCGTAATTCTCAACGGTTAAGTAGGCTGACCCTTCGACAGATCCCTCTGCATTTTCAGCTTTGCAGTGATATATGCCGTCGTCCTCTGATGTGACTGACAGAATGGTCAAATTTTGATTTTCGTTGCTCAAAATTATATTTTCGGAAGAAGGTAGCACAAGTGTGTTTCTAAACCAGTTAATAAGCGGTTTTGGCGTTCCTTTAGCAGTACATATGAATTCGACGTCAGCTCCAACTCTTACTGTTTTGTTCTGTGGCTCGACGACAAATGAAGGCGAGGCTAAAACAAAATAAATAAAGGTTACGTGACTTAAAAAAATTATATTAGTTACCTAATATAAAAAAAAAACACTAACGTACCTACACGTACCTGGCCACTCAGAAAGTATTGCGAAAAAAAGTTTTTATGTATGCAGACTGGCCAGTTATAATCTATTTTGAAAATATGATTATTTGTAAGTAAAAATAGGTACGTTCCAATTTCAAAATGTCTCTCCACATTGCTTGCGAGCTAATTTAAATTATCGTGTCTCATTAAAATAAGTTAAAAACAAAAAAACTTTTTAAAAACAAGCTTTTAGGTAAATGCGCTAAAAATAATAAATTAAACTTTTCCTTTAAAACTTTTACTATCAACTTATAACGTCATTAAGTACACAATGTAAGTATATGGTATAAAAGCTTGTCGAGAGATTTACCTGTGTAGATAACTGATTGATTTTAATTTTTTAAATTATCAAACTAAGTAACGAAAAGTTCAAACGAGTACTTAAATTTCGCGACAAGCTTTTATATCATACGAGTATAAATTGTGTACTTGAGCAGGCTGTAAACGAGGTGTCTGCGGCGGATTGGAAAAAGTGTTTTGAAAATTGGTTCAGACGCATGAAACTTTTTATAGAGGCTAGTGGAGAATACTTTGAAAAGATTACAAAAAAATATTGACCTATATAATATGTTTTTTTTATTTTCGCAAAACTTTCTGAGTGTTCCACGTGCGTTAGTAAAAATACTGGAGAGAGAGTTAGGACTATACCCATAATTTTAGAAGTTTTTGTCAGAGCAGACATTGTGTTTTTTTACTACTCAGTAGAGTAGTAACCGTACATTATGACACATGTGTGCTATGTTGATCATTATACCCGAGGCGGTATGATTCGCGCGAGACGAAGGCGAACGCGATAAGGAAGCGAAGAGTATAATGATCTATGCACACGCGTTTCATACGACGTTTTTCAACACACTTGCGAGGAAAGAAACATACTTGTATTGTTAAATATTAACTTGTAATGGAAAATGGCGCGCTGGTTTTGTTTTTCCGCGCGCCACGCTAGCGTGCGCGCGCAGGTTTACGTACACCTGCGCGCGCGTCGCTAGCGCGGCGCGCGTTTATTACATAAAAGCACTGACAAAACCGCCTATAGAAAAAATATAATAAACACAAAATAATGTTTAGACTGATCGTAGTGTTGTCGTATGTCAAATTGTAGTTTAGTCGTATGTCAAATTGTAGTTTAGTTAGTATGGAATTAGAAAGTACTATTGGCGTAGGGAAATATTCATTAGTTCAGTGAGAATCGGCAATAATCGGGAGGGACCACGGACAATTTAAGGTGAATGCGCAGTGGTAGACCGTGAAATTCAAAATTTTCTTACGTTTTTTTGCAATTTGCAGGTCAGTATCAGGTTGTATCTTGATCAAAATATGATTCGCGACTATAATAGATCCGACTAGTAAATTAAATAGTTATTTGTGGCGTTATAGCACTAGTGCCGTAACGTAAAGTAAAAAGCATGCGTTTTTAATACACTGCATTATGGACCTAAATTACGACCAAGTGTGTTGAAAAATATATAATGTAAGATTATATCTAGGTCAGTAGACTTAGATATAATCTTGTTTTTCGAATACTGAATACAACACGAAAGTCGCCTATAACGTTGCATCTGACGGTAGTTAAAAAGACATAATTTAAATAATCAGTGAAAAAATGGCTTACCCATAACTTCAAGGGCTGCAGTAGCATTAACTTTTCCATTGATATTTTCAGCTAAACAAGTGTACTTTCCAGCGTCAGATTCTTGAATATCGGCAATAAAAATGGATCCGTTATGACGTATTGATGTACGTTCATTCAATAAAATCCTTTCGCCATTAAAAAGCCAAGCAATATGTGGTTTCGGGTGGCCATTAGCGACACAATCAAAGTTGATCGACTGCTGGTTAAGCTTCGCAAATTGTTTTTGTGGCAGTAATGCCAATATGGGAGGGCCTAAAACAAGAGTAAAAAATATTAAACACTGATAAACATTTCAGTTAATAAACAAACTGGTATTTGAACTGTTTTTACCATTTTCATTCGGTTTGTTTTCAACTGTCATCCTAGCAGGTTTGGAGTGCACTTGGCCAACTTGGTTTTTAGCCATGCACTCGAAATATCCGGTGTCGGACTCGCTGATGTCATGCAGCATAAGTGTGCCGTTATCCATAACCTCGTAACGCGTGCCGTCGATGGGAATCTCGTTAGAATCTCTTAACCAGACTATATCCGGGGTTGGGTCGCCGGTCACCACACACGTAAACATAGCAGCTTCTCCGAAATTCACACTGATGTCTTCGGGATCCTTCTGGATTTCAGGGATTTCTAAAAATATGTGGTAAAATTTAGAACTAGCAATTAAAACACCCCACAAATACAAATCATTAATGCTAAGGATACCCACTACAATCGAAGTCCTGTTCTGCTATAATAGAGAGAGGCATCCCGGTTACTTTATTGGGCTGGTAACATGTTGCATCGATGTACATCTCCTGGTGTTGGGCCATCATCTTCACGAGCCACAACATAGAGCAATCGCATACAAGAGCATTGCTGTCTAATCGTAACTTGCGTAGATTAGGCATGCCCGAGAATGATCCTGATGGAATATTCTTTATATGGTTGTTGTGCAAGTATCTGAAATTCATTTGTTTCGTGGGTATTCAACATGTCTGCATAGTTTTACCAAAAATAGATGGCATAAATGCACAAACATTTAATATGAAAATCAATGCTAATCTAAATACTTACAGTCGCTCCAAACGCGGCAGGTTTGAAAACGTTTGCGGATCGATCTGATGAATTTCGTTAATGTGCAAATAACTGAAAAAGAGAATTAATTTATTTCAATTGTAAAACGACTAAACACAATGAAAAACTGATAGGAGTGAAGTAATACTTTTATCTGAATTGGCACTTAATTGTAATGTACGCTTTTTTAATTTTACGCTTTGTCCTGCACGTTTCAATCGCGTTCATCCCGATAATGTTTTATCGCAAAAAGAACGCTTAATCCAAATGATCTGAACCATCTAAGCAATTTACCTGTTAAACTACCAAGCATATAAATTGATTTACTACTTCATAAAGGGTTATCATCCATAAAAATAGAGTATTGTCCTCTTTTTCGTGTAGGTGTACTTTATAATCTATAACACCAATAAAGGACGCTAAAATACTTACTCTATTTTTCGTAACTCTGACTTTTACTTTCTTTTTCGCTCTTATGAATGTAAAGTGGAGAAACGAAAGGAACAAAGCCTCCATAAACTTAATTAAAAACGAGCAGATCAAATATTTGGAACTAATGTAACTTGTTGATGATTTCTGAAAAGGGTACTATTCCACTGCAAAATTGTAGGCATTCCACTTTTCCAGTGCTATGACCACTATTAATTTTGGAACTCGACATAATTCGTTTTGCAAAGTCGTAGTCTTGTTAACATACTTATCTATTTCTATTCACACATTTTCTTCATAAATGGAAAGAAAAGTAAGAATATAAGTACCTACATTTATTTGCGGCAAACAGTACGCATCCAAAGAAAACAAAACAAAAAAAAAATAACAAGTTGACAGAGTAGGTAGTGTAACTAGAAATCAAATCGGTCCCTCTGTGGGTTTATCTTGCTTGGTAGTTAGGTAATACTCTCCCTCCGGATCAGTCTCGTCACAAAAGGACAAAGCGCGGCACTTAGTACCTTCTTCCAACGCTTTATATATTGAAGACATTGAAGTACCTGCCGCTGCCGTATTAAACCTATGAAATCCAATTTGTTTCCTACATGCACGCGAACGAAGTCGCGGGCTCAACTAGTTTACAATAAAATACTATAGGAATTAACTTTTAGATCATCTTTCGGTCTATCTATTTTCTTATATACCTAATCATACATATTATGGAACCGGGAGAACTTATACAATATACATATGTATATATTTATATCGAGATGAAGGTACATCTTGATTGGAAAAGTGGATCCTGAAAATAAACCTTGAAGTCCCTAAATAGGAGTCCATATTCTATGTAGCCATATTCAAAAGTACCTACAACAGACTAAAGACGTCGCAAAACGACGTGTTCAGCGGGGTAATCGCCTAACACACTAACAGTACCAATGGTTTTCATTTTGACAGTTTAACAACGTTCATTGCGTTATTAACGTTGTTGAGCAGACAAATTTTGCGAACATATGAATTGATATGAAGCAATGGATGATGCTATATATGTGTGAGCCTACCTACTATCTACCTAACAATCTTGTAAGACGAAGGAGACTAGTCTCCACGACACAGGGAATCCTAGTGTGGAGGCTAGTGCTATTCAAATATTGTAATGTGTTTTTTTCTGAACAATAAAACTTTTATTTATTTATTTATTATTTATTTATTTATTTAATGGATTAGCAATATGCAATATCCTACAAAATGATTCAAATTATGATTGATAGTGTGTTACGCAATTAGAGTGCTGGATACCGGGCTCTGCTTGAAAGGCGGTGACTGTTTATAATATGTAGGAGTGGCTATTTATTTGGCTGATAACTAGTGAGGTGCTGTGTGATTATGTGACAGTTGATGGTGATGATCGCGGCGACTTTTGAAATGATAAAGCTCGAAGTGAGTGAGTATAATTAATATTAAATAAAAAAATCTTGTGGTTACGTTATGTTTGTTGTTTTCGAATTTCAATTAGACGAAGTCGCGGGCTCGCGGCAATATACATACATATGTAGGTAGGTAAGTAGTTTAGTTATTCTTTTGAAAGCGCTTATGTACCTGTAATACGAAGCTCTCCTAGCTAACCAGGGAGTTAATTTTATTTCAAAGAACGTAAGTAAGTAGGTACCTACCTGCTGCAATTGCGGTGCTCTTTCAAGAGTTTATTTTAATACGCGAACAAATTGAGGAAGCAAGATCATGCCTTTACGAAATTTCTTGAACCCACTTGTAGGTTCTCGTGTGATACTGGTATAGTTGTACCGTTCACTTGGATTTCTAGGTATCTCAATAAGGTCAGTCTATCTAGTTATACAATATAACAGAATGGACAAATTATACAATATAACAGAATGTAGTTATAGAATATAACAGAATGGACAAAAAAAAAATATATATAATAATATTTGATGAGTGCCGTCTACAAACGAACTACACCAAACCTCTGATTGACTTCATATTGTCTTTTCCAATGGTCGCGAGCCAAGCCATTGGGTTCTAAAACCGCTGGCACCCCACAAGAGCACGCAATAGTTACAGGTAGTGCAATCCACGAAGACGCGCCCCACTCTTTTTCCTAATCGTAATATCGCCAGTTAATTCCGCTATTGTTTTGTTTTTTCGATACACGCTAATTACCCACTAAGTAATAAGTAATTAGAGTGTATCGAAAAAACTAAAACACTAGCGGAATGTTGCACACTTGTAGTGTAAGAGATTAGGAAGAAGAGTGGGGCGCGTCTTCGTGGATTACACACAAGCTACAAGGGAAAAAAATCACTTGACAGAAACAGTTCAATATTCAAAAGTTAAATTTTTTTTGGCTGGAAAAGTGACCAATAAAGTTAGCATATATTCTTAAAGAAGGAAGAATGTTGAAAACATAACATGCAGTAATTACTAATACTGCACTAGGTAGGTAATTGCCTTCAGTTAGCCTTCAGTACTGCAAATAATATAATACGCTTTTTTATGTACGTAATATTTTCTCGTGTTAGTGAAAAAGCAGCCCATTGTACACACGCACACGTCCACAAAGATGGTCGAATCATCCTGGATCTTACAACTCACGAGATTACATAAAATATTTTTTAAACAAATAAAAATGAATCCGTAGGTTCCTTTATGGTTTTTTTTTGGTCTTATTAAATAATTAAAAACAAAATCGATAATCTAGAACAATCTACTTTTTAACAAATCTACAAAATTAAATTCTTATACAATTAGAGTTCATAATCCCAAGGAAGCGACGCAACTAATAACTTCAGTTAAGTAATCCAGCTCGGATTAAAAACTTAATGAAGTATTGTGGTCCGCTTTAATCAAAAGAGCGATCTCTAAAGTCAATTAATCATAGCAATCAATTGAGTAAGTTGTTTAATCCTATTAACGCCAATGCTCCCGAGTGGTGCAAGTCTCCTGAAGGGTTTTAAGCATGATTGGGTCTTTGTAGGTACCGCTAAAGTTGTCCTAGTCATGTAAGTGGAATTAAATGAAAACGCTCGACAAAAAGAAAAGAAACAATGATACATACCTACACAATTTTGAGAACATGACACATTTCTAATTAGAATAGTAACAATGGATAGATACAGAATAAAAAAATTAAAAGTCAGCCGAGGACGAATTAGGTAGGTAGGTACATACTACGATCGAAGAGAAATTTTACGACCTTACAAGGAAGTCTAAGAATGGGTAAGTATTAATTGAAGAGAATTTAACGCTGTCGACGTGGCCGAATTCCGGTCAAAACACTTAGAATTGGAATCTTCGATATTATGAAGAGTCTAAGAAGCTGATGCGAGCAGCACACGACCATTTAATGTGGCTACGCTTACTCCAGTAGTGGACGTCTTTGATGAGTAGGAGATGAAACATCGACAACAACCCAGCTTATCATTGAAAAAGTCGGGGTCATTTTCCAACTTAATCAGAATATCAGCATGTGAGACGAAACAACTGCCATCTGACCTCTGCGAAATAATCACTGAGCAAAACTGACGTCATAACATACCTACGTGTGTCTCAGATACCTACTTACTGCATGGAGAAGGGTCATGGTCTAAGCCTTTTAACTGCGGCAAGCTCTTTAATCTCACAGATCAATGTTATCAGCTTGTAACTAATTAATAAACGTGTCAACACCTTCTGATCTTAGATAATCCCCGTGATTACTAAAACGACCAGAGAATGGAGGAAATGCCATGGTCATAATATCAGAAATCAAATAAATTTTGGACGTCAAAAGCTAAAAAGACACGAAAACGCCGCGTCCAATATTCATTGTGCTGAGAAGAGATAGCGCCAAAAACCTCCCCAGCAACTGCCGCATAGGAAAGAGCAACAAGTCTCCGTCCGTCATACTCATAGAAATGTAAAAAGCAAGTTTCCCCCACTGCAGGACTGAATACTGATAATCATTTTAACATCTATATATATAAAAGAAAGTCGTGTTAGTTACACCACTTATAACTCAAGAACGGCAGAACAGATTTGGGTGAAAATTGGTAGGGAGGTAGCTTAGAGCCAGGAGACGGACATAAGATACTAAAAAAAATCAATAAAAAAAAAAAAAAAAAAGAATCGGACTTGGAATAACAAAACGCAAATGACAGGGCTAGGAGTAGGCTCGGGGTAGGGCAGGAGTAGGGGTAGAGTAGGAGTAGGGGTAGGGTAGGGGTACGGTAGGAGTAGGGTAGGGGTAGGGGTACAGTAGGAGTAGGGAAGGGTTAGGGTAGGAGTAGGGTAGGGGTACGGTAGGAGTAGGGAAGGGGTAGGGTAGGAGTAGGGTAGGGGTACGGTAGGAGTAGGGTAGGGGTAGGGGTACAGTAGGAGTAGGGAAGGGTTAGGGTAGGAGTAGGGTAGGGGTACGGTAGGAGTAGGGTAGGGGTACGGTAGGAGTAGGGTAGGGGTAGGGGTACAGTAGGAGTAGGGAAGGGTTAGGGTAGGAGTAGGGTAGGGGTACGGTAGGAGTAGGGAAGGGGTAGGGTAGGAGTAGGGTAGGGGTACGGTAGGAGTAGGTTAGGAGTAGGGTAGGAGTAGGGTAGGAGTAAGGGGTAGGGAAGGGGTAGGAGTAAGGTAGGAGAAGGGCAGGGGTAGGATTGGTAGGAGTAGGGTAGGGGGTATTAGTAGGACACCACGCGAACGAAGTCGCGCCGGGCAGCTAGTTATGTATAAAAATGACATCAATACTATTATGCTACATTATATTGTAAATTCGAAAGTAACTCTGTCTGTATGTAATCTTTTTACGCCTAAACCACTGAACGATTTTCGATAAAATTCGGCGAGGAGATAAATGGCATCCTGAGAAAGGACTAGTCCTTTCTCCCTAAATAGGCTAGGCTATTTGTCTCAAAAATAACCTTAAAAGGGCTGATAGAGGGGCTGAAAGTTTATATGTGTTACCTAGCATTTCTTAGGAGAACTTAAGAAGTGCTACGCTGAAACACATCAAAGCAACACATGAATGCATTTTTGTAAAATCATCCCCCAAGGGGGTAAAATAGGGTAATAGTAAATTATTTTGAAATTTACATGTATTTAATATTGAAATATTTGTGTAATTCTTAATATAGTCTGTTTGTCGAATATGTTCTGTAATTACAAAAAAAAAACCGACCTCAAAAAAAACTACAAAGTGATAAATAACTTTAATTTCGGAAGTCGGTGTCGTTGTTTCCGCATTTTCGTTTTTTGACACCGACTTCCGAAATTAAAGTTATTAATCGCTTTGTAATGTTTTTTTAAGTCAGTTGTTTTTTTTTTTGTAAGTAAAAAGTTTTTATTTTTCACTCTTTAGTTGTACCTACTCCACACAAATTCAATTAACACTAATGCATTGAAGAATATAAGACACCGACTAGAAGAATCATCTAAATTCGCATAGAAATGCCGGAGATGCAATACATTTATGCATATAACTTCGTACATAAGAATAATTATCTAATGTATTATATACTAAAAGTATATAGTAGTAGTATTATTCCTGAAAGTATGTAGATCACATTAATTAAAGAATTATCAAAATTGCTGCATTAGTTTTTGAGAAAATCGGGGACATAGAAACATACATACATACATACGGGTCGAATACAGAACCTCCTTTTTTGAAGTCGGTTAAAAGGTAACAACCTTTTTACTCCTTGACGGCTGAACGAAAATGGAATGGATAGGCCATGTCCTGTGTTAGGACGTAGGATACTTTTTTATCCTGGTACCGTGGGATAATTTCCGAAAATCATGTAGGCGTAGTCGCGGGCAAAAGCTAGGTATAGTAATAATTTGCCATAATATTCTGTAACGACAGTAACAGATGATATTTATGTCCATTATTGTTCAACCATTATGAAATTGTAAGCACTTAAACCACGACTAGGCGACTGCAAGCACTTATTCATGTACGTACCGATGTAAATCAATATTATTATAGTAGTTTTTAAATTGCATAATAAATCATTTTCCATTGAGTGTTAAATTGAGGACAATTTGGCATTGAACTTTATTTAAAAATCTTATTCTTAATCGGTGAAGCTTTTGTGAGTTGGTTCTTATGAAGAAGGTACTTACCTAGTCTTTTGTTTTTATTAGTGACAATCATCATCGTCATCATTATCCTGTCTCTCCGTCGCGAGCATTACTGCTTCGCAGATGGAGGTGACGGCTTCCCATGCACTCTCGTTCCGTACCATGGCCTGGACTAGGGCCAGACGCGAGAGATCGCCGCCGCCGATCGCCGCCGTGAGGACGCGGCGTTGCTCTGCCCAGGCTGGGCAGACCTCCACCGTGTCCTCCGGGCGATCCACACAATGGTGACACGCGGGCGTTTCCTCCCGCCTTATCCGAAACAGGAACCTCCCGAAACAACCGTGTCCGGTGAGGACCTGCGTTAGGCGGAAGGTGACGACGCCGTGGCGCCTCTCCAGTCACTCCTCAAAGAGGGGACTTATCGCCGCAATTGTGGCGTGCCCAACAGAGTCTAGCCTGAGTTTCATGAGAGTCGAGGAGAGCGAGCAGCGAGGTGAAGTGTAGATGGAGCGGCTCTCTTGGACATTGGACATCATGCGGACAACATGTGCTCAGAAACTGTCTCGCGTTCCGTATCGTTGAGTTGTGTATTTACAGTGTGTGATTCGCTAGTGTGATTAATTTGTTCGTAAATTATAATCTGATTTTAACTGCAAACGGTTTTTCTATTGCGCAATAACGAACATACCCATACTTAGTCGGCTACTCCCACACCATTTAAAATGTGGCCGCTAGTTTAGCGTTAAAATCATTGTATGATCGACATATATAACCAATATTGCGTAATTGGCTCGGTGTTGGACTTCATCAATGCTTTGAGATTTGAGAAATTTAATTATATCTAAATCGGCTCGATCGGCAATAATTGGGGCATTTGATTAGCAGCAATTTGGCGAGCTGACCCGCCTAATGGTTACCTATATCAAAGTCGACAGTTAACTCTAATTCTATTTATATTTCATAGGAAGGGAAGTAGGTAAAATACTGGTATTCAGCTGCATCCGGTTAGACTGGAAGCCGACCCCAACATAGTTGGGAAAAGGCTAGGCAGATGATGATGATGAGGAAGGGAAGTAGGTACCTAACTATGACTACTATGACATCGCCGCATGTGCGATGGTGCTCTCTCGGTTGCTATAATCCCCTCGTCGACTTGACGACACTGATGATCTTTACAATCTAAGTACATGCACATTGACACGAAAACATAAACACGTAATGGCTATAATTATGTTTTATCATATGCAATTCCATTAATATCTGACCAGACGTGTTGCCACGCTAAAGCACTATACCTACATAAAACTCAATTCGTCTGGCTGTCAGTAGCTGTTGAGTACATTTTCACAGCATTTTTTTATTTTTTTAATCGAACATATTTTCATGAAATGTTACAGAGCCGAGCTGAGTTTGTTTTGTATCTGGCAAAAGTCAAAGAGTCGATCGCTTTTTGGGAGGAGGGGAAGGGGCGATTTCCGCGGCTCTTATACATAAAGAGCATGGCAGGCATAAAGGCAGGATTTGATTTCGTTTTCGAGTTGAAAGCAGTGGTTTTGGGGGAACCCCAACACTGGTTGCCAAAGCATTCGTAATTAAGCCCTATGGCTCTATTCCACCGCAGGCATGCATGCTTATAGCGTACCTATGTTGTACCTAACGTACTGGACGTTACATTGGCAGTGGCCGGTGGACTATTTAATGCATTATGATGTTCAATAGCAAAGGCAAGACCGAGCCATGCGTAACTAATTATAGATTAAAGGCCACTGCTATTGGTGTGTAACTAAATGGAGGTATATGCCTAGATATGTTAGAAGTTCCAGCTTACAACAACAAAAGCTACGATGAATAGAGTTTTAACTCACGTGTTCATTTATCATATCACAGTCATAAACTATAAACCACCGCAACAAGTCTGTAAAACTGATACCTATCTAGAATTTATTAGATACTCATGGACAATGCACGAGAGGAGAACATAAACTATCGCCTAGTATCTAAAAAAAACTAATATGCCAGCTCTTGAAAGCTACATTTATAACTAGCTGTACCCGCTACTTCGTTCGCGTGCATGTCGGAAAACGTTTTAATTTTTTTGCGCGGAACACTAATTCTTTTTCTTAAATAAAAAGTAGCCTAAGTCATCAGCTATCTGCCAGTGAAAGTCCCGTCAAAATCGGTCCAGCGGTTTCGGAGATTAGCCGGAACAAACAGACAGACAGATAAACATTTTTTTTACACTTAAATTTTATTTATTTGTATAGATGTACAGATTATAGATAGTTGAGCTAAGGTTTACGGCTTCATAATTCAAAAAAACTTAGGGCACTCAGTTATGTCTAAATGATTGGTCTATTTTTTTCATCTGATATTTAAAAGCATTTTCAATAAGTTTTCATTCCGCCATCCGCTACAGCAAACATGAACAGATTCATAAATATTTTAACGACGGTTATTTATAATAACCGAAGCAGCAATACATTACGGTATTGCAAGACGTTACCAGCATTACTGTCAAGACATAAAATTTCTGTAATACTCAGTATTGGCATAGTGCCCGGGCAATCTGAACTTAATCAATTGTGTGCGTGGTGTGGACGATGCCTTGAGGTCGTGCGGTGCGGCATAGCAACCATCTGAGTTCGTGGATCGGGTAGCGATTACTTTGATAAGTAGGTACCTAAAGCGTAAAGCTTTGCACGGCCAACCCAAACAATTACATGTTTACCAACGGATAAAACAAACAAGTAACAAATCAAGATATGGGAAGTTTGTTAAGAAGGTACTCACTAATAATGTATTAGTAAGAATGTGGTTTTAGCACAGAATAACTAATAGTACTAACGTAGTATTAGTTATCTACGTAACGTGTTGTTTCTTTATGTCTGTATTATTTTGTCTGAAGTATTTTTATGATAAAACTTACCGTTTTGCTGAAAATCGCGAAAAACTCATTTTTTTTTACCTTTGACCTTGAATAAAAAATTTTCCATACAGGGGAAAGATGGGGAACTTTCAAATTTTATTTTTAATCATATTTTAAACAATCCTACTGATTTTCAGCTTGGTGGGAATTTATGTAGCTTCGATTGTCTAAATTGACCGGACTATATCTGTCATAGAAATGTTGTAGATACCTACATAAATTGTATTTTTTCTTACCTAAGTCCTGATTTTCTCTTTGTCCAATTAAATATGATTAAGGGTTTACAGGTATTTTAAGAATAATTTTACCATTACATAAATTCCGTACTGAAAACGGAAAAGGACTTAAACTACTTATACTTAATCCTTGGAGAAAAGTCAAACTACAGAAAGTGAACAAGTGGATTTTAATCAAATTGCATCAGGACAAAAATAGCTTATTAATTAGTCCTGGAATAAATTTATTTCTAAGAAAAACAATTAGGTTATCGCGCCAGTTGTGAGAACTAAATGAGGAAAATGGGGCATTGTTACATTTATATGCGATAAACCGGCCCATCGGGGTTAGTTCTTCTCAATAATTCTGACAACATTAACCTGAGTTTACACTATGAAACTGGGCCCGAACAATAATCGTTTTACACTGCAAGCCAGTCAGGTCAAGGTGACAGAAATCTGCACTGTGCGTGGTTCAAAATCGCTTAATTTATAATAAAATAATAACGATTAAAAGTACACTTTGTAAACAAGGATATTACAAATGAGAGGATTATATCCAAGATAAGAATGCTTGGAAACATGCTGGTCTTGCTCCATAGGACAATCTAGAGTCTAGACAAAATCAAACTGCTTGCTAATTTAATTTATATTTTTTTTTATTTTATGACATAGATTTTTACATTTTGTGACTACAGTAACTCCCACAGTTGTTAAAATTGTAGGAAAATCATCTACTTTGTAAATATGTGAGCACCATGTATCTATCACATAATTGATTTACCTGTCATTGCTTTATTTTTAATTCTTTTTACCTTTTGTGGTAGACTAATTTTTTTTCTAGGTGCATCGTCTTCACATATAATTATACTAGCTTATGCCCGCGACTTCGTCCGCGTGAAATTTCACCCTCCCCCTTTTCACCCCCTTAAAGGTTAAATTTCCAAAAACCCCTTCTTAGTGCTCCCCTACATTATAATAGGAAGCCGTGTGCAAAATTTCACATTCGTAGCCCCAGTAGTTTCGGCTGTACGTTGATATGTCAGTCAGTCAGTTCTCCTTTTATATATATAGATAATGTGTAAGCAATTACAAAATAAATCAAGTATTTCAATGTGAATTTAACATTATATTAGTACGCAACTTGACTACTGTACCTAAGCAATTACAAAATATTTCAATGTGAATTTAACGTTTTATTAGTACACAACTTGACTAGTAACGGTAATTTATATTTCTATAAAACATGATACTTTATTTAAAATTATATTCTAATTAAATACCTAGTAATTAACTTGAATCTAAATACAAAGCATTAATGATTAATATAATAAACAGTTGCCATTTTATATAAATTAAACGTCCATCTATTGACTTAATAAAATTCGCGCGCTTTGCCCCACTTTGGTAACAGTATCTTTTTGGACTTTCGAGCGGTATAGACTAGTAACTAAGTGTAAGACTGTCTGTGCATCTGATTGTATATTGTATTGTTTAGTGTTGATAATTAAAAGTATTTACAACAGTATAAGTGAGTTTTTCTACAAATGAATGTATACAAAACCTTGTAAAATATTTTAAAAGAGTAATGGTGGAGTTTCTTGCCCATTCTTCTCCATACGAACACTACCCTTCTAGCGCAGCCGTGAGGCACACTGTCCTGCTTATTTTTTTACAACGGACTTTACAATTTTTAATTGACCTTTATTTTTTATCTGATATATAAAGAAAGAAAAGAAAGAAAATACGTTTATTTGCGGTGAACATGACACAAAACTAAAATAAAAAAAGAAGGTAAGGCGGAGGTTCCCGAAAACGGTCAAAAAGTTGGTTTTTTAAAGCAGTGTATCTCTTAAACCGTAAATACTTTTGACCAAAGAAAAAATGATGATATTTTCAAGTCTTACTTTAATACAGTGATGGAACTGAAATCATAAATAAATATACATTAATGCATCAAAATAATGTTCAAATACACCTCTTAATTTTCTTTAAAAGCAGTTTATCCCTTCATTAACAATTTTAATTACAATTAAAAATATACCATTAAATGTCTAATGCCAAACTGCATTCAGTGATGGATTATTTATTATTAAATAGTTTTTGTAAATAGATAATTGCTTCATATTTGCAATAAATTACCACCGTTGTGTGATCGCGCTTCTCTTTCTTTTCTATGCAATCCGACAGTGACCGCGCTTTAGGTCATGTAGTCGCCGTAAGGGAAACATGCGTCACATCCACGCAAAACGGCTATCGCTCAGCATTCTGCTGCGACCCTATGCAAGGCAGAGCCCCAGCGCTGGTTTTCAGCGACAGCCGGCGCTGACGTGATGACGTCGTCCGATATGTATATGTATTGTGTGTCTTTTAGTCTGTGCTAAATACATGTATTTTCTTTCTTTCTTTCTCTATCTCTTTACCTTTTCAAGAATCAATTCTATTTTTTTATTGTAATTTTTGACGTTCTAAAGTGCCTTTAGTGTGCCTATTTGATATAAATGATTTGACTTTGACTTTGCTTCACACGTCTTATGATACCATTCTTTTTGCTGGCAGGGCTATGAGAGTGCACGGTATAACTGTAACCCCCCCGGAGTAGAGATATCTGATCTATGTATAAATTTGTATAAGTACCAGCTTTACAGTACAGACAAGCTTTTCAAGCTGAACTACTCCATACATAGGTATTTGTATGAGCAGATGGACAAGAGCAGGGCAAGTTAAAACGGTTTGTTGAGCAATTAGTGTTCTGTTTCGTAATAAAATAACATATCAGTTGAACGCAACAGAGTTGATTATTTTCAAAGAGCAATTATTTCAAAAATTCGTGCTTGCAATGGTTACAATTACCCACCTTCATTCAACGCTGCATGTATATATATATTCCTATGCTACAATACATATTCATTCTACGTCATTCAAAAGTCTATCAAAAAGTACTCTGTGATATAGAGTCAGAGAATATTGACTGTGACAGATAGATAGACAGATACTAGGTACATTTGGCATTGACACACAAAAACATGACAACACTAAATACGAGTAGTATCTGCTGATTTAGATATCCTGCCGATATGACTAGCGCAGTTATTCAATCTAGGCATTCCTGATTCCGGAAATCCAATGGGGTAGGTATATTGATAGCACACAACAAAGGAAACCATATTTTATTATCGTTGGCAGAAAATTTTTTGCTTGTATTTTAGAAATGTTGTACACCATTCTCAAAAAAAATCCACAGTTAGTATAGTTTGGTCACTTCTAGGTTTTGCGTTTCGAAATTGCTGAAGCCAACTATTAAGTTGGCTTCAGCAATTTCGAAAAAAAGAAAAAGAAAAAAAGAATCGGAATTATTATTTGGTTCTGAATTTCCGATTCTTTCTGAATAATCTAAATTATGGATAGCGAAGACTGAAAGCTAAGTATCTCTACTCACTTATACGAGTATTTTAGCACACTTTTTTTGTCATAAGACAAAATACTGCGGACGTGTGTGTGTGTGTACACTTATAGCCCAAAAAATCCTAGTGAGAATTTTCGACCGGGATTACCTTAATATAGGTAACAGACTATGGGAGGCCGTACACGGACTGCTCGAGCAGTTAGCGGCTGAGCGACGTACACGGACCGCTCGAGCGGTCGGCGTCGACTGCTCTAGCGCAGCCAACGGCTCGAGCAGTTGACGGCTTGAAGCGGTCGCGACTGCTCGAGCAGTCGTGTGTACGGCAGCGAATGAATGACTATAGTTCACCGCGCGGTCGCGGCTTTAAGCAGTCGGTCTCAACTGCTTGAAGCAGTCCGTGTACGGCCGCCCTAACAGGAATACTGTGTGAAAAGGCTATTGCGACAATAGGTGCGAAAAAAATTCTGTCAAAGTACCCGAAAGTCAGTTTATTGGAAAAATCTCGTAAAGTTTTATCTTAACACATAAATTTCTGCTACCACAAGTTTATTCCTTACTAAATTCTGCGCAATAAATCCTTCACAAGATTCAACTAAGACCTGGCGTTCTCGAGATACGTATACAGATTACAGCTTCGAAATGTTGCGGTAACGATACTTTTGTTTCCACACCACCCTTAAGGTGGAGTAAAATGGGCGTTTACTTGATTGATATCATGTAAGTAACCCATGAACTCTGAATTATGACAGCATTTTATTAGAGATAGGTTGATTCCATCTTCCTCTTCCTCGTTCTAGTATTCTGCTTCTCTTAATACTTGTTCTTTTCATGATTTTCAAAACAGTTTCTCCTTATAGACATGTCAGTAGAAAACCCTGTTAGATGGGATATTTCCGCCTGAGACAGACAGCTAGATGACACCCATATCTTGCCAGACTGCTTTCAGACTGACTAGAATACATGGCAATGCAATCAACTCAAATATCATTCGAAACTATTGCTCCTATTTCCTTCTGTTTCCTTAGTAAGAAATTCTTTTTATTTTAAGTAGTTTAACAACTTTATCGCTTTAAACTGTTGTGAAGTAATAAGTAAACAGAACAAAATAAAACGAAAAAGTGGTTCTTGGCTGTTGTTTATTACTCAGTGACACAATAACAGGAGCGCCTTTGTCACATTTCAGTAGGTATCCTGTGTTCCTCCAGTGGACAGACTTTATGCTAAGTATAAAACAATGACATCATTTTCTGGGTAAACAATCTTGCAGGGTCATTCAAACACATACATATTATGTAATAGTTCGTACATATTGCTATTACATTACCACTCCTTGTTTGTTTCACAGACAATTACTAAACGTTACTTATCTGTGACGTTACTTATACCTATTGTATTCGTGAAGCGAATTTCCTTAAATGAACGTCTCGAGGATTTTTCATTTTAACGCTAAAGACTTGCTTATAGACTTGCCATTTCTGGAAACTGTTAACTCACTCGACAGCAGTTTGTGTTCTCCTAATTGGAATGTATACCTTTGATGGTACGCGATATCGCTTGCTTTTAAATAACTTAACTGAATGCTGCAGATAGTTGCTACACTCTCTTACATTTTATGTGTATAATTACCTAACAGAATTTTGATTCAAACGAATCATATAAGTAGCGGAAGTAGGTACCCATCTGTAGCCACAATATGCGTGACCAATTACAAATAATGTCAATCAATTACATGATCCATATCGTAGTATTTATATAATAAACAAGTCAGGCAACATTGATACACTTGTAACGTTCATTAAAACGATAACGACTGCTAATAAATGTTAACAGATTTTATTATACAAACTCGCAAAGAACATAATCTTCATTCTCATACAATTCATTCATAGTAACATTCGTATCAAGTAATTTTTCTCCGAACTTAAAACGCAGAAGGTGTTTTGAAGTTAATTGCCCCGAAACTAGAATACATTCTAACTAAATGAAGGGAGAAAATTGCTTATATAATTTTTTTTTTTTTTATTTAAATACTCCTACCGCCAACATGATTGGCGCCTATTTTCTATCCAACCCTTTCCATACAAGTTCTCGCTTACATGCCTCTCGCACTTTCATGCCACATACTTTATCTTTCTATTTTCCTTCACCATTTATCCTGTGGGTGGGACTCCCACTGTTTATATGATTCTATTTATTTTCTACTATATTTACTTTTTTTACTTTCTAATTATTGTGGGAAAATAAATTTTTCTGGGTTTCTTTAATTTAACATAACAACTTATTACTTACTTTTACAACAACTTATTTAGAAACTAATGTACAAACAAACTTAAAATAATACTTATTTTACTTACACAAGTTATTTAAAACATAATGCTTAACTTAATAACAATTTACATTGCTCAGTACTAACCTATCTAAATATATTTCTATAAAACTTAACCTACTGCTTATCCTATATTTCAATTTGTTGCTATTGTGTCCTATGTTTACTGTTACTATATGTACAATATAATACGAAACATAGTTGTTTTATCTGCTTTTATTTCTCTCTATGACTCTTTGGGCTACATTTTCGCAATAGGCTATAAGTTTGTCTCTAGTTTTGCCTAGCATTAATTCCCCTACGCTTTCTTTCTGCAGTCTTTTGCCTAGCTCTTGTTCGAGGTTGTAGCGCTCTTTTGAGTAAATGGGGCAGTCAAGTATTATGTGTGGTACTGACTCTACTACATTGGGGTCACAGGCACACGATGGGCTCTCTTTACACTTAAAGCGGTTTAAGTATTCCGAAAACCCACCGTGCCCTGTTAAGACCTGTGTGAGTACGCCAGTTGGCCTCACCTGTTTTACAATACGGTAGGCAGCTATGGCATCCGGAAGAAACATTTTCGTCACCGAGGCCGTCTCGCCTGACACATATCTCTGCTTCCACTCATCAAGCGAACCCAAACGGATTTGACGCTTGATGAATGAAACCGGACACAGGTCATAGTCCGGCTTCCTCCGTGACGACAATGCCGCCTCCTTTGCCAGCTCATCCGCGCGTTCGTTCCCCGGCAAGCCCGCGTGGGCCTTGACCCAAAAGAAGGAAACATCTTTGTTCTGTTCCAAAGCCAGAGCCAAATTGGCTCGTGCGCGGACAGCCAGGGGGTGGAGAGAGCCATGGCATGCAAGTGTCTGCAATGCTGACATAGAGTCGCTGTACACTCCATAACTCGTCTCCTTACGCTTTAGAATTACGTCCGTTGCCTTGCAAATTGCTAGTAGTTCTGCCTGGTAGACAGTGCAGTACGCGGCGAGGCTAAGCTTGAAGGTCTGGGTTTCACCTACATTATCCCACAAGGATAATGCGGCTCCGACCTTCCCCTCAATCTTGCTGCCGTCAGTGAATATTCGCACTGCCTGCACGTTACTACTGTCCACAAGCTGTTGGTCTGCCAGGCTCATAAACTTCAAAGCGATTTGTTTAGCGGGGTGAGGTGTTTCTGCAAATCCTACCATACCCTCAATCTCCCTGTCTCCTGGCACGAACCGGGACGACCCTCTCCTTGCCTCATACAGGGCGGCTGCCTCTTGTATGCGGAGGTCCAGAGGTAGTATCCCAGCCAGCACCAGTGCTGAGTTGAGTGAGACTGTGCGGTAAGACTTGCAGAGCTTCTGGACGAATCCTCGTTGGACAGAGCCTAGCTTCTTCCGTATACCCAGCTTTTTCGTAGCGGGAGCCCAGGCTGCGGCCGCGTACGTAACAATAGGTTCTATGGTGGCTGTGTAGATTATATGTATAACCTCCCTATTTAGACCCCAGCTAACTCTTGCCGCACGCGACAGTTGCTTGTAGATTTCAGCCACCCTCTTGCAGACGTTCGCTGTGTGTTCGTTGAACGTCAGCTTGTCATCTATGACCAGCCCTAGCAGCTTCATACTCCTGACCATACCAATGTCAACCCCGGCCATGCTCATAATTGGAGTGTCGTACTTAAGCTTATTGGTTATTAACATCGCACAGGTTTTGTGAGGTGCAAACCTAAGCTTATTTCTGACTCCCCAACTATGAACATGGGCGAGGGCTGCATTGGCGGTTCTAGAGACTTCAGCCGCTGTGTCACCATCCACGACCAAAACTATGTCGTCTGCAAAGGCCTGTATAAAAAGTCTCTTCTTTTCCATGTCCTGTAACAGTGGGTCCACCACAAGGTTCCAGAGTATGGGACCACCAATTGACCCTTGAACACAGCCCTTGTTTGTCTCTTTTGTGCATTCTTCCCCAGCATACCTTACTCTTACTCGTCTGCAATCGAGGTAACTATCAAGTAGCCTCCTGATGTTTACCGGGCACTTTTCCTCAGCCAGCCTGACCCTAATTGCCGGCCACCAGGCGCTATCGAAGGCGCCCTCTATATCCAATGACACCAGGACAATTAGCTTCTTCAGCCTCAACTTGTCCTGCACGTGATTTATTAGCGTATAGAGGGCGTCCTCGATGCTCCTCCGCGGCATAAAGCCAAACTGACGAGTACTAAGCCGCGGCAGCAGCTGCCACTTGATCCTCGTCACTACCATCCTCTCCAGGACCTTCCCCAAAACCGGCAGGAGACCTATCGGTCTATATGACTTGGGGTTCGTGTAGTTTTCCTTGCCCGGTTTTCTGAGGACTACCACCGTTGCCTCTTTCCAGATGTCCGGGAAATGCGCTAGTTCAAGGCACTTGTTGTATAGGGCAAGGAAAGCATCCAGGTCCTGGAAGATCGCGCTTATATAATTTTAATTTGAGCTGAAGGAGGACTGTCAGAGAATTATTTTGTAATATTATGAATGAATGAATGAATTGCACCGATCCCAGCGTGGTTAAACCAGACTCGATTAATCGAATGAACCCCAAGATTCGCACTAGCTCCTGTAGCCTTATGTTCATGGTGCTACAGTGACCAATGCATCGGTTCGGTAATGGTAGGGAAGACATGCCCGAAGGATGGGTAAGGATTTAAGAGCCTACATCATATGCATCCTAGAGTAAGCATTGGACTAGTGGAGATGGGTAATTATATCTACGGATGGGTATCTTTTAACGACCTTGCCGCATTGGACTAGTGGAGAGATGGGTAATTATATCTATGGATGGACATCTTTTAAAGACCTTGCCGCCAGGTTGGTTCAGGTCGAGCCTCATCGTTGATTCTTTTGGCGGGGTTCTACTGCTTTCTCGGTTCTTTTGTACGTCGTTGCTCTACTGTGTTGTGTTAGATGATGCTGTTTTCAATGACTTCGATACGTTTATTATTTCCAGCAATTCTCAACAGAGTTGAATGTTATTTTGGTTGATACTTAAGTATTCTGCGTTTTAGTGAAGTTTTTTTTACACAGAATTCAATACATCACTTATACGTTCAAATATTGAAATATTATTTTTTACAGTTTGGCAGTCGATGACAAAATAAAACATAAGAGTCCATTTTTACCGACTTCACAAAAAGGAGGAGGTACTATGTTCGGCTGTTTGTATGTTTTTTTTTTTTTTTTTTTTTTTGTATGTTTGTTCATCGAATACTCCGCCAGTTGTCGACGGATTTTCAAAATTCCTTTTTTGTTCGAAAGTAGATCGTTCTGAGGTGGTCCCATTGTCACCAAGTTAGGATCTGATGATGGGATCTTAGAGAAATCGAGGGCAACCCTCAAATTTTATAGGCTCACTTATTGTTTTTCGCATATTTTATGAAGTATCTTGTGTATTTGCGTATGGTTGTCACCATCTCAGGTAGCTGGGCTGATGATGGAAGGTACAACTCCTTAACAGTAAGAAGTTACTCGAACAGGCGAGGACTGTTTTAGTAAATTGTTTTGATGTTTGATAGGGCATTTGCCACATTTGGTCTCATGATCATCAAGTCATTACCTGATGCTGCAGTCAGGATAGTCTGCAGAGTACCTAACTCCTCGACAACTAACAGCAGATATATCGTGTTTAGGCTCATTGAAAAGGGCTCGATGTGTGGATAAACGTACTGTTAATGAGGAACACCGAGACCTGATGCTGAAGCCAGGAGCATCAGAAAAAGTACAAACCTTGAAATTACAGCACCGTAGTCGTGTTTGGGCTCATTTTAAACAGGACTAAATTTTAAGTTCAATGCAATGTTGACATAAGTTTGGCCTGATGCTGCAGCCAGGATTATCAGCATCTAGTCTAATTAATGAATAAGGTATGCTTCAGAGGTGGTCCCATATAAATTGTATGAACTTTGCTTGGGTAGTTTTGGAATTAGCTTCAACAATACGTTTGCTTTCCACTTAGTTTAAATTGATGATGTTTATCTTCCTGTCACTAATATTCACATAGCAAGTAGTGTTATATGAATTTGTATTATGGGGTAGGTACAACTAAAAAGCGAAAAATAAAAACTTTTTTACAAAAAAAACAACCGACTTCCAAAAAAAACACTACAAAGTGAAAAATAACTTTAATTTCGGAAGTCGGTGTCAAAAAAACGAAAATGTGGAATCAACGACACCGACTTCCGAAATTAAAGTTATTTTTCACTTTGTAGTGTTTTTTTTGGAAGTCGGTTGTTTTTTTTTGTAAAAAAGTTTTTTATTATGTACTGCTCAACATATTCTTGGGTTTAATTTAGGTCAAAAAAGACACTTCCAAATGGTGTAAACACCCGAGTACCTTTTATCTTATCTCATGTTAGGGGCCGGGACTCAAGTTATCTTGTGTGTACCGGATACTTGGAATCAAAAATATGAATTTATTTGGCAAAAAACGATAAAGAAAAGAGCTCCAAAAACTACACATTGTATCTAAATAGGTAGCTGTGGAAATTAGGTGGCGATAGCTCACGGTTGATCTCGTCTTTTTATTTATTTTACTAAAGCTACGAGCAAAACCATTACTTGCACCTTCGGTGCCCTAATTGCGTAACACTCTATCAACCTCAATCTGAATAATTTTAAAGGATAATGCTTCATACTTACCTATGCTCGAAAAATGTATTTGTTAACAACGTAAGTACCTAAATCACGCAATGAATGTTGTTGAACTGTCAAAAAGAAAGCGAGGGCTACTGATTGTGTTAGGTACGAAATTACCCCGCTGCGCGCTGGTCAGAAAGGATCATCAGCTTATTGGTTTGTAAGGCTAATTATGTTGTATGTTTTTCTTTTAATATTCCTTGTAGAAGCAAAAAACATTTCGTTCAACTAGCAGAACTTTTACATGAACAAATGCGACTTATTCTGAATATATAATAACCGGGACCGCAAAGTTGTCGACAGCGACTGTCGAAAGTTAGAAAAAGATGGATATCGATAGTTTCTGAACGATGCGCCACGCCAGTATTTATAATTTTGAACCATCGATAAAATTTTACTGGTGGCCAACCGTTCAATGTGGTGTATTAATACACACATCAAAAGTGTCTAGGGATCAAGCATTTTTATGCGGATTTCTTGAGATTGAGATGTGGCTTTGTAATAAATTTATGATTTTATAAATTTATATGGATCCTTTTTGGTGCATTTCATAATTTGAATCAGGAACTGTGAATCAAATTCGAGTAAAAGATGAAAATCAGCTGTCAATATTTTCCCTATAAAAACATACAACGCATTGAAGACATCATTAGTGCTACTGTTTCCCTACTACTGATTAAAACCAACGTTATTATGGAGCGGCGACGTCATTTAAGCAGGGAAGAAATGCTCAGAGCCGTGGGAATGATAGAAGCTGGTTCCCGGCAACGTACTGTGGCTTTAGCTCTGAATACAAGTCAGAGTGTTATCAGTCGACTTTGGACACGTTACCGAAGCACTGGTACCGTGGCTGAGCGCCATGGAGGACGGTATCGCTGCACCACACGGAGACAAGACCGATACATTCAAATCTTAACTCGAAGAGCTCCAACAATAACCGCCATGATGTTAGCCGTGAGGCTTCATCACTCTTCAGGGAACTTAATTAGCGACCAAACAGTCAGAAACCGCTTGCATGAAGTGAACCTTCATTCCCGAAGACCGCTACGGGTACCACCTATAGCAATGCACAATCGTAGGATTCGATATCAATGGGCTCTTGAACACAGAAATTGAGCAGAATAACAATGGCGTTTCGTGTGCTTTTCTGATGAGTCTCGTTTTGGTATGAGACCGGATACAAGACGTATACGACACTGGAGAACCCCTGGACGCCAACAGCGATTAAAATCCTGCCAGGAAGTCCATCCTTATAGTGGTGGAACCATCATGGTATGGGCGGGTATTTGGATCGGCGGAAGAACTGAGTTGATTTGGATCAGAGGCAACCTCAACGCTCAAATTTATGCTGAGACGATTGTATCAGACGTCATCGTTCCTCTACAAGTGCAAATCGGTCCCTCATTTCAGTTAATGCATGATAATGCACGACCGCACACCGCAAGAGTTGTAAGACAGACTCTCGCCGCAGCTAACATCAATGTCCTGCCCTGGCCTGCTCAGTCGCCAGACTTGAACCCGATTGAGCATGCATGGGATATGCTACAAAGAAGAGCTCTGCCGAATATGGAGGGTATCCAGTCGCAAGAAGACCTTTTTTTGTTGTTGCAACGAACATGGGCTGCCATTCCACAGCGTGATTTGGATGAACTCATTTTGAGTATGCCAAACCGATGTTCTTGTGTTGTTAGTGTTCGCGGTAGAAACACGGATTATTAATTGTTTAAGTTACCCAATAAAATTTTAAAGAAAACTGTTATTTCAGTCTTTTTTTCGAACTTTTGTGTTAGTGGTTCAAATGTCAAAAATCCCTTTATTAGGAAAATGGCAAATTTCTTTATTAATGCAAAGGTGACTTGGTTTATCGTTACTGTGACAAACGAAAACACTTTATTTGATGAATCCTTAAAGAAAATTTTAATTAATATCAATCAGGAGAAAAGTTATTGCAAAAATATATGTTGATCCCTAGACACTTTTGATGTGTGTATTTTGTGACAAATATGTATGTAGTAGAGATAGCTATCAAATACCTATGCACTATCAATCTCAAATTTAGTACCTAGGTAGGCTACATTGGAAGAACGCGTACACGTGCTCTCGACTAGCCGAGCCAATATGTAAGAATCATATTTCATAATATCTTTAGTCATTACACCTCGCAAAGGTTTTTGTACCATGTAATGTTCCTTGATTTTGCGAAAGTATAAACGTGGTACTTACCTATGTATCTGTAATTTTTAATAACAGCCCATATATTCTGTAAAAAAACTCACCGTGAAACTTAGGTTAAGTGAACTGTCAGTAGTGTTTTCTACCATCTGGTGGAATGACAGCTCATTTCAAGCTCACTTCACCTAAGGTTTCACTGTGAGATTTTTACTGAATAGATCAGTTTGGCAGTTTCTACTTACAGTTGTTCGAGATGCACGAGTTCCTGGAAGGCATCTTGTTCGATATGCTGGATGCGGTTCCGGTACAGATAGAGGTACTTGAGCCTGCGCAGGCCGTGGAAGGTGCCGGAGCGTAGCTCTTGCAGGCGGTTGTCGTTGAGGAGCAGGGAGCGCAGAGAGTGCAGGTGCGACAGGATGCCTGGTTCGATGTCGGTAATCTTGTTGAACCGCAGGTCCCTGCACAAATACAAAAAGTTAGTGGATTACGTCTTACGTCATACGTGTCATTATACACTACTAATATTGCTAATATTGTAACCGCAGCATAAGCTATTGTCATGCAGTTCGTGCCGAACTGCTGATACAAGAGAAAAATAAGATCCAAATATTTCGTCATCATCGCTCAATTTTGATGTTGTATCGGAAATTGTTTTCAAAGAACCTTTGAAGTAGTTTTGACGTCTCAACTGTCGAGTTATAGAAAACTAGACAGACTTGCAGAGTTTTCAATTTGGTTTGGGCCAAAACCGCAACAACCCACATTTATGTATACCTAGGTACTTTGTCTTTAAGATTTCATGTTGTTGTCGGTATTGTACAGGAATTATATCATTTCATTTTAATTCCTAGAATAGAGAAGTGCAAGACGTAGGTAAAGCCCATGTATGATACAGCATGCATACATACGCATGTAAGGAACGATAGTGCACCTAAAGCTCACCCAGGAAAATCAACGTAAGAACCTGTTACCATGTAGTTTAAATTATCAGACATACATTCCTACCCTTTGTCTCCCTAAAGGTCAGGTATTCGCAGGTATCACTGGCATGTAGGTATGTCAGATGAGCGTGTATCACATTACATAGACCCTGACGCCATACAATACAGACACATTTGACTCTGAATTTCATAATTTAGAGAGATTGTTGAAAATTCAACTTTTCTACTATTCCATACAAAATGTGCGAGGATTTGTGTTTAGCACAGATTTCCATTTTGGTTTAGTCTAACTCTTTATTTGGTTTAGTTACTTTGTAAAAATATTTCTTGAATCTACTACAGCACCGGCACCGCAGCATCGGCTCACCGCAGGTACCTAGTCCTATATAGTAAATCTATAACCTTCGGCAAGGAGACACTAGCTCATAGAGGCTAAACTATTTCAAAAGTGATCGAGACCGTTCACTGTTGTTAATGATGGGTCGGTCACAGGTGTGTTCGACATAGATGTCCGTAAGACCTACATTACAGAATAATATTGATCGTCACGGCGTATAGTATCTACCTAGTACCTTAGTTATAGGAGAGCAAACAGAAATATGACAAGCAAAACGTCCCGTGAAACATTTGGAAAAAGCGCAAAATATAAGGAGGTCTGGTAATAATATGTGAAACCTGTTCTGTTCAGAGGTTTTCTTTTTATGTATCGTCCGTGTTCGAGAGCACTCACCGCCTCCGCGTCTCTCACAGTTGCCTCGCGAATATTATGATGTCATATGAATATGGTACAATGAGATTGGTGACGCGCCTCTTTGCTGGTGTTGCCAATCTATTAAAATTTTTCTCTTTTCATATAGGTACATACGAAGACATTATGCCTAATAGCAGTAGATGATATAAAGCTGTCAAGTGAAACGTTATAAACTTGTTGGTTATATCTATGATTTACATTATTCATATCATTGCACTTGTTGCTCCGAAGTCTAACTTAGAAGCTTCTTGAGCTCGAGCATCGTGCCAGCTACATGAAAAGTTTTGCTTTGAAATGACACCATGTAGGTACAAGATTTTACAAAGATTCAGAACGACTTTTCATGTTTTTACTACATCATTTTCGATCTCACAAATGCGTAACCATTTTAACGATAAGTAGATTTGTAAAGGACGAGTTGGAAATACGTAGAGAGAGCTTAGCTTTATTGGTACATTTCAGCTTAAAATAACCAATTCAATTCAATTTTATTCAGTAACAATTCACATTGCGAGGGCTTAATTACCACATTTCAAAAATATAAACATTACTGAAATATGCCCCAAAATAATTAAATAAAAAATAAGTTTAAAAACTAAAACCCGACTGCTGAAAAGGATGAAACAAGAAAGTACCCGTGGTCGCATGCTACCATAGCTTATAATTTATGTTAATACAGCGGCATGCGGCCACGGGAAGGTACTTTCTTGTTTCATCCTTTTCAGTAGTCGGGTTTTAGTTTTTAAACTTATTTTTTATTATCACAAAACAAACAAACGCCTGAAAACGCGATGCTACAAAATAGCTATTGTTTTGTTATTAAAATGTTCCGATATGTGCAAGGCAGAGCAGCCTTCCATGTCAGAAATATAAGTAACATCAAGATAAAGCAAACATCCAGCGATTCACGTCGAAGCGGGCGGCGGGGCGCGGCGGGCTATGCGAGACGAGTAGCAACGCTTTATAAACGGAACAAGCGCGCCGAGTGCATCTCACATTGATTCGTTCCATTTTAGTTTCACGCCGTTATCTGTCATGCCGTTGAAGTCGATTACTTAGGTATAGGTACCTACCTACTTAATGTTTATCATGGCGTATTTTTCTAGCTTTAGCCACAAGAAGCTCAAATTGATGCTAAGTGGGCGGAGTGTGTTTCATTCATCAAACCGTCTTACAAAGAACGACGAAGTAGGTACCATTTTTTTTGCACATCATTTCTCACTTTTTGTACAAACTTTCACATACAAACTATTTCCAGGACATAAGTAAGTACTTACTACGTTCGCACTTACGTACCTGTTTTGGCAAGGGTCTGTTAATTTAAAGCACCCACGGATCAGGAGAAATAAATAGCACAATGTTTAATATGGCACATATTCTATTCTAAGTACATAGTCTACCTGACTGATATACCAACATAATTATCTGAACTGAGCTGTATTTATACCTAGATTATTCTTTTTTTTCCAATACCTACTAATAAATTACGAGGGTGACTACTTACAATATCATTAAATGGCTGTCATTCGTGGATCTTTGACAGTCCTTACGGGTAGTCAGAAGCCCGAAAGTCTGACAACCAGTCTTATCAAGAGGTATGGTATTACTCAGTAACTGGGTTGTGGAGGTCAGATAGGCAGTTGCTCCATGTAAAATACTGGTATTCAGCTGCATCCGGTTAGACTGGAAGCCGACCACAACATAAGTACTTAGTTGGAAAAGGGTAGGCAGACAATGGATGAAAGCAATGCTTTTATTTTCCGAGGTTCCGAATAGCGTGTAGGTAAATAACGAGAAAGAAGAGAAATACCAAATAATAAAATTCAAAACCTTTTTAATAAGCTTCAGCTTTTGTAAAATATGAAATGTAAACGATCAGTAAACTGTGCTGAAGACTCAGTAAAATTACAAACTGAAATCGATAAAGTGCTGGTGTATCGAAATAAATATAAGCATAATAAATTTACAAGAAATAAAGACACCCCTCTATCGAAATTTACGCATTTAACAGTGTACCTACCCCTGGAAGATGTGTTTTGGATTCGCGACTTAGGCGTCCTAATCAAGTTTAGACGCTATTTAGATAATATAGCTCAGAAGCCTCGCGACTTCGCGTCGGGTTTTGCAGCGCGACAGCTCACGGAATTTAGGGATCCAAAAGTTACAATACCAGTTTTCAACTGCATCGTTCGCCGTGTGTTGGTGTATGGAAGTCAAGTATGGAATCCTACTTATGACGTCTAGTAAATTAGAGCGAGTTTAAAAACGCTTTCTTTTTAAGTTAATAACCAATGTAGAAACCTCAAATCCTATGAATCAAAGTTAGAATACTTCATACTCTAAAAGGCTGCCCAAACCAGATCTAAATAGATTGGAGGGCCGCAGAAACAAATACCTACATTAACAACAAAACGCACACAAATATACAGTTCGGGAATTCAGATACGCACAACTTGTTAGTTGTTGTTGTTAGACAATTCAACTTGATGGTCCACATAACAATCGTTTATAAAATAGGCACATTTGTGATGCTTCATTGCAGTACACATATAAAACAACATGCTCCATTTTATAGAATGTTTCCAGCTACATCGGTGTGATGTGAGGCAGCATTTTGATATTTTCCCCGAGATTTAGTACCAGCCAAAAATAAGAAGATGATGAACCTGTGCAACCTTTGGACTAATAATAATTGGTCCAATTGCAGCATATCACACTAATATTACAAAGGCGAAAGTTTGTGTGTATATGTTTGCTACTTCGTCACGCTCAAACGGCTGGACCAATTTTGATAAAATTTTGTATGGAGGTAGCTGACACCCTGGATTAATATATAGGCTACTTTTTATCCCGATATTCCCACGGGATCGAAACCGCGGGGCGCAGCTAGTAATAAATAAAACAGACTAAACTACTTAGCGTCTACCCTTTCAAACTTGTCTTGCTTGCAGTCTGGAGCAGCCCGACTTGCAATTTGTTTTGAAGTTTTCTCAAGTACCTACCTAAATAAGTACCTACTTGTTCTGCTTTGCCACGTTTTCAGCTATTATTAAAGGTGCTTATTTTCATGGAACTGGAGGCCTACCACAAGCTCTTAACGCGATCCATTTTAGGACCTAAACTGAACTGTTCTTCTAATTCGTACCATGAAGTCAGTTTAACAATTCAGTTGCTGACAATGATTGTCCCAAACTGAGTCGCAAGTTTTGGTTTCATTCATACTTGTTTGGTACCATGACGTCCATAGAGCAGCTCAAGCGATGCAGTTTAGGAACCTAAACTGAAATGTCTTGTTTTTGAATCGTTTTTAATTAGATCATGGTAGGCCGCCTGTGGGCTTAGCTTACTATCATATTACGTCTCTACTCTCCGTAGGTTATCTGCACAAGCTCACAGCAAAGTTGATTAAAGGAAGTGATATTTTATTTTCCTGGTACTGATTAGATGCCCGCTAAATGATATTAGTGCGGCAGTGTAACAATAAAGCTTGAGCTTGTTTCAGAGGAAAAAATATTGTTCACTGATTATAGAAATTTAATATACCTAATAAGTGGCCCTGGAGAGTTAGTTATCTACAAAAGTTAGATAAAAAAAAGAATATGTGACTAGTGTTGTGTATAATTTGTAAGACGCATCAAAGAAATAAGTGGCACCTATAATTTTTCATGCCCATTAATTTGTCAGATGCAAATATTTCGTACCTACCTAGGCACATCAGTCTGCATTCGTGGGACATATCTCGCATCTCAACAAAACAAAACCTGCACCACACAGCCACAGGCAACTTTTTTTGTTATAAATGGCGTCTCGCAGGTCAACCTAGAAGGTTGTCGGCTATTTAACCGGGCTTTGCCTGTGGGTACCTCCAACCAGAGCTCCACACGGGCACTTATCTCCTACCTACTATTTGTAAATTCGTAACGAGCTTACACTTAGGATGACCAAAATACTAGAAAGAGAGAAAGTTCCATCTTTGTATCAAAGATTACAGATAAAATGTAGCGGACCACAATATTCATTGTTACACCTAAATTTAGTAGATAAGTAACTTACTTTACTTACTCTTCATGAATAATAGCTTACGACATCAAATTAATTTAAGCACGTTTCGCATCACTGTCACGGAAAAGTGCCCAAAAGCCTTTTGCCATTCAACGTAGCAATGCTGATTATCTAAGTAAATATTACTTATTTCATTATTTTTGAAGTATTGCGAATCTATACTTTATGTATATGTATAAAATTCAAAATCCTGACTGACTGATATATCAACGCACAGCCTAAACCGCTGGTCCTAGAGACATAAAATTTGGAGGGTGTGTTCTTTGTGAAGAGTAGGTATCCACTAAGAAAGAATTATTCCACTTTGCCCCACCGGCCGCCCCACTGGTGGGGCAAAGTGGAATGCCTAAAATTTTGCAGTGGAATCTGCCCCACTAAATCCAAGTAGTGGGGCAGATTCCACTGCTTTTTTTGAAATTCCACCCGTGAGATAGTGAATAGGGGGAGGGTGAAATTCCACGCAGACGAAGTCGCGGGCAGAAGCTAGTTTGTGATATTGTGCCGTATATAATGTAGTAACACGCCAAAGGAAAGGTGGCCTGGAAGAGTAGAGAATGCATCTACCTAAGTACTTATACATAAAACCCTTTAAAAACAGAATTGATAGGAACATTGAAAAGACCGGGATTGAAGCTTCATTATATGAATTATACACTTATGAGGAAGCAGCCAAGTGATTCGATGAATGTACGTTTGACGAGTAGATATTGCATTGAATGGAAGGCGCTATGAATGCACTTGTTAATATCGGCCGTACGTATTTGTCAGCCAACTCTGACTGGCATGCAATTTGCGTTTTTGGGTCAGGAGCTCGAATTTTTGCTTTAAATGTTGGTTCCGTTTTTGAATAGGTAAGTATACCGGTTAATTGCTTTCCACAATGTAATCCTTGCAATAATTATAAATTATATGATTTTTTTTATAATTAAAACCTGGTGGTCAGTACCTACAAACAATAAATAAACAATTTAAATTGAAATAACAACCGTAATAAATAGTATTAAATGGATTCGTCCTAAGTTTTCGGGCTTTTGATGAAACTAATCGATAGAGTGTTACTTTGTGGTTTAATAATTCCGAATAAGCGTTGTGATTTACTGGTTTACGTTACAATCACAAGTAATACATTGCTACTAACTAAAGGCCCTTGTCAAATGAAATTTGAATTTGAAAGGCCCTTGTGATTCATTTGCTTTGTCTAGATTAATATTCTGAAATTACGGTTTATTATGTAATACCTACGGGCTGGTGTCCGCATCTCCACGTCAATCATGTGTGTATTTTACATACGGATGTACCTATACTTAATTATGACCGTTTTCAGTAGTGGTAGGATAGTTTTCTCGTATTATCTTTTCATTTAAACCAAATTACGCGTTTACATAACTGTTTTTTTTTTAATTGCATCAATATATACAATTAGTTAAAGGTAAGTAAATATTGTTTAAACTTAAGGTATACCGGATAGTAAATATGTTAACGTGTTTGTTTTCCGATCCTAGGAATCGATTGCAATCGGTTTTTAGTTCGTGATCACTAAATTACGTAAACTTTCGTGTCCTTCACCACACAATCCTCACTTTTGAAAACTTCATGAAAATCAATTTTGAGAACGCCAAAAAATAGTCATAAATAGTCACCAAGGTCAAAAAAATAGTCGTGTTATGATTCCGCAGCCTCTAGTGTGCAACCAAACGACTGGGAGTATCGACTTGGTTTCTATCCCAAAAAATAGTCAAGAAATAGTCTTAACGTTATGCCAAATCTCGAAAATAGTCATTAAGTGATTCCAGAGATATAAAAGTGCCTTGGTGAGGATTACGTGTTGAGCCTTTCTCGCCACAATCCTCACCTGATTACCGCGGAACGCTTACGTTTTTTAATTTGAATTTGGAGTCAAAAAATAGTAAGAAATAGTCGTCTCCAACCATGATAATTTCGACCTGGTTTACCCTGTAGAAGTATGTTAAATTTCCACGTGAACTTCTACATACATTTTTCGAGTCGAGTACGGTCGAGCACAAAATTTATCAAGTATCAAGTACGTATTTTTTTTAATACAACCAAAAAATAAGATGAACAATCTTATTTTTTTTATTGTAATAAGAACGGCATAATTGTTAGTTATATTGGTATTTTAAGTATCCATACTAATATTATAAATGCGAAAGTGTGTCTCTCTGTCTGTTACCTCTTCACGCTTAAATCGCTGAACCGATTTAGATGAAATTTGGTATAGAGATAGTTTTGAGTCCCGGGAAAGGACATAGGATAGTTTTTATCCCGATATTCCTACGGGATCGACACTTATGCGGGTGAAACCGCGAGGTGCTGCTAGTATCATAAATGCGAAAGTGTGTCCGTCTGTCTGTTACCTCTTCACGCTTAAACCGCTGAATCGATTTAGATAAAATTTGTTATAGAGATACTTTGAGTCCCGGGAATGGACATAGGATAGTTTTTATTCCGATATTCCCAAGTAGAGAATACAATTCCGGTATCCCGAATCCCGGGATCCCTGGGTCCCGGCCGTTTTCTGACCCCGAAAATCCCAAGACTACTTGGCGAATCTCGGGATTTTCGGGATTACCACAAACAGGTCTAGTTTGCACTCCGTAGTCCGTTGCGCCTTGAAAATGACCTTACCTAGATTATATTAATAGCATTTATTACATATCGCCAAAAAAACAACCCTTTGATACGCGTAGGATATGTACTACATAGGTACAGCCCTAATAATATGTTTGTTGTAGAACTTAGCCCAATTGTCACTAAAGGAAAAGTTACAGCTGGAAATTGATAAAAGTATGAAATCCCCAGATCCTGAAGAACCAATACAATATGAATCGGGGTTGGCAAATAGTATTAGACGTGAAATGAGCCCTGTTTGAAAATAGAGGAGTTCGTGGATATCACTTAGAAACAGCATATTCCTCCAACCAGTGTAGAACCTGAACGAGCGTTTTCAGCTGCTGCATATGTTGGCAATAAACTACGAAGCAGGGTTGGAACTCAAACCTTGGATGCATTAATATTTCTACGATTACTTATATATTTTCAAAATTCTAAATAAGTTTTTTTATGTCTTTTTATTTCTTACAAAGTATATAGTATCTATGTTTTGTCTTTTTTACTAAGTATATTGTGATTTGTGATGTGCAATAAAATTAAAAAAATTTTTCAAGAAATTATTCGTTTTTTTACATTTGAGACCAACTAGAAACCACATAGTCTAATCCCGGAGTAGCCCCGGGATCCCGGGATTACGCATCAAGAATCCCGTAATCGAAAAACATGCTCGGGATTGTATTCTCTATTCCCAAGGGACCGACACTTATGCGGGTGAAAAAAACATCTAAGTGGTGTATTTTTTAAATTAATGGCTCAAAATGTCACTTTTTGCCCAACCAAATTTTCAAAATTAATACTTTGCCAAACTTTAACTGCCTGTACAAAAAAAAAATATTATGCGAGTCTGGGAAGTAACATTAAAAGATGGCGCATTTAAACAGAATAATTAAAAAAAAAATATTCCATAAATTTATTTTTTATTTTTCTGATAACTATTATGACTTGGCCTATTATCCGATTCCAGCTTGACGTCGACTTACGGGACAGCCTGTATAAACAATATAAACATCGAAATTGAGAACCTCCTCCTTTTTTGAAGTCGGTAACAAGAACAAGCAAGAGGCAAAAATGTATTTTACTTTACTAATAAATAAGGGCAAAAAAGGAACTAAATCAATATTATAAACTGATGACTTACTTGCTTTATGTTATTTTGAGAGCTTGTCACATCACATTACTCAGACAGAACTACTACTACTGAAGTCTCTTGTGCGAGAACTAAGTCGGAAGTTCGGAACTGATTAAATACACAAGCAAACTTATTCATATTACTAACTATGAAAGGCAGATTAGTATCAATGGGTGCCGAGTGTCGACAATTTTGTTATACCAGTAACAAAACATTTTGAGATTATAATAAAACAAAACAATGAATTTCAGTTTTGGGAAAACCAATAAAAACAAATACCCTGTGTCGCCTAACATTTCGATCACCATGTGACTTTTTAACATCTGCGTGAATTCATTATATTCATTATTTCAAAATTGCATAAAATTCCCAACCACCCAAAGTAAAATGAATTAAACTAATAGGTCGGTCGTTCTGCACAGTAGGTATTTTAGTAATATAGATAAGCAGGTAAAAATATCAGCTGTTTCATACATTTTGTTCAAGTAGGTATTGAACTTTTGTATTAAACAGCTAATTATTTTTTCGTGATTTCAGAGTTGGTCCCATAGTAAAAGTTGTTCAGTTCGATGGTCTAAAGCACCTCTTAAAGTTTGTAAGGTTAATTTTTTAACACTGTATTTATATTACCAGGCTTCGTGCTTGTAATCTGCAATAATTATATACGATACCTACTCTTCGAATTTGGTATGAAAGCTTTCCTTTTTAGAAACTTTAGCCTTTTCTCTCTGGTGTAATACCACTGATTCGTTTCCATTTATATGGCACAATTTAAATTTATGATTCGAAAATTTATAGGGTTCGACTGGATTCGGTACATATTTTTCAGCAACTGACTTTTCTTCCAATAATCAAATGAATTACTTACTTGATAAGAAGATGCTGCTTCACAAAAATCTACAATACTTATTGTCACTTGTTTGACTTCAAACGAAGGACAAGACGACAAGTGTGTTTCCATAAGTAGGTACTTAGGTGCTGTGTCGCCACGTGCCCTTTGATAAGCACGATGCTTGTTATCTATTGGAAATATAAAAATGAGACGACACACGGTGGGCTGGAAATCGGCTTTCATAGACTTAGGGATTTCAATTTGCAAGTGCTTGTTTTTATGCCGGATATCGCTTCTATTAGTCATTACTATGTACAAAAATGACACCCGAGTTAATTCTGCCCAAAAACGAAGGAAATATAATTTTTTTACGAAAAATTTGTATGAAGCTAGTATGAAAAATCGAATTCTCTCCTAAACGGCATGTTTAACCGTAATATCCTTGGAGGTGGTCATAGTGCTAATTATTTATGATTTTTTGGTTGCCGATTTGACGAAAAATTTCATGCCGTTTTTTTTTAAAAATTGTCAAAATATTTTTATTTGTTTTTACATATGAAACGATTCCTTTTAGTGTTTATGTTGAAGAACACGGACTTTTAACTACACGTAACATAAAATAGCATCACTCCTATATTTCCGAAGGAGTTGGCAGAGGTTTATAGTACACCCACACGTAGACAACTATGTTTGAGCTAGATATTTATCAACACATCATGAGTTTTAAAACTTTTCATACAACCAAATTACCAATTTACCAATTCATACAATAAAACCAAATTACCAATTCATACAAAAAAATAAGAGTTTGATAATCTTTTTTTATTTCAATTAATAAAAATGTGTCAAAAAACAGCAATTTTTTTATTTAATTATTCTTGTTTTGTGTGTTCTTAATATTTGGGTTAATAACATATCGAACTTTTTAACTTGGACACTAAAAGGGATCGTTTTACATGTAAAAATAAATAAAAATAATTTGACGATTTTTTAAAAAAAAAACGGCATTAAATTTTTCGTCAAATCTGCAACCAAAAAATCATAAATAATTAGCACTATGACCACCTCCAAGGATATTACGGTTAAACATGCCGTTTAGGAGATAATTCGATTTTTCATACTAGCTTCATACAAATTTTTCGTAAAAAAATTATATTTCCTTCGTTTTTGAGCAGAATTAACTCGGGTGTCATTTTTGTACATAGTAATGACTAATAGAAGCGATATCCGGTAAAAAATCAGGCACTTGCAAATTGAAATCCCTAAGTCTATGAAAGCCGATTTCCAGCCCACCGTGCGACAGTACCATCGTCACTGTATGTATGAATTTATGTTGTTTGAACTCCTGAACTGCTAAGCCCCTTGATACGTGTGATAACGCGGTCGGAAGTCGCACCCATATGACACCCACGCCCACGTTGTGTCTAAAAAAAATCGTCTTACAGTAATTACCCTCCAACCCAGTTTTTGCCTCACTCTGTAATTCAATACTGATGGGACAAAAATGCAGCCCTTACAGACTGTTCAAAGTGCAGCTGACTTTTTGTCTGAGCTTAATTTAGATTTTCCGTTTTTACAGTTTTACTCGGACTCTTTGACTCTCTTCCATTAAAAAGGTACAGTAGTATTTTCAATTCAATAAAAAATCCAGCCGAAGGGATCATATGTATAATTGAGACAATTCGGAAAGGAATAGGTGTATAAGCTTGTATTAAACAATAGGTATTACTATGCTTGAATCAAGACACGAACAGAGTTATGTCACAAGCAGTAGGCCTAATTCAATTTACATGGTCAGGATCAACGTGCAACGCATGAAATTCAATTAAAATCTGTACTGAACCTCTGAACTAGAGCCAGTCAGGATCAATAATTATGGGATGACAAAAATCATCCATTGGGAACGTAGACCGCAGAACATAGCAAATATACCTACAGAACACGATTTTAAAACTAAAGCCCGAATTCGCTTTATCAGAAAAGATAACAGTCAACATTATGTATATACCTACTTTATTTTAGTTGTTAGTATGAAAATCATCGTGTAATCGAACTAAATAGGTGCTCCATAGTTGGCCACTCCAAGGTATGATGTAATAAACGGATTAATTCAACCATTAATTATTATTCATGTCAATGGCAGCGCTATTTTGACTTCATTGTGGTACATACTGGGTGCGTCCGGCGCTCCTAAGTTATGGTCCATAGAACCAGTTGATATCAATGTAGAGCTAACCAATTAGGTATATCTGTACCTTGGTACTTGGTACTAGCCTGGGCTAATTTGTCATGAGATCAATCCAACTAGATCAAGAGGACCCGAGTGAAGTTTCACCAAACAGACGCATAGATAGGAATGCAGCAATAGGTATATGTAGGTAAATGTCGTAGGGCAATCGAAAAAAAAGTCCTAGGGCGATTGCAAAATATCCGGTTATTTTCGAAAACATCCACGATATTTCCAGAATCATTGCAAATGAACTTCCAATTCATTTTAAAGGGGCATTTCAAAACTCAGTTAAGTATTAAGTAATTACAATCAAATATTTACTTCAGATAAAGAGAAAATTAAATTAAAGAAATAAAAAAGTGTTTGTTGCTGTTCTTTAATTTCACAAAAATGTATTGCTTTAGTAAACCACGTCCGCTGAAGAACCTACCTACGAGCTACGTAACCAAGTCATCATCATAATTATCATAGCATATCATCAATGGGCAGCATTTTCACTTTTTATTTGTTTATATTTTCTTTTGAACTCCAATTAATTTTAGTAAATTGATAAATATACTCGTACGCAGTACCTAAAATTGGAGAAGAAAGCTTTCCTATTTCTAAGTCTATTGCTAAATAATACGTATCTACTTGATAATACAAGTAAGTACAAGAGGTACCTACTTATATCCACCATGTTCGAATATTTGGAAAAACTACAACTTTAATTAAAACTCAGTCCCTTATTACAAAACGAAATCCAACTTTAGTTCTAGCCTAAACCTTTGAGCCAGTATTTCGAACTTTATTTCGAATTAGGCAAAGTTTTTAATACTAAAATGACAACTTAGCACCGAACTAAGCTGTAATTTTTGTATAAAGAACTGCATTTCTTTATCAGTTAGGTTCTTATTTCAATAACTGACTTGGTGATTTAAACTCTAAAGAAAAACTATGTTTTGTTAAAGGGGCGAGTCAGTTTCAGCAACACTTTGAAATAAAGGTACGTAAGCAAATTTTGTTTTGACAAACCTTAATTACAATATATATACAAGATTACACTAAAATACACTCACCGGCACGGAAACTTGGCCACATGTATATATATTTTTTTTATTTACACGATATTTCGCATCTAAATGTTGTTTTGACACTGAAGTGTAGATGCGCTCAGTAAGTGTTTCTTATGCTTTTAGAACATGAAATTGAAAATGTCACTACGACAATAAGTTTATTTATTAAATTGCGCACTTTTGCAGAAATAAATAATTTTACACTATCAATTTTAAAACACTATAGAATAAAAAAAAACCTAAATTGGTTTATTGTCTCTACGTTTTAGTATCGGGTATTTCCTCTAGACCTAAAACGGCCTGCTTTCGATCGGTATGCCTTGAATGATGTTTCTGATATCAACTTGCGGTATGATTTCCCAAGCAGTCAGTGCTGCATTTCGAAGTTGGTTAAGAGTTTCTGGCGGGGCCGAGGTGGATTTTATCTTTCTTTTGAGCATGTCCCAGATATGCTCAATCGGGTTTAAGTCCGGACTACGAGCTAGCCACTGCAATTTTTTAATACCAACTTCTTGAAGGTATTCTTCAACGCAATGTGCAACGTTTGGGCGTGCATTATCGTGCATTAGGAGGAATTGGTCGTGCCCAACGTATGCCTAATATACCAAAACATGTGCCTGGAGGAGCCTCTCTATGTATCGGGCTGCAGTTAGCCGGTTATCGACGATAACCAACTCCGTACGACCATTGGAACTTTTTCCTCCCCAAACCATTATAGAGCCTCCGTGGAAACTTACAGTTTGTATGGTGGTACGCTAATGGGTAGAAATCTCTCTCCTCTTCTTCTCTACACTCGCTCCCGACCGTCTGGAGCACGCAAAGCTATTCAACACTCATCTGTTAACAGCACTCGAGCCCATTGCCCGTGGGTCCAGCTGGCGTGTTCACGTGCGAATTGAAGTTGAGCTACTCGGTGATGAATGAGGAGTTCTGGACCACGTGCTGGTCTACTGGTTTTTAAATTCACTTCTTCCATTCGTCTACTACCGTACGCAATTTGGAGCCGCTGGCGTATCTCAACAGCGGTCAGGTAGCGGATTCTTAAAATTTCGTCCCGGGCCGATGTGCATCTGACGCCTCCACTGCATAGTCTACGGGAATAGTGGCCTGTCTCCTGGTATCGATTCAGGGTATACTGCATCGACGTACGTGGTACAGACGCCAGCACATCAAGCTACTACAATCTGTCAAATTTCTTTAATAGATTTTCAACTTTATCGCTAAAGCTAGGTTCAAAGTTGATTCGGAAAATTTGACAGTTTCGAGTAGCTTGACATGCTGGCGTCTGTACATTAAGCACCACTGCAACTTTACGCTGTGTCAACCCCTGGTCGATTAATGCTGCCTGTGCAACCTGTGCTGGTGTTAATGGCATTTTTATTGGTGTTAAAGTACCTTCAGTTAATCAATAAAAAGCACAAAACCACAATAATTCAATAAGCTAACCGTAAACTTTTACAACACTCAAATTTAAACTTGCAACTTAGTCGCTCAAAAGAAAATGAAAAGTTGCACCATAGTGCACTCAAACATGATGAATTACCCTCTTGAACTAAGAGTAAACATTTTTTGACCTACCCTCATAAGAAACAATCATTGGAAACACTTAAAAGTTTTTGTTATAGCGAGTATTTGCTAGACAAGCGCTTGGCCAAGATTCCGTGCCGCTAAGTGTATATAAATTATTTACTTACATACAAGTATTTATGTAATAAAAAAAGGAAAAAGTTCATTGGCTATCCAAAAATGTACCAAAGTGAATAAGTGTATTGCATATTTTAGCATAAGCATAATCAGCCTATAATGTTCACACTGCTGGGACACAGGCCTCCTCCCTTCGAGTGGGAGTGGACCATAGATATCCGGAGTGGACTATAAGATATAATCAACCACGCTGGCCCAGAGTGCGTTGGTACATGTCGCACCGTACATGTCACATGTCTTAAAATTTTTGGTTCTAGGGCATGTCGGGTTCCTCACTATGTTTTCCTTCACCGTTTTGAGAGCAGGTGGTGATGAATTTTTATACTCAAAGTCACGGATGCTCAAAGTAAAGTATTACCACTGGGCCACCACTGCACTAAGTGGTACCTAAGTCAAGTGTATTGATCTTACATTAAATATGAAAGTAAAGCTCTTCTTAATTATTACTAGCGCAGCGGAGGTTGCTATATTTCAAGAGGGAAGACCAGTTGAGGGCTCCACTCGCAATTCGAGTTGAAAGTAATGCTCTCACAAAATACGAAAGAAAATAATAAGACTATCGTAACCGGATATCTATGATCGTAACCTATTATAACGTATAATAAATACGTAACGTAAATATTTGGGACACGCCCCTATGGCTTAGAAAAGGTACGATGGCCCATTTTCTATCAAAAATATTATAATGATTGCAGACATTCTCGACTTGCCTTCTAAGAAATCGATACCGATAAACAATTACTGAACTAGCTTGTTGTTAATCACGCACGGCCAGTGCTTACACTGTAAAAATTACTCTTTAGCTTGAAGCAAACCAGACTGTTTATTAAATCCTAGTTTCAGAACAACAAAATTAGACCTGTTGATTTTGTTTAGTTTTGCGCAGAGGAAAAATGATGTTTTCCAACGACGACGGCTGCAAAAGCCACGGATTTTGTTTTTGTAGACGGAACATGATTGTGCATGGACATTGCTAGGCTTTCGGAAAAAAGAATACTAGGTACCTACAGCAAGCCTCCCCTATTTAGCGCATTTAACTAAACGCTTGTTTTTAAATAAGTTTTTTACCATTGCCACTCGAAAAAGGGCATTTTATTCATCGATAACAGTGAATAAAACTCTCTCGAGTAGACAGTCACTGAGTGAATAAAAACATTTTGAATTTGGAACAAGCACGAATATACGAATTATGTACAAATATAAATAAAACGTGCTGAAATTACGTACTGGCTGGCTATATGTATGGAGCTATTCCATAGAGCTATAAAATTATATAAAAATAAAAAAATATCCCGCCAATTTAGGTTCTTTTCTATCTCTTATCGTGGTTGTTTTAAGTCATTGGAAAATCTAATAACATAAATTATAATAAAATGAGTTCTTCCAGTGCCGAAAATGAGACACTGACTCCGGAATCATTTCGAAGTAAAGCAGCAATTATAGTAGATAATTTGTTGCCGCAAAAATCTCGGGAGTTGTACCTGAAAACATACAATTTGTTCTGCGACTGGAAAACCACGAATGGCGCCAATTCCTTCTTAGAGTCCATATTTCTTAACTATTTCAACGAATTAACCAAGACTAAGAAGCCGTCGACACTTTGGAGCATACCTATATTCTATGCTAAAAGCCACAGTGAGAATCAAACACAACATTGATATTTCAAACTACTAAAAGTTAGTGACATATTTAAAGCGACTATCCGAGGGTAATAAGCCAAAGAAATCTAGAGTGCTAACCTCCCACTACATTTAACGTTTTCTAAATGATGCGCCTGACCACAGTTTTCTGGCCGTAAAAGTAAGTATTTACCTATTTACGAGTTAAGAAAACTATGAACGACATTCAAAAACACTCGGAAAATTTATTACTGATCGTTTTAACTGATACGAAAACAAAAATTTATAGAACGTTCGTGAAACTCAAACTCAAAGCATTTATTTCAATTAAACCAATTACAGGCACTTTTGAATTGTCAAGGGGTCGGTCAATCAGAAAGATGAAGCTAGTTGCCCATTCCAAAGCGTAGGTACCTATGGAGAAGAACTGGCAAGAAACTCCATGAACACTCTTTATATGGCACTCTCGGCATACTCGTGATACGGCAAGAGTACGTAAAAATCGTCGCAAAATATCAAGTTTTACGGCCCACTAATACAAAAACCGACAGGTTTCCCATACAATACCATGGCGGAAAATGTACTCGGCAACCTATTAGAATCAATAAAATAGGTGCGATGCCAAAAGAGATTGCCACATTTTTGAATCTATCAAATCACGACCAGGACATTGCTTCCGTAGAAGCTCTGCCACCCTTTTAGCAAATTCTGGTGCTGATCTTACAGAACTGAAACGCCACGGAGGGTGGAGGTCCAGCACAGTAGCAGAAAGCTATATCGAGGATTCAATTGAAAACAAAGCCAAAAGATGCAGCCGAATAGTTGACAGTATTAATCTAAAACCGTCTACTGTTGACCCTTGGGCGCCACTATCTCCGCGCGACTACCTTGTGAGACGACTAAATTACAGCTTTCTCAGCAACAGCAACCACAAAATATGGCGAATTTGCCAAACACCCAAGTCTTATCTAATACGACCGTTTCAAAACCAAACAAGAGCATTACACTGAATTTCGAAAACTGTTATAAATTCACTATTAATTTTTAATGTTTATAAATGAATCCTTTGTTCTCTTACAGATTATAAAATAAAATGTGATATATTTATCACATTTTTTCAATTGACTCCAAGAAAATAAATAGTAGTACTTATAGTATTCTATACTACTATTTATTTTCTTGGAGTCAATTGTAAAAAGTAGAGTACACAACTCGTGAAAAATAATAATTCATCTCGGTCCTTGTATCCCTCGCTCCGCTCAGGATCCTAATCTAGAATACCTCGCTACGCTCGGGATTCTGTTCTACAATCCTTCGCTGCTCTCGGGATCCAACTTAGTCCCTCGAATTAAATTCCCTTTTTTTTCACTTGTTGTATAATCTACTACTTATTTAGATTGAATTCCTTTTAAAATCTGTGCAAACGACGATGGGCAAAGTACAGTCCCCAATTTTTTTTTATCCAACATACTATATTTTTGTCTCATATTTTTCGTTACAGGCAGGCTACAAAATAATAAACCGTTTGTTTTGAGTTTTATATAGGGGGATTCTTGAAAAAAAAAAATTTCAGTTTCATTTAAGTATCTAACGAAAATATGGACGTTTGTTTTCGATTTTTCATCACAATAAAAGCGAGTAAGTATAGGTACATAATAATTACCGACTTATATTATATGGAACATAAAACAACAAATATCACGCCTATATTCCACGAAGGAGTAGGTAGAAGTGTGTGGAACATTCACATTTCGCAACTTATAATATTTCGCGATGTAATCTATTCATTTAATTTTACTTACATAACATCACATGATCACACTAGTATTCCTCGTAGAGAAGGGTAGGCGAAGGTACACCTCTATAATCGGTTGCTAAATAGGTAAGTACTGCAACATAATACTCACAGAAGAGCAGTGTGAGTTGTGACTACTTAGAGTTGACTCCTGAATCGGAGTCGGAGTTTTCTTCATATCCAGCCCGCTGTGCATGTTCAACACCGTCTACCGAGTGCGGAGGCATTATACAAGCGGGTTACGCCAATATGTAAAATAACATATTCGATTTTCAATTTTGATTTTTTTTACATCAAAACTTATTGTCTAGTACAAAATATTACCAAATTTTAATTCTTTATGATGGTCGCCGCCATGGTAAATAATTATCAGTAAGCCAAGACCTTTTAAATGAGATAAATGTCTCAAATCTGTTGATTAAGTTTGATATCGGGTGCAGGTATACAATCTCTACATGCACCTACGCCCCTACGGAGTATACAAGCGTCAATATGTTATGTCATGGAAAATAAAATACAATTTGAAGTACCTACCTTAACAATAAAAACCAATACATACGGTTTAAATACCAGATAAAATTTTAACCCTAAACATACTCTGAAATTGATTTCTCGTCTTCCTATAATTTTTTTTTAAGCTGCAATATTGTCTTGTAACTAATAACCAAGATTAAGATTAATAACCTATAGTACTTACTTATCTTTTTTTACAGTATATTTAAAATTTTACCCCTTAATAAAAACAGTGATTAACATTTCACCCTGTATTTTTTTATGTTTTTATAAGTTATATTTTTTAAGACATATTTAAAAATTTAATTAGATAAGTAAATAGATAAATAAACTTAATGATAACACGCCCTGCACTCCTCCTCACATGCCACACTTTTAAACTTCTGACATACTTAACCAATTTAAATGAATGGGAACGCTAGTATCCGATTATCAGCATAATATTATTGATCTTTATTGATTCGTCATGGTCTTCATAGGTAAGCATGTATATTTCTAGCTAGACGAATTCTTGATTGAACACCGATGGCGAGGACCATCATTGCGGCAGTGCAATGACGGTCGTCAAACCTATTGTGCGGGGCACCCTCTTACTTCGCGTGGAACGTTTGTACCTCTCTACTATGAAATACAGCTATTGAGGGATCTGATGACCATTAGTCACATTGGCTATTTCGTCGCTATCCCTAATAAGTCACATTCACTAATACGTCACCTTTGAGCAATCCATAAATGTGTTGCCATAACACCTAGCATGAGAAAAAATTAAGGTGTTATACCTACTACAGGGTAACTTCACATTTCCAACAAATATGTACATCCAGTTTATTCTCCCGTTCTTCGGTTTATTATATTATAGTTTGAACATGTATGCAGCTTGAATATTGTATCAGAATTCGGATTTACAGTTGAAGTTCACACAATAGCCACTGACAGTTAATTAGTCGAGACTCAGAACCGGGTAATTCAATAAAGCTCAAAGTAAGATTAGAGCATGTCAGGGTATTCAGCCAGCTCGTGTGTTCGCATGATAATTCAATGTTGATTTCATTCATCACTAGAGATACAGGTAGAGGTACCTATGGTTACCTGCACGTGATATGCAGGTTATCGCAGAAACCCGCTTCAGAATGGAGAATACACATTCGGACTGACAGACTCATGCTTATGTTCTCTCACATTTTGTGATCAGTGTACTAATTAATGATAGGTATATCTTTAAGGGGACTACAGGACCTAAACGCAAAAAAACGCAAGTTTTATAATGCCTAAAAGTATATGATCGAGTACAGTAAACAAAATCAGAAAAATATATGATATTCTTCAGGATATATGCTGTGTTGAAAACATAATAAAACTAATTTGATACGATACAAAAAAACCATGAAGATATCTCTATATAATAACTTTCTTTTTACAATAAAAATCATACTAAAATACATACAATCATTCTGATTTTTTGTCAGATTATTCTACAAAGAACATACTAAAGCACCAGTGTTTTATTTTTTTAGTCCAAACAATAGATTTTTTGTAAATAGATAATTGCTTCATATTTTGCAATAAATTACCAGTGTTGTGTCATCGTGCTTCTCTTTCTTTTCTATGCAGTCCGACAATGACCTCGCTTTAGGTCATGTAGTCCCCTTAAGAGCGAACATAAAGTCGTAAATTTCAGGTGTAAATAGAGCTGTCAAGAACTGTAAATTGCATCAATTTGATATATCTCGTACTTACTCAACTTTAAACCTTTTAAGAAGAATGTTTTCGATAGTGGAAAAGAGCTAGAAATGGCCGTGTACACACGGCTACACATCAAGCTATACATAACCAGTATAAGCTGACTTCTGATTGTATGAAAAACCTATACAGTTCGAGGTCAGCTCAAACTGGAAATGTATAGCTTGATGTGTAGCCGTGTGTACAATCTCGTGTCTGCCAAACTTCATCAATTTGGTCTGTGCTGTTTGTGTGTATTTTACAAGCTTTTATTTATTTACCGTTTAACGTTTAAGTATTATTAAATGTGGACGTACGTTTATCGATTTAGCTACTTATATCGCACCGAAAAAATATTCCCAATTTTTTTTTTTTTTTGTTATCTTCATAGTTTTACATAGATATATGAGTAAGCAATAAAAATTTACCGTTTTTACTTACGAGTAGGTACACTACTGACTGGTTGTACTTTGACATCTGCATTTGTCGAAATTGACAGAAGCTACTTCCCTGCTGAGCTCCCTGCATATAAATTTTCAAGATACTGAGGATACAGGCTACTTAGAATAATCAAATTAACTGAAGGTATCCAATGCACTAGGTTATTTGCTAAGGTGCCGTTTTTTCTGCAAGACTTTAAAACTCTCCCGCTGGCCGCCTCGTCGGCGTCGTCGCGTGCATGTGCAATTTTTCGCAACGTCTACGAGTCTGTTACGCAACATCTACGAGACTGCTACGCAAAGTCTACGAGACTGCTACGCAAAGTTTACGCGGCTGCTACGCAAAGTTTGCGAGGCTGCTACGCGCAGCGTCTTTACTAGCGGTTAGGTTTTGGTAGTTTATGTATTAGTACAAACGAGTGGAGCCGCGGGCAGAACCGGCATCGAGGGGTATACTGATAATAGGTACCTACCTATAATTTTTCTACGGCCTTAATTAACTATTAACTCATTGAGCTCCGCTAATGAGACACAATTGATTTTCTATTGTATCGTACTACATAGGATGATAGGATAGGATACGCGCGGAGCTTGACCGGAGTGTTTCATTACGGTTGGTGTTCAAACTTATTGGCTTTACAAAGTGGCTACTGTATCAAAGGCATTAAACACGTAGATAATAGAAATTACTACAATGACATCACTTTCTCGTCGTTGACGCCTGATAAAACTTATTTAAAATTGTTTGGTAACTTTGACCTTATGTATGAGAATTATCCGTCGGAAAAGATTTATGTGTTTGTCAATTTCAACATTTGATTCCGGATTTTAGATATCCAACGAACTAAACAACTTTGTAAGTACCTAAAACTTCTTACCAATTTTGAACGGGTTTCAGAAATTAGGATATTCTCAATTCTTTTGTTTTCCTTCAGCTCCAGAAATTCTTGAAGGGTATTGTTATTCTGTTTATTACTAGTTTCATTATAAATTTTGTCATTGTCTGATAAATAACTCTGCTAGTTTGTTTCCAACCTAAATAAATTCAGCCTATCTCCCTCAATTGCTGCCAAACTAAAGGCAAATGAATACTCAATAAAAACAATCGACCTACTACCTAGCCTTTTTCCAACTATGTATGTTGATTACGGCTTCCAGAGTAACCTTTTTTTAACCCCCGACAACAACAGAGGGGTGTTAGCATACAAAAATAATCTCTGAAACAATTTTAAACAAGGCAAGTAGCTATACTTAGGCCTGCGCCCCGTGGTTTCACCCGCATAAGTTTCGATTCCGTGGTAATATCGAAATAAAAACTATCCTATGTCCTTTCCTGGGACTCAGACTATCTCTATTCCAAATTACATCCAAATCGGTTCAGTGGTTTAGGCGTGAAAGGGTAACATACAGACAGACAAACAGAGTTACTTTCGAATTTATAATATTAAAAAGTACAGTATGGATTGTTACAAAAATATGTATGTCAATTCGAAACGACTGTCTTCTACACTACCGTTCTTGCTCATCGCAAATCAACGTCTAATTAGTGTGCTTCGTGAACTGGAATTCAACCTGATTTATTTGTTGGAACGTAGTTTGCAATCTCTGAAAAAGCTTTTTTGAATAATTAGCTATAAACAGACATACCTAGTTTTTAATGATGGAATCTGTACAAAGATCATCAACAAAGATTAGGTAAGTAGTAGGTACGATTCTACGATATCCTACCTACCTTACTAGACGTAGTTATATTAATTTAAGGATGCTTAAAAGCTGTCCGGTTATCTTCTTTTAAAAGTAAGGCTAAATAGAAATAAAGCTAACAATGTCGTTGGTAGGTTAGGTAGTAATAGGTATCTGGTGCAACTATAGTCACTTTCCAAGAGTTTCAGAAAGTTGTGATTTCGATCAAAGCTTCTGGAGAATGTCTTTGAGTCCTTCTTATCGCGGCTACGAGCACAGATGCAACTGATGTTTTTTAATAACGAACTTAAAACTAATCGCTAAGCGTTTCCTTGGAATTTAGTTTCAAATGAGAGCTTTTAAATAAACCTCTGCTGAAACAGATGCTTTCGCAACAATAACATTTCGCGATCGCCCGCTCGCGGCCGCTGCTATGAATCTCACACTTATTTATAAAGCCATGGTAACAACACGCTATTTATAAACGAGCAGGCAACAAAACTTTGTAAACTTAAGAATAATGTAGGTAATACTTACAAACTGCGAGTATCGCCCGGCGGCTTCGGAACGGTCAACAGGTCTTGGTGTAAGCACGCAACTTTACTCCGGAAGCATTGACATTTAGAAGGGCAGCTTTTGGATAAAGTAAAGTTTAAAAAGTTGAAGAGAAGTAAAAACTTAAAAAAAATGATGGGCCTCATTGTTGAGAATTAAAGTTGAAAAGTGAGTATGTAATGCTTGTCGCGGTACGGTGTGCCGCTGTGCGAGCGAGCGGCTGGATGCGAGTGCACCGTGCAGACGTCGACTGGCGGAGTGTCGGCGGCTGGCGAGTGACTGTGTCTGTGGCGCGGGACGCGATGACGGCAGACTGGCGGCAGGCACTCGCACCGCGCCGCGCGGATTGCGTTTCTCGAACAAACACTGATGCGCTCGGATGGCCGCGCCGGGACTCCGCCGGCGCGGCGCCGGGATATACCTACATTCAACAGAAGTGTTCACAACATTTCTGAAGTTTATAAGATAATTTATTTTCTTTATCTGCTGCACATTTTACACAGGTTCTATTACCATAAAGAACTTCCGAGATCAGATAATGTAAACAGGCATTTATGCAGTTAGCAACGAAAGTCCATTAACAGTTCAGTTTTTAATTAATGATTATTGGACACATTATAATAAAACTTCAATAAAAAGCGAAAATCGAAATACAAGTAAAATTAAAAAAAAAAACTTTTAATTCCTGTAATACCTACCTACCTACATTTATGTTGAAGATTAAATTATTTTGTGCGAATTTAAATGTTAGGTACCTATATAAAACTTTCAGTGTTAATTGAATTTTTTTGCTGACTACCAACCTTCTCTAAACTATCAACACAATGGCTGCCGTGCTGTGCTGTAGGTACATAATATGTGTCACTGCTGGGAGTTCATTTCCGAGTAGAGAAAAAGTTATGTAATAAGTACCTACTTACCTACTTAGGGGTTATATATTATTAAGTTTTGACAAATTAATCGCCTTTGTTTCTTTTATGATTTATTTTGAAGTGAGTGTTACTGATTTAGATAAGTGCCACATAACATTTTTCATTACAGGATTTGATAACTCAGGAATAGTTCATCCTGACCAAAAGCTCGTCACGTGTTTTACGCGACTATAGTTTCAGAGATTCCTATCACCCAGTGCTTGGGCTAGAACCTATGCTTAACAATCAGGTTTCTCTATTTATACCATACCTATAGGAAGGAAGGTCTAGCTAGACACACTAGTCTGGGGGCACGGCTGTGCCCCCGCCAAGTCGAGCGGCACGGCCGTACCATCCTTTTCTCGAAACAGTTCAGGCCGTTTTCTACTTTGATTTTTTCGATTTTGTGGCGTCAATAGTGGTCCACCGTTAAGGATTTGATATACCAGATAATTTACTATAACATATTACAATTTGAACCATTTTAGTAGTACCTAAGTACTTACATTTTATTTACAAAAATCTCTCATGAATTTGCATGATTATGTTAATAATTAGGGTTAAAATAGAGAAGAACTTTTGATTCAAAAGCTCTAAATTTACATATAAAAAAACATAATTCTACACGATCGCTCTAGTATTCAGCAGTCATTTACAGAATTCAAAATGAAATAATAATGGTTTTTGTTGAAACTACAATCAAAGTAACAAAAGGTAGAAATATCGTAAATAAAAAACAAAAAAGGATATATATATTTTCGGAACCCTTGTGTAAAAATGGTTAAAATTGTAATATGTTATAGTAAATTATCTGGTATATCGAATCCTTGATGGTGGACCACTATTTACGCCACACCCTGTATGTATAATATAATGGAATAGTAGGTGTAGATAGGTACCTACATATAATTATGTTCAAAGGTAACTTATAAAATGGTCAACGGATTATGTTCAAAGGTAACTTGTAAAATGATCAATCAACGGAATGGAAAAGCAAGAATCGGACATGTCTTATGAAGATGTACCAAAATCCCGCAAAGTATTAACTAGACTAAATTGCCCGAAATTGCCATGAATAAAAAAACACTAATAATCATAACCGCGGCCGGCCGGCGGAGGAGGCTTGCCCGCGCCGCGGCTTCCACGCTTCCCGTCCGTCACAGAAAGGCGGCCACTTTGTTCCAGGCAACCTTTGAGTCTTACTGCGATATCGCTGGTATACACACAAACCACGTTTTATTTAACTTACGCAAATTGTATGAAGGGAGATGCCTATGTCCAGCAGTGGACTGCGATAGGCTGAGTTGATTGATTGATTGATTGAAATTGTGTCAATCAATATGGGTATAAAAAAAACTGGCCAAGTGCGAGTCGGACTCGCGCACGAAGGGTTCCGTACCATTGACTATGTAAACAACAGTAGGTACACAAATTTCATATTGTAACCTTTTTTAGTTTCTCTTGTCCTGGTGTCTCTCTGTAACCATGGAGTCTGGCTCATATAGGCAAAATAGGCAAAAAATGGCGTTTTTTGTAAGGGAGCCCCCCTTAAATATTTATTTTATTATTTATTATTAAAGTAAAAATACAACTGAGTATTTTGTGAATATTTCAAGTGCCTACCTGTTGCCATTATGGATATCGAGCAAAAAAGGGCAAAAAAATCGCGTTTTTTGTATGGGATCCCCCCTAAAATATTTATTTTATTTTGTTTTTAGTATTTATTGTTATAGCGGCAACAGAAATACATAATTTGTGAAAATTTCAACTGTCTAGCTATCGCGGTTCTTGAGATACAGCCTGGTGACTGACAGACGGACGGACAGACAGCGAAGTCTTAGTAATATGGTCCCGATTTTACCCTTTGGGTACGGAACCCTAAAAATTAAATAATCATTATATAAATCTAATTCTATAGAATGGGTTAAATAATTTATTAATTTAAAAAGCTTTGAGTGCGGCAGTGAGTGCCGTACTTACATTGGTTCAAGTTAATCCTCTGATGTTGTAATTTTCTGTTAGATAGATTGGCAGTATTTATAGGGAATGAGAGATTATTATATTACTGATATAATATGTATGACACAAGTAATTTATATTAAATTAGATTGTTTAGTGCGCTTGCATTATTAATAGAGCTTAATATGTTCGTCGCGAACAGTTTCCCATATGTATAGCCTATGCTATAACTATACACAAAAGTCAGGTCCTAAGTCTAAATAATGCGCTGATTGACATCAGTTCTGCAGTATTCACATCCGGTCAAGCTTATGTGGTACTTTCGAGAGTTACCACGTCTGGGCGGCTTACATTTAATTAATGTACGACTTTGGAAGTATTAAAGCGCAGGAGTCCCCAATCTGTGAATACCATAGAAATTTATTTCATATATCTATGGTGAATACAATAGACTCCGAGAAAAGCCCATAGAAACAGGGAGTGGGCTTTGAGAAAAACTGAAGCTGAAGCTCATGAAGTACTTAGTACCGGAAAAGAAAAAGAGGAAGACTACGACTACCTACAAGAATAAGTAAAGCTCCTAAGACAGAGAGTGGGATTTAATAAAATCCGATGTTGGTATTCAAGAAGTAGAAGGTACCGGAAAGGAAAAAAAGTAGGACTGTCTACAAAAAGAATTGAGATCCCATAAAAAACTTAACTTGTAAAAAAACTAAGTCTCGCAACTCAGTTCTTCTACCGTAAAAAGTTGTCAGATCCATGTAATACCGAGTCGGTTAATTTATTCAGTCTGAACTGAGTTGCGAGACTTGGTTTTGATGGCATTTGGTTTTTCACCCGAAAATCCCATATTAAAACTGCAAGGCAATTGCGTAACACATTATCAATCGGAATTGGTTTTATTTTGACAGTTCAACAACATTCATTGCGTTATTTACGTGTTGAGCAGACAAATTTTTTGAACTTATGAAGCAATGTATTAGCAATTTGCTTCAAAATGACAGATTCCGATTGATAGTGTGTTACGCAATTAGGGTGCTGATACCTACCTAAATAGGGTCCCATCGGGCTATCGCAGGATGCAAGTGCCATAATTATACTTAGGTATATAAAAAGTTTTTAGGTGGGATCAGTACCGTAGTTTTGCTTAAAAATGTAGCATAACGAATGTTTTGAGTATAGTTATTTGGTAGTACTCGTAGTTTCAATAAGCTAGAGAGATGCCGCCGTACTTACTTACAGACGGTAGCGACTGGCGACGGCACTGCACAACTAACTTTATGTGCTGTTATTCTGCGAATCTAGTTTGAAAGTTAATTAGCCTGGGTTGTTTATTTATGTTTCATAATTTCCATTTGGTTATAACTTTGGACCAACTACCTATGTATATATATATTATACGAGTGAAATTCAAATTATTCTGTTTGATGTAGATTTAGCATAAGGATTCCAACTTTCTATTGACAATGATTCCGTCCAAAATCCTATATTACGTATTTAATAAGCTCATTCACTGATTTTACGTTTCACAGCACTATGTAAGTTACTATTTTTTTTTTGTTTTATTCTCATTACGTACCTGCCTACCTAGAAGAGCCAATGTGTCTTTAGTTTCATCAGCACCTACACCACACATATTGCGAACCTTCCCATCATGGCCTTCCTTATTCTGCTCAGACTTCTGGTAAAAAAATTCAGGACCAGCACCGCACTTCATCCGGCGCGGGGTAATTGCGTAAAACACTATCAGTAGTAATGCCATTACTACTGATAGTGTTTTACGCAATTTTGACAGTTCAACGACATTCATTGCGTTATTTACGTTGCTGAGCAGACTTTATTGAACATTATGAAGCAATGGATTAGCAGTATCCTTCAACATGATACAGATTGGGATTGATAGTGTGCTACACAATTAGGGTGCTGGGTTCAATGAAATCAAGTAGGTACTCAACTAACACAGACACCAGAGAAGTGTAACTTATTTTTTTTTCATGTAGGCAAATAAGTACGTTATGTATAAATACAGGATCAATTGAAATTAGCTAGCGAAACTCTGCAGACGTGATGGGTAGGTATCGATATCTAAACACGATATAATAAAAATACTTATTAAAGATTCGATGTCTATTCTTAGGGGTCAAAGACCGCTGGTATCTAGTGTTGTTACTTAAAATATGAGTTAAGAAAATATGTTTTATCGTGTTTAGATATCGATACTAATACGTCACGTCACGTCGTTAACACACAAAAAATTATTTTTAAACTGATACACTTGTTACACTTGTTAAAATTATATGAAAATCGTCTACTTTTACAATATTTGTATCTATCACATAATTGATTGATTTACCTGTCATTGTTTTATGTTTAATTCTTTTTACCTTTTGTAGGTAGACTGGTTTTATTCTAGGTGCATCGTCTTCACATATAATTATACATATAATGAATGTATACAAAACCTTGTAAAACATTTTAAAAGAGTAACGGTGGAGTTTGTTGCCCATTTATAGAATCAATTTCGTTTTATTATAATTTTTGACGTTCAAAAGTGCCTTTAGTGTGCCTATTTGAAATAAATGATATGACTTTGATATTTCAAGTGAATACACGAACTCGATCGATAACCCCACAAAAAAAAAACATTAAATTAATTTCATTTTTGTTTTGACAGGTTTAGATATCGATATACTTACCCATCACGTCTGCGGAGTTTCGTTAGCTACTTTAATTTAACCCTGTATATTGTTCTCTTTTGCAAAACCGGTAAACTGCACGTAAAAGCTCGAGTTTGTATTCATCCAGCTAGGGCACCGGGTTTATTTTTCGGGAAACGTGCGAAAGTTTTCCGAGTCGTTTATAAATTAGGTAATCTGATAGGTAGACTTTGAATGTACTAGGTTAGATGTAAGTACCTCGTACGGTACTATATTTTTTTTAATTTTATGTCCTCTCATATTCTGTTTGAAACCTATAGAACCTGACACGTGCCCTGTGGTTGTGTGTAAGCTTGTACCCAAGTCCGCGGTCTGAAAAAAACATCTGAAATAGTCAGTAAATGTGGGAAGAGGTGTCTCTATAGTAGTAATAGACCTGGGACAATAGTACCATTTTCGAAACATCGGATGATTACACAAATTTAACTGTCGCTTTTTGTTTTAAATATTATTATTTTACAGCCTTGGTTTATTATCTACCGAAGAAAATATCTAAAGTTGGCCTAGATTGAACAAAAGTTGGTCAAAATTGACATTGAATGAAATGATGGCTAGTGCTACAAATAACCCCTTTAAAGTGCCACTAGTCGATATTTTTTCCATACACATTTCGGGAGAGTATTACCTACTCCACTGTTTGACATTGTGCATCCAAAGTTAAACATAATATCGTTTTGACTTATTATTAATTTTGTCTGTACGGAAACAGAATAGTAAAATAAAAAGCCATTAAAAAGTTATGAGCCAACAACGTAATGACAACATGGTAAGGTATTACACGGTTCACTCACGATTTCCAAGGTATGTTTGTGGAGGCTCGGGTTGATGGCTTCCATGCTATAATGCGCAAGCGAACCGCCTCCCTACTAAGCAGAGTGCGGGGCAGCACTAACAGTAGGTACCCTTCGAGTAATCTGGTCAGATAGCGTGGCAATCTAACCCTAGCGAAAGTTTTCATGACTACACACCTTTTTTTTTTGTATCTACCTTTTTGTAATATGTCTGTACTAACATAGTTTGTAAGATAATTTTTGTAAATAACAATTATGAACTTTGTCTGATTATATAAATAAATAATAATAATATGAAGCAATGGATTCAGTATTCTTCAGGGTGCTAGTGCAAGTGCACTATCTAAAGCATTACATAGTAAAGACGGACAAGAGAGTGATCTAAAGGTTACATTTTCCTTTCAAGGTCGGGAATCTAAAAATCATCATCATTTCAGCCGAAAGACGTCTACTGTTGGACATAGGCCTCCCCAAAGCACCACTTCGACCGGTTCTGTGCTTCTCGCATCCAACGGGTTCCTGCGGCCTTCACAAGGTCGTCGGTCCACCTTGTGGGAGGCCTTCCAATGCTACGTCATCCGGTACGTGGTCGCCACTCCAGAATCTTTCGGCCCCATCGGCCATCTGTTCTGCGAGCAATGTGCCCTGCCCACTGCCACTTAAGTTTGGCAATTCTTCTGGCTATATCGGTTACCTTGGTTCTCCTGCGGATCTCCTCAACTGCTATAAATCACATTAATTATTCAAAAATTACACAAACTCATAACATAAGTTTCTGTCGCTTTAAATAGATAGATAAGTTGTTTACAAACACAAGTTTTCGTGGTTAAGTAATAATGCTTCGATAGGTATTCCGTTTTTTTGGAACGAAGTTCTATAACGAAGCTTGCGGTAGGAGTAAAGTTGGAGAAATCGTCACGTAACGAAAAAGCGTTAACCCTCCATGCGACTTTAATATATGTAATAGAGAAAGTCAGAGAGAGAGAGAAATAGTTTTCGTGGTTATCAAGAGTGCTGAAACCGATAGTGAGGTCAAAATGAAAATCTAAGATGGCGGTAGCGAATATTTTCAAATCTACGCAGCCGCCATCTTGGATTTTCATTTTGAACTTCCTTCCTGCCGGGCGGGGGTCCCCCGAACCCACACATTTTTTTTTTATAAACGTTTGTACAATAAGTCCAAGGTACGTAACTTCCCCGGACCCTCAGCTTTCCAAAGAATCATGGCGAGATCCTTGTGTTAATTTGTACAAAAAAAAAGAGTTCTTTTAGAGGGTTCATAATATTTTCCAATATTGAGAATACATTACTAGGAGTAGATTGTTATAAGTACTTACTTATTATATATTTTAAACCCCGCATAATTAAAATGTTCCGAAATTAATATATCAGTTTTTCGTTTCATCTCGTTGCCCATTTAGTATTTTTTTTTTTTAAATACAGTATTTGACATTAAGTCAAACCCCGCCTCCTAAAGATTTAAATAGCTAGATTTGCCCTCACCGTACTTAGTCGCAAGAAAACGTGACCATACTGAGGAGAGTGAGCTCACACATTATTTAAATAGCGTTTCTATGACAATCAAGTGTAGTCACTGCGTCATTGTGTATCAGAGGTGTCAAAACGAATCAGAAATGCGACTATGTTTTGACGCGGTAGGACGAATCTAAAGATTTAAATCTTTACCACTGCTGTTTACACTGACAGCCACCGTTTCGTTTTGAAATAGTGAGCTCTTCGTTAAAATATTTACTATGAACATTATATTGTTATTGTGGGGTTATAAAAATATTGTAAATGCCTGATCTCTTTAGGCACCCAAGAGTATAAGAATTAGAATTCCAACTTCTCTAAAAATCTTTATTTTTTTGTACAAATCCTGCCATGATTCTTTGTATCGCACAAATAATAAATTCTTTTCAGGACATTATTTAGAAAAATTGGAGTTTGAACATAAGGTAAGGTAAAAACAATTTTTGACATTGGAAATGTCTTTTCGTTCGCCCCAGTATAGGCTAGGTCTTTTGAGCCTTTTTGAATATCATATCATTCATATCTTCTCAACTCTTCGAGATATAAGGATATCTCGGAGGTGACACAAAATTATTTTTATTATATCCATCATGTACCACTACATTACACCTATGTGTACAAATAAATATATTTGAATTTGAAAGTTGTGAAGATATGATTGAGAACGACATTATCATTCAACGTTGTAGTTTTATTTTGTAACCTTTTTCTTATCCCGACTTTCTCGTCGCTCGGCCACTATTTTTTCGAATTCCGTAGATTCATTTCCAATATGCTCGATAGTCGTGTGAGTGACGAAATCTGTGATTTTTTCATACTTGGAAGTATGTGTTTCCGCTTGAAGTTCAGTCACAAATAATCCATTTTTCATGCACTGCCTCGGGGTGTTTCGGGAAGCCCTTCGAGAGAGGCTTCTAGAAGCTTTCTTTGGACGTCGTTTCACGGGCAATACTGTATACGAAATATTTACGACTGGACGAGAATATCTGAACTGCTTTTCTTACCTGTGGTATTATTCATTTATGAGTCACTGTCAAATATGTCAAAGTGGCTAGTGAGCTGTCAAATGTCAAACTTGCGTGGTGGTTGCTTTGGTTGATGTAATCGGTGCCTAATAAATTGGTAAAGAGTGTATAGTGTACATAGCGGCATGCTAGTGCATGATGCAAAATACCATAGTATTCGTGACTATCACTACAGCACAGGCACACGCGATCGGCCACACCAAATGCGCCTCTGGTAACATAACCGTGTATAAACAACGTTTTGAAATTCGCAAGTGACGTGAATGCTCGTGCGATGGTGTCTTGAGATTAGTAAACGGAATTTCCCGCACATCAAACGAGTTATTGACTGTCAACAATGGCAGGATCCACTCTGCCCGAGAGGGTGGCTCAGATTTATTACACTTACGGACTATTTTGTTCGTCTTATCCCATCACAGCCATCACATTAGCATTATCTGTATTGTTGCTATGTTGGTAAGTGGTTATTTTCACTTTAACTATTATTAAATGGTCCATAACAGATGGCTTGCTCACCTGTATTTATTTCCAGCTATCCTCTTCTAAATGTGCCTCTCCCTGGGAACATACCAACTGTAGTAACATTGCCGCTGCATGGTGTTGATATCTATGATTTTACAAGTCCGGATTGCATTAACAAAAAATGTTTACAAGGTAACTACTTGATGATATAATTTATGAAATATTCAATCATTACTGTAAACATTTCAAATGCTAATGTTGATTATTCATAAATTTTACAGAAAGACCGTCACATTTAGATATCCTGTACAATGAAACACAGAAACTTCCTTATATTTGGGCGAAGGACAAACCTCTTCTATATGTGCAGCAAATCATTATGAAAATAGGTAATAGTTAATAGTGACTAAGTAACAAATAATTACCTAATGTATTATATACTAAAAGGCTCCACTGTACCGCCACACCCGATGATCCGAAGTTTCACAATTTTAATAGTTGTACATATCGTTTGTATATATCGTAGCGAGCTCGGGACTTGGGGCACCCCGACTCGGACAGGTTAGGTTAGAAGGGGATGGCGGGGTCTAATGAGCGAGCGAACAGACCCCGCCATCGCCTTCGTGGTTATTTTTTTGTTAGACCCTAGAGCCCCGCGAAGCGGGGCTCCTACTATGCATTTTAAGCAACTTTTGTTTTGAAAAAAAAAAAAAATCTTTGGGAATTTTTTTCTCGGCCCTTATGGTGTTTCAAAATTTGCGGTTTTCAAATTTACACAAAAAAGGGTCTATTCTATCCAAAAAAAAATACCTACTATCAAAATGCGTCGGGTGTGGAGGTACAGTGGTTCCAAAATCGCAAACATACAAACATACATACATACATACGGGTTGAATACAGAACCTCCATTTTTAAGTCAGTTAACAAATAGAGATTAATGATAAATAAATCTTAAAACAGATTAAATTAAGTAGGTACTTTAGTTTTTAACAATGACAGACGGGCTTACTAAAGTAGTTTCAATATAATGTAAGTGCATTATTATTACATCACACAAGAGTCACAATGTTTCCCCTAAATCCTTAAGTATAACAATATTTTTAAAAGACTTTAGTAACATAAACCAATGCTTAGGTACTCCAATGCTCAGTTGCTGAAGTATTCCAACTCAGAGCTTATCTATTTGTTATCTAGCCGCATCACATTTTTCGTAATTTTAAGAATGTTCACCGTCTGATCTCAGTCTCAATCTGTCTAATGTCCCTACATTTTTTGACAAGTTTTTGACATTGATTATCGCTAAGATGAGATTGTGACTAGATTTAGAACATTTTTAATTACGGAAATTTTCCTTCTGAACACTGAGATTAAAGAAGAACTTTGCTTAAAGATAACTTTGTTGAATCAATTGCTTTTGAGAGTTTATTTGAGGTCCTCTGAAACTGAGCATCAGTGAATAGTATGCCTGACTGATAAAACACATATTATTTTTTGAATTGTTTAAAATCATACCTTTTTTTATGTAATGAAGTGCATTCCAATAGTACTTTTCTTTAGGTGTCTCTCCTTGGAATAACAATCTAAAGATGTGGGACGCATTCAGGGCTCCTTTGCAAGAAGTGTTTCGATTGCTGGAAACTATAAGGAACCATGAAGATCCAGAAACGTAAGTCTTTACCACACTTATTATAAAGTTTAAATAATAGCTTAGGTACTGGTCGGATATGCAAAGAGTAATGCCAGACGCAAGATAAATTCTGTATAGTATCAACTAAATAGTCACATTTTTCTATGAAAGTATGAATTTTGTTGCTTTATTTAAGTTGTTACAGATAACAGTGTGACAGTAGTGCTTTTTATTTGTTCAAGTAATCATGTTTGACACGGAAAATTAATCATTGTTTAAAAGCTCTGCTGTGTGCGACTGGGTAGTTACCATTTAATTGAACCAAAGTACACACTAAAACACTCCATTATTATGGAATTCTCAATTTAGAAGAATGTATCAATTTAGCACTATTCTTGTGACACATAATATTTTCCTTTTTTTTTACTGAATTTTATGCAAATAGATGTGGTTGACTAGGTACATTCATTAATTCTGCATTGACTACTAATGAATTTTTGAAAGAGTATATTATGTTTGGTACCGTAACCTGCATGACGACATGTTAGTCTGCAGATTACATGATGCATTTGTTTAAGTAACCTGTTTTTAACGTTTCTTGGGTAATGTCAGTAAGGTCAGATGTTAGTGTTATTAATAGATGTCCAGTTAAAAGTCAATAATTTTATAAAAATATATTTAAACACTGCTTCTGCTGCTGGCTCCTCTGTTCTGTGACTGTTCTCAGTCATATGCAACTCCCCTGTTTCCATTCCAGAAATTCAGATACATTGTTAACTTATTGCGCTTTTCCTAAAATTATTAACTTTTTTACAATAGCTGATGTCTATTAAAACACAACTATGCCCCTTTTTAACCACATCAATTATTTACCTACCAGCTCTTCGTCTGTGAGTCACAAGCTCAATAAATTAAGTCATGCTGTTATTTAGAAAGATAGCTTCGGAAAAAGTATGTATATTACACTTAACTACATAATACTTATTGCAAAAATTGTCAAACATATAAAGAATTATAGGTTGCTGAGTCACCCTCATCTTCATACAGTCATAAAGAAACTTTAATTTTCTGTTGAACTTACTGTTATTCCATCGCTGGCGTATTATAACATTGATTGTATAGTCTCACTCATCTGCCTACAGTCATCAGAAAGTACGGTTTTTTTAAACCGTTACTTGCATAGCGGTATCTTCATACACCAATACAGAAATCCCAATTTTCTGATATTAACTAAGTATTTGTTGCATAGCTGGCGTATTAACCATAGATTTTATGAGTCATTCTCATCTTCGTAGTCATCAGAAACTTCAGTTTTGGAATATGAACCGTTACTTGCATAGCTGGTGTCTTCGAAAATTAATAGAAAAACTTCAATTTTTTGTTATGAACTTAGTATTTGTTGCATAGCTGGCGTATAAAACATAGATTGTATGTATGAGTCACTCTTATCTTCGTAGTCCTCATAAACTTCAGTTATGAACAGGTACTTGCATAGCTGGTACTTTAGGAAACACCTGTTATGCACTAGTGTTTCCTAAAATCATTCAGAAAATTCAGTTTTCTACAAGAAAGAAGTATTTCTTGCATAGCTGGCGTGTTAAACATAGATTGTATGTATGAGTCATTCTCATCTTCGTAGTCATCAAAAACTTCGGTTATGAACCGGTACTTGCATAGCTGGTATCTTTGTAAAGTTACACAGAAACTTTTGTTTTCTGTTATGAACTAAGTATTTGTTGCATAGCTGGCGTATTAAACATTGATAGAATGAGTCATTCTCATCTTCGTAGTCATCCGAAACTTCAGTTTTCAATTATGAACTATTTATTCCATCGCTGGCGTATTAAAACAATGATTATATTGATTCTATGAGCCTCTCTCATCTCATCTCATCAGAAAATTCAGTTTTCTGTTATGAACCGTTACTTGCATAGCGAATCTTCAGCTTTCTGATAAGAAAGAAGTAAGTATTTGTTGCATAGCTGGCGAATTAAACATAGATTGTAAGAGTTATTCTAATCGTCGTAGTCAACAATTGCTGGTGTCTTCGTATAATAACTTCAACTTTCTGTTAAGAAAAAAGTATTTTTTGCATAGCTAGCGTAATTAATATAGATTGTAAGAGATATTCTCATTTCTCATCTTAGTAGTCATCAGCAACTTCAGTTTTCGGTTATGAACCGTTACTTGCATAGCTGGTGTTTCCTAAAATCATTCCGAAAATTCAGTTTTCTTTAAGAAAGAAGTATTTCTTGCATAGCTGGCGTGTTAAACATAGATTGTATGTATGGAGTCATTCTCATCTTCGTAGTTATCAAAAACTTTGGTTATGAACCGGTACTTGCATAGCTGGTGTCTTTGTAAAGTTACACAGAAACTTTAGTTTTCTGTTATGAACTAAGTATTTGTTGCATAGCTGGCGTATTAAACATTGATCGAATGAGTCATTATCATCTTCGTAGTCATCAGAAACTTCAGTTTCCGGTTAAGAATCGTTACTTGCATAGCTGGTGTCTTCGTAAATGGTTACAGAAACCTGTTTTTTTTATTAAAAAAAGAAGTATTTGTTGCATAGCTGGCGAATTAAACATATGATTTTATGAGTCATTCTCATCTTCGTAGTCATCAGTAACTTTATTTTTCGATTATGAACTATTTATTCCACCGCTGGCGTATTAAAACAATGATTCTATGAACCTCTCTCATCTTCCTCTACAGTCATCAGAATCTACAGTTTTCGGTTATGAACCGTTACTTGCATTGCTGGTGTCTTCGTATAATTATACAGAAACTTCAACTTTCTGATAAGAAAAAAGTATTTTTGCATAGTTGGCTTATTTAATATAGATTGTAAGAGATATCCTCATCGTCGTAGTCATCAGAAACTTCAGTTTTCGGTTATGAACCGTTACTTGCGTAGCAGGTGTCTTTGTAAACTAATGCAGAAACCTCAGTTTTCTGATAAGAAAGAAGTATTTGTTGCATAGCTGGCGTATTAAACATATATTGTAAGAGTTATTCTCATCTTAGTAGTCATCAGAAACTTCAGTTTTCGGTTATGAACCGTTACTTGCATAGCTGGTGTTTCCTAAAATCATTCAGAAAATTCAGTTTTTTATAAGAAAGAAGTATTTCTTGCATAGCTGGCGTGTTAAACATAGATTGTATGTATGAGTCATTCTCATCTTCGTAGTCATCAAAAACTTCGGTTATGAACCGGTACTTGCATAGCTGGTGTCTTTGTAAACTAATACAAAACCTCAGTTTTCTGAGAATAAAGAAGTATTTGTTGCAAAGCTGGCGTATTAAACATAGATTGTTATAGTCATTCATTCTCATCTTAGTACTCCAGAAACTTCAGTTTTTGGTTATGAACCGTAACTTGCATAGCTCGCGTCTTCGTTAAATCATACAGAAACCTCAGTTTTCTAATAATTATGTACTATATATCGCATCGGTGTGCTGGCGTTTTATATAAGTTCTGGTCTATGCTAAATCATACAAAAACTACAGTTTGCGGGTTTTCTTTCCTTGCCTTTATACACATTTTTTAATCTAATTAAACAGGTAATATTGTCAATTATAGGCCGACCGCTTAACTGAGACGTTATCTGAGGTAGCTGCGCGGTGCGGGAGGGGTGATAGTGATAGTTGTCACAAGTTGATGAATCACTGAGCTCTTGCATCACGTAAAATCACGTCACCACACCCCTCCAGCACCGCGCTGGCAACGTCTCAGTTAAGCGGTCGGCCTATAGTCCTTTTACGGTATGTTTGACGCCGAATATGGTGAAAAAAATACTAATCCCTATCTGAAAATACATAAATGCAAACGGGTGCTAAGTTGTTGCATTATTCACAATCATGACTTTAAAGATTGTAGTTTCAAAAGCCCTGTCTACAGTCAAGTGGCACGCATTACGCTATCCTTTCGACATACTTTTTCTATAAATGTCTACAGTTTTGTTTGAAAAGCTCGAATGAAATCTCTCTATCTCTAATAGTTAGCATAGCTACCATAGAGATTTCTGTTCATAACTGTAACGGGCTTCTATACATATTCCCTGTAAATTAAGAGGTCTGTCTCTTGTAATACAGGAAGTCCTAATACAAGAGCCAAGGCTTCACAAAGGTGTTTGATGCGGTTTTCACCATCATTTAGAGAATTTATTCCGGAATACTTATGCGTATAATACATCATCTGCCTAGCCTTTTCCCAACTATGTTGGGGTCGGCTTCCAGTCTAACCGGATGCAGCTGAATACCAGTATTTTACATGGAGCGACTGCCTATCTGACCTCCACAACCCAGTTACTGGGTAATACGATACCCCTTGGTAAGACTAATACGTCAATATTAAAATTACAGTAACTTACAACATGGCTCAGAAATCTAGACGTTTTGATATGATGCCTCATCAGTAGAGTAGATCGCACCCGTGCGAAGCAAGGCCGATAATTTATCGTTTGTTTCAGGAAAAGCACGCTACTTCAGCATTGCTACCAAATCGGAGGCATCAAGCGGAGAGACAGTAAGGCTAGCACGGAGCGAGTGCTGCCTGAATACAGCTGCTTACTGCTGTCGCCTGCCAACTTGTGGCAGCAGAACCTGCAGTCTTTCTCACTCGATGCCAACATCATTAACACAGTTTACAACTACCAGGTACATCTAACTATTATTATAAATGCAAAAGTATGTGTTTTAGCTTGTCTTTCATCTACGCAGAGACGCATCTCCGGATCGATGTGATTTTTTGCAATTTATTTACTGAAGAGAGAGTTCTTTTCCCGGAAAAATGCACGGTTCCTGTGGGTTTAGACTACGGGAGCAAAGCCGCGGGTAAAAGCTAGGAGTGTTTCTCAAGGGGTTGTCTCGTAACAGATCTTAACTTATTTTATTATAAATAACACTGCCATTACTAGCAATCTTCTCAAGGCGATCCACAGCTAGGCGATGATTGTAGACAAATTGCCGAGAGCGGAAACAACGCGGTGGCGAGTTACTGCTCTGCATCAAGACTTTGTTGACGACATGACTCGGTGACTCAATGACTATATTTTATTGAACGCCTTATGTTATATGGACTACGAAAATGTTGCATTTTGTAAAATTACTCTTTTTAGCCCCGGCAACACAAGACAGGGGGTTAGTCACTTGAGTTCGTTGCAAGTTGGCGCAGAGTAGCAACTTAGTGCAAACAAAAAAGACACTAGCACGTCAATACATCTTGAATGACGCCGAGCAACTGAGCGAATAAAGCACAAGTCATCGTCATACCAAAATGAAACCGGGTAGCACGCGCGGTAACTCGCCGACGTGATTCTTTTAAAGTAAGGCCACCGACACTGTGTCGTCGGGCTGTGTGTATCAGACAAAAATTTAACTCAAATAATGGTACCGCCATTATAGAAAAAAAAAAGCTACCTGTCTAGCTTGACAACCTAAATAATTATGCTTTATCTTAATTGGATGAGAAGATCCTGATTCCTGAGATATTACTTGACCTCCCTATTATATGCAGTCATACAAGGGCGGGGCCATGGTTGATTCGAATGTCGTGATGATTGGTTTAAAGTCAGAGATTGCAGTCATTTATTACAACTATTAATGAGATGGTTGGTAACCCACTATTTAGTATTTAATCGCTAGCACAGCTAGTTTTAAATGTAAAAAGTATTTAGATATTTTAAATGATTGCAGACAATTCAAATATCAACGTCAAATAGATACCAAAAAGGCCCTTACAGTTAAGCTTCTTACTGTTTTCAGAATCTTCAGAAAGCTAAAGCATCAATAGCGGAAATGGCTTTTGGTATGCAGCTCCGAGAAACTGGCATCAAAAGGTATCCCCTAAGAGCCAGGCCACGAGTGCTACAGTATGCTATTACGATATTCTACCAACAGCCAGACCAAAGGCAAGTAAAATATTGAGAACAATAAACTCACCCTCACAACTCTATAAAAAACAGCGTAACTATTGCCCTTAAAAGTTTTTATAAATAAGGATTCATAAAGCTGTTTTATCAGCTTTAACAATATCTTATAAATCTATTTTATGTTGTATTATTTTGTTTCAGATTTATCCAATCTCTAACGAAGAAGCTAACGGAAATGTACCCACTATATCAAGAGATGCCATACACACACATTAACGAATTCACGCTAGTTTATTATCCAGGACAGTTTAATTATCGTGAACTTGTCCCTTTGACTATAACATTTGTGGGACTATTTCTTTATGTATATTTTTCTGTGAGAAAAATAGAATTTATTAGATCCAAACTAGGTCTGGCTGCATGTGCCGTTCTTACTATTGGCGGGAGTCTTGCCATGTCAATGGGCATTTGTCTTTATTTCGGATTTTCCCTGAGTTTACAAGGCAAAGAAATTTTCCCCTATCTAGTAATCATTGTTGGACTGGAAAATGTTTTAGTCCTCACCAAGAGCGTTACTTCCACTGATTCCCGGCTCGATGTGAAGATCCGACTCGCTCAGGGACTCAGCAAAGAAGGCTGGTCCATCACCAAGAACTTACTAACAGAAATAACAATACTTACTGTGAGCTTCTTTACTTTCGTTCCATTTATCCAAGAGTTCTCAATATTTATGATAGTCAGTTTAATATCAGACTATTTTATTCAAATGGCATTTTTTGCTACAATACTGGGAGTCGATGTCCGCCGTATGGAATATTTTAAAGAACAAAACAATAAGTTACACCTGAAGGAATACTTTAATGCCAATAACGCCCTTAACTGGAGATTTAGTAAGAACTACGTGGAAGAAAATAGTTTTTCACCACAGAGGATGACAAAGTCAAAATCTCATCCAAGGTTGAACGGTCTGGCACACAACAGCCCGACAGACGTCGTGGCCAAAAGAAATTCTAGTCCGAGTCATCACGACCACAGAGTACCGAAGCGCATCCGCTTGGTGAACATGTGGGCGAGGACGCGCTTCTTTCAGCGAGCATTCATGGTATGGATGCTCGTGTGGGTATCTATGATAGTGTACAACTCCGGTGTCGTGGATTACTTCATAAGCAACATAGAAAAAACTGAAGCCGAAGTAAATAGAAAGAATTATGAGAAACACGAGCAAAAACAATCCACGTTCTTGTTTTACAACAATAGCGAAAGAAATCCACTCGTGTTCCCGCCACTACTAGACATTGACGCCGAAAAAACCGTAGTGGATGCAAATGACACTATAATGCTAAAACATTCACCACACTCGCGGCCCTGGTCGAGGTGAGATTACACATTAATACATATTTATTACATCAACACACTAAACATATTCACTATTTTAATATTTTACCTCTGTCAGATTTATTTAATAAACTGCTATTCTTACTATTCACTTAAAATTGCAATCGAGTGTTGTTAGGTTGTAACTTCATAAAAATGAGTCTTAGCGGAATCGTGATACTTCAAATCATCATTTCGCATATTAAAAGCAATACTTACCGCAGAAACTTTCGAACTATTTATGTCAATAGTCCTTTTTTTAGCATTTTCCGTATCTCCACGTTCAACGTTTTAAATAGCTTTACTTACTGTCCGGGATAGGATAAACATCTTATCGTTGCTCTTGTATTTCATTGACATTAAAATGACAAAGTATTCATAAATGTTAATGTAATCAATTAATCATTCTTAGATTATCGTTATTTTGTTTAATGAAAAGACACCTCTCTGTCCATTAACGCTGATAGACAGAATTATGTATCAAATAAGTTCAGTATTAAGTGTTATTAGTACATTACTGCAGCGGCCAGCAAAAGAGGCATTGATGGACGAATGTGTAAATGTGGGCCGAGGCACACATACGTAAGTCCATCAGAAACAGAAAAAAAATCGTCCAAAAACGATCAATTTGGAACCGTGCATCTAGCTTCTGACGTTTCACAAGTGCGTGTATATTATATATTTTTTATTTTGAATGTTTACATGGCAATGTCCAGGTTGTCGTCCCACCACTGGTCGGCGATCCTTTCGCACTACAACGAGTCGGTGGCGGGGCGTCACGTGGCCGTGCTGCCGCCGCTGCTGTTCAGTCAGCGAGTAGCACCTGAGCTGGCGGCCGGCGTGCGTAACCCGGACGAGCGCGACCCACCGCCGCTGCGGTGGCAGGCGCTAGCCGCTGCGCTTGACCCCATCGATATGCTGCCGGGTACATAACATATCCCACTATGAACTCTCTTGATTCATAAGCCACTTTCGGTACTGTCATTACTTTACCTGCGCATAAACTGCCATGCTAATGAAATGGTGTGAGCCGTTATAGTTGTCGACATCACCTGTTACAATTCTGGCGTACATTCAAGTCTTTTATGGAATTATAAAGGTATATATAAAGTAATGTAAAATATGGTATATATAAAGGTATGTATCTTTGTCAGGATACATACCTTTTGATTCAAGAGGTATGTATTGTATATTGTATTCCAGTGCTACAGATTAAAAAGTTTTGAACCTGCAGCACTGACAAGACTATTGCAGAAAAAACTAAATTTAATTACTTGATAACAAACACCTTTGACCCATGTCGTTGGTATAAAATTTTTACTGGCCTGACCATTTTTCTGACTTCAACTTTTTAATGACCTGACCATTTTATGAAATATATATAATTTTTTAAAGGAGATCGGGCGAATCCTTGAATCCCAATAGCGTTATGATATATACCAACGGAAAGATCTCATTATCTATGGGCCTGCGTCTGCGTCGCCTGAAATAAATGGAATATTATTATTTCCTTTTTCATTATATACATATAAATTATATTTTTAAATATTAGGATATAAAAAGTAGTAGCCCACCGGTATCGGGAACAGGGTCTAAGCTACCGGCGGTCAGGGCTCCAGAGAGAGGAACCTCTTAACAATGTTGGCCGTGTCCAGAAGTACCGCTCTCTGAATTATTATTATTAAGGAGAATATTTCTTATTACGACGACTTCTCTTGATTGTTAATACGTAAGGAGCTACAGAGCTTTAAATGTGAATAATTAAGTATTATAGAAATTCTGGTATTTCGTCAATTTATTAACTACTGTGCCTTGCGAACATCATCGTTTAAACCTATAAACAGACATTTTAAAACATTGGCCTTCTAGATGTCGTTTTAAGAGCAATGTTTTTAAGAGTCGGTCAGCCTAATAAAACGTTATCCGTGCCGCACCCGACAATAGCGTTAAGATAATATGCCAAAGGAAATATTATATCTTCAAGGGGAATATTTCGTGATAAGACGACTTCTTTCAATTGTTAGTCTGTGACGAATTATTCACATTTAGGACTCTGTTGCGCTCTAAATGTGAGTAATTAAGTATTATCGAAAATATTAACTCATCATTAACTGCGAACAGACTGACAATAGGTAAAAGTCGTGTTTATAGGAAAGGTTCTCCTTGAAAAGGTCTTTCAATTGGTATATATCTTATGGCTGTTGGGCTTCAGGGGCGAAAACCATACTTCGTTGTCCATTCTCTATAATCATGAGAATCCATCAGTGTCACATTTTTAATTCTGACTGACATTTTAAGAAGATTGCTGAATCATCCATATACATTTAATTTATTCTGCGGTATAGACATTTCGACGCATTATATATTGCTGAGTCGGTAAAGCAGATTCTATTGTCCAATGAGCAGATAAAAATAGCCTAAATAATAATTAAATTATAAGGTGACGAACATATATTTTTGAATATGCCTGTAGGTAACATACCATATCCCACTATCAACTCTCTTGATACAAAGGCCACTTTCGTTACTGTGAACTTATCCTTATCTGCGCAAAAACTTCCAACATCTGCCTAGCCTTTCCCAACTATGTTGGGGTCGGCTTCCAGTCTAAGCAAATTCAGCTGTATTTTACTGCGCATAAACTTCCATGCAAATGAAATAGTGCAGGCCGTTAGTTTTTTTTTTATTTTTTATAATAGCTGTTATAATTTTGGTGTACAATAAAGCTTTTTTATCTATCTGAACAGATTTCGAGGCAACAGAGGGTAAAGGCACCCCTCATCAGTGGGGAAAGGGCTCGGACCTGCCCATATACCCGACAACGCCGATGGAAATCCTTCTGCTAGCAATCCTCTGCACGATAAGCGTCGCCGTCATTGCATACATGATGGTGGTACTTTACCGGTAAATATATGACAAACTTGTGTTTTCGCGGAGCCCAGCAGATATTGTCCCGACCGCATTCCGCAGAACATAAATTATACTAGCTGTTATCCTGCGACTTCGACTAGGATCCAGGATAAAAAGTAGCCTATGTCCTTATGTATCTCAGGTCATGGTCTGTATATGTGCCAATTTTCATCCAAGTCCTTTCTGCCGTTTTAGCGTGAAAGCGTAACAAACAAACTCACTTTCTCATTTATAATATTAATTAGGATTACGTACAAATATGAATTTTATAGTTTGAAAGAAAAAGAAAGAAAGATAATACGTTTATTTGCGGTAAACATGACGCATAAAAACAACACAAACAAAAAAAAAATAACAAGACAACTGACTTACCTTACCGAGCTTTGGGGCAAAATATTTTTTTTAATGCGCTCTGTTGCGTTCCGCCCTTGAGGATTGAATCGTATTTAAAGTCTACTGTCCACCTTAAAAAAAAAACAACTTTGCTCATAATTACTATGAATACAGAGCCGAACCAATGTTTTGCAGATGCGTGTGTTCTCGCCACTATGCTGAATGGCGAGCGTCGTGGAGTGACGACGACGAGTACAGGAAGATCGTCGCGAAGCAACCCGCAGTACAGGTATAATAAAACATGTTTGGATTCAGTACTTAACGTGCCGCACAGCCTATTAGGCAATATTTCTGTCGTATCCGACGACATCAAGGGCTCCCGATATGTAACGCTACATCTCGTCTCATAAACCAGAAGCTATGCTGCGCTGTGCTCTTCTTAGCTAAGCTAACTTACTCATATTATATTTTTTTTTTTTTGCAAACAGCTTTAAACTACGCGAGGTGTGCTGTGAACTTTTTAGACGGTTATTAAAAAAAATTGCTGTGCCATACATTTTGATCGCGTAGGTATTGCACTTTTCCATGAACCAGCTGTTTTTTTTTATAACCGATGAATATTTTCTACGCTAGAGGATCTAGAATCATGTGCTGAAGTCATGGTTACAGTTTGTGCACTGGTTAAAAAGGAGACGTTCAATTTCAATAAATGTATGGGGCTTAGTACTAAAATAATTGACTTCTGAGCTTTATAGGCCGAAAGAAGGTTGCGATGTCTGGGCATTTTTTTTTACAGCCGCCGGTTTTTTTGAAAAAAGTGTTGAAAAATAAAATGCTTTTATCACTAACTACAAACATTATTTATATTTTGGGGTTGGCAAATGACTTGACAATGACAATTAACTCCAGATTTACACGTCAGTGGTGGAAGGTGTTTTTTTTATTTCAACGTCATTCTGAGATTTATAGATTTGACCTTTTTTCCACACGTTTTGATATTGCATTAGTCAAGATAATCAGTATGTTTGTCTCAATTTCATGGAGCTGCAGCTAAAATTATAATAAAATCTCAAAGTATTTAATAGAAACGGAAACTTTAGCCACATTTAAAATAATTATATTGCATAGAAATGAATAAATATAGGCTATTTGTGTTTTGTTTGTACTGAAACATTTTTCACTTTTTTACAAAAACAGGCGCCTGAAACATCATATTTATCTATAATCGAGTAGCTTAATAAATAAGCTTTCTAATAAGGTACATCACATTAGCGCTTATAAAATCTTCGGAATATTATATCACTTTTGACCTCTCCTTTATCCTGTATATAGTGAAGGCCGCGTCGGGTTTTGTGCACATCAGTAGTACACTTGGACTACGAAAACCGCTCTTACTGCTGCGGACTAAAGGCGCTGTCAATGTCAAATTCCTACCACCGCCAGAATCTTTCTCGTCATATGCAATTTTATCGTGATTAATTGGACTTGGTTCCAAAGTGAGCCAAACCATAATCTCAATACCTTAGTTAATTCCGTATGATATCAAAATCAGTCCAATATACATACATAATTTATATTTTTATTAGATTAAAAAATGATCAGCGTTAACTATCCAAAATCATTACAACTTCTAAAAATAGAAGAAAAGATGTGGGTTGGTTCGTTTTGCATATCCAGCCTATAATGTTCCCACTGCTGGAACACAGGCCTCTGTGTAAGAGGGAGTGGGCCATAATCCACCACGTGGACCCGGTACGGATTGTTTGATGTCACATATTATTATCTACGAATTTTTGGTTCTAGGACATGCTGGTTTCCTCACCGTTTTTAGAGCAGTAGTGATGAAATTAAATACGTAAAGTAAAGTGCCTGCCTGGGTTCGAACTCACGGCCTACAACTCTTAAGTTGCGGCCGCTACCACTGAGCCACCACTGCTCCTAATTTTAGTTGAACTAAGCTCAATTATGGATGATTGTTGCGTTTTCCAGTTGGTAATGGAAGCAGTGCCATTAGTGGTGGCGGGCCACAGTCAGGAGGTGGAGTGCTTGGTCACCGACGGCGAGAAGGTCGTCAGTTCCTGTCTGCAAGGCAACATCAAAGTATGGGACTCCCAGAACGGGGAGATCATCACAAACATCGACCGCGGCGCGTGAGTGTCTTCACTTATCCTGCGTTTTAGGGAATTGCCGCGCCAGCAGCGACGCCGCTTCCTCTAATTTTCGTGGCCGCGCAATTAGCCCTGAGCGCACATTTGGCTGTCATGGCAGTGTCAAAATTGTCACGGGCCCCCAGTTATTAGTTAGACGCATACTCTATACGTGCGTTTTTGCTTGATTTACGTCGACTACCTTTTGTACCTATCTATTTTAAGCAGTTGTCGCAGGACTGCAGCTGTGGTTAAAGCGAAGTAGAACTAGCTCACATTAGTGGAATACAAAAGACCCCTTTGGGCCACGAACTAAAACTGAGATCTATTAACTCTACTTAACACGTACTTAGGCTACGCGTTATTCTTGTCATTATCGCACAAGTATCAAACTACAGGTGCAAGATAGAGACGGGAACATGTCTAAGCCAAAGCATTAGCAAAGTACGTTAATACGTTTCAGCTAAAGTGCTAAGAGGCGTTGTAAAAATTTTCTAAAAACACTGGTTTCAATATTATTAATAACTTAAGACTATAAACCTATCACAATTCCAAAAGTTCCAATCCCAAACTATTGAAAAGAATATTAACATATTATGTACATGTTTATTTCTTTCAGCTTCTTCAAGCTGCAAAAGGACCTGTATGAAAAGGTTTCAAAGAAAAGTAGTTTAGCATACGAGGCAAGTGAAGGTACGGTCCTCGTTTATGATTATTTTAGTCTCTATTTTTTAAATCAGAATCTCTGATTATAACACAAACTCAGTATGACAAACTTCAAATTCCATTGCAAGAGATTTTTTTGTGCTTTTTTATAAGTTGATTTAATAATAACGTTTAAGTAGAAAGTTGATTAATTGGCAATACATGTAAATTGTAATCTAAGATTGTGTATTCAATTATAATACCTACTTACTTAATAGGTTGAATGGGATATTTTTATGTATTAAATATGCTTTTATTTTGCTTTTAGTTAATCATAGTCCTGAAACATCTCCAACGAACGAGGTAAGTAGTCATGATTTCCTTATAAGATAGAAGTAAATTAAGGAGTTTGCTAATTACGCTGATGCAGCTCAATAGACGAGTAATAACAACGGTTTTTAATTTAGGCGGACTATCTTAGTAAATGATAACAAGCATTGTTGTTATTTATATATTTCTGAGTGTCGGAAACTCCTTACACATTCAGATCCCGGTACCTGGCATCAATTTCATGGGGTGAACTGGGTGGAATCTGTGCCGATACGTGTAACATGTGTCATACTCATCCATACAGTACTACGTGCCGCCATCTTCCGCTGCCATTTTGCAGAGTCATGCACATTAAAATCCATCATCAAAATAACATCGTGCTTGTATATTGCCGGTGCCCTCATATTCCAAGTAAAGAAGAGAAATAAAACAAAATCAAAAGTCTTTTATTCAAACTAGGCTGAGAATCAGCACTTAACGTCAAAATTACATAAGACAGTCCCACAAACCGCAAACGCCCACCCTTCACCACTTCCTAATGCTTTAGCTGAGAAGATGTGGCGCAACAAACTCCCCAGCAGAAACATCAAAGGGCATTGGTTTAAGATTCATCGTTTGTTTAGTTTTTTCCCAACTATGTTTGGGTCGGCTTCCAGTCTTACCGGATGAAGCTAAATACTAGTATTTTACACGGAGCGATTGATAAAAACTAAATATGCATCATCTTATATTTGAAAAATCAATTTCTCTAGCTAGGAATCAAAACACGTTGATTTTGAAAAAAACACACCTGTATTATTGCACCGTCTGATGTTGTAGCTAAAAGGATCAAATTCTGGGAAATAATAACACATGCTATTATGCGTCAGGCCCCACATGATCATCTGAAAATCGACGGCTCTGACGATCACGTTATTTTTTTGTCCATTTTGGAAATCAGAAAGTGGATCCCTGACCACGGGGCTCGTATCTGAACCTTTTTCAAATATATTTTCGGTGTTCTCTCATCATGACACACTTACTCGGCTATCAACTATTCGTCCTCCTTATGCTTGCTCAAAAACACTCTGTGCTCCCCCCTACCAATATTTTTGTAAATTTTAGTTACTTTACAGTTTCTTGCATGCTTTCGGCACAGGTTGACATATTTTACGTTACTCAGCGAAAACGATTATTAGTAAGATAAAAATCTATTCTAAAACGGTTTTTATAAATTTCTTAGATGGCCATACCCAAGACCTTGACAGAGGTGTATGATCAATTGATCATACGAGGCGAGTCCTTAAGTTAAATGGTCTAAGAAATTATTCAAATACACAATTCACAACTGTCATTCTTCGACAGTTGTGTTGTGTGAAATGGGAAAAACGCGGCCAATTGACGTAAGATGTCAATTTGAGAATTTACTTCCCTGACTGTACGAAACGTATGATGTAAGAGCGGTTTCGCACTAAATCCGATCCGAATCCGAGAAATGCCGGACCGAAGTGGCCATAGATAGTCCTATTTATATGAGGGGTTGCGAATCCGAACTCTATCCGTCCGAATTTAGAACATTCCCAATTCGGCATGAAGTCGGATCTTTAATTCGGATTCGGATCGGATGTAGGTACTGCGAAATCGCTCTAGATCATCACGTTTCCGTTTTGTTGACTCTGACATTTGAATAGTATTGTCTCGCTCCTTAATACTGAAACTCGTATCCATCATTTCATGCGAGATGTGTGAGCTCACTCTTCTCAGTATCGACAGTATTACGTGATAAGTACGATGAGAGCAAATCTAACAATTTAAATATTTTACCAGAACGTGCACAGACTCCGCAAAGGGTTGAGCGGTTATCTGAGCGGGCTGCGGTTCCGGGCGGTGCGACCGCGCGACTCACCACGCCACCTCTCCACCGCCGAAACCACCAAATATGATTTCGCAAAAAATTATAGGTAATCTTGACACTAGCGCTAGCATCTAATCTGTTTCTGTCGCTTTTATAGCGTTCAAACTAGATACCTGGACAAACTTTTCAGCTCAAGAATACAAACAACTTTCACAGTTTCACTATGGGATCAACACTGAAATATGAAAAAAAATATATATTTCGCATTATATTTGAATTGTTAGTTGTCACTATTATACTCACCAAAACTTCACCGTTTTGGCCTGCTTACGTTTTGGAGAATTTTACCACATTCGCCCGATCGACAGTGGTCGATAGACATTGAGATTAGTCGACGCTGATAGACATTTTTTTCCAATGAAACGCGTGGTCCAATGACGTTTATCGACCAGTCGGCTGTGTCATGTGCCTTTACCTAGAACCAACAGTGACTACAAAATGTGGACAGCGTTACACCGCCCACATTAATTAGAACTTTAAAATAATCACTTTATTAAAATTGCGTTTATAGTGCTTCGGCTAACTGCCCAATAAGTTATAGAAAAAAAGTAGTCTGGCGGCACGATGCTTTGTTTAGGGTTATAAAAAATATGAAACTCCCAAAATAACTGAGAATTATGATATTTCAGAAACTTATACTGCGGCGACCAACAAGACGTTTTATATAATTGTTACGAGGCTAAAGAAAATGTGGATACTAGTAATTTAAATATAAGTAATCAAGATTTAATAAACAAAAGTGTTACGAATAGTGATAATTGTGATGAAGACATATTCGTATTTAATTCAAGTGAAAATTCTGTAAATAGTGTACCTATTAAGTGTAATGATAAGTTGACAATAAGTGACAATGGGCCCACAGCTGAGGAGGACAGTAGGGAAGACATAGTGAGTAATTTAGACTGGAGAGGGAAGGCGATCAAAGAATCTCCTGTGTGGTGTATGGACTTTTGTAACGATCTTATTATATTGGGTTGTGCTGACGGACGACTCGAGTTTTGGGAAGCCAGCTCTGGGAAGCTCATGGTAAAGTATTACTTTTATTTAACATAGACTTTAGACTGATAGACATAGAGAAACTACTCCGCCCAAGATTGTGAGGCACTATGTGTCCCGGCCGGAGGGCCCCGTTTTATCCATTTGTACGGTGATTGTGCATTACAATCTGTCGTCTAGAATTAGTATCATTTTAGTATGAAACGCTACTGTACTTAGCTTGAGGAAAGTCAAAGTTCGCTCTTTACAGGGTCAAACTAAATTAGCTAGCGAAACTCTTCAGAAGTGATGTACATGTGACGTAGGAGCATTTTTGACCTCGTACGTACAGCTCTTTATCTGTTAAAGGTTCGTTTTAGTATATGTGTTCAGGGTTCCATACCTCACAACGAAAAAACGGAAATCTTATTGGATCATTTCGCTGTTCGTCCAATTCAAATTAATATCAAATACTATGCACTGCAGTCCCTTGTACGGGTGAAAAATTCAAACTTCTTAGTCATCGCAACCAAGAGATACAGTCAATTATTTCATATATTTGAATGATTTTCTCACTTTGCAAAATCTACAGGGTATTTCCCGTTGACCTAGCTTCGCAGCGTGTAATTTGGCAAGAAGCAAGGTCTAAAAGCACAAGTAAATGAAAAAAAATCCGAATATTTTCTGTTTGTAGAAAATTACATTTGCAATTGGAGCATCGACCGTGATGTACAACGATGCGCAGGAGAACTTGTTTTTTCAACTGCATAGTTTAGTTTGAGTGAGTACATAAGAGGAAGTCTGAAAGTGGCACGGGTAACTGAAAAGTTGTGTGAAAATCGGTTGTCATGGTATGGGCATGTGTTACGGAAAAATGAGGAAAATGTCGTGAGGAGAGTTTTGAGTATGAATGTCGTTGGCTATAAAAGTAGGGGAAGACCAAAGAAACGATGGATGGAATGTGTGAATGATGGTATGGTTAGAAAGGTGGTGACGACTAATAGAGAAGTATGGAAGAAAATACATGCTGCACCGACCGCAAATAAATTGGGATAAGGGCAAGAGAATGATGATGAGTTAAGTTTCAATCCGGAATTAGAAATTCATAGGCTGGCTCATTTCAGTGAAACCGCGGGCAGTCGTGCACAGCTTTGAGATTGAACCCTTTGGTTGCGAGTCCTACACGCAGTTGTCCGGATTTTTTTTCTATACAAGTTGCAAATAAGTACTTTTTATTTCTTATTGACTATTTGTATTAAAAATATTGTGTTTTTATATAATTATATATGGTAAAGTTGTAACGTACAGCGCTACAAGGTAATTTTTGCGCATGACCAAAATCGAAATGAATATCGCCATCTTGTATTTTGAATACATTCCAATTGCAAATGACATAATTATCACAAAACAACTGCACAAATGTCTCAATGGTGTGGGATTTCTAATAAAAAAACCGGTCAAGTGCGACTCGCACTCGCGCACCGAAGGTTCCGTACAAATTTGTAGGTATGTAACTAAAAATGTACGGTTTTCGGATTTTTTCCTTTACTTGTGCTACATGACATTGCATCTTGCAAAATTTCATGATTCTAGGTCGACGGGAAGTACCCTATAGGTTTTGATTCCCTTGCGAGTGTCAAAATAATGCGGCATAAACGGAACATAAAACGCCCGTATCTTTTGATTGAGTTGACTTAAAAGTTTGATTTTTTCACTGCTTCAAGGGATTGCAGCCCTGAGTATTTGATATTAATTTCAAGTTGATAACTATGCGTTCCTGAGAACGAGGGTCTTGACAGACGGACAAAAAAGTGATCTTATAAAGGTTCCGTTTTTCCTTTTGAGGTACGGAACCCTAAAAAAGAAATATAAACTATAACGTACAGTACTATACTGGACTTTCGGATAGAGTTTATGCACTCAAACTCAAATTCGAAGGAAAAAACGTTCCCTTATTCAAGCATATGCACCTACTCTGGATTCAACAGATCAAGACAAAGAAAATTTTTATGAAACACTACAAAAAGCACAAACATAACCTTATTCTGTTGGGCGACTTCAACTGCAAGATAAAAAAACAAAATGCGGAGGACTGATGATACTGGGAACCTATTGCTATGGGAAAAGTAACCACTGGGGAATCACTTACTCCAATTCGCATTAAAGAACAAACTGAAAATAATAAACACAATATTCAGTAAGAAAACAAAAACCAGTGGACTTGGATTTCCCCCAACAAAAAGACGAAGAATCAATTCGACTTTATTTTAAGTAAAAACTGAAATCAACTTATTAACTTTGAGGTGGTGAATAACAACATGTTTCCCTCAGACAGTCAGACCACAGACTCATACGGGGTACCTTGAGTCTTCGAACAGAGTACAAAATACTAGAAGAAACTACAGCTCTACAAACCTACGACGTTCTTCAGAGCTTCTACATAAAAGACCGCAAAGCGTTGATGACAAAAAAGAACTTTCACAATCATTAAGACAACAACAAGAACCTTACGAGAGACTACCACAGGCATAGAACAAAAGTGGTTGACAAACCTCTCAGCAACAGTGGGAGCCTTAAGAAATCTTACAATTAAACAAAAATAAAACTTAAATACCAAGAGTAAGTACGAAAAATAAGGGCACATAAATAAGGTCAGATATTGTAAATATAACAACGGAATTCTATAAGAACCTCTACGACGTTCAAACGACACATAACTTTGATGCTACAAAAACAGGGTAAATTCCCTCTAGCTACGCCTCTTACAGATTTATTCAACAGATTTTTAAAATAACGTCGCGTCGAGTCCCACAAAAGATGGTAGTTTCAAACATTAATCTCTTGTACAAGAAAGGAGATCCGACAGATATCGGAACTACTGTCCTATAAACCAGCATGCAGCTATGTAAACTTTGCATCATGTCTTGAAAAACACATAAATAGAGAGAAATACCAACCAGAAGAGCAAGCCGGTTTTCGCAAGGGTTTCAGCACTATTAATCATATCTCATGTACACATTAGACCAGTTTACTGAAATGTTCATCTAGTTTCGACAGCCCCTATAACTTGCTTATATCGACTAAACGAAGGTAGCTACAAAAAGCCTTAAGTATCACATAACAGTAAATGGATTAGTTCTTGAATATGTAGAAAACTATACATACTCGTACCTGGGAAAACAAACATCTTTCAAACCCTCAAAAAACGAAAACGAAATCTGTCGGCGAGTATCCATGACATGGAATAACTTCTGGAGCCACAAAGAAGTCCTAAAAATAAAACTGCCACTACATCTGAAAAACAGAAGAGAGAGTTATGGACTCATGTATACTACCATGTCTTACATACGCCTGCCAAACATGAAAGTTCAACAAAAAATAAATAGAAATAAAATACGTGCCAGCGCGCTATGTAAAGAAGCATATTGAACATCAAACTACAAAACGACAAACAAAAAAACACTACAATTCGCAAGAAGATAAGGTTGATTGATAGACGCCCTACAACACTCATAGAAAGAAGTGGAAAAAAAGATAAAATGGAGTAAAAGAACTTCCATGTGGGCAGGCCCAAAAGGAAAACGAAAACAAGGACTGCCCGAAAAAGATAGCCAAAATTGGCCTGCAGCAGCACAGGACAGAAAAAAGTGGCAAGAAACGCCTCCTCCCTGGAGGCGTTTACCCAAAGATCCTTAATTAATTTCCTCATTTTATTTATTATTTACTTTTTTATTGTAATACTTTGTTAATTTTTAATGCAGTGCGTGTGGTGGAGCGCAGAGGCGCGAGGCGGGCGCGGCGCGACGCAGGTGCGCGCGTTGGCGGGAGCGCGACGCGTGTGCGTGGCGTCTCTGGCGGGACACCTCACCCTACTGCGCCTCGACGCCTACAACGCCGCGTCGGGCGCGCACGTCGACTGGCAGTTCAGCACGGCGCATCGACGCAGTCAGTGCTCTCCTCACTTACAATCTGCGATTACAATTTAAACGACTGTACTGATTCTCCTGCCCTTATCCCAATTTATTTGTGATTTCGGTGCAACTTGTCTTTTTCTTCCATACTTCTCTATTAATCATTTAGTAGTCACTTCCTTTCTTGCCATATCATCTTTCACACAGTCCATCCATCGTTTCTTTGCCTTCGCATAAAGTTTAGTTTCCGCTATTCCGGACCTATCTGGTTTTAAATAGTAAACCGATCTTCGATCGACCAATATCGATCGAAAATATTGCAATATTGTTGCATCTTTACAAACCGAACTAGATTTTAAACTATTAAAAAAAAAACGACTACTACGAGTACTTTATTAACTAAAGTTTACTGAATAACTATAGTTGAACCTTAAATTGAGTCTGCCAACATTGCTGTTTTCTTGCAGGCATGATTTTACCACAGTAACCGTATAATGTTATGTTCAGCGCACAAACGCACGGGCTCCGCCGGCTCGCTGCGAGCAGCACACACGCCGGACGCCGAGGCCATGCGCGCCAGAATGAGCTTCTCCTATGAGAATGATTACAGCGAAGGAGAAGGTAAGCTCTTAGACACCTCTCTCACCGGCGACGAGGAAGAGAGTAGCTACGAAAGAAATAGGAACCGTGTCAGTAAAAGATATACATTATATTAATAGTTGATCGCTGACGGTTCACACCATCGTGATCGGCGACAACTCTGTCTTTACTCGCTTCTCGCTAATCGCCAGCTGTGGGACAGGTGCCTTAAAGTTATATCTCCGATGAAACCGGATAATTTCTTGTCTATGGCAGAGGCCTATGTCCAGCAGCGGACGGTCTTTCGGCTGAACAATGATGATGATGATGAAGCCCTCTAGAAGACACATCCATGTGGTGTTAATAGAAATATCCGCCACACAGCAATGCTGTTTGCGGCAGATATAGGTATGTTATAACAAGTGCCCGCTAACAAATAGTGATGGTTATAGAGGTGGTGTGCGTGAGGATAGCGCAATGTCGACCGCATCAGCAGCCCATCACTGAGATGCACTCCGAAGGCGGCCGCATCGTCACTGGCGCTCAGGACCACGTGCTTAAGGTACTTCAATATCACTTATTGTAACATATTGTCCCTCACATGTAATTTCTCCTGTATTTTTGAAATCCAAAACTCGCATGTACAGTCACGAAAATGTAATTAGTGTTCACACTACGTAAACGAGCCGTGTCATTTATTGCATAATGTGCGTGTAATTTCTTATGACGGACAAAAAATTAAAGTTGTGATTGACATAATTATAAGTACAGAAAATTTAAGTTGATAGTAAAATTTGCTAAGCGCTAGCTATTCGGGCATTGTCTCGTTTTTGTCTCTTCTTCACTACACTTTTATCAGTCACCGCCTATGTTACGCCTTTGTTTTAATACAATAAAAGTTTTATAGTATGACAGGATCATAGTGATGATTATTTATCGATATTAGTATCCAATTTAACCAGTTGAAAGCGTAATTGTAATATATTAGTACCTACCTGTTATATCAATTTATGAAATCCCTCAAAACTGTACTGCTTAAAAATCAATACTGGCCATATTGACTTTGAAGGAGTGCCACCAAGAGTGACACCAATTAGTTTGAATAGACCTCTGGTAATCAGTAATGTGTTCGTGCTTGTCAGGTGTTTTCCAGCGCTGACCTGAACCAGCTGTTCACGCTGCACGGTCACTGTGGCCCCATCACCAGCTGTTTCATCGACCACGCGACCCCTACTATCGCCGGCAGTGGGTCGCAAGACGGCTTGCTCTGCGTATGGGACTTGCATACTGGTAGGTTTATACGAATTGGCAAACTTAAGGCCTTATCATACTGGCGATAAGTGAACGTGTTTCCATCGAAGTGATTGATTAACGCGCTTGATGCGTGTGCGTGCGTAGTGAGCACGCCACGTGTGCACTATGTTCGCCAAGTTTGCGTAACGAGAGCGATTGACGTGTGTACAAGTTTTTTTTTTAATGGCGGCCACGCATGATACCTATATAAATCGATAGCTGACATCGGGTTGAACGACATTGGTCAAGTCTGATATTCGTCAAATCGGCAATTCGTCAAATTTTACATTGGTCAAAGCTGTAGTTCGTCAAATCGTCTTTTTGTTCAATTATGAAATATGCCAAATACGCTATTGGTCAAGTAATTTAAGTACAATCAACTAAAAATGAAAGTACCTCATGATATTTTTTTATTTACTAATTTATTCAATTCATATTTATTTTTTACATAGAATTCATATCCAACACAATTGTTTTAAACACTTTAATTTAATTTTCCACTCTAATTTTTCTATTGTTTCTTCTATTTTGGCATTTTTTATGATGTTAGATGTTTTCCTCTGCTTCTCACATTCTATTTTAACATTTAAATAATATTTCGCTTCTTTTTTTAAAATACTTATTTACATGAAAATATTGTTTTTCTTGTACAGACGCCAGCACATCAAGCTACCCTAAACTGTCAAATTTTCCCAATCAACTTTGAACCTTATGGTTTAGCGATACAGTTGAAAATTTATTAAAGAAATTTGACAGATTGTAGTAGCTTAATGTGCTGGCGTCTGTACTTTAATCCCTAATCCGACTGCGTTGGTGGTACGATGGCGTTCATTTGCACAACACCACATGTCCTGAGAAACCCTTTTTTGCCATTGCTCAGTAAAATATTTTTGAAAATTGTCCGCCCTACTATCATTTTCTGGCATCATCTCAAGTATTGCCAACCATCCTTCAGGAATATACTGATAGGGCAGTAACGCTAGATTTGCGGTTAGTCTTAACAATTTTCTTGCTCTTGTACTGCCCACGTCTACGCGTATTGATATAAGTTGAAAAAAAGGTCGCGGTACGGTTTTAAAAGTGCCATCTACAAAAATCAAATGCGTATTTAATGCTATTTCTATACTCTCAGCTGTAGCAAAGATGAAGAATTTCGGTAGATCGTCTGCTTCCATAAACCAAAAAATCATTTGAAAGTATGTTTGGAAATGTGACCTTATCTACCGATGTTTGTACGCCAATTGCTTTCTTTCGCATTTTGTATAGACCATCACGCTTTGATTTCAAACTTGGTATGTCCACAAAATGATCTTCCTCAAGCTCACACCCATAGTTTCTTCAAAAATTGTACTTAGGTAGTGATTACCATTCCTTCTTTAGGTACTCTTTCTCTGCATTTATTCATCTTAACGTCAATCAAATTCTTATCAAAGTTAGGCTTACAGGTATGTCCGCTTACCCTCAGAATTGACTCAGAATCACTGCTTAAAGTTATGCACTCGCAGATTTAAAGGAGGTAACAATCGAAACAAATTAAACCTCAGAATACTCAATTACTATTTACTACATTTTCATGATGTAAATAGGAGCTTACGGCAGGCGGCTTTTCCTTTTGTAAGTACAAGTAAGTTATGTGAATTCAAAACGCATGTTTTCATCGACTGACTGTACATAGACTTGACCAATAGCGTATTTGGCAAATTTCGTAATTGGACAAAAAGACGATTTGACGAACTACAGCTTTGACCAATGTAAAATTTGACGAATTGCCGATTTGACGAATATCAGACTTGACCAATGTCGTTCAACCCCTGACATCAATGCAAACAGAACACATACAAAGACTAAACGCCGTAAAGTGTCACGTTTCAGAGATATTTCCATTCCGAGGTATGCCAGGCTCCATTTAAAAATCTTCAATTCCCTTTACATACTTAATTCAAATTAAACAAAGAAATCAAATCGACGGTATAAGCGAAATAGTTATCTATTACTAACGAGCGAATTTCGGTGACCGATCTGGCCGCCCAAACTAAAGTGTTAGAGGAATTTGTTTGAACTGATACAAGCTGCTCTTAAAAACTAAGTTTCCTACATTTTTTTATTGTGTTACGTTTCCAGGAGCTTGTCTGTACAGCATGCAGGCGCACGACGGCGCGGTGACGTCACTCGCGTACACCGCCTCCTACGTAGTTTCCGCGGGCGCAGACGAGCGCCTGTGCATCTGGGACCGATTCCAGGGACATATGCTGAACTCCATTCACATAGTAACTACCTATTGTTGTTATCATGCTGTAAACCTATAGTCTCTTCTCCTACGAAATACTACCCCCTATCGCAAAAAATGGATCTTACATCATCACGTTACAAAAATCTGTTTCTCGATTTTTACGACTTTGTAAACCTCGATACTATACGACGCCGATAAAAGAAATGTTAGTTCCAACTAAACTAATAATAAATTAGTTGACATAACCTTGATTGATACCACTATGGGCTTCATTAAAAGGCTGAAAAGTCACCCAAAGGCCATTAATATGTAGACCACCATTATTTACAAAGTGAAAGCTGCAACCAGTCAGTTTTCTCCAATGAATTGATAATTCAAGCATAGAGGTAGAGTCATGTCATTTAATTAAAATAGTGGGGAGACAATTGTCGAGGAGTGGGGACATTAAGCCCTCTTCAGATATAAGCGATATCGCTTATATCTAAATAGACCTTTAAACCTTACTGGGGAAATAACTCCGAACTGACTAACAATTGGCAAAAGTCGTGTTAGCAGAAATGGTTCCCCTTGAAAATTTCTTTCCATTGGTGTCTTTAAAATAATTGTGAATCTTTAAACACAAACAAAAGAGGAAACAAGGAGTCGAAATAGGGACGGCCCCAAGACTTAATGAAGCAGTATTGAACAGTGCTACTGTGTGTAGGGACTCAACTACATGAGCCGCATGCTGCCGCTGACGCACACCATGCTTGTGATGGGTGACCGCAGCGGACTGACCGCGTACGACCTCAGCAGCGGCGACGTCATACGACGAGTACTTCTAGGTAAGATTATGTCACCTACTTCAACCTCTCGAGCCTCACCAACTCCCAAGGGAGCCACGATCAATAGGTTAACCATTTTCGCTAACACTAGGCGACACCTAAATGTAAACATGAAGCAATAAATATTCCAGGAGCACTAGGTGATGACTAAAGTTACGACACCGGTTCGCCCTTTCCGTAATGCTGTGACAACTATTACAGGTTGCCTAGCAACAGACTTCTAATAATATTGAGAATACTGAACTTGTCATAAATCTCAGAAAAGTGTCAAAAATACAGATTTCGAAATTTACGATTTGCCTTCTGAGAACAAATGGTGAAACGAGAGTGGTTGCTAAGGGCAGATCCTTTAGTAACCAGTGACGTTGGACATAATTATGTACATACCTAGAGTGCGCGCAAGATAAGTCTGCGCGCGACTGGTGGCGGGCTTAACTTTTAGTTTAGTCCTGTCAAATTAATCAGCGCCTGAATTAATTTTAGTAGGCAAGTTTCTAATCATGTCTAAACTAGTATGGAGTAGTGTCAGACGCTGATTAATTTGACAGGACTAAACTAAAACTTATCTTCTGTCCTTTTCTTAATTAAATACAAGGAAAAAGATGCACTGAACTTAAATTTAGTTTAGTTTGTAAACAAGGGAATCAGCGCCACAGACTTGCAAATTGCAAAAAAACGTAAGCAACTTTAAATTTCGCGGACTACCCTGGCCCTTCCCCCTTAACTTAGACGGTAATGGACATATTGAAGGGCTAAGTCTTAATGTTTATGACAAATAAAGTTAAAATTGTTAACACTTGCCCCCACTCGCAGCTCATCATCGTTTCGTTTACCCAATTTCGCGTTAAAAGTCCCCTATGACAACGGTAAAGTGAGTTTTAGAGCCATGCATGGCTGGAAATATCTTCATACATGGTCTCCACCTCATCTGAGTATAAGGTACGCGCCCTGGTCGACATACTCGATCTTCACCACGTTACTCACAAGGGACTTATGGACGATAAACCCGACACCACCTTGGGACTGCTGGTCGCCCTCCCGGAAATAGAGCAAGTTTCCGGATTTAAGGATTATCGAGTCCTCCCCCTCTCTTCGGCCTTCAGATAACCCCACTATACTCCATCGTAACCTGCTCAATTCTTCCACAAGTTCGGCGATCTTCTCGTCGGTCCGGAGTGTACGCGTGTTGTATGTTGCCAGGTCCAGTTTTCGGTGATTGTGGTAGCCGGATCTCGTCCGGGGATTCTTAGCACCCCTTGCCTAGGCGGGCGGCCGGGTACTAGGGGCCATGTGTTTTTTGTGCTTGACATTCTTGGGGGAGGGGGGGGGGTGTCCATAATCGCAGTATGGTGGAGAAATGCATAGAGAACGCTGCTGCCCATTCTCCGGTACGACCCTTAGTCGCCTTTTACGACACCCACGGGAAGTATGGGGTGGTGCTATTCTTTAAGTCCGGCACCACACAGACAGCTATAGCAAGGCTAGTTGAAGGATTTTATAAACCAATTACTACCGGGATTATGCGGCGCAAGCCAGTAAAGCTCCCAGTCGGCAGGACTTTCTTCATCAATCATCAAACTAATTATTTGTGTTACTGTCTAATTTGACAGCCGTAGGTAGACGGTTTCCATTTCCAAATTTTTAAGGTGCCTACACAAAATATGACTAAAGTACTACCTACTAGTTTAGTAGATGAATAATGAACAACTACGAGTACCAATCAGTGTTGTTCCTTTCAGCGCCATTTCTTTCATATTATGTCTATTGGTAGGTATTGCAAGATAAATTTTATGTCTGACATGTAAAGTAAAGTACAGCCCGATTCAAACTTTATGACGGCTTGGAACATAAGGTTAGTCGCTGCGCAGTAACAAATTCATGTGTCAGCGGGAGTGAGGGGTGAGGTACTGCGCAACGAGTAGCGCACTTCAGAGCTGACATAAAGTTTGACGCGAACTATATCTATGTTTCCATTCACAATTTGCCACTGTTGTCTTCTGCAAGTCGTGAACTCGTGACGTGTAGCGCTCTGATATGCGTTCAATTTCACGTGACCAATGGCTTTACTCTTACGCAATTATATCTTGAAAATATAAATTATTCTAAAATCATTTACAAAATTAAGTTGTTTTTTAGCTCACAACCTTTTTGCAATGTAATATAAATGTAATTTTTTTTTGTTACTTTCAACTAGCCTATTTCCCCATGCTCTTCTGTTATGAAACAGAAGAGCCTGAGTCGTTTTATAGAAAACATTGTTTTTATCTGGCGACAGAAGTCGCCCAACAATAATAAATAAGCGTTTCGTCATCTGTATATTCGGTAAAACTGAAGATTGTATCAACCTCCTGTATTGTGTTTCAGGCCAAAGCGACGGATGTATCTTCGTGCGACAGATATTACCGTTGAAAGACGCGATAGTTTGTGACTACGCGAATCAGCTGCGCATCGTTCGCTTCCCACTCGTGTCCAGATTATGTGATATGAAAAACGAGTAGCATTACCAACCATTACCGGTTAAATATTGCTCGGCTTAAACAACCGGTAACAATTTAATATTTTAAGAGTAACTTAATGGTATAAGAAACGATAGACTTGACAGTGTCTTATTAACCTCCGTAACACAGTTATCATGTGCTTACTTCACAAGTTTAAAATAACATGTATATAGTTAACGGTACAAAAATATTATATATGTTTTATTGTCGTAAAACACGCAAGAAATAAGTTTCCAAATAAAATTAACGAATATTTCAAGTGATATTTGAATTTTAAGATATTTTTGCTAGATTTATGTAGAGCATAATGTAACAATGTAAGCTTGAAATGAGAATAATAAAATCATATGAAATTCCCATAACAAATAAATTGTAAACGTTTTGTTTCATAACGATTCGTCGCCTGCGTATTGCGAAAAATTAATTGTAAACTGGCATCATAATGTTTACAAAGAGGATTAAAGATTTTTATATGGAGCCTGGCATACCTACTACCGCGCCATTATGCTTTTTTTTATTCGAGGTCATGCACGAAACATATAAATCGATTGCTGACATCAATGCAAACAAAAAGCATTATAAGACCAACCTCCGTAAAGTGTCACATTTCCGAGATATTAACGTTCTGTTTGCATTAATGTCAGCTATCGACATAAATAGATTTCATGCGTGGCCGCCATTTTGAAAAAAAAATCACAATGGTGGACAATAGTAGGTATGCCAGGGATCTTCAAAGCCCTTTTGTAAAGTAACGGATTTTGATTGATAAGCAGATTGACTGTCAACTTAACCTATTCGTTGCCACTGAGCGCCAAGCTCATCATAAGAAATCGTCCAGTGAGGCTAGATACGTGCCAGCCGCGGCTTGTCAAAACTATGGAAATACAACAGTCAACAGATTTCATTGCATCTTTGAACGTCTTTGGTTCTTCTTCATGATCATAGACCTTTTCAACACAATTAAGAACAAATTCATCAAATCTACCAGGTGGTTTGATTGTTGAACGATCTCTTAAAGTCATTCTATGTGGAACTTATTCTCGACGTTGATCAAAATGAACGTCTTCTTGAGATGCTTCTGGAGTTTGAACATAGTCTCTTAATATGTCATCTCTAGACTCATTTTGTAAATCTGAATCACGATGCGGTAAGATACTTCCAGTTGATGAAGTGTCATAGACATCAGGATCAGAGTCATTAATTGGATCAATCGGTACATTTGATTCAACAGTTTCTTGATCGTGTGCCATCTGTGAATCTTCTTCTAGTATGATAGGCTGTGTCTCTGGTTCTACAGAGGGTATTGGTATATCAAAGCTGTTTTTGTCTACCTTAGGCGCCTTCACTGCTGTCTGATCTATAGGTTTTTCGATGAGAGGACGTTCATCAAAAATCACGTGTCTCGATCTGATAAGCCTATAATTTTCTTTAGACCATTTTTGATAGCCATCATCTCCATCATATCCGATAAGAATGCCTTTTTCTGCTTTCTTACAAAGTTTCTTTCGCCTTTGTTTTGGTACATGTGTATAACACTCAAGTGTTCGATGCCTGATTTCTTTCCATAAAATAATTCGAAACGTGATTTTCCTTCAACTGTTGTTGGTCCCGTTCGATTAAGTATGTAGACAGAAGTATTTAATTAATTCCGCCCAAGACCTTGTGGTATTTCATCATGAGCATACATTAATGCCCTAGCAGTCTACTATAGTCCTATTATCTCGTTCCGAGCATCGCATTTTGTTCAAGAGTATTAAGTCATAGTGAAACGCTGTTTTATACCATCCTGTCGAAATGTATTGCATACCTGCTCATTGTCGGATTTTCCTCCATTATCGCTTAGGAACTCTTGTACAACGTGGCCAGCGGTTCTTTTCTCAACTAGAAACTGTTTTGAGCTTGCTGTGAACTTCGCTTTTGTGTTTTATTGAAGTAGACATGACGGTACCGAGAGTAGTCGTCTTTGAAAAGAACAAAGTACCGAAATTTAGAAATTGAGTGCATAAAAGGTCCACAAACATCAAGAATAAGCTCTCCAGGCTTCGCCGCTCGTTCTCGTGTTCCGAACTTCAACCTGTGTGCTTTGCCATTGATACAACCTTCACATAATTCTGTAGTATAGTCCAATTTTATGTCAAATTCCTTTTCTTTTATCTTTTTTACATGCTTTTTGTTTTGATCGAAAAGTAGTAAAACAAGTACTACTATTTTGTATTCTAAATTATGATAATTTATAAATTAGTAGAATACAAAATAGTAGTACTTGTTTTACTATAGGATACTTACTAGACTTACGTTGGCCCTGCAATTTAAAAATATAAACTTTTATGCCAGAGGTAGTCAATATTTAATTAAGTAAGTATTGGGTAATATAACGAATATTTAGCTTCCAACTTATAGTTTTTATTTTAATATTCGGCCACTTTTTAACTACACTTACTTCTACCGATTTATTTTAGTTATATTGCAAAGTGAGCCATTTTTAACCGACGAAAAAACGGAGGAGGTTCTCAAGTCGACGCGTATGTAAATATATAGGGTGACTGGTAATTAGTGACCGATACCTAAACACGTGATTGTACTCATGATAACAAACAACTTTTACTATGGGACCAACCCTGAAATCGAGAAAAAAAATCTGCTGTTTTGACCAGTTAGGCGAACATAAACGACTAAACAGCAGATTTTTTTTCTCGATTTCAGGGTTGGTCCCATAGTAAAAGTTGTTTGTTATCATGAGTACAATCACGTGTTTAGGTATCGGTCACTAATTACCAGTCACCCAATATATATATATTTTATGTATGATCATGCATAACTTTTTACATAGTAGTCTAATTTTGATCATTCTTTTTTTATTGAAAAGGGTGTACCCCGAAGTTGGCCCCACATAAATTTGAAAAAAAAATTCCAACCCTAAGGGTAGGAAAACAGGGGATGATTGATTGTTCACTCACTGATTGTTTAAAGTATTTATATTATACAACAAATAATAGTTAAAGTAGGATTATATAACAGTTAATAGCTAAAGTAAGGTAGGTAGCTATTTTAAAAGTAATCAAAAATTAAGCATGTAGTAATTAGTAAATTATAGCCACAAAAAACTATAAAATAAAAACTCCGAAAAACTGAAAAGCAAAAAATAATAAACCTTTTTTATTTAACCTTAATAACTAAGTTCTTAAACTAAAGTATACCTAAGTAATTTTGAGTCGGCGCCAAACAATCAACGAACAAAGATCACTAAATAACCTAATCAAATTAACAATGCAACGTGAAATCTCCAGCAATAAACATTAAAATTCCAAAAAAAATGCGCTCCGCACGACCACTCGCAATGACGTGTGCCCTCACGGGTGTGCCCGTTCGGGTTGCTGTCTCGCTGACATTAACTTCGTGAACGCTCGGCATTTTCCGGCGAAGGGGCGTGTCGCGCCGCGCCGCCCCGCCGCGCACCACGCTTTACGTAATTAATTAAATTGCTTGTTTGGCGCCGACTCAAAATTACTTAGGTATACTTACTTACATTAGTTTAAGAACTTAGTTATTAAGGTTAAATAAAAAAGGTTTATTATTTTTTGCTTTTCAGTTTTTTCGGTGGTTTAATTTTTTTGTTAAAAAGTTTTTATACTTACCTTACTAAATGTGCTGTCATTTGGTTTTTAGTTAGATTATTATGATTTCGTGCTAATGCATTCCGTGATGATTATTTCCTACTGGTCTAAAAAATGTGTTATAATATTTCATGCTAGCCGGGGAAGGCTAACAATAAATCTAAGAACAAACCTTTCTGCTCGTGTCAATCATAACAATGAAAGCGATCTCTGAAAAATGTTTTTTTTTTTTATTATAGACTGCTGATGCTGTGTATCTGTTTAGTTACCAACTAAACAAATACAGTCTTTGTTATTATTATTATTATAGATCTCGCATGTATCTAAATTATAGGAAATCAAGGCACTAACAATTAGCGCTTAGCAGGTACCTACGTGTACACACGGCTATACATTTCCAGTTTGAGTTGACCTCGCAATGTTTAGGTTTTTCGTACAATCTGAAGTCAGCTTATACTGGTTATGTATAGCTTGATGTGTAGCCGTGTGTACATTTTACAAAAGAAAATATATTTTTATAAGAATCTAATAATAATAAAACAATAATATTTTTTTGATTGTCTATGTTTGAAGCTTAGAAATTCTCGGAACTTTTTATTATTATTTATTTATATATACTTTATTGTACACCATAAAATACATAGGTAACAAAAAATACATTTAACACTACAAAACATACAATTATTATTATATTGCAATACAATTACAATTTTTATTTGTTCGTTATTTATTTATAATATAACCTTGGAATTGGAACACCATCCATAAAAGCACATTGAGGATTATAAACTGTAGAACACAGAATAAACACTTTTTTCTACTAAAATGAACAAGAATTTGCGGTGAAATACGAATAAACCTTCAATGAGGCCAATTACACGTAAGGAGCGTCATTCTACGCACCCGGCGCGGCATCAATCTACCTATGGGGCCTGTCTAAATAATTTAACTAAATGAAGCTGGCAACGAATCGGTTAAAGCCCATAAATCGTTCTTTGCCAGTCGTTGGAAATGGCTTACAAAATAAATACTTTACCCGGTGTGTGCTAATCTGCTCTACAATCAATTTCCGTGATTGAACATTAAAGGCGCTCTCCAACTGCACCGCACGAACACGCAATGCATGGATGCATGCTCGCATGACATACAATATGTAACAAAAACCCTGTCCGATCCAATAAAGGCGTATTCCTGATTCAACATAGGTACTATAAAAAATTGTTATAAAAATGTAACTCATAAAAACCAAAAGTTATTGATTTTTTACTTTTATAATCCATGCGAAATTTAACACTGAATATGGCAAATTTTCATAAGTTGACAACACTCCACCCGTCGGCAAAATCTTTTTATTTTTACCTATTTTTATTTCAAAGAACACCGCCATACACTACCGCGTTGTAGGCCGTCGCCGCGGAGTCGCCGACTCTTTGATGTCGCCGACTGGTTACCTACCGGCGCGCTATTTGTTACCAACTTGCCAGTCTTTCGTGGAGATAGCTTTCGATCGGACGTCCGTACGTATCACGTGCCGCTAAAGTTTCGCGAATAATGTCGTATTCCAATCAGGATTTTTTTAATGTGTTGATGTACTTAGGCAAGACCGTAGAACGTATGAGGTGCGCTTGTGACAGTACTGTCGCCGTCAGAGCGTGTGTTCCAACGCCTGCATAACCGTGTGTACACCACAGGCAGTGTTCATGTCATGAGCACGAGTCACAGGCCGCTGATGCTGGAAGACCACGAGAGCGCAACGTTGAAATCGAGGAACAAGTGTTGGATATGTTTGCCGCGGACCCCACGCAAATCGGACACAAGTCACAAATCACAAGTGCCCTGCACACTTCCAGTGAAAAGGTGTCTAATGTGTATTAGTGTTTTAGGTGGACATGTGGAGCACAATCGCCGAAGTGTGCAACAACAACAAGTGAATGTTTTAATGAACTGATACCTGCAGTCGGTATGTACATTGCCACACATCACATTAAAAAAAGCCCTTATTAGGGCTACATTTATTTCAATTAATTGTTTCTTGATAAACAGAATTAGGTCTGAAATCCGGATCACTATGCCTACAAAACAATATCAGCTGATACTTTTACGCGTAGCCATAAGGTCAAGGTATGACGTATCGTCGGTTTCTTTCAATAAGTTTGTTTGGCGGCACGCGACAAAGCAGGTTCATGACAAAGGATCATACAAACCGTCTCGCTCAGGCGGCTTCTTTGACACAAAACTGTAGGTGAACTATGTCGAGCGATCAGTGTTGCCTTTGGTCAGTTTTTATTTTTTATTTTATTTTAATTATTTTCACTGGGGAAAAATAATAATTTCAAATCCATTAAATGGTTACGTATATGTGTTCGCAGTACGATGCCGAATAATACTCTTAAGGATCGGACAGGGTTTTTGTTACATATTGTATAACGTCATTTAACAAATGCGCGCGATGCCTTTATAACTAGCACGAATAGTTGGGCATACCGCATACCGCAACATATCGTATAAGTAAGTGAATTTTGAATCAAAAATAATGTTATGTGACAGCTACGCATGCACACTTTGCATCAGAAATAAAAACATACACAGGTAATTTTATTAAAATAATATTTATTTTGAGAAAGGTATATTTCTGATTCAAAATTGCTCAACGGTTATAATCTACACAGCTCAGCTACTAGCTGGCGTTGTCGTAGTAAAGTGTTGTTTGGTGTACAAAGAAATAATTCTAAAATTTTCGTTATTAATCGTATCTACAATCAACTGCACGTTAGTAATGATGTAGTGGAGAAACACGCATCTAGACGAATGGACACCCGCTGCTGCCGTGCGCAGCCTCTCCGTGCAAATCCTACGCAAGAATGGAATGGGACTGGCCGCACATTGGCTACTATCGCTTGAGCGACTTACTTAATGTGAAAAGAGCCATACCTCACCGGGACGCCATGGCGACGTCACCAGGGGGCCGAGTCTGCTATTACAATTGTGTCAGAATGGTATAACATTGATCTCATAGTGGTCGATTTTGACAAGTTTGGTAATCTACTAACACAATGGCGTCGTTATGACTTTCCTAAGGTCGACCACTGACACTTCATTGAAAAAAATGGCATAAAATGGTAATCTCGTACATAATGACACATGAATGACTGACGTATGCGGTAATCTGCTAAAATTTTGACAGTTCCTTTGAACAGTGACGTACCATTTGAATGCCATTGTGCAGTAATTGCTTTTAAGCCGGTAGCCGTGTGTCTTGAATCACGTTGTGTTTGAAAGATAATACTAGTTTTTCATTAAGTGTGTTATTAATTATATTACTGCGATGTATTCGGTGCGATCTGCGATTCTGGACCTAGCCGCCGCAGTGGATGCTAGAGAAAGAAGAAGCAGGGAATCCAGAAGGCGTCGTTTAGCCCGTCGGTTGATGAGAACCAATCTAAACCCCTTTATTGATGTTCCCGATGAGTGCCGAAATCTGCTCAATTAGCACCATTTTAAATATAAGTAAACAAACAGAAATATACTAAGACGACCCACTGACCATATAAACACTTAAATAATAGTAGGTAAATACAACAAACAAAATAAATAGGTAGTTAACAAAAAACAATGAAACACCGGCCGAATTACAACAAAATAGCTATATAAACATCAATAAAAGATGTGAAACTGTCAAGTGACATTCTCACATTCTGTCAAATTGTCAATGTCAGAGTCAAAGACTGACATTGACGGTTTCACATTTATACTTGTTACACGAATATTTAATTTTTTTTGGTATTTACGAACTTCTTACTACTTCAGACTGCTTATGACACTGATTAATAATATGTAAAATGAAATGTAAATAAAATCTGCCATGAATAAATGGTTAAATGTAGTAGTAGTTTTTCGAGAACCATTTCTACCAACAGGTTTCATAATAATGGCAATACCCGCAATGTCATTCTGGCACAATTCTTTATTGAGACCATTGACCGACCATTATGAATTAGCAGATTACGAACTTTTAGCAAAATGACAATGACATCGTGTTGGGATGACCGATTTTATAAAATTAGCAGACTTGGGGCCCAGGTCGCGCTGCCAGGACATTCTGAATGCCAGAAGTTGTTCATGTCCTTGAAAGAACTTGTTATTATTAAAACTAACTTGTACATAGTTTTTTTTTAAATGTTACTAAAGACTATTTTATATTTCATGCAGAAATTACATAATTTATTTTGTTTATTAATACATGATTAAACACAGACAAGTTTTTAAAATAAATCGCGCTGTTATTTTTTTACACTTTTTCTCTTAATTCTGAGTGATTATGATCCTGTCTGCAATAGGTACCCAATGGGGATTGTCCAAAATTTCTAAACATTAGATTATATTTTATTTTTTGAAAATTTAGAGCATTTTGAGAAAGTAATTTGAATATTTTGATGATTGGCTCAATAGTTATTAAAAAAAAAAAAAAAGTTTTTAAGGTAGGTGACGTCACCATTGGCTTAAAAGATTAAGTGCCGTTGCCTCACTAGTACAGACGCCAGCACATCAACCTACTACAATCTGCTGCTGCTGCTGTGTGCTGGCGTCTGTACATCATTAAAAATTTAAATCTGTCAACACACCGTCATCCATATCACATCTGTCAAAGTGTCAATACTATCCACTCACTGAGTTGGGAGAACTATGGAGACGGCATATTCTACTATAGAAATATCTGTCATATCGACACACACATGTCATAAAGCGTTTTGTTTCTTTTTAACTAATCAAGAGCTGCATATGAAAAGAAAGACGTCAAATGTTTGTCAAGTACTAAATTTGGCAACACTTGTGTGACGTCAAAATCATTTCTATGCGTGGTCGGTCGCCATGTTGAGTGCCGGGGTTTTTCCTCTATGTTGCCGAGTTTTGTGGTAGATGTGCTGTCAAACGGTTGATTGCTAGTGTTGGGTAAATAGTCGGATGCTTTGAGTTATTATCGATTATAATCCATAAGTGTCCATTAATATCCTTGCAATGGATGATAATCCTGCTATTATATGATAATCTTGTGTAATAAGGAGGTGTGGTGCGAGTTTCGAATTTTTCATTACCTAGTTTTGGTTGTGGTGATTGTTTATACTTTGTCTCGAGCCAAGTTAAACAAGGTATACATTTGCCGATTCGCGATCTCAATGGTTTTTGTATATATTCTGTTAAATATAGTCGAATAGATGACCGCAACTATGTATTTTTTTAGCAATCTAGTATTATTAAATGCCATTAATGTAATAACAAAAGTAATAATTAATAATCGAAGTTCGACCCGAGTATTGAACCTAGGACCCCACACTTAGCAATCGGTCTTGCGACCACTAGACCAACGGGGTAGGAAATAAATAATAATATTTTGTTGCCAGTCACGACATCATAAGTCTCCTGGTCCTGGTTAGTGTGTAAGCTCGTATGAACAATACTCTACACCTGTAGTAAGTAGGTAAATATATTACGAGAATATTGGCCTTCTGATATTAATTGAAGCTTGAGAAAGGTGACAAGTTACAACGTCTTATAAAACCAAGAAAGATAAAACACCCACAACTTCTAAAATTCTTGTCACTTCAGCTGCATTACATTACGAGGCTAATTCGAAAAATTTTAATAAATAATAGAAAACAAATTCATGTAGGTTAATTAAATAATGTCGATATCAGCTGCGCAAGTTGCTCGCAGTTACAACCCTACGAAAGGCGGCCATCTTAACTGCCCGATTTTTGTAGGTATCACGCTAATTTTGTAGGTATGACAAGTCCATAGGTTTTATTAGTCATTGATACTATCATAAACAAGCTAAATAAAAGCTTGTAATAATCGAATCCTATCCTATCATATTTGTTTACAAATGGTTTTTTTATGAGTAAGTGTCGTCCAAGGAATATACCTACTACTCTCTGTCGTCACTAGAACAATCGACGCGGCGACTTAGAAATAGAATAATAACGCACGCGGCGACATAATTTTATTTTTCGTTTTCCTGAACCACAAATGACCACAATGAGCGATACTTTTGTTAAAGCTGACTCGCGAAACCTGCCTAAAGTTAAGACCGTTATGATATTAGAGTATATTTCTACTAGCAGCCATCATAGCGTAAGTAACGCATAAGTACAGACGCCAGCACATCAACCTACTACAATCTGTCAGATTTCTGTAATAGATTTTCAACTTTATCGCTAAAGCATAAGGTTCAATGTTGATTGGGAAAATTTGACAGTAAGGTGTAGGTTGATGTGCTGGCGTCTGTACAACAAAACGAGATTGTTTTTTTTTTTTTTTGTGAATGGCATCTCGCAGTTCAACCTATGAGGTTGTCGTCTGCTTAACCGGGCTTGCCTGTGGATGCCTCAAAATTAAGGCCTCCAGCCAGGGCTTTTAAAAACTTAAAAACTAAGCGACTACACGCTAAGTCTATGGCACCCCCTGTGGGGTACGGGCCTCGGCTTAGGGCGTCGCTGGGGGGGGGCAGCAAGGGACAGGCTGGATCGAAATTATCAACAAAACGATTGATTGTTTATATTTTTGACATTTATATTAATACTTGCGTCTTACTTTTTATTTTCTGAGGTAACGATACAAAACTGTACAGCCAAAGCTGACGTAATTTGAAGAGCAAAGAATGTCAATCGTATTTTATCAATAAAATATGATCAGTAACGCTATTCCTCGAAATGGTTTTTCAATTACAACATTTAAAAAAATATGAACAATGCCCTTGCCAGAAATCTTAAAGACAAAACTAAATTGTTGGCTACAGTCCGTCAAATCTAAGAAGTACCGTTTGACAGTTATAAATATGTGTTATTTTGCTTTGTTTGAAAGTTTTCAATTACATTTAGATATTAAGAATTGTACATTTTTAGATACAATAATGAAATCTTTCTAAATTCATGGTTTTATGATGAATTCGTATGAACAAAGTTGAAAAATATGAAACGTCAAACGGTACTTCTTAGATTTGACGGACTGTAGTCTTGGTTTAAACCATATCGACCCTCAAGATAATATCGAGGATATCTACCAAGAGAGACATAAGCAAAAGTGAGCACATAAGAATTAATACTTAAGTTAAGAAAGACTTCAAACTACTTTTCATATAAACTCCAGTAGGGTACGATTTAGGGGTAACACCACAGAACAATCTGTTCTGTGGGTAACACTATATCGCTCATTTGGAGAAACATCGACATAACTGATACTTTTTTTTAACATCTATGGCTTTTCTAATGTAAATAACTGCTTTGGCATATTTAACTCATTTTTGGGAAAAAATACATTTACTTACGTCGATGTTTCTCCAAATTAGCGATATCGTTATCTTGAAGATAATTTATCTCGACGCTATACTATAAAGACATAATATTGGTATGTAAAGATATGTACAGTCGCCGTCAGATATATTGTAGCAGGCAAGGTGACCAAATACTTCTGAACAATTATAAATGTCAAGAAGTTCCATACACTACAAGTTACCATTAATATCTGAACATTCATAACTTCAATAATATCTGAGCAGATGCTTGTCAATAATTTCTATACACACAACTAACCAAAAATATGTATACACTTACAACGTCAACTGTATCTACGCAGACAAACACATCTTACCTAATTCGTTACTATGTGATACATATAGGACGAACCAAAAACAAACACTAACTAGGTATGTGTGGTATAAATACGATGAAAAGGGAATAAAAATTGTATAGAAAATCATTTGTCCTGGATACAACTGATATGTTAATGTTAAACTATTCAAAGAAAATAGATCTTGGTTTTGTAATGAAATTAAAAATGATGGTAAATATTTCTTTATTTGTGACAACATCGATAAAATATTAGTATTTTGCTCCTTCTACATTTATACGTCCTGTAGCCGTTTTCACAAAATAAATTAAAATAAAATTAATTAATTAAATTAGCAAGAGTTCCTATTTAAATTGTATTTATAGTAACATTGGAAGCACTTCCTACCGCAATTTTTCCTCAACTGCTCAGATATTTAAGACCACCCTATCTGCGTAGATACACTTGACGTTTTAAGTGTTCGGCCTCTGCCTCGAATCTTGCGGGCAACGGGGCGGCGGCGGCAGCGGCAGGATCTTATGCGTACATTTAAATGGGCCGGTTCTCGAAAACAGCGGCGCGGGAGCGGACAACGAGCGGTGCACTCCAGTCAAGCCGCCGCCGCCGCGGCGCCATCCGCACGGAATCGGTTCTGCCTCGAATTTTGCGGGCAGCGGGGCGGCGGCGGCGGCGCACAGTGGGCTGAAACGGGCCGGTAAAGGACTTAGCATTTAAAAAAAAAAAGTTTCTTTTTCTGAAATTTTAAATATTGTGTTGGATTTATCTATCGATTATAAGTAATTATTTCTATGAGGGTCGTTCAGATAACTTAGTATTTTCGGAGTTATAAATATCCAAAGTAATTTTTGTATGAAGCAAAAGAAAAAAATGTGAAAATCTCGAAATTCTCAAATTTTCTCAAAGAATTGACTACGTATGCATAGTACATATATTTGTCCTATTTTAGCGCCTATTCTCGGGTTGCGATTTTCGATTTGGTCGCAATTTCAAATTTTGTTCTCTATTCCACACCACCATAGAGGTTAAGAACTAGGCGCGTTTTTTTTATGTAGTGGTCTCCCCTTTAGGCCTAATCCACTAAGGACTAATAAAATAAATAAATAAGTAAAAATCACAATCAAATTTAATCACTGTCAAGGGTAGGTATCCACATTAACGAATGCAAAATTTTCGTATTCGTCATCATCAAATGTTTCCGATTGTTCAATTACTAATAAACTTTGTGCTTCTACTGACAAAGTTTTATGTTTTTTTTTTTTTTTTTTTTTTATATTGGGTAATAGAACACTGAAGTACGTTTGAATGCAACCGAACATTCCGTAGGTACCCTATCGTTGCACCAATCACGTTACGACACGTCATAACTTGTTGTTGCGCTCGCGCACTCTTATCCCTTGATTCCCGGAAATAAGTCTCAAAACAAATTACGTCATACCTACCTATGGTGGTGGAAAATGTCGAACATTGATTTTTTTTAAAGAACTAAGTAGGTATTGAGGTTTTCAGGCCGTTTAGTATACATTATTTTCAATTTCAATTAAATTGGAATAAATTGCTTAACTAAAATAACATGACTTCATACAAATTTGATATGGCTATATCTCCGAAAGTACTCGTTAAATTAAAAAAAGTCAAAGAATAAAAACGTTTTAAATTTATGCCCAGATACCAAAAAAATACATTTGATCTCTTAAGACCCAACCTTGTAATCCCAGCCCACTGTGCGCCGCGCCGTAGAGGCGCCATGGGTATTTTCTGTGAATGGCGTGTGACGCCCGTGAGGAGCCAAAATGTTTACCTGTAAAACTCGGATAAAACACCATTTTTCAGTGGTTATCCGTAAATGAAAGTGTCCTTATTTGTCACGCAGATTACGATTCCAGTGTTAGCTTCGGGATATTGCATGAAAACGCATACTTCAGGAGTTGTAAACCTTTTCAATATAAAAATCATTCATTATGATACGGAAACCGAATTATTTTTTATGTAAATTTTTATTTACACAAAATTAGGGAATACGACTATTTTCTATTAATAGTATTATATAATTATTAATAATATTATATCTATAATAATATTAAAAAATTATAGTGTCTGTGGGAACTACCTACCTAGTTAGACCAAGTGAATCTTTCTAAACAAATAAATAATTTCATGTTCAATTAAATACCTGCAGTTTATTTTTCCGATTGATTTGATTTGTTCGAAACAGGCATTTCATTCAAAAGCTATAATTAATACAAAATACTATAAAATATGAATATTTGCGTTTTACACGACTAGCATGGTAATATCCCGTTCTTTAATAAACAAAAATAATGGATCAGTCAATCGATCCAATCATATACCAAAAGGTTTACGACACCTGATTAAATAAGTCACTTACCTTCCATTTCGGTTTATACACGTATGTAGTCACTTGAAACGAACTTTTAAAACCGCTCTCGTTCGCTATTGGGTTGCGACTACAACAATAACAAGTGGAATTCGACGAAAAAGCGATAAGTTAGGTACACTTCATGGCGGGTGGCGCACGAGAGGAGCCATGAAAGTCCCTGGCGCTTGGCGCCTCAGAGGAGCCACGAAAAATTTGTTCGCCGCCAGGCGCTATAGTTTGAAAAAACTACCATCGCACTGAATCGGTTGAAGTAATGAATGTTCAGATATTATTCGTAACTTGTAGTGTATGGAACTTCTTGACATTTATAATTGTTCAGAAGTATTTGGTCACCTTGCCTGCTACAATATATCTGACGGCGACTGTACACACGGCTACACATCAAGCTATACATAACCAGTATAAGCTGACTTCTGATTGTATGAAAAACCTATGCAATGGGAGGTCAACTCAAACTGGAAATGTATAGCTTGATGTGTAGCCGTGTGTACAATACCAAGTTCAGAATTTAAAAAGAAAGAAAGTAAAGGGCACATTCGGGTAGGAAAACAGTGCTGTGATAGGTACACTAATATAATGTACTCTGTGGGTACACTGCTACTTCTTATTTTCCATTTCGAAAAACACTATGAACCATTGAAAAATTCTGCCGCTTAGATACGGTAATAAATGTTGACTGAAGTACCTAAAGCATTTTAGGTAAAAACACGGAATAACTAAAATGAAAAAAAAACCGGCCAAGTGCGTGTCGGACAATGAAGGGTTCCGTAGTTGGAATAAATTTATCCATACTGCAGTAAAACTCAGGTCACTATATTTTACAATTATTTATTTATACAATAATCAATGTTACACCGCCAAATACAGCTCCGCGCCATCGGCCGTCCAGATTAAAAATTCCCGCGCTCGCCGAGTATTGTCGACTCCCACGTCGACTCCTCATAATCGATTCTAAATATTCCTCAAATCGATTATACCTATCGATATTCGGTTTATTTAATTTTATATATTTATTTATTTTAAATGTTGTATTAATTGCTAATAACAATCATAAACCTTACAATACACAATACCATTTAAAATATACTGTATACTTTAGCATTTTTACTTTAATTAAATACTTAATTTCCCACCGACTCAACTAAGCAGTTATGGCTCAACCATACTAGTTTATAGGCTAAATTTTAAGCCTATCCTCTCTGACCATCATGCGCTATAACTTTACTAGGACACTATCCACCAGTTTATAGCTTGCGATCTGACCGCGCCCTAATGAATTATTCTATTACATAAATTAAGCATAAAAATAACTGGTGATTAACAAAATACTTTTGTTGCAAACGCCTCCCGTATTATTATTATACTCTGCAACACGCAGTCGCGACCATTAAGAATCGTATTCGTAAAGTCTATTTCCAATACTGCCAACCTACATTTTTCGTTTTGAATTATTTAGTCGATAAGGGTCGATTTATACTAGCGCAGAGTCGAAGCGCATCGAAGCGTCTATCCAAAACTGAACATAACAAATTCAACCTTAACTCCACAGCGTAACGCACACATTACTTCGGAGATTTTAAAAAGACGCGCGCATTTGTCGGAATTCGCGCGTCTGCGCGCGAACAACGCTGATTGGTGCGCGCGCATTCCCGTGTATCCACGCGCCCACTAGCGAACCAACGCGTCATCAGTCGGAAATTGGCCTGCGTCGGTGTTAATCACAATGGACTTTCTGACGAATACGCGCGCATTCGTGCGAATACGCGCGCATTCGTGCGGCTTCGCTTTAGTTGTAAAAAATTTGACGCTTCGATGCGCTTCGACTCTGCGCTAGTATAAATCGACCCTTAGTTTATATACCGGACCATAGACTAAAACAGTTACACAGGATATTACAGTCCGTCAAATCTAAGAAGTACCGTTTGACGTTTCATATTTTTCAACTTTGTTCATACGAATTCATCATAAAACCATGAATTTAGAAAGATTTCATTATTGTATCTAAAAATGTACAATTCTTAATATCTAAATGTAATTGAAAACTTTCAAACAAAGCAAAATAACACATATTTATAACTGTCAAACGGTACTTCTTAGATTTGACGGACTGTAGACCTTATATTCATGCACAGACATATAAAGAGAGGTTGAAGCCGCGCGAAATGGGTGTCACACATCCGTGACGCTATCAAAAAGTACTCTGTGGGCGTGGCTTGACGGTCGGCGCGCGGGTGTCACACGTGTGTCGCGGCGGTTTCACCGGTCTTATCCACCTAAATGTAAATGGCTTCTTTTATGCAGTAGGTAGTTGTACAATCTACTATTTGTTACCCGGACAATTAATTTTTTTAAACGTTTTGTTCTGTTTTAACTTTTGAGGTCAGGGCCCATAACCCACTTTACACTTTTTCGTTGTTTTTTTGGTGTTGTGTTGTGTACTATTTTTTTCTATAATTTCTGGCAAAATACGATCTTTTTTAGTCTATGGTACAGACGCCAGCACATCAACCTACACCTAACTGTCAAATTTTCCCAATCAACATTGAACCTTATACTTTAGCGATAAAGTTGAAAATCTATTACAGAAATCTGACAGATTGTAGTAGGTTGATGTGCTGGCGTCTGTACGATTCCCTTCAAAATATTATGGCAATACTCGCGCTCAATTCCATAGACAATTAGACATAGCATAGAAAGAAGACAGACTCCATGGACTCCACCAGGGGGGGGACAGTGCCTAACAAATGACAGCTCTAAAAGATAGTAGCTCCATCTTATAGTTGGCTACCACAACTAAAATTATCATTAGTACTCAAAAGTTTTACAGATGGCGCTGCATTCGTAAATTAGTTTTTTCCTAACATATTTTATGTATTTAAAGTATGTTTAATAAAGCATTATATTTAAGAAAAAACTTGAATTTACTTAGTAAACCTAATAAATAAATATATCATACATATAAATATTTTAATTTATAACACTGTGCCAAGCATCAGTTGCCACACCACTTATACCATAAAATTGCACAACATGGCGGCTAGAGTCTGTCAAGCGAGTCTAGTCCCATGAAAAAGGCGGCAAATTCAAAAATCTTTCAGGTGTCAACACTGATATAGTACACTGAAAACTCATTGATACTTGAAATTTTTATAAAAATAATTATTTGGGATAAATTAAAAATAAAGCATTTCAATATAGATATTTATTTGTCACAATCTGAACTATAATCAGAATCAAGAAATTCAATGCCTTCATATGAGAAATCACTGTCAGTATCATCATTACGTACAGAAATTATGAAGGGTTCCAACTCTGTTTCGGATATCCTGTCTCTTACTTTGTACTTATTTAACTAAATTATCAATTGTGCTTTTTGTTAATTCATCATCCAAGGTGGCTGAAAAAAAAATTACGACAATCTCTTATAGTTGCTTTCACTTATAGATGCCCCAGTAAGTTTCTACATCATGACTACGACGTCTGAATCTAAACCAAAATCGAAATCGTGATCACATCACTTTTAAAATAAATAAAATTAGACAATTGTGCAAAAAGTATCAACATGTTTTAGTCAACCTACCTGATGTTGAAACGATTTCATCTAAAAGTCGGGTGCGTCTCATAACGTATAAACTCATTTGGTCTAATTTCATTTTATTATCGTTCATAAGATATAATCAACGTGAGATATACTTACCAACTGTAGATATAATTTCTTTACATATAACATTTATTTATTCTAAAACTTAAGTAGTATAACGTTGTTTGATATAACGTTTATGTAATCGAAAATCATTTGGTCTAACGTTTAATATGTATATTATTTATTTAATCGAAAATCATTAGGTCTAACGTTTAATATAAGTATATAAAAAACGTCATTATGGTACCCCGACTCAGAGTACCCCGACTCGGATAGGTTAGGTTAGAAGGCTAAGGCGGGAGCGCAGCGGAGCGGAGCTCCCGCCTTAGCCTTCGTGGTTATTTTTTTTTAAACCACCCAGAAATAGGAGCCCCGCGAAGCGGGGCTCCGTCGACCTATCTTAGCGCAGGTGGTAATCAGTTACTAGTTATGTTTAATATCTACTTAGGTTACTATTACCTATAACTACGATAGAACTTACAAAGAATAAAACAAAGAAAAAATACTTTTAAATATTTATTAAATAAATAATAATTCATCATATTAGTCTAAATAAGTTTTATATCTTTTGAGTGGTATGTCAAACGATTTTATATTGAATGTATGTTATGCTTATAAAAATTAGTTATTATAAAATTATATCAACCGTTCATTATATTAACTAATCGCTATATTAAATAAAATTATAGGTTCCGTTGTTATATGTTGTTAATATTAGAGATTTTGTTGTTATATCATCTCTCCTGGGCTCCTGACACTACTTTTGATAGGTTTCGGCATGATTAAATTAAAAATTCAACAAAAACCGGAATGTTTCGAGTTTAACAATAGAATTTGTGACAATTTGTTTGACAGATAATAGTATTGCCATTATAAGAAACCAGCAAAATGGTTGTGGACTAGACTCGCTTGACAGACTCTACTTCTTGCGAGTGCGCACGTTCGTAGTTCTTTGCTCCATTTTGTGTATTTTTCGCTGTGCTTTTTACTTAGTAGTCGTATGTTGTAGCAAAACCAATCCAACACTATTTATTGTAAAATCTATTTAAAATAGATTTTACAATAAGTAGTGTTAGATTGGTTTTGCTACAACATGAAGAAGCCGCTATAGTACCAGTACTATCTAGATATAGGTAGGTATATATACTATGATTAGTGTTGGTTCCAAAATCCAGATGGAGCTCGTGTTCAAACAGGATTGCCATAAAAAGCCTGAAGAGGGCTCTCTTTACCCGATATATTATTATACTCTTTGGACTCCACCCACCAAAGAGTACTTTTATATTACTCGTACGTAGTATCTCTAAGTAGTCTGTGATATTACTATACTCTTTGTACCATAGATATAGAATTCCGTTGTACGGTACATACATACATAAGTGTACGGCTTCCGTATTATTAATATTATTATATTACTCTTTGGCTTTGGTGTACGGTATCCGGTATCCATGTTTTTGGATTTTGTATCAAGCAAGCAGTCGTACTCGTAGTACGCACTTACTATATTTTATTATGCGTAAAAAGAGTGCTTTTTGTATTGGGTTAACTTGGATTTTAAAATAATACTTTGCGGGCGGCGCGTACTAATAGCAATGAAAAGACTATGAGCCTATAGTGCTGGAAGTGGTGGTGTGGTATTTATTTCGACAATTTTAATTTTGTATAAAATAACACGATAGCAGCTATCATGCAAGACTACGGTACGTATTTGAAACTATATATTAGTATTTAGATACATAGTTTACACGATTCTTCTACACGAAAAGTTTGTTTTGCAGTTCATGAGTAATAATATTGAACAAAATGGCCGCCAGCCGCCTTTACCGCAACAGATAGTGCCATCAACGACGGCACCTACGGCTATATTATATTGTAGTCTTTGCCTACGGCGACGGCGGTAATCGACAAGAATACTAAGTCATTGGCTCCAACGGACCCACGTATTAGAAATGCCAATGTGACACCGACCGAACAACAAAGCAAAAAATGCCGCGACTTTGTGTGGGGTATTTGTACGAAAGGCGCCCAATGCAGGTTCCGTCATGAATTAGATGTGGAATCAATGAAAGACATTCTGAAGTTCTGCCACGATTATCAGAACAGAACGGGTTGTACCAGGCCAGATTGCACATATTTGCATACGTCAAGAGAAGAAGAAAACCTGTTTCTGACTACAAGTCAGATACCTAGAGCGTTGGCTGAAAGGTATGCAGCAATGTACACTGCACAGATGAATTCGTATGTGAGCGAGTAGGTACCTGGTGCAGGCCCCACCGCCGCCGCCGCCAAGCTCAGCCGCGCCGCCTCCACCACTTCCAGCACCTCTGCTTGCCGTATTAGCGCCGCCACCGCCCCCGCCGCCGCCATCGCCACCACCAACAACTACAACTACACCTTTTCGGATGACACCACCCACATTCTGAGGTATTTGTTTTCTCCCTAGTTTTCGTCATAATGTGTGCCACCTCGAAAGAACTTCTTGATTGTTTGTTACCCAAGGAAAGTCTAAGGCAAGCAGGAGTCACTAGTATGAGGTAGAAAGTACCATGCACATGTAAAACTACTACAAAAAGTTGTTTTCTTTCTTACAATAATTTTTCTTAGTAGTTTCTTTAAAAACTACTACATAGTTCTCTATATGGAACAAGGCCTTTGCTCTGCAGTAGCACAATGCTATGGCCACTTGACAGGTGTCAGGAATGCACTCTCTTAGTGGGTGCACTTCTAAGGTACCCAATCCCCTAGGTCATACAAAAGCATACTAACTAAAAGTCACACATTCTCTTCTCCTGTATTCTTCTCTTCTCCTTAATGAAGCCGAGTCTATTTTTTTATTTAAACAAGTTTAAATTTAACTTTAAATACCCCCATGACCCTACAGGGATATGCACTTATAAGAACAATGTTTTATGTGCATTACATTGAGCACAAACATTGCATTGCATTGTTCACACTTAAATAAAAATGTGAAAGTCTGTTGGTAACCTTTTCACACTTTCACGGCTGAACGTAGGCACACTGATGTACCATGATGTGGATATGGACTTCAATGTCATGGGATAATTTCCAACTCCCACGCAAGCAAGACTGCCGACAAAAGCTAGTAAAACTAATAATTTCATACTAATTGTTAGTGCATCCTGTCAGGTTACAATTGATGAAATTACCCCAATGGCTAATATTCCCTAACAATCATAATATCATTAAGCTCTCCTTGGGTAACTAGCTGGATCGAGAGCCATATACACTAGAGAGAGATAGATACACTAGCTACACTAGAGAGATATATACACTAGCTCTGCCCTGCGGTTTTACCCGCGTAAGTTAGGATTCCAAAAAATTCTGGAGAGGGCCACCCTTATCACCTATGGGTATAAAAATAACCTATGACCTATTCTCAGACCTACCAAATATACACAAAAAATTTCATAAAAATCCATCAAACCGTTTCAGAGGAGTTCGGTGACACAAGATTTTTATAATATATTTAGATTATATAAAACAAAATCGCATTATGTGTCTGACTGCATGACCACTTAGATCTTCTAAGCTATAGAAAAGATTTTGATGTGGTTTTCACTATCATTTAGACCATTTATTGCAGAAGGTTTTTGTGTAAATACATTATTATTTCTTATAAAATAGCATTGAAATCTCTACTGCGCGAGTGATAACTATATATATAAAATTCGAAATCCTGACTGATTGATGATATATCAACGCTTAGCCTAAACCGCTGGTCCTAGAGATATGAAATTTGGATGGTGTGTTCTTTGTGAAGAGTAGCCCAGAGTAGGTATCCACTAAGAAAGGGTTTATCGAAATTCCACCCCTAAGAGCGTGAAATATCACGCGGACGAATTCGCGGGCAGAAGCTAGTTATGGTTATAATAATTACGTTTTCTTTTACAGCTCCACCTCCCTTCAACACTACCACAATGTTTTCAGTTACCCAGCCACCACCTCCACTACCGCCCATGTAAGTAGTTATTAATCTACGTTACTTAAATACTTCAAATCAATTTTCAGACCGGGATCCAAAAAATGGACAAGCATGAAGGAAATGTTTTACAATATGTTTTGTTAACATTTCAGGTTTGACGCAAGTAGACCTCCTCCTCCATTTACAACAAATGCAACTCCAAGTAAAAGTGGTGCAATGAAACGTGCTGCGGGACCTTCTGATGGTAATTATTACTACATTATCAACTGATTTTTTTTTCCAAATTTTACCAATTCAATATTAAAAGAGAATGGGTATTGAAGTATGGGAATTTATTCCACCCTCCTACAGCGATAAGATATAAACCAATGTAATGATAATATATTTACTGATGTCAATAATTATATAAATCTTATAAAAAATATAACTATTTCATGTAAACATGAAGTATCTCTATGTGTAGAAGGCACTGTATTAGTAAATAAAATATTAACAACATGCAACAATTTAATTTGATTAATCACATTGTTGCTCTAACTCTGAATGGTCTAATAAAATACACAAATAATCCCCTAAAGGCTTGGAAGAGAACCATTCATTGGTATAAATCTTATTGTTAGTGAGGGGTGGGGCAGATTAGATCATTTAAATTGATAGGAGTTAATTGCTCAGCGAAAAGCAAAAAAGAATATCAATTGTCTTCAATGAGTTCAAGAAAAGTTAAAATCAGAATTATCAATTCTAGCATGCGCGAATACTTAGCACAGAATATAATGGAATACATTAAATATAATTTACTGTGACATGCAATATCCCTTTTTACTATAATTACTAAATCAGTTTAGGCTTTGTGCGTGCAACAGATTTCTGTTTCTGATAAGTTGTAACAACGTGATCTACTAACTTGCTTATTTGTTGTTACAATTTGTATTGTCACATTCAATTGACTGGACCGTCAGTTTTCGTAATTTTTGGGCCATAATATAAATATCACGGCAGGAGGCACGGAGGGGTCCGTGGCTAAATAATAACAGCCGCACAGGTCGATCGATCAGGTTAAGCTACGCTTGCCGCGGTTGGTCTGTGGATGGGTGACCATCTTTACATACTGAGACCCCTCCGTGCCTCGGAAAGCACGTTAAGCCGTTGGTCCCGGCTGTCATTCGTGGATCTTTGACAGTCGTTACAGGTAGTCAGAAGCCCGAAAGTCTGACAACCAGTCTTACCAAGGGGTATCGTATTACCCAGTAACTGGGTTGTGAAGGTCAGATAGGCAGTCGCTCCATGTAAAATACTGGTATTCAGCTGCATCCGGTTAGACTGAAAGCCGACCCCAACATAGTTGGGAAAAGGCTAGGCAGATGATGATGAATATAAATATCACATCCAAAATTTTTATTACATTAAAAAATCAGATTTTCAAACATTTACTTATACAGGTTGGGTTAATGAGAGGTAGGGCAGTGGTAAATGAGCGCAGTGGGGGCTCCATTTGGGAGAAATCATAAACTACGTTATATGGTAGTTTTTTTATAAGTTCTTGGTCTACCCACAAAATTGAATAAAAAGGTGCAAAGCAATGTATGAAATTAAATAAGCGAAAAATTCACCTACATTTTCTCTAAAGGACATCCATCATTCACTTTGTTACAAAATTGAAAGTAACAAGATTTTTTTTTTTGCTATATTCAGTTAGAACTTATCCTTCTAAGCATTTGTTATTATGGCACCAAAACTGTAGGGCCATTGGCCTTTTACTTGGCCTTGAAAAATCAATTCTTTTCATACATTTTCGATTTAATAAATTAACAAAAACAAATGAAATGTCCTACCATGGCATGACATTTCGAAAATCTTCTAGAAAACGGAAACACAACTTCCAAGTCCAATTTTAATGGCCTTGGAACTATTGTTACGAACCTTTCATTGAAATAGTTTATTGAGTATTTTTTGCGGTTTTTTCTGAGTAGAAATATTAAATAGACAGAAAAAAAGAGTAGAAATTTATAGATCAAACAACTCTATCGTCATAGTCTGGCACTTATTCTCTAATCCAAATTCTGGAGGTGTTATGTCTAGGTAACATCTGGAATAGCTCATAAACCATACAGGGTGTAAGGGACATTGACGCGAAGAAGGTACTTTCACATTTGGACCAAAAATGTATTTCTTTACAAATAAGACATTCTTTTGCTGGATTTGATCCTTACTAGCACAGTAAGTTCGCTGGGTGATAAAAAATTTGGGTTGGTTCCTGGCTAGTTCTAGCTTTTGCCTAAGATGATCGTATGAGACACGGTCAAAGGTTCTGGACAAATCAAGGAAAACCGCATAAACAGACGTGCTTCTATTCGTATAATATCCGACAGCGTACGTCGCTGCAACACTTTCACATTGAGCTGGCCTAGCGTAGTAGTACGGAGTTTCAATAGAATAAGGCCAGCTTATACTGATTTGTTTACCACTGACGTACGGCCTCCTGTACATGAGGCTTAAATATATAGGTAAAAATTGTAGTACAAAATTACACATAATAAACGGAAGTGCTGCTCTCGTAGCTAATAAAATTCATTGAGTAACCTGCATTTGTTTGTTTCAATGGCATTAACTGTGTTCATATTTCTAATTGCTGGGACAAACATTTTCTGACAATAATGCAAACAATATTATCGCTGGTATGGTCGGGCCATAGGTGATAAGATAATATTGCAGCCACATAATTGGTTCGATGTCGTATAAGCGAAACTACAATTATGTTAAAACAAAATTGTTATTCCCCCTTACTTCTGGGACTTTAAAATGACAGACTATGATTTTTATTCAATTGCACATTTTGAATAAAAGTCAACTACCCCATTGTATTAATATTAAATACTAGCTGCGCCCCGCGGTTTCACCCGCATAAGTCTCGATCCCGTGGGAATATCGGGATAAAAAGTATCCCATGTCCTTTCCCGGGACTCAAACTATCTCTATACCAAATTTCATCTAAATCGGTTCAGCGGTTTAGGCGTGAAAAGGTAACATACAGACAGACAGAGTTTCTTTCGAATTTATAATATTAGTATGGATGTTCTTCAGATGCTATTTTCATGCGCCAAATAAATTTCCTTAGCAATAAATTTTGTTGAACACATTAATGCATTTCTAATTTGCATTTGCGTAATTTCGCATTTTAACACTAACAAAATCAAAAACAAAAACAATAGTTACCTATTGATATTAATTTATCGGAAGTGCATATTTCAACTCAAGCAAGCGGAAATGGGAATTTTGTATCTGGTTTTGAACCTCTGGTAAGCTCGTGAGTCGTACAGCGCGCATAAATTCTAAAGCTTGTAGGATCGACATTAATTTAAAAATTAAGCTATTAATCGCTGGTTTCTTATGAATGTTTCATTTTACTAAATGACTCGCAGCAGTGTTATACAGTAAATGGTTTGTGGAGGCCAGATAGGCAGTCGCTCCACGTTAAATGCAGGTATTCAGCTGCATCCTGCATTCGGTTAGAGTAGAAGCCGACCCTAACATAATTGGGAAAAGCTGGGCAGATGATGAAAGGTTTTTCTTAACTGGGCCATCCAATAACATAATTATTACACATGTTGAGTTTTTGAAATGAAATATACTTTAGAGAAGTGTTTGTGTGCTCAATTTTGTAGAATACAAGATTTTATATATTATTACTCCTGTTTAATCCGAAGTTCCATGATTATGAATAATCTAAGAGGTACTTATTTAGAACTAGGCTCTAAAATTGCGGTAAACAATGTCTCTAAAAAGCTCTAAAAGTTTGTGATGAGTCCAAAATCAGATATGCAGTTTAACTCATTTCTACATGTATACACTAAGGATGACTTAACAAATAGATTATTCATTTATTTCCACTGGCGACACTGAACAAAAAATGCTATGAGTCTCCAGTGGAAATACTCACCACATTTTGTTTTTAACCGACGAAAAAACGGAGGAGGATCTCAAGTCGACGCGTATATATATATTTTTTTGTGATCCTTGGTTTATCATGTTATTATTGTTTGTTAAAGTTTATGTTCCTTAACCGCTTCACAATTAATAAGTTCAATCCATTTTGCTCATATTTTTAGTAATAAAATAAACTTAGGATAGCTAATGTTATTTGCTTGGCGCGTATTTATTTTGTTCCCAGCCGGGCCAAGCAAAGCGCGGAAAGCAGAGTGCTCCAAAGTAGTTGAAACTGTCTGCGAAAATTGTATCCAGCGGGAACTCAGGTTTGAAATGATAAGATTCTTCTCCATATTAATTTCTCCGCATGATATAATTTGAAATATATTTAAGTAATAACACTGCACAACAGCATGTCTGATGATTGGGTTATGTTACATGATATTAGTCCAATTGTTAATGACGATTTCAAATCTGTGACTGAAATTTCTGTATCAGCTCTAGTTAAAAAAATATTACACATAGGTTTTTATTATAATAAAACACTATACTTATATTTAAAGATAATCCTATTTTATTTAGTTTTTAAGTTGAAATAAACTTTCTTTTATTTGGTTTCCTATTTGAAGCTGAAGGTAGCCTTTGAAAGTGACTCATTAGTTGTTCGACGTGTTGAGAACAGTCAGAATTTTTCTTATTTCCCAAAAAAAAATTTGCGGTTTCGTACCTAAATTTATTCCTTTTCTTATTTGTCCACAAACGTAGAAACTCAACACACGTTTGCATACCTTTTGCGGAATCCAAGGCTTATTTTTCATTTTCAGCGGGTGACCAAAGTAGTTTTTGTAAGCATCATTTACGAACGCTGTCACATTTAAACGATATTCTTTAAACATATACTCTCCGCAAATGAAACAAAAATGATTCGGATCATTCACACAAACTTGACTTGACCATGCCATATCAAATTATATTAAGAAAACTTAATTAATTAATTATTATAAGCAAAATAACAGTGTAACACAGTGAATTTTTAGTGGAAGCTATAACTCGTAAACAAGAGCTATTACAAAACAAATGAGGGTATATTTAGAATCAGTGAAGTCAAATTAGTAAACATCATGATTGTGATAAAATTCATTCATCAGACAAAAGTTGCAATTTTGTTGTGCAGTGTAATAAACTAATAATTGACGCTGTGTTATTTTACCGGGAATTGTTTGATATGATGAAGTATGATAGTGGTCATGAATCGGCGAGTGTTAATAAGCGTAGCGCGTTCTGATTCAAATTATAATATTTTGAGAAGCGAATTTTTAGTATTCAGTATGTAATAATATTTATATATTAGCTTGCATAATGCAAAATTTTATAAATACGCAGACAAGTTAAATTGTTCGGTTTACTTTAATGAAAACTAACATAATAACGGTAAAGAAGTTAATGGTAAATTACTCGCGGGGTTGAAATTGAAATAAAATGCTGTGCGATATAACAAGGAAACCACAAAGATTAATCAAAATAACATAACGGGCCAAAACACTGTTTAGAACTAGTATTTTAATTTGCAAAGCACTATGCTATGTAATGTATGTAAGTCTCAGTTACATCACTTGGATTAATGTAATTAAAAAATATTCACATTGCAAGTAATACTCATGGGATGAGCCTGCACAGCGATGATAATATCTAAAATTCTAAATAATGATACAGTGGCTCTTGGTTTTATGGTCTAGTGTTGTTGAGCGTAATCGCGCCCTTGGTGATCTGTTCGTCATATCCGGTAATCATCACAACTGTACGGTTGATTGGAGATCGCTTATTTGATATTAGAAAATAGCTGCTACACGCTAACACACACGTTTAGTTTTATGAAAAGCATTGCATGACTAAACTTTTCAATATATCTTTAGGAGTGAGCTGCACCTTCAGGAATTGCAAAAATTGGAGCGCGAGAGTGAATTCCAATCTTATATTTATGAGAAAAAGTCTGCGGAAAATGCAAGTGGCCGGTTGCTGTTGAAGTCAACAGTAAGTCCAGAGCTGTACCGCATACTGGATGAATATACGGAGGTAATAATATATCATGATTCATGAACGTACCAAATATTTGACTGAAATAATTTCATACAAATTTTGACATTTATTAATGTGTTGTGTTCATGTAGGAGCCGTCACAGCAGGTGCAACTTCAAGATTTGCTGGGTCAGTTCAATCAAACTCCGTCCTTCGATTCTGTAAGTCTGATAACTTTTGTCCGTGTATTTATTGGGGAAAGTTTCGTAAAACCCTTCGTTGAAGTATGTCCTACATCTGTTCAAACGAATTTAAATCCGAAAACTGTATGGGCCAGTCCAGGGTCACAACATTATGTTTCTACTGCCACTGACTTAAAAATCGAGCATGTGTCGCATGTGCAATCTTGAACCCAAAGAGAATGTAACCACTAGAGAGCGTATAGGCTGATTTCTTCGAAGCACACGGCTCACTACCTCGGGACGGGGGACGAGGAAGAACGCGCGGCTGCAATTGGTCAGTTCTTGTAGGTATGCCTATCGTTAGGGCTGCTCTACTTCATTAACTACAATAATTATACGGGCAAAATGAAACTAAAATTGCACTAGATTCTTGGCAATTTCTTTACAATCATGGCTCAAGCTATTGCTGCATATTGTCTCTGTTTATTGTTCAAGTTAAATGAAACTCATTTGTACTGTTCAACAGTGGCGTGCCTAGGGGTCAAACTTAGGGCAAGCCAACATACTTAAAAAAAAAAACCTACCATATTGCCTGTCAAAGTTGGTGCCTACCGACCGAGTCGTTTTAGTTCTTACTAATATTCGTATTTCATAATAAAATTGTAGGTTTTCGCTAATAGCTATTAAAATGAATGTTTTTTAATAGCACCATGTTTTTCTTATATAAATTAAATAATCCTTTACAAAATTGTAACTTTTTCATTTTCGAGTTCTCAGTTTCGCGTAAAATATGATAAGACGTATAAGAGCCATCTATTAACATTATTGGCACAACAGAGCTTTCGAGTTAGTTCATATTTCACTCGCCCGCAACAATCGCTTTGCAAAATATTACAATCTGGCCGAGTGGCCACTAGATGGCGCACAAATAATTGATTGATTTCTAACTACACAATTGTTTACGATGTTGATAATATTTATAATTTGATTTACTCACAATGTGAACAGCCATAACTCTTCATTCTTCGCTTTTTTACCACAGACAGATGACAAAGGTGTGTTCCCAACCAGTCACACTGTAACATGTCACAGTGTGACTCGTTGGGAACAATCGGTTAGGTTAGGTTAAAACTGAGACCCCTCTACGCACGAGCCGAGCGAGCGAAGCGAGCGGTGCCGCGGCAGCGGCCGGCGAGTGCCAGAAACGACTTGCGCAAATAGAAAAAAAAGAGCTAGAAAGAGAAAATTGCGAGTTCCCGTGACGGTGTGTTCCCAACCAGTCACACTGTAACATGTCACAGTGTGACTCGTTGGGAACAATCGGTTAGGTTAGGTTAAAACTGAGACCCCTCTACGCACGAGCCGAGCGAGCGAAGCGAGCGGTGCCGCGGCAGCGGCCGGCGAGTGCCAGAAACGACTTGCGCAAATAGAAAAAAAAGAGCTAGAAAGAGAAAATTGCGAGTTCCCGTGACTGGTAGTGTGACCGGTTGGGAATTTTTTCAGAAAAAAATCCCATCGAGTAACAGTGTGACATTTGAGGGTGTTACTCGTTGGGAACAAATGCCCGTGACTGGTAGTGTGACCGGTTGGGAATTTTTTCAGAAAAAAATCCCATCGAGTAACAGTGTGACATTTGAGGGTGTTACTCGTTGGGAACAAATGATGACAAACATCAAAGCACACGGAAGTGGTAGTTCAGAAAGCATGAGCATTTCTCCACGTTAAAAAAGGCATGGTATTACTAGATAGATTTACAGATACATATCAGCAATGACATACCTTCAGTGGCTTTGATAAAAGCCGTTTGTTGTCAATTGGTTAGAGAGCATGATCCTGGCGCCTGCTTTGATTTGTACAGTTAATTAAACGGACTTTACAAAGTATAAAAATTACTTTCTGTATTCTAACTCAAAACGTCTATCTTTCTGTAAAAATGATTTCATTACACTAGCGTAAAAAGTTGGTGAACGTTTTAATTCTACCAACAGCTGTTTTTCTATTGCAATTATAGATAATTCGGAAAGCCGCTCTTGTTCTTGAGTATAATTTCTTAAATATGTGTGAATACGTTGTGCTAAATGACACACAACATCAACTAACCTTTGAAAAACAGCGCGATTGTGATTTTCGATTCGTATTTTACCAAAAAAAGTACAGAATGAAATAACAGCATTCAATCCATCACAAGGAACAATTGCATGCGTTTCCGAATTCATTTTAATGATAAGAAACTTTTTAATCACTTTAAAACAAAGGTAATTACCGCAAAAACTAATCACAACACTTAACTTCACAGAAAATGAAAAAAAATATCAAAACAAAAAAATGCACCAGTAACCGCTCAAAACAAATTTGAACTAATCGACTCGCGCACTCACTTACTATTATTTACGCACGCGCGTCGTTACACGTTCCATTCATAAAAAATCAAAAGCCAGGCTTAAAAATCAGTACAATTTGGGATATAAGTACATAATAATATTATCAACAACGTGAGGAATTTCTATACAAATAGTCAGATGTCTAGAAGCCTAACTTGAAGCCAACTAGTGTGAGCGAGACGGGTCGATTTTTGTTGTTGCGCTCTAGCTAAGCGGCATTGGAGATCAGATGTTTGACAACGATGCGCGTGAAGAAAACTGCGCGGAATTTGAAATTATTCTTTGAGTATGTAAACCTGGCAACCTTGCATCGTACGTATAGCGGGCGGCCGGGATGCGCGGAGTTTATTTGTTATTATTCTTATCAATTCTTGCGACATGATTGAGTTGGTTAATTTTTTAAGTACTTGTGTAGATTTTTATTTTATTTTTATTGTTAGGCTCACGTTTGATTAGTAAAAGGCACGCCCCTGCTGTTCAACAACTCTAAATTAAGTTAAATACTAATTTCGAAGAAAGGTGATGTACAGGACTGCAAAAACTATCGAGGGATAAACTAGTTTTGGTTAATGCCAGGTCAAGGAACAATGGACGCCACTTTTGCGCTCCGCCAATTGTGCGAGAAGTACAGACGTGCACACAAGAACTTGCACATTGTGTTCATTGATCTGGAGAAAGCGTATGATAGGGTACCTCGGGATGTGCTGTGGTGGGCCTTGAAAGAGAAAGGGTTGCCCGAGAAGTATGTAGAGTTAATTCGTGCTATGTACAGCCGGTCGACTGCAGGCAATACCGACGAGTTCAGTGTGGCTGAAGGCTTGCACAAGAGATCGGCTTTAAGTCCTTACCTCTTCCTGTTGATTATGGATGCTCTTACGTTGGACATTCAGGAGGAGGCACCCTGGTGAATGTTGTTTGCCAATGAAATTGTCCTTGTCGGTGAAGATGGACCTGAGATCCAGAGCAGATTGGAGAAATGGCAACAGAGACTGGAGAATTTTGGCTTGAAAATCAGCAGAACCAAAACCGAATATATGTTCTGCGATTTCGGCGGTCTCTCCAGTTCTGGACCCATAGCGCTTGATGGCGCACTTCTCCCAGTCTGCTCCGACTTTCGGTATCTTGGTTCACTCGTGCAAAGCGATGGCGAAGTAGATCGGACGGTTAAGCACAGAATTAATACTGGATGGATGAAATGGCGGCAGGCAACGGGAACAATCTGCGATTCCCGCATTCCCCTTAAACTTAAGGGAAAGATATATAAAATCATGATTAGACCTGCTGTCTTGTATGGATCAGAATGTTGGGCCACAAATGGGATGAATGAAAGGCAATTGCATGCGGCTGAGATGAGAATGCTAAGAGGGATGTGTGGTGTTACACAAATGGATAGAATAAGTACATAAGAGAAAGTTTGAAAGTGGCACCGATAACTGAAAAGTTGTGTGGAAATCGGTTGTCATGGTATGGGCATGTGTTACGGAGAAATGAGGAAAATGTCGTGAGGAGAGTTATGTCGATGGCTATAAAAGTAGGGGAAGACCAAAGAAACGGAATGTGTGAATGATGATATGGTTAGAAAGGGGTTGACTACCGAAATTTCGTGAGGAGAGTTTTGAGTATCGATGTCGATAGCTATAAGAGTAGGGGAAGACCTAAGAAACGATGGATGGAATGTGTGAACGATGATATGGTTAGAAACGGGGTGACTACCGAGATGACAACTAATAGAGAAGTATGGAAGAAAAAGACATGTTGCGCCGACCCCAAATAAATTGGGATAAGGGCAGGAGAATGATGACAGAATTTCATTTAAAAAAACGGCCAAGTGCGTGACGGTTCACGTACAATGAATAGTTGAAAAACATGTTCTCCCATACATCGATATACGTCACGGTCAATTCTCCAACTGAAAATGTAAGTTAGTAATCGCATTTCTTTTTTGTGGTAAAAATGATCTTGAACTATTTTCTTTAACTGTGCTATGAGACCTTGCTTCTTGACAAAGGAGATGGATAACGCTCCCATACAAGTCTGGTCCAGCATGGACATAAATGAAACAATATATATCATGAAGGAATATTTGTATTTAATAGTCCTGTTTATATTTTATTACTCCAGAAGTCGGTGGTGACGAGATATAAAACATTTTAGGTGAAAATTCTGGTATGATTTTTTGACGTTTAAATACAGTAGGCATGTACATCATTGTCGTGATGGTCCAGTGGTTAATGCTTCGCTTCTCATGCACGAGGTTGTGGGTTCAATTCCGGGAGTACCAGTGTGACTTTTTTCAATTCATATGTAGTTTCTGAGATTATCTTGGACATTACTGACATCGGTGAAGAAAAAACATCGTGAGGAAACCTGGACTTCTAGTTAAAATAAGTCTGACATCGCCAACCCTGTCGTGAGCAAACGTGCAATGCTCGTGTCTCTTTTGTACGAGATGAGACAATAATAGGCTGGTATTATTATTATTTACTTTGAATCATATTTAACTACGTGTGTCACATAGACCGCATAAAATTAATTCCAGCGACTTCTACCAGGTCATATATGTTCAGCATCTGAGGCTTAGGTACCTATGAGTAGCAGTGGAATTCTTTAGATGAATGATGATGATGATGATGATGACTATTATTTCAAAGAAAACTCTTTCGTTTGTTAGAATGTTATATATGAATAATCGTGGTGATCAATGCTCGTTCTTTCTCTGTATGAGAAAATCAAATCAAAAGTCATTTACTTATTCAAATTAGGCTGAGAATCAGCACTTTACGAAATATTTCAACACTTGGAACTTCAGGGACTGGTGGAACTTCAGGGAACGGTAGAACCTCGGGGACTGGTGGAACATTTATATTTTCTTGTTGCTGACCGCCGTCAGTGACGCTGTTGGGCCGCCTAGGTACTGGGGATTGTGCTCTGTAAGCTTGTTGCCAGCATGGGTGGCAAATAGAGGTTGTCGGTCTCACCTAAGTATACGAAAAAGTTCATAATTTATCATTTCATAACATAATAATTGTATAAAAATATTTAAGCACAAACCAACTTGTTGAGGACAAATCCATTCAGATATAACATCATGAATGTGTCTATTGCTTTCAGAGTTACGTGTCAGTGTGTGAAAACGAACACGAATCAGGGATCTTTCACAGTTTACACACACATTACGATGGCCAACACTAGGGTTTGGTATTCCACTTGTATCAGACTGTGATAATGTTTGCCTAGCCAGTAACCAGCAAGAATGGCACACATTATCAGACGCAGTGACCTAAAAAGACAACCTACATAAGTATAAACAAATAGCTACACCCTTAAAAGACGTGCTGAAGCCGTTACTGAAAACTCACCAATCGCGGAGTAATCCACTGTCTTATAATAGATTGAATTTCATCCGAATCCCAAAAATGCCTCGTTATGCGAAAACATTGCTATACCACAGTTAGTGCAGCGCTGGTTCTCCATCAGAAATAGGGCAAAATCAGTTGTCTGTGTCTGTGAAAGCCGGGGTTGGTCGAGAGAGCAGTAACAGAAACAAAGCCAAAGGTCGTCGTAAAACACCAAAAGAAATTATTCAATATGCGAGCCACAAGAACCTACACATACGAATTAGTAATCTGTGACAGGAATGACTTAAATTGTCAAATCATTAATGAAAGACAAATATTTTGACTTTGTCATGACAATCGACATAAAACCCTTAACACACGTACCTAGCTATAATACCTATGTATACAAACATACATAAACTGCTGCACTGCTTTTGCCATGCGGGAAGGCAGAAACTATAAAACGCCCTCTACTATTACGACCCTTACCTACTTACTTCTTTTGCTTTGTCCACGTTCATACATCTAGTCATTTAGGCGCGTCACTATAATAGAACGGATATATTGTGTTGTATACATAAGGTGCAGTCATAGGTATAGCTGTGTATGTGTTTATAATAACAGAAAGTATAATATCGTAAATGTCACAAAAATATGTCAAAATATATTTTAAATCACCTTACTATAATAATACAATAATATGTCCTGCACTAAATATCTGTTAGAAACGATTTGTTACTTACTTATGTTATGTTGTATTGAATTTCTCAGTACCTAGCAGCGCGGAGTTTGGATTTTTGCCCGGTTGATGGCAATAGGCTTGCCCTCTGTTTCATGGGACTTGAACATAACTGGTGAAATGGCGGTGTACTATAGGTATACCTCTACCTGCCTAACCCTTCGAGGATTACAGGCGTGATGTTATGTGAATATTGGTTCAAACACTATATCGATTAAGATTTAGTTTGAAAACATATTTTATTGCTTCGTCTGTAACTGCCTTAACAGAAGAAGATAGTGTTTCCATTACTTTGAAGAACCAAATAATCTATTGATTTTTAATTAAAGAGATAAAATAAAATGTTTCTTTTTTACTTTTAGTTCCGTTATCACTAAACGCGCATAAAAATATATATTTTTCTTACTCTATTATCAAAAATACAGGTAAATACATGTCGTTTCGAACGATGAACATGTACTAATTACCATTTTATTTCAAATAATTGCAACATTTGAAACTCACGGATGCTAATCAAAATAAAACAAACAAATTATTACTCTTTTAAATTGATATTTTCCCACACACCTCTGCGGAAAAATGAAAGTCATGATAGAAATTCAAGTATTATAAGTTTTTTTTTTAACATTCTTAAGTCTTTGTCCGTGCAGGGCCACAAAATATCCATGTCCTTTCATGATTGTATATTTTTTTGTTGCGTTGCTTTTGAAGCTTGACTTTTTAAGAGCTCCACCGCACCATAGACTTACGTATTTGACATTAAATTCAATTTGATTCCTCCACGCGTTCTTGAGATAAAGGGTCCTGACAGACTGACAGACTGAAGGGCGGTAAAGTGATCCTATAAGGGTTTTTTTTTCCTTTTGGGGTGCGGACCCCTAAAAACTCAATTTTGGTCTCCAAGCTGTTTATTAATTTTGCTCTACATAATTCATAACGACAATTTCTATGGTAACTTAAATATGGCCTATGTTATTTCTCATGATAATATGGATTTGGATTGTAGTGGTCAGATAGGCAGTCGCTTCATGTAAAATACTGGTATTCAGCTACATCCGGTTAGACTGGAAGTCAATCCCAACATTATATAGGCTAGGCAGATTGATCATTTCTCATATGAACAAAATGTATTTAATTTGGTTGGACAGCCGCTGTGTTGCCGAGACGTTGCCAAGAATTGCACATTGCCCGTGTAAGCCTACTATTACTATGAACATAAATCAAAGATGTATTCATTATTACACATAATTTCCAGGAAACATCGACAGTGCCGAGACAGTTCCTACTCCAGCTAATGGGATGCGTTTTGAAGCAAGGAACTCTCATGGAACCTGTAAGTATAACAGATGGGATTATAAAAAAACCGGCCAGGAGCGGGTCGCACTACACTAGTCACCAACACAGTCTGTGGAATGGTCGCTGGCCTGTCGTAATTAAGTATAATCCTGCGCGTTTATTAATTCGTTTTCTAAAATAAAAGCATCCTAAATTACTCCTTAAAACATCAGCTATCTGCCAGTGAAAGTCCCGTCAAAATCGGTCTAGCCGTTTCGGAGATTAGCCGGAACAGTCAAACTTACAAAATAAAAAAATAAATTGTTATAAGTACCGTGCCTATACAGGATGAATTTTACAAGTGGGCATGGATGGCCAAATTCGTAACTATGAGGAATAGCGAAAAGTACTCTAAAGGAGTCCCGGGCTCGATTTTGATGGAAACTAAAACTGCATCATTGGAGTTTTGAAAAATCAATATTTCTAGCCAGGAATCGAACCTGTAGGTTAAAAAAAAAACAATAAGGATCAAATTCTGGGAAGTAATGACATACGGCAAACTTAAGGAAAATTTTGAATTTTAATAAACTGCTTCTTATTTTAATGTATTCATATCTACATTACCTGTACCTTGTTCGAAATGAAACAATATTTTTATTAACACACCCGCAGCGCAGTCACCTTCACAACATTATATTCTAATTCCTATTACGATCATTGGAAAATATTCTAATGGAATCAATTCAATCAATAATATTGTAATGCTGAATGCAGTACAATTCTTGAGACGTCGAATCCAGCCATGTATTGAAAACAATGGTCATAATTTTGAACAATTAATCAGTTAAGGTTTAATAGGTAGGTAACATAACCCGGGCCCGGCTAAATAATAGCAGCCGCACAGGTCAATACATCAGGTTAAGCTACGCTTGACGCGGTTGGTCTGTGGATAGGTGACCATCTTTACATACCGAGACCCCTCCGTGCCTTGGAAAGCACGTTAAGCCGTTGGTCCCGGCAGTCATTCCTGGACCTTTGACAGTCGTTACGGGTAGTTAGAAGCCCGAAAGTCTGACAACCAGTCTTACCTAGGGGTATCGTATTACCCAGTAACTGGGTTGTGGAGGTCAGATAGGCAGTCGCTCCATGTAAAATACTGGTATTCAGCTGCATTTGATTAGACTGGAAGCCGACCCCATCATAGTTGGGAAAAGGCTAGGCAGATGATGATGAGGTAGGTAACATAGAAAAATAAAAAAATATTTTGTTAAAAATTAGCTCTTTACTTTAATTTGCCGTATGTCATTACTTCTCAGAATTAGATCCTTATTAGTGACACTATCGAATGGTGTAATAATACAGTTTTAGTTTTCATCAAAATCGAGCCCGGGACTCCTCTGAGTACTTTTCACTATTCCTCATAGTTTCAGATTTGGCCATCCACGCCCACTTGAAAATTCACCCTGTATACTCTCATATGCATTTAGTAAAAAGCTATTATTTTGACATTACAGACACTTCAATTTGATTTATTTGTATAGAAGATTACTACTTCATAGGTCAAAAGGCCTTCGTAAGAACCTGTTATTTTTTGGTTTTTTTTTTTGGCAGTTGTAACTGTGTCGCAAACCTCTATAATTTTCCTATAAAATGTGGATAATTATCTAATGACTCTATTGAAATAAGAAAGATAGAATTAGGTAGTTAAATAAAGGTAAACAAAAAAACCACGTGACTTAGTTAACCGACTAAACGTAATACCAGTCTATTCAGTTGTCCTTCAAATTCCTTTATTGCATAGATCTCGAGAAAACTGGCAGACTGGTTATAAACTGGTCTTACGAAGGGCCCCGTTTTTTTTAATTCGTCGCCTTATAAATCTACACATCGTACAATACAAGACGTGTCGTCTGTTTTACTGAATTTTGATGTATTTTTCAGACGCCCGTGCCTAGTGTTGGAATGGATGAATCGTCATTGTTGCAATCATTGACTACACTTACCAGGAGAGCAAACCCAATCAGTCACACATCTTCTGATGTGATACAGGCAGTGTTGGAAGTCATTCGTAATTGTAAGTTATATTTAAGGATGCTATCACATTTTGAACTCGCTCAAGTTTAGTTATCTGAATCGCAACACAGCAACATTACGCGCACGCACACATTGAAACCATTGTTCGCTCGATTTTTATACGTAACTTAACTAATCTTGGTACTTGAAGATATTTTTTTTTAATTTTGCTGGTATTTATTTAGTAAAGTTAGTTGTAAGTTCGCAATCGAATTTGGTAAGTGTTATTAGTACTTACTATCTGCGTGATAATCATGTTTTTAGTATTGTTGAAGTTCATCAGTCAATACGTTCATTATTAGGTACCCAAAAACGACCTTAACATTTTAGTATTACACGGAACATCCACATTTATACCACAGTCTGCTGTTAGTTTGAAAATATGTACCTAAGTACTTTATTATTTTTGATGTCAATTGTTGGAGTATTACATAATCAAATACTAGCCTGGGAGTTTATCGTAGAGTTTCGTTGTGATATTTAAAAATAATCATTCCCTTATGAAAACAGTAAGTATTTTATTTACTTAAAAATTAAAACAAAGTAAATCAAAAGTAATTTATTCAAATTAGGCTGAGAATCAGCACTTTTCGAATGTCAAAATTACAAAAGACAGTCCCCCAAAACGCCCGCCCTTCACTTCTTAGTGCTTTCGCTGGGAAGAAGTGGCGCAACAAACTCCCCAGCAGCACAGCTGTCTTTTCACATAGAAAATATTTCAATGTACTACTACTATACTCCATAGGTTTAGGTAGCTAAATAAAGGTAAACAAAAAAACCACGTGACTTTCTTAACCGACTAAACGTAATACCAGTCTATTCAGTTGTCATGCTACGTCACAATTGTATTCTTCAATATAGCAACATTATAATGCACTAAAAAAATTACTGAATTGAAGAGTAAAACTGTGACGTAGCATGACAACTGGATATACTGGTATTATGAAGAAATTGGCCGTAAGTCGATTTGTCACAAACAAAAATCCGCCACCTTGAATAAAAAATGGATGTTATATTCGTAATCATCACCCCGAAAAACCCCAAAATCGACTATTAATATCGAATGTCTAAAAAAAACATTTCCATCATTTTAATTTGATTATAAAATAAATATTTATACAATCTTTATCCGTCATCTATATCCACTAAATAAATAAATTAAAAGTAAAAAAGTTTTTTTCAGATTTAAGAACTCATATTTACCTACTTAGTTTGAAAATTAAAATCAATCAGATCATCTTATTTACTTGTTTATCTACACAGGTAAATCTCGCAACAAGCTTTTATATCATATAACTTGTGTACTTAATGACGTTATAAGTTGATAGTAAAAGTTTTAAAGGAAAATTTTATTTTATTCTTTTTAGCGCATTTAACTAAAAGCTTGTTTTAAAAAAAAGTTTTTACTTTTAATTTGTTTTTTACTTTTTAGTTATCGCTTGACAGGTTTTTTTGTGGAGTTTAACTCGCATACGTATTCTGAGCAAGACCTTTCCATTTGATACCCATGTTGTAGGAAAGCATAAAAAACTTAGTCCGCTATGTTTAGAAGTCCGCCATATTGCATTTAGAGTAACGTCACATTGTTTTTTGAGTTATTCTCAGCAAGCCCTTTCATTTGATACCCATATTGTTGCAGTGCATTAAAAGTAACTAGTCCACCATCTTTAGATGACCGCCATATTAGATTTATAGTGACGTCACTTTATTTTTCGAGTTATTCTCAGCAATCCCTTTCATTTGATACCCATATTGTAGGAGTGCATTAAAAATAACTAGTCCACCATCTTTAGAAGTCCGCCATATTGGATTTAGAGTGACGTCATTTTATTTTTCGAGTTATTCTCAGCAAACCCTTTCATTTGATATCCATATTGTAGGAGTGCCTTAAAAATAAGTAGTCCGCCATCTTGGGCGTTCCGCCATTTTGGATTTAGAATAACGTCACACAGCTAACCATGCATTGTCATCCAAAGTAAACGTGCATACAAAATTTCAGCTCAATCGGTTGAAGATATCTGCTTCAAAATTTAGTTGCAAGAGTCCACCCGAACAAACATAGTTACATACATACATACATACATTGCAAGTTAAATAAAAGCTTGTAAAAATTACAACTAAGTATTTGTTTCTGAAACAAATACCAATAATCTTACTTAATTTTATTTCGGTCCGAAAAAGTATCAACTTCGTCCGACCTCAGTACACAACTCGGAACTCACTTTTTTACGTAATTATTTTTTGCGAGAAAGCGACACAGACGTGCTTGCACGAGCGCTTCTGAGCGCGGAATGACGAACCGCAAATGTCCGCGGGTAGAAAATGTATGGAGAAATTTGAGAGCGTTTCTTATTTGTCTCATAAATGAAAAAGTTATTTATTTATCTACAAAATATTTAGCTTGTCGTATAGAGGACTATATAAGCAACAATATCTTCTTATTTTTAAGTTAAAATATGCAGTGGATTTAGCTATATAGGTCCTTATTCAAACTCCTTTTTATTAAATTTTTTGCGATTACTGTGATGGTAAAAACGTATTTGTGTGAAAATTTTGTATGGGGCTATTTAATTATTATGGAGCCATTCTGGAGATGAATATATTATCTTTAATTTGAAACCAAGATATCCTTGCAGTTGCGACTCCAAATTCACTAAAATGGTACCTGAAAAGTACTGTTATTCGTGGAAAAATGTGATAGCGTCCTTAAAACCCCTGTGATATTAGTAAACAATCGATGATAGTGTATGCTTGACATTTTCACTTAAAATGAGAATACTCAAACATTTTGAATCCCTTCAAAATTACGACAGAGTGTCTGTGGAGTTTCTTGCCTGTTCTTCTCCATAGGGAGCTACTACGCTTAAGAATGGGCATTTGCTTCATATTTCTGCCTGGCCTTTCCCTTGAATATTCAAAAGTGTTAGTTATTGGTTTAATTGAAATGAATGCTTTGAGTTTGATTACAATTTACAAAGTTGTAAATCTTGCAAATGTTCTTACAACAAATTTCTAAGCTTATGTTTTGTTGCACGGACACTGTTACAGAAACACCTACAAATATGGAAATTGTAGTGACAAGTATACAATTTAGCGTAACACAAAAATTTACATACAACATGTGATATAAATATTATTATGTAATATTTTTGTTGCATTGTTCAATTCTAGAGACAGTAGTAGTGAAGAAGACAATATAGCATTAAGGACGCACAAAATACGCATCAATTTAACACGGAATTACGGATTCCACTTTGGTTGATAGATTCTGAGTAAGTAATTCTTCATGCCACAAAAATAAGTCACGCTCTCAATCCAACTCAAGAGTCTAACTTTGGAAATGGAACTGATTATAATTTTTACGTTCAGAAATAAAAGGGCAATAGAAAACTATAGAAAAAGGATAATTATATTTGCGTAATCAAGACCTCGGAAAAAAAACATATCGCCCAAAAGGCGAAATATGGAATATGGAACTATCGTGACCTTTACTGGATTTGACATCTTCCAATACAATTTCATCAAAAATATACAGTGAGGCGATTAGGTTATCACATTAATTAAAACTAAATATACACAATTAAAATTATTCATAACAATTAACATTCTAGCCGTGGTACGCGCATAACTTCCGAACGACTGCACCAAATTGGATAATTATTTTTTTGTTATGTTCGTATTCTCAGGAACAAGGTTTGTATGAATTTTTTTTTTTTGTTTTTCTATTATTTCTAAAATTGTTTATTTTATTGACATGATAACGTCTTATAAAATCAATGAACACCGGCTGCACGCACGAAAAAACTTGACTCATTATCACGTTCCGCCTGAGCCAAGCGTGCAAGCGAGAGCGCGGAACAAGCGATAGAGAGGCACGATATGACGTTAACACGTAAAATTATCGTCCGTAAACCGACTTTACAGACAACCATTTTTTTTTAACAGACTAATAAAAACTTAATAACCGCTGTACTGTTAAATGTGATAACCTAATCGCCACTGTATAATTTGTAAACTTACAACTGAAAACTTTTATGATTAGATTTACTTGTTATTGTAGACTCTACATATCGTACAATTATGTAGGGCGTCGAGAACTCGTGACATAGCCCTCATGCTTTGTGTTACGCTTTTAAAAAAATAGATTTTAAATTGTCTCGGTACATATGTATTTGAAATTTCTGTGTTACGCAAACTTTTTCTTCAATTTAACATGTAAAGTTTTGTGGCATTGGCCCCGGGCGTATTGATCGTATTTTGAGGGCGTTTAGAGAATATTGTTAAGGCCGAATAAGGCTACACTTTTTATTCGAGATACAAGTGATTTTATTCGCAGCTATACACTTATTCAAGTTTAGTTCAAATCATCATAATATCATATTTACCAAAAAAATATTAGATATTTACGCAACTGTTGTATAATAAGGTGTATGAAAACACGAACGTGGGTTTACATGAATAGTATCACATGAGTGTTTTAATACCTAATTATGTACAGTTGCATACAAGACTTTATCTACACCCATGTTATGAATCCTTTAGGTTCTGAAACCACCCTTGTAAGAACTCTATGTATATTCATGGAAATTTAATTGCTGAGTATCAAAGCTTGTATCATTCATTTGTGTAAACTACAAAGTAATACATTTTTCCAATACTAATATCGAACAATAAAAGTTAAATTTAAAATTAAAAAAACCCCCGACTCGAACAAAAACCTCTAAAAACTAAAATAATAATATATATTGGCCCTTTAAGTTTAATATAAGTTACAGGAAATGTTTTGATCCAAACGTCTTCACGTCGGGGCACGGCTAATGAAAATTGGAAGTTAACAGCAGCTATGTTTTCTACAATAGCATGCATTCATTATTGCTGGGTTTAAGCCTTATCTGTTTGGCGTTTCCATTAGCCGTACCCCGACGTGAGGACGTCTAAATCTCCGAGCTAATTAGACGAAAACTAAACATTACTTACAGCTTGGCAAAAAAGTCGTGAAAATAATGGTGGCGCTACTATCGTGCATGTTGTAACCCTATATAGTACGACGAAAACGGTTTTGATACTTCTTTTTTTTTTGACAATTAATGTGAATAGGTGGGTTTTATGAAAAAAAGAAAACCTCTGAAACGCTTGTTCAGCCACTGCCTAAAACGATAACATTTATAGTTATTTATTTTAATGAATTCAAAATAATCTTATTAGGTATTTCAAAATACCTTGATTTCAACTAATCCCACATTATGTAAGACAATTTCATATTTTACAAGACCTCAGATTAATTCAATAGGGTTTAGATCACAGTGACAAGTTGGAAGCTTTACTACTGTGTGACTGTATCCCACGATTCCAAGTTCTCCTCTAACCACAGGCAAAATGTTCCATAGTTGGTGTTCTAAACAAAAACTAAAAAAAAAAAATAATCAGAATCAATAATCAGAATCAAAAATGTTTTTCTCTAAGTATTCATCCATGTCTTGGTGTGAGCTTTTACCAAAACTCTGCTGGCTACCTGCAGATGTGTCGCTATTGCTGCTTTCATCTTGTAGGTTTATGATATTTTTTCAATGTCACTATACAGTTTGCCCCCTTCGAAAATAACCTTTTTCTATTTTCATGACATATTGACATGATTTTTTCCAGTCGTCAACTGAAATGCTCTGAAACGCTTGTTCAGCCACTGCCTAGAACAATAAAATAAAAACAACTGAACAATATTAACCAAAAGTATCAAAACTATACGAATGCGCTGCATTCTGAATGTGTTTTGTAAACATAACCTTAAATTCGTAAATGTACATTTCAATAATTGTATGAAAGGTTTATACTAGATATTGCACCTTGAAATACACACATTACATCTGATTACATGTATAAATATTAATTTTACCTGTCATTTCACCGGTTCTTTTATACACATCGTTGAGATTGGATAAAATTTGTCCGGCCTCGAGTTCCGACAAATATCTCACGTACACTACAAATTATCGCTCTTGCGGAACTGCGAATAACAGATCTGTTCTTTATGTACACAATGGGTCACCAGTATCACCACAATAACGCAAATAAATAAAAATAAACACGAGAAACAGTCACCGATTACAAGAAATGACAGAATATGTACCTTACTCGACGAGGCAAAGCGAGTGTTGCCAATGATTAAATATTTTAGTTCCGTTTCAGGACTTTCTTGCCAAACTGTAAAAGAAATACTCTTGTTTATCGAATTTTTTCAATTTCGGGCGGCCATTGTTGTTTACATCTTTAGCAAATTTGACGCGGTCGGACTTTAGATAAATCTTTAATCTTACCTATCTGTACTCTATCTTTAATAGCATGCCGTAACTTGACAGTTAAAGCTAAACAATGGGACAACAGTAAAACAAGTAGTGTTGCGATAGTGAACGAATTTGCGACAAGAATGAATGGTTAAAATAGTCCAATTAGCATTAATCTCAAATAATTTATTTGGACAGTCGACGGTGGGTGTCCGATTTCTGGCTAAAAACTTTTGAAAAAAAAAAACGATATTATGCATTTTGGTTCTCTTCCAAAATCGAGGATGGTTCCTTTGACCACTTTGCTTTACTACCCATATCGGACTTCGCCCTGAAGTCATGTTTGTGTGTGTATGTGACTGATTTGTAAGGTATAAGTACCGCGATACAATTTGTTTTTTCACATTTTCTACCAAATGTATTAAGACAAGTGCCGTCAATGATGCTGCCGCCCTGTCTAAGCACTTTAGCCGACCGCTAGATTAGGTGTATAATAAATTAATTATGTCACAATTTTGAAAACTTATTATTAACTTCGTATTACCCAGTAACTGGGTTGTGGAGGTCAGATAGGCAGTCGCTCCATGGTGGTATTCAGCTGCATCCGGTTAGACTGGAAGCCGACCCTAACATTGGGAAAAGGCTAGGCAGATAATGATGATTTTGAGAACTTATGTTAAATATTGTTAAATCTGTTGTCCAAATAGTAATTGTAAGTATTCATGCCGCCAGTGTTACAGGTTTATCCTAGTAATAAAATTTTTAATTAGTATCTACGTTATTTCTAAGATTTATACTGTATTTTACCTTTTTTTTGTAGACCACTGTATCGGACTAGGGTCCATTATTATTATTAAAATGGCCACCGAAAATTGAAGGCACCAATTTTGGTCATCGGCTTTTGTGAATCGCCAATAATATTGGTTTTTTTTTCAGCCTCGTCATTATCCTCTGACAAAAATCAAGGAAATGAATCTCGCACAAATGAAGCAACTAATTTGGACAGAGGTAGACCAAGCACTTCAAACATAAGCAGCAATGCAGTCAACGGATTCGGCCACTTCGCCAAAGGCCATAAAGTCGAGCCTGCACCTCCGGCAGCGGTCGCAAGCACCAGCAGATATCCTATCACCACGAACGTTGCGGCCCGAACGTACTCCAGCGGATCGGCCAGCACAGCCTCACTCACTCAAAGTGCAGCGCACACACCGACGGCGTTGCATCTACCCAACGCATCCCATCCTCCTGGCGCCCCCCGCCCGCCGAGCGCCGCCCATCCTCCTAGTGGCCTGCATCCCGCCAACGCCACACATCCTCTCTCTGTGAGGGCGGTGGCCGCTCCTGCCGCGTACTTGTCGTACCAACCGGCCGTCCCGCCGCCAGCTAGCCGAGGCTACTATTCACAGCCATATCCATCAACCTCCAACCGTAAGTTATGGAAATAGCAAAGTAAAACAATTGTAACTCTATTGTCTTGACCACTTGAGGGCATAATTTAATTTTTTTAATTTTTGTTCTATAGAAAATAGCGTTACTTGCATTTGCGTAGCTTGTTTATCTCAAGGTATTAAAACACGTAACTGGTACACAAGCGACCCTATATACCAATTTTCGTGTACTGATTTTTTTTTAAATTAATGGTAAATGACGGACAAAACTTGATTTAAGATGTCATTTTCCGTATATTAATACATTTTCAAAGCTTGTAATATTAGAAATCATTTTCTTTTATTTACTTTCAATGCTTGCACCAATTTATTAAGTACTGGAAAACTACTCGTACCTGTTATCAACAAAAACAAAACATCAACTCACATAAACTCACAAACACACCCTCACACACAAACTACTACTACTTTACTTGCTATCTATACCTATACACATACTTTATTTTTATAATAATGTCTGAAAGACGTACTAAATAATAAATACCGAATAAACGGGTAACTAAGAAAGTTAAGATGAATTATGTATTAATTTTGTTTTTTATTATTGTTAGTAGGTAAAATGGTTGCTAAGTACTCGCTCACAGTTATTTGGAAAAAACCTTTGTCTTGTTTTTTTATTAAATGTTGTTTCCTTTTACCATAAAACTAATCAAGCTTATGAGAGTAATACCTTGATAACAGGTACAAATAGTTTACCAGTACTTAGTAAATTGGCGCAAGCGTTAAAAGTAAATTATTTCTAATAGCTTTAAAAATGTATTAATGTACGGAAAATGACATCTTTAATCAAGTTTTGTCCTTCGTTTACTCTTTAATTTTCATAAAATCGGTAAGTAAGTACACGAAAACTGGTACAAGTGGTCGCTTGTACCAGTTTACGTGTTTTTTATACATTGAGAAAAACTAGCTACACAAATGAAAGTTACGCTATTTTCTAAAGTATAAAAATATTTAAAATATTAGTTATGCAGTCGTATTCTAAAAATACTCAAGTATAACAAACCCAAATTTCGAATATTTCAGATGGAATATGTTAAAGCTACAATACCTTTAAATCGCTCTCCTGTAAAGTTGTGTTTATGCACTTGAATTAGTATACGTAGGACCCGTCGTTATGCAACAAACACAATCCAGAAAGTTTTCTGAGGCCATGTCCCTATGCCCTGGACTATAAGTGTTTATATTTCGGAATGTCTTTCAGATGTACCTAACATTCATCAATCGTACCCTAACTCTCCTGCACGAATGGCACTGACGCCTCAAGTACCGGCGCGGCCCTCAACCTCGGCGCCGGCACCGCCTGTGCAAAACGCTCAGGAACTACAATATGTATGCTATGGGCAGATATCCTCCCCAGCCACATAATTATCCTCCTTTCCCATAAACCTGACGAGGTATGTACACCTCGTGATTTGATGACGACGCTATATATGCGAATTTTTGTTACATTTAAACCTGCATTAATAATAAAACTATCTCATTTGAGTATTATTCGTATCCGTATTTATAACCGTATTTTGAAACATATATATATATATTTTAATTTAAATGTACGTTATCGTTTCTTATTGATTCTAAAATTATATTATTTGTTTACAGATCTATTAAAGTTAATACTCAAATTAGCTAGTTCATTCATACAGGTCCATAGTTTTTAAGAACAAAAAAAGCCTTTGCTAACACTATGTTCACGAAAGCGAGCGCATACTTGTAGATTGAGCGTGTAGCCGCGCCTGTATTATATTTTTTTAAACAACATTTATCTGAATTTATATTTAAAATAAAAATCTGTGCTGTTGTGCAAAGTTACCTCGACATGTGAGTGGGTGTGACCTGGGTCCCCTTGCTTGAATAGAGTTTATCCCGTATACCAATGTGCTTATTTCAATGAATAAAGAGTGATATGATGAACATTGAATATTATGCCGACTTATGGTTGTCTATGTTAACATGATGGGTTGTGTAGGTAAAAATAGTAAAGGTAGTAATAGAGAGCAGTGCACTTTTTCACGCTCGTATTTTTCGGAAATTCGACGAACATACTTACGCTTGACGACTTTTGTCGCCCATGTATCGTCTCAAACTACTATAGTAAGTCCCAATATTATTAAGAGGTGTAGTTGTTTGAATGAAGGAGTTAATAGTCGAAACTGCTCACACGATTTAATCAATTCTTTCACTGTTAGAAATCTACGCTATTGCAGAGTGTCATAAGATATGTTTTATGATAAAAACACGCGGACGAAGTCGCAGGCAGAAGCTAATGTAAAACAAAGTCGCTTTTCATGTGTCTGTGGCTGTGTGACTGACTACGTTGTTATTCTAAACGTAGCAATGGATTTTCAATACTCAATCTCTTTATTGCTTTACCATAATGTGTACTTAGGTGGTAACTATATAATTTAGATAATTATGGACCCTGTAGGGCACAGTAAAAGGGTAGGAGAGAGGAAGCCCTGTTTTATTTTAGATCGGTTTCATCATTATTTAGAGAAGTTATTCCGGAAGGTTTATATGTATAAAGGCCTGTTCAAACCTAAGCGGTATTCGCTACCGTCTGCGGTAGAAAAAACCGAGTGTGTATGCGGTAATGTTTCTGTACACACCAAAGCGGATTTCGCCGTCCTTGTTATAGAATAGAATATAGAATACCGAGTTCGAGGTTTCGTCCACCAAGCGAAACAATACCTATGCGGTACTATGGCACCAATTATTCCGCTCTAGCCGCGGAACTTGATACTAAATACCTGAATGAAACCCGCGCGGTATGTACCTCTACCCACAGCGGCAGTGAATACCGCTTAGGATTGAATAGGCCTTAATTGGTATGTTTAATACACTAACGTTTAACTTACATAATTATACAGATGTTTCGATATTTTGTCAAGTCGTAAAAACCATGCGAAGCAAGTGCGAGTCGGTAATAAATATGAGCCCGTTTTATTAGCATTGGGGGGTATAAAAGATTAGTGATGTTGGCAGACAAGTCGTCCTCATGACTTGTCTGCCAACATCACTATGCTGATCATCATCATGCTTGCGATCTCATCCTTCTAAAGAAGGAACATTCACAGACGTACATAAGCCGGTATTATATTTACGTGTACACAATAATATATGTAGTATCTAGTTGTAAGTTAACATTATAGAAGAGTACAAAATCTTAAAATTTTATTTAAGATCAATAACAATACAAAAACTAAAGCTAGGTACCGAATATTCCTAAAAAATAGACATTAGAAACTTATGTTGTTCCAATAAAGTATGTTCATAGGATCGATGTATGTACGAATAGGTTTAATTAGTCATAAGTTTTTTTTTTTAATTAATGGTGCTACTTCTATTGAAGGAAAATAATTTACAAAAATACGGTCAAATGAGAGCTGTATTTGTTGCCTGAAGTTTGCGTGTTCTATATAATTTACAACATGAGCTCTGCTACTTACCAGACACGGTAATCAGTTACCCGTCCAACTCCCACTTGACTACTTTTTGTACATTTTTTATGAGACTACAGCAATTTTTGTATTCAAGATAAAACTGTGATATGTAACTCTTTTGAGACTGACCTTAAATTAATTTATCTTAGATTGACTGACTAGAAAATATAATGGTAGGGGGGAAGCCCAGAGGGTTTTTTTATGCAAGCATATTCAGGCCGAAGAGTTGATAGCTGAGTAGGTGTGGCATGAGGAGAGAACACCGAGAATATCTTTAAAAAGTTTCTGATAGGAGCTCCGTGGTCAGGAGTCCACTTTCAGATTTCAAAAAAGGGCCGAAAATAAAGTGATCTTTAGAGGCGTTGATTTTGGCATGATCGGGTGTGGCCTAACCCATAATGACTTAAATAGGCAAATCTGATGAAGAAATTGTGGGCTTTCCCTAAATCTGACGATTTTGAAAACTCAGATTTGGACCATTTCTTAAAGGATATTCAGTGCGAATAAAAGTTATCTGTGCAAGTGTTACATGTCCGGATAGTAAATATATAAATATCTGACTGATTGATGGAGCCTTTTGGCAAATATGAAGAAATTTCATCAATTAAGAAAATTACCCAAAAGTGGTCATAATCTTGCATTTATCCCTAAATCAAGGAACCCAATAGCTTCGATTACTATTTGAATTGGAAGGTGACACGTTTGTGAAGATTTCTCGATATTCAGAAGTTTTAAAATTCTAAACACTTGAACGTTATGATGAAAAGTTAAGTAGCAAAATTAAAACATCGTCGGAGTACACCATAAATAAAGTTGATTATTTTAACATTTTATTATTAAGTAAACCAATTATTTGAAAAACATCCTCATCTTGTGTGCTACCTGACGAACTAGCAACGTTTTATAGAATATTGATAGATGCCCGTCAATTGTTTGATAAAGGTGGAAAGCCATACTTGCTAAAAATTAACGAAAACATTAAAATAACGACTTGTTTACGTCGTAATACTTTTCTATTCGAGGTTTTATTGTAGCTACGAACCTCTGCGCTCGATATCGTTACTGATATCGCTTCCAATTCTCAGTGACATAAGTCCCAACACTTCTGCTTAGGTCGCCAGCTGCTAGTTAACTAGATTAAATGAAAGATCAGGAGATTCAAATAAATGTCTAACTGATTTCTAAAAGAGGGGAGGTTATCAGTTCGTCTGTATATAAGGTGACTGGTAATTAGTGACCGATACTTAAACACGTGATTGTACTCATGATAACAAACAACTTTTACTATGGGACCAACCTGAAATTGCGAAAAAAAAAACTCTAATTACGAGTCACCCTATATATACCTACAGGTGAATGTTTCAAGTCAGCATGGATGACCAAATCCGAAACTATATCGACGCTTGAAAGGCAAAATTGAATAAGCGACATAGGACTAACTTTACAGGCGAACAATTTAAAGTTTAACTTTTCAGAATAAAAAAATAATATTTCCAAAATAGTACCTAATAATTACGCCTGTGTGGGATGATTACAAGAGTTTAAATGTTTTTTTTTTTCTGAAACTTTTATCCGTTCTCCTGTAAAGTTAGCCATATGTCGCTTAGTCAATTTTGCCTTTCAAGCGTCGATATGTAATACCGAAAAATTCTTAACCTTTTCACCGCCAAGCACTTCTATAGAAGTTCGGGATTTTCGTGCCACCAGCGCCACAACTTCTATAGAAGTTGTTCATTTTAACTATCTTATTAAAATAAATTTACTGTGATTAAAAGCTTTGTTCCATTTTATTATTTAAGATAGCACTGTCTACTACCCTGTTTTTTATTTTTCTACACAAAATAAGCCCTAGTTTGTTCTAAAATCGGCAAAAACAGAAAATCCGAATTTTGTTACTTTCCTCAGAACGCCAATCACTTCATATCAAGTTGGCCAGTGATGTGCCGTGAAAGGTTGATTTCACCATTGAAATATTTATAAATACAGAAAGTTACGAATATCGAAAACAATTTGAGGTCAATAAAATATGAACTTAGTTATCTACTTCATTACAAAGGATAGTAGATGAATTTCGACCTTCAGGTAGATGCCGATACGTAATTATAAAGTTGTTACCAATTCTTGTCGATAGTTATTTTCCCATCTCTACAAAACAATTGGTCGTCTATGCCCCTGTGCGCCACCGAGTGCCACGAACTACTATAGAAGTTGGTCAGTGACGTCATAGGCGTGCGGCTGTCAAGGTCACTTTGGCATAGTGCAGCACAAAATCGGATTCGCGCGCACGCATCTTTCTTTCTTTCACTTGATAACAAATAGAAAAATGAGTGAAGAACTTGATTCGGACGAACTTCTTAAAATTTTGCAAGGTGTGGAATCGGACTCGGAGTATTTTGTGGAGAACATTGAACCAGAAGATAATTCTGAGGTACCTATGTCTAACTGGATGATAATAATAATTTTTATTCATCAAAGAGTAGGAATTCATAAGTATGTAAAATGTCCGGTGAGCCCAGTATCTCCAGATGCACTGTAATTACAGTAGATTTAGGTACTGTTTTTGTACTCCATACACTATTATGGTAAATACAAATACAACATGAGTTAAGAAAAGAACAGAAGCAACACTTAAAAAACAATGCTTTGATAAGTACACGGCTACAAGCGTGATAGAATTTAAATATATAGTTACTTTCCATTTCAAAAAACACTTTAAAAACAATTAAAAATTCTGCCACTTAGATACCTACGGTAAAAAACGTTAACTGAAGTTATTAAAAAAAACACAGGAATAAACAAAAATAGAAGAAAGAAAGACCATAGACCCCATCCCTGATCAGAATCGAATTCAACGTGCCCTCAGTGCCAATAACTTGATATGAAGTTAAAGAATGAGATCATGAAACAAATAGAGATGTACCCCATTCCTTATAGTTCTAATTGAGTTATGTATTAGTTTCTTTGATACTCATAATTTATACTGTTTTTTCTTATTAAGGATACTGTGAAACAAAACAAATCTGGAAATATTTAATCAGTTTTTATTTATATTCGTAAAATCAACTTTAAATCTTAACTTTACGCGTACAAATCTTATTCATCGATATGACGATATCCCCATCACTACTGTTTACTATATATTTAGTTATACATTTATAGCTTGGCGCTCGGCGAGGCATTGCGTTTTGTGTACGTTGGCGGCGAAAAGGTTAAAGGAGTCACGGGGTCGATTTGATATGTCGAATGTATGTGTGTATGTTGTTTGGTATGTGAATATTAAAACTGCATCATTTAATTTTTGAAAAAATCAATTGCTCTAGTTAAAATCGAACACGTAGATTTTGAAAAAAAAAACCCTGCCTGTTTTATTGTACCCTCCGATGGTGTCGTTAATAAGGATCAAATTCTGGAAAGAAATGATACACTTGTCCACTTTCCTTTACTTTGCTGTGTATAATTTCTTTCCAGAATTTTTTCCTTATTAATGACCCATTTGGAGGGTGTAAGAACCTCATTTTTTGAAGTTGGTTAATAAAACAGGCAGGGTTTTTTTTTTCAAAATCTACGCGTTCGATTCCTAGCAAATGATTAAAAACAAAAATTAATAATGCAGTTTTAGTATTCATCAAATCGACCCCGTGACTCCTTTAAGAATTTTTCGGTATTACCTATAGTTTCGGATTTGGTCATCCATGCTGACGTGAAACATTCATAAATCGGTTAGAAATAAATTTGAATCTCCTGATCTTTCATTTAATCTAGTTAACTAGCAGCTGGCGGCCTAAGCAGAAGTGTTGGGACTTATTTAACAGAACTCTCATAACGAACTATCACTGAGAATTGGAAGCGATATCGAGCGCAGAGATTCGTAGTTACAATAAAACCTCGAATAGAAAAGTATTACGACGTAAACAAGTCGTTATTTTAATGTTTTCGTTAATTTTAGGAAGTATGGCTTTCCACCTTTGCCAGCTTTATCGAACAATTGACGGGCATCTCTCAATATTTTTTAAAACGTTGCTAGTGCGTTAGATAGCCCATGAGATGTAGTCAACGAATAACCCAAAAGGAGGTGTAGAGTGCGTGAGCTGGGCCCTAAGGTCCCCGCATCTAGGAGGGGAACCGGAGTAGGGGTGGGGGGGGGGGGGGATAAAAGTTCCCACTTGGAGTTTTTCGCTAATATCTTTAAAACGGTGCGTCTTAGATAAAAAATATCTTCTACGTAATGAAAGCTAATAAAAATTTCTACAATTTTCATCCAGGCACTTTTTTCGAATTCCTACCCATTTTAAAACTACACGTTCCGGTGAAGTGAAAATTTTCGAAAAAAGTACTGTTATCAAACACTAGCTGTTGCCTGCTACTTCGTTCGCGTTATTTTGGGATAAAAAATAGCCTATACGTCAATCTAGGTCGTAATCTATCTACCTACCAAATTTCATCCAAATTCATTCAGCCGTTGAGTTATCGAAACTTATCTATGTACTAGCAGCATCCCGCGGTTTCACCCGGAATAAGTTTCCTGTGGGAATATCGGGATAAAAACTATCCTATGTCCTTTCCTGGGACTTAAACTATCTCTATACCAAATTTCATCTAATTTGGTTCAGCGGTTTAAGCGTGAAGAGGTAACAGAAAGACGGACACCAGTCGAGCTTTTCAGAGCGTGATGCTCGAAAACTGATTAGAATTTAGAAAAAGTGTGACAAAAGTTGTAGAAAATTTTATTAGCTTTCAGCTCTCTCCCACCAACTGAGAACGCAGCTAAACAGCATTGTCCTATACAGTTTTTCTAAATTCTAATCAGTTTTCGAGCACCAAGTTCTGAAAAGCTCCGCTGGTGTCTGTCTGTCTCAACACGCTTAAACCGCTGAACCGATTTAGATGAAATTTGGTATAGAGATAGTTTGAGTCCCGGGAAAGGACATAGGATAGTTTTTTATCCCGATATTCCCACGGGAAACTTATGCCGGGTGAAACCGCGGGATGCTGCTAGTACATAGATAAAAGTTTCGATAAGTCAACGGCTGAACGGATTTGGATGAAATTTGGTAGGTAGATGGATTAGGACCTGGATTAACATATAGGCTACTTTTTATCCGGATATAATGCGAACGAAGTAGCAGGCAACAGCTAGTGTTTGATAAATGTAGTTTAATCGAAAAAAAAAAACACTTTTCCGGAACGTGTAGTTCGAAAATAGTGTCTGGATGAAAGTTGTAGATAACTTTATTAGCATTCATTACGTACAAGATATGTATTTTCTGCGACGCACCGTTTTAAAGATATTAGCGAAATACTCCCCAGAAGAAATCGCTTAGGGCGGCGCAGCTCACGCAGTCTACAACTTCTTTTTTAAGTGGACTAATGAGGATGTTTTTCAAATAATTGGTTTACTTAATAATAAAATGTTAAAATAATCAACTTTATTTATGGTGTACTCCGACAATGCTTTAATTTTGCTACTTAACTTTTCATCATTACGTTCAAGTGTTTAGTATTTTCAAACTTCTGAATATCGAGAAATCTTTACAAACGTATCACCTTCGAACTCAAACAGTAATCGAAGCTATTGGGTTCCTTGATTTCGGGATAAATACAAAATTATGACCACTTTTGGGTAATTTTCTTAATTGATGAAATTTCTTCATATTTGCCAAAAGGCTCCATCAATCCGTCAGATATTTATATATTCACTAACAGGACATGTAACACTTGCACAGATAACTTTTATTCGCACTGAATATCCTTTAAGAAATGGTCCAAATCTGAGTTTTCAAAATCGTCCGATTTAGGGAAAGCCCACAATTTCTTTATCAGATTTGCCTATTTAAGTCATTATGGGTTAGGCCACAACAGATCATGCCAAAATCAACGCCCCTAAAGATCACTTTATTTTCGGCCCTTTTTTGAAATCTGAAAGTGGACTCCTGACCACGGAGCTCCTATCAGAAAATTTTTAAACATATTTTCGGTGTTCTGTCCACAAGCCACACCTGCTCAGCTATCAACTGTTCGCCCTGAATATGCTTGCTCAAAAACCACCTGGTCCCCCCCCCCCCCCCCCCCCCCCATAAGCTTTCTTGTAATCTAAAGTAACAAAAAAACGACTACAAGCTAAGTACTTAATAACAGACAACACTGATCAAAAAATTATTGCAATCTCTAATAATCTTCGATCAAGAATACACTAGGTACAGTATCTCGAACAAAACTCATGGCTCAACTGACGCGATTGATAGATAGTACTGTACATTTATATACTTAATTTGAAAAATATATATATAAAGGTATTTTAAATATTTTGAACTTCAGATTATTATCAACCTTAATGCTCGTTCATAAAGTTAAATTATGTTTGCGATATACACTGCCGTTTTAATTAAAAAGGGCACATCTAACATTTTTCATGAAATTGAGTTATATATATATATGTCCGGAATCAGGAAAAAAGGCCTATCCGGATATATATAACTCAATTTCATGAAAAATGTTAGTTGTGCCCTTTTTAATTAAAACGGCAGTACAGATAGCGCCATCCATGAACATGCGCCCCACTTGTCTTCCTAATCGCTGACAGTATAAGTGTGCAACATTCCGCTAGTGGTTAAGTTTTGTCGATACACAGTAATTACTTACTAGTGGGTAATTAGTGTGTATCAAAAAACTAAAACAGTAGCGGAATTAACTAGCGATTAGTAAGAAGAGTGGGGCGCGTCTTCGTGGATGGCACTATCTATATCAATGTTAAGAACTGTCTGTCATCGGAGAAAATGTAAAACAAATTGGCTTGAAGCTTGAAAATCGAAGTAATTTTGAAATAAGTACATAAATTATATTTATTCTAAAATGAAACTTAAAATCTAAGCAATTGGGTTGAAAAAAAAAATATGTTGGTAATTGATGATTAATTCTATTTTTGATACGCTAACCCTGAACCTGTATTCTTTATCAAAGCTTACAATTTGATTAATAAAATTGTTAGCAAAGCCGGAAGACGTTCATCGCATTTGTTTCAATTCTGGTACACACAATATAGTCGGTATAGATTGTCTAATTTAAAATTACTCGCTCCTCCGCCATATTTTGTATACATTTGTACGTAACAAGCAGTGGCGCACAATTTTAAATAAGATCGGCTATGCATCTGTGTAATTATTAAAAAACAATTGTACCGAAACAAATGCGCCCTAGCTCGGATAAAGAGCGGTGTTTTTGATCAGTGTATTAATTATGTAAATAAGTGTTTCAATTATAATAATATTATGTACTTTATGGAAACGCACTGCATGAAGGAGAAGTTAAATATTTCCTTTTACTAACGGCCAGTTTCTTCACCAATACAGATAGTACAATCTACGAAGACGCGCCCCACTTCTTCTTCTTAGCGTGTCGATAGCAATCTAAATGTACTAGGCCCAGAATTCGGCTACTTGCTTGCGCCCCACTCTTCTTCCTAATCTCTTACAGTACAAATGTGCAACATTCCGATAGTGGTTTAGTTTTTCGATACACACTAATTACTTATTACTTAGTGGGTAATTAGCGTGTATCGAAAAAACCAAACAATGGCGGAATTAACTGGCGATATTACGATTAGGAAAAAGAGTGGGGCGCGTCTTCGTGGATTGCACTATCTGTAGTAACAGCCAAAGTAACGTCACAAAAGTCAAAGTAACGGTTACATTTGTTTCTTCACTATTTTAGCTGTTACTTGAATGAAGAAACACATGCTGTAGTATCAGTAAAGGTCAAGTAAAAGTCAGTTTGACTGATTACTTTAGTTGTTGATGAAGAAACTGGCCGTAAATCAGTATTTAACTTATCCTTCCTTCCTCACATAACTTTTTTTTCCAAGTGAATTCAGACATTCTGTCTTAGGATTAATTAAACTAATCCATGAGGGCAATAAAGATCAACATAGTGCATAATGCTACAATTTACTTTGTGACTGGGTACAGTCTTACCCATTCTCCTTTGACAACTAGTAATGAAAAAGAAAAACATAGGGACACTTCTTATTTAGTTTATGAAATATCTTTTAAATTGGTCCAATATTGGAGCAGGAAAGAGCGAGAGCCAAACCTCGAATTGCAACTTTTTACTTAGGATTTTTCAAACTGTGTAACATTTTAGAATTTTTGCCATATTTTTTATAAATATTTTGTAAGTTATCTGACGTATGTACCTGACATTTTACTTGAATTGATAAGAGAATACAGTTCCTAATCAAATTATAATAAATGTGTTTTATTTCTTGACGGAAGTTTTTAATCGGTCGTCGGTTGATGACCGATAAACCATGGGGTCTACTAAGCTTTGCGTTGCACTGCGTGAGTTTTTTGATTGACTAGGCGACTTCCTGCGCGCGCAACTCTAGACAAGCGAAGGTAAACTATGCTCTTATTTCCCAAGGAGTCTTTGGTCAACTGGACCCACTCGAACTGGACCCGCGGGTCCAGTCGACTTTTCCGTGACTACCGCCACCCCACCAACGCCAATCGCTTCCATATTTGGTAAATAATTAGTACTCGAACAAAAAAATTGGTACCTTAGTAATTTTCGAGAAAATCGACTTTGAAGGTGGTCCTGCGGTAATCACGCTCCCTTCAGCAGGACCACCATGAACGCCGGGCATGTTACAGCTATTCTAAGTACTTATACAAATATTTAGTACCCTTGTATGTGATTCATTTCGTAAAAAAAACAGAACTGAATCATTTCAACAACAACAACAGCAATCGTTCAGCAGGACCACGATTTTGAATGTTGATTCCAAGTTTGAGAAGCTTCTCTTTCCTCAAACCTACACAGAAAATTAGTACCCTGCAAGATAAAATTAGTACACCAGTACTTTACGAGAATATGCTTTTGTGCATCAAGGCGGTCTTTGATGATCGAACGCATAATTCATATCTATATTCTTCTCCAATTATTTTATAGCGATGTTCAGATGCTTTTCTGAATAGATGCATGTTCTTTTTAACAAATAAAAAATGTCCATTTCAACCGCGCGGCCAGCTCATAAAATTTGATGAAACTTTGCCAGGAATTAGTGGTAATTTGTTAATATACACACCTCTTTTCCTGAATTTGTTGCAAAAAAAACTAAGACGCTATGGCCAAAAATAGTTGGCCGGTAGAACCGCCACTTGCCGTAGTCATCACCTGTGATTACACAGAAACTAAATAATGCAGTCAAATATGTACAAGCAACTTACGTGTTCGTTATATATAAAAAAGTACACTGTGGTTGTGCGTGTAGACTAGCGTCTAACTGCTACTATCTCTGTCGGACACGAAGCCAGGTGAGACAGCGTGCTTTTTGGCCATGACCACCAGTGAGTTCGAGCTCGCGACTAGTTCCACCTTAACCGTCCGGCCACGACTTTTGGCTTAGCGGCGCGGTTTCTTTTGTCTAGCGTTGACGCTGCGAGCGACCAGTGCGTCGTGGCATAGTTCATACATTTTCGTATATAATTTGTTTTTACCGCCAGCCGTCCCACGCTAAGCTTCCGCTGATAGCGCCGAGTTCGTGGTCAGGCCGTAGGCGGCGAGCGGTAAAAACAAAATATACTAAAATGTATGAACTATGCCACGGACGCACCGGTCGCAGCGTCAACGCTAGACAAAAGAAACCGCGCTTGCCGCTAAGCCAAAAGTCGTGGCCGGGCGGTAATCTCTAGTTTATAATAGTAGTCTATGGGCGGTAACGTCCCACATGTACAGACGCCAGCACATCAACCTACACCTAACTGTCAAATTTTCCCAATCAACATTGAACCTTATGCTTTAGCGATAAAGTTGAAAATCTATTACAGAAATCTGACAGATTGTAGTAGGTTGATGTGGTGGCGTCTGTACATACCGTCTGTCAAAGAGTATAATAGAGAGCCCTCTTGTGCCGTTTCGAAGCATACAGATTCGAAACGCCGTCTACATATGTGAGTGGTTGACCAAAAAGGGACCTCAAGGGAAAATAATTGATTTCGAGTAAATCGCGTTTGAAATTTCGTGTAGAAACAAATTGCGGCATGTTTTATGTCAGTATGCGACTTCGTTAGTGAGTGTCAACACGTGTTTGCGGTTACTACGTTATTGGCGACTTATTTAGTGTCAGTTTCTTGTCTTTATGTGCGTCTGACATCACAAAAACTAATTTTTCCAAAACTGCCTCGGCTCACAAAAAAAAATCATAAAAAAAACACTACGGCACCTAAAAATATTCTGGTTAGACCAAAACAAAGCTAAAAGACCACAGATTAAAAAATTAAAAAAAAAAAAATAACGGTTTCCAATCCCTCCAGCATAGCTATTCACAAACATACGATTCACTATCGTATCGACAATGACACTTTTTCGATAACCTGCACCCTAATTGCGTAACACACTATTACTCTCAATTTGAATCATTTTGAAGTTTATTACTAATCCATTGCTCCAAATGTTCGAAAAATGTGTTTGCTTAGCAACGTAAATAACGCAATGAATGTTGTTGAACTGTCAAAATGAAACCCATTGCTACTGATAGTGTGTTACGCAATTGCCCTGCAGATTTCTGAACCGAAGGACTGGCAAAACGCTATTCACACTTTCACAGATCCGTATGGAAGGGTTTTTTTCTCAACCGACTATAGGTGTGTATCCGGGGAACGCTACAAAATGGTAGTAAATAGATATTCGTGGTAGAAAATTTTAAGTGGTACAGACGCCAGCACATCAACCTACTACAATCTGTCAGATTTCTGTAATAGATTTTCAACTTTATCGCTAAAGCATAAGGTTCAATGTTGATTGGGAAAATTTGACAGTTAGGTGTAGGTTGATGTGCTGGCGTCTGTACATAAATTATTTTTATTGAGTGTTTCATTAAGAGCAACTATAGATTATAATCTATAGTTGCTCTGCATCGAGTAACTATTAACAAATAAAAAACAGTAAACAATGATTTTATTAATAAATCAAAACCAGATTTCTATTAAACTTGCTTTGTAAACTTCAACTATCTGCCAAACCTGGAATAATAATGTTATTTCTATCTATTTTTCCGAACTTTGATAAATATTATGAAGTGAAAAATTAGTTTTTCACATAAGTACCTATAAGAAATCATTTTACTTTACTTTCTTTTAGTTCTATTGGGATTGCGGCTAATGAGTGCATGCTACCAAAGTAGGGATTTATTTAGTTGATAATATGGCGTACACAGACTGGAAGCGCGGATCGGCAAACGGATCCGCTGCGTCCATTAGGGTCCGATGAAGAGACAATATCTCCTGCCTCTGTTGATCTGCGGCACGACCCCTTTAGGGTATATAAATGTTCTGTGGGCACGACGATGGTCTCCAGATTGCAAAATCACGTACTCCATCTACTCAAATAATTTAAAACAAAGTCTAGAACGAGTTTAAGTGTTACGTAGATACGTATGTAACCACCTTAAATTTTATATGCAGCGGTCAAAACAATATTGTAACTTTACATAAATACATAAATTATGTAGATAAACTACACTTAATGCGTAGATTATTTTTGTATAAACAATATTTGTTGTTCGATAACACTTCAGACAGCAAATACCTGTCGGAAGAATTGATGTCTTCATACCGTATATGAACTGTCAAAATTGAACGGTTTCGGATTTGTGAATAGCGATTAAAGGAATTCGTCGAAATCATTGACGTTCGATACGGTACCAAACCGTATCGTAGCTTTGTGAATAGCTATGCAGGTCCCTTTTTGGTCAACCACTCACATATCTTGACGGGAACTATGGCTCCTTCTATGTATGGCTCTATGACAGGAATAGCTATAGGTGATCATTCAAATTTTCTTGCTTTTTGCAAATAATATCTGTGTTTACGTCGTATGATGTGTTTTATCTACATCAACTCGACGTTTGATGTAGATAAAACACTCAAAAACTAATAATTAAACACAAAATGGACACACGAAATACAAACAAGCGCAAACGCAAGTTGCGGCGACCATATTGTGATTGTGAGTGATGTTGCCATAATATGTAACACACACAATATGGATTTCCGTGATAAGGTTACCAGAATTGATAATGCTGGACAGCAATGAAATATAATAATGTGATAATTTTGATGAAATATGTTACAATATTCTCTGAAAAAATACTTTATATAATTAGAGAACTTAGTTATTTGGTTTCCTTATTTTCGTTAAAGTTGAGATTACAGAGACATCTATCGATAATTATGAAACGAATGTTATGTAAAGTTTCTCGGCCAAGTAAAGTAGATGGCGGCTCTTTCTTTACTGAAGTTGTGCTTGTTCTAACTGTCTCCCCCCGGTCGACAGACCGAAAAATACCGAAAATAGTGAAAATAAATAGACTGAAATAGACATATTTCAGTCTATTTATTTTCACTATTTTATTCCTTTCTTTCTGTCAGCTGTCAACTCAATAAGTCACGTCATGTCATTTTGTTCTTAGAGGTTGTCTTTCAGAAACCGGTTGACAGTGTGCCGAGTATATTTATGTTATCACCTATGTTAGACCAGAAGCGGAATAAAACAAATTACTAATTAAGTAACCTACAAAGTTAAATTTTTTACAAATCATTTTTAATTAGCAACAAGCACATAGGTAAATAACAAGTGCATAAGAATATTATAACACGACCCCAATCAATACTATAACGTCCCTAGAATACGTCCGTTGCATCCGAACCCAAGCAGCAAACAGACAGACCCAGCGCCCGTTGACAGCGCACCATGCCTTTTTTTTCTTATAAACTGTCACTCGGACCGTGTAGGTTGGAAGAAGGAGTACCAAAGACGGCCGTTCCTGATAGCGTGACGTCCTCGACCGCAGCATCATTCGCATCAGATCCATCTCTCATGACCTGGAGGCCTACCACAAGCTCTTAACGCGATCCATTTTAGGACCTAAACTGAACTGTTCTTCTAATTCGTACCTTTACGTCAGTTTAACGATTTAGTTTAGGCCGTGCCATCTGCTGACAGCGATTGTCCCAAAATGAGTCGCAAGTTTTGGTTTCATTCATACTTGTTTGCTACCATGACGTCCATAGAGCAGCTCAAGCGATGCAGCTTAGGAACCTAAACTGAAATGTCTTCTTTTTGAATCGTTTTTAATTAGATCATGGTAGGCCACCAGGCCAACATCATTATGTTGATCATTGTTACGTATGGAAAACATTTTTAATAAAATAAATTAGTGAGTGAGACGTCGCTACTGCGACCTTACGCATATTTACAATTTTCTATCGAAATAAATAAATACGTCAAAAACCATAACCTCCTTTTTGTTTTAAGTTGGTTCGTCTCCTAGCTCGCAAGTAGGGAATGCAATCCGGACTATCCGTAATCCGAAAAATCCGGATATCCGCACATTTTTACTAGACTTCCAAATCCGGATTTGAAAATCGAATCCGGATTTTTTGAATAATAAGAAATTGTTACAAAAAAATTTAAACGAGCGAAATCGCTGTTCGCGCGTCGCGTCTCGCGAAGTCGCGAGTGTCGAGTCTATCGTCTCTGGGGGGAGCAAGCGGGGCAGGGTTTCGCTATGCCAAATAATCAAATATCAATTGATCGACCACTATAAATCGAAAGTCTAAGGCCCCTCGCCCACGGCGACTTTTTGCATAGATACAGTCGCGATGCTGTAGCGCGTTAGTAGCGCGTTGGCATCGCTTCTGTAGCGCGTTGCAAATGTGACTAACGCGCGTTGGTAGCGATGCTGTCACATGTTTAAGAAACGCGCGACAGCATCGCTACAAAAAGTCGCCGTGGGCGAGGGGCCTAAATACTCGAACGTTGATAATATAGAATGGTTAATAAATCTAACATTCAATATATCGTACACTCAATACATCGAGTGTTCAAAATATCGAATGTTTGTTTGATTGAGCGTTCAACGCGTCGCATATTCTATCGAAATATCAATAAACCACATTTTAATCTTTTATTACTATCTTTTATAGGTACATTTTTAAATTTTGTGTGTATTGCAATTGCACGGAGAAACTATTAAATCCATGTTGTTTTTATTATTTAATATTTTTTCAATCGCATTATCATCCCTTTTGCCTCTTTTTTTGTGGTGTAAGTGTTCCCAATCCCTCGTTTGCCTTTTCAATTGTCCTATTTGTTATAGCTTGCTGCTTTACTAAAAATTCTATGGTAGCATAAAGACCCCGTTTGTGCTTATCAAGCAACGTGTTCCATCCTTCAATGTTGTTTTAAGTTCTAGGAAAACACTGTATTATTTTGAAACACAGACCACAGTGAAGGTGGAAACATGGGTGATGAGCGTGCGTACGAGCGTAATTATTTGAAAGAAAGAAAGAAAAAAAAAGAAAGAAAAATGGTTTATTCTGCACAAACAAAACGCACATTCCAAATAAAATAAAATAAAAAAAGACATAAAAGATACACATACAACGTAGTCAAAAGCCTCGTACTCAAGTAAAAAAATGTTGACAATTTTGTCTATTGCTTGATGTAAGGGCCAGGGACCAAAGACAACACATATTAGTTGACATTGACAAATGACAATTTGATGATTTGCTATATTGTATACTCTGCTAGAGTTTTTTATAGATAACTAATTTATTATTTCCCGTGACACGAGAATGAATATTTTCCCAAACATAATATTTTACAAACAAAAAAATTATTCAGTATATTGATATTTCGATAGAATGAATATGCAATGCGTTGAACGCTCGGTCAAACAAACATTCGATATTTTGAACACTCGATGTATTGAGTGTACGATACATGGAATTTTCGTTTTATTAACCATTCGATATTAAGAACGGTCAAGTATTTAGACGTTCGATTTATAGTGATCGATCAATTGATATTCGATTATTTGGCATTCAATTTGGCATAGGACCCCATTTGATTTGATTTTCATGTGCTTTTATTTTAATCCATTTACGCAAATATAAGAAATATCATATCAACAAACTAATATGGGTAGATATGTTTATTTTCATGAAAAATCCGTAAAATCCGGATAATCCGGATTGGACCAAAAATCCGTTCTTAAAATCCGGATTTTAAAACAGAACGGATTTGCATTCCCTACTCGCAAGACTCGCGAACGCGATCTCGCCGATGCGAGGCCTCACACTTTCAATATTTAACTTAACTGTTTCATTTACCTAACCGACTAATCGCGTACTGCGTGCTGTACACAACAATCATTATCATTATTTGTAAATACATAAGAGTAGGTACAGACGCCAGCACATCAACCTACACCTAACTGTCAAATTTTCCCAATCAACATTGAACCTTATGCTTTAGCGATAAAGTTGAAAATCTATTACAGAAATCTGACAGATTGTAGTAGGTTGATGTGCTGGCGTCTGTACATGTGTAATTAAATAATAAGACCACTATGGTTTGAAGCTTATTCAACCTGAAGTACTTTACAAAAGTTAGAGTTCACAAAGACCAGTGTTGCAGGCGCAAGCATGCACTCAAGAGCCAGCAACAAAGACCACCAATAGTGATTTTTAAAGTTTGAAACAGCTTAAACCCAAGAGATTCAATGCATCGCTAATGATAGAATCCGGATTTCCATCACTCGCCATACATTGTTATCGACAGAGGCCCAAATGTTCGCTTGTCGTTTTCACGAATACATAGTTAGAGGCCCAAAGGTTATGCTTACTATGAATTTGTGACACATCGAGACAGAGGCCCAAAAGTTCTGCATGTCTCCACTATGACCGCTTAACAACTAGTAACACATCGCGTCATTGAGACAGAGACCCATAAGTTCTGCATGTCCATGTCTCCACTATGACCGTGGAACAACTAAAACTATAACAGTGAGTGTGAACAATTTAACCGTGTAAAACTATAACAGTGTAATAAATAAACAGTGTCAAAAGTCTGCAAGTATTTAGTTTCACCAACCCAGTCACGGAGTGTGCAACCTATACCGCACTGCCGCACAGTAAGTTATACTCGAACCAGCCACACGGAACTCTTGCAACCGTTGCACGGTATTTGTTATTATATTATTATTTTGTCAATAAATTTTTAAGAATATTGCTTTCAGGGGACTACATGACCTAAAGCGCGGTCACTGTTGGACTGCATAGAAAAGAAATACATATCTTACAATACCTACCAAGTTCAGAATTTAGAAAGAAAGAAAGAAAATATGTGTAGTTAAGGGGGAAGTGCCAGGGTAGCCCGCGAAATTCAAATTTACTAACGTTTTTCGCAATTTTCAGATCAGTGTCAGGTTGTATTTTGATCAAAATTTAATTCGCGACTATAACAGGTACGTATTTACAGAATTATAATCATTAGAATCATTAATACATCTTTCTAAGTTAGATTTGTACCACTAAGCAGTTTTCCATAAGAGATTTGTTGTCGTGGTACAAATCTAACTTAGAAAGATGTATTAATGATTATAATTCTGTAAATAGGTACCTGTTATAGTCGCGAATTAAATTTTGATCAAAATACAACCTGACACTGATCTGAAAATTGCGAAAAACGTAAGTAAATTTGAATTTCGCGGGCTACCCTGGCACTTCCCCCATTACCGCAGATAATTAAACAAAACAAAAAACTAACCTCAGCAAAGGCTTTTCGTTTTTCCGCGCTCAGTGCGAGTTGGTAGATGTCACATGTCTACGAATTTTTGGTCTAAGACATGCCGGTTTCCTCACGATGTTTTCTTTCGCCGTTTTGAGAGCATCTCTGACATACTTTACGTAGAGTATTATAATATTGACATACAAAAGTATGGACTGGAAATACCTACGAAAAAAGGGTGCATACCTACAACTGGTATTGTCTCATAAAATGGCTGCCATTGCTAGTGTTGTGTCTATCAAGGAACATAGGTGTTACTATAACTAGTATCGATACTAAATACGAGTCTTACTAGTTATCACGGTTAGATCATACCTAATATTATGTATACAAAGTCCGTTGTAATTGTAACAGAAAAAGATGAGTAGGTTATCTTACTTTCCGTTATCTATAAAAATAAATAAAATTGAAGTGTCTGTTGGTACTGTCAAAATAACAGCTTTTTACTAAATGCTTATAAAAATCTAAACAGTACTATTAACAAAATGGCATATTTTTTTTTTTTGTCTGTGTCTGTCTGTTTGTTCCGGCTAATCTGAAACGGCTGGACCAATTTTGACGGGACTTTCACTGACAGATATGTTACAAGGAGTAACTTAGGCTACCTTTATTTTAGAAAAATAATTAGGGTTCCGCGCAAAAAAAATGCCATGCATAAATTATTTTTGCGTTTGGTAGCCAGGATGGTTATAGGCTATTTAACATCACGTTACGACCCTTAGGAGCCGAGAAAAACTTTTGAAATTTCAATGTTAATAGATAGGGGAGGACAGTGTAGGCCTGTCAACAAGTACTAGGTACTTAACAAAATAGAAAACATTGTAAAAGCCAATTATTTTAAAAGCGTAACCATTGAGTTTCTTACCGTTTCTTCTCCATAGGAAACTACCAATTGGAACCGTGCACCTAGCTTCTGACGTTTCATAAAAGTGTCCATGTAGGTTTATGTGAAATATTTTGATTTTGGTGCTGTGAAGTGTGAACCACAGGCCGGACCTAGCAAGGTCACTCGGACTGAATAAGACGCAGGATTATTTATGTTAACATCGCAGAATATACCGGTATCGTTTCAGCGGAGGAACTAGTTTCGGAAACTATTACGCCAAGTCGGCAACGGTACAACACTATTCCATTATGACATATTATTGTAAACAAACGAACGAATTAACAAATATAATAGAAAGGCCTGTTATATGGAAATGAACCCAAATATCAATACTTTAGCCATAAATTCATGATCACGTTACAATTGTATCATCGAATGTGTATTATTGTATGTATTAATGCATGAAAACCGGCTACTAACCTGTGCAAAGACAATTGAGGTTGATTTTCATTCTTTCTTGCACCACACTTCACAATACAACACACAGGCATGTTGAATTTCTGTTTTCCAACATTTACATGCAGTTTTAACAGGTAAAATCCTCGTAATTTTCTTGCAATCCTCAATAATAGAAAAAAATAAACAACCATTTGACAGCAAAACTACCACGAAACTCTTCGCATAAGATGGCTGCTATGGCACTTACCTACAACTGTCACTACGTCACGATAAAATATTGCATATATATATATATATCAAATAAAATTATCTCATTAGAAAGAATGAGACATAATGATATTTCACATTCTGAATCATATTTCACTCATATTTGTATAAGCAAATGTATGTATAGAATAACGCGGCATCTCCATGTTTTTTCTACCTCAATGCGTTCACCCTATAGACAAGTAGCGCACGTTTCATAGTTTACTTTTTTATTAGACAGTTGCGTCCATAGAGTATAGTAGCGGTTGCGCCAGACTGATTGTGTGGCGCACGCGCACGTCATCGCGTGTTACAGCGATGGATTCACAAAACGAACCCCGCGAACGAGAGGTTCTGACCGAATTTATATGTTTATACACTGATTACACTGATTTATCATGTCTTTGGGACATTGGATCTGATTTATATAAAGATAAGAATAAAAGAAATCAAGCATGGGAGCTTTTGTAGGAGAAGCTCAAAGAAATTGATCCGGAGGTAAACATCGCGGCGACAAAGAAAAAAATCGACCATATGCGATCGGAAGGCAAGGAGCCATATTGATACGTCTTTACGCTGTGAACCAGGGGGGGCACACTTAGTACTGTCATCAATTTCCATAGACGACAGCGACATCTGCAGTTTGGTGGGTTAAAAAAACTTGGCAGCCATTTTCTTGTTTGTCAAATTGTCAAACAAATGTCATTGTCGCCGCCGGCCATCCGCCATTATCATTGTCAACTCCGCAACTCCGGCTTTCCCGACGTTGATGCGCTTCCCGAAATCCCGAGTTTATCTCAGCTAATTATGTTAAAATTGTTACTTGTTACTGTTATTTGTTAAACCCTGATTGTGACCCTAAACATTGTAATAAAGATTCGCTACTTATAGTAAGTATGCTTAACTATAGGTATGTGTATATTTATTAGAGCCTTAGGTCACCCACCAAACTCTAGGTGGCAGCACTTTCCATACATGCAAATTTTACCACAGAGTTGTCACTCTTTCCCTCTATAGTTACTTTACTCTTTGCTGTGAACACCGGACGGAATTGACAAGTTGTGTCAACCATCGACCGTGTAGAACATAGATATAGAATTCCGTAGATTGGTAATGTCAACAATCAAACGAGACCAAAAACCATTGATCTAAGTATATTTTGTTTGTTACAATAAGTACTTAAATATAATCTATTTTTCTAAGATTATGCATTTGTATGAAGCTACCTATCTTAGCTGTCGATATCAACAAAAAATAGGCTATCGCATCACTAAAAAATGAGGTTATAATTCCTTCGTATTTCTCTATTTGTTATTTCTTAAATACGGTGGTTTTAGGCATGCTAATAATTCATCTAAATCGTAAGTATAATAATGTTCTCATCATATTTTGCTTATAGCCGGCTTATTAGTGCATTGTTAATGCAGAAATAACTATTAAAACACATTGTAAACTTACTGGTGAAACGAGTAATCCTGGGGGTTTTTCTTTTTGGAAGATTCACATCCTGGTACTGCACAAGAAACCATCGTATTATGGTTATTTAATCACAGGTTATCACTCTAGTTCGCTTAAATAATTGCCGAAACGCTCACGTAAACAGTCACCGGGGCCGGTATGGGCCGGTAGCAAATACGTGTTTGGCCCTTATAACAGCGTCACTTTCTCTCTCTTTCTAACACAGCAAAGTTCCGTTAAAGCGGGAGCTCTCATTCACTCTCATGCCCAATCTACGGAATTCTATATCTATGGTGTAGAACGAATACAAAAGTTGGTTGACGCGACCAAGGTCACCTCTGTCGGCGGTCGGTCTGGATCGTGTAGAACGGCTTAATAACCCATTTTACACTTTTTGTCTTCACAGAGTTTTCGTTGTTTTATATTATAGTGTACTCTGTGGTTGTTTTGTTGGTGTTCTATCTTTTTTCCACTTCTATAATTTCTGGCAAAATCATTGGGTACATAATGTCAATGGGCAAAATACGATCTTTTTTAGTCTATGGTACGGTCCCCTTCAAAATATGGCAATACTCACGCTCAATTCCATAGATAATTAATTATTAAAGACACTCCACCAGGCTCGATCTCAATCTACTATCCATGTTTTTGGATTTTGTATCAAGCAGTTGTAGTTCGCACTTATTATTTATTATGCGTAAAAGAGTGCTTTTTGTTTTGGGTTAGCTTGGATTTTAAAATAATACTTTGCGGGCGGCGCGTACTAATAGCAATGAAAAGACTATGAGCCCGTAGTGCTGGAAGTGGTGGTGTGGTATTTATTTCGACAATTTTAATTTTGTATAAAATAACACGATAGTAGCTACCATACAAGACTACGGTACGTATTTGAAACTATATATTAATATTTAGATACATAGTTTACATGATTCTTCTACACGACAAGTTTGTTTTGCAGTTCATGAGTAATAATATTGAACAAAATGGCCGCCAGCCGCCTTTACCGCAACAGACAGTGCCATCAACGACGGCACCTACGGCGACGGCGGTAGTCAACAAGAATACTAAGTCATTGGCTCCAACGGACCCACGTATTAGAAATGCCAATGTGACACCGACCGAACAACCAAGCAAAAAATGCCGCGACTTTGTGTGGGGTATTTGTACGAAAGGCGCCCAATGCAGGTTCCGTCATGAATTAGATGTGGAATCAATGAAAGTCATTCTGAAGTTCTGCCACGATTATCAGAACAGAACGGGTTGTACCAGGCCAGATTGCACATATTTGCATACGTCAAGAGAAGAAGAAAACCTGTTTCTGACTACAGGTCAGATACCTAGAGCGTTGGCTGAAAGGTATGCAGCAATGTCCACTGCACAGATGAACTCGTATGTGAGCGAGTACCTGGTGCAGGCCCCACCGCCACCTCCACCACCGCCGCCGCCGCCAAGCTCAGCCGCGCCGCCAAGCTCAGCCGCGCCGCCTCCACCACTTCCAGCACCTCTGCCTGCCCTACTAGCGCCGCCACCCCCCCCGCCGCCGCCACCGCCACCACCAACAACAACAACTGCACCTGTTCGGATGACACCACCCACATTCTCAGGTATTTGTTTTCGCCCTAGTTTTCGTCCATAATGTGTGCCACGTCGAAAGAAACTGCTTTCTTCGAAAGAACTTCTTGATTGTTACCCGAGGAATGTCTAAGCCAGGCAGGAGTCATTAGTATGAGGTAGAAAGTACCATGCACATGTAAAACTACTACAAAAAGCTGTTTTCTTTCTTACAATAATTTTTCTCAGTAGTTTCTTTAAAAACAGTACATAGTTCTCTATATGGAAAGAGGCCTTTGCCCTGCAGTGGGACAATGCTATGGCCACTTGACAGGTGTCAGGAACACACTCTCTTAGTGGGTGCACTTCTAAGGTACCCAATCCCCTAGGTCATTACCTGCTAAAAGCATACTAACTAAAAGTCACTCCTCCTCTTCACCTGTATTTTTTCGCAGTAAAAGTAATATGTTAGACAATGTTTAATGAATCCATACTAATATATCAGGTGTAAAGAAACCCTTAACGAAGCTGTCTAATTTTTTTATGAAAATAAGTTTAAATTTAACTTTAAATACCCCCAAGACCCCTGTATTGTTGTATGCAGTTATAAGAACAATGTTTTATGTGCATTACATTGAGCACAAACATAGCTTTGCATTGTTCACACTTAAATAAAAATGTGAAAGTCTGTCGGTAACCTTTTCACACTTTCACGGCTGAATGGAGGCACACTGATGTACCATGATGTGGATATGGACTTCAATGTCATGGGACAATTCTCCAACTCCCACGCAAGCAAGACTGCAGACAAAAGCTAGTAAACTCTAATAATTTCATACTTGTTAGTGCCTCCTGTCAGGTCACAATTGATGAAATTACCCCAATGGCCAATATTCCCTAACAATCATAATATCATTAAGCTCTCCTTGGGTAACTAGCTGGATCAAGAGCCTATTATATATACACTAGCTCTGCCCCGCGGTTTTACCCGCGTAAGTTTGGATTCCAAAAAATTCTGGAGAGGGCCACCCTTATCACCTATGGGTATAAAAATAACCTACGACCTATTCTCAGACCTACCAAATATACACAAAACATTTCATAAAAATCGCTCAAACCGTTTCAGAGGAGTTTGATAACAAAATCGCATTATGTGTGTCTGCATGACCACTTAGGTCTTCTAAGCTACAGAAAAGATTTTGATGTAGTTTTCACTATCATTTAGACCATTTATTGCAGGTTATTGTGTAAATACATTATTATTTCTCATAAAATAGCATTGAAATCTCGATAGCGAGTGATATTACTTGTCTATATATAAAATTCAAAATCCTGACTGACTGATATATCAATGCTTAGACTAAACCACTGGTCCTAGAGACATGAAATTTGGAGGGTGTGTTCTTTGTGAAGAGCAGGTATCCACTAAGAAAGGGTTTATCGAAATTCCACCCCTAAGAGGGTGAATGGGGGAGGGTGAAATATCACGCGGACGAAGTCGCGGGCAGAAGCTAGTTATGGTTATAATAATTATGTTTTCTTTTACAGCTCCACCTCCCTTCAACACTACCACAATGTTTTCAGTTACCCAGCCACCACCTCCACTACCGCCCATGTAAGTAGTTATTAATCTATGTTACTTAAATACACACATCAAAAGTGTCTAGGGATCAACATATATTTTTGCAATAACTTTTCTCCTGATTGATATTAATTAAAATTTTCTTTAAGGATTCATCAAACAAAGTGTTTTCGTTTGTCACAGTACCTAACGATAAACCAAGTCACCTTTGCATTAATAAAGAAATTTGCCATTTTCCTAATAAAGGGATTTTTGACATTTGAACCACTAACACAAAAGTTCGAAAAAAAGACTGAAATAACAGTTTTCTTTAAAATTTTATTGGGTAACTTAAACAATTAATAATCCGTGTTTCTACCGCGAACACTAACAACACAAGAACATCGGTTTGGCATACTCAAAATGAGTTCATCCAAATCACGCTGTGGAATGGCAGCCCATGTTCGTTGCAACAACAAAAAAAGGTCTTCTTGCGACTGGATACCCTCCATATTCGGCAGAGCTCTTCTCTGTAGCATATCCCATGCATGCTCAATCGGGTTCAAGTCTGGCGACTGAGCAGGCCAGGGCAGGACATTGATGTTAGCTGCGGCGAGAGTCTGTCTTACAACTCTTGCGGTGTGCGGTCGTGCATTATCATGCATTAACTGAAATAAGGGACCGATTTGCACTTGTAGAGGAACGATGACGTCTGATACAATCGTCTCAGCATAAATTTGAGCGTTGAGGTTGCCTCTGATCCAAATCAACTCAGTTCTTCCGCCGATCCAAATACCCGCCCATACCATGATGGTTCCACCACTATAAGGATGGACTTCCTGGCAGGATTTTAATCGCTGTTGGCGTCCAGGGGTTCTCCAGTGTCGTATACGTCTTGTATCCGGTCTCATACCAAAACGAGACTCATCAGAAAAGCACACGAAACGCCATTGTTCTTCTGCCCAATTTCTGTGTTCAAGAGCCCATTGATATCGAATCCTACGATTGTGCATTGCTATAGGTGGTACCCGTAGCGGTCTTCGGGAATGAAGGTTCACTTCATGCAAGCGGTTTCTGACTGTTTGGTCGCTAATTAAGTTCCCTGAAGAGTGATGAAGCCTCACGGCTAACATCATGGCGGTTATTGTTGGAGCTCTTCGAGTTAAGATTTGAATGTATCGGTCTTGTCTCCGTGTGGTGCAGCGATACCGTCCTCCATGGCGCTCAGCCACGGTACCAGTGCTTCGGTAACGTGTCCAAAGTCGACTGATAACACTCTGACTTGTATTCAGAGCTAAAGCCACAGTACGTTGCCGGGAACCAGCTTCTATCATTCCCACGGCTCTGAGCATTTCTTCCCTGCTTAAATGACGTCGCCGCTCCATAATAACGTTGGTTTTAATCAGTAGTAGGGAAACAGTAGCACTAATAATGTCTTCAATGCGTTGTATGTTTTTATAGGGAAAATATTGACAGCTGATTTTCATCTTTTACTCGAATTTGATTCACAGTTCCTGATTCAAATTATGAAATGCACCAAAAAGGATCCATATAAATTTATAAAATCATAAATTTATTACAAAGCCACATCTCAATCTCAAGAAATCCGCATAAAAATGCTTGATGACACACTTTTGATGTGTGTACTTCAAATCAATTTTCGAACCGGCATCCAAAAAATGGACAAGCATGAAGGAAATATTTTACAATATGTTTTGTTAACATTTCAGGTTTGACGCAAGTAGACCTCCTCCTCCATTTCCAACAAATGCAACTCCAAGTAAAAGTGGTGCAATGAAACGTGCTGCGGGGCCTTCTGAGGGTAATTATTACTACATTATTAACTGATTTTTTGCCAAATTTTACCAATTCAATATTAAAAGAGAATGGGTACCGAAGTATGGGAATTTATTCCACCCTCCTATAGCAATAAGATATAAACCAATGTAATGATAATATATTTACTGATTTCAATAATTATATAAATCTTCAACATATTTCTCAAAGTTATATTTGTTCGGAAATATGACTATTTCATGTAAACATGAAGTATCTCTATGTGTAGAAGGCACTGTATTAGTAAATAAAATATTAACAACATGCAACAATTTACTTTGATTAATCACATTGTTGCTCTACCTCCGAATGGTCTAATAAAATACACAAATAATCCCCTAAAGGCTTGGAAGAGAACCATCCATTGGTATAAATCTTATTGCTATTGAGGGGTGGGGCAAATTAGACCATTTAAATTGAAAGGAGTTAATTGCTCAGCGAAAAGCAAAAAAAGAATATCAATTGTCTTCAATGAGTTCAAGAAAAGTTAAAATCAGAATAATTAATTCTAGCATGCGCGAATACTTAGCACAGAATATTATGGAATACCTTAAATATAATTTACTGTGACATGCAATATCCCTGTTTACTATAATTACTAAATCAGTTTAGGCTTTGTGCGTGCAACAGATTTCTGTTTCTGATAAGTTGTAACAACGTGATCTACTAACTTGCTTATTTGTTGTTACAATTTGTATTGTCACATTCAATTGACTGGACGTCAGTTTTCGTAATTTTTGGGCCATAATATAAATATCACATCCAAAATGATATATTACATTAAAAAAATCAGATGTAGGGCAGTGGTAAATGAGCCCAGTGGGGGCTCCATTTGGGAGAAATCATAAACTACTTTATATGGTAGTTTTTTTATAAGTTCTTGGTCTACCCACAAAATTGAATAAAAAGGTGCAAAGCAATGTATGAAATTAAATAAGCGAAAAATTCACCTACATTTTCTCTAAAGGACATCCATCATTCACTTTGTTACAAAATTGAAAGTAACAAGTTTTTTTTTTTTTGCTATATTCAGTTAGAACTTATCCTTCTAAGCATTTGTTATTATGGCACCAAAACTGTAGGGCCATTGGCCTTTTACTTGGCCTTGAATAATCAATTCTTTTCATACATTTTCGATTTAAGAGGACTACATGACCTAAAGCGCGGTCTTTGTCGGACTGCATAGAAAAGAAAGAGAAGCGCGATGCCACAATGCTGGTAATTTATTGCAAAATATGAAGCAATTATCGATTTACGAAAAATCTAGTGTTTGGACAAAAAAACTAAAACACTATAGTTTTAGTATGTTACTTGTAGAATAATCTGACAAAAAATCATAATGATTGTATGTATATTAGTATGAATTTTGTTGTAAAAAAACAGTTTTTAGAGGTATCTTCATGATTTTTTTCTATCGTACCAAATAAGTTGTATTATGTTTTCAACACACTATCTTCCTAGCATTTATCCTGAAGAATATCATATATTTTTTTGATTTTTTTTACTGTAGTCGATCATATACTTTTATTGTTTCTAAAACTTGCGTTTTTTGCGTTTAGGTCCTATAAGCCCCTTAATAAATTAACAAAAACAAATTAAATGTCCTACCATGGCATGACATTTCGAAAATCTTCTAGAAAACGGAAACACTACTTCCAAGTCCAATTTTAATGACCTTGGAACTATTGTTACGAACTTTAATTGAAATAGTTTATTTAGTATTTTTTGCGGTTTTTTCTGAGTAGAATTATTAAATAGAATAATTATTTATAAACAACTCTATCGTCATAGTCTGGCACAACAATGTTATTCTCTAATCCAAATTCTGGAGGTGTTATGTCTAGCTAACATCTGGCATAGCTCATAAACCATACAGGGTGTAAGGGACATTGACGCGAAGCCGGTATTTTCACATTTGGACCAAAAATGTATCTCTTTACAAATAACATTATTTTGCTGGATTTGATCCTAACTGGCACAGTAAGTTCGCTGGGTGATAAAAAAATTGGGTTCTTTCCTGGCCCACCTTTTAAATCTCAATTTTCATTTTCATCCTATATATCAAAATAATAACATTATTGACTGTTTTATACACGGTTTTTTATATCAAATACAATTTGGTTAGGCAAGCAATATATTTCAACTATGACTCTGCACTACTCAGCAATATTATTCGTTTTTCCCAGACAAAACCAATTGTTATTTGACATCATACGGAGAGATGCGGAGGTTTATTAAGATCTGGGTGGTATTGTATGCGTGAATCTTTCATGTTGATATGAGAAAGTCCTGGACATGCAATTGGTCATGATAAAACGGTGTGTTCTCCATGTGCATAGACCATTTTATACCTACTTCCAAGGCATGAATGAGTTGCTCGCGAACTGTCAAGAAAATATGTTACAACAAACGAACGCGTTTTCAATAAAATACAGCCAAAGAAGTCCACTGCTGCTCATTAGTCCCTCACATGGTGGACGAAAGACCTGAAGGCCAATTCTCGTAATTTGAAACGTTCAAAATCTAGTCGCAGTCTCATCTCGGCGACAAAGAAACGTCAAAAACTTGTCAAAATGTAGGGAAATTAGAGGTATTTTTGACACATTGAGACTGCGATCAGACTGTGAACGTTCTTAAAATTACGAGAATTGCCCCTCAGGTGTAAGTCGTGGGAATCCGCTGTATGCGATAGGCACAGGACAGGGCTATATGATACTATCTGTATTAGCGCAGGTACTACTCTGGTACCGGTATCACACCAAGGCCAATGGTTACCGGTTCCCAAAAATATATGTATTTCAAACTCTGCACAGTTATAGACGTACATTTCATATTGCCAAAGTAATGTGATTATACAGTGCCGGTAAACCGCGGCGTGTTTGTTGCGAGATGTCATGTGTGCGATATAGGACTTTATGAAAATAGATATAAATTAAAATAACGCGATAAAATCTGTCCGCCTTATCTCGTCTAAAAATACCTGAGCACGTCACGTTTATTCTTATATCTCAGACCTGCAGAACAATAATTCACCTAAGCTTCTATAACATACAATGACATTCTCAAGAAGCCCTAGAAGAAGCCTATATGACCCTCATTTCTGTTGGTTACTTAGGCTGTCTTAATCCATAAGTGTTTTTGTCAGGGCACGATTACTCCTATATTTTAGATCGCAGACGCAAACAATATATATTGCCGGTATGGTCGGGCCATAGTTGATAAGATAATATTGCAGCCACATAATTCGTTAGATGTCATATAAGCGTAACTAAAATTATGTTAAAACAAAATTGTTATCCCCCCCTACTTCTCCGACTTTAAAATGACAGACTGCTAGTATTCATGAAATGTGTTAACATTTGAGGGACTTAAATAAGCAATAGTTAAGCATTTAGCCACTACATTCCTTTATGTTACTTGAATTTATTAATATGATTTTTATTCAATTGCACATTTTGAATAAAAGTCAACTACCCCATTGTATTAATATTAAATATGTTCTTCAGATGCTATTTTCATGCGCCAAATATATTTCCTTAGCAATAAATTTTGTTGAACACATTAATGCATTTCTAATTTGCATTTGCGTAATTTCGCATTTTAACACTAACAAAGTCACAATAGGTACCTATTGATATTAACTTATCGGAAGTGCATATTTGAACTCAAGCAAGCGGAAATGGGAATTTTGTATCTGATTTTGAACCCCTGGAAAGCTCGTGAGTCGTACAGCGCGCATAACTTCTAAAGCTTGTAGGATCGACAATAATTAAAAAATTAAGCTATTAATCGCTGGTTTCTTATGAATGTTTCATTTTACTTAATGACTTGCAGCAGTGTTACACAGTAAATGGTTTGTGGAGGCCAGATAGGCAGTCGCTCCACGTTAAATGCAGGTATTCAGCTGCATCCTGCATTCGGTTAGAGTAGAAGCCGACCCTAACATAATTGGGAAAAGCTGGGCAGATGATGAAAGGTTTTTCTTAACTGGGCCATCCAATAACATAATTATTACACATGTTGAGTTTTTGAAATGAAATATACTTTAGAAAAGTGTTTGTGTGCTCAATTTTGTAGAATACAAGATTTTATATTTTATTACTCCTGTTTAATCCGAAGTTCCATGATTATGAATAATCTAAGAGGTACTTATTTAGAACTAGGCTCTAAAATTGCGGTAAACAATGTCTCTAAAAAGCTCTAAAAGTTTGTGATGAGTCCAAAATCAGATATGCAGTTTAACTCATTTCTACATGTATACACCAAGGATGACTTAACAAATAGATTATTCATTTATTTCCACTGGCGACACTGAACAAAAAATGCTATGAGTCTCCAGTGGAAATACTCACCACATTTTGTTTTTAACCGACGAAAAAACGGAGGAGGATCTCAAGTCGACGCGTATATATATTTTTTTTTGTGATCCTTGGTTTATTATGTTATTACTGTTTGTTAAAGTTTAAGTTCCTTAACCGCTTCACAATTAATAAGTTCAATGCATTTTGCTCATATTTTTAGTAATAAAATAAACTTAGGATAGCTAATGTTATTTGCTTGGCGCGTATTTATTTTGTTCCCAGCCGGGCCAAGCAAAGCGCGGAAAGCAGAGTGCTCCAAAGTAGTTGAAACTGTCTGCGAAAATTGTATCCAGCGGGAACTCAGGTTTGAAATGATAAGATTCTTCTCCATATTAATTTGTCCGCATGATATAATTTGAAATATATTTAAGTAATAATAATTGACGCTGTGTTATTTTACCGGGAATTGTTTGATATGATGAAGTATGAGAGTGGTCATGAATCGGCGAGTGTTAATAAGCGAAGCGCGTTCTGATTCAAATTATAACATTTTGAGAAGCGAATTTTTAGTATTCAGTATGTAATAATATTTATATATTAGCTTGCATAATGCAAAATTTTATAAATACGCAGACATCTACCTCGTCAAGTTAAATTGTCCGGTTTACTTTAATGAAAACTAACATAATAACGGTAAAGAAGTTAATGGTAAATTACTCGCGGGGTTGAAATGGAAATAAAATGCTGTGCGATATAACAAGTAAACAAAAAAAAATTATCAAAATAACATAACGGGCCAAAACACTTTTTAGAACTAGTATTTTAATTTGCAAAGCACTATGCTATGTAATGTATCTAAGTCTCGGTTACATCACTTGGATTAATGTAATTAAAAAATATTCACATTGCAAGCAATACTCATGGGTTGAGCCTGCACAGCGATGATAATATCTAAAATTCTAAATAATGATACAGTGGCTCTTGGTTTTATGGTCTAGTGTTGTTGAGCGTTATCGCGCCCTTGGTGATCTGTTCGTCATATCCGGTAATCATCACAACTGTACGGTTGATTGGAGATCGCTTATTTGATATTAGAAAATAGCTGCTACACGCTAACACACACGTTTAGTTTTATGAAAAGCATTGCATGACTAAACTTTTCAATATATCTTTAGGAGTGAGCTGTACCTTCAGGAATTGCAAAAATTGGAGCGCGAGAGTGAATACCAATCTTACATTTATGAAAAAAAGTCTGCGGAAAATGCAAATGGCCGGTTGCTGTTGAAGTCAACAGTGAGTCCAGAGCTGTTCCGCATACTGGATGAATATACGGAGGTAATAATATATCATGAACGTCCCAAATATTTGACTGAAATAATTTCATACAAATTTTGACATTTATTAATGTGTTGTGTTCATGTAGGAGCCGACTCAGCAGGTGCAACTTCAAGATTTGCTGGGTCAGTTCAATCAAACTCCGTCCTTCGATTCTGTAAGTCTGATAACTTTTGTCCGTGTATTTATTGGGGAAAATTTCGTAAAACCCTTCGTTGAAGTATGTCCTACATCTGCTCAAACGAATTTAAATCCGAAAACTGTATGGGCCAGTCCAGGGTCACAACATTATGTTTATACTGCCACTGACTTTACAATCGAGCATGTGTCGCATGTGCAATCTTGAACCCAAAGAGAATGTAACCACTAGAGAGCGTATAGGCCGATTTCTTCGAAGTATACGACTCGCTACCGCGGGACGGGGGACGAGGAAGAACGCGCGGCTGCAATTGGTCAGTTCTTGTAGGTATGCCTATCGTTAGGGCTGCTCTACTTCATTAAGGGAAAATAGTCGATATCTATCGAGAAAAATACTCAATTAAAATTATAGAATTAATATTTAATCAAAATAAATGAAATACAAAAAAAAAAAACATGTATCCTGTTATTATTGCTTTTTAAAATGAATTAATTTGGTATATGTCTTTCAAATTATAGTTTTAGGGTCTTGATTGTTCTTTGTAAAAAAATACAAACGAGCGTCTACATATTTTTGAATCCGAACCGATCGGTCCCAGCAGAGGTGCCTGACGACATTAAAAATTTCCTGGACCGATCGGTCCCGGTCGGGAACAGAGAGAACAAAAAATCCCGGACCATACATAAAACAAATACCGACGAACTGAGAACCTCCTTTTATTGAAGTCGGTTAAAAGTGATAGGTATTTTATTACAGTATGTGAATTTAATAAAAATTACATTAATTTAAAATTTATTATTTTCGATATCAACTTTCAGCTATTAAAGCTAACAGCACTGTTTTTTACGATAAACATACAAGAAAGGATAGAAGCATTAGAATTGTCTAATACAAGAACGAGACTTTTCCAAAAGACATCAACGCGTGACACAAAAGTGTGCTCGTTTACCCAACCACCATTTTCAATAGATCCCTCCAGTGGCTCATAATCTGATTACTTAAATCAAATATAACTTTTCGTGTTTTTATTTACCGATGGAAAGTTATGCCATCCTTTTTGTAACTAGATGTGTTGGAATGCTTCCCACACCACATCATCGCGCATGTAAGCATTTTGATGTGTTATAAATGCATAAAAAGTTATAAAAAATTGTATTAATTTAGCGTGCACACAGGTCTAACACTTGGACACAACTAAAATGGTTGCCAGTACCGTAGCCTGTACCTAGGCGACAAAATACTAATAGTTCTCGAGCGTCGGGGCACTGTATGCGCAGTCAAGTGGTTATATAGTCTTTGCTTGAACCTTATGCAGATGCTAGTGCGGGCACCATATCCCTGGACTTTTTTGTTTGTTAAAGCTTTAAATAAATACATTTTGAAGCTGATCTGCACAATTTTAACTACAATTATACGGGCAAAATGAAACTAAAATTGCACTAGATTCTTGGCAATTTCTTTACAATCATGGCTCAAGCTATTGCTGCATATTGTCTCTGTTTATTGTTCAAGTTAAATGAAACTCATTTGTACTGTTCAACAACTCTAAATTAAGTTAAATACTAATTTCGAAGAAAGGTGATGTACAGGACTGCAAAAACTATCGAGGGATAAACTAGTTTTGGTTAATGCCAGGTCAAGGAACAATGGACGCCACTTTTGCGCTCCGCCAATTGTGCGAGAAGTACAGACGTGCACACAAGAACTTGCACATTGTGTTCATTGATCTGGAGAAAGCGTATGATAGGGTACCTCGGGATGTGCTGTGGTGGGCCTTGAAAGAGAAAGGGTTGCCCGAGAAGTATGTAGAGTTAATTCGTGCTATGTACAGCCAATCTCGAACCTATGTCCGGTCGACTGCAGGCAATACCGACGAGTTCAGTGTGGCTGAAGGCTTGCACAAGGGATCGGCTTTAAGTCCTTACCTCTTCCTGTTGATTATGGATGCTCTTACGTTGCACATTCAGGAGGAGGCACCCTGGTGAATGTTGTTTGCCGATGACATTGTCCTTGTCGGTGAAGATGGACCTGAGATCCAGAGCAGATTGGAGAAATGGCAACAGAGACTGGAGAATGTTGGCTTGAAAATCAGCAGAACCAAAACCGAATATATGTTCTGCGATTTCGGCGGTCTCTCCAGTTCTGGACCCATAGCGCTTGATGGCGCACTTCTCCCAGTCTGCTCCGACTTTCGGTATCTTGGTTCACTCGTGCAAAGCGATGGCGAAGTAGATCGGACGGTTAAGCACAGAATTAATACTGGATGGATGAAATGGCGGCAGGCAACGGGAACAATCTGCGACTCCCGCATTCCCCTTAAACTTAAGGGGAAGATATATAAAATCATGATTAGACCTGCTGTCTTGTATGGATCAGAATATTACATGCGGCTGAGATGAGAATGCTAAGAGGGATGTGTGGTGTTACACGAATAGATAGAATAAGAAATAAGTACATACTCGTAAGAGGAACTTTGAAAGTGGCACCGATACTGAAAAGTTGTATGGAAATCGGTTGTTATAGTATGGGCATGTTTTACGGAGAAATGAGGAAAATGTGAGGAGAGTTTTGAGTATGGATGCAGATGGCTATAAGAGTAGGGGAAGACCAAAGAAACGATGGATGGAATGTGTGAATGATGATATGGTTAGAAAGGTGGTGACTACCAAGATGACAACTAATAGAGAAGTATGGAAGAAAAATGCATGTAGCGCCGACCCCAAATAAATTGGGATAAGGACAGGAGAATGATGACAGAATTTCATTTTAAAAAACGGCCAAGTACGTGACGGTCTACGTACAATGAAGGATTCCGTAGTTGGGATGAATTTATCCCAAAAACAAACTTAACATTGTAGTTGAAAAACATGTTCTCCCATAGATCGATATACGTCACGGTCAATTCTCCAACTACAAATGTAAGTTAGTAATCACAATTTTTTTTTGTGTTTCTTGACATGATTATATTTTTTTTTTTGCGTTGCTTTAGAAGCTTGACTTTTTAAGAGCTCCACCGCACCGTAGACTTACGTATTTGACATTAATTTCAAATTAATTCCTCCACGCGTTCTTTAGATAAAGGTTCTTGACAGACTGACAGACGGAAAGACGGTAAAGTTCTCCTATAAGGTTTCTTTTTTCCTTTTGAGGTACGGAACCCTAAAAACTCAATTTTGGTGTTCCAAGCTCTTTACTAATTTTGCTCTACATAAGTCACTAGCTTCTTCCCGCGACTTCGTCCGCGTGAAATTTCACCCACTTAGGAGATGAATTTTGAAAAATCCTTTCTTAGTGCACCCCTAGACCTCATAAGGAACGTACATGCCAAATTTGGAATCTCTAGACCCAGCGGTTTGGGCTGTGCGTTGATATGTCAGTCAGTTCTCCTTTTATATATATATATAGATAGATAACGACAATTTTTATGGTAACTTAAGTATGGCGTATGTTATTTCTCATGATAATATTATGTAATAGGGTTGTAGTGGTCGTATAGGCAGTCGCTTCATGTAAAATACTGGTATTCAGCTACATCCGGTTAGACTGGAAGTCGATCCCAACATTATATAGGCTAGGCAGATTGATCATTTCTCATATGAACAAAATGTATTTAATTTGGTTGGACAGCCGCTGTGTTGCCGAGACGTTGCCAAGAATTGCACATTGCCCGTGTAAGCCTACTATTACTATGAACATAAATCAAAGAAGTATTCATTATTACACATAATTTCCAGGAAACATCGACAGTACCGAGACAGTTCCTACTCCAGCTAATGGGATGCGTCTTGAAGCAAAGAAGTCTAATGGAACCTGTAAGTATAACAGATGGGATTATAAAAAAACCGGCCAGGAGCGGCTCGCACTACACTCTGTCACCAACAGTCTGTGGAACGGTGGCTGGCCTGTCGTAATTAAGTATAATCCTGCGTGTTTATTAATTCGTTTTCTAAAATAAAAGCATCCTAAATTACTCCTTAAAACATCAGCTATCTGCCAGTGAAAGTCTCGTCAAAATCGATCTAGCCGTTTCGGAGATTAGCCGGAACAGTCAAACTTACAAAATAAAAAAATAAATTGTTATAAGTACCGTGCCTATACAGGATGATTTTACAAGTGGGCATGGATGGCCAAATTCATAACTAAGAAGAATAGTGAAAAGTACTCAAAGGAGTCCCGGGCTTGATTTTGATGAAAACTAAAACTGCATCATTGGAGTTTTGAAAAATCAATATTTCTAGCCAGGAATCGAACCTGTAGATTAAATAAAAAACATACTGTCCCTAATAAGGATCAAATTCTGGGAAGTAATGACATACGGCAAACTTAAGGAAAATTTTGAATTTTAATAAACTGCTTCTTATTTTAATGTATTCATATCTACATTACCTGTACCTTGTTCGAAATGAAGCTCAATATTTTTATTAACACATCCGCAGCGCAGTCACCTTCACAACATTATGTTCTAAATTCAAATTTCTATTACGAACTTTGGAAAATATTCTAATGGAATCAATAATATTGTAATGCTGAATGCAGTACAATCCGTGAGACGTCGAATCCAGCTGTATATTGAAAACAATGGTCATCGTTTTGAACAATTAATCATTTAACCTATTACTAATAAACGTATTATATCAGATATTTAACTATTCAGTTACACACCGATTTCTCTCTTTCAGTCGTCAGTAATTTGACTTTCGAAAGAAGACAAAGCGTTGTGTAACTATACAGACGCTATACAACGTTTATTAGTAAGGGGGGTTAAGGTTTAATAGGTAGGGTAACATAACCCGGGCCCGGCTAAATAGTAACAGCCGCACAGGCCATCCGTTTAAGCTACGCTTGCTGCGGTTGGTCTGTAGATGGGTGATCATCTTTACATACCGAGACCTCTCCGTGCCTCGGAAAGCACGTTAAGCCGTTGATCTCGGCTGTCGTTCCTGGATCTTTGACAGTCGTTACGGATAGTCAGAAGCCCGAAAGTCTGACAACCAGTCTTACCAAGGGTATCGTATTACCCAGTAACTGGGTTGTGGAGGTCACATAGGCAGTCGCTCCATGTAAATTACTGGTATTCAGCTGCATCCGGTTAGACTGGAAGCTGATCCTAACATAGTTGGGAGAAGGCTAGGCAGATGATAATGAGGTATGTAACATAAGAAAAATAAAAAAAATATTTTGTTAAAAATGAGCTCTTTTCTTTAGTTTGCCGTATGTCATTACTTCCCAGAATTCGATCCTTATTAGTGACACTATCGAATGGTGTAATAACAGTATTTTTTTTCAAACTCAACAGGTTCGATTCCTGGCTAGAAATATTGTGTTTTCAAAAATCCAATGATGCAGTTTTAGTTTTCATCGAAATACTTTTCGCTATTCCTCATAGTTTCGGACTTGGCCATCCACGCACACTTGAAAATTCATCCTGGATACTTTCATTATGCAGTTAGTAAAAAGCTGTTATTTTGACGTTAAAGACACTTCAATTTTATTTATTTGTACAGAAGATTACTACTTCATAGGTCAAAAGGCCTTCGTAAGAACCTGTTATTTTTTGGTATTTTTTTTTGGCAGTTGTAACTGTGTCTCAAACCTCTATAATTTTCCTATAAAATGTGGATAATTATCTAATTACTCTATTCAAAAAAGAAAGATAGAAACCTAGGAGATATAAGGGGCGGGGACGGTAATATTTTGCAAGTTTTGAATTATCTCTTCAAGGCTGCTAAACCAAACAAGAGAATATCTAGAATCTTTCAAGAAAGCTCTTAACACCCTTTATTTTTCTAAATTCGAACTGAACCCCAAATGAAAAAAGAAGGGTTTTTTGTTCTTTGGTGAGCTATCTGTGTGCTTGTCACCGATACCTAAAAATTATGCCAAAATTCAAATTCCTTTATTGCATAAATCTCGAGAAAACTGGCAGACTGGTTAAAAAGTGGTCTTACAAAGGGCCCCGCACAGTGGGCTGAAATTCGCGTTTCATAGACATTCAACATATTTTTTTTAAGTATCGCTTTTTTTGCTTGGTAACGATTGGGAATACCTACTACATGCCTTATAAAATGAACTTTTAGGTTTATAATCGGAAACAGCGCACTCAGATTTTTTTTCGAAAAAATTTGTATGGAGTCGGCATAATAAATGATGATATCTCCATTATCGCACAATTGCGCCTAATATCCTCTTAGGTTATTAATATATGAATTATTTTGGATTTTTTGACATACTCCATGCCAAGGTCAAACATGCGTTTTTTTTTTTTTAAATCGTTAAAAAATTAACATTTTTTTAATTTTTTTTTTGTTTTTTACTAATATTAAGCTTAACATGGATGTATAGACTAGACATTTACGCAAATCAATAAAATTAAGCGCTATATTAGAAAGTGAAATTCGCTTAAAAACCATAAAAAATTGGCTTAACCTTTATTTGTTACCGGCAATCTGTATAATCCGGTATTCTATACAATACCTAGGCAATGTATAGAATACCTAAAACGAGTAGGTAATGTATGAAATATTATTTATTTTATACTTTGCCTAGGTATTCTATACAATACCTTCTGATAATATTTATATCATAGAAACCTTTACACATAACGACTTAAATTTGATGAACAATAAAGTAGTACAAATGGTGAGCTGATAAAGTAATTATCTAACGACTCTCAAAATCCACAATTAAGTAAAATATTATTATTTAACAATACTTAATATCTGAAGAAACTTCAGAAGCAAGGAACAAGGACTTCAGAAGATTCAGAGAACATCACTCACGTAAGAAGAGCAGAGTGAGTTCCAATGAAGATATTTTTAATTTCCTTCTTCTTTCGTCCAATCCGCTTATTTCAGCAGTACGACCAACGATGGATGCAAAAAAAAAGAAACCTTTGTTTCATGAAACATTGGATCTGCTGAATCTTCAAACACCTGAATTCGAGTTTAGGGATATTGCTTAAATAAATTCTGACTCTGAGTTCGACTCTGAAGATAGTGATTCAGAATAGGCAATATTTTTAAATAATATATTCATTGTTTTATTAATTTTATCATATATTTTTATTGTAATCATTTTAATATTAAAATTTTTCATCATATTTTTGGTTTTAATGAGATGTCATTAATTTTTATAATTATTTGTATTGCACAACTACTAAAATTTAGTTTTTAGGGTATTTCTAGTACCACAAAAGAATCACAAAATGTGTCTTATGATGTTGTAAATTACAAATATTACCAATTAAATGTAATTTTAAGCCTAATTATCCAACAGATATGCAAAAAGACAGTAAATAGTTAAAGTATTGTTAAATAATAATATTTTACTTAATTTGGGATTTTGAGAGTCGTTAGATAATTACTTTATCAGCTCACCATTTGTACTACTTTATTGTTCATCAAATTTAAGTCGTTATGTGTAAAGGTTTCTATGATATAAATATTATCAGAAGGTATTGTATAGAATACCGGATTATACAGATTTCCGGTAACAAATAAAGGATACTGGTATTAAGCCAATTTTTTATGGTTTTTAAGCGAATTTCACTTTCTAATATGGCGCTTAATTTTATTGATTTGCGTAAATGTCTAGTCTATACATCCATGTTAAGCTTAATATTAGTAAAAAACAAAAAAAAAAATAAAAAAAATGTTAATTTTTTAACGATTTTAAAAAAAAAAACGCATGTTTGACCTTGGCATGGAGTATGTCAAAAAATCCAAAATAATTCATATATTAATAACCTAAGAGGATATTAGGCGCAATTGTGCGATAATGGAGATATCATCATTTATTATGCCGCGACTCCATACAAATTTTTTCGAAAAAAAATCTGAGTGCGCTGTTTCCGATTATAAACCTAAAAGTTCATTTTATAAGGCATGTAGTAGGTATTCCCAATCGTTACCAAGCAAAAAAAGCGATACTTAAAAAAAAAAAAATTGAATGTCTATGAAACGCGAATTTCAGCCCACTGTGCCCCGTTTTATTTTAATTCTTCACCTTATAAAACGACACATCGTACAATACAAGACGTGTCGTCTATTTAATTGAATTTTGATGTATTTTTCAGACGCCCGTGCCTAGTGTTGGAATGGATGAATCGTCATTGTTGCACTCGTTGACTACACTTACCAGGAGAGCAAACCCAATCAGTCACACATCTTCTGATGTGATACAGGCAGTGTTGGAAGTCATTCGTAATTGTAAGTTATAATATTCTTTATTTAAAACCCCTGTGATATTAGTAAACGGTCGATGATAGTGTATGCTTGACATTTTCACATAAAATGAGAATACTCAAAATGTGAGTACCACCCTATACCACAAAACTTTTATTGGATCATTTAATTTTTACAGACGGTTTTAATTTCAACCTGAATGATGTAATGTATTTTGATTTAAAAAGAGTGTCTCTGGAGTTTCTTGCCTGTTTTTCTCCATAGGGAGCTACTACGCTTAAGAATAGGCATCTTGCTTCATCTTTCTGCCTGGCCTTGTCCTTGAAAATTCAAAAGTGCCAGTTATTGGTTTAATTGAAATCTATATGTTATGGGCCAAGTGATTAATGCGGGCAGTATTCATAATGCCCGGGCAGTATGAATAATGCCCAGCCATATCGGGCCAAGTGATTAATTACAATCTAAACTCACCTATTTATCACATTGCCCGGGCATTATGAATATGGCTACATGATGATCGGGCAATGTGATTAATAGGTAAATTTTTACGTGGTGCGCTGCGGTGCGGGGCCGGAAACAAACACGTGACGCGCGCTAACCAATCAGAGACCGAAACGGGGCAGCGCGTGACCTTGCAATAGCCGCACGATGCCACTTCGGCTCATTGTTTTGATTTAGATTCGCATTTAAAATGAATACTTTATTTTAAACTTCATAATCACAGTTCAGTACTAATGTGATTTAATTAATTTTTTATGCTTATTTGATTTTATTAAGTTTCAAGCACTTAGTGAAAACTACTGGGCTCCACACCCACTACACACTAAACCAACATAATATACAAAATAACACATTAGTAATGACAACTTAGGATGCAAGAGCGAGCGAAGCGAGCTCGGGACTTGGGGCACCCCGACTCGGACAGTTTAGGTTAGAAGGGGATGGCGGGGTCTAGTGAGCGAGCGAAGCGAGCGAACAGACCCCGCCATCCCCTTCGTGGTTATTTTTTTTTTAGACCCTAGAGCCCCGCGAAGCGGGGCTCCTACTACGCCTTTTAAGCAACTTTTATGTTTTTTGAGGTTAGGTTACTGTTGTGGACTGTATATTGATGTTAATTTGGTCGAATAAAACCCAGTTCTTCGATAGCTCTTTTATTCTTCTTGTTAGTTCTGTACTGGTTGCTGGTTCCGGACTGAATGCCTCAACACATTTTTCGCCCTTCTTTTATAGTCGACCCCGACCAATCACAAGGCTTACATTTTTAGTTCGACCAATCACAAAGCCTTTTGGTTCGACCAATCATAGCGTTTCTAATGCTCGACCAATCACAGCGTTCCTAATTTGCACACGGCACTAATCTTACATTTCTATGGGAAACCTATTTCTACTGATTATTGTGTTGTGGCATCCATTACAATCGTATACTTAATTTCTAATCATAGGCCTAAGTTGTTTCTACTTAAATACAAAAAGTTACACTAAAAAACACCTATTTCCTATGTTAAAATAACAAAAATAGTGCAACGGCTCTCCTTAAGGTAAAGTTTTGTCGTACTTAGGCAACATCATACAAGTGGCGCCCTCGTGCGCAAGGAATGTATATTAATATTACAAACGAGTTAACGACTGCTAGACACTAATATCTATTACTATTCTACACTAAATCTAAACATTATGTCTTAGTCAGTTACACGTTATACCACTTAATCACTATTTAGTCCTATTCAGTCGGCGGGCTCGGCGTCCGCAACATCTCTCCCCCCGGCGCAGCTTGCGAAGCCTCCTCTTGCTTCGATACGACGACGAGCTTGCTGACGGGGCGTCGGAAGGTGCCGGTCCTGGTCCGCACTTCGACGACCCTGATGCCGCCGTCTGGTCCGCTGTGCGTACGTTCCACGACTCCCATCGGCCATGTGTTGCGGGGTAGCGTGCTGTCCACCACGAGCACCACGTCGCCGGCTTGCAGTGGGCGTGCGGTGTTTCGCGGCTCGCCACGAGGTATCAGTGTGGGGAGATACTCGCGTATCCAACGTCGCCAGAAGTGGTCAGCGAGCGCCTGGCTGGCTCGCCAGGTCCTGCGGTCGGCCTCATCACAGGGGCCCGTCGTTGGTAGTCCGTCCGATGACCCCAACAAGAAGTGGTTGGGAGTCAGAGCCTCGGGGTCGTTGGGGCTCACGCTGACGTGGGTTAGAGGCCGAGCGTTAATTGAAAATTCGGCCTCCGTGAGCAGAGTGTGCAGCACCTCTTCTGCCGGCGCCTTCTCTCGGAGAGTCACACTCAGGGCTGTCTTTACTGAGCGCACCATACGCTCCCACGCGCCGCCTTGGTTGGGCGCGCCAGGAGGGATGAAGCGCCACTCCATACGGTGTAACAGTCCCTCGTCTCGCAGGGCCGGCATCCACTCGGCGTAGGCGCTGCGTAACTCTTGATCCGCCCCACGGAAGTTCGTCGCGTTGTCGGAGTATATTGTCCTTGGCCAGCCTCTTCGGGCGGCCATTCGTCTCAGCGCCATGATAGCTGAGTCGGTGGAGAGCGACGCTACCAGCTCAATGTGCACGGCGCGGGACGTAAGGCACGTAAAAAGCGCGCCCCACCTCTTCTCTCGACGTCGCCCTACCTTGACCATCATCGGTCCGAAATAATCCACCCCACAGTTGGTGAACGGGCGGTGGAAAGGGTCAAGGCGGGCGTGTGGCAGGTCCCCCGTAGCTGGTGTCTGCGGCATCGCTCGCCGCCTCTTGCAGAAGGCGCAGTTTTTCTCGACAGCGCGCACTGTGGGTCGCAAGTGGATGACCCAGTACCGCTGTCGCAGATCGTTGGTCACGCGTTCTCTGTTGGCGTGACCCGCCGCGCAGTGCTCCCGTAGCACGAGGAGCTTGGTCAGCTGGTGGCGGCCGTCCAGTATTATTGGCCGCTTAGTCTCTGTCGGTGCGGAAGAGGCCTCGATCCGGCCCCGTACCCTTAGGATACCGTCTTCCAGCACAGGATCAAGTCGGTACAGTCGACTTGCCTTTGTGAGCGGGCGAGCCGCTCGAATCTTCATCAACTCGTCTCTGAAGCTCTCTTCTTGAGCTCTTCTAATCAGTTCAGCCTCGGCGCGCTGAAGGTGACGATTTTCTAGCCTCTTCGCTCTTCGTCGGCAGATGTCCGTGAAGGCGATCACTCGTGCTGTTGCTCTTACCAAGACCTCGTACTTGGAGAAGCGGGCAGGATCTGGTAGCCAGCTTCCATGTTCTTGGTTTTCTGCGACGCTGTAGACTTCTTCTTCCTCTTCGGGTTCTTCGGTTGACGCGGTGGGCCACTGGTTTTCAGGTAGTCGCAGAAATTCCGGTCCCTGGAACCATCTGTCTTCCGTACAAATGGACGTGTCGACGAGCCGGGTGGCGTCGTCCGCTACGTTGCTTGCGGTGGGTAGCCAGCGCCATTCTTCCTTCTGTGTCAGCTCTGCTATCTCTCCCAACCGGTGCGCGACGAACGGCGTGTAGCGCTTCGCGTCGTGATGGATCCAGTGCACTACTGTTGACGAATCGGTCCAGTAGGTCGTGCGTCTGACGGCGACTCGATGTTCTCTTCTGATCGTGTCGGCGAGTCTCGCTCCGATTACTGCAGCTTGCAGCTCCAATCTAGGTATCGTTTGTGCTCGTCGGGGCGCCACCTTAGCTTTGGCGGCCACCAACATGACGTTCAGGCTTCCGTCTGTGTTCACAATTCGCCAGTACGCTACTGCAGCGTAAGCTTGTTCGCTGGCGTCGCACAGGATGTGTAGGTCAACGTGTTCTTGCTTCTTTTTCAGGTAACATCGTGGCAGTCGCAGCTGGCCTATTTCTGTCAGATGCGCTAGCCAAGACGCGAAGAGTTCATTTTCTTCGGCGGGAATCTGCTCGTCCCATGTGATCTGGAGACGCCATAAACTCTGCAGCACGATCTTCGATCGAATCGTGTAGTGGCTCAGCAGCCCAAGAGGGTCGTATATGGACATGACGGCGCTGAGTGCTTCCCGTTTCGTTGGCGCGCGGGCTCTTGTCCGTACCTCAGGTGGAACTCGGTGCATTGACGTATTAAATCCCAGCTCATCCCGCTCTGCGTTCCAGTACAGCCCGAGTATCTTACTCTCGGGCTGTTCTCCCCCCAGTTGTGCGGGAGAGGTGGCCCGCAGCTCGGAGGGTACGTCCCTCAGCACTGTCGGCTCGTTGGAGCTCCATCCCCGCAGCGTGAATCCTGCGTGCGCGTGCACTGCTCTTGTTTCTTCTACCGTCTTCCAGGCTTCTTCGGCGTTCTCGTAGCTGGCCACTAGATCGTCCATATAATGACTTCCCTTTATGGCCTCCAGCGCGCGCGGATACTCCTGCCCATGTACGTCCGCGTTACGGTTTCGGACGTAGTGGGCCATGTACGGGGAGCTTGCGGCGCCGAAAATCATGCTGACCATTTTGTACTTCTTCGGGGCTTCCTGGCGTTCGTCACCCCTCCATAGAAACTGCTGCGCTGGCTGATCTTCCGGTCGTATCTTGATCCGCAGGAACATTTCCTGCACATCCGCTGTTATTGCCACTGCCTTTTCCCGGAATCGGAACAGTATTCCCGGTAGTGACAGCAGCAAGTCGGGTCCCTCCAGCAGCTCATCGTTCAAGCAGACGCCGTTACTCTTCGCCGCCGCGTCGAACACCAGTCGCACTTTGCCGGGCTTGTTAGGATTTTGCACGGCGAAGTGTGGTAGGTACCAGCAGACGGTGCTTTTCTCTTCTGACCCGTCGCACGGCGTCGCGTACCCCTTTTCCAACAGATTTGTCACTTGCTTGGAGTACTCTTTCGCGAACTCGGGGTCTGCATCCATCTTCTGTTCCATCTTGTTCAGCCGACGAAGCGCTTGATTGTAGCTTGGAGGCATGACGACATCATCTCGTCGCCACGGCAGGCCGATCTCGTACCCGCCGTCGATCTTCTTGATAGTTCTCTCCACGATGTCGATGGCCCGCTGATCCTCCGCCTTGACTCTCGGCTTCCCTTGTATGCCGAGTGCGTCAATCTTGAAATGGGTCTCGACTAGGTCGTGTAGTTCTTGGTTGCCTGTCGTTCGGTCAGGCTCGTATACATGTAGCACGTTTCCTTCTTGATATATGACGCTGCGTGGTGCGGTTCCGTGCACCACCCATCCCAGTCGCGTCTTCGATGCGGCCGGTTGGTTGGGACCGCCGATCCGTAGCTCGCGGGATACTATGCATTCCCAGTGATCGGTTCCCACCAGAAGTCCGGGGCGCGCTGGGTCATAACAGACCTCCTCTGGATCTAGGTCTTGTAGATGTTTGAAGTCAATCATTTTCACTGGGATAGCTTGCTGGTGAAGTCGAAGATTTTTCATTGTTCTCGCTCTGACTTTGTAGTTCTCTTCGTTCTTTAATCCCTTCACGTGTATGCTTACTATCTGACTTCCCATTTCCTTTTGCGACATGTTGACCCCATTCAGGTGAAGCGGTTGCGACGGTCCTTCTGCCCCGATGCGTGCTGCCAATTCTTCGTCCACGAGGGTGATCGTAGCCCCTTCGTCCAGGAGGGCGTACGTCCTTGCCTCCCCCCGTGGTCCAGACACGATGACAGGGCACATTTTCAACAGGACTGTTCGTGGGCCTGCGGCTGGCCGGGCGGCCACGGACAGGACTGCTTCTGTCTTCGGCTTCTCCACTTCTTTTGGGTCTTCAGTCTTCTCTGTCATCTCATCGCGTTCTTGATGCAGAGTCTCGTGATGCGGGCGGCGACACTGGTTCACGCCGCACGGCTTTGCTTTGCAGCTTAAGCGCCTGTGTTGCTTTCGAGCGCACTTGAAGCAGATCTTCTTCTCCTTCACGAAGCTCCAACGTTCGTTCACTGTAAGTGCCTTATACTGTGGGCACTGAGTCAGGGCGTGGGCTTGTCCACACTTGGGGCATTTTTCAATTTCTTCCTCTGCTCCCCCCGTTGTGGTGAAAACGCTAGCCTTCTTCTTCAGTGTCACGGCGGGTCGGGTTTCTTTCTTCGGAGCCACGGTGCTTGTGGGCGGAGCGTACGTATACCTCAGCGCTCGGTCCGCTTCTCTCATTAGGAACCGTGACATCATGACAATCTCTGGATCCGTTGTTCCTTCGTGTTCGTAGGCGTAGTCACACCAGCGGGATCGTAGATGTGGGCTGAGTTTGTCCAATATCTCACGTGTCATCAACGGGTTGAACAGGTAGCCTCTGCGGTCTATAGTTTTCAGGACACAGACGATGTTTTGCAGCTTGATGGCAAAACTGTTGAGCTCTGCTGCTGACGTCCCAGGCTTTGGCATCTTCTTTAATTCTTCCAGCGCACGATCAATGATGACTTCCGGTCGGCCGAAACATTGTTCCAGGGTCCTCATGATCACGTCGGGGTCGGTGGCTGTGTGCAAGAGCGCGGCCACTGCGTCCCTCGCTTCCCCTTTGAGGCTGCTTCGTAGTCTCTGTATGTTCTCGGCTGCAGATATCTGGTACATGCTTGTCGTGTCCCGTACTGCTGCTTTGAACGGAAGCCACTCGTTGGCTGAACCGGAGAACGTAGGCAGGTCTACATGCCTAGGTCTGGGTCTGGCCATCTTCTCGAGAGTTGCTGCCAAGTGTTCGATGCTATTTCTTGCTCGCGTCGGAGTCGGCGACCTTGCACCAGATGCTTCAAATCGTATCTGCTTTGGTTCTTCCCTGGGCCCCTCCTCCCCCCGTTGACTGAGAGGGTTGGTTCGTAGCCATTCGTCCACTTTTCGGTGGGGCTCTTCCCTGGGAGGAGCAGGTTCTTGCTCTTCGTGCACGCTTTCTTCGTCGTTGATCACTGACACTTCAACTGCCAGCCTTTTCTTGATTAAATCTTGCTCCAACTCCAGCTCCTTCCTCTGGATGGCTGCCAGCTTCTCGGCTGCTTCCAGTTCCGCTACCCGTAGTCTCGTCGTGACGCTTGTTGTCGATCGCATTGACCTGGCTGGTGATGCCATTCTTCGTCGAGTCGCAGTGGTCGTTGCTAGACGTCCAGATGGTCCAGCTGCACTGGTGTCCGCTACCTTCGAAAAGGGTGAAGCAGGCGGGTCGAGCGAGAGTCTTCGTATTCTTTCACGCTCGATGTGCTCCGCTTCTCTGCGGCGCGCCTCCTGTTCTTGGGCACGTCGTGCTTCTTGTTCGTGGACACGTCGCTGTTCTTCCATCTCAGCTGTGTCTCCTTGGCTTCGGGTGACCACCATCTTCGGGCCGTGAAGTGTAGGTATCTACTGGCGCGTTCGAAGCAGCACGTTCAGTTTGCTGCGTCCACGTAGATGTGTTCAGTCCGGCGCGATCAATACAGCACGCTTAGTTTGCTGTGGGTGCGTCGGCGTGCAGCACGTTCAGTTTGCTGCGTCCGCTTTGACGCGTTCGATTCGGTACCTCTTCTAGTCGGTACTTCTTCAGCACGGAGAATAATCCTCCTCGGCTTGACACTTCCGTAAACCCGTCGGCTCCGTTCGGTGAGTCGATGCGAGTCTTGTTCGGTGGCCGTTATTCGTTCTTCAGATCTTCGTACTTCGTCTGGAGTTCGATAGGCCGAGTTGCCGCGGGATCTTCGTTCTTCAAAATCCGGTGCGAAGGACCATACTGTTGTGGACTGTATATTGATGTTAATTTGGTCGAATAAAACCCAGTTCTTCGATAGCTCTTTTATTCTTCTTGTTAGTTCTGTACTGGTTGCTGGTTCCGGACTGAATGCCTCAACACATTTTTCGCCCTTCTTTTATAGTCGACCCCGACCAATCACAAGGCTTACATTTTTAGTTCGACCAATCACAAAGCCTTTTGGTTCGACCAATCATAGCGTTTCTAATGCTCGACCAATCACAGCGTTCCTAATTTGCACACGGCACTAATCTTACATTTCTATGGGAAACCTATTTCTACTGATTATTGTGTTGTGGCATCCATTACAATCGTATACTTAATTTCTAATCATAGGCCTAAGTTGTTTCTACTTAAATACAAAAAGTTACACTAAAAAACACCTATTTCCTATGTTAAAATAACAAAAATAGTGCAACGGCTCTCCTTAAGGTAAAGTTTTGTCGTACTTAGGCAACATCATACAAGTGGCGCCCTCGTGCGCAAGGAATGTATATTAATATTACAAACGAGTTAACGACTGCTAGACACTAATATCTATTACTATTCTACACTAAATCTAAACATTATGTCTTAGTCAGTTACACGTTATACCACTTAATCACTATTTAGTCCTATTCAGTCGGCGGGCTCGGCGTCCGCAACAGTTACACAGAAATAGGGGCCCCGCAACGAAAAAAAAAAAACTTTGGGAATTTTTTTCTCGGCCCCTATGGTTTTTCAGAATTTGCGGTTTTCAAATTACACTAAAAATGGTTTTCAAATTACACTAAGTATTCATTTGAAAGTATTAAACATGCTTTACATCACTCTGCCCAATAGGCACTGGGCATTATTCATAATGCCCGGGCAATGTGATAAATTGATTGGTTATAATCACATTGCCCGCTCTTATTGGGCATTATTCATATTGCCCGGGCATTATGAATACTGCACGATTAATCACTTGGCCCATAACATATACATATAATAAAATCGTAGGAAAGTCAAAACTGTACATTGAATATTTTTTTAAAAGAATACTTGGGGCGTGATCTACAATCGATTTCGAAGCCGAAAATATAGTTTTTAGAATTTTTGTCTGTTTGTCTGATTGTCTGTATGTATGTCCGGGCTAATCTCAAAAAGTGCTGCATGGATTTACATCAAATTTTGCATGAATATTACTAAGAGGTCGGGTCAACATATAGGCTACATATCATCATGCTATCACCTACGGGGGAGGAGCTGTGAATCTTTATTTTCCTAACGCATTCTGTGACAGCGTGTAATCTAACGACGCATATTTAAATGTTGTTTTTGAGTAAGCCATGCTATTATCTAGCTTTACACTATAAAAACTACGCCATTTAAGTAACTTGGGCATAGAAACATAGTTTAATGAATGTTAGTAGTACAAAGAAAATTTAGAAGCAGCGCCATCTATGAGATTTCATAAAAATCAAATCAAGTTACATGTTAACAATTTTTGGAAATTAATAATTTAAATTTGATCATGTTCGCGAGGTTAGTAGTTAGTTATTCTTAAAATTCATAGATGGTAATGTGCATTTTCTTCATAAAAGTTGTATCGTATAGTTCGTTTTGACAAATTCAAGGTCCAACAAAACCCTCAAAATCTTGAGCAGAGTTGAGGAAGACAATAAAAAAAATGCGGTGTTAAGTATTACAAAAAAGTTATGTTCATTGATGATTATCATTTCTTCATCAATTTCATGTTGTTAGTACAAAGTAAACATTGACTGTTAATACTTTTGTTCGGTATTTATCTGTGTGATTATTGCTTGGTAATTAATATATTTTCATGTCGTATACCTAATTATAAACTTAAATGTGATGTAAAACGTCACCTTCTCGACGGTGACCAAAATTGGGATGACACCCTCGCGGAGGCGAGCGTCAGTGAGAGTCCCAGCCGCATGCGTCATCTGTTTGCCGTCATCTTGGTGTTTTGCGGAGTCGCGAACCCGGTAGCTTTGTGGGAGAAGTATCGCCATCATCTGTCTGAAGATTTTCTACGAGCTTTGAGGCGTGCTACTGGAGACGAAGTCGAAGTAACTAATGAACGCGTGCTAAACACCCGTCTCAGTTCACTTCAAGATGTGGTCATTTCTATCGGCGGCAATCCACTGATCGAATACGGGTTACCAGCTCCCCAATCATCACCGCATCAAGACCGTGGAAATCGGGAATATAACGCTGAGACAAATTATGATCCGGGCGAAATGACCACCATACGAAATGACCATGTCGCTTTGTTCTCTTCAGAGCAAAAACAAATTTATGACACCGTCCTTGAAAGCGTTGGCCAAAACCAGGGTAAAATGATTTTCTTGGATGCTCCTGGTGGAACAGGAAAAACATTTGTTACCACTGGCATACTTGCAGAGGTCAGTAGGCAAGGCAAAATTGCTATTGCTGTAGCTTCGTCGGGAATCGCTGCCACACTGCATCCGAGTGGCAAGACAGCACATGCCATGTTTAAAATTCCCATCGATTTAGAGAGCGCCGAAACGCCTGTTTGTGGTGTGTCACGTAACAGCGATAAGGGACACGTGCTCAAGGATTGCTCTCTGAGCGTATGGGATGAGTGTACGATGGCCAATAGGAAGGCAGTTGAGGCCGTGGACAGAATCCTACAGGACATGTGCAGGAACGAACATTTGATGGGTGGTGTCACAGTTCTGTTCAGTGGTGATTTCCGGCAAAAGCTTCCCGTGGTGACACGGGAATCGAGGGCTGACGAGGTGAATGCTTCGTTGAAACGATCTACGTTGTAGTCACGAGTTCGTACGCTGCGCTTGACCATTAATATGAGAGCTCGACTCGGCGGCAATGCACGTGCTCAAGAATTCTCCGATGTCCTTCTAAATCTTGGCGAAGGCACTCTACCAGAAGAGAGAGGTGGACAGGTGGTGCTTCCAGAGTCTCTCGGTAGAGTGGTATCCAGCTTAGAAGAACTCATTCGCTGTGTGTACATCAGTCGTATACCGCACCAGCAGAATTCTTGGGTGTGTGAGCGGGCCATTTTGACGCCCAAAAATGATCAGGCTGCAGCAATTAACGAATGCATTCTCTCGGAAATTGAGAGGAATGAAGTGGTCTACACCTCGATAAACACTGTTATCGAGCAAGATGACGCCACACATTATCCCGTGGGATTTCTGAACTCTCTGTCAGCAAGTTGACTTCCAGCGCATACCATCAAGCTAAAGGTCGGCCCGATTATGCTTCTTCGGAACCTATCTCCTCCGAAGTTTTGTAACGGGACCCGCCTTAAAGTCATCTCGCTCCACAGACACACCATTGAGGCGGAAATTCTTACGGGTTGTGGCGTCGGCGAGGCAGTATTTATACCACACATTCCCCTCATACCTCATAACTTCCCGTTCCAGTTCAAGCGCGTACAGTTCCCCGTGAGTGTTTGCTTCGCGATGACCATCAATAAGTCGCAGGGGAAGACACTGAGGGCAGCGGGTGTCGACCTCAGGACGATTTGCTTCTCACACGCAATTGTACGTCGCTTGCTCCCGCGTCACCAGTCCTGACTCTCTTTACATTTTGGCTCCTGGCAGCATAACTACCAACGTAGTTTATAGGAAAGTGTTGTAAGGTATGATACCTTTGCACGTATTTTTACTCTTTTGTGTCCTGGAATGTATTCCTGAATTATTTTCTCTATTTCCTTCAGTCACATCTTATGACTGAACTCAGCAGGATTCCCATATAACTCTCTTCACTTGCTTCACTTGCAAAAAAAACTTATTTTTTAATGCTATTTTAAAAGTTGTTTACTTATAATGCTATAGCGACACTGCCAATCTTGGGTATTTTTGGTGCTGTAGAGCCTTCACGCAGACGACGTCGCGGGCAGCAGCTAGTAAAAAATAAATGCTTTGAGTTTGATTTCAATTTGCAAAGTTGTAAATCTTGCAAATTTTCTTACAACAAATCTCTAAGCTTATGTTTTGTTGCGCGGACACTGTTACAGAAACACCTACAAATATGGAAATTGTAGTGACAAGTATACAATTTAGCGTAACACAAAAATTTACATACAACATGTGATATAAATATTATTATGTAATATTTTTGTTGCATTGTTCAGTTCTAGAGACAGTAGTAGTGAAAAAGACAATATAGCATTAAGGACGCACAAAATACGCATCAATTTAACACGGAATTACGGATTCCACTTTGGTTGATAGATTCTGAGTAAGTAATTCTTCATGCCACAAGAATAAGTCACGCTCTCAATCCAACTCAACAGTCTAACTTTGGAACTGGAACTGATTATCATTTTTACGTTCAGAAATAAAAGGGCAATACAAAACTATAGAAAAAGGATAATTATATTTGCGTAATCAAGACCTCGGAAAAAAAACATATCGCCCAAAAGGCGAAATATGGAACTATCGTGAACTTTACTGGATTTGACATCTTCCAATATAATTTCATCAATAATATACAGTGTGGCTATCACATTAATTAAAACCACGTATTCTACATCACGTATTTTAAATATACACAATTAAAATTATTCATAACAATTAACATTCTAGCCGCGGTACGCGCATAACTTCCGAACGACTGCACCAAATTGGATAATTATTTTTTTGTTATGTTCGTATTCTCAGGACAAGGTTTGTATGAAAAAAAAATCGGAAATACGAAAAAATTTTTTTTTTGTTTTTCTATTATTTCTAAAATTGTTTATTTTATTGACATAACGTCTTATAAAATCAATGAACACCGGCTGCACGCACGAAAAAACATGACTCATTATCACGTTCCGCCTGAGCCAAGCGTGCAATCGAGAGCGCGGAACAAGCGATAGAGAGGCACGATATGACGTTAACACGTAAAATTATCGTCCGTAAACCGACTTTACAGACAACCATTTTTTTTTAACAGACTAATAAAAACTTTTAATAACCGCTGTACTGTTAAATGTGATAACCTAATCGCCACTCTGTATAATTTGTAAACTTACAACTGAAAACTTTTATGATTAGATTTACTTGTTATTGTAGACTCTACATATCGTACAATTATGTAGGGCGTCGAGAACTCGTGACATAGCCCTCATGCTTTGTGTTACGCTTTTAAAAAAAAATATTTTAAATTGTCTCGATATATATATATGTATTTGAAATTTCTGTGTTACGCAAACTTTTTCTTCAATTTAACAATTGTCTATACTCCATTTATTTTAACATTAGAAAAAAGAGGCTCGCAGAAGCAGGGTAAGAAACCTTTTTTTTGTTCAAGTTAAGTTCAAACAATTTTAATAAATAATGTATGTGCTTTTTTTGTAAGTAACTATGTATGGCATACAATAAACCATATTCTATCTATCTACTCGTCACGATGATTGGATGAAATGAAACAACTAAACCACGAAAATTCAGATATAACAACGAGAAAAGGTATAGCATTCACAAGTATCAAGTGAATGACAATTGACAACTGCAGATTATTTACGCAATTTGACGGATGGGTGACATCATAAACCGACAAAATAAAAAAAACACGTGCTGCCACAACTTATGAAGGGAATAGGTAACATTTTAGATTTGGTAGGGTTATAGTGACATGAAAAACGTTCCCGGTACTTTCCGCCCCTGCTTCTTTTAGATTTTAAACATTGACACGACAATATTTTATGTAAAAACTAAATAATATTAAATGAAAGCCTTGTAATTTCAGAAGGCAGATAGGTTAAATAAGTACAATTAAGTGTGACTGCTGTTATTTAAATTGATTATATTAAACTCCACATCAATCTTGCCTGTAATAATGTTTGTTGTACTTTTATTACAAAAGGTGCCCCTAAAAGAGCCTTTTTTAACTTCTATCTTTTGACAGGCCTGATGGTCTAGTGGTTAGTGACCCTGACTGCTATGCCGGAGGTCGTGGGTTCGATTCCCACCCAGGACAAATGTTTGTGTGATGAGCACGATCATTTGTTCTGTGTCTGGTTGTAATTTATCTATAATATGTATGTATTTAGAAATATATAAGTATGTTTATCAGTTGTCTAGTACCCATAACACAAGCTCTGCTTAGCTTGGGACTAGATGGCGTTGTGTGATAGTTGTGGAATATTATTATTATTATTATTATTATCTAATGCTATAGTAAATGGAGTATAAGTATAGAGCATTTACTATATGCTAGTAAGCACTTACTGCGAGTGCTAGCAATGTTTTTTAGCTTGTGCCTGAGTCACTCTTATCTTCCAGCTGATTCACATAAAACTAATTGTTGTGCCCATTGTTAAAAATAAGACTGGAGATGCGAGTGACAAGAGCAACTCCAGGCCTATATCCCTGGCTACCATCATTGCAAAGGTGTTGGACAGTCTGACTGATCAGCTGCTGGATAAGCACTTAACACTCAACGCCCAGTTTGGGTTTAAGTCACGTTTATCCACGGAAACAGCTATACTATGCCTCTCAATACTATGCAAGTAGGAAAACACCTGTGTATGCATGTTTTCTGGACCTCTCCAAGGCATTCGACCTCGTATCTTATGACTGCCTATGGAGGAAACTGTCAAATGTTAAGAACCTCCCAAGCGATATCATTAGGATGCTAAAGTATTGGTATAAAAACCAATACAATTATGTTAAGTGGGCGGGTGTCCTGTCGGATGCATACGGGTTGGAGTGCGGTGTGAGGCAGGGGGGAATCAGCTCACCCAAGCTATTCAACTTGTATGTAAAGGAGCTGATCTGTGAGCTCAGCAATACCAATATCGGTTTCTCCATTAACGGGCACTGCGTCAATAAAATCAGCTACGCGGATGATATGCTATTGCTGAGCCCATCGATCAGTGCACTTAGGAGGCTTCTTCGCATCTGTAAGGACTATGCGGTGGCTTACGGTCTCAGGTACAATGCGACCAAGAGCGAGCTACTGGTTTTCAAAGCGGCTAACAAATGTTATGATATTGTCCCACCAGTCACCTTGGGGGGCGAACAGCTTTCCAGGGTCACGAAGTTCAAGTACCTGGGGCATTGGGTCACCGATAGTCTGTCAGACGATGTGGACGTGGAGAGGGATCGCAGAGCATTGGCAGTTCGATGTAACATGCTGGCTCGTAGGTTTGCACGTTGTACTAGGGAGGTGAAAATTTACACTCTTTAGAGCGTATTGCCAATCTATGTACACGTGTGCCCTATGGGTCAGCTATACAAAACGCTTGTACAATGCTCTGCGAGTCCAATACAATAACGTCTTCAGAGTTATGTTGGGGCTGCCGCGCTTTTGCAGTGCATCGGGAATGTTCGCGGAGAATGGCGTGCCAGATTTTTACGCACTGATGCGGACACGGATAGCATCCCTGATGCGACGATTGCGCAACAGCTCCAACAGCTTGGTGGCTATAGTAGCCGACAGGATAGACAGTCCAATGATGTGGCAATGGATGACCACTCATCGTGCTTCATTCCAATATTTAAAAGGATAGTAATAAAAGCTCCTACAAAATAATAAGAATTGTCCTTACTCAAAATATGAGATCTACTGCCTAAAATACTAACTTTCCGACTACTTTTGTTCGAATAAAAATGACGAAACGACCGAATGAGATACTGAAATCTTACAAAAATAAACATGACTGTTTATTGCTATAATACTTTTCTACCAGCTTAAATTAAATTTTTATGTATACCTAGGTAAAGGTATTTGTATTCTCATTCACTCGCTCTTGCATCCTATGTCGACGGAGCCCCGCTTCGCGGAGCTCCTATTTTTATGTAAAGGGTTTAAAGTAACCTAACCAAACCGAACCTCGGGGTGCCCTTCGCTCACTCTTGCATCCTAAGTCGACGTAGCCCCGCGTATATATTTAATATGATTATTTTCACAAAACCTCTGTTGTCGGTAACTTAGTAATTTTGTCAGAGGTTCAGTATTTTATTCGGAAGTTCAGTTTTGTTATTCGAAGATCCATTTTTTTTAGTCGGCCGCAGGTCGTTGGAGATTAATTTGTTTTTCGGAACCATTATTATTTCCCTATTTAAAATAAGTTGTTTTAGTGTATTTCTTGAGTAGGTATGTGGTTTCATGTATGTATGTATGTTTTGTGTATAAAATTGTAATGTGTGTTGTTTATGGACTTATGGGTCTGAAATAAATTTATTATTATTATTAATAACTGGGTTGGGGAGGTCAGATAGGCAGTCGCTCCATGCTGGTATTCAGCTGCATCCGGTTAGACTGGAAGCCGACCCTAACATTGGGAAAAGGCTAGGCAGATACTGATGATTTTGAGAATTTATGTTAAATATTGTTAAGAAATCTGTTGTCCAAATAGTAATTGTAAGTATTCATGCCGCCAGTGTTACAGGTTTATCTAGTAATCAAACTTTTTACTTAATACCTACGTTATTTCTAAGATTTATACTGTATTTTACCATTTTTTTTTGTAGACCACTGTATCGGACCAGGGTCCATTATTATTATTATTAAAATGGCCACCGAAAAATAAAGGCACCAATTTTGGTCATCGGCTTTTCTGAATCGCCAATAATATTGGTTCTTTTTTCAGCCTCGTCATTATCCTCTGACAGAAATCAAGGAAATGAATCTCGCTCAAATGAAGCAACTAATTTGGACAGAGGTAGACCAAGCACTTCAAACATAAGCAGCAATGCAGTCAACGGATTCGGCCACTTCGCCAAAGGGCATAAAGTCGAGCCTGCACCTCCGGCAGCGGTCGCAAGCACCAGCAGATATCCTATCACCACGAACGTTGCGGCCCGAACGTACTCCAGCGGATCGGCCAGCACAGCCTCACTCACTCAAAGTGCAGCGCACACACCGACGGCGTTGCATCTACCCAACGCATCCCATCCTCCTGGCGCCCCCCGCCCGCCGAGCGCCGCCCATCCTCCTAGTGGCCTGCATCCCGCCAACGCCACACATCCTCTCTCTGTGAGGGCGGTGGCCGCTCCTGCCGCGTACTTGTCGTACCAACCGGCCGTCCCGCCGCCAGCTAGCCGAGGCTACTATTCACAGCCATATCCATCAACCTCCAACCGTAAGTTATGGAAAAAGCAAAGTAAAACAATTGTAACTCTATTGTCTTGACCACTTGAGGGCATAATTTAATTTTTTTTAATTTTTGTACGTTAGAAAATCGCGATACTTGCATTTGCGTAGCTTGTTTATCTCAATGTATTAAGGGGGAAGTGCCAGGGTAGCCCGCGAAATTCAAATTTTCTTACGTTTTTCGCAATTTTCAGATCAGTGTCAGGTTGTATTTTGATCAAAATTTGATTCGCGACTATAACAGGTACGTATTTACAGAATTATAATCATTAGAATCATTAATACATCTTTCTAAGTTAGATTTGTACCACGACAACAAATCTCTTATGGAAAACTGCTTAGTGGTACAAATCTAACTTAGAAAGATGTATTAATGATTCTAATGATTATAATTCTATAAATACGTACCTGTTATTGTCGCGAATCAAATTTTGATCAAGATACAACCTGACACGGGCCTGCAAATTGCAAAAACCGTAAGAAAATTTGAATTTCGCGGTCTACCACTGCGCATTCACCTTAAAACACGTAACTGGTACACAAGCGACCCCATATACCAATTTTCGTGTACTGATTTTTTTTTAATTAATGGTAAATGACGGACAAAACTTGATTTAAGATGTCATTTTCCGTATATTAATACATTTTCAAAGCTTGTAATATTAGAAATCATTTTCTTTTATTTACTTTCAATGCTTGCACCAATTTATTAAGTACTGGAAAACTACTCGTACCTGTTATCAACAAAAACAAAACATCAACTCACATAAACTCACAAACACACCCTCACACACAAACTAATACTACTTTACATGCTATCTATACCTATACACATACTTTATTTTGATAATAATATCTGAAAGACGTACTAAATAATAAATACCGAATAAACGGATAACTAAGAAATTCAAGATGAAATATGTATTACTTTTGTTTTTTATTATTGTTAGTAGGTAAAATGGTTGATAAGTACTCGCTCACAGTTATTTGGAAAAAACCTTTGTCTTGTTTTTTTATTAAATGTTGTTTCGTTTTACCATAAAACTAATCAAGCTTATGAGAGTAATACCATGATAACAGGTACAAATAGTTTTCCAGTACTTAGTAAATTTGTGCAAGCGTTAAAAGTAAATAAAAGAAAATTATTTCTAATAGCTTTAAAAATGTATTAATGTACGGAAAATGACATCTTTAATCAAGTTTTGTCCTACGTTTACTCTTTAATTTTCAAAAAATCAGTAAGTAAGTACACGAAATCTGGTACAAGTGGTCGCTTGTACCAGTTTACATGTTTTTTATACATTATGAAAAACTAGCTACACAAATGAAAGTTACGCTATTTTGTAAAGTATAAAAATATTTAAAATATTAATTATGCAGTCGTATTCTAAAAATACTCAAGTATAACAAACCCAAATTTCAAATATTTCAGATGATATATGAATATGTTAAAGCTACCAATACCTTTAAATCGCTCTCCTGTAAAGTTGTGTTTATGCACTTGAATTAGAATACGTACGACCCGTCGTTATGCAACAAACACAATCCAGAAAGGGTTACATTGTACGAGGGGAGGTCCAAAAGTTCGTGGAATGAAAGGGTTTTAAATAAAATTAAACAATAAATCTATTTTTCCTTTTCAATATAATCACCCTTAAGCTGAATACATTTATTAGATCTATGAATTAATTTTGCTAAACCATCGTAAAAATATTTTGTATCTTTTGCCTCAAAATGAGCCAAAATTGCCTCCTTTACCTCATTGTCGTCGGAAAATTTCCTTCCCCTTAAGTCTTTTTTTAAATTGGGGAACAAATAAAAATCACTTGGGGCCAGATCTGGACTGTAGGGTGGGTGGACTAGTGATTCGAAGCCATGCGTGTGCATAGCAGCCATTGCAATTTTGCTCTTGTGAACTGACGCGTTGTCTTGCAAGAGCAACACACCCTTGGTCAATTTTCCTCGACGTTTTTCCTTGATGGCATCCTTTAATTTTTCTAATATCGTTGCGTAGTATTCTCCGGTTATGGTCTTCCCCTTTTCTTTGTAATCAATCAGTATTATCCCCTCACAATCCCAAAAAACAGTAGCCATCAACTTTCCAGCCGAATCCGACACTTTGAATTTCTTTGGCGGTGGTGTCCCCTTTTTATGCCATTGCATGGACTCTTGTTTGGACTCAGGCTCAAAGTGATGAACCCATGTTTCATCTCCGGTAACAATCCGCTCCAAAATCTGTGCAGGTTCGTCTCCACACAACTCCAAAAATTGTTTCGACGCATCGACGCGCTGCTGTTTCTGAAGCGGCGTGAGCATTCTCGGTACCCATCTTGCACTGACTTTTGTCATACCCAAGTGGTCATGTAGGATTCGCAAAATGGTGGTATCTGATACTCCAACTAATGCAGATAGCTGTTTTTTCTTCAAACGGGTGTCCTCCAGTACAATTTTTTCCACTTTTTCGACGATGTCTGATGTGGTGGCCTCAACTGGCCTTCCTGAGCGGGGGTCGTCTTCAATCGACTCCCGACCATGTTTAAAAAGACCATGCCACTTGTAAATCACTGATTTACTAGGGCACTGTTCCCCATAAACGGTTTCCATTTCATTAAAAATGGTCTGAGCGTTCTTTCCTTGCTTTGTAAGGAATTTTATCACAGCACGGTGTTCAATTTTCTCCATAGTTTCAGTTTTCTTCCAGATTGACTTGTTTAGCAGGCGAGTATTCGTAAACGAATGACGCAACAGGGCTGAAACTCAATTTATATACTAATGATGAGTACCCAATTAGTATGACACTAAGCGAGCGCCCCTATCCCCACTCCATCCCCTCCATTCCACGAACTTTTGGACCTCCCCTCGTATTCTGAGGTCATATCCCTATACTCTGGACTTTAAGTGTTAAAGGGCCTACCCTTTTATAGCACTCGATTATATTTCGGAATGTCTTTCAGATATACCTAACATTCATCAATCGTACCCTAACTCTCCTGCACGAATGGCAGTGACGCCTCAAGTACCGGCGCGGCCCTCAACCTCGGCGCCGGCACCGCCTGTGCAAAACGCTCAGAACTACAATATGTATGCTATGGGCAGATATCCTCCCCAGCCACATAATTATCCTCCTTTCCCATAAACCTGACGAGGTATGTACACCTCTCGTGATTTCATGACGACGCTATATATGCGAATTTTTGTTACATTTTAACCTGCATTAATAATAAAGCTGTCTCATTTGAGTATTTCTCCCTGATATCTCCATTGAATCGTATTTTAAAACATATATTTTTTTAATGTACATTATCGTTTCTTATTGATTCTAAAATTATATTAATTTTTTGCAGATCTTTTAAAGTGAATACTCAAATTAGCTAGTTAATTAATACAGGTCCATAGTTTATAAGAACAAAAAAAGCCTTTGCGAGTTTATGCTAACACTATGTTCACGACAGCGAGCGCATACTTGTAGATTGAACGTGTAGCCGCGCCAGAATAATATTTTTTTTAACACCATTTATCTGAATTTATATTTAAAATAAAAATCTGTGATGTTGTGCAAAGTTACCACGACATGTGAGTGGGTGTGACGTGAGGGAACCACGTCACACCCACTTGCTATTGTGAATAGAGTTTATCCCGTATACCAATGTGCTTATTTAAATGAATAAAGACTGATATAATAGAACATTAAATATTATGCCGACTTATGGTTGTCTATGTTAACATGATGGGTTGTGTAGGTAAAAACAGTAAAAAGGTAGTAATAGAGAGCAGTGGACTTTTACACGCTCGTATTTTTCGGAATTGCTCGTCTAAATCTTTGTACCCATACCGCGCTAAGGGAGATCACAAATGCGACGAGCATACTTACGCTTGACGACTTTTGTCGCCCATGTGTCCTCTCAAACTACTATAGTAAGTCTATACCAATATTATTAAGAGGTGTAGTTGTTTGAATGAAGGAGTTAATAGTCGAAACTGCTCACCCGATTTAATAAATTCTTTCACTAATAGAAATCTATGCTATTGCAGAGTGTCATAAGATATGTTTTATAATAAAACACGCGGACGAAGTCGCAGGCAGAAGCTAGTGTAAAACAAAGTCGCTTTTCGTGTCTGTCTGTGACTGTGTGACTGACTACGTTGTTTTTCTAAACTTAGCTATGGATTTTCAATACTCAATATCTTTATTGCTTTACCATAATGTGTACTTAGGTGGTAACTATATAATATAGATCATTATGGACCCTGTAGGGCACAGTAAAAGGGTAGGAGAGAAGAAGCCCTGTTTTATTTTAGATTGGTTTCATCATTATTTAGAGAGGTTATTCCGGGAGGTATATAAAGGCCTGTTCAAACCTAAGCGGTATTCGCTACCGTCTGCGGTAGAAAAAACCGAGTGGGTATGCGGTAATATTTCTGTTCACACCAAAGCGGATTTTGCTGCCCTTGTTATAGAATAGAATACCGAGTTCGAGGTTTCGCCCAACAAGCGAAAAAATACCTATGCGGTACTATGGCACCAATTATTCCGCTCTAGCCGCGGAACTTGATACTAAATACCTGAATGAAACCCGCGCGGTATGTACCTCTACCCACAGCGGCAGTGAATACCGCTTAGGATTGAATAGGCCTTAATTGGTATGTTTAATACACTAACGTTTAACTTACATAATTATACAGATGTTTCGATATTTTGTCAAGTCGTAAAAACCATGCGAAGCAAGTGCGAGTCGGTAATAAATATGAGCCCGTTTTATTAGCATTGGGGGGTATAAAAGATTAGTGATGTTGGCAGACAAGTCGTCCTCATGACTTGTCTGCCAACATCACTATGCTGATCATCATCATGCTTGCGATCTCATCCTTCTAAAGAAGGGAACATTCACAGACGTACATGAGCCGGTATTATATTTACGTGTACACAATAATATATGTAGTATCTAGTTGTAAGTTAACATTATTGAAGAGTACAAAATCTTAAAATTTTATTTAAGATCAATAACAATACAAAAACTTTAAAGCTACCGAATATTCCTAAAAAATAGACATTAGAAACTTATGTTGTTCCAATAAAGTATGTTCATAGGATCGATGTATGTACGAATAGGTTTAATTAGTCATAAGTTTTTTTTTTTAATTAATGGTGCTACTTCTATTGAAGGAAAATAATTTGCAAAAATACGGTCAAATGAGAGCTGTATTTGTTGCCTGAAGTTTGCGTGTTCTATATAATTTACAACATGAGCTCTGCTACTTACCAGACACGGTAATCAGTTACCCGTCCAACTCCCACTTGACTACTTTTTGTACATTTTTTATGAGACTACAGCAATTTTTGTATTCAAGATAAAACTGTGATATGTAACTCTTTTGAGACTGACCTTAAATTAATTTATCTTAGATTGACTGACTAGAAAATATAATGGTAGGGGGGAAGCCCAGAGGGTTTTTATGCAAGCATATTCAGGCCGAAGAGTTGATAGCTGAGTAGGTGTGGCATGAGGAGAGAACACCGAGAATATCTTTAAAAAGTTTCTGATAGGAGCTCCGTGGTCAGGAGTCCACTTTCAGATTTCAAAAAAGGGCCGAAAATAAAGTGATCTTTAGAGGCGTTGATTTTGGCATGATCGGGTGTGGCCTAACCCATAATGACTTAAATAGGCAAATCTGATGAAGAAATTGTGGGCTTTCCCTAAATGTAACTACTTTGACATATTTGGACCATTTCTAAAAGGATATTCAGGGCGAATAAAAATTATCTGTGCGATAGTGTTAAATGTCCTGATAGTGAATATATAAAATATCAGACAGATTGATGGAGCCTTTTGGCAAATATGATGAATTTTCATCAATTAAGAAAATTACCCAAAAGTGGTCATAATTTTGCATTTATCCCTAAATCAAGGAACCCAATGGCTTCGATTACTGTTTGAGTTCGAAGGTGACACGTTTGTGACGATTTCTCGATATTCAGAAGTTTGAAAATACTAAACACTTGAACGTAATGATGAAAAGTTAAGTAGCAAAATTAAAACATCTTCGGAGTACACCATAAACAAAGTTATTATTTCAACATTTGACTATGGCACTAAGTAGACCAATTATTTGAAAAACATCCTTTTAGAAATGGTCCAAATCTGAGTTTTCAAAGTCGTTAGATTTAGGGAAAGCCCAAAATTTCTTCATCAGATTTGCCTATTTAAGTCAGTATGGGTTAGGCCACAGCCGATCATGCCAAAGTCAACGCCCCTAAAGATCACTTTATTTTCGGCCCTTTTTTGAAATCTGAATGTGGAGTCCTGACCACAGAGCTCCTATCAGATTTTTTTTAAATATATTTTCGGTGTTCTCTCCTCAAGCCACACCTATTCAGCTATCAACTGTTCGCCCAGAATAATTATGCTTGCTCAAAAACCCTCTGGGCTCCCCACCATAAGCTTTCTTGTAATCTAGAGTAACAAAAAAACGACTACAAGTTAAGTACTTACTAACAGACAACACCGATCAAAAAATTATTGCAACCTCTAATAATCTTCGATCAAGAATACACTAGGTACAGTATCTCGAACAAAAATTCATGGCTCAACTGACTGCGATTGATAGATAGTACTGTACATTTATATACTTATTAAAAAAAAACATATAAAGGTATTTTAAATATTATGAACTTCAGATTATTATCAACCTTAATGCTCGATCATAAAGTTAAATTATGTTTGCGATATACAGATAGCGCCATCCACGAAGATGCGCCCCACTTGTCTTCCTAATCGCTTACAGTAAAAGTGTGCAACATTCCGCTAGTGTTTTAGTTTTGTCGATATGTCGCAGGCAACTGTTTAAATTAGTCGTTTAGTTAAGCGCCTGACCTTTGGAAGTAATGCTGGCCTCGCTTGGCTCTCTTTGCTCGCTCGCGGTTGATCACAGTTCTAACCTAACCCCGACAAAAACCGCGACCAAATGGGTTACCATTTGGTCGGGGTGCCCTGGCTTAGTTACTGCGACCAATTCGGCTCTCGCGTGATTGGTTACAGTTCCAACCTAAACTATAATATTGAATATCATTCAGGCCGTTAGTTGAACGACCGCCGTTTAGTTAAAAGGCTAGGCGTTTAACTAAACGGCTAATTTAACCAGTTGCCTGCGACAGATACACAGTAATTACTTATTAGTGGGTAATTAGCGTGTATCAAAAAACTAAAACACTAGCGGAATTTACTAGCGATAACCACTAGCGATTAGTAAGAAGAGTAGGGCGCGTCTTCGTGGATGGCACTATCTAAGTATCTATATCAATGTTAAGAACTGTCTGTCGTCGGAGAAAATGTAAAACAAATTGACTTGAAGCTTGAAAATCAAAGTAATTTTGAAATATGTACATAAATATTTATTCTAAAATGAAACTTAAAATCTAAGCAATTGGGTTGAAAAACAAAATAATATGTTGGTAATTGATGGTTAATTCTATTTTCGATGCGCTAACACTGTACCTGTATTCTTTATCGAAGCTTACAATTCGGTTAATTGTTAGCAAAGCCGGAAGACATTCATTCCATTTGTTTCAATTCTGGTACACACAATATAGTCGGTATAGATCATCTAAATTAAAATTACTCGCTCCTCCACCAAATTTTGTATACATTTGTACGTAACAAGCAGTGGCGCGCAATTTTAAATAAGATCGGCTATGCATCTGTGTAATTATTAAAAAACAATTGTACCGAAACAAATGCGCCCTAGCTCGGATAAAGAGCGGTGTTTTTGATCAGTGTATTAATTATGTAAATAAGTGTTTAAATTATAATAATATTATGTACTTTATGGAAACGCACTGCATGCCGAAGCGATTACACTGGTTTAACATTTGCGATTTAGTTAAGTTGTTGAATGAATTTAACTTAAATTGATTCACGTTGCTAAATCTCGAAACTATTCACAAAATGCCTCTGCGATTGTAGTATGTTTTAAAACTTTTGTAGGAATCCGTATTGGACTGTTTCGTTTTTGCGAATAGAGGTGAATAGGACAATATTCACTGAATATTGTCATATTCACCTGTATAATCTAATACTGGTATGAGGGGCCCGTAGCTAAATAATAACAGTCGCACAGGTCGATCGACCAGGTTAAGCTACTCTTGCCGCGGTTGGTCTGTGGATACTGACCGTCTTTACATACAGAGACCCCTCCGTGACTCGGAAAGCACGTTAAGAGGAAACGCGGCTGGTCGTTTCTCCATAGAAACGCTCTCGCCTGTTTTCTTTTTGTTTAATGACTTAGCAATGATTTTTTACAGAATAATTCATATTAACTACTTGCATGTCCCTATGTTTTCCCATTTTGATGATACATTATTTTTATAAGCACTAGAACACTCAAAAAATGCCGATTTAAACCGCTGTCAACAGAGGCCTAGTTGTACAAAGGACAATGGGTAATTGCGTAGAGGCCCGTACCCAAAAAAACATTTTTACTAGCAATATGAACTATGTCTATGTTTTATGCCCTCAGGGAGTAGTTTTATTAATCCTAAGGCTAGGCGCAAACGAGCCACCGACCACAGCTACCGGTAACCCAACGACAAGCAGATTACATGATTTTTCATACGTTTTGTATGAATTCGTCGCACACGTGTGGCCAGTGGCGGCCACCTGCTGCAGCAGTACTCAACACCGCAGCACGTGGCGACAGCCACCAGTGGTTGTGGCCAGTGGCTCGTTTGCGCTTACCCTAAGAAAGCACCTCTGAATTCACATGAAGAAAAAAGATATTTGAGAAAATAAGATTGATTTTATGAATATTTAACTTATTCTCTAAAAACTTATTGACCTGCTGATGATGGACCATTTTTTGCGATTAATGAACCTCCAAAAACTTTTTGCGCTTCTAATAATGCACTTTAAAAAAAAATTGAGTCTTTTTAATTTTTTGGCCTTTTGTCACAGTTGGTAGTAACTAAGCTGGGGTCAATCAATAAAGTCAGCCTATCGCAGTCCACTGCTGGACATAGGCCTCTCCCTACACAACACCCTATCCTCCGCCATCCAGGCTGTCCCAGCCACCGTTTTGAGGTCGTCTGTCCATCTAGCTGGGGGGCGTCACACTACGCTGGCCGATACGCGGTCTCCACTCCAGGACTCGTCTGCTCCACCGACCATCGGTCCTTCGACAAACATGGCCAGTCCACTGCCACTTCAACTTGCTTACTCTGTCAGCTGGTGGCATGCTCCTTCACAACTTAGAGAAGCGAACCTTCGATGTGGTTTGGACTCGGCAAGGCGTGCGAATTATACATGACTTTCGTCTTATCCAAATTCATGCCGATGCCAACACGCCGAGAGGCTCCATTTAGGCTATGCAGCATCTGGTCTAACTGTTCCAGCGTTTCTGCTGTTATGTCGATGTCATCGGCAAAACGAAGGTGTGAGATGTACTCCACGTTCACATTGATACCCTGCCTAGTCCAGTCCAGCGTCTTAAAAACGTCCTCTCACGCATTCGTGAACACTTTCGAGGATATCACATCCCCCTGTCTCACTCCCCTGAGTAGTTGGATGGGGCTGGTTTTCATATCCCGGATCTGGGCAGTCATCGTGGCAGCTTCACACAAACACCTCAACACTTCGATGTATCCAGCCAGTCAATTCGTCATCGTTGCAAAGAGGCCAGAACTGCCCATATTACGATGGAGTCGAGGGCTTTCTCGTAGTCCATAAATGCCATACACAGCAGCTGGTTGAACTCTTCGGTCTTTTGCACAATTTGCCGAACAGTATGGATGTGGTCTACGATAGTGACGCCTTTTCGAAAACCTGGTGGCCGAAACTCGTCAAGTCTCCTGACGAGACGGTTAGTAACCAGCTTTTAAACGTGGCTCAGAAATGAGATGGGTCTCTAGTTCTTCAGCAAGGTTTTGTCACCTTTTTGCTAGGGTACCCCGACCAAAGGGGTTAGTTGAACTTAGAACTGTGGCCAACCGCGCAAGCCGGACGAGCGCTGCTTCCAAAGTGATCGCAGTTTCTGTGTTACTTAGTATTTTTAGGACCCCAAAATAGGAATTATTTGAGGTTCACTAAAAGAGGCGCAATCATTATATTAGAGTATTCAATAATATTTTTAGCAGCGCAAAATGCGAATTATTAAAGGTTTGATTAAATACATGCTTTCTTTTGTGAAATTCAAATAATTACAGAAAGCGAAAAAGAGGCTCAATTATTTAAAAAAGTGCATCATATGAAGCGCTAAATGTTTTTAGAGGTTCATTAATTTCAAAAAGTGTATCATTAGCAGGTCAATAAGTTTTGGAAAGATAAATTAAATATTTCATTTTACTAAATCAGTATTTAACTTATCCTTCCTTCCTCACATAACTTTTTTCTCCAAGTGAATTGCTGTCTTAGGATTAATTAAACTACTGCATGAGGGCAATAAAGATCAACATAGTTCATAATGCTACAAATAACTTTGTGTCTGGGTACGGTCTTACCCGTTCTCCTTTGACAACTATTAAGGAAAAAAGAAAAACATAGGGACACAGTATATATCCTTCTTATTCAGTTTATGAAATATCTTTTAAATTGGTCCAATATTGGAGCAGGAAAGAGCGAGAGCCAAACCTCGAATTACAACTTTTTACTTAGGATTTTTCAAGTCTCTCCAACCGCATTTCCTCTTAAGACGTACGACGTCACGAGTAGTCAGAAACCCGAAAGTCTGACAACCAGTCTTTGGTAATCGATTGTCCAGTAGGTGTTCTAGTATTACGTAACGCAAGTTGGGGAGAGGGGGAGTCTTGTAAAAACCCCCCTCTCCCCAAACATGATGAGGTTTATAGCAGTCCAATTTTCTGTTCACTAGTTTTAGCACTTTTTAGACTTTCCTGTTTTGTGACAAAGTCGGCTGTGTAATATTTTAGAATTTTTTGCCATATTTTTATAAATATTTTGTAAGACGTCTGACGTATGTACCTGACATTTTACTTGAATTAAGAGAATACAGTTCCTAATCAAATTATAATAAATGTGTTTTATTTCTTGACGGAAGTTTTTTATCGGTCGTCGGTTGATGACCGATAAACCATGGTCAACTAAGCTTTGCGTTGCTCTGCGCGAGTTAGTTAATTGACTAGGCGACTTCCTGCGCGCGCAACTCTTAGACAAGCGAAGGTAAACTATGCTCTTATTTCCCAAGGACATCATCAGTTTTAGTCCATTTTCAAAAGTAAAAAAGTGCAGTTGCCAAAGAAAAAAATTTCGGATTGAACTTGTCTGTCTAAGCATTTGTATTTTTGCACCAAAACTGTAGCAACATAGGCCTGGGTTTTATTTGAGTTTGCAACATCTTTCTTTTTATACATTTTCGATGTAATGAATTAACAAAAACATTAAATATCCTGCCATGGCAATGATATTTCATGAAAAGTAATAAATATAATGTTAAATACTAAAACGAAAAAAAGGTTCCACGGCTAGAATGTTAATTGACAATAAAAATAATATAAATGACACTCCTAGTTTCTTACTGTCATTTCGTTAAAAAATGTTGCCACTATATCTACTAGTGACGTGATTAAAACGCAATGAAACATCGCTTTAATTTAGATATTCGAAATTGATAAATTTTGATTTAACCGTAAACATTCAAATAATCTTTGATCGGATAAAAATATATGTTATTGTTTCAAATCAGCGTAAATACATAGTCTACTAAAGATAATTTTGTTTCAATTTTTACTCTAAAACTCCTACTTTATCGATCTCAGAAATATTAGAAAAAAAAAAATGTTTTCATTAGGAATAACGTCTACTATACAGGATTATTTGCAAAACACCAAAAACCTCTAAAATAAGAATATGTAAAAGATATGTTTGTGATAAGAATTCATGCTTTTTATAAATCCAATCCGATCACTGATGTGATGACGAAACAGTAATTAGGCATTGCGCAATGTTTTTGTTGTACCTAAACTTGTATTATCCAGAATTTCATTATAAATATCATCCTCTTATAATATTATCTTTTTTTGTAAAACCTATTTAAAATGGATCGATTTTGAACTGAATGGTACTTGAATGAATCGATTATTTTGTCACATCACTATTTAAATATCGTTAAAAAGTGGTAACACATAAGCTGTCATTTTACTGCAGCTAATTAAAAGTCCGACCGTAAAAAAATGGTTACAAGTATATTTTTGACTAATTTAACAACTGTATCGTCATTCTCTCGCACAATTATATTCTTTCTTCTTAACGAACACGGTAACTTCGTTTGTTTTTGTTAATTCGTTATGCATCGAAAATGTGTCAAAATAACGATTTTCAAAGACCAAATAATGCCAAAACAATGGATAAAACTTGGATGATGTTCTTTCGTTCTTCTTGATATTAATCGTAATTGGTCTCAAGTCTTAGTTTTAAGAACGAGGGGAGGTCAAATAGTCCGCGGGACAGAGGGAAATCTGATAGTCTGCTGAAAGTAGTGCAAGGTACGGAGGTGCGGAGGGAGGCGAGTATCCAACGGTTACCTGGAATGAGTACAATATTCATTAGGTACCTAATTGGAAAATATCGCATTTATAAAAAAAAGATAATTGGGCCCCTTTGTCTCTGCGACCTGCTCTGATATATTATTCTAGCGCAAAATATCTAGGCACGTGTGTAAGGCTCAATTTACATTGCCGTGAAACTGAATGGAATCTACTTTTGAGCGAAATTATACAAAACTTAAGGTTAACTTATTAAAAAAGATGTGGTTTTTCTATTTCGTGTAAATCGTTAAACGTAGGTAAGTATGTGGAATAGGGATTTAACATTTTAGTATGTTTTTTGACTCTTTGGTCTAGTATCATGTAAAAGGAATAAGCACGCGATTCAATGAATTTTCTCGATACAAAAAAATTGCAATGTTATATCTATTTTTTTACTTTTGTCGACATGACGGCGTAAAGGTGCGTTAAACGGCGCGCAAACACACGAGCCGAGCAAATCGTGATTTAGCGCGCCACGCGCCGTTTAAACAACCTACGCTCGGCGCGGCTCGGCACGGCTCGGCAAAGCTCGTACGAGTCATCGCTTGTCGGTTTTTTGACACGGATGAAAGGCGTCAACAGCTGGTGCGTTAAACGGCGCGGGGTAGCACGATCCCACGCGCGCCGCGCCTTCCGTGTAGATGCGGCTCGGCTAAATCCGAACGCAAGCCTACTCGTATACCTACACGGCTCGGCGGCACGTGGGTCACAACAACGCGATCTGTTGAACCGCGCCGTCGCGCGTCGCTTGTCCGTTCTACTAAAATATGGATAAACGAAAACGCCTTGCTGCAGCAGCAGCAACTGTTATTTTGCTCAGTGGTGATTATTTAAATGAAAGAGAAAGACGAAGAAGACGATGCACATTGTTGCGACTTTTGTGACCTGGATCTCTTGGGTTCCATATGGCCGGTTCCTCTTCAAACAGTTCAATGAAGAGTTGAACCATTTCATTACTCCACTCCATCTCGTAGAAACCCAATTTTAACTTCCAACTCTAACGAAACCTCAACGTATAAACCTAAAAACACAAAATGGGCGACTACCTCCGTCGCGCGCCATCTGTTCCGGGTCAAATAAACTTTTTCTTTGTTTCTTTTTTATTTCGCCAGACGTATTCTGGGACCCACATTGAGGTAGATTTGGCCCATGCCATGACTCATTCGACAGATACTATTATAGTATGATAATTATAAAGTCTTTTGGCTGTTTATTCTCGTTGTAATACTAAACTACTTGATAAGAAGAATTATTTAGCGCATTCAAAACTGAAAATATTCGTTTGAAACATTTTTTATTTAGACGGCGCATATTAACACAAGCCGAGCCTTTGATTCGTGTCAAAAAACTGACAAGCGATGGATCGTACAAACTCTGCCGAGCCGCGCCGAGCCGCGCTGAGCGTAGGCGGTTAAACGGCGTGTGGCGTACTGAATCACGCGCCGAGCCTCGCTCGGCTCGCGTGTTTGCGCGCCGTTTAAACGCACCTCCGCCCGCCGCGCCGTGTATACGAGTAGGCTTGCGTTCGGATTTAGCCGAGCCGGATCTACACGTACGGCGCGGCTCGCGTGGGATCGTGCTATCCCGCGCCGTTTAAACGCACCTTAACGCTTATGGGTTACGGTATTCAATGGAATTTACTTTAAAATTTAGAGAATTATCATATCAAAGTTTACTCAAAGTAGTTTTAAATTTTATTCATTAAATTGTTAAAAAAGGAGTAAATTCGTTTTGGCACATACGTCGTTTTATTCCGAGCACACGCACATTATAGCCATCACTCCTCTTTTGCGTTTCAAAAGTAATTGAGGACCTTTCAGCAAAAGGGAGGCAGATCCAAATTGCCGTTACTGTTTTTTTCACCTACGATTTCAACAAAAATTAGGACGATCGTTTGATGCATGAACGAGGCAGATCCGACGAAAAATAAAGCGCGCTATAACAAAATTAGGATCTGCCATCCCATTCCGTTTGGTGCAAGAAGGCAGCAGGTCCGGACCTGCCTCCTTTTTGCAACAAATAAAATGTCATTGTCATTTATGACAAGTCAGCACGTTCTGAGCTCGGCCCAAAAGGACGTATACCTACGTATTATTTTGTTAATAAATTAAATAATTGTTTGACGTTTGTCTACGTTAAATGTGCATAACATAAGTGACTCTGAACCGTTTAGTAGCGGATCATCTGATATTTACCAGCTACCTGACTTCAAGTTCAAGTGATGATGGAAGCGATCTATCTTGATTTGTCAACATTTCAAAACCAAACTAATGAGGACAACGATCAAAGTACGAATATTCCCGATGAATCTAATATAAAATAATCCTTGCCCATCGATGAGTGGCATTACCTGAAAAAAAAAGAAAATCCACTAATCCTTTAGAATGGAAACGGAATGATAAAGGCTAAATACAAAGATGTTATGCAGCTGGTAAATAACTATGTTCCACCAAATAAACTGTATTTCTAAAGGGCCCTTAAAAGTGAGGCTGTTGGAGCGGCAGATGACATTTCTAGCAAAGATGACTATGATCAAGCTGAAGTTGACCTTTAAATTCATATTTTTTATTAAACATTCGTTCGTTTTTGTTTTTCTTTTGATTGTTTAATCTTTCACGTGCTGATTAACAGTTGTTGAAATAAAATATATAGTACAAAATAGGGTAGTATTTTTGTTTAATTTTGGTGCAAAACGGAGGCAGATCCCAACTTTAAAAAATCGTAGTAATTCAAAAACTTATTTATTTACCTTAAAAACTTTAGCAAAATATGTTTATATTATACTATATTATAACTCTTAGACATTAGTGTAACCAATAATTTTTAAAAACCTTTTTGTTATTACCTGACGTTTCTTAAACTTGGACTTGCCTCCCTTTTGCTGCAAGGTCCTCAATTGCATCACTTTAGCTCACTTAGTAGGTTTTCGAGGATTTTAGATTTTCGAGGTAACGCCTCAATGATTTCAAAAGTAATAAAGTCAATGTAGCGCCTTAATGAACTTTTCATACCACCTCCTCGCTAATATCAAATTATATGTCATCCAAACGGTTAGGTTTGCATGACATGTAAAGCAACCTAACCAACCTAACGACCTAGCCGGTCATTAATATTGTACTGGATATCATTATGACCCGCTGATGCATAATGTGATTTGAATTCGGAAATTCAAGTGTCATTTCACAAAACGATTGCACAAAATGTTTACCAACCGCCCCGCTGTCAACGTTAGTCGAGCGCTAAAAGATCCTTGTAGCAGTGTAACTTGACCGAAAGCAAAATAATATTACCATGCTACAACTAATAGTGCTGCGGTGCTATTCTGTAAAAAGATCACCGTGATAACTTAGAGTGAGCTGTCATTCAACCTGATGCTAGGGATTAACACTATTTGCAGCTCACTCACCAAGTTTTCACTGTGAGATTTTTTACAGAATAGCACTACTGTAATGCTATTCTGTAAAAATCTCACCGTGAAAACTTGGGTGAAGTAAGCTGTCAATAGTGTCAATCCCTAGCGTCATGTGGAACGACAGCTCACTTTAAGCTAACTTCACCTAAGTCATCACGGTGATATTTTGACAGAATAGCACCGCTGGAGTTTTATATATATTACAATGGTTGGTATGGTAGTGGACGAATTTGCGAAAAGAATAAATGGTAAAATAGTTAAATTTAAATAATCTCAAAAAATGAGTTTGTGCTCTTCGAATATTACAAATGATTATTTTGCCAGGCTTTTAAACTTAGAATACGACAACATAACGCTTTAATTTTCAACGTTACAGAGTCTGTATTAATAGTAGATTATTCACTAAGGGGATAAAGCAGTGTCTTAATGTCGCGGGCGCTATTTTCAATCCTGAACGCAACGAAGGATTCTAGGGCTCCCGAGCGTTGAGCGAAGCGAGGTAGTTAAGACTAGAATCCTGAGTGCAGTGAGGGTTTCAAGCTCGCCCAAGACGAAGACACCTTTATTCCCGAAGAGAATATTCTACTTATCGCACCTACTGCGAGGTCATAAAAAACAATTTGACTATCGAATTAGTAGTTTATGATCCTGTTGAATAACCGGGGAATACCTGCACATAACTATGCAGTATCATACGCTAGTCACGCTAGTCGGGTAAATACCCGACTATGTGACAGGACAGGGTTATGTTTATGCGTACATAACTAAGTATGTATCTTTGTATGTGAAGTTCCCTAAACCCTCGAAGCATCCGAACGGCCGGATGGATTAAATACATGAGGTGTCAATGGACTCGTTTGGGTCGCGCGAAGGTTATAGCACGAAATAAAGAGAGTACAGAAGTCAATCTATATATAAAGTGCGCTCGAGCAACGCACACATAGACACCGCTCACGGACACGATATCTCGGACCGGTTGGGATCAGTGCAAGCGCGAGTGCCATCCGCTTGTGACACGCGTCTGTGAAGTGCAAAAATAAAGTTATTATACTTAACTGTTCAGTGGACGATTGTTTAAATTCAACATTAAACGGTGAATTGTCGTTTTTTAAGCTACCAGTTGTTTCAGAGAGGTAGGTATTTGTTTGTATTTCGATGGTTCGTTTTAACGTAACACAGAATAGTTAGGTAGGTAGGTAAGCGCCCCGGACCCCGGCCTCCGGCCCCGCGCCGTAAAAGCGAACATGACTGTGGCCTTGTAATATTTTTACAATATATATTAGGTTTTTATTGTAGTACCTATAAGCTAAAAATACGCTCATCTTCCTCATTATAAACAGTTAAGATAGAACTGCTCGGCGAGCCGGCCGCCCGCGTAGCCACCGCCGCCGATCATAACTATTAGGTAAGAGTTGATATTTTTTGTGATCATGGCAAGAATATGTTGTAAGGTGGCGACTCGACTTATATAATAGTTTCCTATTTTGAATCGGTATAAACGAAGTAACTTCGTTATAAGGTAAATTCACGCCACCAAATATTACGTATGTTGAAAACATGATTTTTTGTTTGTGTAGACATTGTGTTGTTTTTAGTGTCATTTGATAGGTTTAGGTCTAAAACGGATAGGGCAAAATAAATTGTGTAAATAGGGTAGTCACAACTAGATACGAGTACCACTACCTACCACTATATATTTTTGTGCATAAGCCAAAGTTGACCAGCGCGACCGCCGAGCGTAGGTACGAAAAGTGAAGTACATACATGTGATTGACTTCTGTACCTTTCTGTTTTGTGGTTATGGGCTAGGGTTTTATTTTTATTATGAAATCAAAATAACGGATTTTAGACGACAAAGTAAGGTCTTAAAAAATAAAATTAGTACCATTACTAAGATATTTTGTGAATTTTCCAAGTGGGCGTGGATGGCCAAATTCGAAACTATGAGGAATAGGGAAAAGTACTCACGTTTTGAAAAAAATAAAACACTATTATTACCTACCACATTATTACCTACACCATTCGATAGTGTCCCTAGTAAGGATCAAATTCTGGGAAGTAATGCCAACCCACTTTTGTTCACAAACCTACCTCTTCCCTTACAAACTACTTGTATGGGATGAACTGCGAATGGGACGAAGTGCTAATGTGACCAACTGCGAATGCGGGACGAAGTGCGTATAACCCGATTATAATAGATATTTAGATTAAAAAAAACCTGTGGCACTCGGGGACTGCCGCGGTAAAGCTATTGCATAGCAACGCACACAAACACCGTGCCGAAGTCTGCCGAACTGATACGACGTTAGACGATGCTTAGGTTTATTTTCGTTACGGAATTTCTTCATTCGGTCGCCGCGCTCAAAGCCCAAGATAAAAGCTATGCAATAGCTTAAAAATGTATACTGTGACTTACTGTGATTATGTCTGAAAATTTTGTGATCCCAAAAATTCTAGATAGGTATAATTATTAATACTGAAACGTTGTGATATACCTAACTGATGCGCTTAGCAAAATGTATTTTTTTACTTGTAAGTTGAATCTTACCGTTTGACAGAAACTTGTCAAACTAATACTAACTAAACTTGATAGGGAAAATTAGAAAATACCCAGAAAGTTTCTGTAGGGGAAGTTACTTAGTAAGTTTTTCGCAACTTACTCTGTAAGTTACTAGGAATATTGGGAAAATAATATTTATAAAATGAAAATTTTGATTGCATTTAAACTAGAAGTGGTAGAAATCTTATCGGACCACTCATAATTTTAAACGAAAATTTAAGAAAAAAATATTTTGTCCTTTGTTACCTTAAATTACTATTGTTTTAGAATGTTACTGGGAACGTTATTGGGAAAATATTCGAGTGGAGTAAATTACTGGTAACGGCACATCACGCCCATTGGTCAGGTGACATTGAACGGGAATCAGTGTGAACACGTCACTAATTCTAGTCGACATTTGTGCCGATTTCCTTATTCACAAACTAAACCAAAATTTAAGTTCAGTGCATCTTTTTCTTTCTAAGTCATTAAGGAAAGGACAGAAGATAAATTTTAGTTTAGTCCTGTCAAATTAATCGGCGCCTGACACAAGTATAGACATGATTAAAAACTTGCCTACTAAAATTACGTCAATTAACGTCAGGCGCTAATTAATTGGACAGGACTAAACTAACATTTATTCTCTGTCCTTTTCTTAATGAAAAAGAAAGAAAAAGATGCATTGAACTTAAATTTAGTTTAGTTTGTGAACAACAGAATCGACACCAGTTTCAAATTATAGTATAAACTAAGATATATGCATCAGACAGACAAAGTTTCTTTTGCCTTACCAAAAGGCGTATCTACTAATGGAATGGTCTTGAAAGTAACAACACTTTAAGGAACACACAAGGAAAATTATTAAACGGCTTCTCAAAAACGGTAACAAGCCTATTGAAATAAAGTTGATTAGGTACTTATATGCTATATAAAAGCGAAATTGTACAAAACAATCTCGTTACAATAAACCGTTTCTGTCCCGATCCGCGGCAATGTAATGTAATTGGAAATTGAGCCTAAGAATTTCGATGCTTGACCTCCCCTCTTAGAAAATGCTTGCTAGGCTGCGCTCAAAGAAATTGCAATATACCTGCTTACAATGCGTTGTTCGCCGGCACGGCTTGTGTGTCAATGTTCATACAACCGCACATGTATCTTTTTATTTTTCTCAATTTATTGTATTTTCGCAGATTTTCGCCGCGTCGCCGCATATGGATTATGAACACTAGTGATTAGTGAAGTGATACGGACACTGTTATAATATAGGTACCTAATAGGTTAGTCTTAAGAATCAAAATAGTCCTAGAGAAGAGGAATTAGTGTGCAACTGACTTGTATACAGGGTGGATTTTCTTAACATAAGAGCTGTGCCAACCGTTTAGTATTATTCAGACCTGACGGAGCGCATCAGCAGGGATGGAATCGCAACGAAAAAGAAGCGCCCAAACGTTTCGACAGTTGTCCGTATCTACCCGGCAAAGAAAGTGCGTCGGAATGAAAGTGTGGATGCGGGCTTCGCGGGGCACGTTCTTAAATGTTTGGTTCTTTTTTCTTAAATGCAAATATCAACTTTGATTGGGTAAACATAACTGACAATTAAATTTTATTTTAATCATCAATGACCAACTGCATTTTAAAATACGCTCCCTTAGGTCGGAACGGTACTTTAGTAGAGATAGGAAGATTTGATGATAAGGAATTCATCCATAACGTTGTCAAGCTCATTAAACTGCATATAAGATTTTTTTTAAATATCTGCTAGATCTATCATCATTATCATTTCAACCTGGATTCACCTACTGCTGGGTAAAGCTCTCTGCTTTCTTCCCGGTTCCATGCGTCTTTCATCCAGGTGTTCCCGCACTAGATCAATAAAACAAAATCGGGACATAGACACCTCTGTTTCTAACGATTATACAGTTGTACTTAAGGACCAAAGTTGCTACAAATAGAAGTATGCTTGAAAGCAGTCTCTACATCTACAATATGTTCGCGCAGGAGGAATGAATCAATCCTTGCAGTCAATAGATTAATAATTTTTACGCAACATTGACGGCCTATAAGCTTCTTCAAAACTATGAAAATATTCAAAAACGTCACGATATTGCGCAATAATATTGTGGGTGTAGAAGCCACCTAAGTACACAGCAGACTACCTATGATTAATGTTAAGGTTTTTGACAATTGATAACGCACATACTTACAAAAAGGCGTGATGTTCTCTCTTTAAAAATGGAGAACCAAAAGGCAGAAGACCCTTGTTGCTCATAATGAGTGTCCTATTCTAGATCGAAAGCCGTTTGTTCGATTTTTTTTACTTCAAACTCGTTTCCTCCAGTTTCTTGCTACGATGCCTTGCTACATCTACGACTATCTACTACTACTTTCGATTCGATTATGTGTTGTACGAATCTTTGCTATCGACTACACGTTATTAGGGCCATAGCAGACACGATACTATTAACATTGGTCCCAGACGCGGCCTTAGAATCCCTCGAAAATCACTAAAATGGTCGAGAGCCTTTAACTGTACTTGAGCCACTGTGACCCCCATGGGCGTATACAAAAACAAAGAAAATGAAAAGGTAATGGAGAATATAGGATGAAATAGCCAACTCGGGAATTCGGGCACTCCGCTCGTACAGTCGGCCTCAAGTCACTTGCAAAACCAGTACTAGCTGGCCAACTCTGAGGCCAGCTCAAAATCAAAGTGTTACCACAGACGTGCAGCCTACTGTACGTTAGGTTTGAAAGCTAAGGCTAGGTTCCATAATTTTGTTTCATAATACTTATAGGTGCTTAATTTTTTCTGCATAAGTCGACTATCTACTACCTAAGTTCTCCTATTTCTGTTTTTGTATGGTCAAAAGAAAACAGAACTGCTTTAATCGTGGATTCTTCATTCTTAATTATTGCATTCCACTCTTTAATTCTTAAGCTATCCTGCATAAATCAAGACTGCATATTAACTCCTACCTAGTTCCAGAATTGCGATGCAGCATTGACGCAGTCATCAAATCGCTGATCCTAAAAGTATCATGTCTGCTCTGACTCTTATAGCGTGTACCTATTGGATGGCATAAAATATCGATGCCATAAGGGTGTAACAATTTTTGCATGAGAGTTTTTCGGATTAACGTTACATCGAACAAATATTATGTCATTGATGCCAATGCGTTGCAGAAAGATTTTCGACGTTGAATACGTTTGTGTTCAAGTTAAGAAAATCGAACAAACGGCTTTCGATCTAGAATAGGACGTATCACAATGTAAACCATCAGCACTCTACAAATGTATTTTTCATCGACACACATGCTCGAAAAGTGGCTCTTATTGCACTTATTTTAGTTTCATAATGCAGTGTACACGTATGTTTTTTACTTTGGATCCCTGCACTAGTGCCGCATAATGCGTCACAGAAAACTAAATACTAGTCAGAATGTGCTCTTTTTTTAAACCCAGCAAATAGCCTTCATGCTTTTTAATTTTGATAATAATATATAAACTGTGTAAATAAATGAAATGTGATAAATCAACATTAATTCATAAAATTATAACTTTTTATGTTCGATAATATCATTAAATATTCAGTTTTTTTAATATATTTTTTATTATTATTGGCTATTTGGCTGCTTCAAGTCAGTGCCTCTCCTTCTAAATGAAAAAGACTAGCGCACGAAAAAAATATTCGCGAGCCATGTTTCACAAATAATTTGTATACAATTTTATGTTCATCGAATTTTATTTATTTTCTCTTCGCAAGTGTATTGTTAAACGTATGAAACGCGTGAGCATTTGCCTTGCACTTGCCTTGTGTGCAATGACAATCTGTCCAGTTCAATATTAATGTACTATTGTACTTACTTAGGTATACTCGTATATGGAACCAGATCCGCGAAAAAATAACAAATCGTTGTTCGAAAAACCTTAAATGCAGTTTTATTACTTACTATTGTAAATCAACCATCCAAAATACAAAACCTATCTCTAACGGTTAGCATAAGCCCAGGTTCACACGGGTGATATTTTTCGCGCACTGGATTTTCAAGTAACAAAACAAACGGTAAAAAAATCGCCCGTGCGGACCTGGGTTAATAAGTTGTAGTGATCTCTGATTAAAAGATGAGTATAAGAGATGGGATGTCAGGTCTTGTATAACTTGTAACATTTGCGGTGTGAAAATCTATTTTAGGGCGGTCGATTTACGTCATTATCATGTCCTTTTTCTAAACATTAATTAAAAAGGCCATGTGCCAGTTGGACTCGCACAGCTTTGATTACTTGTGAAACAGGTTATAAATAAATATAAATCTGCAATTTATCAGTACGGGACTAAGCCTGTTGGAAGCCCGGGCGGCTAAACTAAATGAGGCCGCCCACGTCTCTATATTTAAAACCGTTTAAGAAGTAGGAGAATGTAAGAGCGACAGAAGCGAGCTCGAAAATTTTAGTGCCTCACCTCGGAAAAGTTATGTTTTCTTTTGACCGAGATAGATATTTATCCAAAAGGCTGGGATTGTAGGATGAAAAAGCGAGCTCTAAAGTTTTAGTACCCTTGTTGGGGGTTTGATTAAAAAGCCTTGAGAATTGGAGCCCCCCGTAGGACCAGCGGCACTGGGCGGACAGCCCCTGATGTAAATTAGTTGCCCTAATACTTAGTATGCGCACCTACAGTCTATTCATGAAAGTAAACGGTCGCACGACACATCCATTGAGCGTGTAGGTACAGTAACGACAAATAACATACATACTTAACACTAACACAACACATACTTGCATACTTTTGTGCTAGTTACAGGCATGTTTATATATTACGAGGTATATTCTCGTGTGTATTCAGTTGCATCCGATTAGACAGAACTTCAACACATTTGGGAAATAGCTAGACAAACGAATGAGACATTATTCTCATTGAATACCTACCGGCTGTTGTTGTTACTTACAAAGATTATTTTATTACATTTTTCGTTTACGTGTCCCGCTCTGGGCCGCTATTTCCATTCAGCCTCTAGGATCTGGCGAGGCTGAACCTTTCAGGGCTAAAATACCCGAGACATATACACGCTCTAGCACGGAGTCACTGACCCCTGGTTTTCATAAATGTTTTTATTTCACGCGTGAAAAAAAGTACAGGTTGCTATATACCTACAGTTGTTTTTTCAAAATCTGTGATTGCGGGTCAAAACTTTTCAAGAAGTAAAGAACATTCTCCTAAAACCGTTTTCCTTTAACTACAACTGTTAACTGTTACTGCCCCATCTCAAAAATCCAACCTGTATGTAGCAACCACTTATCAGTGTCATAGGTATATAAAGTTTGTTGCACGTGGGTAGCTTATTGGACAGTTTGTCATAGGCAAGTCCTAGGTACCCACAATCGTGAACTACTTCGATCCAAGGGTCTCTGATTTTTCATAGAAGCCGGTTTTAACAGCAATATATATAATATCCGTTGCCTTTTCTATGTCTGCTTGACTCTACTTTAATTTTCAGATAAGATTCAAAATAAATGATGTAACTAATATTTTTGTAAAACTATAATTTAAAAGAGTGTCCATGGAGTTTCTTGCCCGTTCTTCTCCATAGGTACCTACGCTTTGGAATGGGCAACTAGCTTCATATTTTCTGACTGACCGACTTCTTGACAATTCAAAAGTGCCTGTAAATGGTTTAATTGAAATAAATGCTTTGAGTTGAGTTGAGTTGAGTTGAATTATCACGCAATATACCTACAGAGCAGCTCCTCCATGGTCTGAGCCATTTTCGTTCGCAAACCGAAGGCGTTTATGTTGATGTCTAGTTCTTTCCAGTCCAGAACCCTCCTCCGGTGCAACGGTAGACAGTTTCAGCGAGAATACACATTCCTTCCTCGATGTAGGATATTATGTTTCGAGATCTGGTCCTGTAGTCAGCCTGACCAAGGCGTGTTTTCGTACAAACCTTACCTTGAAATTTAAATTTGTACTATGTCAGTCTGCATTTGCGCAAAGTCAGTTGCGCAAAGGGCTCATGACTTCCAGTTGTTTCGGTCCAAGGCTAATGTGGGCTGTCTGTTAATTTTGTCAAGCTCGTCCCGTACATGAGTGACATAGGGAGGTTTCTGACTAACAAAAAAAGGGATATCAATCACATAATCGAGCACTTCTTCCGCGTAGATTTCATATGTATTTTCCCCTACAAAATTTAACACCTGACTGCTTCATTGGTCTAGTGGTCGCAAGCGTTACTGCTGAGCATGAGGTCCTGTCCAAAAAATTAGACAAACAATGGGAAAACTTTAACGTTGTGATGATCTGCCAGCTTCATATTTGAACTTTTACTTTAAAGGATGATCGGTTGGTTACCATCCTGATTTAATTGAAGAAGGCGATTATTTGATGAACGGAGATTTACTAAACTAGCTATATAGGGCTAGATAACTAAGAGAAGTGGGAGAGTCAAGAAATGAAAACAAGGTGGTCACCGCCCTTTGCTCTCTGCTCTGGCGTATGGTAACCACATTAGAAGCGACCGATGCGCAGAGATCAAGAGAGGCAATTCACGTAATTTTAAGAACGTTCACAGTCTGATCTCTGTCAATCTGTCAAAAATACCTTTAATTTGCCTACATTTTTGACATTTGTTTGTCGCCGAGATGAGACTGTGACTAGATTTTGAAAAATGTAAATTACGAGAATTGGCCTTCAGATGATCATACTTACGCAGATTAAAAACAAATCGTATGCAGTCAGTCATTGAGGAGACGGTCAAGATTGTCGAGAACATCAGCATTCAGGTCATAGATGCACACATCACCATAATTTTTCCTGGTTCATTGGTAATACATTTTTCAGTCGGTATAGACCAGTAACTTTCTGGCTGACCATGACAGTTCAAAGAACTATCAATGTGCACGCCTAGTACATATGGAACGATTGTACTATTGAAGAGAACTGGTGGCAAGGTTGTATCATCCATCCACCTTACTCATACTCCGAGAATTACCGATGATGATCGTCTGACACTTATTATTCTTGAATTTAACCCTCCCTTGACAGTATAATTGCAAATCATCTGCATACAGATAATATGCACACTGATGTTTGGAAGTAATAAAAACAGAAGAGGAGAGAATACCGCTTTGTGGAACGCTAGTTTCCAAATCACACCAGTAATGCTATTCTGTAAAAATCTCACCGTGAAAACTTAGGTGAAGTGAGCTTAAAGTGAGCTGTCAATAATGTCAAAACCTAGCATCAGGTGCAATGACAGCTCACTTGAAGCTCACTTCACCTAAGTTATCACGGTGATCTTTTTACAGAATAGCACTGCTGCACCCTAATTGCGTAACACACTATCAATCGGAATCTGAATCATTTTGAAGCAAATTGCTAATCCATTACTTCATAAGTTCGAAAAATTTGTCTGCTCAACACGTAAATAACGCAATTAATGTTGTTGAACTGTCAAAATGAAACCGGTTACGCAATTGCCCCGCAGCATGATGATGAATCCCTAACATGAACGGACTGCTGTCGTTTCTGTAGGTAAGAGGAGCTCCATTCCATTGCCTCGGGAGAGATCATAACATAGGCCACAATTTCTAACAGGCTGTTATGACTCACGGTATTAAAGGCATTCGAGAAATCGACCAACATTATTTAGTGCAATAACTTTAGTGTCTTCTAATCCTGCCCTTATATCGCCAGTAACTGCAAATGAGCGTTTTAGCTTCACTTTTTTGACGAGAGCATATATGACAAAAACGGTGATAACACAACATCATAGAGCACTTTGCCGTCAGCCGATGGCCCTCTCGGGCCGGGGCCCCCTCTGGCTGGGGGCCCGTGACATTTTGTCCAATGCCACCTTATAGTTTCGCCAAAGCGAGCTGACGAAGACCCTGACATTCATTTCGTGTTAGATTTTCTTAACCTTGCAGACAGAAATACATAGATATCCGTGCAGAAATAAGAGCCGGGCTCCGTTGACATAGGTAACAAAAAACCTACCCAAGTAGCACATTAGTGAGTTTTGCAACTTATCTTCTTTAAGTTGCAAATGAGTGGTTGTAGGTTTAACAGTGTTTGATAGAACTTATAGATTCAAATACTACTCATATTAGTATATTATGAGTACCTCATATCACTCGTTGTTGCTTAAGAATGTATTTTGTTTAGTTCTACTTTATTTCTTATGGTTGCATAAAGTCGATTTTGTTACTTAAAGTTAAAAACAGGTTTTAATTGTTACTGATTTAGAAGCAAAAGTGGTATATAAGGCCTTAACATCACTTGAAAGCAACTGTAACATAAGCGGTAACATACCCTTATTTGACACTTCTATTTCCAAATGAGTAGTATATCACCTGCAGTGACTAATGGGATCACTTTGCAGCCTTTTTGGAACCTTACGTTACGACTACACGCTCTGTGTTGCCTGTCCATTTTAAACTGCGCAGGCATGACAAACAGAGAAGACAGAGCGTGTAGTCTGGGCTGAACGCAGCAGTGGAGTTGCGCCTTGGACAGTTTAAACTCACAGTTTTGATGGCAGTTTGGACGTCAGTTACGTCCGTTACAACGGTGAATTTAAATAGTGTGGGTAGTTAGAAAGTTTTTTCCAAACCAACCGAATCCTGTGTGTTACGATTACGATAGGTACGTATCTATATTAATATAGGTTAATTTGATTGTCCATAATTATATTCTTGAACAACTTCAAAAGCATCGCCGTTGCCGACACTGTGTCTGTGCCTAAAACCAAAGATCCGACGTCTTTCTTTATGTATTAAGCTGAATAAATAGTAAATAAAATGTAAGATTTTTAATAAATTTATTTATTCTTTTTTTATTTTTTATTTTGAACCGAGTGACTAATGCGACTTTTTCTAATGGAACTAGCGCTGTCTAGTAAAAATATTGGGAAACAAAATACAATCCATGCGATATACTCTTCCGGACTCCTAAGTCGAGCCACCGTGCAATTCATGTGAGGTAAAAAGGCCTAACCGTGGGCCTAACACATCAAAACCACGATGATTAAAAAAAAAGTTTTTGGGACTCATCATGTGTGGGTCGTCTTTACTAAAAGTACCTTGTGGGGACGCCGGTGACGTCACAGACCTGTCCGACGTCGGGTATAATTAGATCACATTTCCGAGTGACTACCGCTAAATGTACCTTACTAAGACACCGCTACTCGGGTATATTTAGTAGCACCAGTTTAAAATTATTCATTACTAAATTTACCCTATTTCAATAATGGCGAGATTGGTGCATAATGCGAGTATTACATTTAGGGTGGGGAATATCACGTGGCGGGTCTAAGTTGGTTTACAACTATTTACAAGCAGTAATAATAAGACGTAGTCGCCGGAGCTCCGCTTCGCGGGGCCCCTATTTCTGTCTACAGGGTTTAAAGGAACCAAACAAGGAGATGACGGTTACCCCCTTCGAACCTAACCTGTCCGAGTCGGGGTGCCCCAAGTCCGGAGCTCGTTTCGCTCGCTCTTGCATCCTAAGTTCTCATTGCGTTTTACTATGTCGTTGTAGATGAATGTACAGAATATTTAAAATATATTTAGCATGGTAACATTAGGTACTGCACCGGAACGCGTAATGCCCGACGTTTCACAACCCTGCCGAATCCTTTGCTCTGCACTCGTACGTAGTTTGCTTTGGAAATGACGAGCATAATATATACTATAGAGAATACCTGTGCTGAAATCATAGATACATTTCGATCTTTAGTGTAACGAGCACAAAGCGGTCCAGCACAGGCCATGGATGTCTGTGGTAATCTACAGTCTGGCATTACACGGCCGGGTATATTTAGTAGTACCTACGTAATCAGTTTAATCACGCAACGCTAGGTCCTAAATATATCCGATTAAGATACTCGCAACTCGGGTATATTTATTAGTTCTCAGCTCGATCAAAAAAATTGGTAAGTACCTAGTCGTTTTTGAGAAAATCGACTTTGAAGGTGGTCGGTAGTCACGCTTCCTTCAGCAGGACCACCATGAGCGTCGAAAAAGGGGGCATGCTAAAGCTATTCTAAGTAAACAAATAATTACCTGGTGCCCGTATGGCGTATTATGTGATTCATTTCGTAAAAAAAAAAAACAACTGAAACATTTGTATTTACCGAGAAAGTAACGATGATAAGTTTCGCGCAATCGTTCAGCAGGACCACGACTTTGAATGTTGATTCCAAGTTTGAGAAGCTTGTCGCTTTCCTCAAACCTAGGTACATAGAAAATTAGTACCCTGCAAGATAAACTAACTGATGCCCTCACGCAAGCCCTAAAACTGAAATGGCAATGGGCTGGCCACGTATCACGATACAAAGACGGTAGATGGACAGCGAACTACAGAGTGGAAAGGGCCAGATGGTAACAGAAGAGTAGGCAGACCGAAGAGATGGGCTGAAGACATAATAGATACAGAAGGACACGATTGGCAGAATATTGCAAATGACAGGGACAAGTGGAAGAAACTGGAGGAGGCCTTCACCCGTGGGGGGGGGGCATATCCCATGGAACATACTAACATAGATCATAAGTAAAACTATTAACAAAGAAAATTAAATATGTACATTCATAACGTTATTCTAAGGGTAATGGGAAATAAAGGCTTTTTATTTATTTATTAAGATAAAATTGGTATTAAAAATTAGTACTCCAGTAGTTTACGAGATATACCATGCCATTGGTGGCGTGGCGGTAGTCACGGTGCTAATTTTTCATTTCAAGATTTCCCTATTAAAAACTCCGTGATTTCTTCCTAAATTTATACAAAATATTATTTATAGGGAAATCTTGAAATGAAATTGTTGCACCTTGACTACCGCCACCCTGTGCCGCCACCCCACCACAATGGCATGGTACAGGTATCTCGTTAACAACTTACTAATTTTGAATTTTGGGCTCGATTCTAATCTAATCTAAGCTTGAATACATTATAAGCTTGGGAGAATGGGAGTCAGGCTTGTGGCTTCAGGCGCTCCCGTCATCCACCATAGGCACAATGATGGATGACTCATCGTTTCGGCTCGCTACGTGTCTCCGCTTGGGCGCACCTTGTGTTGCTCCGCATCGATGTCACTGCGGTGAAGCTGTCGACAGTCTCGGACACCATGGCCTGTCCTGCTGCAGGAGTGCAGGTCGCATAGCACGGCACGCCAGCATCAACGATATTATTCGTCGAGCCCTTGTCACCGCCGGCGTACCAGTGGTATTAGAACCAAATGGCTTGGTACGTGACGATGGGAAGAGACCAGACGGCATGACGTTGTTGCCTTGGAAGGTGGGTAGGCCTCTGGTGTGGGATGCAACATGTGTCGATACCCTTGCGCCATCTCAAGTTCCGAGCACGGCGGGCTGTGCTGGCGCCGCTGCTGCGGCTGCTGAGACCCTCAAGCGGCGCAAATACTGTAACCTTGTGGGCAACTATAGCTTTGAGCCGTTTGGGGTCGAAACGCTCGGGTCATGGGGCCCGAGCGCGCGTCTCCTTTTTAAGGAAATTTCTCGCCGGCTGGTCGATACTTCACGTGACCAGAGGGCTGGGTCGTTCTTTTGTCAAAGAATTAGCATTGCCATTCAACTTGGCAATGCTGCCAGTCTTCTGGGCACGTTTCCGGATGACAGCGATGCGGATGAGTAGGTACTTCGACGCCTAAGTGTCCTTTGTTTTTTTTTTATTTTTCATTTATTTGTATAGTAGATTAGTTAGTCTTTTATTTTAGTATCTAGTGTAGGTATAGTATATAGTTATATTGTAATTATGTGTGTACAGGAATTAATCTTGCTTGGGTGTGAGAGTTTTATAACTAAGTATGTATAAAACCTACAATACTTTATAAGACAATTATAATGGTATGTGATGATAAATCAAATGGTAAAAAATGTTAATTGTTAAACTGGAAAATAAAGATTTTTTTAAGCTCGATTTACTTAATATACACCATTGCTTTCCATTAAAGAAATTCTTTAATGGAAAGCAATGGTGCCAACATTACGATGAAGGGAATTCTTTCGTGAAACGCACTTTAGTTTCCTATTTTGAATCAGTATAAACAAAGTAACTTTTTGTAAGGTAAATTCACGCCACCAAATATTACGTAAGTTGAAAACACGAGTGCCACTACCAAGATAGTTTTTTGTGCATAAGCCAAAGTTGATAACCCTAGCGCGACCGCCGAGCGTAGGTATGAAAAGTGAAGTACATACATGTGATTGACTTCTGTAAATCTGTACCTGTACTCTCTGTATTTTGTGCCTATCCCCACCTCAGCGGCCAACTAGTTACGCGCGGACTATAGTTAGAACCTACCTAGGAAGTAGTAGGTAGGTGTATCTTTTGTGTAGGTACACAAATTGAACAACAGTGAGGAGGTATAAAAAAAATATTATTATGTAAGTACTTTATTTAACCAGTATTGAATGTGAATTTAAACACGCCTTACCTACTAGATACACAAAGAAACAAGCGAGTTGACATCAAGAATAATTATATTATTATCGGGTCGTCTCATTTTAACAGAACTAAGTAATACACAAATTACATTGATATTTTTATTCTACTATGGTACTTATCATAAACAATATTTTGTAATAGGAATTAGTCGGTGGCAGCTCACGGTGTGGCATTTGGCTCCCCTCCTAATTACTTACATAAGATAAAAATAATAGTAGGTACAGCATACTACTTGACTGTCTACATTTTCTTTTTATACAGGGTAGGTACAACAGATCATAAATCTACAAGTACATATTATTTTTATACCTATGAGAAAAATTGAACTTACAATATTTAATCATATTTGCTTACATTAATGTTACTTCTTAAACAAGTCTCAAATGAAATAATTTACAACAGCGGAAAAACAATTAAGTACCTAAGTACTTACTTAATTAATTTTATCCAGGTCAAGTATTTCTCCGTTTTTTACATATGTATTGATTTTAGTTTACCCTCCTACCTTTAATAGAGGTCAATAAGGAGAAATGCTCTTAGTCAAACAAAACAATAAATCGTCCAATACGGACAATACGGTGCATAGTTTTACGACTGTACCTATAGGGGAATCACACGGGAATGTACAGACGCCAGCACATCAACCTACACCTAACTGTCAGATTTTCCCAATCAACATGGAACCTTATGCTTAAGCGATAAAGTTGAAAATCTATTACAGAAATCTGACAGATTGTAGTAGGTTGATGTGCTGGCGTCTGTACATTGATAAATAAAAAAATACACGACGACGAGACAAACACCTATTTTATACTATTTTAAAAATGCATTGCATTAAGGTACCTACATAAAAGTGTCTATTAAATTAGCTTCTGCTCGCGACTTCTGTTCGCGTGATAAAACATATTATCCTGGCAATATAATAGCTTATAAGTATATATGAGTAGCTTTCAATCGGTAAAACAATTATTGTTATTCAGAGATTAGGTACCTACAAACAAATATGTTTACGTCTTTATATTAGTTTGAATGGATAAAATATTATAGTACCTACGGGAGGTGCTGCTGACTGTTGCTAAGTCATTTTCCTAGCTTTATAGCAATAGGTAGGTAGGTATGTATGGTTATTTATGGTAGTAGTATATCTGACCGTTACGCGTTGCGTTGGTAGTGGTAGAACTAAATAAGAGTACCTACATAAACATTGAGCTTCAAGAAAACGAAAATGATGTCTAAATACCTACGTAAATCCCGAAACTCGTTATGACCAATAGTCTCCGAATGCATACCTACCTAAGAATTTAGCATTAAGCACTTTTGTTTATATTATAGACTAGCTACAGGACCGCCCGTGGCTTTGCCCGCGTGGTAAGTCGATAAAAAGAAAATGCCTATGTCCTTAACAAGGGTACAAAGTATGTACCTATCCTCCATACCAAATTTCAACAAAATCGTATAATTGTCCAGCCGTTTCGGAGATTGGCCGGAACAAATAGACTGACACTAAACATTTTAAAAATTGTTGTTTAAAAAGCAAAAATTAAATTATTAAAAAAAATAACAACCGCCGTATCTCTACGTTGACTTCGTCGTGGTGGGGCTTGCGCGCTCAGAACTCTAGGCCTATCCTACTGGATAAGTTTACTTTGCCGGAACAGGTCTAAGGTGATGAGCCAGACCAAGAGAGATAGAGAAACCCGCAGGGCAGCATGTGGCGACCGTTTTCGGGGGCCCATTAATGAGTGTGCAAGTCACCCTCTGCCATTATATCTGTGTAATTTATATAAAACATTGGTCAGTCAGGGGCTATAGACTTTCCATAGTCCTTGTCTACGCGCAACCCTCGGGACCAAGGCTGTGCCACAGTATAAAGATCGTTTTCTACTTGACATCAGATACACCAAGCATGATATTTGGTTGATGGACCCATGAAATTAGCTAGAGGTGGGAACGATAGACATAACCGAACATTTATTATGACTTTATACTGATTAATTATGAAATTAGTAACTCGATTACCTACAGTTCATCAATTATTATACTTAGTTACTAATTTCGTATTACTAATCTCGCGCGCGCCTCAGCTCTGCTGCCGCCTGCGCGTCGACTCGCCTCCCGCGCCGCGCCGTGCCGTATGCGTGTGTGTGTGTGGTCCTTGAGCACGCACAAATGCAAGGCGTCAACAGTGCCCGACTGCCAATGATTTCTTTCTAAACTTATCAAACCAATCAATAACTAGGAGTTATATTATGTAAGTTTCCAACACCATTAGTAGGTAGTTACAAGATAGATAAAATTATTTTATAGGTAATGATTATTGTATATAGAGAATATATTGATAAACGATCGTTCAGGCTTCGGGATTTAGGATTTTTCGTGTGAAATTAATTTATGAATGTTTGATTTATTTCCGCATGACTGCATTATAATTAATGGTCATCCCTAAAGTTGACATTATATGACTTGATTTTTTTTATCATGGGAGTCACCGAAAGTATTCCCAATCTGCCTACTTTTTGACGTCATTTGGAGGTCAAATGTAAGTCAATGGTTTCATGCCTTTATGTTAAAATAAACTCCATCTAATAATTTTAAGCGCTAATATAGAAGAATAAGGTTAAGAAACCGAAATGGTTTTAGAATCAACGTAGGACATTTTTTCTTTACATACCGAATTTGTAAGTGGGAGTAATTTGTCACCCAACGTGGGACTCTGTTCTCGGGCTCGACCGATGCAACTTGCATCATGACATGCGTCAAGTGATACGCCATACGCGCACGCGTCACCTGTTTCCGTCCCCCGAATCAGTGCGATAAAACATTCCTCTACATTTTAAAATCGTCGTAGGTAACTTTTAGTTCTACCACGACTCCCTCATTTCACTGACTATTACTATACTACTTACTATTATAATATTAGGTGTACTATTACCACTAGTCTAGTAATAAAGTAGGATCCGGTCGGTATAAAATTACTTACTGCAAAAATCAAGCAGTACCTCTCGTAGTTTGGATTAATGAGACGACCCGTACGCGTTATAGATAGGTACATTAAATTAAATCGGTTGATCTGGGTCTGGATTACCCTCGTCAAGCACCCAGAATGTCATGTAAGTAGGTACTGCCTATCCGGAATAACCGGACTTTCTTCCAGTTCTTGCTCTGTTGTTAATTCCCAGAGGAGCCCTGAAAAGAGAGATTTTATAATAACAATACAATAATATATAGTACCTACATGTGTTTAACGCGTGAATATTTTATTTTATTTCATTAGAGATTGAGAAAATTAATGTATTCGGCTACCTTAAACTATGTAAGTATTCAACATAAAACCAAACATAAAAGGTTTTATTTGTAATTTGTAGTCTATCACAAACTCAACACCTAAGTAGGTACCTACTCTTGTTCTATACAGCGATAAAAATGACACTGAGAGTTCACTCCACCTATGTTCTGTGATCTTTGCGTATCCTCAACTGTGATGTGATCTTTTCGTATCCTCAACTGTGTTAGTGAAAAAAAAAAAAAACCGGTCAAGTGCGTGGCGGACCACCACGCACAATGAAGGGTTCCGTAGTTGTAATGAATTTATCCCAAGTAAAAACTTAACATTGTAGTTGAAAATCATGTTTTCCCATACATTGCAACTGCAAATTTAAGTTGGTCGACTATTACTCGTAAACTTGTAAAGCCTACTTAGCTGTGATAATTTTCTTTTTAATTTCGTTAGGTATATATACTACTGTCGTGAATTTTTTTCACATATCCAAAAGCAACCATTTAGCTGGTAGAGGGGAAGGGGGGGACACGACTCTAACGAAGATTGGTACTTTAAAGCTTGATAAGTCACGAACGATTTACTTAATCAAAAAACGGTCTTCCAAAACCCCTAATATTTTTGAAAGACCTATCCAAAGATATCCCACACTATGGGAAGGACGAAAAAAAAATTATCATCTCCACTTTACATGTAGGGGAGGTACCTACTTAAGTACCCTAAATAATTATTTTTTTCAAAATTTTATTTTACCACTTTTTCGGCGTCATTAACGTGTATACTCATGCCAAATTACAACTTTCTAGTACTTACCAATAGTTTTTGAGCTAAACCGCGGACAGACAGACAGACGGACATGGCGAAACTATAAGGGTTCCTTGTTGACTACGGAACCCTAAAAAGATGCAAAATTCAAAATAAGGGGATTCTACTTTTACTTATCTTACTTAAGAACTAGTCAAATCATAGGTATTGTCTTACGGATCCGCTAGCGCCACCGGCATCGCTCCCTCCATTTTGGGCGCCTGTACCGGCATCATTCCCTCCAGGTAGGGCGGCCGCTTCAATCGGCATCGGTCCCTCTAGGGAGGGTGCCTGGACCGGCATCGGACCCTCTAGGTTGCGCGCGTCTATCGGCATCGGTCCCTCTAGATTGGGCGCCTCTATCAGCATCGCTCTCTCCAGGTAGGGCGCCAATACTGGCACCGCGCCCGCCGCGTAAGGCGCCTCTACGGGCATCGCTTCCACTAGGGAGGGTGCCTCTACGGGCATCGCTCCCTCCAGGTATGGTGCCCTCCTATGCGCCGTATTTCTTTCCCAACGGAGTGCCGCTCTTATGTTGCGTAGGCGCATTTCTCTCGCCACTTCTTCGGCCCCGCCGCCACTCAGACCCCTGCTGGGACTGCTGGCGTCGGGAACGCAGCATTAGGTAAGCCTTGTTCCTTGTGCCCTAAAAAATAAGTAAAATGGAAATAGTCATAAACTAAATTTTTAAGTTCAAAAATAATATTCTATTTTCTTTTAGAGCTGGTTTTTAAAAGGCCTTAGGTACCTTTAAAATTGTTTAAGACTTGTCAGTTTCAGACGTTTCAGAAATAGTCACGGAAAAACTGACAAACATTCATAAATTTTAAAGGTAGGTAATTTTATTCTACGGATAAAAATACAACTTGACATTGAAAAAATGAGCCCAGTAACGGCGGCAGCACTATTATAGGGTGAATCAGGGCGAAAACTGCAACTGGTTTTTAGATTTTTTATTTGAGACCTGGGTTTTGATTTCTCTTTGCATAAAATCATTTTTAGAAATAGTAGGTACATTATGATACATGTGTGCTATGTTGGTCATTTTACCCGAGGCGGTATTATTCGCGCGAGCCGCAGCGATAAGGAAGCCGAGAGTATAATGATCAATGCACACGCGTTTCATAGGATATTTTTCAACACACTTGCGAGGAAAAAAACAGGCTTGTATTGTTAAATATTAACTTGTATGGAAAATGGCGCGCTGGTTTTGTATTATCCGCACGCCGCGCTAGCGTGCGCGCGCAGGTTTACCTCCACTTGCGCGCACAGTTAGCAGTGCTATGTAGTAAGAAAGGGTCTTAACTTATTTTTGACAAGTTTCAGCTCGCCAAATCTTATGAATGAAAATACGTCATTGCCAATTCGGATAAAGAAGCATGCATATCGGGTGATTTACGTCAAGGTATTTAGTTTGTATGAGAATTAACAAAAAATAAGAATTCATTAATGTGTCCATAATGAAAAATACTTATTTCCATGGTCTGAACATCTGGTCGAAGTTTATGTATATGGTCCGGAACACGGTGTCTATTAATGATTCTAATGACTATAATTCTGTAAATACATATCTATTATAGTCGTGAATCATATTTTGATCAAGATACAACCTGATACTGACCTGCAAATTGCAAAAACCGTAAGAAAATTTGAATTTCGCGGTCTACCACTGCGCATTCACCTTAAATTGTCCGTGGTCCCTCCCGATTATTGCCGATTCTCACTGAACTATTGAATATTGCTCTATGCCAATAGTAATTTCTAATTCCATGCTAACTAAAATACAATTTGACATACGACAACACTACGATCAGTCTAAAATTATTTTGTGTCTATTATATTTTTTCTACAGGTTGTTTAGCGGTAGTATCTCTAAGTAGTCTGTGTTTAGCGGTTTTGTCAGTGCTTTTATGTAAATAAACGCGCGCCGCGCTAGCGATGCGCGCGGAGGTATAGGCATACCTGCGCGCCCACGCTGGCGCGGCGCGCGGAAAGACAAAATCAGCGCGCCATTTTCCATACAAGTTTTTAGCAAATTAACAATACAAGTCTGTTTTTTTCCACGCAAGTGTGTTGAAAAACGTCGTATGAAACGCGTGTGCAGTGATCATTATACTTTCGGCTTCCTTTTTGCGCTCGCCTGCGGCTCGCGGGAATAATCCCGCCTCGGCTATGATGACCAACATTGCACACATGTATCATAATTTACTATTATTATTTATTATTTTATCTTACCTAAGTGCCCGACGCATGCATGGCAAACAATTGTTTGCACAACGCGGCGCATCGCTGTCCCTTTGCAGGCATCGTAATTTTAAAGGTCCATCTGTAAACAAATTATAGATAATAAATTACTTAAAACAATTTTTTATTATATTAGGTACAGACGCCAGCACATCAACCTACCCCTAACTATCAAATTTTCACAATCAACATTGAACCTTATGCTTTAGCGATAAAGTTGAAAATCTATTACAGAAATCTGACAGATTGTAGTAGGTTGATGTGCTGGCGTCTGTACAATTTGTACGTAAGTCCTACTCCCTATATAAATAGCGACGTGTCCCGATCGATGTGCGGACTTGTGTCATATACACATAAATCCGCATATCGGGACCTAGGTGCCGTTAACAATAATAAAATAACGTGGATTTAATGAACTAAGTATTTATTTTTGTTCGATGAACGAAAATATGTAATTGTTTAAAATATTGATTAGGTACAAAGAGAAAAATTTGAAAGTAAGCGGGATTGTCCGAGGTAGCGAGATTGTCCGAAAGTGTTACCGCTGCCCGGAACATGAAGGGCTAAGGAAGGAACACGGGTGGGTTTTAGTCAGTAAGTCTGACACTCCCTTCCGCTCCACCCAGAGCGGGAGGAGTCATTAGATGATTTCCCATCCATAAAAAAAAGGCAATAAAAGAACTAAATACCTACTTAAATTAAATACAGAGTCACTGTTGCTGTCGTCGGAATCATCTATTATTATTTGTTAAACTATACTGTCCCACTGCTAGGACAAGGCCAAATCCTTCCAGGAACTCTTTTCTTCTTTCCTTTATACTGGCTGTATACCCGTTTTGGAACTTAGCGTGGTGTTCCGAATCCTGTGCTGTCTTCTTACACCCAGAATGCTGCGTTCCATCGCTCTTTGGCAAACTAAGGCAGAACTTTTGCGACCCGGTGATCGACCAGAAGGCCAATTCTCATAATTTAAAACCTTCAAAATCTAGTCGCAGTCTCATCTCGGCGACAAACAAGTCAATTTTTTAAAAAATGTAGGGAAATTAGAGGTATTTTTGACAAATTGAGGCTGAAATCAGACCGTATACCATCTTAAAATAATGAGAATTGCCCTACTGGTTTGAGCACCGTAGGTTAGGACGGAATCATCTTGCAAATTAATGATTAATTCGAAATCTAGGTCCAAATAATTTTAAATAGGTAGGTACTTATACTTTTTCGATTTTTTTGGCATTTTCACATGGTTTATGCCATGTTTTGCTGCCAATGGTAATAGATACAAGCTTTCACTTATCAGCTTTTCAGTGCTAAAGAGATTTTGTAGTATTCAACAAAATCTTAAATATTGCATCAAAGAACATTTTCTTTGATGCAATATATAATATCCGTTGCACAGTCTGTTTTTGTTGTTTTGCACACAAGTGATCCTATCCGTTTCCGTTTTTTCATTCGGACGTAGGTTCGGACCCCAAAAAAATTGTAGGTAGGTAGGTCCTTCGTTTGCCTTAAGACATCGTAAAAGTAAAATAACATAATTTATAGTTGTGTTTTGTTAATACTTAATCAATTATTATTTTTCACATCGCTAGCTCGATTAGCTCGATGGTCAATCCTTAACAGAAAAGTCATACCATAACTTTTACAAAAAAAAAAATATCGTTTTGCTTTTGTGTTGTGTGAAAAGTAGAGTATTCTGCTCGAAGATAAAGGTGTCTTCGCCTTAGGCGAGCTTCAATCCCTCGCTACACTCAGTACTTACTACTACTCGTACTCCCCACCGAACGACAGTCGTGAAATATTACCTACACGGACTAATTTCACCTACCATCTGTCGTAGAATCCGCCGCTCGTTTCTCTGGACGGCTGGCTCTTGATGCACGTGGCCTAGTTGAGATCCTGTAATTTTTTTTAAATGTATTTGAGGCCACTAGCTACATTAATAGTACATTACTGCAGCGGCCAGCAAAAGAGGCAATGATGGATGAGTCCATCAATGCCTTGTGACCACAGACATATAAAGAGTTTATACGTCTGTGCTTGTGACCAAGGCTTGTATAGTATCTACTTTTCTCAAATAATGCGCGGAAATTAATACTAAGTAGTAAGTACCTAGGCAGAACTTTTTTGTCAAATACAATTACTTTTAAAAAAAGTGTTCATTTGTTTTTTTTTTCAATAAAAAGCTTTCTATTTGCAAGACAGTTCGAAATTGAAATAAAACCTTTGATAAGTTAGCTCCTTGGTTGCCATGTTTCGGAGTAAAAGATCGTTCCATTACATTAATTACACGACAGATATGAGTTTACTATGTAATTTTTTTGGCCGCTAAACCACGGAAGATATGGATTTTCATACAACTTTTGCCGGCCGCTGCTCGCATGTATTTGGCCAGTATAGCAATTTCTATTTACCTCGAAGAAGGTTATCAAAATAATGCTCAAATTTCCAAGCATGTTTGACAAAAATAACTTTTTTCATATACCCAAGTGAGGAGGGAGAGGGACTACATAAACGAAAGATCGTCGAGCCTTATTCACGCGGTAGCCGCGCGGTTTCTTTATTTCTCAAGATAATAGAGCGTATTTTGCTATTACAGCGACCGATTAGGGAGCGCCATCAAGTTTGATTTTCGAATTCGTTGCTTTGTCTGAAGTTCGTAGTTTTTAGTCTGTTAATCTGATCGCCCATTTTTACGGTTCCGTACCCAAAGGGTAAAAACGGGACTCTATTACTAAGACTTCGCTGTCTGTCCGTCCGTCTGTCTGTCACCAGGCTGTATCTCAAGAACCGCGATAGCTAGACAGTTGAAATTTTCACAAATTATGTATTTCTGTTGCCGCTATAACAACAAATACTAAAAACTAAATAAAATAAATATTTAAGGGGGGTCCCATACAACAAACGCTATTTTTTGCCCTTTTTTGCCCGATATTAATAACGGCAACAGGTAGACGCTTGAAATATTTACAGAATAGGTAGTTAGTTGTATATTCACTTTGAAAATAAATATATAAAAAAAAAATTAAGGGGGCTCCCGTACACCAACGTGATTTTTTATATAATTATGTAGTGTTAAATATTGTACGGTGGTACGGAACCCTTCGTGTGCGAGTCCGACTCGCACTTGGCCGGTTTTTATTTCTCGTAACAAACTTTAAAAAATGAAGTTTGAAAAGTAGGATTGAGTTAAGTTTATAATGACAAACGTTATTATTTACTTAGATTTGCTAAGTTTCAAGTAACAATTAACCCGAAAAATAAGATATTTCATATTAACTGTGCTATTTTCTTAGAGGCTTGGACCTATACATAGGTACGTATAACATTGAAAAATGGAAAAATATCTTACGGCGGTGGCGGCGGGGGTGGCGGCATTAGACACAAAGGCAGCTGCGGCACAGGCATAGGCGGTGGCGCAGGCACAGGCCCTGGTGCACGCACAATCACAGACGCTGGCGCGGGCGCTGGCGCAGGCAAAGGCGCTGGCGCAGGCACAGGCACGGGCGCTCGCGCAGGCAAAGGCGCTGATGCAGACGCAGGCGGGTCCCCAACTAAGAAATATCCTTTTTCATCCCATCTACTTATTCGCAACGAAAAGGACGAATTGGTTCGCCTTTAAGTGCACCCGAAGGTGGTGTTTTCTATAAGAAACTTTTAGCGGGCAGTAATGAATTTTTAATCCTCTTTATAAGTGCGCCACAATTCTCTTTGGCGCGCACTTTTTGAATTTGGAACATCTTAGTGTTCAGCGCCAAAGAAATCGAACGCAAATATTGTTTGAATAAAGACTGGCTGGTACGACCACAGAACAGATAAAAGAAGTACTTAAAACCTCTTTTACTGTTCTGTGGGTACGACGGCCCATAGTCGCGCCGCGCCGCCGGCTAAATAAAAAAAAAAGAAATCAAATTAAAAACGCGCGAACTACAACCCGCGTTTTCGTCAATTTTCACGGATTGTTAGAAATTCATGGTTTTGTTTTGAAAAATGAGTTCTTTAAGTGACAGTGAAAGTATAGAATTAACTCCTGAATGTATTACAACTGACGCAATATGTGATGGATAAAATCTATTACCTGCAAAATCCCGGGCGAAATATATGAAAGCCTATGGCTTAGATAAATGATTGGTCTCGCCATTATTATCTAAGGCCATGGTAATTTAATTGAATGGAGAAATGCAAGAGGCGCCAAGAATGTTTTATTAAATAATAATATTACAATAAAATATGAGGCGCCTTTTATTTTCTCATAGTGGGTGACGAAAAATAGAGTGTATCACTCGGGCGCAAAATATATTTTTGGTTCGGGCGACGTACCTACTTTGAATCCCTCGCTACGTTCAGGATTCTACTCTAGTATCCCTCACTTCGCTATGGATTAAAAAAGCGCCCTCGTTGTAAGAATATTATTTTGCTCCCGTATGATACAATCTACTATTAAAACATGAAATAATATGGGCAGCTAAGCTGGGGCACTAATGACGCTGAAGTAGTATTTAGGGTGAAAAGATAATTGCTTTTCATCATATATACTTCAGCGTAGAAGTCGAGAAAGTCTATGGTGTGGTGAGTGACTGAGGGGCTACTAAACTCTCAGGCTAGGAGAAAGAGGCTAGGCCTAATGGAAAAACTCAACAACACTTAGCCACTTTGGCAAGATGAGAGAGGGATCCTCCTCACGCACAGCAGATGTGTTGCGGCCGTAACCGCATGTAACCGTTTGATACGTCATGGCGCACTGTTCGCCGCGCACTCCATGCCGAAGGTGCATCACCGAAAACCAGCTAAAAAACCAAGGATAATAACGGAGGTCACAAGAAATATTAATTTTAAAAATGTCGGTTAAGTAGAAATAAGTTAGTTTATGATTGGATTGGCGTTAATTTAGCTATAACCGCATCAACAATAAAATAGCAAATATATTAAATTGTATTTTTTTTTATCAATAAGTATTTCAAGTAAGTACTTAGGTACTTACCTACTTATAGTACAAATTAGATATTTTATAAGTACTTATATGAAAATATTTGTAATGGGTAAATTACTTTATTTTCAACATAATTTGTCTCTTTTTACCGACTTCACAAAAAGGAGGTGTTCGGATGATTGTATGTTTTTATGTTTTAATGGTTTAAAATATATTATCCTTTTTTATTACATTGCAATGATCCCTTTCGTACCAGCTGGGCAATTGCGTAACACATTATCAATCGGAATCGGTTTCATTTTGACAGTTCAACAACATTCATTGCGTTATTACGTCTTGAGCAGACAAATTTTTCGAACTTATGAAGCAATGGATTAGCAATTTGCTTCAAAATGATTCAGATTTCGATTGATAGTGTTACGCAATTAGGGTGCTGGCCACACAGAAAGCATGCAAAAAAAAGTTTTTATGTATGAGAGACTGGCCAGTTATAATCTATTTTGAAAATATGATTATTTGTAAGTAATAATAGGTACGTTCCAATTTCAAAATTTGCCTCCACAATGTTTGCGAGCTAATATAAATTATCGTGTCTCATTAAAAAATGGATCTGCGCCGGGAACATTTTCGCACTATGATTTTTTACGATTTCAAATGTCGCCTGAAACCGGACGAATCGTACAATAGACTTTTTTTTTGGGTGGGGAATTATCAAATTACTTCTCCCGCTCTGGGCGGAGCGAGAGGGCGTGTCAGACTCTTACTGACTAAAACCCACCTGTGTTCCTTCAGTTGCCTGTGCCAGGGGCCACGGTATCTCTTTCGAACAACCCGCGATCTCTTTGAGGCGCGCTTGGAACACAACGCGCCGTCGACCCGGGCCTGGTCCTTACCGGACGGCGAACTGCCCATTGCTCGCCGTCCGCAAGCCCTCGCCTACGGTGGCCGGGAATCAGCTATCGATTCCCGACGCCCAGAGCGTCTCCTGCGGCGACTAGGGGCGCGAGGGCGCTAAGATTGCCTCTCCCTCACGCGCTCCGCCTCCTCCTTCACGAGCATTACTCCTTCGCAGAAGGAGGCAACGGCTTCCCATGCACTCGCTCCGTACCACGGCCTGGACCAGGGCCGGACGCGAGAGTTGGCCGCCACCGATCGCCGCCGTGAGGACGCGGCGGTGCTCTGCCCAAGCTGGGCAGACCTCCACCATATGCTCTCCCGTGTCCTCCGGGCAATCCACACAATGGTGACCCCCGGGCGTTTCCTCCCGCCTTATCCGGAACAGGAACCTCCCGAAGCAGCCATGTCCGGTGAGGACCTGCGTTAGGCGGCGGAAGGTGAGGACGCAGTGGCGCCTCTCCAGCCACTCTTCAAAGAGGGGACTTATCGCCGCAATTGTAGCGTGCCCAGCACTTGGTTGCGACAGTCGCACTCTCCATCTCGCCATGAGATCCCGCTGGAGCTCTGTCCACTGTGCCGCGATTTCTCGCGGCAGCGGAGTTACGCCCCGGCGATTTGCCTCCTCTCGTCACTCCCATATGTGGACGAGGACTTTAGCCTCCAGAGCGGCAATCTGGCAAGGAGGCTCGCCGCATCCCCGGAGACCGTGCGGTTTCCCCGGACTAGCCGGACAGCCATGACCCTCTGGGATGCGTTCAACCGCCGGGCTGGTCGCCGCCTCAATGAACGCGCCCACACCGGTGCTCCGTGAAGGGCCATGGACCGCACGACCCCCGCGTAGAGCCTCCGGCAGGAGGCGTTTGGACCCCCTAGATTGGGCAGGAGCCGCTTCAAGGCAGCCCTGGCCCGCTCCAGTCTGGGAGCCAAACGTCGGAAATGCTCAACGAAGTACCACCGGCTGTTGAAGATAAGTCCCAGGTACCTCATCGTCGACTCGACGCCGATGTGAACCCTTCCTACTGTTATTTGGGAACCCGTCGGTGGCGCGTTCTGTGGGCCATGAAAACACATGGCCTCGGACTTGTGCAGGGCCACCTCGAGTCCCAGTTGCCGGATCCTTTCAACGACTGTCGTAACCCCGCGTGTCGCTAGTTCAGCCGCCGCCTGGTGCGATCTTCCCTGCGCCAGGACCAGCGTGTCGTCAGCGTAGCAAACTACGCTGACGCCGCTAGGGAGGTCGGCGCGAAAGCACCCAGTCGTACCCGATGTCCCATAGATGCGGCCCCAGGACCGACCCCTGCGGGACACTGCACGACATCTCTCGCCGGTTCCACTCTCCTTAATGACCGGGGTAGATGACGGCCCTGTCCGTCAAATAGGCCTCGACCACGCGACAGAGTTAAGTCGGCATCCGGTGATACCGGAGTGCCTCCCTGACGCAACTCCAGGGCAGGGTAATGAAGTATTGGCGATGTCTAAGGACACCGCCAAGACGGCCCCACCCTGGGCAACAGCATACCCTGTCGTGAGGGCTCGTACGCGCATGATGGCGTCCACCGTAGAGCGCCCCCTGCGGAAACTAAACTGGCCCTCCGCCAGATTTTGACCCACCCGCACCAGCCGCCCGACGAGGTGGTCTGCAATGACTCTTTCAACGAGCTTGCCCACTTCATTAAGCAGCACGATGGGCCGGTAAGCGGACGGATAATCCGCAGGGCGCCCCGGCTTCTTAATGAGGAACAGTTTCCCCGTCTTCCAACGAAGTGGGAACTGGCCCCTCTCCAAGCATGCGCTTAGGAGCCCCCTTAGTCGAGGCCCCTAAGGCCAGAACCCAGGCTTTTCCAGGTAAGCCGTCGGGTCCTGGGGCGGTATTTTTGGCATTCAGCCTACGTACCGCCACTCTCAGCTGTACCTCGGTCACCTCCGGAGCATCGTCGTCGGTGGTGTGGTCCGCATCGGGCACCGCAGGAAACGGAGCCGTGGGCGGGGATATATGTTCCCTTCGCGAAGGGAACAGAGCGCACAACACGTCCTCCACGAATCGTACGATAGACTTCAAATGGCATTCATGGATGAAGGCCCTTCTAAGGCAACCGTGTATCGTTGGTATAACGCATTCAAGCGCGGTCTACTAACTTTGGGGGATGAAAAAAGAAGTGGTCACCCTTTGACGGCTGTTACGGAAGAAAACGTGCTAGCAGTGAAAAATTTAATCCAAGACAATAGGCGAGTTACGTACTCGTACCTATCAAGAGATTCAGCACATACTGCAGGTTGGATCGGGAAGCCTTCACAAAATTCTACACGTGCATCTTCGCGAGAGGAGGATAGTTTCACGCTGGGTGCCGCACAACCTCACCGATGCTCAGAAACAGGCCCGGGTGGAATGGTGCCGTGATAAACAAATTTCAAGCAGGCTCGTCTCGGCGTGTTTATGACATCATTACAGGTGATGAGTCTTGGATTTATCAATACGATCCAGAAACGAAACGCCATTCGACGGTTTGGGTGTTTCAAAACGAATTAACGCCTACCAAAGTGAAGCGATCTATAAGCGGGGGGAAGATTTTGATCGCGAGCTTTTTCAATTTGACTGGCTACTTGGTGTCAATTCCTTTACGGAACCTAATACGGCTTTACGGCTTTTGCTAATACTTCTTTAAGCATCAACGCTGAATGGTATACTACCAAATGCTTGACAGAAGTTTTCTCTGTTGTGAGCAACAAGCGGCCAAACACAGGGCTCCGCGGGCTACTGTTCCACCATGACAACGCGCCTTCGCACACCGCGCTCAAAACGAGGGACTTCCTGGACAGCACGCCGGTCAAACTCCTGGGTCACCCTCATTACAGCCCTGACCTAGCACCGTGTGACAGGTGACTTCTAATTATTCCCGAAAATAAAAGGTCAGCTCAAAGGGATAAAATTTTCGTCGCCGGAAAATTCGCTGTCAACGTTAGAGCAGGCTGTAAACGAGGGGTCTGCGGCGGACTGGAAAAAGTTTTTCGAAAACTGGTTCAGACGCATGAAACTTTGTATAGAGACTAGTGAAGAGTACTTTGAAAAGATGTAAGTACCTAATAAAAAAATATTTACCTAGGTATAGAACATTTTTTTTATTATTTATTTTCGCAAAACTTTCTGAGTGTCCCACGTATTCTATAGTTTCAGTAGAGCTAATTGTCCTAAAAATAAAACAAGAACAAAAAGAATAAGCAGTTAGCCAGTTACTGAAATTCGAACCCACCCCATCTAAGCATGTGCTCTTCAGAGGGGCCCACTTCTACGAGCCAACGGAGTGAGGCCACACGGGCGTTGCCAGTACGTTGCGTCGTCGCACCGCTATGATTTTAACGCACTGAGTGCCACACGGGCAATCCGGTCCCAATGCAACGCCGCTTACTACGATGTCGCAGCATCGCAGCGTGTCGGTGTTGGGTGTGTTAGTCTTTTATAGGTTACGACGACGTGCGGCGACGCAAGCACGTACAACGGATAAGGGGACTGGAGAGACGAAGAGGGGAGGGAAGTTGCGGTGCAAAGCTGGGCATCAGAGCGGCATTGCAGCGGAACGCAGTGTTGTTTGTATAGTCTCCGCCAGATAACAAAAAATAAAAGTCGTTGACACCCGTCTACCAATGCAAACCAAACCCCTTTACGTATTTCTTACTTATTCCGTTGGGTTATTAGGTGTTTGGTATTATGAAACTCGACCGAAGCAGTAGGTATTAGCCACAGTTTTGTATGACGAGCGATCTATGTCGAACAAGTTTGGACTTTTTGGTGCAAGTCAGATCAATGGCTTTTATTTTTTTGTTATCTGGCGAAGATTTTATCAAACACTGGGTTCCGCTACGATTGGGCCGACCGCTGCAAGCGTAGCTTAACCTGATCAATCGACCCCTGGTTATAGGTTAGCCACGAGCCACGTGTTATTGTTTGCGTTGAAGCATTACACATACACACACAGTGACATGCGCAAAATCGTGCGGGCGAATATGAACATTGAGATGCTACTGGACTTAAGCCTCTGTTCGTACCTATTTGCAAAAACGTACCTCCAAGTCTTGGGTTTTGCTGACCTATTGACACCACTATCCGGTGACCCAGTCGCGGTCGCGGCAGCTGGATTTGCAGTGCCGCCACCTGGCAACGCGGTGACGTCGGTGGAAGTGGCGGCTCGGCCGCCTGACGACGCGGTGACGTCGGTGGAAGTGGCGGCTCGGCCGCCTGACCACGCGGTGACGTCGGTGGAAGTGGCGGCTCGGCCGCCTGACGACGCGGTGACGTCGGTGGAAGTGGCGGCTCGGCCGTCTGACGACGCGGTGACGTCGGTGGAAGTGGCGGCTCGGCCGCGTGACGACGCGGTGACGTCGGTGGCAGTGGCGGCTCGGCCGCCTGACCACGCGGTGACGTCGGTGGAAGTGGCGGCTCAGCCGCCTGATGACGCGGTGACGTCGGTGGAAGTGGCGGCTCGGCCACCTGACGACGCGGTGATGTCGGTGGAAGCGGCGGTTGGGCCGCCTGACGACGCGATGACGTAGGTGGAAGCGGTAGGTCGGCCATCTGGCGACGCGGTAACGTGGCTGGAAGCGGCGGCCAGGGAGCCTGACGACGCAACGACGTCGGTGGAAGCGGCGGCTCGGCCATCTGGCGACGCGGTGACGTCGGTGGAAGCGACGGCTCGGACGCCTGACCACGCGATGACGTCGGTGGAAGCGGCGGCTCGGCCATCTGGTGACGCGATGGCGTCGTTGGAAGCGGCGGCTCTGCCAATTGGCGATGCGGCGGCCTCGTTGGAAGTGGCGGTTCTGCCATCTGGCGAAGCTGTGGCGTCGTTAGAAGCGGCGGCTCGGCCGTCTGGCGACGCGGTGCCGGCGGTGGAGGCGGCGCGACCAAGATCCGCCTTAAATCCGGCAGCGATGCTGGCACTCGCGGGGTTAAACTCTGCCTTGAATAGAATAAGAATAATATTTTTTTTTTCATTGTTACAAAAATGACCTTATAACTAGGTATTACATAATAATTTTATCTGTAACTATCTCGACCTCGACAGATAGTTTTTTTTCGGGATCGGCCGAAAGTGGTTCGAACCGAATACCAACTTCGGCCGAACATTCCTTAAAATCCAAAAGTTCGGCCGAACTTCGGTTATTTTCACAAAGCTTTCTTGAGATTGACACGTCGTATCTTGTGTAAAGGACATGGATTTTTCTGGCCTAGTAGGTACGGACAAAAAGTTAATACTTAATATTTGAAAAATAACTGATAGTAAGTATTTGAAATCCCACCACATTTATTTGAAAAGATTTTATTTTGATTCAAGTATTCGGTGAGGCCTTTATTTGCTAGTTTTAAAAATAAGATGGTAGGTAATTGGGACTTGCTTATTGTATCAAATCAAATCAAATCAAAATATTTTTATTTCACATAAACCAACATGGGCACTTATGAAACGTCAGAAGCTAGGTGCACGGTTCCAATTGGTCGTTTCCTATGGAGAAGAACCGGCAAGAAACTCCATGGTTACTCTTTTAAAAATAATTGGCTTTTACAATGTTTTCGAGTTACAGTAGGTATGGGAGGACAGCGTAGGCCTGTCAACAAGTACCAGGTACTTGATAAAAATAAAAAATGGTCTACAGATCTAGTCTACAAGGCTTACAAAGTCCTCACATTTACAAAATAAGGATGTATCAAAAGGATAAACAAAATATAAAAATCTACTAAAACCAAGAGATTGTAAGAATTGATATTATATCACGAGTACCTATAACTTACTTGAATATTTATAGAATATTTACAGGGCCCACATGGTCAGAGATCGCACAAGACAGAGAAGTTTGGAAGGAAAAAGGGGAGGCCTTTGCCCAGCAGTGGGACACAATGAAGGCTAACAAAAAAAAAAAATATTGTAGTTTGATTAGATTTTTAATGATAACAGTGCTTCAATTCCTATTCACCTTATTTATAATTAATCATGCTACTACTCATATTTATCAAGTTGTTGTTACCGAAAGGGTAAATGTGAACTTTATAAATAATAATAAGTCCTTGTGAGACATGTGATATAATGCAATAAAGATGTGAATTTGAACAGAATAAGAATAGGTACGTGAGGATATTGTTTTTAGGAAAACTTATACAGCAACATTTAGATATTCTAAGAATTGAACAGTATGTCTCTACATACTTGTCTAGATCTTCCTGTAAAAGTAGACAATCGTGCAAATTTTTAACAGGCCTAAACATTTTGAGATCGTCTGCGTATAGCAATAATTTTGAAGGTTGGCATTTTTTGTTTTCTAAACTACCCCCTAAAGAGGGATTGGGGGGTGTCAAAATTTGTAAGGAAGAATTTTAACGCGCGGTCCGTTTAACTCGAAACTCAGTATTATACTTGAGACCAAAAATAAAGAATAACGTGTATCAGGGTTTTTCGGTTTACCCCTAACTGCGTGAAAAGGGGTAGTTCATTTTACAGGGGAGGATTTTACTGCGTGGCTTGATTAACTCGAAAATTGGTATAAATAATCTTTGAGTCAAGTATTGAACACATCCCAGCCTGTCGGGGTGAAAAGCGGGGTAAGTACATAATTATGGTTTATTAACTAAACAAATGAATAAGATACGGGGTACATATCTTATTAATTTATTTAGTTAATAAACTTGAAACTTGGCAAGAATACTTGCCTAATAAAGTTTATCATTATGAGTTTCTTAAAACTAACCCTCAAAGGGGGTTTAGGGGTGTTAAAGTTTGTGTGGAAGAATATGAACGCGTGGTCCGATTATCTCGAAACTCAGTAGGTATTAATACTTATGACAGAAACGAATCTGTACCTACTTACATATAATAAATCTGTAGACGAAGCGTTTCTGTACATTGAAAATATTTCCAAAAAAAATAGTTGGCACAGATGCCATTTCATCAATTTTTGGAATGTTTGTCTGTTTGGATGTGACAGATTATTGATTTGAACAGGTTCATCGTAAATATCGTATCGTATTACCCAGTAACTTAGTTGTGGAGGTCAGATAGGCAGTCGCTCCATATAAAATACTGGTATTCAGCTGCATCCGGTTAGACTGGAAGCTGACCCCAACATAGTTGCGAAAAGGCTAGGCAGATGATGATCGTAAAAAGTATCAAACCAATATGGTTAATTTTTATACTCAAATATGGGTAGAACTCGGAGTACGAGTGATTAGTTTTTGTTTCATCGCAATCGCTTCACTCTATCAAAAGATATAATCAATTCTAGAACAACTTTTTATTACGTGGTTTGGAAACACGTAACGACATCTATTGGCGCGATTTAGTACCTACTAACGAAAACATAAATTATTATTGTGATTTAAATAACATTAGTGAATAATCACGTCCTAAAGGTAAGCCTTTATGACGAAATAACACAGATACTTATGTCTGTGTTATTTTAAAAAGTAATGATTATAGGTAATTTTAGAAAAATCGCTTTCCATTGATGGTTTATTAGTGGCGCGGGCGCCTGTGGCGCTAAAAGAATTTCAAAGTGAGGATACTGTAAGATCATAATAATTGATGTGGTGTTCTGAGTTATAAATAATGCAATGTTAGATAATTATTGATATATTATGAAAGTTGATTAATGCAGAGCGAGTTTCGAGTTAACCCTTTTGTTCGATAGATGGCGTTGAGCAAATGTCGTCATATTCTGAATCGCAGTGAAGTTTTGGAACGAAGTTCTTTTACGGAGCTTGCGGTAGGAGTAAAATGGGAGAAATCGTCACGTAACGAAAAAGCGTTGTGCCTCACTTTCCATAGTAATAGAAAGAGACAGAGAGAGAGAGAGAGAGAGATAGGTTTCATGGTTTGCCGAGGATGCTGAAGCCGATAGTGAGGTCAAAAAGAAAATCAAAGATGGCGGTTGCCTAAATTTTCAATTTTTTCGTTATGGGTGTTGTTTTCATTGTTTTCAATATTTTTTATTTTTTTGTTAGCCTATTTAGTGTCACACTGCTGGGCAAAGGCCTCCCCTTTTTTCTTCCAAACCTCCCTGTCTTGTGCGATCTCTGGCCATGTTGGCCCTGCGAATGATATTAGATCGTCACGCCACCTTCGCCTTGGTCTACCTCGACGGCGATGTCCTGCCTCAGGCATCCAGTGAGTGACGATCTTTGCCCATCTCTCCGGGTGCATTCGTGAGACGTGTCCGGCCCATTCCCACTTCAACCTGGCTGTTTTTTCTCCAACATCCGCTACTTGAGTTATGGAGCGCAGCGTGGTGTCGTCCCCATTTCGTTTTCAATATAAAGTAGGTAATTACAAGAGTTTGTGTGAAATCAAATAAAATACAACCGACTTCAAAAACAAAACACTTCAAAGTGCAATAGAGTATTATATGTTACGGCTAATAACCGAAGTGCGGCTACACCTAAGTTTAGCCGGAACGTCGACGGAGCCCCGCAAGCGGGGCTCCTATCTCTGTGTAAAGGGTTTAAAGTAACCTAACCAAACCTAACCTCGGGCTGCCCTTCGCTCGCTCTTGCAACCTACGTCACTTATCGACCGACCGCAACCATGGAACCGATGTCACCCGAAGGACACACGAACCGCATGTGGCCGGCTACACCTAGTTGTACCCGGCTAAACCTAGGTGTAGCCGCACTTCGGCCGGCTAAAACTAGGTGTAGCCGCACTTCGGCCATTAGCCGTGACATATATATAAACGTGTATATATAAAACATTGATCAGGAAGGGGTCATACTTCTTCAATAGTTGTTGGTAACCAGTCCACTTCAGCCACCCAAACCCATAGTCCAACTTTTTATTTTTCCATATCCTACAATAGTCCTACACCAACCGGGGGTTGTCCTTGGGTGCACTTGCATAGTGCTGTAGTGCATACAGGGATAATCGTCAGTTGGTGCCGCATTTCATTAAAATTTCCTAAGGGGCCTCGTACGAGGGGCCGAGGTGGCTTCGGCCCCTCGTACGCCTTCCAAAAGACCGGGACCCCATGGTCCCGAGATATGTAAATCAAAAAATAATAATTGTTTAATAAGTAACAAATAATAAGCAATAAATAAATGCTTATGTCTAGTTTTATTATTTTAGTAAAAACAGTTGATTTTAATGATTTCGTGTATGGAATGTTCGGCATTTGAACCGAATTTTGGCCGAACGCCGAACCTCGTTTCAAACCGCCGAAGTTCGGTTTAACCGAATGTGAAACGAATTTCGGGCAATTCCTAGTTTTTTTGGCCGGTGGTACCCAAACTAGTTACCTGTATATTGGGAAGCTGGAATCCGACAGTGGTCCTTGAAAGACTGCTGGCTCTGCGGGCTGACTTAGCGGCGCTGATTGAAGAGGACGCTCTTCCGATGGTGGCGGCGACGATGGCTCGTACCACGATCCGCCTAGATACGGCGCCAACTGTAGCAGCTGCAGAAAACGTGGTTTTGGTTTTTTCTGATCTCTTATGACGTCAACCTGCGCAAAAATATCTGCAGCTTGAGATTTTTGGAGCAGTCCCTACCTATATTTTTCGCTTTTGAGTAGGTAGTAGTTTAGTGGTCGACAAGAATGCATATACTAACTATGAGAGGAGAAAGAAGAAGTGATCCCCATTGTCTCATTCTCTTGTTTTCTCAAAATATGTTAATTTATAACCCTGACTTCCTATCACGACTTTATTTTATTTATTTATTTCAGGCGACATAGGCCCACACATAAACACCATACACGTACAGACGCCAGCACATCAAGTTACTAGTACAATCTGTCAAATTTCTTTCATTTGACTTTGACTTGATTGAGTAGCTTGATGTGCTGGCGTCTGTACATATATATTTACGTCGATGTTTCTCCAAATGAGCGATATGTGCAAAATAACTTTAGTTTCGGTAGTCGGTGGCTAAAAATGAAACAAAATCAAAAACACCATGTTCCGAGCACCTTTTCAGATTCAGATTCAGATTATTTATTTGTAAACATAGGTTACAGTTACACAGGTGTGTGAGATATTAAATTTTTTAAAGTGCTCTATGCTTTGCCATTAGGCGTACAAATGTCAATAATTTTACAATATTAAACCCGACACCGACCTTTCTTAATGTGTTTTTCGCTTTAAGAGGACTACATGACCTAAAGCGCGGTCTTTGTCGGACTGCATAGAAAAGAAAGAGAAGCGCGATGCCACAACGCTGGTAATTTATTGCAAAATATGAAGCAATTATCGATTTACGAAAAATCTAGTGTTTGGGCAAAAAAACTAAAACACTATAGTTTTAGTATGTTGCTTGTAGAATAATCTGACAAAAAATCATAATGATTGTATGTATATTAGTATGATTTTTGTTGTAAAAAAAAAGTTTTTAGAGGTATCTTCATGATTTTTTTCTATCGTACCAAATAAGTTGTATTATGTTTTCAACACACTACCTTCCTAGCATTTATCCTGAAGAATATCATATATTTTTTTGATTTTTTTTACTGTAGTCGATCATATACTTTTATTGTTTCTAAAACTTGCGTTTTTTGCGTTTAGGTCCTGTAAGCCCCTTAAGTACTCATCATCTGCCTAGCCTTTTCCCAACTATGTTGGGGTCGGCATCCAGTCTAACCGGATGCAGCTGAATACCAGTATTTTACATGGAGCGACTGCCTATCTGACCTCCACAACCCAGTTACTGGGTAATACGATACCCCTTGGTAAGACTGGTTGTCAGACTTTCGGGTTTCTGACTACCCGTAACGACTGTCAAAGATCCACGAATGACAGCCGGGACCAACGGCTTAACGTGCTTTCCGAGGCACGGAGGGGTCTCGGTATGTAAAGATGGTCACCCATCCACAGACCAACCGCGGCAAGCGTAGCTTAACCTGATCGATCGACCTGTGCGGCTGTTATTATTTAGCCACGGACCGCTTCGCTTCGCTTTCGCTTTAAGTACCTACTATGGGACCAAAATGGATATAGCGAAAAAAAATTGCTGCTCCATCTTACTCTAGTGAGTGAGATGGGGCAGCAAGTTTTTTTAGGTTAGTACCTAACCGTTGTACAGTATGACTACTATTTACCAAAACTCTCCTAAAAGCTTGCAGCTGTAGCGGTTGCGGAGGTTGTGGTGGTGGCTGATGCGGCGGCGGTGGCGGTGGCGGTGGCGGTGGCGGCGGAGGCGGCGGCGGCAGCGGTGGCGGCGGCGGCGGCGGGAACACTTGTGGTGGTGGCGGCGGTGGCGGAAGCCACGGTGGCCGTGGTGGATGTACTTCTGGTGGTGGCGGTGGTGGCGGCTGCCGCGGCGGCGGCGGCGTCGGCTGCGGCCGAGGCGGCGGTGGCGTCGGTGGCGGCGTCGGCGGTAGCGGTGGTGGTGGTCCGGGTGCGTCTCTTCGCCCGTTCATCTGCAGACAAGTTTCTTGCTTTTTAACCAAAACTCGTTTCAAAGCCCATACATTTGACATTTTTTTACAAGCTTTTATTTAACTTTCAATGTATGTAGGTAGGTATGTAGGTAAGGTCCGGCCGCGCAAAATTAGCCAAAGATGTAAACAACAATGGCCGCTCGAAGTCAAAATCTCCGAGCTAACTAGACTAAAACAAATGTTCTTGTACCTATTATCGATTTTATTCAATTTCGGGCGGCCATTGTTGTTTACATCTTTGGCAAATTTAGCGCGGCCGGACATTATGTACCTATGTGTCGTCGCAAGCAATTTTCAATTTCTCTGTATTTTGTGACGACAACATTATCAAAATAATACTTACTACTTGGTTTCATAATATTGGTCAAACTGTAACTTAATTCTCATTGGTTAATCGGTTAGTAGGTACAGTGAACGCCGTGAGGTGGCGCTATAATTTCCCGCCATTTCCTACACGTGGACACAGTCGATTTGAAAAAGGCGGCATTCGATTTGCGGTAGCTGACGCCAGTTGAGAGCAACTGTCACGTTCACCGTACAAGCCTTTGTTTCTTACTACTCAAACTCATTGTAAATAACCGAATAAACGTGGCTGTGATTTGTGCTTCAACCTTCGTTTTACTGGTTTGCCCGAGTACCCACCTTCCTCATGGAACCCGTACCAAGAAATGATGATGATGGCCCTGTTATCGCTACGCCCACACTCGCGCCGTCATCAGAAGTGGGATCAGCAACGGGCGCCTACCACGGATATCTATTGGCGCCAGCTTCTCGAGCAATAAAACCAGATTACCATGCGCAGATTGAAGCCATCCGAGGATAGACGCCGAAGCAAGCTTTAATCAAGCTGCCAGAGTTCAACCCGAACGAACCTACCTGACTGACCTGACATCGATCCACGTTCTTGGAGCTTGACGGTGAACAAGTACCTCACAGAACATCCCATGGAAGAAGGCGCGCTGATTATTGCGCTTATAGCAAATCTCTGAAAGAAAGTGCATCGACATGGCTTTCTCAAGTATCGCATACCAAGGAATGACTTTAAGAATCGAGCCAAGCAGCCCCACACCCGTCAGCGAAACCCTTCGTGTGCTGCAAGTGAGGGACCCGAGCAGTAACAGTGCAAGCCGATGGTAGACAACGCGCTGGAAGTAGTGAAGGGCGAGTGGACGTCGTATAACTCAGGCACATTAGAACATAAAGGTGAGCTGTATTTTGTTTACGATTCTGGTGCTGAATGCTTGTTAGTAAAGGACTTAAAGGAGTTAGTAACGTTGTTGCGTTGACTAGTATTGGTCAAACACGTGTACCTATTCAGCACAGAACAAATCATATGTAGCGTTGCAATTAGCTAGCAACAACTTGAGATTGAGATTTTATTACATTCCTATCCGACATTTAAGTACTTGCAAAGTAATATTATGATAGTACACACGGCTACACATCAAGCTATACATAACCAGTATAAGCTGACTTCAAATTGTACGAAAAACCTATACAATGCGAGGTCAGCGAAAACTGGAAATGTATAGCTTGATGTGTAGCCGTGTGTACCTACGTAAAATATTGAACCTAAGCTTTTCAAGTTAGATCGGAAGTTCAGAGGTCCGTTTAAAGTAGCGGAAGTTTTGGCGGGTGACCGCTATACGTTAAAAGCTTTAAATTCTAACCGTACTTACTAGTATGCTCACGATCGCATACGAAAGATGTCTAAGTAGTGTTCCTAACGAATTAAACGTAGACAGTGAGTAGAGTTCCTCCACCGAGTAGTAGAGCACATACGAATACCATACCATGGCTAGGTCGCATTGTACACACTTGTCTGTAGTCGTACCTAACTGCAACTCACTTGTAGAGTTGTTCAGGAGGCGATGGGCAGCTGGTTGTGCAGCGGGGACCCGGGTCTCAAAGGAGACTATTGTTTTGTTGGTCATGCAATGACCCGGGAGTCGTAGACTCAATGTGAAGTGATGTGTGTTGGTCGTATCACTTAAGGTGATGACGATATGGGTGGCATGAGTGTCACTAGCTGCTGCGGCAGCCGGGCCGTTAGCGTTGTATGTGATCTACTCGTAAGTTGATACAGTTCCTGATAAATTATTACTAAGGCTTAGAGGAATCTTTTGTTATCGATGATTTTACTAAAGTTGAAAAATACAAGCAAGGGAAAACGTCAAAACCACAGAACAGATAAAAGAGGTTTATCTGTTCTGTGGTCAAAACCATTTCGGAAGAGATGTCCTCCGTTTACGGAGACTCTTACCCTCGTAAAACCGTGGTTTACAAAATAATGGCATCGTCTATTCAAGCAAGGACGAGAAACACTTGAAGACGATCCTCGGCCTGGACTCATGGCGACTGTTTTCTGGGAAACTGAAGGAATCTTGCTGATCGATTATAAGGACAAGGGCGTTAATATAACCGAAGAATACTACGCGTCAATTATGGAGCGTTTGAGGGAAGCAGTCAAAGAAAAAAGACGAGGACAATTATTGACGAAAGGCGTCTTGCTCTTGCACGACAATGTGCCTGTTCACAAGAGCCGTGTTGCCCTGGCTGCCCTACACAAGTCAGGCTTCGAAATAATTAACTACCCAGTCCAGACCTGGCTCCCTGCGATTATTATCTATTCCCAAACATGAAAAAAGAGCTTCGTGGCAAGAAATTTTTCAGTGATGAAGAAGTGAAGGACGCAGTTTCAGCGTATTTTGAGGACAAAAAAAAAATCACATGTTCTGTGACAAAAATGGATAATTTTTTCGATAGTAGGTATGCATAAGCTTATTGAATGATCGGAAAAATGATAGAAAAAGAAAAATATTTCTGACTTTTTACTTACCCCCCTTAATTACCTCCCATTCCGCGAACATAAAAACGCGCCCTCATATATGGCTCTGGTATATGATTTTCGCTATGATTAATCAAAGTTTGCTTATATTTATATGGCTCTAGTTTAATCAAGTACGCTCATGAGGCTAAGGCACATGCCAAGAGATCAGAGTATTACTGAGGAATTTGAGGAAAATCAAATAATAGTCTTGTTGATGAAACAGAGTAGACATTGTGTGTGATGATAGTTCGGATCAGAGGTTGATTTCTAGCCGTAGCTCAGTAGAAGTCGGTGTCTGCTGGAGACAGTAGTCCGCGAGTAGGTACGTGGTAGGCAGTCAACTCTGGTAAATGTGGGGTTTCGTGAGAAACCATAAAGTCCGGGAGTGACTTGGCGATCCGAGGGGGTTGCGCAAATTAATGGTTGAGTAACTGGAGGTGACTAGATAATATGACACATGCACCTGGATTGATTATTTTGATTGTAATCTTGAGATTTGGGAATCAAAAATGAGTAATGCTCTGTTATGTTTAGTTTGTTCGAATTTTCGTTGTGTTTTTGCCAGTACCAAATTTGGTCAAGAGTGACCGAGCTATGCGATACTTTGCAGGTATGTTTCTTTACACATAGTTACTATACTCTATGCCTTATAGTTGAGAGCATACAATTGAAACTGTCACGTTCGCCGTAAAAGCTTTTATTTCTTACTCATAAACTCATTGTACAGTAGGTAAATAACCGAATAAACGTAACTGTGATTAATTGTGCTTCAACCTAAGTTTTACTGGTTTGTCCAAGTACCCACCTTCCTCGTGAAACCCGTACCAAGAAATGATGATGATGGCCCTGTTATCGCTACGCACACGCTCGCGCCGTCATATGTATGTACTTATGTAACTATGTTTGTTCGGGTGGAATCTTGCAACTCAATTTTGAAGCAGATATCGTCAACCGATTGAGTTGAAATTTTGTATTCACGTTTAGTTTGGATGACAATGCATGGTTAGCTGTGTGACGTCATACTAAATCCAATATGGCGGACTTCTAAAGACGGCGGACTAAGTTTTTTATGCTTTCCTACAATATGGGTATCAAATGAAAGAACTTGGTGAGAATACCAATGCGAGTTAAACTCCGTTGCTCCAATCCGTCTGAAATTTTGGTGTACTGGGGTTTTTGGAGTCCTCGATTATGAACTGTTCGAGTCTGTAGCATGGGTTTTTTAAATTTGACTTGTGTAATTTGGCAAGATAGGCGTCAACAGCATTGGTTTGCAACCTGTCTAGGAGAAGGATAACTCCAAATCAAACCCGGAACTGCGGTTCGTAAGGTACAAGTAAGCTTCAAGCCGAAATAAGTGGCGCATTCCTCTAAACACCCAAGTCAAGGTGAGGCCGTGCCGAGGACTGAGTGGCATCAGGGTGTAACATGATGTCGTGAACCTACCGCCTCAGGGCACCGGGGCGAACCCTGTTGTATAGAAGGTCTCCTTATTGAAGAGCTAGACTGTTCGAAATTAACCTTGAAACATTGATGCGTTGAATGAGATGAACAGACTTGAGAAACCTGTCCACTTGTCCGGCGATAACTAAAAAGTAAAAAATAAATTAAACTTTTTCAAATATAAGCTTTTATTTTATAATAATAATAATAGCCCCACCACCGTATCTTTACGTTGACGTCGTGGTGGAGCTTGCGCGCTCCTAACTCTAGCCCTATGCCGGAAGAGTTTACTTTGCCGGAACAGCATAGCTATTCACAACCATCCGACAGGCTATCGTATCGAAAATGACACATTTCGATAACCTGATTTGCCTTAACGGTCATCTAATCAATTTAAGAGTAAACTAGTCGCGAGCTCGAACTCACTGGTGGTCATGGGCAAAAAGCACGCTGTCTCACCTGGCTTCGTCTCTGATAGAGCTAGTATCAGTGATGAGCAGTTAGACACTAGTCTACACGCACAACGTCTAGTTCTCACGCACAGAAACACCGTTCCGAACTGATAGACGCGTAAAAAAATTCGAAACGTGCTTTGGAAAATCGAGTTTTAGGAAAAAACCACTGCATAAATCAATTATAAATAAAGTTTATTGAACTCTTCGATAACTGAGCTTTGTCGGTACGGACTTGGTTTTGATGATTTTAGACCTCTTTTATCACTTATTTACACCCAAAGTTACGTTAAAATTAGCAAGAAAAACGAATCTTTGTTGGCTCATAACTTTTTAATGGCTTGTTATTTTACGATTCTGCTTCCGGACAGACACAATCAATAATAAGACAAAACGATATCATGTTTAACTTTGAATGTACAATGTCAAACAGTGGAGTAATACTCTCCCGAAATTTGTATGGAAAAAATATCGACTTATGAACAGCGTTTAGAAGACACATACGATAACATTGATTGCTGTTCGATACGGTACGGGAGCGTATCGAGTGGTTGTGAATAGCTATATTGGTCTAAGATGAGGAGCCAGACCAAGAGAGATACAGAAACCCGCAGGGCAGCATGTGGCGAGCTGTTGGGCAGTAGCGACCCCACGGACCCTATCTCCCGGGAAAAGTCTTGGAATACATGACTACGGCATCAAATTCGTATCAGACAAGCTGGCTGTGCTCAAAGCTTTATAAGGCAACAAGCGAATCATTGTCTGCCACCTTGCCCTTGAAAATATATTGGTCTCCAACAGGATCACCAGGGACCTGTTTAATAAACGTTACAATCCGACAATTTTGTAAATAAGTGACATATTTGTAAAGTTGTATGACAAGTGCTGTTTAAAAACCTTAAACAAAATATTTTTACAAAAAAAACAACCGACTTCAAAAAATAACTAAAAAGTGATAAGTAAATAACTTTAATTTCGGAAGTCGATGTCGTTGGTTCCGCATTTTCGTTTTTTGACACCGACTTCCGAAATTAAAGTTATTTACCTATCACTTTGTAGTTTTTTTTTTGAAGACGGTTGTTTTTTTTTATAAAAAAGTTTTCATTTTTCACTTTTTAGTTGTACAGACGCCAGCACATCAAGCTACTACAATATGTGAAATTTCTTTAATAGATTTTAAACTTTATCGCTAAAGCATAAGGTTCAAAGTTGATTGGGAAAATTTGACAGTTTCGGGTAGCTTGATATGCTGGCGTCTGTACCTACTCCACACCAATTCAAATAACACTAGTGCATTGAAGAATTGAAGACTAGATCTAGAAGAATCATCAAAATTCGCATAGAAATGGAGATGCGGTACATTTATGCATATAACATCGTACATAAGAATAATTACATAATGTATTATATACTAAAACCTTCCTGAAAGTATGTAGATCACATTAGTGAAAGAATTATTAAAATTGGTTCATTAGTTTTTGAGAAAATCACGGACATACGTAAACATACATACGGGTCGAATACAGAACCTCCTTTTTTGAAGTCGGTTAAAAATATGTAAAATTTTAGGTACAATTTTACAATTTAGACAGTTTTCCACCATGGTTTTGTAAGTTGTATTCTTTATCAAACAGAGACTTGTAGATTTGTAACTTGTAAAATACAATTACAATTTGTAAAGTTTATTAAACAGGTCCCAGGTGACATAGCTATATACGAAGGACGAGCACGCTTAGATGATAGTATTAGCTTAGATGATAGTATTAGCCGTACCCATACCTACGTTACCATTGTCACAGTTTCGGTATATGGATGCGCCAGAGATCAACAGAATTAAAAACAAATGGTCGGAAAATTAACTGTAGGCAGTCAAAACCGGCCAAGTAAACATTGGATCACGCACAGTGAATGTTTCCGTAGTTTAGATGAATATTTTATTGACGTATGGGGTATTGATTTTACCGGCCGCAAAAATAAATTTTCATTTCATAGTATTCTGGAATGCGAGGCCAAGGTTTCCCATTGCGAACAAATCCTCGCTTTGTGAAGCCTGTGGAGGCCCCACGAAGCTTTAGTGCTTCAGGGCGGTGCCAGGCTGGCTATGTTCGCGTAGCCAGAAGTCAGGACCCACCACGCACAACGGACAAATTAGCCGGTTAAATCTACATTTCAGCAACCTGTAGCGCTGATAAATTATTCATAGTGGAAAAGCAAAATAAAAAAGGAAATAAAAATAAAAGAGATTTTTTTCGTATTTGTCTTTTTTTAATAAAAAATCATAAAAAATAATAATAGGTATCTATAAACATCCAAACTAACGCCCAGTTTCTATATGGTAATTTATCTTATTGATGGTGCAACGGTTTGATAACTTGGCACCCGTTTCTGAAGACTCGGGAGTCAGGATATCCGGGAGAACTTTGCTTAGATAGATAATTTTTTTTAAATCAATACCTATTGAGAGTTTAATCGGAAGAGCTCAGAAACCGGGCGGTAGATAGGAAATAAAATAATAAACTTAGGTTATCATCATGAATGTCATAAAAAAAAATCTTTTGATCAATAAAATCTCAAGTGAAATTATTACAACATGCAGACAATGCATCTTACAAGCTGTTGTACAAATAAACACACATAAGTAACAAGTCTTAAATAAATAAAAATAAAAAACATGAAAAATAATAAAATAAACAGTGTCTACTCTTGTATTATGATCAAACTTATAATAGAAATATTTGTATATCATACTTAATATAGGAATTGTATGGTTTGGAAAGAGCTGTGCATGTTTAGCCATCATATATGCACAAAGCCTAAAGATCTTTTTATTTTATCTATTTCTTTTTTTGAGGCTTCTTTGCTGTTTTGGTGACTATCAAACATATCCTAGCACAATTAATAGCATGCAGCCTGCAGTGCCAATTGCACCATAGTAGAACCAACTTACATTTATTTATATTAAGAATCTCTTTCTCAGGTCACGGTACTGATCACATTCCACCATCACATGAACTCCCGTTTTTTTTGCATTTGTCACAAAGTGGCGATGGTTTCACACCCATTAGATGATAAAGGTCACTGAACAGAAGTTCAAGCTTGAGGTTTGCCAACGAGCAATGGAGAGCAGCATTCTTGGAGTCAGATAAAGGGACCGTGTTAGGAACACAATGCTGCGGTCCAAAACACAAATCGCCGACGTCACCAAAACAGCAGCCAGGCTTAAGTAGGACTGGGCCGGACACGTTTGCCGCATGTTGAACGAGCCGGCGAAATCGAGGCAGACCCAGGAGAAGATAGCGGGATGAGCTTGACGCCTATAGACAGGATTGGTCCAGACTCGCTCAAGACAGAGAGGAGTGGAAAGAAGAATGGGAGGCCTTTGCCCTGCAGTGGGACAACATAGGCTAAAAATTAATCAATAATAGATAATAAAACTTGTTTAGTGACCTGAGGAGGAGGAATATGACCAGCTGGCAACCTTGGAGCTACAACCAGTGTCTCCCTGCAGAGGCTAACAGTGGAACCAAGGCACAACCTGGTGTGTTCTGCATGGTGTAGTGCACCATTGGTTTTCAAACACTGTTCAAACACCTATATCATTTTCAACAAGATGTTTAAGGCATGTAAAAGTATCCCTACTAAAGGGTTGGTTAGAACATGTATACTATCATCTATTGCACTATCCACAATCTCAATTTCTAGCAAGCCATCATGAGGTTGTATCCACTTGGATGCGACACAAACAATTTCTTGTTGCAATTTAAGCCCCAAGGCTTGGACTACCTTGGACCCCAAAACAAACAAAGCCAAATTCTGTAGGGCCCTTATGAAATCTAAAATATTACTATCTTTCGCTCCAAAACAGTGCTTGCATAGGTTACCTCTGTCTTCACTGTTACTTCGGCTCTCATCACAGATAACAGAAGGAAAGCATCATGAAAGGAGTCTCTCCGAGTGGCATTAAAAATATTATACTTGGATTTCAACAAACATCCAGCACACCCTGAACAGCTAACAATAAGTAACACAGAGTCTAGCCGACTAATCCATTCACCACAATTGCACTCTCATCTATTGTTGCAAATGACTTATCGAAGTTACCTATTGAACTGTGGATTCTAATGAAGCAACTCAACTGATACACAATTTCTATTCAAATATTAAATACTGATAGGGTGTTGTTACTGATGTCTGGGTGCAGTGCTTGAAAGTTATTATTGGCAAATAATCATAGAAAAAGGCTTGTTGACCGATTACATTCTTAGATAGTTTAAGTGTGGTATTTGTACTAGCCGCAGTAGAAACAGCAGGAGCTGGAGACAGTATTTGTTTTACATAGCTGAGGGTTGCGGCGAGAATGAGAAGGGGATTTTATCTGACATTTAAACCACGAAGCTTGTGGACTCTCCTGATGCTTCAGTAGTGAGTTATTTGGATCTACAGTAGAATCCGTTTATTATGACTCCGCCTATATTGACCAACCGCTTATTATGAAGTAATTACTCAGCAAAGTTTGGTTTTTCATATAAAATTCTTTATAACAAAGTCAATAAAATGACATTTCTTATAGTGACATGTCGCTTATTGTGACCCATTTTTAATAAATTATATCCGGTTATAGTGACTGACATGATTCCTAACACCTTCGGCAGTGTTCGGAAGCCTCGTGATACCCGACGACGTTCAGCGAGTGCATGGCTTATTTTTTGTTTTGAGTGGGTAATTTATAGTTGAAGGTTGCGCATTGTTTGTTAGTGATTTGAAGCATTACTGATTTCTTATGTAGAAAATTAAAAATATATGTACATTTATGTACTTATTACTTACAATTATTTATTTTGATTTATCTCTATTTTGTTTCTCTCTATTAAAATAAATACATACTAACAAAACAGGAGATTCTTTATTTTCTACAAAATGCTTTGTATGACGTCCGCTTAGTATGACGATTTATATGGTGTTCATAATAAAGAGTACTATTCTATTCTATGACGTGTTTGTTATTTCCCTTCTATGTCATTATAAACGGATTCCACTGTATATGTTACGGCTAATAACTGAAGTGCGGCTACACCTAGGTTTAGCCGGAACGTTGACGGAGCCCCGCAAGCACGGCTCCTTTTTCTGTGTAAAGGGTGTAAAGTAACCCTAACCTCGGGGTGCCCTTCACTCGCTCTTGCATCCTACGTCGCCTATCGACCGACCGCAACCATGCAACCAATGTCACCCGAAGTACACACAAACCGCATGTGGCCAGCTACACCTAGTTGTACCCGGCTAAACCTAGGTGTAGCCGCACTTCGGCCGGCTAAACCTAGGTGAAGCCGCACTTCGGCCATTAGCCGTGACATATATAATATGTTATATTGTAGTCTGTGATTTTGATATTCTGGTTCAAAAATAAGACAATAATCTAACAAAAACAAACCAATAGTCTCGCTCGATAGAGGCTTGATAATAGTTAATTTTAGAGTTATAAAATTACATGTATGTTGCACCACTGACCATGTATTGTTCACTACAGATTCCGCATAGAATAGATTCTATATTTCACTGTTCATGCAAAAAAAACACAAATATACGCAATTTGTTCGCGCCTTTAGCTCGCCATATTCATTAATATTAACGTTCAGGTTGTTTGATTCATAATTAACTGATTTTAAAACAACAAGAGTTCACATCACTTCACAAGGGATAGTCTAAAGAACAGAGTAGAATAATTAACTGTCTAAAGTATTCTGTGATATTAATTATTAACTCACAGAACACCTATTAGCCTATTAGGTACCTAATTCCAGATTTGCAAAATGGAAGCAGGAAAGGGAAATCATTTACCTTTCAGTTTATTTTCTATAGTTCAGTTCACGCAGTCATAGTTACTTTACTCTTTGACGCAGTCTATCAAAAAATACTTTGTGAGTTGCTGATTTCACGACACGGCTGTGCGACACGGACAAATGACACACCACAGAACACATATACTTCTTGTGACACACCCATAATAGGAAAAAAAAGGCCGATGTACAGACGCCAGCACATCAACCTACTACATCTGTCAGATTTCTGTAATAGATTTTCAACTTTATCGCTAAAGTATAAGGTTCAATGTTGATTGTGAAAATTTGACAGTTAGGAGTAGGTTGATGTGCTGGCGTCTGTACACATTGGGCCAACGTGTAGAGGGCTCTTGAGGGCGACTTGGTGCATGTCTGGTAGTTGGCGCCAGCGCTGGCCGGCCAACCAAATTGTGTAGGCTTTTTGTGCACACATCAAAGGATTTTGGTGAGCTCCGCAAACAGTGTTCACACATTGGCGTCTTATTCAGTTCGTTGTTAACCCGTTGGTCCCGGCTGTCATTTGTGGATCTTTGACAGTCGTTACGGGTCGTCAGAAGCCCGAAAGTCTGACAACCAATCTTACCAAGCGTATCGAATTACCTAGCAACAGGGTTGTGTACCTAGGTCAGATATGCAGTCGCTCTATGTAAAATACTGGTATTCAGCTGCATACGGTTACACTAGAAGCCGACCTCAACATAGTTGAGAAAAGGCCAGGCAGCTATTGAGATAAAAATAATAGAATAGATGACGTTTGTGAACACACCATCATAGCACAGAGTACACTATAATATCAATGATTTCAAAAGTAAGGATACGCCCATCTGAACATTTTACATAGACCATCTTCATACAAGCAAAAGTAGCGCCATCTGTTATAACTCATACGAACTACGTGAGAACAGCGCTGCATAGGTCGACAACGTAACCTTGTACAGACGCCAGCACATCAACCTACACCTAACTGTCAAATTTTCCCAATCAACATTGAACCTTATGCTTTAGCGATAAAGTTGAAAATCTATTACAGAAATCTGACAGATTGTAGTAGGTTGATGTGCTGGCGTCTGTACGTGCGTAACTTACATTTTCAATTACTTTTTTATTTTGTCGTGAGTCAGTAGTCAGTTGCATACCGATATCCTTTTAACTCAGAATATCAGATTGTTAAAATATCACATTCTCAATAGGTATATCAGATTTCGGACAGTCGAAATCAACACAGGTCTTCTGGCCACCGCGAAAATTCCCAAACTTTGGAGAAAAACCAAAATCGTATCCTCTCATATTTGTCAATTATATCAGCTAATGAATATAATTATTCCTTATAAATAAATAAATCAACATCATCCTAGCCTTTTCCCAACTATGTTGGGGTCGGCTTCCAGTCTAACTGGATTCAGCTGAATACCAGTATTTTACATGGAGCGACTGCCTTATAAATAAATAAATAATAATATAAAAATAATGACATCAATGTCACAAAAGTGAGCAGAGAATCATTTGGAAATCTGCAATTTAAAAATTATTTGTATCGTAATTCGCTATCGCATGTTGTATAAACATCGTTTATATGTCTTCTCCTAATTTGCTACCAAAATTCAAAATTACTTACACTAAAATCTTAAGACAAAAATATGACGTCCGTACAAGGTTACTTTGTTCACATCGAGCAGCCATTGGCCACACAATGGCCGCCATTGGTAAAATAATTATCGCTTTAAAAATGTGTTTATTTAATCATTTAATTGCAACAAAAATAATGTAAGGTTACATTCCGATAATACGATACCCCATATTTCTTTTTAATCTTGGTATCGTAATTTTTGCAGTCTTTTACTACGCGACTAGGCATTTTTATGACAGGCAAATACACGTTCATTCCCTCGCGCGGACCCAAAGAGTAAAGTAACTATCGCGGACCACTGGTCAACTCATAGTTACTTTACTCTTTGGGTCAACTGAGTCCTTCGCGTTGGCCCTAAACCGTAATTTTAGGGCCAGCGCGTTGGTGCCATTTCGTCGCTCGGTTAGCCCGGTCCTTACGCTAGTAATATATAAGTCAATGTATAATATACTGAAATTGATACTGAAATATTACTATAATATATTACAATTTTAACCTTTTAACCGCCCGACTTTATATGAGTTGGCGTGCCCCCAGCGCCCGAACAAAAAAAAAAAAAAACGAAAAATAAACGCCGATGAAACGAGCTGTGATGATGTAATAATAATTCAGATTAAACGAGCTGTGTTATTTTGTCGTATATATACGACCCTGGCGGAATGGACACGAAAATATTTGTCGGATTAATCCGACGTAAGCGGTTAAAAGGTTAACCATTTTAGTAGTATTTACAAAAATCGCACTTGAATTTGCATGATTATGTTAAAAATTAGGGTTAACATAGAAATTATAAATCAAATCAAATCAAAATTGTACAATTACAAAAGATGATAATGTAAAATTGTAGTGCAAAGATACATTCTGCCAATTAGCAAAGGAACATAAATAATTAAACATATTACAATGCATTTCTGAAGTGGTAGGACCAAGGATCAAGGAACATATTATAAGTTCCTTGGGTAGTTTTTTCTACCTCAATGGGTAGGACTGACAAGATTTTTTGTTCAGAAATTCGCCCACAGAATAAAAACCATGCGACATCAACCATTTTTTCAAAACCACACAGAAAATAACTAACCTTTTCTTCAAAAGCTCTAAATTCACATAAAAAACCATAAAAATTTTACACGATAGCTCTAGTATTCAGCAGTAATTAACAGAAATCAAAATGAAAAAAATATTGGTTTTTGTTGAAACTACAACCAAACGCCAGCACATCAACCTACTACAATCTGTCAGATTTCTTTAATGGATTTTCAACTTTATTGCTTTTTTTTTTAATTTTCCCAATCAATCCTGAACCTTATGCTTACATAAGGTTCAAGATTGATTGGGAAAATTTGACAGTTTGGGGTAGGTTGATGTGCTGGCGTCTGTACTTAACAACAGGTAGACATTTCGTAAATAAAAAAAAAAATACTTTCGGAACCCTTAGGTAAAAATGGTTAAAATTGTAATATGTTATAGTAAATTATCTGATATATCGACTCTTTAACGGTGGACCACTATTTACGCCATACCATGTATGTAGGCCAGTTTAAAAAGAAACAAGCGAACGCAGAATGCAACAGCGAACGAAGTTATACCATGGACGTATTATACTAACAGTTATACATTCATCGGGAGTTTTTTTTTAAATACCATAACTAAGTTGTTCTGCATAACGACACATCAAAAATTTTTGCACCCCCTGGTCGAGAACGCTTGCACGCACTGCACCCGTTGCACGCGCGGTTGCAGTGGGCCTGATAAATGAACAACAGCAAGCTATGTAAAAAAACTCGCGTCCGATAGAAATCCTGCTAAAAACTTCAGCTTTGGCCACCTTCGGCCACGTTCGGCCACCCTCTCGTCTAGGTCGAAAAACGGCATAATTTCTAAAAATTATCCTATAGTGTTATATATTCCTTGGATAAAAAGCGTGTTTGTGTGTCTAATGCTTGGCACGTAGGTGGACGTATGTATTTATAAATAGCCAGCGGATCTCTGGTAACTAAAGGCACTGCGCGTGTACCTAACATAAAGCCGCGTCCCCACTAGGGCCGCGCGGCTCCGGGTGGCCGAGCCGCGCGTTCGAACCTCGTGAGTTCTTATAATGGAGAAGCGTTGCAAACAATAGCAAAAGTCTCACGAGGCCGAGCCAGCGAGGCTTTGAAGTGGGGACGATGGAAGAAACGTGGCTAGTGGGCTCGGTAATAAAAGTTGGCAACACTCAAGGGTAACGACAGACCATAGAACAGAACTTGGCCAAGTTGTGGCCAAGGTTGTGGCCCAACTAAGAAGAGAAGTACTTCTGTGACTCTGTGGCAGGCAGTCTAGCTTCTTGGTGGCAGAAGTGTGTGTTGTTTAGTGTTGGCAGTTGGCTAAAGGTCCCAGCAACCAGGTCAAATAATATCAGTTGACTAATAGGTCCCAGCAACCAGGCCATCAAAATATATTAAAAAAAAAGTGTTACACATGACAGCACACATAGGCCGCTTTCCGAATTAGCTGTAATCGCTCACAGCGCTCACATCATCTCACATGCGTTCCGTTTTAGATAATTCGAGTCAACAATAAAATTGGGAACGCTCGTGAACGCACTCATAGTGCTTACTCAATGTCAAAACGATATTACAGCAGTATTTCTTTGTATAAACACCACATTTCTTCTTTTTCTTTGTTTAGGTGGCGACTGTCAGCCAGAAGCACAATTTAGAAAATGCCACGTCGTTAGTCTAAATATATGATGCATCTTAAAACAAAACACACACTGACACACACACGCACACACACTCGCATTTTTGACAGCGCTCACAGTGATAAAAATGAAGACATGGTCGGCGTTATCGCAAGATGGTGCATGTCATGACGTCATCTATGACGATTCACGGGACATCGTTATCGCGCTCACGCTAATTCCGTACAATCAAATCGATTATATCGATTACATTCTTAACTCGGAACGGAGCCAAAGTCACAGACACACTCTCCGCTAGGAGTATATGTGTTCTGTGGACACACTATGACAGTGACATAAAAGGTTACATGCACTGTGCAGTATCACAGAGTACACTATAATGTGCAGTATATAGTTATCTGTGCACTGTGCTGTTTTTGAACACTGTGGTGACTCGGTGACTTGTGCTCGGTGATGAGCTCGGTGACTGAGTGACTCTGACAGACTTGTGAATTGCGGTCAATTTATTCCTGCGCACGCACAGTTGTATAGCTGTATGACGTGATATAAATTTACAAAAAAAAAAAATATTGAAAGTATTTCAAGAAAATACAACATAACTCCTTATCCTTTTACACCTACTGAAGAAATAAAATGGCAGCGTAAGTTTATTTTCACTTACCATTAATTTTGTAGTGTGAGCATGACTTGGAATTTTAACCGTACCCAATTATTATTCTAAAGTTCATGTAGAATAATGTAATATTTGAAACGTTAATATTAAAGCCTTAAAATGTGACGAAATCCTCTTTAGTTGATTTTGTAGAATATAACCTTGAACCCATTAGAAGGTTGATGTTAATTTTTGTTATATTCATGTTCTGCTTCATGTTTTAATATAGTTACAATATTTTTAATGCCTTGTATTACTTACCGTTAACCCGACAGTTTTAGTATGGTCATCTTTTGATAGGTTTGTCATCATGAAAAGAACTTTCCTCTACTGGTTTATCTAAAATTTTGATTCGTTGTTCCATAATCTATGAATAAATAGCAAATAGTATAAATGTAACCCATTAAGCTGTGCAAATCAATAATATGGCATATACTTTACTGAAAAGTATTGGTAACCGCTTGATGCAAAGTGTGGCCACAAGGTTACTTGAAGGTGAACAGACTTACCATTTGCCTTTCATAAAGTACTGAGTCAAGTACTTCAATCATGATAATACATTATAAATGTATGGTTAGCACAAACTATTGCAAATAATGCAATATAGATATTTGATTCAAAATGGGGTAATTATTTCTTAATGGCTTATTTTGATACCATGCAATGGCCAGTACATAAATTTATAGAATTTACTTTTATTATATTATCATTAAAATTAAAAAAAAAAATACAGTTTGTGATCCTATTCAAAATGGGTAGTAAGGAAGTATCTACAAAGTAAACTAAATATGGAAGTACATTTTGGTATTTTGGTCTAAAGAACAGCTTTTGGTTGTGACTTCCTTCCCGTGGAAGTCATAAGATACACAATATGCAAAAATAATAGCCACAATTTTATAAAACTCCCTCTGCATTCTTTATTGGTTAGCATTCTTTCTGACTTCTTTTATTTTATTTGTTTCTTATGATTGTAGCATTTAAATATAAAACTTATAACATTCCTCAAGAATTTGGCTATCAAATGCAAATATAATTTTTCAAATCCAAATGGTAGTTCCACATTCCAACAAAAAAAAAAACAAACTCCTTTAGCTTTATTATATTAGTATAGATTCTACAACATATAAAAATACAAATTATTTACAGGCCTAAAGCAGACATCGCACTTATTGGGTTAGCAGTAATGGGGCAGAATATAATCCTGAACATGGATAGTAAAGGATTTATTGTTTGTGCCTTTAATAGAACTGTTGCCAAGGTATAGTACATAAAAATATTTGTCACAATCATTTTTCAAATTGTTCCTGCATTTTATTTTCCTGCACATGTCCCTATATGTACACAAATACCTTGCAGAATCAGCTTATAATGTTCCCACTGCTGGGAGATAGGCCCTCATCTCTTGGAGAGGGAGTGGGCTATACTCCACCATAAGGGCCCAGTGCGGGTTGGTAGATGTCACATGTCTTCGAATTTTTAGTTCTAGGACATGCCTCACGATGTTTTCCTTCACCGTTTTGAGAGCAGTGGTGCTGAAATTATTTACACAAAGTGTAGCGCCTGCCTAGGTTTGAAGCCTTGACCTACACCTCGTAAGTCTGGGCCATTACCACTGGGTCACCACTGCTCACTGGTGCAGAAATACCTTATGAAATATATTTTATGACCTTTGATAGTATCTTTTATTATATAAAGAAATCCTCGGAACAGTGAGGTCGCTCCGTGAAGCCTGCGAAGCTCCCAGGAAGCTTCTGTGCTTTTGGGCGGAGCTAGGCTGGCTTTCTTAGCCAGAATCCCTACGTACAACGGACCAAATGAGAGTCTAAGTGCGGAAAAGGGAGCCCCATCATCATCATCATCATCATAGTATCTTTTATTTTGTTACATTGTAGGTTGACGAATTCCTCAAAAATGAGGCAAAAGGAACAAATATCATTGGGGCAACGTCTTTGGAAGACATGGTAGCAAAACTAAAGAAGCCGAGAAAAGTTATGTTACTTGTTAAAGGTGAGATAGTCAAATTTAAAAAGTTATTGATTTAGTCCTAAGATAAAATGTGGCCTAAAATACATAATTTATTTAATACTTTAAGCACAAATGTACAGAGGCGGACTTAATGCCATAGGCATTTTCTACCAGTTAACCTTAATAATTATGTAAACTTTAGGAATAACCTAAATTAATTTGTTTATTCGCAGCTGGATCAGCCGTTGATGAGTTTGTGAGAAAGCTAGTGCCTCTTCTTGAAAAAGGTGATATAATCATTGATGGTGGCAACTCGCAGTACATCGACACACAGCGTTGGTGCAAAGAACTTGCATCAACTGGAGTTCTTTACGTAGGAATGGGTGTAAGTACACTGAACACAGTGTTAAGCTTTGGAAATGGTTTTTTAAAATGACAAGTTGTTATTCTGGAAGTAAGCTGCTATCCTGTATTGTTGCTCTAGTTTTTATTATGAAAACACATACAATGAAAGGTCAACCCTAAGGCACATTTGTATTAGGGTCATTTTACTGTGGCTGTTTTGAACTAAGACGATTAGAAGGGCATACATGATGTTTCTTTTCAGGTGAGCGGTGGTGAAGACGGTGCTCGTTATGGACCTTCACTGATGCCCGGTGGAAACCCCGCCGCGTGGCCTCATATCAAACCTATCTTTCAGGTATGTAGGTACCTCATTTGCTATTTACCCAACTGCACCAGAAGGAGGGTAATGTTTTTAAAGTGTATGTAGGTTTTATAGTTGTCATCATCTTTATAGCTTAACATCTTGATGGCTTTTAACAAATATCAAGAGTCATCATTATCATCATCTGCCTAGCCTTTTCTCAACTATGTTGGGGTCGGCTTCCAATTTGTTTTTTTTTACAAATATCAAGAGAAAAACTGGCATGATTAAAAAAAAAAAAGCATTTTGTCTGCCATTACCTACGCGGAATCCTAAAACCTTTTTTTGTGATATATGGTCTATGTGACCAAGATGAAAATACACTTAATGGAAGGGAGACCTATATGTGTATTTTGATTTTGTCGTACTAATTAACTTTCGTTTAACGAATTTGAACAGAATTGAAAATAAGAATGTAACCGCTAAAATGATCCTTATCCAAGAACATTCTCAACTCCATCTCTAATGCTATAATGTGCATGCTGTGGTCTCCTGTAATTGAAGGAGCACACGTAAAAGAACCTTTTAAAAATGCTTAAAGGTTCAGACGCCAGCACATCAACCTACTACAATCTGTCACATTTCTTTAATAAATTTTAAACTTTATTGCTGAAGTATAAGATTCAAAATTGATTGGGAAAATTTGACAGTTTCGGGTAGGTTAATGTGCTGGCGTCTGTACAATATTTAGGAACTAAAATGTAAAAAAAGAATAGTTGCATTGTTTCATTATTTCAGGCGATATCTGCGAAAGCGAACAACGAGGCTTGTTGCGACTGGGTAGGAGAAGATGGCGCGGGGCACTTCGTCAAAATGGTGCACAACGGCATCGAATACGGTGACATGCAGCTCATCTGTGAAGCCTACAACCTGATGAAAGACGTCCTAGGTATATACAGTCAAAACTTGAGTAGTCAAGTAAAAACCTATTTCCACCTAACCAAAAATAAATGAAGCAATGATAATATAATGCACAGCATAATCCGCCTATAATGTTCCTACTGTTGGGACACAGCCCTCCTCTCTGAGAGAGGGAGTAGGCCGTAGGCGTACTCCATCACGCCGGCCCATTCCGGATTGGTAGATATCACATGTCTTAGAATTTTTGGTTCTAGGATATGCAAGTTACCTCACGATATTTTCCTACACCGTTATGAGAGCAGTGATGATGAAATATTAAACAAATCGTAAAGCACCTGTCAGGGTTCGAACCTACGACACCTACAACTCGTAAGTAGCGGCCGTTTCCAGTGGCCCCCACTGCTCTCATGATAATATAATGAACAATTTAATTTTTTTTTTCCTGATCATTATTATTGGTGTAATTAATGCAAACATTTATGTATTTTTGAAGATATGGAGCAAGGCGAGATGGCCGAGGTGTTTGAACAATGGAATAAAGGCGACCTGGACTCGTTTCTCATTGAAATTTCGCGAGATATTTTGAAGTTCAAGGACTCAGACGGTTAGTTACCTGTGTAAAATTTATTATATTCAGTAGTCAGAGTAAACAGACAGAAATATATTATTATTATGTTCTCGCATAATATGCAAACTTTATGGAGCCCAAGTTAACGGCTAAATTAGTACCAGTTTACATGTGACATACACTTAAGGCCTTTTGCGAAGTATTAACATGATGTCAGTTACCGGCAGTATGAATGATACGAATGAATGGATAGCGAATTGTACATACTACAGACAAAAACAAATAGTTTAATGAAAAAATAAAACTGAATTGTCACAATAAAAATCATAAGAGATAAAAATAAGAGGACCTGCACGTTTTTTCCGGAGAGCGAATGTTCCTTGTTTGCTCTGCGAGATATATTATATAACTAGCGAGATATATAAAACAATTTTTTTTATTATTAATATTATTTAAAATTTATATAGGGTGACTGGTAATTAGTGACCGATACTTAAACACGTGATTGTACTCATGATAACAAACAACTTTTACTATGAGACCACACCTGAAATTGCGAAAAAAATCTGCTGTTTAGTCGTTTATGTTCGTCTAACTGGTCAAAATGTACTGAACAGCAGATTTTTTTTCGCGATTTCAGGTTTGGTCCCATAGTAAAAGTTGTTTGTTATCATGAGTACAATCACGTGTTTAGGTATCGGTCACTCACCCTATATATTTATGCTCTGCGAGATATACAGTATGTTAAGTTCTAACAGAGGGCGTTCCCGTTAACCCGCAATAGTATAGCATCCATACATGCTAAAAAAATATTACCATTCGAAAATAAAATGTTTTTATATATTTTTTTTATATTAAAATATTCACTAAAAATGTTAAATTGATACGTAAAAGATCGCCGCACACGCGGCCCGTCATTCATAAATTAATTGCGACGTTGCCGTCCTTCAAGTACGCGTGTACAGACAGAGTGTTTCTTTTACGTATCGCCTTCAAAAGTCTGTTTCCACTACCGGCGTTAAACGTTTAATGTGTATATTGCAGGTAAATACCTACTGCCGAAGATCCGCGACACTGCCGGACAGAAAGGCACTGGCAAATGGACGGGCATTGCGGCCTTGGAGTACGGTGTGCCGGTCACGCTAATCGGCGAGGCTGTGTTTGCGCGTTGCCTCTCCGCTCTCAAAGGTAGGAAAAGACTATAAAAAATAAAACCTTTTTATTTTTAGGTTTCGTCAGCCCAAATTGTGTTAATATTACCTACATTATGTATATCATTAATCATCTTTAGTTGTTCATTGCAATAAGGTTGTATTTAGTTTAAAGGACTTCTTGAAATAAATAGACGTATGTTCGTCGCGATGGTTTATTTTCAACTAACTACACAAATCGTTTTTGAGTGGACTGTATGTGATCATCTATAGGTATATCGATAGCTAGCTATAGATATTAACTCGACATTCATTAGTATGTAAGTACTTGCTTAAACATTCCGCCCCCCAAAGAACGCAGTTCTTTACAAATGATAGGTACCTATACCTACAACTACAATTTTAAAGTAACAATTTAATCCACAGCACTACAACATAATAATATAACTAAAGTCGAGCCAGGATGTTGAGATAATTTTCAAGTTATGGAACAACAAACCGAATGACATACTTAACAAAGTTCAAATTCCATTGCAACCAAAAACTTTTTAGGACCTTTTTGTTAGAAATAGTCACTCAAAATCAACATAAAATACATTACACTAAAGTAGTTTTTGAGTTTTTTTTTTTTTTTGAGTAGATAACTGATTAATTAGCGATGGAATGTAATTATCTGAAATGGTTGGCTTCGGTATACAAAGGCAAAGTTTACAAGTTACTACATATACTTGTACTTACATCTATGAGAGGGCCGGAATCATACCTTACACAGCTATAAGTGTAAGTCACTTATCTAACGCTTTAAAAACTAGTCAATCCAGAATTTATTAGTAAAAGGTAAGTACTTAGTTTACATAACATTTACGTTTACATTGTTTTTTTTTTTTAAACATCATTATAAATAGGTAATGGATACAAGTTTCACGGTAAGTTAGAAGTTTTTATCTTTCTTAGCTATAAGTAGTTAGTTTTAATAATTAGGTACACACTATATTAGTTTTATTAATACAAGAGTAGTTAGCACTAATTCTATGTTTATTTAGTTAAGATACATATCTTATTCACAGGACGTTTTAAAACATTGTTCTTAGATCTAATTGATACAACTCTAGTAAGATTATCGGGGCCAACATGTTTTTGAATTACTCTTCCTAATATCCACTTACTAGGTGGAATGTTATCATCTTTTAGGATAACTATGTCATCGATTTCTGGCTCAAGTTGTTTTGTGTTCCATTTATATATTTTATTAAGATTGACAAGATATTCTTTATACCATCTTTTCCAGAAATCGTTGACCATTTTTTGGACTAACCTCCATCGTTCAAGATTAGTGATATGTTTACAAGGTGTATAATTCTCATCTGATAGATTTAATAGAGGTTCACCAACCAGAAAGTGACCTGGTGTCAGGGGGAGAGGGTCATTGGGGTCATCACTTAAAACCGAAATAGGACGCGAATTTAAACAAGATTCAATTTGTGCTAACACAGTGGTAAGTTCCTCATATGTGAGTGTGCTATTTCCAATTACCTTTGTGAGATGTGTTTTTGTACTGCGTACCCCAGCCTCCCACAAACCCCCAAAATTGGGCGCATGTGGAGGGATAAAATGCCATGTAGTACGTTCTAAAGTCAACAACTCTGCTATCTCACTAGGAATAGAAGACTTGGCTTTATCAAACATATCTCTTAGCTGCTTGTCTGCTCCCACAAAATTAGTGCCATTATCACTGAAAAGGTCCTGGCAATGTCCTCGTCTGGCTGTAAAGCGCCTGAAAGCAGCGATGAATCCCTTAGAAGTCAGGTCTGTGACAGCCTCCAGGTGTACAGCACGTGTTGCCATGCAAATGAAGAGACAAATATAGCCCTTATATGATTTTGCTCCTCTGCCTGGTGAAAATCTGATATTGATGGGTCCTGCATAATCTACACCAGCTGATCTGAAAGGTCTGCTGGGTTTTACTCGTACCTCTGGTAGTTGGCCCATCAACTGTACCGCATTATTTTTTGCATATCTAATACAAGTTGTACATTTTCGGTAATATCCTTTTGCTTGATCCTTAGCTCGTAGTATCCAGAACTTCGACCTCAAGTAATTTAGCATTACTTGTGGTCCACCATGCATTGTGTTCTGGTGGGCATCTTTAATTATTAGTCTACTAAGATGGCTCTTAGCAGGTAAAATTATAGGATGCCTTGTGTCATACGCAGCTTGCGACTGTTGAATACGTCCGCCAACTCTTAAAATACCATTATCATCTATAATGGGACAAAGATTGCGTAGTTTACTTCTTTTGAGAACACTGCCTTGAGATTTTAACTGCTTTATTTCTTGATTAAATTCTATACCTTGAATTTGTTTAATGCAATTATTAAGTGTTTCATTTATTTCTTGTGTTGTAATAAATTTAGTATTATATTTAACTTTGTGTTTATTTAAATTTAACCATCTTCTACAGTATGAAATTACTCTCAACATTTTCTGTAAATTAGAAAACTTAGTCCAAATTAATTCCTCTTCAGTATTTAATAAAGCAGTGAAAACCCTGGCTTTCTCTTCTTCTTGTGTATCCTCGACATCAACTAAATCCATGTTCAGGTCTAGTGCAGACAACCAAGCTGGACCATTCCACCACAGTAAGTTATTTATCAACTGTGAGGCCTGTAAGCCTCTTGAGGCGCAATCAGCCGGGTTTGTGTCTGTAGTCACATGACCCCATTGCTCATAATCTAGAATGTTCAATATCTCAGAGACTCGGTTGCTGACGAATGTGTTCCAACGACTTGCCCCGCCCTTTAACCAAGCTAGAACTATGGTCGAGTCTGTCCATGCGTGTAAATTTTCTTTAGCTATGTTCATTACTTGCGCTGTCTCGAAAATCAGTTTGGCTGCTAGTGTAGCACCACAGAGTTCCAACCTCGGAATAGATAATTGTTTCTCAATAGGAGCAACCTTTGTTTTTGCTGATATTAAATTAACGTAGACTCTGTCTCCCTCTACTACTCGAATATACACTGCTGCCCCATATGCTGTCTGCGAAGCGTCTGCGAAGACGTGCAACTCCTTTGTAGATGAATGGGAACATTGTAACCACCTTGGTATAGAAACATTTTTAATGTGAACTAAGTTCTCTCTGAAGTGTAACCATTCCACTAGCAGCTCTCCACTTATTGTGTCATCCCATCCCAATCCTATTTTCCATAACTTCTGTATCATTAATTTTGCTATGACAACAACAGGAGCTATCCACCCTAGCGGATCATACAATTTAGCAACATCAGAAAGAACACGTCGTTTAGTCATCGGTTCCTTTGTTTCTGGTAAGTTGAGGGAATATAAAAAACTGTCAGCGCTTCGATTCCAATTAACTCCTAGTACTTTAACTAAACTATTGACCTTAAGAGGCAGTTCATGATCATCTCTTTTATTTGTACCCATATTTTTTAACACATTCTCATTATTACTACTCCATTTTTGTAACTCGAAGCCGCCTAAGTTCATTAGTTTGTTCATGTCATTGTAAATACTAACAGCTTCATCTTCTGTCTCACAACCTGACAATAGATCATCCATATAGAAATCTGTTTTTGTTAGTTTAGCAGCAACTGGAAGTGTTAATTTCTCATCATCTGCCAATCTCTGTAAGGATTTCACTGCAAGATATGGTGCACATGCGGTACCAAAGGTCAGTCTCACCAGTTTGTAATGTTTAATTTGCTCAGTCGTTGTTGGTCGCCATAATAACCTTTGATAGTCTGTGTCTTCCTCTGCTACACGCACCATTCTATACATTTTTATAATGTCTGCCGTAATACAGATTCTGTGTGTTCTCCATCTCATCAGTATGTGACGCAAGTCCTGTTGCAGCTTAGGACCCACAAGCAAATTATCGTTCAAGGAAACGTGATTGATGCCCTTACACGAAGCGTCAAAAACCACCCGAAGTTTCGTCGTATCCTTATCTTCTCTTACTACGCCATGGTGAGGTAAATACATCGCCTTAGAATTATTAATATCTGCGGACTCCACTTCAATCATGTGATTAAGATTAATGTATTCCTTCATAACCTTACTGTATTCTTCATGAAACTTACCATTTTTTGCGAATTTCTTCTCTAGGAACTCAAACCTTTTAGCAGCTATTTCCCTCAATCCATAAGCTTGACCTTCTGAGATATTGTTTCTGAATGGCAATCTTACCACATATCTTCCTTCCTTGTCTCTGATTGTTGTAGCTTTGTAATACTCTTCACATCTTTCTTCTTCTTTTGACAATCTCTTTTGTATGGTGTTTGGCTCGTTTTCTAACTCCCAAAATAACTTGAGCATCTCATCTTCTTTAAGTTGAACATGCAGGCTTGTGAAGTTCTTCTCTGCTGAAATGCATTCTCGTGACATCCTTCCTGATAGAACCCAACCTAGAATTGTGTTTTGTGCTAATAGATTACTCACAGGATGCTTGACAATGCCGTCTAACAAGATGTCGCTGTACACCTCAGCTCCAAGGAGAATGTCGATTCTCCCTGGTGTTGCAAATCCTGGGTCAGCCAGCACCAAGTCTTTTAACTCTGACCATTCAGGAATACTTTGATTAGTGGTAGGTAGCATTGTTGTAAGTGAGTGCAATACATATGCCTCTACTCGCACTGACGCATTGGGATTGTGACATGATTTGACGCAAAGTGTAACCCTGTGTTTGATTCTCGTTTGCCTCTCTCCCACACCTGACACCCAACCACTCACTGATTTGCGATTAAGATTCAATAATTGTACTGTTGCCTCTGTAACAAACGAAGCTTGTGACCCTTGGTCTAACAAAGCTCTCACAATGTGTTTGCAACCATTCCTACTATCTACTAACACATTAGCAGTAGCTAATAGGACACTGTTTGATTGTATATGTTCACTAGAAAAGTTGGTTACAATATGCTCATTATTAGATACAGAAATAGGCGTACCTGTAGATTTGTCGTTCGCTATACCTGTAGGTGAAGTTTCACCTTCCTTCGGTTTCTCGTTCTGCTGTCCTCTCTCGAAGTGCAGAAGGGTGTGATGCCGCCGTCCACACTTTCTACAACACGATGACTGCCGACACTTGTTCACGGAGTGTGTAGGCGCCAAGCAATTGAAGCATAACTTGTTCGTCTGTACAAACTCTTGTCTTTCATTTGGAGATTTGTCTCCAAACTTCTTGCAGGAATAGATGTAATGGTCACCACTACACAAAGCACATTTTGCTTCGGGCCTCTTTTCATCGCTGCTGGTAACTTTTGAATGGAAAACCTTGGGTTTAGCTGCTGGTTTGGGTTGCACCGTTTTAACTTTAGTACTTTCTATCATTTCTAAAGCTCTGAACCTTGCTTCTAAAAAGTCTCTTAATTCCGACCAAGTGGGTATGTCGTTATTACATGTTACACTAATTTTTTGTTCCCACAACTTTATAGATTCAGAATCTAACTTCGATACAACTAAGTAGGTAGTTACCATATCCCAAGTATCAGTCTGCATACCCATGTTCTTCAACGCCTTCAAACAAGTCGAAGTTGTGTCTACTAGTTGTTTAATTAAACTAGCCGACTCCGTCTGCACATGTTTTTGCGTAAATAAAATCTTCATAATTGCGTTGCTGTTGAACCTCGTATTATTGTAACGTTTTATTAATTGGTTCCAGGCCTCATCATAATTTGCATCTGTTATAGAAAAGTTACGCAACAGTACCTCAGGTTCTCCAGATAAATTGCTTTTTAGGTAATGCAGCTTCTGTACACGTGATAGATGTTCATTGTCGTGAATTAGAGTACGGAACAGGTCGTAGAATGGTTGCCACTCCTCGTACTTTCCCGTGAATGTGGGTATCTGTATATTGGGCAACCTAATTCTTGGATTCTTGAAATCTTGCACGTCGTTAATTGAAGAGGCTTGAGATAAAGCAGGTTGAAATTTTGATTCTTCTAAAAACTGCTGAAGAGCTTCTCTTAATGTTGATTTGTAGGTTATGTATGCTTCTTCAAATACCTCATAAATATCTTGCTCAAAGTAGGGGTCTTCTCGTTCGTCATCAGAAACCTTTTTAATAATACACTTGTGACCCTCCTTGAACTCCTTCCACAGTTCTTCTAATAAGTCCAACCTTGTTTCTAGATAAGGTCGCTTTATTCTGTCTTTCGGCGATTTCTTATAGTTTTTTTCGGTCTTCTTTAATTTTTCCAGAAGCTCGTTCTGATACGTAATTAGATCCTCCATTGTTATATTTTTGTTCCGCTCCAAACTCAACACAATTATCACAATCTGCAGGTAAGTTCACCGTAATTATGCGTTTTTTTATAAGTTCGTTGATCGTTGCACGTAATATAGTCTATTTATTTGTATTCACTAATTAGTTTATAACCACTTCACAGAAAAAATCCTTATCGCTCTGGAATGCTATTGTTCTCACTCACGGTCACGGCCATAGACTACGGCGCATCTGGATCGGTCGATGACTTGAATCCGGTTCGATTTAGGACCATATGTTCTTTGCAATAAGGTTGTATTTAGTTTAAAGGACTTCTTGAAATAAATAGACGTATGTTCGTCGCGATGGTTTATTTTCAACTAACTACACAAATCGTTTTTGAGTGGACTGTATGTGATCATCTATAGGTATATCGATAGCTAGCTATAGATATTAACTCGACATTCATTAGTATGTAAGTACTTGCTTAAACATTAGTAATACGGCGCATTTAATTTCATTTATCTTTTGCCTATATTATAAAGACATAAACTCACGGTCATTTCCAAAAGGGGTAAACAGAAACTACAGCACGCTACCTGATGACTTATGGTTTTTACCTGGGTACTCCTTTCGCTTCGTCAACATTCACAGTCATACGCGCTATAGGCTTATTCATGGCATTATCAAGCGGAAACCGTCTGTGACTAATTCATGTCATGATTTACCGAATGATTATATTATCACGCCAAAATGAAACGTCTCCTTTGATTTAATATTATGCGATAAATAAATTTTGTTGCTCGCACATATTAGTCCAACTGATGTTTTATAATAGCACAGGTTTTACCTACGCCAGATTTTACTATATAGTGTGGAATTATATGTGGCTATTATTATGATGATATTTTCATGGTCTCTAAATAAACCGCGGATCAATGCTGACAGGTTTGATTTTACTTGTGCGTAAGCGCTTGGGTGATATATTTGTATTAAAAATATTTGTATTAAAAATGTATGACGCCAAAGTGCGCTGTCAGTTGCGCTAAAGATAATTGCGGTTTTAGATGCAGGAGAAATCACGAGATGGACGGAGATTTTTTAGAAAATAGCTCAGAATTCATCCTTATGTTCGTTTGATCTACTCTAAACTTCATTAATAAAACTTTTAATTGTAAACTTTAAAGTGTTTTTTATCTGCAGATGAGCGCGTTAAGGCGAGCAAGGTGTTGCCAGGTTCCTCTACGATGTTTACCGGCGATAAGAAGCAGTTCCTGGAACATTTGCGCAAAGCGCTGTATGCTAGCAAGCTGATCTCTTATGCGCAAGGATTCATGCTCCTCCGTGAGGCAGCCAAGGTATGTTTAAACTTGTTTGGTATTGAAAACGTGGTATATATTCTTCTCCTGTCGACGGATTTACTTGATAGACTTATAGGTAGGTTAATTTTACTATTACAGCACATTCCATAAATTGGGTCTAAGCGGAAAACTAATCAGAAATAAAAAAATAAAACAATTTTATAGTTAAGTTGTTGCGATACTATACTTTATTGGATGATATCAGCTTGATGATAGATGTTTCATTTGCTTTCAGAAAAAAAAAAATATTTTGACGGCAAGAATAAGAAGTTTTGAGCAACAACGTAATAATATGTGGTATAATGTCTCATTTTTTATTATAGCAAGTTTCTGTACTTAGTCTTTTTCTGTAATACAACAGTTAAGTATAGATTAGTTAGAAGAAGACACCTTAGATTAGTACATTATTACAACAAAATTATGGCTGACCTAGAGAATTATTTAACATGTTAGATAAACGCCATTTTAGACCACATTTTAATATAATTGCAATCAAGCGGTACTCGATTATCTTGCTGTAGTTGCGTTCACTGCCTTTACAGTTATTGCTGTGCTCCCGATGGAATATTCCAAAGAAAAAAATGACGAATTTCCATCCCTTATTTAACCCTATTAAGGGATGAATAAAAAAAAAACGCTCTTTAGTGTTCACTTCATTATTTATGGAAATCTTGTGCAAAATTTCATGCTTCTAGATTTAGGCTCTACTTTGTTTGTCAGTGAATAAATGAATTTAAGATTTAATTATTTCTTATTCGATTCTCTTTGTGTTTACGTCAGGTGAACCAGTGGAACCTGAACTACGGCAGCATCGCTTTGATGTGGCGCGGTGGATGCATTATCAGGAGCGCGTTCCTTGGTAACATCAAGGTAAGAATTTGCGATCTTTGTTTAAGTGTGAGAGAGAGATGGAGCTATACTGGACGAATAGTTCTATCCTTTTTTCACACAACGGTACATTGATGACTTTAACACGTCATAGTATGGCCCCTGGAATTTATTCTTTCTATCAAATACACACAAGCAACTCGTAGTTGCTCTGCGGAAAAAATGACGACGCGGCAAAATTGAGTATTAGGGGGTTACCATACACTTTTAGTTTAAAGCGGGACACTATACCAAAAAGACAATATTTCTCAAGAGGTTTTGTACCATGTGAAGCCAATTATTTTACCTTACAAACAGAGCTGATAACTTCACTAAAGATGTTCAACACCACAAACTAAGCATGGTATCGATTTGTCTAATCGCTATCTAGAAGTGTTGATGACTGGAATCGTAGAAAAAAATTATAAGTCTTTTATCCACTGCCACCTGCGAGTGAAGTCCTTCCAATATTAACATAATTCAGTAAAAAATAAAAATTGTAATTTAGGAAAAGTCTTCCAATATGTTTATTTTAGTGTTAAGATCGGTTTTCCCCTTGGAATCCAACCCAACAAGGAATTTTAATTGGCGCCTGAATGACATTGACAGGGGGCGATCTTAGTAAATGTTTGTGAACTTGTTACAGAAATTGTCTTAAAAAAAAAACAAGAAGTCGCCGTTAGGTCCGATTTTGGCCACGCCCCAAAAGACCCTTGTGCCGTTGTACAGACGCCAGCACATCAACCTACTACAATCTGTCAAATTTCTTTAATACGTTTTCAACTTTATCATTAAAGCATAAGGTTCAAAGTTGATTGGGAAAATTTGACAGTTTCAGGTAGGTTGATGTGCTGGCGTCTGTACAAACGATGTGCACGAATAAGTTTGCCACGTTTCTGCGCGGTTTATTTGATTGCTATCCACGCATTCGTACATAGCATTGGCGTGGGTCGCAGTGGACGATCCCGCCTACATTTTCCAACAAAACTGCTGTGGAGGACAAAGTGAACGAAATAGGCGTTGAATCAACATATTGGATACGATATTATTAAAAAGGCCTAAACAAAGCTCCTTTATTACTGATCGATAATAAAAACAAAACAATTAATGAATAACCGTAACATCTAATGAATGTTGATAGTTAATTGATTAAGCAATTGTAATCATGATTAAGTTATGATGATTGGTATAATGTAATTTATTGTCATATCGTCGTTGCCACCAATTATATATGATAAAAATTTTGGCATGGTTTAGAGCATTGCTATGCACTCAGCGACAAAGTAATTAATGGAGGTAAACAATGTAATCAGTGACTTGTCGATAACGTGACCACTCTACATTCAATGTCATGCAAATTATTACATAATAATTATTGTCTCCAGAGTATAAATAAAAACTGGTCATGACAAGTGTGAGTGTAATTTTAAACTGTTTTTTTTTTCATTTTTATCAATACTGTCCGAGTGACCGATGCCAATAGCAATACAGGGTTACAAAAAAAATGCATAACGGGTGTAATTTAAAATACGCTTAATGAAGCCGAAAGTTACTTCTAGTTCCTGTCATTGTGATATTTTTTTTTGTACTGGACGATACCTTCGGGTTACTATGAAACTGGAACTTTGACCTTTAATATCCGGGTATCGAAGGTCAAAGTTCCAACTTTTTCAGTTTTTTTTTTACGAATTTTTGTTTTAATTGTTAGAAAATTATTTTTATATACTACCACGACCCATAAGCATAATGTTTTGAGTGTGTTAGCTACATTGCGCGCTAGCTACTGTAAATAGCGATATTCAGATCAAGAATAAAAGTCGTTTCCCAGCAATTACTTTTGCACAAACTTACTTAGCTTGATGTACGATGTACGTAAACGGTTTTTTACACCTTGCAATAAATTACATCTAAAATGCTTTTTCAAAACGAAAGAGTTTTGCCGATTCTTGCTTTTAATTTGATTAAGTCATCATTAATTTTGTATGAAAATAATACACTATTGAGCAATATCCATCAAAGCTGTTGGATTGTGGTTGAAACTGACTTTCGCAATTAGGGTGCCGGTTTGAAAGTATGGGTGCCGATGTAAATACAGGCGCTTGAGATGTAAAGACTCAGCTTTGCTAATGGGATGGATACGCTTTCGTAGATGTCTGTAGGCGATGGTGACTACTTAACGACGGAGGGACAGTCGCCCTTCCTTGATCTATAAATAGTATAAAACAAATTTGCTTTTCATGTCTAACTGTCCGCTTAGTTCTTAGCTGACAAACAAACTTCTCAACGGATTTTGATTTAGCTTTCACATCATTTAGAGAATTTATTGCGGAAGGTTTATGTGGTATAATATGTTATTATTTAACTTAGATAAGTATAGCACAGACATTTTTAGACCCAGTGGCTTAGGCTGTGCGTTGTCTGTCAGCGAATTCATGATTTTTGTTAAGTAGAAGATGATCTGACTAATACATAATTCTTTATTTGGCAGGACGCTTTCACGAAGAACCCTCAGCTGACGAATTTGCTGCTGGACCCGTTCTTCTGCGAGCGCATCAGCGGTTCGCAGCAGTCTCTGCGCCAGGTTGTCGCGCAGACGGCGCTGGTCGGCGTGCCCGCGCCCGCCTTCTCCGCCGCGCTCGCCTTCTACGACGGTTACAGATCCGCCGTACTACCCGCTAACATGCTACAAGTAATAATATATTTTTTTAAGGCAAAAGCGACTACTATTACAGTGCAAGCAGATTCTGTAGTGCGAATATTTTGGTAGGAGAGAACGCAAAGCAGATAAACAGTGTATGTGGTATAGTGGTCGCTTCTGAGCATGAGGTCCTTCTTGGGTTTGATTCCTAGGTCGGGCGATGTGTTATTGGTTTTTCCATTTGGAATTTGTAAGTAGCAGCTTGGAGTCTGGATTTGTGCCTAGTTGATGGCAATTGGCTCGTCCCCTATTAAATGTTATTTAACTGATCAAGGCCGGCGTGGCACGATAAATGCCTATTACAATAGAAAATAAATTGTGTCTCATTAGCGGTGATTTAGCGGTTAAACACAACTAGCGAATTGTGTGTGTGTATTAAAGGTAAGGTGAGGCTTAATCCTTTATGCAATACAGGTGTGTGATGTAATGTTGTACCGTTATTTGAAGTTGGTGGGCTGGCTGCTGGCTGCTGTCTGCTGGCTAGGGCTTCAAAAACATAATATTAACAAAGGTCTCATGTGAATCGTGTTTTGTTCCAGGCTCAAAGAGATTACTTCGGTGCGCACACATACGAGCTGATCACAAACCCCGGAAAGTTCGTGCACACCAACTGGACCGGCCATGGCGGCAATGTGTCCGCTTCTACTTACAATAACTAAACCATTTTATCGCGACCGAAAGGGACCAATGTAACACCAAACACATTTTAATATAATATTGGTGCATTTTAAGTATGTTAAGTTTGTTATAATGTTTTATATTGCGAGCGCTTATTTATTACTATGTTGCATAGGTGGCTGGGACTAGAGCCTTGTAGTGACATTGATTTCAAAGCTGTACTGCTAAGACATTCCTATTTTCGTTGTTTTGGAGTAGTTGCAATGAAATAACTAAGGTTAACATTCCGTGCAGACATCTCCAATATTTGTTGAAGATTTTTATAATTAAATGTAGGCTAAATGGATCTATTGTTAGTGATGTTACTATGATATTGACTGTATTGTATTTATATTTGAATCTATGTAAAACGCTTTTATGGGTGCAAACTATTTTTGGAAAATTTTAAATATACTTTATATTACTGTGTGTGGAGTTTTTTAATACAAAAAGAATCGTCTATTATCAGATCTTTATTAACTTTCACACTTTGCCTTTTTACAAAGATAGAATGTGCATTCGCTCGTTTGGTCTAAATCGACCTTTATAGAACGAGTTTCAAACGTCGAGATCCAAAGACGTACGAAGGATTTCGGTATGGGAAAACGAGTTATAGAACTCAAATTTTAATGGAGTTGGGTAGGGCACCGGGCAAGACGCAGTGATGACAGGTGGAGTAAAGCAGTGATCGAGTACTGGAACGTGTTCAAGGTGGTTCGAGGACTGGAAGACTGAAGTGTCGGTCAGCTGCGAGATGGGTGAGTGACATTAGATCGCGGGTAGAACCTGGATGAGGCTGGCACACGAACGTGGGTATTGGCACAAGACATTTGACTTCCCTGTATTGCCGTGATGCTGTAACGTGGACATGGACGTCCACGATAATATCGTTAAGTTTTTGGAAGTCTTGGTTTTCAAATCACCCTACATAAAATTTTCAGGGCTCATATGCACTATGTGGTTACCCGCAATGCCGGACGGCTGACCGCAAGCAAAAATATATACGTAACTTTTATTTCTATGCGCACTGTGATGCGGCTACCCGCAAACCGCTCCGGTCGTTCGGAGGGCTGCGGCCCTAATGGCGGGCAGCCGAACGGTTGCTGTTCGCACTGTGCGGCTCAGTTTTCGGCTGCCCGCCATTGAGTGGGATATTTCAAAATGCTTGCTACTGGATGCGTCCTTATTTGATAAAAATAAGGACGCATCCAGTACATCTTTCTTTGTTTTTCTTCTTTACGTAATGTGTGTAAATGTAGTAAATAGCTGCAACTTCTTCCACGTCCATCTTTGAAATGGATCGATGTGACCGCAAATCGCAACGGTTCTTCAACCTTACGTTGCGGTTGTGAATGCGCCGCATCTCGGTTACCCGCGTAGTGCGCATGAGCCTTTATACTGTAAATCTACTATTTGCTACCTATGCAATAATTCTATCTACCCACTGACCTCTACAATATACCTACATAGTTATTTAACAACATCCTTGGTCTACCCTGCATTATATTTTAGTTTGAATGGAGGGACCATATGGATAAGCTGGTTGGAGGAGTATCCTACCTATATAGTACTAGCTTCTTCCCGCGACTTCGTCCGCGTGAAATTTCACCCTCCCTCCCCCCGTTCACCCTCTTAGGGGGTGAATTTTGAAAAATCCTTTCTTAGTGCACCCCTAGACCTCATAAGGAACGTACGTGCCAAATTTGGGATCTCTAGACCCAGCGGTTTGGGCTGTGCGTTGATATGTCAGTCAGTCAGTTCTCCTTTTTACCGACTTCACAAAAAGGAGGAGGTACTATGTTCGGCTGTTTGTATGTTTTTTTTTTTTTTTTTTTTGTATGTTTGTTCATCGAATACTCCGCCAATTGTCGCCAGATTTTCAAAAGTAGATAGTTCTGAGGTGGTCCCATTGTCACCAAGTTAGGATCTGATGATGGGATCTTAGAGAAATCGAGGGCAACCCTCAAATTTTATAGGCTTACTTATGGTTTTTCGCATATTTTATGAAGTATCTTGTGTATTTGCGTATGGTTGTCACCATCTCAGGTAGCTGGGCTGATGATGGAAGGTACAACTCCTTAACAGTAAGAAGTTACTCGAACAGGCAAGGACTGTTTTAGTAAATGGTTTTGAGGTTTGATTGGGCATTTGCCACATTTGGTCTCATGATCATCAAGTCATGACCTGATGCTGCAGTCAGGATAGTCTGCAGAGTACCTAACTCCTCGACAACTAACAGCAGATATATCGTGTTTAGGCTCATTGGAAAGGGCTCGATGTGTGGATAAACGTAATGTTAATGAGGAACACCGAAGTACATAGAGACCTGATGCTGAAGCCAGGAGCATCAGAAAATGTACAAACCTTGAAATTACAGCACCGTAGTCGTGTTTGGGCTCATTTTAAACAGGACTAAATTTTAAGTTCAATGCAATGTTGACATAAGTTTGGCCTGATGCTGCAGCCAGGATTATCAGCATCTAGTCTAATTAATGAATAAGGTATTCTTCAGAGGTGGTCCCATATACATTCTATGAACTTTGCTTGGGTAGTTTTGGAATTAGCGTCAACAATACGTTTGTTTTCCACTTAGTTTATATTGATGATGATTATCTTCCTGTCACTAGCAAGTATAGTGTTATATGAATTTGTATGGGGTAGGTACAACTAAAAAGCGAAAAATAAAAACTTTTTTACAAAAAAAAAAAACAACCGACTTCCAAAAAAAAACACTATAAAGTGAAAAATAACTTTAATTTCGGAAGTCGGTGTCAAAAAAACGAAAATGTGGAACCAACGACACCACGTTTGGGCTGTGCGTTGATATGTCAGTCAGTCAGTTCTCCTTTTATATATATAGATTACAAAACCTTAATTCTACTTTAGAAATATGAAATTTGTTTGTCTCTAACATGAATCGTTTGAGAAATATACCCCCATAAATATAGGTCCCTCCATAATGATAATGATGATAATAATAATTATGTTCAACAATTTGGTCAGACATGTGGATGTTTTTTTTTTATTTTCGAACTATTTAAGGGCTGAAACGATCTCTTTGCTTTTTGGCTTTTAGGTTTTATTTGGCAACTACTGTCAAAGGTTTTTCAGGCTATCAAAAAGTACTCTGTGCGTCTTGTGCCGTTGTCACTGACCTTCTGACCTCTTAAGGCCGTCCGCTGCGTTAAGCGGGTGCACGGAGCGGGCGCCCGGGCGGCGTGCGTTTTTCTATTATCGCGTGCGACGAGAGACCCGTCTCACGCAGCGCTGCCCTAAGGATGATAATAGAAAACAGCGCGGGCGCCCGCTCCGTGCACCCACTTAACGCAGCGGACGGCCTAAGTGTCCGTCCAGATTGAGGCGCGGGGCGGGCGCGGGCGCGGGTGCGGGAACGCGCGCGGGCTTGTCCGCACTGGAGCGCGGCTGAGTTCTGCTTGTTTGTCAATATAAATAATATGGATGAAGAAGATTTTACTAGAAAAAATTCGAACTAGTTTGAGAACTCCGGTCACCGCGCGGGTCGCTCGCGCCCGCGCCCCGCACCCACTGCGGCCACTTGTATGAACGAACTATGGCATGAGTTGCCCGCGCACCCGCCGCGCGCTCCCCGCGCCGAGCAGCCCGCGCCGCTCACCGCGCCTGCGTGCCCACTATGGACACTCAAAGGAAGTTCATATGTTTGAGTTCACTGCGCCGCGCCCACCCTGCGCCCGCTCCCCGGTCTGGCCAAACATGGTTGTGCACGTTTGGTGCATAGAGTACAATAATTTAAATAGGTTTACCCTGCATTATATTGTAGCCTGTGCTTTGGTGTGCCCGTAGGACACCGCGTTATGTTCTATGCACAGAGTACTTTTTGGTTCTGTGTTTGGTGTGTTTCAGTTTTCAGTCTATCAAAAAGTACTCTATGGTTTCAGTCTATCAAAAAGTACTCTGTGGTGTGTTTATACTTGTCAGTAGTTTAAATCACTGTTTGTACGGGCACCACAGAGTACTTTTTGATAGACTGAAAACGGGCACACAATAATAGAATATGGATGTGTAAATAACAGGTATGTTGGGCCCTGAACCTTAATAATGATCTTCTTCAGTGGCGGAGCTAATAGTGGTCAAAGGCGGTGGGAGCCTGATGCGTAGAGAGAATTGGGCCTCATGGGGCAAAATAATTGGAAATAAAATTGAATAAACAGGTAGATAATTATCTCCATTAGGATGTATGTCACAAGTACCTACCTGACGTTCTACTTTCCGAGGTACATCTGTACCGGTTACCGACCGCCTACAGCTTTTGGGCATGGATTTGACATCTGATCTCAACTTCGGCTCAACCATCGAGTTAAAGCTCAGACCGCAGCCAAGAAGCTGGGCGAGACGATACTTCAAATCAGGACAGCTTTTAAGTCTGTACAAATCACAGGTCCGTTCCTATAATCTTGTATGGAGTATTGCAGCCACTTATGGGATGGCTCAGCAAAATACCAACTTGCTGCACTTGACTCGGTGGAACGCAGAGCTAAAAAGCTTATAGGCGACGAGACGTTGGTAGCTACGCCTCGCAGCCTAGCGCATCGGCGTAATGTTGCTTGCCTGTCGGTCTTCTACAGACTGTACTTCGGAGACTGTGCCCAGGAGCTCCACGACCTGATCTCACCATCGCCCTTTTACCACCGGACAACCAGACGTACCATTCACACTTGGTTGATATCCCGACGAGTCGTACTCAGCGCTTCTCCTCCATGATTATTATGCGCGTAGCCAAAGTGTGGAACTCTCTGTGTTACCTCCCAAGTTTAACCCGTCTGTCTTCAAAGCAAGAGCGAACAGGCATCTTCTGGGCACAATCGTTCCATCCTAGACCTCATCCATTGCTTTCCATTAGGCGTGATCGAGGTCAAGAGCAGGCCCATTTAGCAATAAAAAAAAGATGACGCAAGTGAAGCATCGAGCAATTCGATCGCCGTCGCTCGTATAATAGTCATTAGAAATAGAAGTTGCAGAAAAGCTTGAGAATAAAGAGAACGTAGATTGCCAGAGCTAGTGAAGTGAGCTCGAACATTTTTACACGTTTTTTCACCCGCATTGTTACCTCACTGCAATACTCGCGTTTCATCTACCCAGAGCCTTTAGGCATTAGGTAAAGAGCAGTTGTGACCCAGTGGTAACAGGGAACTACAAACTGAAGATTAGGGTGTTAAGGGTATAATCACCATTTTGGTATGGTTATTGGTGATTGCAGAGAAATCCTCAATGCCCACCCGCGCCGCGGTACAAAAATTGAAGACCTCACGAAAAGCTCATTATAGGCTGACTATGCAAACAGCGGTGCTATTCTGTAAAAATCTCACCGTGATAACTTAGGTGAAGTGAGCTTAAAGTGAGCTGTCATTCCACCTGATGCTAGGGATTGACACTATTGACAGCTCACTTTAAGTTCACTTCACCTAAGTTTTCACGGTGAGATTTTTACAGAATAGCATTACAGGTTGCAGTCCTATATAGTATGGGTGTGAAATAATATAAAAATCTCAGGCCCCCAAGGCACTTACCTAATAGTAATGGTTATATTGGTTGAAGTGTTTTGTTTAATTTCCAGGTGGGCTACGGGGTCAAGAGTTTGGAATACCGTGCACTTTCTTCTTAGGTTAATATATTGTTCTATAACCTTTTTCTACCTTAACTTTACTTGCCTACAGATTTAACAACAAATGTATGGGTGAAACATGGTATGTGGCGTGATCCTGGCTACGGCTCTCGTCATGTTATGGCTGCCGTGTTTGAAGAAGGGAATGTATTCCCGCCCTGGACCAGTGTATGCAAGAGACCGAAAGAATCGAGTGTTTCAAATTACACCGACCGGAAAATGTTGTAACAGCCTGTGTAAAAACAAATAATTTCATTTTTATGTACTGATTACTGATACGGTTACTGATTTTGTAACATTTAGGTAAGTAAATAATTTTGGACACGTTGTTTTTAGTTTTATTTATTGAAACGTCATGCTAACAATTACTTATGAAGGTAATAAATAGTTACCTGCTTATCTCACCATCTGCCACAGAATACTTAGTACTACGTACGGAAGGGACACTCCCTTCTCCGCGCTCATATCAGATACCGCACCTCACCCCGCACCTCGAGGTATTCGTCGCCGACTCTTTAGCAAGGGCGCTCGCGTAATCGTATGAACCGCAGCACTGTACCTACTGCTGACACTAACACACAATTTTGCGATTTAAAAGTTTTATTTGAGTTTTAATCACGATGGTTGGATATTGTGATGCTTTTCCGAATTAGTATTTAGGTACCTCAACTGTTTGTAAGATTTCGCATTTTAATACCGTGCGATTTAATAACCGATTATTTAGAGATAAGTCATTTAAACGAAAATATTTTAGTCTTTTTATTTCATTACGAACCTGATAAACAATAATTGAACTACAAGGTTACTTCATAATAATGCACACGTTCGGGCAGCGCCGTCATCGTTCGGTTTGCCCGACGCAAATCGCTTTCCGCGCCATGTTTTACGCTACGCACGACAGCCAACCCTACTAGAGTTCACGCACACATTTGCACCTGTACAAACGTCATTTGGTTATGTAGTAGTAATAGGTAATTATTTTGCAAGCGTTATATGGAGTGTCCGAGGTGTGCATCTGCTTAGCCTTTTCCCAACTAATGTTGGGGTCGGCTTCCAGTTAGACTGGAAGCGGATGCAATACATATGTACCTATATGTATATAATAAATAATAAAAACTTTTCATGTTAGATGTTTATCAATTATTAGTGTACCCCTAGGTAGGTATTATATACACGAAACCTGTTCAGTTTGCGAGTATAGACAGCTCTCATTACTGAAACTGCCATGCCAAGTACCTACATGAATGAGTAATAATAATTTCAGTTCTTCGTCAGATACACACCGACTTGGTATTGCCGACGTTAAGGTCAGCAAATTGTTTTGAAGTTAGAGATCAACCTTTCCAAGTCTCTTCTGAGCTAAACAAACGACATCACTCCAGGTTTTTGCATGAAATATTGTTGCGGTATCATCCGCAAAGGTATTATGGAGTTCAAGATAGCATAGGTCCTTTATATAGATCAGAAACAATGTGGGGCCTAGAAGACCTATTTGGTTACAAATTAACATCTCGTGGTAATATAGATGGGGCATTTATTCAGGAATTCCAGCTGTTTTAAGGTCTTGTTTGTTCGTCTTCATAGGAATGTACGCTTTAAAACGGGAAAATAGCGTTAGATTTGTATAGTAACTTATCAATTCAGCGTGCAAAACCATGTAAAAGGATTCAGTAATAATAAATAAATTGAGTGTGCAAGTCACCCCCTGCCTTTTATCCGTGTACTTATATGTCGCAGCCAACTGGTTAAATTAGCCGTTTAGTTTAACCGCCTGGCTTTTGGAAGTAGAGCTCGCATGTCAGTACCTGGCAGGCCCCAACGAGATTTATCAGCAGGTGATAGCTTTTCATAAAGACATTATTTTGTACCTAAAGAAAATAAATAAGATGTATTATTTTGTACCTCGCCAGTTTTTGATTGAATTACGTTTTTATGAAGTATCTAGCTAGCGGGCTCCTTATTATTATTTTTATTTCCTTTATTTCATTATTTACATATAAATTATATTTTTAAATATTAGCATATAAAATATATAAAAACATTTAAAAATATAAAAAATAGTAGCCCACCGGTATCGGGAACAGGGTCCAAGCTACCGGCGGTCAGGGCTCCAGAGAGAGGAACCTCCTAACAATGTGGGCCGTGTCCAGAAGTACCGCTTTCTGAATCAAGCCCTTGATTCAGCTGCCCAACGAGAGCCTCCTTAGGTGTTGGTCGATGCTCTTGGCTATTAACCCATTGGCAGTCACCGACTATCGGCACAATGATCGCTGAGTCCACATCCCACATGTCGACAACCTCGCGAGCCAAGTCAAGATACTTGATTTGTTTATCTTTCTCGGCTTTCACGAGGTTCTCATCATGTGGGACGGTTATGTCAATAACCATTGCGCGCCGCTCTGATCGATCCACCACCACTATATCAGGCATATTGGCAACAATAGTCCTGTCAGTGATGATGGATCGATCCCAGTACAATGTGATATTACCATTTTCGAGAACTGGGTCGGGCACATACCTGTAGTACGGCACCTCCGATTCCACAAGGCTGTATTTCAAAGCAAGTTGCTGATGAATTATCCTGGTTACAAGGTTGTGTCTATGCAAGTAGGTACTCTCCATTAGCTAGACGAGAACACCCGGAGATGATATGCCTGATTGATTCCCCCGGCCGGTGGCATGCCCGACAGATGTCAACCGTGCCGTCTTTCACAATAAATCTCCGGTAATTGTTCGTCATCATAACTTCGTCCATAATTGCACAAACAAAACCTTCGGTTTCTCCAAAGAGGTCACCGAAACGCAGCCAGGCTACGGACGCTAGTAAATCTACATCGGGTCCATGAAGGGCCCGGAAAAAGCGTCCGTGAAGCTCCTTACTCTGCCATACCTCCATGCGATCATTAGTGTCAAGCACTACTGGTTTGCGCCAGTACTCTTTAGCCAAGGAGAGCGGGGTGAGGCCCTTGTCCACTATGACTACCTACATCTCGATGCATCCCCACGTCGGTTTCTAGGAAATATTCCCTGAGACTGCATATCTCGCGATTGTGGAGGGTCTTACTCGTAGAGTTTAAAAACCCTCGACCTCCACACTTTCGCGGGATTTCATCCTCATTACCGATGACCGTGGGTGATGCATTCGATTTGCAGTCAGCAGTGTACGGACCATCCTATCCAGGGCGTTGAGTTCGGTCTGAGTCCATTTGAGTATGGCAAAAGAGTACATCAAAACCGGCATGACCCAACCGTTGAAGGCGCGCACCTTGTTTCCGCCTGATAGAAGACTTTTAAGTACTTTTTTCAGGCGGCCAAAGAAGCGCTCCTTCAACGATTGCTTCATGTCAGTAACATTGATCCCTAATGCTTCCGACATACCCAAATACTTATAGGTTATTTTTATTGTAATTATGCTTTCAGATCGCCCAATAGTGCTCGGAGTTAGAAACTATTATGTACAGTCAACAAAAGAGATAAGTATGCAGGATCGTCGGATATAGTTGAAGTTTAGTAAGAAACCGATGGATGTTGTCGACTGAAATTTAATATGATTAATGAGCTGTTTGTTTTCTATTAATAAAATTAAATTGTATATATTTCTTACTAAACTTCAACTATATTCGACGATCCTGCACACTTATCTTTTTTGTTGACTGTACCTTACAAATACAAAATTTCGAAGTTCTGTGAGCTATACTTTAGAAGATATTCGTTATTTAAACAAACGTCCAGCCAGCAGGTACTTTTTTAAATACGACTACTCTTTTACCTATATCATACAATGTGGTAGGAGCTTGATACTATTATGTACCTACCTTAAAAATCTAACGACTTTATAAGATTTACAAGCAATGTCTGCTCAACACCGACTTGTCTTAATTAACTGATGTAAAATTACTAATCTAACTGACGAGCTAAAGCAAAGAAAAATTCACAAGTACCTACCCTCGTAATTTTTTTATAAGTTGCCTACAAAATTAACACAAACTAGACACATCTCATCATTACTATACCTAGTCATCATCTTTACCCTACTTCATATTAAGTATTTATTATTGTCAGTACATTACCGCAAATAAATACTTATTTGTCCTTTTCTTGTAAAACAATCCGCAGAGATAAAAAATATTTAGTAATGCAAATGTGCATAACGAGCAAAGACGTAATTGTATTGTGCAAACGCAAAAACTAGGGTCCGCTGCTGCTCGCTGCGACAGGTTATACAGAAGACCAAAGAGTATAACCTGCCTCTCTGCTTAGCGTTTGTGGACTACGAGAAAGCCTTTGATTCGATCGAGACATGGGCTGTACTGCAGTTTCTTCAACGGTGCCAGATCGACTATCGGTACATCGAGGTGCTGAAGTGTCTGTACGAAAACGCCACTATGTCAGTCCGACTCCAGGATCAGACCTCGAAACCTATCCTTCTGCAGAAAGGTGTGAGACAGGGAGAATATATCTCTCCGAAATTGTCCACCGCTGCACTGGAGGATGTCTTCAAGGTTCTGGACTGGAAAGAAGCTGGCATTAACATCAATGGCGAGTATATAACTCACCTTCGGTTTGCCGACGATATCGTAGTCATGGCTGAGACTATGGAGGACTTCAGTACAATGCTCGATGACCTCAGTAGAGCCTCCGAAAGAGTGGGTCTTAAATTGAACATGGACAAAACGAAGGTCATGCCAAATGCCCAAGCCCATGTAACACCCACTCTCATAAAGATCGGAGACGCTACACTCGAAGTCGTGGACGAGTATGTTTATCTAGGACAAACTGTCCAGTTAGGTAGGTCCAACTTCGAGAAAGAGGTCAATCGTCGAATCCAACTCGGCTGGGCAGCGTTCGGGAAGCTACGCAATATCTTCTCGTCCCACATACCGCAGTGCCTCAAGACGAAAGTCTTTGACCAGTGCGTGTTGCCAGTGATGACATATGGCACTGAAACGTGGTCGCTCACAATGGGCCTTAATAGAAGGCTAAAAGTCACCCAAAGGGCAATGGAGAGGGCTATGCTTGGAGTTTCCCTGCGTGATCGAATCAGAAATGAGGAGATCCGCAGGAGGACCAAGGTAACTGACATAGTCCGAAGAATTGCCAAACTTAAGTAGCAGTGGGCAGGGCACATTGTTCGCAGAACAGATGGCCGATGGGGCCGAAAGGTTCTGGAGTGGCGACCGCGTACCGGAAGACGTAGCGTTGGAAGTCCTCCCACAAGGTGGACCGACGACCTTATGAAGGCCGCAGGAACCCGTTGGATGCGAGAAGCACAGAACCGGTCGAAGTGGAGGTGCTTGGGGGAGGCCTATGTCCAGCAGTGGACTTCTTTCGGGTGAAATGATGATGATGATGATAATAGTTTCTAGCTCCGAGCACTATTGGGCGATCCGAAAGTATAATAACAATAAAAAATTAGTGCTGCTACGCTACAAGCCTGCTGCCTAGCTAATGGCAGATAGGTATCCAGTTCGCACCGATACGAGAGAAGTGGACGTTTAGGCGGATCTCACTACAACGCGCCACGCGACGGGGCGTAGATATCGCGCCCCCGCGCGTGATTTTATACTTATAATTTAATTTTGGCCCCGTCTCGTGGTGCGATGTAGTGTGTGATCCACCTTAGGCACAGAATAGATAAAAGCCTAAACCAGTACGTTCAGGGTTCACATCACTATGTGAGCGAGTGAATGAAGGGCTTAGTAGTTAATAAAACAATCAGATTTTTTTTATTTTTATATTCAGACTACTCATAAAGATAATACCGCACAGAGCAGAACTGCGCTGTAACGGAGCGACGGTTACCTGCGCAGAAAAGTACCTCGTGCTGCGCACTTGCGCTGCCTAGTAATGCGGCCTATCTCCAATTTTTGGCCGCGACGTCGTCGTCGCTCCGCTGCAGGTCAGCTCCGTTCAGTGCGGTCTTGCTTTAACACTTCAGTTACAGTGCTGTGACTCAATCGTCATAATATTTATATGAATAATTATCTACCTACATGCAATCTATCACTAATTCATAGCACCCTTCGATAAATCTTTCTTTTTTAAATAATTTTCCTCTCGTTACTTTGTAGGCTTGTAATAATTCATGTAAATATCGTTACAATGCTTTAATTCCACAGAGCACGGAATGGCCGCGCCAGCAGTCTAGAGACAGCAGTTCGTACGCGCCGCAAGTGCGTTGAGCGCACATCTTCTGTTACGGACCGCCTGTAAAGCGGTCAGTTTATTTTCTATACACCGTTTGTGACGTAAGTGCGAGTAAACGATGAGACGCTTAGTTTGTATGGAAAGTGTTGACAATGCCGCTTCTAGCAGCGGCTGCCTAGGCGTCTCCGTGCTCTGCGTTAAATGTTTTTTTAGGGAAATAACTAATAATTTAAAATTAAATTAATTAATAATTTCTGATAATAGGTACCTATTTCCACATTTATTAAATTCGTTTTTTTATATAAATCTATTCTCTAGGTACCTATTAATATAGATTAAGTAGGTATATAAATCGCCTAATTTAATGAAATTGATGAGATGAAATTAATAAAACAAAAACAATACAAATAATATTCATGGTAAAAGTAACTAAGTATAGGAGTAACATTTTTAGGTCAGAATATTTTCAGGACACACAGTTAATTGTAAACCTAGGTTAAGTTTACATAATAGGTACCTATTTGAATATATCTTAAGTATGTTAACACATATAAATATTTAAAAAAATATATTTTTTCTAATTGATAATTACCTTTAGATTGAAAACTTGATAACTAGGAGATAATAACTCTCACGACCGAATTTGAAACAATTTTTGAGGAAAGAAGTCTTAAGTCCTAGTCTTTAGTTTTTATTGAGAATGAGATGTCTAGTTCGGGTAAATGAAATGGTATTTATTTTCATTAAACGTATAAATTGAAGACCCTGAAGATATTCGCACCTATAGGTTCAACAAAATAAACGTAGAGATCATCTGATTTAAATTTGTACGCACCTCCACTGCTTTTTGCATACATTTCAAATGTTGGTATAGAAATTTAAGTGGAGGAGCGTGGAGTTTAACATTAGACGGTCTCTTCCTACTTAGGTACTTAGACTTAAGTAGGTAGCTATGAGTCCGTGGGTTATCCCAGGAACCCCGATAAATAATCAATCAATAACTTTGAAGATTTATAAAATAAAACAAGTATCAACAAAATTGAAACTTCCCCAGTCTGTCGTAATTTTCGACTGACAGCGATCACAGTGTCCCGATCAATTATTGGTCAATTAAAGTTATTGATTAATTAATTTTTAAGCTTTGGTTTCCGGAAAACGGTCACAAATTAACGGCTGTCCAGATACAGAGCTTTTCTTGACACCTTAATGTCAAACTCGGGCGAAAATGAAACAATTTCATAACGGCCGTTTTGTTATGACGGTACCGTTTTCCCAGGAAACCCTGTGGCGTGTGTCATCTCTCATTTGGTAAGCGCGCTCGCACACGGCATTTTGTAGGTCATACAATGGCTCAGTTGTTTTTTGTACGAGACGTGCATGTGCGTTGATTACATTTTGATCTCTAGATACTGTTTCATTTAGTTCCTACAAAAAATCGGCATACTGATTGCATGCCGTCTGCGAACTCTCTTATAGGTATTATCAATTGTTTATTACACAGTTCTTTGAATGACATTAATAGCCATTCAACGTGTGAACTGCAGTGCTAGCCTTTAGACCATTTTACTCACGTAGGTAGTAGTTTTTTTTTACATTCATCTTATACTAGGTATACAAAGTATATTCTTGGTTGTGATTTTCTGTAGACAAAAATAGTTTATAGATTCTATAAATACTATAGTGTTTAGTTGATATAATAAGAAAGTATAGATATATTTCTGTACACTTTAATGAAATATATTTTTTATAATGTATATATTTATCTTCAATTTCAATTTAGCTATAAATACTTTAAGAAGACACTAGGTGTGTAGTGTTTATATACACTCACTATAAATTAAGTTATTTACAATATAATATTTGGACTAAAGAAATAAATAATATTAAGTACATTTTGATGCAAGTGTGTACTAATAATAAGAAACATACGACGTTTTTCAACACACTTACAAATAAACAATTATTAAAATTATATAATATAATAATTAAAACTAATTAAACTCCCTCTCACTGAGAGGAGCTTAGGCCTGTGTCCCAGCAGTGGGAACATTATAAGTAGGCTGATTATGTTATGTTATAATAATTACTTTATTGACAATCATAATTATTTTGATCAAATATTATAAGGTTTATTTATCATATTTAATTTATTTACACAATTTACTTAGATATATATTCTCACAATGTTTAGTCATAAAAAGGTATGAATGCACTTTGCTGATATTAAAAAAAAAACGCACATCTTTGACTAGTACCTAGTTATCTGTGGTACACGCACTAGTGCGGGAATGCAAAGTAAAAGTAGTTGCAGTACCTATTGCTGGCGTGTTAAATACACTGCATTGTAAACCTAAAAGCAGTACAATGAGACCTACTTTTCGAACAAGTGTGTTGAAAATAAATAAAAAAATCACATTCATTTATAAAATGTCCTAACTTGAATTTAGTTCTAGAGAAAAAGGGAGGTACATAGAAACTGTACTCTGTCACAGTCTTCTGTTTAAATCAGTGCAATATTTTATAGAAGTAAAGTTTTTTTTTTAAATACGTAGGTTATCGTTATATAAGGTGGCGCAAAATTAATCATCCAATTTTGTTTTTGAATAACTTTTTTACTAAATAAAAAAAACAAGATTTTGAGTGATGGAAATCTTTATTTGGACCTTAACAATTTTTTCTGTTAAATGGAAAAGAGGATATAGTCAAGTGGCTGCCGCCAGTGTTCATACACATTTGTACCCGTTTTATCGCATTTTTTATGACTTTCCGCAAATTTCCGGTGAGAACTGTTCGCATTCCTGTCGAATATTCTCTTCAAGGACTGCGATTGTCTGAGGCTTGTTGGCATAAACCCGCGACTTCAAGTAGCCCCAAAGAAAGAAGTCTGGGACGGTTAAATCGGGCGATCTTGCTGGCCATGCAAAATCGTCAAAATGGGAGATTATAACCAGGAAACGCTTCCTTCACAATATCCAATAAGTACCTATCTTCCGATAGAGTGATTAATTTTTTGCCACCTTGTATAATAAATCAATAATGAAATAACGCAAAACCTGTTTGTTCATAATATCGTTTTGCTGTGTAGGTACTCTTACCTACCTTTTTTATGAAAATGAAATCTTTGAGTTTCAGTTCTTTTCCAAAACGATCAAACCTTAGCCAATGGTAAAAGAATATTATGATTTATCTGCAGAGATCGTAGCGAGCGCATGCGTCTCTGGAAGAATGAAAAAGAATTTATTTTGACACCACAATAAGTCTTTACAGTTTCGAAAATAAAATTGATATTATAAAATCCGTTATGTTTTGCGTTATTTCCATTAAATTCCAAGACATATGTACATTTTTTTTAAAGGTAGGTAAATAGTAAACATACAGGGTCAGGCGGGGTAAATATAAGACACCCAACATTTCTGATAAAAATAAGACATGATTATAATTCCGTAGAAAAATACCTACAAAGCCCCTTTTTTTATTAAAAAATATGCTTTATGTGTACTCTGTTAAGACACAATTTTTAAACTTGTGACTCATTGGGTTGAACACTTTATAAGAAATTTTGTTAAGTACAAAAAAAATTGGTGCGAAATCTTTACATCGGGCACTACGAACTTTCCGTTGGCATCCTCTCAATCAAGCGTGTGCGGCCGCCACCCCCGCCCCCGGCATGCCTTGCGAGCCGTACTTGCGCGGGAGGGCGGCAGTCTTAGCATACGGCAGTCGTTTAGCAGGGAATTAAGCGTTGTTTGGAGGGTAAAAAATGAGACGTGCCTTTGGGAAAATATAAGATAGTGTGTAGTGTTATATTAAGACAGTTGATATTAATTGTGATTTGTGCATAAAGACGCCTCGCAAATATGTGCCAAAACACAAAAGTTATAGCGACTCAAAGCTGCAAGAAGCGATAGATAAAGTAAGAAAGGGCGATTTATCAATTATCATACAGAGAAGCTGAAACGAAGTATAAAATTGATAAAGGGTTGTTATGGAGGAAAATTCTCAATTTTCTCACAAATAAGCAAGGAAGGAAGACAGTTTTAAGCATAATAAGAAGCAGATTTTGGCTTAAACATTGACTACGAAAAACAACATATTGATTACTAAATGTTGTCAAGGCTATGCGTCGATATATGAGTAAATGTCTCAAATTTACAGCTTTTCAGTTGATAATTAAGTTAAAAAAAAATTAATGCATAATTCTGTATCAGGTTTTGTATTTTTTCGTCTTTTATACTATCATCGGTAGGCAGATAAGTTTAATTGCAGTATTAAGTTGCTGATTGCTGTTGTGATTGCCAAATAATTTAAACCAAAAATCAAATTATATGCAGAGTAAAGTCTGTTGATTTTTTTAAAGTTTCAAATGTTCTAACAAATTTTTGTTGAATTTAATAAAAGGTTTCGTATTATATGTAACCCCGTTGTCTTCTTATTGCCCCTGTATCTGACAAACACGCAAGGTATAGAAGTTTAAAGCTGTTTCTTTTTTTGACATGTACTTATTTTATTTTATTTGATAGGAATAACAAACAGCAGTATATTTCTCCCATTAATGAGGAAAAAAATGAAACACATACTTTGTAGGTACAGAAAACTATAAGTACAGGGAGGGTTATTGGAAAAACATCAACAGCCTCTTAAGAGGTGGTCATTGTAGTCATCATTATGAAAAATTTTTAGTATGGGACCAAACCTGAAATCGTGAAAAAAAAAATCTGTCTGACGAGTTATACGAACATATATGTAGGGAACAGCTGATTTTTTTCCATGTTCGTAATGATGAGTAAAATGACCTCTTAAGAGGTTTTGATGTTTTTCCAATAACCCTGTATATCTAAGCCAATTACCTTCAATTTAATGTTATCATGTGAAAGATACCAATGGATAGTATAATATAATCTTTTCTAAGACTCACTAAATAATCTTTAACAGCGTCAAAAATGAAAAGATTTGTTTTTCGTCTCATATTTACCCCGCCTGACCCCATTTATTTCATTTATAATTTTAACAACAAGATATTTATGAGCGAATCTCTCTAGAAAATTTTAGATAGTTGTAAATATATAGAACAATAGATAACATCTGTGTGTTATTTGCCATCATTAATTTATTTACATACTAATACGGCTACACACAAGAATGTATAACCGGTAAGATAGATATAACAAATCGATTTGTAAAACCGATATATTTCGCCTACTGCCTAGGAATATAGATGATAAAACTACTTAGGGAAGCGACCAAGACCATTTCATAAATAAATCACAATCTATGAATATATAAATCAAACGCCGTGCGTCGGTCTCGCAAAAACTCGAAAATGGATCGACTGATAGTGGTGAAATTTTGGTAAGTGGTTTTAGCTAGTTATTAATATTTTTTCAGATTTGTATAGAGAAGGTTGACTTTGTTAAATGTGATTTTACGAAATGGCCTCATAGTAAAGTCTCCGAGATAGAGCCAGTATGGTTGTGACCAGTCCATTTTAATTAAAATTTGAATTAAAGTGACTGTTACGTACGTCCATCGCATCGTGAGGCGGAATGTTTCACCAATAATCGACACTATGAATTGATAATATTAAGTACTCTTGAAGAAAACTACGAACGCCAACAATACAGCCATCGGAAGTGTAGTTTTCTGGGCAGCAATCATTCACGCAACCGGCGCCAGCGTCCGGGTCATTCGGCCTTCTCTTCCTTGTGGGATCCCGGGCTCAGCGAGCCCTTATTCCTGCGCACACAACCAAATTATTCGACAATGTTGCTAACAATCCTCCCATCGCTCTTGCGAACGTGTATCCACTGGCATTGCGATCCAAGCATGGTACACGCATCAGTCTAGAGCTGGGCGTGGGGAACCTGACATGACACCCTCACAGCATAGCATAGTCAGCCTATAATGTTCCCATTGCTGGGACACAGGCCTCCTCTCTGTGAGAGGGAGTGGGCCGTAATCCACCACGCGGGCCTAGTGCGGGGATGTCACATGTCTTCGAATTTTTTGGTTCTAGGACATGCCGGTTTCCTCACGATGTTTTCCTTCACCGTTTTGAGAGCAGTGGTGATTAAATTAAATACACAAACTACCTGCCTGGGTTAGAACTTACGACCAACTGCTCCAAAGCCGAGGTTGAAAACACTGGGCCACCGCTGCTCTCATGACACCCTCAGTTTATCATAAATATTGATAGGACATTATTGCATTGCGTGACCGTACTTTAGGTACCTACCTTTACACCTTTACCACGGATTACCTTTTTTTTTCTTTTCCATAGCTTTCTTAACCATCTTAAGTTTTTCTGTTAGATATCGCTATTATTAATATACAGGGTGGCATTTTCGAAGCGTACCTGGAGGAAAAGTACTCTAAATACTGAAGACAGCAAATTTTACTCATAGGAAACATTCCTTTCTTTTTAAAAAGAAGCAAAACTGCATTTAAAGATTTTTGAAAATACGTTTGTCACACGCGGGAATCGAACCGATTAAAATCCGAAAAAATTGCATTCTATACTTTTACGGCACTAATCGGTAGGGTCAATCATAAGGTTCAAATGTCCCTAGCAAACATTAAAGGAGAATCATAAAATCGAAACTTATAAATTCAATGGGACAAGATGAAGCACTTTTACTCAAGGGTCCATCGAGATTACTTATGATTGTAATTAAAAATTATCTCTGACGTAATTTATTAAGAACTACCTAGGTAAGAAAATTGCATTTATCTTTAAAATGGAGCTCATTTCGAGCAACTAATTAGTTCATTTACTCGTGCTTTTCGCTCGAATAAAATAAGTTTAGATTTCATGGTTTTTGTTTAATTTAATTCACCATGTTTGCTAGAGAGATTTGATCCTTATGATTGACCCTATCGATTGGTGCCATAAAAGTACAGAATGCTATTTTTTCGGATTTTAGTCGGTTCGATTCCCGAGTGTATCTACTGTCTAGCGTATTTTCAAAAATCTTTAAACGCTGTTTTGTTTCTTTTTAAAAATAAAGTAATGTTTCCTTTGAGCTAAATTTGCTGTCTTCAGTATTTAGAGTACTTTCCCTCCAAGTGCGCTTCGAAAATTCCACCCTGTATATACTACCTACCTAAGACCACCCATTATACCATGTTATATACTATTGAATAGATTATATATAAAAAGTTTCATGTTCTGTTATAATATTACAACAAAAATAAAAAAGTGTTTTGTATTGTAGGCACTTATATTGCCATACGCTGAATTCTCTCCTGAAATATGTAGGTTCCATACTGAAATATGTATAAACCGCAAAAATAGGCTGTAAGGACTTAGGGACAGGCTAATATAATCCAAAAATATCTAGGTGGTGGTGGAGTTAGACTCGATCTTTATAAAAAAATACTATGTTTAGAGAACTAGGATAGAATAGAGATAGATAGGAAGAAATAGGATAGGTATAATTTATTTGCATGCTTTTGGAACGAGTGGTGACCTATGACTCAATGTGAGTACCGTTTAATGTACAGCAGTCAATATTTCGGTCACGCAGAGAGCACGCACAATGAACCAATAAATTACGTTGTGTAATCAAAGTAGGTCAAGAATGTCGACGCGGAGTCAAGTTATAGACAAGACTCTGATAAAATATACCTAAGTAGGTACGCAAGGCACTGATAGCCTTATACGATCAACTAAAGTAAATATTACCTAATTGAATGCTAGTGTGTTGCGTATGAAAAATGCCTAAAAAAGCTCATATGTGTAAGTAAACAACGGAACTCTTCGTTAGTGATTTGCTTTCTAATAAGTTGCAGTTTTGTAATCACCTGCGAACACTATTTCAGATTGTCGCAATGATACCTATGAAATAGTACCTACTAAATCAGTACTTCCGAAGTTCCATATCTATAGAGGCAGGCACGATATAATGCCATTTACAAAGCTCAGTGCGGGCGCAAGCGTTCCTAGTGATGTCTCAGGCAAATCTGCACAGCTACTCCTACTACTTATAAATAGTCTTTCTTGCCTTGTAAACGTCATCATCCGCCAACACCTTATATGTCATCCTGCGCTCTTGGAGAGCCAGCCGCTCGAACTGAAGAATGAACTGACAGAAGATAAGCTACGCTATGTTTGAGTACAACGGTGGAACACGTCTGCAACACTAGACACATTGATGATAGCGGTGATACCTGCACCGATCCACTGGGCATTCACTAATTCAGGTATACTGATTATATGAATTAATACCAATCACCATTCAATTTTAAGCATTTGTAATTTTTTCGCGATAAAACCTCTCTGCCCACTACACTGTACCATAAACCGTGCTGTGAACGTATCAGGCACGAAAATATATATGACACGGACTACTAAGTATATCTACCTACCCGGGATCATCCGCGTGACATATCCGTACGGTTCCCGTTCTCTCAGTTGTAGTAGTTCGTCGTATAGTTTTTTTTGCAGAACAAAAAGATCGAAGAGTAAAATTGTAATTCCAATCTTACTAATAATAAAGCTGAAGAGTTTTGTTTTTTTGTCTGAACGCGCTAATCTTTGGATCTAACAGTCCGATTTGAAGCATCCTTTTTGCATTATTTTGATAGACCAATTGTTGAGGAAGGCTATAGGCTATTTAACACCACGCTAAGACTCTTAGCAGCCGAGCACATACAAAGATGCCAGAAAGAACGGTAAGAGAAAACGAAGTAATAGTGCGGGCGAGCGATGCGCTACGATGTTGATGGTTGGTCACGGAAGGGTTTTTTTTTTTTTTTTTTGTGGATGGGAAATCATCTAATGACTCCTCCCGCTCTGGGTGGAGCGGAAGGGAGTGTCAGACTCTTACTGACTAAACCCCACCCGTGTTCCTTCCTTAGCCCTTTATGTTCCGGGGCAGCGGTAACCCTTTCGGACGATCCCGCTACCCCGGCAGGCTTCGGCCCTCTAGTGCGCATGGTCTCATACTTTTCAATACAAAGAATATATATTCGCCTGACACGCTCCTAGCACGGTCACGGTATGATGCGGTGTAGTGGGTAGACTCCTTTAAGGTAATGGATTCATTAAAATAAATAGTTAAAGTAAATTGATTCTTACCTGTTGCTTACGTTCTTTGGCTTTTTGTCCGCTTTCTCCGGAGTCGCTCCAGGGACTGGGGAAGGGCCCTTGTCTCCCTGTGCCAATAGGTTAGTGCGTTAATTTACAGAATATCATGAAGGTAACATTATTAGTTGCGGATATTTAATGGGGTGAAGGCGAATTATTTACACCAGGAAGCTCATTTAGGGAGCGCAGACATAGTCATTAACTAGACTTAACTATATGAAAACACCTACCTTATACCTGTGTGCACAAATAAACATATTTGATTAGATTTAAAAGGATTTCAGTATTCTAGGAGTTAAACTTACTGACTCTGTAAGGAACTCAGTTGGTACTACGTTCCAAACGACAAACAGCAAGCTCAAATAAGATAGTGGGTTCCGTACCACAGTTAACAACTACTCGGCAGGCACAAACCTGCCATAAAATGGTAAAAGGTACTTAAAAGAAAATATATAATCCTAACTTCCTAACTTAATATTATAAATGCGAAAGAAGTTTGTTTGTTTGTTTGTTACCTTTTCACGGCTAAACCACTGAACCGATCGTCCTGAAATTTTGCATATACGTTGTCAGGTATACAGAAACGGACATAGGGTACCTTTCATCCCGAAAAAAGTGCTGATCCCGAGGAAAACAACAATAGCGTTATTATGATAATAGATGGCGCCACGTGTCCTTCGAATCATGATGGAATTATATTAGAAACTCGAAACTTACGCTGGTGAAACCGCGGGGCGCAGCTAGTCATATATAATTACATATTCAAAATATTTATTCATAAATAATTTTATTAATGATGAGTGTTACGTAATACCTAAACCGAACATCGCTTTTCGTGTCTTTCTGCGTGACCGCCTAGATCTTCTAAACCACACAATAGATTTTGACGCGGCTTTCACCGTCAGTTAGACCATCTATTCCGGAAGAATTGATGCCAAGCCAATGATGATGTTCCGGTTTATAATATACCAACATTTAACTGAGATAGAGCAAAGAAATCTCTATGTTTTGACATTACGCCATTGCACCCCTGCGAAGTGTAGTAGTAGTTAGTATTGCAATTATATAAACATAGATTTCTCAAAATAATATCAAAATAGGTTCTTTGTTTACCTTATTTGTTGTCCGCATCTGATAATGTTACAAAAAATAACTAAGTCTAATAAACTAGAAAGAGCGAGTGGATATAAAATAAAATACTTGCGTCTATCTACTTAATTAAAAACGTCTTTACTTTCAAATTTTTATTTTCTAAGTCACACACACACTTTATTAATACATTATTATGTTGACTATTTGCTAGATATAAAAATATTTTGTTTTTATTAAGAAGCGTAAATAAGCTATACCTACTTAAATATTAAGAGTTGCTAATCACCTTAGTTGCTTGACTTGTCGATGGGCCAGCTTCAGCTTGTTGTGACTGGCTGTGCACGTGGCCCATTTTCGAAAGTGGCGGGTTTTTGAATGAGTAGGAGAACGCCAGTCCCCGCTTTAATGAAGCTCTACAAAATATTTGATTATCACATTTTTTTTAATCTTTGCTTAATAGACCAAGGTTTAAAAAAAAATATGACAGTAAATGAAGACTACAGGGGAAAAAACAAGGAATGTCAGAAGAAGGCTAATTTACAAAAATTAAAATAAAACGAATCAAAGTCTCTATTTTTCTTAGAGTCTGACTCCAAATACTCCAATACGTTACGTTTTTACTATCAGTAAATTTATATTAGGTATATACACTCAAGTTACAGTGTGGAGTTTTATGTTAAAGGCCTAAAACATCAAAATAATTTTATTTTTTATGTTAATAATCGTTTTTTTTTGTTATGTTTTTTCTGGTGTACAATAAAGTATATATCATCATCTGCCTAGCCTTTTCCCAACTATGTTGGGGTCGGCTTCCAGTCTAACCGGATGCAGCTGAATACCAGTATTTTACATGGAGCGACTGCCGATCTGACCTCCACAACCCAGTTACTGGGTAATACGATACCCCTTGGTAAGACTGGTTGTCAGACTTTCGGGCTTCTGACTACTCGTAACGACTGTCAAAGATCCACGAATGACAGTCGGGACCAACAGCTTAACGTGCTTTCCGAGGCACGGAGGGGTCTCAGTATGTAAAGATGGTCACCCATCCACAGACCAACCGCGGCAAGCGTAGCTTAACCTGATCGATCGACCTGTGCGGCTGTTATACAATAAAGTATATATAAATTATTATTGTTGTGTTACAATAAAGTATATATAAATAAATAAATAAGTAAATAAATAAATAAATAATGATAAGACAGAGAAAAAGTTTTCATGCAGTTTTGAAGCTGACATACCTACTGGCCATCATTTCGGTATCACTATTGTTCCAAATTAGAATCCACGAATTTAAAAAAGAGAAGAAAGTCGGAGTTTGCTTGCTCTTAAAGAAACACGTTTTGATTAGACCTGTCAGTAGCTGTAGATGTAGTAGTAACAATTACATGCACGAAACAAAATTAGTTTGCATGCTTGTGCGTAAAAAGAGTACCGAAATTATTTATCCTTACTTTTTAATCTTCATTCTGATGGTAAAATTCTGCATACTGCACCTGAAGTAGCCGCGCAAGCTGTGATACTTCTTCAGTATGGGGTTAGTCAGTTAAACGTAAGTGCACAATTGTATGCAAGTCGTTCTGCCGTTCAAAAAATTTACCATCGCTGCCTGGAGACTGGCGGCTTCGTGCGACGTCCAGGAGGACCACGAAACCGGGTCACTACAGTACGACAAGATTGGTTTATCTTTACCACCAGCCTGCGTAATCGTCACCTGATCTCAGTATAGATCCAAGAATAGCTTCGAGACTTTCATGGACTGACCGTTTGCTTTCGAACTGTTAGAAGGAGAGTCGTAGAAACTCATAAGCCAGCCAATGGTCCCGAACTCACACGCGCTCACAGAATGGCGCGCCGACAGTTTGCACGCGAACATTTACAGCAAGCTAGCCCTGATATGTATGCAATAGAGCACTTATGGAATGAGCTGAAGAGGCATGTTCGTACTAACCAACCAACTCCAGAAACTTGGCAGGAGCTGAAAACTGCCAACTTGGGAGCATGGGAGAACATTCCACAGCACATTTGTTTTGTATTCCGATTTAAAGGATGATGCCCATTTTGGTACCTCCAATAGCCATGTATTGGATAGCTATTTTTAAACTAAATAGAAGGTACTATGGCGCCTAATTAAAAATCCTTCCAACTTTCACTGCTGCTAGCGATTACAACACACACAACTTTATTAGGTTAAATAAATAAACAAGCGTATTTAACCAACAAACACCTCAATAACCGAAACACAATATAATGGCGCGCCTGCACTCGAGCTGTCGGAGTCACGATTCTTACTGTGTAAAACAACCGAAACCATGCAAGCTTGGTCATAGACATTGATTTAACAGAGTATTGCATCTGACAAATTTACTGTGAATAGATACGTTCAAACGCCGCTAGGTGGCAGTGTCACTATTACCTTTATTTTGTAGTTTAACTGACATTCCATGTTTTTCCGCTGTAGTCTACGAAAGTTAAAAATAAATTATAAACAGCGGTGCTATTCTGTAAAAAGATCACCATGATAACTTAGGTGAAGTGAGCTTACCTAAAGTGAGTTGTCATTCACCTGATGCTAGGGATTGACACTATTGACAGCCCACTTTAAGCTCACTTCACCTATGTTTTCACGGTGAGATTTTTACAGAATAGCATTACAGGTACAGTGTGCAAACGCAATTTAAACAGTGGTGGCCAACGTTTTTAACATAAAATCACACCATGTCTTCCCGAAGGCTTGGGGGCAGAGGTGTACTTATAGTACACCCACATTTCGCTAGTTTTGCTTAAGTCCCATGTAATAGGGGGCGAGCCTATTGACATCATCCGGGCACAAAACCAGACTTCGGACTGCTTCTGAGAAATTCCTGACGGGAGAACCCGGACGGATGCAACACTTGGGCCGACATAATAATCGATCGGAGGACCTCATGCTCAAGTTCAGCAGTAGCATTTTCAACCACTAGACCCACGAGGCGGTCAGTCGTTTACGTACTGTATGTGTATTCATATTTTCGATGATAAATACTTATTTAATTTTCTTTTACTTAGAAGAAAATTATTGCATTCGCAACGCACCTCAAAAATGTCGACAAAATAAAGAAACAAGCAATAAGCTAGTTACTTATGTAGGGTAAAAACACACACACACACACACACACACTACAATACTATTTAGGCGATGAGTAGATATCTCCTCATCGCCTAAATAGTGTTACAAATCACGGCATTGGCATGCGGCATCGCGTTCGCTGGCACGTGATGCTCGCTCATTGTGTTTCTTGGACGATGCCATATTGGCTAGAAAATGAGTAGAAAAAAAAGATATTGATGGCGGCCAGTTAAAAAATATGTAGATAAATGTTTTTACATTACTCCGACAGCTATTAAGAGGTAATGCGGGTAGTCGTTTCTGCATAGAAGCGCTCTCGCCTGTTTTTTTCTGGTTAATGACCATAAAGCAATTATTTTTACAGAATAATAAATATTAACTATTTGAAAGTATGTCCCTATGTTTTCCTTTTTGATGATACATTATTTTTATAAGCACTAGAACCCTCCAAAAATGGCAATTTAAACCGCTGTCAACAGAGGCCTAATGTACAAATTTGACAAAATTTGTCTATTATTTGGTTATTAGTTTTTTATTTAGAGAGTATATTGTTAAGAAAATCTAATACCTACTGTTCCATAAGAAACAGTTGTTGTTGATTTAATGAGACCGGTATATTTTTAATCAAATAGTTGAGATTATTAGAAAGTATTGTCAATGAACTACAAATAGATAAATCTAGATGTGACAAAAGAATCGATTCATTCAAGTAACATTCAGTTCAAAATCGATCCATGTTGAATTGGATAAAAGGGGATAATATTATTAGAGGATGAGATTTATAATGAAATTCAGGATAATATAAGTTTACAACAAAAACATTGATCGGATTGGATTTATAAAACATTAATCCTAATCACAAACACTTCTTTTAAATATTATAATTTTTGAGGATTTTGGTGTTTTGCAAATAACCTATAGTAAACGTTATTCTTAGTGAAAACTTTAATTTATTTAAAAAAAACTGATTTCTTAGATCGATATACTTAGTAGGAGTGTTAGAGTAAAAATTGAAGCAAAATTATCTTTAGTAGACCATGTACATATTTACGCCGATTTGAACCTACAACATATTTTTTTATCCGATCAATACAATGAATATTTGATTGTTTATAGTTAAACCAAAATTGGTCAATTTCGAATATCTAAATTAAAACGATGTTTCATTGCGTTTTAGTCACATTACTATTAGATATAGTTTGGCAATATTTTTTAACGAAATGATAGTGAGAAGTATAATTTTACTGCACGTACCCTCTGGCCACTAGGTTAACTGTTTTTTGACAGCTGCCTTAGAACGTAACTATTCCAGATTACGTAAAAGTTAATTTTAAAATGCGTTATAATATAAATATATAAACTGCCTTATCTTTTTGAATTATCTTATTTATGACTTCTTACAGACATTATCCACCAGTTACTACCAGTTCTTATTAGGTTGAAGCTACAGTAGGCAGCGATTTGCGATGCGACTGGAAGAGCGAAACGAGATAAACATGGTATGGCTACATTATAAGCGAAAATCCGGCGTATATTCGGCGATGACGTGGCACAGTACACATGCTATACAACAAATTAGCAAGAGCTTCATGCGGCTACCTATAAAAAGAGAAAAACAGCGATTTCGCTGAATATTCGGTAGTTCATCATATTTTAATGATCTTAAAATCATTCGCGGCGTCTCCTTGTCAAGGTAGCTACATAGAGGGAGCACACACAGGCGACACATGCGACGCGTGCGGCGCGCGAGAGGGGAGGTCGTTTGGTTCGCGGCATTCACACAGCCGATAGGTTGCTATAGCTTTGTGCAAATATGTATTTTTTTCAATGGCTTTGTAAAAACCAAACCTTGTATTTTTGCTTGAAAGCTCTTACCTCAAGTACTAACTATTTTTGAAAAAGGGATTGTGTTGGATTCACGAAATAAATAAAGAGCGCAGTAAATATGGATAATTTTTAGCCATCCATATTGCAGGACATGCTTGTATTTCGAATACAAACAACTCAACGTCCATCGTAGATAAACCTCTAGAAGAGCGATTAAAACAAAATGGTTTGAACGTGTCGCAGCGTCATGAGCGAGCGCCGAGTGCACAAGTGTTGCTCCCGTCTCCCGCACCCCGCTCCTCAGTCCGATGTCCGTAGCGTGATTATGTAGCCACTTGACAGCGGACCCACTAAAAATGTAACTTTGAACTTCTCGCAAAATAAATCGCTCATTCATTTAAATTCGCTCAAATAATGTAGCCACTTAATATAACTGACGAGCATTTGTTTTTTACGTTCTGAAGTACAGTTGTACTGTAGCCGCTATCATAACAAAGATTCAATTTGAATCGGTAGTTTTCTTAGAATACGATCAAATCATCCATCGCGATTTACTATGCGCATAATGTAGCCACACGCATATTTAGTAGCAGTATTGAACTACTCGTGCAAGTGAGAAATTTTCTAATAAATTCGCTTCAATTTCGCTGATATGTTGATGTAGCCGATGCCGTAATTACAGTAATGTTGTTCCTATCGCATAAAGAAATCAGAGATCGCTAGTAATATTTGATGTACGGTGTAGCCATATACGTGAGCATTCATTTATTTGTTTTAATCGCTCACGTGTCGCAGGTCGCGTCGCGGCCTAATGTAGCCTCAGCCTTAGGCGACGTAGGATGCAAGAGCGAGCGAAGGGCACCCCGAGGTTAGGTTTGGTTAGGTTACTTTAAACCCTTTACGCAGAAATAGCTCCGTCGACATAGGATGCAAGAGCGAGGGAGAACTGATTTGGCCCAGGCGAAACTAGTTCATCCTAAAATCGGGTTTGGCCGTTAACATATACACTGCTTAACAAAGTCTACTTAAGCCAACTATATCAACTTATTAAAGAAAACTCTTTTGAGAAAGTACAGCCCACAAAATTTTGTAAATGTTGGTTGAACCTACGTTAAAATATGTTCGAAATTTAAAAAAAAAAACTAATACGCAAAATAATTTTGGAATAAGACATCACCCTGGTCGCAGCGTACAACGTTTTGAAACGTTATAACTCTTAATCAGTTTTTTTCTTGTGAAAATAATTTTCGGCTTTCTTGTAACTTTTGTGAATCTGGAGTGTCATGTCCAGTCGTCATTTAACGCGGAACAATACCGAGACGAGAATGTACCTTTGGTCATCTCTCACCGACAACAGTATGGCCAAGATTTCATAGTCATGCAAGATAATGCGCGTGCACATACCTACAGCCAGATTGGTAATGAATGTGGTCTGCGAGAGAACAATATCATGCTATTAGAGTGGCCTGTTGAGTCCGCTGTTCTCAATCCCATATGTGGGATTTGCTCTGGAGAGAGCGTTCAGTGACCTTCCCCGAAATATTAACATGGAAGAAGAGCTTTTTGCACATCTTGCTAGAGTCATCATCTGCCCAGCCTTTTCCCTACTATGTTGGGGTCGGCTTCCAGTCCAACCGGATGCAGCTGAATACCAGTATTTTATACCACATCTTGCTAGAGTATGGAGCGATATTCCACAGAGAACAATCGACAACCTGCTTTCCGTCACATTGTAACTTCACAATAATTTCCAGTTTAGTGTAGGCTATCGGTATTCCTCGAAAGGTCGAGGTAAAGAGGTAATCTCTATAACATAACATAATCAGCGTATAATGTTCCCACTGCTGGGACACAGGCCTCCTCTCAGTGAGAGGGAGTGGGCCGTTATCCACCACGCGGGCCCAGTGCGGGTTGGCGACTCCCTGTAAATACTGATCCAATTACAAAAAATAATCACTGATAGAATGCTTTATTTACTATTTCCAAGTGGCATTGATACTTTTCATGCCAAAAAATTCACAGTTCCTGTGGGAATTTCTATGCAAGTGAAGCTATGGGGCACAGCTAGTCCTGATAATGGAAGCCTATTTTGGCTATGTTACGAGCCGTATGATGACAAAAAATACGTCCATACTAAGCTGACGCTTATCGAGTTATCGTATCGGCGGCGGGCGTGTCTTATCCGCATTGATGGCCGGGAAAAATCCACTAGAGATGGGATGCGGTGTTTCACGTATTAAATTCTTGAGTTTGGACTTTCCAGACTCGATCAGCGATCAAGTTTGAGCACCGTAGGTTAGGATGGGCAAGATGCACACGTCGATGAGTTTGCGCTTCAGGGTTAAAGGTTCACCGGCGACATCATGGACCAGTTCTTTCAGGCTAAAATTCATTCACTGATAGACAACTCACAGCTTAAATCGCTGGGTCTAAGTGTATGAAGTGTGCAACGATGTATGTTTGGCACAAGAGTTCCATAAATAGCGAAAGTGAGGAAGGAAGGATTTCTGAAAATTCATCCCTTAAAGTAGTTAAATAGGAGATGAAAATTTGAATGGAATTACGTCAAGTTTGCCGATGGGAAACCCCATCGGGCACACGGATTGCTTACAAGCATCCGTGTGATTATACATACGTAATCGCCTACGTCTTTTCGTATTTCCAATGTTAAACAAAAATAGCCGAGCGTATTCTAGTTTCGTAGCACCTACTGCAGTATTACACAGAACAGGGAAGTATGGCAGACGAAAGGGGAGGCCTGTACCTAGCTGTGGGTGATTCCGGGTTGAAATGACGATGTTGACTGTACTAGAGTATTATATTATCTGTGACTGTAGTATCTTGTATAACATAGAAGATTGTTAAGTACGCCTACGTCGTGATTGTAGTCTCCGCTGTTTTGTCGCATGTTTTTTTTTTAAGAATGAGTTATGGTATCGTATCTTCTGATTCAAAAGAAATACGATAGAAGTTTTTATTAATTTGTAATATTGTAAATTCTTAAAGCCGTAGCATTTAGGTACTTTAGCCATGTATGTATGACCAGTTCTAGTTTGAAATCCGTCTGATCTGAACTAAAATTTGTACCGTGTGTCAGGAATTAGATGGGAATTAGAGCGTTAGTAGCCCGTTCCATACGCATATTCTTCTGGAAAATAATTGCCAAGAAACTTCATCTCTGCTTATGATTTCATAAATAATATTATTCTTGCATGTTTATTAATAACAAAAACATAGCAAAATGCGACAAAAACCTAACGATTGATTTCTAGCTCTTCTTTATGAAGAAATACGAAGTTTTCTTTTGGACATGTAATAATGAAAACAAACTCCACGATGTCCTTTGTTACGCTCAGGAGTTTTCCCATGGTTTCTGCCAGCCCTACCTACCCACTACCTTCAAGTCTGCACAGAGCAGTCCGGTGAGGAGTGGGCTAACACTGTTTTCTACTGGTCTACATTTCCAGCAGTCTAGCGCAGGCGTAGTAATGCGTTACAATTCAAAAGTAAAGAACTTCGTCATCCTCAAAAAACTATTATTCAAATGAAGTGAAGTCAGCTTTTTACTTAACTGGTATTACATAAATAACTTCAAAAGAATCAATGTGGAACAAAGCGTCATAGAAACCAATTTAACTAAGTAGGTACACAGGGATACTAAGTTATCAATCGCTGCCATTGCAGGGGAGTACCGACTTGCCCATTGTCCTTTTTTATTTACGGCCACCACTGTTTCCTTTTATTTTGATGTCTTTCAAAACAAGACTTTAATACTCACCTTTTCGAATTAATAATGCATATTATTTTAATCTACTGTGATATGACTGTATGTAGAGCTATGCGCTCTTGCAGTACCGGCTAGGCTTGTACCACTAAGATGACGGAGATGGATACCCGAGATCACCAAATCCAATTATTATATTTCATATAATATGATTATCATAATCAATTATATTAGCCAAATGGTTTACATTATTCCAGTCCAGCGGTCCAGCCCAGCGATCCAATTCAATTCTGGACTGCAACTGGAATTATCTGAGCAGTATTTTGAATCGAGTGAGATATCCAGTTCAATAACTGAATTGGCGGTCCACTTTTTAGTCAACCGCGCCTGGAATCGTCTAGACAGCAATGCCGCTCCATTGTATTTTGTATAATACAAAATACAGGTACCCAATTTCTTGTCATCATTCTTCCGTTCGTTTGTTTGTTTCTAGGTATTTTTTTTTTATTGTTCAACGTAGCAAACTTGTAAATAGCCTTAAATTTCATGTTGTTTACGAACACTGTATAAGTTAGCTGTAAGTTTATTTTCTTAAAATGATTACTACTTATAATCATTTTATTTTCTATTTAAAAAAATCAACAGCTTTTAGATTACTAGATTACTATTGACGGCATCCAGTACACAGTCCAGTTCTGAATTGACCTTACTGGATCTAGGGACTGGAATAATGTCAACAGGGCATTACACGTGTCTAATCGCGCTTACCTACTTATGAAACTAAATATATTTATCTGAAAAAATGACAAATAATAGGTAGATACACTTAAAGTTAAAGTGAGGGCTTATATTTTATTTATTGTAGGCTTAAAAAGATAGTCTTATAGCCTATACTGACTTGTAAAGCTACTTACTCTTTAGTATCAAATAATGTTAATGTGTGGGTACCTGGTTGGACTGGGCGGCGGGTAGCTGGTGCCGCGGTGGTCCGGGCTCAGGTAGTGCTGATGTTGCTGCTGGGCTGTCAAACGGTTCCTCTGCAGCAACTCCTGGTGCGATTGATACAGCTTCTCGGAGGCTGACTGAGGACTGGGGCTTAATACGGCCCAATGAAAGAAAAATATTATAAAGACGCCTTTGCAACAGTAATTTAAAAAAGCGCTTATCCTAGTTTTTGTTTTTTTCTTGTGTAGTTTATAGAAAGTAGCAGCGTTTGCTTTATCCGCGTTGATGTCAAGTCTATTATATACCTAGTCTTGCCATAAATATTGTCACGGAGAAAAATTTTTTTTTTTTTATTGCAAATAATATTTATTACTTTTACAGTGTGTTAGTTTAATACATAAATATAAAACAATTTAAAATATAAAAAGCTTATTCGAAGTGGTCTCCATTGGCTGCAATACAGTCCTTTAAACGTTGAGGCCAGTTATCAATAGAAGTACGCACTCTTTCCATGAAAAAATTCTTCACTGCCAATCGTATGGATTGTTTTAGGGACTCCAAATTATCATGGCATTTAGAGCAAGCCGTACTCTTTAAAACTGACCATAAATCATAATCCAGCGGATTAAGATCGGGACTTGACGACGGCCAGTCTTCAGCTCTGATGAAGTCCGAAACGTTCACTTTCAACCAAGACTGCGTGGACCGAGCTTTATGACCCGGCGCCGAGTCTTGTTGGAAGGACCATACTTGGTTATTGAACATGGTGTTGTTAAGGGGCTTAACTACCTTCTCAAGAATGGTATCTTGATACACTTGTGTCGATGTTTTGATACCTTTTTCACAAAAATATGGCTCAGTCACTCCTTCATAGGTAACACCCCACCAAACCATCACTGAAGTCGGATAATGCCCACGTTGCACTCTGTCGACTAATTGGGAAGCTTCCTTAGGGCTTTGAGCATAAATACGATCATTTTGTTTGTTAAAATGTTGCTCAATTGTAAAGATTTTCTCATCCGTAAACATAATTTTTCTGTGACCTCCCTTTGCGTACCGTTTCAGTAGTTGTTTCGATTTTACCACCATATTATTTTTTAAATTATCAGTTAAAAAATGACCAGTGCGTCTCTTATAGGCTGCAAGTCCTAAGTCATCTTTTAAAATACGCGACATGGTTCTGGGTGCTATTTTCATCTCCCGAGATAAAATCTTTTGCTTTCGGACAGGATTTCTTCGAATTCTTTCCCTTACTGCTTTGACCACCTTTTTCGTACGAACACTACGTGGACGGCCAGATCTTTTTCTGTCACAAACAGAGGAGGTCTCATTGTACCTATTAATAGCCCGGTACACAAACATTTAACTAAATACCAAGCGTATGGAGAGTTTTAAAAATTGCATTTGGCTCCATACCAACTTTGTGTAATGCAATCACGGCGATTCGGTTCTCTTTATCACCCCACTCCATTTTAATATCGCAAAATATTGTAAAATGTATTGGCGCCAAAATTAGAAAACTCAATGAACAATCGTATAAAAATGACAGATTCCAAATTCAAACGTAATATCTTTCTTATTTTTAATTGTAACAGTATTTATGGCCAGACTGTGTATAGTCGCCTATTGACATCTCCACTACCAGAGGAGAGGCATCGTCAATGAGTTGTCAAGTCATGCCAGAGACAACGCTGAAATTGTGTGAAAGTGCCTGTAATTGCATTTGCATCCATATCTTACAAAACGAAAAGCAACGCTGCTCTGGGGCAGAAATAGGTATGACATGGTAGTAATTCTCCGGAAGAGTTTGTTCATAAAGATTTGTTAAACTACCTCTTCTAATCAGAATTTATTATGTTTCTGTTACCTCTGTTGCGGGCGCGGCGGCGACGAGTCGAAGGTCAGGTCCGGCAGACTGTGCACAAGTGCCATCACCACGTTCTGCGGCTGAACTCGTAATGTGTTTCGACTGGCGCTTGAACTACGAGAGGGCACCGGCGGCGGAGTCTTGTGCGGCGGCGTCTTGTGTGGCGATGAGTGTTGTAACACCACCAGCGGCTGGCAAAAATGAAACAGGAATTGAATACTTATAAATTGATCAACTTTTACTTGAAAACCTAACTTTGAAAACTTTAAATAAACAGCTGTTCCATACAAAATATCAATGGATAACAACAACAACTTACCAATCCGATTTAAAATGTACAAAACAGCAGTTTTTTTTCGATATTTTAGAACAGGTCCCATACAAGTGGGAGCATTGTGTTAACCATGTAATTAAAGTCAAGGACCAATACTACAAACATGACAGAATTCTAGATGATGGCTGCTTCGAAAGTGAAGAATCAAGTTCTAGTGATGTTAATAAGTGATTGATTTATAATTTTGATAAATCTTGCTTATAATAAATAGTAGTAAGTTTATTAGGTACCTAATATTTTATTTTGTAAAGTCATCATATTCTAATAAAAAATCACCACATGTTCACCATTAACCACTGTGACGTCACATAACTTGAGGCGTTACCCCAACCAAAGAACCTTGAGCATTCGTTCCCCTCCTTGCGACAGAGACAGAGAGCGACACGACTTCCTCGTACGAAAAGGAGCGTACTGCCGCTCGCACCCTGCGCACGCCCCTTTATCATAGAACTCGCACAATTTTTGGAATTATTTTAATAAAAAAAGAATAGCGATATTTTTAAATAAATTAAAACGTGGATTATTTAGATTTTTAAATTATCTATCCATTGGTGAAATCCTCAAATTAATAGAACGTCAACTTTAGCAAAAGTGAATGTAATCAATAATTTTAGTCACTTTTTAAAAGAAGATTTTAAATGTATTAGTAACATATAAAAACAAATAATAACGTGCAATGTCATGATAGGATATCGAACATTAATAATGTGCTTTCAGATGTAGTTTATTTCTCAAAATTATTGGGTTAATAGCCTCTGAATAACGAAGAAAAACGCGGTTTTGGTCGGGGTACCGCCTTAAGAACTGTCCAGTGCACATTTCGCCTCTTGTGTAATCACGCTACGAGAGCCCGCCGCCCGCACCTCTTCCGGTCCCCGTTCTCGTCCTACCCCCACGCCCCTATACCCCCGCCCCTATACCCCCGCAGGCGAGGGCTCAATTAAGAGGTTTGCCTATAATAATGTGTTTGCCGAGAATTACTTCCTGCAAATATTTAATTTATGTTTTCACTTAGCGTTCTTTCTGACTTTTTTTTTCTTTCTGATCGGCTTCTAAAGGTAGCTAGCGTGATGTTAAATAGCCTAGCTTTCCTCGACAATTGGGCTATCAAATGCTAAAATATTTTGCAAATCCATACAAACTTACAAACAAACAAAATACCTCTTCATAATATTAGTATAATAGAATTAGATCGCCAATATTGTATGTTCCGAAATTATTTAATCTAATTATACAGGGTTATTGGAAAAACACCAACAACCTCTTAAGAGGTCATTGTACTTATCATTATGAACAACTTTTACTATGGGACCAAACCTAAAATCGCGAAAAAAAATAATGATGTTCCCTACAGTTTGACGAGTTATACGAACATAAATGTATGGAACAGCTGATTTTTTTTTCGCGATCTCCGGTTTGGTTCCATAGTAAAAGTTGTTCATAATTATGAGTACAATAACCTCTTAAGAGGTTGTTGGTGTTTTTCCAATAACCCTGTATAATTATTTATTTATTATCTATTATACAATGGACTGTACATAAATGTACGGCTACTGAAGCCTTATTAAACAATTCATAAGTAGGTATTTAGTGCGTACGTAAAATATGTAAGGTTTTACCAGTTACCACCTGTGGTACATTATTGGAAATAAATTACACAAGTTAAACTCGGCTAAGTTGTAAAGTCCCTCATTTCACTCGTGAGTTGTGTAATAACAATTAATAACTTACTTTTGTGCTCTAACATGAACTAACATTGTTTCCGTGGTTTTCGGGTTGTTTCTCTGCTCATAGAATTAAAGCTGTTATAATCGGAATGAATTTGGTCCTGAAAGTTTCTACTGGACCCGAAACATTGAACATTTCACATAGGTATTATTAGAACAAAACAATATAAATTGGAAGGGTATGTATGTGATCAAAAATAGTTAGCTTTTCTAATCAGTGCGCGGGGTGATTGCGGGACACACTAACAGTAGGAATAGCTTTCTTTCATTTTGACAGTTCAACAATATTCATTGCGTTCGCGTTATTTAGGTTTAAAGAAACTTTATTCTCAATGAAAACATAACATGTCACTTCTTGAGAACAATACTAATCATAATTAAAATTTACAAAAAGTTCGACATCACCACTTTACAGATTAATCAACATTATTCGAAACCCGATACATTTCTTATTCGTGAGGGTATTTTATTATGAAATTGTGCTCCTTCAAATGTAAGTATTTTTTTGCCATAGTTGGTTCTAGTTTTAGGTAACACCAGTAAAGCTTGCTCGTCGTCGTGTGCTCCATTGAGTATTTTGTTTATATTGGGCAAGTATAATATTTTGTGTGAATGCTTTTCTGATGAAAATACATGTGTTATAAATATATAGTTGTTTTATATTCATTATTTTTGTGTCGTTATATTTTTTTTGTATGGATAGTTAAAAAGCATTTTTATCAATTGGGATATTTAAAGTTCGAACAGTTTTGTTTTTGAAGCATTGCCCCAGATTTCAATTAAATATAAGTAGTAGATGTGGCTTCACTAGGGAGTTATAAATGGTGTACCATAATCTTCGTCCATATCAAATAAAAAAAAAATAAAAAAATACATCGAACTATGTTGCGCAGTGTTCCGACTAGTGTCGAGAGTTTGCTTTCTGTTGTTCGATGTGAGCATTCCAAGTAAGGGAGCTGTCTATTATTAGTCCGGATATTTTTCACATATTTTTAACTGTAGAGGCACGCCGCCGCCGTTAATTGTAAGGGTCACATGGGGAATTATTTAATTTTTTGCCTTAAATATTAGATAAAATGTTTTTGAGGTATTTATTGATAGGAGATTAAACTGAAACCATGTGAATAAAGAATTTAAGTCCTCTTGGGCTTTTGAATGAATATGATTGATGGAAGATGTAAGACGACCATGTAACCTTATTTCGTCGATAGTTTTTAGTTTGACTTTACATCATATTGGCATACAAAGGTTAAGGATATTTGTTAATGTATTATGAAATACTTTATAATTATCATTCAAATATTGGTTTTTAGGTAGAATTTTATTCCAATCGTGTTCATTTAATTTAGACTTAAATTTTAAAATGTTCATGTTGTTATATAATCTTTTTTTAACGTACCAAGTTGTTTGTGTAGCTAAAAGTGGTTTTGGTATGGTGATGTGTATAATTGTTCCGCTATGATCTGAAAAACCTAGTTCCTCTACTGTTGTATATTTTATTTGTGTTAGTGTTTGTAAATATCAAGTCTAAACATGTAGATGTAGTTTGTGTAATTCGTGTAGGTGTTTTTATGTGTTGTGTAAGTTTATATTCTAACATTAGGTCTAGAAATTGACTAGTTTTTACACTTTTCTCTAAGATATTTATATTAAAGTCTCCACCTATAATTATATTAAATTTAAAATACTTATTATTTATATAATCTACGATACATTTTAACTGGCTAATAAATATTTCTTCCTCTCTTCTATTCCAATATAAAGTTACTAATAATATGTTTTCATTGGGTAACTCGATTGCACATACTTCTAAAATATATTCTATGGACATAGTCGTTATATCGTTTCTCTCTTTGAACTTTGCTACCCAAGACTAAATAAAGTTGATCGATGGTCCATCACGTAATCAACGAATATCGTAACGATGACTAAGTCGAGGACGTGTTTTAGTAAGCAAAAATCCACTTGAAATGTAATGGCAAAAGCGCGGTGCACTCCACATCGGCGCTCCATGGCAGTTTAAAAAATTCGCAGAGCTTACGCTTTCAACAACGCCCCCCCCCCGCGCCACTCTAACGTGTTGCGTTCAGAAATTACATTTGTTCAAACTTTTAAATCTGCCACTGGAGGTATCCAGGAAATAATAGATAACATCTCTTTTCAAAGTCTCTTTTCTAAGATTCAACGTAAATACAGGGTGCTATTTACGTTACGTTACGTATTTACGTTGAATCTTCTAGTGAGATGTTATCTATTATTTCCTTCGAAGCAGGCAATGTAAAATGTTACTGGAAATAAAGAAAAAGTAGGGTTCTGGCTTAGATTAAATTAATTATTATACGAGTATTGCAGCAATGCTTGGCCATTTCAATGTAATTTGATATTGGCATTGATCGGCGAGGTAGTGAAGTTTCATTAGTGGTAATAGAGTGGCCACAGGAATCATTAATGAACACCATAATTGAACTATGTCGGTGTGTTAGTTGCATAGAGGTACGCCTAGACTGCGGTGATATTTCGAGGCAATCGTGTAACCCCCCTGAAATCCCAATTATTTTTTCGTTTCTTGTCTGTTTGTTTGAGCACGCATAATTTCAAGATTAAAAAATAAGTTCATTTAAATGTGTAAGTACTTATCTCTAATTTATTGCGAGTCTTCCTTCTATATGTGTGGTGTTTAGAGTACTTACCGCTCTCATCGTCATCATCAACCTAACCTTTTCCCAACTATTGGGGTCGGCTTCTAGAGTACTTACTGCTCTATTGAGGTATATTAATTATTAGAGCTCAAACAGGGCTTCGTGGCTAAATAATAACAGCCGTATGAGTCTATTGAAGGTTCGTGGATTGGTGACCATCCATTATATATCGAGACCCCTCCGTGCCTCGGAAAGCACGCGAAGCCATTGGTCTCAGGTGTCATGCGCAGATCTTTGACAGTCGTTACGGGTAGTCAGAACCCAAAAGGCTGACAACCAGTCTTGCTAAGGGGTATCCTGTTACCCAGTAATTGGGTTGTGGAGGTTAGACAGGTAGCCGCTCCATTTAAAAAACTGGTATTCAGCTGCATCCGGTTAGACTGGAAGCCGACCCCAACATAGTTGGGAAAAGGCTAGGCAGATAGTTTTTTTTTTTTTAATAAAAACTAACTTACCGGTGGTGGTTGCTGCGTGTGGACCACTGTTTCCGACTCACTCTCGCTGACTACGTTGACTGTTATTGACGTCACTCCTGTAAAAACCACTTGCATTACCTTCTATTACCCATCGCTTCTTACATGTTTTAAAACTATGATACATCCAAATCTTCATGTTTTTTTATTGCGACTTGGATTGGATTATACAGGGTGGCGGGACATCGACGCGCAAACTGCAACCATGAATTCAGCACAGGATTCTAGACCCCCTAGTGAAGAAAGTTTTCGTCAGTTATAAAAAAAAACAGCTGTGTAAAGACCTAGAAAAGTGCAATACCTACGCGGTCAAAATGTATGGAACAGCAATTTTTTTTTTAATAACCGACGAATAATTTTGTCGCAGGTTTAGAATCATGTACTGAATCCATGGTAACCGGTTCCGCGTCGGTGTCCCCGCCACCCTGTATTAGGATATCTTAAAGTATGGGAAAATGTTTGCTAATGGTCCTTGGTGACTCTATTTTCCTGAACAGAAAAAAATGTGGCAGTGGTCTATACCTAGTCGTTTCACACTTATTTTACATGCATAACCAGCCTATAATGTTCCCACTGCTGGGACACAGAATAATTTACATAATAATTATGATAGCAGAAACCTCATTGTAACGAAAGTAGGTAAATATAACTGTGATTTCATAGTGATGCAACATTAGAGGTAAAATAACTGAAGGGAACTGTACCTACTCTACCTACCTATCAATAATTGGAATTCCTGCATTCGGACGCATGAGGGATTCGTCAACTCGTCCTACATGCCTACGGCCTATTTGGGACGACTTGACGAAATTTATTTTGATTTCCGTCAAGTCGTCCCAAATGGGCCGTAGGCATGTAGGACGAGTTGACGAATCACTCGGACGGATTCCCTGTAGCATGATGACAGCGATGCGGACGAGTACTTCGACGCCAAAGTGTCCTTTTGTTTGTATATATTTGTATACTTAGTCGTTAGTTAGTCATTTAATTTCGTACCTAGTGTAAATAGTAATAAAATATGTCTGAAGATTAAATGGCATTGAAAGGTATGTATTACTATCGATGAATGTAGTAAGTAGCATGTTTTACGTCCATAATTACATCTATCAACTTTTTTCTATAGACCAACTAAGTTCCCAAGCAAAAGGGACCGTCGAAAGGGCGGGGAAAGTCATATCAATCGACATTGCCCGACTGACCTTTACCCCATGACCATTATTCAGTCGGCTTTTGTATGTAGTCGACAATGTATCTAAAGTGAAACAAAAACCTACTTGCCGTAAAACTCTAATAATGGGTATAAAACCACCTATCCTATTATCGATGACAGGGTGTAAAAAGACACATCATATAGCCGTCAACTACGCATTCTGTACATCAAACTAAGTAACACTGCATAAAAGATAATTGCTGGGAAACGACTTTTGATTTTGGTGTAAAAATTTACTGTTTGCGGTAGTGCGCAATGCAACACACGCAAAACATTGTGCGTATGGGTGCATGCAACGGTACAGGAGTTTTGGGGCTATTTAAAGTTGTGTTACGTATAACATTACAACTTGTTTTCGAAGTTGGAATTTTGACCTTCAATATCTCCGTAACCAGAAGGTTCCCAGGTATGGTTCAGTACAAAAAAATATTACAATGATGGGGAGTACAAGTGACTTTCGGATTCGTTAAGTGTCTTTTTACACCTGTTACAAAATATACCCCTTTATTCATAAACGTTGCTTAAAGTTGAGTAGTGATTCGCTACTAGTACCATACATTTACGAGTATGCCGTTTGAAAGTCACTTAACTGAATCATCGTTTATAAATAAACCCAATAATATTAACGTTGAATCTTAACTAATGAGATAGTTATCTATTATTTTCTTCGAAGCACGCAATGTATAATGTTACTGGAAATAAAACCACTTCCTTTGTTTAATAAAACTCGTAGCTACAATGTTGCCATACAAAAAGATGTAGGTCAAAAGCTCTGCTTCCACCCTAGCCTCTGGACTCATGAGACAAGAAAGGGCCAGAAGGCTAAAAACCATCAGCATCAGTGGTTAAAGCTAAATAGTAAATTGCCAACAGAGCACACAGACGAATCTGTGGCCGTAGCTAAAGCCGGCATTATCGACACTTTCCATACAAACCAAGCGTGTCACCGTTTTCTTGAACTTTGAGATAAATGATGTATAGAAACTAGCGAATCAGACTACTTTACTAACAGCTTAACACGGTTACGTTAGCTCTATCTTCAGATACGGTGTAATATTCTGGGGCTATTAAAGTCAAGACGCGCGCTTTCTTTGCTCAAAAACGTTGCATCATGGCTATATTTAAATTATGTGAAACTGACTCCTGTAAGCCATTTTTTAAAAAGATGAACGTATTAACACTGTCATGTGTCTATATATTTGAGGCCGCAGTATTTGTCAAAAATAATATTTACATGTATAATTACCTACTACACGCGTAAGGACAAATTGCGCACAGTAGCTAGGAAGACTCATCTAATGCATGAAAGTATCTTTTGTACAGCTTCAAGTATCTTTAATAATATTCCGGGGCCTCTCAGAATAATACGGAAATAAAAAAAAAATAAGAATCTCCATGATCTGTTAGTAGACAAGTGCTACTACTCTATAAAAGACTTCCTATCAGACAAATCACTGCTCCAATACAGTCCCCCTCAGTCATGATGCGTTCAGTGACCCACTGATGTGTACCTACTCAAATTCGTTCCGTTTTTATTTTTATCTTTTTTATATGACATCTTAATAATTTGTAACAATAATGTAAGTAAATTTAATTTAATTTATATGTACTTATCTATTGTATGCCCTAAGGGCGGGATATAGCTGATCACAATTAAATTATTTAAGATGTGTATTATGTACCTACCTATGATCCACAATAAATATATTGATTGATTGATTAAAACTGACAGCTTTGAATGGCCTGTCCGTAACTGTCGGCTTCACGAATGGTATTTACCTACTACGTGATAGATAGGTACTGCCATCTCTAGACGCTGCAGGCGTAGTGATCTATGCTCTGTGACTGCCGAGCTCAGTCGAAGTCGGAAAGGTCAGTCTATCAGTCGAATTTATTACAGTATTACAAAATGGAAACATTTCAATTTTGTTGACATATTGATTATTAATACAAACTGAGAAGCTTCTCTGAGTGCGTCAGTTTGTATTCTGTTACTGAAAATGACTTACCGTCGTCGGGGTTGAGTGGCGGTATGACGTGCTCGACGGAGGTGCCCGCTTTATAATTATATCTGCTGGGCCCCGGCTGCGGCTCGTCGTGGGAAGCAGCGCTGCAATTGCCAATTAAACAGTAAGTACTGAATATTTTTTTACACTTTCCATTTTGGTACTAAACCCCAATATTAAAATTTTGTACAATTTGGTCCCTCTTTCTGTCAAAGTAATTAATGTAAGAAACGATTCAAATTAGCATTATGTATTTTTTTAGTTCGAAGGCCAAAACCCTGTTTTTTACATTTCTATGCCAAAACCCGATAATAAAAAAAAAACTATGATTTGTCACATTAACTATTATAAACAAACAACTATAATTTGTGTTCCTAATATCTAAATTATAATTAACGATATAAATAAACACGTCATACTTACCTCGTTGATTGGTGGAAACTGGACAGTCTTGAATTTCTGGAGCTGCCACCGGTCGAATTTCGCTTCATCGGGTACCGAAGTCCGTGTGGGAATTGCCGACCTCCGTGACTTGTGGATAACTCTCCTTCAAAACCATAATGATAATCAGTCACGTCATTAAAACTTTTGAACTACATTACCAGGTCGTTGACATGGCACAAAGAATTTAAGAAAAAAATCGACTATGTATGTAGGGCTTCTGTCTCAATTATGTCAAAATATCCATGGCCCCATAGGTATTCCTAATAAACGGCCGCGTAGGTACTGAAATTGATAATAATAAAAAACGAACAGTAAAAGTTTGAAAGTTAGACCACGTTTGCACAGACGAAAAAATATCGCGGTGGGTTTTATCGCGCTCTGGATTTTAAACTCTCGGTGTTGAGACGAGTGTTGAGAATCACAACACGTCAAAAAAACACTTGGATTTTCAACTCTCGGCGCGAAGCAGTGCGTTGGAAACAAAGCGCGCGAAAAAAATTCCCGCCGAAAAAACGCGCCTGAGCTACCTGGGCTAAAAAGTTAAGTGAAACTTTTATAATGATTCAGTTTCTAAACCGGATACTCTTTTTTGATAACCGGATAGATTTTATTTCAAAAAACTTCTATGTAAGTTCCTTAACATTGCTTTTGCTTGAAAGACAAAAATTTCTTCAGAAACCATATAGGAGTTCTGCGTAGGCAGTTTTTGCAAAAGGAGATCTAAAATCAATTAGTTTTTGGGCAGCTTACCCTCGAAAGAATCAGTGTTCATCGATGCTTGTGAGAAGTTGTCGCACTCAGTCGATACTCCCAGGCTTCGGTGGAGCATGGCAGCCACGCGCTCGCGCGCTTCACGGTCGATGTTCAGTTCATCTGAACTTTGCTTTGCACCCTGAAAGAAATCACCTTAATTAACGCTTCTCAGCATTCTTACAACTTGAAGTGAAATGAAAAATGCAACAGGGGAATGCAATCATTGGCACAGTCTGCCGAGTCCTTAAATCGACTCCGAACTCAAGTCGGGCGAACGAAAGAAAAATTGCTAAGACGAGGCTTTTTTTTTTGGGTGGGATATTATCAAATAATGTCTCCCGCTTTGGACGGAGCGAGAGGGCGAATCAGACTTTTACTAACTAAAACCGACCCGTGTTCCTTCAGTTGCCTGTGCGAGGGGCCACGGTATCTCTTTCGAACAATCCGTGACCCTGGTAGGCATCGGCCCTAGCGGACCCCGTCAGTTAGTGCTGACATCTCTTTGAGGCGCGCGTGGAATCCAACGCGCCGTCGGCCCTGCCTGTCCTAACGCCTGGTCCTTACCGGACGGCGAGCTGCCCATTGCTCGCCGTCCGCAAGCCTGCGCCTACGGTGGCCGGGAATCGGCTATTGATTCCCGACGCCCAGGGCGTCACCTACGGCGACTAGGGGCCGGACGCGAGAGATCGCCGCTTCCGATCGCTGCAGTAAGAACGCGGCGGTGCTCTGCCCAAGCTGGGCAGACCTCCACCGTATGCTCCTCCGTGTCCACCGGGCGACCCACACAATGGTGATACCCGGGCGTTTCCCCCCGCCTTATCTGGAACAGGAACCTCCCGAAGCAGCCGTGTCCGGTGACGATCTGCGTCAGGTGGAAAGTGAGGATTCCGTGGTGCCTCTCCAGCCACTCCTCAAAGAGGGGACTTATCGCCGCAATTGTGGCGTGGGCACGTCACATTGCGGCGATAAGCACTGGGGTGCGACAGTTGAACTCTCCATGTCACCATGAGATCCCGCCGGAGCTCTGTCCGCTGTGCTGCGATTTCTCGCGGCAGCGGAGTTACGCCCCGGCGTTTTGCCTCCTCTCGCCAGCCCCATATGTGGGCGAGGACTTTAGCCTCCAGATCCCATGGCAGCAATCCGGCAAGGAGGCTCGCCGCCTCCCCGGAGACCGTGCGGTATCCCCGGACTAGCCGGACAGCCATGACCCTCTGGGACGCGTTCAACCGCTGGTCGCCACGTCAATGAACGCGCACACACCAGTGCTCAGTGCCAGTGCTTATGTGAGAGCCGGAATAATGGGCTGACAAAATATGAAACGTGCCATCGACACAATAGAAAAAGAAGAATAAGATGCATCTTCAGAGCCAATTGTTACCATGGGATTAGCTCTAAAATAAAGAATTTACTCACCGGCCTGGACGCGCTCGGTATGCTGAGGCCGTAGTCGGAGGACGTATCAACGTCCATTTCCGTGAGATCCCGAGATGGGTTCCTAGTGAACCACATCGCCAGCTCATATGTTAAACGGGCTTCGCGTAGTTTATGTTCCCAACTCTGGAAATTTATAACTCGTTATTATTCGTATTATGAAAACGATAAAGTAATACTTACTTGAATTATAAATCTCCCACCTTCAGTGTGCCTTGTGCGTTGGGATCCTTTGATGATTCCGATAAACTAAAGGCGACGAGTGATGAGCCAACATCATCAATGGCCACAAACACTAAGGATCCGTATTCCTTTGGATTGCGTGGGCTAATTTTCGGGTATAATACAAGCTTTTCAATGAAGAACTTTGGCCTGTGAAACAAACAATTTATGGGTAATTCGCAGAGCAAGCAACAGTTAACGCTTTGGGTTTAATTCGCTTAAAAGTTAGATATTTACCTTATTAGTTTGTACTGATGTAGACTGCCCTTAGAGAGCTTCTTGCAAATGAGGAGCATATCAGTAAGTAGGTATACTCGTACTTCCATCTGTGGAAAATCTGTATTTTTAGACCTCTTCAGGATGATATTACCATTCGTTCGGGCTCGAGAATGTATGCGTAACGCAGACGCCTGGACCAGCGCTATCTTGGCGTCGTTCCCTGGTAGATGCAATGCAATGTATGCAATAGTTAACGCCGACTTGAAAATGGCGTTGGCTGCATCTGCGTGACGCTAGCACAGCAATCATCTAACATAAAGCTCAAATGCAGAATTGTGTGACAACATCCTCAACAAAAGGACAAAAGAAGGAAAATACGTCATATTAGTTTCACAAAAGAAGTGTGAGTATTCGCGTGGTAAAATGAGTGATTTTTCAATAGGCCTCATTTCCATTTTCCACATTGGAGATTTCGACGGAAACAAAAACTGCAACTCTTCTTCCTTGCAAAGTATGAGGTATGTGAACGTAAACGAGGCAAAAGGAGTATGTAAGGAACGTAGCCGGTGGCGTTCTATAGTTTCTGTCCCATGGGAGGAAGGCGTGAGTTACGTATTTAATGTATGGAAATATGGCCTTTTGAAAGAACACTCCTATTGTAACAAATAATTCGCACCCGTGCAACATGAAGAGCCTAATGCATAAATTAATTGAGTAATAATATATTTCATTGTATAAGGCTACTCGCTCTTAAAAGGGTGTGTTCGCGACCCGATGCAATTTTTATTGCTGGCAAACAATACACTTTTCATATGAACTTGAATGATTATGACTATATTAACATCTATTTAAGTACTAATAATAACGGATGCATCCGAAAATGATTACGCAAAGCACGAAAAGAAAGATTAATTTTACTAGTGATCCCTTGATTTTTACTAAAAAAGGAATTTATATCAATGCTGTACTTTTTTAAGTATGTTATATAAGTAATTAGAGACCACTGTTAAAATTATCATTAATTTCTAGTCTTGCCTCCTTAATGTTGTCCTTATAGCGCAAGTCCCCTTGATATATCAGCGTCCTGCTATGATGGGGAGAGCAGTTTATCATTGGCGCTTTGAGATTTAACTGCGCGTACAGACGAAAGCATTTATCCAGTTCATCATCTTTAAAATCCTGAAAAAGAAAAGGCGCGTTTAGGTAACCGCAGGCGCAGTGATAGGTGCATTACACATTGTTTATTTACCTATTTATTTAAACAGAAGATATCTATTCGTCTCTTTTTCACCTTTTCATGCGCGTTGACCCCCCGGGGGGTCGCGCAAATAATTGTGTCTTATTGGTCAAAGCTTGATCTCTTAAGATAGTTATTATATATAGTATTTAATTAGCTTACACGAATAATTTGGTATCTAATATTATAGCTAATATTATTTTAAGTATATTGACGAGATTACTTTGCAAAAAGAGAGAAGAAAGACTTTTCTCTAAAACCTATTGATTCAAATTGATTATTCATTATCTGATAGGTCCAGGATAGGTGGAGGACTTGGACTCATATATTTGCTAATTTTAGTTGTAGTTTTCTTTCTGAAGTTGTATACTGAAAACGATAGAAATACGATTAGGTTTAAACAGAATGAATAGTTATAAATCGTATCTACTTCATTAACATCAAGAAATTGCTATGAAACACGAGTGAGTTGGAGATGAGACGTGCGCTTAGCTTTAAGTAGGTACACACAAAGGCGTTTAGTAATAAATACTAACTTTAAAAGCAACAAATAGAATGAAGTTTTCACAATAAGATGGTTGAAGAAAAGGTCACGACTACTAGGGAAAAATTACGACAAAAATTAAAGAACATTTAACAGTTCATTATAATGAAATATATTTTCAACACACTTGCTCAAAAACTGCCTTTTTTACAATGCATTCTATTGAACACGCGTGCCTTTACTGTACATTCCCGCATTAGTGGGGGAAAGTACGCCACAGATGTACTAGATAAATATAGTAGTCAGAAATGTGCGACTTTATTAAACCTCAGCTAAAAACCTTCATATCTTTTTAAGCCTAAATTTTTTGTGAATACATATAAGTACACTGTGTATATGTGTACTGTGTGTGAGGGTATGCGTGTGTATAAACAACTTTAAATAAATACTGTCTGGTGGCTAACAAGTCAGGCACGAAAAAAGCACATAATATATACGAGCCCATCTGTAATCTGTCACAAATACTTGAAAATACCTGTTATGTTTATGTAATTTTATTTATTTTTTCTTTGCAAGTGTGTTGAAAATCGTCGTTTGATACAAGTGAGCATTTTTCTTACAGATATTCAATTTCACGAAGTCCGTTTGTCTATATTTGTAGTTGTGCATGCACATGCACATTTTTTTAGTGTGCTGGAACGCTCAGTCAGTCATGACCGCGACGCGGTCCGGGTCACTAGTGCTTATTGTGTTCATGTCAGATTTTTACACCGAGTACCGTCAACATAGAAACTAAGCGAACACGCGCCGAAAGGGTTCATAGTGAGGTATAAGATGACGTACGTCAATAGATATACTTTTTTTGTATTACTTTTTTAGATTACTTACTTGACTTTTGGCATTTTAGTTTTTAATTTGCGTTTTTGTCTGTAAAAAAAAACAACTTTTCTTTCTTTCTATATTACTTTATTAACAATTAAAAAATTAATTTGTTACAGGGTCGAAGCATGATAGCTAGCATTCATCTTTTTCTTAAATACGTTCTTAATTGAATGAATTTACCGTATCACATGCAGAGCCTAAAAGTGATTTGACAAATTTCGCAGCGCACAGCGCAGCAACGAAACAACAAAAACTGTTCAACAATTGCATCGAAGAATATAAGCACTGACAAGCTGATAAGTGAAAGCTTGAATCTATTATTATTCAGTAGCAGCGAAACATGGCATAAAACATGTGAACATGTCAAAAAAAAGGAAAAAGAATATTTAAAATATTTGGACCTTGATTTCAAATTAATAATTAATTTGCGAGTTGATTCCGTCGTAACCTACGGTGCCCAGACCTGGTCACTCACCGATTCGAAAAAGTTCTGCCTTGGAGTTTGCCAAAGAGCGATGGAACGCAGCAATCTGGGTGTAAAAAGACAGGACAGAATTGGGATCACCACGTTGCGTTCCAACGAGCATACATCCAGTATGCCAGTAAGGAGGATGGCTGCCAGGCTCTAATGGGATTGGGAGGTCACATCAGCCGTATGCACGATGACCGCTGGGCAAAAGTCTCGACATAATGGGTGCCTGAAGATGGACTGCGCCGCCCAGAATGAGATGGCGAGATGACCTGGACGTGTACCGCGAGGGCTAGTTCGAGGTGGCGCGGGAAAAGACTTCCTGGAGGATTTGGGGAAAGCCGTTGCCCAACTGGGACAGTAAAGGCTAACAAAAAAATAAAATAATAAAAGATGATTCCGACGACAGCAACAGAGACTCCAAATTTAATTATTTTGTTTTTTTTATTGCGCCCTACTTTCATATTTTCCTCTTTACAATATATTTTAAACAATTATTTTCGTTCTTCAAGATTTTTATTGCTAACGCTACCTAGGTTAACGCACACAAATACGCATATCGGGAAACGTCACTACTACAACCGAGGCTGAGCGGACTTCGTGAGATAGATACATCTATAATAACGCTCTCGGCTCCAATCTCGCTTTGAATGTCACGACAAATATTGTGCACTTGCATGAAAATATACTATTATTGAATGCATACCTGTGTCGTACACCTCGTAAATGATTGTACGACCCAATGTATAGTTCTTGGGATAAAATACTAATCCGAATAATGTGGTAGTTGTTTCTGTTTTCTTATTTCGTTGACTTACATACTCATGGCATACCTTTTGATAATCATGATTATTAATTATTTCGGATCACACAAACAACAACAACAAAGTATGGGGCCTCTCAAGATACGTTACACATAGTTTTAAGTTGTTATTTTTTTAAAGTTTGTTACAAACTACTTGTAACAGAATTTAAAAAATTGCGAGTATTATATTATTAGCGTCTCTCAACGTTGCAAGGTTCTACTGTAATTTTTGTTTTGAGGTGATATATTGAAAAAAATGAGGTTTTTCTATTTCGTGTAACTTGTTAAGTATGTGGAATATGGATTTAACATTTTGGTATATGTTTTTGACTCTTTAGTCTAGTATCATGTAAAAGGAATACACGATTCAATGAATTTTTCTCGATACAAAAAAATTGCAAAATTATTTATATTTTTTTTACTTTTTTCGACATCACGGCGCGGCGTTAAAATAGAGAATTATTATCATATCACAGTTTACTCAAAGTAGTTTTAAATTTAATTAATTTATTTTGTTTGAGAAGGAGTAGATTCGTTTTGGCACATACGTCGTTTTATTCCGATCGCACGCACATTAAAGCCGTCACTCTTCTTTTGCGTTTCAAAAGTAATTGCATCACTTTTGCTCGCCAATATAGTAAGTTTTCGAGGATTTTAGATTTTCGATGTAGCGCCTTAACTTCGTATCCAGGATCTTTTTATTGTGAAGTGATTACGTTAGCAATTAAAGAGGTTTTCAAAAATCAAGTTTATGTTTTTTATGGTTACTTTTCCTAATTTTACTTCTGCTTTAGTTTGTTGCTCTGTTATTAAAAATCCTTTTTGTTGTTAGAATAATAATTTTGTCACAAGTCTGCTACTTATAAGTACATTTGCCGAGAACGAGGAAATCTGTTCCACCGTAATACAGTTTAAACTAGTACGGGGAACAGAGTGAATCTGTACGTGTTAACAACCAAAATAAGTACTTACCGAGGCTACCAATACAAACCAAACAAAAATGTTTACTGCTTATTTTTTTACGATGAATTGTGCAAGGTTGTTATGATTATTTGGGTAAATAAAGTTTTTTTTAAAATAAGTAAGTACTCATCTGAGATTGATTTGCAACTGATATTTGAGCAGGTGTTTTGAGAGAGTGAAATTGTATTGTACAGCCAAAATTTGCTTTAGAATTCACGACACAGGGATTTGTTATTTAAAGGAGATTGATTTTTGTCCCATATAAGCTTGGCCCAGAAATGGACATCAATAAAACAAAATGCATTATGAAGCAATAATAGTTTTTCAAAACCCTGTATATTTTTGTTCGTCGCAAAACTTGGTGAAAATTAAATTCAAACTTATTGACATATATTACTATTGTTCAAACCTGTCGATCACGGAGTAATCCACTGTCTTCCAACAGATTGAATTTCACTCAAATCTAACGACCGTATCAGAAATGATTGATTCACTATGCCCCAGTTTAGAGAACGTTGGATCTCCGTTGGAAATCAGGCAAAATCAGAGTTGTTGGGATTGTTATTGTAGCTGAGGTAAACTGCAATGCAAAAATCCATAGCCCAAGAAAGGCGACGTCACTCAGAAATGCAAAAAGATAACCAGAAACACAGCGAATTATATTTATGAACAAATCACAACAAAACATTCATGATGGTGTCACACGCGGCACCACAGAGTTATAAATAAAACAGAAAGCACCAAACCCGGCTGACAAGAAGGGTTATGTTTTTAGCGTATGTCTTTGTATGTTACATAGTAGGTATTACTATGCTCTATGTATGTAGGATTCTTTATTCTTTCATAGCATCCAAATGTCTGTCTGGATGCATTTGAATGATTTACATGTCGTTAGGATTGTGGTGACCGCCGAGCGTAACGCACGTTACTTTCTATCGCAATCCGAGGGATTTTGAAGGAAATTCCTAATTCAATAGGCGGGGTTTCACAAAACATGGCTGACTTTATATCCCAATAGTCGTGAAAAAGTTTTTAGTACATAAGTACGTCCAAATAAACGGGTCGAGGAGACGATTCCAAAAATATCACTGATGGCCCTGGGGTCACCACGGTCATTTATTTATTTTTATTGGTTCACTAACAATAATTGTTTACACTGGTTTATGCTAAAGGTAATATGCAAAAGTGTGTATGAGACAGTGCAACAATCACTCACGGTCATAAGTCATATTTTTGGGATCGTCAAAAATAAAACTAATGGCATATAAGAAGCACTAAATGGTACTCTTTCTAACACACAGTATGTTTCGTATAGAAAAAAAGAAAAATTAAATATTGCGTAGCATTGTTTATCTTTTAATGCTTCCATTAAGTTAGTTTTAACCCCGTGTAAAGCATAAATGACTTATGACAAATGCATGACAACACAGCAATGACGGGCAGTGACAATTAAGGCGCTACCTCGAAAATCTAAAATCCTCGAAACCTACTAAGCGAGCGAAAGTGATGCAATTACTTTTGAAACGCAAAATAAGAACGATGACTATAATGTGCGTGAGCTCGGAATAAACCCCGTATGTGCCAAAACGAATTTACACCTTCTTAAACAAAATAAATTAATTTAATTTAAAACTACTTTAAGTAAACTGTGATATGATAATTCTCTATGTTTTAAAGTAAATTCCATTGAATAACTCTTAAGTGTTACGTCGTGATGTCGAAAAAATAAAAAAAATGATATAACTTTGCAATTCTTTTGTATCGAGAAAAATTCATTGAATCGTGTATTCCTTTTACATGATACTAGACCAGAGTCAAAAAACATATACCAAAATGTTAAATCCCTATTCTACATACAAACCACATTGTTTTCAATATATCACCTTATGAATAATAAAAAAGGTGCTGCCATTACATACTTTAAAGACAGGACTTATGTATTTGTTTAAAAATGAAATTGATACATTAATCAATTATTAAAGATCATCTTCATAACAGTGCAGTTATTATTCAATACGCTTTAAATACAGTTTTGATATTCTATATTAAAAAACATAAAACTTGTAAAAAAAACAAGTCTCGCAACTCAGTTCTTCTACCGTAAAAATTTGTGAGATCCATGTAATACCAAGTCAGTTAATTTATTCAGTCCCTACTTAAGGGACCTTCTGTCTTAAGTTATTACGTAATTATATCAATATAATATAAAAAATCATTTATGTTTGAAATAAATAGATTGACTTGGCCATCGCATGAAACACAATATATCTCAAAAGTAATACATATTATATTAAATTATATTGTTTAGTGCGATTGCCAAGTCAATATATTTATTTAAAACACTAGCTGTGCCCGCGACTTCGTCCGCGTGGAATAGTGACTTTTCGGGCAGCACATTTTAAATTACACATACCGTCGTTTGGGTAGCTAAAAATTTAACAAATGTTCGCCGTGATTCTTTAAATTGACATAACTTTTTTATTTATGAACCGATTGACATGAAATAAACACTAAATGTTAAGTGAAGCTTACTACAATATATTAGTGAAAACCGCATCTAAATCGAATAAGCCGTTTCTGATATTAGCGTGCACAAACACACAGACAAACAGACAAACAGAAAAAAAAATAATTACACTTTCGGGTTCGGCATCGATATAATAACAACCCCTGCTACTTTTTTTTATATATTTCCATTGTACAGACACCACTTTTCTACAATTTTATTATATGTATAGATGTATAGATAAAAGATTTTTAATATTGATATGGCGCTATAAGATGTTGTTAAGTTAGCTAATTACTTAATAACTTAAGAACATTTTGCCCGTACTAAGCCACAAAAATCCATGTCCTTTACCATTCCAAAAGTATTCCAAAATATTGTCGTCGAAGATTTTCATGCATTCATATTTGATTTGGATCATCATCATCACCATTTCAGCCGAAAGACGTCCACTGCTGGACATAGGCCTCCCCCAAGCACCTCCACTTCGATCGGTTCTGTGCCTCTCGCACCCACCCAACGAGTTCCTGCGGCTTTGATTGTATAATTTTAGATAAGGTGTATTGTACTTTGGCCAGTTAACGTGCTATGAAAGTGATAAGTCAGGGCCGTTTTTGTATGAATAGGTTCGCTATTCATACAAAAAACGGCCTTGACTTATCTTAAACCAAGAACAGAAAATCCTTACTTATGAATATGAAAAAAAAAAAACGATAAACTGACTAAGTAATAAATTGTAATTTTGACAGTAGGTAGATCTACGAGTAGATGCCTACTTCTTATATCATGTCTTTGAAATTCGACCGTCTAGAGGTAAATAACACATGTATCTAAGTATGTCTCGAAATCCGTATTTTTTTTGTGTTTAAAGAAATGACATTAGGTTTTTTTTCACAAAATTTTGAAAGACGAGTCGCAGGATTGAGAGTTTTTATGGAGAATTAACGCAAACTATGGTGCAATAGAAGAATGCACCATGTTTTTAATTTAGCCCATTTAGTACTGACGCTATAAGACTCCGGGGAGTCTCGCAACAATAGATAGTTACATCATATCAAGTGTCGACTTATGAGATACCATAAGTCGACACTTGATATATGTATGTTCAGTGAACCTTCAAGTTTTTGCGTTTTTAAGCCATGACGTTAGTAGCTCTTTAATTATGGACGTCTCTGTTAGTACAAGTAGCAGTACATATATTATTATAATTATATACATTACTATATTATAATGTACTACTACTGCAATAATGTGCAGGTACGGCCATTTTCAGTTGTTTGCATATTAGGGATGCAAAAGGCTTAGTAGACTAGAACTGTAGAGCAAATAGACAAATTATTTATTGTATAGGCAAACCGCTTAATTGAGTCCTCGCCTGCGGGGTATAGGGGCGCGGGGTTAGGACGAGAACGGGGACCGGGAGAGGTGCGTGCGGCGGGCGCTCGTAGCGTGATACACAACAGGGGAAAACTGTGCACGGGACAGTTCTTAAGATATGTGCCGTCACAATGGTTAACGGTGAACACGTGGTGATTTTTTATTAGAAAGTTAATTGATGATTTTACAAAATTATGTGAAACAACTATGTGTAGGTAACAAAATAAAATATTAGGCAATAGACTTATGTACTATTTGTTATATGTAAGATTTATCAAAATTATAAATCATTCACTTATGTCCATATCAATATCACTGGAACCTGATTCTTCACTTTCGATGCAGGCATCATCAGAATAATCTGAATCTTCCTTTACATTAATAATAAAATCAACAACATCATCTAGAACTCTGTCATGGTTGCAGTATTCGTCCTCGACCTTAATTACATGGTTACCACAATGTTCCCACATCTCTGCGGGATATCCAACAAATATTCGTTCGATACTTTTTTGTGCTAACTGTCCTTTAATATCACCCCAGACCAACTCAATTGGGTTCAGGGTTTGGGTGGTATGTAGGCAAACGCAACATTTAATGTCCGTTTCTTTTCAATAACTCGTCAATTTTGTAACTATCTTCTGTGAAATGGCTTTTAATTAATTTAAATAATCATCCTTTCTAAGTTTATCATCAAAAGGCATGCCGTCGTAGCCGATCTTGCATAGCTGGCTTGGTAGAAGCCATACTCTGCTTTTTCTCTTCTCGAATCGAATGATAAGCTGCGTTATCCATTACTATGACAGAATTTGGTGGTATATTTGGGATGAGTGTTTCATTTGTCCATTTACTAACTGAAATTCACGAAATTCATAGAATCGTGATAATCACCTGTTTTACATTTGGATTTAAATATCACAAGTGCTCCGTCTGCAAATCCAGTTTAGCCTCGACAATGGACGATGATCAAATGGTCTCCTTTACCGATATGAGACAGCGCACGCCATGTTCATCCTTTGATTGCAAACATTTTGAAACGCATGAGACGCATTAACATAAGTTTCGTCAAGATATAAAATGTCTTCCTTCTCTACGATATTTTGAATAGTATTTAGGTATTTCCACCTCCACGATGTTATATTTGGCTCTTCGATAAGGAGTATCCTTTTAGATCCGCAATTCTTAAATTTAAAACCTTAGATCATGTAATAATAGTCTTAAATATTCCCTGCTGCAGTGTAATACATTCTCTTCTCTAAGTACAGCTATCAAAGTTTTACGAGTTGGTAATTTTGAATAATTGTGTAAACTGATTGACTTTTCTTCTGTACCACGCCTTTTGTGAAATCGTATACTTCCACTCTTTTTCTGCGAATCTGTTTTGTTTTTCTCGGTGATTTAAATCTTTCGTTGTCTTTTAATAATTTTCCTTGTTGTTCTAGATACAGACTTTTCCGAAAGTCCAGTAACTTCTATAGCACCAGGTCCTCGTTCTCGTCCTACACCCCGCACCTCTATACCTCGCAGGCGAGGACTCAATTAAGCGGTTTGCCTATACTGAGACTTACTTAGAGAAAAAGTGTTATGAAAGGATTTTGTCGAACTCTTGTCCTGCGCGTCTCATTGCCAATTATGTCGTAATTTTCTGTTATTTATTTTTGAATCTATTATAATGTATGTATGTATTCCTACCAATAATACCTATTGTTGATTATATTTAATTTTATACTTATATATAATATTTTAATGCTTTACAGTGATCAAAAAGCAATAACTGTACACTACTTCAAATATCGGAGTAGTAAACAAATAACTAAGTACCTATCCACTTTTCAAATCATTCTTCCGATATTATAATCTCTCAATTACTCGAGGCAACAGGAATAATAATTGAAATATTGTAACGTACAAACGTACAAGGTCGAAACTTCGAGTTAGATTACTAGCTGCGGGAGTTTCCGAGAATGCGCGAGAATTCTCCGGAAAACGCGGGACCTGTCGATATATTCTGTGAAAATTCTAGCATCAAGTGGAATGTTGCACCGTGAAACACAAATGTTTCACAGTGAGATTTTTACAGAATAGACCGGCTGTTTTTTTAGCTCGTATCTTGTGTGTGCTTTACGCATAGTACTGTATAAACTTGTTTATGCTTCGCTTCAACTCTGGGGGTCTACTCCCTAAGCACGAAGTCCGTCGTTTCGGCCTTCATTACGGGCGTTTCCTACTCCCTATCACCTACGGAAGGATTATTCGTTCGGAGCCCGAACGAAGAATGAATGATAACGCGATTTGACAGTTGTCCTTATCCAAATGTGTTTTTGCATGGTTTTTGCCCGTCCGAACAGTTGAACTTGACAGTGGTTTTGACGGATAGTTATGTCACTTGATATGACATCAAAATAGTTCTCGTGCTATCGACGATAGTTACCAGTTTAAAAGAATTCAAACTATGGCTGCTTTTTTAATTATTGTAGAAGCTTTACAGGAAGAGCAGAGGCAACGTCGATATTATTTACACCAAAACTTTAGGTTGGCGAGTATTCCCGACATTGAGTTCATAGGCTCACTCGGGAATTATTCGAGGACTTATGTGCGGATTTAATACCTCTTTTGTCTCAACATGGCCTTAACACATCCTCCGAAGTGGTGTTGATCCAAGAATGCAAGAATGAAGGTAAAGACATATTAAAGATTCTGCAACTTATTGAGCTGTATTACCAATCCGTCCCACCAATTTACTGTGGTTTTTGTTTACTTTTAGATCCTCAGCCTTTGCCACTGCTCGACGGACTTAGTGCAACTGCCCATTGAGTTAAGGGAGTTGCACAGGTTTTCCCATACCGTTTTGTGCGAACTCGTCCGTCGGCACCCCTCAATAATCTGCGAGCCAATTCTTGGTTCTCTTATGGGTGAGAACCAAGAATTCGAAAATCGAGAAGGGCCTCATTTGCCCGTGAATTGCTGCAGCGGATGAGGCGATTTTACACAATTAACCATGGAATGGAAAGCTAATTAGAATACAGAAAAGCTTCCCGGCTAACAAAGCTTAAGAAATTTATTAAAATCACTTCTTTAAATAATAATTTAATGGGCTTTTTATGGCTTTTTAACATACAATGAGTAAAACACACTGTGTACAAAATATAAAAATGGCTTTGCGTTTGGCGTACCTATTATAGCCATAGAAAAACCCGTGCTATACTTTGACATTTCATTTGAAAATTTCCTTCAAAAAGTAAACAGGCAAAGGTATCAACAGGATGATGGCGGTTTCCAGACAAAAATAGCAAAAATAATTCAATTCTATATTTAAAGACATAATAAAAGTATATTTTAAAAAATGTGGTCATTTTCTAACGACATAAGTATTAATTTTTGTTTAATAAGCTAGAAAACTACAAAATAAGTAAATCGGTAATCGACCGGTATCGCCATGCGTCTTTCGTTCAAGAATATTGTCCATGATTCCGTTTGAAACTGAAGAATCCGAAATCGTTAGGGAGTACGGGGTCTACTCCCTAAGCACGAAGTCCGTCGCTTCGGGCTTCGTTACGGGCATTTCCTACTCCCTATGACCTACGAACGGATGAATCGTTCGGGGCCCGAGCGAAGAATGAATGACAGCGCGATTTGACTGTTGTCCCTACTCCCGATGTGTTTTTCCCCGTCCGAACAGTTGAACATGACACTGGTTTTGACGGATAGTTATGTCAGTTGATACGACATCAAACTAGTTCTCGTGCTATCGACGAAAGTTACTAGTTTAAAAGAATTTCAAACTATGGCTGCTTTTTTAATTATTGTAGAACCTTTACATGATGAGCGGAGGCAACGTCGATATTATTTACGCTAAAACTTTATGTTGGCGAGTATTCCCGACGTTGAGTTCATAGGAAACTATAGGCTCACTCGGGAATTATTCTAGGGCTTATGTGCGGATTTAATACCTCTTTTGCCTCAACATGGCCTCAACACATACGCCGAAGTGGTGTTGATCCAAGAATGAAAGTAAGGACATATTAAAGTTTCTGCAACTTATTGAGCTGTATTACCAATCCGTCCCACCCATTTACTGTGGTCTTTGTTTACTTTTGGATCCTCACTCTTTGCCACTGCTCGACGGACTCAGTGCAACTTCCCATTGAGTTAAGGGAGTTGCACAGGTTTTCCCACAGCCATTTTGAGCGAACTCTCCCGTCGGCACCCCTCAATAATCCACGAGCCAATTCTTTGTTCTCACCCATAAAATCGAGAAGGGCCTCAATTTGCCAGTGAGTTGCTGCAGCGGTTGGGGACATTTTACACAATTAACAATGGAATGGAAAGCTAATTAGAATACATAAAATTTCCTGGCTGACAAAGTATATGAACTTTTTTAAAGTCACTTCTTTAAATGCATAGCACCAACATCGTACCTACTATAGCCATAGAAAAACCCGTGCTATACTTTGACATTTCATTTGAAAATTTCCTTCAAAAAGTAAACAGGCAAAGGTATCAGCAGGATGATGACAGTTTCTGGACAAAAATGGCAAAAATAATTCAATTCTATATTTAAGACATAATAAAAAGTATATTTTAAAATATGTTGTCAATTTCTAACGACAAAAGTATTAATTTTTGTTTAATAAGCTAAAAAACTACAAAATAAGTAAACCGGTAATCGACCGGTAAAATAACGCAACTCTATCGCCATGCGTCCTTCGTTCACGAATATTGTCTATGATTCCGTTTGAAACTGATGAATCCGAAATCGTTAGGGAGTAGGGTTCAGTCCGACGTATCGGGCTACTGTCGGACGGGCCGTTCACTTCGTTGACGGACTTAGGGAGTAGACCCCTAGGGTTCAGTCCGACGTATCGGACTACTGTCGGACGGGCCAGTTACTTCATTGACGGACTTAGGTAGTAGACCCCCTGTTCCGTGGCGACGTATTTCAAACGTTTCAGTGGTCTGTCGTCATGCTTTTCTGACAGCTTTTGATTATGTTTTCACAAAGGCCATCATTCAGTGGTCTATCGTCATGCCTTTCTGACAGCTTTTGATTATGTTTTCACAAAGGACATGTTTCGAACATTTTGTACTAAAATAACTCCCTTAACATTTTTTACTATCACAACGAGAGTTGGTATACTTTTATTTTTGGCTGGCACTTTAAATTTTTGGGTACGAAATGAATCATGTCCTTTTACGTCAAAACAAGAAATCGTAGGTACTACTCGACACACTACTAGAACGTTGTATATTAAACCAGCGACACTGTATGATAGCGCATGTGACAGCTTACAAAATCTTACAAATACAGCTTATCGATTCGATAATTCCAGTTCCAGCGGTACGACACCATTTCGGCTTTTACAACTATGGCATCGGTTTCCTCACATTTAACAGTCATTATCATAAAAACGGAGAAGGAAAACATCGTGAGGAAATCGGCATGTCCAATGTAGAACCAAAACTTCGTAAACATGTGGCATCCACCAATCCGCAATAGGCCCGCGAGGTGGATTACGGCTCACTCCCTCTCACCGAGAGGAGGCCTGTGTTCCAGCAGTGGGAATATTATAGGCTGGTTATGCATATCATAAACACATGCAAACGTCACAACGATAAGCCATCATACAGTGACGTCATTCTAGTGGAATCAGGGCCCTGTTATGTTCTCTTCTTTATAACCAGTTACATTTTCTAGGAAGATGCAACTTTTTATCAATGTATGCTTAGTTACTACCTTACTACTTACACAATACCTATTGAGTAACAATAATAAATGATAATTGAGTCAAAACTTACAATCTCGTAGGCTTCTATCGAGTTGGCCAGTCTTTCCATTTTTTCCAATTCTTCTCGTTGCCGTATCGATCGGTTTAAGTCCTGAACGTAATTTTTGGCACATGTCTCCTGAATAATAAATGCACAAACAAGCGTCAATTCAAAAACATCAATCTAACTTAATGTCCGTTATTTAACTTTTGGAATTATAATTAATTGTGATCATTCATTCCGCTGGATACGTGGAAACTTAATTGTGTGTAAGCACGGTAGACAGTCGGCGGACCCCAAATGATATATTTCAGCTCCATATTTAGATACGAATGCTATATGTTTGTTTCACTTTGTTATTCCGGATACATAAACAGCAGCCCTCGCAGTAGATCACATAATGTGTAATTGGGGCTGAGGGTTACTCCAATTTACCAAATGAAAGTTTCGTCGCATTGCAACCCAGAATTTCAATGCAGAAAAGAATGAAAATTACGAGTACCTACCACTCCTAACCTGGGAAAGTAATTATTATTTGTGTGTAAACACAGTGGTGCAACCAAAATGTTTTGTAAATATTTTTATCCATGTGGTCTTTTTCTTAATTGAATTAATATGAAGACTGACAGTTATTTACTTAATAATAAAGGTGTATAGTTTACCATTGCCTGTAAAGAGGTGCGTTCCGGCTCAATGTCTGTGTGATTAATCAAACGGCGCAGGAGCAGACTATACTTCGTCAAGCGCTGCATTGGCTTTACCATGATGTCTGCAAGCTGCAGCCTGAAAAGAACCACTGGTTACTTTCAGGTTCCTTTGCAAGACATTCTGACAAAAGAACGCCGTCTTAACCAGTGGAACTGACCTGTTACAAGCTTTCTGCCGGTAGCACCAAGTCAGATAACACATGAAATCTGTGTTGTTCGACAAGGAACGTAAATAGTCCAAGGCTTTGGTTTGCTCATTTACGTATTTTTCGTAGGGTTGGAACAAATCCCGGAAGTGCATGAAACCTGGCGCCATTATTTCTGTGTTGAACCTGCGAAATAAGTTTACGTTTATATATTTTTTCTTTAATGATTAAGGTTCATTCTCGTTACTTGAGCCTTACACCTCACCATGATAATGGTGTGCTGGATATAAATGTAAGTGGATCGTATGTACTTACGGTGCTTGTTTCTCATGAGCATCAGCAATCATGGGGTAGATGGTGGTCTCCCAGAAGTACAGGCTGGCGTTGAGGACATCGGGTATGTTTGTGAAGAGTTTCTCCGTGTCTATATCCAGCAGCTTCCCGGAGTCCTGCAGTGCGTGTGCGGCGGCAATGAACACCTGGGGAACAACCCAACCGACATTGAATGTATTGTCCATACTCAAACAAATAAGGTAGCCGTTCCGTTACCCTTTCCCTAATTTCGTTTCGTATGAATCCAAACAAAACGATGTCTTTCGGTTTGGACGACAATGCTTGCTCATTCAAGGATTTCTGTTCTGTAGTTAAAGTGCTATAATCCGTAAATAAATTGAACGTTGGTCAATGACCACTATAGTTGCTACCGTATTTCTTTTAAATAAGTCTCGTTTTTGGAAAAACATAAATCTAGTTTCAGAAATGAGGTACCTACTCAATTTGTGGACAATGTTGGTAAGTAACATTATGTAACAAGAAATTAAAATGATGTGATTTATGCTAATAATAAAGCTGAAGAATTTGTTTGAACGCGCTAATCTCTGGAACTACCAGTCGGATTTGAAAAATTATTATAGGTACAGTCAACAGCAAAAGTAGATGATGAAAATCAGAAATTCAATACTAATGAACGGAGTTCGCGTCAGAACTGTGTGGCGTCGAAGTGATTCAAAAGTATGTGATTATAATTATACCAAACATTTACTACTAGTACAGCTGCCATATATTCGTGATCAGTTTTGACTCCAAAAGTGACTCCAAAATTTCATCATCTACTTTTGCTGTTGACTGTACCTATATTTGACAGCCTAATTCTTTGGGAAGGTTATTAGGCTAATTAAGATCACGCTAGAACTGTTAGGAGCCGAGCAAAAGAAAAGAAGTAAACAAGAATACTGAATGAAAAGCGAAAACGAAGTAATAGCGCGGACGGGCAATGCGATGCAACGCGACGGGGCGGAACTGGGTAACAAGACATTTCACGCGGACGTAGCAGCGAGCAGAAGCTATTAGTAATATTATAATATATGTTTTTCATAGTTAGACATACATTAAAAGGCTTTAATAAAGCGGCTGCAATCATTAAAATTTGAAACAAAAGAGCCATTAAATCGTTTGATAGCCCAAATGAGTTCTGCGAAGTAGGCTCCGCATTTATTCGGATTAAGCCAAGTTCTCACGATACCAAGTTCGTAGCTTACATTTTACTGACCTTAATTAGTTTCTAGTGAACGGCGATTAAAAGTACTTAGCATAAAGTTAACGTTATCTAATTAGATTATGCCTTAGGTCCACGAACATATGCTAAACCTAGATACATATTTGAACTGTACCTGTTAGGCTGACGTTATAGTTATTTATGCAACTGTTTTAATACCTAATTATGTACAGTTGCATACAAGACTTTATCTACACCCATGATATGAATCTTCTATAAAAGGTTCTGAAACCATAGGGTGTTGTACAGTGCACAGTGTTGTAAGAACTCTATGTAAATTTATGGAAAGTTTAATTGCTGAGTATTGTGTGTTGCTTGTATCACTCATTTTTGTAAACTGAAAAGTAATACATTTTTGCAATACTAATATCGAACAAAAATGGCGGGATACGACGTGAATTCGAATAACCTATAAGTTTTTTTTCAACACACTAGCTCCTAAAGTGGCTCTTAATGAACCGCTTTTAGGTCCATAATAAAAACGCGTGCATTTTACTTTATGTTACTGCACTAGTGCGATAACGCCACAGATAACTATTTACTAGTCGGAGATGTGCGTTTGATTTTAATCTCATCAAAGAGACTTCATGCCAAAAGGAATCCGCGAGCCGTATTTCACTTTTTTTTTTTTTAAATAGTCTGAATTGTCCTTGGTCCCAAAATGAACTAAAATTTATTTACCTTAAGGCGAATGTGCAGTTGAAGCCCGCGAAATTTTTCTTACGTTTTTTGCAATTTTCAGGTCAGTGTCAGGTTGTATATTGATCAAAATATGATTCGATGAATCGCGACTATAACAGGTACGTATTTACAGAATTATAATCATTAGAATCATTAATACATCTTTCTAAGTTAGATTTGTTCCATAAGAACAAATCTCTTATGGAAAAGTTCTTAGGGAAGAAATCTAGCTTAAAGATACATATTAATGATTCTAATGACTATAATTCTGTGAATACATATTCTATTAAATAGTCGAGAATCATATTTTGATCAAGACACAACCTGGCACTGGCTGGTAACTAAACTACAATTTGGCATACGACAAAACTACGAGTACGATCAGTCTAAACATTATTTTGTGTTTATTATATTTTTTTATAGGCTGTTTAGCGGTTTTTCCAGTACCTTTATTTACACCTGCGCGCGCCTCGCTAGCGTGGCGCACGGAAAAACAAGACCAGCGCGCCATTTCCATAAAAGTTAATAACAATACAAGTCTGCTTTTTTCCTCGCAAGTGTGTTGAAAAAGTCGTATGAAACGCATGTGCATTGATCATTACACACTCGGCTTCCGCTTTAATACCGCCTCGGGTGCAATGATCAACAGAGCACACATGTATCTTAATGTACTATTATAACATCAATAAATACCTTATTAGCCATTCGTAACGTAACATAACATCGCGCCTGTATTCCCCGAAGGGTTCGGCAGAAGTGTATAGTAACACCAACATTTTGCAAGTTATGTTTAAGTACCATCCGGGTACAAATCCAGACTCCGACCTGCCGGAAATTTCTAATAGAAAATCCCAATAACAGTTTGCCCGACCTGGGAATCGAACCCTCTTGATGTTTCTCAGATGTTTAACTTACATTTTTAACTTGGTAAATTAATTATTTAGGATTTGTTACTTATTAATTTGTATAAGGACACAAATTAAAAAGTAACAAATCCTAAATATCTAACGTAACCTATATAACGTTACCTCTTTTTTAACATACGCATAAATTGATGTTGTCTTTAAAACTAGGTAGGCACCTAAAAAAAAGATAAAGGAAAGATTTCGTCTACCTAACTATAAATTGTTGGCACTGAGGGACCGCGTCTCTATTACACGGATGTTACACAACGACGGATCGGATTTCTTCGTTAAAAGCCGAATGTTATTGAGGGAGAGCAACAATGCTGAATTCCTAATCTTACCTGCGTAATACATTACGTTTTAGGATCGTTCAATATCTCAGCCTTTGGCAAGCTCGCAGTCTATTATCGGAGCGGACTAATCCTCATGATAGGGATCGTCGATTCCATCCGTGAAACTTCATTTTTGGATTGGAAATTCTATTACTTAAGTGTTTTTTGCCCAAACGAGCCTCATATTACACGATAAAATATGACTCGCGTAATGTGTTTGGGTTACCGAGTACCCTAGCGTTTAAGTGATTTCAATTTTATAAACAAAAATGGTTTCTTATATACAGTTAAATGACTTAATTATAGCTCTACGCTTTCGAGTAGGTAACAAGAGTAATTACTATTATGCCGCTTAAACAAAAGTCGTGAAGGACTTCAAATGTTATTGTGTATTGTAGCAGAACGGTATCGTAAATACGAGTAGATAAGTAACCTCCGAAACGTAAAGTGAAATACGTCATTATGTCATCGTGGGGTCTGGGGCCGAGTCCTTTACCGCGACTCGTGTAGGGCACGGGGAAGCTAGGGAAGTGAAGTGAGGGTGATCTATTTCTCAGAGCCCTGCTTCACGATAAATACCAGCACTACGAACACAACAAACAAGTTAATTATGTTTCGCTATGATATTGTGTATGTAAGTAATACATTTGCAACCTACTTAGTACCAAAAAACAGAAAGGTACAGAAGTCAATCACATGTATGTACTTCACTTTTCATACCTACGCTCGGCGGTCGCACTAGGGTTGTCAACTTTGGCTTATGCACAAAAAAACTATCGTGGCAGTGGCACTCACTCATGTCTAGTTGTTTGATTTATTGTTGAGAATGAGAAAGGAAGAAATGAAATATAAACCAATAATAACAAAAATATTTTAATTTTAATGTTATTGTTATATTACAAATTTGTCATAGAACTATCGAAATACAAGCGAGGTAAGTAGTTATTTACCTACTTACCTCTCTGAAACAACTGGTAGCTTAAAAAAACGACAATTCACCGTTTAATGTTCAATTTAAACAACCGTCCACTGAACAGTTTATTATAACTTTTTTTTTGTTGCTCCATTTTTGCACTTCACAGATGCGTGTCTCAAGCGGACGGCACTCGCGCTCGCACTGGTCCCAACCGGTCCGAGATATCGTGTCCATAAGCGGTGTCTATGTGCGCGTTACTCGAGCTCACTTTGTATGTAGATTGACTTCTGTATTCTCTGTATTTGGTGCTAGTACCTACGTGCTACGGAACCCAGCGAAGTTTGTGTCGGACGTGCGACACACGCTTGGCTGGGTTTTAATTTAGCATTGATCATGCCTAACATTGCCTATTGTAAGATGTCATAAGGCTCATGAAAGATGCCAAGCTTATCCCTGACATAGTAATGTGTGCAGTCATGGAAGGAATGAGACAGGACGTTCTAAGAGCAAATTACTTTTTATCCCTCTTATCTTCCTGATTGTAGCCACGCATTGAAGGGCCGTGGGCTGTAAATGTAAACATTTCTTAAATGCGTCGTTGATTATTGAAATCAACGTTTACGGTAAAAGCTGATTCTAAGTTAAATTCACTCATTATTAGACAGGAATTATTCATAAAACTGTTTATTAAAATAAAATGATTTAATTTATGATAATCTCACTGTGTTGTAATTATTTATTCCTGGTAAGTGGATTCCTCTAATAATGATATTTTTATAGCCTTTGTGGTCGTAGCTTCGTGGTTTCCAAAGGTGGTAGTTCGCCCTCCTATAACAGTTGAAGTCTTTAGGGTATGCAACAGACCGAGTAATTAATAAATTGTATTTTACTAGCTAACCGGACATTGTCCTTATTCCTAAAACTCGATCGCAGCGCCGCCTACAGGGTTCAATTGTGAATCTAAACCATTCAGGGACCCATTCAAACACACCCAAAAACTTCATCAACATCGGTCCATCCGTTTAGGAGGAGTTCAGTGACATACAGACGTACAGAATTATTATACTATATACCTACTTATAAGTCCAAGTGGACTTAGCCATAGTTTAGTTTTTTTAGTTTGAAGTACGATAAGTCCAAATTACATTGTAATTTTTTCTACAGCCTCATCAGCGCTGCCACTCAAACGTCTCTCTGTTCCCAGGAATTAATAAGAATTATTTAAAAACTCTACAATTTAAGTTTTTTATCATCTTGGCAACAAAAGAAACAAAATTAAATAGAAATGATCAATTTTTAAATATCCATCAACACATTTTATTACCTAACATTTTATTACCTAACATTTTATTACCTTCTGTTTATATATTCCAATTCAGCAAAATCACTTTTTATTAGAAGGTTCCCCTAAGGCTCTATTTCAATGTGGCCCACATTGAAATAGGGGAGCAAGTCCATAAAAGTTTGAGATCCTATGACGGACGTAGAGGATAAGCGCCGAACTTTGTTAATTAGGAAAAATATGGTAAGCTTTAAGTTACCAGACGTACCTTAAATATTACCTACTCTGACATAAACCGCTCATATTTTATGAAGGAAAAAATAGAACAGTTTTCCTAAAATAACGATATTTTCCGAACGGTTACACTGGGTATCACGTAAGGCAGGTACTTATGTAATTGAGAAAATCGCTTAAAATTCAATCTTCGTAATACCGCATAAAGGAGAATGGGTAAGACCGTACCCAGACACAAAGTTAATAGTAACATTATGAACTATGTTGATTTTTGTTGCCCTCATGTAGTAGTTTAATTATTCTTAAGACAGCATGTCTGAATTCACTTGGAAAGAAATGATGTGTGAGAAAATTAAATTGATTTAATGAAGGAAAATATTTAACTTATCCTCTCAAAACTTTTTGATCTGCTAATAATGGACACTTTTTCAAATTAATGAACATTTAAAATCTTTTTGCGGTTCTAGCGATATATAATATATATAAATAATTGAGCCTCTTTTTAACTGTCTGTATTTTTTGAGGTGCACAAAAGAAATCATGTATTTAATCGAACCTTTAATAATTCTCATTATGTGCTGCTAAAAATACTATTGAACATTCTAATATAATGATTATTATATCCCTAGGGATATAATTATATGACGGTTTTAACCATCTTACATCGACATATAACTTTCGTTATAATACGTTCTAAATGTAGTAGCAACAGTAGTAAATTTCATCCAGGAGTATTTGAGGTTAACCCAAACATAAAATAGAGATGCGGTCCGAAACTTTGTTTTAAAATATGTCGCGGCTATTAACGTATGCTCCAAACGAATCTGATGAAAATGGAAACAAATATATCAGAAAACGTACATTATCTTTGGATGCCAATTTGTAGTAAGTATTACTTACAAATTGAGTGCAATGATTTAATTATTAGAATAATTAAACCCAAGATTCTACTATTAAATCACCTTAAAGATAATAAGTAAGCAAATTATAACTAATACCTAATTAATTAATAAAATAGTACATTAATTCAGCGGCCAGCAAAAGAGGCATTGATGGACGAACGTGTAAATGCGGGCCGAGGCGAAGCCACAACAAGAACACATACGATCAATGGCTAGTTGTGGCCAAGGCTTGTATAATCAGAGTAAATACAAATGAGTAGGATATCTTCATACATACGCACCGAACTCGGTTTCGGAGTAAAAAATCGTTCCATTTTTAAATTACACGACAGATATGAGTTTATTATGTTATTTATTTGGCCGCTAAACCACGACAGATATGAATTTTCATACAAATTTTGCCGGCCGCTGCTCGCATGTATTTGGCCAGTATAGCAATTTCGATTTATCTCGAAGAAGGTTGTCAAAATAATGCTCAAACTTCTAAGCATGTTTGAGAAAAGATGTTTTTAATTTCAAAATTGAGATCTATTTTATAACCTCGATTTAATGATATTATTCCAAAAATATTTGTCTCTTGGGTACATTACGTACGAGTCGACAGCGATGCGGAGGAATATTTGGACGCAATATTTCAGTTTTTTAATAGTTTTAGTTAGACTAGGGTATAATATTTTTATTTTAATAATTTGTAGTTTATTTAGTAAGTATTAGAAGTTTGTACCTACATATTAGATAATATATAATATTATAAATGGTTAAATGAACAAAAATATTTGTTGGGATAAGTGTTGAGATATTTGAATGCTATGATTTTATTATTAGAATAAGTACTTAAAACCAAGATTCGAATACTAAATCACCTTAGAGATGTTTTTCATTTCAAAACAGATGAAAGTATTACTAATTCCCTCTAGTGAGTGATAGCGTACGAATGCTACCTGAACAGGATTTGTTTTGACTTTTGTCACATACTTTTGGAACAGATTATAGAGTTGCTGGTGCTAGCATGCAGTTACTTGTTAAACATAGATGTTTCGCATTATATTTTAGATGAAGTAAATTCTTATTATTATATTGGTATTCCGATGGCCTTTCTATAAGACTTGGAAATACCTAACAGTAACTTACCTGCACTATGGATAGCAAATGGCGGATGTAATCGGCCTCCGTACAGATGAGCTCCCGTATCACTGCTTGCCTCGCCTCCTCGCATTGCGGCAGCTCTGTGGAAAGAAAGTCTTTTTAATTCTTTTCCATAAATTGTTACTATTAATAACATTTATTGAAGTAGGTACCCACCTATTGCCGTAACTATTTCATATTGAACTGTCATTTAAGTAATAATAAATATGTTACCGCTAATGTGCGTAAATCAGTTATCTGCAGATTATCTGGTTGAGTCCGTTAAAGTGGAATAAAATATTTTCGTCTAGGCCAAACCAGTTCACCCTACACGGGTTGCATGGTTGCGGTCGTTCGATAGGCGACGTAGGATGCAAGAGCGAGCGAAGGGCACCCAGAGGTTAGGTTTGGTTAGGCGACGTAGGATGCAAGAGCGAGCGAAGGGCACCCAGAGGTAGGAGCCCCGCCAAGCGGGGCTCCGTCGACATAGGATGCAAGAGCGAGCGAAAGAGAAATAGTTTGGCCTAGTCGAGACTGGTTCATCCTAAAATCGGGTTTGGCCGGTAACATATTTCACACTTTAACGGATTGTACCCGGTAATTTGCAGATTACCTAATTAATGTGCATATTAACGTATTCCGTAATCTAACGGTAACATATATAAAGCAAGGGTCAGTGGGTCGTCTTAGGGGTGGAGTAAAAACAATTTGGTTTACAAGCAATAATAATAAGACGTAGTCGACGGAGCCCCGCTGCGCAGGGCCCCTATTTCTGTCTACAGGGTTTAAACCGGTGTGGAACCTAAGATAGAAACACGCTTGTACGATACGACTACATACAGAAAGCAAAGCTAATAGAAATCTCTACTTCTAGACAGCACGTTTCGCCGAAAACTTTGTTGATACAAAACATTGTTTGTAGATATCTTGGTCCATAGGAAGCACTGTTGACAGAGATCTCTGTTCATAGATAGCACTTCTTGCTTATAACTTTGATCATAGAAACCACTGTTTCGAGATACCTTGGTTCACAGAAAGCGCCTACACGTTAACATTACCGTGGCTTTGCGTTGTTTAACCAATTAACATGATTATAAAAATATTAGTTTGTCAAATGATGTTTTGATGTAATGAAATGTTGTCTTTCAATTTTATTTGTCAAGTGAGTTATTACAGAAAGAATAGTTTGTAAAGTGATAACTTTATTACCTTTTAAATGAAAATTTGTGATTCATATTTTGTCAAATGACAGGACATCAGCCGGCCGCCATCACCAGTAGCAAAACAAAACAAGTTTTCTAAGAGTGAGTACCTATTTATGTTATGTTGTTATTTAACAAGACAAATAAAATACAGCGAAATAGGATAAGAGTCAACATAAACTTAAAAAATACCATTATTATATCCACTATTAGCCAATCTTGAACTGAATTTGTTAGGGTTATTAAACCTTCAGCTTCAGCTTCGGCCGAAATGTGGCGACAACCGATTAATCGTATTCGGCTTCGACCAGAAATTGACCTTCGGTTGGACACTTGAGGTTTGAATAATTCGATTTTCAAAAAGGTTCTCTAGCTCGCTGTGGGTTCATAACGGTTCAAAGATCCACCATTACCTACACGCTTTTTATTTAAGATTCATCAAAGATAACTAATTAATTAAAATACCTAAAGAATTACGACAAGACAGAATGCCTGAAATCGCCTGAATGTAATTTTGTGAAGACTTGGCAGATAAGATGTAAAGAGCTCCATGTTTCAATGGATCTAGATTACAAATCTTTTACTTTTATTAATTAAGTGCTCTCCTCCTTACTACCTGAGATTTGAATACGGTTAAACACATTCAATTAGTTTTAAAAACCCACTAAGATACGTATCTCGTATCGTCGTATCTCGTAGCGTCGTTAGTTATTACTGGTAAGTTACACAATTATGTAAGATAGGTGCATAACAATATCACGAACAACTAATTATTACATTCTTTATTAGTGATCGATGTTATTACAAGAAATAAGCCGTTGTGGGTTTACTGATTAGCGACTTAGGAAGGTATTTAGTAGAAACTCGAGGGTTCGTTTTCCTTGAGAAAACGTATTCACCTCAAACTGAACTCAAAGCATTTATTTCAATTAAAACAATTATTTAAAGGCACTTTCAACTGTCAAGGGGTCAGTCATTCAGAAAGAGGAAGCTAGTTACCCATTCCAAAGCATAGTAGGTTTCTATGGATAAGAATGAGCTAGAGACCCCAGGTATTTATACAAATCATTCATTAACAAAGCACGTGTAGAACCACCTATTTATTATTTTTGTCAATTGATTCCTTTGACTTTTAATGCCTCAGACGGTCTCTGAAGATTCTGTTAATTTTATTGGCACTATATTAATATCGATTACGTCGTAAAATCCTAAGTGGTTAACGAGTTAATGTCGGTCGAAAATAAACGCCTTGTAGTGCTTGATAACCTATTTATTAAGTTTATAACCGACTGGCCTTTGCTCGCGGCTTCGCCCGCGTGGAGGTCGGAAATTATCCCACGGAAACGTATTACCGGGATAAAAGTTTCCTATGTGTTAATCCGGGTTATAATAAGCTATCTGTGTGGCAAATTTCATCCAAATCCTATTAAAAGCATAAAACTAATGACTGAAATACTATCGTGAATTCATGCAAGCCTAGTAGTTTTTGTTAGAATTCTGCTCAGAAAGTCGGGTTTCAATAATTATTCGAAAGACAGCGCCATCTAGCGTCCTAAAGCAATTGTGACAATTGTTCTTTTCCTCGAGAATAGTATTGTTTTTCTGGATGAAAGGTACCCTATGTACTTTCTATTCACCCGACAACGTGTACTTATGCAACATTTCAAGATGATCGGTTCAGTGGATTAGGCGTGAAAAGGTAACTAACTAACAAACAAACTTACTAACAAACATACTTTCGCATTTATAATATTAGTTAGGATAACGGAACTCAGTTGCTCAAAAACTTTTTGAAAGGCATATAGGTAGCCCGCGAAATTCAATTTTTCGTCCTTTTTTCAATTTGCAGGTCAGTGTTAGGTTGTATGTTGATTTTAATATGATTCGCGACCGTAACAAATATGAATTTACACTGACCTACAGATTGCAAAAAACGTTAGCAAAATTTGAATATCGCGGGCTACCCTGGCGCTTCCCTCTTAACGTAGAGGCTCAGAGGCTCAGCAGTGCGACACAATGTAGGATAACAAAACATTTTTCATTAGAATTCCATAGAAAGATTTACTTTGTTGTTTGAAACATATTTTTGCCACTATTTTGTTTTTCGGTAAATTTCTTTGCTCCTTAAACATCTTTTTTATTCAGGACTAGCTGGGCCCGCGATTTTGTTCCCGTGCATATTGGATATTTCATGAGATTTTTTGCGCGGAACCCTAATTATTCTTCTAAAACAAAAGAAGCCTAAGTTACTCCTTATAACATCACCTATCTGCCAGTGAATTCCCATCAAGATCGCTCCAGCCGTCTCGGATATTTCCCTAAACAAACAGACAGACAAAGAGTTTCTGTTTTTTGATATATTATGTGTCGTATATACTTTCATATGCATTTAATAAAAGCTGTTATTTAGACATTACAAACAGACGCTACAATTTTATTTATTTGCATAGATTCCGGGAACTCTTTGAAAAGATTCTCGTACAATATGTATGATTTGTGATTTAAAACCTCTTTTCCCCCCTATTTTGTTACCTACCAAACATAAATTAGTATTCAGTTTGGAGAATGCTAAAATTTGGTACAATATTGATTAGAAACATTTACAGCCCCTAGAATGCCATAGGTCGGATAGTGGGTAAACTTGAGCATTGTGTAAGGCAAACTAACTTCTTAGGATGCCGAGCTTTAGTTAAGTTTGACGAAGATCCGACACAGTACAACAACTCAGGATTCAGAGGACCTGTTTAAGGAGTATTTTAAAGAACAACGACTTACTTAATTTCCACATAATAAAGATGTGGGTATACTTATAAATTCTTGTCAGTAGACAATGATGTCTCTATTATAATTATCTCTGTAATTTCCAGCGGTTTTTTAGGGTTCCGCACCTCAAAAGCAAAAAACGGAGCTCTTACCTCACTTCGATGTCCGTCCGTCTGTCTATATGTCAAGTTTAATTTTTTTAATAACGAGATGAAAGTTTCATAATACAAATACATTCTGTCTCAATTTAAGTATAATTATTACTAAAAACCAGTTTCCCTGTGTTCTCTAAACTAAAAAATATGCTCCAAGTAAGCTAAATAACGACACTAGTGCAAAGGGAGACAATTCTGAAACCTGCACAATCATCATCTACTCTAGATTACGACTCTTCTAATTATTTTCATCCGCTTTGTACCTTTTAAGTACTTAGGTACCAACACAATGTTTTTAGAGTAGGGCTTTTAATTATGAATAATGTTACAGTTAATATTAATAAGGAAGCTGGTCAAGTGTGATTTAAAATTGCGAACGGAGTCCTGAATAATAAATGTATTATAATTTAAACATTATTAACATTTGTTTTGAAATACGTTCGAGAGCCAGATTCGGTAAACAACCAGCTCTAGAGGTTCGTATTTTCTGAGGAATCTATATTATGCAAAGCGGTCCGGAGAGTTTCTTCAGTGGATCTCATTACGAACGTTTCATCTCCATAAAGATCCGTAGCGATCTGCGACTCAGTCCAGTTGTACGAAATGAAAAGGGAATCATATAGACTTAAAGATTGAGACCGTCTGGCGAACACGACTTGTAATCGGTTATGACTAATATAATAAACAATTTATGTTCACTACATATGTGTGTATTTATGTATGAAATCTATGTAGATTTCATACATAAATACATAAATACACGCCTTATGTATGATATGAGCTGTCTGTTGTTGTGTGAGCTTATGTATGTGTGTAATAGATTGAATACCTGCAAGTCGGTACTGTAGAGACTATAGCCTATTTGGATCTTACATGCAACCTCCGCGAGTCTGCTACAAGTTATTGGCGTGAAATACGACAAACATTAACTTAGTTTAAGATTAGAAGACATTAGGCATGAGATTTGGCTGACAAGCCAAAGGAAAGAGATGTTAAATGCGTAGAATGATTTCTAGGAATAATTTTTGAACATGGTACGTGATAAAACGTGGTTTATTTGATTCCTCCTGGTACCCTGACAGTTCGTAGAAAGCTTCACAGTACCCAGAACCATTAGGTACTGTGAAACGATCGATCGGTGCACCCAAATACAGATGTTATTCGGAAATTTTATTACGCAAGCGACTGAAAAAGAAAGCCTTAATTCAGTTTTTAACAAATTGAAGAGCAAATAATTTTTTGAGTTCCAAATTTCCGATATTCGTGATATTTTCCGCCCATTTTGGCATTGTTCATCCTGGACCTTTATAAAGACAATGAAATGGTACCTACCTATCTATATAAAGAATAACAGTTGTTTGACTTATACAATACCGAGAGCTGTATATTGATTTTCACAATTTTTGCCTCTGAATGAGTTTAGAAAAGGAATTTTCAGTTGGTATGAATTAGTGGTCCATGGAGTACCGACGAGAATTTATATATTTGTATGAATGTAGTTTTACATAGTATGGTGTTAATATTTTTTAAGTTCTATACACTCTATCGTGTACAAAGTCAAAGTCAAATCATTTATTTCAAATAGGCACACTAAAGGCACTTTTGAACGTCAAAAATTATAATAAAACTAATTGATTCTAGTCGCCCATTCCAAAAGGTAGTTTTCGTATGGAGAAGAATGTACAAATATTTAAATGTCATTCTTATATAACTAAGGGCTGATTCTTCCAAAGCCAGATAATTTTATCCGAGGAATAATGTTGGTAGTTCTCCCATACAAAATCTGTCAGACGTCATTTTTATTATACGAATAAAAATTACCTGTCGATTGAAAAATCAATCCTAAGTACAATTAATTTTAAGATTTGTGATTTACAATAAGTCCAATACGAATTAATATTATTATAATTAGGTAGTCGTTACTTTAAAATCAATGTCAAAATTAAGCATGTCATCTTGGATTTTTACAATATTGCATATATCACCAATGTCATAGAAGCAATTATCCAATAACCAACTTGTCAGCTTTTTCGTGGACATGGGGATGGGAAGTTCCTTAAATGTGTTAGGTAACTTGTTATATAGTTGAATGGCATTAACATTTCTCCTAAATATTTTCAATCTCCATTGAGGTGTAGGTACTTATTTCGAGCGGAAGCCTTTTTGTGGCTCGCTTATGATTGCATGCGAAAATAGTATGGATTTTGCTTTACTAGCATATCGTTCCTTGATGTACATGCAGGGTAACGGTAAAATTTTAAGTTTTTTAAATGAAGGTTTAATTGCCCTAACACACTTCTTTTGTACCTGAAACGCCATAACTTCAACTGAAAAAATATGTAAAATAACAAAACTAAACTACCAATACAAAAATAAGTAATGAGAATATGACAAATTCCAAAGCATACATAAATACAATAATGTTTGTATAGTTGAGTTGACTCTTCAGTCCTCACCAAGTGTTCCGTTATTCCAATTTCGAGCTGGTATACTTATAAGTATCAAAATGAATATGGCAGCTGTTCCGGCCGAAGAGCGGATTTCCGCTACCTAAGTTGGTATTTATAGACGTTTGTGTTTGTTGGGGACTGAGTTTTTGGGCCAAATGTTGGGATTGCTCTACAAAAACTAATCTCGTGTGTTCATACGTTTTTGTTAGAAATCTACGTACCTAATTATTATGTTAACAGCAAAGTTATTGAATGGACGTTTTTAATCATGCGCAATAAATTGTGAGATACTCGTGGCAGCCGGGATAGCGAACCGAATCTTAAGTAGCTATTTGTGAAATTGAATGAAAAGATGCTCGCACTCATATATTTTACTGTGGCAGACATACGCAAGAAATAGGTAGTAAAGATTTATCGGATTGGAAAATGAATTGACCTCACGCACACGCTGAAGTAAAGAGAGACTTTAAGGCTACGCAAAATGGCGTTAGGTGGCGTGATGGGAAGCAATCAGTGTTAAAACTGTAATTATCGAAAGTCGCCTTATGACTATAATTATGCATATTATTATGCAGGCTTTGGTTTATGAACATTTCTACATAGGTTGAAAGAAAACGATAACGTCTAATTTACTTACGCCCTAACAATAATATTTGGCTGGTTTTAGAAAATTGTTTCTTGTCCCTAAATCCCTATAATTAATTTGCGTATGTATGAAAACTCAACGACCATAATATAATATGTTGTCTTTATTTTTTCATATAAATGTACATATTATTATAGTTTATATGTTAGCTTATATTATGTTAATATTTACAGAAATAAATCGCTAAATAAAATTATTTTTAAACACAAAAAGAAAATGTTGTCTAGTGAAGTTTCAACCTGGGGCCTGATTTAGATGCCTTGATGCGAGTAAAATGTATTCCTAAATATTGTATTTACTTTTACCGTTACTGTTAAGCCTGCATCATCTAGGTAAAGGCCTCTTCCCACAACTTCTAGCTCTTCCGATCCAGGGTTAATTTATTTATTTATCCATTTATTTCAGGCATCAAGGCCCATATAAAACACATAAAATACAATATTAATATAACTTAAAAATACTATAAATACATACAACATTATAATTACACTAAAAACTAACTAAACACCTAATTAATGTGGACCACTGTTCGTTAGTTTTGTCTAGCTTGTTCCGCCATCTTCTACGGGGTCTGCCGAGCCGAGACGCCTTCTGGCTGTATCAGAGCTCCACGTTGTGGAGTTGTGGGCCAAAATAGCCACTATGTAGAGTCCACATGGTGGCTATTTTAGCCCACAGCTCGGTCATATTGCAGATTTAGCAAGTACCACTACAGCTTAGCGGCTTTTTGAGCAGCGTCTGTTATATGTGTTTTGGAACGCAGTGTGAAGTTGCGAAAAAGATCACGTAGGCAAGGCATGATTTTAGAATTTTGAATGTGAGTGATACTTTTTACTATGTCCTGAAAGGATCCACCCATAGCAGAACTTTTGATGTCACAATATTATTTTGCATAACAGCGTATAGCATTTAAAACTTCATTTCGCAGAAAATCGATTGGCAAACACTCATTTATCATACATTCAAAACTCATAATTTTGTAAGTCAGAATCATCTTTATTCATAAATTTCATATCCATAATAATTAAAAAGTAGAACCATCATATCGCAGAAAGTTCACAGTCAGAATCGTCTTTTGGCATAAATTATTATCTCAGAAAGTTTACATTTAGAATCATTGAAAGACTAATCTATCACTCGTATCACTCAATAAAACAGTTGATTGCGAACATATGTGGTTTTTATTTCCCTGTAAGAAGCATGCAAACAAGCATACACCATGCATACAGCAAGCATGCAGCATGCAAACATGCAAACAAGCATACACCATGCATGCAGCAAGCATGCAGCATGCAAACATGCGAACAAGCATAAACCATGCATGGAGCAAGCATGCAGCATGCAAACAAGCATGCAAGCAAGCATGCAGCTTGCAAGCGAGCATGCAACATGCAGCAGGCATGGTTTTGTCACGGCTGCGGCGCTGCGAGGTTCCGGCGGTCCTACGCGAGCTTAACGTCGCAGATGGCTTTCACGCTCACCAGCTCAGCTTCAGCTTGCTGGCCGGCTTGGCCTGTCTCAGTCTTAGCCGCACCGGCGAGCGTTAAAACCACCTGCTCTCTACACTCTAGAGGTAGGGCAGACAAGACTACATGGAGTCGTTTTAGCAGCGATTCGTTTCTGTCACTAACTTTTGTAGCACAACATATTTACTTTTTAAGACAATATTTTAATTGTAATTAAGGCTCAAAATGCTATTTTATACAAATAGCAATATGCCTAATAAAATTATTCCAAATCAAATTCTGCCATCTTCATAGTATGCCAAGTGAAATTTTACTAAATAATCGTCGCTCTAAATAAACGTTATGCTAAACGAAATTATGCGGAATTTTAACTTTACCAAAGGTAATTATGCCAAACAAAATTCTGCCATCTTAAAAGTATGCCATTGTAAATTCGGACATATAAACATTGGGTCAAACAATAATTATGTTAAATAATTTTTATGCCTTAAAAATATTCGCTTAAAGAAGATTATGGTGTTATGCCAAATAAATTTCGGAGCATCAAGATTCTGCCAGATAGAGGGAACCTGTCCTGAAACTAGAGTCTTGAATGCAGCTTGTTACCTACCAAACAGGCGTGATGTTATATTTACACCGACAACTCTAACTATTTCGAAATTAAATTATCTGGTTACAACAGATGTATTACATGCTAATAACATTATCGAATGTTAGGTACCGTAAAATGGGGTTACATTGATCAATTTTGATCAATTTTAAAATTCGAGGTTGAATATTTCTGTACTAACGAGGCTGACAAAGGGGTTTGAGTAATTTTGTATGAACCAGTGGCATGTTTTTTTTTTTTGAGCGGCCACGTAGTTTATTGTTGCTAACGTATAGTGGTATATATAATAATAATGACTCTTAAAAGAATTTTGCCCTAAGTAATATCGGAGCTGAAATATATGATATCGAAGTAGGTAGAATTTCAACATCATGTCGCATGTCGTCGAAATAAAGACGGAACCCCGTATATATATTGTGAACAAATACAGCACGTATGACACAATACATACATTCATAAACTTACGCATGTTATTGGAGGAGTATGTATGGCATTATTATAAGATAATTAAATAAAAAACAATAATACTACAAAATCACTATATTTTTACACAAACTTTAATTATTTAAAACATTTAAACGACTTGTCGGGTGTTTTTAACCGACTTCCAAAAAGGTGGTTCTGTATTTGACCCGTATGTATGTTTGTAAGTCCGCGATTTTCTCAAAAACTAATGAAGTCATTTTGAATTTTGTTTTTTAAGTAATTCTTTCATTGCGATCTACATACTTTCAGGAAGATTTTAGTATATAATACATTAGTTAATTATTCTTATGTACGAAGTTATATGCATAAATGTACTGCATCGGAACGAGGATATCGGTGCTTTTGGTGGGCTCATGGGCGGCTTTTATGTTGTTGTTTATCGCTAATCACGAGTTACAGAGAGAAATAGAAGTAAAACTACAATGTAATGACGAAATAGACACTATTTAAAGCAAATGGCGATTTGATTTTATAGATTTTTCACATTAAATATCTCGGCTTCGATGAACGTGGGAAAGAAACGTTCATAGAAAAAAATGAATGTCTTAATGTGTTCTCTTTAACGAAACACATTTCATAAGTGGCCGCGTATTTAAAAAATCATGCCACTTTTACTCAAACCCTTTTACAAAAATAAATGTAACATCGGTTTTATGGGTTGTATATGTTTACATTAAAGTAATATTTTTGGACACTCCTTTTTGAGAAAAAAAAAATTATAATCATCGTGATCAACTTCATACTGCATAGGGGATACTTTGATCGCACTAGGTTTTGGTACGTATTTTGATAGTAACCCCAAAAAACAAATTAATATCGGTCCACAAATGTTTGTGCTGCAGTTGTTTTAAGATGATGGTTTCTGGGTGGGATTCTTTGATAAATACAAATAACTGTTTTTTTTTGTTCAAATCTATATGTAAATCTAATAAAATTTAAGTTAAGTTTTTCATAAGTCGAAAGTTGTTATCAAAGTAAACCCGTAGTATCAAACTAACCCCATTTCACCGGTACTGTCAATAATCTTGAAGTGCAATGACTAATTAACATGATTGAACTATGTAGGTTAGGTTAGGTACTTACTGTACAAGCTAAAACCGATATACCTATACCGATAGGTTAATTAATGGTCGGTTACGGGAAACGTGTTAAGCATAGTAAGACCACGAAAAGTAGTATTCGCAAAAAAATCTAGTGACAGTAGTGATAATCTGTCTAGTGACGGGTTCCTCTAGTAAAAAATTAAAATAACAAAAAAAAAATGCTACAAAGCCAGTGCTTCGTAGCATTTTTTTTTGTTGTTTTAATTTTTTTTAAGCTATTGCATAGCTTTTATCTTGGGCTTTGAGCGCGGCGACCGAATGAAGAAATTCCGTAACGAAAATAAACCTAAGCATCGTCTAACGTTGTATCAGTTCGGCAGACTTCGGCACGGTGTTTGTGTGCGTTGCTATGCAATAGCTTTACCGCGGCAGTCCCCGAGTGCCACACGTATTTTTTAAATACATGGAAGTGCCTACAGCAGTCTGTAGGCACTTCCATGAATTTTTATAAAGTACTAGCACTACGCTCGTCATTTCGTCCGCTTAGATTTCGTATTTTCCCCTACACAATATAAAACTCCTTCAACCTTTTTAAAAGGTATTTTTTCGAATATGTATGATTATATCTTCTCATCTTACAGTATTCGGGTCAATTTTCAATTTGATTGATCAATGGTTTTTTTTTTCATATAAATTTTATGCCCCCTTTTCACCCCAAATGTGGTTGAGTTTAAAAATTGTTTGTGACTTTTCTATTATTTGACTTATAGATTATTTAAACCAGATAAAATCCCTCCTCTTACACTTACTACCCCTTTTTATTCCGTTAGGTGTAGATTTACGAAAAACCCTGATATACGTTATTCTTTATTTCCGGTCTTATGTATAAATATCGAGTTTCGAGTTCATCAGACCAGGCGTTAAAATTCTTCCATACAAACTTTAACACGAAAGAACACGTAGTAGTGCAGAAACACGTAGTTTAAAAAACAAGAAATTACTACTTAACTTTATTATTTACTTACATAATTATTCGTGGCTAGATTCAAGTTTATAAGTTTATTAACTCAAGGAATAAGTTTATTCATACAAACAAAATCCCCCTTTTCACTCCCTTAAAGGTCAAATTTACAAAAATCCCTTCTTATTCTTAGACCTTCCCTACAACAAAAAAGGAAGCCGTATGTAAAATATCACGTTCCTAGTCCCAGTAGATTCGGCTGTGGGTTCAAATGTCAGTCAGTCAGTTTCTCCTCTTATATAGTATAATATACTACTCTCTCAAAAAAGGTACCGGGAAAAGATCAATATCTAAAAAAGAAACAGGAAAACTTCTAGGCTTCGATCAAGAATACTGTAGATCAGAAACATAAACTCATTGTTCAACTGACTGCGTTGTACCTTCTTGTACATACCTATATTTTAAATATTCTTTTCTAAAATCACTAACTTCAGATTATATATTCAGATCAACCTTAATAACATAATTTATTCGAGGTATTACACTCAGGGCACTGACTTCAACCGCACTTGGACAAACCGCACCTGAGCACTTCCGCGAATCGCACTGAAACAAAATTTTGTAACGTGCGGTTCGGTGGAACAGGGGGTCTACTCCGAAGTGGTAAATTTATCGTATCGGCCGAATGTTCGGTCATTTCCTACTACGAAGTTCATTCTATTTGGTTCGGTAGGTTCGGATCCGACTGAACTTCATTCTGACACTTGTTGTATCGTAAACCCTACTCTGAACGAGAAAAGACTGACCGATAATTTGAGTTTGGCAAGAGTTACATCGTGAAATTAATGTCAAAATACACGACAGCAAAGTAGCTACCTTTTGAGTATCGTATCATATCGAATTTAATGAATTATTACAATTTTATGTTTGTTACTGTTTGTAATTAGTTTGTCTAGCTTAGTTTTATTATTAGTTTTCATATCCTAATCCAGTAACACTGATTAAAGTAAGTTTGTAAGGCATTCAATATTATTTTCAGTCCCAGAACGGCACCTACGTAAAACATTTTTTAGTGATGGGATGTATTTGTCTGTTCAAGGCATCATCAGAAAAAACTTATCGATACAAATCAGCAGAAGTTAAGTCTTGTACCGGATAATTCCGCCTTGTTTACCAAGGAGTAATGTTTTATTTGTGTCGCTATCAGTAAACAAGAAATGGCAGAGCTTGTTACTTTTCTTAGTGATTTCGTTAACTTTAATTGCTTTCAAAATTGATTTTAGTTCAGATTTGTTTTAATTATTAGTTAGGTATGCGTCAATAGAATCAACTCTTCATATTCTTATGTAGAGATGATGTAGTGGAAGAAACACCACAATCAACATCATGAATGTGGTGTTTCTTCCACTTATCTACTGCTATGCTTTGATGTTATAACATCAAAAGCACATTGTTTATTGAAAAAGTATTTAAACACTGATGAGGGAATCCTAATTCGACACAGAGTCACAGACAGATATTACAGTGTTCATCAAGGAAAAATGCATATCCTGAAAAGAAACTCCGTGTATAGCCCGCTCCATAGCCCGCTGAGCGACTTTGAATTTGAGGACCAGCCCGGCTGTATGTGTCCACGTTTCTGCACCGTATGTCATAACGGACAGGATGCACTGGTTGAAGATCTTAGTCTTCAAACATTGCATTAACGTGGGTACTATCGATTGATTAAACGCACCTTCGAAGTAAAAACCCTACTTTTCGCACCGCGGTTTACAGCGTTGGTGTGCTAACGGCATTACATATTTGAATGCCATTGAAATAGTTTCTACTACAGAGGTTGCTAATACGATATTTAAGAGATTTGATTACAATGTTAAACAAATTGCATACGTAAACATTTAACTGATTCATTACGTACGACAACAGAGCCGTTTACTGTACGTGGTTCGACACACACTTGCCGTACCTATCGATATTTTGGTAATACATACGTCCTAACACTACAAACTGTATGCAAGTGCCGTTCGGGAACTGAAAAAAACATTATTAAACTGTTCCACCGAACCGCACGTTACAAATTTTTGTTTCAGTGCGGTTAGTGGAAGTGCTCAGGTGCGGTTCGTCCAAGTGCGGTTGAAATCAGTGCTCTGCGTGAAATACCTCCATAATTCAACTGTGTGTTCGACACACAGCTGAATTATGTTTGCGATATACGTAGGTTAATGTTAAGGCCTGTATATTATCTGAGAAAATGTGTAAACAAATCCGCGTGAAGCTTTACTTAAATAAAGTAATTTCATATAGGTACGCACGGCTACACATCAAGTTATACATAACCAGTATTAGCTGACCTCTGATTGTACGAAAAACCTATACAATGCGAGGTCAGCTAAAACTGGAAATGTATAGCTTGATGTGTAGCCGTGTGTACCTACACGTCGTTTTAAAATAACTAAAAATATTTGAGTAATTGGGGCTTATCTATCTATTTTGTAATACAATTCAAAGTCCTGACTGACTGATATATAAATGCACAGACTAAACCGCTGGTCCTAGAAACATGTAATTTGGAGGGTGTGTTCTTTGTGAAGTGTAAGTATACTAACAAAGGGTTTTTCGAAATTCCACCCCTAAGAGGGTGGATGGGGGGAGGGTGACATTTCACGCGGACGAACTCGCGGGCAGAAGCTAGTTCTATGTATTTTATTATGCACAAAATAAGGCCTTGTTGTTTTGTTAAGGCGCTAATCCTGAACCTAGTGTATTCTTGATCGAAGTCAGATTACTAGGATTATTTCTAAATATATACCTAATCTATTTTGAGATAATCCTGGAAATAACAGACTTAAGAGGGATGCGCTAGGTAGGTAGCTAACGAAATTCAAACTTACGATTTTTGTAATTTATGACATAAGATCAATAATGTATCTTTACTATTCTAATCTATATAAAGAATACTGTCTCCCATTGAAGCCGTGGCAGATATTTTTATAGCCCCTTATATATTGGTACATTGGTGTTTAAATCAGTGACATTCGGCTAAGATTGGCTTTGTTCGACTTTGTAAAGAGTGTTTTGTCCTACTCAAATTCCACTGATTAATTATCATACTGATATGATAATCAATGACGATTTTAATGACAAATTGACTGCACTAACCCACAGAACATGTATTTTCTCTTATTAAATCTGTGACTCAGTACGAAATCTATCTATTCCCTGGTTTAATATCCAAGAATGACAGTTAACTAGTGTGGTAGTGTTAGTGATATTTATCTAATCGCGACTACATCGAGTGGCACCTAGAGAGAAAACGGACTCGAGCATTTATTTTATTTACTCGAGTAACGAGTTAAATGAAATCGAGCCGGATCACTATCTGACACTGTCAGAAAGACAATAACTTTCATATTATTTTTCCGTCTTGATATTTCTGTTTTCCTGTATGTAATTGAAGGAATGTATTATTGGAAGATGCATTGCAGCATTTACTCCAGAAGGATGTTGTGTTAAATGTTCAGTAAGATTTCAACGCAATGTGCGACATTGCCCGAGACTGCTGCAGATGTGCGGTAACTTGTGAACGCAAGGATTCACGAACGCAAGTCAAACCATCTATAATGCAGTTTATCGAAAGTGCGTATTACATACACGATGCAAGAAAGTATTAAAACTGTTTATACATTATGGAGATTTGGATACAGGAATATTTAGGTACATTCTATGTCGATTTTTGTGCCTGATGACTGCGGAAAAGAAAATTATTTTGCAGTGGATTCCAGCGCACCAAAAAGAACAATAATCATATTAGAATACGCTTATTTTCTAAAATAAATCTTCTATTTCTTTTCAGGTGCATTATTTACAGCGGCAGCGAATACCGCTTAGGTTTGAATAGGCCTTTATCCTACTATTTATCGCTGAGCAGTGGTGGGTCCGTCGTAACAGCTGCGACTTACAGCTTGTAAGGTCATAGGTTCAAACCCAGACAGGCACTTTGTGTAAATTATTTCATCACCATTGCTCTCAAAGCGGTGAAGGAAAACATTGTGAGGAAACCGGGCATGTCCTAGAACAAAAAATTCGGAGACATGTGACATCTACCAACCCGCAATGGGCCCGCGTGGTGAATTACGTTACGGCCCACTTCCTTCCACTGATAAGAAGCCTGTGTCTCAGCAGTGGAAACAATAAAGGCTGATTGTGCTTATGGAATAAACATGATGACTGCACTGAAGTGTTAATTTTTGCATCGAAGAAGTTACTAGATTACAAATCTCAGAAAAACACATTTTTGATGTACAGTCACGAGCACTAATATGTCAACACTTGGCAACTTTCAATTGCGATTTTTTCGTGAAATAACGAATGCACCGTTGAAATACGACATTTTACATAAGCCTATGAGTTCGAAAATACTATGTTCGCAATAACATAAAATTTTATTCAAAAATAAAGGAGAAAATCGCCTTTGAATAAAGCCAAGTGTATACATACTTATGCTCGTGACTGTACAAAAAACAGACGAAATTAGCACAAAACAAAAAAAAAAATAACAAGCATGGGACAACATTGAAAAGGAATTCAATGCCAAACTGCAAGTCGTTCCAAATACGCCGTAGGCATGTAGGACGAGTTGACGAACCACTCGATGACACAAACCGTAACTATAGCCCTTAACCGCCCGAAGTTGAGCGGTTAATGTTATCGTTATTTAAGACGTCATTTTAACAATTGTTAAAATGATGCCACCCGAATTTCGCTTAATCGGAGATTTGACGGCTGTCAAGTCGTTCGTTATCGTTATAGTTAGTTGATATGGATTGTTGGTATCTCGGTCGTTCAGTTGAACCAGATTTCAAGGGAATAGAAGATTTGAAGCTACTCAGTTTTTTTCAGTATTGTCTTTCAAACTTGCTCATGGTAAATCTAGGTATAAATTCACTGCATTGTGAACTTAAAAGTGGTGCAATAAGAGCCATCTTTAAACAATTGTATTGACAACAATATATTGGCAAAGCGGATCCAAAAGCATAACGCATTTTCTACAAAAGAAACATCGAATTAACGAGTATTTCAAACGCGTGTAACGTTGTGCGATTAAACTATAAATTTCTCGTTTTTCTTTGTTGTCGGCAAGAAATGTGAATGTTTGAATATTGCTCACAGAAACTATGGCGAGACTTATATTTGGACCTTGTTTGCATTGATACAGTACCTACTTGAATTTCTATAAAAAGGTATATCCGAATTTGGATGAAATAATAACATCAACGTTGGAACTGAACCTTTGAGTCCCTTGTGATACTTAACCAATCTCAAGTTGCTTCATCGTATTTTAAATTATAATTTCTTATGTTATTTTACAATATCCGAATGTTTGCATTGTGCTGGAATCCAGGGATTGGACAAAAGTGCTGCATTTGTATCCGTGTTTAATTTAAAGCCCGGAGCTATACTAAGTTGGCTCAGTTAGCACCTGGGACGGGAATGCCGCCTGAATTCCATTTGAAAATAAAACGACCGTCCCGGTGTAGGCGGGAACCAGACTCGATTTTGGAGGGACCCAACAGTCGGTCTCTAAGTAGGTGTAGACGTGAGCCCTCATGCGACCTCCATCTCTCTGTGCTGTCCCAGGGTAATGGGTAATACAGGATGGAATTGAATAGGTGCACCAAATTAAAATGTCCAAATAACGTGTTATAAAGTAAATTTAGAAAATAAGGAAAGTGATGCACATACCTACGTGCGCGTAGGCGAGCGATTTGGCAACGACGTCGCGCGCTTTTTTTCGTAGGAATGGTCAAAATTAGGTAAATACCGCTAGTTCAACGCATTGCCAACTTCCTTCATGTTGTGAAGTCTTCGATGAATGGATTGCTTATCAGGCGCGCGGTAAACTTGATACTTTAATTTTCTTATTTCTAAAATAACTTTGAAAAAAATATGTTTTTACTGGGACGACGTTTGTTCCTTTCTACTTGAAGGAAATAACATAGTTTGCACTATCAAGACGATAATTAAACGATTTTTTTCAAGAATTTAGAATGGAGAAATGACAATGATTAAGTATGTAACAGTTACTGCACCTCCTATTTCGATTTGGAGCATGTTTTCAATTTCATCCTCTATAGAGTCACCGATATTTTGGCGCACAACATCGCCGAAAGAGCACGCAGAAGTTCAATTCTGCTTGCTCTTTCTTCAGCATAGGTCAAGATCTTGATTACATCATACCTACGTAAGTCCTGCATCTTAAGAACAACTAACTCCCAACATACAAGCTTGACGTAGTTTGGGAGTTGGTAGATCCTCTATTATGTACAACATCAAACATCTTAATCAATATTGTACTCGTACTTCATAGATTAAGTTTGTATGTTATACTTTGTATTTATTTACCTAAAATGGTTTTTATTTCCATGTCATAGAAGCCAGCCTATTTCCGTATATCAGCCACGATTTCTAATTTTAGTTCTAACAGCAGAAAACTTTGCACGCCTTTCGAATCGAGTCTAAGAACTTTTCCTGGGTAGAGAGTGTGAGAGGTGGTGAGAAGTCATGCCATATTTCTAGTGGGTATATGACTATGATGTATGTAGTTAAGTACATACATCATTTGTTAACAAATGGTACCGAGCTATGCTATGATAGGAGTGCAGAAAATATTGCGTGATCGATCACGTTCGAATTAATTATTATTGAATTTCGGTAGCATTTATTTGATTGGGATGATGTAGTATCCCAATGAAATAAATGCTACCGAAATTAAACACAATTCAAAATTCAAATTTTCACTTATTGCAAACAACAACAACGACTACTTATAAGTACTAAACCAATTTCATTCACGAAATAATCAAACGAAACGCTTTAAATAAACAACTTGGTAAAAGAAGGCATAATTTATTTCGTATTCTAATAACCTACGAGTATCAGTTGTTTAGAAAACAGTCCTACGGTATAGCAGTATATAACGCCAGACGGGACCTGAAATAATAACTTACCTGAGCTGAGCGAGGTTGGTAAAATAGGAAAAATAAATGTACAATTTCTGTTTCCGCAGTGTACCAAATGTGATGATTGATGAGAATAGCCATTGGCGGCGGCGGCGGACAGATTGCTGAGCAGCTGCGGCCCGCGACCCTCCGCGTTTTATTATGACTATCTACTGTTTCAAATATACCATGGCCGTTAGAGACCGAGCAGAGCGGTACGCGGATAACTAGCGATGTAAAGTGTGGCGCGAGGTGTCGGCGCGGTGTCGGTTTAGAGTCGGCGCGGCGTCAGCACGGCGTTGCGTGCGCCACGCCTCGCGTGTCACTAATCAACGTGATCGATGCGAACGCACAAATATTGCTCATTTCAATAAACATGAAATCGCCCATTACATTTTAAGGTTTCGTTCTTTTTTTTTGTTGTACCACAATCTTAATTTGTTCTCGTCTTACAAGGTAAAAGAAAAGAATGCAGTCCTTTCATTTTACACGTCGAGGTCATGCTATTGACGTTTTTTTTAATAATACGTTACAATAGTGAATGAGTGCTCAGTGGTTAGGTAAGTAACATAGTATCTTACCTACACTAAATTAGTTTTCGCGGCTGTAAAGTCCATAGACGAGATTCTTTCGAATAACTTTCCGTTTTCCGTGGGAGTGGAGTGGCAAAATAATAATACAATATAACATTTAACATAACGCCTGTGCCTGAAGGGTTAGGCACAGGTGTACGTATATAGTGTATACCCACATTACCCACGTCTAAACTAATATTATAAAAAGAAAAGATTTATTTTTTGTATGTTTGTTTGTTACGCCCACTAATACGGCTGAACGGATGTGGATGAAATTTGACTCATGGGTAGACCATGACAATTGATTAGGACATAGGATACTTTTTATCCCAATATTCCCGCGGGATCCAAAAAACAAAAGCGGGTTTTAAAATGTTCGCAATAGTCCGAATCAGGTTTTTGTAGATAGAAAAGTTAGAAAAGGTTCCCGAAAAATATTCAAATTCGGGAAAACTGAACGTCTTTTTTTCTATAGGATTTTAGTGTTAACTCATGACCATGTTGCAATTTTGTCAGAGCAACGTTTGTCGGGTCGGCTAGCAATTAATAAAAGTTATTATTTATATTTAATTTCCCAGAAATCGTCAGGAGTGTGATTAAGTGGCCCGCGAAGCATTTAAAACATTTCATTGACAGCGCTGCGATGCACAATGTTCTTAAATCTGGGAGGAAACAATAAAACTTATTAACATAATACTTACGCAAAATATTGCTTTTATAATCGTTGTTTTATAAGAGTAAAGCAAAGTGTTAAAGACGTACAAGACAAAGTTGTCATTTGATTGAAGTAAAATACCTACTACTTAATGCTGAAAGGGTGGCCGCATGGCGTGGGCATCATTGTTTTTTTAATAATTATTTACAATCTTAGAAATTCTTTAGTTCAAAGAAGCGAATAATGTAAAACTGTTTGTCGTTCCTAAACAAAATAAAATGCTGCTACAATGAAATCACAAACCAAAACTTTAAATTCAATGTGCCATCTGCCATTCATACCTACTGAAGCCAAAAAGGAAAAAATATTCGGAATATATTGTGGGATCAAAATTTTTTTTAAGTATAAATAATAAAAAAAGTATGTACTTAGGTTATAAAGTAATGCCAAAATCCGCACGCGTGAAAAACTATATTTACTAGTGGATTCTAATAAATATTCAACGTAGTTTTTTCCTATTTATCAAACCACGTTAGGTCGGCTTATTAATAAAATAAAAATTTGCAACGATACATGATACCCTATATTTAGTTTGCGCAGTAATTTGTACGCATACTGAGGTACCTAAGCATGAAAGTATGTTCAGATATTCGTGCATTAGGTATGTATGTAGGTAGCTATCGAACCGGGGCCGGGGGACCCGTGCGAACTCGCTGTAGTTCTTAGGCCCACTAACTTATCTCCACCCAGAGTTATTTTCCACCGAGTAAAATTGTCCATATACATTAAGTAGAGGTATCAATAAAACCGGGGTAAATAAATACTGATATATCGACTTATTGAGATGTATGAAAAAAGAACACGTGCTGCGCCGAAATAAATTGGGGAATGAAGTTGATGATCGGATAGTTATTTTTACAATTAAAGAATAAATGCGTCGCGAGAACGAATAAAAAGACAATAATAATTACAAAGCAAGTCGAGTGGACGATTCATTACAAAAATCACATCGGTATGTGGTCGAGTCACGCGACCCGTCGGCACTGAAATATTGCATGCTGGTTCCGATGTCTACGGTCGCGTCAGGTTCGTTTGTCCATAGGATTTTAAACTTCAGGGTAGTTTATAAATAGATATTGTCAACATCAATATTTTCTTAAATTTATCAAAAATATCTGTAGGTATATGTCTGTCAATATTTTGTTGTTTTAGGCTAAGCTAACCGTAGAAGATAATTTCACATCAATATATCGATCTATCCAAAACGACAGTTACATGGCAGCATGTTTAAATGTGTATACCAGGGTATTGTTTACGGGGAGATATACATGTATGACAGTAACACAAACCGTGTATTTTTAATTATTTCTTAGGAACAAACAAGTTAGGAGAAAGACGCCCTAATATAACTGAATGAAATTAATGCTTTCAAACATCGAGTTATTCGCGCTCAACATTTATTACAGTAACAGTAATGTCATAATTTGTCGCCACTACTGTGACGCCCGTAATTGTCTTATGGTCGAGCCGAGCGAGCCAAGCGAGCATAACGAGCAACGCCGGCCATGCCAAGCCCAGCGGGGTAAGCCGACCCTTTGCACATTACCGCAACAAAGCGTGCCGGCCTTCTACAAATACAATTTAAATAAGTCGTGTCAGAAACCTCTGCGGTGGTAAATGGGAGTTATATTTCTTTTTGTGTGTCAAAAGTAGTCTTGATTCATATAATTTCTCTTCCGCGCTTTTTATTTGAAGTCGTTACTCTTCTCGAAATCACCCTGTTCTAATGAGCGGCTTAATGTGCGGTTATTATGCCTATCAGTCATATTGAACAATAAACTAGCCGTCGAAGATCCATGGCGCACCCTGGGAGTGCTATACAGTATCTATGTATTCCCCGGAAATTACCCTCTGGTGGTAAGTGTACCTACTTGTTTTCATCTTTTATGAATTGTGCAAAATCGATAGCACATTGCTGAACATACGGTCTGGACTACGATCCTCAGGTCAGAAAAAGTGACAGTAAAATTGGGTACTCAGTTCGGGAGAAATGTATATTTTAAATTAGCAGAATGCAGGCGTGATGTTTTGTTTTAAATTTTTGCGATAGCATAGTTAATCGTTTGCGACTTATTGCTCATACAATAACAGACATATACGGCCTTTAGGTAATTAAAGACCAATAAACAGCTTGCCGGGTCAACATTGATAGTTCTTAGATGGACACACCTACTGGATGAAAGCATAAACACCACACGACGAAGATAGAGTAACTAATACTACTACGGACCCCTGAAAACCAATACTCAATAATATGGGCGGCTATCTCAATTACGAAGTTATTCGCAGTTAAATTTCTCGTAGTGTCAAATCAGCTTAAACCCACATCAGATTCGAAGACGCACATAGGAAACGGCCTGACATTCATGAATATTACATACCGCTCTAATAAGTTGTAGGTACAAAAACAAAATGGTGAATGTGCCTCGAAATACTCATTCAGAAAACATTTTATTAGTTTTAAGATTACTTAGGTACGCAACCCTCTGGCGGAGATTTTGCGGTGAATAAAAAATAACACTTTTCGGAACTCGGATGGTTTCAGGAAACGCTTTTTAGTGCAGAATTTTACTGAATTAAGGGTGAAAAACTAAAATGAATCTAAAATAACACATAAAACATCAACAGGTAAGTAACATTATTTAAAGAATGCTTCCTATTTCTACCATTTCGCAGTAACCATATCCGCTACTGTGGTGTTATAAGCAGAGATGTAAATCGATGGTTATACGCAAATATATTAAATTCGTCGTTTTTGTAATTTAAATAAAAACGACGGATCGTAAATCTCAAGATACAACAATTCTTCATTTTACCTAGAAACGCTAGGTATGTGAAGACAGACGGGGCACACTATTATGTGACCCTTTTATATTTATTCTTCAACGATAACATTCTCTAGTGAGTCATCATCATCATCATCTGCCTAGCCATTTCCCAACTATGTTGGGGTAGGCTTCTTCTTGAGTATTTAGTTTAATTCCAACGTTATTCGTAATTATTACTGTGATATGAGAAAACAGTCAAGTCTCAATTTGTTTTGAATGTAAATCTTTAGAAGTCGGCAGAAATATTAGGAGTAAACCGTACCCGATTGCATCACGGAGTGTTTCCATTAATCGCGCCGTCGTCGGGCAGCCGTATGCGCGCTCCAAGATCTGTCGATACTTGTTCAGAGTTATAGTCAATTACACAGTATTGTTGCCCGTTTGTTAGTCAACTTTCACGGACATTTATTTGATTACTTAGCTGATATAAGCTTTGCCTTTTTATTTAATATTTCAAGTATTAATTCCTGTACACACATAATTACAATATAACTATATACTATACACTAGGATACTAAAGTAAAAGACTAACTAACCTACTATACAAATAAAAAATAAAATGATATAAGTAATTCTTTTTCTGTAGTTCAGAATTTCAGATAGTTTATGCTTTTTCCGTGTTTGGAAGCTTACAAGTAATATGAGAAGTCTCTTTGGATCATACAACTTCAAGAATCGTGTCAGATATCATTATCTTCATGTACAAAACGAGTTTAATATGCTAGTTTTTTATTTACTTAATGCTGGAAGAGTTGATAATCAGTTACGCAACGAACTGAAAATATTTTCGATCATAAAATGACAGCATAGTACGGCCATACCTACGATACCTACCAACCCACACAATATCCGCAGTAAGTTTGATAAACCGACTCGTGTTTAATCAGATTATTACAAATTTGACTTCGAAGTTCAGAATTATGTCGAAGTATTTTACAAAGCCGAAGTTAAAGCATTAATGGATAAAATATGCTAATTGTTTTTTCATATCTGTTTCAAATGGAATGTATTTATACGAATCTCTTGTGTTTTTTTTGTTTGCGTCATATAAGACTATGTGACTTCAGAAATGAGATGATTAAGTATAAAAGAATGCTCTACAAACGTATTGGGTGCTCAATGTCAAGGACCCCTGCCCCTGACTCCCGGTAGTAGTGTCGCTATACTAGAGGTACAGAATCACTCTCACACTCTACAAACTGGCGACCGATCCACTACAGCTCTCTTCCACTTTTATAGCAATCTAGTAGCACTTTGAAAACTTCACACGTCGAATGTACGTAGTTTCCCGGGATGAAAAGTACCTATTCTTAATCGAGCTTACACGCTTCGCTACTTCCTAATCCTTGCTCGCAATCTATAATAAGTGCAGTAGGTACTTACTTTTCCAATCAATGAACTCTTCCAAGTTATTGGGTGTTTCAGCCCAGTGTAGCAACTCGAAAGCTTCTTCGGGGATGTTGGCGATGGAAAAACCTCGCAGGTCCGGTACGCCGGTGACAGTGAACTCAGCTAGTAGATCTGATAACTCCAGATTACCCTAGAACACAAGAACAGGTTAAGAAAATGACAAAAAATTCTGTCGTGAGGAAATGCCTAAGGTATGTCTGTGTTATGTCGAACCTTTTTTATAACATTCAATTTAGAGTGGGCAATTCGATTGTAAATACAAACGAATACATATTCATACCGTCATTAGTTTCCATAGCTGAACAGTATCGGGGTCATGTGGTGAGCAGTGAGCTAGTGGTGGACTGGTGGAGTGGCTCGCTAATGCTAACGTCAAATTACGGAAAACATCAGTCATTTTTCATGGCATGCATAAAAGTAATGCAATTCTCATGTAGGTAATTCTATTCGGCATCTATTACAGCAGCGATAAAGAAGGACCTAGGAAGTTAGATCAAGCAGCGTTATAATAATGTGATTATATTATGGGCTGCCTTTCTCGCTTGCCATTTTTGTCCATGTGAAGTAATCTGTCGTTGCCTTTGCAAGGGTAGATTCGAGATCAATCGTGTTGTTATTTACTGACGAAGTTACTCTGGTTTCAAGGCAACTTTATAGAACTATCCTCTCAGATTCCCATTTCCTCAGCTAAGATGATTGCAAAACTTACGGCTTTAGGTAACAGTGGGGTTGTGAACATTTTAGTAATCGCACACTTACAATGATTTGTTAATGTTCTGATAAAATGTTAGTTGTGTACCTACATAGTATAAATAAAAAAAATAAAAAAATGTTTATGTAACTTAACACACCACTGCTAATTAATTATACAGTTAATACGACACCAACTCTAGAATCTATCCACACACACAACATTGATACTTGTATAAACACATCTACGACATCCAACAATCAGAATAAGTATTATCTGTTTTAATTTCTGCAATTATAATTTTTTCCTTTTAAGCATAATAATAGCAGTTTCTATACATGGTTTTCGTACACCGAACAATGCGGTAAAAAAGTGTTAAGGATGGCGCATTTTCAAGGGCCGGCTGGCATAAAACGGTGGCGGCGTCTATTCTATAAAAAATAACTTAAAAATCCTTTCCGCGTGACACTTAGCTTTGTCCGACCACTCACGGCTGCCTTTAAGGGCGCGGCGGGCGATCCTTCCAACTTATTTAATATCGACACCCTCCGCTAAATAAGCTCGGCTGCCGTCGAACTGCTAAAGGCAGAGTTTCATTTGTATGACTACATCCGTGAACCACTTTCGTTAGTATATCATTACGAATAGATACAGTCAAACGACAGGTTTTTTTATAGGACTGTTTAGCCCTAAATCGATATCGCTTTGTCGCGGTAGTTGTACGACAACTATGTATAAGCACGCAAAACGCTAAGGTTCCTTTTCTTTAAGTATACTATAATACAGGCATGCGAAGCTTGAATTGATCTGAAACATGTTGGGGCTTGAGCAATTTCGTATAAACCTGTTAACAAACTTAGATAGGGTAAATAAGGATGCATGCATGCTGCACTGATATCGGTCAAGTATACTTGAGAAGCAATAAATATGCGTTTGATTAGATTTTCATAGACCGCTCTTAAGAGGGCGCCGATCATACGCCGACCGCACAGTGGCGCCCTCATGGTAATATTGGTTATTTATTTTATATTAGAATGAAAATGCAGAAAATAAGCACGTTAAGTTGTGCTCCACAAGATTATACGTTAATATTATTACAAACGGTCGCGTAGTTTTACATTGTTTAGTTTTATCATAATCACTAAAACGGATAAAAGTGGCCACTATTATCCGTTGTATAGGTAGAACACGATAAAAATCGTACGTAATGATATTTCTCGAATAGCCGAAAACACAAGATTTTTTCTTGAATCCGTGATTTTATAGTATTTGGTTCTGTGTGAACTTTCAACTTTGAATACACAGTCACTACTGTTTACGATAAAAATATCGTATCCTACATACTTGAAAAATAGCGCCGTGTGAACGTAGCCTGGTTAGACGGTAGCCGCATAACTTGCTCCAAAGCAAGGTTGTCGATGACGTATATCGTATCTTTCTTTGTGACTTTTAGCATATTGATACTTGCATCTGTGCCACCTTTGCATCGATAAATTATAACTGTAGCAGTAGGTACGTCACTTGACAATATAGTACGGCGATTGATCCTTCTATGGAAGGTCCGGCCGCGCTAAATTTGCCAAAGATGTAAACAACAATGGCCGCTCGAAATTGAATAAAATCGATATACAAGGACATTTATTTTAAGTAATGTTTGTTTTCCTCTAAATCTCCGAGCTTACTAGACGAAAACAAACATTACTTAAAATAAATGTTCTTGTATATAATTTTATTCAATTTTGAGCGGCCATTGTTGTTTTACATCTTTGGCTTAGCGCGGCCGGACCTTTGCTATCAATATTTACGGATCTTCATGAGCGGTGGCAAATATCAAAAACAAAAGAATATGGTTATGGTATCTATATACAGGGTCGAAAAAATCAATGGGCCTGAAGGGAAACCACTTTAAATCCTTAAGATAGATTATTTTACTTAACCTCTCTGCTCGACAAAATTTTGACACGTGACACATCAGCTGACTCGACGGGATGTTGCGAATTACGTCATGATTTTCCGGAATTTACGTCAACTTTCAGCATTCGAATTTATTAAGAAAAATTCTTACCGCGCCTATTTTGTACAATAACTTTGTGGCAAACATCTTTAACTATATACTGAGGTCGATCAAACCGCGTCATTCTACTGCGAAAGTTGTATAAAATAGATATTACTACACCTATACAAAAGGTAGGCACCTTAAAATCGCTGAAAATATGTACATAAACCACCTAACCTCTTGATGAAAATATGCAAAAGGGAAAAATAAAGATATTGTCATTCACTCTGCATTATTACTTTTACCACTTTTCATACATAAACTACAAAAAAAACATGATCTAATCTTGATAAAAATTATTAAAAATTGTGTTGCGACGTGACAGTTCTTAGTGCTGACCATCCATCCAATTTTCTTATTCCGATTCAAAAATGTCATAAAGCCTAATCGATAATCGGTATTTTAAAAAAAATGTAGAAACTGAATAAAAACTCTTTGGTATATTTTTCATGAATTAATTATTTTTTTAAATATAATAAATAATTTAATTATATAAGTAGATAGGTACACATACTGTGTGCATAAGGGTATAACTTTTTATGGTTCCCTACGTCCGAATGAAACTACGGAACCCTTATAAGATCACTCGTGTGTCTGTCTGTAGGTCTGTCAGGACCGATTTGTTTCGAATCTACTGAACCGATTAAGTTGAAATTTGGTAGGTAGGTACACAAATAAATTTCTGTGACTCAAACACGGACGTGTAACATAAATAAGTAAATTTTGAATATGGGTTCACTTTTTGGGGTCACATAGAAAATTTAAAAAAGCTTTGTACTGTAGGTACCGTGTGATAGGTATATCAAATGAAAAGGCTTGTCGTGAAGGTCACAAATATATTTTCATAAATAAAAATAAATAAAATAATAAAATACATTTATTTCGAGCAGCTATAACTCATTATGTAGAATGCACACACATAATATAACTAAAAAAATGTTAAGCAAATCTCTCAATATAATGCGTACATACTTACATTTGGTCATACATAGGTAGTAAAACATGTTCAGGATGTTATATTCAATTTAAAGTTGGTATTTTTTAAATGTTATGCTTAAAACAGTTGTTATAAAAATAAGACATTTTCAATCTCATATAGCAGCCGAGGGGTTAATTTCAGACTTTCGCTGTAATAGTAAGAAATGCTCAAGATGCTATTCCCCATAAGAAAACAGTACTTTTCTTTTCTGGCCGGCACTTCAATTTATGGGTACAGACGCCAGCACATCAACCTACTACAATCTGTCAGATTTCTGTAATAGATTTTCAACTTTATCGCAAAAGTATAAGGTTCAATGTTGATTGTGAAAATTTGACAGTTAGGGGTAGGTTGTGCTGGCGTCTGTACGTTATGAACTTATGAATGATGAGTTTATGAAATACAAACTTATTTTTGCAGTTGATCAAATTAATTATGTGCATTGTGCATGTGTAAATATTCAACCCTACTACGGAACCTTTCACTGTGCCGACTGTGCGTGGTCCGATATAAACATTGTCAGTTTTTTAAATATCGTTGGTAACCTACCACAAAAAAAAAAAACAATTTATTACTCAAGTAAACTAATAGAAACAAAAACCACCAAGCTCATACAACTAACAAAACATATTGAAATGTAAAGTGATTGCGGAATACCCAATTTATAGAATTAATAGGTAATCATCATTCCCTATCTTTTGCTAAGCCTACCTAAAAAAATGTATACTGGGCATTCTGTAGCAAACTATTAGAAAGTATCAGAAATAAATAATTGTACAATAAATAAAAATAATTTTAAGCGGCGAGCACATTCCAAAGATAAATATTCAAATATAGAAACAATTCGGCGCGAAATTCAATAAATGACTATGGTCAAAGGTCCTCAGGTATTGACTCAGTTTCAATATAATGTCCAAAAAAACTATTAAAATTACATTAGAAAAGCATAAGTCATTATTATAAACAATGCTTATTGTATTTAATGCTTAAAATAATTTTATTTCAATTTTCGAGTATCGATTTCAGACATTCGACATATTAATTACCCGAGTCAATCGAAATTAAAAAAAAAATCGTTTGGCATAATCGCTTTCGCACATCATTACGATAAAAAAAACAATAATGGACGGCGATTTTGAACACAAATTGAGTAGTGGTAATGAATAATACGTGTTATTGGACCTGTGTTTCAATATTACGTTAAGATTTTGGCATTTTCGTGTCGTTCATAATATTTTCAATAATATTTGTCTCATTTTAAATATTATTTACATGTGTGTGTGTGAAATTTGTGAAAAGTAAAAATGTAAACACGCACGATTGGCGCGAAACTTCGGCATTAGATATCAAAAAACTTCATTACCACTACTTATTTAACTTGAACAATGGATGAATTCGTCAAATAATTAAATGATGTATTATTCACTGCCCCTGTGGTGAAATTTGGATGTTCGAAATCCCCAAATTTTATGTTTTTTAGCCTCTGGCGCCAATTTCAACAAAATGGCGATTATCGCATTTACAGACTTGAATTTAATAAAGGTAAATGAATAAGCTTGCGCTCTAAATATGAAATATTTAATGGCGTTAACATATGAGTTTTTTATCCATTTCTCTTAATTAACGCACATTCATACGATTTGATGGGTAGCATAATAAATATTTACATAATCAATGTAGGGTGTCGTATGCCGTAATTCTTGGGTCCGAAAGGGGTCATTACCGAGCCGGCGGAGGTTCATGTGTTCGGGTCCTTTCGGGGGCGCTACCGAACTATACGGTTAAAGGAAACATTGCTCTATTTTTAATAAGAAACAAAACTGCATTAGGCATGCCTACTTAAGGGTGATAAATTGCGAAGGTCGAACGTCATAGTATTACGCGTGAGACGTACGTATTTTTAATTTTGTAGTATTAACTTGAACGAGTAAAGACCAATGACAATGTTCGAATAGTACGGGAGCCGAGTAAAGATTTTGTTTTTTGTTAGGTATGATAATTTAGTGAATTTCTTGTGGGGCACACACACACTAAAATGTAATTGACAGGCTTATGTTGACATATCGAGGTAGGCACTGCTTATATGCGATTCACACCACTGGTCGGCCGGAAATCGGTTATCAACGAGATACTAGCAAAATCATAAGAATGCGCCGGTGTGCGTTGCGGGTGCCATGTTTATATAAGTGTCGAGTTGGAATGATGAATGAAGATAGAGGACGTGGAACTCTCCAAGGGCTTCGACGTGCATTGTGAGATGTGACAAATGAACTGTGGTGAGACCGCGTTTGTTTATTGTCTGTGAGTATGTCCACCGTCCATTTCAGAGATATTGTATTGATTTTTGACATTCTGGAATTACTGATATAATACGTTTTGACATTCTGGAATTATTGATATAATACGTTTATTAGTAAGGGTTAATAAATACCGCGCGCTGCATTTTGGGGAAGCGGAGGTAGCGTTTCAAAAACCTACAGGCCCGGAAAACCTCGCCTTAAAACCAGATTCAATAGTGGCTTGTAGAAAAATTTATGGATTAATTTCAGAGATTGATTGCTTTATTATTTTACCATTGTGGACTTAATAAAATAAGACTACGCTTTTATTGGATTAAATCATAAGACTTCTAAGAAATTGTTTGCCAAACGATAAGTTAAAAAAAACGCAAAATCTATTTTATCATATAGCAACAATAAAAGGATTAACTTATACAAGCAACAGTATTTCCGTAAAGTGTATGTTTGTTGCGCACGTCAATGTGTAAAGCACGTATTGTATTTGACGGTACATTCAGTCGCAAATATAAATCAAGTTGAAAGTATCTCTTGGCCACTTAAACAATTCGTAGCGGGTGACGTAGCACCGGCTACGCGGCTACGGCGTAGCTGACGATAATTTAAAGCCTCATGTTTGTTTCCTCGTTTCGTTTTCAGGTTTTAATGTTTATGGATTAACTTGCAGTACCGAACTGAATCGAAATGCGTGAATTAATAATCAATTTGACATTACATAGAAGTTTTAGAGAAAGATCTTGTGTTATGTTTTATGTTATTAATATACTGTGAAGCATTTTTGAGACTATCAAAGAAGAGGAAAGCCAATTATCTAGGGCAAATATTTATATTTAAAATTCGAAAGAAGTTGGCTAAATTTTTTAGATTCTATCAAGAAGCGTCCCGAAAAAAAAAAGCTAGAGTTTATATTCAGCTTAGCACCGTGAATGTAAAACTTAAGGATAGAGAAAACATAACGCAACATAGGGAAAAAATTATATTTTAAGCTGTTTTGTAATTTATATTAAATCATAGTTTTGTATTTTCAGCAAATAAATTATTCTCATTCTTACTCAAAATGGACATTGAAATGTTTTTAACAATGTACTTGCTTATGCCATGAAGTTCTTAAAATATTGTTTGTTTGTAAAATAAAATACTACGATTAAGTAGAAATAAAAATCGTGAAATATTATCCTGACAAATAATAGTTAATTTTTATTTATTAATTCGCTAACATATAAAACACAGGTTAATAGAAATGCATTAAAATTTCATGACACAGAATGACGCCCTGTTACAGCAAATTTTATTCATATCGACGTGGTAAGAATAAATAATAATGTATGTCTACAAATTGAAACGGATATTTTTACGAGCTTTTATTTAAGTGGTTCACTTCCTTTTGGCCAATGAGGTTGAAACTTTATATAGTCGTTCGTTTCGATAACAAATTATGTTTAACTAACGATCCGCCCCTGCCTCGCACGGTTTTAAGACTTAACATTATATGCAAGTTTAATATTAATAATTTTTTATACCTACACATAAACCTTCCGGAATAAATTCTCTTAATGGTGGTAAAACCGCATCAAAATCTATTGAGCTGTTAAGAAAAACAACGTGGTTATAAATTTTATAACAGGGACTTGTAACGTTACTCAAAATAACGTTACGCGTTGTGCCGGTACCGATAACAGCCTCAAGGGGCTTACAGGACCGAAACGCAAAAAAACGCAAGTTTTAGAAATAATAAAAGTATATGATCGACTACAGAAAACAAAAAAAAATGATATTCTTCAGGATATATCCTAGGTAGATAGTGTGTTGAAAACATAATACAACTTATTTGGTACGATAGAAAAAAATCATGAAGATACCTCTAAAAACTTTCTTTTTACAATAAAAACCATACTAATATACAGCATACAATCATTATGATTTTTTGTCAGATTTTCCTACAAGCAACATACTAAAACTCTAGTATTTTAATTTTTTTGTCCAAAAAATAGATTTTTCGTGAATAGATAATTGCTTCATATTTTGCAATAAATTACCAGGGTTTTGTCATCGCGCTTTCTTTTCTATGCAGTCCAACAAAGACCGCGCTTTAGGTCATGTAGTCCTCTTAAACTGTTCACTAACAATATTAGCATTACATCGTTATTAGTATAACGATATAATGACGTTATTCATTTCGATACTTTACGTTGCCAGCTTCGTGACTTATAAGATGACGGATAAGTATGAAGAATAACGTTACAAATGAATTTGTAACGTTACAAATGAATTTGTAACGTTTCACCTGTAATATGTACAAATATGTCGTAGCTGGATTGTAGAATCCGCTGTTTTACAAAACCGCTAGTCGTTTTACAAAAATAAAAACCTCTGATCGTTGACCCGCTGCTTAGAAAATGCAAAACGTTTAAGCAATCCTGCGTGTTAACGTTCAGTAATTAATGTAAAACCACTAAATGTCTTTCAGTTGTTTTACATAACGAAGCTGTTTTGAAAAACAGCGGATTCTACAATACATCTGCGACATACACACATCAAAAGTGTCTAGGGATCAAGCATTTTTATGCGGATTTCTTGAGATTGAGATGTGGCTTTGTAATAAATTTATGATTTTATAAATTTATATGGATCCTTTTTGGTGCATTTCATAATTTGAATCAGGAACTGTGAATCAAATTCGAGTAAAAGATGAAAATCAGCTGTCAATATTTTCCCTATAAAAACATACAACGCATTGAAGACATTATTAGTGCTACTGTTTCCCTACTACTGATTAAAACCAACGTTATTATGGAGCGGCGACGTCATTTAAGCAGGGAAGAAATGCTCAGAGCCGTGGGAATGATAGAAGCTGGTTCCCGGCAACGTACTGTGGCTTTAGCTCTGAATACAAGTCAGAGTGTTATCAGTCGACTTTGGACACGTTACCGAAGCACTGGTACCGTGGCTGAGCGCCATGGAGGACGGTATCGCTGCACCACACGGAGACAAGACCGATACATTCAAATCTTAACTCGAAGAGCTCCAACAATAACCGCCATGATGTTAGCCGTGAGGCTTCATCACATTAGCGACCAAACAGTCAGAAACCGCTTGCATGAAGTGAACCTTCATTCCCGAAGACCGCTACGGGTACCACCTATAGCAATGCACAATCGTAGGATTCGATATCAATGGGCTCTTGAACACAGAAATTGGGCAGAAGAACAATGGCGTTTCGTGTGCTTTTCTGATGAGTCTCGTTTTGGTATGAGACCGGATACAAGACGTATACGACACTGGAGAACCCCTGGACGCCAACAGCGATTAAAATCCTGCCAGGAAGTCCATCCTTATAGTGGTGGAACCATCATGGTATGGGCGGGTATTTGGATCGGCGGAAGAACTGAGTTGATTTGGATCAGAGGCAACCTCAACGCTCAAATTTATGCTGAGACGATTGTATCAGACGTCATCGTTCCTCTACAAGTGCAAATCGGTCCCTTATTTCAGTTAATGCATGATAATGCACGACCGCACACCGCAAGAGTTGTAAGACAGACTCTCGCCGCAGCTAACATCAATGTCCTGCCCTGGCCTGCTCAGTCGCCAGACTTGAACCCGATTGAGCATGCATGGGATATGCTACAGAGAAGAGCTCTGCCGAATATGGAGGGTATCCAGTCGCAAGAAGACCTTTTTTTGTTGTTGCAACGAACATGGGCTGCCATTCCACAGCGTGATTTGGATGAACTCATTTTGAGTATGCCAAACCGATGTTCTTGTGTTGTTAGTGTTCGCGGTAGAAACACGGATTATTAATTGTTTAAGTTACCCAATAAAATTTTAAAGAAAACTGTTATTTCAGTCTTTTTTTCGAACTTTTGTGTTAGTGGTTCAAATGTCAAAAATCCCTTTATTAGGAAAATGGCAAATTTCTTTATTAATGCAAAGGTGACTTGGTTTATCGTTACTGTGACAAACGAAAACACTTTATTTGATGAATCCTTAAAGAAAATTTTAATTAATATCAATCAGGAGAAAAGTTATTGCAAAAATATATGTTGATCCCTAGACACTTTTGATGTGTGTATATATAGATTGGTACAGATGAGCAATTGCTGTAAATAGGATCGTCTCCGCGCGAAGAAACTGTGAAACGGTTACTAGAATTTAGTAAAGATACACGTTGAGAATGGATAGCTTAATGTACACCGTAAAGCATTGTAAAAATTAAATAAGCTTGTTTTAAATTTTTTGTATAATTTTATGGCTAAAGTTACTTATTTTAGTAAAAAAAACTGTTTTACAGCCTGAACAAATAGCTGTCTAACGGATCCCAAATCCAGAACATAGAAAGTAAACCCAAGACGTTTTTATTTGATTGATGAAGTCCGTCTATTTAGTATTCCGTGAGCATTTTGTGACTATAATGAACCCACGGCGCGAAGTTTGACCTTCTAACGATGGCCTTTATGGGTGGCATTTGGCTTGTAAACGCACTCAAACAAGCATAGCTTGAATGGCGAAGATTGCAGTGAACAAAAGTCAGGTACGCACCTTAAGTTTCCCTGTATTAAATTAACCTACATTATTAATAATTATTGTTTTTATGTAAGATATTACTAAAACATATAGAGAGATTTTCATGGGTTTAAAAAACGACACGGCACTTATTTGGTTGTTGATCGTAACTCTGTACCTAGTGTTCCAAACTTTACTTCTTGTTTTACTCAATTCCAAATAACAGTAATCAATAATCACAAATGAATTAGGAAGCTTATGTTAATTAATTGAAAGGACATGTTGACATAAATGGCTGGATCATCGTGGCGGAGGATGCGGTAAGTACCTAACTATTTTTGAACCAACAGCAGCGAGTGTCGTTAAACACTTACTTTTACTTTATATCTAAAAATTCAATACGCTGGTTTTCAGTATTTCATGTTAACATTTATGTTGTTTTAATATTAGGTACGTAAACCGGGTTCCGTTGCTGACACCCCTTTAGCGTGCCGAGGTTTAACCGCGTTAGACAGTGATTTTGATTTCGTTTGTTGTACGACTGTTGTGGCCAGCCTACAGTTGGCCGTGAAAGGTCATCAAAGAGGAATACTGACGGCAACGGTATCGTTTTTACTGTAGCGGGAAAGCGAGCGGGAATGGTTATAACACTATTCGTCCACCGCACAACGTTAACGAAACGTCACCGACAAACGAGATTATACGAACCGAACATGACGTCCCGTCGACGTTGTGCGGTGAACGAACGGCTTTAGAATCCATTGACGGCGCAACACGTCACCTAACCACGCAGGAAATTTTAATTTCAGTCATGATATGTATTAGTCTGTAAGTTATATTGTAGGCTCAATAGATATGGCATATACACACATCAAAAGTGTCTAGGGATCAAGCATTTTTATGCGGATTTCTTGAGATTGAGATGTGGCTTTGTAATAAATTTATGATTTTATAAATTTATATGGATCCTTTTTGGTGCATTTCATAATTTGAATCAGGAACTGTGAATCAAATTCGAGTAAAAGATGAAAATCAGCTGTCAATATTTTCCCTATAAAAACATACAACGCATTGAAGACATTATTAGTGCTACTGTTTCCCTACTACTGATTAAAACCAACGTTATTATGGAGCGGCGACGTCATTTAAGCAGGGAAGAAATGCTCAGAGCCGTGGGAATGATAGAAGCTGGTTCCCGGCAACGTACTGTGGCTTTAGCTCTGAATACAAGTCAGAGTGTTATCAGTCGACTTTGGACACGTTATCGAAGCACTGGTACCGTGGCTGAGCGCCATGGAGGACGGTATCGCTGCACCACACGGAGACAAGACCGATACATTCAAATCTTAACTCGAAGAGCTCCAACAATAACCGCCATGATGTTAGCCGTGAGGCTTCATCACTCTTCAGGGAACTTAATTAGCGACCAAACAGTCAGAAACCGCTTGCATGAAGTGAACCTTCATTCCCGAAGACCGCTACGGGTACCACCTATAGCAATGCACAATCGTAGGATTCGATATCAATGGGCTCTTGAACACAGAAATTGGGCAGAAGAACAATGGCGTTTCGTGTGCTTTTCTGTTGAGTCTCGTTTTGGTATGAGACCGGATACAAGACGTATACGACACTGGAGAACCCCTGGACGCCAACAGCGATTAAAATCCTGCCAGGAAGTCCATCCTTATAGTGGTGGAACCATCATGGTATGGGCGGGTATTTGGATCGGCGGAAGAACTGAGTTGATTTGGATCAGAGGCAACCTCAACGCTCAAATTTATGCTGAGACGATTGTATCAGACGTCATCGTTCCTCTACAAGTGCAAATCGGTCCCTTATTTCAGTTAATGCATGATAATGCACGACCGCACACCGCAAGAGTTGTAAGACAGACTCTCGCCGCAGCTAACATCAATGTCCTGCCCTGGCCTGCTCAGTCGCCAGACTTGAACCCGATTGAGCATGCATGGGATATGCTACAGAGAAGAGCTCTGCCGAATATGGAGGGTATCCAGTCGCAAGAAGACCTTTTTTTGTTGTTGCAACGAACATGGGCTGCCATTCCACAGCGTGATTTGGATGAACTCATTTTGAGTATGCCAAACCGATGTTCTTGTGTTGTTAGTGTTCGCGGTAGAAACACGGATTATTAATTGTTTAAGTTACCCAATAAAATTTTAAAGAAAACTGTTATTTCAGTCTTTTTTTCGAACTTTTGTGTTAGTGGTTCAAATGTCAAAAATCCCTTTATTAGGAAAATGGCAAATTTCTTTATTAGTGCAAAGGTGACTTGGTTTATCGTTACTGTGACAAACGAAAACACTTTATTTGATGAATCCTTAAAGAAAATTTTAATTAATATCAATCAGGAGAAAAGTTATTGCAAAAATATATGTTGATCCCTAGACACTTTTGATGTGTGTATTTAATCGAAAGCCAAATCATTCCAATTTTAACTTCCTAACTTATACTAATTAATACGGTAATGTACCTACTTGTTGTCATCGTGTTTCTGTGATGTGCTCCAGCCTGTGACCAATTTTTTGATTGGTCACAGTTCTAACCTATCCTAACCTAACGTTTCGCCGTGGTGCCCAAGTTTAGTTACTGCGACTGATAAAGATAGTTTTTAAAAAGACCAGTAAAAGATCATTGAGTAATAGTACATTATGATATATGTGTGCTATGTTGATCATTGCACCCAAGACGGTATTATTAGTGTGTAATTATCTATGCACGTACACGACGTTTTTCAATATACTTGCGAGGAAAAAAACAGACTTGTATTGTTATTAACTTTTATGGAAGGGTCTTTTCCGTTTGGTTCCGGGAGGGACCAAGGACAATTTAAGGTAAATTTTAGTTCATTTTTGAACCAAGGACAATTCAAACTATTTAAAAAAAAAGTGAAATATGGCCCGCGGATTGGTTTTGGCATGAAGTCTCTTTGATGAGTTTAAAAAAAGCGCACATCTTCGACTAGTAAATAGTTATCTGTGGCGTTACGGTAAAATAAAGTAAAAAGCACGCGAGTTTAATACACTACATTATGGACCTAAAAGCGGTTCATTAAGAGCCACTTTACGACCAAGTGTGTTGAAAAAACATAAACCTTTCTTTGCCTTCACGCGGTCGAGTAAACGGGCGAATCATTAGAAGATCAAACAAAGCACACACGCGTTTACTTGCGAAGACATGTTGGTATCCAACTAATTGTAATTTATGAATTTATTAGTAGGTACATAACGTTAGATTCATTATTCGTCATTAACGTGTTGTTCAAGTTTACTGAAAAGAGAAACAGTATTACATTTTGTGCAAGCAGATTTAAACGCGTTATGACTTTACATTTATTTTTGTAAAGAGAAGTCGCAAAGAAAAAAAGTCACAGATCTCGTGCCTTTCACGACATTCGGAGAATTTAATAAATTTAAAATTATGTTTATAAACAAATTCTCAAAAATTAGCGAAATGACAACACCCACAAGACCACGACCATCATCCGAAATCACAAATAGTGGGCTACCCCAATGTGACCGTCGAGAGATGATTGTGTCCAAGACTAAAAAATTCCCTCACTCACCACCGCAGCTTGGGCTTGCTGGCCGGCAAACCGGCCAGCCTCAGCCCGCGGACCACCTCGCCCCTACGTACCTAGCGCCTTCCGCGCGTTGCCCAAAATAGGGCTACACAAAGGGCACCTTAGCACCTAGACCATAAGAGATAGAAAGGTCGTTTTTTTTTTCAAAATGTAGCCTAACTTAATACCCCGAGGGTCTTTTTTATTTTTTTTGATATCACATTTAGTTTTTGAGATAGAGACGATTTTATCACAAAAGACATGAACAAAGTGCGATTTTTTTAAAACATTTTTGCATTTTCCTAAAAAGTTTTTGATTTCACAAATTTTTTTTCACTATCTCTTGTCAATACGCATTTTTTGAGACCTCAACTATTCACGTAGCCCTAAAACTCACGATGCCCTATCCAAATCTCACTATTTCGTATAATGAGGGTCTATATCTGGAGCCAGTGAAAAACATTTTCAATGCTAAAACAAATATTTGTGAAGCTCAGAGATACTTTCAACGGTTACAAATGTGATTCATTTTTAAGCAAACCTTTTTCCTTTGCGTACTGTTATTCGGAAGGCGCGATAAGCGCGCTATTCCTCAAACAACACTTGTTTTCAGACTTCGTGAGTCTATTGACATTTATAATAATGTCTGCTCATGAACATTGAATGTAATAATATTAAGTAATGCAGTAACTATAGGTGTTCGTATTCTCTGAAGTAAATGATATTTAATTTAATGATTGCTTCAGACGAAATATTCTTGATTGCATTTCGATTTGGATATTTCATCGGTAGGAGTCCCAACCTAGTACCAAATAAGTAGATATTCTATTAAATACTGTAGGTATAGTGTATCTACTCAATCTGCAGGAGTCTGTATTCCCTCAGGAATACGGACGCCAGACTCCGTATAATGGATGAAGGAACTGCTAGTCTCCCTGCTAATGTGGGCGCAACTATGTTCGAACACATAATTAATGGCGTATGTTTTTATTTCTGTAGCGAAATCGAATTAGGTAATGCCTGTGAAATATTAACAGTAAATTGTAGGAAATGATGATTGTCATTAAGTCCGCCTTGCGATTAAGCATCATCATAGTGCACTTATAAAATAAATAAATAAGTACCTACTATTAGAGGGGGCAGCATTGTGTAAACACAATCTAGAACGCGGTGCTGAAAGGTCTTAAGAGCGGCTAATATCGCTATTGTGTGTCTGATCGTTATTCGCAGCAAGCTACGTAAGCTACTCAAAACGTTAGCTTTTAAGCCATTATTGCCTGAATTCAAATTCTACACGATCAGATTTCGAACCCTTTGTTTTCAGGGCTAATTCAATTAAAGCCCTATTTATAAGACTATTCTCTCGAAGCTTTGTCTCTGCGTATTGTTCAGATTTCTTCCATGTTCGTAAATACCGATTGCACCTATTCTCCTGTCTTTTACGGAGTAAAAGCGTCCCAAGCCAACCTTTTCCGTCTGTGCCCCCATAACAAACATCAAACAGCGACCCCGCTCGCCCGCCATTCTTTGTTATTTGCCTATTTACCAAATAACTAGCACACGCCTGTCGCGGCTACATCCAACACGGTGAGATCTGATTCACTGTCCTAATACAGGAGAACAAATAACAAAAGTGATGCCTCTATTGTAAGATCGACTCACTAAAATAAGTACATTGTGTCGTTCTTTTGTGATACCTAAATAGGTATTGCAAATTGACCTTAATTGAGCTTCCGGGTTTCGTTAAAAATATCAGCCTGAAAGTGAATGTACCTACCATTACTACTGTAAATAGTCAAAATAAATTGGAATGGTTTTTAAGGATAGCCTTTCGGGCAGCATGCATGATTTCAGTTCATAAAAAAATAGCGAACTCTAAACCACAGCAAACACCAATTAAATAAAGGTTATGAAATAAAACTAAATAAAAGCTTGCAATACGAGTATACTCGTATGGCCGGAATATTCAGAATTAAATAATAACAGCCGCACGAGTCGGTTGAAGGTTAAACTACGCTTGCCGGGGTGGGTTGGTGGATGGGTTACCATTTATTAAATATCGAGACCTCTCCGTGCTTCGGAAAGCACGTTTAGCCTTGGTCCCAGATTCCTAGATATTTGACAGTCGTTACAAGTAGTTTTAGAGGCCCAAAAGTCTGATAAAAATGTCTTGACTTTGACTTTGCAGTCGCTCCATATCAAATACTGGTATTCAGCTGCACCCGGTTAGACTAACACCTAACCTAACCATAGTTGGGAAAAGGCTTAGGTAGATTGAGCAGATTGCGGTTTGATTGTTGAAAGCAACAGGGTACAGTTTCACCGACTCAATAAAATTCAAGGGCGTTGCTATGAGAAAATATCTAGTTCAATAATATTGTGAAATGCTCTATTGTAAACAACTTTGTATTTTCAAAAAATACGTATGATAATTAACATAATATCACTTCCATATGTATTTAAGCGTTAATAACTGTGGAATAGATAAAACTGAAGCGCGCTCTTTAGACTCACTGAGAATTCGTAAAAGTAGTAGTACCTGATTGAGATATCATTACTTAAACTAATTTCATAGTATTTTATCAACAACTTGGTATAGAGGCAAGTATTGAATGGGCGCAACACTTGAAGTCACAACAAAACATAATATTCGTCTTGGGACAGCTTTCACAAAATCAAGCAATCTGGGACGGTGGTAATAGAACGGTGCAAGTATTCCCTGTAGGTGTGGAGTAGGCTGCGAGGTGGCGCGTTGCCAGATTGGGCACGTATCAGCCGGGCATAAGTTGGCAACGCCCGTGGCTTTATTACACGCTTTTAAATATGGTAAGTATTAGTTGTACGACGTTTTCTATTTTCGCAAATCCATGGCCCGTTTGTTGGATATGGCAATTTACCATCCAGTGTAAGCAGAAAAAGTACTTATTTATTTTTATTTTAAATCTATATAGACATGCATTCTAAACCACTTAAAATAAACACAGAATGCGGTCACTGACATTATTTTGTGCGAAGACATTATACAAACAAATGCGAACAAAGAATTTCAAGGTGAGATGCAGAGGAAAACAATAAACTACGTAGACCGCTAATGCGACTCTGTGGACGACAGGGAGCAGTGTAGCTGATACGATTACTCATGCAGTCAAGTAGCGTACTCTGCTCCTGTCTTCATTCGCCGAGACAATGCAGCTACATCAAACATGCTGATTCGCTACAGGCGCCTTCATTGAAATATAACTACAAGCGACAGTAAGAGTACATGCGTAGTCTAGTAGGACTTACGAATGCGCCCAGGCCTCCGGGCCCCGCAGCACCGGGAGGGCCGCCAACAGGTCCGCCGTGGCCTCCCCCTGTGCTTGATGGGCCCGGGCGCACCCCCCCCACAGGGGAGTGGGCGCCCGACATGCTGCCGAGGTTGCGCCCTCGGCGATGTGGTTTGTCCGTCTCTTCCTAAATAAATACTAACTGAACGCCTTTTTTACGGTTCTGTCTCTTCGGTCGTACCTGAGCACAATAGAAAAGCGTTTTAGAGCTTTTGATAAGTTTGTTTAATACAATAATTTTGCAGGTGTCCTATTTCGGATCTTTATAAACGCATACGTTAAAATTACCTGTTTCAAAGCTCCCACATAACCTAATCATCATGAATCGTTCCAATATTGATCTTTTAGACACATATTGAACATCTAAGTTTTATTGAAAATATATTGCTTTTCGGAAATAACAAGTTAGAAACATTGGTTTGGTAGTGACTATAAAAACATTATTTTGTAAAATACGCCGCAATTAGCAGGAAACACACAACACGGTGTGACGAATGTACCTAATATCTAAGTTAAAACAAAACAAATCGAAGGGTAACTATACCTACAGCGGCGGCGCGGCGCGGCGGCGCGGCGGCGCGCGGCGGGGCCGCTGCAGCTACGGCATATTGTGTAAACGGCCTTACGCAACAGACACGGAACGCAATAATGACATTAGTGGTGTAGGTATCATCACCATTGTGAGTGCCTATATCTTAGTCTCTCTGTGAAATTTACGAGCTCGCGAGGTTAATTGCTCATCGTATTGGCAAAACTCATTATTACGAGCACTGTTTGTTTCATTTGATCGTAAATGTCTTGTTCTATAATTTGGAACAAAAAGTAAATGGGCAATTCAGTTTTAGGTACTCACTTATAATTATTGTAATAAAGCAATGGTATTTCATTAAAAAATACCAGAGTCACCATCTGCATAGCCTTTTCCCAACTATGTTGGGGTCAGCTTCCAGTCTAACCGGATAAAGCTGAAAGACTACTTACTTGTTTTTTAAAATCCGTACTCCTGAGGTTGTAGTTGTAAATATTACAGAAGGCATTCTGACAACGTACTTATATGCAAAATTTCATGATGATCGATTCAGGGGATTAGGCGTGAAAGGCAACAAACAAAGAAAGTAAGTTTGTTTGTTTGATACCTTTTCACGCCTAATCCACTGAACCGATAATCATGAAATGCATATACGTTATCAGGAGTATAGAAAAAGACATAGGATACCTTTCATCCAGAAAAAAAAATACTGTTCTCGAGAAAAATAACAATAAGTTTCGACTGTCACAATTGCTTTAGGACGCTAGATGGCGCTACGTGTCTTTCGAATCATGATTGAAATATGCCCCGACTTTCTTCTGAGCAGTATTCTAACAAAAAGCCTGCATGAATTCACGATAGTACCCATCATTAGCATTATGCTTTTAATAGGATTTGGATGAAGTTTGTTTATTATAACCAGCGGGGCAATTGCGTAACTCATTATCAATCGGAATCGGTTTCATTTTGACAGTTCAACAACATTCATTGCGTTATTACGTGTTGAGCAGACAAATTTTTCGAACTTATGAAGCAATGGATTAGCAATTTGCTTCAAAATGATTCAGATTCCGATTGATAGTGTGTTACGCAATTAGGGTGCTGGATTAACACAGAGGATAGGTACTTTTTATCCCAGTAATACGTTTCCTTGGGATAATTTCCGACATCCACGAGGGCGAAGCCGCGAGCAAAAGCTAATCCTTTATAAAATACTAGCTTTGCACCGCGGTTTCACCCAAGATAAAAGTCTTATAGTCCTTTTTTATTGTTTCCCTTTACTTTCCACCCCCCCCCTTTTACACCCTTAAGGGATAATTTCGGTGATAATAAAATGAAAATAAAAAAATGTTTTTAAAAACAATCTTTTATTTAAATAAAAATGTAACCTAAAAAAGAAAAAAATAAATTTAAGTGACATTTTAAAATAATATTTCAATTTTAAACGCTTGAGGCACTGATATTGTGTAGTAGGTACACCTGTCAGTGCCTCAAGCTGTTAAGATTTAAAAATATTATTTTAAGATGTCACTTAATTTTTTTCTCTTTCTAAGGTTACGTTTTTATTTAAATTTCCAGCCTGCACTGTCCCACTCCTGGGCAAAGGCCTCCCTCCACTCCTTCCATCTTTCGCGAGCTCGCGCGTCCTCCTTCCAGTTTTGACGGAACCTATCCAGCTCGTCCCGCTATCTTCTACGTGGTCGTGGCGACCCCGCCTTACTGTCTCAAGGCACCAATTCTGCGCTATTTGGGCCCACAGTTTGTCCGGCATGCGGCAGACATGTCCTGCCCAGTCCCACTTAAGTTGAGCAGCCTTTTGAGCCACGTCAACTATTATTGTTTTGGAGCGCAGTATTGTGTTTCGGACACGATCCGTCAACTTAACGCCCAGTAAACTGCGCTCCATTGCTCGTTGGCAGACCTTGAGTTTGGACTTCTGGATGTTAGTCAAAGACCAAGTTTGTGCTCCATAGGTTAAGACGGGAAGAATACACATGTCCATGAGCCTGCGTTTCAGGGCCATAGGCAACTCACCCTTAAATAGTTTCTTCAAGGACCAGTAAGTAGCTCTTCCAGGCGTTTTCTGTTCGTCTTGAGATTTCTTTATGTTGCCTCGTCTGGAAAGAGACTACTTGACCCAAATAGAGGTATTCCTGGACATGTTGTATTATCTCTCCGTCTACTTTTATGCTTCTAGGTGTTTCGTTGCACATAACTTTGGTCTTCGAAATATTCATCTTTAGTCCAACCTCAAGGTTTGCATTGCTAAGTTCTTGGAGCATCCGTTCAAGTTCGGTGGCTAAGGATGAAAAGAGAACAATGTCGTCGGCGAAACGTAGATTTGTCAGTCTCGCTTTGCCAAAGACAATGCCTCTTTCCCTCAATTCGGCTGCCAACTTCCTGAAGATATCTTCGAGGGTACTGGTGAACAGTTTAGGAGATAGCGGATCGCCCTGTTTGACTCCTTTCTCTATTTTAAATTTTGATATTGCGTAACAGATTTATACACCCTTAAATTTTGATCGTTTTAATCCTTAAAAGGGGTCATTGTACTCATCATTATGAACAACTTTTACTATGGGACCAACATTTATGTTAGCATAACTCGACATAATGTATGGATCAGCTGATTTTTTTTCAGGATTTCAGGGTTGGTCCCATAGTAAAAGTTGTTCATAATGATGAGTACAATGACCCCTTTTAAGGATTAAAACGATCAAAATTTAAGGGTGTATAGTTTGTTTTGGTTGCTTAAGGCGTCAAAAATGGACGTGTGTGAAATGCTGTCAAAAGCTTTGGAATAATCAACAAAAGCGAGGTATAACGGGATTTTATATTCCTGGTGTTTTTCTATTTTCATTTAATTTTTTACTTTTTAGTCTTAATGATTATTTATATTATTTTATTTATTTACACCCCTCGGAGCAGCGGCCATATTAAATTTAGTCTAATGTTACTAACTTTATCGTTTTCTACTCTTCAAGTCCTTTCATTTGATACCCCTATTAAAGGGGTTGAAAAAAATATATAATCCGCCATCTTGGAGCGGGGGCTATATTGAAATTCTTACAATATTGAATATTGCACATTATATTGTTACCAGAACTAAAGGTGTATGCAAAATTTCAGCTCAATCGGATACCAACAAATGCTCGAAAAATGGTTTGCAAATTTTGACGGACAACTTACCTACATACATACTAACATAAACAGTGCAAGTTAAATAAAAGCTTGTAATAAAACTATTCTATATCCTCTCCCACAACTCAAACTATCTCTATACCAAATTTAATTTAAATCGGTTCAGCGGTTATTGATTTCCCATACAAACTTCCACCCCACAAACAAACTATCTATGTCCTTTCCCGGGACTCAAACTATCTCTATACCTCATCTAAATCGGTTCAGCAGTTTAAGCGTTAAGAGGTAACAGACAGACAGACACACTTTCGCATTTAATTTTAGAATATTAGTTTGGATAGTATACAATAGTATTAGTATATAGTACGGATAGTAAGTACCTAATATGTAGGTTATGTTTACTTGTTGTCTTTTGGTAGGGAGTAAGTAAATGAGACGGTAACCTTGATATTCTACCCAAACACGGTAATGGGGGCCTGTTTGTATTGACAATGATAGGAACTTGCGCTCGATTCTTAAAACCTCGGGTAAATGATTTCAGAAAGCCGATTTTTCATCGGCAGACGTGTGTTTTGCTACGTCTATTTAAAAGTATACTTCTTATAGATGTTTACGGTTGCGTACCCAAAGTGTGAAAACGGGGTCCTATTAGATATCAAGACTACGCTGTCAGGCAGAGGGCTGTAACTTTGTCGAGTCCGACTCGCACTTGACCGGTTTTTGTGCTTTATATTTCTGCGCATATTCGCATTATTAATTTCATTCATTCTTTATTCAAAATATTCCAAGTATCGAGTTCAAATAGATTACTTTTTTTAGAGAGATATTTCTCTAATCCCTCATCAAAACAATTTTTAATCCGACTGGTAGTTCCAGAGATTAGCGCGTATAGACAAACTCTTCAGCTTTTTTATTACTACAGATATTTACGAAATAAAAAACCCATTCGTGGAAAATGGTTGCGTATAATTTTGTTATTGTTCATGTTTCACGTATCTATACCTTTTTAATTGGCGGTAAGTACGTGGCTAAAGTCAATTTCATAAACCCTGTGTCACTAGTTGTAAAGAATTTGGAACTTTTGAGGTTCAATTGAACGACTGGATTTTAGTAATTTACCTAATGGACTGATGCCCGTGTTCAACATCTGATAAGGAGGCGACCTTTTATTTTGATTGACGTATGCGACATGCGAGTCGCACACTTATCTATCAAGAGTTTTACATCGTAGTTCTTGCACTATACCAGCATATTTGCGATTAATAATCTCTTTAATAACTCTTGATCCTGATACTATTAAAAGTTATGCGTTTCCCAACATTTTGTTTAACCTACTTTAAGAAGTGCATATTTTCATGCAAATTGATGGTTGTGCCTTGACTTTATCCAACATTTCCTAATTATGATAATACCTATGACGTTTGCGCTTACGGTAAGTTTTTATTATGACGTGATTTTTATATTTAACAATGCTCCATCTATATTAATTATTCCGGAGTTTATCACAACTTATGAGCATCTAGAGCACTTCTATTCTGTCCTTGGCCAGACTGGCAGCGCGGGGTGGAGAGCAGCGCGGGTGCGGGAACGGGCGCGATCTGCCTGTCCGCAGTCGAGCGCGGCTTTGTTCTGAGTGTTGTCGTGTCCAGTGTTTGTCAAAATATAATATGGATGAAGAAGATTTATTTTTACTAGAAAAAAGCTCAAACTAGTTTAGAGAACCCCGGTCGCCGCGCGGGCCACCCGCGCACTCACAGCGACCACTTGTATGAACGAGCTATGGCGTGAGTTGCCCGCGCGCTCGCCGCGCCAAGCTGCCCGCGCCGCTCACCGCGCCCACTATGAATGCTCAAGTGAAGTTCTTATGTTTGAGTACGTCACGTCGCGCCCGCCTGCGCCCGCGTTTGTAGTCTAGCCAAGCACTAAGTTTCTTTGTAATTTTCATCGACCCGTACCTACTTATTAAAGTATCCAAAAGGGTAAAGGGTAGTAAATATTTTCATCTCATTAGATTAAAAACATTAATTAACGCTGAACACCGCTTCGTCAGATGATGAATGATGGGTTAAAAATTATGATTATTACTTCAGTTATGTAAGCAAATCGAAATATTATTATAAAGTATTTAAGGTTATTAGTAGGACTTACAAAGGAAGAATCTATGGAATAAAAACAATTTGACTTTGCCTTTGCAAAACCTTCATTTTTAACTACTTCGTAAAACACCACGATACGGTAAGTTTCTGTTTGACTGAGAATTGTGGAATTAAAAAATTAAAACTTACTACAATTGTAGCGCTACCCGAAAAAGAACAATGAACTGTTGTTCAATATCAGCCCATGATATGATAGATAAGGAAGTGTGAGTCAGATAATGATATATCATCACTACCTACTATTTGGTAGCTTTGTTTGCGAATGGCATTGCTTCGCTAAAGGTTAAGGTAAATTAAGCGTTAATTAATGTTTAGGTGAAAATATTTGGCCTCATCAAAGCTATCTTTAACTCTATTTATCTCGGTAATGTGACAGTTTAAGATACCATGTTATATTACGTTTTTTGTTTCTCTATATGTCCTCTATCTATAAATGTAGGTATTTTCGTGCAACGCCATTTGAAAAAAAAAACAAAATGGCGGACCATGGCGAGGCCAATAGGTTTAAAGCCCTTTGGCACATGAGTAGACCATGACCTGGGTTAGTATATGGAATACTTTTATCTCTGTAGTACGTTGCATACTTATATACAAGACAGTATTCTGTTCACGATAGATTGTGTACAATTTATGAGCAGTAACCTAACAAAAGTACCAAGTAGGGTTTATGAATTCGTGCTAGTATTTCAATCATTAGTTAGAAGTATGAGGAACAGGGTTTTAGTAAAGTTCACTCATCCTCCAAAGAAAAGGGAGGATCTTCCAACCAAACGGGTGTTGTGTCTGGTGGGCTACTGCCCGACTATTGATGTCGATGATTACATCCTTCTTTGACACTATTTGACATTATATACAGACAATTCTAATTTTTCACCGCTATAATAGTGGTTGTAATGGCAATCATATCACTTGGTTTTAGTATCTAGGTTTTTATATTTTAATTATCCTTTTGATAGATTCTTATTTTGTAAATTTGAGGACTTTGTAGGCCTTGTAGACTTTAGATCTGTAGACCATTTTTTATTTTATCAAGTACCTACCTGGTACTTGTTGACCGGCCTACGCTGTCCTCCCATACCTACTGCAATTTGAAAACATTGTAAAAGCCACTTATTTTTAAAAGAGTAACCGTGGAGTTTTTTGCCGGCTCTTCTCCATAGGAAAGTACTAATTGGAAACATGCACCTAGCTTCTGACGTTTCATAAGTGCCCATGTAGGTTTATGTGAAATAAAATATTTTGATTTTGGACGTTGCGTTGTGTACCGCGTGAGACCACAGGACGATAGTGGGCTGAGTCGTCTATTTTACGATGCTTCCCAATGCCAGTTGAGGTTCCAGTGAGCCGGAACCGGGCGCCGCATAGTTCACGAACAAATGCAAAGTGATTAACAAGCTAAATTTCTGGCGGTTTTTGGGATTGTTTTAAATATTGAAATAATCTTCTTGGTCATTTGACATTGGTCATTGACAAAATATCATAATTTGTCAATTGTAATCACCACTAATTCGTGAATTCACATTAAAATTAAATCATCGGAATTTGTATTTGTTTTCTATTTGCACACAATAGCGCGGAGCACCAGACGCGTCATTTGTCAACGTCACTGGAATTCATCTCGCTATAGCAGTCACCTACAGCCAAGCAGATTTATATGAAAGTGTTGGGACACTGGTGTAAAGTTACTGTTATTTTTTGTAATACCAACCAGCCTATTTTCTTCTCACTGCAGGGCAAAGGTCACTATTAATAGAAGGCACGAGAATTGATGGCCACACTTGCTCAAGACGGGTTGGCGATTTTAGACTTATATAACTGTAATTCCAGATTTCCTCACGATGTAGGTAGTCCTTCCCCGATGCCAGTAGGTACTCGATGTAGTGATATAAGTAAACTCAGAACGTACATACGAATTGAGAAAGTCACATTGGTACGTTTGCCAAGATCTGCATGTCGATTCTGTAAAAATCTCACCGTGAAAACTTGCGTGGAGTGAGCTGTCAGTGTCATCCCACTGATGCTAGGGATTGACCAAGCAAACATTTATAATCATAATCGAGATTTTAATCATATTTTTTATGTTAATTCTATTGAAAATTTTATATAATTTCAAAGCTAGTATTTTAGTGATCAAAACATTAATATTTTGTGGGGTTTTAAAATTAAATAGCAAAACAGAATCTTAGTCAGAAACTCAATTTTGTTTTTTTATATATTTTTTTCCCTAGACTAGTCCTTATAATTATGGCCTGAGGCGCGAGCGCGTCACGCACGAACAGTAAATAAAATAAAACATTCACGTTTAAGACAGCTAGACTACTGAAAATACGCATCGACATTATTTGTTTGTTATTATGAGCGATTGTAGATCAAGTCTAGAAAAGACTGCGACGATGTTCAGCGTTGGTAACCCAATCTATTCTATTAGAAGAGATAATTGTGTTAAGTTATCGAGTGCTAACGGCGTGGCTGGCTGACGGACCATAGAATTTAATCCCACATAGTTTGAGTGGCGCGATCACTTTATACCCGATTCACGACATTAAATGTCGGGTTATGGGTTTACTTTTTGGGGTCACATAGAAAATTTAAAAAAGCTTTGCTTACTGTAGGTATCGTGTGATATATCAAATGAAAAGGCTTGTCGTGAGGGTCATAAATATATTTTTATAATAACAAAAAAAAGTTAAGCAAATCTCTATTGAGAGATTTGCTTAACTTTTTTATGACCAAATGTAAGTGTGTACCTACGCAGTACGAGTATATTGATACTGCGTAGGTACATACCTACTTACATTTGGTCATAGGTAGTCAAAACATGTTCGGGATGTTGTATTCAATTTAAAGTTGGTATTTTTTAAAAGTTATGCTTAAAACAGTTGTTATAAAAATAAGATTTTTGGCATTTTCAATCTCAAGTAGCAGCCAAGGGGTTAATTGCAGACTTTCGCTGTAATAGTAAGAAATGCTCAAGATGTTATTCCCCATAAGAAAACAGTACTTTTCTTTTCTGGTCGGCACTTTAATTTATGGGTACGTTATGAACTTATGAATGATGAGTTTATGAAATACAAACATATTTGCAGTTGATCAAATTAATTATGTGCATTTTGCATGCGTAAATATTCAACCCAACTACGGAACCTTTCAATGTGCCGACTGTGCGAGGTCCGATATAAACATGGTCAGTTTTTTAAATTTCTTTGGTAACCTACCACAAAAAAAAACAATTTATTACTCAAGTAAACTAATAGAAACAAAAACTAACAAGCTCATACAACTAACAAAACATATTGAAATGTAAAGTGATTGCGGAATACCCAATTTATACAATTAATAATCATCATTCCCTATCTTTTGCTAAGCCTACCTAAAAAAATGTATACTGGGCATTCTGTAGCAAACTATTAGAAAGTATCAAAAATAAATAATTGTACAATAAATAAAAAAAAATTAAGCGGCGAGCGCATTCCGAAGATAAATATTCAAATATAGAAACAATTCGGCGCGAAGTTCAATAAATGACTATGGTCAAAGGTCCTCCTCAGGTATTGACTCAGTTTCAATATAATGTCCAAAAAACTATTAAAATTACATTAAAAAGCATAAGTCATTATTATTAACAATGCTTATTGTTTTTAATGTTTAAAATAATTTTATTTCAATTTCCGAGTATCGATTTCCGATATTCGACATATTAATTACCCGAGTCAATCGAAATAAAAAAAAAATCGTTTAGCATTATCGCTTTCGCACATCATTACGATAAAAAAAAACAATAATGGACGGCGATTTTGAACACAAATTGAGTAGTGGTAATGAATAATAAGTGTTATTGGACCTGTGTTTTAATATTACGTTAAGATTTGGGCATTTTCGTGTCGTTCATAATATTTTCAATAATATTTGTCTCATTTTAAATCTTATCTACATGTGTGTGTGTGAAATTTGTGAAAAGTAAAAATGTAAACACGCACGATTGGCGCGAAACTTCGACATTGGATATCAAAAAAATTCATTACCACTACTTATTTAACTTGGACAATGGATGAATTCGTCAAATAAAATTAAATGATGTATTATTCACTCCCCATGTGGTGGAGTTTAAATTTGAATGTTCGAAGTCCCCAAATTTTATGTTTTTTAGCCTCGACCTGTTAGATGATTTGCGTCTAACGCGCATGCGCGGCGTGACTCACGGCGTGAGTCTCACGCCGCGCATGCGCGTGAATTCTGGCTCGTTCCGAATTAAGCCATCATCACCGACAGCGCTCACTTGGATATTAAAAAAAATTAGTTTGATACCTAACGCGCATGCGCGGCGGGAGTTATGGCTCGGCACAGCGCTCACATAAGTAATTAGCGTTCCGATTTAGATAAATCACTATTATGGCAGCTAAACTATAGGTATTCACTTGAATAGGTACTAATGGTTGGATGGTTGGATTATAGTATTTATTTGTGTATGCACCACGAATTTCTTCATCTTTGTTAAGGTGGCGACTGTACTGGCGGAAGCACGATTTAAAAAATGCCACGTTAGTTTAAAGGCAATATATTATGATGCGACACAAAACAAAACAGCACAACAGGCTGTCATTCATTTGTGACAGCGCCCGCGGTGATAATTATTAATTTAGGGCATGGTCGCCGTTATCGGAAGATGGCGCATGCCATGACGTCATCTATGTCGACTTACGGGACATCGTTATCGCGCTCACGCTAATTCGGAAAAAGGGCCCTAATTCAATATGACCCACTTAATGATTCTTTACTTCGAAACCACATCAATTCCTTACCTATGTAATCACGACATATCTGCTATTTACGTATTCTCTATGACACAATTTAATGAACGAAACCGGTTTGAACTGTCAAAATACCACGTTTGACAACCGTACGGCGTGGTAAGATTATGCGGGGAATAATAGGTAATTTATACCATACAGAATAATTGAGGTCAAAGTGTAAGCAAGCTGTAAACGATTACAGTGCAATTCGGAATGTAGTAATTCTTGGAAGTGAATTACGAGTTCACTTCCAAGAATCTCGTAACCCATAGCAACATCACTTCGGCGTAGGGTTGCCACCAACCACTTCTTCATTTAAGAGTTACTAGCATAAAAAATACGGGTCTTAGTTATTTTTACGGGAGACACTGATTGCGAGCTGAGCGTGTGTCGATTGAACCGTTGAATTTTGTAATATTATTTGATTAATGTTCTTTTAATAGTGGCATCGGCGAGTTACCTAAGTAGGTATCTATTTACAATAATATATTTGCACGCGTGGAGGGGTCTGTGGCTAAATAATAACAGCCGCACAGATCGAACAATCAGGTTAAGCTACGCTTGCCGCGGTTGGTCTGAGGATGGGTGACCATCTTTACATACTGAGACCCCTCCGTGCCTCGGAAAGCACGTTAAGCCGTTGGTCCCGGCTGTCATTCGTGGATCTTTGACAGTCGTTACGGGTAGTCAGAAGCCCGAAAGTCTGACAACCAGTCTTACCAAGGGGTATCGTATTACCCAGTAACTGGGTTGTGGAGGTCAGATAGGCAGTCGCTCCATGTAAAATACTGGTATTCAGCTGCATCCGGTTAGACTGGAAGCCGACCCCAACATTGTTGGGACGCCTTACAAGTTAAATAAGTAAGAACAAATCTCCAATGTGGTAATGACAGTGACTAACGCGCAAGCGCAGCGTGATCTTATCACTTCACCCCCGATTCACGCCATTAAATGTCATGGGTCGCGTGAAGTGATCACTTCACCTGATTCACGCCATTAAATGTCATGGGTCGCGTGAAGTGATCACTTCACGCGACCCATGACATTTAATGTCATGGGTCGCGTGAAGTGATCACGCCGCGCTTGCGCGTTAGTCACTGTCATTATCACATTGGAGATTTGTTCTTACTTATTTAACTTGTAAGGCGTCCCAACAATGTTGGGGTCGGCTTCCAGTCTAACTAGTAACTAGTTCTAGTGAAGTGATCACGCCACACAAAGTGGGGTTAAAGTCTAACCATGGTCCGTCACGCATCGGCAAGGCACACCGTTAGCACTCGGTGACTTGACACACTAGGCTATCTCTTCTAATTGAATAGATTAGCGTTGTTAGTCTTTACTAGACTCGATCTAAAATCGCTCATACTAACAAACAATGTCGATGCGTATTTTCATTAGTCTAGCTGTCTTAAACGTGAATCCATTTTCGTAATTTTTTAGTTTGGTACTATGTTGTTATTAAAAAAAAAATCATATTTTATTTTGGTCTATTGCTGATAAGTGTAACTATCATAGGAGTGGGAGAATCGTAGCGGTGGTTGGCTTTTTCTACTTTACCTAACTGATTTATAAATGAAACTTGAACCTTAAAAGTCTTATACTGAAAAAATACGTTTTTGGACTTAACAGGTTTCTCCCAGACACCACAGATTTTATTTACTGTTAGTGCGTGACGCGCTCACGCCTCAGGCTATATTGACTAGTCAGTCTAGGAAAAAAATTAAAAAAAAAAAACATTAAGTTTCTGTGCTGCTATTTTATTTAAAACCCCCATGAAATAATAGTGTTTTGACAACTAAAATACTAGCTTTGAAATTATATAAAATTTTCAATAGAATTAACATAAAAAATATTATTAAAATCTCGATTATGATTATAAATGTTTGCTTGGTCAATCCCTAGTATCAGGTGGAATGACACTGACAGCTCACTCCACGCTCACTTCGCCTAAGTTTTCACGGCGAGATGGTTACAGAATCGCAGTGCTGAACCCACGACTTCGTACGGTCAGCAACAAAAATCGATCAACACTGTCATTTTTACATGTTATTAAATTGAAAACATTTTCTTTTCAATAAACTGCTTTTTAGCTTTACACATCATAGCGAAAACTTTATATTCTAAAAATTGTACTTCTGCTGCAATTTTGAAGAAATAATTTGCTCAATAACTAAGATAAAAAAAAACTGAAGTGTTAATCGACTTTTGTTGCTGACTGTACATGAGACTACTTACTATCTAATAAACTACGTTCCATCATATACCTCATTCGTCGCTTTCCATCAGGCGTGATCGAGGAAAAGAGGGGGCCCATTCATCAATAAAAAAAAACTTATAAAACTTAAGTGATTTGTTATCAGAATGGTTACACTACGCATCAATCTTTTATTTATTTTACTTCATTTAGGGTTGATGAGGATTCCTCTCCCTCTTGCGCTTCCTCATTCATTAAGAGAAAACAGCTTCAAAGTTAATTTTCATCAAATTCAAGCTCTCTATTATAAACTATGACTTGTATTTTCTTTTTCTAAAAAATAAAGGGCCCATTCACAACCTTGCTTTTATTTAAATTGTCAGTTTGAAATCACATTTTTGTATCTTCCTCGTCCGAATCCTCTCCCTCCTCCTCATATCCCCATCCTCATCCATTTCCTCTAAACGTATTTCTAATACTTCCTCATCTGCATCCTATTCCTCAAAACCACTTCCTCATCCACCCTACTTCAAATGGTAAAGTTATTTTTACCTGTGTAACCTAGCTGGCAAAATATTATGTGCATGTTACATGTTTTTAAAGTGAATATTCAAGTAATAAAACTAAACTTTGGCCAAGTATCGAGAACGAACTGCTTGTACGTATTTCTACATAAGTTTAAACTTTCGCGGTAACTATGTCGGTAGCCACTAGCCACCCCAACAAACGCTAAGTATCTATTGGAATACACATAAGTAAACTAGTAAATGTAACAATCCGTCTATTGTTATCCATATTTCACATGTTTGGCACGATATTCGGTGGTGTACAAATGAGTTCCGGAATTTTGTGGGTGTGATCAGAATTTCACTGTCAAATATTCGTGGAACAATTTGTTGCAGTCTTTGTTTCGGCTCACTGGTCAACTGGAACGAATGAAGTGGCGTGATAAGTACGCCATTATATTTGCGCGGCGGCGAGCCTATCATTTAATCATCAAATAGCGTAGGTACCATAATACCAGATGTCAATAAACTTCCGCTGGTGAATGTGGCTCTCTAATTAGATCAATTGGCAAACGGATTGGCGGTCAGTACCTATGCATAATTAAATTCGATATCCCACAGTTCTCTTATGCAGGGTCAAATTGGATTAGCTAGCGAAACTCTGCAGACGGGATGGGTAGAGTGTACTTACAGGTAGAACGGCTGTAACGCGACTGATCCGAGAAAAAATCACCTGAATACAATAGGGCCATAAACAGATGTTACGCGTAGCGGACGTAACGCGACTCCGTCCACAAAAGTATCATCAAAATATTTTTTTATTATGTTTAGATTTCGATACCCGTCACGTCTGCGGAGTTTCACTAACTAATTTAATTTTAACTTTGCGCAGAAGGCTGCGCAATATCTAATAATCGCTTCGCTGTAACTTCACTAGAGCGTAGCTGTAGCTTAACTATCGCGTAGCTGTAGCTTTACTAGCGCGAAAGCTGTAGCTTTACTAGCGCGCAGCTGTGCGTAGCTGTACCTTCACTATCGCGTAGCTGTAGATTTACTAGCGCGCAGCTGTAGCTTTACTAGCACGCAGCTGTAGCTTCACTATCGTATTTGTATGTGTAGCCCTGCTGTCGCATAGTTGTATCCCTGCTATCGCGTAACTGTAGATTTACTGTTGCGTAGCTGCAGCTTCACAAGTAGCTGTAGCCCTGGTATCGCGTATAGCCCTGCTATCACGGAACTGGCATTTCAATTATCTTACGATTTCATTAATAGAAGAGATAATTAAAAAGTGATTGAATGAATGCAATGCGTTAGTACCGCCTAAAGACGGTACAATATTCGCAAAACCAATTTCCTGCAGTTTTCAATTTATTTTAAGTGAGTTTAACACTCGATTTTCTAAGATGTAATTGTACTGTACATCAGTTGACAGCACAAAAGAACGTCGTGTTCGCAAACGAACGCTCATGGACGAACACCCGCTTATGAACGCTTACGATATGTTTGCATCTTAACAGTAACTTCGACGCTAAGTTCGTTGACTAATTGTGTTTAAGCCTCAGACGACAGACAAAAGGAACAATATGGGTAGCTACTTTCGTTAACCTACGTTTAGACATATAATTCGTTTCATGCACATTTTGGCGTAGAACGGTGGGAAAACTAACTACGATTAGCAAGTCACGTGATGTTTGTGGTACCGCCAGATATACCGACTTTAAATTACGCCTATGTATCAGTGACCTACAAAACCCGATATCTTTGTAGTTCGGCGGCCTAAGACGGTTCAGGTGATTCATGAATAAATTTCCATCGACTCGAGAAAACATGTCGAGCCCCAACGTAAGAAAGAGGTTTTAATCAATTTCATTATAAGCAGTTTTATAGTGGTGATAATATTCTACTACTCGTATAAAGTTACATGAATTGTTATAATATTTAACGGTTTAAGTCGTAAGTCATGTCGTTATAGTCATGTTGTTAGAGTTTGTATATTTCCTTGTTCAACGGGAAAGTGATTACGACTTATGAAATCACTTTGCCGTAGGATAACTGTCGTCTGTTCGGATTTGCTAATGTGGATAACATCTTCTTTTTTTAGAAGCTTTTAAATAATGTCCGAAACTGTCCATTATTTAATGACATAGCTACAAAACAAAATCACTTTTAGTAAATTTTAATACACATTAATTTAAAAAAAAACAACAGATTTGCATCACAAATAAGTATGTCAAGTTTGTATATCATTAAAGGGTATCGGGTCGAAATATCATTGAGTGAAGGTTGATAATATAATTTATCAGTTCCCTTCAATCTTTTAGAAGCTGCCAAGGTTTTTTTCTCTTTGTCTTTAAAACCCTGCAATGTCTATATTAAAATTCCATCGAATCATCTATTATGTTGAAGAAGCACCTATAGGCGACACTTTATGTCGCGTTCATAACGAGTTTTGTAGGTATAATTACATTAGTAAGTAATTGCCAATTTTATTAGCATTGCACCTTTAACTGTAATTATTATTGGTATATTTATCTTTCACATTAAACAAAATAAAGATGCCAATAACTTACGAGTGAACTAAAACTTTCCAACAATAAAATAAGCTTGTAGCTGTACTTAGTTGAACGTGTTGTTGACACATTCGTTTTGTCTGCCGGCACACGATTGCGCTCCTGCATTTTTCATACCTCTACAGTATAAGCAATGAGGGCGCTTCGTTTATTTTATCTCTTCCTTGTTTTGCCTGTGAGAAAATATGCTTAGTTGAACTTCGCCTGCGCCCGGTCGAGGCTTTAGTTTTAAACAACTTTATCAATGATCCGACTTGTTACTGTCGTAGCCACAGTCTGAGCTCTACTGAGTCAATGGTTCAAATAAAATTTAGTCTAAGTACAGGAAGCAAATTTTGATTGGTTCGTTGATTGTTTACAATTTTTTTTTTTTTTGCTAAGAACTTGAGTGTGTATTTTGGTAATGAGGGGTAATTATTCTCAGACTAGTAGACATAACAATGTACTTTAGGTATGCATTGCCTATGCTAGAGAGATCTTTACCTGTAGGTATAGGTCTGTCTCAATCAAGGTGGAAAATGCTTTAAAACTTGTGCGATGTATTTTTTTTTACATACCTAATTTTTTTTATTTAAAAGAAATTACATCGCACGTTTTAAAGTATTATACTCAATATTGGCTATTGCCGATATTGAGTTTTTACTCGAGCTCTTAAAAATATTTACAGTTTTACATGACATGCGTCAATTTGCTGTCGTTTTATCGAATTACCTAGGCTTGCAGATTATTTTTCGAAGGCTACCGTCGGGAATCTACTCAACTTGCTTTTTTTTTATTTGTTGGGTCGGGAATATCCGTGGAGTTTTAAAAATTAAAAGTCAAAGCCAAATCATTCAGGAATAGTTTTACACTTTGCGTCGGTCAGTTGATCGCGCGACGACAAAACATCCGCTCAAGTATCAATAATACAATACAATAAACTACTCGTAACTAATTACGGCCACTGACTTAATCATTGATTACAGCAGTCGTATTTTGTTTGTATACCTACCTAATACGCCGATTTGGGACACGGTAGATGCATAGATTCAAGCAGAATTATAATATAGATATTGAAGAAATTCATTTTAGTGGTATTTAAACCACTAACTGCACTTTAATTATATACTTAATGGTTTTCCTCGTTGGTCTTCTTCTTGAGTGTACAGAGTTTCAGAAGATTTATAAATTAAGTAAAGGAGTTCGATCGATCAGGTTAAGTTACACTTGCCGCGGTTGGTCCGTGGATGGGTGACTATCTTTACATACCAATACCCCTCCGTGCCTCGGAAATCACGTTAAGCCGTTGGTGCCAGCTGTCATTGGTGGATCTTTGACAGCCGTTATGGGTCGTCAGAAGCCCGAAAGTCTGACAATCAGTCTTACCAAGGGATATCGTATTACCCGATAACTGGGTTGTAGAGGTCAGATGTAAAATTCTGGTATTCAGCTGCATCCGGTTAGATTGGAAACTGAACCCAACATAGTTGGGAGAAAGCTAGGCAGATGATGACTAATTAATTGCTAGTACTGTAACGAGCGAGAGAGAATTCTGTGAGAAAGAGCTTTCTCACAGAGTTCTAGTATTTCTAGAAAATTTTATTGTACGTTTATGTTCAAGAACATTCTCTCAACATAATTTTGATTTAGAAATATATCTGTAAAGTTAATATAGAAATTATTTAATGCCAATAAAAGGTGTTATTACATCAAAATTACAAATTTATGGTCTGAGGGGCGCTCGTTTGCGCCAAATTTCGCTCTGCAGTAATATTATTTTTATCTCGAGGCTCAGTGACTTTTATCAAAGCATAATTTTTACGTTACAACGCCCTTAAAATATATTTGAAGTTTTGCTTGCCCAATTCAAGAATTCCGTTACGAGAAAGTATAAAATTATCTTTAAGATCCGAAAACAGAAACGGAACCTTTGTAACGTTACCTTTTTGTTTAATTCTATTCGTCCTTTTAGGCACTAAACGTGAGGGGGAAATGTTTATTTATTTGCCCTCGAGTTGAATGGCGTGAAATAAGAGAGGCCTATGTCCAGCAGTGGACTGCTAGGCTGATGATGATGATGATGCACATTACACATTTCGCATAGTTTAGTCACTTTTTGTACATGACACTCATATCAGGGCACTACAAAATACTTACTGAACATTAACATCTCTCTAGAGCCTAAACTTATCAAAACACAGCATGGTTTTCCTGGAATATTTAATTTATTTACAAGTTATTATTTTTATTAGATAGGCTTTCGTTAAGTAAGTTGTGCAAAACTTACGCTGTTCCTGTAATAACAAAGAACAGCGCCAACTTGGGCTGTTATTAAAACATTTTAATTTGTTTTATGTTCAATAAGCTTTTAACATTTTATGAACCTGTTTGCGACTTTTTTTGTACTTAAATATCGTAAAGACACGCTGAGATAACCATCCTGTAGTAGCTCCATAAAATAATTTAAATGTATTTAACGAAATGAGATACATTCATGTACCCGATAGTTTATACGCATTATTATACTCGTTTTGTTTAATTTTATGGGAAGCAATATATTTTCGTAATAAATTATCAATGAACAACCCCTAACTAACAGTTAAAATAACAAACTGCATCAAAATAAGACTCGATAGATGCAAACATGTATATATGAGGTATATCTGAAGAAATCGCGTGTCTGGAATCGTGCGTAAAATTGGAGTTCTTGTTAATGAACCACCTTGGCCCGCATCAATATAAACCCAGATTTTATCGCTCACCACAAAACTTAATTTCATGACCCTTGGCCGAACCCGTCGTTACAAAATGCGTATTATGATAAGAGCCTGAAATTAAATACATGTTTAGGTATTAAGTAAACTTATTCAACTTTATGTAAAGTTTTGCAAAACTTTTGACGGCAAAAGACACTGCTTTAAAAAAAAAAACACGTAATTTGTCTTGAAGAAGTTTGCCCATTTTTAAGACGATGCTTACCAATTCCTGGCGAAGATCAGCAAAAAAAAACAAAAAAAAAATACCCACAAAAATGCGGGAATCACAGAACGACAGAAAGTTGTAAAAGTTCTCAAAATTAATTAGGAAATCTCATTATCGGACAACAAGACGGCCATGAATTCACTTTACACAGAAAAAAAATAACTTTATTTGTATAAGTCACTTGTGAAAATTTCATGAAGTTGGGAAATAGCGATCGCGGTTCAGGTAAGGCTGCTCGGGTGGCACGACTGCCTTCGAGCGCTCTTCGACGTTCACTGAAAGCTTTGAGGCTTTGCTGGTGGAAGCTTGTTCGGCGGCTTCAGTATGATCTACACCTGCGCACTAGCCCCCTCACCCTCACAAAGATGAGGGGGCTCAAGGAGCCATTTGCATTTAAAAATTATTTCTTTTCATAAAACAGTCCTGCATATGATATTATTTAGATCTACTTAATAATATTTATTAATCTCACCAAAGCTTAAGAATCGTTTTGCATAACGCGAATCAGATCCGTAGTAATTTCTAACTTTTCCCTACTTTATTTTTGGTTTCGAAAGTAATTAAAAGTTTATTGTAACTTTACAAATGGTAATTAATTTTTTAATCTTCTCACAGATACGTAAAAGCGTTTATTTATGATGAATATTCGTATCTGTCTGATATAATCGAGGAGCGTGCTACGGCTATGGCGCGGACAGTGTCTACACGTAGACCCGCTACGAGCCGCTACGAACCGCGACGAACCGCTATATTACGGAAAACGTTTTTCCCATGAATTTTAAGTAAGAGACATGGCTTGGTTCACATGCATGCACGAATATGGTCTGACCGTGTTTGTTATTTAGAACTTGCAGTTTTCAGTGATTATAAAAATACTTCATATCGCTAATGCATAAAATTATTATTAAGGCAACTTAGGGTGTACCAAGTTATCTTAATATTGTTATTTACATATCGAAAAAACGTGAATAATTAATGCAGTGTTTTCCATCGATCTAATTTGTTCGTGTTCGTGTTCTTTATAGCTAAGATAGAGCAGTTGAAATTAAACACTGATTCCAGTCGGGCAGAGTTCGTGCTTCACGCGATTACAACATAAACAAACTTCGATTTGACGTCAAAACATGAGACCGAATTGTTTCAGCAATACTTATAAATAGCTCAGCAAAAGAAATTGGCACGATCCTTCTACAACAGAAAACTTAACAAGTCAATAGACCTTGCTGGGTTATACAAGTCGAACCATTTAAAGATTTTATACATCAAGATTTATTCAGTCATAATCAACTCCTTTGCTAAAAAGTAAAAATGATTACGAGCAGATTTGAAACTCTTTTTTTAGTATCCTAGTTCTCTCGTATCAGCACGATCTTGATCAGAATAGCCCTGTGATTGTATAATAGGCAGCCCGCAAGGTGTAAGGGTGTACCTACGCACTATGCGGTTAGCCGGAATGAAGTCACTCTGCAATAGGCGGGAATTATAATCAGAATTTATAGTTCTAAATATATACGGGAAACATGATCTAAAGATATATGGAGTTCCTCAGGGCTCACATCTGAGACCACTTCTATTCCTAATCTTCATCAATGTTGTAGTTGATCAAATAAAACACTGCAAGGGACACCTTACAGTGTTTTATTTGGTCAACTCCGGTGTGTGCAAATCAAAAATATGTACGAGAAAGTAGTTTTTATCCGTACCGTTCTTCAGCCGGACGGTTGATCGTATTCCGGCTAACCGTATAGTGCGTAGGTATCCTAAGGTCTATCTGCTTAGGATGCGCTGTGCGTACAGGCCGGCCATGAGTAACAACACCTGTATAAGCTGGCCCCTTAATCTATTGAAACACCGTACCTAGGCCAGCACAAAGACAAAGAGTTAGCATAGACGTACGGGCGACTGTACGTGCCTGTGTTCAGGTAAAATTCTGTTGTTAGGCATATGCACTGATTTAAAGCGGCAGTTGTTTATTGTACTTTTGGTAAATTACAAAATATAGGTTTATTAACAAGTTCGGCAGTAAAAACTGAGCAGTAAATAAAAATGAGTCATAACAAATATTTAAATGGGAAATTAAATAAATAATTGAGCAGTAAAATCACTGAACGGGCAGTTACAAACCGGAATTATTCGGTAAGAAATCTAACTTGGAAGCAGCGTTTGGTCACAGTTTTAACCTAACAACCCATTTGGTCGGGGTGCACTGGCTTAGTAACTGCGACCAATTCGGCTCTCGCGTGGTTGGTCACAGTTCCAAGTCCAACCTAAACTATGAACTGCCAAACTATTTATCTAACTGCCTATTCCAACATTTTTACTGTTGAGTACTTATTTACATTTCAGGATGGAATCACCGACCAATTTTCTTTTTATTACTGTTCATGTTTTACTGTCACACTAATTTATCAACCGCCGCAAAATTAAAATGCTGGCCCTTATTTTTTTCAACTGGTCATAATAACCTCCCTATTTTTAAATAACAGTTGTAAAAATATACCTCTAAGAATATAATATGTATATGTGGTTTATAATAGCCCTAATATTCTAAAATATTTATGTAAATTATAAATATTTTAATGAACATTTTCAGAAAAGTTTCCTATGATTACGGTGGCCGTCATAAAGCGACCGCAATTCACCGTCGAATGACGTCACTAAAACGTCATCGGAATGAAGTTCTTTAATGCGGCTTGCGATAGGACGAACTGATAGAAATCTTCACGTAACGAAAAAGCGTTATAAAGATAGTTTTCATGGTTTGCGAGGCTGCTAAAGCCAAAACCCAAAAGCTGAGGTCAAAAATAAAATCCAAGACGGCGGTGGCGAAAATTAAAAAAAAAATGTCCGTCATGACACCCGTCATTGTCATAGTTTTGGAGGGTGCTTAAGCCGATAGTGAGGTCAAAATGAAAATCCTAGATGGAGGCTGCGAAAATTTTCAAATTTTTCATCTGGGGTTTCGTTTTCATGGTTTTCTAGGGTGCTAAAGCCGATAGTGAGGTCAAAATGAAAACCCTAGACGGCGGCTGCGAAAACTTTAAAATTTTTCGTCATGGGTGTCGTTTTCATGTTTTCGAGGGTTTTAAAGCCGATAAGTAGTAAGATCAAAATGAACTTCTCTTCTCACTTTCTCTCTGTCTCTGTATCTTTCTATTTTATACGAGTGCGAGTATCCCGTAAGGAACTTATTTAATGACGGGGTACCCCCGACCGCACCCTTTTTTTATTTATGGAAGTCAGTCGGTGTGTTTACCGATATAGCGGTTTTTGACACCGTAAAGTCAAACCCCGGTGCTATCTTATTCATGACGGCCGTCACCATTATGTGGCGGCCGCCGCTCTTCTAGGAGACCGTAGCTATACGTCTTGGTTTTACATCGTTATTTAGTTTTCACCCGTTAGTTCAAAGTGTAAGCTAGAACTAGGAGTTTTTCATACCACACCACACGTAAAACCTTTTAACCGCTTTTTTTTTTTTTTTTGATGTGAAATCATCTAATGACTCCTCCCGCTCTGGGTGGAGCGGAAGGGAGTGTCAGACTCTTACTGACTAAAACCCACCCGTGTTCCTTCCTTAGCCCTTTATGTTCCGGGGCAGCGGTAACCCTTTCGGACGATCCCGCTACCCCGGCAGGCTTCGGCCCTGGCGGGCCCCTTCCTTTATGCTGACATCTTTTTGAGGCGCGCGTGGAACACATACGCGCCGTCCGGCACGGGCCTGGTCCTGATCGGACGGAGAGCTTTTAACCGCTTACGCCGGATTAATCCGACAAAATATTTTAGTGTCCATTTTGCCAGGGTCGTATATTTACGACCTAATACCACAGCTCGTTTAATCTGCTTTTATTTTATTTTATTACGCTGTTTTCTATCAGGTATTTATTTTTCGTTTTTTTTTTCGGGCGTTGGGGGCACAACAACTGATATGAAGTCGGGCGGTTACAAGGTTAAAGTAAGTTGGACTAAGTAAATAATGAACATTGTTACCTCAGAGTTTTCAGGTATGAGTTGTTTTCTCCTGATGGTGTGTTGTTCCTGGTAGCGAGGGTCTTCGCCCGACACGGCACGTTGGTACGACAGCCGCCTTCCTTTCGAATCTGTCTTCGGTCCAGCTGACATGTTCTCGGGTATTGAGGAGAAGTCCTGATATGAGTGACCCTTGTTCAACTCGCGGGTTTTCTCGTCCTGGATAACTCGACGCAAGTAGTTCGTCAGGCCCTCACTAGCCAACCACGTGACCCTGAAATGGTGCATAGAAAATGTATTGATGGCTCATACTGTGGCAATATAGGGAGTTTTTCTAGTAAGTATCGCATATTAACTAATTAGAGAGATGTCTTTACAGTGTTTTTCTAGGAATTTCAGTAGCATTACACATTATCATCTGCCTAGCCATTCCCAACTACGTTGGGGTCGGCTTCCAGTCTAACCGGATGCAGCTGAATACCAGTGTTTTACATGGAGCGACTGCCTATCTGACTCCACAAACCAGTTACTGGGTAAAACGACACCCCTTGTTAAGACTGGTTGTCAGATTTTCGGGCTTCTGACGACCCGTAACGACTGTCAAAGATCCACGAATGACAGCCGGGACCAACGGCTTAACGTGCTTTCCGAGGCACGGAAGGGTCTTGGTATGTAAAGATGGTCACCCATCCACGGACCAACCACGGCAAGCGTAGCTTAACCTGATCGATCGACCCGTGCGGCTGATATTATTTAGCCACGAGCCCCTCTTCAGTAGCACTACACAATAAAAATTTCTTTTTTAATTCATGTATAAAGTAAAGTAAAACTATGATTTACATTAATTACAATCGAGGAAAATTAAATTCTAACTGTAATGTAGACCTGCCTGATCTACAATAGTAGCACTATACAATTCGGACATACAACTATTTGCCGAATGCATTTGCAACAAAAATGGAAAAGTAAACCTACTTATAAACTAAATCTCCATGGAAACCACATACAATACGATTAAAATGAAATGTCATGTTATAAAATTCAAAGACAAAAAAGTACCTATATATACATAGTATAGTAAAAGTACGTATCGTAATATAGTGTAAAAGAGATGGGTACACAATTTCCGTTCATTGTTCGTTCATACATTTTTAGTCGGATTTCATATCAGGGCACGGACATTGCACTTCTATTTTATGTTTCGTAGATTGAACTGCAATGTTTATAACTCAAAAAACACTAATATTAGGTTAACTAACCCGGTGTTACTTTGTAGTGGCGCAACGGACTTAAAATGTAAATTACTTAACTCCGAGTTTGCAAACTCTACATTTATTAATTTAACGCGACTAAACGTGCAAGTGGGCTTTAGTTCGTCATACCGCTTGTGAATCAACCCATTAATTAATTAATATCTACTCGAACAAAATAGAAGACATGTCTCCGCCCACATGTCTTCATTTTCGAAACGTTTCCCACAATAATGGTTTCCGTTTAAATAATAAGTACGACTTGTTTGTTCGTAGGTGGAAGTAAAGTTTTGTCATTTTGTTGTTTACACTAATTTCAACTCTTACGCGTCAGATATTACAGTATTATGACCGGCTTTAAACCGACAAAGTAGTGCGTGTCCCATGGTTGGTTGATTTTGACTTGAATTTACTAATAGTTTATATAATAGATGTGCATAAAGTACGAGATGACGCTCCTGCACTTTTCAAAATTCGATTACGTATAACAATTTTATCATCTCGAATAGGTATCAATAAGAAGCTTTGACTCTGATCCGAGATGCCACGAGTAGTAGTTAATCTTGTTCAATAACTGAAATAAACCAAGATGGCGGGCCATGGCCTTTCATCCCTATTTTTAGTTTTATTCTAACTGTCGTTTTGAAATAGGCTTCACGAGGCGCGATATTAAAGTACCTTAATCTCATCCATGGCTGGCTATCTTTAATGTGGCATGAGTTAGTTCTATGCATATAGGTAGGTATAATTCATGATAAACTAAGAAAAGAATAATCCGTGAAAATTGTGCTTACTATGGAGATTTTCTTTTCGCCTTGCATTGCAGCGTTTATTAAGAGGTCATTGCAGCTCTGTACTTTGGAGCATTGGAGCAAGTGAGCGCTGACTTTGACCATCTGACTGATTGACTGACTAATGGAATGAATACAATTACATTTGAGGTGTAGCAATTGATTTATTTATTAATAGGGCATTATCTACAGAGGGCATTTCCGTCGCGGTCGTGCTGGCTCGCCAGTAAAGCTCGCCGGTGTACTATCGCCAAACCACGGTATTATTCGTAGCAATGTTTAAAATTAAGCGAGGCGCGCCACACAATATATACAGCATAATCAGCAGCCTATAATGTTCCCACTGCTGGAATACAGGCCTCCTCTCTTCGAGAGGGAGTGGGCTTTAATCTAGCACGCGGGCCCATTGCGGATTGGTAGATGTCATATGCCTTCGAATTTTCGGTCCTAGGACATGCCCGTTTCCTCAAGATGTTTTCCTTCACCGTTTTGAGAGCAGAGGTGATGAAATTACTTACACAAAGTAAAGCGCCTGCCTGAGTTCGAACTTACGACCTACAATTCATAAGTCGGGGCAGTTACCACCGGGTCATCACTGCTCCCCTCTGCGTGGTGATCAATTTCATTCCTTCTCTGTATGAGAAGTGGCCCCATTAATAATTGTATTTAAGTACTTTCTTTCCCTTCCTTGCCAGCCTTCTTTTTGTTGTTTTTTTTTTATATTTTCGATCGTATATTTTGTGTATATTGCTCATTTTAATTTTAATTCTACTTTATTTTATAACTTATAAATATGTATTCAACTAACGATATCTTGTACGTACTATTCATTTCTGTGCTAGTGCTGTGCACTTCTGTAAGTGAAGAATTCACAATTCCTAAAACTGTATGTGATTTTTGTTTCTGTATGTCTTCGTGAGTAAGTCGTTGAAGTGCCATATAAATAAATAAATAGGTGACATTAGCCCGATACCCGGGACGCCAGAGGCAAAAAAAATATATAGGATCACTTGTAATTTGACGTATCCCTTCTAGGAAGTGACATTGTGACCCGTAGTTATGCAACAATTAAGCACCATAAAGCCTAGGCAAAAATTAATGGGATTCGAGAAAACCAAATGTTTATGCATTTTGGAAAAAAAACAGAAATCGTCACTAATGGTCCACCTAACAAAGGAGTTGTAGAGTGCGTGAACTGGGCTCTAAGCGATTTCTTCATAAAGTTGTTCAGGGTGCTTAGGGAGTAAACATACTAAAAGTCCCCGCGTCTAGGAGGTGAGCCGGAGTGAGGGGGGAGGGGATAAAAGTTCCCACTTTTGAGTTTTTCGCTTATATCTTTAAAATCTTATATCTTTCGCTTATATCTTTAAAAGGTCGGAGAGAAAAAATATCTTTCTAATAAAATTTTCCACAACTTTCATATTATACACTTTTCTCGAATTCCTATCCATTTTCGAACTACACGTTCCAGAAAATTGAAAATTTTCGAAAAAACTACTTTTATCAAATACTAGCTGTTGCCTGCTACTTCGTTCGCGTTATATCCGGATAAAAAGTAGCCTATATGTTAATCCAGGTCCTAATTTATCTACCTACCAAATGTTATCCAAATCCGTTCAGCTGTTGAGTTATCGAAACTTTTATCTATGTACTTGCAGCACCCCGCGGTTTCACCCGCTGTCACCTGCATAAGTTTCCCGTGGGAATATCGGGATAACAACTATCCTAGTCCTTTCAAGGGACACAAATTATCTCTTTACCAAATTTCATCTAAATCGGTTCAGCGGTTTAAGCGTGATGGATGAGGTAACAGACAGACAGACACCAGCGGAGCTTTTCAGAGCGTGATGCTCGAAAACTGATTAGAATTTAGAAAAAGTGTGACAAAAGTTGTAGAAAATTTTATTAGCTTTCAGCTCCCTCCCACCAACTGAGAACGCAGCTAAAAAGCATTGTCCTATACACTTTTTCTAAATTCTAATCAGTTCCTGCCAGGGTCGCGGGTTGTTCGAAAGAGATACCGTGGCCCCTGGCACAGGCAACTGAAGGAACACGGATGGGCTTCAGTCAGTAAAAGTCTGACACGCCCTCTCGCTCCGCCCAGAGCAGGAGAAGTTATTTGATAATTTCCCACACAAAAAAAGCACCCCGAACAACTTTCTGAAGAAATCGCTTAGGGCCCAGCTCACGCACTCTACACCTCCTTTTGGGTTATTCGTTGAGTGGACTATAAATTATATATTATAATATATTACATATTATCCGGTTAGACTAGAAGCCGACCTCAACATACTTTGGGAAAAGGTTATCACCAGTTATCTCAAAATTTTACTATGGCTTTAAGCGTACAGCGTAACATAACTGGTGTCAAAGTTCTTGTGGGTAGATAATTTTTGAAAATAGTTTAAAAAATCCTTTAATTTAAATGTTGGTTACATCGGAAGGTTTGTTAAAATATTAGATAAGCAATGGAATAGCCATTAAATTTAAGAATTAGAGAAAAGTGATATTTAGAGACGAATTATAGAAAATTTTCAAAAATATTATAAAAAGTGGGTTTTATTGAAATCCAATTTTGATTCCCTTGAGTGTCAAAATGTACGTTTTTGCGGCATAAACGGATATAGCTTTTTTTTGCGTTAACTTAGAAGTTTGATTTTTTCACAGCTTCAAGGGACTGTAGACCTGAGTATACATTTTTAATTTCAACTCGATACCTCCACGCGTTCCCGAGATAAAAGCTCTTGACAGACAGACAGACGGAAAACCAAGTGATCCTATAAGGGTTCCGTTTTTCCCTTTTGAGGTACGGAACCCTAAAAACAAATGTTTGCCTAGATCGTGTAGGTATCAAGAAATACGAGCCACGAGTGAAATATCGCGGTAATCTTTACCGCGGCTTGCTCGTCGTCGATCAACCACTTTAAGAATTGCCATCAGTGAGAAATGTTTTTGTGGGAGCATAATCTAGTATATTTCTATATTTGAAAGCCTTAGCCAAAAGTGGCTTTAACCTATATACCTAAGCTAATGCATATTGATCTGTTTGACACTCTTGTGGTACGTGCCATTGGGGTGGGTTAAACAATTTTCTTTGTAGAGCTGAGCTGAGCTTAGTAGATGCCTACGGACCTACCCGGCGGAACCAGATACAATAGGACATTCTACTGGCGGAACTACCGAATATTTCGGTTCGATCGCCGGACGGTTAATATCGTAGTTGCGCTCTGTCGAACGCAAAACTGACATCGGTGAAGGAAAACATCCTGAGGAAACCTGGAATTACAGTTATATAAGTCTGAAATCGCCAACCCGTCTTGAGAAAGTGTGGCCATCAATTCCCTGCCTTCTCTTAATAGTGACCTTTACCGTGCATTGAGAAGATGGCTGTTTTGGATTTGTAATAAGTACTAGTTGAATTGTGTCGCAGTGAAGTGAAAGAAGATTCATAAAGGTGAATATCAGGTAAATAAAAATCATATACATACAGGAAAAACATTACTTTTAACAAAGAAAGAAAATATGTTTATTTGCGGTAAAAGTAAAAATAACGCAAAGAATGAACAAAAACACAAAAAAGAACTACAACACTTTCTTTTGATCGTTTTTAGTAGAATCACACGTAAAGTCGACTTACATAAATTAATAAAGTTTCGCTTCCATCCGCGACTAACCCCCTTACTAGTAAACGTTGTATAGCGTCTGTATAGTTACACAACGTTTTGTCTTCTTCTTTCGAAAGTCAAATTACTGACGACTGAAAGAGATAAATTGGTGTGTAACTATTCATCTGATATAATACGTTTATTAGTAAGGGGGTGAGTGTGTAGCTTATTATAAGCGTGCAAAGATAGAATTGTCTCTAGAAATTGTTTGTTCAAAAGTTATAAGGTGCTGAGACTTGAGTACGTTCACGTGTCTACGTGAATGCGCCTAATCCCGGTCACAACCCAAAAGCTCTTCTCGTTATCTGCATTAGCTTTGACGAAGCCATTTTTCCGAGGACACGCGTTATTAGATCGTCTTTCATAGCACAATGAATGTGAACCCATACTGAACCAGTAAAGTAACTTCAGTATGGGCGGAAATCAGGTTTATATTCTTCAAAGGATTAACCGTCACTTTAAAATACTACTCGTAAAGAAAAGAGTAAAAAGTAAAGTAAAGAGCTCCACTTAGGTATTCGGCAAGGGTATAGCGCTCAACACTACTTAACCGAAAAGATAAGGGAGGTCCTTTCCTGTCCTTTCCGTAATGTAAGCAATTATCTTCCTATTTAGGGTCTTTCATGAGAGCACTTGACACTGTGTTACATATCGTGTAGCATGATAAAAAAGAAACAATTAAGTTAAAAAATTCAAAGACATGTGATACTATCAACCCGCACTCGGCCCGCGTGGTGGATACGGCCCGCTCCCTCTCATCAAGAGGAGACCTGCGTCCCAGCAGTGGGAAAATTATAGACTGATTATGCTATATGGTAATAAAGTTTCTCTCTAAATAATTAATCTTTAACGGACTTGTACCCACCTACAAAAATCATCGCGGGGAAATCTAGTACCTGTGGCCAGAGGGGCAATTCAGTCTCAATCTTTAAAAAATCCTCTAATTTTCCTACATTTTGGACATTGATTGTCGCTGAGATTAGATTGCGACTAGATTTTGAACGTTTTGAATTACGGGAATTGGCCTACAGAAAACGTCATCACATACGAGAACGCGTGCTGATCCAAGTACATCACTTTATGAGAAACAAGAATTTGCTCTGCAGCGGAATTAACAGGCTTAAATAATATGATAAAGAATAAATCCTTAATTATTATGGACGTCATGTTTTGTTGTAACATTGAACAATTCAAGAAGGAAAACAAGTGCATTTCCTTTGTGTAACCCGCGCTTTCGCGAACACAGATTCTATTGTGTTTTACTAAGATGCTTAGGAACATTGCAAAGAGAAATACTTACTTTTTGAATCTTTTCATACCTATTTTAACAGCAGCGCGACTGACTTTAAAAGAATTTAAAAGTATATTTATTCTGTAGTCTGAACTTGGTGAATGTCATAATTATTTTTACTGACGTGCTAGTGCAATCGAGTGACGCGTCTATTTTACAATTATTATCAATCAATGGCCGATACCACGCCATTAAAAGCCAACCATATTAACGAACAAAAATCTTATGAATCAGCCCTGTGTGAATTCATACTATTCTTCGAAGTTTTTACACTTCTGGTAAACGCTTTGTTGAGTTTCTTCTTACTGGAATATCTAGAATTCTATTCATAGTGGTGCACCCCTTGTTATAAACTACTTAGGGCATACTGAAAGTTTCTGGATTCTGATAAATAAGACTAGATATAAGACTTACGATACCTTTATTGTTTTTCAAAGTATATTCCCTCGCAATTAATGCATTTTTGTATTCGCTGAAACCACTGTACATAGCAGTTGGACCAGTCTTCTTTAGGGACCTCTTCAATGGCTTCATGGAACGCATTCACCGCCGATTCAGGGCTCGTAAAACGTGTGCCTCTAAGTTTGTCTTTAATTTTTGGAAACAAAAAGAAGTCGCAGGGTGCGAGGTCCGGGCTGTAAGGCGGATGCGTCATCAGTTCCACAATTTTGAAGCCTTCAAATAGGCTTCTGTTACCTTAGCGGAATGTGAGGATGCGGTTTCGTGGTGAAGGAGGACATTGCTTCGAGGACGCTTTTCGCGAACTTTTGCAAAGACTCTGGGCAAGCAATTGTTGACGTACCAATCTGCAGTCACTGTCCTTTGATCTTCAAGCGATTCTGTAGTGTAATGTCCTGATTTGCCGAAAAAAGAAGCAACCATTTTTTTACCAATGCTTCGACTTTTCTTAACTTTCGTCGGCTAATTTTCAAAAGGAAAGACCCACTCTGCCGACTGGCTTTTTCTTTCGGGTTCAAAGCAGTACCCAGGTTTTCTCATCTGTCACGATATTATAGACAGCCAATGACTGTCCTCCGTTAAACTTTTTTATCATTTTAGACTGCGTGTCCAGTGGTGCCGACCACTGGAAACGCAGTCGTTTCTGGTCCTCCGTTACGTCATGTGGTATCCATCCAGTGGTGCCGACCACTGGACACGCAGTCGTTTCTGGTCCTCCGTTACGTCATGTGGTATCCATCCAGTGGTGCCGACCACTGGACACGCAGTCGTTTCTGGTCCTCCGTTACGTCATGTGGTATCCATCGAGTGCAAATCTTCCGAACCTTCAGATGCACATGTAAAATGTTTTGCACTTGGCTCATTCCAATGCCTAACAAAGCACGAATTTGCTGGCAAGTATATGTACCATATACGTAGGTAGGTACTAATAGCTACCCTTATTTTTATATCGCATGGCATGTAGAAACCATTTGCAGATTTCTTTGTAGGTTATTACTTTATAGGTATAGATATACTTTATAGGTTAGAAATTCTAAAGCTTACGGACTAGGCAACAATTATTTTCAGTGTATGCCAGTCACAACAATGCAACATTCTCATAAAGTTATTCCCTAACGAAGTAAACGGCGAATACCTGTCAGACGGACATCAGAACTTTTATTTAGAAAAATATGTTAGGTACATTGTTATTATTCAGCTAAATAACCTTTGCGAGGTCACGCTGCATGTACAACTATTATCTCATTTTACATTGTATAACGATTCGATGATGTACAAAACGAATAAATTATGCGCCTCTACAATGTTCGTTGTTCCGAGGTTGCGGTTTCCCCAGACAACATGTAGCACTCAATTTAGTCGACTACAAATTGGAGAAGGTTCTCAAGTGGATACCTACAGTCATAGAATTACTCTAAGCCTACAGTTATGCCCTATATGGACATGTAACAATTTCAAATTGTATAAATTCGGAAAAATTGTATAGAATAAATAAAAGTTGTCGGAAATTTTATGAGCTTTCATCTATATATATAAAAGGAGAACTGACTGACTGACATATCAACGTACAGCCGAAACTACTGGGGCTAGGAATGTGAAATTTTGCACACGGCTTCCTATTATAATGTAGGGGAGCACTAAGAAGGGGTTTTTGGAAATTTAACCTTTAAGGGGGTGAAAAGGGGGAGGGTGAAATTTCACGCGGACGAAGTCGCGGGCATAAGCTAGTTTGGTATAAGATTTTTTTCCTTACAACGCAACGTTTTTGAGATATTAGCGAAAAACCCAAACTTCCTAGACGTCATTAGAATGTTTACTCCCTAAGCACCCTGAACAAGTTTCTCAAGATATCGCTTAGGTCCCTGCTCACGCACCCTAACATCCCCTTTTGAACCATTCGTTGACTGAACTATGTATATCGTCTTCATATGGGAATAGTCGAAGGGATTACTAGTTCCGTACTTCTGTGGGTACCTACGTACAGTCGCGCCCTAAAAATATTTACCAGTTTTCAAATTATATTTTTTATCACGTTATGTGCAGTAAAGTCAAAAATGGTTTATCTAGGCACTTATCACTTTTTAATTATTGTGGAGCATTTATTGAAAAAAAAGAGTAGATATCAATGGCTTCTGAAAATCTATGGGGCGTAATGGTTCAACGCTGAGATTGTCAGAACGAAAGAAACCCTGAAGCTCTTAGATCATTATTGTGCATGGTTATGGGATTATATCAGGGGGACTGATTTATCCGCGCACTTTGTCGCATCTATGCGAGGTAGACTACGTCATAGTTGCTGATGGAGTTTATACTTACTATTAAAACAATACATTGTTGATAGAATTTAAATAATAAATTTCCTGAAAAAAATAAAGATCCTTTGAATTTGCATTTGATTATTTCTTCATATTTTAGCATTTTTTGTAATAAGTTCGACCTCGCTTGATTAATGTCCGTATATGCCAGTTAATATTGTGTCTTTTTTTAAACAAAAAACTTTTCTATATCTATTCTCGATGATGTGTACATACAATAAAAAAAATGCTCTATACCTAATCAAATCACATACATCGACCTTGTGACGAAGATGTGTGCATGCAATTATAAACCTTAAGGTGAACCCGCATCTGTACGTGTGTGTTCACAGAATTTCTTCAAACGTGATGAATGCCAGTACGGTAGGTGCTGAGCGTTGATGTAATTATTCGCTTCGATTGTGCTTTTCAGTTAATACGTATCTGGAGTAAACGGATTTAATTGCATTGCTCAAATTGCCAGGCAATAAACCGTCCGATCTTCGACTGACATCAAAGACTAGACTCCTCTTAGGCGCTCACGAGCACCTTGTGACTCTGCAACTAGTTTGTCTTTCATATCAAGTCTACGGGTTTATACGAAAGTGCGCGCATGTAGCAACGTGACAGCTGGTAGACTTTTTGTCCCAGGGTTTGCAGACAAGCCGGCGACGCAACTGTCTATTGGTTGCAATGCATGTGCGCGCACGGGACAAAATATGTTGATGAATGTGGCAACATTTTACGAAAAAGTAGCGTTGCTATCGCACACGGGGTACGCAATCGAATCGTCCAAATCTCGGCGAGGAGACAGCGACCGAGACGAAAAAATTGCTGGGTAACTAAGTTGCCCGTAGGCGCCCTTCCTAACACACAAACTCAAAAAGACAATACCACAAGACTAGTCTTATTTTAATTAAATCGATGGCGCACAACTAAAACTAAACCTGAATTAAGTATTTTCTCAATCTTCTATTAAATACCTGCGACTACATTTAACGTGTACAGTCAACAAAAGAGATATGTATGCAGGTTCGTCGGATATAGTTAAAGTTTAGTAAGAAACTGATGGATGTTGTAGATTGAAATTTAATTTGATAAATAATATTTTATTCGAGAACATCCATCGGTTTCTTATTAAACTTCAACTATATCCGACGATCCTGCATACTTATCTCTTTTGTTGACTGTACATATCTAACTCTCATTCGAATCGCGGCACCCCTACTCTGAAAATTGGGTTCATACTTATAACAGCTTTACCTTTGTTGCAACATCAACGGGAGTAGGTTTAAAACAAAGTTCAATACTTACCGTAATACTCTGTAATACCCGCATAACGGGCATTAAACCTCCCACATGACCAAAATGCCAAAACAATGGCTCCAAACAGGGTTTTGGCGCTGATAGCCGAAATACAGATTTAAGTGTAACAAGAAACTATAGCCTATAAGATAAGCGTAAACAATTATTAAAATAAACTTATTACATTACTGTTGGTCCTGTGGACCGTCGTTTTAAAATTAAAAGAAATTTCGCAGTAACAATAGATCTGCAAATTATTAGAAGCTTCGAAAGATACCTATTAAATGCAGACTTTTTTGTAAATTTCTTTCCTACCTTGCCTAAGGGATGTCAATTAGGTGCCGCGAAGTCGAATGAGTGATAACCCTTTCCTTAACCCTTTAGGACAGATAATTCTGATGGACGGACGGCGTAGAGACACCGATAGGGTTCGGGTAGAGCCTTTTCAGTCATGAACTTCGCAAAAAGAAATGTTTTACCGACACAGTTTTAAACTAAAGGGTTTTAGCGATCGATGCCTTTCGGCATTTCAGTTCTTCTTCAATCTTTGACCTAATCTCAATGCAATTTTCAAAACTATTCGTTAGTATATGTCACTGTACCGTTGTATCTTTCAAAACTACCCAGGGCATTGTCTCGATGAAACTTATTTTTAGGTCAACTTTGGCTTAAAGCTAAAATTGTAAAAATAGTAAGTACCTGTTAGATCTGGATTTCCGGCGGTTTTGCCCTGTTGCCGAGTCCAAGCCAGAACTCATAGATATAGCCCTGTTCAGCATAGCTTCTTGGATATAGGCTTCGTTCAGACCTATAAAACAAAAACATGTTATGTTAAATAATAATAAGACAACATAATTATAATGCATGGATATTTTTTTCCGTGGGGTAAATCTTCATCTAAACCTCAGTATTATAGGGAGACCGGAGGGTTATGTCGGATTCCTACCTACTAAAACCCCGCTGTACCCTTTACTACCATAAGTCGGGGGCCCGGGAAATACAATCGCCGCTCCCCCGACTGGTATCAGCCCACCATGCCTAGCGGGCCCCAACCCACGACCGCACGTTCTCCCATAAAGGCGCCATGAAACACTACGTGCCACTTCTATGGTCCTGACTGGTCGAGGGCCGATACAGCCACAGTTTCCCTGCTTGCAGGCCCCTCCATATCGTGGCCGGACAACATTAAGCGCCTTTCGATGCTCGGCTGCTCTTCTGGTGCGGGTGGAGTGAGAGTTATGCTCACTCTTCCTCTCCGCCACCTCGTTTCATGAATCAACTCCTCGCAAAAAGAGATAACGGCATCACACGTGCTTTTACTTGCGACCATGGACTGAACCACGGCCGGAAACGAGAGATCACCCGCACCAAGAGTCGCGACTGCCTTTGTCGACAAGCATCAGCTTTGGAGGAGTGCTCAGTTTGGCCCCCAATCTGAGCTCTCATCCAGAGTATGTCGCGCCGTGTCCTCGGGGCAGTTCACATAGTGCAGTGATGACAAGCCGTCGTCGGCTCCCGACCTATATCCATGGTATATGATCTAACATTATTAGGTAAGAATATAGAAAAGTGTACTAGGGTAAAACGTATAGGTAGTATTGAATTCCTATCCAATATGGAATAACGCCAACAGTTTTCGTATCCGATTACCCGCAGAGTAGGATTCGTTTTCTATTAATAGGTTTGCGGGAGGCCATAAATATCAATCAATTTCTATTACTCGTAGTGAAACACGGTAAAGGTAAATATACTGCTCATTTATAAAGTTTTTGTTTTGTGTCACCTATACCTATCATGACTAAGAGCTCTATTTGATATTTAAACTTGCCGGGCAAACCCGAAACAAACTCATGGTCATGACCATCAAATAATTTATTTTTAATTAACTTGAAGACCACTTACGTTACGGGCACGACGTTACCGGTGGAAATCACCATCGCACAGTAGTTTCCTTTATCTAATGGTGACTGCCAGCTCTAATCTGAGCAAACCAATGAAACGAGTATATCCATTTTTTTTTATTTGAAATGGACTTGCTCTTGACTCTAGTCTAGGTCAAAGGTGACAGAGACAAAGTCGACGACGGAGCGAGCTTATCCAGAAGAAGCCTGTTCACTCTCACTTTGAAGAGATTTGGGTTGTATGTGCTCGGAAAAACAGACGCAGGTAGAGAGTTCCACTCTTTATATATATCATTATTTCGATAGTGAGAGATGCACCTGACAGCCGGGGCCGCTGTCTCCTAAGGTACAGTCTAGTTGCAGAACGAAAGGGCTAAGCGGCGCGATGGCGATTCATAAACTTATCAAACACTATTATAGTTAAGCGGACTTTTTACAATACAGCAGTAATGTCAAAACGAATAATTAAAGAGCAATATAACTGAGTAGGACAGATAAAAGCCTGACTTGAACAAACCGTGAAACTTTTAATACGGGAACCTAATTAATGTGAAACACCTGTGACTCCGATATAGGACAACATCGAAAGAAAACCAAGACATAATGGCCTACAATCGGCAATACGAAGAAAGCAGGCATCGTGAGGAGATTCACACGTAATGTACAGACGCCAGCAAATCAAGCTACTAAAATCTGTCAAACTTTTTTAATAGATTTTCAACTTTTTCACTAAAGTTTTTCAAAAAAGGTTCAAAGTTGATTGGGAAAATTTGACAGTTTCGGGTAGCTTGATGTGCTAGGGTCTATACCTTTATTCGCGTAGTATTAATAGTCTAGCAGTAATACTGGGAGAACGATATTAGGAAGAATTGAAGACGGGACCGCCTACCCGGTCGGGGAAAAAAATAAAATATTCCTTCAAAACTTTTCAATAGTCTTATGCCCAGAAGTTTATCACATGGACATCAGTTTCCAATTTGCTTTTAGACTTAGAATAGCAACAACCCAGGCATCATTTGAGTGCACATCAGACATCTAAATAAGTACCTACTTAATGGATTAGATAGCAATATAATATCTCAAGATAGAACGAAGACAGAGATAATTATATCCATTTCTAAAGAAATTCTGTTACCTATGCATAAAAAACTATTTTACAAAAAAAAAAAAACAACCGACTTCCAAAAAAGACACTACAAAATGAAAAATAACTTTTATTTCGGAAGTCGGTGTCGTTGGGTTCGCATTTTCGTTGTTTGCCACCGACTTCCGAAATTAAAGTTATTTTTCAATTTGTAGTGTCTTTTTTGGAAGTCGGTTGTTTTTTTTTTTAAGTTTTTTTTTTCACTTTTTAGTTGTACTCACCCCACACAAATTCGTATAACACTACTTACTATGTAAATATCAGTGACAGAAAGTTATTAGAACATCATCAATATAAACTTAGTGGCAAAAAAACTTTTTTACAAAAAAAACAACCGACTTCAAAAAAAACTACAAAGTGATAAATAACTTTAATTTCGGAACTCGGTGTCGTTGGTTCCGCATTTTCGTTTTTTGACACCCACTTCCGAAATTAAAGTTATTTATCACTTTGTAGTTTTTTTTGAAGTCGGTTGTTTTTTTTGTAAAAAAGTTTTTATTTTTCACTTTTTAGTTGTACCTACTCCACACAAATTCAAATAACACAAGTGCATTGAGGAATTGAAGACACCGACTAGAAGAATCATCAAAATTCGCATAGAAATGCCGGAGATGCAGTACATTTATGCATATAACATCTTACATAAGAATAATTATATAATGTATTATATACTAAAACCTTCCTGAAAGTATGTAGATCACATTAGTGAAAGAATTATCAAAATCGGTTCATTAGTTTTTGAGAAAATCGCGAACAAACAAACATACATACATACATACATACATACATACATACATACATACATACGGGTCGAATACAGAACCTCCTTTTTTGAAGTCGGTTAAAAATACGTATTATTGAAGCTAACTCAAAAACTACCCATGCAAAGTTAATAAAATTTATATGGGAATACCCCTGAGGCATACCCTATCCATTAAAAAAAATATTTTTGAAATCGATTAACAATTACCGGAGATAATTATCGCGTAAAATACATACAAAAACAATCTCGTTTATTTGAATTTTTACAAGTAATTTTGGTTTAAAAACCAAACTACAGAACCGATTTTGATGAAATTTCTATGTGACCAATCTGAAAGGATATCCTTTCAAATAAAAAAAGAATTTTACATTTCAGCTTATAAATAACAGAGTTCTGAGGTAATAAACACAAAAAAGAAAAGAATCGAATTGAGAACCTCCTCCTTTTTTTAAAGTCTGTTAAAAATAATGGGTCGGTGTTTTACAAGCTTTTATATGTTTGTATGTACACACATCAAAAGTATCTAGGGGTACGTTTTAGAGTATCGCCGCAATTGAGGATTATTATTTTAACATTCTGGATCGTTATAGATTATTTTTAGTTAATTTGAATAAACAATTTTCATTACAATTTCTGCATCGGAACTGAAAAAAATGCATTGAAATGGAGCGACATCATTTGGCACGGGAAGAGATGATGAGAGCCGTCGGAATGTTGCAAGCTGGTTCCAGGCAACGTACTGTGGCTGTCGCTCTTGGCACTACACAGCGTCATAAGCCGCCTCTGGACACGCGAGAGACATGGACAACGATCTCGCAACACCACTGGCAGACAGTACCGGTATACATCAAAATGCTGCTCACTCTTGCTTTTAAAAATATAATTTATAATCATCACTTTAGTCGAGCCTTCATAAAGCTCTAGCTAGAATATTTCTTTAACTAAATTATATATAGAAATGACAGCTCGTGGAAGCTTCAACATCTGTGAAACAAGTGCGCATCGCGCAGTCGCGATGTCCTGTGCCTACCACTAAACGCTAGCGTTTGCTATAACTGAAGTGGTGCAAGGCTGCATTTGCCACTCGGTCTCCGTGGTCGAGTGTGGCAACATTCGTCCATGGTGACTGAGCATAAAGCATAACGTAGAGTCTGTCCGAAAAGGGATTTTTACTCTCAGCTGAAAACAAAAAACGAAATTCGCCCTAATTTCAATTTTCGGCGAAAAGCATTTCACAGTTAAGTATTGTGCTTTTCGTTGTTGTAACTATGAATGTTCTCTGAATAAATCATAAATTAACTGAAAGTATTAATTTGCCCGCACTGAATTTTTATCGGCAACGACCGAAATATTTTTTCGGCTTTTTGCCGAAAACAGAAAATGAAATTTGGTCGGACTCTAAGCATATGTATGTAAAATCCAGTCTAATAAGTAGCAAGGGAAAGCGAACTTGAATGTCGCCTTAAATACTTAGGTGAATTAAAGTTTGAAGAAGAAGTGTTTCTTTCATTTAAATTATTTCCTGAAAGCTGCTTATTACTTCGACTTCGATTATGAGGTGAGATGGCACCGCCTCCATTGATACGAGAGCTGCAAAGCCTTACGAACGTTCTGACACGAAGGTAATAAAAACATAACTATGCGGCTTGTGGCTTAGGAAATATATACCTAATAATATTGTACGTGCTATATAACTGACTAACGACCCGCCCCTGCTTTGCATGGTTTTTACGACTTGATGAAACATTGAGATTATTATAATAATAATGTATTTGTATAAACTAATAGAAAAGATTTGATTTTTCGTATGTTTGTTTGTTACGCTTTCACGCTAAAATGGCAGAACGGATTTGGATGTGACATATGGGTAGTAGATGGCCTGGGTAAGGTACTTTTTATCCCGATATTCTCATGGGATCGAGACTTATGCAGGTGAAACTGCGGGCACAGCTAGTACTAAATTAAATTATTAGTCACTACACAACAAACTTTTCGGGAAAAATTTTCTAATTAAGTAGATGGTAAAAAAACATCAGTTGCGAAGTTTAGAAGAACAAAGAACAACGCGGTCCGGTCACACAGACAGAAACGAAAAGCGAATTTAATATGATATGTAGAGAAAGGTACCCACTACATTTACCTACCTGCCAAGAGTAACCTCATTTGACTAAGTGCCTGGGTCTGAAATAGCCCGCCAAACTGCGGAATTGGTTATTATTTTCAATATTCAGGGGGTAGACGATTCTATTCACTCAAATCCACCTGTTAGTGGAGTAGTGGGTCAGTAGATTTTTAGGGAATCTATTTCGAGTTTTCAGTCTAGATCTGTTATTTCTCAAAAGAAGAAAATCTGAGTTATTACACTCTTTCAATAGTCGAACTATATCCAATATATATTTATATTGTATATATAAAAATATATACAATATAAATATATATTAAATTCTTGTCTGGTAACCGTTGTAGCCTCGTCACTCATATTTCAATACTTTTAGACACCACAGTACCTAAGTAGTCTGTTATTTACGTGGAGCTTCGAGGATAGTTATCGAAGTTCGTTACTGCTATTTATTAATACATAGCTTAGTTAACTGTAACTCCTGCACTACATATTCAAGCGATTCCAATATTTTCCATTAACGCGTATTTAGCATATTCTCACTTTTGTTCTTCAATCGGCTGATCAAGTCCTCAAAGAAGTGAAATAAATAAAAAACAAACAAACTGATGTTGTAGTACAGAATATTACGAAGATACTGTGACAACACGTTCCCATTACCTGTAACGCCAGTAGTATACACCTTAACAGAACTGGTCTTAGCGAAGCCGCGGCACAGCGAGTTAATTAATAAATCTCTAAGTATAAGAGATAGAATGAGTAAAGTGTTAAGTAGTACGTTTTTTTTGAGTGCCAGTGTCAGTGAGTGTCCCTGAATGAATTGTGCGCGTCAAGGGCGCCCTCGTTCATCATGTTGTCACGCTTCACTTACACAACTCATTCGAATAAAGTCTTCCAAGTCTGCTCATGACAAGAGTCCCCTGTACCCCTCCTCCGTCACGCGAAGCTTTGCACACTTTAGAAAATAGTTCCTTAGAGAAGCTTATAGAATTTGCAAATCTTATTGTTACGCTCTGTTGTTACACTCTGATGTTAGGTATAGATATATTTTAAGCCACCCGTGTGCCCAATGGAGTTTTCCATTGGCAAAAAAGTTAACCCTACGAATAATAAAAGTCAAGAAATGTAACTCAAGCTCAAAAATGGCACCACACAAACTGTACCGCGGTGGGCGTTGCCGAAAACTGTACCGCGCACCGCTGACAGTTCGCTGGTATCATTGCGTCGATGCGCTCGTGTCACGGGGAAATTACGATTATGATTATTATTGTTTTGCGTTGTTTACATACTGCAAATATGCCATCATGTGCTGTTAAGTGGTGTAGAAGCCATACGAATATGAAGAATTCGGGAATCACTTTTCATATGTGAGTAATTGTGACTCTGGAAAGTGTTATGCAACATGAACGCAACATGAAAGCTTATTTTACACGTTTTGAAATTTCACTTGAACTTAAAGGTTTTTGTTTTTAGTTAAAAGGAAAGATGATAATACAGGGTGGAAAAAATCAATGAGCCCTGAAGGGAAACCACTTTAAATCTTTAAGATAGATTATTTTAATTAAAGGAAACATTCCTTTATTTGTAAAAAGAAACAAAACTGCATTCACAGATTTCTCGACAAGCTTACCTAAACCGGGAATCGACCCAGCTAAAAATTAAAAAAATAAACACTCTTGGATGTCCATGAAATCTAATACTTTGGTAGGTACACAAGGGATTTAATCAACATTACCTATAGACTTGAACTGTTCACTTTCAACAAGTAAAAGACACGTAATAATTTTCTTTTAACTCTAACATCCAAAGACATTCTATGAAGTACAAGCTTGCTAATTTATCTCTAAGAGACCTTAGATAAAAAAATCGTTTAATTGGTGATAATAATTTTATTCTATGTACGTTTCCTTTTAGACAAGGCGTTCTGACGAAAAGTTTAAAAATTGTTTGCAGTGCGGAACTACAATTTTGAAATTCGAACGAAGATTTTGGACCTTTTTATCGATTTTGTTTTGTTTTGCTTCAATTTCGTAAAATTGTGTAATAATGACGTATCAAGAACAATTATATTTATTAAGAAGCTTACTTTTCAGACAACAAGAATTGCAATTTAGCTCTACAGTGGTATGGCGAGAGGGCCATGGAAAAAATGTTATTTACAAAGTCTTATGAGACTGTAGAAGAGGGGTTGAGGTAGAAAATGTTATAAGGAACATAATTATGAGACACCACAAGACCACAACACTTTGCAGAAGGCTACACGAAGTGAGAATTTCAAAAAATATTAAGTTGTGTATCCGTAACGAGGGGTCTCATTTCGAACAACTAATCAGTTAAATTATGAAAGTGTAACAAATTTGTAATTTTAAATAAGTAGTTCAAGTATCAGTGTCTTGCTAGGCAATAGTTTTCTTTTATGTTTACGTGTCCTTCATATTAGAATTGATGATAAAATAAAATGAATGTTAGATTTCATGATCTTTTTATTTCTAAGACCAAACGTTTATTAGAGAGATTTTATCCTGAACAATATCACTCTTCCGGCACAGGCCTAGAGTTCGGAGCGCGCAATCCCCGCCACGACGTCAATCTAGAGATACGGGGCGGTATTAAAAGCCTGTGATGTCCGACTGCAGGGTAAAGCCCTCCCTACTCTCTTTCCACTTCTCTCTGTATAAAGCTGCTGAGGACCAGTTCTTATTGAAGGAGTCCAGCTCATCCCGAATGTTAAGGTAGAAGACAGAGTTTTTTTAAGATGGTGAGACTTATGCATAAATGGTTAATCCAGCTGATGTCAAAAATGCCACGTTCACAATGCCGTGCTGGTATACCTAGTTTATCGTTGGTGCATGTGTGTGAAAGTGAATGCTGGGCCTGGCAGGAAATACATGAAAGAAGACTAAACGCATTCCTTGTAAAGTCTGTGCTTTGTAACCATAAATGATAGGTTAAAGAATAACGTGATCAGACGACGTTGTGGTCTAAGAATGGGATACAAGGTAGTGACAAAATTGGTAGGTATTTCGGGTATGCTCGGAGATTGAATGATAGGCGATTTACAACAAGAAATTTACTAGGCAGATGTTAGTTGACACCTTTGACACATTGAGAGACGCTCAAGAAACATAGGTACTCAGTTACGTATCTGTCGTTCAGTAGTGTCTAGTATGGGATAAAGGGGTGAATTCTATGAATGCATGTACCTAAAGATTCTAACTCATACTTTGTTATTATTATTGTAATTTAAATGCAAGCAATTTAAAATCTAATCCCAAATCAGGGTCGTTATACCTACTGTTTAAGATCTTAATTAATTTTTAGCGTTAGTATACTATATGTATTGAAAATCTGTCTACTGGTCCTTTCGCAGTCCACTGTTGAACAACATGGTTAACCGGCCTGTCGTCTTTCCCTTTTATACATAGTTTTTTTTACAGTTACCTATAAAAATAATGAAAGATTGCGTAATCCCGACGTAAAATTAAGCTGTGCAATCATAAACTTTTGAACTTGAATAGATTTCAACAAACTTAATCACTGCCCTCGCTGCAGCTGCGAAAGAAGTAAGATGAACTCTTTCTTTGGAAATAGATAAACAAACTGATTGCCCGTCTGTATACCGCCCCCGGCCGCGCCGGTGTTTGTGTCTATTTGTAACTCTAGAATAGTCTAGAACTGCAGTCAATGGTTTGATTACAGTAACTGGCTTTCAACATTTCCCAACTTTAATTAAATTCCACGACTACAGGATGACCTTGAGAAGCGAACTTTGCACTGAAACCTGAACATTGAAATGCTTTCATCGTCATATTCTGAGAGGTAGCTGCAATGTAAATGATATATATTATGTCGGAGTCATTCGTTTGACTATTCGGAACGCCAGCGCCGCCCGGCGGCCCTCTACAGAGTCTAGCCTGCGTTCGTGGGAGTCGAAGAGAGCGAGCGGCGAGGTGGAGCGGCTCTCTTGGACATTGGACATCGTACTGACATGTACTCATGTCCCACGTTCCGTATCTAGTTGTGTCGTGTACCTACAGTGTGTGATTCGCTAGTGTGTAGTTTGTTCATGAAATTATAATTTGATTTGAACTGTAAACGATTTTTCTTTTGCGCAATAACCAACACTACCCATAGTACGAGTACGCCCACAGAAGTTAAAATATGACTGATAATAACGACACACACATACCCTCTCCGTCGTATATACGAGTATATTAAATATATACACTTCCCGATGAGACAGTGGACTATGTGGAATCAGAATCGAAAATGGGTGAATATGAAGTAATGTCGGCTTAGGACGCAACGCGGCGATCATACAATGTGGGTGCAGTGCAATTAGGTAATCCACAGCCCGTCGGAATCTACTAGAACGACACGTACGTTCCCATAGTTTTCGGACATTCCTCATAAACGCGGGGGTAGATTCTAAAGTGGCACTACATCTCCATAATCTTTGCTAACATACTGTAGAGATTATGACATTCATAGTTTGTGGCATGCAACCTTTTCTAGTAATTATACGATAGTAACATAAAAGTAGGAGATAAACGCCAATACTATATTAAAAAAAAGAGTGAGTTTAGATGACAAGGGATATCATGAATGTAAAATAATGTAAAACGATTCCGTCATAATTACTTATTTTATCTTAAAGATATTGTTTGATTGATGTAGGTACCTCTACTACACTACCTACTTGTACACTCAACGAAGAGTAAAAGAGTACATAAGGGATACTTTAGTACTATATAATGAAGGGCTTTAGTAGGTATAACGTTTTGGTATATGAATATTCAGTTGACCGCTGAAACTGAAATTTCAGAGGCGGTAAACCTATTCGTTTTGTGTTTTTTTGAGAAAATAAATTATTCTTAAGTATCAAAGCAACGAGCTGATCCTAGGACTGTAATCATATCTATTTTTCGCCGTACGGTGGGTAACCATATAGGTACCTACTACAACTGGTCAGTCACCATAGCTAGAGCACAGACAGAAAATATATTTCTATTTGTATCACTCACTATGTATGCTGGGCGACATGTCACCGAGGGTTTGAATGTCGGTGAGTGCGGGACGACTGCCGGCCAGGCTGTCCCCTTCGCTCTGCTGATCAAGCAGGGTCTGCTCACTCTGGCTCATCGACAGGCTGGAAGCACTCCGAGCGGGCGTCGGTGACGACTGCAGGCTCGACATACTTCTTTGTAGTTCTTCCTGAAATAACGTAATAAAGAATCAACTTTCCAAACTAAAATTGTACTGTTTCGTAAAAAATATATTCATGAATACAATCCTCTGCACATGTTTTCTTTATCGTAAGACGCAGCAAAACGAATGACTGGACGAGGCCCTCTGCTGTCGAATCAGACAACCCTTACGGAGCCCTATGTTTATTAAATTATGATACAACAACATGCGATTTTCGCAGAGTATCTATTTTAGACAAGCCGCGCAGGGCCCACGTGGTGGATTATGGTGGGGCCCAAATCCTCCCATAGAGAGGTGGCCTGTGACCCAGTAGTGGGAACATTATAGGCTGATTATGTATCTATCTCTTACAAATTGCAACATTTAATAAAGACGACGAATTTTGGTTGTTTGTTAAAATATTTAAATATGTTATAGGTATTTACCGGCAAGATTGCTACTCATTATTTACTATAAGCTTTACTGGACATCAACTCAATCATCAAACCAAATAATAATCAATGAATTATTTAGTTTGCTGCCTATCCATTTATAAGATCATTACACCTGAATAACCCCGCACAATAATAAGTTTTGATCGTGTCAAATTGTCTAAAATGTAAACAGTTTATAGAACTGATTACATTTTAGTTTTTTTTTTGTTAGGTGTGAAGCCTTATTATAGCTAGTGTGACCTAAACCCGCACTTAAGTCACGCTTTTTTGTGACTTAAGTAGGTAGTCCATTTTTACACAGAAAAGCGTGGTTTAGGTCACACGAGCTATAAAATAGTATACGATACGTGTGACTTATGACACCAAGTCACACGTATCGTAATGTGCTATTTCATTCCAAGTAAAGCTAATAAAAGCCATAAGTTGTGTTAGTGAAACTATTTCATCAGTTGACACGGTTTTATTTACAATACAGATATACTTACGTTATACCTACATTTTCCTTCATCTACTGAATAATGCAGTTTTCTTTATTCTCTTATGCGGGCTTTACACAGGTGACTATAGCCGCTTGATTTTCGCCGCACGGCGATAATCGACTAAATCTCAAGTTTCAAAGTAGAGTTCGTTTCGACTTTTGTTGCGCGGCCACAGGTCGCATGCGGCAGGTGACTAAAATCGACCGTGAACATGCTCAATCGCAGGCGATCGCCCGCGGCATGAAGGTCGCCATTTGAGATGCAAAATGAACTAGTCACCTGTGATTTTTATCGACCTGTGTAAATGGGCTGGCGATTTCGTAGGCGACCAGCCGCATTGCGAAAATGGACCTAGTGTAAATCCATTATGTTATGAATATACAATGACATCACCTAAATATTATACAAACAAAATAGGAGTAACGCAAGGAAGTACCTACAGTATACCGAGGACATTGTCAAGAGAGCCTCACTTCTGTGGGTCACGACGCCGACGTCAAAACGAGCAAACAATATCATTACTCAAGAAAGGAAAAGTTTCCGTATATTTTTATTGTTTGAGACAGTTCCCTAAACGTGTTCACTAGGAAAATTTTATAACATGCTTTAATTTGCCCATTTAATGAAGTTTCCATCTGAATTAAAATAAAATATTTATTTTGCGTAAATTCATTTTCAATTAGGCATGGATATTATAAATCATAATTATTCACACTCAATCGCATAATTTATTTCTGCAATATCAAAATTATTCTGCGAATCGCTCGCAGACACGACGTAGGTATTTCCGTAAAATATGTACTTATTAACATATTTTACAGTAATATGAGATAATCTGAGAGCTCCTTCTTTAAAGTCGGATACAATGGCAGACATATACTACTATAGTAAGATAGTAAGTACGACGGCAAGAAACTTTTATTCGAAAGAAATCGCTAACATTTGATTTTCTAAGAACACGTCGTGTTTTAACATACAAATATTCTTAAAGAAATTGGTAGCAAATATTCTCTTCCTAAGTTATTATTTTAAGAAAACTAGCATTTTATGATAATGATGTTTTTTTATAACCAATACTGAATCTGGAGACATGCATACATTAGGGTATAGGGCGGGCACACATACATTGAGCCTTCAGCATGTTTGATTCAAATTTTGTGCATGTGTGTGCAATATACAAAACACCTTCAGTAGGGACAGGTGTAGGTACAAAAGGCTGAACATACAGAAGTACTCATAAGCCTTAGTGGATCTAATAGAAATAACAATACTCACTGGATGATTGTGCAGGGGCTCCCCATAGTCACCGTTGAATGCGCTGCTCTCGTTCAACGACTGCAGAGACACCGACATGGAACCCCGTCTCTGTATAGATTGACTTCTACTAATTGACTGACGTTTAAATATTTCTGTAGTATTTTTCAAAAAACTATCCATTTTTTTTCTAAAAAATGAAGATTTCCTCTCTAGCGGAGATTTCCCAATTGAATTCAGATCCAATTCAGATTGTGACAAGCCCCCGCGTCTAGATAACATAGTCTGGTCTAGAGACAGCTTTCTGTCGCGAATCTTCACTTGTAAACATTCGCTCGGGGGAGGTAAATCGATCTTGACGTCAGCAAAAACGGGAGTATTTTGTTCTTTTTCTTCGCTAATTTGCACGAAATCTGATAATCCCTCTGGTACACTGATGGATTCGTGTATCTTCGTGTCAATTGAACTGTTGTTTTCATCACAAGCGGCAATAAGTTCTGCTTCCGACTCATTAGTTTCATCTACTTTGTCTACAGTTTCTTCTAATTTACTTTCGTTTGTATCTTCACTACTATTGAAGATGACAACTACGTCGGGATTTGTTGCACTAGGTGGTTCCACTATATTTTGTTCCTCAATATTTTGGTTTTCGCTATTTTGATCTTCACTATTGTGATCTTCACTATTTTGATCGACCCCAAACATATCTTCATTATCGTTAAAATCTTTATTTTGCATCACTTTACTGCCCTTTGGGGCTTTTATTCGCATGCTACTGTTCATTTTTACAGTTCTTAGCATCTCTTTTATTTTAAGATTTTCTTTTATCGCCTTTACGTCAGTTATAAACAAGAGAGGTGAATCTTTGTCAACATGCTTCATCGGCTTTTCCTTTTTAGACTTTTGCCTAAATCTATCCATTTTGAAACACTGCACAGCACTCACAAGAATCATAGAAACACTTCACGGACAACAAAATCAGTGTCACAGCATTTTATTAAGACAAAAATTTATCAACACGTAACTAGCACACAACGTTACACCTGTACAAACCGTTTAATCATGGTGATGGCGGTAACGATAACAATATGTCGACGGAACCGAACGGCATCGAGTCGTAAACCAATAAATGTGGTCCCAGGGCCGCCACTCGCACACTTGCCGTACGCACAATGCGATAAATTAATATCTTGATTACATTATCCTGTTATTATTAGATGGTTTTCCTGGGCGTAATCCGTGATGGTGTTGGACGTTGTCACTAAGAAAAGAGCTACGTCATTAAAATTTAATAAAAGTAAACACGTTTCCTCCGGCCTCTAGTCTGATTAGTTACATGTATGTCTTCAACTCTAAAGATATCTCGTGGCTTGTGATAATCTGTGATAATGTATCGCTTAATCTATACAATTTTTCTTTTATCTCTAGTCACTGTTGAACGTCGTACATCGAGTTGAGCGGTAAGTCTCCAGCACCACGAGCATGACGATCGCGCAGTTACATAAAATTATACACTTATTTTCCACTATGGCACACCATCTTATCAGTATAGAACTAGCAAATATTTATTTTATGTGTAACGATAATAATGCGAGGTATTCGGTCCTTAAACAACTCGAAATACCTATTATTAATTTGCTAGTACGATAAAAATTGATAAGATCATTTCCTATGATTACCGTATCTTATCATAGTTTACGTTGCATGTTGGAGATGTTGCAAGAATTTGAATGTTTGTTGACGAATCGAGTGATTGTTATAATGATTACTAATTTTCAGGACTATTATTATAAAACTCTATCATTAAAATACAGTTTAGGCGAAGTCAGATCGATCAAAATATACAAATATGTTCAGGATGTAAGCACTAAATAAGTTAAGACGAAGACTGCCTTGCCCAGAAGCAAATAATTAACGCCTACTAGTTTTGAATATTGTACATGTGTAATTACATTGGACCGCAAAGAAAGCGGGTCGGTTATAAAAAATGCGATAACATTTAATATCTATTTGAATCATCCTTTTAAAATAAAAAAGAAATTAAAGTTTATTTCATTCCAAATATAGGAAGAAGTACTTGAAACCTTTTTATTTCTTTTCGGTGATTGTATTAAAAACCATACTTAAATAAAGGCGATTTTTACAAATTTCAACAACTTTATAACGATTTGGTTTTTTTTTTTGTTTCTGTTTATAAATATAGCGTTCTTGCGCACAAATTCATTATTCTGATCAAATTCAATAAAACATGCCACTAATCCCTGAAGAGTGTACCAGAATACTGACAATGCTTGAAGACGGGCGCAGTCATTATTATACAGGGAGAACTGTTGGTGTGTCGCTATCAACCGTTCAAAGAGTGCTCCAGCGATTTGAAGAGACTGGATCCAATATTCGCAGACCAGGGACAGGCCGAACAAGGTACACGACAGCGCGGGAAGATCGAAATATGTGTCAACAATTTTGAGAAATCGATCCGAGCCCGTGTACAGTGAGGCGTCTTGCTGAAGCAAACTTGAAGCCTTGACCTACAAATGGTCCAAAACTAGAAACGCAGCATCGAAATTCAAGGCTGAGTTACGCTAGAACATATATAAATTAGACTCTGGATGACCGGTCAAGAGTAATGTTTTCGGACGAGTCGAGGTTCATAATATACACGCACGATGGGAGGCAAAGAGTACTCTTTGCCTCCAGCTTGGTTATAGCGCTCTCCAGGACTTCTGTTCTGTTCTTCAAGCTTGCATTGACGAGAAAGTGCAATATGGCGGAGGCTCCATACACGTGTGGGCTGGAATTTCTTCCGAAAGCCGTACGTAAAATGGTAGAAAAAAAAAAGCTAGAAAAATTGCAGAAAGATAAGTAAATCGTCGACGTCTCTTAAATGAGTATGTTCGCCCATTTTTTATAAACATGGGCGAGAACGCCATCTTTATGCAAGATAACGCTCGTCTCTATACAGCTGGGATAGTGTTTGTCTACCTTGAAGATGTCGCTATTGTGATAGCGCATGGAGTGGCCAGCACGCAGCCCAGACTTGAACCCCATCGAGACGCCTGGGACGAACTGGGACGACGTGTACCCCAGCGAAATTCCCCTCCAATCACGCTCAAAGAAACACTGATAGAGGAATGGGAGAATATTCCTCAGCATCGGCTCAGAAATTTGGTGGAAAGCATGCCAAACCGTATAACCGCTGTATAAGCTGGCAAGAAAAAATACTAAAATGTGTAAAAATCAATATTTGATTTATAACAATAGAAATTCAATTGTTTCTCGTTAGCCACAGTTGAGCTAATTGATACCATAGTACATTTTTCCAAATCTAGTGAAAATGGTCATTTATTCAAAATAATCTTGAACTTTTATGACATTGATTTACTACTGATGCAAAAGTTCTCAGTAGTTCTTTCAAAGGAACTGCTAAAGGAACTAGTGAGCACAAAAGCAAATTGTCTAGAATACAGTCTTTATTTCATAAAACTAGCTCCAATATTTTGGAAGTTATTGAGGTTATTGTTACCCACCCGCTTTCTTTGCGGCTCCGTGTATTTCGTGTTGATTCAACGTAGTTTAATTTATCCAATATTGTGCAATTTGGAACAAAGGAACTGGTGGTACAGTTATCAAAAGGGAAAGGTATACAGGCAAAAACAATCAACTCACACTGGATGCGAAATTAGTCGTATGTCCAGTGTGAGCATGAACTCTGGAGTTTGGTTCGCCATTTCTTCTCAGGCATCAGTCAGTAAGGAAGTTGCGGCGCAATCTAGTTTTAAAATATTGACGTCAAGCACTGTTAAAATACGCGCGAAACTCCGTAAAATACCGTTACTGCGACTGGCGCGACACCGGCTTCACGGAGCGCGCGGTAACCGCCCCCTGAGGGCGCCAGAAATAAACATCATTTCACTCCCACAGTATGTACTTGAATCTAGATCGTTGGTGCATTTTCGTATAGCGGTATTAGCCACGGAACAGTCCGTGTTACCTATTTATAGCGGTCAGTATACATTGCTAATACGTAAACTATGAAAAGTGCCTATTTAAACTACTTTCATTACTTACTTAAATTTTATATAATTTTCTACATTCATTTCTTCCGAAATGTGTGAGAAAAGCTTTTTTTGCGATTTATTGCTTTTCTAGTAACCTCAGTTGGTCCGGTGGGTCTTTTAATCCTTATAGTAAGGGAGTTACTGCTCGATTTTTGCAATGAATGTTATGCCGAATAAGACGGTGACCAGTGGTCTATATTGGCATTCCCTAATCAAAATGAGCATGTAAAAGAACTACACAATGGTGCATTTAGAAGTTCATTTGACCTGGATTTTGAATAAATTCGCCGTTTACAATTTAAAGCAGCAGTTTTTTATATATTTGTTAACAAAAAAACTTTTTTCTTAGCATAAAGCTCATTCTTTACACGTCAAACTGTTAATTGGTAATCATTTCCTGTCAGGCGTTTTTACCCATAATTAGTTCATTATCGAATTTCGATTTAAATAACAATTAGCGTGACCTAGTAGGGCTTGAGTAGACGTGTAAGATGTGCGATAAAGATACGCTTTCCGCTTGTGTAAAAAAAAACGCTTCATAAACCCTCTTTGAGCAGAATTAAGCCAAACTATGCAATTAAAATCAAACTATCCTACTGGGTGATATTAATAAACATCCGTCGCTATACAGCTTGCACAGATGTTTATAACTTATGCGAGAATTAGAAAAAGAAAACTAGTAAGGCCATCATAAATATTATAGAACACTCTAATTAGTGATTGCGCCTCTTTTTGTGATCCTCTAATAATTCATATTTTGGGGCGACCTATAAATACTAAATAGCCAAGTAACTGCAACAATATTGGATGTAGCGCTCGCCAGCCGCTGCCGCGACACCTAACCCGCGTAGTAGGGGTGGCCTAGCTTAGTTACTGCGACCAACTGTGAAAAAAGGCCAGAAAACAAGAAGCGGTTCGTTTAATAAAAAAATTGTGCATCATTAGAAAAAGTTTCAGCGGTTCATCATTAAAAAAAAAATCAAGTAAAAAACCTTTATAAAAACAAGCCTTTAATGAACTAAAAAGTACTAAATAAATCTTACGATAACATAGAACTTTTAAATTTTCTTAAAATCTTGAGGCCTGAACGTCCTTCTTAAACTTTAAGAAGCCTCAAGCTTTTAAGAAAATATTATAGTTCTATGTTATCGTTTAGTTCATTAAAAGCTTGTTTTTATAAAGATTTTTACTTAAATTTTAGTTTGTACTTTTGGCATCAGATTTTGTTTAAATATCCGTTCTATCACTTTCACTTGAATGGTACTTTCTTGTAAAGACAAATCCAACGAACCCAAACACGCTCAAACTCAAACTCAACTCACTTTGTGTAAACGTGTATTTTTTTCAATGGCTTTGTCAAAACCAAACCTTGTATTTTTGCTTGAAAGCTCTTACCTCAAGTACGAACTATTTTTGAAAAAGAGTTTGTTGGATTCACGAAATAAATAAAGAGCGCAGTAAATTGAGTTGCAAGAGTCCACCCGAACAAATATAGTTTCTTACATACATACTTTGCAAGTTAAATAAAAGCTTGTAAAACCACGCCAAAGTCGATTAAAATTCAAAGTCATTTTGACTGTTTTATTTGACTATCGCGGTGTTATGCACTCGTAATTCATACCGGAAGGTCAAACGGTAAATAAAGTATATTATTTGAGCGTTATGTGGCGTTTAAGAGAGCAAATTTTAAGAAAAAGGCCAGATTGGTGGAAAGAAATTTGTTGGATTTTGCACCACGATAATGCGCCTTCGCACAAGGCCATCATTGTGAACGAATTTTTGACCAAAAACTCAACAAATACCATCGAGCAACCACCTTATTCACCAGATATGGCTCCAGCCGACTTCTTTCTTTTTCCTAAACTCAAATTACCACTTCGTGGCACCCCGTTTTCAGTCGGTAGAAGACATAAAGGAGATTCGCGGCGAGAACTAAACTCAATTACGGAAAAAGCGTTTCATAATGTTTTGATGATTGGATTATTCGTTGGCGTAAGTGTATCGTTTCTAAAGGAGCATACTTTGAAGGCGATAAAATAAATTTGGATGAATAACTAACATTTGACAGAGTAGTATGTTGAAAAAAATACGATTGGCGACATACTTGTTACGTAAGTATGGATTTACAGAATTATAATCGTTAAAATCATCAATACAATCCTCGATTATAATCCTATTGAATGATTATTTCCAGATTTACCAATATGTTCGTACTTACTTATTTTTTTACTATTTAAATTCTAACTGTGAACTGTAACGACATACAAAATAAGAAATTAATTAATAAAATTATAAATAAATCATTAATAAACCTAAAATTCTAGTTAAAATGTAGTTTGGAACGCAGAAAGTTTTAAATTGAAACGTCAGAAGTTAGGAGCACGGTTTCAATTGGTCATTTCCAATGGAGAAGAGCCGGCAACAAAATCCACGGTTAGGCCCTTTACACATTATTTCGCAGCGGCAGCGGCACCGCCGCCGCCGCTGCGCCGCTTCCATCAGTCATTCTTGGATTTGTATGAACCCTTGCACACGGTACCGCGGTGGCGTCGGCGCCGCCGCAGCCACGGCATAATGTGTAAAGGGCCTTACACTTTCGGTTCAATCGTGTCGTAGTAACCTGTTTTTCAGTCAAAGGCAAACCATTGTTGCACAAACGTCTCCCCTGAGGATTGCCACCACGACTGGTCCCTTATTCACAGAAAAAATCTCGTAGTTTTATATCAAGCTGATTTTATATTTGACTTAATAGACAAAGCAAGGGGCTAAAATATGACCACGAGAGAGAGTGAGATGACGGAATCCAACATAATCAAAAAAGTTCAGCCGCAAACACGCTCACACTAGCTGAAGCTGAATAGAAACTGCTTTATCCTTACATATGAAAATAAAACCGAACCGACTCGCACCCTGGGGTTCCGACTTAAAACTGTATCCGCCTTCACTCATGTAACACAGCCACAATTTTGAATTGAAAGTCAAACTTAACTTTGTAGTTGATAAAATATTTTCCCATACATCGAAAATAAAACCGAACCGACTCGCACCCTGGGGTTCCGACTTAAAACTGTATCCGCCTTCACTCATGTAACACAGCCACAATTTTGAATTGAAAGTCAAACTTAACTTTGTAGTTGATAAAATATTTTCCCATACATCGACATACGCCATGGACTCACTGTCAATTCTTCAACTGCAAATGTTTTGTAACCGTATATTGTATTTTTATGTGCTATAGGTAACTACAAATTAACAATTTTCGAATTTATTCCGTTATTTGTGTTGTAAGAACATGACATTCTTGTCTGTACTCATCATTATGAACATCTTTTACTATGGGACCAAACCTGAAATCGCGAAAAAAAATCAGCTGTTCCCTACATTTTGACGAGTTATACGAACATCACGATTCTATAGGTCCACGGGAAGTACCCTTTTTAATTTACGTAAGTTAGCAAAATATGTGACATAAATGGCAATATTATTTTGGTTGCGTTGACTAAAGGTCATGGCACATTATACCGGCACCGCAACTGCACAGCTGCAGCACGGCGTCGCCTTGAATTTAGGCTACGGCTAGCCGCCAGCGCGCTAACTACGCGTCGTCCGCGAGGTGCAAGCTCGCAGTCCGCGCACTGGCACCGAGGAGCAAGCTTGCTGTCACCGCGAACACAATTGTTATAATGGCATTTGTGTGTTTGACGTTGTTCCGCTGGCGACTGGAGTCGACGTGCAGTAAGCACGTGGTCCCATTGCTTGCAGCGCGCGGGCTGTGAGTCGAGATGTATGGTAGCGGCAAGGGCGCCGACTGCCCGCCGTTGGCTTTTTCATATTGATATTATGAAATATATTATACGACACACAATTTAATGCTCTAATTTGAATGAAAAGATAATTGCTGGGTTAGAGCGGTGCCGTTGCGGTGCCGGTATACTGTGCCCTGACCTTTAGAAGTTTGTTTTTTTTTACAGTTCAAGGGACTTTAGACCTAAGTATTTTATATTAATTTCAACTTGATAACTCCACGCGTTTCCGAGAAAAAAGGGTCCTAATAGACAGACGGAAAGAGGCAGACAACGAAGTGATTCTAAAAAGGTTCCATTTTTGCTTTTGTACCTCAAAACCGGAACCCTAAAAATGCCAACACTGAGCTGGTGGGCGGACAAACATACCTGAAGCGAACTTTTGGGTACCTACCTATACATAAAGGCAAATATGCGATTCGTAATATTTTTCACGTCCGCACGAGGAAGGACACGTGTCCTGTTTCAAAACAACATTAAAATTTTCTAGTTACCACGCAAAGCAAATATAAGCAAGCAAGCGATATATGTAGTTCCATGTTTATAGTCCTTTTTGCACGTGTGTCCTAGTAACGTTGGTTTGCTTTTTGTTGTTTCAAGCAAAGTTTTTAACCTTTTAAGCGCTTGGCTAAATATTCATTGCCGTGCCCCTAGCGCCCAGCTACAAATCGATAAAATAATACCTACAATAAATAAGGAGGAGAAATCGTTGTATTGATTAAAAAGTAGTCAAAAAGTTTTTTTCTCTATTTAATAATGGTTTAAGTTGTACCACGCAGAAAATAGGACAGAAATAAAACGAAAAAATCATGCATGTCTCTCTCGCATAAATACGACACGAGCGGTAGGGGCACGGAAATATGTGTCGCATAAATGCGACACAAGCGGTTAAAAGGTTAACACTGACTGTGCAAAGTTACTTCCTCAGAACATCTTAGTGTAAAGATCGATAATCACGTTGCCTGGGTTTCGCAGTCGACAAGGAGCCCTTATATTTTCGCCATGTACGTCCGTCTCTCTGTTTGTACGCGGCCTAACTCAGGGACTCTTAGTACTAGAAATCTGTATCTGCTGATTTTGGCATGGGTAAACATATTAATCACGCTGACTTACATTTCCAGTTGGAATGTATGGGAGAACATGTTTTTCAACTACAATGTCTATCCCAACTACGGAATGCTACTTGTGCGTGGTCCAACACGCACTTGGCGGGTTTTTTTTTATGCAGGCATGCACTTTAACAAACATGTGTAACAATATTCTGCTCGGAATGAATTTAATTATCAATTTCTCTTTTCGCAATTTTTCGTGTGAACGGAAACGAAATCAATCTTTTCATCTGTTTACAATATAAAATACTTCAGTAAGTATTTCATATTATAAACAGTTATAGAAAGCATTTTTTTTAAAAGTAAGTTTCTATATTTATGTCTGTTATTTATATGGTGTACATAATAAAGAGTATTCTATTCTACTTTATTTTTTTTAAATTTCCAAATTATAAAATAATTATAAGTTTTGCAATATTTTAAAAAACAATGTTAAATGGAATCCGCAGGATACGAGCAGTACCTAACATACTAAATACCTACATTTTATGGCATCTAGCGGAATTTTGCTACATTCACCATGTCGATGGTCCACCTTTGGGGGGGAGGGGCTACCCACCCTTTTTTTTTTTTTGTGGATGGGAAATCCTCTAATGACTCCTCCCGCTCTGGGTGGAGCGGAAGGGAGTGTCAGACTCTTACTGACTAAAACCCACCCGTGTTTCTTCCTTAGCCCTTTATGTTCCGGGGCAGCGGTAACCCTTTCGGACGATCCCGCTACCCCGGTTGATATAGTCTACCCACCCTTAGTCGCAACTCCAGAGCTTGCCCCATCAGCCATCCGTCTAGGGCTCTTGGCGATGCCGACGGGTTGGGGTGGCAATGCTTGGAGCTGGCCTATGTCCAGTAGCGCGTCTAGCAGTGTCTTGGGCTGAACGATGATATATCTCACTTTGTTTTATTGTATATTTATTTTAATTTTATTAAAAAACACAATTTTCCAGATACAAATATATTCACTATTAATTTTGACATTTGCAATGCAAACATTATCTGTTTGACAAGTGGAATTGGGTGACAGTGGCCTTCACCGCTTGCCGGTATCTACCACGTCGAACTCGCTGACTTGGGCATCCACAAGCTGCTTACTGCGAAGTTTTACTATGGTACGACTTGGTACATTCGGATCATCCATCTCGAACTCGATCAGCCCTGAAATGAGACATGCGTCATGAGAATGTTGTAATTATAATACTCCATAGTCGTATTAACTCGGCTTCGTCTGTAGGATGCTATCTAGTTCTAAAAAAACAGTGGAAGATTAGGACCTAGAATTATGTCAGACCGATATTATCAACTAGTCGTCACTAAAGGGGATATGGGAGGGCCATTGCCTAAGCTATCACGCCAACAACGAAAGTAAAGGACAACATTTTGATTTATAACAATGAAGATAATTCACATTCAAATCAAAAAATTTTCGCAAACCGCGTCGAACATTATCAAAGCGTCGTCGTTGTTATCACAAGCTAAGCTAAAATCACGAACATTGTCGATTACTTTGATGTTTAATTGCAAGTTGGCCATGGATCTCTGTAAAATATTAATTGAGTTATTAAATTCAAAAGTTAGCTTTTGTTTTTTTAAGATATATCTAAATTATTACATTGTTTAAACACAGCACTTTTACAAGTAGAACCCCTGAGAACGATTCAATTTGTCAAACATTTAAGAGTCATGTTTGAGATGGATTGTAATAAAGCGGTGTGAAAATGCCCCGGAGATAAATTGAGAACATTCGCGATAAGTGGCCGAGGAAGACTATGGCGGTTCGGCTTCTGGTCTTATATTGGCACATGACAGGCTCGTGATGCAGCATATTCGTTGAATTAACAAGATTAATGTACCATGACGAGCGAAAAAATGTAAATTATATGCAACAACTTGGCCCACGCATAACTCAGAGTAAGCTCGAGGTATCGAACTACCGAGATATTATACCTAATCATTACTGAAATGTTATGTTTGGTTTAAGCCAAAACATTCCAAGACATCGTTGATATAGTTTGTAAAGTTTATCATTTTCACATGATGCCACTCTTTGATTGCAATGCAAATTTGCTGCACTTGTTAATTATTATACAGAGTAGCTCTTTCAACTCCTCTCTTTCAGCTCAACTCTTTGAGCTCTTATTTCAAGTTCAAAAGTTACAATTTCAATTCCATATTCGCATTCGCGTGCTCTAATGTAAGTAAGGTCATTAATTAAATCGCAAAGTTTTTAATAAAGAGCTTGTAATAAGTTAGTCCACTCTGGACAGAAAGAGGTGGAAAGAGAATAAGGAGGCCTTTGCACAGCTGTGGGACATCAATGGCTAATAAAATAATAAATAATAAAAAGTTAATAGGATTAATTAACAAACGGCATCTATGAATAGATATTGATTTTTATGTAAGTATAGATAGACTTCACCGTTTTGAGAACAGTGGTGATGAAATAATTTACACAAAGTAAAGCACCTGTCCGGGTTCGAACCTATGACCTACAACACGTAAGTCGCGTCCCTTACCACTGGGCCACCACTGCTCTCAAAACGGTGAAGGAAAACATCTTGAAGAAACCGACATGTTCTAGAACCAAATATTCGAAAACATGTGACATCTACTAACCCACACCAGGCCCGCGTGGTGGATTACGGCCCTCTCCCTCTCACAGAGAGGAGGCCTGTGTCCCAGCCGTGGGAACGTTACAGGCTGATTATGTATAGATAGACTAAATTGGAAAATTAATTTGTGATCGATGGAGTTTTCATTTTAGCACATCCACCCACTACGAGTATTGTTCGATAGCCTACATCGTTTCCCACTGCTATGAGAAAAAAAATATTGAGGACGAGGTTTTAAATCACGGTGACGTAAAGCATCATGTCACAAAGTACTTCGCCCTTATATACATGATACCTTATACTGGGTTAATTGTAATTCGACGTATTTCTTCCAGGACGTGATAGTGGGACCGATTTTCAACAATTAAGCATCCCAAAAAAAGTTAAAGTATAGTCAAAAATGTACAAGTATATAAAAAGGGAGGGGAAATAATCAAAAAATTCATGGGATTCGAGAAAAATACATTTTTTATGTATTTTCGAAAATTTCAAAAATTTCGTCACTAAATATCACTTTTTTCTTTACTCTCGAATTGAATGGCCTTCATTTCTATTCCTTTGGATACCTGATACTTTAACAAATCCTTCTATGTAACCAAATGTTCTAAATCATCAAATAGTCAAAAGTTAACTAAGCGACAAATGATTAGTGATTAACTAATCACTAATCATTTGTCGCTTAGTTCGCGTCACTCCACGCCACTTTTAAATATTTAATATCACTCGCAATCGATAAGCTCATCGATTGCGAGTAATATTAAATATTTAAAAGTGGCGTCTCAATATGCAAACTGGTCGCGACAACCTGGCTACATAATGTGGGAAGAGTTGCTGGGTGGTGAGAAGGTAAAAACATAACATAAATCAGTTAATTAATTCGATTAACATTAAATTTTTAAGTATGTCAATAATTTGCAAATTCGTCCTTTGCCAGCATTATCGACTGTTTTATCGGCATCTCTAAATATATATTTTTTTATATTTGTACCTCGTTAGATAGCTGATTAAATGAATATGTCTGTTCCGTAATTTGTACGCTTAGTGTCATAGTAAAATTTTGAGGTAACTGGTGTTAAATTTCATTTATGTGGATGATTTTTGGAAATGGTTAATTAACTTCTTCCTTTAACTTTTAACTATTTGATGTTTTAGAACATTTGGTTACATAGAATGATTTTTTAAAGTATCAGGTATCCAATGAAGGCCATTCAATTCAAGAATTAAGAGAAAAGTGATATAAACTGACGAAATTTGAGAAATTTTCAAAAATATATAAAAAAATATTTTTCTCGAATCCCATGAATTTTCGCCCATACTTTATGGGGTGCTTAATTGTTGCGAATGGGTCACACTATGGAAGGAATACGTCGAATTACAAGTAACCCTGTATACCTGAGGCTGCAAAACTCACAAGCTTTTACCCGCTTACTAATAAAAGTTGTATAGCGTCTGTATAGTTACAAAACGCTTGGTCTTGTTCTTTCGAAAGTCAATTATTACTGACTACTGAAAGAGAGAGATTGGTGTGTAACTTTTCTTTTTTTTTTCAATTCATCTGATATAATACGTTTAGTAAGCGGGTTAGTCTTTAGAAGGGGAATATACACGTAAATAAACGCAATAGCACATTTGATTTGTAGGAGCCGGCGAGATGTGTGCATCACCGAGGATACAACAAAAGGAGGGTATGACAGCCGTGTTTTAATGCTTTTGTTTGCGGTAAAAGGGCACGCGTCAAGATCAGTTATCAAACTTTATTTATGGATTGAGTCGTAGTCATTCGCAGTGTACGGACGTGCTCGTTAGCAATATTTAATAACTAGCTGACCCGTGCCCACTTCGTTGGGCGGTAAACATTTTAACTTGTGATGAAATTATGAGTGTGGTTCGGTCCTGCGATGTTCTCGCGCTTTGGCTAGCGAGCCTCTGCGAGCGCTCAGCGCTAGACTCCCTATCCGTTGTTGCAGAGACATGCTGCCTTAAATCACTGAGACGCTGCGCAAGTTCAGCGCTAGAATCCCGAGCACGGGCCTGCGATGTTCTCACAGTTTGCCTAGCGAGCCGCTGCGAGTGCTCAGCGCTAGACTCCCTATCCCTTGTTGCAGAGACATGCTGCCTTAAATCACTGAGACGCTAGATTCCCCAGCGCGTGCTTGCGAAATATTTTCTCTATTCCTCGAGAGGCGCTGATGATTTTCAAGAGCAGACTCTTCCGTACGGCGTACTCGAGCTGCTCTTGTCTGGGATGTCTGACGGGAAAGTTGTGATTTCCTTTTAGGCATGATAAACAATCGCTGAAACTGTCCGATATCCCAAAAACAGAAATACCACAGCTTCGAACTCGAAGAATGAGAACGAAGTAGTATTTGTGTTTTAAGAAACCGAGCAACCAAAACAATTTTAAAGACCAACAACATCCAACCAACTACTTAGTGCGTACAACTCACCTACCTAACGACGAAAGTTAAATAATAACTGGAGAGGGTCATTATGCACAACGCCATCTATGGGTAAATGGATAAAACGTCTTTACAAAGCATGTTCTAATGCGGTTCGTGAATGGACGGCGGCATTTTCCAATTTAGTAATTTTATATTATCTTCGAAACTATTTAACCAATTGACATACTGTTTTGGGCAAATCGTATCTCTACGATGTTCTTGTGATCATAATAATATTTTTTTCGATAAGGTTTAATATTTTGTTGTATAAAAAATCGTCCAAAGGTAAGTATGTCGAAAAATACTTTTTTTAACACATAAAAGCTACTATATCTGCTAAAATATAAAAGATAGAAATATGGTGTCGCGGACTTTTTTGTAGAACTATTCAAAGCGGACCTGCGGAGCAATTGCGTAACACATTATCAATCGGAATCGGTTTCATTTTGACAGTTCAACAACATTCATTGCGTTATTTACGTGTTGAGCAGACGAATTTTTCCAACTTATGAAGGCAATGGATTAGCAATTTGCTTCAAAATGATTCAAATTCCGACTGATAGTGTGTTACGCAATTAGGGTGCTGGTTGCCATACATTGTTTTCAATTATATACAACTGTTAAGGCAGCGCATGCAAATAACTCTGTTGTAAGAGTTATTTTTTTCCGCCTGGCTAGACAAAAATTGAGATAGTTCGGCTAATATGCATGATATCTTTATAATTTATAGCCTATAGCACTCCCGAATAATGTAGCTTTCTACCAGTGAAACAATTTTTAAAATTGGTTCATTACTTCCGGAGATTACCCCCTACATACAAACTTACAAACTTACAAACAATTTTACCTCTTTATAATATTAGTATAGAAGTATAGATTACCCAGTGGCGTAATGTAACTGTAATTTTGTTAAGTGTGTAGTTTCAGTGTATAATGGACACGAATTAGTGAACTTGTAAAAATGCAAAATGGATAACAGCCCCTTTAATCCAAGGGGGCCAGTGCACCCCTCCGCCTTGCCATCGAAGACGACGACGCAGAACCCAGCCCATGAGTTGGTCACGGCTGATGTTGTATCAACGCCCGAGATTCAAAAACGGATGTCAGCCATCGAACAACACTTAAATGATGTTTGCTCTATTGCCGCGGATGGCAAACTCAACTCGGAGCAGAAACTGAAAATTTCTACCCTGTGTCGTAAAGTAGGATCTGGAACCTCAAAAAACGCAGTTCTATACCAGTCGCTGAAGCAGAAATCCATTCACGCGTATAACGCGGTTGATGCCCTTCAAGAAAAGCGCGACCTTTCGGAACATATTTCGAAGCTCAAGCAGACGATTAAGGACTCTGGTTCTGCGGGAAATGTTTCGTTTGCCGATATGGTGACGAAGGGAGATGATTTCATTCGACCGAACAATTTAAGCTCTGTAGCTATTATCCCAACGATAAATTAAAGTCAAGTGACGAAACAAAAGACCTCGTGCAAAAAATCATTCGCCCTGATCAAATGAAGCTGCATTTACGTGGTGTGCGAAAGACCAAAAATGGAGGTGTTATTATTAGTACAGCGACGAAATATGATGCTGACAAACTCAAGCACGCAGTCCAGCTCTCTACATCCGGACTTACCGCCGACGAACCAAACAAGCGCAAACCTCGGATCGTGGTCGTAAGTGTTCCGACTAATTTGGCTGAATCTGAAATCTTCAGGTGCATTTATGAACAGAATGTAGCCGACAAGTTTCCAGCAATGCCTATGGAGTCCTTTTTGACCGTGGTTAAATTAAGCCACAAATCTGGGAAGAAAGATGTGTCGACCTGTAACTACGTCATTGAAGTTATAGCCAATATACGTAAAGCCCTAATATCCCAATTAAGGCTTTTTATAAATTGGATGTCATGCCCTGTCAAGCACTTCACCTTGGTCAGCAGATGCTACAAATGCCAACAATATGGTCATGCAGTAAAAACATGCAGAGAGCTAAAATCTACGTGTGGTCACTGCGGTGCAGAAGGACACTCGATGTCAGAGTGCGCGATTCTTCGCGCACTTTGACATCGAGTGTCAGCTTTCTAGCTGACATACCAAAATGTGCAACTTACTCACGCTATGAAAAGTCCAATAACCACAAACCAGGAGACGCTGAGTGCCCTGCTAGGAAAATAGCGGAATACAGTTACATCAACTCTATCGACTACGAGGGCGCCTAGCGCGTCATACTTAAGGCTAGACTTTCACGTTTAATGCCTGCTGCTGACTCAACAAAATACTGCACTGGCCTACAAACCCTCGATTTTTATAGTCGCCCGCAGCAAAAATCGAATAACCACATTACAACGAACGTGATTTAATTTTGTGCAACCTCAATTTCTGCTGACGCAAAATCTGCTGATATAAAATATTATCTCTATATTTGTTTTTTGATCTCTATGATAATATTGATTTTGCGTCAGCTAAACACATAATATGTGGTTAACTAAGTTTTAAAGAAGAAACTATTTTACGCTGATTAAATAATTACGTATATATATATAAGACTTTTTGATATTTTGATCTCCAAGGTAAATAGTATTTAAGTAAACTAGGTATAAAATAATGAATTAATACAATTTTGTCATTATTTCAAGAATTCTAATGTTAAATATTGTTGAATTTTATTGTCCTATCACGCTTAATATTATAAAGATGAAAGTTTGTGAGTGTGTTTGTATGTTTGTTACTTCTCCACGCACAAACGGCTGGATCAATTTTGATAAAATTTGGTATGGAGGTAGCTGACACCCTGGATTAACACATAGGATACTTTTTATTCCAATATTCCCACGGGTTCGAACTTATGCGGGTGAAACCGCGGAGCACAGCTAGTAATTACCATAAAGTATGCTCATGCCGCCTGTGATACACGTTTATCCTAGTACAGGCATCTAACATTATTATCCTTTGTAAATAATTTCTAAGACTTTATGCAATAATTTTACCAATTTTAATCTATACTAATAGGTATTATAAATTCGAAAGTGTGTATGTCTGTTACCTCTTCAAGCTCACGCTTAAACCGCTGAACCGATTTAGATGAAATTTGGTATAGAGATAGTTTGAGTCCCGAGAAAGTCCTTAGGATACTTTTATCTCGATATTTCCACGGGATTGACACTAAGTGTTTGGCCAGGCTGGGGCGCGGCGCGGGCGCGGGGAGAACGCGGGTGCGTGAACGCGCGCGGGCTGCCTGTCCGCACTGGAGCGCGGTTGCATTCTGCGTGTTTTCGTGTCCAGTGTTTGTCAAAATATAATATGGATGAAGAAGACTTATTTTTACTAGAAAAAAGCTCGAACTAGTTTGAGAACCCCGGCTCCCGCGCGAGCCGTCCGCGCCCGCGCAGCGCACCCACTGCGGCCACTTGTATGAACGAGCAAGGTGCGCGCGCTGCCCGCGCCGAGTGGCTCGCGCCGCTCACCGCGCCCGCGTGCCCACTATGGACACTCAAAGGAAGTTCATATGTTTGAGTTCGGCGCGCCGCGCCCACCCTGCGCCCGCGCTGCCAGTCTGGCCAAACACTTATGCTGGTGAAACCGCGGGGCGGTGCTAGTACTGAATAAAACATTTATTTATAGGTATAATATTATATTACTAATCATTAAGTAGTACATTACTGCAGCGGCCAGCAAAAGAGACATTGACGGACGAATATGTAAATGTGGGCCGAGGCGAAGCCGAGGCACACATACGTAAGTCCATCAATGCCTAGTTGTGGCCAAGGCTTGTATAGTACTTTTCTCAAATAATGCGCGGAAATTAAAATTAAGTAGTACCTAGGTCAAATGCAATTACTTTTCAAAATCAATGACGAACAACAATATTTTTTCCCGCGTTAAAGTGTTAATTTTTTTTTTTCAATAATACAGCTTTCTATTTGCAAGTCAGTTCGAAAAAATAAAACCTTTGATAAGTTACCTCCTTAGTTGCCTTGTTTCGGAGTAAAATATCGTTCCATTTTTAAATTACACGACAGATATGAGTTTACTATGTAATTTATTTAGCCGCTAAACCACGACAGATATGGATTTTCATACAACTTTTGCCGGCCGCTGCTCGCATGTATTTGACCAGTACAGCAATTTCGATGTGTATTACGAAGAAGGTTGTCAAAATAATACTCAAATTTCCAAGCATGTTTGAGAAAAACTTATTTTTGCAACACATAAAAATAACTTAGTGGACTGTTTTCAATCGATTAATATGGTTACTACTAGCACTTTCCCCTACGAACTTCAACACCCCCGCCACCCCTATAATAATAGTTTTGAAAAATTAATCACTAATATTGACCAAAAATAGTATTTGTTATTTTTAACCGAAGGAATAAGATCTTTCATACAAACTATATTCGCTCTTTTCTCAGATAAAACCCTTATCTGTTTTGTGAAACATCGTTCATCAATCAAACATTGCTTTCACAGGTTCTTTGAGAAATATCTACCGATAAAATTAATATTATGCATGCGTCCCGAGTACGGAAACCTTCACTGATTCGTTCGACACCAATATAAATAACTAGCTTATGCCCGAGAATACGTTCGCGTTGTTCCTCCAACCCACCTCGTCGCATCGCATCGTCTGCCCGCGCTATTACTTCGTTTCCCTCAGCGTTCTTTCTGACTTTTTTTTTGTTTTTGCTCCTCTCCTAAGGGTCCTAGCTTGTTGTAAGTAGCCGATGATAGCCTTCCTCATGAATTTGGCTAGCAAAAATCCTATTGAAAATCCACGTAGAAATAATGCCAGGCCCAGAGTACGGAGATGTATCGGCGGCCGCTGTTAGACACGGCATTATCTACAATTTCCAGTTTCCATACAAACCAAGCGTGTCATCGGTTACTCGCACTACGACACTAATGACGTATAGAAACTGACGGCTTTGAAGGCAGTCCGTGACAGAAGGTTGTGCTCAACTCACTTTCGGCGTCACGAATGTTATTAGTACCTACTGCCGCTCTACTTGACGCTGGCGTGATGGCGCGGCGATTCCCTGCTCTGCGCTGCCAGTCTTTAGCCGTGCCTATGCGCCTTTTTAAGTGGTGGTATAGCTTTAATTTTATATTATATCTGTGCTCATTGTGCGCTTTTATAACTTCCAACGTGAAGATATTATCGTGGACGTTCACGTCCACGTCACGGCATCACGATAACACAGGTAAGTAAAATGTATGGAAATATATGAAGACGCTTTTAAATTTCCGTCCATGACAATATTAGGTATATCGTGCACGCATTTACATACATTTTATGAATATGGACCGTTAGAAATGCTAAAAGCGCTCAATAGATACTTAGGCAATACGAATCAATTTGTCTAATGGCATGAAATGCAAACTGGAAATACTGTTTACAGAGACAAAAACTCTTCCATCGGGACTGCGGACTGAAATGTTCGTGTTGCAGTGTTTGCACGGGCGCTTCAAGAACTTGAAGAATATTATGTTTTGATCATATAGACTAACAAACAGTAAAGATCGAATGCTGATAATTTATAGCATGTAATATTTAAAATTAGGTGTTTATTCATGACAATAAACACCTAAACCTAGTTCACCTAACGTACACCTAGAACCTAGTTCAAAGCTCTTAGAATTATTTTAAGCAGTTTAATTTTGCAAACTCCATTTCACTCTCTGGTATGGTAAGCTTGATGACAAAATGTCCTTTTTGTGCAGAGACCCGATTTTAATTGATTGGAGTGCTCAATTTGCTCTCACAGCGTATTGAGGATTAAAGTAATAATTTATAAGTCATAAGTTATTTATTTCATAACAAAATGCATTGTGTTAAAAATATTACAGTGATGATATAAACTATCCACGCATTCGGACTTGCTGCTGCATGCGAGGTGAATTCTGATCTTTTTTAATTCTTTTATTACAAGTAATACGAGTAATCTCGTATGATTGAAAAGCATTTGCTTTTGTTTTCAAACAAGTTTATATTTACAAAATATATACCTAAGCTAACAGACTTAAAATATGAATAATATGTAGGCTAAGTAATAACAGCCGCACGGGGCAATCGATCAGGTTAAGCTACGCTTGCCGCAGTTGGTCTGTGGATGGGTGACCATCTTTTCATATCAAGACTTTTGATCGTTTACAGTCGTTACGGGTCGTCAGAAGCCCGAAAGTCTGACAACCTGTCCAAGTGGTTTCGTATTACTCAGTAACTGGGTTGTGGAGGTCAGATAGGCAGTCGCTCCTTGTAAAATACTGGTACTCAGCTGCATCCGGTTAGACTGGAAGCTGACCCCAACATAGTTGGGAAAAGGCTAGGCAGATGATGACATGTATATAAAAAAGAGGCAGAAGAATCATAAGGCTTAAAAAAATTCGCATCGCTGTCAACAGGAGAAGTCTCATAAAGGCTGGCAGCATTGCCGCGTTGTATAACGATGCTGATTTTTTGGCCAAAAAATAGGTCATCCCTCTAGTCACGTGAAGGGTCGATCAACCGCTTGGCAATGTCTCGAAAAACCCAAGTGGGCACTCGCACCCCATGGCCAACCCCAAACGGGTCGAATATAATTATAATTCCCAATAAGATTGGAATATTTTCGCCGTTTGAGGTTTTCCGCACCTGCAGCAGCCGTCCCAGCACAGCCCGCTGTGCTAGGAAGACGGGATGGCGCAAGGCCTAACTTCCAAGGCATTATGATCAATCCATCTTGTCTCTTCCCCTCTTCGCGTGCTAAGCGTGTACTGGTTGAAAGTAATTGAATTAAAACGGACCTTTTCAAGGCAAGAGTATTCATATTTTTTTGTTCATGTTATCTATGTGCCTGCAATGTAAAATCGCAACGGTGCCTGGTGTGAAAACCAAACACCACTACCGAACGTGTCGGAAGACCAATAAGAGTACAAGGTACAGACGCCAGCACATCAAGCTACTACAATCTGTCAAATTTCTTTAATAGATTTTCAACTTTATCGCTAAGGCATAAGGTTCAAAGTTGATTGGCAAAATTTCACAGTTTCGGGTAGCTTGATGTGCTGGCGTCCGTACATGTTTCGTAAATGTACAAAACCTGAAGTGCTGTGCCCAGCAGAAAATATTAAATTGGTTTTTCTGTTCAGATTACAAAAACGGGTGTTTTGGAAGAATTTGGACGTTTAACCTGGTAAAGCAAATTTTATCAAAATACATCGTTACAAGCTGAAATCAAATTAGTTTGAAAAATGCCTTGGAAGTTCGCAATAAAAAAGGATCGTGAATCAAAATTGACGTCAATAGAAAGCTCATTAGGCAGGCGTCAATTCAACCGGCCCACTTCCACGATAACTGGTAACGTTCTTACATAATATAGACAGCTATATCAACTATGAGAGGGTTCATTTTACTACCCATCACTGAATCAGAGCACCTAAAATAATGGCTCAGTATTATTTGCAGCATATTAATGTTATATTCTTGTATTGTTTTAGGTAATAATGTTAATGTGTAGAGACATAAAGTTATTACCTAAATATTAAAAATTACATTTTTTTTATTTATTTTACCATTTATGTACACACATATAATATAAACAAATAAGAAAAATACAGAACAGAAAAATAGGTACAAAGGTGATGCTTATTTCATAAGAAATCTCTTCCAGCATACCTACCTGAGAACAATAGATATAAAGATGTAGACAGCGTGTGAAGAATAAAGGAGACAAAAAAAATACATAAAATGATAAAAAATTCGCTATTTATTACGACTATTTATATATTATCATTGATTAAAGGAAGGTGGTGTGCCTACATAATAAAGAGAATTCTATATATCTAAAAGGCTATTCATATATCTCAGTAAACAGAACCGAACCTCAAGCATAAATAAAATGACAAACATATAACGAACTCAATGCATTTCCATTTATGTACGTACGTTCTGTCCCATCTGCAAATCTGTGCGAAAGAGTACCTACTGGAGCGTACCTAACTTTTAGATGATTAGTCCTTAATTATGACGACTCCGCGCAGGCAAAACTTATTTGCACCGGCAAAACCTGATTTTCGATTAGCTAGTTAATCCTAGGCTAAACTAGTTCGTCCAAACACGCAGTCGGATTTACGATTCATCATCGTATAAAATTTGTAGGTAGAATACCGACACTAAAAATACAAAAAATAATAGCATTATTTTTTTAACACTATAAACATCTGACTGCTGCGCGCGGAGAGGACTAGAACTCAGTAAGAAAGGATTAGGGAAAACTAAGTCGGTTAGTAAACCACCCTTGCTGAGTTACATATTTCATTAGGCAAAAATGAACCACTTGTCCTGCTAGAACTGAATGTCATTTATTGAGGGTCACTTGTTTCTCCAGGTCAAAATGATTTTATTCTGACGCATGTGTGTGCCAATGGCCATACACAAATCATGCGTTAGTCCATGTCGAAGCAACCTCGCTCAAAATTTTACTGCATTCACAAACGGTCAATGCCTGCGTAGCGGACACGCTACGCAGGTATTGACCGTTTGCTGTCGCTACGAACCCGCTACGACAGTAGCGGGTTCGTAGCGATACCGTAGCTTATGCGTGTCTGTTTTTGTTAGTGTGCTTACTTACCTACTCATTTAATAAAAATTAAGTTCACAAAACCGCGCGGCTTGAAATTATAAAATGTTGATCAAATACTGTACTTTAAAAGCCAACCAACGTTTAATGATTACTATTTCATCAGAAGGTATGTTATTGTTTCAAAGTAAACAATCAAAATCATTCCAATAGAATCACCCGCGATGGTATTCATAAAGCTCCAATCTATTGAGTGAAACCTAATGAAATGCAAAGTATTTCAACCATCGAGTGCGAACAAAGGGAATAATGGATGCATTTTTTATGCATAGTAAAAGATAACCTTTAGTAACTTTGTTATTTGTTTCACTTTGGGAGGAAAAGTTTAAGTTCTAGGACAATTAGTTTTATACGATGATATGGAGTGTATCATTGGACGCACTGACCCTTGCGTCATTACCTACGTCCAATAATACTCGTTTTGGGATAATATACGTCTTGGCATATGTATTAAGTCCCAGAAGCCTGAATGCGATGACGTCACAAGCCTGATTGAGCGTTATAACCTGACTATTAGCAAACGTACTGCCGGCGCCTCTTAAAGAGGTCATAAATTATTTAAAAGTCACGACGATAGCTGCAATTCTCCATGCCTTTATATTTTCTATTAAAACTACGACTGTGCTAAAAAGTAATATCGCCCCTAGGAATTTCTTTTAATAAATCGTACCTCAATTAAATCAGGTAACACGCCTCGATGAAAAAGAGTATTATTGAAATGAAATTAAAATTTATCAAATGGTACGAATATGGTTAACACCATAGAATTCTTTCTTATATATATGGTGAACATCGTGTTCATTAAAGCTGTGTCATTAAGATGATGGTAGGAACTATTAAAATGATAAAGATTGTTCTTTGTAAATCTGTTTATTAGCCGGTTGACATTTGAATGCATGATAACAGTCTCCATGGGAACTGCAATAATTTCTCACAACTCTTATTTTTTTAATGTCAAATCTAAGTAAGATATAAATAAAAATGAATCGCCGAAATGTATGTACGCGCATAACTTCCGAACGATTGCACCAAATTATTTTTTTTCTTGTGTTCGATATTGCCAGGACAAGGTTTGTAGGTATAAAAGAAAATTTCGGAAATTCGAACAAAAAAAATTGCACCCGTGCGAAGCTGGGACGGACCGCTAGTAAGATATAACAACTCAGGTAAAAGAAACACCTAACCTAAAAGATATTCCTAAGAATCCTTCCTTAGCGTGTAAGAAAATTTTCTTTACTTAGAATGTATCAAGTAAGTATGTAAGTTTCGGTGTTCATGATTTAGTGCGACATACCTTTGCATCTACGTATATTATGTTTGCTTATCGACAGTTACATTTTCATAATCATTTTAGCAGCATGTTCGTAAATTGTTCCCAGTTTTAATGATGTTGCTCGCAAACCTCATTAGCCCCGTGAAATGTAGTTAAAAACGATAATTTTAATTTAATGAGTAGAGACAAATTAACGTGTGGCGGTGCCTGCTAGGAGGACATCCGCAGCGCCCTGCCATGCATCGACGCTACTAACCTGATTACCTAGTTACTAACTGGGTAATCAGGTTGGCTACTATGAGGAAATATTTATAAGAGAAGGTAGTAAATGATAGTGTAATGGTTTAAAAGGGAATATGGAAGAAGAAAACGTATTGTTCCGACCCCAAGTAACATGGGACAAGGGCAGGAAGATAATGATGAGCGAATCTATCTGTATATAAGTATAAGAAGAAACTGACTGACTGACATATCAACGCACAGCCGAAACTACGGGGACTAGGAACGTGAAATTCTGCACACGGCTTCCTTTTATAATGTAGGATACACTAAGAAGGGGCTTTGGGAAATTTGACCTACAACGGGGTGAAAAGGGGGGTTATATTTGTATGAAAATATTCTTATTTCTTGAGTTTATAAACTTAAAACTTGGCACGAATACTAATCTGAGTAAATTCTAAAGTTCCTATTTTTTGTTTTACTGTACTACCCCCTAAAGGGGGTTTGGGGAGTGTCAAAATTCGTATGGAAGAATTTTAACATGCGGTCCGATTAACTCGAAACTCAATATTTTTACATATACTTAATCGAAAAAAAAGAATAACGCGTATCAGGGAAGAATATTAGACTTGCTCATAAGTAATGATGATTGCACAATTACTACCCCCACAAATTATTTATTATAGCATGATCACCACCATCCTCCATTTTATGTATTCGTTTCGCTACGTTTACCTCATGGTTCAATGGTACGCAAGACGATAAAAAATAGAATTAAGAACCATTACGCAAGTTATGACGAAATTAATGACGACTTAAAAGAAATAAATTGGAAAGACGTCTTAAATTAACAATCCATTGACCAATCTCTGGACACTTTCTATAATATTATTTTTGGTAGGTATTATTAAGAACCGTACCATTGACCACTTGCAGATCTTCTACCTTTCCAGTGTGGTTCTCAAGACCTCTTTATACACATTTATAAAAATAAGGCCAAGGCCTAGGTAAGATGGAAAATGTATCACAATGTTTCAGATTACGAGCAATTCGCACTTTGCCGGCCTAGATTCAAAGATAAATGCTACAACTGTTATAAAAAATATATTCATTCTGTTGAAGATGGTATTCGGAACAGTGTCAAGAATTATGGTCGTTAATTTCTAATAGAAAAAAATCTGCTTGCATTCCATCCACTATGATGACTGGTTAACCAGTCAACTAGTGACCCAGAAAACATTTGTAAAGTTTTTCAGATTTTATTTTAATTCGGTTTACGAACCATCCACTTATACTAATATTCCATCCAGGTATGACGACTGCTCTGAAAGCTGCACTCTGTTAAATGAGATTCAGTTTACTACTGATGAAATACTTAGTGCGCTCAATGCGTTGGATCCTTCTAAAGGGCCAGGATCGGATGGTGTCGTGAATTATCATCCTATATCAATACTGTCAGCTTTTTCAAAGGTTTCTGAGAGACTAGTTCTTAATAAAGTATACCCTCTACTGCACAAAACTATCATTCAATAACAACATGGATTCGTCAAAAGAAACATAACTACAACCAACCTGGTAACTTTTGTGGTCTACTTGTTCAATAACTAACATGGACTCTCGTATTCAAGTTATAATTCATTAAAAAAATTGCTACATTGAAGAGTGCAACTGTGACGTAGCATGACAACTGAATAGTCTGGTATTACGTTTAGTCGGTTAACTAAGTCACGTGGTTTTTTTGTTTACCTTTATTTAACTACCTAATCCTATGGAGTATAGCTTCATATTGTCTGACTGACCGACTTCTTGACAATTCAAAAGTGCCTGTAAATGGTTTAATTGAAATAAATGCTTTGATTTTGAGTTTGAAAGCTTATGTATGTTATGAGAGAAGAATACCAATGAATAGATATTGTTACAGTATCATATACTAAAAAGTACCCGAAAATTGTAAATAAAACACAAAGGGTAATTTTAATCATCCACATTTATTTTGTCCCCTTCAAAGTAACTTCCATTAGAGGCAATACACTAACGCCAGCGCTTCAACCAGTCCTCGAAACACTTTTCATACGCCGAAATCGGGATGGCTTTCAGAGCGTTCGTCGTATTTTCTTTCACCGCCTCTATAGTCTCGAAACGCTTTCCGCGAAGCGGCAATTTAAGTTTAGGAAAAAGAAAATAGTCACATGGTGCCATATCTGGTGAGTGAGCGATGTTAGTTGAATGTTTAGCCAAAAAACTACGAATAATCATGGCTGTGTGATCTGGCGCGTTATCGTGGTGCAAAATCCATGTGTTTTCACCAACAAATCTGGCCGTTTGGGACGAATAGCATCGCGCAAACGCCTCATGACTTCAAGATAATACTCCTTGTTGACTGTCATGACCTTTGGAAGGAACTCATGCTGAACCACACTCCGATAATCAAAGAAAACTGTCAAAAGTGCCTTGGTTTTTGACTTGGTTTGACGCGGTATTTTTGGTTTCACTCACCTAAAATGATCCATTCGGATGCTTGTTGCTCTGTTTCCATGTCGTACTCGTAGACCTATGTCTCATCACCGGTTATGATGCGTTTCATAAACGTGGAATCGTTTCGTGCTTCAGAAAGCATCTCATTAGCAACGTCCATTCTGCGCATATTTTGCATGAAATTGAGATCCTTTGGCACGAGTCGAGCCATTTGCAAAAAGTATGTCAATATGCGGTGTACTATGGTTTTTGGTACGCCGATGTCTCTGGCTATCTCTCTCACACTCACACGATGATTTTGCATTACAATTTGCTTCACTTTATTGACATGATCGTCGTCAGTTGAAGTAGATGGCCTTCCAGCCCGTGGTAAATCTTCGACCACTGTACGTCCCTCAGCTTTGGATGATTTATACCACTGGTATGCCTGAGTTTTGGACATACAATTATTTGCGAACGCCTTTTGTAATATTTTTAAGCGTTTCGGCACAAGAAATTTCATTTGCAACACAGAATTTAATACAAGATCGTTGCTCAACAAAATCGGCCATAGTAAAAAACGAAGTGACCACAAAAGTTTTTTTGTCACAAATGTAAATTAGTCACAAAATACTCGATAGAGGTTAGGTTATTTTTTTACCGCCAATCAATGACAGTTGTACCAATCTAACGCAAAAATATTTTTTTAAATAAGTATCTCCAGCACGGGATTTTGAAATGAAGTCGATCAATATGTGAGATATACTACTAGTTACTACTACCTCAGTGGGAATAACTTACGTAGTTTTAATTATTAGAACATACATACTTCAATTGCATTGCGTGCTATTGGAGAGACCTATGTCCACCAGTGGATGATGAAACATAGGCTTATTAGACTTTACAGTCTGTCAAAAATAATATGCAAGCTATCTATCTACTAAAACATACCTCCTTCAAGAACGACGTCTTCTTGGTAGCTTTCCCTCATAACTCTCGCCAGGATATGGTGGTAGAACTGATTCGCGTGAATCCTGACCTCTGGAGTTACATCCATCCTAGCTGTGGCCCCCATTAGCACGTTCAGCTTCTGCTTAGCGTTCAATATTAACTTGTCCACTGTGAACATTTCAAATTTTTAGAATAGGTATGTACCATTTGATGATTTTATCAAAACTTTTTGAATGCCTCATTCAAATACTCGTAGTGTTTTGGGTACTTATTCGATTAGAAATTACTCAGTATCAGCCTAGAGCCCTTTTACCTGATGGATGGCAATAAGTTAGCCCCTCTATTACATAGTACTTTAATACAGGGTCAAATTAAATTAGCAAGCGAAACTCCGCGGATGACTTTTTTGGGTTCAGCGATGAAGCGTTGAATCCAAAAAAACATAAAGTCTGTTGTTTTTTATTTTATGTTTTTTGTTTAAAGTGTTTCGATGTCGATACCCATCACGTATTCAGAGTTTCGCTAGCTAATTTAATTTGATCCTGTATACATGAAATATGGGTGGATAATATGAAACATCTCTGCGTTACCTTGGAGAAATACAAGCTGTTTATGAGATTTAAAACAGACAGGAAAGTGCAGTCCTGAGTGCATAGATTCGAAGCAAGATATCGGATATTAGTGTCATTCTGACAAATTGTGACCGTAATTTTATGCGGTCATCGGCGACGTGCCTTAACTATGAACAGCAGGTGCAGCCGATAAGAGCGAGTTTAAAAAAAAATGGAGCGCGTCATTTTTAACCGAATGATGGATCTTCTAATTAAATTAACCCCTAACCGCATAATATGGGCCCATTATTATCCGCCAAATATATTTTTTCTTTGTCGTTCTTCGTGCAATTATTATTTATTATAAGTAAACTATTTTTAAATTGGCTTCAAATGATAAAATCTGGATTTTTCATAAAAAGACTAAAAATCTAACTCAAAAGCTACTGAACTTCGGTAGAACATTTGGTGGCTTAATTTGTTGCATTTTAACCCTACTATGACACCCTGCAAGGAATACGTCGAATTAGCAGTAACTCTGCATAGATAGATAAAAGGGCGCCCAAAACAGTTTAATGGTTTAGGTATGTTGTAATAATACTGGCTTTATACTGTTCTTTTAACTGTATTCAAAATTCTTCTTATTCTATGTAACTAGGTTACCTGACACTTCAATAAAAATAACAAACCTGATGAAACACGTTTTTTCTTCTCAAATACAAAATTACAACAAATCGTTATCAGCACGATGGTAGCTCAAGTATTTGTTTAATTAAAAAAAACGTGTTCGTTACTATGAAGTCAAAGGTTGATGCCTCTTCTGTTGAGTCAAAGGCAAAGAAAATTGTGTGTTATGGTTGTGGAGAACCTGGTCACAAGAGACCAAACTGTCCTATAATGAAAAAGAAGGTCACGAAAAGGAAGAATCCCACTAATAAGGACTCGACCTCTGTGTCTGCTTTAGGAGCAACGAATAATTATGATATGGACAAATGGTACATTGATTCAGGCGCTACCAAACATATGACTTCAAGACGAGATTGGTTTGTAGACTTAAAGCCTATTGATAATAAGGTAACAGTTGCAAACGGGACTAAGATTGACGCTGAAGGCATCGGTAAAATATCTATAAATACCGAAAACAACGTCAATATAATTAATGATGTGATGTATGTACCTAACTTGCAAACAAATCTTCTATCTGTGAAGACAGCAGTAGAAAAAGGGTTTACTGTAATGTTTGATAAGTCTGGTTGTAATTTATTTAATTCAAAAACCTTCTCCTTTACAGGTGATGCGGTTCTACATGGCTCGCCCTGTGGTGGATTGTACACACTTGATTGTGCGGTGAATATTCCCCAATTTAGAGCCTATGATGTGCACTCTGATTCTATCTCTAGGTATCAGGTATGGCATAAGCGTTTAGGTCATTTATGTCGCATCGGTATGAATCTGCTGAAAAATAGTCATAAGGTTATTGATTATAAGGATGTGGATAAAAATCCATGTGTTGCTTGTGTTCAAGCGAAACAAGCTCGAAAACCGTTTAAAGCGATTACTTATAAAAGAGCAACTTCAATATTAGAACTGATCCACTCTGACCTTTGTGGACCAATGTCAGTTAGCTCCTTTCAGGGTAATAAATACTTTTTAATTTTTATAGACGATTTTTCGAGAACTATATTTGTATATTTAATTTCTTCTAAGACAGAGGTAAAGGATAAATTTTGTCACTTCCAGTCTATGGTTGAAAGACAAACTGGGGCTCAAATTAAAACAATAAGGACGGATAATGGGAAGGAATTCGTCAATAGTGAATTCTCAAGTTATCTTAGATCTTGTGGTATTCAGCATCAAACTACGGTACCATATAGCCCTCAGCAGAATGGTGTTGCCGAGCGCACTAATCGCTCAATTGTAGAAAAGGCACGCTCTATTATGGCAGAAAGCGATCTTTCTAAGGCCTTTTGGGAAGATGCTGTTCGAACGGCTGTGTACCTGAAGAATAGATGCCCACACCGTGCCTTAAATAATAAAACTCCCTATGAGTTGTGGAATGGTTGCAAACCAGACCTAAGTAATCTCAGAGTTTTTGGGTGTAGAGCTCTTATACACATACCTTCTTGTAACCGTAAGAAATTGGATCTTAAAGCTGATGAAGCTATATTTGTAGGCTATACAGAAGATCCTAATAGTTATCTTTTTAGAAACTCATCTTGTCCTAGAACCTTACAAAAGTCTAGAGACGTTACATTTTTTGAAGATTGTTTTTCTTCTTTAAATAATAGAAATGTCAACAATACTAAGACTTCTACTGAACCTTTAGTACTTTATAATAGTCTGCCTATACAGGAAGAAACTAGTACAATTCAAGAGTCTTTTGAACATATTCCAGTGGTCACTGTTGAACCAGCTCCAGGCCATACTGATGTCACTGAAGATCAGACTGCTGAAACTGAACAATTTTTTGAGGCAATTGAGGAAGCAGTAGTTTCTACTAGTCAAACTGATGGACAACGTAGATATCCATCAAGAGACCGGAAACCTCCTAATTACTTCTCATACCAAGTTTCTAGTCAAGCGTCTGATGAGCCTAGAACGTATAATGAGGCTACATTGGCTGATGATGTTGAGAAGTGGCAGATGGCAATGACGAATGAATATAATTCATTGATGAAGCTGAACACATGGAAATTGGTTGACAGAGAAAACAAGAAAGTTATACCATGTAAATGGGTTTATAAGTTAAAGAAAGATCCAGCAGGAAATGTTGTGAAGTACAAAGCAAGATTAGTTGCTAAGGGATTCACCCAGACGCCAGGTGTAGATTATTCTGAAACATTTGCTCCTGTCGTGCGGCACTCCTCCTTGCGTACTCTACTAGCTCTCGCAGTCGAATTGGGTTTGAAGATGCGTCACTTGGACGTTGACACTGCATTTTTAAATGGAGATCTGCAAGAGAAGGTCTACATGGAGCAACCTCAAGGTTTTAAAGTAAAAGGTATGGAGAACAAAGTGTGTCTCTTACAAAAATCCTTGTATGGACTTAAACAAGCTCCACGTGCCTGGAATATAAAGTTAGATGAAACTTTATCATCTTTTGGTTTTGTGAAAACTATATCTGAACCATGTGTGTATACGAAACTTTTTGGAAAAGAGTTGGTTATCGTTGCAGTCTATGTCGATGACATAATTGTTTTTTACAGTAATGACAAGACGTTTGACATCGTCAAAAATGACTTGCAAAAATATTTTTCGATAAAAGATTTGGGTTATTTAAGCTATTATCTTGGTTTAAATATAACCAGAAAAAATGATGAAATAAAAGTACATCAGAAAAATTATATAAATAATCTTTTACAAAAGTTTGGAATGGAGAATTGCAAAACATGTGCAACTCCATTATCTGGAAAACTGGAGGTCAGTACCAGCATTGATAGTGATCATAATGTAGAAGCGTATCCCTATCAAGAATTAATTGGTTGCCTCATGTTCCTGAGTGTTAATACTCGTCCAGACATCGCATACGCGACTAGTTACCTGAGTCAGTTCAATACTCGGTACAACAAGACTCACTGGTTAGCCGCAAAGAGAGTCTTACAATATCTAAAAGGCACTTTAGATTACTCGATTTGTTATAAAAAGTCAAGTATGCCCCTTGTAGGATTTTGCGATGCCGATTGGGCAAACTGTAATATAGATCGCCGTTCTTATACAGGTTACTGTTTCAAATTAGCAGGCAGTCCGGTTTCATGGGCCTCGCGGAAGCAGCAAACCGTAGCTTTGTCCTCAGCGGAAGCCGAGTATATGGCAATAACTGAAGCTACGAAGGAAGTGATTTATTTAAGGAGGTTTATCACTGAATTAATTTCAGATCCTATGGTAAGGCAAAAGTTATTACCTAATACTGTTACTATTTGTACCGATAGTCAGAGTGCACAGAGTTTGGCCTTAAATCCGGTACACCACCATAGGACGAAACATATAGATACCAGATATCACTTTATTAGAGAAAAGATTAGTGATAATTCGGTAAACTTAAAATATACCAAATCAAGTGATATGCCAGCTGACATCTTAACTAAAGGATTGCAGCGTGTGGCACATGTTAGATGTGTACTAGGCTTAGGTTTAGTGTAAATATATTTTTACACGTTTACTTCAGCATTTAGTATACATTTTCATTTTTTTTTAATTGGTATATTTTGAGTCCATTTGTATACCTATGTTATTTATTTGTGAGAATTTTGATTAAGGGGGCGTGTTGTAATAATACTGGCTTTATACTGTTCTTTTAACTGTATTCAAAATTCTTCTTATTCTATGTAACTAGGTTACCTGACACTTCAATAAAAATAACAAACCTGATGAAACACGTTTTTTCTTCTCAAATACAAAATTACAACAAGGTATAACAACGGCACGCGCTAGATTTTTCCAATTCTGATTAAATGAATTAATTGATTATGATTGAATGAACACAACTTAAAATTGTATTCATAATTTATGTAGTAGAGGGTTTAATTAAATGTAGGTTTTCGCTTGAATGTAAGTTGAAGCAAAGACTCACAATCAGCGTCTAGCTCGGGCACTTCCTGCAGAATATCTTCCAAGGCGTAGTGGACCGCAGCCGGCACACCTGGGGGCCGCCTCGGCGCATTAGTAGCACCTGCAAGTTAATCATGTCTTAAAGTTTCATAGTATCAATAGGATCATTCAAAACCTCAAAATCATTCAGAACATACAAAACCCGCGGAATCGCGGTCACGTGGTCGTGAGCGTTACCACTGCACAGCAACGCCCCTTTGATTTGTTTTTTTTTCTAGTGGAGTGATGGAGTATTCAGTCTCTATGGACAACCATTGGATCATGACCTCTTGCTTAGTTTCTTTATAGGTGATAACCTAACGACGTTTTTATTTTGTCTGCTTTTGTAATAAGTAAATCAGTCGTGGTCGATAAAATATCGAACACGACACAACGATTTATTTTAGAGGTTTTAGGTCCTGTGTTTGACAATACTTATACGTATGAAACTTGTATCGATTCATCTTCATTTTAGATTCAAGACTTAAAGTTGGCATAATTCATGGATAATATCAATAAGCTCTTTCACTCATGGAACGTAAACACACACATCTAATTACTGTCGTCAGACGATTCCGAGTATTTTGCATTTGCATTCTGCAGCATTGACAGCGTCAGCGTGAACTAACTTCAAAATGGTGGCCCAAATGTTTTCGTTCCATGAGTCAGACGCGTTCCAGTACCACAAAACATTTTTTTTTCGGGGATGGCATCTCGCAGTTCAACCTATGAGGTTGTCGTCTGCTTAACCGGACTTACCTGTGGATGCCTCAAAATTAAGGCCTCCAGCCAGGGCTTAAAAAACTTAAAAACTAAGCGACTACACGCTAAGGGTACCCCCTGTGGGGTTCGGACCTCGGCTGAGGACGTCGCTGGGAGAGGGCAGCAAGGGACGGGCTGGATCGTTATTGTTTGGGGACGAATTTTGAACTACTGACTCAGCGGCGCGGGCTGGCTCGAGCAAGGGTCGCGGCGGACATGGTACGGGGCGTCGCGACGGGCCTCGACGGCGAGGACGGAAGGACGGGTGTCGGGACTTGTACTTCCTGAGAGTACTCGTGGCCTTACTACTCTCCTGGAGGAGAGTGGTGGCGTCGTCGGGGATGGTGAGAGTATGCCGCGGTCGGCGAACCCTACTTATGCGAGAGGGGGTGTATCGGGAGGCCGCCGCAATCAGGGGATTGGGGTGTTTTATGGCATTTTCGAAGAAGCGCATAATAATAAATAATATGATTTATATAAAATAAAGTCGGGTTAGTTACACCATTTATAACTCAAGATCGGCTGGACCGATTATTATGATCTTTGATTTAGATGACACTCGACCGAGAAGCGAGACCTCCTGACCTCGTACTAAAAAAAATCCGATCGATCAAACCAACAGAACTTCGACCAGTTCGATCGATATTTTTTTTCGAGAAAATGTGCACAACTAGTCTTTTGTTTTATAAAATCATATTTTCTAATTTAAATTAATTGCATGTATTCTTATAATATTGTACCTACATCTAATATTGTTATTAATGTTAATGTTTCATGCTGGATTATATTCGAACGCAATGTGAATTGTTACTGAATAAATTGAATTGAATTGAATACTCGTATGTTTCTATTTATTTGCGAGTATCAAAATATGTCCGACCGTATTTTTTTATTGCGTTGACTTAGGTTAATTTTTTAACCGACTTCAAAAAAAGGAGCATTCGGTTCTATTTTTTTATTTTTATGTTTGTTACCTCAGTACGCCGTCATTTATAAACCGATTTGGAAAATTCTTCTTTTATTTGAAAGTTTCAGATTGGTCCCATTGACATCAGGTCAGGATCTGATGATGGGATCTTGGAGAAATCGAAGGAACTCTTCAAATATTATACTTCATTCACTTTGTAGTGTTTTTTTTTTGGAAGTCGGTTTTTTTTTGTTAAAAAGTTTTTATTAGAACTCCATGGGACTGCAGACCTACGTCGTATTTGATATTAATTTGAACTTGATATCTTCACGCGTTCCTGAGAAAAAAGGGTCCTGACAGACTGACAGACAGCCGGACGGACTGCGAAGTGATCCTATAAGGGTTCCTGTTTTTCGTTTTGAATTGCGGAACCCTAAAAAACAACCTTAATCTGGCTACGACTTTCAACCAACTTTGTGAGAGCAAGGAGCTTTCAGCGATAATTAAAAAGAGATTTTCTTATTCCATTGCTAATCTGTTATTCTCGTAATATCACTAGTCGTTCGTGCCTGCCACGAGAATGGTAAAGCGCACAAGCTAACTTATTAAGGGGGATGCGCCCGCCAGGGTAGACGCGAAATTAAAATTTTCTGACGTTTTTTGCAATTTGCAGGTTGGTTGTATGTTGAACAAAATATGATTCGCGAGTGTAACAAGTATGTATTTACAGAATTATAATCATTAAAATATTACAATCATCAATACAACCCTCTTAGTTCATACTTAATCCAATTGAATGACTATTTCATGAAATATAAATATGAACTTAGAGGGTATTGATGATTACAATGATTAAAAACGTAAGAAAATTTGAATTTCGCCGGCCACCTTTCTTAATCGTACGAGAGAATAGTTAGTAGGAGATTACAGATGCACCCAGCATTTCCGGCGCATACGACCTAGTTCTTGCACGGTCGAATTCGATCTACGGCTGTGCTCGTAACCAAGTTATATCTACACCTATAACAACGTGCAATTTATAAGCCTTAGGCCGGTTTTGTAAACCAGTGATTTGCCAATGCAAGCTGTCACTGGACACTGTTGGTTTATTTAGAAATAATAGCCTCTCAACAGAATAGTAACTAACATAGACAGACTAGCAAAAAAAAAAACGTACAGTGAACCCGCTACCCGCATACTATGGAGGATAGAGGTAAGGAGAACTATTTATTTTATTATTTATGTACACACAGTAAAATACATAGAGATATAAACATAATTGAGATTTGAGTACAAAGGTACTGCGTATTTCTTAAGAAATTTCTTCCAGCAGACCTGCGAAAGGAGAAGTAAAAAAGAAATGTAGACAATAGTGTGCGAGAACAAGAAGAGAAAAATATGAATGTGTGAAGCCCAAAACTAAAATATTAAATAAACCTACACATATAATGCAAACAAATTAACATAAGTATACTTAAATAAATACCTACATAATGCTATAATATATAAACATATATATATATATATAAGTATATACTCACAGTATAGAGGAACGGTAATGCTCTTTTAATCGAAATTTAAATTGAGAAATAGATTTCAAATCACGAATGCTAGGCGGAAGTGAGTTCCACAATCTTACAGCATGGACAGAGAAGGAATAAGAATAGTAGGTTGTTTTATGAGGATGAGATTTAAGGAGGGATCTTAGGTGTGATCTAACTATCTCTGTTGTGAAAAAGTGTCCGTCAAACTGTGTTAAATTAGGGTGGCGCCACAGTGGCAATAGGGTAAATTTCTCACAACAGTAATGTTAGGTTATGTTTACTAAATTATTTTGGACTACATAAATAGTTGAGGTTTGGTATATTGGGCTGTCACCAACTACACTCTAGTCACTAAAAATATTAAATTGTCTAACTCTGCATACTTTAATCCGTCAACAACTGCTACATTCATATCATACCCTTTGCCTACGCTAGCGCCATTTTGGAGAGTTTTTGAACTGTTATTTACTGCTTATAGCTGGACACTTTTTCAATTTTCCCCCCATATGACGTCTCATCAACCGTCGTTCTCCTTACCTCTACCCTCCATACCGCATACAAAAGTAGTGACAGTAATACAGTTTAGTTACCGCTGACATTCTTGATAGGTTTGGCTTAACATACAACATGATAATTTAAACAACAGACACAGTCTATCGCTTTTTTCTAGCAAAAAACCCTTATAGCATTTCTTAACATGAGAAATACCTCTATAATTTTAACGCCTCCACTACACGAATAGGACACAACATTTAGTCCAAGCTAGTGTCAAAAAGTGCACGCATGAACTCGGTAAAAGTTTGAATAAATTAGCGGTTCCAAAATATCTATTCTGAAATTTAAACTACAGTATTCAATGTTGTATATTAAAACAGTACCGAGAACCGTGTTTCATCAGAGAGGCGTGACCCACTGGCAACGACCCCGATACGAGACCGGCATTGAACTTGACGTGACGTTGCCTTCGAGTTCAATGTCGCAAAGATAGACGTCCCGATAGTTTCAGCTGGTAGCGCTAACTACGTATACTCTGTTCAATATATGATTATTGATTTGACAAAATATGACATGCTAAAGGGTAATTTTAGTCCTACAGCCGTGTGAAGTGTGACATTCGGTAATTTATCTGAACATTGATTCATTCATAGAACTTCGTTTTGTCGGCCTCGGTTTTATATAATAACAAAAAAATTAAACCTCCGAAAAAACTGAAAAGCAAAAAATAATAAACCTTTTAATTTAACCTTAATAAATAGTTCTTAAACTAATGTAAGTATACCTAAGTAATTTTGAGTCGGCGCCAAACAACTTACTTTAGCTATTAACTGTTATATAATCCTACTTTAACTATTATTTGTTGTATAATAAAGTACTTAACAAAAAAACAGACTTTATATACCAACATGGGTAGGCTTTTTATTTAACACAACTCAGCATTAAAATCTGTGTATGAACAATAAATCATCCCTATTTTCCCACTCTTAGGGTAGGGTTTTTTTTTCCAAATTTATATGGGACCAACTTCGGGGTATACCCTTTCCAATAAAAAAAGAATTATCAAAATCGGACTGCTCTGTAAGAAGTTATGCGTGACCATATAAAAAAAAAAAAATACGCGTGGAACCAGGCTCTATTCTATGTATATCATACTTATTGTAATAAGCTTTTGCCTTTTTTTCAAAGATTTTTAATATATCGAGCTTCTTATGCAATGATATACTTACTATGTATATTGTCTTGTTGTGTGGATTAATTTCATTACTGCGTTCATTAATGACTCGCCTACAAATATATCTCTCTGAACAATACATGTTTATAATGGTCTGTGCGGAGATTTAGACTGGGAAGCTAAAGCTGAGCTGAGAGATTATAAATTTGGTCAAACATGTTTACTTACCGACGCAGGATAAAAGCTCGTTAATTTGTTGTAAAGAGGTCCTCATTTCTATAATGAGCCTGCCCTTCTCATCCAGAGATCTTGATAATTCTTTTTCCGCTCGGCTCTCGGCGTCCATTTGTGATTGCAGTTGTCTCTTTTCCGACAAATATCTGTTGTACAGCGACATAAAAATAATTTTGTCAAATTATAGCGTAAAATTAATGTCACAGAAAAATTATGGAAAGAAAGAAAAATGCGTTTATTGGCATTACAGATAAAAACCTTGGAACCATAAAAAACAGAAAATAAATATTAGAATGCCAAAGGGGCCTCAGTTCAGCATAATGTCAGGAGACAACACAAGGTGTACCACCTGACGCTGACTCAGCTGCAACCAATGAGTGCCATACGCTAGAATAACAAACACATAGGGAAGTGTGTGTCCATTATAATAAATTTAATTTAAAAAAGCTCATATAAAATCAAATAAAATGTTGTGACATACATGTGTATGTGTTGTGTTGTGACTGACCCAATAGCTCATGCCATGGATAACTCATGCCTGTGGTGAAAATATGTGGCTGGCAGCAAAGTGGTAGGTAGCGAGGCTGACTGCCCAGAGTACAACGGATGTAGGTACATATAAGTGTCGCCACTCGTGCAAGCAATTTTGGTGCTGATAATGCCGCGGCTGGGTAATGAAAGCCACGGATTTCAATAGCCGACATTTGCCGAAGACGAAAAATGGTTTCGGTGTAACCGGCCCAGTTTGATTTTTGCTTTTGATTGAGTAAATTTCAATTAATTATGTTTTGAAACGACGTAATCCATCTAAGAAACTATTTTAACGGAGGTTATCCACTTTCCTTTACTTTGCCGTGTATCACTTCTTTCCAGAATTTGATCCTTATCTTAATTTGGTGCCATCAATGACACCATCGGAGGGTGCAATAAAACAGGCAGTGTTTTTTTTTTCAAAATCTATGAGTTCGATTCCTTGCTAGAGAAATTGATTTTTCAAAAATTTAATGATGCAGTTTTAGTATTCAACAAAATCGACCCCGTAACTCCTTTAAGAATTTTTCGGTATTACCTATAGTTTCGGATTTGGTCATCCATGCTGACTTGAAACATTCACTTGTATATACAGACGAACTGATAACCTTCCTCTTTTAGAAATCGGTTAGAAATAAATTTGAATCTCATGATCTTTCATTTAATCTAGTTAACTAGCAGCTGGCGGCCTAAGCAGAAGTGCTGGGACTTATTTAACAAAAGTCTCATAACGAACTATCACTGAGAATTGGGGGTGATATCAGTAACGATATCGAGCGCAGAGGTTCGTAGTTACAATAAAACCTCGAATAGAAAAGTATTATGACGTAAACAAGTCGTTATTTTAATGTTTTCGTTAATTTTAGTAAGTATGGCTTTCCACCTACCTTTGCCAGCTTTATCAAACAATTGACGGGCATCTCTCGATGTTTTTTAAAACGTTGCTAGTTCGTTAGATAGCACACAAGATGAGGACGATTTTCAAATAATTGGTTTACTTAGTGTCATACTAAAATGTTGAATTAATCAACTATGTTTATTGTGTACTCCGACGATGTTTTAATGTTGCTACTTAACTTTTAATCATTACGTTCAAGTGTACTAAACACTTGAACGTTTTTCAAATTTTCAAACTTTTGAATATCGAGAAATCTTCACAAATGTGTCACCTTCCAATTCAAACAGTAATCGAAGCTATTGGGTTCCTTGATTAGGGATAAATGCAAAATTATGACCATTTTTGGGTAATTTACTTAATTGATGAAATTTCCTCATATTTGCTAAAAGGCTCCATCAATACGTCAGATATTTATATATTTACTATCAGGACATGTAACACTATTGCACAGAATAACTTTTATTCGCCCTGAATATCCTTTTAGAAATGGTCCAAATCTAAGTTTTCAAAGTCGTCGGATTTAGGGAAGGCCCACAATATCTTCATCAGATTTGCCTATTTAAGTGATTATGGGTTAGGCCACACCCGATCATGCCAAAATCAACGCCTCTGAAGATCACTTTATTTTGGCCCTTTTTTGAAATCTGAAAGTGGTCTCCTGACCACGGGGCGCCTATCAGAAACTTCTAAATATATTTTCGGTGTTCTCTCCACATGCCACACCTACTCAGCTATCAACTTTTCGCCCTGAATATGCTTGCTCAAAAACCCTCTGGGCTATTGCTATATACCACCGGTATTGAAACAATCCGGTATTCGAAACCCCTAGATATAACCTCTCCACCTCCACCGTTACCATGGAATATGCGTTGTATGTACCACACTATGTTAACCACAATTTTGGTACCTATAGTCATTCTCTAATGTTTGAGATCAATAACTTAAGGATTCACGGAATATTTGCGGTGTGTGTTGTGTTACATTATCGTAGGATACACGACCTGTGACGCGGCGATGTTATAAATTAAGTGAAAATCATCACATTGTTCACAAGCACTACCTGTAATCATCTGTTTGTTTTAAAAAGGTATTAGAGACGCACATGTAAACATGTTGTGCTCCTGTCAATCCGTTTAAAGTATACAAAGCTCAACTTTAGACGTGAACGAGTCTAGACGCAGGAATATACCGCGGTTCATTCAGCAACTGTGTGTGTGTACAAAACAATGTAAAAAGTAATACAACATTAAATTAAGCATTCTGAAAAAAGCATATTTTTAAGCAAAAATATATATAAAGTTTCAGAGGGAATCGCCAGCGACAGATAATGAGGGAAACAAAATGAAGCCGTACCCACGCACGTGTACATCCATTGACACCTCTTTATTATTCAATGGTACGGAAACAATTAATTAAGTTTTACGAAAAAAAAAAAATCTGTTGTTATTGAACAATTACTTTGTTTCCGAATATTGAATAAAATTCCAGATGAGTTATTCTGATATGGATGTGGGTGTCACAAAGTCACAACTGACAAAGGATCGCGTTTTCATTCATAGAAGCTGTGAAATTAAATCCTTTCACATGTCGAAATTATTTCCAACATGGACTAATTGTCCATGTTGGAAATAATTTCGACTACTTTGTGCTTTCATCAGCTACGTGAAAATATGTGAACGATAGCTCCAGGCCGTCAATAGTTATCTACTTATGTAGGTATACCTTCATAGCAAAGTTCCGCTGCTATCGATGAGTTGATGATTGGCAGTTTTGCTAAATACCTTCGATTGTTGTAGTAAATTGATGTGTGTATGAATGATTCGTTGAGTTTTACTGTCCTGTAAGCTATATTGCCTTCATTTTTATTTCGATGCCAAATATTTTGAATGCCACTATTATATTTTCGGTAGGTTCCTTGATATTAAAATATCTACCAGTTTGCTAAATTAGGTATTTCGGATCTGGTTAAATTTTTAGATACGTAGTGTTGAAGACAACGGGAGTCAGGTGATGTAGGCGGGGGTGATGGTGTTCCCGTGATGAAGAAGTGAATTAAAACCAACTAGTTAGAGGTAAAAACAGTAGTATATTGTCTATGCAGGCACACGATTATTACACACAATACACATAGACACGACACAGGTAAATCAGTTATAAATAGGTTCAACGTACGCACTAAAACACTAACTTTATATACTTGTCTATACTGACTGGCACCTTTGATTATATAATGTCTAGATAGAGCGTCGCCCTACAATCAAAACAAAGAAAACGAGCCAACAATTTCAAACATGTGTGCGTGCGGGCGGTGTTTTACACTGTGCATCTATGTCTCTGTGTGCGTGAATAATGATACCAGCTACTACAATTCTCCCATAAATCACATATTAAAAAAATTTACTATACAAATAATATAAGTAAGTTTTAGGTGTATGTTTGTAGTATTATTCAGTTTTAGTAGTGTCTTTATTTACTTGTATTTATAAATAAAAAACACTATTTAATTGAATTAGAGTTGTGTGTGTGAATGTTGTGTTAGGTATATTAAATCAGCTAAGTTAATTCAATTAGAATATTTAACTTTTTAGGCAGTTTGTATTTGGAAATTTCAAATGAAAGATCACAGATAATACGAATGGAATAAATAAAATTAATCTTATTAAAATTACTCTTGGCACCTTTGAAATCAGTTTATTGGACCCAATGCAACAATAATCATTAAAATGGGCTCATAAACAAAAAAGTTATACGCGAACATTATATTATTATAAAAAAGTACAGACGAATTGAAAAACTTCACCATTTTTGAAATCGAATAATAAAAGTACATCAACTAAATAATATAAACGTAACCATAAAGCAACGAATATACCCACAAAAAAAGGACGTTAAGTTGGGAGAATGGAAAAAGAAATTGGCAACACTGATAAAATATGGCGTAATAGGGCGTAATTTGCTAAATTTGGTATAAAAACAAAAAACAAATACGTAGTTCTTTTGGTTACTTACTGATGATATATGATGTGTTTGGTGTTTTTTACCCTTCCTTTATAATTTCGGCACAGTTTAATAGCACATACCGTCATTTTATCGCTGTTATTTGTTTATTACTTAGCGCGCGTAATACGTAGTGACACCAAAGCGGTACGATCGGCACTAATCGGCGGGTAAGTACTTACAGTCCAACAGTTGGCTGGTATTTTTTGACACGTTTGCGCGCAATTGATGCTCTATCTAGACATTATATAATCAAAGACTGGCACTAAGTATTTGGAACGCGGTCGGTAGTAGACGGAGACTGGATATGTTTATTTACTGGAGGATAATTCGCTACTCCTGGATATGTCCGGAGAAGGTACCTTTATACCTTCAAACTATTACATAATCTTTTACAGTGGAGAAATCTCATGTGCGTCATAGCCTCACAACACAATAGAAGTAGTTTTGCAGCTGCATGTGCGAGCTTGGGAAACAAAGGCGACTTTCGGACAAGTTGGAACCTGCTACCGATAGGATAGTTTCACGAACATGCTAGTGTTTTGGGGTATTGAAAAGTTTCAATAACATAAATATGAGCTCGTACTACTGTGCTTCGCCTACACGTAGTTAGGGTTTGAATTCGAACAAAACTAATAAAGAAGTATATTTTCACATTAATGTATATTTGTGTTGATTTTCAGGCCTTGTTCATTACCTATATCCAAGGAAAACGCTTTTGATGTTTCAAGTTGTGTTTTATTCCCTTTCGCTACAGCCAGTTTGTCCTGAATTGAAATATCAGTTATAGACTGCATACAAAAATCGTTTTGTTGTAAATATGTAAAGTGGAGACAGAAATACTAAATATTCTTAATTTATTGCTAGTCACGTAAAATGTTGGCTGACGTTCTGCAATTTTATTGAATTATTGTTGGCCATTGGCCACGGCATTAATATGCAACTATCTACGCGTATTAACTACAGCCGATATTTCATTAACATTTTCATACGACTCATTAGGTTTTATTGTTGTTTGAAATGTAAAGAGCATTGAAAGTGTATGCTAAATAAGAGGTGTAACTAAAACTGGATTTACAGCAATTTCAGACATCTGGATGCTCCACTTGTATTTTCTTAAATATAGTTTTTTTTTTGTTATATTTTTATCATTTTATTATCCGTTAAAATAAAATCAAAATATTCACTGGAACTAGGCAAGAAAATCGTGTAGTGCGTTATCAGAAACGATGTCATTTGCTCAAGGTCTCTGACAGACACAGATCATGTTATGGAATTATATTTTGTGGCACTGCCATGGATAACGATATGGTATTTATGAGCCGAAAAAAGGTGCATAATAGCTATATATAATTTGCAGAAGACAGACAGTTGCAAACCGTTTTTTAAAAATACGAAATTATTAAGTATTCCGCCGTCGTCGTTGTACATCTATGAAACGTTAGTCAAAAATAATTTATATGAATTTGCTCGAGTAACTAGTCAGCGCCATTATGATCGGTTACAAACAGTCGGATCGAGTACTGCACTATACAGAAACAGTATTTTTGTAATGGCTCCGAATGTCTATAATAAATTACCAAAATGTTTAGGTTAAGGAGTGAAGATATGTCCGCAAATTCAAAAATAAATTGTATTTATTTCTAATAGATAAGCCCCCTTACTAGTAAACGTATTATATCACATGAATTCTCTCTTTCAGTCGTCAGTAATTTGACTTTCGTAAGAAGAAGACAAAGCGTTGGGTAACTATACAGACGCTATAGTTTCTTAGCAAGGGGGAAGACGTATTACTCTATCGTTGAATTTTTTAATGATAAAGTATGACATTACCAGCCCTTTAATATAATTTACCATTGACATGCATGTAAAAATAAATTATAATTGCTTAATTATTTATTAATAATACATTTAATTGGCATTATTTACTCGAACGTGACTTTGCATTGTATAGATTCGGACTTATTACTGAAAAGACTAATATATTTGTACACCAATTTCATTGGTAGGACATACCACGAGCTCGACTAAAATGTATACATAAGACCTTTATTGTAATACCTGTGTTCACGAATAAAGAATGATTGGTCTTTGTGTGCCCGAGACGTTGTTGAATTAGATACTGCTGTACTGATGTAGCTAGATAGCAGCTGCGATATCTCAAACGATGTTAATTTGCATTAGGACTCGACCATGAAATCGAATACCGTTGCTTGTGAGGACGCCGGAATGCACAACATATAATATCTGTTGATTATTACGAATACTAGGTAGGTACAGTAAGGGACATAAGTGGAGTAGCAAATTCACAAAGCAATAGATTGGCACTTTGGTTTTACTTACGACCTTCTTTTAATGAGTAATTTCTTTACTATAGACACACACACTCACATTCATTTGCAACTGATTGTATTTCATAAATTCAACCGCTACGGTATATGTCATGATAGCCTAGCGGTTATCATATTTGGGTAAGTGCGTTCTGCGTAGCGATCCGTGAGTTCGAATCTCACGCGCGATGATAGTTTTTTAATGTTTTAATAATTACTTCGAATAATCACGCTTTTGACTATAATTATATTTCCTTGTCATGTTCGTCTTGTGCGCTTAATTCGTAAAACTTTATGATTATACCCACAGATATCTAAATAAATAAATTATAAGGTAGACAGTTATACGAGTCATTCACCGCGATTAAATATTATAACGTTGTTGGTTGGTTGTTTATTGGCGACGTGTGTCTGTGTTCTATCTATTAGCCGTGTTGTAGTTCCTTTTAAAATGCAGAATATTGAAATTAAAGCGAATATGATTGCGCTGCGTAAAAGTGGACTTAATATTATAACACAAATATCTTATGAAACCGAACTTAATGTGAGTATTATGAATATGAGTTAATTATTTTTTCAAACATTTATTTTATTAAAATAGAACTGCTGATCCTTGTAGTTATTTTTTGAAACGTATTATAAGGTCTAAATAGATAAAAAAATTATAATTTCGAAGTGCTAGATTTTAAGTGATGATTATCTATTATGTAACATTTCTTTTTTCATTATAATTTTGTTTCTAAATCGTAGGTAATACTTATTCGTATTTTGCTAGTAGCCTAACAGTACTTCTTTTTTGTTTTAGAGAAATTACCTTCTGTGAGTCGGAGGGTCACTAAATAAGGAAGAGGGTAGCCTTGCCAGTCGAAAGCGACTGGTTATATACCAACGAGATATTTTGCCGAATTATTATTCGACACGTCTTTACGAACCGTTCGCCGTGCAAACAAAAACCAGCTCAAAAACCATAGTTGATTGAAAATCATAAACAAGAACGTTTATATTTTGCGATACAGCGATGGAAAGCAAGGAATTAGAAAATAAAAAAATATAAGTATATTAAATAAAAAATAGTAAATAATAATAAAATTATATTGTAGCATATTCGTAATAAGGATTATTTTGAGGTTTAGTTTCAATCTTCTTTTCGTAATGAAAATGAATGCTTAAGCTATAACCACAATAAGTCCTAAACTAGAAGTTTATTTATACTTTATAAAATTATAACGAATAAACATTTTGTAATCAGTTATAAAAGATTTTTATTCTTAACCCCATATTTCACTAACTATATAATAATAAAAACAATTATTATATTATTATTCTCGTTTATTAATTTATCGAATAATAAAAGAACAGATGAAGATAAATTTGTTGAAAAGAAAAAAAAACCCCATATCGAGATTTGAACCTAGAACCTAGTGTTTCTTTATCTTATACGTTACACTATGAGCTATTTGAACTTATTAAAACGCTATCAATTTTAGCAATCCTATGAACCGCCCAAGGTCATACGTAATTAGAAAGTGATATGTTTTTGTTTCGCTCGACACCAGTGTATAAATTCTGAGGTGTGCGTTCTGTGTTAATACACTTATACATACATATTAGGTACGGGTACGGCTTGTACTGCGCGTTCACAGCAAAACAATCCTTACCGTGCTACTCGACTTATGTCCCTAGATTGTACATATAGTTTTGATTTCGGAACATAAACGGTTTTTTGATTGCATTGACTTAGAAGTTTGATTTTTCCTTTACTTTAAGGGACTGCAGCCCTGAGTATTTGATATTAATTTCAACTTGATAACTCCACGCGTTCCTGAGAAAAAGGGTCTTGACTGACGGACAGACGGACAACGAAGTGATCCTATAGGTAAGTTTGGTTCCAGGACCCACGGACAATTAAGACCGCAAAATCAAATTTTCTTACGTTTTTAGCAATTTGCAGGTTAGTATCAGGTTGTAAGTATCTTGATCAAGATATGATCCGCGACTATAATAGATAAGTATTTACAGAATTATAGTAATTAGAATCATACGTAAGAAAAATTGAACTTCGCGGGCTACAACTGCGCATTCACCTTAAGGTAAATAAATTTTAGTTCATTTTTGGACCTAGGACAATTTTCAGACTATTTAAAAAAAGTGAAATATGGCCCGCGGATTGTTTTTGGCAGGAGTCTCTTTGATGAGATTAAAAAAAGCGCACATCTCCGACTAGTCAATAGTTACCTGTGGCGTTATCGCACTAGTGCAGTAACATAAAGTAAAAAGCACGCGTTTTTAATACACTGCATTATGGACCTAAAAGCGGTTCATTAAGAGCCACTTTACGAGCAAGTGTGTTGAAACGCATTTTATAAATGGGATATAATAAATGAAAGTGAAAATGTTTAGAGATTCTGCCTTATTGCCAGTATCATAAAAATAATTTGCACAATTTTATTTCAAACAGTTATATTTTATTCTTGGATCGTACTTTAGGTCACTTTAAAGCTGAGTACTTACTGTGTGCAATATTACATTTTACCAGTTTACGATAGAATAGAATAGAATACGCTTTAGCCTCTTTAGTCTTTTTTTTTTGCTCCTTTGCTCCTTTTTTTTTTCGATAGCCTACAATTTTAGCACTATATTATACTTAGTACTTTTCGAACAACTACACATTTGGGGTAATTATTTTACATTGGCAACACCTTTGTTTACATTTTTGATCTGGAATTCTATTTCCGAGCATTACACGAATACTTCAATTCGTTTGGCTGAAAGAGCAATACGCAATACGCCGAGTTGTTCGGTTTCTTTTTGTCACTCGTCCAAGGTTCAAACGAATCACAAACATTGGCGTAGTTTCGGTTTCAGCTAATGAATATGGGTTTCACGGTGAAACCCATTTTCATTTGTAAAAACATTTACAGATGTCTGGCAGACCTTAATTGGTAATTTTTTTGAAAGCATTTTTATCCAATGTTTCAACAATGTGATCAAAATGTAGGTATCACATTGTGAGTGACCGAATTTAGGACCGACCATAATGACTCTTCGTTGTGCTAATCGCAACTAACATGTACCATAGGAAACTACCATAAGATATGGTGACCGTTTTTTTGTATACACCCCGAGAAAAATACACAATCATAGAAAAAAATCCACGTGTATGCAAATGTGAATCATTAATACAGCCTAGAAATATTTAAGGGAAGCGTGAATAATTACTACAAGACTACAACAGTTCTCATAAACAGGCACTACACCTTCTTCGGAAACTTATTCTCCGAATGTTTTTAGTTCTGGTTCCCGCTATTGAGCGGGATAGTATAAAAATATCTTGTGTTTTACAAATCATGACTAAGAACATTCGAAGAATAAGTTCCTGAAGTAGGTCTAGTGCCATAGAGCGGAAGTAGTTCTTTATCTTGGAGTGGAATAGCCCACTCCTGGGCAAAGACCTCCCTCCACTCCTTCCATCTTTCGCGAGAATATTAAAGAAACTGAAATCAATCAAGCTATTCCGAAATATACAGAATCACCGTAATTTCACCTACCTACATATTACGAGTATTATGGCTGCAACTTTTTACCAAAGAAAATAAAGGCCACACTGATGCAAAATCAAAGGTAATAAATAAAAGTCTTTAGTAGAGCGAAGTGCCGGCTAGCACTTCAACATTTTCACAGAGTGACCGATCCATCATTACACGATGGCTGCATACACGCGTTGCCAATTATTAAACTATCTATGTCACACTCACGTAGATACGAGTATGTGGCGGACGCTATTTGGAGTACACGTGGCACTGCATCCAGTGAATATTCGTGAAAGTCATTGAAGGTTGAATCCCTTACACGCGCTTCCATTTTTTGGGAAATTCCTAGTTAGTTTTACATTAAATTTAAAGCTAATTTTCATTACCCCTAACAAACTCGGAAAAGCCAGTGGCTATGACTTCCTGCTCGTTCGTGCGCTTTGAAAATTCGAGCATCGTCTCACGGATTTTCGTGATGTTTGTTTTAATTCATAGATATTAAATATGTGGTCTGGCTAGGTTCTAGTTTTTATAGTGCGGGAACAGCTAGGTGTCAATAGATGTATTTATTTAACTCTTTTTGTTATTTATTTCAGATAGTCCCATGTAATAGGGGGCAACCCTATTGCCATCAACCGGGCACAAATCCAAACTCCGGGCTGCTACTGAGAAATTACTGATGGAAAAACCCAATAACACTGCCTAACTTGGGAATCGAACGCAGGAACTCATACTCAGCAGTAGCATTTGCGACCACTAGACCAACGAAGAGATGGCTATATCTTGCAGACTGATGAACTTCCCTAATGTCAAGGTCACGCGACCCAACAACAACATACATTTTGTAATACCTAGTTCTGTTTAATTTAGTCTGTTTGATTTTGTTTTAATTTAGTTTAAATAATTTATTAAGTTCTAACCAGTGCAACTTACACACACATACATACATACACACACCCTCATACACACACCCCCTCACACACACCCATACATACATACACACACACAACACACAAACATACACATTCACATAGTCTTTTAATACTACTTTTTGTTTTTTTTGTTAGTTACGACAACAATTTATGTGCATGCAGAGTTTGCCTATAAGTGATTGTTACACTTTATTCCGATTTTTTGCTTTTGTTTAAATGGCTTGTAATAGTGTATACAATTGTTGGTGAACCAAATAAAAAATAAATAAAAAATAAATAAATAAATACATTGAAAGGCCGGCCCGATTGAACCCTTCCTAGAACCGACCGCACTAAGCGCAGCGCTGTTCCGACGTGAACTTTTCCACGAACCATTTCAATTATGTTTTACGAAGCATCGAGAAATATTGGCAGAAGCCTATAAAAGCTATTTTTTGATAAAATTTTATAAATCAGCCATTATCTTTATAAATCAGCCATTATTATCTTCACAAAATGTTCGTTTCTTCATAAATATGCAATGTAGTTGTTTAGAATTATTTTCAATATGAATGTATATTGTGCATTCGTGCAAATAAATAGTCTATTATTTGAATACACACGTAATTACTGCATTGTTAATGATTTTCATAGATCACACGTGGCAATGTTTTCCTCTAAATATGTCGGAAACGTGACACTTTAGGGCACCATATTACGGGACATTTTTTGTTTGTGTGTGTTTGTGTCTTTCATGGTGCGCGGAAACACTGAAAAAAATCAAAATGGCGGTGGGTGGATACACCATAGAAAAACCGGCCAAGTGCGTGTCGGACCACGCACAATGAAGGGTTCGTAGTTGGAATGAATTTATCCCAAGAAAAAAATCACGTCTGTTATATGGAAACCCCCTTAAATATTTATTTTAATTTAATTATTTATTTTTAAAGTTCTGTGAATATTTCAAGCGTCTACCTGTTGCAGTTATTAATCTGTCAAGCTCCGCTAATGAGACACAATTGATTTTCTATTGTTTCGTGACTTATAGGTCACACGCGGAGCTTGAATCGAGCAAATAACGGCAAAAAATCACGTTTGTTGTATGCGAGCCCCCTTAAATACTTTTTTATTCTGTTTTTAGTATTTGTTGTTATAGCGGCAATAGAAATGCATCATCTGTGAAAATTTCAACTGCCCTGCTCTCACGGTTCATGAGATACCGCCTGGTGACAGACAGACAGACGGACAGTGGAGTCTTAGTAATAGGGTCCCGTTTTTACCCTTTGGGTACGGAACCCTAAAAATGTTCGAACCCCTGGACTTCGAAAAGTACCCTAGAGGTTTTATTTTATATACAGGCTTGTTCCCCCTTAATACGTGTGTGGGAGAGTGGAACTGAAATTAAACCCTAGTCTAAGTTGTTTATTTTGCATTAAGAACTTTACATTTGTCGGAATAAAGTCCAAAATACAGTAACTGGAGAACGTTTAGGATAGGTCTAAATTAGAAATCGTTGTGTAATAAGATGTTTTGTGTTTCATAAGTCTGCTAACTACATTTTATCCTGAGAATTTGAGCTTTCTAGCATTATCTAGACCGATGCTATGTGGGTATGAAAATACGACGAAAAGTTTAGTTAGCTAGTGTGGATGCTTATTGTTTTTGGTTCGTCTTAACGGAAGTACTACCGTGCCCCCAGATCCCCACATAACGTTTTACAGAGCAGTCCGATTTTGATAATTATTTTTTTATTGGAAATGGTATACCTCAAAGTTGGTCCCATATAAATTAAAAAAAAATATTCCAACCCTAAGGGTAGGAAAACAGGGGATGATTGATTGTTCACTCACTGATTGTAATGTATGACCACGCATAACTTTTTACAGAGTAGTCCGATTTTGATAATTCTTTTTTTATTGGATAGGGTATGCCTATGGTATGTATTTTTTACCAAATTTATATGGGACCAACTTCGAGGTATGCCTCGAAGTTGGTCCCATATAAATTTGGAAAAAAAATCGTACCCTAAGCGTGGGAAAATAGGGGTGGTTTATTATTCGTTCATAGATTTTAATGCTGAGTTGTGTATTACAATTAAATAAAAAAAGGCCTACCCATGTTGGTATACAAAGCCTGTTTTTTGTTAAGTATTTTATTATACAACAAATAATAGTTAAAGCAGGATTATATAACAGTTAATAACTAAAGTAAGGTAGGTAGGTAGCTATTTTAAAAGTAATCAAAAATTAAGCACGTAGTAGGTAATTAGTAAATTATAGCCTCAAAAAATAATAAAATAAAATTTTTTTAACAAAAAAAAAAAGCGGCGGCCAAGTGCGAGTCGGACTCGCCCATGAAGGGTTCCGTAGCAGCAAGTAACATAATATAAAAGTTCTTGTAGTTCGTTGTAACTTTGATCGATGTTTTAATAATAGTGTATTTTTTTTTATTAAGTGATTGATAAGTAAACATTATAATTAGGTACCTAAATGATGGGATTAGGTAAATTGCGGTTTACGATTTATGACGTATTAAAAAAAACTACTTACTAGATCTCGTTCAAACCAATTTTCTGTGGAAGTTTAAATGGTACATCATATATTTTTTTTAGTTTTATCATTCTCTTATTTTAGAAGTTACAGGGGGGGACACATTTTACCACTTTGGAAGTGTCTCTCGCGCAAACTATTCAGTTTAGAAAAAAATTATATTAGAAACGTCAATATTATTTTTGAAGACCTATCCATAGATCCCACACGTATGGATTTGATGAAAAAAAAATTTGAGTTTCAGTTCTAAGTACCTACAGGGAACCCCAAAGTTTATTGTTTTTTTTTTTCTATTTATGTGTGAAAATCTTAATGCGGTTTACAGAATACATCTACTTACCAAGTTTCAACAGTAGGTATAGTTCTTATAGTTTCGGAAAAAGTGGCTGTGACATACGGACGGACTGACAGACAGACAGACATGAAGAAATTATTTTGAATTAAGCTAACCTACTGGCATCATGATATGAATGACAAGTTCAAATTCATTCAAGAATCTCATTTGAATCACAAGTTTTTCTGATACAAGGCCACTTTATCGTAGTACATTTTTTTTCACAATGTGCTTTTAAAGTGAGAAATATTTTTTTGGTAACGCATTTAAAGAAAACAAAAATATTCATAACTTTTAAGGCAATTGAATTATGGCCATGCTGTAGAAATATTTTTTACTAGATATGACCTCCTATATCTCCCTGTTTCGTTTGATCCACTACTTTTTGGCCAGCCTGTATAAATAAAAATGAATCGCCGAAAGTATGTACGCGCATAACTTCCAAACGACTGCACCATATTGGATAATTATTTTTTTGTTGTGTTCGGTGTTGTCGGTGGTGTTGTGTTTGTATGAAAGAAAATTTCAGAAATTCGAAAAAAAATTACACCCGGGCGAAGCTGGGGCGGGCCGCTAGTTTAATATAAATGATAACTTAATCCATAATTTTTTTAAAGATTTTTTTTTTCTATAAAAGGGCTGTAACGGAATGCACGGGAGTATAGATTCTTTATAGAACCATATCTATTGTTTTCGCTAGATATAATTATAGCCTTTATTGATGATTGTGAGACGACAGATATTATTATGATTATACTGGCTATCATCAATAGCGATCTGTCTTTCACAGAAAATAGGTTATTGGGTTCGACCGTTAGTTGACAGTTTTAAGTAAAAATACCAGTTGATTAATGGACTGAACACGGATACTGCTTGATCAATGGTGTCGCTGTCAAAAGGGCAATCAGTCGCAAATAGCTTAGTAGAGCATTGATATTCTCAATAAGACTTACTCCAGGTTGTTTTTTTGCACAGCGGAACCAAGTTTTATAATTGTAAAATGCAATGCCAAGGCTTGTAAACAATGGAGGGAAACAATTTTCCTTTTCATTTACAAAATTAAATTCTTACTGTGAGCTCTTAAGTTTTGCAAGATGGAAGTTGTTGTGCGCGTTCCGCCTTCGGTTTGTGAAACTATTAAAGCTAAGGTGAAGTGCCTCTGCTGTATACTAGATTATTATGAATTTCCGTTCATTCACTTTTCTCACGAATAATGTTTATTTGGACTTAGTACATTATTCTACTATTTCACCCAAGGTTAACTGCATCTTGAGTAGCTTATACAACGATACACGCCACTGTATAGGCTCAAAATTATTATTCCAAAGCATTATTCATGTCGATAAACAATGCTTTGAAATAATAATTTCGTTTTACCCGAAACGGTGAAGGAATATTTGCTCGTGGTACCCCAAGGGGAACTAGACTGGGGGACCACGGACAAGTACCGAAAACATCGTGAGGAAACCGGCAAATCCTAGAACCAAAAATTCGAAGACATGTGACATCTACCAACCCGCACTAGGCCCACGTGGTGGACTACGGCCCCCTCCCTCTCACAGAGAGGAGTCCTGTGTCCCAGCAGTGGGAACATTATAGGCTGATTATGATGACCCGAAACCTCGTTTAAATCATGAATTATTAACTGACGACTCACTGAATATAAATAGGCAATGCAAAAAACTGAAAAGCGTATTCTTGTGAGTTGTACCCACCACAAAATCAAAAACAGCAAAACAATAAGCTATAGTTACTATTGTTTGTTTATTCAATTGATACTAGAGAAGTTACCTTACATCCAAGTCTAACTTCCGGAACACTTTCTCTGTGACCACCAGAAAAGCTTTGTTTGTGCACAACAATTACATCGACTTTCCTTCCTTTGAACATTCAATTGATTTAGCCGCAATACTTTATGCAATTGAAATTGGTATTATTGTATAAAACGGTTTCATTATGGCAATTACCATTTAATATCACATCGTTCGGTCTGATCCCTGAACCCCCCCTCCCCCCCACCCCCTTCTCGACTACGACTATTCTATGTCGACTACGTTTGTATTACCGCCGTATTAGTACAGCAGTAACTTGGAAATACCCTAAATATTCATCACTGAGTCCGCTTGCACACGTACCGGCTGCCGGGTACCCGGCGAAATAAAAGTTTTCCCTGCAAAGCCACCATCCGGGCCCGCTGGCTGCAGAATAACCAACACCCGGTATCCGGCCGCGAAACGGAAGGGCAAACTAATCGGCAGCTGGAATGTGTAAGGGCACCAAGGCTTACGTGACCGAGCACGAGTAACTGACGGCATATAGGTTCAAAGCACTTCAAGAGTAATTGAAATGGCCACACAGTCCACCGACTGAGGATTATTGATTGCTTTCTTGCTGCTGACTGGTCATTACTGGTTTAAGTATTCATGTGAATGCATGCATTCGTTACAAACTGACGGGTTTCAGTGAATGGTTATTGAACTACACCTCCCCTTTCAGTTCGTGGGATGCTGAATAAATTATGAAAATAAAAGTTTGGATGAGTTTTGCTATTATTTATTTAGTTTTCGCCTTTGAAGTTAGTAGTCGTACGTCATACGCCTTTTGAAACTGTGACTTCGGCTACATGCATTGAAACAGTTTTTTTATTCAAAATATCGTATTTTCTGTTTTTTTCTAAAATTTCTTGTAAATATGTCTTAATATGAAAGATTTAGAAATAGACTAGGATTAATTTTCATTAGTACCTACTAAATAAATAATAAAGTGCTTATACTAGGCAGTGGAGATTAAATTTAGAATTCTCATACAAAAATTACCTACATAACTCTCACAGCATTATTTTTTATGACATACTTAGATATAAGCCAAGGGGCTCGTGCTCGTAATAACAGCCGCACGGGTCGATCGAGGTTAAACTACCCCCCTCCGTGTCTCGGAAAGCACCCAGCAGTCACACCTGTCATTCGTAGGAAGGCCTACATTGACATTGATTTTAAGTTAGACAACCAGTCATAGCAAGAGATCCGTTTTACCCAGTAACTGGGTTATGGAGGTCAGATAGGCAGTCGCTCCATTTAAAATACTGGTATTCAGCTGAATCCGGTTAGACTGGAAGCCGACCCCAACATAGTTGGGAAAAGGCTAGGCAGATTGATTGATTTAGGTACAGGCCTAAGCCTTACAAGTAGGTAGGTATGCCGCGAAGATGCCTAACAACAAAAGGACCTAGGCTTGCACATTGATTGTACCCTGAACTGGAGGACTCAAGTCGCTAGGGTGAGCCAGAAGGTTATTGGAACGCTGCGGGCTCTATACCGTTTGAAAAATTTATTACCTTTAAGTACGAAAGCAATGCTTGTGCAGTCCCTTATTTTCCCTATCATCGATTATGGTGATGTGTGCTACTATGACCTGAATGCAGATCTCCTCAACAAACTTGACCGTCTTCTCAATAATTGCATTCGATTCGTTTTCAATCTGCGTAAATATGATCATGTCTCTGCGCATCGGTCGCTTCTAAAGTGGTTGCCCATACGCCAGCGCAGAGAGCTAAGGGCGCTGACCACCTTGTTCTCTTTTCTTGATTCTCCGTCTTCCCCTGGTTATCTAGCCCCTCACTTTCAGTACATTTGCGCGAACCACAATAAAAATCTGCGTTCATCACACAATCGTCTTCTCCAATGTCCCACTCACCGCACAGACTTCATTCACTCTTCCTTCTTCGTTCAGTCTATCTCTCTGTGGAATGCGCTCCCCCAGGAAATCAGGATGGCTACCAACCGATTATCCTTTAAAGTTAAGGTTCGTGAGCACATTCGCAAGAAGCTGGCAGTATCATCACAACGGTAATTATTTTCTCATTGTTTGTCTTATTTCTTTTTATTTTAGTAAGTATATTTGTGTATTTATGTTTATTTATTTATGCTTATATTTATATGTAGTATGTAGGTATATATTATATTCATAGTTTTAATAAGTTTATATGTATTATGCGTATCTTTATATTTAAAATATTTATTCCTCAATGTTCAGGATTGCACCTACCACTGTTTGTCTCTGCATCACCCAAAGGTTGACTGGTAGAAAATGCCTATGGCATTAAGTCCGCCTCTGTACATTTGTGCTTAAAGTATTAAATAAACAAAAATTGTATTTTATTTACATAGCTATACATAGGTATTAAATATTTTCCAAAAAAAATCATTGCAAGGAACGATTATTTAGGGAACGATTCTAATGCCGAAAATGTAGTTTTTAGAATTTGGTTGTCTGAATGTATGTTCCATCACACAAATACTACCGGATAGTTACTGTCCATCTATTTACTACTCTGTCAAAAAAGTACCGGGAAAAGATCAATAATACACAAAATGTTAGATCATTCTTCCAAATTTATTTTATCGCCTTCAAAGTATGCTCCGAATAATCCAACCATCAAAACATTTTTAAACGCTTTTTCCGGAATTGAGTTTAGTTCTCGCCGCGAATTCTCCTTTATGTCTTCTACCGAATGAAAACGGGTGCCACGAAGTGGTCTTTTGAGTTTAGGAAAAAGAAAGAAGTCGGCTGGAGCCATATCTGGTGAATAAGCTGGTTCACAATGTTGGCCTTGTCCGAAGGCGCATTATCGTGGTGCAAAATCCAACAATTTTCTTTCCACAAATCTGGCCTTTTTGCGGCGTTTACGAGAGCAAATTCGAATATTTGATCTTTTAAGCACCGCATAACGCTCAAATAATATACTTTGTTTATCGTTTGACCTTCCGCTAAGAATTCCGAGTGCACAACACCGCGATAGTCAAAGCTTTTGATCGACTTTGGCGTGGTTTTTTCGGTTTCGGTTCAGTTGGCAGGCGCCACTTCGAAGCTTGTTGACTAGTTTGCATGTCAAACTCGTAAACCCACGGCTCGTCACCAGTAACAATGCGTTTCATGAATGTTGGGTCGGAATTGCATTTCTTCAGCGACTCTTATGCGATTGAGTTTTTGGAGAAAATTCAGGTTTTTTAGACTAGCCGAGCGGCAACATGTTTCATACCCAAGTGTTTATTTAAATTATTTAAAACATAGAAATGTCATATATCTATGATTTAAAATGATACGGGTCGACTCGTGAGACACAGAAAGTTTGTCTCTTTCAAACTTGAATTAGGATTTTCAGTCAATATTTCCTTCACTTTTGAGATGTTAACTTCAGTTGAAGACGTTGATGGCCTACCAGGGCGAGACAAATCTTCTAGCATATCTCGACCGCGTTTGAACGCTTTGTACCACTCGTAAGCACGTGTTTTTGATAAAGTCGATTCACCGTAATTTTCTTGTAACATTTTCAGTGGAAACATTGGAGATGCAAAATTAAAGACAAACTCTTTGTTCGATGTCTTTTTTGCAATACACACTAGGTATGATCTACGCGCCAAAATGGAAAACAGTTGTGCCAATCTAAAAAAAAAATTGAATTTGGAAACATAAACAAATCATCCATTCCCGATACATTTTTGACTGAATGTATATAAAATTCAAAGTCCGGACTGACTGATATATCAACGCACAGCCTAAACCGCTAGTCCTATAGACATGACATTTGGTGGGTGTGTTCTTGGTGGTGTGTTCTTTGTCTGGCATTAATGCTTAAATGAACCTTTTTGGCGCAGCCTTGAGGCACACACTATTGTTATTTGTTTTTTTTTTTTTTTTTTTTGTTAATTTTGCATTTTGTGTTTCACGAACTGTGTTCAAATAAACTTTTTTCTTTCTTTGTGAAGAGTAGGTATCCACTAAGAAACGGTTTTTCAAAATTCCACCCTTAAGAGGGTGAATGGGGGAGGGTTTAATTTTACGCGGACGAAGTCGCGGGCAGAAGCTAGTAGGAAATATAAGAATAAAGGTCTCCCATACAAGCTTGGCCCAGAAATGGACACAAATAAAACAAAATGTACTATGAAGCAATAATATTTTTGTTCGTCGTAAAACTTTGTGAAGGGCCACTAGACCCTTCCCAAATATAATGACTTCAAACCTGCAAAACAAAAAATTACCTGTCGACCGCGGAGTAATCCACTGTCTTCCAACAGATTTAATTTCACTCAAATCTAACGACTGTTGCTATGCTATGCCCCAGTTTATAGAACGTTGGATCTTCGTTGGAAATCAGGCAAAATCAGAGAGGGCCAAGATGCGAGTTATAGGAGTTGTTATTGGAGCCGATGTTAACTGCAATGCGAAGATCTATAGTCCAAGAAAGGCGAAGTCACTCAAAAATGCAAAAAGACACCTACGAGTAAAAACACAGCCAATGATATTTTTGAAGAAATCACACCAAAACATTAATGATGCTGTCAAACACGGCGACAGAGAGTTATAAATAAAATAAAAGTCACCAAAGCTACCGGACTTCGACACTTCAAACCTTACATCTTGGTCAACATTTATGGCTATAGTATAATATTATGTGACAACCTCACAACTAAATGGTAGTTCCATCGACACACCAAAGGGTTTTAGCGTTTAAATAACCTTAGTACTTAAAGAGTACCTTTAATGTGAATATTAACAAAGTTTATCGCGTAAGTTTTAATGCCACATATTACTATAACGCAGATGGATCAGTAGCATTATGCGGTGATATTGTACTGATATTACACATACATGTTAAAATCATAATATTAACCTTACCTTACAAAAGCATAGTCGGGTAAATAATGTATTTCTTGCACGCCAGCAGTTACTTCATAATAGGCAACAAAAAAAGAGTTTGTTCTTCCAGTTTATGTACATAATAATCTAGCTTTCATAACAAATGGAAACCTATTATCCGTAAGAAATACAAACTTGCACCAGCTCCTTTTAAGGGGGTTGGATGGAGAATTCACAAATTTCTTAAGATTGTTATTGTTTGTGTGCAAATCCTAGCCTGCACATCAAATTTTAGCTTTCTAGAACTTCAGAAGTGCCCTTAGAGGTTTTTATGAGTGAGTTAATACCAGTGACGAGATCGGCGTATTTTAGGAATTAATAAAATCCAAAGTATAAAAGCTTCACAAATGAAACTTAGTGTGTTTTATGTCTGCTAACTTTATCTTATTCTCAGAATTTGAGCTCTCTGGCGTTATATTCAGGTCGAATCTGTAAGGGTTTGAAAATACAACGAAACAGTTTAAGAAAAGGTGAGTAGAGCCTTTGTTTCTGGCTATTCTTTGTGGGGGCATACCGTACCCCAGCTTAGTAACATTGTTTTATAATCTAAATATGTATTATTGACTCTTTTTTTAATAAGAATCACGTCTGATTATTTGGGTTCATATTCATGAGTAGCTTTTCATTTGGATCCGGAAAACACAGTCCTACTGTTTTTACGGCCAAACTTCAGTAGGTACCTAATTAACTAGAACGAAATAAAGAAGTACTAATTATGTTATATTCTCACCCCCTTACTAATAAACGTTGTATAGCGTCTTTATAGTTACACAACGCTTTATCTTCTTCTTTCGAAAGTCAAATTACTGACGATTGAAAGAGAGAAATCGGTGTGTAATTATTCATCCGATATAATACGTTTATTAGTAAGGGGATAGTCTGTAGGCTAGTACATAATCTAGTAGCTGGATGGATTATAAATAACAAGCCATAATTACTGCTAAACAAGTTTTTTACTAAGGCAACTGTTTGTTATTTATCAAAAATCAGAGCTGCATAATATTGTTTTTAAAACTATTTGGAAGACCGCGAAAGTATAGGTATTTACACCAACTCTTTTAAAAAAGTGTGCTGCCTACACGTGCGGCGTTGGACATTTTGTAAGTTAACGTTTGAAATGAATTTAAAACGAAACGAACGAACGAAATTTAAAAGAGTTTCCGAGACACAAAATAATTGCGTTTCGCGTTAGCTTTTTTATATTTACGTCATTTAAATCATATTTTTCACACTCGTGTGGCTTACAGTAGTCTTTTCTTTTCTTCATGTCAGCGTGAAAATTTCAAGAATAATAGTGGACACATATGAAAGTCGGAAAAGTTAGTGGCGCAACTGACTGCCTAGAGTATGCCGGACAACCAAGTAACTGAATTGCACCTCAGGTATCTTTAGTCTTATGACTACTAACTACTAAGAAAAGAAGAGAAGTAGGTACTTAAACTGTTTGCACAAAATTCATCAAACTTTTCTTAGGTCTACAATTCCTATGAATTTTCATTCTTACGAAGGAACAATACTATTAGGGTAGGAGCTAGTCCGAATACTTGCAACTGCTTGTTTCATACTACGTCAAAAAATATATAAATAAAGCACGCACTATGCACGGTTTGTAATAATTGAAATCGATCACGCACATTTAATTAACTACACCTGCAGTTCTAACATGACACACGCGACAATTACTCACTCTCGCGTCGAAAATATTTGTCTATTTTTTAATTTTTTCTCGTTTCCCGCGAGCGCTGCCATACAAAATTCTCCACTCGCTCTGTCAGACTTAATATTTTCTCAACAAACCCGAAAGGTGAACGTCCACTGGCCCGCACCGGCTGCAACCCACGCACGGCACGCAACGGAATTTCGTTTGCTTTGTATGAAATTCATAGTAATCTGTGATGACGTCCACAATCGGTACCGCCCGCACCGAGCGAATTATTATGGATAAAAATGCGTTGCGTGCCGGTGACGTCAAAATATGGATTAAGTAGTTCACCACCTTCGTCGGTCACTGCCACAGCACGTTGTGATGTTTAAGATTGAGGTGAGAACCGCCAAAAACATTGTGATGGATGACTCACTTTTTATTCTATTAGTAGAAAGATATTATTTTGAAGAATCGTATAATCTGAACCATCCACAATATTTTTGTAAACAAGAGATAATCTCCACATACAGTAGACGCATGCCTTCGGCAAATCAAAGTCAAAGTCAAATCGTTTATTTGAAATAGGCACATAAAAGGCACTTTCGAACGTCATTTACCACTATTCCAAATTATTATTTTAAAATGTTTTACAAGGTTTTGTGTACATTCATTATATAATTTTAAGTGAAGACAATGCACCTAGAATAAAATTACTCTACCACAAACGATAAAAAGAATTAAAAATAAAGCAATGACAGGTAAATCAATTATGTAATAGATAAATGGTGCTCACATATTTACAAATATTGTAAAAGTAGATGATTTTCCTAGAATTTTAACAAGTGTGTGAGTTATAGACAGTAGGTAGTCACAGAACTAAAAATCATTGTCATCAAAAGGAGATGGGTACCGGTCCCATACAAGCTTGGCCCAGAAACGGACACAAATAAAACAAAACGTATTATGAAGCAATAATAGTGTTTCAAAACCCTGTTACATATTTTTTGAACGTCGTAAAACTTGGTGAAGGGCCAGACCCTTCCCAAATCCGATGACTTCAAGCCTGTCAAAAAAATTAAATTCTAACCTGTCGATCACGGAATAATCCACTGTCTTCCAACAGATTGAATTTCACTAACGACTGTATAACGAATGATTCACTTGCTATGCCCCAGTTTATAGAACGATGGATCTCCGTTGAAAACCATGCAAAATCAGAGTTGTCCGAGATGCAAGTTATAGCTATTGTTATTGTAGCCGAGGTAAACTGCAATGCAAAAATCCATAGTCCCAGAAAGGTCACTCAGAAATCCCAAAAAGATAACCAGAAACACATGCAACGATATTTTTGAAAAAATCACAAGAAGTCACAACAAAACATTCATGATGCTGTCACACGCGGCATCACAGAGCTATAAATAAAATAGAAAGCATCAAACAAGGGTTATTTTTTAGCGCATGTCTTTGTATGAGACAAAGTTATACTCTAAGTTTTATAGTATTCTTTATTCTTTCCTAGCATCCAGGGGAGCAATTTTCGGAGTTTTAAGAACTTTCACAGTCTGATCATCTGTCAAAGATACGTCTAATTTCCCTACATTTTTGACGAGTTTTTGACATTTGTTTGTCGCCGAGATGAGACTGCGACTAGATTTTTACGTTTTTAATCACGAGAATTGGCCTTCAGATGTCTGTCTGTATGCATTGTACTGATTTATATTTCGTTAGGATTGTGCGTAACGCACGTCAGTCTCAATCGCAATCCGTAGGATTTTGAAAGAGTAGGTACTTGAATCAAAATAATAATCTTTTAAATTGAAATATTTTCTGCAAAGATTTGCCAACTAACGAACGCTGTGGTGGGTTTTCAAATATTATCAGTTATTTTTTAAATATTATTAACTTTTTGTCCGTACTAGGCAAGACAAAATTCATGTCCTTTAAAAAATATACCTACAATTAAATTAACAACCAGCACTGCGATTCTGTAACCATCTCGCCGTGAAAACTTAGGCGAAGTGAGCGTGGAGTGAGCTGTCAGTGTCATTCCACCTGATACTAGGGATTGACCAGCATACATTTACAATCATAATCGAGATTTTAATAATATTTTTTATGTTAATTCTATTTTTTTCCTAGACTGACTAGTCAATATAGCCTGAGGCGTGAGCGCGTCACGAACTAACAGTAAATAAAATCTGTGGTGTCTGGGAGAAACCTGTTAAGTCCAAAAACGTATTTTTTCAGTATAAGACTTTTAAGGTTCAAGTTTAATTTATAAATCAGTTAGGTAACGTAGAAAAAGCCAACCACCGCTACGATTCTCCCACTCCTATGATAGTTACACTTATCAGCAATAGACCAAAATAAAATATGATTTTTTTTAATAACAACATAGTAGCAAACTAAAAAATTACGAAAATGGATTCACGTTAGACTAATGAAAATACGCATCGACATTGTTTGTTAGTTTGAGCGATGGTAGATCGAGTCTAGTAAAGACTAACAACGCTAATCTATTCAATTAGAAGAGATAGCCTAGTGTGTCAAGTCACCGAGTGCTAACGGTGTGCCTTGCTGACGCGTGACGGACCATGGTTAGACTTTAACCCCACGTAGTTTGTGTGGCGTGATCACTTCACTAGAACTAGTTACTAGTTAGACTGGAAGCCGACCCCAACATTGTTGGGACGCCTTACAAGTTAAATAAGTAAGAACAAATCTCCAATGTGATAATGACACAGTGACTAACGCGCAAGCGCGGCGTGATCTTATCACTTCACCCGATTCACGCCATTAAATGTCATGGGTCGCGTGAAGTGATCACTTCACCCGATTCACGCCATGAAATGTCATGGGTCGCGTGAAGTGATCACTTCACGCGACCCATGACATTTAATGGCGTGAATCGGGCGAAGTGATAAGATCACGCCGCGCTTGCGCGTTAGTCACTGTCATTATCACATTGGAGATTTGTTCTTACTTATTTAACTTGTAAGGCGTCCCAACAATGTTGGGGTCGGCTTCCAGTCTAACCGGATGCAGCTGAATACCAGTATTTTACATGGAGCGACTGCCTATCTGACCTCCACAACCCAGTTACAGGGTAATACGATACCCCTTGGTAAGACTGGTTGTCAGACTTTCGGGCTTCTGACTACCCGTAACGACTGTCAAAGATCCACGAATGACAGCCGGGACCAACGGCTTAAGGTGCTTTCCGAGGCACGGAGGGGTCTCAGTATGTAAAGATGGTCACCCATCCTCAGACTAACCGCGGCAAGCGTAGCTTAACCTGATTGATCGATCTGTGCGGCTGTTATTATTTAGCCACAGACCCCTCTACGCGTGCAAATATATTATTGTAAATAGATACCTACTTAGGTAACTCGCCGATGCCACTATTAAAAGAACATTAATCAAATAATATTACAAAATTCAACGGTTCAATCGACACTCGCTCAGCTCGCAATCAGTGTCTCCCGTAAAAATAACTAAGACCCGTATTTTTTATGCTAGTAACCCTTAAATGAAGAAGTGGTTGGTGGCAACCCTACGCCGAAGTGATGTTGCTATGGGTTACGAGATTCTTGGAAGTGAACTCGTAATTCACTTCCAAGAACTACTACATTCCGAATTGCACTGTAATCGTTTACAGCTTGCTTACACTTTGACCCCAATTATTCTGTATGGTATAAATTACCTATTATTCCCCGCATAATCTTACCACGCCGTACGGTTGTCAAACGTGGTATTTTGACAGTTCAAACCGGTTTCGTTCATTAAATTGTGTCATAGAGAATACGTAATAGCAGATATGTCGTGATTACACAGGTAAGGAATTGATGTGGTTTCGAAGTAAAGAATCATTAAGTGGGTCATATTGAATTAGGGCCCTTTTTCCGAATTAGCGTGAGCGCGATAACGATGTCCCGTAAGTCGACATAGATGACGTCATGGCATGCGCCATCTTCCGATAACGGCGACCATGCCCTAAATTAATAATTACCACCGCGGGCGCTGTCACAAATGAATGACAGCCTGTTGTGCTGTTTTGTTTTGATTCGCATCATAATATAATATTGCCTTTAAACTAACGTGGCATTTTTGAAATTGTGCTTCCGCCAGTACAGTCGCCACCTTAACAAAGAAGAAGAAATTCGTGGTGTATACACAAATAAATACTATAATCCAACCATCCAACCATTAGTACCTATTCAAGTGAATATAGTTTAGCTGCCATAATAGTGATTTATCTAAATCGGAACGCTAATTACTTATGTGAGCGCTGTGCCGAGCCATAACTCCCGCCGCGCATGCGCGTTAGGTATCAAACAATTTTTTTTTAATATCCAAGTGAGCGCTGTGGGTGATGATGGCTTAATTCGGAACAAGCCATAATTCACGCGCATGCGCGGCGTGAGACTCACGCCGTGAGTCACGCCGCGCATGCGCGTTAGACGCAAATCATCTAACAGGTCGAGGCTAAAAAACATAAAATTTGGGGACTTCGAACATTCAAACTCCACCACATGGGGAGTGAATAATACATCATTTAATTATTTGACGAATTCATCCATTGTCCAAGTTAAATAAGTAGTGGTAATGAATTTTTTTGATATCTAATGTCGAAGTTTCGCGCCAATCGTGCGTGTTTACATTTTTACTTTTCACAAATTTCACACACACACATGTAGATAAGATTTAAAATGAGACAAATATTATTGAAAATATTATGAACGACACGAAAATGCCCAAATCTTAACGTAATATTAAAACACAGGTCCAATAACACTTATTATTCATTACCACTACTCAATTTGTGTTCAAAATCGCCGTCCATTATTGTTTTTTTTTATCGTAATGATGTGCGAAAGCGACAATGCTAAACGATTTTTTTTTTATTTCGATTGACTCGGGTAATTAATAAAATATGTCGAATATCGGAAATCGATACTCGGAAATTGAAATAAAATTATTTTAAACATTAAAAACAATAAGCATTGTTAATAATAATGACTTATGCTTTTCAATGTAATTTTAATAGTTTTTTGGACATTATATTGAAACTGAGTCAATACCTGAGGAGTGAGGACCTTTGACCATAGTCATTTATTGAACTTCGCGCCGAATTGTTTCTATATTTGAATATTTATCTTCGGAATGCGCTCGCCGCTTAATTTTTTTTTTATTTATTGTACAATTATTTATTTTTGATACTTTCTAATAGTTTGCTACAGAATGCCCAGTATACATTTTTTTAGGTAGGCTTAGCAAAAGATACGGAATGATGATTATTAATTGTATAAATTGGGTATTCCGCAATCACTTTACATTTCAATATGTTTTGTTAGTTGTATGAGCTTGTTAGTTTTTGTTTCTATTAGTTTACTTGAGTAATAAATTGTTTTTTTTTTTTTTGTGGTAGGTTACCAAAGAAATTTAAAAAACTGACCATGTTTATATCGGACCACGCACAGTCGGCACATTGAAAGGTTCCGTAGTTGGGTTGAATATGTACGCATGCAAAATGCACATAATTAATTTGATCAACTGCAAATATGTTTGTATTTCATAAACTCGTCATTCATAAGTTCATAACGTACCCATAAATTAAAGTGCCGACCAGAAAAGAAAAGTACTGTTTTCTTATGGGGAATAACATCTTGAGCATTTTTTACTATTACAGCGAAAGTCTGCAATTAACCCCTTGGCTGCTATTTGAGATTGAAAATGCCAAAAATCTTATTTTTATAACAACTGTTTTAAGCATAACTTTTAAAAAATACCAACTTTAAATTGAATATAACATCCCGAACATGTTTTAACTACCTATACCTAGCTTTGAAATTATATAAAATTTTCAATAGAATTAACATAAAAAATATGATTAAAATCTCGATTATGATTATAAATGTTTGCTTGGTCAATCCCTAGCATCAGTGGGATGACACTGACAGCTCACTCCACGCAAGTTTTCACGGTGAGATTTTTACAGAATCGACATGCAGCACTGCGATTCTGTAACCATCTCGCCGTGAAAACTTAGGCGAAGTGAGCGTGGAGTGAGCTGTCAGTGTCATTCCACCTGATACTAGGGATTGACCAGCATACATTTACAATCATAATCGAGATTTTAATAATATTTTTTATGTTAATTCTATTTTTTTCCTAGACTGACTAGTCAATATAGCCTGAGGCGTGAGCGCGTCACGAACTAACAGTAAATAAAATCTGTGGTGTCTGGGAGAAACCTGTTAAGTCCAAAAACGTATTTTTTCAGTATAAGACTTTTAAGGTTCAAGTTTAATTTATAAATCAGTTAGGTAACGTAGAAAAAGCCAACCACCGCTACGATTCTCCCACTCCTATGATAGTTACACTTATCAGCAATAGACCAAAATAAAATATGATTTTTTTTAATAACAACATAGTAGCAAACTAAAAAATTACGAAAATGGATTCACGTTAGACTAATGAAAATACGCATCGACATTGTTTGTTAGTTTGAGCGATGGTAGATCGAGTCTAGTAAAGACTAACAACGCTAATCTATTCAATTAGAAGAGATAGCCTAGTGTGTCAAGTCACCGAGTGCTAACGGTGTGCCTTGCTGACGCGTGACGGACCATGGTTAGACTTTAACCCCACGTAGTTTGTGTGGCGTGATCACTTCACTAGAACTAGTTACTAGTTAGACTGGAAGCCGACCCCAACATTGTTGGGACGCCTTACAAGTTAAATAAGTAAGAACAAATCTCCAATGTGATAATGACACAGTGACTAACGCGCAAGCGCGGCGTGATCTTATCACTTCACCCGATTCACGCCATTAAATGTCATGGGTCGCGTGAAGTGATCACTTCACCCGATTCACGCCATGAAATGTCATGGGTCGCGTGAAGTGATCACTTCACGCGACCCATGACATTTAATGGCGTGAATCGGGCGAAGTGATAAGATCACGCCGCGCTTGCGCGTTAGTCACTGTCATTATCACATTGGAGATTTGTTCTTACTTATTTAACTTGTAAGGCGTCCCAACAATGTTGGGGTCGGCTTCCAGTCTAACCGGATGCAGCTGAATACCAGTATTTTACATGGAGCGACTGCCTATCTGACCTCCACAACCCAGTTACAGGGTAATACGATACCCCTTGGTAAGACTGGTTGTCAGACTTTCGGGCTTCTGACTACCCGTAACGACTGTCAAAGATCCACGAATGACAGCCGGGACCAACGGCTTAAGGTGCTTTCCGAGGCACGGAGGGGTCTCAGTATGTAAAGATGGTCACCCATCCTCAGACTAACCGCGGCAAGCGTAGCTTAACCTGATTGATCGATCTGTGCGGCTGTTATTATTTAGCCACAGACCCCTCTACGCGTGCAAATATATTATTGTAAATAGATACCTACTTAGGTAACTCGCCGATGCCACTATTAAAAGAACATTAATCAAATAATATTACAAAATTCAACGGTTCAATCGACACTCGCTCAGCTCGCAATCAGTGTCTCCCGTAAAAATAACTAAGACCCGTATTTTTTATGCTAGTAACCCTTAAATGAAGAAGTGGTTGGTGGCAACCCTACGCCGAAGTGATGTTGCTATGGGTTACGAGATTCTTGGAAGTGAACTCGTAATTCACTTCCAAGAACTACTACATTCCGAATTGCACTGTAATCGTTTACAGCTTGCTTACACTTTGACCCCAATTATTCTGTATGGTATAAATTACCTATTATTCCCCGCATAATCTTACCACGCCGTACGGTTGTCAAACGTGGTATTTTGACAGTTCAAACCGGTTTCGTTCATTAAATTGTGTCATAGAGAATACGTAATAGCAGATATGTCGTGATTACACAGGTAAGGAATTGATGTGGTTTCGAAGTAAAGAATCATTAAGTGGGTCATATTGAATTAGGGCCCTTTTTCCGAATTAGCGTGAGCGCGATAACGATGTCCCGTAAGTCGACATAGATGACGTCATGGCATGCGCCATCTTCCGATAACGGCGACCATGCCCTAAATTAATAATTACCACCGCGGGCGCTGTCACAAATGAATGACAGCCTGTTGTGCTGTTTTGTTTTGATTCGCATCATAATATAATATTGCCTTTAAACTAACGTGGCATTTTTGAAATTGTGCTTCCGCCAGTACAGTCGCCACCTTAACAAAGAAGAAGAAATTCGTGGTGTATACACAAATAAATACTATAATCCAACCATCCAACCATTAGTACCTATTCAAGTGAATATAGTTTAGCTGCCATAATAGTGATTTATCTAAATCGGAACGCTAATTACTTATGTGAGCGCTGTGCCGAGCCATAACTCCCGCCGCGCATGCGCGTTAGGTATCAAACAATTTTTTTTTAATATCCAAGTGAGCGCTGTGGGTGATGATGGCTTAATTCGGAACAAGCCATAATTCACGCGCATGCGCGGCGTGAGACTCACGCCGTGAGTCACGCCGCGCATGCGCGTTAGACGCAAATCATCTAACAGGTCGAGGCTAAAAAACATAAAATTTGGGGACTTCGAACATTCAAACTCCACCACATGGGGAGTGAATAATACATCATTTAATTATTTGACGAATTCATCCATTGTCCAAGTTAAATAAGTAGTGGTAATGAATTTTTTTGATATCTAATGTCGAAGTTTCGCGCCAATCGTGCGTGTTTACATTTTTACTTTTCACAAATTTCACACACACACATGTAGATAAGATTTAAAATGAGACAAATATTATTGAAAATATTATGAACGACACGAAAATGCCCAAATCTTAACGTAATATTAAAACACAGGTCCAATAACACTTATTATTCATTACCACTACTCAATTTGTGTTCAAAATCGCCGTCCATTATTGTTTTTTTTTATCGTAATGATGTGCGAAAGCGACAATGCTAAACGATTTTTTTTTTATTTCGATTGACTCGGGTAATTAATAAAATATGTCGAATATCGGAAATCGATACTCGGAAATTGAAATAAAATTATTTTAAACATTAAAAACAATAAGCATTGTTAATAATAATGACTTATGCTTTTCAATGTAATTTTAATAGTTTTTTGGACATTATATTGAAACTGAGTCAATACCTGAGGAGTGAGGACCTTTGACCATAGTCATTTATTGAACTTCGCGCCGAATTGTTTCTATATTTGAATATTTATCTTCGGAATGCGCTCGCCGCTTAATTTTTTTTTTATTTATTGTACAATTATTTATTTTTGATACTTTCTAATAGTTTGCTACAGAATGCCCAGTATACATTTTTTTAGGTAGGCTTAGCAAAAGATACGGAATGATGATTATTAATTGTATAAATTGGGTATTCCGCAATCACTTTACATTTCAATATGTTTTGTTAGTTGTATGAGCTTGTTAGTTTTTGTTTCTATTAGTTTACTTGAGTAATAAATTGTTTTTTTTTTTTTTTGTGGTAGGTTACCAAAGAAATTTAAAAAACTGACCATGTTTATATCGGACCACGCACAGTCGGCACATTGAAAGGTTCCGTAGTTGGGTTGAATATGTACGCATGCAAAATGCACATAATTAATTTGATCAACTGCAAATATGTTTGTATTTCATAAACTCGTCATTCATAAGTTCATAACGTACCCATAAATTAAAGTGCCGACCAGAAAAGAAAAGTACTGTTTTCTTATGGGGAATAACATCTTGAGCATTTTTTACTATTACAGCGAAAGTCTGCAATTAACCCCTTGGCTGCTATTTGAGATTGAAAATGCCAAAAATCTTATTTTTATAACAACTGTTTTAAGCATAACTTTTAAAAAATACCAACTTTAAATTGAATATAACATCCCGAACATGTTTTAACTACCTATACCTAGCTTTGAAATTATATAAAATTTTCAATAGAATTAACATAAAAAATATGATTAAAATCTCGATTATGATTATAAATGTTTGCTTGGTCAATCCCTAGCATCAGTGGGATGACACTGACAGCTCACTCCACGCAAGTTTTCACGGTGAGATTTTTACAGAATCGACATGCAGTTCGATTTTGTCTAGAATAATAAAGCCGAAGAGTTTCTTTGTTTGAACGCGCTAATCTCAAAATCGAAAACGAAGTGATAGTGCGGGCAGGTGATGCGATGCAACGGGGTGGGTCAGGGATACAAGAACTTTCACGCGGACGAAGTCGCGGGCCGAAGTTAGTAATAATATATTTATGCTCGTGACTGTACTATCGACAAGGGACCCGTTCCAAAAATCGGGCCCTACTGAATATTTTTGGGAGTTGCAGCAAGCAGGTCTTTAGGAACTGCAGTGAATGCGGCGGGGGCACGTTTGCCCAACCCATCCACGCATCTCCACTTACCTTGGTTTTACTAGTGCTTGACTGCCTGTGATTAATTTTGCTGCATGTAATCAATACCTAAATCTGTTTCATCTCCCAAAAAGATAATTTTAAAATGAAAAGGTATAAACGACAGAGTTGAGAATTAAAAAAAAACGGTGAACTTGTAATCGCTAAAAGAACCCAGTTCTCATTACAACGACGTTAACTCTGTACATATCAAAAGGGAACAGGCAAATGTTTGAGGATTAGGAATGTTAGCATACACTCGCAACGCAGAGCATGCGTGTAAAATTAATAACAAAAATCTGGTTCCATATGGTAAAACCGACGTTATCTCATTGAAAATAGAGTATACATTTGCCCGTACCAGACAATCTACGAAATGCTTGTACTATCTTGAATGTCATCGCGCACAACTTTGAAAGTAAACAAAATAAATTTTCTTTTATGAGACAAAAAAACATCTGCGTCTTTAAATTGTTTTTAAACGTGGATCATTTATACCACATTCTATACTTAACAATGTTTTATGTTTTTTTTTGTAATTTTTGCATTTGTCCTATGTGTTATGGTGCAGGACTGCTACTGGCGCTACATTTTGTCAATGAATAAGCGAATTTTAAACTTGTCTTCAGGCAGCTGTTGTCCAGTTGTTAACTAACGAGTGACAATTTTCCAATTTATTTTGTTGTGTGCATGTATTTTAGTCTTTTTTTAAGCTTCGTAATACAGAGGGTTAAAATATACTGTTCGATACCCAGACTGCAATACGGATTTCCAGCCAAGATACCGCTTGATTGAAATACGCCCCTAGTACACTTGGTAAAAGGCTAGGGCGATGCTTTGAAGCCTGAATAGATGTAGAACTAAGGCTTTCTATAAATAATCCTAACTATTATTATAAATGCGGAAGTAAGTTTGTTTGTTTGTTTGTTACCTTTTGTGGCCTAATCCACTGAACCGATCATCATGAAATTTTACATATACGTTGTCAGGGGTATAGAAAAAGACATAGGTATGGGATTTATTTTTTTGATGAAAGGTATTTCATCTAGAAAAAAAAACTGTTCCCGAGGAAAAGAACAGACACAATCACAACACACACACACACACACACCTACAACACACAACACATCACTTTCGACAGTCAGATTTGTATGAAAATTAATACGACCGCGTGTGTGATACCGACCACACCGCAGCTACGTCGCAACCACAACGCAACCACCGCGAACTAGCGACCGGCCACATCGCAAACACATCATTTTGTAGGAAACACATCATTTTGTAGGAAACACATCATTTTGTAGGGACCACATCCACAACGCAACCGCAAGAAGCCACAGTAACCACAGCTTGACCACATTTTGTCGCTGTGATGTGGTGTAGTGGTGGTTCGTGTGAATGGGCCCAAAGTGTAAAGACTAGTGTAGGTATACAAAACTTATATAAGGTTTTCGAAGATGTCAAAAAGGTGAAAAAAATAGTTAACAAAACATGACTGGAATTAAGTCAATACATAAAGTAATGTAATTTTTTTCCACAAGTAATTTTTCAAATCTTGGGACATGTGAACAACAATGACCGCTCGAAATCGTCTATGATTTAGTGATGCGGTAGTATGAATTTTAAGTAAAAACGGACAGTATCGTTAGAATCTAGGAATGGCTTTATTCTTAACCCACACTATCTATGAAAGTATAAAATTTCGCCCAGAGGTAGGTGTTGTTCTAGAACATAGGTATGTCTGTGTATTGCCAACGAATTTTCTCAATTTATTTATTACTAGCTGCGCCCCGCGGTTTTACCCGCGTAAGTGTCGATCCCGTGGGAATATCGGGATAAAAAGTAGCCTATGTGCTTCGATTGTGTTAATCCTAGTTATAAACTATCTGTATGCCAAATTTCATCCATATCTGTTCAACGGTTTACGCGTGATTGAGTAACAAACATCCAAAAATCTTCACAAACTTTCACATTTATAACATTAGTAGGATCTTGTTCCCATGTAGTTGTGCCATTTTGCATCAACTTGATTGCGGACCTTAATCTCAAAGCAAAAATTAAAAAAAAAAATACAGAAAACGATGTAATATTTAGCGCGCGGGCGATAGGATACGATATGGTGGGTCGAACACAAAATTGTATGCGGACGAAGTCGCGGGTAGCAGCTAGTATATACATATTATTAATGTAAACCTCCGCGACCATATACTCGTATAGTTATTGTGAAAGTCAATCTGTACCTATTCTTTAATATTCCGTCGCTTGATCTTTGAACAAAGCAGCTGACTAGGGAGGTATGTCATTCAGATTGCTTTGTGACTCTGTGTTTGCAAACTGTGTAATGAAACAATGAGTTATTCTTTAATCTGTTTGAATTACCTACAGAAGTTTAAAATTAAGATGGCTTTGACGAAGATGGATGCTCGAAAAAATAATTTCCAATGTAAATATGTCCGAAGAAAATATAACACAAAGAAATTTGGAATCGTTCATTCAATAATGATGATGATAGATATTGATAAATGATTATAAAATACGTATAAAATGCTGGTCAAAACATGTTTTTGAGTTAAAAATCATTAAAGATAGTCAAAAGTACATTAACGATTGCGTCAAAAAATTGCAACGTTATGTGGAATGGATTAGTTCGTGCGACGCATGATGGCAACATTTTTGATCCTAGGCTCGTAATTTAGGATCGACTTATAGTGAGAATACATGATTCTGGATAATGTCACCATTTTATAAGCGACATAGGAGACGATCGGCAATGACGAATGCGTCATCAACGAATGTAAACGCGAGAATTGCCTTCCTGGTATGGTCTTGACATTAATGAAGTACTAACTTATACTTACACTTTTTTTTTTTGGACGGGAAATCATCAAATGATCCCTCCCGCTCTGGGTGGAGCGGAGGGGAGTGTCAGACTCTCACTGACCAAAACCCACCCGTGTTCCTTCCTTACCCCTTTATGTCCCGGGGCAGCGGTAACCCTTTCGGACAATCCCGCTACCCCGGCAGGTATACTTACACCTAAGATTGGATAGCTACAGATAATTGTAATTATATCTCCATATAAAAATAAACATCATTACAAAACTGTTTTTTTTTATTTGATCCAATGGTTGCGAACGCCTGAATGTGTTTTTACAAAATTTATAGCTTCTCGTGACGGGGACTTTATTTAGTGACGACTAAAATCCGCCCTTTTCAATTTATAAAACCAACACCTCGAGTCGACAGACACCTCATGTATTAAATTCTGTCCAGTCGTTAGGATGCTTCAAAAGCATAAAGAACTTGTATCTTTGTGGAAAAAAATACGCGTGATAAACGTAACCTTGCTTTGCTGTCGCGCAGTCGGGTAAAAATTAAGTATCATTCACAGTTACATCATTAGATATAGGATCTGATTCTAGATTGAATGTCTTTTCGATGCTTGAATGTTTACGATAACGAAAACGTGAGCTTTTTTTAGGCGTATATACCGCGTAGACCCCGCACAGGTGCTGCGAAAAGACTATATCTACTGCATGTATCAGAAAGGTGTAGTCATATTTGAAGTTACAAACCATCAAATTGAAAAACTTTCTCCATGGGACCAAAATCGCAATCGCGAAAAAAAATCAGCCGTCCCATACATTTGGGTCGCGCGAGTAGGTATTGAAGTTTTGTATGCATAGTTGTTGCAAGCAGTAACAAAAGTTTTATAATGAGTGTGGCGACGCTATATTTTCAGGTAGCGGCGGTTTGTACTTTATCAAGATTAGATATAAAACTTGTAACTGCGCTCTGCTAACCACCCGGTGCCCAATTTTTCAAGTTAAATTATTACTCTTTGATGTAAAGCAATAAGTTTGTAGGATTGCGTGAAAAAGTGACTAGCGTTTTTTCTTTGAGTCCTTCAGTGATTACCACAAAATGGACATTTTCGGTACGTTGAATGTTATGAGAATCGTACGTTTTAAATGAGTGATTGACTATTTGAATGTTAAAATTATTTGGAATAATACGTGGGGACACTCAGAAAGTTTTGCGAAAATAAAAATAAAATGTTCTATAGGTAAATATTTTTATTAAATCTTTTCAAAGTACTCTCCACTAGCCTGTAGGTATACAAAGTTTCATGGGTCTGAACCAGTTTTCGAAACACTTTTTCCAGTCCGCCGCAGACACCTCGTTTACAGTTTGCTTGAACGCTGACAGCGAATCTTCCGGCGACGAAAATTGTATCCCTTTGAGCTGATTTTTTATTTTCGGAAATGAAAAGAAGTCACACGGTGCTGGGTCAGGGCTGTAAGGAGGTTGACCGGCGTGCTGTCCAGGAAGTCCCTCGTTTTGAGCGCGGTGTGCGAAGGCGCGTTGTCGTGGTGGAGCCGTAGCCCGCGGAGCCGTGTGTTTGGTCGCTTGTTGCTCACAACAGAGAAAACTTCTGCCAAGCATTTGGTAGTATAGGTACTATTCAGCGTTGATGCTTCCTTGGTAGCCAGTCATATCTCGCAATCAAAATTTTCCCCCGCTTCTAGATCGCTTCACTTTGGTAGGCGTGGATTCGTTTCGAAACACTCAAACCATCGACTGGCGCTTCGTTTCTGGATCGAATTGATAAATCCAAGACTCATCACCTGTAATGATGTCGTAAACATGCTGAGATGAGCCTGCTTCAAATTTGTTTATCATAGCACGGCACCATTCCACCCGGGCCTGCTTCTGAGCATCGGTGAGGTTGTGCCGTTGTGCGGCAACCAGCGTGAAACTATCCCCCTCACGCGAAGATACACGGTAGAATTTCGTGAAGGCTTCCCGATCCAACCTGCAGTATGTGCTGAATCTATTGAGACGTAACTCGCCTATTGTCTTGGATTACATTTTTCACGGCTAGCACGTTTTCTTCCGTAACAGCCGTCAAAGGGCGACCACTTCTTTCTTCATCCCCCAAAGTTAGTCGACCGCGCTTGAATTCGTTATACCAAGGTTACACGGTATTCTTAGAAGGGCCTTCATCCATGAATGCCATTTGAATTCTATCGTACGATTCGTCCGGTTTCAGGCGACACTTGAAATCGTAAAAAATCATAGCGCCAAAATGTTCTCGGCGCAGAACCATTTTTTAATGAAACACGATAATTTAAATTAGCTCACAAACAATGTGGAGGGAAATTTTGAAATTTCATATTTTCAAAATATATTTATTATAACTGGCCAGTCTTTCACACATAAAAACATTTTTCGCAATACTTTCTGAGTGGCCTGGTAGGTACGTAATAATAAAACAATTAATTTGTTTTATAGAAATTGCCTGGATTTTCCCGCGGAATACTTCAATCAATTATTTTGGATTTGTACCAATATGACAGCCATCAAAATGATTCATAATTAATCAAACTGTGATGTAACGAGTCGTCCAATCGGTAATGCTATCTGTTAATATTTAATGCGCCATAATAATGTGAGTAGTCTGTTGGCTACATATTATACTACTTATACTGTTGGTTACGGGCTTACGGCAAATAAACCGTAGTTTTTCACGCCAAGAAAGACGTATGTGTACAAAGGGCCTAAATGAGAAAACTCGTGTGTTCACAACCTGCTGTTATATTATTATAGTGACAGCCGTTCGTCAGGAATAATCTGTAAGAATGCATCAGTCAGTGTATCAATGTTGTACCATTAGGTAGCATATGCAGGAACGCAGACTTTCATTGATTCACTAAAAACAAAACTTCGCAAGCAATGGGAAATTAGATACTATTGAAGGCTGCGGGTCGCGGGTCTCGAAATTAGGACGAGCTGCTTCTCAGACGGACATCTGTACGTCGCTGGTTTCCGAGTCACCAGCCCGACTCTCTGTATATTTTGGCTGCTGAGACCAAAACTACAAGCGAGTATTTAGATAGGGAAGTTTTATAAAAATGTGGTTGTTATGTTAGTACATTGTGGTCTTACGACTCCCACGCGAACGAAGTCGCAGGGAGAACCTAGTTAGGTATTATTATAACTAAAAAGTTCAAAACAAGCTCGCTATTGAAGCAGTCTGATTTCTTTGTTGCAGTCGGGTTATTAGATTTTTTCAGTAACCTATTTATTTTTACAAAATATTTCGCAGCTACATAAATCCGCAAAAATGGCATATTATTTTCTCATTTCGAATACGTAACATTTGTGCTCATTCACGGGCAACAAACCAGAAGGCCAATTCTCGTAATTTAAAACGTTCAAAATCGCAGTCTCATCTCGGCGACAAACACTTATCAAAAATGAGGTAAATTCGAGCTTATTTTGACAGATTGAGACTGAGCCCAGAGGGACAATTCTCGTAATTTTAAGAACGTTCACAGTCTGATCTGTCTCAATCTGTCAAAAATACCTCTAATTTACCTCATTTTTGACAAGTTTTTGTCGCCGAGATGAAACTGCGACCTGATTTTGAACGTTTTAAATTACGAGAATTGGCCTCCAGACTGTGAACGTTCTTCAAATTACGAGAATTGCCCCTCAGATATTAAAACGTATGACAACCATTACCTATTTGACTGTATCCCCAACATCCGGTGCGTCTCTCGATAGGAAATAAATTGGATTTCCTTTTTATAAGGTTCCCAAATGTTTCGTGAATGAAAATTATAATTTTAAAGTCGTTTATTTTGACTTTGTGCGCAAATTTTTGTTTTGACATGTCGCCGCGTCCAGAGCAAGAGCGGGTCGCTAGTTATTAATTCATTTTGTATTGTTCAGATGAAGATTGAAGAAACTTATGTACTCACAGACTAGTCCGCTCCTGGCCGACGTTCTTCAGAGTATCCAGCATCAGGGCTGCGTGTTTCTTGTCCTCAATCAGCGCGTCCCGCTTGTAGCTGTTGAGAGCCAGCGCCATCATCAGCCGCCCCGACTGGTAACGTTGTTCTTTCAACCTTCACACACAAAAGCAAAAGCAATAAAGGTTCCGAAGCAAGATAAACTGATTAAAATGCTTTATAACGGCACAAAAATACTAGGGAAAACGTAATCAAGTTTTTCTGTCCTCCACAACATGTCGTAGGTACAGTCACGAGCGTGAATATGTTACTTTGGACAGCTCGGCAATAATATCTGACTTCATGATTCATCTATTATTATCTGTTGTCCAAATGACAGCAAATATATATATGATCATTTGTGGCAGGAAAATACAAGTGGCAGCACAAATATGTGACATCGAAGAAACACCAAAACTGTCTGGTAAGTCAAGTTACGCAAAAATATAGGATGCTGCATTGAGTTAAGAAATACGTGTCAATGCAGTATTAATATTGTATAGCGTCAAAAATATCTGCCTAGTCAGTTGAATTCAGTAGAATAATTATGATACCTCGTTTTACCTGTCCTAACCCAGGTTATGTTCTACCCATGTGCCAAATTTTATCCAAATCCGTTCAGCCGTTTTGGCGTGAAAGCGAATGGTAGGGGAGCCCAGAGGGTTTTTGAGCAAGCATATTCAGGGCGAGAAGTGGATAGCTTAGTAGGTGTGGCATGAGGAGAGAACACCGAAAATATATTTAAAAAGTTTCTGATAGGCGCCCCGTGGTCAGGAGTCCACTTTCAGATTTCAAACAAGGGCCAAAAATAAAATGATCTTCAGAAGCGCTGATTTTGGCATGATCGGGTGTGGCCTAACCCGTAATGACTTAAATTGTGGGCTTTCCCCAAATCTGACGACTGAAAACTCAGATTTGGGCCATTCCTAAAAGGATATTCAGGGCGAATAAAAGTTATTCTGTGCAATAGTGTTACATGTCCTGATAGTGAATATATAAATATCTGACGGATTGATGGAGCCTTTTGGCAAATATGAGGAAATTTCATCAATTCAGAAAATCACTCAAAGGTTGCCATACTTTTGCATTTATCCCTAAATCAAGGAACCCAATAGCTTCGATTACTGTTTGAATTGGAAGGTGACACGTTTTTGAAGATTTCTCGATATTCAGAACTTTGAAAATACTTGAACGTAATAATTAAAAGTTAAGTAAGAAAATTGGGGCATCGTCAAAGTACACCCTAAACATGGTCGATTATTGCAAAGTTTTACCATGACACTTAAGTTAACGATATACTTATTTGAAAAACATCCGCATTTTATGGGCAATCCAACGATCTATTAATTAATGTCTAGAAAAATATTCAAAGGTGCCCGTCATTTTTTTGGTACAGCAGGCAATGACAGACAACAGCACTTATAAAAATTATAAAAACATTTAATTAACTATTTGTTTATGTCATAACACTTTTGTGTACGAGGTTTTATTGTAACTATGAACCTCTGCGCTCGATATTGTTACTCATACCGCCCCTATTTCTTAGTGGTAGTTCGTTTTTGTGAATTATTAAATAGGCCTTAAAACTTGTACTTAGGCCGCCAACTTCAAGTTAACTAGGTACAATAAAATCTCATAAGATACCGATTTATTTTTAACCGACTTCAAAAAAAGGAGGTTGTCAATTCGTGGGCGTGGATGACAAATCCGAAACTATAATTTGTACCGAAAAATACCCAAAGGAGGATCGGAGCCGATTTTGATAAAAAATAAACCTACAACATTAGATTTTTGAAAAAATAATTTTCTTTGCCGGGAATCGAACCCGTTGGTTTCGGAAAATAAAACAATTTCTATATTATTGCACCCTCTGAAAGGGTCGCTAATAAGGATCAAATTCTGTCAAGTAATGTCAAATGAGAAACTGCAAGAAATGATGATTATTAAGCTCAAATCAAATTAACGAATTTAGGTTCACAGTCTTAGTGCTCATACACACGAGCGACACGCGTCGACGACAAAGACAACTGCATCCGCCGATACGCGTCGACGGCAGCTATCGACACCCGTCGACGCCCGCCGTCGACGCGTCGGCGGCTGCTGTCGTAAGTACGGTACTCAAATACACGAGTAGGTAGTATGTCGACGCGTGGCGCTGTGTGTATGCACACTAAATTCTAAGCTATATACCTCAGCGCTCGGTATCGTTACTGATACCGCCCCTAATTCTTAGCGTAAATTTGCTTTTTTGTGAGTTTTATTAAATAAGCCTCAACACTTCTGCTTAGACCGCCAGCTGCGAGTTAGCTTAAATTAAGTGTAAGATCATAAGTTGCTGTTTAAAAAAATTATGCAAACGCACACACAAAGCAACTTTATTGAAATCTAAATAAAAAAAATAATAAGGAAATAAGTACTGATTTTCTTCTTGAACAAAACAAAATTACCTAGTTTTTGTATAAGTCAAATATATAACAACTCCATTTATTTATATGTTGGTAGGAATTAAAACAAATAGTACTGAAGGCGTGGTGTTGTTTTTTCAAATAAAACAACCGCAGACTACGTTTTTTACAGTTTCTGTGAGAAATACTATAAAGTAAAAACTTAAGCTGTTATGCTGCCGATAAAATAAATATGGGGCATGTCGCATGCGTAAATATTAATCCCGACTACAGAACGCCTGTGGGTGTACCGTGGTTTGATACGAACTTGGCCGGTTTTTTATTTTAAAATTCATCGTCGTCATCGTCATCTTCAGAGCAACTAATATTATCATCTTGTGCAGTCTCTTCGTTTTCAGAATTTTGGCAATGTCATCTAAACCTTCAGGCACGTTACTGCCTTCCAGCCAGAAGGGCTGATATTTCTGTCGCAATCTCATCTCAGTAACAATCAATGTCAAAAACTTGTCAAAAATGCAGGGAAATTATTGGTATTTTTGACAGATTGAGACTGAGATCACTGTGATTTATTTCCCATCCATTAACTTCTGGGCTTGTTTTAAGAGGGTAAGCTATTTCAGCTCTGTTCCACAACTGGCATAAATACAGGATGTCCAGTAAATAGTACGACATATTGCAGGGGGTGATAGCTTGGGTCAATACCTACCAAAACAACACAATATAATGTTCTGCAAAATGTAACTTTTTTTTTCACCACTTTAGGTTAAAGTTAAGCGATAAGAAAATCGTTCTGCGAAAATTGAAACAAAAAATATTATTTCTTGAAAACATTCTTGTTTTTGATAGAAAAAAGACTTTTCAATGAGTAGAGTAACTATTCACGAATAATTTGATGTAAAAAAAAAAAAATACTACTAGAAAAGGATTTTTTCATTACGAGATGCTAAAAAATCTGTTTCGATATTTCGGAACATTTTGTATAACTATAAATCACATTTTGCGGAACATTATATTGTGTTGTTTTGGTAGGTATTGACCCAAGCTAGCATGCTTGCTCAATGCATGCTTGTCCAAAAACCCTCTGGGCTTCCCATTTTTTTTTTTTTTTTTTTGGGTGGGATATCATCTAATGACTCCTCCCGCTCTGGGTGGAGCGGAAGGGAGTGTCAGACTCTTACTGACTAAAACCCACCCGTGTTCCTTCCTTAGCCCTTTATGTTCCGGGGCAGCGGTAACCCTTTCGGACGATCCCGCTACCCTCTGGGCTTCCCCTACCAGAAACAAACAAACAATCAATTAAACAAACAAATACACTTTTTCATTTATAATATTAGCTAGGATTATTATAGAAATCGTCGATAGATACACTTACCTCAAAAGAATTTGATTGAATGAAGACACAAGAGTAGCTTTTTGCAAACGTTTGCAAATATTCATTACTTCTTCGAGTTCCCCGTGCAGGGACTTTTGACTTAAGACATCACTATCTTCGTATAAGTCGTCAAGATTTGTGGCTTCCTATTAATACATTAGTATCATTTTTAATACCTCGGAACCCCCGATATACACACATCAAAAGTGTCTAGGGATCAACATATATTTTTGCAATAACTTTTCTCCTGATTGATATTAATTAAAATTTTCTTTAAGGATTCATCAAATAAAGTGTTTTCGTTTGTCACAGTAACGATAAACCAAGTCACCTTTGCATTAATAAAGAAATTTGCCATTTTCCTAATAAAGGGATTTTTGACATTTGAACCACTAACACAAAAGTTCGAAAAAAAGACTGAAATAACAGTTTTCTTTAAAATTTTATTGGGTAACTTAAACAATTATTAATCCGTGTTTCTACCGCGAACACTAACAACACAAGAACATCGGTTTGGCATACTCAAAATGAGTTCATCCAAATCACGCTGTGGAATGGCAGCCCATGTTCGTTGCAACAACAAAAAAAGGTCTTCTTGCGACTATACCCTCCATATTCGGCAGAGCTCTTCTCTGTAGCATATCCCATGCATGCTCAATCGGGTTCAAGTCTGGCGACTGAGCAGGCCAGGGCAGGACATTGATGTTAGCTGCGGCGAGAGTCTGTCTTACAACTCTTGCGGTGTGCGGTCGTGCATTATCATGCATTAACTGAAATAAGGGACCGATTTGCACTTGTAGAGGAACGATGACGTCTGATACAATCGTCTCAGCATAAATTTGAGCGTTGAGGTTGCCTCTGATCCAAATCAACTCAGTTCTTCCGCCGATCCAAATACCCGCCCATACCATGATGGTTCCACCACTATAAGGATGGACTTCCTGGCAGGATTTTAATCGCTGTTGGCGTCCAGGGGTTCTCCAGTGTCGTATACGTCTTGTATCCGGTCTCATACCAAAACGAGACTCATCAGAAAAGCACACGAAACGCCATTGTTCTTCTGCCCAATTTCTGTGTTCAAGAGCCCATTGATATCGAATCCTACGATTGTGCATTGCTATAGGTGGTACCCGTAGCGGTCTTCGGGAATGAAGGTTCACTTCATGCAAGCGGTTTCTGACTGTTTGGTCGCTAATTAAGTTCCCTGAAGAGTGATGAAGCCTCACGGCTAACATCATGGCGGTTATTGTTGGAGCTCTTCGAGTTAAGATTTGAATGTATCGGTCTTGTCTCCGTGTGGTGCAGCGATACCGTCCTCCATGGCGCTCAGCCACGGTACCAGTGCTTCGGTAACGTGTCCAAAGTCGACTGATAACACTCTGACTTGTATTCAGAGCTAAAGCCACAGTACGTTGCCGGGAACCAGCTTCTATCATTCCCACGGCTCTGAGCATTTCTTCCCTGCTTAAATGACGTCGCCGCTCCATAATAACGTTGGTTTTAATCAATAGTAGGGAAACAGTAGCACTAATAATGTCTTCAATGCGTTGTATGTTTTTATAGGGAAAATATTGACAGCTGATTTTCATCTTTTACTCGAATTTGATTCACAGTTCCTGATTCAAATTATGAAATGCACCAAAAAGGATCCATATAAATTTATAAAATCATAAATTTATTACAAAGCCACATCTCAATCTCAAGAAATCCGCATAAAAATGCTTGATCCCTAGACACTTTTGATGTGTGTATTTGCTGGACAAGTATCCTTTGCAAACTTTACGCTCATATATGTAATATGTTCATATGTTCACATAAAAAGACCAGTAAGGATTTTAAGAGAATAAAGTGATGAGTGCGCAGTCGTGAAAGACACGAGAGTAAATACCCATATTATACATACGTATAATAAGCTACCACAAGCGAGAGCGACTCTAAAGGTCAAGGATGATACAAATCAACATGTGACAATAATCCGAGACTGTCTATATTTAGAACAATGCTAGCGACTAATCGCAGTGTCCGCTCTTCAAAGGACAATCAATACAATGTGCATAGTGGACACTAATGCATATTGGATGCATCAGATTCCAGAATGTATTTATAATGCCTATTTATATATATCTCAAAGCTCTGATTATTCCAAGTCCGTGTATATTATTTATTTAGCAAGCATTGGTAAAATGATATCGTAGTCGAGTGCAATTTATTAGCTTTTGACCTTGAACGTATAGTGGATCAATTTTCATGGCACTTTGTTGAGTTCCTAGGAGTGAGCAGGTAAAAAGCGGCCAAATTCGAGACGGACTCAAACACGAATGTCCCGTAAAACCGTACAATATTTATCACTACATATTTTTCACGGATATCGATATTTTGATTATTTGTTGTTATAGCGGCCATTGTAGTACCTACACATGTGAAAAGGGGATTGAAGATTTTTATATGGAACCTGGTATACTTAGCTACAGTCGCGCCATTTTGTTTTTTTTTTCAAATTGGCGTCCTCGCATGAACCCTATATAAAAAAATAGCTGACATCAATGCAAACAGAAAATAAACTTGCTTATAACGCACACTATGTAGACACGCATTATACGAGTAAGTTGAATGATATAGAGCTGAAGAGTTTTTTGTCAAACTGTTTATATTAAATAAACGCTACACTAGGCTCAGAGTAGCATTAATGAGTAGGTATTTGAGGGAAACTTTAGGATCAAACCCCGTAAATCGTCTTGTTTTCGAGATACATATTAACTTTCAAAGTTGGTCAAGTGACATCCATATTTTTTGAACATGCTTACATCTTGTTGCAAAGATGTTTGATTACTTTAAACATCGAAGCAACAAGATGTACGCAAGTAAACGTGACACTACGGGGTTTGTTCTTATTATATTTTATGTTTACATTTATGTCAGCTATCGATTTATATAGGTTTCAAGCGAGGCCGCCATCGCCACTTTGAAAAGAAATCAAAATGGCGGACAGGTAGGTATGCCAGGGACCTTGAAAGCCCTATGAAGTGTCTACCTGTGACAGACGGACGGACACCGGAGTCTTAGTAACGGGGTCCTGTTGGCTTCCTTTGGTTACGGAACCCTAAAAACATGACATCTTAAATGACGCACATAGATAATTAAATTATGTATATTATGCAGAGAATGCGTCGCAGTTATCGTGGAACTGTCTTTTAAATAGAGTCAACAAACAAGTGCCATGAAAATGCGTCAACTGTGAACTTTATTCGAGGTTTTTGGCATGTTTGGTCTAAATGCACTCGACTAAGGGGATTCAAGGTATTAGAATAACCGCTATGACATGAGTTGAAGAAAAGAAAATAGAATAGAAAAAATAAGATACGACATCTAATTTCTAAACAACTCTGGAAGGAGATGCATTCAGTGAACATCGTTAAATGCAGTATGTGAACCGTTTAACTTACGTAAACAGGGTTTGTTCTATTTACCTCTTTCCTTATAAGATTGGGGAACGAGTCTGTCAAATAGGCGACTTCACGTCGAGCCAACTTGAGCGTCCTTTCCCTCTCTTTCATGTTTGCTTTGATTTCGCTCTCTAGTTTATTGTATTCGAATTTCCTATCGTCGAGGTATTCCATGGCGAGCTGACCCATCTCGGTGGCACCCATGAGGCATTTACCTTGCGCTCGACAGTCCAGCTTTAATGCCTCCAACACGACGGTGAAGTATGACGAATCCTATAAAAGACTGGAATCAAATTTTGTAAGATCATAAGAGTAAATATGATAAAAAGACATTACCTAATCAAAGAAAGAAAAAGGAAATACAAATCGCGCGGATTACGAGTAGCAACCTGAAGGCTCGTACTTAAATAAATTAAAAGTACCTAAAACTTTTTTTGAAACAAGCTTTTAGTTAAATGCGCTAAAAAGAATAAAATAAACTTTTCCTTTAAAACATTTACTATCAACTTATAACTTCATTACACAATTTATATGATATAAAAGCTTGTCGCGAGATTTAAGTAAGTACTCGTATTTACTCAGTTACAAAATTTAAATAATTAAAATCTATCAAGTCAAGTGATTTAATTTACTTGTTTATCTACACAGGTAAATCTCGCGACAAGCTTTTATAATTATCATATAAAATGTGTAATGACGTTATAAGTTGAAAGTAAAAGTTTTAAAGGAAAAGTTAATATTATTCTTTTTAGCGCATATTTATTTTGTACTTTTTAGTTATCGCTGGACAGATTTCTTTTTGGAGTTTAACTCGCATTCGAATTCTCAGCAAGTCCTTTCATTTGATACCCATTATTTTAGGAGTGCATTAAAAATAACTAGTCCGCCATCTTGGGTGTTCCGCCATGTTGGATTTAGAATGACGTCACACAGCTAACCATGCATTGTTATCCAAACTAAACGTGTATAAAACAATTCAGCTCAATCGGTTGAAGATATCTGCTTCAAAATTGAATTGCAAGAGTCCACCCGTTACAAACATAGTTACATACATACAGTAGGCACCAAAAGTCCATAGGCAAAATCACAAAGCAATAGCTTGACGTTTAGTTTGACTTGCGACCTTCTTTTAATGAGGCCGCTTTTACACACACGGTACTACGTAGTTACGCATGACCTTGGTGGGTTCACACGATTGCTAAGATTTACTTCATCACAGCAAGTATAGATAGCTGGTAACGTAACCTAATGGATTAGCAAACGCGAAGGCTGGGTTCCAACCTCGAAATGAGACTATTTTTTTTTTCAACAATTTTTTCTTTCTCGTTTTTTTTTATTATTCAATAGATTAATAAACGAGAATAATAATGTAATCATTTGGATTTGGTGCCTACTGTACATACATACATACATACATTGCAAATTAAATAAAAGCTAGTAAAAACGTTCAAATTCATGTCGCAATCTCATCCCAGCGACAATCAACGTCAAAAACTTGTCAAAAATGTAGGGAAATTAGACATATTTTTGACAGATTGAGACTAAGATTAGACTGTGAACATTCTCAAAATTACGGGAATTGCCTCTCTGTTGTTTCTGCCTATTTCCACAAGGAAAAAACGATAAGTACGCATTATCAATCAGTTATAATTATAACGATTTTAAAAGTAAATATTTCTATAGAATGAAAGAACATCTGTCCAAAAACACGCGGTACCTTCATGTTTGAAATATTTAATTAGTGAGAAGTACCTATCTAATTAAGGAAATAAATAAGAGCATAGGGCACAGTTGGGCCGGTTTATTACATACTATTTTTATTCCTTTTCATATTTGTGTATTAGTAAATATTTCGTATATTTTATGGCTCGGCTTCATGAAACCTTTCTACCAATAAACGCCGGATTACATTTCATTTCAACAAAATTCTCAATTTGTATGTTATTGATATGTACTCGTAGTTAAAACCGTTTAATAACACTCAAATGGTTAATTATTTTATAATACATATCAATAACATACAAATAAAGAGAGCCCATACCTCAAAAAAGAGATGCTACGTGATCGCAGCGTCTCTTTTCTCAGGTATGGACTCCTATTCTGGGGGAACTCGACGGACGTAAATGAAGCGTTTCTAGTGCAGAAAAATTGCATAAGAGCAATCTGTGGTATCAGTCCATTAACATCCTGCAGACCTCTATTTAAATAAAAATTGTAAACTTTGAACACTAACAGGTCTTCTCTTAATGCAAGCTGGTGTATTTGTGAAAGATGCTTGGAAATTTGAGCATTATTTTGACAACCTTCTCCAATACATTTTTATACGTCGGCAAACAGATGATCACATTCGTATTATTTATGTTTTGAATAACTTCTCTTATACGGAATATAATTTCTAAATAAGAATTAGTAATTTTGAAGTCTTCATCACCTAAAAGAATTACACAAAAGTCATTCATGGTGAATTTCACAAGTTTTTCTTTTAAACCTTTCAAGAGATGTTCCAAGAGATGTTCACAAGTTTTTCTTTTAAACCTTTCATGAAATACTGGTATTCAGCTGCATCCGGTTAGACTGGAAGCCGACCCCAACATAGTTGGGAAAAGGCTAGGCAGATGATGATGAAGAGATGTTCCCGTTACGTATTAAATAGTGACAATAATTAAATTTGTTTGCGAAGGTATTTTTCGCTATGGATAATAGTTTATTCGTATTATTCGTGCTCACTATGCATAGTTTATTCTTGTGGGCAAAACTGGCGGCTGGCAGCTGGCTTTCCTTGCAGACACTTGGGTGGTAGGTACCTTTTTCAAAAAATTCCTGGATACCTGTAGAATTTCTTTTAGAACATTTATCTTGCTTCGGTTCTTCTAAAATGAGCTTGTCAGGGATAATAATACGTTGATCATTATTTTTCTTAGACGGGGTTTTAGTCTCATTCTATATATATAATAATTACTTATAAGAAGCTTATTTTTCGGACATCGCATTTTTCTTAAAAAATCTAATTGATATAATTATTTAAATGCAAGATTTCGTATCCCATCATTCAGCTAATAGGTATGTTTAGTTTTTGTCGAATAAAAACGTGGAAAAACGTCTAATTTTCATCCGTATATTTTTAATTGGAAAAAACGTATTAGGTATGTTAAACTAAGCATGATGGGCAAAAATGATGTAAGTAAGAAGCATCGATGGCGTCTCTTATGCTGCATATTTTAGACCACAAATGAACCTCATGTCTTTGGTAAATCCAGATATATACTTACGAGTTTTTTGGTTTTTATTTATTTACCATAGTTACACGCTAGGCTTACACTAGTGAGTAGGTACATGACCCTGTTAGGGCGCAGAAAGATAATTGTAGTGAGTATCCATTATCTAATATCACGTAAATTAGGAACATTCACAATTAAAATATTATATGATATATTTATTTATTGTATTTTAACAATTTATATATTTACTCAAGTTACGCTGTATTTTACAATCTAAAATATATATATATATATATTTTAGATTGTATATTGTACTTGTATATATATATATATATATATATTATATACAAGTGTATAATAAAAAAAGGAAAAAAAAAGAAAAAGACAAGAGCTCATAGGGCATCAAAAAATTCGTCCACATCGCTGTCAATGGGAAAGTGCCCAAAAGGCTGGCAGCATTACCACGTTGGATGGCGATGCTTATTCTTTGGGCTAAAAATAGGCCAGCCCTCTGGTCACGCGTAGAGTCAACCAACCGCTTGGCGATGTCTCGAATCATTCGATGAGCACTCGGGCCCCAAGGCCCTAGAGTGTCAACCCTAAACGGCTCAAACATATAACTCCCAATAGGTTGTTATATTTGCGCCGTTTGAGGTTTTCTGCTCCTGCAGCAGCCGCCCCAGCAAAGCCCGCCGTGCTAGGAAGATGGGATGGCGCGAGGGTGTCGACACAAGTTGCATCCCACACCAAAGGCCTACCCAATTTCCAACGCATTATTGTCATTCCATCTGGCCTCTCCCCATCGTCACGTGCCAAGCCATTGGGTTCTAAAACAGCTGGCACCCCGGCGGTGACATAAGAGCCCGACGGATGATGTCGTTAATGCTGGCGTGCGGTGCCATCCGACCAGCGCTCTTGCTGCAGGATAGGCCATGGTGTCCGAGGCAGTCGACTGCTTCACCGCATTGACAGCGATGTGGAGCTCCGCAAGGAGCGCCCAGACGCAAACATGTAGCGAGCCGGAATGTGATGTCACCCAGCATAGTGCCTATGTTGGGTGACGGTAGCGCCTGAAGCCAAAGGCCCGACTCCCATTCACCCACAGCCAGCAGGCGGGCACGCTCAGCAGTATTGGTGGACGTATTAATAAGTTTATTTCATACCAACCTACAGAGCGGCTCATCCCACTGTCTCTGGGAAGACGGGTTTTCGGGCTGAACCGTGTCCGGCCAAGCCACCTTCCAGGCGTTCACCGCATCAGTCAAACACGGCACTTCAGAGTCAACCTGAGCAGGAATCAAGATTCGTGTGGTTAACTTTTCTGTGCTGTGGACCGAGGATATGAACGCCGGTAGGCTTAGGCCAAAACGAATGGGTAGTGTGGCTTGCAGCCACGCGCGGTCGTCCGAAGCCACATTTAAAATGGATGTAAGAGTAAATATTATATTAATTAAACTTATATCTAAGATTACATAATTATTATAATTAACACACAGATAGTATATTTGAACTCTATTTTAACATTTTGTCTTCCATAAATTCTTGGATACTGTAGTACGAGTATATTTTTTTAAGAGCAATGACTTTAACCTATCTTTAAATAGGTACCTACACATGTTGTTTTCGTGGACCGTATATTTTCAGGTAATTTATTGTTTATTAATTTGTATGCTTCGGTATTCTGGGCTATTTTTGTACATTTGTAGTCTAGGTGCTGGTAGAATTATCTTGTTTTTACAGCGCTCGTTCTTGTCAAAACTAAACAGTTTTAGGTTATTTTTAACAAAAGTGGCTATTTCTAATATATAAATGGAGGGCAGAGTTAACATTTTTTCTTTTATAAAGTGGAGTTTGCAGCTATCTCTACGTCTAATTTGAAATAATAATTGCATACATTTCTTTTGTGCAATAAATAAATCATTCGCTTCTACACTGTGTCCCCCCACATGATGATACACTACACACTGATGGCATATGCACTGCATAGCCTACGCGTGGCTACGCTAATGCAGAGAGGGCACGGTGAGTTTTTGTATTTCTCTCATATTTTAATCGAAACATTCGCAGTATTGCGAAAAGTTATTTATACTGAAACCTATTCATTTCATAGCAATGAATATGCATCTCTGCTTTTACTGCTAGGGAATTTGTGGCAACTAGGTATTCAGAAAGCATTCACTACGTGAAAAGTCATAATGAAGGGACCTCTCAACAGCCACACGGTGAATGAATGGACTAGTCAAGTACCTAGTAAGAGATACGGGTTTGCGATGGATTTTTTCTTCATATTCTTTGCTTATCAATCTATGGTTATAAGATTTTACGGAAATTTTTCATTTTACAATGTAATTCTTGAAATTTGTGTTATCTCGTCTCTTTTAACAAAAGTTTTAGTTTGCCTTTAGTTCATCAAACCCATGATTTTTTCTTTATATACCTACGTATTTTTTCGCAACTTTTTGTAATATACTTACGTCTTTTTATTGTTAGAATATTATTACTCGTAAAACTATTACTTACTTATGTTATACATTAAATCTGGCGAAAAACCAACGCTAAGTTTGTCGCAAGTAATAGGTACATACCTTCTTTAGTATGTCTAGTATTTTCTTATACATGACCTTGATGGCAAGCGCAGCGTTCTTTTTAATATTGGCACGCTGCACCCAGTTGGCGACAGCTTGTTCCTTCTTCTCAGGGGGAAGTTTCCCCCCCACTTCGAATATGACTCGATCGCGCATCTCTGCCGCATCCAACTATCGAACGTTAATAAGTGATAAAACAAAATAGTATTTAACATCTCTGATGGAAAGGCAGCCCTAAGATTGTGTAGGTATAGAATCGTTACAAAGAATAAGACAAAAAAAGATCTGGAACAAAATTAATAAAAAAACCGTTTCTGGACCTAAATCATCATCATCGTGATCCAAAGCCCTCAATATGTCTGTCGTTTCCTGCTCGCACGGTCGCACCGTTTCTCATCTCATATTAATTATTGTTAACATAGTTGTAGACAAAAAGCAATGGGTAATCATCCACAAGGACTTGTATTGCAGCTTTGTTACCCTTTGCCTTTAGGTACTATTTCACTACAGCTGAAGTCTAAAAGCAGGTATACACAAAAGCATGCAAGTTCCTAACGTCTTTTATCTACGTAGGTAACTAATCAAGTTCACAATAAAATTTTAAATAAACAATACATATTATTATCTAACAATACCTATTTACAGTGCCTTCCGAAATTTTGTAGACATAATTATTTCCATTTACTTATGACTTTAATAAAATTCTAGTTTCTATAATGGGATTACCGTATATTACTGGAGCAGTGGTGGCCCAGTGGTAACGGCCGCGACTTACAAATTTTATGTCGTAGGTTCGAACCCAGACAGGCGCTTTACTTTGTGTAAATTATTTAATCACTACTCAAACGGTAAAGGAAAACATCGTGCGGAAACCGGCATGTCATACAACCAAAAATTCAAAGACATGTGTGATATCTACCAACCCGCAGTGGGCCCGCGTGGTGGATTAGGTACGACCCACATTTCTCACCGAAAGGAGGTCTGTGTCCCAGAAGTGGGAACATTATAGGCTGACTGTGCTAGGTATATGCTACGGGATTACCAGTTTTTTTTTATAACTGACTTTTAGCTGTCATATACCTATTTGATTATCTAAAATCTATTTTTTAAATATTGATATTTCACTAAAAATGTAATTCAAATAATATTACAACCGTGTAAAATTGTAAATTCACAGATATGATAAAAGTCAACTAACTTTTGGCGACTGAAATTAAAGTATGAGAACTAAAAGCCGGTCATCAAAAAAAATAATAATTAGTTAATCCCTTATCGTAGTTAGTTAAATAAGGGCTGATTTTTCAAGCATCTGATAACTTTATTCGAGGAATAATTTTGAAATGTTGACAATTATTTCATACAAAAACTGCCAAACTTCAATTTTATTCCTCGAATAAAAGTTATCTGGCGATGGAAAGATCAGACAGTCAATAAAACGTTATAGTGTGTTCAAACATTTAAAAGCATAGGTAATGTGACATTACAGCTGAAGTGGAAATATGTCAATTAGAAGGTCTCTGTATCTTATAAATCCTTAATTAATTAAGGGCTGCTTTTTCAATTGACAGATAATTTTTATTCGTGGAATAAAATTGACATCTGACAGATTTTGTATAGAAGAACTGTCAAAAATTCAAAATTATTCCTCGGATAAAATTATCTGGCGTTGAAAAAATCATTCCTAAGGCTTCTTTAAAGCCGAGCTGCAGAAACTTAATTCAATGGCGCTCCTCGAAGGTCCCGAGCTATTTATGGCCCACAACTCTTGGCAAGCTATTTCTGTCAGAACTTTACAGAATTGAAATTTAATTCATTTTATTTTGCATTAGCACCTGAGAAACGATTCTCGTAAAACGAACGAACAAAGGTGATAATAATAGACTTCAATTTTAAGAACATGACTTCTGGTTTTGATTCTTAGGTCTACATAATGAACAATGAAGCTTAAATAACATATTAAGAAAGGGCTAAGTAAGTACCATTATATGTAACATAATTAACGCAAGACCTCGTTCGCCCCAATTAGGCATGAATTATACGGAGACGGCGTAAGGTGAACAGCGGCGCAGGCGCTGCGCAGGCGTGATGCCGCTTCAAAACGTTTTCATACAAAATGTACGAAGGCGACGTGCGCCTGCGCCGCGCCTTCACTTTACGCCGTTTCTGTATGATTCACGCCTTACGAGTAATGAGTTAAAAGCATAATATAATTACCAATACAATTTTTTTTAAAGCTAAGTTTTATTATTAAGAAAATCGTTTTGACATTATGCATTTAAAATTGAGTCTTATTGCCTTTAAATAAGATTTAATAATCTTTGACACTTTAGTATGTCAAAATATAAAATAAAATAAAACCTAAGTATATTAAAAGTTACTGGAATCGATTCAATAGTCAGTTATGAACAATCTACTTTCAGGACTTGCGTTTATTCTGTTACATCTTGTAAAATACACATTATAAGCCAAGCCGAAGGTACAGCTAGTAAAAAAATACGTGTAGCTGAGGTAAAATGAAGCATTCTACATATAGTTCTAATCTCGGACGTTCTACGCTCGGCTGAAACGACCCAAACTAATAAATGATGCATTCAAGATTTCCCGAAATAAACACGACACATTGCCCACCCCGCATTCTTACGATCAATACTCGTAATAACACTAATAAACCATTTATACTTTGTCCACTAGGTTATTCACTTTTTGACAGCTGCCTTAGAAAGTAACTATTCCAGATTACGTAAAAGTTCACTTTAAAATGAGTAATGAAATAAATATGTAAACTGCCTTATCTTATTGAGTTACTTATGTTATCTATGACTTCTTACAGACAGACATTATAATACGATAAATGTATCAGTTTTACAAAAAAAAGATAATTGTTATGCGTTGAGTACTTATAGCAGACGCCAGCACATCAAACTACCCGAAACTGTCAAATTTTCCCAATCAACCTTGAACCTATACTGTAGCGATAAAGTTGAAAATCTATTAAAGAAATTTGACAGATTGTAGTAGCTTGATGTGCTGACCTCTGTACATAAACATTCTATCATACTAAGTGATGGAATGTATTCTCTTCAAATGAATAAATCGAAAATAATAAACAATCCTAAAAGCCTATATATTTTGAAAAAGAAGCCAATGGACATTGCGGGTTTTGTACATTCAATTAAATAAATATTTACAAGTTTAAATTCGACAGATAATTTTTATTCGTGGAATAAAATTGACATCTGAAAAATTTTGTATGGAAGATTGTCAAAAATTCAAAATTATTCATCGGAAGGCTTCACCTTGCCTTAGGATGATGCCCATTTCGGTACACCCCGAGCTCTCTTTAAACAGAAAAGAAGGTATGAAGGCGCAAAAAAGAGTTAAGTATAGGTACTGTACCAATCATGTCAGTTTTAGCAATACACACATTATCAGTTATGATGAGAAAAGTTTTCGACTTGTGACTTTTCTAGTACTCTAACCTCAGTTTGCCCTAAAGAGTCTTTGAATCCTCATTCGAAACTGCACCAATTGGCATCATAGGTAATAGATAATACGGGCTGGTGTTCGCAACTCCACGTCAATGCGCGTATTTTGCGTAAAAATAACATGTAAGAATTGACGTTTTCCTAGCGGGCTGTACCATTTTTCAAACATCAGTTTATGACTTCTGACCTTTTGTTGGCTTGCGTTGGCATTTTGTTCAATCGGCGAGAGTAATTTATGCGTGCAACCTTCAAAAACTTCTGCATTTATTTCCTCCTTTTCCTATAGGCACCATGGAGGCAGACGCAGTAGTACTTATCAAGTATACTATCGATGATACTACTGTAGTACTAAGACTGATGTCTTAGTACTATAGATTCTATAGTACTAAAACATCAGTCTTAGTACAGTGCTGCTTCCTCCTAGAGCTCCGGAACACGCTCACGCACTTGTGACACAGACAAAGGGGTGCATCATTTTGATATCCTCTTTCAAAAGAGTCACGCAGGCGTACCGCCAATTCCTTCGATTGTCCTCTCAAACATTTCCCCTTACCCTTCGGCATTTTAAAATGTCCGTAAATCTGCGAAGTTCAAACGGCGAACGCTAAATTTCTACGCGCAAAGTTAACAATGGTGGAATATAGTGTACAGTCAACAGCAAAAGTAGATGATGAAAATCAGAAATTCAATACTAATGAATGGAGTTCGCGTCAGAACTTTGTGGCGTCGAAGTGATTCAAAACTATGTGATTGTAAATTATACCAAACATTTACTACTAGTACAGCTGCCATATATTCGTGATCAGTTTTATTTTGACTCCAAAAGTGACTCCAAAATTTCATCATCTACTTTTGCTGTTGACTGTACTCGAGTCTGCGTATTTAAAATGGGGAAAACACTCAGCATACAGAAAAGGTCGTTTTTTCCCTCACATTTTCACCCTATTATATAAATGGCCTAAGCATCAGCCAGCCAATTTATTAAATGTTGTATTAGACGCATTGGCTGAATATCAACCAGGCCGCTAGTTGAACGGCGCCGTTTAGTTGAAAGGCTAGGCAGTTAACTGAAAGGCTAATTAAGCTAGTTGGCTGCGTCATATACACTATAACCCAGTGGATACTTACTTTATTTTTACGCCAATTTTTGCTAAAAAACCTGCAAAATTGAAATTAAAGTAAACGAAGCGGGTAAGTAATTTATATTGGTTTGTATTTATTAATAATAAACACAGGCATAGAAACCACACCATTTTTTATTCGACAGCAAAAAGTCAATAATCGTTACTAAATACAAATTAGGTAAAGTGTCAATAATTGAATCGATAATCGAAATATTACGTTGCTGCAACCACTAGTTCCATCTGTCAAAAAGTGAATAACCTAGTGGACAGAGTATAGTCTAGCTAGGATACGATTATTTTCGATTGTTTTCCCTTCGAGATTTGCAGGTCTAAAACAAGAAGGCTGGCAAAAGTAATATAATTTCACATCTTAGTGAACCGAATAATAGGTATTATAAAATATTTGCACTTGGTGGACATGTGTCAGCCAGTACCCCGCTTCGTTAGCGTGATGTTTAAATCAATACACTTATTTTAGAGACGAATCAATAAATAAATACCTGTGCCAAGCGAAATCTTTCCATCTTTTTCTTCTTTGTATATCTGATTCTGTCGAGTTGCTTCCTTTTATTGAAGTTCTCTTGATGGATACTCTCCAATACTTTCTGCAACAACAACATTTTAAAGTTATTGCTTCAACAGTAATGCTTTTACTTTAATAACGATATTGTAAACTATTTATAAATGGAGTACAAACACCCAAGTAGTTGTTCCGAGTGATGAAACAAGAGCAATTAAAATATGAGAATATGTTTTATAGAATGAATTCTTAAAGCAGTAATTCCATGGACTCATTTATTTTTAGAGACGGGTATCTAAACTGTCTAAAACAGACACTTTAATCAAGGAAGCGCATAGCATTGCGAAATGAGGTTAGAAATCGGGTATTTTATTTGTTCACAAAAATAACATTACAAATCTACTCGCGCACGCAATACCAGAGGGGCAATTCTCGTAATTTTAAGAACGTTCACAGTCTGATCTCAGTCTCAATCTGTCAAAAATACCTGTAATTTCCCTACATTTTGACCAGTTTTTGACATTTGTTTGTCGCCGAGATGAGACTGCGACTAGATTTTTGAACGTTTTAAATTACGTCAATTACGAGAATTGGGCTTCAGGTATTAGGGTTTAGCGTAATAGGTACTTCGTCCATTTTGGTTTGTTTTGACCACAGTTTTGACTGTACAATGTGACTATTATATTCAAAATTCGTTTATTTAGGTTACATTTTCAAGTTAATTGGTCCAGTAGATTCGGAGAAAATTGGTTGTAACAGACGGACAGACACACGAGGAGACCGGTTCCGTTTTATCATTCGGAAGTACGGAACCCTAAAAGCGACGCAAAATAGAAAAATATTAGGTAAAGAGCCCTGTTTGAGCTTCTGAGTGAGTGAAGCAACACCATCTGTATTCATTTTCTTAAAATAAATGAGTATGGATGCTGATTTACTTCATCCATTATTTATAATAACAAGGTTCAATGTTTATGAGGGGTCCGTGGCTAAATAATAGCAGTCGCTCAGGTCGATCAATAAGGTTAAGCTACGCTTGCCGCGGTTGGTCTGTGGATGGGTGACCATCTTTACATACCGAGACTCCTCCGTGCCTCGGAAAGCACGTTAAGGCGCTGGTCTCGGCTGTCATTCGTGGATCTTTGACAGTCGCTACGGGTAGTCAGAAACCCGAAATTCTGACAACCAGTCTTACCAAGGGGTATCGAATTACCCAGTAACTGGGTTGTGGAGGTCAGATAGGCAGTCGCTCCATGCTGGTATTCAGCTGCATCCGGTTAGACTGGAAGCCGACCCCAACATAATAGGCAGATGATGAAGTTTCAATGTTTATTGCAAAGATCCAGTGTATCATTTTTTTCTTTAGGTTAGTCAAGGGGTTTTAGTACGGGGAAAACTCACACATCGCCCGGATGCTGGGCGTGGGTTTATCTAATAGTTCGGCCCTATAGTCTAGTGAAGGTCCATATTTGTGAGGCTTGTTACTATATTTTTATTATGATTCTAAATATTTGCGTTATTTACCTTTCTCCGCACTTGAGCACAAAAAAGATATTTAGCGACAATTTTCTTATTCCATACCTATTTAGAACATTATCGGCATATCTATCATTTATTATAATACTAACTAGCTTCTGCCCGCGGCTTCGCACGCGAGGATGTTGGAAATCCCACGGAAACGCGTTGTCGGGACACAAAGCCTATGATGATACTGCCAGTGACAGCCAGCGCGCACTAGCGACTTTTTGTTGACCGATAGTTTGATCGTTCAGGGAATCAGTATGGAGCTATATTGAAGTGCACGTATTTGTCGATTAAAAATCGGCCGATCAAACACGTGCACGCTGGCTCCGAAAGTCCCATCAAAATCGGTCCAGCCGTTTCGGAGATTAGTCTTTTTATAAGTAGGTACCATAATTATATACTATACCTACTTTCAAATGCATTTCCTAAAAAGCTGTTATTTTGTCTAAATATTTGACGAGACGACCATCCAAACAGTTTTAAAATGTCCCTTTAAAATAATAACAAAGTTTAATTCAGAGGCAACCTTGTTATGAGGTAATTGCGTAGTACCCTCCCGGGTTTCTCCCCTAATGAGTTGGCAAATACCCTTACCTATAGGGGCTACAGATTCTGAGCTTTAGGCATTGTTCAGACCAAACGTATTGTCGGCCGCTGACTGTGAGCGCGCGTGCGCAGTTTATCGCTTTACCATTATACTTACAGAATGATTTTTTTTACCGGTTCCAAATTTTTACAGGGTGTTTTACCCATGAATATGAACAACTTTCACTATGGGACCAAGTCCGAAATCACGAAAAAAAAAATCTGCTGTTTCATACATTTTGGTCAAGTAGGTATTGAACTTTTGTATTAAAAGGCTGATTTTTTTTCGTGATTTCTGAGTTGGTCCCATAGTGAAAGTTGTTCATATTCATGGGTAGAACACCCTACAAAAATTTGGAACCGGTAAAAAAAATCATCCGGTATATTTAACTTCTCGTTCACACCGAACCGACTATTACGCTATTACGTAGTGCGTTGTCACTACACTATACTCACAGTCGGCGGCGGCGGCGGCGGCGGAAAATACGTTTGGTGTGAACGATGCCTTAAGCACGTGCTTATTATCTGTTATTCTGACGGTTTACTACCGTTATAAACAGTTTGTTATAATTAGTACACCAAGAAAAAAATACGGTAAGTTAGGTCTAGTGATGCAAATATGCAGTTAGGTCTAATGCAGCTACAATGGTAGGTACATGCATTGTTTGCAAATATCATAGCATTACATATATGTAGATTGCCATCGACCCTCTAAGATCATATCATTTTAATCATTCGTTTAGAATGTAGGTACCCATAAGTGTCTGGCGTCTTACGCCAAAAATCGAATTAAAAACATAAAAGCTTTGCATTTTTATATTCACTTCATCATCCATCATCATTAAATCAATACATTTGCACATAAATAGGGACATATTCGTAGCCAGGGACTCAAACTGTAACCGTAATAAGTGTTTTTAAAACTGTTTTAAAAGAAAAAGACTTCTAAATGTAACAGATACAATAATTTTACACAATCAAAGTGTAACCTTTTATATGTACCTAACAGAAATAAGCATTTATAGGTATAATTGCACGGTACCGCAAAAACGCGCGGCGGACATACAGACGCGGCGAAGGCAAAATAGCCTCTATCCAGTCGAGAATGCGTCTATTTTGGCAACCCCGCGTTTACCGGTTACATTAATAACACTTATATATCGGTTACAGATATATATTACTGTTACACTTTTAAAAGTGTTTTGGGTTAACACATTGAAAAACATATTTATAAGGGTTACATAAACTCTTTTGCAAAAAAAACGGGCACTTTAGATTTTTTTCTCTACTTCGATGAAGAGGAACAAGAAAGAGGTTTTATTAATATGACGAAGTATTGGCATGTTATTTGAAGCATCCTGGCATGATTCTTTACGTTCCAAAAAATGGTTAAATTAACAAAATAACAATAATGATTATTGTACAATTGCTATACTAATGGCGCGAATTGCTGAAACGATTTTTTTACTGATTACTAAAATTTTAAAACTTTTTGGATATTTTCTGCAAATTAAACAATTTAATCTTTCTTTTTACATTAAATACCACTTTTTGATATGAGTGATAAAGCGATAAGGGCCGGTAAAATTATAGCCCTACTTTAAGAAGGTTGTTCGCAAACTTACGTGTCTCAGCGGCTAAATGTGAGTCGTTCAACTGTCCAGAGGACTTGGCAACGGTATCAAGAAACCGGTTCGGTCAAAAGAAGACCAGCACCCTAATTGCGTAACACACTATCAATCGGAATCTGAATCATTTTGAAGCAAATTGCTGATACATTGCTTCATAAGTTCAAAAAATTTGTCTGCTCAACACGTAAATAACGCAATGAATGTTGTTGAACTGTCAAATGAAACCGATTCCTATTGATAATGTATTACGCAATTGCCCTGCCGGTTCGGGAAGAAAACGATGCACAGAACCAAGAGATTACCGCTTTTTGGTGAGTCAGGCGTTGCGGAATCGTAAGGCGTCATTTGTGGACCTAAAGAAGAGCCTTAAAGAAGTAAGAGGAGTAGAAGTTAGCTTATGGACGGTCAGGAGGAGGCTTTTGGCTGCCAATATCAGGAGTTACCGCCCGGCTCGGGGCCCTAAATTACTCCGTGAGCACCGTGTTGCTCGACTTCAGTTTGCTCGAAACTGTGCTTCATGGACTCTGGACGACTGGAACTAAGTATTGTTTTCTGATAAAGCTAGAATCTCTTTGTGTGGAGAGGACCGACGCCGGCGAGTGCTGCGAAGACCACGGGAGCGCTATGCGGAAGTGTGTTTCGAAGAAATCACTCCTTATGGCGGAGGCTCCGTTATGTTTTGGGCAGCAATTAATTCGATGGAGCGTACGGAGTTAATTTTCGTAGAAAATGGAACATTAAATGCACACGGGTACATAATGGAAGTCCTAATTCCATATGCACAACCCGCATTGACTGCACTTGGGAAAGATTCCATTTTTATGGACGACAATGCTCGCCCGCACCGTTCTAGCGACGTGGAAACATACATGCAAGAAGTTTTTTTTTTTTTTTATATAGTTTTGGCAGGAGTGGGAAATCCTCATGGACGCCCAGACTGTCTCACTGGTGAGGCAGTCTGGGCAGTGCCGGACTCTTACCGGCTAAAACCACACTCCTGCTTTACAGTGTCCCTCTGACATGATCAGAGACCTTGTTTTGCGTAAACGTATTTTTTTATGAAAATATTTTTAAACGATAAATGAATAATACGACAACGAATAATACGACAAACGACAAATGATTTCGAATGACTACTTTAAAAAAATAAACTAAATGACATCTAAGTTACTGTAAATTTACTCATTATTTCTATATATATATCTTTTGATATCTATTTAACTAGGTTGATACATTATTATATTATTATAATATATTAATTATCAACTTTTGTTATACTACTTTATTTCTATTTATTACTAGGGATGCGATTTGACTACAATAATTCAGGAACAATTCTCTCTTTTTACCCGTCATTAAGTCTGGTATATTCCGGGCCACTAATTCGACTTCGAGTTTCTGCTCTATGTTGTAACGGGTGTTTGCGGTGATTGGACATTCCAGTAAAATGTGCAGTACAGTCTCCTCCACACCGGGCTCGCATGCGCACGATGGGTTCTCTTTACACTTGAAACGTTTCAGGTATGCAGAGAACCTACCGTGCCCCGTTAAAATTTGCGTGGTGATGCTCGTGGGAGCCATCTTGCGCACCACACCGTACGCTGTCACCGCGTCTGGGAAAAAGATTTTGGTGCCCGAAGCTGTTTTACCAGACCTATATCTTTCATTCCATTCGTCAAGCGTTTCCGACCGGATACTTCGCTTGACGAATGAAATGGGACACAGGTCGTAATCCGGCTTCTTCTTCGACCCCAGGGCGGCTTCCTTCGCGAGCTGGTCGGCTCTCTCGTTTCCCTCCAACCCTGCGTGGGCCTTTATCCAGAACAAGGAGACACTCTTGTTCTGGAGCTTACAGCGTCGTAAGGTGTCCCTTGTGTCCACGGCCAAGGGGTGGGGGGAACTTGTGTTGATCACCGACTGAAGGGCCGCCATAGAGTCGCTGAAGATGCCGAACGAGGTTTCACGGGACTTTAGAGCCAGCCCTGCCGCTCTCTGTAGGGCCAGGAGTTCAGCCTGGTAGACGGTGCAGTAGGACGGCAAGGCAAGCTTGAGGGCCTTAGTTTCGGTGGAACTATTCCACAAGGATAGTGCCGCTCCGACTTTACCCTCAATCTTGCTGCCGTCGGTGAAAATGCGCACAGCGAAACTGCTGTGGCTGTGGTATTGTTCCTCGTCTACCAGGCTTACAAACTCCAGACTCTCTTGTTCCGCGGGGTGCGGCGCCTCCAGCACTGGGGCCATCCGTTCCACCTCCCGGTCTCCCAATGCAGGCTGGAGTACCCCTCTCTTGGCCTCGTATAGCGCAGCCACTTCCCGAATACGGAGGTCGAGAGGGAGTATCCCAGCCAGCATCAGCGCCGAGTTTAGCGAAACGGTTCTGTACGCTCCACACAGCTTCTGCGCAAAGCCCCTCTGCACCGCGTTTAACTGTTTTTGAACCCCGATCTTGTTTGCTGCTTTAGCCCAGGCGCCGGCTGCGTAGGTAACGATGGGCTCCACTGTGGCCATGTAGATAATCCTGATTATGTCAGGGTGGAGTCCCCAGCTGATCCTGGCGGCTCGTGAAAGCTGTTTATAAATGTTTAGCGCCTTCTTGCATGTATTAGCCACGTGTCTGTTAAACCTCAGCTTATTGTCAATGGTGAGCCCCAGGATCTTTATCTCGCTAGACAGACCAATGTCGATCCCGCCCATGCTCAGTCGTGGTGTGTCAAATTTCAACTTCCTGGTGAGCACCATTGCGTGTGTCTTGTGTGGCGCGAAATTCAGTTTGTTTTTGTCACCCCACGACCGAACATACGCGAGTGCGGCATTGGCCCTCCTCTCCACTTCCAGCGCCGTATCCTCAGCAAACACCAACACTACGTCATCTGCGAAAGCCTGGCAATAGTCACCCCGGCGTTCGAGTCCCTTGAGGAGTGGATCGAGGATAAGATTCCAGAGAATTGGCCCACCAATCGATCCCTGCACACATCCCTTTTGAGTGTCCTTTATGTACTCTGCTCCGGCGTACCTCACCCGGACCTTACGGTCCTGTAGCTAGCTGTCAATGAGTCGCCGGAGGTTTACCGGACACTCTTCTTCGGCAAGTCTGATCTTGATCGCGGGCCACCAGGCGTTATCGAAGGCTCCCTCTATGTCCAATGATATTACGGTTACATGCAAGAAGTTGGGATCCGTCGTTTAGATTGGCCAGCTCGAAGTCCTGACCTCAATCCAATTGAGCATGTCTGGGATGTTCTAAAGAGACGGGTTAGATCATTGCAACCTGCTCCACAAAACATCAGGGAGCTAAAAAGAGTCATTGCAGAAGAGTGGGAAAGTATTCCTCAAAACGTTAGGTATTAAAAACATCGTGGAAAGCATGCCCAGAAGGATTCAAGCTGTGATTTTGGCAAGAGGAGGTCACACTCGCTATTAGGTTTTTACATTTGTAACTTTATTTAATTTAAAAAAGTAAAAAATCTTCTTGTCTTTATTGCCGACCACTTCTAATTGTTTGGGCGTGTACATCGGTTTTAAAGAATTCATCGAAAATTAAAAAACAAATTAAGTACCAGAATTTACTTCATGCGTATTAATTTACACGATTATAAGTATACAGACTACGTCAAAGAATTAAATTTCATTTAATTAACTCAAATCGACCTTAGAACGTAAATTTCCTTACGTGCCCGTTTTTTTTGCAAAAGAGTGTATTTGATTCTATTATCAATTCAATAATATGTAAAACTTATAATTCTGTAACCTTTATGAAGGTGTTTTTAAGTCCCTGTGCGTGGCATTACTGTAAATTTCAGCAATACCTACATGCCAAACCAACTATGCCCACAATAAACAGATCGTTATTATTATTGAATGTACCAATAAAATCTGCTAATTAAAATAATGAACATTTTGAATCGAATTAATTAAAACATAATAATGTGAATTTGTGATGATTTAATTTTCCTTTATTACTTGTGTAGGTACAACACTTAGGCGACGTATGCACTGACAGGTGGCTTACTTAGCGCCTAGAGCCTAGCGAGTCACCTTACCTTTCTGTTTTCTGTCTTGCGAGTAGCGGAGTGAAACGAACGCTCTAGAATTAACGCAACCGGCCGCATTGCGCGCTTGGAGCCTTCGCTAGTCGCCTAACGTGTATCGAAGGATGTTAAGGCGACTACATGACCTAAAGCGCGGTCATTGTCGGACTGCATAGAAAAGAAAGAGAAACGCGATAACATAGCGCTGGTAATTTATTGCAAAATATGAAGCAATTATCTATTTACAAAATCTATTGTTTGGACTAAAAAATTAAGACACTACCTTACACTACACTACTACTGGCTTTAGTATGTTGCTTGTAGAATAATCTGACAAAAAATCGTAATGATTGTATGAATATTAGTATGGTTTTTATTGTAAAAAGAAAGTTTTTAGAGGTATCTTCATGATTTTTTTCTATCGTATCAAGTTAGTTGTATTATGTTTTCAATACACGATCTACCTAGCATATATCCTGAAGAATATCATATATTTTTCTGATTTTGTTTAAGTACTGTAGTTTATCATATACTTTTATTGTTAAGGTAAGGCGCTGAGTAAGTCACCTCTCAGTGCGTACGTAGCCTTACAGTTTCTATGATCGTTATGAGTAACCTAAATCTTTCAAAGCTGTACAAAACCTTAAACATTTTTTTAAGTAAAAGATTTTTTTAAGTAAAAGATTAAAATGCAGTTAAGCTCGTACATCCACTTAGCTGAAGCATATTTACCGCCGAGTTCTGAAAGATTACTTATTTCAGATTTATTAATGAAAGACTTCAATAGGCTCTCAGAACTAGAGCTAAATAAACAGGACGGGATAGCAAACATATTGATACCGTTTAATAAATAAAATTGGTTCTGAAGTGGCGACTGCGTAACGGAAGACGTAGCGTTGGGTTGGAAGTCCCACAAGGTACACCTTATGAAGGCCGCAGGAATCTGCTGGATGCGGGGAGCACAGACCCGAACGAAATGGAGGTGCTTGGGGGAGGCCTATATCCAGCAGTGGACGTCTTTCTGCTGAAATGATGATGATGAAATACAATAATTGCATTTCAATTATTAGACACTTCAATATTGAAGTGTCTTTTTGTAACGTCAAAATAACAGATTTTTACTCAATGCATATAAAAGTATATCGGTACTAAATTATTATGTTATTTTATAAATTTTATTTTCTCTGGTTCCTAGAACCTGGTATTTTTCTTTTAATCTCACAGATGTAAACCAAGGTTATATTTTAAGTTTGAGTAGATTAGGTGTTTTTTTCTGCATTGAAATCATACTAATATTAAAAGGCGAAATTTTATGAGTAAGTGTGTGTGTGTGTTTATATGTTTGTTACTTCTTCACGCTCAAACCGCTGGACCAATTTTGATAAAATTTTGTATGGAGGTAAGCTGACACCCTGGATTAACATATAGGCTACTTTTTATCCCGATATTACCACGGGATCGAGTCGGATCGACATTTACGCGGGTGAAACCGCGGGCTGCAGCTAGTTATTGTCTGAATCTAATTGTAGGAATTTCCGAACTATGCGACATGTGTTTAATATAGCTGCTTTCTGTAGTGTAAAGTAATATTTTGAAAGATTGATTGCATTTAAACTGATAAATAGTTGTTTCGGGATGATAGAGTAACCATAGGGTTACTCTAAACTCTGGTAATTTCTTGTTTATGTTTCCCAATTTTTTTCCAAACTGGTATTTTCTTCTGTATATTTCCCGACTTTTTCGGTGATAGTTTTCTGTATACGTATTATTGGTGTTTGGGACTGCTATATCTATTAAGTATGTGTGTTTGTTTTCTTTATCAACAAGTGTTATATCGGGCCTGTTGTTATGTATGATCTGTAATTATGGAGCGGTTATTATTATTATTATTTAAATTCTGTCTGTCTGTTTGTTCTGGCTAATATCCGAAACTGCTGGACCGATATTGATGAAATTTGGTATGGGGATACTTTGAACCCTGGGGTAGGACATAGGCTTATACGTACCACGCGGATGAAGCTGCGGATGGAAGCTTGTTATATTATTATACTATAAATATTATATAATATAAAATAAGATCACTGCTGTTTCTGTTAGGAAGAAGGTTATCTCATGAGAGCACTCTCGAAGGTGACACATAACGCAACAACGCACAAAACTGACAAAAATATCCTTCTACTTTTATAACTAGATTTTGCTGGCGGCTTCGCCCGCTTGGAGGGAGTTTGGAATAAAAACCCATAATCTGCGTTCGCGATTTACTTGCCAAACATGTAAACAATTATGAGTTATTGGAAAAATAACTTAAATTCAGGAATTTAAGTTAAGTTTTATCGTTAACTGAACTTTATTATGTAGTCCTACACAATAAAGTTCAGTTAACGATAAAACTTATTTTTTTTAAGACTTTTTAAATAATGCTAGTCACTCTGAAATCAACTAAATTACCATTGAAATAACAAAAATTGGAAACATACATTTGAATAGAACCTACTCATGAAACTATACTTACGTAAGTATACAAACTAACCTTCATGTTCTGAGTTTATCAATGTCGTATAACCCAACATCGATTCTTAGCTGTTGCCCGCGACTCGTCTGCGATCCAGGATGAAAAGTAGCCTATGTACCTTTCCAGGTCCCAGAATACCTATCTGTCAAATTTCATCTAAATCCGTATTAGCGTGAAAGCGTAACAAACAAACTCACTTTTGCATTTATAATATTGGTTAGAATAATAGGTACATGATAAATAACGTGTTTTACTAACATCGGCTTTACTGTTCATGTAAGTAAGCTGCAGTCTCCTGTGGTCCTGGAAGGCATTTCGAAGGAACTGCTTGTCGCCATACACAGCGACTCCAAGTTCCTCGCGCTTCGCTGTGATCTCTTTGCGAAGCTGGCGAATGTCGCGCGAGTAGCGCTTCTTCTGCTTCGCCAAGTCACCTTCATGGATCTTGCGGTCACGTTCTAAGGTCACAAATAAACCAATTAGAAGATTATGGTATAGCCAGCTTAAGAAATAATAATCTATACAGGTTTGCCAAATAATCGACAAAAGAAAACGAGATCAAATAAGAAACAACAACAAAATAAAGTGTGCATTTACGTCTGGAAATAACGCGCTCTTTTTAAAGAGAAAATATGCGTTACACGTTACAACACACATCCTTGCAAAGGACAAAGATTCTATTGCTACGCTGTAGCACGTGTAGCCGTTGAGTTGTAATTATGGCTACGATTTGAACGGAACTATGGCCCGTATTACAGAACCTCACTCAAGACTGAAGCATTGCTTAAAACTAGTTCAGAGCCATTTGATTGGTTGAAACTAGTTTTAAGTAATGAGTCTTGAGTTTTGAGTGCGGTTCTGAAATACGGGACTAAAACGTTCGCTGGAGCTGAGAGGTTAAGCAGCCGAAGGGCCACTTTCAACCCAGTTGTCTAATGTCTATCCCCCTTACTAATAAACGTATTATATCAGATGAATAGTTACGCACCGACTTCTCTTCTTCCGTCCCCAGTAATTTGACTTTCGAAAGTAGAAGACAAAGCGTTGTGTAACTATACAGACGCTATACAACGTTTACTAGTGAGCGGGTTATGTGTGACTAATGAAAAATCAGCCTTTAATCGGCTAATAATTAATCGCTCGGAGTTTAGTATTGTGTCACACGTAAAATCGTAGTGTCGTGTCACACATAGTTCGCAGTATCGTAGTACGTCACATGTAGTATCGTGTCACACATAGTCCAGACATTTATCTGCCAAATGTTATTCTGCGTGAATTATGCACATCATGACAAATACGTTACCGTTGAGACACCAATAAATTTTAATTACTTAATAACCAATGTCTAAACCCTGATAAATAATAATATAGCCTTTATTTCCATAACCAAAAAAGAAAAGAAAATACATACAAGTGGAGTGGAAAATTACATTTAAAAATATATACTTAAAAAACAATATACACTTTTTCTACAAGGTTATGGCCACTTTTCGGGTACATGCCTCCTTAAATTTTTTCCAGGTTTCCCTGTTTTTGGCTTTGACCATCCAGTCTTTGCCTATGTTTTTATTGAGTTCATCTACCCAGCGTTCGGGTGGGCGTCCTCCGGGTCTTCTTTATGTTGGTCCCGACCACGTCGTGGTTCTATGGGTCCATTTTGTGTCAGGTAGGAGTGCTACATGGCCTGCCCATTTCCACTTCAGACCTTGGGTATGTTCGAGGGTGTCTAGAGCATTTATTCTCTTACATATGTCTTCATTTCTTTGTTTGTCTCCTTTCCATTGCTCGTTGGCTCGTTTCTATTTTGTTCTTCGTCGCTTTAATAGATATCCATGTCTGACAACCGTAGGATAGGCAGGGTAATAAACATGAGTACGTTACCTTTTTCTTTAAGTTAATGGGGAGTTTTGATTTTAATATTTCTTTTAGACTCCAAAATTTCTTCCAAGTCATGTTTATTTAGATCTGAGAGTGGCGGTAGGCAGGCTGAAGGCCAAAAATACCGCCCCAGGACCCGACGGCTTGCCGGGTAAAGCTTTGGTTCTGGCCTCGAGGGCACTCGGGCCTCGACTGGAGGCGCTCTTAAGCGCATGTATGGAGAGAGGCCAGTTTCCACTCCGTTGGAAGACGGGGAAGCTGGTCCTCATTCAGAAGCCAGGGCGCCCTGCGGACTCTCCGTCCGCATACCGGACCATTGTGTTGCTCGACGAGATGGGCAAGCTCTTTGAGAGAGTAATTGCAGGCCACCTCGTCGGGCACTTGGGGAGGACGGGGCCGGATCTTGCGGACAGTCAGTTTGGCTTCCGCAAGTACCGCTCGACGGTGCACGCCATCATGCGTGTGAGAGCCCTCACGACGGGGGACGCGGTGTCCCGGGGTGGGGTCGTCGTAGCGGTGTCACTCAACATCGCCAACGCGTTTAATACCCTGCCTTGGAGCTGCATTGGGGAGGCACTCCGGTATCACCGGATACCGACCTACCTCCGTCGAGTAGTCGGGGCGTATTTGACGGACAGAGCCGTCATCTACCCCGGTCACGACGGGAACTGGAACCGGCGAGAGATGTCGTGCGGTGTCCCACAGGGATTGGTTCTGGGGCCGCTCCTGTGGGACATCGGTTACGACTGGGTGCTGCGGGCCGACCTCCCTGATGGCGTCAGCGTGGTTTGCTACGCTGGCGACACGCTGGTCCTGGCGCAGGGGAGGTCGCATCAGGCGGCCGTCGACGCAATGACACGAGGGGTTGCGATAGTCGTGGAAAGGATCCGGCGGTTGGGTCTCGAGGTGGCATTGCACAAGTCCGGGTCATGTCTTTTCATGGGCTCCGGAACGGGCCACCATCGGGATTCCAACTGATGGTAATTGGTAGGAGGGGTTCACATCGGCGTCGAGACAACGATGAAATACCTGGGTCTCGTCCTCGACAGCCGGTGGAAGTTCGTCGAACATTTCCGACGTTTGGCCCCCAAATTGGAACGGACCGGGGCCGCCTTCAAGCGGCTCTTGCCCAACCTGAGGGGGCCAAACGCCTCCTGCCGGAGGCTTTACGCGGGGGTCGTGCGGTCCATGGCCTTATATGGGGCTCCGGTGTGGGCACGTTCACTGCGGCTGCGAGCCGCCCACTATCTGAACGCGTCCCAAAAGGTGGTAGCCGTAAGGCTGATCCGGGGCTACCGCACGATCTCGGGCGAGGCGGCAAGCCTCCTTGCGGGAATGCCGCCATGGGATCTGGAGGCGATAGTCCTCGCGCGCCTGTATGAGTGGCGCGCGGAGGCACTACGCCGGGGGGAAACTTCGCTTCCACGGCAAATCACGGCGGAGCGGACGGACCTCCGGCGCGATCTCATGGTGGCATGCAAAGAGCGACTTTCGCAACCCAGCGCAGGGCACGCCACGATAGTGGCAATAAGACCCCTCTTTAAGGAGTGGCTAGAGAGGCGTCACATCGTTCTCACCTACCGCCTGACGCAGGTCCTCACCGGACACGGATGTTTCGGGAGGTGCCTGCACATCATCAGGCGGGAGGAGACGCCCGGGTGTCACCATTGCGAGGATCGCCCAGAGGACACGGTAGAGCATACGGTGGAGGTCTGCCCCGCTTGGGCGGAGCACCGCCGTGTCCTCGTAGAGGCGATCGGCAGTGGCGGTGATCTCTCGCGTCCGGCCCTGGTTCAAGCCATGGTCCGAGGCGAGACGGAGTGGGAGGCAGTCACCTCCTTCTGCGAAGCAGTCATGCTAGGGAAGGAGGTGGCGGGACGGGTCAGGGAGAGAGCCTCACGCCTCAGCCGCCGCGGGAGCCGCGTGACGACTCCCGGCCACCGTAGGCGTGGGCCTGCTGAATCTTGGCGTTTAGGTCGCACATTATAATAAGTTTTCCTATCGCCAGGTTTTGTGCGTTTCGTAGTTCGTCGTAAAATGAATTAATTTCTTCATCTGTTGCTTCTGATGTAGGGGCTAATACTTGTATTATAGTCAGTTTTGTTGTTTCGAACTTAAGGTTTAATACGCAAACTCTCTCAGATATTCCTATGTAACTCACAATATTGGTTTAGTTTTTTTTTTTTATTAAAAATCGGACTGCCATGTCTTCTGACAGCTTAGATACAATTATTATTCTCATATTGAAAACCAAAATATGTGTGGATTATCTCTATTATCTAAACCCAGATACATCCATGATATTAACCAGTAGTTCCTGAATACTCTGAAGGAGTAGGAGAATACCTAACACCGCCGTTGAAATCATACATACATACAATGTTTATGGAGGGCCTTCTATTAACGCAACAAATTTACAAACCATGAGAGGTTGCCTAACAGAAAACCCTGATAACTGTTGGCTCGACCCAGAAATCGTACTCAAAACTTTTCGGCAGGCTTGTATTACAAGCCCAAGCGATGAGACGATTGATAATTATATTCTCTGATAAGATTAATAAAAATCAAATAACTAGACCAACTGTACTTACCATACAACTTTATCAGCCCCCGATACTGATTGATTTTGTCCTTGATAACCCAGTTCTCATCTTGCATGCCATGCTGGCGCACTTTCGCTGCCGACAACATCTTGATTCACAATAAACTTGCTAAACAAATAAAATATGTAGGTATATTATTATCAATTAATTGGATTGCGCAAGAAATATTCATGACATTCGAAATAATATTATTTTTTTATACAGGGCTGAATTGACGTTTTAATAACCGATTTAAAATGAGGTTGTACTAATGAGGTATACTTAGTCCATTACTGCAGCGGCATGCAAAATAGGTGTTGATGGACAAACGTGAAAATATAGGCCGAGGTAAGTCATAGGTATGCGTGTGTCAGAAAGGTGGATGAAATCTATATAATTATGTATAATACCAGCTTAATTAGTAAGCTTTGAGTGTGGTTGGTTGGTGTCATTTACTGTGTATGGAGGTTATTAGTTATTTACTCTATGAAGTACCTATGAATAGTGTGTAAGGAAAGGGTTTTATGAAGAAAAGCACAGAAAGACAAGACTAGGCATTTATTTCAATTAGGCTTGTCAGTTAAATACTTTAATCAGAAAACTAGTTGTCCGTTCCCAAAACTAGGTCATCATGAAGAAGGAAGGACAAGCAAACTTCATGGTAGCTTGTTTTATAACGTATTGTATCAACACATTGTACATTTGTATTTGTTGGTCTGAGATTTGTAATTGTATAAACAAATTATTGTTAGGTACCCATCACGTTAATCTCTTGGACCATTTCTCCAACTAGCTATAGCAACTTATCAATGCAAAGAAACAGAACATGATTATTCCGTAATTCGATTTACCACAAAATGACAAAAGCAATATTAGACTTATTATATTACCTATACCACATAGGTATAGAACAACATAGTTAACAGCAATAATATCAATTCACTTACATACATGAACGGTGATGAACGGTAGTCCATCTTTCACCACAGTTGAATCCAAGGGCCATAAAATTGGCGGGCCCACCCTTATAAAGTTTCGCAATATTATTCAAGTACATCTAACATTCCCGCCATTTTTAACAATCATACAATTTGACCAAATAACTTTTAATATGGACAGTCTTATGTAAATCTATTTTGACAGAACTGTTTTAAAACGTTATAGGATATTGAATGTATTTTTATAACAATTTATCCGACTACAATTAGATAAAGTCTCTTAAACATAGCATTCACTGAGTTTACTATATTTATTATTTATAACTACTTATACATCAAAAGTTGCACATAAAATTAAGAAAATATTTTAAAGATAATGTTAATTCTGTTACCCTTACATTTTTGGTGAAAAGTAAAATAAGTTATTCTATTTATTTGGACCGACTCACAGATCTCCGGTTTCGCTCGGAATTCGTTGATTATTTAGTCTAGAAACACTCTCGATGGTCTAGCAAAAATATAGTAAATACTATTCCATGCAATTTAGGAAAGTACATACTAATTCCATGTAATCTAGGAAGATTGTATTCTTTACAACTCTACATATTCCGACACGTGCGTGAGTCCATCAGTGCCTGGTTGCCGCCAAGTCTAGTATAGATGTATAGTATAGTCGTTTTCTCAAATAATGTGCGGAAATTCAAACTAAGTAAAGAACATGCCTCTTTTTCGCAACCTTACATTTTGTTGGCGAAGCGGCCTGGCTGCGCTGCCATGCGTTTTTAAAAACGTTCAAAATCTAGTTGCAATCTCATCTCCGCGACCTTGTCAAAAATATAGCCTAGATTAGATGCAAACGTTCTTAAAAATACAGGAATTGCCCATCTGGAGTGCTTTCTGTCTTTCAATTCGTTAAATATATACACACTAAGTTCAGTTTACAAATACTACTTTCTGTCAACCAAACAAACTTACATTATTTTATGTATTTGTACCTCTGCTTCACTGCAACAATGGACACAACTAGATGCCCGTGTCATCATTCTAAAAATAAATTCGTAGTAAGTAGGTACTATACATGAAAATACTGCAACCCATACATAAACATTTATAAAACCCAACATTTCTCGTTTGTCCTGCCTGTCGGTTAATATTTTTTCCCGGTTTACGTTCTCGAACTAGATGAGATACCTATACCTATCATATGCGTTTGTCTCAACCACTTCCTCAGGGATTACCCCAGATTCGCCATGGATCGCATGCAATATGAGGCAATCTCTGAGAGATTTGGTATCAAGGCATATGACATCGGGATGCTAACGCGAAAAGAGGAAGACTTGCCGCCTATATCAAATATGTTATAAAGATTCTGAGCTAACTCAAGAACTTTAACGGCACATAAAAAATATTTAAAAAATATATTTACTTATTAATTCTAACTATAGTTTATATATTTATCACTTACAATATATAAAATCACCATCGCGATTAACTAATGCAATAAGACAACATCTGTATCAAATTACAGATTCGGTCGAAAATTAGAGAACAATGAACCAAAACAAACAACAAAAAAAAACTTTTAACAAAAAAATTAAACCGCCGAAAAAACTAAAAAGCAAAAAATAATATATCTTTTTTATTTAACCTTAATAACTAAGTTCTTAAGGTGAATGCGCAGTGGTAGACCGCGAAATTCAAATTTTCTTACGTTTTTTGCAATTTGCAGGCCAGTGTCAGGTTGTATCTTGATCAAAATTTGATTCGCGACAATAACAGGTACGTATTTATAGAATTATAATCATTAGAATCATTAATACATCTTTCTAAGTTAGATTTGTACCACTAAGCAGTTTTCCATAAGAGATTTGTTGTCGTGGTACAAATCTAACTTAGAAAGATGTATTAATGATTCTAATGATTATAATTCTGTAAATACGTACCTGTTATAGTCGCGAATCAACTTTTGATCAAAATACAACCTGACACTGATCTGAAAATTGCGAAAAACGTAAGAAAATTTGAATTTCGCGGGCTACCCTGGCACTTCCCCCTTAAACGAATGTAAGTATACCTAAGTAATTTTGAGTCGGCGCAAAACAAGCAAATTAATTAATTACGTAAAGCGTGGGCGGCGCGGCGCGGTACGCCCCTAGCCGGAAAATGTCGAGCCGTCACGAAGTTAATGTCAGCGACACAGCAACCCGAACGGGCATTACCACAGAGTACTTTTTGATGGCATTACGTGAGCACACGTCGTTGCGAGTGGTCTCCGCTCCGCAGCCTCGCTCCACTCTGGTGGACAGGCAGCCTAAGGGGCATGGGCTAACGTACGTAGCCCGCAAAACTAAAAATTTCTTACGTTTTTTTGTTTGATTGTTTGATGATTTCATGTAAAAGTCAATCAACATGATTATATGAACTTAGAGGGTTTTTTTGGTGGTTTTAATTTTAATTATTATAATTCTGTTAATACGTACTTGTTACGGACGCGAATCATATTTTGTTTAACATACAACCTGACGCTGACCTGCAAATAGTAAAAACGAAAGAATATCGGGTGATACCCTGGCGCTAACCCCTTAATGAAAATAATCTGATTCTATTGCCTACTTACCTACTGTAGATGAGAAACAGAATAGTTATGCGACGAGAGGCACGCGTTTACCTACTGTTTGATACTACACCTTGTCGTAGCAACACCGGAGTCCGGACGGGCGCCTTTCCTTAAACTAGCAAAAACTTATAACAAACATCCACTCGCTTCTTTGTATTTCTGTAACTTAACATACTAAGTATATTGTGTTTAACTGTATCTATATGATATTTACAAAAAAAACGCATATCTCCGACTTACTAATTATCTGTGGCGTTATAGCACTAGTGCCGTAACGTAAAGTAAAAAGCACGCGTTTTTAATACACTGCATTATGGATCTAAAAGCGGTTCATTAAGAGCCACTTTACGAGCAAGTGTCTTGAAAAATATTTTTGTAGTTTCTTTTTGTCTCTTCAAACATTCAAATAATTTATAATTAATAGTTTCTTTTAAAGAAAATTGCTCCTAACTATTAACCTACTATGTTAAAATTGAATATCAATTTATAAGTAGTATCTGATTTTCTAAGTTTTAGTTTTCAAACTTGAGTGAGAGGGTAGGTTGAATATGGATTTATAAATAATTGGTAGGTAGTCTAAATAATACTTATATCGAATAGTTTTAACTAAGCTCAATTGATCGTTCGCTAAGTTCATTTCGGTTACCTCGTTCGAGTGCCTTTTGTTCAGTTTTTATTTTTAATCAGGTGGATTACTTCTTTTACCAAAATGAGTACGCGTTGTAAGTTGTAATATTGATTTCATTACAAGAGCTCAAATAATTGCATAATCAATTCACATAACACATTGCAGCATCAAAACATGATAAGGGAGTATGAAGAAAATGGATTTCTGCCGACGAACCACTCTGATTTATTTCACACAAGTGTTGACACTGTTCGTCGTGCTCTTCATAGTGAAGGGCTGCATTATCGGAGGCATGCTGTGAAACTCTTGCTCACGGAAAACTATAACAGGTGGCCTACCATGATCTAATTAAAAACGATTCAAAAACAAGACATTTCAGTTTAGGTTCCTAAACTGCATCGCTTGAGCTGCTCTTTGGACGTCATGGTACCAAACAAGTATGAATGAAACCAAAACTTGCGACTCAGTTTGGGACAATCGCAGTCACCAGAATGGCACGGCCTAAACTGAATCGTTAAACTAACGTCATGGTACGAATTAGAAGAAAAGTTCAATTTTGGTCCTAAAATGGATCGCTTTAAGAGCTTGTGGTAGGCCTCCAGGGCAAAATTACAGTTCGCTTTGGATCACATAAACTTCGATTGGAGTACCTAATGTCATCTTTATAGATGAAAAAACTTTTAAGTCCAGTGAACACGGACGCTTATGTTTGTGACGTCGAAATAATAACTTAAAAAGTTATGAACACTTCAAGTTCAAACAACAATATTCCAAGACTTAGAAAAACTAACTTCAAACTTCACCTACTAATCTACTAATCTCAGATATACTTAAGATAAAATGATGGTATGATTTTACAAGTTAGTATTCCAAAACAGCCGCAAAATAAATTGGATATGGCTGTTTGGTCAGATAATCACCCTCGAGCAGGCGCTTTTATTTTTATTTATTCTCAAAAATCAAAATTACACTTCGTCGCATTGTCATTAAGAATCATAAAGACGCAGTGACTGCAGTCGAAAGGGCTGTGGTAGAGAAGGTAAGGGGGCGTTACCAGGCAAGATCGGAAGATTCTTCCTTTTCAATGAAGGAGTGGCAATTACCTACACCTTTCCTAAGAGACATTATTGTTTTCCGACATCCACGCGAACGAAATCGCGGGCACAGCTAGTTTATTAATAAGATATATCGCGTAGGTTCGCGAAATATGGAAGGAGTGGAGGTTTCTCAGGAGTGTGATAGCACAGGGGAGTTAAAAAATATAAAAAGTTTTATAGACTTGTTTATATCGGTATCTAAGACAGTCCATTCCCATGGAACGTAGGTACCTAAGATAAAGTGCTACGTACCTACTGGTTATGTTACGGTTACAAAACGGGCTGCGCATCTTCATTTCATAACGATATTAAAAAAAAAAAAACTCTTTAATCTCCCTATATTATTTGTCTCTTTTACGAACGGACTTCGAGAAGTAGGTACTGACATCTGTTGACAATTCGCGTTCAACCACACCTTGGACACTCCATACAACGCTCGCAAAATATGTACCTATTACTACATAAACAAATGACATTTGTACACGTGCAAATGTGTGCGTGAACTCTAGTAGGGTTGGCTGTGATCGTGCGTACCTAGCGTAAAAAATTACGCCGAAAGCGATTTACGTCGGGCGAATCGAACAACGACGGCGCTGCCCGAACGTGTGCATTATTATAAAGTTTCTAGAATAAAAACTCAAATAAAACTTTTAAATCGCGTGTCAATAGTACAGCTAGCGCTGCGGTTCTTACGATTACGAGCGCCCTTGCTAAAGAGTCGGCGACGAATACCTCGGAGTGCGGGGTGAGGTGCGGTATCTGATATGAGCGCGGGGAAGGGAGTGTCCCTTGTGTACGTAGGACTATTAAGTATTCTGTATTTCAAGGCTTCTTTTTTCTCAACATTTGTTATGTGTAAAACGTTTAACCGAGTTTTTATTATGTTTAGGTACTAAGGGCCGAATTTCTTTCGTCATCAGAATACATAATTAAACCGCCATGTTTATTCTTCGAATGAAATTTATTTGACGATTGAGAAATTGGCCCTTATAATATATACTAGGTATACTACTTATGTAATGATCTTTAGCTATATACCTACTCGTACTTATGTAGAAAGTACCTACGAGTAAAGAAAAAGTAAAGTAAAGTACGCTGAAGAGTTCGTTTGTTTGTTTGAACGCGCTAATCTCTAGAACTACCGGTCGCATTTGAAAAATTATTTTTGCATTTGATAGCCCAATTCTTCAGAAAGATTCATTAACATGACGCTAGGATTCTTAGGAGCAAAAGTCAGTAAAAGCGAAGCAATGATGCGGGCTAATGGGCTATGGTATGGGATGCGACGCGGTGAGTCGGTGGAAATTCACGCGGACGAAATCCCGGACAGAATCTACTCGTAGTATCAATAGAATAATTTACTAATTATAAGGCATACACTTTGTAAGGCCCTGCAGCGACGGATATTGGCGTAATCAAATTATAATTTCTGCTAATTAAAACACACACACGCTCAGTCTTTTTAGGGTTCGGTAGTCATCAAGGAACCCTTATAGTTTCGCCATTCCCGTGTGTCCGTCCGCAGGTTAGCTCAGAGACTCTTAGTACTAGAAAGCTATAATTAGGCATGGTATACATATGAATCTTAAAACAAAAATTTTTGGGTAAGTATACCTTCTCTACACGTAAAGTGGTTTTTTTCTCGTCCTCCCCATGTCATTTTCCGATTCAGGGATCCGTTTGTAAAATATTAAGCTTTATAGTGCAAATTTTTGTTAGTCAAGTGTCCCCCCCCCCCCCTGCCTGCTAAATGGTTGTTTTTGGATATAAGAAAAAAAACACGCTAAGTAGTAGTACCTATATAACGAAGTTAAAAGGAAAACTATCACAACTAAGAAGGCTATACAAGTTTACGAGTAATAGTCGACCATCTTACATGTACAGTTGCAATGTATGGGAGAACATGATTTTCAACAACAATGTTGTTTGTTCTTCGGATAAAATTCATTCCAACTACGGAACCCTTTATTGTGCGTGGTCCGACATGCACTTGGCCGGTTTTTTTAAACACCTTGTCACGTTGCTGTATGAAGCGCGACGACGACGACGACGGCGATGGGCGACTAGAATCAATTGTTTTTACTATAATTTTTGACGTTCAAAAGTGCCTTTACTGTGCCTAATTGAAATAAATGATTTGACTTTGACTTTGACTTTGAAGTAATTAAATAAATAAAAAAATAATAAAAAGTTTATTTTGAAACAATAACACAAGACTAAGTACATACAACAAGTAAAACGATGATAGCTGCAAAAGTATAAACTGTAGCGCAGCTAACAACGCCCTTCTCCAGATACAGAATGGAATGATGTTCCATGCAAAAAGTGCTTAAAAGGTAATAGTACCTAATAGTAAGTATATAATTTGCTGTAGCTAGATCATGGAGTTTCGGGGTGCGCTATAAGTGGTTTTTTGAATAAGAAAAGTAAAAGCCGTGCTTCTATCAAACATTCTATTAATAAACAAGATTAAATTAGTAGATAAGAATAAAATCGATAAATATTAAAACTAAGGCTCGGATTTAAAATTAGGATCCCCGAGCACGGCGCACAGAGCCCGGTGAGTGCGATCCCCACACTGCGACCCCAGAGGACAGTTTGAGCAAGTATGGCCTGCTGCATATATGGGGAACCCATCGATATTTCCTGCGGGACCATAATTACAAAATGTGTACGCCAAAATTTTCGTTTCCGATCGCCCTTTTTCTTTATATTCTTCTTTAATTCCGCGGTGTAAAGGCGACTCTCTTTTTCTGTAGGCGCTATCAGTGGTACTAAAATCTTCAAGCCAGACAGATTTCGCTTCAGTCATGTATTTAGTGCGTCGGAGAATGTTTTGGTTTGGCATGAATGTTCTTGTCGGACTTGGTATTGAAGATTTTTTCGTGTCCTCATTGCTTACTGTTCTGCGTTTGCGAAAGAGAACACAAGAGGGTCTTTTAGCGGTACAAAGTGCTTGTGAGCAACCAATGCGCCATGTGGACGCCCAAGCTGCTGCTGAATACCAATTACCGTTACAACCACCAGGCGCGCTACAGTTACTAAGTGTAAAAGACCACACATTCTCAGTTGGAAGAACTCTGGAGCCAGAAAACCACGCGCCCACGGCGTCTGCTAGCAACTGAGCTTCTGTCACTCTGCTCACGACGGCCCGCACATCCATATTCTGTAGAACGTTAAATCTAACAGTATTCCTACACTCGTCATGTCGTTTCTGGCACTGGCGAGCCCAAACTTCTGCCATTTGCTCGAGTTCATAGTCCCAGTACATCTTGCGCATGTTAGTGGCGGGTGGCTGACCCGGCTCTAAGCCCGTGGCGATATTATCCCTGTGCCTATTATGCAATAACAGAATTTGGTACCGCATCCAATTTGTCATACCTGATGCATACAGCCTCGAGCTCTGCTTATTAGCGGCTACGCACATTGTGTGCTGGTTTTCCAACGAACAATCAGGATGAGTACAATAATTAAATTGGTTATTGGTTCCGTTTTGACAGAACACATATCCTACAAAAAAACTACTACAAAATAAGTAAATAATATTCATATCTAAATAAAAATGTGTAAGCCGCAAATAGAACACAAAGATGAAAGAAGACGTGGAAGACCTCCAACATCAGAATCATAGAGTATTATAAAATAAATATAATTGTAGTTTTCAGTCTATCAAAAAGTACTCTGTGGTCTGTGATCTGTGCAAGGATCTGTGATTATCACAGAGTACTTTTTGATAGACTGAAATTATAAAAGTGCTCTGTGTCATAGATCACAGAGTACTTTTTGATAGACTCATAGATTCACTATAATATACTACCAGGCCACTCACAGAGTATTGCGAACAAATGTTTTTATGTATGAGAGGCCGGCCAGTTATAATCTATTTTGAAAATATGATTATTTGTGTAAGTAAAAATAGGTACGTTCCAATTTCACCCTCCACATTGTTTGCGAGCTAATTTATCGTGAATCATTAAAAAATGGGTCTGCGCCGGGAACATTTTCGCGCTATGAGTAGCCCCCTAACCAAATTAGAAAGGTGGAATTGGTCCCTGGTCCCAGTTTCGAAGTGGGACGAGTTGCCCCCTAACCCGATTTTTTACGATTTCAAGTGTCGCCTGAAACCGGAAGAATCGTACGATAGACTTCAAATGGTATTCATGGATGAAGGCCCTTCTAATCGTATCGTTGGTGTAACGAATTCAAGCGCGGTCGACTAACTTTGGGGGATGAAGAAAGAAGTGGTCGCCCTTTGACGGCTGTTACGGAAGAAAACGTGCTAGCAGTGAAAAATTTAATCCAAGATAATAGGCGAGTTACATATCAGGAGATTCAGCACATACTGCAGGTTGGATCGGGAAGCCTTCACGAACTTCTACACGTGCATCTTCGCGTGAGGAGTATAGGTTCAAGCTGGGTGAGGCACAACCTCACCGATGCTCAGAAGCAGGCCCGGGTGGAATGGTGCCGTGATATGATAAACAAATTTGAAGCAGGCTCGTCTCGGCGTGTTTACAACATCATTACAGGTGATGAGTTTTGGATTTATTAATAAGATCCAGAAACGAAGCGCCAGTCGACGGTTTGGGTGTTTCAAAACGAATCAACGCCTACCAAAGTGAAGCGATCTAGAAGCGAGGGGAGATTTTGATCACGAGCTTTTTCAATTTGGCTGGCTACTTGGTTTCAATTCCTTTACGGAACCACAGAAGCATCAACGCTGAATGGTATACTACCAAATGCTTGGCAGAAGTTTTCTCTGTTGTGAGCAACAAGCGACCAAACACAGGCCTCCATGGGCTACTGCCCACCACCACAACGCACCACGACAACGCGCCTTCGCACACCGCGCTCAAAACGAGGGTCTTCCTGGACAGCACGCCGGTCAAACTCCTGGGTCATCCTCCTTACAGCCCTGACCTAGCACCGCGTCACTTCTTTTTATTCCCGAAAATATAAAATCAGCTCAAAGGGATACAATTTTCGTCGCCGGAAGATGCGCTGTCAGCGTTCGAGCAGGCTGTAAACGAGGTGTCTGCGGCGGACTGGAAAAAGTGTTTCAAAAACTGGTTCAGACCCATGAAATTTTGTATAGAGGCTAGTGGAGAGTACTTTGAAAAGATTTAATAAAAAAATATTTACCTATAGGACATTTTTTTTTATTTTCGCGAAACTTTCTGAGTGTCCCACGTATAGGCCGATCGCTTAACTGAGACGTTGCGTGAGGTAGCTGCGCGGTGCGGGAGCTATGGGTGCGGGGGCTACCTCAGGAGGTAGCAACAAATCCCACCTCTCCCGCCGACGGCTTAACTAATACGTTGCCTGCAACGTATTAGTTAAGCCGTCGTCGGCCTAGAATCAAAATGACTGACATATTGTTGACTTATGAAAAAAAAGTCGCTTGCTGTTTTCAGTCTATCAAAAAGTAGGTAGGTACTCTCTCAGAATACAGAACAAGGTACTCTGTGGCTTTTAGTTATTATTCTGAGGTCAAAACCAAATCTTACTCTGCAGTTGCCGGCTTCTCCTCGTCCTCTCTCTCCTCTTAACTTTTTCATGTGGTGGACAACATCGTCGGTGATTGATTTGCCCAAAATATTACATTATCATCTTTAAAATGAAGACGGGCAGTAAATAGGTACACACTGCAAACCTATTCGATTTACGTCCCACACACACGGGTTATTGCTACTGCGTGCGTAAATTAATGAGGCGGTCGGTCGGGTACAAATAGCAAACGCTAAACTTTTTGTGTACGTTTGCGGACACCAGCCCGTATTACCTATTTTGATATAATATCTATCCACATATACCAATAAATAATATTCCAAAGTATAGTAATCATAATTTAATGAGTTTCAATATTTCAATATTATAAATATGGATCCCATAGCCGGTCGGTGAGTTTAAGTCGTATTTCCCTGCAGAGGAATATTGTTTTACAGGTTTTTATTTTTTGTCTTATCTATATCTATTATAATAAATCTGTAGAGAGGTCAATTCTGTACATGAAATATATTTCCAAAATAACTATCAGCGGGTGATTAGTGATCGATACTGACGCCAAAAATGCAATCAGTAAAGTTTTATCTGTCTGTCTGTCTGTCTGTCTGTATGTTCTTTATAGAAACAAAAACCACTCGACGGATTTCAACGAAATTTGGTACAATTGTTCTTCATACTCCTGGGCAGGTTATAGTATACTTTTCATCACGCTACGATCAATAGAAGCAGAGCAGTGAAGGGAAATGTTGGGAAAACAGGAGAACTTACTCCATTTTTTAAGCTTCCGTCGCGTGTGCAGCCTTAATGGTTAAAGCTACACAAAAATCATGTATGACGGAAATGTTCTCCTTAAAATTATATAAAAAAATATTCCACGACAGCAACCGTCTATCTTTAATGGTTGACTCACAATAACACGTGTAACTCCCGATAGCTTAGCCGTTCGGAGTTTTCTGATTATATTTGTCTACTCTTACGTTTATAACACTCTCACTCATCCCTAATTAAAAAATGTTAACATTATTACCTATTTAATAAAAAAAGAATCATAGAAATCGGTACAGAAACACCAAAGTTATACATGATATACGCTAACAAGCCATCGCGCGTGAATACTGAATCATGCTATAAGGATTATTTTTGTGTAACGGTCGCCGCGCTCGAAGCGGCTCGCGGCGGAAAGTATAAAAGGGCGGGGGATCCAAACGCGAACTTCTACTCGAAACCACGACTTAGACCCACTCCCCCCCGACCTATCACCATGTTCGGCAAGCCGATCCCTTGGGAGAAGCGAGCCAAATACCTAGGAGTAATACTCGACAATCACCTCTCCTTCGCAGAGCACATAAAGACGGTCCGCTCGCGTGCCGCTTTCGCTCTCGGCAGACTCCACTCCGTCCTAAATGCACGCAGCAAATTGTCAGTTAGGTGCAAAATGCGCATTTACACAGCGTGCATACGTCCAATAATGACATACGCCTGTGTAGTCTTTGCCCACGCAAAGCCCCACCACATCCATAGGATGCAGACCCTCCAAAACCGATTCCTCCGAAAGGCTACGGGATCCCCCTGGTTCGTTCGAAATGTGATCCTCCATGTTGACTTCAAAATCCCCACCATCCATCAATTCATGAAGCGCCTTTCCAAGCGCTTCTTCGATACCGCCGCCAAGCACCGCAACCCTCTGGTTGTGGAGGCCGCCAGGTATACCCCCTCCAAAATCAGCAAATGCCGCCGTCCAAGGCATGTCCTCTCCGACCCTGACGACCCCATAACCCTCCTCCAGGAGAGCAATAAGTCAACCCATAGATATATGTTTCTATGAATCAACCAGTACAGTGCACAAATACAGAAACTCATTCCGACCTCGCCGCCGAGGTCCCTCGCGACGTCCTCAATTAAATGCCTCCCCCCCGAACCTTGCTCGAAGAAGTGCCAGCCCGCGCCGCAGCTGAGCCAGTAGTTCTAAATTCCCGACCGTGACCTCTGAGTTTGTTTCGGCGTTTCTTCTCAGAGTAGTCAGCTAGGAAACGCCAGCCTCATCAAGCTTAAATAATAAAAACCAGATCCAGCCTGTCCCATCTTGCTGCCCTCCCCCAGCGACGCCCTAAGCCGAGGTTCGTACCCCACAGGGGGTGCCCTTAGCGTGTAGTCGCTTAGTACATAAGATATTTGCCCCTGGCTGGAGGCTTTGAGTTTACTTAAGGCAACCACAGGATAGTCCGGTTAAGTAGTCACGACCTCTCAAGGTCAACTACGAGATGCAATATTCTAAAAAAAAAAAAAACGCGAACTTCATACAATATTTGGCTGTTGATGCGAGTAGACGTTCCGAGCATTCGACCTTATTGACAGAAAATATTGTTTATCAGCGCGACTTTTAGTCTTTAAATTAATTTAGTTTATTTACTTTTCTTTTGTTGTTATTTTATAAAATAGGTATTAGTTATTTTGGTAGTGTATTATATTCGTTCAAATTACAAATTATTAATAGTTTACATTTTATTTCTTTTAGGTAAAGTAGTAATTTCGTTGTATAGGTACTTAAGCCTCATGTGAACGTGATCTAAATAATATTACCAATACATTAACTTAATAACACACAAGGAATTACACACTGACGGAGTTGCGGGCACAGCTATCTATATCTATATATATGAAACTCTTCCGTTACTGAATGACTGACAGACAACGCACAGCCGAAACTACTGGCAGTAGAGAGCTGAAATTTGGCATGTGTGTTTGTTGGGAGGAGTAGGCTACCACTAAGAGAGGATTTTTGGAAATTCCCTCCCAACGGGGAGAAAAGGGGGATAAATTGTTTTTTTCCGGAAGTCATTATTACCTTCTTGCGGTCATCGGTAGTAAGTCCTCCAGGTTTGCGCCAGTTCTCTTTAGCCATGGAGAGCGGGGTGAGCCACTTCAGCTTTTAAAAAATATTCCCTGAGACTGCACACCTCGCGGTTGTGGAGGGTCTTCGCATTTAAAAAGCCTCGACCCCCGCACTTCCGCGGGATATACAGTCTCATCACCGATGATCGTGGTTGATGCATCCGATTTGCGGTCAGCAGTGTACGGACCCTTCTATCCAGGGCGTCGAGTTCGGTTTGAGTCTATTTAAGTATGCCGAAAGAGTACATCAAAACCGGCATGACCCAACCATTGAAGGCGCGCACCTTATTTCCGCCCGAAAGAAGACTAATTAATACCTTCCTCAGTCGACAAAAGAAGCGTTCCTTCGACGATTGCTTCATGTCAGTAACGTTGATGCCTAATGCTTCCGACATACCAAAATACTTATAGCTTTCGGATGAGGAGAGGGATCTAAGGTTTATGGAATCCGATAATTGAATTCCCTCGGATTCCATAATCTCCCCTCGCTTTACATGCATGACTGCACATATTTTGTCTACGCCAAATTCCATCCTGATGGCGCTACTGAAAGTTTCAGTTACCTTCAGTAGCTCCATCAGATGCAATCCGGTGGGGACAAAGAGTTTCAAATCATCTATGTAGAGGAGGTGAGATATGACCTGACCACCTCTCCTCAGCCGATAGCCTAGACCTAATCCTCCAGTAGTGTACTTAGAGGATTCAGACCTAAGCAGAACCAAAGTGGACTCAAACTGTCGCCCTGAAATATTCCCCGTTTAATACATACAGGCTCATCATTCCCCTGGATCTGCCGACATCCTGGATAGCGAAGGACCGTCTTCCATTGCCGGGGATACACGACTCAAGGAAGGTGCGTAGAGTTGCATCTATCTTGTACAACTCCAGCACCCTCATGAGCCATGTATGTGGCACCGAGTCGTAGGCCTTCTTATAATCTATCCAACATGTCGACAGATCCTTGCGGGATCTACGAACCTGTTGGCTAATGGCCATGTCTATGAGGAGTAGCTCCTTAGTACCGCGGGACCCATTCCTACATCCATTTTGAGAGGCAGACATAATCGAGTTATTCTCAATGTGCGTATTCATTTTCGCTCTCAAAATGGATGTAAGAAGCTTATAAACCGTTATTATTATTATTATTATTACTATGCTGTTTATTATGCATAAAATAAGTTGTAATAATACACAAAATCTGATTGATAGCTAAAATGGTCTAAGTATTTTAGGGGATAATCGAGAATAATTAATATTTATTGTATTTCAGTCTCTGATTACAGAACCCTTATGTAATTTAGGCTTTCAACAGCATTCGCCATAGACTATAGTACCAATATTGCTTTCGTGGAACAATGTTCCACGAGCACCACACAAGTAGGTACACGAGCAACTGAATATTGCCTACCTACTCTGTGGCTGCTAATTTGCTGAAGTCACAGTGCAATGTCATGAGTGCCTCATGGATTTATTATATTATATTACGTTGTAGGTACGTAATATAATACGAGGTATCCTGCATTACAGTCTGTGGTAGTATCCACAGGCATGGCCACAGATAGTATCTCTAAGTAGTCTGTGGTCATGAGTTTCATGTTTCATCTGTCATCCATTAAAACTTGTTATTTCCACAGAGTACTTTTTGATAGACTGAGTTATTTCAATATTCAACACTCACAACAAACTTTCACATTCGTGAAATTCTCGTTTATTCTATAATCTAAGCTCCTAATAAGGCTACTACTTATCACAGCTACAAAAATCAGTTTTATTGACCAGCAACACACCATGGAGTTGCTACTGGTACATTTGGGTTTACGAGGAAGCTTTTTATTTCTTATGGTTCTGGGGCTCTTCTACAGCTCGGAATGTCCGGACTTAACTTCATTAAACCATTTCATAATGACCGGCGTATACGGCAGCTTTGTAATAGTATCATTTGGCCTCATCATAGATAAAGGATTTGCGTTTTACACTCACCTATTTATAGAGAGCAATTTCATTATATTGGCTTGTTTATTCAATGTTGTGGTTTCTATTTTAGCGTTCTACGAATATTATTCAGGCATATTGCCAGTAAAGGAAACAATGCATAAGGGTTTTGGGTCTGCTACTTGTGTGTTACTTTGCTTGATAGATTTGTATTTTTTACATTTTTTCAGATAAACCATATTCACATACCTAACACCTGTGTTTTCTTGTACAGCTTAACTAGAAACTCGAAGAAAGGGGAACATTGACTTATATATTACTAGCGAAGGGGAAGCACAATATCACTATATAACCTACAAACAATCTGAAAGTTCCTTTCATCACACCTTTTTTTTGGAGTGTGGAAATCTTTATGGATGTCCTCCGCGCATGGGCTGGGCACCGAGAGGGAGAGCAAGGGTACTTGTATGTGGCAAGGGGAGCACTTGTACCCCCTGGTTTCTAACCGACGAAAAAGCGGAGGAGGTTATCAAGTCGACGCGTATTATTTTTTTTATGGTACCTACCTATATTTTTTTTTATGTAAGTATGGTCACGCATAACTTTTTATAGAGCAGTCCGATTTTGATAGTTATTTTTTTATTGGAAAGGGTATACCCCAAAATTGGTCCCATATAAATTTGGAAAAAATATTCTAACCCTAAGGGTAGGAAAACAGGGGATGATTGATTGTTCACTCACTGATTGTAATGTATGACCACGCATAAGTTTTTACAGAGTAGTCCGATTTTGTTTTTTTTTTTTATTGAATAGGGCTTACCTCGAAGTTGGTCCCATATAAATTTGGAAAAAAAAATCCTACCCTAAGAGTGGGAAAATAGAGGTGATTTATTGTTCATTCACAGATTTTAATGCTGTTGTGTATTACAATTACCTAAATAAAAAGGCCTATGTTGGTATATAAAGCCTGTTTTTTTGTTAAGTATTTTATTATACAACAAATAATAGTTAAAGTAGGATTACATAATAGTTAAAGTAAGGTAGGTAGCTATTTTAAAAGTAATCAAAGATTAAGCATGTAGTAAAATATAACCTCAAAAAATTATAAAATAAAAACTTTTTAACAAAAAAATTAAACCTCCGAAAAAACTGAAAAGCAAAAAATAATAAACCCTTTTTTATTTAACTTTAATAAATCGTTCTTAAACTAATATAAGTATACCTAAGTAATTTTGAGCCGGCACCAAACAACCAATGAACAAAGATCACTAAATTATCTTAAATTTAAAGAAATAACCAAATCAAATTACAATGCAACGTGAAGTCTCCAGCGATAAACATTAACATTCCAAACAAAAAATTGTCTCTCCGCACGACCACTCACTCGCAATCGCAACGAACGCAACTGAAACTATTTTGTACGCCGAATATGGCAAAACATGTTGAACCAGCAATATTTTTCCATCCATATGTGCATATCTATGTATCATGTTACACATGTTTAAACAAATAAATGTATCTTTATCTTTATCTTACGATATTAATTTGCTTGTTTGGCGCCGACACAAAATTACTTAGGTAAAGTATACTTACATTAGTTTAACCTTTTAACCGCCCGACTTTATATGAGTTGTCGTGCCCCCAGCGCCCGAACAAAAAAAAAAAAAAAACGTAAAATAAACACCGATGAAACGAGCTGTGATGATGTAATAATAATTCAGATTAAACGAGCTGTGGTATTTGGTCGTATATATACGACCCTGGCGGAATGGACACGAAAATATTTGTCGGATTAATCCGACGTAAGCGGTTAAAAGGTTAAGAACTATTTATTAAGGTCAAATAAAAAAGGTTTATTATTTTTTGCTTATCAGTCAAAAATCAATCAAAATCAAAATATTTTTATTTCACATAAACCAACATGGGCACTTATGAAACGTCAGAAGCTAGGTGCACGGTTCCAATTGGTCGTTTCCTATGGAGAAGAACCGGCAAGAAACTCCATGGTTACTCTTTTAAAAATAATTGGCTTTTACAATGTTTTCAAGTTACAGTAGGTATGGGAGGACAGCGTAGGCCTGTCAACAAGTACCAGGTACTTGATACAATAGATAACAAAAATTTGAAGACATGTGGTATCCAAACTCGCACTGGACCCACCTGGTCTACAGATCTAAAGTCTACAAGGCTTACAAAGTCCTCACATTTACAAAATAAGAATGTATCAAAAGGATAAATAAAATATAAAAATCTACTAAAACCAAGAGATATGATTGCCATTTCAACTAATAAACAGGTGAAAAATTAAAATTGTCTGATATAATGTCAAATAATAAAAAGATTATGTCAAAGAAGTATATACAAATAAAAAATAAACATCGTAATTTGAGAGCAGTTAATAGACATTTACGTAGTTATGCCGTTAATGAGGTGCCAGGGAAGCCACATGTGCAGCAGGAATTATTGCCAAACTACCTTGTCTTCAACGTAGTCTTTAATCTTATATGCTTTATTGATAAGGACACGTTTGACGAGGGTTTTGAACTTTCCGTCACTAAGGTCTGTAATCGAATTTGGCAACTTGTTATAAAAACGGATGCTGTTTACAAGAAATGACTTGCTAGTCTTAGTTAATCTAAATTTAGGTACCTATCACAATTTCATTTTTACTACGTGTATTTATATTATGGAAATCGCTTCTTATTTTGAAAAGTCCTAAGTTTTTGCGAACATACAAAATACTTTCTAAGATATAAAGAGAAGGCAGAGTTAGTATATCAATTTCTTTGAATTTGTTTCTAAGAGACTCTCGAGGACCCATTTTATAGATTGCGCGGATTGCCCCCTTTTGTAAAATGAAAATTCAATCTACGTCAGCTGCCGATCCCCACAGCAGAACACCATAAGACATAATAACTACTGTGGAAATAAGCAAAGTATACTAACCTAGCTGTGGCTATATCTGTCAACTGCAGTTTTTTCGTAGGTTTAATTTTTTTGTTAAAAAGTTTTTATACTTAAATCTTTAGTTCTTATGCTTTGCATAGGATAGGGAATATGCACTAAAGCTTATTATAATAACTATGTCTGTTCTCCGCCATGAGACGATCGGAGGGGTCTGTCAAACTGCTCCTGACAAAAACCACACTATCTTGACCAGCGAACATCAACATGTTGAACGATATACTTATATGGGGTAAAATTTTGTGCAAAGAAAAGGTTGTCCTTTAATCTAGAATTAGAAGTTCATAGGTCGTAGCTCGAATTAGCATCTATGCCCGTTTTCATAAGGCGACACGGTGTCGCGTAGTGGCATTACTCGTTAATTTCAATCAAGTCGCTATACCTACTCGTCTGTGTGAAACGAGCCGCCTATTAATAATTGCATCCCCTTCCATTTCCTTCATTTTGTTATTTTTTCCAGATTTTCATGACGTTCTTTATAAATATTACGGAAAACGTAGCTTAATCAACTGTGACATTTAGTCAAACCCCGCTGCCCAAAGATTTAAATCGCTTGATTCGCTCTTACCGCACTTGATCACGCTATAAAGTGCCCATGGGCATTTTCACAAAAATGTATATCCCCTGATTTTCAACTGTCCCTCGAATTCGATTAAATTTTATTTATGAAGTAGTTGCCAGAATTATTTACATACGTTATCAAAGTGAATAAACGTATATAATATTTTGTTGTTTTAATAAAAACTATAACATAATAAGTTAATATCATTAAAATATCTCTTTAGATTTGTACCATAAGCAGTTTTCCATATGTATCTAAGTATTAATGATTGTAATGATTATAATTCTGTAAATACTTATCTGTTATAGTCGCGAATCATATTTTGATCAAGATACAATGACCCGAAATTATAAAAAACGTAGGAAAAATGGAATTTAGAGCTAAAATTTACAAAAATACAAAATATCCTGTCAATATAGTAGTGCTTGACGCTTGTTATTTTTTATCGACTATCGATATTTTTATTATCCTAACTTATAATTTACTGTTTAATTTATTTATTTATTATCCTAACTTATAATTTACTTCACTGTTTAATGAATTCAGTTGACATGCTTTTTTTTTTTAATTCCAGTACCTTCAACCTCAACTGCAAAAATAGCAACTCTGAAAAGAAAATCAACGACGACTTCAAAAATAGAACCTACTACACCTCGAAAAAGAAAACTGTTAAAGAAATTAAGAAAAAGTAATGTTTTAATTAAAAGTTGCGAAAAAAAGTTGAACAAATAGAAAAAAAATCATCACCCGTATTTGATGACTACAATTCTGTAAATACATATCTATTATAGTCGCGAATCATATTTTTATTTTTTTACCGGCCGGATCGTAAACCACATATTTCACAAGTTTTGTAATGCATTGCAACAATATCTACACTCACATACATAAATAATAATAACTCCAATTTACGGTATAAATACCTACACAAAATAAAAACAAAACAGCGCTTGTTGACAAAGTCGAACTACCCCTATTATAATATAATAGGGGTACAATATTATTGTAGCACAGAGTACTTTTTGAGTCTGTGCATCAAACTGACAAGATTCGGTGATGGTGCGATAGAGTCGAATAGATGTTAAAGCGAGACAGCGATAGCCGCCATTATTTTTAGCGCACTTTTCATAGTTTAAAGGCGTTCTACACGATCCAGACCGACCGCCGACAGAGGTGACCTTGGTCCAGTTGGTGTGAAAATCTACCGTGTAGACGTTGGTCGGCCGACCAAATATGGGCGGGGTCAAACGACATTTGGACGACCTTGGTCGAGAGCGCATCCATCGCGACAGGCTGCGTCCGTGGTTGGCCCCAACCGTCTGGAACGCTGTTGGCCGACGGGAGAGCTTCAGTGTGCGTTTGTCAGTCAATGTGGGCGCACGTCATCGCGTGTCACAGCGATGGATTAGAATAGAATAGAATATAAATATTTATTTGCTTTAAAACATGGTACGTCTTATAAATAAAGTGATGATCTTACATGTTTCGCCATGGACTGGCATGCAAATATTTAAACATACTAAATGTGACTTTAACGCATTAATTTGTTAAAATTACCTAACATATTTTTAATAACATTGGTTATTAGGGTTTCGTATCTATTTGAAGACATAAGAATAATAGGTATATAAACTAATATAATTAAAACTCAGCATCATATCTTATATTTATCGTCTATGTTTTATCTAAAAAATTCTTTTACACTATAAAAACAATTATCAATAAGCCATTTGTGTAGTTTTGATTTAAAGCGTTTTAGGGGAGTCCCCTTATTTCTTTTGGAATATTGTTGAATATTTTTATTGCTGTGATAGAGCTATTCTTATGACATAATGTGCTTTGATGTGAAGGAATTCTTAGCCGTGTTGGGTCTCGAGTCTCGACGGGTATATTTTGAATGTAAGTCGCATGTTATAAAAAATGTAGAGTGCTCTTTATTGATTCACAAAACGAACCCCGCGAACGAGAGGTTCTGACCGAATTTATATCTTTATACACTGATTTATCATGTCTTGGATCTAATTTATGTAAAGATAAGAATAAGAAAATGTTTAATTTTTTTTTTTTTTAATAATTAATTTTTCTTCTTCACTCAAGCATAAAAAAGTTATTGCCAAACCGACCTTCCGTTGCTTTGAAAGGCAAGGAGCCATATTGATACGTCTTTACGCTGTGAACACCGGATGGAATTGACAAGTTGGTGTCAACCACCGACCGTGTAGAACGAATACAAAAGTTGGTTGACGCGACCAAGGTCACCTCTGTCGGCGGTCGGTCTGGATCGTGTAGAACGCCTTTAAGTAATGCTTGAAGTATTTATCAGTTGTCACTGTCAGTGAAATTAGCGTAGACAGAGAAAACTGAATTTTTCCAAATTTTTTTATTTTAATCCATTTTTTTATGAGTATTTTATTTACAAATCAAAATATTTACAATATTTAAAAGCTGTCTTAAAATAATAATATGTACAGACGCCAGCACATCAACCTACACCTAACTGTCAAATTTTCCCAATCAACATTGAACCTTATGCTTTAGCGATAAAGTTGAAAATCTATTACAGAAATCTGACAGATTGTAGTAGGTTGATGTGCTGGCGTCTGTACAAGTATATAAAAAGGGAGGGGAAATAATCAAACGGCATCAAAAAATTCGTCCGCATCGCTGTCAATAGGAAACGTACCCAAAAAGCTGGCAGCATTGCCACGTTGTATGGCAATACTGATTCTTTGGCCAAAAAATAGGCCAGCCCTCTGGTCACGTGAAGAGTCGACCAACCGCTTGGCGATGTCTCGAAATACTAAGTGGGCACTCGGGCCCCATGGCCCTAGTGTTTCAACCCGAAACGGCTCAAATATATAAGTTCCAAAGAGATTGGAGTATTTGCGCCGTTTGAGGTTTTCCGCACCTGCAGCAGCCGCCCCGGCACACAGCTAACCGTGCTTGGAAGATGGGATGGCGCACGGGTGTCGACACACGTTGCATCCCACACCAAAAGCCTACAGACCTACCTTCCAAGGCATTATGGTCATCCATAATGTTGATCCATTATTTAGATATATAATATATTGAATACTATAGAAAAAATTTAATCGTTTTGGGGTTAATTGAATTGTTTTTTTTTTTTTTGGTATTTATTTTTATGTTTACTTCCTTAATATTTTGTTGTTAATTTAGATAATTTCATTGTCACTCAGATGTGCTTAGCTCATATTCAGAGCGGTAAAAACAATTGATGAACTTGTATGCACTTGTTATTTTTTTATGTATGTACCTACACACGCCAGCACATCAAGCTACCCGAAACTGTCAAATTTTCCCAATCAACTTTTAACCTTATACTTTTAGCGATAAAGTTGAAAATCTATTAAAGAAATTTGACAGATTGTAGTAGGTTGATGTGCTTGCGTCTGTACTTGTAGATAGATGTAGATAAGAGTAGTATGTATAGTGACTACGACGGAAGGACATGTATCCATGGTCATGAATAAAAATTATTAAAAAAAAGAAATTATTTTAACCTGTGGATAACTTATTGACATTCTATGTCTGTCACACACAGAGGTTACTTCTACTTCGAGATTTAGCATTGGATTTTTTTTTGTGATTTCTTACATTCTCAATATATGTTTTTATAGAAATGAGTCTACATAAAGCAAGGTAATGGAAATCAATATGTATTCATATGTAGTAAAAATTCAAACATTTACATACTATCCTTCGGAATAAATTGCTAATAGACACTGCTCTTGCTGACACATAAAAAAGGCGTATTCATCGGCAAAATTACTGTTATCCTAATTTCTAAAATTAATACTTGTACTGTTGGCTGAGCTTGCTTTCAATGAAAGTATTTATATCATTGTAACACAGTGGTTTAATAAAGTAATTTATATTTAATAATGAATATAAAATTAAACTCGTCTTTATTAAAAATATAAGATGGTATAACAGAACAGTTGCTAGGCAACAACATATGAAGACTAGGTACTCCTAGAACAGTGCATTATAACCTTCATGGTTCAACACCCCCACTTAATCCACTATGTTGTGTGCAGAACACATGTTTCTGCTTACCAACTCCCTTAGCCATCATATCAGCAGACATAAGGGTAGTCTCACAATATTCAACACAAATAACCCTTTGCTCTGCTAGCTCTCTAACGAAATGATATCTTATATTTATGTGTTTGGAATGTTTTCCAATAGCAGGAGAATAAACTAGTTAACTGGCACGTTGACTATCACAAAAAATTGTGACACTAGTCCTAGTGTTATAGCCAGTCAGTTCAGAAAATAATCCATTAACTGATATCACTTCCTTAGCGGCCTCACAGATTGCTATGTACTCAGATTCAGCAGTGCTTAACGCAACACAACACTGTTTTAAGGACTGCCAAGACACCGCAGCACCACCGAAAATAAGGGTATATTAAATTGACTCAGCATTGTAACTGCATATGATATATCAGGTCTTGTACAACATGCCAGGTATATAATTTCCTGATATCGAGTATTGTCGTTCTTTTCACCAGATTTCAGGCGAAGGTTCACTTCAACTGGTGTACTAACTTGTTTGCAGTCCGACATTCCATATTTTTCTAAGATTTTTGAAATGTATTTCTTTTGAGACAAATGAATTTCATTAGCACTCTTCCGCTCAATCCGGACTCCAAAACATTCTCTTGCCTCACCCAAATCCTTTATTTTGAAGGATTTGCCAATCTGAAATTTCACCGTCCTGGCTTCTACAGCTCTATTTGTAAATATATAAAAATCATCCACGTACAGAGCTATTACAGTGAAAATTTCATTGTGAATCTTTGTGTAGACACACTGGTCATATTTAGACCTAGAAAAACCCATCTTTATTATATAGTCATGAATTATTTGGTTCCAACACCTGGCAGCTTGTTTCAGGTCATATATGGCTTTCTTCAATTTGCAAACCTTGCCTTTACTCCCCTCTTGAACAAAAGATTGCGGCTGTTCCATATAAATTTCTTCACGAAAATCTCCATTTAGAAATGCGGTGGTAACGTCAACATGATGAACGCTCAAGTTCTTCTCAACTGCCAGTGCTAGTAGAAGACGAATCGACGACATTTTGACTACCGGTGCAAATGTTTCAAAATAGTCTTCTTGCGAATAACCCTTAGCAACCAGCCTGGCCTTATGGCGCTGAGTGCTGCCATCCGCTCCAATCTTTAACTTGAAGACCCATTTTGTTTTAATAACATTAGCGTCTAACGGTCCATCAACTAATTCCCAGGTTCCATTCACCTTCAAGGAATTGAACTCGTCCTTCATCGCTTCCACCCAAAACTTCTTGTCAGAACGCTCCATAGCATCCTTAACTGAAATAGGATCAGGATCTTCTGACACATGGAAATTATACACCATGTCTTTTTCCCGCTTCGGAACCCTATTTCGAGCAGGGTAACGTCTCGAACTTTGCAAATCTTCTGCCACAGGACGCTCTAAGTCGACAGAAGCTGAACTTTGCAAATCCTCTGTCGTAGGATTCTCTACGTTAAACAGAGTCGTAAAAATTCTCTCCAGAATCCGATCTCGTCAGTGAACTAGCCACCGGAACCCCCACTGCAACAGGACCAGCAATCCTTGGTACCTCTGGTTGAGTAGTGGAACGACTAACTCCTGGAATGTCATACTGTAAATCTATGACCACAGCATTCTCATTAGAAACAGGAACAACAGCTTCTTGTTTTTCAATCATGGGAACATTTTCCAAAAAAAGTAACATCTCGAGCGATGACAATCCTCGTTGGATCATCATTCAAATTTATAAATCGGTACGCCTTCGAATTGGTCGAATACCCAGTCATTATCATTTGAATCGTTTTTGGATCTTACTTCGTGCGACTATGATCCTTTAACAGAACCTGAGCTCTACATCCGAATATTTTCAGATTCGATAGATCGACTCTCTCTCCTGTAAAAACCTCCTCTGGAACTTTGTCCTTGAGGGCCATTGTTGGAGATCGGTTTTTCAGGTACACGGCACAACCAACAGCTTCGCCCCAGAATCTCTTATCCAAACCAGCCTCATGCACCATACATCTAGCCTTCTCAGTTATTGTGCGGATTGTTCTCTCCGCCACTCCATTCTGTTGAGGAGTGTAAGGTACTGATCTCTGGTGTTGGATCCCATGTTTCTTCAGGAAATCTTGAAATTCTCCATTGGTATATTCAGTGCCATTATCGCTACGAAATTTCTTTATTTTCTTTCCCGTCTGATTTTCGACTAGTGCCTAGTGCGAAAACTTCGGTCTTGGATTTCAACAAATAGCCAAATGATTTTCGGCTGAAGTCATCCACTAAAATCAGGTAGTACCTAGCTGTTACCGCCCCAGGATTCCACTTCCATAGGGCCCGCTAAATCCGAATGCACGAGTTCAAGAAAGTCTTTAGCTCTCTTACTTTTACCTATTGGAAACATTTTGACGCACTCCTTCCCTTTACAGCAACCTTCACAAGGTTCGCGTGCTCACCTCTTTAAAAGTCAGACCATCTGCCAAACTTTTTAACCTCACCATCAGAGCTCCACTTAGGTGACCTAGTCTTCTGTGCCACTAATAAAACCTAGCACGAGAAGATTCTTCTGGAGGACACGTCAGAACCATTGCTGCTTCTTTACCTAAAACATATAACCCCTGTTTCAGTGGTGCTGTCAATATTGGCTTTCCAATTACTTTTACCTTGAAATCCTTTTGGTAAACCTTACAACAAGTCTCATCGAAAATAACAGTGCAACCCTTAGCACACATTTCACTAACCGACAGCAAGTTTGTCGTCAAACCTGGAAGCATAAGTACATCTTCGAACCTCACAGAGCACCCCATGACATACACATCCCCTTGTTCACTAGATACAATTTTATTATTGTTCGCGGTCGTCACTAGCTTAGAACTAGTGGACTGCCTATCTTCTAGAATATGTGATGTCATGTGTGATGTAGCTCCGGAATCTACGACGCAATGGCCCTCACCAACCGTCATAGATAGAGCGGCCATTAGACCCGAGGTCTCCTTACTGCCCTTGTTGTTTTCAGACTTGTCTCCTGTTTTACGACGTTGACACTGCCATTTATAATGCCCTTTCTTCTTACACAAATGGCATATAACACCCTTTTTGGAGTTTGACATCAGTGTCGTTGCCGTGTCATCTTCAGCTGTGTTCATTGAGCTGCTTTTCCTCAAGCTTTCTTTGAGCAACGCTGCCTGCACAGACTGTTGTAATCTTCATGCTTGAATGCTCCAATGTCATGACCAGAGAATTGTATGCATCAGTTAAACCGGCCAACATAATGATCCCAACAAATTCTTCATCCAGACCTGCCTTTATACTAAGTAATGACTGGTTGGTTGACAGGATGTCATTGAGATATTCCTCCATTGACGAAAACATTGTCAATTTGGCGTTGAATAATTTCCGCAACAGATATAGCTGTCGCAGTAACCCGCCGTCAGCATAAGATTTTTGCAACGCTTGCCAAGTATCTCTTGCTGTCTTGAGATGCATGATCATAGGATGAATATTTTCCTTGGACATGAGGCAGATCTTACTCCGAGCTTTGGCATCCTTTCTGTTAGCCTCCGCAGAGTCTGCCACAAAACCATCATTCACACACTCCCATAGACCGAAGTCGTTCAGGAACATCTCCATGGCAAAAGCCCACTTACCATAATTGGCTTGGCCTCCCAATCTCTCAATACTCTTTACAACAGCTTATTCCATATTCGAAATGAGATACTTCTTTTATTTTGCTCAGATATTACACCAGATCACATCTGGGCCCATAACCTGTTGGCTGAGCTTGCTTTCAATGAAAGTATTTATATCATTGTAACACAGTGGTTTAATAAAGTGATTTATATTTTAATAATGAATATAAATTTAAACTCTTCTTATTTACAAATTGAACTCTGTTTTCTTACAGAATAAAAGCTTTCGAAGAAGTTCTCGAAGCGGATGTAGTGGATATTGAAAAATTAAGAAAACTGGCATTTAATGGTATATATTTACACATGCACATACATATTCACACGTTTTTTTTTTTTCGTGAAAATAACAATCCCATTTAAAAACAAAATGTCTTGTTTATTGCTGTACCTTTTATTAAAATAGATATATTCCAAAAATGATTAACTATTTTCTTTGATTATATTAAGGTATACCTGATGACAAGGGCTTGAGGTCCCTAGTGTGGAAAATATTACTTCTTTATCTTCCTCATCAAAAGAATTCATGGAAAGCAACCCTCGGAGAGAAAAGGCAACACTACAAACATTACATAGGTATTATACATTTCCTACTAATGCTGCTAATGAGATGTTTGTATTAATTATTTACCTTCTTTGCTAACATATCTGTGTATAATAAATGTAGGGTTCTGAATCAATTATTATAATCTCATGTACCTACTGGATTATCAAGTAAACTGTAATTAAACACCTAAGTGCCTAAAGTAGTTACACATCTTAGTAAAGTATATACTTCCACATAGTAGAAAACTTAATGGGTACTTATGTATATTTCCAGATGAGATAATAGTATCCCCAGGTGGGCCTACAGACCATCCATTGAACATTAGTCCTGACAGTTCGTGGAGCACTTACTTCAAGGACAATGAAGTATTGCTGCAAATTGACAAAGATGTCCGAAGACTATGTCCTGATATATCATTCTTTCAATCTGCCACAGAGTTTCCGTGTGAAGAAGTAAGTATTGTTCGTCAAATATCTCTGAGGTTTATCCGTTACAGCTTGAGAATCATCTACCTGATTTATTAATGGCAGACAGACTCACATTGTTTTTTATTATTTTTAGATAGTGAACAGCAATGGCGTAAAAAGGCTGCACAAAAGAGTCGAGCAGTCAGTTCTGAAATATTCAACTTTAGAACGACGAGGACTTGGAGTTGCTAAGGTAGATGTGGCATTTGAACAATAATTTAACTAACCCACCACCTTTATAATAGTGAACATTATGTGGTTTTCTATATTATGCTTGTTTGGTTTTAATGGATTCGTTTTTTTACGCAGAAAACAAGTCATGCAACCCATTTGCTCTATAATGTGGCGTATCAAGTTGAAACTTTGTAGTCTTTCAATCCGATGACAATACATTTGGTAGATAGAGATGACTGCACAAGCCCATAAATGGTTATTGGTATTATCTTGTTTAGTCAACGTTTTGAGCAATTAAGAATAGACCAGCAAAATGTTGACCTCGAACGTGCAAAATTTTAAATTAAGCTTGTTTTTAATTATTATTTTTAACTTCGTTTTTTTTTTGTTTATTAGTTAAGCAATGAGATCCGTCGCTCGGACAGCGTTCACAGCGGGGACTATGCGCCGCTGAACGAGGGCTGTGAGGCGCACTGGGAGGTGGTGGAACGCATGCTGTTCCTGTACGCCAAGCTCAACCCGGGCCAGGGCTACGTTCAGGGCATGAACGAAATCATCGGACCTATTTACCATACATTCGCCATTGACGCCGATATGGAGTTTCGTAGTGAGTGTGGAAAATACTTGTTCAGTTTTGTACTTTGTTTTTGGTTAAATGTTCTTCCCCCACAAATAAATCTGCTATCATTGATCTTACCAATCTTTTACCTTCTTTAGATTATTTTCTTACCTTAGCTGGTTGTGCAACGTCAAAAGATTCGTTTGCCATTTTATTCCGAGTATTAACATTTGTGTGTTTACAGAACATGCGGAAGCTGACTGTTTCTTCTGCTTCACCAACCTTATGGCAGAGATACGTGACTTCTTCATTCGCACCCTGGACGAGTCGACCAGCGGTATCAACTATGTCATGGGCAAGCTCAGCAATTGCCTAAAAAAAAATGATCCTTTGATCTGGAATTTGCTGGAGTTACAAGAATTAAGACCCCAATATTATAGTTTTAGGTATGCTTTGCGACCATTTTCGTCAAATGATCACTAAACTAAGATGAAGAAGAAGAGTAAATAAAAAGTAATTAATTAAAACAAATCAATAATATTTCACAGATGGTTGACGCTGCTGCTCTCTCAAGAATTCTCACTGCCAGATGTCGAAAGAATTTGGGACTCTATGTTCGCTGACGGGCAAAGATTTGACTTTCTAATTTACATCTGCTGTGCCATGATTTTGTAAGTGTTTAACATAATTAATAATGTTGTACGTCATCTAAATATTGATAACGATGATTGCTCACCTCGCTTGGGCTAATTTATATTATTTTTAACAACAGGTTGGTAAGACACGAGATTCTTCACGGAGATTTTGCGTCAAATGTGAAATTGCTTCAAAACTTTCCACCGATGGATGTATCTCTGATTTTAAACAAAGCAGTTGAAATATCAAATAATCGATAAATCTCAGTTTGGTTACATTTTATTAACTTTTGATATCCAAACCTTTTATAAACTAGAATATACTTTTATTATGCATTTATACCTTTGGCGTTGTTATTGTAAAAAGACATTTGGATGTACCTTTTGGATCGAATATTTTTTATTAATTATGTAGATATGTTATATTCTAAGGCCTAATATTCGATGTAAACCAATTTACTCCCAAATTACTAAAAATCAATTAATAGGATATAAGTAATATAATTTATTTAGCTATAGTTTAATTGTATCTACAATCGTTGCAACGAGACATGAGCAGCTGATCTGCAGTGCGCGCCGAAAGGTAGTACCTATACGGGCGACGCGCTGCACATTGCTAAAATTTGATAGGTCTCGAAAGTGCATTTACATACACATTCAAGGTTTCTCATCTCTCGTTGTAAAGACTACGCCAATACGAATTTTAATTTTATGCCATAATTATATAGTTACCCCATAATATTTTGCAGTAGTAACTGCTGTTATGATTTTCTCTGAAAACCAATTTTCTGACATGTATTTTACGGTTCATCACAAAATAGTGACAAGGGTACTTATGAGCTGCAAGCTCGGCTGTCTCACAAGTAAAGAATCTGTAAATAATACGTGTTACCGACAATGTGTAATCATTTTATTTAAATTTAAGTATTCGATACATTCCAGCATTTTTTGCATTTCCTTGGTGATGTATAAAATTATGACGAAATCTATTTTTTTTCCTTAATTTTTCTTAACATTTAGGTTACTGTTCATAACTTTAAACCGTTACTGGTGTATGTTTGTACCTATAATTGTTTTATTTGAAAAGTTAATAGTAACTCTACAAACATACCTGAATGCGGGGTTTTGGAACCGATCCGATATTTGTCTCCGGTTTACCTTAGTTGTTTGGCTGGAATAAAATCCAACGTGCTTCTATTCTCGACGTTGTCTTATAGAGGTATGAGGAAACTTCACTCATACTCTATAGAAAAGGGAGGATCTTCCGACCAGACGGGTGTTGTGTCTGGCGGGCAACTGCCCGATGATTCATGGCGGGCCGTTGTATCTATGCTAGGTGCGCGGTAAACTGCTTGCGAGATGCAGGATTTGCGTGACGTCAGTATGACGCGTTGTTCGCATGTGGCGTTGTAGATACCGCTACATCACTCCCCCCCGGAGACCGGAGGTCGATAGTGGGCTGTGTCTTGTATCTTGCGATGCTTGCCAGGCCAGCTGAGGTTCAAGTGAGTCGGAACCGGTTGCCGCATAGTTCACGGTGAGTCGGAACTGTCTGCGAAGATTTCCCCAGTGAGTGTGCGTCGGATGTGGTACAGCGCCGGGTTGAGGCTGACTGCTGGTGTCGAGCAGGAGAGGAATTAAGAGCTCTGCTTGTTAACCGGCCGAAAGTGCAGTGTGCTGTGCCAAGCTTGCTGATGAGGCTGAGGGTGATGACCAGGGGCCCGATTCTGTAAAATAACTAACTTGTCAATCGTGTGTCGGTAGTGTGTCAGTGGTGTCTCAATAGAATAGTCATTGACATATTATGGTATTCTACAAGTTTCAGTGGTGTCTCAGTAGTGTGTCGATTGTATGTCGATAGTGTGGCAGTACAATAGTTTTCAGTGTTGCTAACAAAAATCTACCATCTGCATAAAAATTCTCTAAATTTAAAAATAATTTTGACACAACTAAAATGGAATTTGACAATCGCGACTCGTCGACACGTGGTAAGTACTTGTTTGCCCTATCCCGTGAATTTTTTTTTAGAGCCGCAGGCGCGCATGGTGTGGATTTGCAGTGTTTTTTAAGGAATTTTTCACTTTTTGTATGGAAAATATAAAAAATTATTACCTACATGTTGAGTTTTAGGGGTTTATGGGTTATCTAAAGGGGGTCGAAATTTTCATTATTTTTGCGATAGGACACACCATTTTCGAGATATAAGCAATTGAAAAAAAAAGATACAGTAGTTTTTGCACTTGAAATCGAGGTGTTGGTGTGAATTTCTATTCATGACGACTAATTTTATTCCACACCTTTTTACATGCACACTTTATTTTAAATTAAAAAAAATAAACAAATTGAACCAAATCAACAATAGCGGAAAGAGGTGTCGTTGTTCGATGGCTTCATAATGGCGGTTCGATGGCCAAAATACTATACAAACACGATAGACACAAGTGTCAAATACACTTAAAAATATTACAGACTACCAATAGTATTAATAGTCTTACTGTGGCGTTTCAATGGCACCACAGTGGCAAGTTAATGACCAATAAATAACTTGTAGAATGCCAAATGTCAATGACTATTCTATTGAGACACTACTGACACACTACCGACACACGATTGACAAGTTAGTATTTTACAGAATCGGGCCCCAGGAATGCGCGGTCGCTGCATGCTGGTGGTCAGGATACCAGTTGAAGCCGTGGGTGCTGGCTGGCTGGGTGACTCGCCGCTCTAAAGCTTGCGGGAGTGATGATGATGACGTCACGCTGAAGTATTTGCACGAAGGCTGCGCTGACGTTCATGTTCGGGGTCACCAGTATAGAGGTATGAGGAACAGTGTGTAAGTTCACTCATACTATAGAAAAGGGAGGATCCTCCGACCAGACGGGTGTTGTGTCTGGCAGGCAACTGCCCGATGATTCATGTCGGGCCGTTGTATCTATGCTAGTTGCGCGGTGTAGTCTGCTTGCGAGATGCAGGATTTGCGTGACGTCAGTATGACGCGTTGTTCGCATGTGGCGTTGTAGATACCGCTAGTCTCGATATTTATGGACGTTCAAACAGGCATATTTGCTGTCCAGACCCTATATTATAAAAAAATGTTAATCTGCAGTCCCCTGCCTACATCGTCTAGACACAGAATTTAGATCAAAGGTAAAAAGGGCATTTTGTCGTTCCTCCTCTTTTTAGTATTTTATAATTTTATCTATGCATTTCTTAAGGAATGCGTTCAAAAATATATTTTTTACCCATTGACGGTAACATACGCCATAAGCACGTACCGGTAAAATGGGGTTAGTTTGATTCTACGGGTTTACTTTGATAACAACTTTCGACTTATGAAAAAGTTAACTTAACTTAAATTTTATTACATTTAAATATATAGATTTGAACAAAAAAAACAGTTATTTGTATTTATCAAAGAATCCCACCCAGAAACCATCATCTTAAAACAACTGCAGCACAAACATTTGTGGACCGATATTAATTTGTTTTTTGGGGTTACTATCAAAATACGTACCAAAAACTAGTGCGATCAAAGTATCCCCGATGCAGTATGAAGTTGATCACGATGATTATAATTTTTTTTTTCTCATAAAGGAGTGTCCAAAAATATTACTTTAATGTAAACATATACAACCCATAAAACCGATGTTACATTTATTTTTGTAATTTTTTCAGCCTTAGTACAGAAATATTCAACCTCGAATTTTAAAATTGATCAATGTAACCCCATTTTACGGTACCTAACCTACCAAATTATTCGATATTAGGATAGTGAAAGCATGAACTTGATTTTAAATAGATAATTCAATCCATATTTATTTGAAGATATTATTATTTAAATATAAATATACAAAAAAAGATTAGATATTTAATTAAGCGTAATAACTCCATGGTTTCCATACGATCTCTTCGCACTAACAATGACGTAATTTTTTATTTAAAGATTTTTCGTTTCATAATCATTGCATTTATTTCTCAAGGAGACAGATATTAATTTCAGAAAAGATTAATTTGTCTACACTATACAACCGACGTACACTTTTCAATCAAGCATCTTTGATGAATTTTGATGAAGCATCATTGACAGGCCTGATGGTCTAGTGGTTAGTGACCCTGACTGCTATGCCGGAGGTCGTGGGTTCGATTCCCACCCAGGACAAATGTTTGTGTGATGAGCTCGATCATTTGTTCTGTGTCTGGTTGTAATTTATCTATAATATGTATGTATTTAGAAATATATAAGTATGTTTATCAGTTGTCTAGTACCCATAACACAAGCTCTGCTTAGCTTGGGACTAGATGGCGTTGTGTGATAGTTGTGGAATATTATTATTATCTCTTCAGCCCACCAATACACCGTGTTCCGGACGATATAAGTACATAAACTTCGACCAGATGTTCAAACCATCGAAATAAGCATCTTTCATTTTAGACACATTAATGAATTTTTATTTTTTGTTAATTTTCAAACCAACTAAATACCTTGCGTAAATCACCCGATATACATGCCTCTTTATCCGAATTGGCAACGACGAATTTTCATTCATAAGATTTGGCGGGCTGAAACTTCCTATTGCATACTTAGCTCAATTAAATTTCACTAAATGAAATTACAAATATCTTAGTAATGAAGCCTTTTTAAGTACTACTTCATTTGTTACAATTATTAATATGTAAAAGCTATAGAAGCGTTTGACAAAGTTTATGGATAACGTGAAGAACACGGTGTATAACTGTAATTTGTATGTTTCAGTACCTATTACACTTCCCGTGACCCAAGGGCTGGCTTTTACCTTGGCCAAAGGCTAAGCATTGCCATACAACGTGGCAATGCGACTCAGTCTCTTGGGAACATTACCAGTCGACAGCGATGCGGATGAATTTTTCGACGCTATATTTTAGTTCTGTATAGTTTTAGTTAAGTTAGGATTTAATTTTGTTATTTTTAGTATTAGATATACATAGATATTATATTTGTATAGCCTATATTATGAAAATAAATAAATAATAAGTACCTAGGTAGGTACTTATAATGTCTTTTGATGTATGTCAACTTATTCGTAGGTATATAATGTAGAATGGTTCGTCTGAATGGTACGCTTGCATATTGCGAATACCATTATAATATCTGTTAAACTATAGGTAGATTGTAACTCTTCATGCTAACATTTAGGTGTAATCTTAATCGTATTCAATCACTTACCAAGTCAAATAAGTCGTAGAAAGGTATCTCCCATACAATCATGACCACCTTTCTTATTTGACTAGGCTATGTTGTTGGTTTGACAATAACTATTACTACATATCTGTCAAACTATTTTAGAAATATGGGCATTTACACACTTCCATTGCAAATATTTAGTTGGATAATTTAGGAGTTGTAATATGTATGTAGGTACTTGTAATGAACCTATCCACAAATTGGCATTGTATCTACAGCTAAGTCGACTGCACCTCCCAAAGGTCCCCCCTGCCAAGACGGCATTAATTCAGATTGAAAATCATCACTGTCTTGAATTATAGTAATAGTCATTCAAATAATATGCGGTTGCTTTTTACTGGTCTTTGTTGGCTAACATGGGGCATGTGAACCCATACCAGTCGCTCAATTCTGTAAACATCTCACCGTGAAAACTTAGGTGAAGTGAGCTTAAAGTGAGCTGTCAATAGTGTGAATCCCTAGCATCAGGTGGAATGACAGCTCACTTTAAGCTCACTTCACCTAAATTTTCACGGTGATCTTTTTACAGAATAGCACCGCTGTTAGTCTGTTACATAGAGTCTACACATAACGAGCACAAAGTTTGGTCGTAAATCGTTATCAGAATCAGCATGCACGATGCGTTCCGAGTAACATGCCAATCGACGCATAGGAACGCAGGTAAAACCGTAATTAATTCACTAACTTTCAACAGTCGACCGTACATGTAAATAAATATGTTTCGAGACTCCGTTTGTGTGTCACGTAATGTTTTACTATAGTGCATTTTCTCAAACAGGAAACGATTGTTCAAGTCTCCTGCGAACAGTAATTCCAGCAACCTATTCCTGTAAAGGCAGTTGTAATCTCTGATATTATAAGAATACACCTATAATCCACCTATTGTAATATTAATTGATATACCTAACCATTAAAAATCATTCATGATGCCAAATAATAATAGTCGTACAGTAATTGCTACGAATTTTATGTCATTTTTAACTAATAACCATAATCTTCAGGATTCTGTGTATTTTAATATGAAATGCATCATCATGTCTGCTTCACTGTACTGTACTGTCTGTATATGTCATTTTGGAACATTAAAAAGAGGGATTTAAACGGAATTTTATTTTTCTGCCTTTTTCTGGTTACCTACACTATAATGAAATTACAAAAACAACAGTTCGCCTTTAAAGATTTATTATAAATAATTACAATGTAATCAATTTGTACATATCCATTGACAATAATAATAGAAAGTAAAGATTTTATACAAATATAATGTCATTTTAGGTCTGTATTATATATAACGGCTAGGTTACATAGTAAAACATTGGGAAATAAGAACATACTCCACATTTATTATAGAATCGTGTAATAATAATCGCATAAAGGAGATATTCATTATATTTTATATGGATTGTTGGTCGCCGCTCGGAACAGTTTGATATATGGAACCTTAATGCCAGTATTTTACTTAGAAATAAAAAACTTTATTAAGGAACATACTTTCATCAATTGGAATCTTAAAGGGTGATGAAATAGGTACATTTTTTTATTTAATTACTAATACATACATATAATTACACGAAGTTGTATGAGAGTCATAACATTAATAGAAGATATTATATAATACTGCTTTTTGACCGACTACCGATACATTTTCGATGACAGACAAACTGACGCGACATTCTACACGAATTACAACAAACTATTATTTTACTCGTAATTTATTTGGTCACGTTAATTTTAATGGTGTAAAGTTTATTGTTATTAAATTTAACTGGCAGTGTTTTTATTTTCGATAATTTAGAAAACGCGGCTGCGTTTGACACGACACGACGACACGCGTGTATGCAAACCAAAACATTGTGTAGGTGTAAATTTTGCCAATACGGAGCAGTTAAATTAATTTTAGTTTTAAATTATCGAATTGAAACGAATGTTCGCGTCACATTGTTGACAACCAACAACTAGCTGCTAATGACTCGTCGAGAAGGTAATAATTATTGTACTTGACTAACTTTAGCAAAACAAAAGCAAAATCAGCATTCCACAATTTCTATCTAAATGTTATCACTCCCTTACTTGTTAAAATACAGGAATTATTATGAACATAATTTTGTGCCCGAATAAACGCACTTAAAAGTATGACGTAATAAAAAAAAAATAACAAGATGTTAACAAGCACTTACAGAAATATATGAGATTTAAAAATTTGGGGCTGAATAGGAAAGCCTCCTCATTTTAAATAACAACTGTTATGGAAATCTCGTCAGTAAAATCTAGAATGAGATGAACCACCTGCAGCTTGGCGATATAGGAAATAGTAAGACACCTAACATTCTAGTGCACATAGATTTACATACAGTCCGTTAATTTACTATGGAAACATTTAACTAGAGGTTAACAATTAACACCGATACGTACTTGCAATGACACCACAAAGCTATTTTGCGATAATAAGTTAAAAGTGATGTATGCCAAGCTATGCTATAGGTGGACATGTAGATGGTGTTACGTTATATCGACAATCTTGTTTTTTCATTGTAAGCCAACATCGCTTCGCATAGGAACGCGTTCAGTATGCAAGTTAGTTCGCACACTCGCTACATGTTCAGTGCAGTGCCACGCGGCTGATACGTGTGGAGATGACACCTACAGTAACGCACGAGCGTCCGATATCAGTCGCGCCGCGCCACACTGAGCAGCTGCCAGCTCTACGATTTCATCTGCGACGCCATGTGGACGGCAGTACTAAAATCACTCGCTGATGTTCTACAACCGCACTCCTAAGCTTCACCTACAAAATACGAAAACTAAACAAAGTCAAAAATAATTTATCTGTTTAATAACGAAGTTCATAACGCTATTTCCTTCCTAATTACTTCTAGCTACCTTAAAAACTCTATCCTTTTGGAACCTATCGATTTTATACACATTACTAACTATAACCATTTCGCAACAGTTGTCCAGCCGTTTTGTTTATTCGTATTTTATATTACAAGTCGATTGGATTTCGTTATTATTTTTTTGGTTTAAGGAAAATAGCCCATCCGTATTTTACATAATTTTTAATAAATCTATTTCTCAGCAGAAACTACCTTATATAATCAAATTCGTCATGTATACTAAAAAAATGACTCCATCGCACTTTTCCGCCAGCAAATACTACAAAATTATAGCAACAAGCTATTTTTAGCCCATACTTACATATAACTTTTAGTATTGGCTAGTTATCATTTTCACTAACCAGTTATCCAATATGCTGCCAAGTATAAATTAGCAAATAAATACAGTCTTGTTGTTTCTGTCGAAGAAATATTATGTAATTTAAGTAGGCTGATTAAAATTATCTCATCAATTGCTTAGTAACCACAATATCGTCAAAATTCAAAAAGGTTTAGTGTCGACACTACTGGATGCAAGCGTGGAATTATGAAGGAGGCTACTTTAATAATATAACAGTTATAACATTTACCTACACATAATCTATAGGTATTTATGTACGGCTACACACGAATACTATTGACAAATTACTGTCAGACCAGTTCTATACTAAACTACACACCTAAAGTCACACTTTATGCCCTAATGGGGTAGGCAGTTGCCGATTATCATCAACTGCCACAATGTGAGTACAGTATAACTCACATTTCGGCAGTTATGATAAAAGCGCCATGTAATAGGGGTGAGCCTATTGATCTCCAAACTGATCTGCTTGAAATTACCAATAGTATTCGTGACTAGCATAGAAACATGGCAAAATACATCCGTTGAAATATCTATAATCTTCTTCAATGATATCGTCGATACTTGGTTACCCACTTTGTATGCTTTATAATACTTTTTATAAATAAAGATATAAAAATATACATTTAAATTATGTATTTTAATATTATTCAACACAGAGTCAACTCTTAAAATAACTGTTTTTAAATAAATGATTATTTTCAAAGTTATGATTATATTTCTCTATATATGTCAATTGATTAAAATGAGCAATAGTGGAAATAACATTTCACCAGTTTTAGTTTGATATAATAGAGCTTCACAATTATCTCTCTTATCTTAAGCTCCTTTAAAATTTTGTGAGATTCTCTAAAACGATATAAAATAAAAGAATGTTTTATTATTTTTATGTTTTATGCATGAGTGCACGCACATTTTCTTTGAATTTGAAACAATAATTTAAATAGCCTGAAAACTAATTAACATGTCGAACTAAAATTTTCTTCAGACTAGCTAAACGAAATAAATACTTTCATGTTTGTACCCTAAAAAAGTTTGATAAAAACTTACTACATAAAATTATATCAAAAACATTAATTAAGATACCAGATAAAATAAAACTGCTACCTACATAGGTATACTGAATCTAACACGACATTACAATAATGTATAGGTTACACAAAAATAGCTGCCATACTCGCAATGAATTTTGTAAATAGTAGGTACGATGAACCTTTATGTATGTAAATAGTACCTTTAGTTGTAGAAATATTTCAGTGATGAACATAAAGTATGTTTAAAATGAAATACTTAGCACCGAGTAAACACCAAGGTTGGCTGCCGCCATCGTAAAGCATAGCGTGTTACTGGTGTGAAGCGAAGTAGAGACCGTGGGTGGCCGGTTACTGGATAACGCAGCACTTGCACTTGGGCTTCTTGCGGATGGTGACGTGTTCTGGCTGCTGCGGCTCCTGCGGCGGCGAGCGCTGCACCTCCACCTGGCCGGCGCGCACCTCGGCCACGGCCGCACCGTTCTTAGTGCCGTTCATCACCTTCGGAGTGCTCTGCTGCTCTGGGCTCGCCACCTTTGTCTGCGGTGATGGCGGAGCATTAGCCTGAAATTTACATTTTAAACAATATTATATGCATGCTCGGTCAGTTTGAGATATCTATTAGGGTGTGGAAAAAAACTAACGAAAAACTGTTATGGATCTCTGAATTAACACGTTCAGTGCCGGGAGCCCTCCTGGAGGGTTCACTCAAATCCCTTATGGGATGCCGGGAGCCCTCGCGGAGGGCTCATTTTAAATGTACGTTTTTCTTTGCGAATACAGCATTATAAACTATGAAAATAAAATTTGTCGTATATTTTAACAAGATTTATTAGTATATTCGTTGGTTTTCAAATACCAGCATTTTTATTTTTAAAAATAATTGGGAGCTATTTCAGGGGTGGTAAAAAATTTTACGGTTACAAATATTCACTAAAAATAAAAATATTTATTTTGAGATTATAAATTACGAGGATGACTTTAAAAATAGAAGCTTTTCAGGGTTCCGTATCAAAATGGTAAAAAAGAATGCCCATAGTGCAACTTCGTTTGTCATTCATTCATTTTTGTCCTCTATGGTTTCTGACAGTAATCTTCTACATCATAATAATATTTTCACTTCTCATGCTCTAAAAGTTCGTCTTTATGTTGTGCTTAGGCGACATAAAAACGCTTTTTATGTTCTAGTGCATAAAGTAATTTTTTTTCTAAGACTAAGATAATTTAATGGCCCAACAGCCACACGAACAATATATTTTTTTTAATTTATACCGCTTCCGTGTTTTCTATCGTTAATTTAATAAAATCAGATAAAATAGTTGTCATTTATTATTTAAAAACACAAAGAAACGTTTTTATGACTTGACAGTATGAAGTACCCAAGTCGAATGACACATGTTGAAAATTAAAAAAAAACCTTTAAAAAGTTTCGTGACGGGAATTAGCTATGCTTTGCAACATTTTTGATGAACTTATTATTATTTTATTTTATGCCTGTTTCATTTTCTCGCAATTAATTTTCAAACACTATTTGTAACCTTTACTTACCTAATATCTATAATAAAATATACGTTTTTTTAAACAAACTTTTCCTTTGACACTGAAAACTAAATAAAAGTTGTATGTAAACATAGGACTTAGATTTTCTTTAATTTTATTTACTTCAAAAGTTTCTAAACAGTATATTACTTCGTCTCCTTCCGATAGCTTATAAGTTATTAGGTTCGTTTTACTGATAAAAATTATAAAACCGTAAAACGAACCTACTCTATAGTGATATTCATAGATATAAGAAAGAAAGGTTCTGTAATTTCTAAGAGAAAATTAACAGCCACACAAACAAATGCCTAATGTAATAATACATATAACCTCACGAACCCGAAAACGCATACTTATCAATGTACTCGTATATACATGGATAAGTACCTATGCGTTTTGGGGTTCGTGTATATGTATCACACCAATAGGCATAGGTATTGTATATGTATTACACCAATAGGTAGTGTATGATTTCCGTTTGTCTTCGTTCACGTAATGATGCTACCTACGGAATGAGTAAATGACGTGGTGTCGTGATGTTTGTAGACATAGTTTATAGCTGGAATAACTTAAGGTAATGTCAGGCAAAGGAAGCACGGGAGCGAAGCTACAAGTAAAAGTATTTATGACATAAATCAGTTCTTATCTCAATCGGAGCTTTTTCGTAATTATTTTATACGTACTTTCTCAATTAACATTATATGAATAACGACTGAAAGTAGGTAATTCCAGAGTGAATCATTACCGTCAAGTAAATAATAGAACACTACCTAATCGTTAATAAGCTGTTACAAAATAATTACGTTTTCATTACATAAACAACTACTAATATTGCATAATGTAACTGTTTGTTGTTCATTAATAAAATAAAATAAAAAATTATTACATGTTTGAAAATTTCAGAAGAGGTTGGATACCCCTGTCTCGGGATCAAAGCGAGCGATTATACTTTTCTTGATTTTTTTATTTTTTAATATTTCACGTTTCCACCCCACTAGTACATGTAAATACCCCCAGAGATACTAAATACAGCAACAAGACGTTTTGAAAACACTTCTTACTTCTTTTTACAGTGTTTTATAATACGGTTTCAAACCTAATGCCGACGACCCTCCTCGAGGGTTCACTTTAGCGCAAACGTAATGCCGGTGACCCTCCTGGAGGGTCCATTTGCAATATGTATGGCGGCATGGCGTATGAGCTCTATGAAAAGTGGGTGGAGTCGAAAGTGTTAATAAAAAAACAACATTTCGATTTATTAAAGACTAGCTTTTGCCCGCGACTTCGTTCGCGTGGAATAGTGACTTCCGGCAGATTTTTGGTTTTACCCACATAGTTCCCGATCTCGCGGGATCTCTTCAAAAATGAAATGTGGAACCCAACCAAATGCGTGTAACGAAACCATAGCGCGATCTATAATAATAATAATAATAAATCATTTATTTGCATAAAACATCCCAACATTCAACATTCGATCCCAACGCCATCTATCGAGCATAGTGACAACTCGGATTATTTATCTATACTCCGTTCGGGCATTTTCTTTGTACTAAAAGTTTTATTATATTGATATTATTATTTTTTTCATACCTTTTTACTATTTATTTACTTTTTTCCGATGAATTAAAACAATAACATGAACCGAACTCATGTAACGATCGACACCATTGCGCGATCACCAACTCGACATATAGTACTAATAGAATTATCTATACTCCGTTAGAGCATTTTCTTTGTACTAAAAGTTGTATTATATTATATTTTCATACCTTTTTACTATTTATTTACATTTTTCCGATGAATTTTCAGTACTGAATTGATGCCGACTCTTGACCAATAGATGGCGCTGTATATCCGGAATAAATTTTATTTTTTATTTTATTTTTTGTAATAAAAACTATCCTATGTCCTTTCTCAAGTTCCAAACTATGTCTGTACCAAATTTCACACAAATCGGTTCAGTAGTTTAGGCGTGAAGCAAAGACAGACAGACAGAAAGACAGACAGACAGAAAGACAGACAGACAGAGTTACTTTCGCATTTATAATATTAGTTAGGACTAGGTCTTGCCCGCAGTTTCGCCTGTGTGAATGTTGGAAATTATCCCACACACGGGAATATATTACCGGGATAGTAAGTACCCTATCCTGGTCGTGATCAGTCTTAGGCCGTGGCCTATCTGTATGTATTTTATCCAAATCTTTTCAGCCGTTAAGTTATGAAATAGTAACAGATAGACTATTCCTAATCCGTTAAATAATAATTATCCCAGCCTATTATTGTCCCATTGCAGGGCAAAGGGTTCTCCTCATACAGCGAAGGCACGAGCATTGATTGCCACGCTTGCCAAGAAGGGTTGGAGATTTCAGACTCATATTAACAGGTTTAGTCACAATCTGAAAAAAACTATCCCTTTAAAAAGTTAAAAAAAAAAAAAATTAAATACATGTGAATTTTAAATAATTTTTTTACCCCTTTTGGGGATGATTTTCTAAAAATCTAAAATGTAATAATTGTTATATCCCTGACTTTCTACTGTCAGCCCCTAACATCCCCTTTATGATTATTTTGAGACAAAAAGTAACCAGCCTTTCATCAGGATGTCATCCATCTCCTTGCCAAAATTTTATCGAAACTCGTTCAGTGGTTTAGGCGTTAAAAGTTATACAGACTGAGTTACTTGCAATTTTATAATTTCATAATATACATGATGGATTTTTGAGATGGGGCAGTAAGTAGCAGGACTAGCACTACCTTAACCGTTGTAGCTACAGGAAAGCAGTCTTAGGAGACTGTCCTTATTTTTTTGAGAAATTTTAATTTGATTCCATTCACAGATTAAAAAAAAACCTATATAAGTATGGATTGATTAAATTATAGCTATGTATAGCGTCGTTCTGTAAGTATAATAAGAACGAAGAAGAAGGACTCGTACATCACCGAGATCTGCAATCGTTTTTGTTAGGTGATAGTAAAACGAAAGCATCACCGCACATAACATGTGCTCGGTGCACTTTCCCACATCAGCTTTTAAATGCGAAGTTTGCGTGTTTTACATTATACCATGATATTTATAGCAAAACGTATTACGTTAACATTATTCGCTTGCACTTTCTCCTCCTTTTCGTCGCAGGCGGCTAGTTGCGGTACGGCGGCCGGCGGCGGCGTCGGGGTGATCGGTTTGCCGCCCTTGATCAGGGACACTATCTCGTCGGCCTCGCGACTCAGATCACCGTCCGGACGGAACGGGTTGTCCCACCCGCTCTCCGTACTGCAAACATAAAAATAAACTATTCACCAAACGTATTCCATATAATGAACATTCAACAATGGCCGCATGATTACGTTCGAACAATACAACGTACAGATGCAATCGATGCATTCTTATTCAGATCAACTAGACAAATTGCACATGAATACTTCAATCGACTCATCCGTATTATGGCTATCGCTCAACCGTGAAAACTAAAAATTTGGTTCTGGTTGATTAAAAAGTGGTTCGATGAGGCGACACTTAAAGGAGGCCTATGTCCAGCAGTGGACTTCTTTCGGCTGTTATGATGATGATTTTCATTCAGATTCATTACTATACTTCTCACCGATAGGAGAATTGTGTCCCAGCAGTGGGAATATTATAGGCTGATTATGCTATGCTTCTCGCCACAGGATGGCTAATTTGATTGATTATTTTTGAGTTGTACAGAATTTTTGCCTCAGTAAATTAAATGTTAACAAAGGAGGCTGGTAGTATGCACATTTCTAAAGAATAATAGTTGGAAAATACCAACATTAGAGCGCCATTATTGTGGTTCTAAACATCAGCACAATTATGTTGGATTCACATGAACATGTGTGATGCAGGATGACATCATCGCTGTGTGTATTGACTATATACACAACAATAACAGCGCGAATAAATTACTTCTTGGGTGGACCGCTTATATCTATGCTATGTATCAAGTGCTTATTTGTTATTTAACGGCGCAATATCATCTAATATCTGATAATAACTGATACGGATTCTTAAAGATATTCTTAAAATAGATGTGAATATCAGTGTTCAATGATCAGGTACATGAGCGATGCATATGAAGTAGGTACAGACAGACGTATTGGTTATCCCCTTTTAAGTATTTTAAATAATGCATGAGGGGTGCTTTAGGAGTCTGTGTACATGATTTTAGCATTTCAATTTCACATGTCAGTAATTATTTCAGAGTATGAATTTCTGGTGATCCGCTATGCTTATGCTGCATATGGTTTTTGAACTGGACTACTAGCGTATTGCTATTAAGCAAAGTTTTTAAATGATGTATTAACATTTTCGACTTTGCCAATACATACCTGAAATATCTAAATAGAATATCGAAGCAAAACTTGTTGCTATAACTAGCAGCAAGTTTTGCTTTCAACGAATTAGAAAAGTAGGTATTTACCTGATTTGTCTGTTATACATAGTGTGGTCCACCATGTCGGCGTTAGCGGCAGCCGAGAGCAGAGCCGCGTAAAGAACGTGGGAATCTGTCGACGGCACCGGGGGAGGGGGGGACAAGCACTGCGGCCGCGCCCCTTGGTAGAACGACACGCGAACCTTTGAACGCTCCGAACTGAAAGCATTAAATATTACTTCACATTATATTATGAAAATTGCAACGGCGGTCGGAAACGCAAGCATCCAACAACTTTAACTGAAATCATGAAAAATAAATTGAAATCGTTTTCTTATGGCATTCAGAGCTTGGAAATGTAAACCTACCTAGATACCTTTCACAAGTTTCATGACTCAGTATTTTTGGAGTTTAAGAGAAAATGCAGTCGGAGAAACTTTTGAAAAAGGCAAAAGTATTATTATTAGTAGTATTCGAGGTTTGGCTCTCGCCTATTTCCTCCTCCAATATATTTAAAAGATATTGCATAAACTGAATAAGAAGGATATATATTGTGTCCCTGTTTTTTTTTCATTAATAGTTGTCAAATTTGTAGGTCTCTGTTGACAGCGGTTTAAATCGACATTTTTTGTGCTTATAGAAATAATAATGTATCATAAAAAGGAAAACATAGGGACATAGAAGTAGTTAATATTTATTATTTTGTTAAAAATCATTGCTAATATGGTCATTAACCAGATAGAAAACAAACGAGAGCGTTACTATGGAGAATAGACCAACAGCATTTCCTCTTAATTATTTTGGATGTTCTTGTTTCCTTTCATATTTCTCAAACAAATTATAAAAAATACTTTAAAAGTGTGCCAACAACACATAATTTCATCATCATCATTTCAGCCGAAAGACGTCCAATGCTGGACATAGGCCTCCGCCAAGCACCCCCACTTCGACCGGTTTTGTGCTTCTCGCATCCAACGGGTTCCTGAGGCCTTCACAAGGTCGTCGGTCCATCTTGTGGGAAGCCTTCCCACGCTACGTCTTCCGACACGCGGTCGCCACTGCAGAACCTTTCGGCCCCATCGGCCATCTGTTCTGCGAGCAATGTGCCCTGCCCACTGCCACTTAAGTTTCGCAATTCTTCGGGCTATGTCGGTTAGCTTGGTTCTCCTACGGATCTCTTCATTGCCGATTCGATCACGCAGGAAAACTCCAAGCATAGCCCTCTCCATTAACCTTTGGGTGACTGAGCCTTCTAATAAGGCCCATTGTGAGCGACCACGTTTCAGTGCCATATGTCATCACTGGCAACACGCACTGGTCAAAGACTTTCGTCTTGAGATACTGCGGTATGTGGGATGAGAAGATATTGCGTAGCTTCCCGAATGCTGCCCAGCCGAGTCAGATTCGACGATTGACCTCTTTCTCGAAGTTGGACCTACCTAACTGGACAGTTTGTCGTAGGTAAATATACTCGTCCACGACTTCGAGTGTAGCGTCTCCGATCTTCATGAGAGTGGATGTTACATGGGCATTTAACATGACCTTCGTTTTGTCCATGTTCATTTTCAGACCCACTCTTTTGGAGGCTCTACTGAGGACATCGAGCATTGTACTGAGGCCCTCCATAGTCTCAGCCATGACTACGATATCGCCGGCAAACCGATGATGAGTTATGTACTCGCCATTGGTGTTAATGCCAGTCCCTTTCCAGTTCAGAACCTTAAAGACATCCTCTAGAGCAGCGGTGAACAGTTTCGGAGATAATGTCTCCCTGTCTCACACCTCGCTGCAGAAGGATAGGTTCCGAGATCTGGTCCTGGACTCGGACTGAAATAGTGGCGTTTTCGTACAGACACTTCAGCACCTCGAGGTACCGATAGTCGATCTGGCACCGTTGAAGTGACTGCAGTGTCTGCAGTACAGCCCAAGTCTCGATCGAATCAAAGACTTTCTCGTAGAACACAAACGCTAAGCAGAGAGGCAGGTTAGGTCTTCTGTATAACCTGTCGCAGCGTATGTATGTGATCTACGGTGCTAAAGCCTCCTCCGGCTTGTTCAGGAGGCGTTGTCGTCAAACCTGCGCGCGAGACGGTTCGTGATGACTCTTGAAAAGACCTTGTAGACATGGCTCAGAAGTGAGATGGGCCTATAATTCTTAAGAAGAGCATTGTCGCCCTTCTTAAAGAAAAGTATTACCACACCTCGATTCCATGCCTGTGGTGTTTTACCCTCGAGTATGACGGAACCAAACAGCTTCTGAAGGGCCTTAAGAACGGGTTTTCCGCCGGCCTTCAGGAGTTCGGCCGCAATTCCGTCATCCCTCGGCGCCTTGTTGTTTTTGAATTGCTTCAGAGCCATCCTAATCTCGTACAGGCTGACGTCCGGGATGTCTTCAGTATGGTGTAGGGTCAATCTAGCTCTTGGGTCGTTTGCCAGATTTTTAGTTATTGACGTGTGACGTGACTTATTGACGTGTATAACTGTCCATAGAACCTCTCGAACTCTCTCAACAGCTCAGGTTTGGCGGATACGATCCTGTTCTTCAGTTTCGTAAGCTGGCTCTGCCCAATAGAAAGATATCTATCAAACACCTTGGAACCATTATTCCGCTCTATCGCTTCCTCAATACGGTCTGTGTTAAAGCGGCAAAGGTCGCTTTTCAAGGACTTAGAGATCCGTCTATTGAGCCGCCGGTACTTGAGCACATCCTCTGAAGACTGCAGGATCATCTCGCGCCGCTCCTTCATGAGCCGCAAAGTAGGATCAGATAGCTTCTTTTTTGTATTCGTACGACAGGGCTTGAAGATCTTAAACCCGACCAGAATTTAAGAGGAATATATTATTATTTTATATTGGAAAGAATCAAGAGCTCTTCACATAACACAACCATGATGCAACCTTATCCTTATTATCACTATGACTTGGTAGTTGCTATGTATTTGAGGAAAACTTAATGATAAAATAATATATAGTTGTGTATGTATGAGTCATTCATGAGCGAGTCTTCATAACATTAAATCGAATTGGTACCTAATTTTTTTATTATAATATTGTGTTAATACAATAAAACGCAAGCAATGAAATATGTTTATATTTCATTATGACAAACCTATTGAAAACATTATCTACTTAAATAAAACAAAGTCGGGTTAGTTACACCATTTACAACTCAAGAACGGCTGGACCGATTTATATGATCTTTGATTTGTTGGATTTGTCTCCGCTCCGAATAGAAGAATAACTATTAAAACATGGGAAAAATTCACGAAGAAATCAAAATTATGAAGATAATTCATTTTCTCATACATTTTGTATTTACGAAATTCGCCGGGACAGCTAGTATTTCAATAAACGAGTCGTACTTTTCAATACCTATTATAACTTAGCACTTTCGTGAATGTCATTTTTTCTTGACACCTGCAGATGGAAATATACTATAAAACTCGTGTATTAAAATATTGCATATTGTAGAGTACATAGGCTAATAATATTTTTAATGTCAGTTTAAATTTATCATCTGATTGTAAGATCTCAACTCTATAATTTAAATATAATTATTATCCTAAACATAAACAATTTATAGCAAGCAACACTGTCAATATGGATGAAGGTATTTTAGATATTTCTGTTCTTTCAATAAACTTTTTTACTTCCTGTTTAATCAAATAATTTCTAGCAACTTGATTTCCTATAGTATTTGAGCAACTAACAGTAAGACAGATAAAAATATAATTATTATAACTTATCAAATCACAATGTGAGTGATAATAGTAATCGGCCTAATTAGATGTCTACTGCCCAAAATCTTACATTCTCTGTACCTGCAAAAATTGTGTTATAAATAGTTATTTATTTAATTATTTTTACTCTACCCTACATGGCTACATCCGGTATTCTAATTTCATATTTTTATCTTACATTGGGTGTTCTAACAGACATTTTGCTGTCAAAATTTTAATAATTCATACAATGTCCATAGAAAAATAAACACTCACTTTTACCCGACTTTTCAATTTTCTGGGCAATCACTCAGTATATGACTAATTAGAACATTTTATTTTACACAACATAACAATTCGCAAGTTTTGTTCTTTTTTACCTACTGATTTGAAAAGAAGAGTAGTCACTGGGAGGGAGGACTGACAAATACATACAGGTAATACAGGTGAAATATGTATCAATTAGCCTTAGTGGATGCAATACCGATAAAAAAATGCCACTGTATTTTAATAATTGCAATAAAAATAAGAATTGATTAGAGATTTTAGTCTAGGCTCCTGGAGAAAATTGATAACCGGTATTTTGTTATTTTTTTAATCTATTTATACATCAGATAGGAGCATTTGATTTGAGCATAAATATTACTACAGAAAAATTTGATTACAAAACATCACAATAAGAATGATCATCATCACATTCCGCAAAGCCAGTCTGTGCCATCTTGCCTAGTAACTAGGAGATTTCTTGTTTTGCAGTCAAGATAGTCATATCACATAAATAAAAAAATGGAACAGATTTGTGTGAAACTATCTGGTAGATTAATTAATGGAAGTTATCTCTTTAAACCAGCCTGTACTCTCCCTCATCATCTACTATAGCCAAAATTGCTGTTCAGACTAAGTACTTTTTTTGCAGTTTTTTTACATAAAGCTAAGCAATACTCGCCTTGCAAGTCGTCATGAACATATTCGCATGGCCGGGACGCTAGCGCCGCGCTTATTAACATTGAAGGTGACTCAATTATGGACCTCTTTTATTAGTAGATGACTATATTCATCGCCCACACAATATTTAGCTCCAATCTTGAGCTCACACTTAACATTTCGACTTGTTAAATAGGAGTATTTGTTCAGCGTTATTCAACAACATCACATTTGCATAATTATTGAGATTGAAGCATTCTATAAATTCTCTGTTTACTGTGTCTCCAACCTTATTAAATAATAACATTAAAAAATAAAATATCACAAGGTTGGTTACATCATAATAAAAAACCACAGTCTCCACCCAAATAAACTATCTCCCACCACAATGATATGACATCATTTACTTTCAATTTTTGAAAAGGTTTAAAAATAAAGGCCTCAAACCTGTTGTTAAAGAATTGTCTTTCAAATATTACTTAAGATCATCTAGCAGATGGATGCACATTAGCTGGGACACCCACCCACATTTTTGTAGCAGATCATCATAAGAATGATACAAAAATCTGACATCATCACATTCTTTACAACACATGAATCAACAGATGGTAAAAATAGTGAAATATCATCGCTTTGCTTAATTGACATAGTCCCAAGGTCACTTACAGTAGTAACTCGGCTTACACAAGTGTCATGTTAGTCACACAAGACATAAAAAAAATTGTTTGGCAAATGAAATTAGTGCAATTTATTTTGTCTATGCTACGAAATAACCACATGTTATTACTTTATTGCTCACAAAAATAAAAATACACAACTCGGACACAAAACAAGAGTTTTTAAATATGCAAAAAAGGCCAATATGAAGAATGACTCCACCCTTTCATATTATATAATGTGGAAACGTTTTTTTCTGACTAAGCTATGACTGACAACTTTAATTATTTAATTTTTATGAAGAAATTAATACACACACATTGAATTCTAAATCACATTGAAGCCTGCACTAACAGGTTTCTATTCACATTGACAAACATCTATAGTGTGACTTAATTGGACACTAGTATATAATGCATGATGTAGGTCACAAGCTATACAGCCCTACATGTAGGTACATGTAGACATGCAACCAACTTTCTGGAGTATCTAGGTGGGGTTTATCCAGGCTATTTACCCATTCCTGATTTTAATGGCTTGCTATTCCTTAGTTCCTTTACTTAGACTGCAAATTAATTTAAATATATATTTTTGTTAGGCCTAACTTAAAGTCATTGTTTACAATTTAGACTTGGGTCACAAAAATAAGAAATCGTCCAGATTTTACAAAAGTACATAATGCAAAAGAAATTACTTTTAGTCAAGGTGTTGAGAAATTGATGTGTGTAATTGGTGCACGAGACGAACAGCCTGCTATGGCCTCGAAGCGGGACAGGGCGGGACCTCAATGAATGGAGTCGACCACTGATGGTGTCATTAAAAATAGAGCTCTAAAACATTGCCAATGCATGTTTACTACTTTGTAGGTACGTGCTGAGTAATGACCTTGTGTTACCGACTGCTGGATGGAACCGAAAGTCGTTTTTATGTTTATAAATCAGTACTCGTGACGTCATTGTGACCGAATTATCCGCACAAAACTCGAGATATGAAAAGACAAATCAATTCAAGTTCACGCTATTTCACGACTTTAACATTCACACAAAGGACAATTGCATTACAATTCATACTTTTGATTTGTGCGCAATCCAAATTCAGGAAACCATCGGCAAGTGAACACCCAGTTAGCAGCACAACAAATATGACGTGATTAATGTAAATAACATACCTTGCAAGTATCCACTCAAAAAGTTAACACTGTTCACGTTTTATTTATTACTTAATCACTGAATTTATTTATGTAGCTGCCTTTAAACAAATTAATAAAAACATCGGCGTAGTTGACGCTGTAGGATTTGGTCCATTCGACGCTTCACAAAAATGTTTCCCACTACTACATCGATCTCGGAAGTCGCGCGCGGCTCCGTGGCGAATGGAATGGAACGGAACGAACTTCGTTCCGTTCCATTCCATTCGCCACGGAGCCGCTTCGTTCAACGAAGCGAGCGGAGCACGCAGCCCAGCGACCAGCGAGCTCGCCCAGTGACGTAATGCTAGCGTTCGCGTTCGCGATAACACATTATGTATGGCTAACAGTTTTCTTACTCTTGATTTAGAAAATATTTTAAACATATAATAGGTACATAGGAATTATTAATTAATTAATACAATGTTCGTATTATGACTATCTGTAGGATACAGACAAAACTCAACGATACGAATTGTTTTACGTAGTAGCTCAATAGATGGCGCTACATTTAGATACGGATTGCACATCGAATTTTTATTTTCCCCTCTAACCCTGAGGTACATCATAGAACAGTCAACATCAATGCCGTTTCGATTGATTGCTATTTTATAGTGATGGACTCTTTGCAATAGTTGCAATGTGAATTATAAAATTTGATCAGATCATGAACAGCGCTCAAACGGAGAGGACGTGGGATGAAAGAGTGCGCAGTCATCATTACCTACTCATTAGAAACATTGTTTTACCTATTATTTTTTCATAAGTTTCTAAAACTTATCGGAATTATACAGTACAAAGCTAAGGATAGGTTCCTTTCTGTGTCGCCGCCATCATGACGTCAGACGAACAATTTTCACTAGGTAATTTGTTGGGATTGGGACAATTTCCACGCAAACATGTCAGTGGACTTTCGAGACCTGCAATCGCGCGGAGACCTATGTAGTTGAGCTTAGGCTGGCTGCCGAAGGCAGATTATTATAGGCGCACAAACGGGTTTCATCAGTATGTTCAGCTTATTTTCAAGATGAACCCAACTCAACATAGGTAGTTACCATAGTAGTTTTAAAAGATGTTAGTCATATTACAGTTTAGGTAAGTTTATACAAAGGTGAAGCAAGAAGAGTTAGACCGCGGCGCGGAACGGTTTCAAGCGTAAAGCGGATTGAAGACCAAGAGCTAAGCTAAGGTAGTCTGGCTTAGCTCGCATAGCTGATGTAGTTTTTCAAACTTGTGAACAGACCGCAAACTAAGTATTAACAGAAGTATGAGCTATGCGAGCATAGCCATGGTAATTTTTCATACTTCTGCTACTGAGTTTAGCGAGCTAAACTAGACTAACTTAGCTTAGCTCTTGGTCTGCAACCCGCTTATGGACAACCCGGTACAAAAAAAAATTGGTAGGTACTTAATTCTTTGCATCCATTATAAACCGCTAGGTTGGATTTTATGTGACGTCTTAAAAGTCTATAACCCGGGTAATAAATGACGCTTACCAATGATACCTTGTCTATCACAATACGATGAGCTGTTTAGGAGTTATAAGGTAAACATACAATATAGACCATGCTAAAATCATAACCGTACTTTGGCTTTGCCGTAGTCGGGAAAAAAACATCGCTCGTTGCGTTTGCAGAGCGTAAACGCGCGTCAACGGCGCGTAACAAAAACGTCGCGCGTGAGCATATGGATGGACCCTTAGGGACGCCTTCATAAAATTTAAGGTCCTAAACGGTTTTATAGAAACCCGAATAATGTGTTAACATGATGTCAAATAGTCTGAGAATTGCAACTAGGAGGTAAGCGAAGCGGAAATAGATACTATACCTACTGGATAAAAGACTAAACACGAAGCGGTAACCAGTCCAAAAAGAAATGAATAACAATGACAGTCATTGAAACTGTCCAAGCTAATTAAAAAATAGATCCCCTACATCGATAATGTCTGGTGAACAGATCGTTCACACATAGATAGCCATGTTAGCTGTTAGTTACGTAAAGAAAATAAAATGGGGCGATGTTCTGGCTCTTTATTGATTGCGGAAGATAGGGGGAGCTCATCTATGCTATTTTATGCACCATGGAGGGGAGCTTATTACATTGCGAGAAACAAAATTACGCAAGCATCATACCACAGCAAAATACCATAGTATTTTTCATCGTGGGGATTGTCCTATTTTGTTTAAGAGTTTTTATTCTGACAAAAGAATATTAAGTCTTTGTCAGTTCTCTTCTCAGTGGGAGGTATAACAAATTCTTAATTTGTCAAAATGTGAGTAAGTTAGGTACCAAAACTACCAAATAGTAAGTGCAATGGCATTTTAATTAGAGGTACCTAAAAGGTGCCAGATTCCTACAAAGTTCATGCATTTCGGTCAATTGGTGTCCTCAATTAGGTAGTGCATGCCTATTTGAATTTGTCAAGCCAGTGCGCTCGAGAATCAAGCGCCTAGGTAGGTATTTTATTACTATGCCAATCACAATTCTGCTGCATACATACGCTATTGCCTACATGCTTACAGTAAATCCTATTACCTATAAATACAGAAATAAGTAAGTTGCGTTGTGGAAATAAAATAGAAGCCTAAGTAGGACGATTAGAAGAATATCTCAAATGATCATTTCCCTTATAAAAAACGACTAGGTACCTACTTAATAAAAAAGGTAATATAAAAAAAATCGCAAGAAGCGTTCGCGTGAATTCGGAACAAAAATGAATAATTAACATACTCAAATGAACAAAACGTACTCGTCTTCTATGGGCGTGTAGGGGAACGCCGTCTCTTGCACCTTGGGCGGCGGGCTGCTCTCCGGCTCCTCTTGTAGGGGACTCTCGTAGATTAGGGTCTCCACCATCGACCCCTTTGAACTGCCGAACGACACCCTACAAAAACGAAACAACGTTAATAATACATTTTTTTTAAATATAGTTCAATACAACGCAGTTAGAGCCTGTGCACACCACGTTTTTTAAACGCGCCGTCGACGCGCGGTTTCAGAAACGCGCGTCGACGGCGAGCTTTTATCCTACAGAGCAGTTTGTTGTCGTTTGTATCGATACAAACGCGCGTTAGCATCGCGTTTGTATCGATTCAAACGCGTATTTGAATTTATACTGGTGTGCAAAGGTCTACAGGCTGCGTCTGACTTGCGTGCGTATCGCGTCTGTATGACTGTATCGCTACAAACGCGCATCAACGGCGCGTTTAAAAAACGTGGTGTCTGTTGACGAGGTTCTGCTTAAAAACGCAAAATGCCAGCGCGTTTGTATCGATACACACGCGCGTTTGCATCGCGTCTGTATCGCTACACACGCGCGTCTGTATCGATTCAAACGCGTATTTGAATTTATACATGTGTGCAAAGATCTAGAGGCTGCGTCTGAGTTGCGTGCGTATCGCGTCTGTATCGCTACAAACGCGCATCAACGGCGCGTTTAAAAAACGTGGTGTGCACAGGCCCTTAGATTCAAATACAACAACAAGCTGCAATTTGTATTCAACTTGTGATTTTAGTTTAAAACTTTTTGACCTGTGGTTACCATTTTTTTCGTATCTTATTCAGCGGAATACCTACAGCCGTAGCAATCGGTTGTTTTAGGTTATAGAGCTAGGTACTCTTTTATTAGGATTTTAGTTTGTTACTTCATTTTTCTGCAGTGGTTCTGTTACCTATAGGTCTACCAATAAATTACCTTTCCTTCACGCGTGACTAATTTGTTATAATATGCAATTTGTCATCGTGCCGACTTTTACAGGTTGCTAATGGTTCTATTTCCGATTTATTGCTAGTCGTTCAAAGTAAATCGTTTCAATCACCTTACAAAGCATGTTTGTAACAATAATCTACTACTTATCTACAAGTGATGGATTTTTCTATCTTTACAAACGCTTTACATTGTAAGTACCTACAGTGCTACGGTATGGTGAAAGTCATATCAAAATTACTTTAAATTGGGTAGGTACTATCAGTGTGAGGTATCAAACTCACAGGAAATAGTCTTGCTTTACCCATGGCCTCCGATATCGCCAGATATCGAGATAAAATCCGATATTTTATGATATTTCATCAACAACACCACAATACTTGCTTGACTGGCACTGGCACTAACTGACATTTCCTTGACACTTTGACAGTGACATTGTTTTGTATATTTTAGCGAGGGAAAAAAATGTTAGAGGTCGTTCCTCTTATACGACACAGTACGAAATTGCGAGTTGACGGTATGTAACTGAGCTTTAAAATTTAATTTACAGTTATGTACTTGGAATGTGCAGTTCATGTAAACTGGTAAGCGCTATAATATGGTAGTCGGTAATACGCAATATGTAAAAAGAGTACGCGCAATAAAACTTCTTTGGGTAAGTAGGATTATCAGATTGAACACGGTTACTGGCAGGCAACAATATTGATAGACCTTCTTGTAATTATGTCAAAAAATTATACTTTTCAATTTTCGTAAACATAATTATTTTGTGAAACGCACAGAGTACTTTATGATAGACTGAAAGTGAAACGTGTGAAACCCTGTGATTTTTATGTAAGTAATAATCTTAAGAAATTGCAGTACCTACCTATCTACCAACTAAAATAAATTCTTAATTCACAAATATTTGCTTCTAAGTAGGTACTTAGTTCTTCAACTTTTTCAGCACCTAAACATAGAAACTATACTTAGTACGCGCCACGAAAGATGAGACTTGACTTTTATCTTAAACATTATTATTTCGTAATAAATTTTATAATATTGTTAAGAATTTTTATCTTAATGTCATCGACAAATCTCTGAATAGATATACACATTATGGGTAACTATTTCGTACACGACTTACAGGCTGCGCAAATTCCCTACTACTGAGCTTGTCAAGTCTCATCTTTCGTGGTGCGTATTATAGTGTACCTAACTTTAAGGTCACTATCGTAATAGATACTCATTGGCTCCTAGTACTTATCTCAGCTAAGATACGCACGTAATACCGTACCAACCTACCTTTTATCCGCTGGTACTATACAGACACAGATTCCTACACTTATACCAGACGGAGTTCATGAAAAATGATTCAACCATGAACGATTTGTAACAATCGTTCATGGTTGAATCATTTTTCAAATGTTTTAGCCTAAAATAATAACTTTCTATCGTATATATACAGGGAGGCGTCGCAATGGTCTCGTAATTTTTACGTACAATACAGTCCCGGATGCGCAGCTTAGTGCTACTTAAACATTCTCAGTGAAGTCTGCCCCACTTTAACTATAACTGACACCAGCCTTTAGCCTCTAGCATTCCTTTACTTTGATAGGTTGCATGCAATAATTATGTAAGTAGAGTTCTAATTTGAATTTCTCCAGTCAGTTTGCGCATATTAATGAATATTTATCCAATGTTGAAACCTCGTTACGGTGAGGATAAACTTATTACTCTATCTTATAAAAGCACAAATATCTACCAAAATCTTTTCTAATACTCTTTAACTATTAAACGATCGACACGGGTGTAAAAAAAAACTTTGTTCTTCACCAAATTAAAATTAGTCAAGTTGCTCCTAAAAACGCTTCATACCTTAGATCTCTGCGTGATTCTTTCACGTTTCGGGGTTCGAGTTCTAGTCCAGGCTTATGTCAGTTTTAGATTGAAAAATTGCCTTGTATCCTTACGGTGGAGCATTCAAAATCAAAAATAATTTATTCAAATTGAGCAGAGAATCGGCACTTTTTGAACGTGAAAATTACCCAAAACGCCCGCACTTCATCACTTCCTAGTGCTTTAGCTGAGAAGGAGAAGTGGCGCAACAAACTCTTCAGCAACACGTCCGTCTGATTAGTTAGAAACGTAGCAGCACATAACAATCTCTATATAATAATAAAGCTGAAGAGTTTGTTTGAACGCGCTAATTTCTGGAACTACCAGTAGGATTTGAAAAAATGTTTTTGCGTTTGATAACCGAATTCTTGAGGGAGACCAAGGAAGACTACAGGCTATTTAACATCAACTATAACTCTTAGGAGCCGAGCAAAACTGAAAATATGTCAGAAAGAACGCTAAGCGCACACGAAGTAATAACGCGGGCAGGAGATGCGATGCAGACAGACGGGTGGGTTTCACGCGGACGAAGTCGCGGGCATAAGCTAGTGAGGTATATCAGCGCTCAGCATCCAGTGGTGTAATATTATTGAGTGATTAGGCTTGATTCTCGTATGACTTTCGAGTCACAGAATATACATAAGTTCTGTGCTTTGAGTCAACCATCATCTATGTCCAGAGATATTTTGACATTTTGATCAATTTGAGTTACTTAAATACTAACCTCAACTTTAATTATTCAATCCATTACAGCATTTACAGCACAAGATACAGTTAAAATTTATATGTAAGACAATTAACCTTATCATATTTCTAACGGTTTCTTTCATTAACTTATCTACACGCTCGGAATTGAATATTTATTCCAGTTTGTACATAAAAGATTCAGTTCACTGTTTCGTTTGTGTTGCAGTTACACGTCTAGAATTCATGAAGGATCCTAAGATAGGAGCCCATCGAATGTATATTAAAGATCCCTTACGTGCTGCTTGGTCCACACTCTGCTCTCATACCTTATTTTACGTTTCCCAATAAAATCAAACGTCATCACTCGAACAAAGACGTGCTGTTGGCATCGTGCCCGGCTCAGGCAGATTACTACCGTTTTGCTCCTATAGTAAGATCATATGTTCTTGTCCTTTTATAGATAGAACCTCGTTTAATAATTTCAACAATTATCTTTATAGGTGAAAAATGGCGGGCAAGGCGATCAAACATGACCCCAACATGGAAGCGTTTCAAATGCGAGCGCAATGGAAAAAACAGGATAACTGCAGAAAGCAGTGGTTCGAAAGATGGAGCTGGCTGCTTGATGAAAGAAAGTAAGGATTTATACCTTAGATACATAAAAAAACGTAGGGTATTGTAGGAGTCGTGATCTATGGTTTTAATACATCATTTTTTGAAATTAGTTTTACTAATATTTCTGAACTCCCTGGTACCGGTATCTACTTATTTGTATATGTATCTGAAACCTGGATCTATAAACAACACTCTCATAGTTCGATGTAGCGAGAAGAGAGCGAGAGAAGAGAGGGTGCACCTGTGTCTGCGCACTTTTGCACTAAGGCTAGTCTCCGTTGAGATTGGCTGCCATGGCTGAGATACGGTCTGGAGGACTATTATTATAAACAACAGATGGAGCTAATAGAATTGAAAGAATCCATAAAAAACGTAATGTTTTGTAAATTACGTTGAGCAAACTTAAGGACTGCAAACTCTAATGCTTCTACAGGTAGGTCAGTTAATTACGTAGTCATAGCGTCGTCCACTCTTAGTGAGTGCTCTATACTGCAGTTATATTACAGTCTCCCGACCAAATAACTTTTGCTCGCGTTCCGAGATGATCAAAGGACGTAGGTAAGGAAAGCAAGTGCAGCTTTAAAAAAGGATAATATACTGAGGTAAACAGACGAAGTTTAATTTGAACTGATGCTGGAGAACTATGAGAAGACATTAAAGAACTTGCTTTGGTTCCTTTCCTTCACGATTAAAATAAAAAAGAACAAGATACGCTTTGTAGGTAAATTTCTATCCACTTAATTTAATTTGGATTAGAGTTAAGCTCTTTACCGACGATATGCAACATGATTACGTTGCGACCCATATTCAGATTGACTTTGTGCACAATATTGCATAAGGAGAGCGCTGCATTGCTAATCCAAATAACTCAATAAATGGGCACAAATAAATTATAACTAACTTCCTCCCATAGCCCAGCATATCTTTATAGGTACCTACTTAAGAAGTTCCGATCGATTTTTAAGTTAGGGAATCGGAATCTTGTTTTCGTGCGATTTCACATGTTTCTTATAGCTACTTAGGAATAACATATCATCACGCCTCCATTCCCTGAAAGGCTAGACAGAGGTGTACCCTCTATAGTACACCTACGTTTCACCAGTTATTAGACAGAGGTGTACCCTCTATAGTACACCTACATTTCACCAGTTACAGATGTTTAAGACTACACTCCTGACTCCTGACTACAGACTGACTACTGTATTTAGGAATTAATGATTCCAAATTTCATATATGTATAAGTAATTATGAATTCTTTAGTTTCCGTATCAAGCTCAACTACCTACACTACGGTGTGTCCACTGTGAAAGGTGGATTTCAACCTCCTGAAATATCGTTAGTTACGCAATTAATTTATGTACGTTCTAACAAAAATCCATGAACACTAGTTTTTTAAATCTTTATTGTTGAGCAATAGATTCATAAAAATCTGAACTGATATACATAGTTATTATTACAGTAAGGAGTACTTATTAACTCTAATCCATACTCATATTATAAATGCGAAAGTGTGTCTGTCTGTCTGTCTGTTACCTCTTCAACCGATTTAGTATAGAGATATTTTGAGTCCCGGGAAAGGACATAGGATAGTTTTTATCCCGATATTCCCACGGGATCGACACATATGCGGGTGAAGCTGCGGGGCGCTGCTAATCTTTTTACATAAAATACTGAGAAGCAATGTGTTGAATCATTTTTGTATCAATTTAAAGGATGTGGATAACAGTTCTTGTCTACTTTTGTTGCTGCTGGTTGTACGTTACGAGTTGACGCGTTTAATTGACGGACATAATAGACTACCTACGTTTAAAAGCCCTTATAAAGGACACTAATGGTAATAGCTGCTGTTATATTGTTAGGGATGTATCCGAATGATTTACGGAATTTCCAAAACGGAAAATCGGTTAGCAATAAATTATATTACCTATCTACCAACGTAGGTGTGTTACCCGTGTTCGATATTCGCGTTTACTCATTTACCTGTACCATAAACACTGTCAACTGTTAGTGCAGCAACACAGCTCCTGACGTCAATACTCCGTCAAATCGACACAAATGGCCACGGAGATCAAATTTATCGTGAGCGCTGGAGTTTCATGCGAAACCAATGTTGAACACGACCGTTCCTAGTTCACGAACGGACGAAATTGCTAAGTATAAAAAAAAACTGTTTCAATACTTTAGGAAATGTTGACCTTTCAGTATTTTGTTGAATTGTTAAGAAAGCTCCAATATGAATAGCTTATTTAGATCTAGTAACATGACTACGGAACATCCTGCTTTACCTACTTAGAAAGCTTTCCTTGGTGATTGTTTTTTTATTTCCGAAATGTTACCAATAGTAGATTGTACAACTAGTGCATGAAAGAAGCCATTTCACCCCGAGACGTTTGTATACACTCGAGCCGCAAGCGAGGGTGGATAGTTAAGTCGAAGTCGAGGGGTAAAATGACTCGTTTATGCCCGAGTTATACACTCTGTTTTCACTTCGATTTCGAGAAAATGAAACAGGCATAAAGTATATTATACTTAACAGTAATTTCACTGTTCAGAAATGTTGCAAAATTGACGAAGAGAATAGCTAATTCCCGCCACAAAACTTTATAGTTTTTTTTTTTTTATTTTCAACATGATTGTGTCATTCGACTTGGGTACCTACTTCATGCTGCCAAGTCATAAAAATGTTTCTTTGCGTTTTTAAATAATAAATGACAACTACTTATTTTATCTGGTTTTATTAAATTAACGATAGAAAACACGGAAGTGATATAAATTAAAGCAAATGAAATAAAATAACGACTTTAATCTGCGACGTTTTATTGTGCGTGTGTGGCTGTTGGGTCTGATTACCTTAGTCTTAGAAAAAAAAAATACTTTATGCACTAGAACATAAAAAGCGATTTTATGTCGCCTACACACAACATAAACACGAACTTTTAGAGCATGAGAAGTGAAAACCAAATTATAGATACCTAACGTTCGAATGAATGCCACTTAGACAACTTTAAAATGATAACAGTGGGGCGTGGGGGGATCATTTGAACGAAATGACATACGTTCGAACTGGTGGTTGTGATATAATAGATTACGTAGGCAATCAATATCATACGTAGGTACTTATTTATGGGTCGCGTCGGACGTGTCGGAACAGACACACTTAGGTAGATAATAATAATTATGAACTTCCCACTAGCAGCTAGGTATCGACCGCTTTTGTTACCTAACCTTGGAAAGAAAACAGTGGTCGATTCCTAAATTCTAAAAATGTATTGATTTCGATCGGTAGCTTTTCGAAAAGTGTACCAGATCTTAACTGTGTAGGTATAGTTCATTGTTCTGGTAAACGCTTTTAGGCAGTAAAAATACTATGCTTAGCCATGAAACTGCTCTTCAATAGTCTTGAAAATCGATGAGACACTTATAGGGAGTCTACTCCACTAGGTTATTAAATAGAGTGTAATTCGGTTAGTTCAGTTTCCATATAGGTAGGTACTCGTATTAAGACGAGTCAGAAGTTTACCATAAAATGATATTTCTATTCTCAGGGAGACATTGGCTCAAGCAGAGGCGATTCGTCAAGAGGCATCAGCTATTAGTCGATCTCAAGTCACCGTCAAAACGGAGGAACTGAAATCTCTGAAGCCTGTCCCTCCAACGTCGACTGGATTTATAGGATGGCTCATCGCTAGCAGGTTCGCTTCGCTTACATTTATTTCGTGAATAGTTCAGAATAGGTTCTTGAACTTCGCAAATTGTTACCTATATTTACGCTCAATTACCTATATTAAAAAAAAATACTATGTATGTACCATCCAATTTTAAACAACCTCTATCTAAAACACCCTTTCTTATGTTTTGGGTGGGTATATATACATACAGATTCAAAGGATTTAATTTACCTACTTACTCCATAAGACATTTGCTAGTAGACCTCTTTTAGAGCTTACCAGCACCCTAATTTCATAACACACTATCAATCACAATCTGAATCATTTTGAAGGATATTGTGAATCCATTGCTTTATGTGTTCGAAAAATGTGTCTGTTCAACAACGTAAATAACGCAATGAATGTTGTTGAACTGTCAAAATGAAAGCCATTGGCCCATTGCTACTGACACTGACACAGTGTTACGGAATTACACTGCAGATTATGGTTTAGATCTTATTCCAGACCTTTTGTTTTAAGGGCGGAAATAAACTCCTTTCAGAGTGTCGAATTGTATGGGACTTGCGAGAAACCACGCTTGCAATCTGCGTGAAAGGCTGCTGTAAAATGACCGGCTGCCGGGCTCTGCAAAGTATTCCTCATATGAAAGGATATGTGGAGCAGTTTATGAAAAAAAACTTAATATGATGAATAATTAATTTTCAGTGGACAATCCTTTCTTTTTCACAGGCCTGATTGCCGCCTAGAAATCTACCAATCTTGGCTATCTAAGCCCCGGTTACACCTGCTTGATGCCTGGGACGACCAGGACTACACGGAGCATAAGAAATAGATTCACTCTTGGTTGTTTTTTTTTTAAGTTATTTAAGTAATATTATAGTGTAAATAAAATGCAAATAATTATAGGAAATAATTTACAATAATTACTTAATGTTGTTTTAATTCAATAAAATTGTTAAAAGAATGCGTTCCTGCCCGATGCCTCTCTGTGAATGTATAAACCATTTTGTAGCAATTCACACTACGTAATTGGCTGCGGTGGATAATTGACAAACCAATTAAAAATCACAACATTTATATGATTAGCGTATACCCTAGTGGTTTGCGTAAACTACTGTGTAATAAACGAGTTCCCGCAGTTAAATTTTACATAAATGTTGATACGCGGAGATGATACGATTGGCCATTTATATTCAGACTTAGTTACGATCACGTAACGTCTGAATATAAATTCGAATGTAGCTATATCTTTTGCAATGAAGGCCGAAAAAAATCCTTTGTAAAGTGCATTGCCCTTAATCAAATGCAATAATAAGTATACTTTAACATATGAATGAGATAGGCAAAAGATAGGAGATACACATAAATATTTTTGAAAAAACTTTTTTACTAAAAAATCAACCGACTTCCAAAAAAAGGTTTTTTTGGAAGTCGGTTGTTTTTTTTTTGTAAAAAAGTTTTAATTTTTCACTTTTTAGTTGTACCTATCCCCCACACAAATTCAATTAACACTACTTGCTATGTAAATACCAATGTCAGAAAGTTATTAAAACATCATCAATATAAACTAAGTGGAAAAAATCGTATTATTTAAGCTAACTCAAAAACTACCCAAGCAAAGTTAATCATATTTATACGGGACCACCCCTGAGGCATACCTTATCCATTAAAAACAATACATAGATATACAATTGCAGCCAAGCGGTGCCAAGCTAAGGTGCATTGAAGAATTGATGGCACCACTAGAAAAATCATCAAAATTCGCATAGAAATGCCAGAGATGCAATACATTTATGCATATAACTTCGTACAATAGAATAATTACCTAATGTATTATATACTAAAACCTTCTTGAAAGTATGTACTTAGATCACGTTAATGAAAGACACATCAAAATTGATTGATTAATAATTGATGATTAATAATATGATGATAGTGGTGATACTCGAACCGTCCGAACATTATTCCATAATATGTATTAAAGGAGAAGTACCACTGGAGACTAGTTTACCTACACATTTATAGCAACCTTCAAAGTCAATAGAAGATTAAAAGAGCTAGTTATAGTTAGTTAGTTTTGATTACACTCCAGAAACTCATCTTCCCATGACAACGAGTTGGTGGAAATGTGTAATGATGAGGCAAGTAGACGGGACCCGATGACTCTGAGCACACCTCAATGTTCTCGTCAAAGGGATTCCAACCTTGAGGCTATCCAACCTGAGGCAACGGAGGACCCGTCCCAGTCTGGAGGAGCTCAGGACTGTATCCCCAATCAAGATACACCGCAGGTTGTTCAAGGTTCAGCTCAAGTACCTCAGACAGAGACTTGTGCTGTAACTTCTTCTAGGAATGTTTGTTATGGTTCTGTTATGTTTTCAGATAGTTTAGGGACAGGGTTAGGTAAATTATTGAGTAACAACCTGAGTCAATCTGCTGTTAATTATTGTATGCCTAGGAAATCCTACAAGGAGATAATGTCATCAATAAGTTGCAATAAACATAATCCAAATGCCATAATTTCTGTATTTGTAGGTAATAGTGCAAATGAACGGGCGCTGTCGGTTGAGACCATAGATATCCGGACTGGTCATTATTTTTAATCTTATATTTTGAATTGTTTCTTCACTTGTGTTTTTTTTTACATTGTTCCCACATATAGAAGCATCAAGAATAATGTACCCAGGATTTTGTAATATCTTGATTTAAAAGAGTGTCCATGGAGTTTCTTGCCCGTTCTTCTCCATAGAGATCTACGTTTTGGAATGGGCAACTAGCTTCAAGTTTCTGACTAACTGACTGACTATTTAATTTTGACAATTCAAAAGTGCCTGTACATGGTTTAATTGAAATAAATGCTTTGATTTGATTTGATTTGAATCCAGCAATTTCACTCTACGCCCTAAATGAAATCAAATTCGCCTTTAGATTTTAATTATAAAGTAGGTACTAGCAGTGCCCCGCGGTTTCACCCGCATAAGTTTCGATCCCGTGGGAATAACGCGATAAAAGCTATCCTACGTCCTTTCCCGGGACTCAAACAATCTGCATACCAAATTTCATCTAAATCGGTTCAGCGGTTAAGCGGGAAGAGGTAACAGACAGACACACTTTCGCATTTATAATATTAGTATGGATTACTTTTCTTTTTCCCACTGCCTGAGAATCACGTCTTGGATCGGATTTTAACTCACTTGCGATAATCCGATCACTTAAGGCCGGCGCAGACGATGGACAATTTGTACGCGGATAATTTGTCTATACAGTGACATTGTTTTGTATATTTTGGCGAGGGAAAAAAATGTTAATGGAGGTCGTTCCTCTTATACGACACCGTGCGAAATTGCGAGCTGACGGTATGTAACTGAGCTTTAAAATTTAATCTACAGTTATGTACTTGGAATGTGCAGTTCATGTATCTAAACTATATGGTGGTAACCGCTCGCTATATGGTAGTCGGTAATACGCAATATGTAAAACGAGTAGGTACACGCAATAAAACTTCTTTGGGTAAGTAGGATTATCAGATTGAACACGGTTACTGGCAGGCAACAATATTGATAGACCTTCTTGTAATTATGTCAAAAAATTATATTTGTCAATTTTCGTAAACATAATATTATTTATTGTGAAACCCTGTGATTCACAGAGTACTTTTTGATATACCTACTGTGATTTTTATGTCTCTACTTTATTTGCCACTTTAGAACTTATTAAGAAATTGTAAGTAGTACCTATCTACCAACTAAAATAAATTCTTAATTTACAAATCTTTGCTTCTAAGTAGTTCTTAAACCTTTTCAGCACCTAATACATAGAAGGCAGGTAACTTTTTTAAGGTCACTATCGAGATAGATGCTCAATTGGCTCCTAGTACTTATCTCAGCTAAGATACGCACGTAATACCGTACCAACCTACCTTTTATCCGCTGGTACTATACAGACACAGATTCCTACACTTATACCAGACGGAGTTCATGAAAAATGATTCAACCATGAACGATTTGTAACACTCGTTCATGGTTGAATCATTTTTCAAATGTCTTAGCCTAAAATAAGTAATAACTTTCTATCGTATATACAGGGAGGCGTCGCAATGGTCTCGTAATTTTTACGTTCAATACAGTTCCGGATGCGCAGCTTAGTGCTACTTAACATTCTCAGTGAAGTCTGCCCCACTTTAACTATAACTGACACCAGCCTTTAGCCTCTAGCATTCCTTTACTTTGATAGGTTGCATGCAATAATTATGTAAGTAGAGTTCTAATTTGAATTTCTCCAGTCAGTTTGCGCATATTAATGAATATTTATCCAATTTTGAAACCTCGTTACGGTGAGGATAAACTTATTACTCTATCTTATAAAAGCACAAATATCTACCAAAATCTTTTCTAATACTCTTTAACTATTAAACGATCGACACGGGTGTAAAAAAAAACTTTGTTCTTCACCAAATTAAAATTAGTCAAGTTGCTCCTAAAAACGCTTCATACCTTAGATCTCTGCGTGATTCTTTCACGTTTCGGGGTTCGAGTTCTAGTCCAGGCTTATGTCAGTTTTAGATGGAAAAATTGCCTTATATCCTAACGGTGGAGCATTCAAAATCAAAAATAATTTATTCAAATTGAGCAGAGAATCGGCACTTTTTGAACGTGAAAATTACCCAAAACGCCCGCACTTCATCACTTCCTAGTGTTTTAGCTGAGAAGGAGAAGTGGCGCAACAAACTCTTCAGCAACACGTCTGTCTGATTAGTTAGAAACGTAGCAGCACATAACAATCTATATATAATAATAATGCTGAAGAGTTTGTTTGAACGCGCTAATTTCTGGAACTACCAATCGGATTTGAAAAAATATTTTTGCGTTTGATAACCGAATTCTTGAGGAAGACCAAGGAAGACTACAGGCTATTTAACATCAACTATAACTCTTAGGAGCCGAGCAAAACTGAAAATGTCAGAAAGAACGCTAAGCGCAAACGAAGTAGGTAATAACGCGGCCAGGAGATGCGATGCAGACAGACGGGTGGATTTCACGCGGACGAAGTCGCGGGCATAAGCTAGTTAGGTATATCAGCGCTCAGCATCCAGTGTTGTAATATTATGGAGTGATTAGGCTTGATTCTCGTATGACTATCGAGTCACAGAATATACATAAGTTCTGTGCTTTGAGTCAACCATCATCTATGTGCAGAGATATTTTGATCAATTTGATCAATTTGAGTTACTTAAATCCTCAACCGTAATTGTTCAATCCATCAGCACAAGATACAGTTAAAATTTTATATGTAAGACAATTAACCTTATCATATTTCTAACGGTTTCTTTCATTAACTTATCTACACACTCGGAATTGAATATTTATTCCAGTTTGTACATAAAAGATTCAGTTCACTGTTTCGTTTGTGTTGCAGTTACACGTCTAGAATTCATGAAGGATCCTAAGATAGGAGCCCATCGAATGTATATTAAAGATCCCTTACGTGCTGCTTGGTCCACACTCTGCTCTCATACCTTATTTTACGTTTCCCAATAAAATCAAACGTCATCACTCGAACAAAGACGTGCTGTTGGCATCGTGCCCGGCTCAGGCAGATTACTACCGTTTTGCTCCTATAGTAAGATCATTATGATCTTGTCCTTTTATAGATAGAACCTCGTTTAATAATTTCAACAATTATCTTTATAGGTGAACAATGGCGGGCAAGGCGCTCAAATATGACCCCAACACGGAAGCGTTTCAAATGCGAGCGCAATGGAAAAAACAGGATAACTGCAGAAAGCAGTGGTTCGAAAGATGGAGCTGGCTGCTTGATGAAAGAAAGTAAGGATTTATACCTTAGATACATAAAAAAACGTAGGGTATTGTAGGAGTCGTGATCTATAGTTTTGATACATCATTTTTTTAAATAAGTTTTACTAATATTTCTGAACTCCATCTGGTACCGGTATCTACTTATTTGTATATATATCTGAAACCTGGATCTATAAACAACACTCTCATAGTTCGATGTAGCGAGAAGAGAGCGAGAGAAGAGAGGGTGCACCTGTGTCTGCGCACTTTTGCACTAAGGCTAGTCTCCGTTGAGATTGGCTGCCATGGCTGAGATACGGTCTGGAGGACTATTATTATAAACAACAGATGGAGCTAATAGAATTGAAAGAATCCATAAAAAACGTAATGTTTTGTAAATTACGTTGAGCAAACTTAAGGACTGCAAACTCTAATGCTTCTACAGGTAGGTCAGTTAATTACGTAGTCATAGCGTCGTCCACTCTTAGTGAGTGCTCTATACTGCAGTTATATTACAGTCTCCCGACCAAATAACTTTTGCTCGCGTTCCGAGATGATCAAAGGACGTAGGTAAGGAAAGCAAGTGCAGCTTTAAAAAGGATAATATACTGAGGTAAACAGACGAAGTTTAATTTGTACTGATGCTGGAGAACTATGAAAAGACATTAAAGAACCTGCTTTGGTTCCTTTCCTTCACGATTAAAATAAAAAAGAGCAAGATACGCTTTGTAGGTAAATTCCTATCCACTTAATTTAATTTGGATTAGAGTTAAGCTCTTTACCGACGATATGCAACATGATTACGTTGCGACCCATATTCAGATTAACTTTGTGCACAATATTGCATAAGGAGAGCGCTGCATTGCTAATCCAAATAACTCAATAAATGGGCACAAATAAATTAAAACTAACTTCCTCCCATAGCCCAGCATATCTTTATAGGTAATCGGAATCTTGTTTTCGTGCGATTTCACATGTTTCTTATAGCTACTTAGGAATAACATATCATCACGCCTCAATGGAGGCGTCTCACCGTGTACCCTCTATAGTACACCTACGTTTCACCAGTTATTAGACAGAGGTGTACCCTCTATAGTACACCTACGTTTCACCAGTTATTAGACAGAGGTGTACCCTCTATAGTACACCTACGTTTCACCAGTTATTAGACAGAGGTGTACCCTCTATAGTACACCTACGTTTCACCAGTTATTAGACAGAGGTGTACCCTCTATAGTACACCTACGTTTCACCAGTTATTAGACAGAGGTGTACCCTCTATAGTACACCTACATTTCACCAGTTACCTATGTTTAAGACTACACTCCTGACTCCTGACTACAGACTGACTACTGTATTTAGGAATTAATGATTCCAAATTTCATATATGTATAATTATGAATTCTTTAGTTTCCGCATCAAGCTCAACTACCTACACTACGGTGTGTCCACTGTGAAAAGTGGATTTCATCCTCCTGAAATATCGTTAGTTACGCAATTAATTTATGTACGTTCTAACAAAAATCCATGAACACTAGTTTTTTTTAATCTTTATTGTTGAGCAATAGATTCATCAACCGATTTAGTATAGAGATAGTTTGAGTCCCGGGAAAGGACATAGGATAGTTTTTATCCCGATATTCTTTTTTTTTTTTTATTTGAAATGGACTTGCTCTTGACTCTAGTCTAGGTCAAAGGTGACAGAGACAAAGTCGACGATGGAGCGAGCTTATCCAGAAGAAGCCTGTTCACTCTCACTTTGAAGAGATTTGGGTTGTATGCGCTCGGAAAAACAGACGCAGGTAGAGAGTTCCACTCTTTTGCTGTGCGCATTATAAAAGACATTTGCAAACGCTTAGTGCGAATTGGTGGAATAGCAACCAGGTAGGGATGGTAACATGCTGTGCGTCTGGATGTCCGAAGGTAGAAGGGGGCGGGTGGAATGAGGTCGTGGAGTTCTTGGGCACACTCACCGAAGTACAGTCTGTAGAAGACCGACAGGCAGGCAACCTTGCGGCGATGACCCAAGCTGTGAAGCTTGGCATCCACTAGTTTTACGTCGCCAATGAGCCTCTTAGCTCTGCGTTCCACCGAGTCAAGCGCAGCAAGTTGGTATTTCGCTGAGCCATCCCAAAGGTGGCTGCAATACTCCATGCAGGATCGGACCTGTGCTTTGTATAGGGCTAAAAGCTGTCCAGGCGTAAATTATCGCTTCACCCTATTTAGGATGCCCAGCTTCTTGGTCGCAGTTTGGGCTTTGTACTCGATGGTAGCGCCGAAGTTGAGACTAGATGTCAACTCCGTGCCTAGGAGCTCGAGCCGATCAGTTACAGGAACAGATGTACCCCGAAAAGTAGGAGTCAGGTCGAAACGACTCCTTTTAGCGGTATCGACACATATGCGGGTGAAGCTGCGGGGCGCTGCTAATCTTTTTACATAAAATACTGAGAAGCAATGTGTTGAATCATTTTTGTATCAATTTAAAGGATGTGGATAACAGTTCTTGTCTACTTTTGTTGCTGCTGGTTGTACTTACGTTACGAGTTGACGCGTTTAATTGACGGACATAATAGACTACGTTTAATAGCCCTTATAAAGGACACTAATGGTAATAGCTGCTGTTATATTGTTAGTGATGTATCCGAATGATTTACGGAATTTCCAAAACGGAAAATCGGTTAGCAATAAATTATCTACCAACGTAGGTGTGTTACCCGTGTTCGATATTCGCGTTTACTCATTTACCTGCACCATAAACACTGTCAACTGTTAGTGCAGCAACACAGCTCCTGACGTCAATACTCCGTCAAAGCGACACAATTGGCCACGGAGATCAAATTTATCGTGAGCGCTGGAGTTTCATGCGAAACCAATGTTGAACACGACCGTTCCTAGTTCACGAACGGACGAAATTGCTAAGTATAAAAAAAACTGTTTCAATACTTTAGGAAATGTTGACCTTTCAGTATTTTGTTGAATTGTTAAGAAAGCTCCAATATGAATAGCTTATTTAGATATAGTAAAATGACTACGGAACATCCTGCTTTACCTACTTGCAAAGCTTTCCTTGGTGATTGTTTTATTTAACCCCCGACGCAAAAACGACGGGGTGTTATAAGTTTGACGTTTCTGTGTGTGTGTGTGTCTGTCTGTGGCATCGTAGCTCCCAAACGGATGAACCGATTTTGATTTTGTTTTTTTTTTTGTTTGAAAGGTGAATTAGTCGGGAGTGTTCTTAGCTATGTTTGATGAAAATCGGTCCAAGATGGCCGCTGCCACAAAATGGCGGATTACATAATTTTTCACAACTCCCTCAATATGGGTATCAAATGAAAGGACTTGACAAGTAAAATAATGTACACTATATTGAAAGGGAATGAGGAATATTAACTAACGAAATGAAAACTAAAAACTTAAAAAATATTTTTTTAGTCTAATCAATGCCCTAGCTAGATTGATGAGGAAAGTGGAGTGATGACTGGTACCTAGGGCCTCACGAATTATTTAGCTTTTAAAACATTATTATTACCTTTATTTTTTAAATAAAACCGTTAAAAAAATAATTAAGCCAAAATATTTGGACTAGTATCATTATCCAGGGAGAAAACAGAGGAATACGTTAATATGGAATGAACGCCAACGACCACGAGTACCTACAGTCCGTCAAATCTAAGAAGTACCGTTTGACAGGTGTAAATATGTGTTATTTTGCTTTGTTTGAAAGTTTTCAATTACATTTAGATATTAAGAATTGTACATTTTTAGATACAATAATGAAATCTTTCTAAATTCATGGTTTTATGAAAAAGGTTATCGAAACTGATTGAAAAATATGAAACGTCAAACGGTACTTCTTAGATTTGACGGACTGTAACTAGCTTCACTGAGGTAAAAATACGTAGGTACAGCTGCGCGGATTTCGGCGAGTCAAGTGTCGATCGTATAGCATGTTTACTAGTAGTATAATATTATAAAGTTTAAAAAGCAAGAAATAAAAGTTAAATTAAAAATTTCAAAATCCCCCGACTCAAACAAAAACCTCTAAAAACTAAATAAATAATATATGTTGGCCCTTTAAGTTTAATATACGTTGCAGGAAATATTTTGATCCAAGCGTCCTCACGTCGGGGGACGGCTAATGAAAACGCCAAACAGATGAGGCTTAAAATCAGCAATAATGAATGCATGCTATTGTAGAAAACATAGCTGCTGTTAACTTCCAATTTTCATTAGCCGTCCTCCGACGTGAGGACGCTTGGATCAAAATATTTCCTGCAACGTATATTTATTTAGTTTTTAGAGGTTTTTGTTTGAGTCGGGGGTTTTTTAAATTTTTAATTTATTTCCGAAATGTTATACCAATAGTAGATTGTACAACTAGTGCATGGAAGAAGCCATTTCACCCCGAGACGTTTATATCCACCCGAGCCGCAGGCGATGGGTGGATAGTTAAGTCGAGGGGTAAAATGACTCGTTTATGCCCGAGTTATACACTCTGTTTTCACTTCGATTACGAGAAAATGAAACAGGCATAAAGTATATAAGGTGCTATAAAAATATCTGCCACGGCTTCAATGGGAGACAGTGTTTTGTATATAGATTACAGTAGTGAAGAAATTTTGTACCCCGGAGTAGTTAAATCAATTTGAGAAAATAAAGTAGGTAATTAAATAAACATTTACTATATTCTGCATAACGTGGTTCACAAACTACGCGCGATGTGTCGCTTTGTCACATTTTGCGAAATTAAATGACGGTGCGGCAACAGCTAATTACTATGGGACGGTTTCATGCAACTAAATCAATTCAAATTTATACGCACATTTTTTTGTATGAAAAAATTTATGACATTAGATTATGTCCCTTTACTATTGTAATCTATATACAGAATACTGTCTCCCATTGAAGCCGTGGCAGATATTTTTATAGCACCTTATATATAACTGTAATTTCACTGTTCAAAACTGTTGCAAAATTGACGAAGAGAATAGCCGCCACAAAACTTTATAGTTTTTTTTTAATTTTCAACATGATTGTGTCATTCGACTTGGGTACCTAGTACCTACTTCATACTGCCAAGTCATAAAAATGTTTCTTTGCGTTTTTAAATAATAAATGACAACTATTTTATCTGGTTTTATTAAATTAACGATAGAAAACACGGAAGTGACATAAATTAAAGCAAATGAAATAAAATAACGACTTTAATCTGCGACGTTTTATTGTGCGTGTGTGGCTGTTGCGCCTGATTACCTTAGTCTTAGAAAAAAAAATACTTACTTTATGCACTAGAACATAAAAAGCGATTTTATGTCGCCTACACACAACATAAACACGAACTTTTAGAGCATGAGAAGTGAAAACCAAATTATAGATACCTAACGTTCGAATGAATGCCACTTAGACAACTTTAAAATGATAACAGTGGGGCGTGGGGGGGTCATTTGAACGAAATGACATACGTTCGAACTGGTGGATGTGATATAATAGATTACGTAGGCAATCAATATCATACGTACTTATTTATGGGTCGCGTCGGACGTGTCGGAACAGACACACTTAGGTAGATAATAATAATTATGAACTTCCCACTAGCAGCTAGGTATCGACCGCTTTTGTTACCTAACCTTGGAAATAAAACAGTGGTCGATTCCTAAATTCTAAAAATGTATTGATTTCGATCGGTAGCTTTTCGAAAAGTGTACCAGATCTTAACTGTGTATAGTTCATTGTTCTGGTAAACGCTTTTAGGCAGTAAAAATACTATGCTTAGCCATGAAACTGCTCTTCAATAGTCTTGAAAATCGATGAGACACTTATAGGGAGTCTACCCCACTAGGTTATTAAATAGAGTGTAATTCGGTTAGTTCAGTTTCCATATAGGTAGGTACTCGTATTAAGACGAGTCAGAAGTTTACCATAAAATGATGTTTCTATTCTCAGGGAGACATTGGCTCAAGCAGAGGCGATTCGTCAAGAGGCATCAGCTATTACTCGGTCTCAAGTCACCTTCAAAACGGAGGAACTGAAATCTCTGAAGCCTGTCCCTCCAACGTCGACTGGATTTATAGGATGGCTCGCTAGCAGGTTCGCTTCGCTTACATTTATTTCGTGAATAGTTCAGAATAGGTTCTTGAATTTCGCAAATTGTTACCTATATTTACGCTCAATTACCTATATTAAAAAAAATACTATGTATGTACCATCCAATTTTAAACAACCTCTATCTAAAACACCCTTTCTCATGTTTTGGGTGGGTACATACAGATTCAAAGGATTTAATTTACTTACTCCATAAGACATTTGCTAGTTGACCTCTTTTAGAGCTTACCAGCACCCTAATTTCATAACACACTATCAATCACAATCTGAATGATTTTGAAGGATATTGTGAATCCATTGCTTTATGTGTTCGAAAAATGTGTCTGTTCAACAACGTAAATAACGCAATTAATGTTGTTGAACTGTCAAAATGAAAGCCATTGGCCCATTGCTACTGACACTGACACAGTGTTACGGAATTACACTGCAGATTATGGTTTAGATCTTATTCCAGACCTTTTGTTTTAAGGGCGGAAATAAACTCCTTTCAGAGTGTCGAATTGTATGGGACTTGCGAGAAACCACGCTTGCAATCTGCGTGAAAGGCTGCTGTAAAATGACCGGCTGCCGGGCTCTGCAAAGTATTCCTCATATGAAAGGATATGTGGAGCAGTTTATGAAAAAAAACTTAATATGATGAATAATTAATTTTCAGTGGACAATCCTTTCTTTTTCACAGGCCTGATTGCCGCCTAGAAATCTACCAATCTTGGCTATCTAAGCCCCGGTTACACCTGCTTGATGCCTGGGACGACCAGGACTACACGGAGCATAAGAAATAGATTCACTCTTGGTTGTTTTTTTTTTAAGTTATTTAAGTAATATTATATTGTAAATAAAATGCAAATAATTATAGGAAATAATTTACAATAATTACTTAATGTTGTTTTAATTCAATAAAATTGTTAAAAGAATGCGTTCCTGCCCGATGCCTCTCTGTGAATGTATAAACCATTTTGTAGCAATTCACACTACGTAATTGGCTGCGGTGGATAATTGACAAACCAATTAAAATCACAACATTTATATGATTAGCGTATACCCTAGTGGTTTGCGTTAACTACTGTGTAATAAACGAGTTCCCGCAGTTAAATTTTACATAAATGTTGATACGCGGAGATGATACGATTGGCCATTTATATTCAGACTTAGTTACGATCACGTAACGTCTGAATATAAATTCGAATGTAGCTATATCTTTTGCAATGAAGGCCGAAAAAAATCCTTTGTAAAGTGCATTGCCCTTAATCAAATGCAATAATAAGTATACTTTAACATATGAATGAGATAGGCAAAAGGTAGGAGATACACATAAATATTTTTGAAAAAACTTTTTTACTAAAAAATCAACCGACTTCCAAAAAAAGGTTTTTTTGGAAGTCGGTTGTTTTTTTTTGTAAAAAAGTTTTAATTTTTCACTTTTTAGTTGTACCTATCCCCCACACAAATTCAATTAACACTACTTGCTATGTAAATACCAATGTCAGAAAGTTATTAAAACATCATCAATATAAACTAAGTGGAAAAAATCGTATTATTTAAGCTAACTCAAAAACTACCCAAGCAAAGTTAATCATATTTATACGGGACCACCCCTGAGGCATCCATTAAAAACAATACATAGATATACAATTGCAGCCAAGCGGTGCCAAGCTAAGGTGCATTGAAGAATTGATGGCACCACTAGAAAAATCATCAAAATTCGCATAGAAATGCCAGAGATGCAATACATTTATGCATATAACTTCGTACAATAGAATAATTACCTTATGTATTATATACTAAAACCTTCTTGAAAGTATGTACTTAGATCACGTTAATGAAAGACACATCAAAATTGATTGATTAATAATTGATGATTAATAATATGATGATAGTGGTGATACTCGAACCGTCCGAACATTATTCCATAATATGTATTAAAGGAGAAGTACCACTGGAGACTAGTTTACCTACACATTTATAGCAACCTTCAAAGTCAATAGAAGATTAAAAGAGCTAGTTATAGTTAGTTAGTTTTGATTACACTCCAGAAACTCATCTTCCCATGACAACGAGTTGGTGGAAATGTGTAATGATGAGGCAAGTAGACGGGACCCGATGACTCTGAGCACACCTCAATGTTCTCGTCAAAGGGATTCCAACCTTGAGGCTATCCAACCTGAGGCAACGGAGGACCCGTCCCAGTCTGGAGGAGCTCAGGACTGTATCCCCAATCAAGATACACCGCAGGTTGTTCAAGGCTCAGCTCAAGTACCTCAGACAGAGACTTGTGCTGTAACTTCTTCTAGGAATGTTTGTTATGGTTCTGTTATGTTTTCAGATAGTTTAGGGAGAGGGTTAGGTAAATTATTGAGTAACAACCTGAGTCAATCTGCTGTTAATTATTGTATGACTAGGAAATCCTACAAGGAGATAATGTCATCAATAAGTTGCAATAAACATAATCCAAATGCCATATGTATTTGTAGGTAATAGTGCAAATGAACGGGCGCTGTCGGTTGAGACTGGTCATTATTTTTAATCTTATATTTTGAATTGTTTCTTCACTTGTGTTTTTTTTTTACATTGTTCCCACATATAGAAGCATCAAGAATAATGTACCCAGGATTTTGTAATATCTGGATTTAAAAGAGTGTCCATGGAGTTTCTTGCCCGTTCTTCTCCATAGAGATCTACGTTTTGGAATGGGCAACTAGCTTCAACTTTCTGACTAACTGACTGACTATTTAATTTTGACAATTCAAAAGTGCCTGTACATGGTTTAATTGAAATAAATGCTTTGATTTGATTTGATTTGATTTGAATCCAGCAATTTCACTCTACGCCCTAATTTTACGCAGCGATTTGAGATTACCGTTCTTTTTTTATATCGTAGTTCATTGTTTTCGATATTCAATCCATACCTAAACACGCTAGGTAGGTACATAAGCGTCTGATACAAGATGAAATCAAATTCGCCTTTAGATTTTAATTATAAAGTAGGTACCTACTAGCAGTGCCCCGCGGTTTCACCCGCATAAGTTTCGATCCCGTGGGAATAACGCGATAAAAGCTATCCTACGTCCTTTCCCGGGACTCAAACAATCTGCATACCAAATTTCATCTAAATCGGTTCAGCGGTTAAGCGGGAAGAGGTAACAGACAGACACACTTTCGCATTTATAATATTAGTATGGATTAGTTTTCTTTTTCCCACTGCCTGAGAATCACGTCTTGGATCGGATTTTAACTCACTTGCGATAATCTGATCACTTAAGGCCGGCGCAGACGATGGACAATTTGTACGCGGATAATTTGTCTATACAGTGACATTGTTTTGTATATTTTGGCGAGGGAAAAAAATGTTAATGGAGGTCGTTCCTCTTATACGACACCGTGCGAAATTGCGAGCTGACGGTATGTAACTGAGCTTTAAAATTTAATCTACAGTTATGTACTTGGAATGTGCAGTTCATGTATCTAAACTATATGGTGGTAAGCGCTCGCTATATGGTAGTCGGTAATACGCAATATGTAAAACGAGTACACGCAATAAAACTTCTTTGGGTAAGTAGGATTATCAGATTGAACACGGTTACTGGCAGGCAACAATATTGATAGACCTTCTTGTAATTATGTCAAAAAATTATATTTGTCAATTTTCGTAAACATAATTATTTTGTGAAACCCTGTGATTCACAGAGTACTTTTTGATATACCTACTGTGATTTTTATGTTTCTAATCTAATTTATTTACCACTTTAGAACTTATTAAGAAATCGCAGTACCTATCTACCAACTAAAATAAATTCTTAATTCACAAATCTTTGCTTCTAAGCAGTTCTTCAACCTTTTCAGCAACTAATACATAGAAGGTAGGTAACTTTTTTAAGGTCACTATCGAGATAGATGCTCAATTGGCTCCTAGTACTTATCTCAGCTAAGATACGCACGTAATACCGTACCAACCTACCTTTTATCCGCTGGTACTATACAGACACAGATTCCTACACTTATACCAGACGGAGTTCATGAAAAATGATTCAACCATGAACGATTTGTAACAATCGTTCATGGTTGAATCATTTTTCAAATGTTTTAGCCTAAAATAATAACTTTCTATCGTATATACAGGGTAGCGTCGCAATGGTCTCGTAATTTTTACGTTCAATACAGTTCCGGATGCGCAGCTTAGTGCTACTTAACATTCTCAGTGAAGTCTGCCCCACTTTAACTATAACTGACACCAGCCTTTAGCCTCTAGCATTCCTTTACTTTGATAGGTTGCATGCAATAATTATGTAAGTAGAGTTCTAATTTGAATTTCTCCAGTCAGTTTGCGCATATTAATGAATATTTATCCAATGTTGAAACCTCGTTACGGTGAGGATAAACTTATTACTCTATCTTATCAAAGCACAAATATCTACCAAAATCTTTTCTAATACTCTTTAACTATTAAACGATCGACACGGGTGTAAAAAAAAACTTTGTTCTTCACCAAATTAAAATTAGTCAAGTTGCTCCTAAAAACGCTTCTTACCTTAGATCACACGATTCTTTCACGTTTCGGGGTTCGAGTTCTAGTCCAGGCTTATGTCAGTTTTAGATGGAAAAATAAAATTGCCTTGTATCCTTACGGTGGAGCATTCAAAATCAAAAATAATTTATTCAAATTGAGCAGAGAACCGGCACTTTTTGAACGTGAAAATTACCCAAAACGCCTGCACTTCATCACTTCCTAGTGTTTTAGCTGAGAAGGAGAAGTGGCGCAACAAACTCTTCAGCAACACGTCTGTCTGATTAGTTAGAAACGTAGCAGCACATAACAATATCTATATAATAATAATGCTGAAGAGTTTGTTTGAACGCGCTAATTTCTGGAACTACCAGTAGGATTTGAAAAAATATTTTTGCGTTTGATAACCGAATTCTTGAGGGAGACCAAAGAAGACTACAGGCTATTTAACATCAACTATAACTCTTAGGAGCCGAGCAAAACTGAAAATGACAGAAAGAACGCTAAGCGCACACGAAGTAATAACGCGGGCAGAAGATGCGATGCAGACAGACAGGGTGGGTTTCACGCGAACGAAGTCGCGGGCATAAGCTAGTTAGGTATATCAGCGCTCAGCATCCAGTGTTGTAATATTATGGAGTGATTAGGCTTGATTCTCGTATGACTATCGAGTCACAGAATATACATAAGTTCTGTGCTTTGAGTCAACCATCATCTAAGTATGTGCAGAGATATTTTGATCAATTTGAGTTACTTAAATACTAACCTCAACCGTAATTGTTCAATCCATCAGCACAAGATACAGTTAACATTTATATGTAAGACAATTAACCTTATCATATTTCTAACGGTTTCTTTCATTAATTAATCTACACGCTCGCAATTGAATATTTATTCCAGTTTGTACATAAAAGATTCAGTTCACTGTTTCGTTTGTGTTGCAGTTACACGTCTAGAATTCATGAAGGATCCTAAGATAGGAGCCTATCGAATGTATATTAAGGATCCCTTACGTGCTGCTTGGTCCACACTCTGCTCTCATACCTTATTTTACGTTTCCCAATAAAATCAAACGTCATCACTCGAACAAAGACGTGCTGTTGGCATCGTGCCCGGCTCAGGCAGATTACTATCGTTTTGCTCCTACAGTAAGATCATTATGATCTTGTCCTTTTATAGATAGAACCTCGTTTAATAATTTCAACAATTATCTTTATAGGTGAACAATGGAGGGCAAGGCGCTCAAATATGACCCCAACACGGAAGCGTTTCAAATGCGAGCGCAATGGAAAAAACAGGATAACTGCAGAAAGCAGTGGTTCGAAAGATGGAGCTGGCTGCTTGATGAAAGAAAGTAAGGATTTATACCTTAGATACATAAAAAAACGTAGGGTATTGTAGGAGTCGTGATCTATGGTTCTGATACATCATTTTTTGAAATAAGTTTTACTAATATTTCTGAACTCCATCTGGTACCGGTATCTACTTATTTGTATATGTATCTGAAACCTGGATCTATAAACAACACTCTCATAGTTCGATGTAGCGAGAAGAGAGCGAGAGAAGCTAGGGTGCACCTGTGTCTGCGCACTTTTGCACTAAGGCTAGTCTCCGTTGATATTGGCTGCCATGGCTGAGATACGGTCTGGAGGACTATTATTATAAACAACAGATGGAGCTAATAGAATTGAAAGAATCCATAAAAAACGTAATGTTTTGTAAATTACGTTGAGCAAACTTAAGGACTGCAAACTCTAATGCTTCTACAGGTAGGGTCAGTTAATTACGTAGTCATAGCGTCGTCCACTCTTAGTGAGTGCTCTATACTGCAGTTATATTACAGTCTCCCGACCAAATAACTTTTGCTCGCGTTCCGAGATGATCAAAGGACGTAGGTAAGGAAAGCAAGTGCAGCTTTAAAAAGGGTAATATACTGAGGTAAACAGACGAAGTTTAATTTGTACTGATGCTGGAGAACTATGAAAAGACATTAAAGAACCTGCTTTGGTTCCTTTCCTTCACGATTAAAATAAAAAAGAGCAAGATACGCTTTGTAGGTAAATTCCTATCCACTTAATTTAATTTGGATTAGAGTTAAGCTCTTTACCGACGATATGCAACATGATTACGTTGCGACCCATATTCAGATTGACTTTGTGCACAATATTGCATAAGGAGAGCGCTGCGTTGCTAATCCAAATAACTCAATAAATGGGCACAAATAAATTAAAACTAACTTCCTCCCATAGCCCAGCATATCTTTATAGGTACCTACTTAAGAAGTTCCGATCGATTTTTAAGTTAGGGAATCGGAATCTTGTTTTCGTGCGATTTCACATGTTTCTTACAGCTACATAGGAATAACATATCATCACGCCTCCATTCCCTGAAAGCTTAGACAGAGGTGTACCCCCTATAGTACACCTACATTTCACCAGTTACCTATGTTTAAGACTACACTCCTGACTACTGTATTTAGGAATTAATGATTCCAAATTTCATATATGTATAATTATGAATTCTTTAGTTTCCGCATCAAGCTCAACTACCTACACTACGGTGTGTCCACTGTGAAAGGTGGATTTCAACCTCCTGAAATATCGTTAGTTACGCAATTAATTTATGTACGTTCTAACAAAAATCCATGAACACTAGTTTATTAAATCTTTATTGTTGAGCAATAGATTCATAAAAATCTGAACTGATATACATAGTTATTATTATAGTAAGGAGTATTAACTCTAATCCATACTAATATTATAAATGCGAAAGTGTGTCTGTCTGTCTGTCTGTTACCTCTTCAACCGATTTAGTACAGGTAGAGATAGTTTGAGTCCCGGGAAAGGACATAGGATAGTTTTTATCCCGATATTCCCACGGGATCGACACATATGCGGGTGAAGCTGCGGGGCGCTGCTAATCTTTTTACATAAAATACTGAGAAGCAATGTGTTGATTCATTTTTGTATCAATTTAAAGGATGTGGATAACAGTTCTTGTCTACTTTTGTTGCTGCTGGTTGTACGTTACGAGTTGACGCGTTTAATTGACGGACATAATAGACTACGTTTAAAAGCCCTTATAAAGGACACTAATGGTAATAGCTGCTGTTATATTGTTAGGGATGTATCCGAATGATTTACGGAATTTCCAAAACGGAAAATCGGTTAGCAATAAATTATCTACCAACGTAGGTGTGTTACCCGTGTTCGATATTCACGTTTACTCATTTACCTGTACCATAAACACTGTCAACTGTTAGTGCAGCAACACAGCTCCTGACGTCAATACTCCGTCAAAGCGACACAATTGGCCACGGAGATCAAATTTATCGTGAGCGCTGGAGTTTCATGCGAAACCAATGTTGAACACGACCGTTCCTAGTTCACGAACGGACGAAATTGCTAAGTATAAAAAAAACTGTTTCAATACTTTAGGAAATGTTGACCTTTCAGTATTTTCTTGAATTGTTAAGAAAACTCCAATATGAATAACTTATTTAGATCTAGTAACATGACTACGCTACGGAACATCCTGCTTTACCTACTTGCAATGCTTTCCTTGGTGATTGTTTTTTTTTATTTCCGAAATGTTATAGGTACCAATAGTAGATTGTACAACTAGTGCATGAAAGAAGCCATTTCACCCCGAGACGTTTATCGAGGGGTAAAATGACTCGTTTATGCCCGAGTTATACACTCTGCTTTTCACTTCGATTACGAGAAAATGAAACAGGCATAAAGTATATAAGGTGCTATAAAAATATCTGCCACGGCTTTAATGGGAGACAGTGTTTTGTATATAGATTACAGTAGTGAATAAATTGATCTATTCCCATCCAATACCAAGAGCTAATACCATTTGGTATTAGTTTATTTCCGAATTTATTTTCTATTCCCAACAAGTACCACATTTTTTTAAATAAAAAATCTATTACTAACGAATACCAAAACGTGACTTTTTGTACACTCAGCTACACAAAGTTGTGTTTTATTTTCTAACATTTACATACTATACTATGGTAATTGAAAATACTTACTACTTTTAAATGTTAGCAAATTATTTATATTTGATGTCTTTGCCAAAAAAATGCTGATTTATTACTACTAAGCTACATAATTATTTTAAAAGTTGATTGTCTGTGATATTTTATAACTATTGTTAGATTGTAAGTAAAATATCCATTTTTGAAGTTTTTGCCAAAAACATTGTTACATTAAAAGTTGATTATTTGTGATATTTTATAACTATTGTTAGATTGTAAGTAAAATATCCATTTTTGAAGTTTTTGCCAAAAACATTGTTACATTAAAACATGATTATTTGTGATATTTTATAATTTTGTTAGATTTTCAATACTTTAACTATTCATATTCGATTTTTTGCCAAATTTTTACGTGATTTATTATTAACATACGCAATTATATCATCACCGTATATAAGTCGATTGCTCGAGCATCGCTCTATACTTTTACATACTAGGTAAGTATCACAGTTAATTAATAAGTACTGAAAATTGCTACTGTTTGATTGTTTGTATATAGTATTATAATTGTTGGACTTATAATAATAGAATAAAATATATATGGAATAGTAAAATAAAAGTATCTAATATCTCTAAATTTCTAATAATTACAAAATAAAAGAAAAAATCAATATGTGATTTATATTCAAACCCTAATCTTGATTAAACATTACTTAAAATCACTCAAAGCATTTTAATTTTAATGAACCTGACTGTACCTAATTTCTTCAAACTTGTTTTGGTATTGGTTTTAAAATGTGGTACTCGTTGGGAATAGAAAATAAATTCGGAAATAAACTAATACCAAATGGTATTAGCTCTTGGTATTGGATGGGAATAGATCAATAAATTTTGTACCCCGGAATAGTTAAATCAATTTGAGAAAATAAAGTAATTAAATAAACATTTACTCTATTCTGCATAACGTGGTTCACAAACTACGCGCGATGTGTCGCTTCGTCACATTTTGCGAAATTAAATGACGGTGCGGCAACAGCTAATTACTATGGGACGGTTTTATGTAACTAAATCAATTTGTATGAAAAAATGTATGACATTAGATCAATAAAGTACCTTTACTATTGTAATCTATATACAGAATACTGTCACCCATTGAAGCCGTGGCAGATATTTTTATAGCACCTTATATATAACTGTAATTTCACTGTTCAAAAATGTTGCAAAATTGACGAAGAGAATAACTAATTCCCGCCACAAAACTTTATAGTTTTTTTTTTTAATTTTCAACATGATTGTGTCATTCGACTTGGGTACCTACTTCATACTGCCAAGTCATAAAAATGTTTCTTTGCGTTTTTAAATAATAAATGACAACTATTTTATCTAGTTTTATTAAATTAACGATAGAAAACACGGAAATGATATAAATTAAAGCAAATGAAATAAAATAATAATTTAATCTGCGACGTTTTATTGTGCGTGTGTGGCTGTTGGGCCTGATTACCTTAGTCTAAGAAAAAAAAAATACTTTATGCACTAGAACATAAAAAGCGATTTTATGTCGCCTACACACAACATAAACACGAACTTTTAGAGCATGAGAAGTGAAAACCAAATTATAGATACCTAACGTTCGAATGAATGCCACTTAGACAACTTTAAAATGATAACAGTGGGGCGTGGGGGGATCATTTGAACGAAATGGCATACGTTCGAACTGGTGGATGTGATATAATAGATTACGTAGGCAATCAATATCATACGTACTTACTTATTTATGGGTCGCGTCGGACGTGTCGGAACAGACACACTTAGGTAGATAATAATTATGAACTTCCCACTAGCAGCTAGGTATCGACCGCTTTTGTTACCTAACCTTGGAAAGAAAACAGTGGTCGATTCCTAAATTCTAAAAATGTATTGATTTCGATCGGTAGCTTTTCGAAAAGTGTACCAGATCTTAACTGTGTATAGTTCATTGTTCTGGTAAACGCTTTTAGGCAGTAAAAATACTATGCTTAGCCATGAAACTGCTCTTCAATAGTCTTGAAAATCGATGAGACACTTATAGGGAGTCTACTCCACTAGGTTATTAAATAGAGTGTAATTCGGTTAGTTCAGTTTCCATATAGGTAGGTACTCGTATTAAGACGAGTCAGAAGTTTACCATAAAATTATGTTTCTATTCTCAGGGAGACATTGGCTCAAGCAGAGGCGATTCGTCAAGAGGCATCAGCTATTACTCGGTCTCAAGTCACCTTCAAAACGGAGGAACTGAAATCTCTAAAGCCTGTCCCTCCAACGTCGACTGGATTTATAGGATGGCTCGCTAGCAGGTTCGTTTCGCTTACATTTATTTCGTGAATAGTTCAGAATAGGTTCTTGAACTTCGCAAATTGTTACCTATATTTACGCTCAATTACAGTTCGCGTCAAACAACTTGGCCGCTCTGAAGTAGGCAACAAATCACTGCGCAGTAGTTTAATCATAGGAATAAAACCACAGCGCGCATGCGCGGCGTTCGGAAAGCCTAACTTCGGAGCGGCCAAGTTATTTGACGCGAACTGTACCTATATTAAAAAAAAAATACTATGTACTTATGTACCATCCAATTTGAAACAACCTCTATCTAAAACACCCTTTCTCATGTTTTGGGTGGGTACATACAGATTCAAAGGATTTAATTTACTTACTCCATAAGACATTTGCTAGTAGACCTCTTTTAGAGCTTACCAGCACCCTAATTTCATAACACACTATCAATCATAATCTGAATCATTTTGAAGGATATTGTGAATCCATTGCTTTATGTGTTCGAAAAATGTGTCTGCTCAACAACGTAAATAACGCAATGAATGTTGCTGAACTGTCAAAATGAAAGCCATTGCTACTAAACACTGATACTGTGTTACGGAATTACGCCGCAGATTATGGTGTAGATCTTTTGTTTTAAGGACGGAAATAAACTCCTTTCAGTGTCGAATTGTATGGGACTTGCGAGAAACCACGCTTGCAATCTACGTGAAAGGCTGCTGTAAAATAACCGGCTGCCGGGCTCTGCAAAGTATTCCTCATATGAAAGGATATGTGGAGCAGTTTATGAAAAAAAACTTAATATGATGAATAATTAATTTTCAGTGGACAATCCTTTCTTTTTCACAGGCCTGATTGCCGCCTAGAAATCTACCAATCTTGGCTATTTAAGCCCCGGTTACACCTGCCTGAGGCCTGGGACGACCCGGACTACTTGGAGCCTAAGAAATAGATTCACTCTACATTTTTAAAGTTATTTAACTAATATTATATTCTAAATAAAATGCAACTGATTATAGGAAATAATTTACAATAATTACTTAAATTTGTTTATAAGTATGTATTTACTGAATTATAATCATCAATATAACCCTCTTATATTTAATATAACAGTCTTCTTTAACTTCTTTTAAAAATTTGATTGAATTCAATAAAATTGTTAAAAGAATGCGTTCCTGCCCGATGCCTCTCTGTGAATGTATAAACCATTTTGTAGCAATTCACACTACGTAATTGGCTGCGGTGGATAATTGACAAACCAATTAAAATCACAACATTTATATGATTAGCGTATACCCTAGTGGTTTGCGTTAACTACTGTGTTATAAACGAGTTCCCGCAGTTAAATTTTACATAAATGTTGATACGCGGAGATGATACGATTGGCCATTTATATTCAGACTTAGTTAGTTATCTTTTGCAATGAAGGCCGAAAAAAATCCTTTGTAAAGTGCATTGTCCTTAATCAAATGTAATAATAAATATACTTTCACATATGAATGAGATAGGCAAAAGATAGGAGATACAAATAAATATTTTTGAAAAAACTATTTTACAAAATAATAAACAGATTTCCAAAAGAAACACTCAACGTGAAAAATAACTTTAATTACGGAAGTCGTGTATATTTCCGCATTTTCGTGTTTTGACACCGACTTCCGAAGTTATTATTCACTTTGTAGTGTTTTTTTTGGAAGACGGATATTTTTTTTTTTTTTGTCAAAATGTTTTAATTTTTAACTTTTTAGTTGTACAGGTACCCCCCACATAAATTCAATTAACACTTCTTGCTATGTAAATACCAATGTCAGAAAGTTATTAAAACATCATCAATATAAACTAAGTGGAAAAAATCGTATTACTTAAGCTAACTCAAAAACTACCCAAGCAAAGTTAATCATATTTATACGGGACCACCCCTGAGGCATACCTTATCCATTAAAAACAATACATGGATATACAATTGCAGCCAAGCGGTGCCGAGCTAAGGTGCATTGAAGAATTGATGGCACCACTAGAAAAATCATCAAAAGTAATTACCTAATGTATTATATACTAAAACCTTCTTGAAAGTATGTATATCACGTTAATGAAAGACACATCAAAATTGGTTCATTAGTTTTTGAGAAAATCGCGGACATACATACATACAATGATGATGATTAATAATATGATGATAGTGGTGATACTCGAACCGTCCGAACATTATTCCATAATAAGTATTAAAGGAGCAGTACAAATGGAGACTAGAAATAGAAGATTTAGTTTTGATTACATACCAGAAACTCATCTTCCCATGACAATCCAGCAATTTCACTCTACGCTCTAATTTTACGCAGCGATTTGAGATTACCGTTCTTTTTTTTATATCGTAATCCATTATTTTCGCTGTTCAATCCATAACTAAACACGCTAAGTACTCGTAGGTACATAAATGTCTGATACAAGATGAAATCAAATTCGTCTTTAGATTTTAATTTTATAAGTAGTACTAGCAGCGTCCCGCGGGTTCACCCACATAAGTTTCGATCCCGTGGGAATAGCAGGATAAAAACTATCCTGTTTCCCGGGACTCAAACTATCTCTATATCAAAATTTCATCTAAATCGGTTCAGCGGTTTAAGCGTGAAGAGGTAACAGACAGACAAACAGACAGACACACTTTCGCATTTATAATATTAGTATGGATTAGTTTTCTTTTTCCCACTGCCTGAGAACCTCGTCTTGGATCGGATTTTTACTGACTTGCGATAATCCGGTCACTTAGACATAGGTAGGAGTATCTATGTTTGCTTTCAAGTTCATCGGATTAATTTGGTAGAGTTGACTGGATTCTAAAGTATCAACCATCGATTGCCTCTTTAAAGTAATTGACATGCAATAATTGCTATAAAGAGGGTCATATTATAATTATAATGAATTTATGACCTTTGCTTAGAATTGCCTAACTACTCAATTTTGACGACAAAATATATTATATAAAAAATAAAATAATAATAAAAAAATAAAAATAATTATTAAAAAAAACTTAAGTACCTCTTCAATGTGGTGTGTTTGGTTCCATTTCCGAGTAGTTTATGCTTTGGTTTATCGTGTGCGCCAGTGGGTGTCGACGAGGATATGGTGAGATCGCTGGCGAAGGAGCTGGTCGAGGACTCTTTAGAGATGTTGGTGATAGCGGAGCGAGCGCGGCGCGCGGCCGTCTCGGGGCTGCCGGGGCTGCCCACCAGCTCGAGCGCCATTCGCCCCTTGCCCGGCACCGGCGGCGGCTTCTCCTCCACAGGCACCATGTAAGACAGCATCGCTGCCTACTTTCTATCCTCTAACCACATAAATATCACAGCTTTTTGTTCACGCCTCAGTTTCAAACTTGTACAGTAACACTGCCCATATTCACAAATTAATTTCAAAGTCCTATTCCTTTGTCACTCACGACGTTGTTTATGTCTTTCTCGACACTCTGTAGAGATCTGAAAGATGATTGTTATGATAATAATGAGGTAGTTTGGAGACCATTATTGTTTAATGTGAATGTACAGTCAGTTATAGCAATTAGCTGACCCACCTTTGCATAAATGGTTGAGATTTTTTAGAATACGAATCGATAGAAATTTATAATTCTTTTATATTTTATATATTTAAGCAAAGTAAATAAAATATAAAAGAATTATAAAATTCCATCGATTCGTATTCTAAAAAATCTCAACCATTTATGCAAAGGTGGGTCAGGTAATTGCTATAACTGACTGCATGCATTAAACATGACATGCATTAAAAATCAATTTGGGAGAACGCCTGGCTTTTAGTCATAGCACTTTTTAGTAAGTATAAAATAGGTAGCTGGTATCTACTTGAGTATATACTAGCCATTATTGTTTGTCTTTCAAGTTGAAACACTCCAACTGGTAGTGGTTCAGGATTTATTATTCTATTATACGGGCTTAGAACTTTACCCTGGCAAACGCCGATGATTAAATCGGATTGAACTATGTGAATTAATGTAGGTATAAGTACCCCAATGATTTATCCAAACGAAAGACAGAATTTTACAGTAGGTAAGGCATTTAAAATGTAGAAGTATAAAGTTTTAGTTTACTCATCGATCCGGTTTTGTAGGTCTATAGGGTAGGTAGTAAAAGGGGTTTTCCGAAATCATCATTATTTTTTTCGTAGATGAACTCTTTCGTTGAGGTAGATTTTATGTAAAATAGAGAACCCATGGAGTGGAATTCTTACTAAACACGATGTGACAACGCTATCCATGCTTATGTTTATGCATTGGCTAGGTTGAAAATGATGACGTGCATAGCCACATTTGCTACACATTAAATTACTTTGGCCTTGGTCGCATTTTTTTGCATTCATATCTTGCAGAAGTCGATAAGTAGGTAGGCATCGTGTGATAGGTACATTGATTCGTTTGTCTTGAAGTCTTGACCGAACGGCTAGCTTAAAAAATACCTTCTTCTTAAAATTATCTCCGGCCGGAAGCGATGCGTATTTTCCATGTGTTCATTGATCTCACAAGACTATAGACAAATAAGTATTATGGAGGATTGATTCATTAGAAACTTAACAGCAAGCTGATTGGACCTATTATTATGTTGAAAGTACCTAGAGGACACCTTATAGGTCCATATTTATTCTAAAACGTGTTTATTAACACTTAATTACATACAAATTAATGTTCACTTATCATCATCTCACTCTCGGAATATTTGTCGGAGATATTAAAACAAAAATTGATTTTAAATTTATAATAATACTCAGTGGCTATCAGTTGCGTCGCTTGATGACTTTAATATTGATCGTAAAACTATTCCGTGCGTTTCACAGATTCCAACCTTGATCTTGAATGAGCGGAGATTCGCGAGCTACGTCGGTAGGTGCCTACGTAAGCTCTGCCTAGTTCCAATCTATTTTTATAACTGCAGATAAATACTTATAGTCAAACTGTTTATAGGAATCTGATGAGGCGTTGCTTATGGAAAAACTTGATCTCAGATTACGTATCTCACTAATTTGTTGATTAAAACTTGAGAATGCTGTAGGTACATGAGTCACAACTTTATTTTTGTTGTTTTGTGACTGGCTTTTAAAGTTATAACGTGAAATAAACTTTGGCTAGACATTCGCTAGTTGTCCCACACAAAATAAGAAGTTGATGTTTCAATTTAGACATTACGACATGCACTGGACAATTGGACATGCACCAATGAGCTCACATCACTATTGTTCCACATCTTGCCTTTGCCAAGGTCAAACAATAATTACGCACGCATGATTTTATATAATTATCTAAATATAGTGTGTACATCATCTCGTTGGCGCCTGTTCTATGATTTACTATTCATGATTTTCGAGTAGGTATACATGGGCATTTTTTTTTTGTAACACTTCGTTACTTCTTATACAACACCGAACACCAGTAGGTTTTGAGATACTATCTCGGGATTTATCGATAACTCTGTATTCGTATAGTAGTGTATAATTTGAGATAAGATTAAAATACAATTTATTATCACGAAAGTCAAGAATAGATACTACTTCTTTGGAATCAAATTTGTTAGTTATTTTAATCGCAGTCATTGTAACGTTTGGTCCAGTTGTACCTAACGGCCCGACTTACGTGGCGTAGGTTCGAACCCAGGCAGCCACTTGGTGTAATTTAGGTAATTAATCACGGTGAAGAAAAACATCGTGAGGAAACTGGCATATCCTAGAATCAAAAATTCGAAGACATGTGACATACACCAATCCGCACTGGGCCTGCGTGTTGGATTATGGCCCACTCTCTCTCTGAGAGCAGGCCTGCCTGCGACCTAGCTGTAGGAACGTTACGCTGATTAATTGACTATGCATATGATTAATTGTAACATTATTGTTAAGAAATCGTTTCACTACAAAAACTTCTATGTAGATCATGTAACTTAGATTTTCAGTTAGGGAGGAAGGACCTTCGAACTTTGCGTGCAAATACTTTCCCATTTTACACTTGCCTTTTTCTATTTCTTGAACAGTCAAGTCTTTTGAACTAAATATTTCATCTTATCAAACGGTTGGTGGTTTAAGGCATGTGTCAATTGATGTCTATTTGAATCCATTAATTTCTTTCTACTCTTCAAGGTTTGGCTAGATGCCCACTTAAATATCCACTGAGTGAGATGAGATGTTAGTCCGGCCCTATTCGACAGCGTGAATAATTGGTGATTTGTGAAGGCTTACCTAATTTGTTTTCTCTTCTACAATTTCATCCCATGAACGGAACTCGCTGATTTCCTTTCAGTGATTTCGGCGGCTGAAACAAAATCATTAAGTCAATACTTGAGTATGGTACTACAGGATTAGTAGTTAACATTTGTGTAAGGACTAAGGAAAGGGTTAAAAACGGTGAGAGAAAGAAGTGAATTAGGCCCCGGAAGTAAAGCAGACTGGGTCTACCTCCGAATGTGATACTATTATCACATTTGGCTTCGCCTCAACTAAACCCACATTCGTGTTTTAATACCCCTTATTATACAACAGTTGCATAAATACATACGTAAGTCCATCAATGCCTAGTTGTGGCCAAGGCTTGTATACTCAAATAATGTGCGGAAATTAAAACTAAGTAGTACCTAATTTTTTGTCAAATACAATTATTACTTTTCAAAATCAATTACAAACAACGAACAACAATAATTTTTCCCGCGTTAAAGTAATTTGTTTTTTTTTTTCAATAAACAGCATTATATTTTCAAGCCAGTTCAAAATTTAAATAAAACCTTTGATAAGTGACATCCTTGGTTGCTATGTTTCGGAGTAAAAGATCGTTCCATTTTTAAATTACACGACAGATATGAGTTTACTATGTAATATGTTTGGCGGTTGGCCGCAAAACACGACAGATATGGATTTTCATATAACTTTTGCCGGCCGCTGCTCGCATGTATTTGGCCAGTACAGCAATTTCGATTTATCTCGAAGAAGGTTGTCAACATAATGCTCAAATTTCCAAGCATGTTTGAGAAATAACTAAATGTTACGTACCTATTATTATTTTACGTCTGCTGTATCTAAAACCATCTACTCAGTGTGTCTAACCTTTATCCACCTATAATAGAACATAACTCTGTGTACCTATATTTTAGGGTTCCATACCCAAAGGGTAAAAACTGGGCCCTATTACTAAGACTCCACTGTCCGTCTGTCGGTCTGTCACCAGGCTGTATTTCATGAACCGTGATAGCTAGACTGTTGAAATTTTCACAGATAATATATTTCTGTTGCCGCTATAACAACCAATACTAAAAACAGAATAAAATAAATATTTAAGGGGGCCCCCCTTAAATATTTATTTTATTCTGCCCCCCCATACAACAAACGTGATTTTTTTTGCCGTTATTTGCTCGATATTAATAACGGCAACAGGTAGACGCTTGAAATATTCACAGAATATTTAGTTGTATATTCACTTCAAAAATAAATAATTAAATTAAAATAAAATAAATATTTAAGGGGGGCTCCCATACAAAAAACGTGATTTTTTTTATAATATCACGATCAAATATTGTACGGTGGTACGGAACCCTTCGTGTGCGAGTCCGACTCGCACTTGGCCGGTTTTTTTTTACTGTTACTAACCAAAACTTTCTATTATTTGAGATATTCTCTGGTAATTCGTACCTGCAGAGCAATTGCGTAACACATTATCAATCGGAATCGGTTTCATTTTGACAGTTTAACAACATTCATTGCGTTATTTACGTGTTGAGCAGACAAATTTTTCGAACTTATGAAGCAATGGGTTAGCAATTTGCTTCAAAATGATTCAGATTCCGATTGATAGTGTGTTACGCAATTAGCGTGCTGACCATGAGCGTGCTGCTCAGTAGGAATAGTTAGTAGAAATTGATTTTGTAAAAATGTGAATGAAAGATGAAACTGTGAATTGAATAGACAGAAGAAATACGTAGACCGCGTACTATATTAAAATTAGTAGTCAATTCACGGATTAGCATGAACTTGTGGACACAATGTTTCAAATAAACACCTTTGTGAGAAAGAAAGAAATATATCCTTACTAAGTATGTCTAATAAGTATTGATGTCATCGTCAATTCAGTGAATTCAGCATTGCCTTTTTACAACAGTGGAATAATAACTTCGCTTTAAAGACACACCTACCTACTGTAGCGCACTTCCAATCGTTAGACCATTTCGGTTAAATGGTCTAAGTTGCAATCAAACTTCACAATGTCTTGTTTGGTGGTTTTGTCATCAAGTCACGTTTGAGAATAGTAGGTACTCTTTAATGAACGCGCTAGTCAAGGACTTAAGACAAGAGGCTAGACATGACGTAACAGAGTTTGAAGGAAAGCTCTCCATGCCTCCGTGCTCATAGAGACATCAGACATCTAAGTTAAAATTGGTTTGTCAAGGTGCACAGTTACGTAACGTGAATTATTTTCCCAAAAGTGATTCCAAAATAAGATTTATTGCTAGAAGCAGAAGAAGAAGCAATTATTGCTTCTGAACACCTCTTTTATAAAGGTAATAACATACTGACGTAACCAAGGCGACGGGAAAATCATCCGAAGGAAGTTTATTTCCTTTTCGCTAAACGTAGATAAAGATTGTCTGTAGGGCGCACTGCCGTAGTCGTCAAGGTGCGGGGGATATAGACATCATAAATGTTATATAATTTGTTTATTAGATGGTAGAGGCGAGTAGACTAATATTATATTTGTAACTGCTAAGTAGGTGGTAGAAAGGTATTTAAATTCCGACTCAGGTAAGTAGGTATTACTACTTATGCTAGTTAGTTGAATATTGTTAAAAAAGAGCGCCTATTCACCAGGTTTATCTGTATCATGACCCTAATAAATGTTAAAACGTAAATAATTCAATGAGATCTCGACATTCTCGACTTTTCTAATAAGTTTACTTGCATCCTTCAGCACATTCGAAACGTGTCCTGACTCCTGCTCCTAGTCCTGCATTGCCTAAGTATGCAAGTAGTTGCGAAGCAGTTGCGGCAACGTCCATAAAATCTGATTTAAGTCGACACCGTAAAAAAGGCATTTTAAATCCTGCCGTCGTCGCGTCGAGCGCATCATTCAACGCGCACTTACTGTTTTTGATGATATCAAGATTAAATGTGTGGGAATGTAAGTGAAATAATATTCCACGGTGAGGGAAAGGTCAGTCCCCTCTGCTGAACCCGGCACGACTATCGTCACTGCTGCTTCGGTAGTAGCACTTGGTACACATGATTGCAATCGTTACTGAGCTAATTAGAACGCTCGCCATAACGTTTCTCACACGTGCTATAAAGGAAGTAGCTGATTTTGTAGTATGTGGTTCACTGTAATGCAATTTAAGTATCATGTGTATCCTGGCACACTTAATCCATACTAATATTATAAATGCGAAAGTGTGTCTGTCTGTCGGTTACCTCTTCACGTTTAAACCGCTGAACCGATTTAGATGAAATTTGGTATAGACAGTTTTAGTCCAGGGAAAGGACATAGGATAGTTTTTATCCCGATATTCACACGGGATCGAAACTTATGCGCGTGCAACCGCGGGGCGCTGCTAGTTTAAAATATATGGATTACACGTGCACGTCAGTGGTAAAAAAACCAGTATAAGTTGGCCTCTTATTCTATTGAAATTCGCTACCTACCACTCCAGGCCAGCTCACAGTCAAAGTGTTACAAGTTACGTGCGGCCTACTGTACATTCGTAGGTTCGTCCAAAGCTAAGAAACATATTCCACCACCGAATAAAACACCTCCTTTACTTTAATATAACCTTTTTGCTTATCATTCAAATCGCAGCCAATCTACCATACCGCTTTACTATTCCATATTTGGGGTACCACAGGGATCTCACCTGGGACTGTTACTAAAGAGTAAGAACGGTGTTTAGTAAAGACTTAACATCGGTCTTTTTTCGATGAACTTATCATTTAAAATAATTTGTTGTCTCCTTAAATAAATAATTAATTAATTCCTTAATCTGACACTACAAACGGTTCCTTATTCCTGAGTAAGCACAAACAACTATACGCAGAAGTTAAAGATCCTAATGGCTGTCATCAAAAATGCACCCCCTCTAGCTTGATTGCTTCAAATAGTCTTAAAGCAATCGTTATTCTGTATTTGACATAAAGCTGTTCAAAAACGCATTTATCGGTCAGTGCAATAATATTTAGGTATAGCATGATAAGTTTTATTGCTCACATTCTATGATAACAATTTCAAGCCAGAATGAGCAGTTTTAAAAAGCAATCTCGGATAGGTAACCTCCTTCTATCCACGCATGCTTATAAACATGTTAGGTTGCGCAAGATTAGTCTGCTAGATACATTTTGTGTCCATACCGTACAGATGGAACAGATTCCAAGAATCGCAAAACTGGCGAGCCGCCTTTGTCACTAGGCAATTTGGAATGGCTTTGCATCGGTATTTGTTCTCTATTTAGAGTTGAAATGCATTGGGTCGGTCGAATACAATTTTGGATGTGGACGTCCGCACTCGTCACAATTCAGAACATCAATATTCATGATTTAAGAATAATATGTGCACGAGTGGGACTCAGACACAATCTATTTAATTCAATGACACGGTCAGTCCGACTTTTGCAGATGATTTGTTTATAATATTATCTATTAGAAGGCATGCAACTGTTCTAGAATTCTTTAGTTGAACATTTGGAAAACCAACCAGCCGTGCAATTCGTTGAGTAAGATTATCGTTATTCTCATGAATACTCATGTTTTCGTTAAATATTTTGTTACTCTTAACATGCAGCATGAATTCTTTGAGTTTGCATTCAATTTTTAAAATTGTTTTGTTTAGGTTCTTTATATGCCCTATTACCAAGCTATGGAATCAATACCTTATTTTTGTTTACAGGAGCATAGCTACTTCAATATGTTTATAATTACAATTAATTATTGTAAACCGCTACGCTGGCGAACCTATCAAGTTCCCCACAAAACACATAAACTTTTGATATTGTTTCACGCCAGTTGAACACATTTCTAAAAGTTATAACTTCGCTCAGATTATAATTGAATTGAATTTGCGTGTGATCTAGTTTCTTTTGTGGTGTTCATATACCGAAATTGCGGTGACGCGACGATTGCGTGCAACTTACATAAGCAAAATTATATTAAGTATTTGCAACAACCGAATCAGGTTTTAAACATGTGTAAACTTCAATGCCATCTACGTGCAATCATTTAATTAAAAGTCTAAATCAACAAAAGTTTATATTTGCGTTGTTTATTTATGAGAGCGACTGTACAGGGAAGTGTTAGCAACACCCCGGGAGAAAGACGTTTGTTAAATAGACCATGTCCAGTGGAGGTACTGACTACTGAGATATGTACCTACAATTATTCATGCGTAATGCTGTCATGCTGTAGAACTATAACTTGCCTAGTAAACTGGAAGATTATAGGTAGGCTCTGTTTTATTGGCGGATTGGTACTTATAATATTATTTTTCTAAATTCTAATTACAATAGGTACATATCTACTATTATAAATAAATACTTGATTATTCTATGGTCTAACTCTAGCAATAATGAAATATTTCATCGAGCGATGCAGCGGTTGTTACACCACAGCAATAAAATTATAGCTGAATTCATACCGTTATGTACGTCCAAGTCTACCTAGAATTACCTATGCCTTAAAATTCTAAAAGAAATTAAAAAAAAAAATTGCTAAGTATGTGTCTATGTTTTCCTACAGGAACTACTAATGAAATCTTATAAATATAAAGTGGAGGGCTGATTCATTTCAATTTATTTCCGGCGGTATCGAATATGTTTGTTGTTGTTCAGCTTCCGTGATTACTAAAACTATGTTGCATGTGTGCATAACATCTAGACGAAATGGAATAATTTAACTTCGATTTAATGAAATCATTATGCTATGTTCTTGACTTTTAACACACATGAAGTAGGTACCTATGCGTGCACTGTAGGTACACATTTTGCGACTTACGCTACTTTAATGACATAAGCAAAAGCTGGTTTATAACGCAATGTGCAGACCAAGAGATTTCGTAACTCAAATAAAGTCAAGTCGATAAACTCGATGAAATATATTTTTTCGCAATCTGTAATCCTGGCATTTATACCATGGTCTTACAATTATATATATCGCTTGAAAAGTTGAAACACTCAAAAGGCGCTTGATTGCGTGTAGCAAAATTGTATTTATTTATTTTCTACAGCTAGCGACACCCTACTTAAAAATCTAATTATAAGAAATCAACAACTCGTACACAAGTATAACGTAAACGGGAACATGACTAATCAATAGAAAAGGGTTGGCTGTTATCGAACCGAAATTAGAAATAAACAATTAATTACGAATGAAACCAGAACACGACCAACAACGTGATTTTCCGAGGCGAGCTGCGCGACCCACCTACTCAAGTTGTCAGCAAGTCTACCTAGTACCTACACAATTTTTAACAAAGCAAAGATTTCTCTATTTTTAATTTACACACGACTTCACAGAAGCCTTTTAAACTTTAGTTTATTTTCAACTTTTGTTTTAAAGTCTGCTGTTTTGTCAGTAATATAATAGGCACCCCAAGAAAATTTAGGGAATTACATAAGTTGTAGAACAAAACATGGCTTGCCTGACTAACCCTAAGTCCAAGGTTTATATAGAAATTACGTAGATTAGTACTATACTTTCATACTTTAACTGCGCGTAGTTAAAGTCTCTCCCCAGGTCTATTAACCCAGGGGGGTTAATAGTCTTTACAAAAGAGAATCATTAGATTCTATAAAGTGGTTTCGAGCTGAATGATCTATATCACCTGAGAAAGTGATAAGCACAATATAGATAATCGCGGTAAAAATGTCTCAGTTCATCACGTTAATAGTTTAGCTGTAAAGTAGGTGGACATTGGACATAGATTCGGCGCACCCAGATGACGTGGGCGGGGAGAGGGACACTATTGTACGACATTCAATGTTTGTTTGTTCGTATGACATCACCACAGCGACACGGAGCGATGCATTTACCTAAGTAGCATCTAATAATAACCAACGATGGCCAAGCAAGGTTTGTAAATAAAGCTGTTTATCAACTCTAGCCAAAATGTAACAAGCATGACTTCGGTTCCAGTTTTTATGACCATCGTGTTGACGATGCTCCTGCCAATGTCAAGGTTGAAGCAAGCAATGTAGAGAATGAACTCTAAATATAAGATGAAGATACGAGTACCGTACGCAAAATACGCGCATTGACGTGGAGTTGCGGACACCAGCCCGTATTACCTATTACCTAAGATGAAGATACTAGGTAGACCACTGACAGAGATAGTTACAGAACTGATGGTTCTTTAAATTCCTATACACTTAAACACTGAAATAGTTTGATTTTGATGGTAGAGCAACAGTAAGAGATAGAATAACCTGAAACCAACTCCGTAGGCTACATGTTGCGAGTTAGTGATGGTGAAACAGTAACACGACATGATACATGACCCTTTCCGCCTAACTACAGTTATAGTAGTATCGATGTCGACGCAGTCCGATAATTTTGCATTGATCCACTAATTGCAGCCCTAACCTTGGCACAAATGTTCCCTTTGTAAGAAATGCTAACGTTTCTACTTATATCGCTATAAAACTTGAATATTTATTGAATGAAAATCCTGGGAAGCTACAATTCGTGACATTTCATTGCCCATCAATGGACTACAAACAACGTGTATCTTTTATTCGGGTAAACTGCTATTATTACTCAAAGCTGTGACTAATTTCTTCTCAGGAATCGCTCTCAACTCTACTACTTTGACGTTGGTCTCCTCAAAACCATAAGTTTCGTAGATTCTTAAACATAACATTGAACCATCTTCCTGATCCTATAACCGGTAAAATCCTGCCCTCCGTTCTAGATTTTTAATTAAATGTTTTCTTTTTAGATGTCAGTTGATCAATTAAAAGTTAAAACTTAATTCATACATACATAAACTCGCCCCCGTCTGCTAAATGGTTGTTTTAGGATATGTGAATAAGGTCGCGGAATTAGTAACGAAGTTAAAAGGAAAACTATCACAGCTGAGTAGGCTTTACAAGTTAACGAGAATAGCCGACTTACTTACATTTGCAGTTGGAATGTATGGGAGAATATGTTTTAACTACTCGTACCTACAATTTTTAAGTTTGATCTTGGGATAATATCTTCCCAACTACGGAACCCTTCATTGTGCGTGGTCCGAGACATACTTATTTGATTTTTAGGGTTCCGTAGCCAAATGGCAAAAAACGGAACCATTATGGATTCGTCATGTCTGTCTGTCTATCCGTCCGTATGTCACAGCCACTTTATTCCGAAACTATAAGAACTATATTGTTGAAACTTGGTAAGTAGATGTATTCTGTGAACCAAATTAAGATTTTCACACAAAAATAGAATAAAAAACAATAAATTTTGGGGGTTCCCCATACTTAGAACTGAAACTCAACATTTTTTTTTCATCAAACCCATACGTGTGGGGTATCTATGGATAGGTCTTCAAAAATGATATTAAGGTTTCTAATATAGCTTTTTTCTAAACTGAATAGTTTGCGCGAGAGACACTTCCAAAATGGTAAAATGTGCCCCCCCCCCCTGTAACTTCTAAAATAAGAGAATGATAAAACTAAAAAAATATAGATGTACATTACCAAGTAAACTTCCACCGAAAATTGGTTTGAACGAGATCTAGTAAGTAGTTTTTTTTTATACGTCATAAATCGTAAACCGCAATTTACCATTCATTCAATCAACTCAAAGTTACAACGAACTACAAGAACTTTTATATTATGTTACTTGCTGCTACGGAACCCAACATGAGCGAGTCCGACTCGCAATTGGCCACTTTTTTCATGGGGCTATGTTAAGTTTTTCCGACATACGCATAAACTCACGTCTTACTCCCATGGAATGCCCACGGGCCCATGGGGCTGTAGAGTGTAGACATCATAACGCCACGTGCTGTTATTTTGATCCTTATAAACTCCTTTTGTTTGGACCTTCATACAGCTGGTCAGAAAAGCGCCAGTTGCGAGTTATAGCTAGGTGATCTATGACCATCTTGTACTATCGAAGAGGACGCCATAATAACATTCGCAAACAGTTCGCGTCTTGCTCCATGCAAAACCATCATAAAACAAATACTTGGCCCTTGGGTTGTCTACATTTGTTCAAATTATAATATATATATATTATAATCTCCATAGTTGATTGGGAACGCAGATCTATTTACCTATTCAAAATCTTCGTGGATGTTATTTCAAATCAGGTAGATAAAATTGGATTACCCAACTGGAAAACCTGCCTGCACTGCTGCTATAGTTAATACGGTCTAATGCTTAAGTGACGCCGCCTAGATTTAAGTTATAAACGGCGTTCCTGGTCCACTTTCATCGTTTCCGTCATGATGACTCGCAAACTCAACAACTACAGGATGTCCTACGTTTAGGAGACCGAAGTCGCGAACATAAGAAAATGTACATTTCCTGCTATCATACAGACCTAGAATTTCAGACGTGACCTCACTTAATCATCTACCAACACTAGGTCGTACTAATTTATTATGTAATGTGAAAAATTGGGATGCAAGGATACATTATTGGTTTAATAAATGTGAAAGTGTTGACTGAAATAATGTAGTCTATTCGTAAATACTGCCATGAACTCTGTATGTTAAATACAGCGGCTGACCTTTATCCGGTAGTTTAGTAAACAAAGATATGATCGAGCGAATAATACCCACACTTAGAAGTTTTGTTTATTTGCGCCTGAAATCCTCACGAAAAGAAAACCCCCACGTTCCTTTGTTTTATGTAGACTAACCGTTTAAATAGTCAGCCAAGCAACTCCTAATTGACGTAGTTTGGTTTTGAGGTCAACGTATATGAAAAAGCAATGCCAAGTAGGTTAACGCGTTAAGGAACCACGATTATTACGAGTACTGGTGTAAGTAAATACACTTTGATTTGCCTGTAACCATTTCTTACATCCTCAATTCCTCATTAATGTCCAGTTTTACTCCGCACTTTAGCGTAACTTGAAATAGGCAAGGTCTACCTTGCGATTTCATGTACAAAACATAATATTTTAAGAACCCATAACGAATTCATATTGCCTCTCTTCCTTTATGGAAGCAGCTGTCTATCTTCCTTAGTTGTGCAATCATCAAGTACCTGCCTATGAGACAGTGTCTATTGGAGCAATGCAATTGAGATACCTGCATCATCCACCTCCGTTAGACACCAGATTGGCCGGATTCTCATCTTTTGAATTCCTAGATTATTCAACAGTAGTTACTACGAGTATATTCAGGTATTACTTGAACAAAACACTTGCGAGGTCCAGATAGGCCTTTTAAAATATATTTATAACCGACACGGTGTTTCTGTTTACATGCAAGTATTGAGAACACTTAGATATTATTTATAGGCATATCAGAATATGCCTACGTAAACGCGTTGTCGTCAGTAAAGGATTGGAAATGAATTCGGGATAAACAAGTGCAAGCGTACATACGTGCACTGAATCCGAGCGGTGCGTGGTTGCCGCCGGTGCGGCCGGTGCATTCAGGATCAGCCGTCCGGATCGCGCGCTGTCAGGCGGACGTATCAAAAACAAGAGGGAGCGAATGGATGCGGCCGGCTGTTTATAAACATTGAAATAGTCAGACGAGATGCGATCAATACCGAGACGGGTACACTCAAACGGCCGGGGCCACGCTGGCCCCAACCTCACCTGCCTCGCGGAATCAGCGGCGTAGATAACACAGTGCACTGGACCGCAGACGCAAGGCGTCGAGTGCAACACGGCGGGAGCAATCACTCGGACGTACTGAACGGGCGGCTGACGGCGGCCGTGTGCGCGCCGCCCTAGCGGTTACGTCACTCGGTTTTGACAGCTAGCGCACGAGGTACGCGCGCGTCGCCAGCGGGGGCCGCGCTGCGGCGCCACCGGCGGCTGCGGATCAATACCAAAGTGTGCGCCGCGTTCCACGCTGCGCAGAGCGCTACCGCGCAACCACACGAGACCGCACGAAGACGCCCGCCGGTGCCGCCGCCCGCCCGCGGCCCGCTCACAAAACGCTCGATGCGCTGCAAATTGCAATGCCACGAAACAAGGTAGAACTACGTATACACGCTTGCCTACTAGTACTACGTATGTTAAATTGAGGAACCTACATTTCTTAGAAAACCTTGCCTTTGATAATAACGTCCTCGTCTGCTCAATATGAGGCTAAAGTACAAAGCCCACTATGATCAACATAGGACGATAATAAGTTCCGACAGTCATTACGTACTTAATTCAATTCATCCATCATCCTAAATTGGATCGGTATTTTATTAATCTAATTGCCTACCTATTAAAAACTTTCAACATTGGCCTTTTGGTAGACGGAGCATAAAGCACAGCAAGCAAATCTAATATCGTAAAATTAACCCGATGTTATCATTTACGACCTAGTGGTTGTGGTGGAAATTACCGTTAAACAACAAATCACTGACCTCATTTGCTTACTCAAATCCGCAGACGTTAATCCAGAATAAAATCATTCGACTTATCTCGAAAAATAATTAAGGCATTGAAATGAATCAATATAGGTGTGTTACGAATTCAAGAATATACGGCACTTACAATAACCACAATAACCGTCCGACGGACGAGGAATACTCGTGGACCTAGAGAGAGCTCCACGATTAGGTATTCTAGTAAGAGTTCATTACGAGTACATTATTATTATTATTTCCTTTATTCGTCTATATACATATAATTTATATTTTTAAATATTAGAATATAAAAAAATATATAAAAACATTCAAAAATATAAAAAATAGTAGCCCACCGGTATCGGGAACAGGGTCCAAGCTACCGGTGGTCAGGGCTCCAGAGAGAGGAACCTCCTGACAAATGCGAGCCGTGTCCAGAAGTACTGCTTTCTGAATCAAGCCCTTGATCCAGCTGGCCAACGAGAGCCTCCTCAGGTGTATTATTATTATATTATATTATTATTATTTTTGAATTTATATATCTCGGGACCATGGGGTCCCGGTCCTTTGGAAGGCGTACGAGGGGCCGAAGCCAACTCGCGGAGGCCTTAGGAAATTTTAATGAAATGCGGCACCGTAGACGATTATCCCTGTATGCACTATGCAAGTGCACCCAAGGATAACCCCCGGTTGGTGTAGGACTATTGTAGGATAGGAAAAATAAAAAGTTGGACTATGGGTTTGGGTGGCTGAAATGGACTCAGGACTGGTTACCAAGAACTATGGAAGAACTATGACCCCTGCCTGATCAATGTTTTATATATACACGGATAAAATGGCAGGGGGTGACTTGCACACTCAATAATGGGCCCCCGGAAACGGTCGCTAGCACATAGTGACGTAGCGACAAGGGGGCAACATGTCCTGAGGTGCTTATGAGGAGTGGAGAGGTATTCCACGGCTATCAGGACAATATTATTATTATTCCTTACCTTACCGAACAACAAGCGCAGGAAGGACATAGTGTGCGAAATTCAGCCGCATAGAACTGCTCTCGCCAGTAAAAATTTTTATATAAATAGTTCTCGTCTCTACAACCGTATTAACAAAATAGCATACATACATAACTTAACAAAAAAACATGTGCAAAAAAGAATTACAAATCCTTTTACTAAAATTAAACTACCAGGAAACTGAAGATCCTCTCAAACCAATCCAATAGATCTATTTCAAAAAACAGACGCATACTTACACTCACACATACCCACTCACACACTCCCATATACACTCACACATACACTCATTCAAACACTCACATATACAATCACATATGTGTGATTGTATCAGAATCACTCACCTGTGCACTCTCGTGCACGCACACGCACAAATGTTCTACATAAGTAAATAAGTAGCTTAATTTTAATTTTATTTTACTGATTATTTTGTAACCATATTATATTTTTTACGAGTTCACTATATAGCACGTTCGAATTCTTATTTTTTATGTAACCTATCTTGGAAGACGCTGGTGTCTGTGATACAATGATTTTCTTTCATTAGTACAGGCACCAACGATAATTTTTTTTCTGTAATGCTAATTTTTAATTGGAAAATTTGTTTTTGTGAACCTAAATGTGTTTTTTCTGAAATAAATTTATTATTATTATATTAATCTTCCTTTATTCGTCTAAATACATATAAATTATATTTTTAAATATTAGAATATAAAAAAAATATATAAAAACATTTAAAAATATAAAAAATATTATAATTTATTATATTATTATTATATTACCTAGTGATCTAAGAGCTCCTCTACACTTTGGAATTAGTTACAATAGGTAGTGTAAAAGAAGACGCCAATTTTCGGTCTCACAGTGACTCGCGTCAGAAAACAAAGCATACTCATAATGGACTGCAATATGAAAATCAATCAGCAAGTAATGATCGCATGCCAAGGTAGGTTATGTATAACGTTAACAATGACAAATAAATGTTAAATAGACAAAGAAAAAATCTCCGGAATTTTTATACATTTTCAATGAATGAAAATAAAACATTGAATACACTACAAAATGGGCCTTTATTCACAGTAGTTCCATATAGCTAGTTCCACATGGAACTACTGCAAATCACTATTTCCGTGTATGGAACTAGTGGAAAGTATTCAGCAGTAGTTCCACTTATAGGAAAAATAAGATATAGGTACCTACCTACACTTTTCACCGTGGCAATGCCGCCAGGCCTCGTGGGTACATTACCAGGTCCGCGATTTTCTCAAAAACTCATGAACCAATTTTGATAATTCTTTTTTCAGGAAGGTTTGAGTATACAATACATTAGATAATTATTCTTATGTACAGACGCCAGCACATGAAGCTACCCGAAACTAAAATTTTCCCAATCAACTTCGATAAAGTTGAAAATCTATTAAAGAAATTTGACAGATTGTAGTAGGTTGATGTGCTTGGCGTCTGTACAAAGTTATATGCATAAAAATGTACTGCAACTCCGGCATTTCTAGTCGGTCTTTCTAGACAATTAAATTAACACTAGTAGTAACTACCTAGTGTTAATTTAATTTGTGTGTGGTAGGTACAACTAAAAAGTGAAAAATAAAAACTTTTTTACAACAAAAAACACTACAAAGTTATAAATAACTTTAATTTCGCAAGTTGGTGTCAAAAAACGAAAATGCGGAACCAACGACACAGACTTCCGAAGTTACTTTTTTTTTTTTTTTTTTTTTTCTTTGGCTTCGCACGGTTTGTGCTTTGTGCATTTAGCCAATGTCACGTTTTGTTTTTTATTACGAAGGAAATAAAGGTAGGGAAACAGAAATATTATTATTCGGATTAATTATATCGGGATAAAAGGATAATAACCATAGGATCAGTATTCATAAAGGATAGAATAATGAGCTAAATACAATGACGAAACATTATAACTTAATACTATTGAATGTAATGAATGAGACTATACATTTATATACAGAAAAGCTATTTGTACAAAGTAAAGAAAGTATTGAAGTAAGAAAAGGAGTACTGAGGGACAAGACAATATCTATCCCAAATAAATAAATAAATAAGAGGTTACTAAGAAAGGACCGAAGTTACTTATTTATTACTTTGTAGTGTTTTTTTTTATTATTTGAGAGGATGGTACTTTTCCTATGTTACGAAACGAGGAAGTGTGGTGTGTGTGAGGGTCGTTAAAAACCACCGATGAACTCCAAAAAAAAAAATTTATATTCAGACGGTAAACTTATCGCAGAGCTTTGCAACGTAACCTCCCCGACCTTCGCAGCGTACTACGCAGCCTCCGCAGCACTTGCATAACATGTTACGCAATACCTATGCCTAATACCATGCGTAGTAGCACTGTAGCGTAGCGTACTACGCAGGGCCTACGCTGACCATGCGTAGCGCTATGGCGTAGCGCGTACTACGCAAAGCTACGCGGTCTCGATGAAGAGAGATTACGCCGCGGTCTACGCTGATCCTAAGCAGCGTCTCGCCTAAGCAGCCCTTGTTGTGCGCCAACAATGATGCAATATTGTTGTATGAGTTTAGTAAGAGCGAACTAAACTGAAATATTTGTATGAACAAAGTAACTAATAAAAAATTAAAAAACCAGTTTGAAGCATTCATTGCTTTATTACTTCATAATAAAGTATTACTTGAACTTTTATACACAAAGAAACAAATGGGGACAAGTCGTAATTTCCAAAACAAACTTTTTATGAAAACTGCCAAGCTCAAGATTCGACTAGACGTCTATTTTATTAAACTATTAATATATTCAAAAAGCGATAATAAATAATAAAACCTACTGAAGTCGCGGAAACTCTGCTCATTGTGTTGATATCCACCGTTGTCGCAACTGTTGATACATAATACATAAGTAGTAACCATTGCGTTGAAAATACGTGATCTAGTTCAACAATCTGATTCATTTCCTATTTCATGTTTATCATAAATCTGATTGTTATTGTTTCTCAAACAACGCATAAGTTCTTAAATACGATAAAATGTTTTACAAAAAAATATTGCATCTTAATAGATGTATATGAAAATATAAACAGTTGAAGATTAACACTGCTTTTGCTCGTTTTAACTATTGTAAAGCTGTAATAACTATAAAATGAATTACAAAATGCTCAATGTGTTACGGGATAACATTATGGCACTTTGATGATCTAACACTTACATCATGAAACTGTAATCTTAATCACTATGACACCGCGGGCGCTAGTCGAAGTTCAACAATTATAAAACGGCAGCTTGGCAGTTATAAACAAGGGGGCGATAGAAATTAAAAATCTCAAAAACTTTGACAAGCTTTACACACTGGCATCGATAAAAAAAGAAAAGCAGGTACACCGTCAACTTTATACACGACTTGTCCGCGTGTTTCGTACAAATCTAGAGAGAAAAGAGATTAAAGAGGAAACATTAGGCAGTGTTTATAAAATGGCACTACATACAAAGACAAAACAGAGTGGTCTATAGTGTTCTATACAACATTCGACGGTGATCAGTACCACTTCGAAGAGACAAAGAGTCGCAGATCTAACTAAATATTGTAATAGTAGGTGCGATGGGGAGCTTCAGTACACTTTCAGTTGATTCTTGTCATCGAAGCCGGCCGAGTGGCCAGCGTTGCGGACTATGAATGAGTTGCCATCGAAGTGCATCCGCCTCTCGCCGCGTCTGTCGGAAGTTAACGTTCATTTACTGCAGAGGTATAACAGGTACAATCGGACCGAACTGTCTTATTGTAATGTTGATTGTTAGAGAATTAATAGAAAGGGGCCATAGCAGACATGGCATGACGGGCAACTTAATTATAACCGTTAGATCAGATTGGATAAAAACAAGACGGATCGTAAAAATTGAAAAACAAGCTTAAAAGAAAGACGTAAAAAACGTTATAAATTGACAGTCGATCGTTGCCAATGGATCTTACGGCCGAACCCAATAACCTATTTTCAATTAAGACAGATTGCTACTGATGGTAGTCAGTACAATCATATCTGACCTTGAACAATAGATATGGTTCTATAAAGGTAAAATTTTTTTTCCTCCCGTGCGTTCCGTTACAGAATGTTTATAAAATAACTTCTTTGAATTTAAATTCTTAAATGACTGGATTAAGTTATTATTTTTTATTGTTATCGCTGGAGAGGAGGAATGAAACGTAATTGACAGTTGGACATAAAAACACCGCACCTGGCGGAGGTTACTTTTATAAATCAGGTTATATATTTCGGTGAGTAGATAACTCACTGTTGTTTTATTTGAATGAAATATTGTTATTATTAAATAATAATAATATATTTCGTTCAAATAACGCATCCGCTGATTAGCTGATGCGTGCAGCGTGTGTATCGTATACCTATAGCTTGGAGATATTATACTTATGCAAGTTCCCAATGCGGCATTTATAAGTCCTTTGATTTGAAGATTTTCATCATAAAGTCATTCAACAATCATTTAATCCAACCGGTAACTGTTACGATATCAAAATCAATTTCGCTTAATGTAGGTCTGTACTTTCACTTGAATTGGACATGTTTTAAATGATTATTAATAATTTGTTTTTTTCTTTTAATAAACATTGCTTAGGTAGATAATGTAGTACCTAGTGGTATATACCCCTCCCATCGATAGATAACGTGGGCCGGTAAGATTCCTAGATTATTGGGACGTTAAAACCAGATATAGGTAGGTTTTTTTAACTCCAGTATACCAAAACTGGTGATAGATAGGTTATTAGGTTCGGCCGTTAGTGCGGTTCTGATTCAGAAAGGTACTCTGAATCAGAACCTCAACTGATGAATTCAGAAGTTTGAATTAACACAAGGCTTTAAAAGCTAAAGCCTATACAGACAAGGTACAGTCTAGCCACCAAAACCAATACAAAATATAATAATTGGAAGTGTCTCACCTTACAAAGAGATGTTGAGTCTGGCCCAACGAGGCGGTGCAGTGCAGAAACGGGCTGGTGATGGACGCCGACCCGTTGCTAGGGCTGGTGCGAAGCTGATACTTGTGGCTGCAACGGTGAATCCTGCAACAACGGCAATACAAAACCTTTAGAAATAAAGCATAGAAAGAAAAATGTTTATTTGGTAAAGTAATGCAAGAAAGGAATAGTATTTCAACATTAAAAACTAGCGAATAGTGCTGGATATATGCACTGATCTGATGAAAAAACTTGAAAAACGAAGAAATTCAATGAAAATGCTATATAAATTTAACCCTTATCCGGGGGCCCCACAGCCCACACATACTTACAGATATGCCACGTAGAATTTAAATACAGTTTCAATTCAATTAAATTCAACAATTTCAATTAAACCATGTACCTACAGGCTCTTTTTTTTCAAAATTAAATAAGTAGTCGGTCGGTTAGAAAGTTGAAGCTAGTTGCCCATTCCAAAAAGTAGATCTCTATGGAGAAGAACTGGCAAGAAACGCCATGTTTGTAAAGCACTGCAGAATACATAATGGGCAAAAATAATACTAAATCATAAAAAAACGCGGTTAAAATATGCACTCTGCCCGTTTTGTGCACCTATGTTGTCTAAGACTGTTTCCACTATTGTTTTACAAAATAAGTCACCTCCAAAGTCGATACAGTACCTACAATGCATAAAAAAAATTACAATGCATAAAAACATTTAACTAAATTAAAAAAAGAAGGAGGTTTTCAACTCGGTCAGCTGCTGGTAAATTTACTTTGGTTGCTCTTAATATGTAAATAGATCGTAGCACTTATCATTGTACGATGGAGGTATCAAAAGTAGGTAGGATTAATGGAAACAGTATAGTTTACTTAGCTCTTAACAGGCAGAGTGCATAAATCGACCACATACTTTGAGACATTATTTCACAAAAAATCATATGCTAAAAAAAGAAGAAACTACAATATTAAAAATAGAGATTTGAGTAATAAAATCTTATTTATTGTAGCTTAAAAACGTAAATGGTTATCTAGTAAACTCAGAAGAAGTCCCTTCTAAGGCAACCGTGTATCGTTGGTATTACGAACTCAAGCGCGGTCGACTAACTTTGGGGGATGAAAAAAGAAGTGGTCGCCCTTTGACGGCTGTTACGGAATAAAACGTGCTAGCAGTGAAAAATTTAATCCAAGGTTTCGTATCAAGAAATTCAGCACATACTGCAGGTTGGATAGAAAGCATTCACGAAATTCAACACGCGCATCTTCGCGTGAGGAGGATAGTTTCACGCTGGGTGCCGCACAACCTCACCGATGCTCAGAAGCAGGCCCGGGTAGAATGGTGCCGTGATATGATAAACAAATTTGAAGCAGGCTTTCTCGGCGTGTTTACGACATCATTACAGGTGATGAGTCTTGGATTTATCAATACGATCCAGAAACGAAGCGCCAGTCGACAGTTTGGGTGTTTCAAAACGAATCAACGCCTACCAAAGTGAAGCGATCTCGAAGCGGGGGGAAGATTTTGATCGCGAGCTTTTTCAATTTAACTGGCTACTTGATGTCAATTCCTTTACGGAACCAAAGAAGCATCAACGGTGAATGGTATACTACCAAATGCTTGGCAGAAGTTTTCGCAGTAGTGAGCAACAAGCGACTAAACACACAGGGCTCCGCGGGCTACTGCTCCACCACGACAACGCGCCTTCGCACACCGCGCTCAAAACGAGGGACTTCCTGGACAGCACGCAGGTCAAACTCCTGGGTCACCCTCCTTACAAGCCCTGACCTAGCACCGCGTGACTTCTTTTTATCCAAATCAGCCCAAAGAGATACAATTTTCGTCGGAAGATGCGCTGTCAGCGTTCGAGCAGGCTGTAAACGAGGTGTCTGCGGCGGACTGGAAAAAGTGTTTCGAAAACTGGTTCAGACCCATGAAACTTGGTATAAAGAATTGTGGAGAGTCCTTTGAAAAAATTTAATTTAAAACATATTTACCTATACCTAGAACATTTTTTTTTTCGCAAAACTTTCTTAGTGCCACGTATCTACACCTTGTTTAGTTTCAGTCAACACCAAATATTTGCGCGTGTGCTTATGTACGGTTTCAATAAAAAAACTGAATAGTGAAAGAGCTCAAGCAACATAGAAACACTACAGTTCTGAAAGCGCTTGCGTGTATGAAACACTGCAGGTCAACTTGAGCCTGAAGTGAGATGCACATCTCCGCTATTTACATGCTTGATCATCCTTACAAAAAACGTTATTACAAAAACACTTATTTATTGTCTTTTCAGACCTCTATTAAACCAATACTATAATAATAAAACAGGTTTATAGGTAATGGAAGGTTAATGGATGGCTTTTTCTTCAGTTGTCCAGATTGAGAGATCCAGTTAATGATTTCTAACTTTCTTTGTTTAGGTTTCAAAAATTTTACACCTTACCATGAAGTTTTCACAATTATTTCTTGAATCCTCTTATAATTTGGTTGGGATTGGAAGAGTTTTTCGAAAAGATCTCTCAATCCACACGCACGCATTGATTGATTGGTTTGTTGGCTCAGATTGGTTTTGTTTTAAAGTCCCTTGGGACTTAGCCGTGTAACCGTGTTATTAAAACTGCAAATACATGCATTGGGACTTAGCCGTGTAACCGTGTTATTAAAACTGCAAATACATGCAAGACATCCCGCTGAGAACTAAATATTATCATCAGTTTTATTCAGAATAAGAAATTACACCTCAGCATAGATGTGTGAAGGATGCAAAGAAATTACCTATAATAAAAAAAAACGCTAATAATAAAATCAGAAGATATTGATTAAATATTACTCAAGTATAATTAAAACCAATGTTGCTAGAAAAGTTACCTCCAATATATTTGATGGGCATTGTTTTGGTTCAATATAAGACAGAAATAAGCTTTACTTCCCGTTCTCGCCTAGCCTAGCGCCTGTCTATCGTTAAATGGAAGTTTATTTACATGAAGCGTATAATGCCCCATATTGTTTACGTGTGAGTTACGCATCGGTGACAAGAATTTTATTTTTTACCAGCTGGTCCCATAAGAATCAATTATGAAAACATTAATTGCACAACTGGAGTATGTTAGCCAAGAAAAATATTATGGAATTCGAGTAGGTACATTTTCATTGTTCAGTTCATGACAAATTCACAACCAAATGTAATAAAGTTTGTACAGCGAAAACTTTATTTGACACGGATTATTTTAAATAACTCCATTTGCTCAGCTCTTCATACATTTGATACTTAAGTACTTGGTTAAACCTGGCAAGTAAAGGAGTAATGTAAGCCCGTATTAAGTCGGATTAATTAAATAGAAGTGAGCTGACTGACGCGTCTCTTAAGTAACGTTTGTCTCTTGTAAGGCTTCTCTAATTGCAAGCTTGGTGTTCCGATCGTAAGATAAGTGCGATGTACATACATACATAAACTCACGCCACTTTCCCAGGCCGAAACCGCAGGGTAGGCAGAAACTACAGGATACCACTTCCTGCCACAATCCTTACATACCTACCTACTCCTTTGGCTTCGTAATAGCGATAATTATAAGCTTAGTAGATATTGCAGTCATAGCATGCAAGCTCGAAAGGCGTTGGGCTGCTGACTTTGCAGCCTATTCAGATTCTGCAATACCAGAGGCATCGCAGATTGCAAGCACATCATACCTTCCAAAGCTGAACACGTCAACGCCGCTTGACGACAAGGGTTATAGTGATAGTAAGTGCTTACTTTCCCAAAAGAATTTCTTGACAAAAAGTACAAAATACCTAAAAAATATGATAATGGTGTAGTTTAAAGTTACCTGACGAGTCCATCCGCGGTCTGGCTGACGCGCACGTTGTTGATGATCCAGTTGTCGATGCCGTCGTCGGTCAGCCAGTACTGCGCTGCCTGCAGCAGCGACAGTGCCTCGTTCACGTACGACGGCCCGTGGCGGGACTCGCTGCACAACAATCCCTCACTTAGGCCCGTTAACAGTCAGAGCAGAGAAAAGCGACTCGCTTCCAATAGGTTTGAGACATCTCTCCGCTTAGGTATTAACGCAAATAATAACCCAGATATTGGTTGTTTAAGATCTGTGCCGTGGCCATTAATATTACACACCGAGTAAGAGAAATTAGAGTACGGCTTTGTAGTGCAACCTCACACTGTGTTTTTTTAAAAGTCAATGTATTATTATCGCCCCGGTTATTGTGTAGTTTGTGTGAACAAATGCCCTTACTTGTAGAAGACATTGAGAGTGAAGTCCTGGCTCATGTCGAGGAAGGTGTCGGTAGTGGTGCGCGTGCCGGCTGCGTCGACTAGGTATACCAGCGCACACTGCTCCGCCGTGAACGACACGCCCTTGTACCACATCTTCGCGTATCTAAATAACAAAACATCATGCTTATATTCCCAGAAAAAAGGTAGAAGTGCGTAGTACACCCACATTGGCCACATTCGCCACATAATAGTGGCATAGGCGTATATAGGGGGGAAGGGGGGGTTGCTCACCCTAGAATGGTCTCAGGCCCACCCTAGGATGTTTGGGGACCTATTCGCTATTTTAAACTGGATACTTACATAATATAACTTCATACAAAAGCAATCCAATAAATAATCTACCACCAAGACCTACACAAACATATTACCTGCATAATACGTTCCATTTAGTTACTTTTGAAATCACAAAAATAATTGCATATGCTAATAAGCAACGAAATAAGCTAGAGTATTAAGTATTATGATTAGACGGCCCGGGGGCAAACGCATCAGCAATCGGCCATACGGGCCACGGCAGGGGTTGCGCAGGTCGTTGGAAGGATCCAGCGTCTAGGTCTCGTGGTGGCTTTGCACAAATCTGAGGCCCTCTGTTTCCATGGGCCTCGGAACAAGCCACCACGCGATTTACAAATAGTGGTAGGAGGCGTCCGCATCAGTGTCGAGTCGACGATGAAGTACCTAGGACTTGCCCTCGACAGGCGGTGGGACTTCGGGCCGCAGCGGGCGGCTGGTCCCCATCAGGCTTAGGTTCAGGCTGATGAGCTGATGGCTGGTCCCCAGGTTGATGAGCGTTGCAGCTGCTCTTGCGCGACTGCTACCCAATTTGGGGGGCCCAACGCCTCCTTCCGGAGACTGTACGTGGGGAGTGTGCGGTCTATGGCCCTGTATGGGGCGCCCGTGTGGGCGGACACTGACGGCCCGCAACGTTGCAATATTGCGAAGGCCGCAAAGAGCGATGGCTGTTAGGGTGATAAGCTGTTTGTCTCTGCATCACCCTAAGGTTGACTGGTAGAAAATGCCTATGGCATTAAGTCCGCCTCTGTACATTTGTGCTTAAAGTATTAAATAAATAAATAAATAAATAAGAGGATACCGTACGTGTTGCTCCTACGAGGCAGCAACTTTCCTGGCCGGATCAACGCCCTGGGATCTGGACGCGAAAATCCATGCGTCCCTATAACGCAGGCGGAAGGTGGAGCTTGCGCGTGGTCAGCCTCCAGTTCCTCGGGTATTCGATCCACGAAGGACTGAGCTCCGTCAGATCCTAGTAGCTGAATGGAGGGAGCGACTTGCGCAACCCAGGTAGGGGCTCGCCACAATAGTGGCGGTAAGGCCTGTTATGGAAGAATGGCTGGAGAGACAGCATATGGCGCCCTGAGTTTCCGGCTGACGCAGGTGCTTACGGGGCACGGATGTTTCGCGAAATACTTGCGTCGCATAGGTCGGGAGCGGACGCCTGCTTGTCATCACTGTATGGATTGCCACGAGGACACGGCGCAACATACGTTGGAGGAGTATAGCTTGGGCCCAACACCGCTGTGCCTCGTCGCGACACTTGATGCGGGTGGTCATTTTCGGCAGTGGTTTAGTCCATGGTCGGAAACGAAAACGCGTGGGATGCTGTGGCCTCTTTTTGCGAGGAGGTGATCCATGCAAAGCAGGCGGCGGAGAGGGAGAGAGAGCATACCTCTCATTCCACCCGCACCAGAAGAGCAGCCGGGCGTCGAAGGGCGATTAACGATTTCCGGCCACCATAAGAAGCGGCCTGCGGGTGGCGAAATTGGGGCCGTGTCGTCGCTCGAGCAGTCGGGCTCAAAGAAGTGGCACGCAATATGCATGCCTTATATAATGGGATGACGTGCGGTCGTGGGGTCGCCCGCACTTGAGGATGGGGCCTGCTAGGCATGGTGGCTGATACCAGTCGGGGGAGCGGCGAATATACAAGTATCTCCCGGGCCCCCGACTTATGGTAGTAGAAGGAACAGTGGGGTCGGTAAGAGTCCGACATAACCCTCCGTTCTTCCCAGACGGAGGCATCCATGAAGATTTCCACACGAAAAAAAAAAGTTTAGGGGCTGCCCCCCCCTGGAGAAAAGCCCTAGATACGCCAATGAATAGTGGCCACAAATCGAGATTTCAGGCGCTATTAAAAAATTCCAAATGGAAAACCTACCCCAGGTTTTCCATTTGGAATTTTGCCATTTGTGCGACCTGGAAATCGAACGCAGGAATGCAGAAACCCATGCGCTTGCGTCCACTAGCTATGCCAACGAGTCGAGACTAATACGTAGGTTAGGTACATTGGAGGTTTCAAAGTAGTCAAATAACAAATTAATAATTAAACATAATTTCAATTGGGAACACCCAAATATTCCGAAATATTTTATTCCGAATTTCGATGTTCCAATTTTCAAAAGTCCGAATTTCATAATACCTATGAATTATAATGTCTACTATTAAAAATCACGAAATTTATTTTACCGAAAGTCATAAATGCGATTTGTTTGTTTTCCGATTTTCATATATGTTCGAAGAATCAAAGGCTCGATGGGTCATCGGTCCGAAAAACGACATTCCGATTTTCAATACTCCGAATTATCTTTTCTTCTTTCGCTATATACTTAACGTTACCGTTACCGCACCCGAACTCGGCAAAAAAGCCTCACTTAACACCCAGGCAAGACTGCAATTTGCACTAAATTATTTAGATTACGATGTTAGCGTAATTTTTGTTGGCGAAAAAGTGTTTTGTAACTCTACACATGGTCGACTCTCTGTGGAGATATAATAAGTAATACAAGATATAGCGATGAAAATATCTTGCCCAATAACAGAAGTGGACGCATATCACTTGGCTTTTGGGGATGAATGTCGCAAAGTAGACCCCCCCTGAGTTAATCGAAGTTGGTTCTAAACGGATTGACATATAAAGAAATTGAATTGAATTAAAGAGGTGTTATTACCCACAGCTCGGATCTTTTACCCTTTGAAGAGGCAATAACTTTCATACAAGATGGAAACTCTATTCACAATAAATTCAAGAGTGGTTTAGATTATATTTCTGAAAACAGAGTTAAATTTAAGAACCCTGTCTCCAAAGAGCCCACCTAAATCCTATCGAGAACGTCTGGGGTAGAATGGTCCAAATGTTCATGAACAGGCCTCGCAGTACAGAAAATTTACGTATGCATGTAAATGCGCAATTAGGGAATTTTTATCTGATGCTGACTGTACAAATATCGCATCACAAGAATTACATTTCTGTATTTATTGATAACTAGCAGCGCTCCGCAGTTTCACCGCATAAGTGTTGACTCCGTGGGAATACCAGGATAACATGTATCCTATGTGTTAATCCTGGTTATTAACCATCTTTGTGCCAAATTTCATCCAAATCGGTTCAGCCGTTTTTGTGTGAAGAAGTAACAAACGTACAAACACACTCACAAACTTGCGCCTTTATAATATTACGAGTGTACTCGGTAGTGTGACGGTGGTGGTGGTAATGTTGATGGATGGACGACCTACAAAGGAACATAGGGAAGAGACCTGGATGAGACTCTCACAGCTGGTCTGTGCCAGTCTGGTACAAGCATGGTACAAAAAAAAGGCCTACACTATACTCAGCAGTGAGTGGATCAAGGATGCCAGTGATGACTGATAATAAGTAAGTAGGTAGAATTTAGAGAAACAGCTCAGTATTATGTTCTTATGGAAGTAACGGTACCGCTATAAACAACAGTTTCACCACAAGAGACAGATTTATCTTTAGATTTAGTTGTTTTTGGCTAAAAATACGAACCGGATCTGATGTAAATCTATTTGTGTATTCCTAGAAAGAAATGTACCTGCCGGTATCAAGTTCAAGTGAAAAATAAAATAATGAATATTAAGAATATTAAGTTTAGACCCTTACTATGATAAAAATATATGAGATACAAATAGCTCGACGCATAATTTGTATGTCATTGATTGTTGAGCTCTAAGCTAGCTAGTATACCCGGCCGTCCAGGCTACGTGTGAGAACTAGGTCAGGTCAGGCACTTAAATACTAGAATATGCACTTTGTATGTGTAGGGACCACCGAATTCTATATACCTACAGCTACGTTCCGAAATAATTATGAAAAATAACTTGCCACCAACTCTCACTAACATCAATAACTAGAAAAGAAGTTTGGTAGCTCATCGATCATTATCTTAACTCAGAATCTGAAAGTAAGTAGATTGGTCTTGTATCCAACTTATCCTCAATTTGAATAGCTCCACATAGGTACTTTTGGTGTAATTAGCCAGTAGGTCGGTCTTCACCATACAGTTAAGTGACACGATTAGGTAAGTATTCAAGGTAAGGCATCACAGACAAGAAGTTTAAAAATGTTCAGGTTCTTAGCTCGTAAGGTAGGATGCAATTTGCAACGACTTTTCTACTTTACGCCCCATACCATGTCCACCCCGAGCCTTGCTCGAGCCAGCCCGCGCCGCTGAGCCTGTAGTTTTAAATTCGTCCCTAAATAATTCCGTTCCAGCCTGTCCCTTGCTGCCCTCTCCCAGCGACGCCCTAAACCGAGGTCCGTTCCCCACAGGGGTGCCCTTAGCGTGTAGCTCTGGCTGGAGGCCTTAATTTATTGAGGCATCCACAGGCAAGCCCGGATAAGCAGGCGACAACCTCATAGCTTGAACTGCGAAATGCTACAAACAAAAAAGTCTTCTTCGATACACGTCGCATGCCTTCCGTCGCGGACGTCCGCCTGGCTCAGCGGGCGGACTAAAGCTCGAAGTGTCATAGGCACCACGGATACTATAAGTAATACTCGTGACTAACTTGTTATTGCCCTGCTGGTGTCGGGCCTGGATCTCGACTCGTGATCCGTAGTGGTAGACGCGCCCGTTGGGGTGGATGAGCGCAGCAGCAGCGCCCGAACGCGACAGAGCCAGGATAATATTGTTCTTAGCGTTGGTTACGCGCACAGCACCGTCGATCGTCATGTCCACTCTAAATAAGAAACTATTTAAAACCGATCCATTCTATTTCAAATTAAATGGTTTATCTAGGATAAACGATTATTACTTTGAGACCAACCAGTCAGCGTGGAAGCCGCCAAAACAATTTGTATACAGTCACTAGCTATAAAGTATTATGAATAACATTAATGACATTTAGTCAATCAATGAAACTTTGCTTGTCCTAGCCTGGAAAGTTCAAAGGCATACAATTTTCCTTTTTTCATTAAGGTTTGCAGAAACTAGGACGCAGATTCCTACCATTAAGTTTTTTTCTTCTATAATCACCATAATTCCAGTTAGCTTCCGTCTCGCAATCACGTCTCCCGTGACCTATTTGCCACCATTAAGTTATTAAAGACTGCTGCTTTCCTTAGAGACTTAAGTATGTAATTGTACTTACTTAACTCTGTCTCTCAGGCGCAGGCAGACGGTTCCGTGAGGAGTCACTGAGGCATTGTATCCAGCTCCACCCACTACATCCGTCATCTATGACAAATTCAAGGTAAGTTTCGTTTTGGTTTTACATTGAATTTTACTTATAATTTTAGGTGCAAACGAACGTCGACAACAAACGAATAAAGTTATTTTTCCACACAGTGGTCGTGAACACACGCATTTGTTTTGATTCCTAGACACTAGAAGCCGCTAGGGAATAAACGTTTCGATAAGTGTGAAGTAATGAACAGCTAGTAATAATGCGAACGACGTTACAGCATAATCAGTCTACAAAGCTCACACTGCTGGGAAACAGGCCTCCTCTCTGCCAGAGGAAGTGAGATGTACCTAATCCACCACGCGGGCCCATTTGGGTTGGTAGACGTCACATAGGTATGTCTTCGAGTTTTCGGTTCCAGGACATGTCGGTTTCCTCACGATATTTTCCTTTAAAGTTTTGAGAGCAGGAAGTTATGAAAATTATTTACACAAAGTAAAGCGGCTGCCCGCGTTCGAATCAAAGACATACAAACTCGGTAAGTCGCAGCCGTTACCACTGGGCCACCACTGCTCTTGTGCACCACTGCGCCTCTGCTCTCATCACGTTCAAGTGTACGTAACTTGAATGTAGCATGCTTATCTGCTACTTGAAGACGTGTGTTGTTTTCCGAAAACACGATCACACTTTCGTGTGATATTAAATTGGACGTATAGATGCGTGAGTATCCTTAATTGCGGACTTGCCTCAAGCTCACGCCAGGTATCAGCGTGGTAGATGTCATCTCCCGGGTAGAAGGGAGCCTTGCGCTGCAGGGGCGCCCGCCACGGTGGCTGCCATCCAGCCGCGCCCACCAGCTCAGCTTGCCCTAGACCACCCTCGAGAAACTTGCTGTAGTCTTGGAAGGCAGACAAGTTGGACTCCTCCTAAATGAAGCATAAAAATACAATAACAAAATACTAAAAGTGCGCTTAACTATAACAAGTTCTGTTCTAGTTTTGCTATCATGAAAATGTGACTAATGTAATTTTTTGACAAATATGTCACATTATTAGCTAAATTAAATAGCGCCCAGTCTTCCAGCACTTCAGTCTCAATTGAAATCGAAATATACTAAAAAAATAAATAAGTAGATACTCTGGATCGGAGACACTTTAGGTGCAGAAGATTTGCTGTTGATGTAAGTCCCAGAATCTTTCGACAGAAGGTAGGGAAACCTTTCGTATATGGCTTACACAGCACTTGCCTCACGTTCTCCCATTGAACAGTCGGCAGCGGCTAAACACGCAGATGCTACAGATAGACCTAGCAAAGCGTACAGAAGATTATATAGCAGTTTGAAAGTTGAAATAAAGTCGAAAACAATTACTTAAAAATTTAAACAGTTGAAAATGCGAGCGGTGTCACGACGATTGATTCACACCAAGCTTCGGGAAAGAAATTACTTATAGGCACTCCAGCAAGAACTGTTAGTCGGACTGACATTTCTCTAGTATTTTACTACCTACTACAGAAGCTTCACTCGATTAAATGTTCATTTTTGCTCCAATGCATGCCCATACGACAACGACAATTCAGCTCCTCACTTCCTTCAGTTTTCGAGCAATCGGAGCTGCAAACATTCGAAATGCTGAAATCCAAAGTCGTTTGGATTGGTTCACCAGAACAATTTTGTCGTTTTTAGGGTTCCGTACCTACCCAAAGGGTAAAAACGAAACCCTATTACTAATTTCATTTCATTTCATTTCATTTATTTGTGAACATAGGTTACAATAGGTGTTACAGTCAAGTATATTGCATATATGATCTCTATGTCCTACCACTTGGTGGTGTACAAATAATAATAAAATAATAATACCAATAATTAATCACGATTACAATAATTAAAATAGCAGGAAATGTCAGATAAAAGCATTAGATTACATATTCAGAATATCAGTCAACATAATATACTCGTACATAATAGTCCCATTTTTATAACAAGCAAGCAATATAGGTAGGTACTTGACGACTAATTACTCATAATTATTATAATATTCGGTCATTAAGGAATTCCTCAATAGAGTAATATGTCTTCTCGATCAGAAATAGAAATAACTTCTTTTTAAATTCATTAATATTGTCTACTGATTTGATACACTATGGTAGTTTATTATAAACCTTTGGAGCCATTGCGAATATGCTTTTCCGAAACAATGCAGTTTTGTTAGGAACCAAATGTAGCATGCCGGCTCTGCGCAGGCTATTTACTTGCGAAAACTTAGACAGGTTGCACCTGACAAAAAGAGCAGTTTCGTAAATGTACATGGAGGGTAAAGTTAATATTTTTAAGTTTTTAAAATGAGGTTTACAACTGTCAGTCCTTTGTAGATTACGGATGGCTCGGATACATCGTTTTTGTGCGATAAATGCAGTTTCTTTTCCAGTTGCATTACCCCAAAAAATTATACCATATCTTAAACATGATGCAACTAATCCATGATATGCGGTTAGTAATGTTGATTCACCAACAGTTCTCCTTAACATGTTTAATGCATATGAAAATTGGTTCAGCTTACTACATATTTTCTCGATTTGAACGCCCCATGTCAATGTGTTCTCTATATGTATTCCTAGAAATTTTGTGGTGTTTGTTTCATTGATACTTACACCATTATGATTAATATTAAGGTTCAATTTGTTAGTTGTTCTTTGGTCAAATTTCATAATTACGGTTTTACTTAAATTAATTCTCAAATTATTATACTCTAACCAATTAATTATGGATTCAATATTATTGTTTATGTCAGATTCTAATTCATCAGTATTATTATTGTCAAAAATTACAGTACTATCATCTGCAAACATTGTCATGGGGTAACTAAGACTCCACTGTCCGTCTGTCTGTCTGTCTGTCACCAGCCTGTATCTCATGAACCGTGATAGCTAGACAATTGAAATTTTCACAGATGTATTTCTATTGCCGCTATAACAACAAATACTAAAAACAGAATAAAATAAATATTTAAGGGGAGCTCCCATACATCAAAAGTGATTTTTTGCCGTTATTTGCTCGATACTAATAACGGCAACAGGTAGACGCTTGAAATATTCACAGAATATTTAGTTGTATATTAATTTTCAAACTAAATAAATTATGGGGTGCTCCCATACAACTAACGTGATTTTTTATATATGTAATGTTAAATATTGTACGGTGGTACGGAATCCTTCGTGTGCGAGTCCGACTCGCACTTGGCCGGTTTTTGATTAATTTGTTGTGTTCAGATGGGGGTACAAGGTACCTAAATATGATATCAGTTTTACCACTGATTTGAACAATACTCGTGCATAGTTAAACATAAGTCTAACGAGTATAACCTGCTTATCTATTTACTTTTGAATTATTATTATAAGTAAATGGTTATTGGGGTCACATCACCTGATTGTAGGAGTGCGCTGTATAGACACTTCTAGGTCGGACAGGCATAGTCACATCCTTTCTAAAATCTGCATTTGCCATTTTAATACTTCTTCAACTTATAACTGTTAAGGTTTATACACTATTTTAAAAAATACATGAACAACAGTGACTATCGACACTGGAAAATGCTACATAATATAAATCACACTACACGGTAGGAAAGTAACGGAAGAAGTCATTTGTCATTTATTTTTTTCCTAGTTCAAAATTTTATTTACTTCTCTATGGCAATGACTGTAACAAATATTTAAAATAGTTGCTGGCCACATTACACAAAAAGGTTTTTGAAAAAAAGACCTATTACATAAAAATAGTCAGAAAAGTTAGAGCGCTTAATCACGTTGGGATGCACACAGATGCCAGTGTCCAAATGTCTAGTAGGTACCTAACGATACTGCTACCTACGCTAACTGGTCACTCATCTTCTGGTGCAAATGCAATACCAGTTGAGATGAGATGAGAGAATAATACGCATTGAAACAGCCTACCCCGGGTAAGACCTAACCGCTAGCAGGCATGCATAGGTAGGCAGGTAAGGTACCACCACCAGTGCTTCGCCGGGATTTAGCATAAATTCCAGTAAGTAAAATCACAAATTATGTAGCTATACAGGGTCAAATTAAATTAGTTAGCGCAAATCTGCGACGAGATGCATATAGATACCTTAACACGATAAAACAAAATAGAAAATAATTTGGCGATGTTTTTGTGGGGTCATCGACCGCAGGTAATGTAGTCACTTGAAAAGTTGAAATATCAGTTTACACACAGTTTTTTTGTATAAACTTCACAAATGTGATGGGTATTAATATTTGAACACGATAAATCAAAAGAAAAGAGATTATCTCAACTCATACTGCAAGTAGCGTCACTACAAGCGGTCGTCGACCCCACAAAAAATCATTGCCAAATTCATTTTTTTTTGTTTTTTCGTGTTTCTTAGTATCGATACCCAATCCCTACGTCTGCAGAGTTTCGCTAGCTAATTTCATTTGACCACGTATACACGAATCTCACGAGAATAAAAAGCGTACTTAATTTTTTATTTTTTTATTATTACAAAGCGTGTTTCTAAAATCATTTTATTTGGATTCGCCTTCATATTTATTATTAGTTTAATAAAATTAAAGTACCTAATACGCATTAATTTAATAAAAGTGCATAGTTGCTACTATCTCAGTGTCGTTGGTATTTACTCAAATGAGATTACGCGTATTACGCGTTCCACGTTGTATCACGTGTGAGTTTTTTTAAATGTGTCGTCATTTTTACCAAATACGGTTTAGTCGATTTTAGGATTATCTGATTTTGTAGTCAATATGCCAGAGATCACTCAAAGATGCAAATTTATTGATATTCTCGTAAGGTTATCGAGTTCAGAGCTACAAAGCATTAAACATTTCTGTAACATAATTTTAACCTCCTTATTATGTAAGAAAACTGGTAAGCGGAACACAACAACGGAAGTCAAAATCGCCAATAATTAAAGTGAACCATTTAGTTTAAAATCATTTAGAGATTGTAAGATAAAAAAAAATACAAATCCTTTTAAATTCCGGTTTACATAAAATTAATAACAAATTAAAAAACGCTATATTTCCAATTAACTTTACTTTAGTCGATTTTTGCTAGTGTACCGTTTTCTTTATTTTTCTTACTATATTGGGCTCACTAAAAACTATTCAGTGTTGCCGAGAATATCAGCCTTACGTATTGCGGAGAAAGTATCAACATTATTATCAATATATAATTTACAGTTCTCAAATGTGGAAACACTAGCGCGGCCACGTTTCGCCAATCTTGTTAGTTGTTCGCTCTTCAGTCATTTTATATCATCATATTCATTTGCCGGATTTTCATAAGGGAAATACATTAAAAATGAGTGCTCCAGCACCGACGCCTGCTTATAAAATTGGAATCGTGAAGCAGGTAATTCAACAATAACATGTTTTTTTTAATTCTCATAAACAGTAAGCCAAGATGCCTCGTGCCGATCTCGTTAAATCTGCCCCGTTGGCACCACATCGCGCACATGATTTGAAGCTTATACCAATTCCATATTCCCCTATGCTTGATTTCAACTGCTCATCATATTAATTTGTATTATTGTAGCGATAACTGCTGCTTGTCTATTTTGTGCCAGCTGGCAGGTCTAGATAGTCGTGAGATATAAACGATACCTAGATATAATTATGTTAAAACGTGAATATTACTAGAAATATCTATTTGTGCTAAACAGGTACTATCCGGTGACACGATTGTGATAAGACGACAGCCTCAAGGAGGGCCACCTCCAGAGAAAGTGATCGCGCTGTCTGGCATCACCGCGCCCAAGCTAGCTCGCCAGAAAACCGCCAACAAGTCAGTATTTACACATCAAGTAAACAATTGTTGATTCAGTACACAAAAAAACGATAGCTTTATGTCATTAAATCAAATTTACATGCCTAGAATATGAATCATAACATTGTTAAATCATACTGGGTATTTAGTTACTGTAATATGTATTTTATGCATAGTAATATTTTTCAATATATTGGATCTTGAAACAATCTTCTTAAATAAGCAATGAAAGGTAACTCAACTGCATAATTTATGAGAGTTTATCATAATATTTACCATTTAAACACACATTGGTCATAATTGGTTCATTTTTGTGATCAATATACAATACAGTATGAAAGGGAACATAAATAATCCCTTCTGTTCACAGAAGCTATGCGATATACTATGTGTCAAAGATCAGTTGACCATTAAAAATTGTAGCAGAGATGATTGCCTAGAGTAAACACTTCAAGCAAAGCACTCAAGGCTCTTTTAATGCATTAAAATATGTATAATACAGCTTTATATAATTATCATTCTGTTAAGTACTCTGCGAAGCAATGGCGAATTTAATATGTAATTTAATATATCGCACCTCCGATAAAATAGGGTTACAACTCGAAAAACCTGGAAACTCACAGATTTGTTAATGAGTCTTTATTCTTACATTATTATTTTTATGTGATCAAAATTATATATACTTGAAAACCTTACAAAAAACATGTTTTAATGGCATACACTGTATTTCAATTTTCTTTATATCTTTATGTATTGTTAACTCAAAATCGACTTTTTTGAGTTGTAACCCTATTTTATCGGAGGTGCAATATGTTCTCTGGCGTGACAAAATTTTATAAACTTCATACATTATATGATTAGATGCCATGACGAGTGTTGCATAGATGATCATTCCAATTATCAAGAGAAAGCAAAAATCATAGATTGTTACAACCTTTTTCTTCTGTGTGTTAGCTAAATACTGCTAGTCTACTGTGGTGACAAAAGTTATCAAAACACATAAGCAAGCTAGCATTCTGCCAATACATTTTGCTGCTGTAGGTACATAAGCTAAAGTTGTGCTCGCACTAAAATAGTTGTTTGCTTTCATCTTTCTGCCTGTTCCATATGGTAAGGTAACATATGGTGATAGGTACTTAGAGATTGTAGTGATAATTTAATTCAAATAATTGTATTGAGGTTACACAATTACAGTTCATAAACATTATTCTATTATTTAGAAACAGTTTATGATCTTCTGACTGAGAAAATAATAGTCCAAAAACAGCCTGAAAAAAAGGGAATTGTTTCCTTTCTAATTTCAAAGTCAACACTTAATGCAGGTGACTATCACCTAACATTTGAAATGCTTCAGAGCAACGTTAGCCTAAGTTAAAAAATAAAACCTATTATTGAAGTTACCGTTAAGTCAGTAACATCGATTATAATTATTTACTGAAACATCTATTTCATTCAATTGTTATCCTTGCTGCCACATATTTCTCTACAAGGAGTAGATGTTACAGATCAGCTACTGATGATGTGGAAAATGTTCTCCTATTTACTAGAAATAATAAGTAAATGTCTTTCATAAATGGTTACCACTAATTAGGATAATAGCATCCTATTGATTTCATATTTTGGGCCTGTGCATTCTCGTATTAATAATGTGAAATGTTAAATGCATTGAATGTTTCACAAAAAATACAATTTAGGGTTATTATTTACAAAAAAAAAATCTTTATAGACGAGATAACACACATATAACAGTACTCCTGTATTCCCTGAAGGTAGGTTAGGTAGAGGTGCCCCCTATAGTACTTTCTCTCTGGGGTAGCTGTAGTAGAAGAGATAGTGTTAAAATTTTACTAAGTACATGTATTTATAGGATAAACAAAAAAACGCGAAGACAATTTACATACAAGCTTCACATAATATTACTGCCTTTGAATCACTCATTATACCACAAATTAATTTACACTTACACATAATATTTTTTTAACTAGGGCCTGGATTAAAATGTAATTAACCAAGAAATATGGAAAATAAGCAGATGCAATTTTATTAGTTTTTAGATGAAAATTTTGGATAAAACCTCAAGAATAGTAATATTATAAGTTACTTAGTATAATGACATGTGTATATTCTTAAATATTCATTCAATTTTCAGTCATTATAGACATAATGTGTAAACAGAAGTATAGATCATTTTCACAGTTCATATATGAGGATCCTAGTTCATTTGATATTATAATGGTTAAGACTTAATAGTTACATATGCACACAAAATAACATGTTATATTAAGCAGTGCATATAAAAACTCAATTTCATCCTGATGGTCTAGTTTTACTTGAAGAATATAATAAATGCATATTTAATTAACCTAAATATCCAATATCCAGGCCCTACTTAAAGCTAGGTTTGCACGTAGGGTCATCATCCAATCCAATAAGTTATCTACATTTCATTATATAATTATTAAGCAACATTACTGACCCGCATTTCGACTTGACAACAACCATTAGCTTATTTTCTCTAAAACTATGAATTGTGAGATAACTTAGTAATAATGATCCATAATTGAAACTTAAAAAATAATACATGATGACTATATTATATAATAAAAAGTAACAGAATTGCGCAGCTGTTGTAATTTTTATTATTTATTGCTGAACTTTTATTATTGGTTACAAAATTAAATGATGTTGATAGGCAATATGACTTTAACACATAGAGCATAATATGTAAAGTTTCAAAAATTCAGTTTATTTTTTTAGTTTCGTTTTGTGGATGGATGATGACCCGTGTTAACTGCTACTCATGCAATGCAAGTACTCTGTACTTGTTATTTTAATATTATGACAAAGATTTAAACTGCTTTTCACTTAATTAATTATTTCCATTATTTTATATTTCATGCATATGATAGGGCAAAAAAGAAAACCAAGTAGGTATATCTGCATTTGCTATTGTTGCTTGTTGATATTGTATGCTGATGTATTTTAAATTGTACCTATAACAAGCAATGCGAAACATTAAAGTAGAACATTACAAGCAATCAATAATCAGCCTGAGGCCAGTGGGGCCTTATAGTTTGTATTACAATACAGCTGTATTACAATACAACAATCAACTAATAATTGCTACGCTCTTTTATTAATCTCTACACTAAACTTACTGTTGACCATAAACTATGAATTTATTTTCATCTTATCAGTGATACGGAATCAAAGGATGAGCCTTATGCGTGGGAAGCTCGTGAGTTCCTCAGGAAACTAGTAGGTCGAGAAGTGATCTTCACTGCTGAAAAACCACCAAACTCAGCAACCAGAGAGTACGGCAGTGTATGGGCTGGCAAAGACCCCACTAAGGATGATAACCTGACCGAGATTCTCCTTGCCGAAGGCTTGGCAAAGGTCAGGGACGGTGGCAGAAACATACCGCAATTAAAAAGGCTGGTAGAGATCGAAGATGTGGCGAAGTCACAAAACAAAGGCATCTGGGGAACAGACCTTCAAGTAAGTTATCAAAATGCAACTTTTTAACTGAAAATATTCTCGAATTTTTGTTCCTTTTGCACCAGGCAACTTATGCTTGGTGTTAGTCCCTTCTGGAGAAAACTTGGATTGGGTCATCAAAAAAGGGAAAGGTTGTATACTAGGTCATTATGTGAAGATAATGTGACATTAAATAAAACTACTACAGTGGACTTGAGTATCATACATTACAAGTAGCCGCCAAACTTCTATGCCTCCAAATGTAGAAGTACGTAAAAAAAAATAAGTAAATATAGTAGGCGGACCAAAGAAAAAAATGTTAATTAATTCAAGGCGACAAAGTCCAACAAATATCATTACGGGACTTGCTTTACAGTAGAATCCCAATCTCAATTAAATAGAAGACTTCAAATGCAAATGGTACTTGAATTTGATAAGTTTAAATTATATTTTGTACTAGCTGTGCCCGCGACTTCGTTCGCGTGCATGACGGAAAACGTTTTAATTTTTTTACGCGGAACCCGAATGCTTTTTCTAAAATAAAAGTAGCCTAAGTTTCTCTTTATTACATCAGCTATCTGCCAGTGAATGCCCCCCGTCAAAATCGGTCCAGCCGTTTCAGAGATTAGCCGGAACAAACAGACAGACAGACATAAATTGTAAAAAATGTTATTTTGGTATAGGCACCGTGTATACATCGATATGCATTTAGTAAAAAGCGGTTATTTTAATATTACAAATTGACACTCCAATTTTATTATTCACAAAAAATATTTTTGTTTTGGAAGTTGGTGGCAAAAAAGTAAAATAATACAACACCAACTTTCAAAACTATTCTTTTTTTATACCAGATTAAAATTTTTTTTTTCCTTTTTCAAATTCTCACTTTTGAATTGCATCAAACAGGATCATATTCGAGACCTCAAGACTCCCGGGGAAAACCCTAAGGCGTTTGTCGCTAAATTCGGATATCAGCCGGTCAAAGCCATCATCGAGTATGTACGTGATGGTTCCACAGTCAGACTTTGCTTGCTGCCTGACTATTACCAGATCACACTCATGCTGTCAGGTATTCGAGTAAGTATTATGTAATTGAAATCCTTAGTACTCTACGGAACTACTTTGGTGGATTTACACAAAAGTTCAGGATAAGTTCCAGTTATGGATATGAACTTTATAATTATTATCAATTGCTTTTTAGTGCCCTGCAGTGAGACAAGATGGTGAATCTGAGCCTTACGCTGAAGAAGCTCGCTTCTTCCTCGAGTCCAAGCTGCTGCAAAAAGATGTGGAAGTCATTCTTGAGTCAGTTAACAATAACAATTATGTGGGAACTATCTTGCATCCACAAGGAAACATAGCTGAAGCTCTGTTAAGGCAGGGCTTTGCCAGATGCGTTGACTGGTCCTTGGCGGTCATGAAAGCTGGTTAGTATAGTTTAATTCCTATCAGTTCCTTAGATAGTTTCCAACAGGAAAGTCATATACATGTTGAAATTAGTGAAGCTGACGGTTTCACAAGAATAAAATGAATTAGTAATGCAAAATATACAATAAGTGAAATATAAAAAAAACACGAATAGTTTTTCCTATAGCTTGGACACCACCCTTGGAATATTTGGCACTTGAATCGAATGTTGAGTGCCAAATGCTAAGTACCATAGCAACACCAGTTAACATGACAGGTTCCTTGTTGCCACACTATTACAGACTCACTATTACCTTTTAGCTATTTCCATGACGAATAGGTACCTAACATATTATTGTGTTTCTTAATAATGATTTCACATTCTTCTTTCAATTTTAAGGCGCGGCCCCATTAAGGGCTGCTGAAAAATCCGCGAAAGAAGCCAGGCTCCGTATTTGGACCAACTACGTAAGCAATGCTCCCATAATCGCGGCCAAAGATAAGGACTTCAGCGCCACAGTCATGGAAGTGGTCAACGGAGACGCACTCGTCGTCAAGATGCCCAACAACACCCAGAAGAAAATATTCTTGGCTAGCATCAGACCACCGCGTGAAAAGTATGTTTTGCACGTTACCCAAACAATATTTAAAAGGGTTTAAAGATCCGTGGCCTACCTGTGCGCCATTTTGTTTTTTTTTTTTTTTTTTCAAAATGGCGGCCACCCATGAAGCCTATATCGATAGCTGACATCAACGCAAACTGATTTTTTTTCCGTTAATATATCAGAAACGTGACACTGTACAGAGTTTGGTCTTAGTATGTTTTCTGTTTGCACTGATGTCAGCTACCGATTTATATAGGTTTCATAAGTAGCCGCAAATTTGAAACAAAATCAAAATTTTGCACCAGTACGTATGCCAGGCTCCATATAAAAAGCTTCAATCCTCTTTCTCCTTATTAATACCATTTCATGCGCAGGAACAGCCCAGATGAGGAAGGCAAAAACTCGCCAAGACCAAAAGGCTTTAAACCCCTATATGATATTCCATGGATGTTCGAAGCGCGCGAATTTCTACGGAAAAAAGTAGTTGGCAAGAAAGTTAACATCACTGTTGATTACATTCAGCCTGCTAAAGATAACTTCCCCGAGAAAAACTGCTGTACTGTCATATCAGGAGGAGTGTAAGTATTCAACTCATTCTCGATGGTTATAAAATTCATTATCTAGTTCTAGCTAAGTAATAATATGCTTTTATTTACTATACAGAAATCTGGCGGAAGCTTTAGTCTCAAAGGGTTATGCCACTGTCGTTCGGTACAGAAATGATAACGATCAGAGAAGTTCCCACTATGATAAACTTTTGGAAGCTGAACTTAAGGCTCAGAAGGCTGGCATCGGCGTTCACGCTAAAAAAGACATTCCCACTCACCGCATCCAGGATACCAGTGGAGACTCTGCCAAGGCCAAGAAATTCTTCCCATTCCTGAAGAGAGCTCAAAAGACTGAAGCGACTGTAGAGTTTGTCGCCAGTGGATCTCGCATGAGAATATATATTCCGAAAGAATCCGTGTTGGTTACCTTCCTTCTTGCTGGCATCAACTGTCCAAGGGGATCGCGCCCAGCTATCGGAGGTGGTGGCGGCATGCAGAATGCGGAGCCCTACGGCGAAGAAGCCCTGCAGTTCACTAAGGAGAAGTGTCTGCAGCGTGACGTTGTCGTCACCATTGAAGAGATGGATAAGGCTGGCAACTTCATCGGTTGGTTGTGGAACGAAAACGAGAACTTGTCGGTGGCTTTGGTTGAACACGGACTTGCCACGATGCACCACACTGCCGAAACCTCGGAGTTTGCTCGGCAGATTAAGACCGCTGAAGAAAATGCCATGAAGAAACGTGTTGGATTATGGAAAAACTTTGTTGAAGTTGAGAAAGAAACTGAGAAAGAAAGGAATGCCCCTATTCAAGATCGTACTGTAAAGTACGAGAAAGTTTTGATCACCGAATTGACGCCTGAAGGCACCTTCTATGCTCAGAATGTTGAATTGGGCGGTAAGCTCGAAAATTTAATGGAGAGAATCCATCAAGAATTTAAGAACAATGCTCCTCTTCCTGGATCTTACATTCCCAGAAGAGGCCAAATATGTGCAGCTCGTTTCACGATGGACGATCAATGGTACCGGGCTAAGGTTGAAAAAATTTCCGATGATAAAATGGCCCATATTTTCTACATTGATTATGGAAACCGTGAGGTGAGTAGAATGAGGTGGAGACTCGTAACTTAATTAATTACAAGCAAAATCATTATTCTACAGGCAGCCCTTTTTTTTTATTTGGATGGGAAATCATCTAATGACTCCTCCCGCTCTGGGTGGAGCGGAAGGGTGTCAGACTGACTAAAACCCACCCGTGTTCCTTCCTTAGCCCTTTATGTTCCGGGGCAGCGGTAACCCTTTCGGACGATCCCGCTACCCCGGCAGGCTTCGGCCCTGACGGGCCCCTTCCTTAATGCTGACATCTCTGAGGCGCGCGTGGAACACATACGCGCCGTCCGGCATACAGGCAGCCCTGGATCTACGATTTTTTCGAACCGGGGCAAAACCTTGATAGTAGTCCCAGTAAATTAAAATATTCCACTGACTGTAGTCCCAGTAAATTAAAATATTCCACTGACTGTAGTCCCAGTAAATTAAAATATTCCACTAACTGGTTTCTATAATCTATAGTCATAAAACTTGCATCAAAAACGTAGAATTTATTGAATTACAAATTTCAATGTAATAGTGTTATGTTCAGAGGTATATATATGGTGGATATGTTTAAACTAATAAAAAACTACCCATAAAAAATATACCTCGAATATGTAATTATTTCTTACCTGTAATTCTTGCAAATTGTTGATTTCCACTACGATAATATATGATTTCACTAATAAATTACTTATTATATTATTAACGCTGATTACTCGCAAACGCAATCAACCACATAAACAAACAGTGTTGTCGCTTGACGTTCGACTGTTTGAATTTGTTCGGCTCGGCTCGTATAGATGAGACGGGGATTCCCTTGACAGAAAGATCACGGACACTACACACGCGTTCAAAAATTTACTTGATCTGTTAAGATGCGTTCATAAATCAGTTGATATGTGTTCAAAAACTAACCGGGAGTATGGAAATAGAAAAGTTGGTTTTTCAAACATTATTATTATATTAAGATTCGATTACTTCATAAAAATCGTATGAGATTGTAGGAAAAGAGGCTTCATTTGTTCGATATTTCGAATTCTTGTCTCAAGGATTTGGCGCTCCCATGAAACTGCCGCCCGTGGCAAGTGCCCCGGTTTGCCCCGACTTAGATCCGGGGCTGAATACAGGCAGGCTGAGCAGTAGACTTGTAGTTTAATGATATTCTCCACAGTGTCTGAAGTAGCTGCGCGATGCGGGAAGGGTGACAGTTATGTCAAGGTGCACACGGGATAGTTTTTACAAGATTTTTTCGACTATAGCCAATAACAATACCTAGCTATAAGTAGGTATTGACCAAAGTCAATCGTATTGTCATCTATACCATATTATGTATATTTGCATTCTATCATTTTCTAAATTGAAAACCCATAATTGGTAACTTTCACATAATTCATATCCAAACGTTAGCATCGGAACCCTTATCTTCTTTCAAAGATTGTCTGAGTTTATTGTTTGTGGGAATTTATTTAATAAACATCATAAGACTACTTCATTTCGTTTAGTTGTAATCGGAGGACTCATTTGAGTGAATCCAATCTCTTGTGCGTTTTACTCAAACCGGCCGTAAAACAAAACGTGTTGAACCCCATTAAACGGGCGCCTGACTGAACTGAGCTATCGCGTTACGTCACCTTTCTCGCACCGCACTTTTACGTCAGGAACTGTCTCAGTTAAACGGTAGCCCTATAAAATCATCATTACCCTTCTGGCCTTACCCCAATTTAATAATACAATACAATTGTAATACGACTTTTGACTTGAGAAAACCTTATAACTTAAGAGACGTTTCATATGTGGTCGCGATCCTAGGGATTGAGGGAACAACGAAGAGGAGGATTACAAAGTTTTCATCCATCCATCCATAATCTTCGCCGCTGCGCCATTTTTTTACGTCTTTTTGTGCTTTATTCGAATTACAAAAAACCAGTGTGTTCAACATCTTTTATCTTTATAAAATTTTCTTGGTAATTTTATCAAGATAACTTACATAATTCTGTTTCATTCATCCACAATCGTACGTTGCTCAAATATTAATATGTTGATAATATAACGTAGGTTGTGAACGTGACGCGATTGGCTTTGCTGCCGGCCGGCACGGAGACGGAGCCTGCGTACGCCAGCGAGTTCTCGCTGTGCTGCGTGAAGTTCCCGTCTGATCCGGACGACCGGTCCGAAGCCGTCGCCGCCTTCTCCGCCGACGTGCTCAACAGGAAGCTACTGCTCAACATTGAGACTCGCGGCTCCCCGCCCGCAGTCACCCTCGTCGATCCTAACACCAACGTCGATGTTGCCAAGGTATAATATTTTTTTATTTTGTACCTTGTTATTTCTCATTAAAATTTCTTCCATCATACACAATACCATACATAGTGACGACTTCGTATAACATGAGCAACTTTAGTAAGTATACTTAGTAAGTAGGTTTCACAGTCAGTAATTGTTGCCTGCAGCTTGAGCTTCTTGTTTTGTTTTGTAGGAAGGAGTCCCTTATTTGCATGAAGTATTTTTAATGTACAGACGCCAGCACATCAACCTACACCTAACTGTCAAATTTTCCCAATCAACATTGAACCTTATGCTTTAGCGATAAAGTTGAAAATCTATTACAGAAATCTGACAGATTGTAGTAGGTTGATGTGCTGGCGTCTGTACTAGTAAATTGAAAGGAAAGAGTTGTCTTCTCCATTAAGTATTTCTGTCAACGCTCGAATTGCTCAATGTTTAAAACAATTGTACCGAATGATCGTAAATCTACAATACAGCAATTAAGCTAATCGATACTGTTTGTATTTAGAACCTTATCAAAGAGGGCTTGGTGCTGATGGAGTATCTGCGTGACCACCGTCTGGCGACGCTGGTGGCGGAGTACCGCGCGGCGCAGGAGCACGCCAAGAGCTCGCGCCTCAACTTGTGGCGGCACGGAGACATCACCGACGACGACGCCGTCGAGTTCGGTGCGCGTCGCTAGCGCAACGCCCCCGACTCGCCCACGCACGAGCTCCACTGTGGCACATGCACAGCCATACACATCCAAACTGTCATATACAGTATCATATACCCCTTTCTGTAAATGATTATAAACCATTTAACCGATTTCTAATACGTAATTTTGAGTATCTGGTTGTCTTATTCCTTCTTAGACAATTTAACCTATGGGCCCGCCTCAAAATGTTGTACCCCTCTGTCAAGGTAATGGATTTGAAAATCCAAAACGTTAAAAACCGTTTAAGAATCGACTTTATCATAGTCATAATCGTTTTTGCTGAGTAATGCACTTCGTGAAAAATGTTAACGTATGCAAGATAATGTAAAATCCTACTTAATAATATTATAAATGTGAAAGTTTGTGAAGATGTTTGGATGGTTGTTATTCAATCACGCGTAAACCGTTGAACAGATTTGGATGAAAATTGGCACATAGATAGACCATTTCCTGGATTGACACATAGGATACTTTTTAATAATACAACTTTAATTATAATCAGTCTGAACAGAAATGTGGATAAAAATAAACAATATTTTAATTAAAAAGCTATTAGACCCAAGTGATATGATTGTCATTACAACCACTAGGTAATAAATTGTCTGTATATAATGTCAAATAATAAAAAGATTATGTCAAAGAAGTATGTAAAAAATAAACATCGTAATTTGGGAGCAGCTAATAGTCATTTACGTAGTTATGCCGTTAATGAGGTGCCAGGGAAGCCACATGTGCAGAAAGAATTATTGCCAAACTACCTTGTTTTCAACATGGTCTTCAATCTTTTTGACATAATAGTATTTAATAAGGGCACATTTGATAAGAGTTTTGAACTTTCCATAGCTAAGTTCTGTAACCGTCTTTGGCAACTTATTATAAAAGCGGATGCTGTTTATAAGAAATGACTAGCTAGTTGCTAGTTTTAGTTAGTCTAAATGGTATCACAATTTCATTTTTACTATGTGTAATATTATGGAAATCGCTTCTTATTTTGAAAACTCAAGTTTTTGCGAACATACAAAATACTTTCTAAGATATAAAGAGAAGGCAGTTAGTTATCAATTTCTTTGATTTTGTTTCTAAGAGACTCGCGAGGACCCATTTTATAGATTGCGCGGATTGCCTTCTTTTGTAAAATGAAAATTGAATCTACGTCAGCTGCCAATCCAGAACACCCACCTCACCTGAAATCGTGAAAAAAAATCAGCTGTTCCCTACATTTATGTTCGCATAACTCGCCAAAATGTAGGGAACGGCTGTTTTTTTTCGCGATTTCATGTGTGGTCCCATAGTAAAAGTTGTTCATAATGATGAGTACAATGACCCCTTAAGAGGAAAACGGTGATTAATTTCACCCTGTATTGGAACTCGTAAAGGGTATCGTATTGTCTGACATAGTTGGGAAAAGGCTGGCAAAGAAAGAATCATATATGAGTGCACTTTGTTAGGTTTATAATTTATCCTTTATTTCCTCAAGGAATCTATCGATAAAGGAAGGAATGTAAAATATTGATAATGATGTTTTTGAGTAAGTTGGCAGTGTGATTGGCAGCAATGTCAACCCCACTAAGACAGATTTTTTTGTCCATTGGTTAAAAGGTCTAAGTATTCCTTGTGTACTTATTTCCTTAGGAAAAACCCCTTTTATATTCTATACTTTTTAGAAATCGTGAAAATAATAAAATGGTATAATCAAACAAAAGTATTGACGTAAACGTCAACTTGTGTAATAGCATGTATGTGCAGCGGTGCAATGTGGGTGTGAATCGGACATTCAATCAAATGAACACTTCACGTAACATGATACTCGTGGCATTATATGCCTCTTGTATTTACAAAATAAACTATTATTAAAATAATAACTTTCAGGTTCTAAGCGACATAATTATTATTATACACACATGAATTTTAAACTATACAATTAATTCAATTAATTATTATGTGACAAGAAAATATTAATTTGTCATAAAAGCAAATTGTTGATTTATTTACTTTTTTTTTAATTTTGTATATCTGAAAATAAAATTAACATTATATTTCGTTGTTAATTTAATTATTTATTTTACACGACAACATTATGAATTTTATCTAGACCTGTGCTTTCTATCGTTGTGATTTTCCATTTCTCTTTACATTTCTATTTTACATTTTATAAGTACCTATATTTATAATTGAATGATGTATAGCTGATATTCTTCAAAATGTAGCTAGTGAGGATTCTAATTATGCATGTTCGAAAATGAGTTGTTTCTTTTGTATCTTTATTTAATTAATGGATAATTGTACGAGTGTTCTATTTCGATAAACTTTTAGCTTCGTATATATTTCATATTGTGTAAACCTACCTTCTCGACATTACAAGGTAGGTATATATTATTCATAACAGTACGTGGAATGTTAACTTCGTATATTAAAATAAAATATTTTAGGAATTAATTGTTGTTTTAATTTCGCTCAATTAAAAATCAACTGACTTGCGTTAGTCTCGCGAAAACTCGAAAATAGCTGGACCGATTGTGATGAAACTTGGTAAGTTGCTGAGTGCGCCAGGGACATCGACGAACAACCTGTTACCATGGATTCCGTACCTACTTACTGCATTTAAATCTGTCGTAAAATACTACTACAAAGTAATCATCATAATCAGCCTGTATTGTGTTCCCACTGTTGGGACACAGGCCTCCTCTCTTCAAGAGGGAGTGGGCTATATAATTATAATCTACCACGCAGGCATAGTGCGGCTTGTTAGATGTCACATGTCTTCGAATGTTTGGTTCAAGGATATGCCGGTTTCCTCACGATGTTTTTCTTCACCGTTTTGAGAGCAGCAGTGATGAAATAATTTACACAAAGTAAAACGCCTGTCTGGGTGCGAACCTACGCCGTTACCACTGGGCCACCACTGCAATGCTCTAACAAAGAGAGGAAGTCGGTGTCTTATTAATTGCCACGAAGTGAATAACTATGGTCAACGTAAAACAGCGCTGCAATTTGCAAAAAACGTTACTTAGAACGATATTTAGAATTTCTAATTTTGAAAGGAATAAGACCCAGTTCTCTTAGCAAAAAAAAACTGACGCACTTGAATCCTTCTATCAGTCACACAAGCGTTCACTTGAACGCGCGTTGAAGCACGCTTCGATTATTAGACGATGTTCGTATACCATAGGCACCTACCGTTCAATGTACAGTGCACACGTCGGATTTTTGCTACGGGAAAGAATTAGCCTACAAGTTGAAATAAAACCAAGAGGTAGGTATTATAAAATATAATTTAAGTATTAAAATAAGAGCATATTTAATTTGTTACAAGTAACGCATCTAACGCGTCTATGCAACTCTGTCAATTAAAACATTGCATTACACAAACATTTATGAAACAAAATGCTAACTATTTTATCAAATAAGATTTTGGCACCATAACAGCCAAATATTTTAAGCAGCTAAACATTTAACAGTGAAGACCAATGTCATGTACTTAGATATAAGAAGTACATAGATGTAATTATTATTTCATTTCCATCATACAGGTATTGTACTTTGTATTAAATAATACATTGCTTGTCATCGAGCGAAACATTTTTTCAAGAAAAGGCAATACAAACTTACTCTTAGGCAACATTAGACTATCACCTTTAACTGCGTTAATTGCTTATTGCTTTAGGTAATTGGCGTTTAATTGAGTTTAAATTACAATTAAATGGAATATGTTGGTAGGTACATAATACCTATCGTAAGTGATATACATTTCAGACAAGTACCTAAGTAGGAAATTATAAAAAAACATGGTAGCTAAGCGCTTCGGCAATGCCGCAATAGGTACCTACCTACCTGCGTTGTCGATTGACTACTTCTGCGATTTCTATGAGTCTCATGTGGTTAGGGTGCTAGTGCCGAAAACAGCATTTTAGTATTTAGGTACCTACTTACAAAATATATTTTTAATGTATACAGTATGTTAATTAACAGAGGGCGTTCCCGTTAACCCGCAATAGTATAGCATCCATACATTGCTAAAAAAAATATTACCATTCGAAAATAAAATGTTTTTATATTTTTTTAAATTAAAATACTCAAAAAGAAACACTGTACACGCGTAGGTACTTGAAGGACGGCAACGTCGCAATTTATTTATGAATGACGGGCCGCGTGTGCGGCGATCTTTTACGTATCAATTTAACATTTTTAATGAATATTTTAATATATAAAAAAAAACATTTTAATTTCGAATTGTAATATTTTTTTAGCATGTATGGATGCTATACTATTGCGGGTTAACGGGAACGCCCTCTGTTAGTTAACATACTGTATAGATACTGACTGACTTGTCTTATGCTAACAAGCTGCGTAGTAACAAATACAATTTGAAGTCGAGTGGCATCATGTTTATAAAGATGTAAGCAAACCTGCCATTTGTTCCCAACGAGTAACACCCTCAAATGTCACACTGTTACTCGATGGGATTTTTTTCTGAAAAAATTCCCAACCGGTCACACTACCAGTCACGGGAACTCGCAATTTTCTCTTTCTAGCTCTTTTTTTTCTATTTGCGCAAGTCGTTTCTGGCACTCGCCGGCCGCTGCCGCGGCACCGCTCGCTTCGCTCGCTCGGCTCGTGCGTAGAGGGGTCTCAGTTTTAACCTAACCTAACCGATTGTTCCCAACGAGTCACACTGTGACATGTTACAGTGTGACTGGTTGGGAACACACCAAACCTGCCTACCTAGATAACCTAGCTAACAGGTGGTTTGTGCCCCATGTCCACATGAGAAAGTTAAAGAGGAAATTACATGGATGGAAGTGGGAGTACGGTTTCCGTCTGCAATCGTCGTTGTATTTATATGGCCTCTCAAGCTCCGCTAATGACATATAATTGATTTTCGATTGTATCGTACTACATAGGGTACGCGCGGAGCTTAGTGCGTGTCTGGACCCGGATCACTGGTGGATGCAATGCTGGATGGGTATAGCGTGCAATCCTTTCGAGTAACACGAAAACAAACCACAGGGCACGGAGACACCACGCCGGCCGCTGCTAGAGGCGGAACAGTGTGAATATCAAGATGACGGGTGTACGTCAACACTTTTCATACAAACCAAGCGTGTCACCGTTTACTTGCACTAGGTACGACACAAATGACGTATAGAACCGTGAATTTTATTAGTACTTACCTACTGCCGTGTTTAGACTTCAGACTATTATGCGTTTGTTGCAAGATACACTCGCATTGTGTTTATCTAAATAAATGTCAAGCGGACTCGAGGATTTGCGGTATGGAACCGCACCCGCACTAATGGGTGTGACAGACATATTATTCGTTTCCCTTTAACGGCCTGGCCGCGGGACATTTGCTGCAGCGAAAATCGCGTGGTGCGAACGGCGAAACGTCTTGCGACTAAAACAAATGTAAGGTATAGAAATCTACTAGCCTTGCCATGCGTAAGCGGCGACCGGCGAAGTTTGTCGAGCGACTGGCGGCGCGGCGGGCGATAGAAACAAATGTATGAAACAGGGGGCATGCCACAGTGTCGAGCTTGGTCGAGCGGCAAACGCGGCGAATAGTGTAAACAACCAAAACAGTTTAATTGTACTCGCCGCGATGAATACCGAAACTTTTTTTGCAGAAATATTAGCTAGACCAGATATTTGGAAGTCTGGCCATCCACAACATAAATACAAACGTGTAGTGAAGAGATTGTGGGAAGAAATAAAAATAGAATTTCCAGATTGTAAAGGTGGGTAGTATTTTTTTTAAAGTAATACCCTCCAAACAATGTCGAGACAACTTTGATAAAGACATCCCGCTCTTGGTCTATACTGGTCGCGGCCGCGGCTGCAAACGCAACTGCCTGTGGCCGTGCTTAACTGCGAAGCGTAGATTGCCGCGCCGCCACTGTCGCCAGACGCACCGCCGCCGGTCGCGACGCCCTGTCTCGTGGCCAGCGGCGGGTTAAACTGTATCATCTAGGTAATACAACTATCTAAATATTGTAGGGTTTTGTGGCTTTTCTTGTTATTCTATGCAATACCTATTAAAATTGTGGCTTATACTCATTAGGCTCTACGGTAATATTATCAGTGACGCGGAGCTTAAAATCCGCGTAATAAATCGCCGCCAGAAACAACGAGTCAACAGCAGCAGAGCTCGGCGACCACAGTATAATAAAACGGCAGGTAAAGTCTATTCAAACTTATGTTTCAAATTAATATTATTTTAAGTTAAACAAAATATATCAACTTTATTTTAATGGTAATTAAGTTTATTTCAGAGTGACTAGCACTATTGAAAAATTTATTAAAATGTTTGAAGTTCTAGCGTAAACTGAACTTTATTGTGTAGGATGTGTACTTGTGTAGTTATTTTTCCATAAACTCATATGTGTTTACATTTTTATGTTCATTCAGAAGCGCTCCTTGTATCATCTTAATCTTATTAAGTTGTACTGATATTATAACAAAGTAAAGATATTTGTATGTTTCTAAAAAATCTCTGAAATTACTGATAAGATTACAAAAGTTCTTTTACTGATAGACAATTACACTTTTCTGATAGGTATGTGCTTTTTATGCCAGCAAAATGCACAGGTACTCTGGGAATCTCCATGCGAATAAGCTGCGGGATGCAGGTAGTTTCATATTTTTAGTTGTGATTAATTTTGAACCGTCTGTTTGTTCTAATTAGGTTATACACAAAGGGCGCCAACGGGGCCCTATTACCTACTAAGGTTCCGCTGTACGTCCGTTTGTCACAGGGAACATATATATATATATATCTTTGAACCGTAATAGGTATGACAATTGACATTTTCACAGAGATAAAAATAAAATAAAGTTCAAAATTTAAAGGGAGTCCCCATACAAGAAACGTCAAAGAAATATGTAGAACCCTTCGTGCCGACTCACACTTAGCCACTTTTTTAAATCACTAACAGTACAATAACCAACCTGAATTTCAAAGTGGCAACCGCTTCAAGTATTTACAATGTACAGACGCCAGCACATCAACCTACTACAATCTGTCAGATTTCTTTAATGGATTTTCAACTTTATTGCTAAAGCATAAGGTTCAAGATTAATTGGGAAAATTTGACAGTTTGGGGTAGGTTGATGTGCTGGCGTCTGTATCTATCCATCTACCTAACCCATCGTTGCCATCTGCTAGAAGTACAATTGACTCTGTTACTTCTGACAGTGTAATTTGGTTTATGAAGGACGGATGAGTGCAAATAGCTACAAAACCCTAAGGCTGCTGCAGTAAGAAAACAATTAACGGCTGAAAATTTCCACTTAGTACCTAGGAGTACCTACTTACTGAATGGAAACGTGTTGTGAGCGTTATTGGGCTTACTATCCCAATCATGTTTTGAAAGGAACCTTCCCATCACTCGCAAACTATGCGACAAAAGCTGCGTAACGCTCTAACTATCAGTATCAGCCAATAATTGTGGACTTAGTGCGGACGCAGGGCGAAACAGACTGGACGAGCAGCATCGTCCTGCGAGCAAAACACCGCACCGCACATGGTTCAAAATAATTTATCAACATTACAATATTTTTAGCATGACACTTGTCAAATATTGACCAGCTCTAAGAGAAAGAAAAGAAAGAAAGAAAATACGTTTATTTGCGGTGAACATGACGCAAAAATACACATGACACAAAAGTAAAATAAAAAATAAAAAAGAAGATAAGAGCGAGGTCCTCAGGGACTAAACACCCTAATTTTGTGAAAACCAGGTTCGCGCGTTTTTCCCGCTGCGGTTTTTTTTCGCACGCTGGATTTTCAACGCACTGCTTAGCGCTGAGAGTTGATAATGCAACAGTGTTTTTTTACGCCCCCGTCATAACAAGGTAACCATTCAATCTAGTCCCTCCGCCCCCTCCCCGTTTTTGGAAACCGCCGTCTAAATGACATCATAACGGGCTGCATTCTATGTACGAGTATGTCACATGAGTAAATAGTCCGAACGCTTAAAAGTTTAAATTAAATAAATACATATATCGCTCATTTGGAGAAACATCGACGTAACTGCTACTTTTTCTTTTTTTAAGTCTGCTTTCCTAACGTAAATACGCTTTCTTAGTGCTTTGTCATATTTAACTAATTTTTTGGGAAAAAATACATTTACGTCGATGTTTCTCCAAATGAGCGATATATGATAACATGCCGTTCTCCTGCTAAGTGTACACTAAAGCTTTGTATCGTATTGATATCAACATAGTAATTGCTTTGACTATAAAAATATGTTAATTCTATAACGAATTGATATAACTAAATCTCCTCACACACTAAGGCAGTTCTTAGTTAAAACATTGCTTATAAATACTGGTGACATAACAAAATCAGTCGAACACATGGCAATGAGTATGTAAATATGTTAAAGACCAGGAGAACACAAGAAAATTTGGGGACCCTCGCGACACGTCACCCCACACGCCTCCCGCACTACGCCGCTACCTCAGGCACCGTCTCAGTTAGGAGGTAGACCTGTATATTCATAAATGCACCATCAAGTATTAAGATGATCTCAAGACAAAGGTGTCACGGAGTTATCTTGCTTCATCAGCTTCACACATTAGCTTCACTACATTAGTACTGGAAATCTCCTTCATCACTGGCCAGTTCATGCGCAAAAAGCTTAAAAAACGAAACCAATCTAAATTTGTTCTAAAACGTTTAAAACGAACCGCCAGTGAAGCAGTTGTACTTACTGCTTATCACGGATAATTGTTTCTTCGTTACTCAGGTATGGTCTTATACACTACTAGCTTCTGCCCGATCCACCCCGTCGCATCGCATCGCCTGCCTGCGCTATTACTTCGTTTTCGTTTAGCGTTCTTTCTGACTTTTCCATTTGCGCGGCTTATGCCCGTTTTCACCATCGTTCCCTCAAACACTCCTTAACTAAGAGTCTCTTAACATAAGAGACTCCTTAAAATCAGCCCCTTACCCATATGTTTTAGGACCATAAGTGTCCCTTAGGTGATGGTGAAAACGAAACTAACACTGTCTCCCTAAATTTAAGGAACGATGGTGAAAACGGGCATTAGTGTCCTAGCGTGATGATAAATAGCCTAAGTACGAGTAGGTATAGCCTTCCTCGAGAATCGGGCTATTAAATTCAAAATAATTTTTCAAATCCTACAAGTAGTTCCAAAGATTAGCTAGCGCGTTTAAACCAACAAACAAACTCTTTAGCTTTATTATTAGCTAGCTTTTGCCCGCGACTTCGTTCGCGTGGAATAGTGACTTCCGGCAGATTTTTCGATCCCAACGCCATCTATCGAGCATAGTGACAACTCGGATTATTTATCTATACTCCGTTCGGGCATTTTCTTTGTACTAAAAGTTTTATTATATTGATATTATTTTTTTCATACCTTTTTACTATTTATTTACTTTTTTCCGATGAATTAAAACAATAACATGAACCGAACTCGTGTAACGATCGACACCATTGCGAGATCACCAACTCGACATATATAAGTACTAATAGAATTATCTATACTCCGTTAGAGCATTTTCTTTGTACTAAAAGTTGTATTATATTATATTTTCATACCTTTTTACTATTTATTTACATTTTTCCGATGAATTTTCAGTACTGAATTGATGCCGACTCTTGACCAATAGATGGCGCTGTATGTCCGGAATAAATATTTTTTATTTTATTTTTTGTAATAAAAACTATCCTATGTCCTTTCTCAAGTTCCAAACTATGTCTGTACCAAATTTCACACAAATCGGTTCAGTAGTTTAGGCGTGAAGCAAAGACAGACAGACAGACAGACAGAAAGACAGACAGACAGAGTTACTTTCGCATTTATAATATTAGTTTGGATAGTTTGGATAGATAGATTCGTATTGTACTCTGGGGTAACTACCAACATAAATGAAGCCTTTATGGTGCAGAAGAAATGCATAAGAGCAATCTGCGCTGTAATAAGGAGTATCAATTACAAAAAAAAAAGTAAGTATCCTGTTATTATTGATTTTTAAAAAGAATTAATTTGGTATATGTTTTTCGAATTATATTCTTAGGGTCTTGATTGTTCAATGTAAAAAATTATAAACGAGCGTCTACATATTTTTGAATCCGAACCGATCGGTCCCAGCAGAGGTGCCTGACGACATAAAAATCCCGGAACATACATAAAAAAATACCGACTGATTTTGAAGTCGGTTAAAAGTAGATAGGTATTTTACTACAGTATGTGAATTGAATAAAAATTATGTTCATTTTAATTTTATTGTTTTCTATATCAACTTTCAGATATTAAAGGTAACAGCACTATTTTTTACGATAAACCTACAAAGGGAAATAATGGGATAGAAGCATTAGAATTGTCTAATACAAGAACGAGATTTTTCCAAAAGACATCAACACGTGACACAAAACTGTGCTCGTTTACCCAGCCACCATTTTAAATAGACCCCTGCGGTGGACTCATATCAAAAATAATTTATCGTATTTTTTACTTACCGATAAAAAGTTATGACATCCTTATTATAACTAGATGTCTTGGAATGTTTCCCACACCACTTCACCGCGCATGAAGGCATTTTGATGCGTTATAATAGCATACAAAGTTATAAAAAATTGTATTAATTTAGCGTGCACACAGGTATTACACTTGGACACAACTCAAACGGTTACTAGCACCGTAGCCTGTACATAGGCGACAAAATACTAATAGCTTTCGAGCGTCGGGGCACTGTATGCGGAGTCAAGTGGTTATATTATAGTCTTTGGTTTACGCACACCCTTACGTTGAGATAGGCCACCGTGACCGAATTCGGTCGGGAGGCTATTATTATTATCTGCATGTCGTAGTGTCTAATTCTGATCGTTGTATCTTCTTTTTGTAGCATCATCTTAAATTAGTACCTTCGTGTAGTAATATCTTCCTGTCGTAGTATCTTCTTGTTGTACTAGTATCTTTTTGTGGTACTATCTTCTTGTAGTCGTAGTATCTCTCTCAAATTCGGATATATAGACTAATCTTTGTTTTCTTTAGATATGGGAACGAATTGTTAGGTTTCCCCCGCGGGCTTTTCGCGCGGATATACTGCACACTTGTGTTTTGTTTGTGAAAACTTAATCATTTAGGCTCAGTTCACACCGCGACGCGACGCGGCGCGCAGTTTTCAAGATAGCAATACAATTATAGACCTTATTTACTACACAAAAAGGTACACAATTCAGTGAGGTGGTACATGAAGGTTCCGGTGGTGTAAGAGATTGCCAGTAAATACTGAAATAATAATTAAGGAGGATCACTTCGTCACGAAGGTAACAATCCAATTCCTGGGCGATATCGCTATTCTAAGGTTAGTGTCATGGATGGACTGCACCATTCACGGTCTGACCGCAGTAATTGAAGTTGCAGATCGATACACCCGTGTGGATTTTTATTTAGTTTTTGTAGGATCGCTATCCACATCCAAATAAACCTAGACACAACGTTGTTATATTTTTAATGCCTAATAAAGTCAATACCTAGATGGTCTTCAAACTCGATGATACTTTAGATATTTTAGTCGCGGATTCTTGCCCTTAATACTGTTGATATACCTACACTTACACATTTTGTGCGAAGTTATAAAATATTTCACAATATATTTCGTATTTAAATAATGCTGTGGTTTTATATTTGTTATTAAATGATGAAGGTATCATCACAATCACTCATTTGCATCGCCATTTTGTACGTTAGAAAACTCGAAAATATTATCTACATATTAAGCTACGGGAATTTAAAAACCTATTAAAATATGTTTCTATATAAAATTTGTAAAATTATAATGACATACTATAATATTTTATCTAACTATAACTATAAAAAATAACAATATATACTATACTGTATGTACTATAGTATGTCTAGTGGAATTTGTATCGTTATCGAAGAATGGACCTATTTCGTCAGGTAACGGCGGAACATTCACCAAGAATTGTTGTACGGACGTGTAGTAGTCTCTGCAGGTCCAAGTGTCGTCATGTCCGCCGCCAGCCATCACCACCAACTTCTTGCAGAGAGCTCCGCAGCGCATGTACAGCTCTTTGGCCATCGCCGGTGGGACCAGAGCATCATTAGAACCACATAACACCAGAGTAGGCGTCATCACGTGCCCCATTTTCTTCAATGACATGTACTAAAAAGACAAGAATTGTTCTATATTTTACTACAAAATTAACTAATGAAAAAAATATTACCGGAATGTCAGCAATCAATCTGACTGCCAAACTTTGTTTGATGCCAATCAAACAAAGTTTGGCAGTCAGATTGAGGATGACTGACTACATTCTGTAGTGAAACAACAGGCAACTGAGGCAACAGCAGGCAACAGCTAGTCATAATGTAAATCAGTAAACACAAACCTTGTTCTTATGACAGAATTGTGGGAGCCAGTTCAAACACTTCCATTTTAGTATAACGTGTGCCATGTCAGGTATGCTAGTAAAGGTATTTTCTACTACCAACGCCCATATTTTGTTCCTATACTCAAGCCTTGAGGCTAAGTCAATTGCTATAGCTCCACCTGGAAAATATAGACTATTTTTGCAAAATTGGTAAAGACATAATACAAGTTAAATAACCTAGTTCACTTTTGAGTTCTTAAAGAATGAAAGCCGTTTAAGAGAAGTTCAGTGACTACGGACGTACATGGAAATAATCTGACAATGTTTTATGTGGGGTCAACAACCGCTTGTAGTGTTGTTACTTGCAGTATGAGTACAGAAAATCTGTTTTCTTTTAACTGGGTTTTACACTGATACTTCATGTGAATACACTAACAGCGCGCCCATTAAAAAAAAATCATCAAATTAACTTCTTTTTTGTTTTATCGTGTTTAGATATCGATATCCACCACGTAAGCAGAGTTTTGCTAGCTAATTTAATTTGACCCTATATATAAAGAAGGATTATATAAATCTAAATTCTAAAGTAACTCCTTTTCACTCCGTAACGGCTTGGCGGATTTGGATGAAAGGCGCACACGGATGGACCATGACCTGGGTTAGGACATAATATGATACTTTTATCCCGGTAGTACCTATGTTATCGTGGGATAATTTCCAACCCCCGCGCGGGTGAAGCCGCGATCAAAAGCTATTATATTATGTGACTTCAATATAAATCAAAGACAATGCTAAGATGCTGCTGTTAACCTGGCTGGGCGAGCGTTGAAGTCTGACATTCTCTAGGTCATCAATATTGTCTATTAATTAGGATGTCGAAGCACATGGCTGATTTTCCATGAAAAATATCGATATTCAACCACATGAAAGCCGTAATTCTCTGGCACAAATTAACGATACCGCGGGAAATCAACGCAAGATTGGCGGGTTTAGTTAAGGAATTTTCGTGGTTTCATAGTAAGGAATCGTTAAGTGGTCACAGTGAATTAGGGCCCTGGTCAGACTGGACGCCGTGCCCAACCTTGTTGGACAAGGAGGATGATAACTCTGAAATGAACAAAGGTTTATCTAGCTGTGAGTACTTTACCTAATGATCTACCAAACACCATGATTTTACTGACATCTATGTCAGTTCTCTGCATGATGTACTCGAGAGCAGATTGTGCATCAACATATAGGCCTCTTTCAGACGGAGTTCCTTCTGACAAACCATAACCCCTGTACTCCACCATGAGGATATTAATGTTCAGCTTGTGGTAGAAACCAGATACATTTGACAGTCTGTAAATATAAACATTAATGTTTTATAATTAAGTATTACTTTTGTGTCTGTTTCAAATATGGCAGTGTTTTGGAATTATTGACTTTCCATATCATGAATAGAATGAACCTCACAAACAACGAAATCATTTTACACCAGCATCATAATCTTTGCTTTCCATATAAAATTAGGCGTTAGGCTAATCTAAACTCAACGTAAAACCACTTAGCATAAGATTGGACAATAAATACAATTTAATTGACTTTAACATACACGGGCTTGGAACACCAAATGGATATTTAATTCAGAAGTAAGTGCAAACTCACCTTTGGCCCATGTTACCAGCATTACCATGGAAAAATACCATGGTAGGTTTATGATTGCTATTCACAGTTTGTTTTATAAGGAACAAGTGAATTTTGAAGCCATCTTTGTTATTAATTTTAATACTTTCATATGGGAGTTTGTAGTTGCTGGGCTGAAGAACAAACACCCTAGAGTCGGGTGGGTCGTTGGGATAGTACAGCAGTAGATCTTGAGCACTGTACAGAATTCCTGTGGACAAACATTGGATCAGTAAATAAAAAATATTTGCATGTTGTATCAACAATGAACAATAACGTGGAGATGTTATTATCAAAACTCGGAAAAAAGTTGAATGAACAAACTTTAGCCATAACAAACTTTGTAACAGAAAATATATTGGAAGGAATACCTTACTTTTACAGGAAGTACAGAAAGCCATAGTGTCACTAAAATTAGATAAAGCTCCAGGACCCGACAATGAAAAGAGCTGATAAGAGGCACAGCAGACGAAAAATAAGTCCAATTACATAGCTTGATTAAAGCTATGTAATGACATCCTAACCTGAGGCACCAGTCCAAACCAGTGGGGAAAATCATATATTATTCTCGTCCTTATGAAAGGAGATAAAGATTATTATTATTGAATTTATATATCTCGGGACCATGGGGTCCCGGTCCTTTGGAAGGCGTACGAGGGGCCGAAGCCAACTCGCAGAGGCCCCTTAGGAAATTTTAATGAAATGCGGCACCGTCCGACGATTATCCCTGTATGCACTATGCAAGTGCACCCAAGGATAACCCCCGGTTGGTGTAGGACTATTGTAGGATAGGAAAAAATAAAAAGTTGGACTATGGGTTTGGGTGGCTGAAGTGGACTGGTTACTAAGAACTATGGAAGAACTATGACCCCTGCCTGATCAATGTTTTATTTATACACGGAAAAAATGGCAGGGGGTGACTTGCACACTCAATAATGGGCCCCCGGAAACGGTCGCTAGCACATAGTGACGTAGCGACAAGGGGGCAACATGTCCTGAGGTGCTTATGAGGAGTGGAGAGGTATTCCACGGCTATCAGGACAATCCCGGAAGTACGGTCAAGATCCCTACCAGCATCTTACTGGAATACTTCCTTCCTCCGAGCACATTTGCTCTTGCGAATCTCCACTCAAGCCGGCCAATAAAGGCAAGAATGAGGTGGGAGCTCTGTTCCTCGTCATTTTTCACTCCAGCCGGCCAATAAAGGCAAGCCAGAGATGAGGAACAAGACTTCTCCCGGGAGATAGGGTCCGTGGGGTCGCTACTGCCCAACAGCTCGCCACATGCTGCCCTGCGGGTTTCTGTATCTCTCTTGGTCTGGCTCCTCACCTTAGACCCATTCCGGAGAGTAAACTCTCCCGGCACAGGCCCAGAGTTCGGAGCGCGCAAGCCCCACCACGACGTCAACGTAGAGATACGGCGATGGGGTTATTATTATTATTATTAGCCTGTAATGTCCCACTGCAGGGCAAAGGCCTCCCTACTCTCTTTCCACTTCTCTCTGTTCAAAGCTGCTAAGGACCAGTTCTTGTTGAAGGAGTCCAGCTCATCCCGCCATCTCCGTCTGGGCCTGCCACACGCCTGCCACGATGTCGTTTGCCATTAAGAGGGACCCATTGGATCGTTAGTTTGGCCCATTTAAATTATACTCCAAGCTCTTTAATGCTATGCTAGAACATATCTTTAGACAAATAGATGGGATGATACAGTCTTAACATTAACGTCAGCCGCCTAAACAATTTGAGATTTGGAGACAATTATATTATCCTGTTAGAAGATGATCCCAAGAAATTAAAATTCACGGAAAAAATCCTAACGAATAAAAGCAGAGAAGTAGGGCTAGAAATGAATACTAGCAAAACAAAGTTGATGACTAATTCCACAGAGGTACACATAGAAGTTTTTTTTTAACCTTTTCGAATATGTGAGCGAATATGTGACATCATCTGCCTAGCCTTTTCCCAACTATGTTGGGGTCAGCTTCCAGTCAAACCGGATGCAGCTGAGTACCAATATTTTATATGGAGCGACTGCCTGTGTGACCTCCACAACCCAGTTCAGTAATACGAAACCCCTTGGTAAGACTGGTTGTCAGACTTTCGGGCCTCTCGGGACTTCTGACGACCCGTAACGACTGTCAAAGATCCACGAATGATAGCCGGGACCAACGGCTTAAAGAAAGAAAGAAAGAAAAATGCGTTTATTGGCATTACAGCAAAATAAATACACCTTAAAACTATAAAAACAAAGATTATAATGCCAAAAGGGCCTCAGCTCAGCATAATGTCAGATGACAACACCAGGTGTATCATCTGACGCTGATTTTCAGCTTAACGTGCTTTCCGAGGCACGGAGCGGTCTTGGTATGATGATCACCCATCCACGGAACAACCGCGGCAAGCGTAGCTTAACCTGATCGATCGAGCCGTGCGGCTGTTATTACTTAGCCACACGCCCCTCAGCGACTATGTGACCTAGGACAAATTATCTCCCCCAAAGTCTCAACATCCAAGGAAATCAAAAAAAGGATAGCTTGTGGCTGGAAAAAATACTGGTCTCTGAAGGAAATAATGAAGAATATAATATTTAAGCACGCATATATAATTCGGAAAACATTCAATATTTGCATTCTTCCTTACATAAGATATGGCAGCGCACTTGGTTGCTTGCTGACAATCATAGAGAAACTAGGAAAATTTCAAAGGGCAATGGAAATAAGCATGTTAGGAGGCAAACTAAGGGACAAAATCAGGAACAAATCAGAGATAAGAAGAAAAACCAAAGTTACAGATATATATCTAACCAATATTGGGGTATATAAACCATTTAAAAGGGGGCTGGCCAGGACACATGCTTTGATGTAAAACAAATAAATGGTATGTCACAAGTAACCCTGTGGTATGCAAGAGACAGGACTAGAAATGGGGGCATCCTAAAACAAGATGGGAAGACGATATCTTCCTAACCTTGGGGCCATACTGGACCAGAGTAGTATGATTCTTCTTGGGGTAAAAGCTGAATGAGTTTGTTGCCTATTCTGTATGCGGACAATGACAAAAGTGACTACTTCCTCATTGCCATAGTGCTCAAAAGAGTGACAAAGTATTTCTCAATAGCAGAATTGTGAAAATTGTGACTTCTGTAGGCAGCATGAGATCCAGTAGGTTTGCATCTACAAGTAGATTCCTACATGTTAGTTTTAAAAATCTGCTAGTTTTCGAAAAAATATTATTTCACTGGTTTTAATCAATGACAGCAATGTTATTGTTTGGCCAACAATACAAGGTAAAATTTTTTGAAATACTATTTTCTATTCACACAGAGACGGTCTTCAAAATCATTAATATACACCAATGTTTTTGATTAAATATAGCCATATCATGGCAGATATGGTATCTTATCTGCTCCGATGTCGCGAAATCTCCTGAAGATTGGTAACAATAGAAAAAGTAATTTTAGCTACTACCCATTAAATCTCTCTAATCTAAAGATGATGTTTCTTTACTTCTTGTAAGTGTGGGCGCTAATAATATATCTATGCCAGCAATTAAGTACCCTAAAACACCTAAGATCCGACCGCCGCAGATTTGCCAAAGATATAAACAACAATGGCCGCTCGAAATTGAATAAAATAGATTAACAAGAGTATTTATTTTAAGTAATGTTTGTTTTTGTCTAGTTAGCTCAGATATTTAGACGAAAACAAACACTATGTACTTGTTTTCATCTAGTTATCTCGGAGATTTAGATGAAAACTAACATTACTTAAAATAAAAACTCTTGTTTATCGATTTTATTCAATTTAGAGCGGCCATTTGGCAAATCTGCCACAGTCGGACTTTAGATATGAAACTTATTTAGAATAGAATAGAACAATATTTATTGTAAAACATGAGTATACATCAAATAATATGTGCAAGGTCTTAAAATAACAGGTAGATCTGCATGTTTTGCCATTTATAGAATAAACTTTGCCAGGAATATTAGCTAGAAAAATATTGCAAGGCAGTCTTATAAGTATTCAACTACCGCACTGCAAAAGTTTTAGGTTTAAAGAGATTTTATTTCTCACAAGAAATTAAATAACAGTTAGCTTTAAATGAGATACAGTGCTTACATCTAAATAATAATATCATATTTGAAACCATTGTCTGCACAATAATTGCTATGGGATGACCTCCATAGAAATAAAATAATGAGTTTGTATTCTGAATCAAGTAAGTTAGAAGTAGACACTCAAGTGATGTTCAATGCAAGCGATGCAATGTCCATCCATTTACTTGTTGATAATTATAGGGTCTCAAGGTTATCGTAGGGGCGCGGCAGATTTGGGTAGTTATCAAGCAATCCACAGGTAAAATAAAAAAAAAATATCATAACTAAAATTTATCTTACCTGATATGCCCAAAGTAAATACAAGAAATGCTGTTATAAATCCATAAAACCAAAATACAATAACACCAGAAAATAAGGTTAAAGTCGAGACAACCCACAGTCTGTATAAGATTATTCGAAGTATATGATACATGTTGTTGCACTCAATTTGTAAATCAACTACAGGGACACCTTAGAAATGAGGAAAAATTGATAAATATTTCCATAACCTAAGATATATATTACTGTTAAATTGGTAGTAAGAACGTATTACATTATTAGAAAAGAATTATAGAATCGTTAGTTCGAATGATAATTTCAGATGTAAAGTTACTGATTTATTGAATTGGATAATATTGTAAATTTGTGATTTGTTGACAGATATAACTTTTTTTAACTAATTTTTTTTTTTATTCCCCCTAACGGCAGGCTATAGTCTTTTGACCATACCGCCTCATCTTCCGTGTAGAATTTTTTAGTCTATCAAAAAGTACTCTGTGTAGAATTTCTTACGTGGTATTTTTTTTACCAAACTTAGAAATGTTGCAAATAGGGGGAAGGGGAACAAGTCATATTATAATAGTCTATGGGGGAACATGATTGTAGAATTACTTACTTACAATTTTTTCCATTAGAGACTAGACAAAAATAAAAATCGTTTTTATTGATATACATTATTTTTTATTATGAGACCTGCTGCATAGCTATTCACAAAACTACGATACGGTTTGGTACTCTTTGGTATCGAACGTCAATGATATCGGCGAAGTCCTTGCTATTCAAAAATCCGTAACCGTACAATTTTGACAGTTCATAATAATATACGGTATGAAGACATCAATTCTTCCGACAGGTATTTACAGTCGGAAGTGTTATCGAACAACAAATATTGTTTATGAAAAAGTAATCTACATAATTTATGTATGTAAAGTTATAATATTGTTTCAACCGCTGCTTTAAGCAACTAATGTGAACCAGCTCTTAGAGCTGGTTCACATTAGGTCGGACCGACAGTTTGCCGTTCACCGACTGCCGGGTGTTGCTGTTCACACTAGACGCCGCCGCGGCGGCGTCTAGTGTGAACAGCAACACCCGGCAGTCCGACCTAATGTGAATATAACTGTCGGTACGGTCGTTTTACTGCCCGGCCTGGGTCGTCACAAAACAGTTGTGAGTTGGCTTTCGTATAGGATGGACGACGACGTTTTCATTGCAATGTGGTATTTAAATAAAAGGCAGAAAAACTGTCTTCCACAAGAGAAATTAAAACTTCTACATTAATTTCGCCCTCCATATTGAAACGTGTCTTCTCTGCATACACGTCGACGAAACTGCTTGCGCGAGTGCCGAGAGCGGGGTAAGGGCGGGTGGGAGGGTGGCAGGCGGGTGTCGCCGCCGCTTCGCGCCGACAAATGTGAACGGCGCCATACTTACTAGTACGCCAATATTATGTCCGATCCGACAGAAATCGTGGCTGGACGTACGGTAAAAGTGTCGGCTCCGACAGTTTGGTCGGGTCGCCCTAATGTGAACGGCGCTATTGACATACATACGTCAATATGGATCCGACACGTTTGTCGGGCCGGTAAAACTGTCGGTCCGACCTAATGTGAACCAGCTCTAAGGTGACGCCGACCGAACAGTGGCGCCTGACAAAACCTGAAATCGTAAAAAAAAATCAGCTGTTCCCTACATTTTGACGAGTTATGCGAACATAAATGTAGGGAACAGCTGATATTTTTTTACGATTTCAGGTTTGGTCCCATAGTAAAAGTTGATCATAATGATGAGTACAATGACCCCTTAAGAGGAAAACGGTGATTAAAATTACACCCTGTATAAGGTTCTAGGGATGAACCAAACGTTTGAATTTACCGCCATTCGAAATTAATTTCGTAGGGCCGCATATACTAGAGGGCGCTGGCAACAATCGTTCTACTAAAAATATGATTATATATTTTTGTACAGACGCACATCAAGCTACCTGAAACTGTAAAATTTTCCCAATCAACTTTGAACCTTATTCTTTAGCAATAAAGTTGAAAATCTATTAACCTTATAAGCGCTTGGCTAAATATTCATTGCCGTGCCCCTAGCGCCCGGATACAAATCGATAAAATAATACCTACATTAAATAAGAAGGAGAAATCGTATTGATTTAAAAATAGTCAAAAAGTTTTTTTCTCTATTTAATAATGGTTTTAGTTGTACCACGCAGTTAATAGGACAAAAATAAAACGAAAAAATCATGCATGTCTGTCGCATAAATACGACACGAGCGGTAGGGGCACGGAAATATGTGTCGCATAAATGCGACACAAGCGGTTAAGGTTAAAAGCTTTGATATATAATCAAAGGTTAAAGAAATTTGACAGATTGTAGTAGCTTGATGTGCTGAACTGCTGACGTCTGCACAGTCTATCAAAAAGTACTCTGTGTAAGTAAAAATAGGTACGTTCCAATTTCAAAATTTCTCTCCACATTTTTTGGGAGCTAATTTAAATGATTAAATTATCGTGTCTTATTAAAAAGTGGATCTGCGCCGGGAACATTTTCGCGCTAGGCGCTATGATTGTTTACGATTTCTAGGTTGTGGTCTAGATAATAATAAGTATACGTAACATAGGGTACCGCTAGCAAAGCAATAAAACGTCTCAATTTTAAATATATTTATTTACATTGAATTGATAAAACTTGTAAGTAGCTTATTAAAAACGTGGTTAATTGTTAGATTAATGTAAACTAAAGAGGACCAGCTTTGCACTGTAGACGCACCTATCTAAAATATACATTATAATAGTGATCCCCTTGTTTTCGTTGTAAAATATCAAAGGCACGTCAAATTCTTTCGTATTTAACTATGCGACATGCTCCTTAGAACACCTAGTCTTTACTCAAATATTTCAGATATAGCTAAATTATTTTATTAATGGACAGAATTAATTTGTAGCAAAATATTAAAAAAACAGAAAACGTATGAAGGAAGCAGGGAAAATACTTCGATAGCGTGATTAGTGTACTTACTTCAAAATCAACTTTTACATCGATCATCGCTGACACACACATAAATTAAATCTAGCTTTATAAGAAAATGCATTTAAAAGCAATCGTGATGTAGGCACATAATAAATCATTTATAGGTATTATTTGATCTTCACATAAACTTAATTATAGAGAAACAGTGTCTACCAAGTTCAGAACAGCTTTTATACTAAAAAAAAGATGTAGATGATATGTGTAATTATATCATCGATTTATAGAATACCTAATAGGTATTACACGTAGCCAAATCGTAACAGTTTAGTTAATATTTTTATATGGTAAGGACCAGTAAATTTGAGAGCTTATTTATATAGTTAAAACAAGGTTTAAATTAGACATAAGAATTTAACTAAAATAACATTGAAGTGAATCTGTGTTGTGCACTGCTATAATTATCGCGTAGTCAATAATGAAGTTTCCCGTGCGTAAGTTATACGAAGCACTTTAACAGATATAGGAAATTGAAAGACGACTGAAATCAGTATTATTAAAAGTGAAATCAACACTATTTATATTATTTCAATAAATTGAAATGTTAAACACATCTCATTATTTTAACATAGGAGATTGACGCACAGCGGAGATGAAAACCCCAACTGGGCGATAAATGTCTAGGGCTACCGGCTAAGGTTTCATGGAGCGCCCCGCGTAGAATGTGGTGGTGTAGGGCTGTAGTAAATACGACGTGATTTATACAAAGGTCGCGGTTATTTGCGCTTCATGAAATCTTAGCCTGAGTCTTGTTTCTACTGTAAAGGCTTCGCTCCTATAGTTTAGTTTATTCACACGAACCAGTTCTATTTTAATACATTTCCGACGCACTATCAAATTGTATTCGAATAAAAGCACACTTAAAAACATACAATAAAATACACCTAAACTTATTAAAACATAATTCAAAAGCAGATTTATTGTTATCAATTAATTTAAAATAATAATATACACTCTTTTCATGAACCGTCGGTAGCAAAAGCATAATAATTTAACACAATGAGTGTGCAGCACCAGAAAATTTAATTGACACAAAATAAATTCCACTAATAAAGTTAACAATTAAAATAACTAGTTACGAGTAACTGAATATCTTCGACATGAGGAGGTTTTATCCAATTTCGTAGTCTATGTTACACGTATATAATATAAAGACTGTTTAGCTGAATTTGACGGTGTATAACATTTGACAGTAAACTCATTACAAAAATAATCATGTATAAATGAATTATTATGAAGAATACTTCAGTTTGATTTGAGTGTTCACTTAGTCTAAAAATATAAACTACACATTACAACAACAACAAAACTAAAACAATACAAAAGCCTGTCTAAATGTTGATTTACTTGTTATTCTTGATTCCGTTTTTGAGTTTTTTGTATTCATTAAAGAGGTCTTGAACATCTTTCAAGGATGTCTCTATTTGTTTCACGAAATTTGATGAACTCTGTAAAATGAACACAATGTTATGGATATAAAGCTAAACTTGAATGTTGAAAAGTTTTTATTAAGCAATATAATTAACATAATCAGCTTATAATGTTCCCACTGCTGGGACACAGGCCTCTTCTCAGTGAGAGGGAGTGGGCCGTAATCCACCACGCGGGCCCAGTGCGGGTTGGCAAATAAGAAGCAATATAATGAACTAGTAATTAATATTAATGAACATTTATTACACATACAGTGGCCTCCAAAAGTTAGTTGACATTTTTCCACTTCAGCTGTGAGCTGTGATGCCACATTATGATTTAAAATAAAGAAAAATAATCGTAGTTGAATTAGGGCAGATTTTTCCAGATAACTTTTATTCGAGGAATAAAATTGACGTATGACAGTTTTCGTATGAAATAACTGTCAAAATTTCAAAATTATTCCTCAAATAAAGTTATCAGATGATTGAAAATCCGCCCTTAGTCAAAAAACCGTTATAGCAGTTCAAACATTTGGAACACTAAAATTCTAAATCATAACGTGGTGTGTCACAGCTGAAGTAGAAAAATGCCATCTAATCTTGGAAGCCATTGTAATTATTTATTTATTTCATAAAAAAACAATTTAATTAAAGAGAACTAGTCACAGACAAAATTTACTCTGACATATAAATCAATAGTGAGGTTAAGCTGTGGGTACATAGGTTTACAAAGATATCTCACCGTGATGGGGCAACTCTTCTTGCTGGAGACGTGAAAGAAAAGTAAATCTTCTCCGACGATAATGTAGGAGACTCCATAGCCGTCGTCAGCCACTGGGCCGAAGCCGCCGCCAGCACTCACGCACTTCGGATGTTTCTTTAGATCTAACATTGAGGTTTGACCTGAGAATATAGAGTACGTTATAATATTAGTACCTGCTGGCTATACCAAGATGCCACTTTGAGGAAATATAATATCAGGTGCAGTAAGAATTAATACTCAAAACGGAAGTTAACAATATTACATCTATATCTTATATATAAAATTCTCGTGTCACAATGTTAGTTACCATACTCCTCCGAAACGGCTGGACCGATTTGTATAAAATTTTGTGTGCATATCGGGTAGGTCTGAGAATCGGCTACTATCTATTTTTTTTTTTGCAAAACGGTGTTTGCGGGGTCAGCTAGTTGTATATAAAATTCAAAGTCCTGACTGACTGATATATCAACGCACAGCCTAAACCGCTGGTCTAGAGACATAAAATTTGGAGGGGGTGTTCTTTGTGAAGAGTAGGTATCCACTAAGAAAGGGTTTTTCGAAATTATACCCCTAAGAGGGTGAATGGGGGAGGGTGAAATTTAACGCGGACGAAGTTGCAGGCAGAAGCTAGTAGTGTAAGTATATGTCAATAGGTCGTAATTTTCCATTAGGAATTTCTCAATAGCAACACAGAGTCTGGATTTATGCCTGGTTGATGGTAATAGGCTCGCTCCCTGTCAAATGATACTTGGGTGTATTCTACACATCTGCATGGGGAGCACAGGACTAATGTTATTTTACGTTACTCAAATTCCTTGCTCTGCGAAAACTCCAGCGTTGGCATACTCTATGGTGTTATATATATATTATAGGTAGAATGTGAAAATACTGACCGTGAGGCGTTTGGCTTGTGGAAAGTCGCCACGGTTCGTTGAAAACCTCCTGAAGGAACGGCGACTCCAGCTCGAGATACTTCGAGACGACGTACAGACAGAACAGGTGACGGTCAATGCCTCTGCCGGCCATGGCGTCCTGGTAGCCCAGCTGATGACGGTGGCTGGCCTTCACGAATAGATCCATTCGCTCTTGCACCTAAATTCATATAATTTAAATAAAATCATAATCACAATATATCTGAAAGAATATTAAAAATAGAGCATAATGCACCATGTAACCACGATCTTTTTGTTTATTTACGGCCCCGACCCCTTCAAAGCCTCGAGCGACGTGACTTGCGTCAAACGACACGCGCGTGCGTCACTCGTGGCATGCTGTAAGCAACTACTTTAATTTGTTTTCTCCGCAGTCAAGGGACTGCGGCGACACGCGTCGCGCGAAAGTTCGCGCGACGCGTGTCGCTTGAGCATGTAGCTCGTGGCCACGAAGTTATTGTGCGTAAATATGACTTACCGTAGTATTAGGGTTGTTCATAGCCTTCACCCACTCGGAGCTCTCGATGGTGCAGGAGCGGACCGTCTCGGTGCGGCCCTCGCGGAACAAACGCGTCATAGAGGCTTCGTACGTCAAGCAGAAACGGCCCGCGTCGCGGTAGTACGACAGCTGCAGAATCAACTGAATGAAAGCGTCCGGAGATATCCGGCAACTCTTCATGAAACCTGCATAGTGAAAGGAACAATTAACACAACTCATGTACGAAATCTTTACTTTGGGCACTAAGGTGGTCTTTTCGCTGTTGCCTGTAGAAGTCTAGACAGACAACCTTTGTATGGATAGGAAGACAAGAACATAATTAATAATATCCTAATAGTGAATTTACGGACTCGCAAACTTGAAAGAAGTGTGCTTCGATAAGACAGTCCGCTAGTTTCGCGGCCATTTCACCGTGGCAAGAAAGGCTGAGGTTTTAAAAGTGCATATATAATAGCATCGCACCCACGTAATCGGAACCAGGCGCCGGGCCCGTTCATATAAAATACATACGAGCGATTTGAGTGGATTTTTGCGCTGCGACCCGACCCGCTGCGGCCCGACGTAATGTGCGCGAAACTTTATGCTAACGTGAGCAGCTACAGCGAATGGACCCTTGTTGGCTTTGTAAAAGCACGAACCAAGCCGTAAAGCTATTTAGAAGCGTACATACCCTTTCCATATTTGGTGTACATCAGTATTCTGAGGTCGACATCGTTGAGTAACTTTTGTGCGACGTTGTACGATACGTCAATGTTCTTGAGTAGCTCTTCATGCCCAAGATCCCATTGCAAACGAATGGGCGCCGGAGGAGGTGAATCAACCGTGCCTAGTGTGTTGCCGTCCTTACCGTATCTGCAAAGACATTTTTATTACTTTTTCTAACTTGTTACTACACTTACAAATACCAATTAAATATTATAGGGTATTAATGGGCTTCGGCGAAAATAACCCTTGATTGACAAGTTACAGAGACATGTGGAAGAAAGAACGTTTTGCGCCCGAAATATAAATGTACCAGTCAAATCAAATTGGTTTATGAGAAATGTTTCATTTTGGGGACAACAGTCATAATAGGGTGAAAATGTAGATAGTCAAAATGCTCACCCGATTTCCAATTCGCACCAAATAACGTACTCCCATAAATGTCCCATAACAGGTGCGTCTGCCCTGAAAATATGTATTTTTTGTGTCAGGTATTTATTTGATATAAGATTTTATAGAAAGTATTGTAATTTGTATAGATTTGTTTCCTTACCATGTGTGTTCCGAGTTAAAACCAACCTGCGAAACAAAAAAGTTAACTTTATTAGAGTTCACAGAAGCATGAAGGTGTAGAAAGTAACTTTATTTTTAGGTAGGTACATAAATTAAATGTAAAGATAACTACATACTTTTCTCAAACATGCTTGGAAATTTGAGCATTATTTTGACATCCTTCTTCGAGATAAATCGAAATTGCTGTCCTGGCCAAATACATGCGAGCAGCGGCCGGCAAAAGTTGTATGAAAATCCATATCTGTCGTGGTTTAGCGGCCAAATAAATTACATAGTAAACTCATATCTGTCGTGTAATTTAAAAATGGAACGATCTTTTACTCCGAAACATGGCAACCAATAAGGAGGTAACTTATCAAAGGTTTTATATAAATTTGGAACTGGCTTGCAAATAGAAAGCGGTTTATTGAAAAAAAAAAAAACAAATAAACACTGGGAAAAATTATTGTTGTTCGTTATTCGTCATTGATTTTGAAAAGTAATTGTATTTGACGAAAAAGTTCTGCCTAGGTACTTACTTAGTTTTAATTTCCGCGCATTATTTGAGAAAAGTACTATACAAGCCTTGGCCACAACTAGGCATTCAGGGACTTACGTATGTGTGCCTCGGCCCACATTTACACGTTCGTCCATCAATACCTCTTTTGCTGGCCGCTGCAGTAATGTACTATTCATTTCGTATAACTACTTTAGTGCCGTATCAACTACGTTACCGTAACATAGGCATATGATACCCAGCTGCAAAATAATAGCCACATCGGTATTTAAAAATTCAATTAACTAAAGTACATAGTAGGTAATTAAGTGTTCAATTCTGACTTTTTTATTGCATTGATCGAGGAGGAAGCATGCATGCTGTTAAACTCTACATAATCAGTGTATAATGTTCCCACTGCTGGGACACAGGCCTCCATAAAACTCTACTGCCTATATATTTTGCTTTCCCATTCAATCCAAGCTGGAATGTCTCATGTGACTTATTCCTTTTAAACTGGAACACAGCAACGCGACTTGACGACAGAAAGGACAGGCTTCACAACGAACTGGAAGCTCTAGGTACAGACGCCAGCACATCAAACTACTACAATCTGTCAAATTTCTTTAATAGATTTCACCTTTATCGCTAAAGCATAAAGTTCAAAGTTGATAGGGAAAATTTGACAGTTACGGGTAGCTTGATGTGCTGGCGTCTGTACTACTAGATTAGATTATCTCAAGTCGTAATTCTGATATTCAGAGATAACAGGGAAACTATACATGTAGATACTTACAAAACCGTTTTTGCTGAAACAAAGGTTGAATGACTTGTCAAACCACCGATCGTGGCCTTTGCCGTGGAGTAGCACGTGACCCATTTCGTCCAGTTTTGAAATATTTTTCTCATCATAGCCGTACTCAAAGTCATCTGCAACAATATTACATATCTTGAGCAAAGTGTCAAATACTGGAACGACCTATGGACTGCCCCAATGCGCGCTCCTCGAAGACAAAACAATAATTATAAGATAATGATATGACGTTATTCATTATGCCTACTCAATTTATCTGCGATGTATTGTCTAGACGAAAAGAGTCATTATTGGTTACATATTAATGTCTAGCTGTGCCCGCGACTTTGTTAGCGTGGGAATTGAATTTCATGGGTTTTATTTTTTTTGCACGGAACCCTGTTTCTTTTTCAAAAATAAAAGTCTAAGTTACTCCTTATAACATCAGCTATTTGCCAGTGAAAGTCCCGTCAAAATCGGTCCAGCAGTACCGGAGATTAGCCAGAAAAACAGACAGACAATTATTGTTTTTTTCGTTATATGTACCGTATATACTTTCATATGCATTTATTTGTATAGATCAAAGATTGTTGAGATTGTTTGTTTTTGTACAAATAAATAAAATTTAAGTGTCTAATGTCAAAATTACAGCTTTTGACTAAATGCATAGGTACATATAACGAAAAAAACAATAATTGTCTGTCTGTTTTTCCGGCTAATCTCCGGTACTGCTGGACCGATTTTGACGGGACTTTCACTGGCAAATAGCTGATGTTATAAGGAGTAACTTAGACTTTTATTTTTGAAAAAGAAACAGGGTTCCGTACTATAAAATAATTAAGTACCTACTTTCAGTTTAACCGCGGTTTGTTGTCAATTAGGTAGAAATATGTGTTTCTACAAACTAAATATGCATAGTAGTTCTCTTATAAATTCAGCTCTTGGCTTCTTTGACCATTTGCTCTACTTCTCATAGCTTCCGATTTCGCCCTAGTCTTTTCCCAAATAGTGATCCTGGATAATTCATATTAAGTTGTTCATAAGAGGGCCCGGCGCACCATGTACCCTCAAAATCCATCCTTAGGGCTACAAATCAATTATGAAGCGGTGTACGATAATGATCCGATGAGACGTCAGCGAATGGACCGCCGGTGTAGGAATGTAGAACATTGTATACTAATACGGATCTTGAAATAGGGACGACTACAAAAATGTAGGTTACAAAACTATGCAATCGAGGTACCTATTTAGTTCACGAATCTGTTAGCAAATAATGGACGGTAACTGGGTTTTTATGACCCCGAGGGACATTGGGCACTATTGGGCGGTGTTTAGAGCGGCGAGATATACATTGCTGTATTTGAACCAATATATTTATTAAATAAATTCTTTAACCTGACCATATAAAATACAGAAGGGCAATTTCTGATCTATTCGTATACAGAAATTATGTAAATGGTATTTTGTTATGACCGGAATCCGCATCCCTTCTTATCTGCGCTCCAAGTGTCACGTGAGCGTGCTTGTATCGAAACTAACACCGTGTAGACGCAGCGTCAGCGTCGCTTTTGCGCGCCGTATAATGTTCGTTACATATGCTCAGTGCGAACTGTCTAACCGCATCTAAGATACGTGGTGTAATTTAAACAATGAGTAAATTATATTCAAAATCACAAAGCCTGTGAAATTTATTGAATTCTAATTTTACTACAATGCGTACAATTTGATAAAATAAAAAGAGGTCAATGAGATTCACAATCTCCAATGAAGGTCGTCCTCTTATCGTTGTAGGTATTGTATGACGGAACTGATTTACTGTTCCGCATCTACAGTTTTGTGCGTAGATATAAATAATTACTAGGTATATTTCGGTCTCTAATCATGCGTGCTTGTGTTAGGTTTTGAAAGGTTTGTCTAAACAATACTAAACATTATCATAATTATAAATACTTTCTAAAATAGAGCACCACCCATCAAACCCATTCTCTCGCCCTGGTTTCTTCCATACCTCCCTATTAGTCGCACTCATTTTTCATACAGTCGATGGACTGTCATCATTTCTTTTGGTCTTCCCCTACTCTTATAGCCATAAAATGGAGCATACTATTTTGAATGCCTTCAATTCGAGAATAATACTTAAAAGCTAGGTAATTACGTGCCCATTTGGTATCTAGATGTCTTTCTAAGTGTGGATTAGGGGGATTAGAGCCCGGGACTCGGGGCAAAACGGCAACATCTACTTGTTTGCGCAGCTATCCATACGCGTTGTAGTCAGCGCGACTGTCCCGGTAAGTCATTTTATACCTTTGATTACGTTGTAATCGGAAGCTTCCGTAGAGTTACAACTCTCACGAAAACGTTCGCGATGATCAACTTGAAGTATTTAATATGGCATCAGTATCCTTACCGAGGCATACGTTGAAGGCGGCGCGCTCGATGCAGTGCAGTGAGGTGCGGTTGTGTCCGCGGTTGAACATGGTCTGTCTGGTGTGCGCCCAGTGAGAGCGCTCGCCCGCGGTCAGCGCAGCCACTCGTTCTTCTCCAACCATTGGCTCTGACTTGTCGTCGAGGATTTGTTGAATTTGTCTACAGAAAACAGTTACTTCAACTATATGGTACTATGGTTTTCTCGTCATATTTTGCGGAAATAAAAGTATTTTCTTTATATTCCCGACTACCATTCTAGTAGATTGCATAAAGGCAAAAGACATGCAAGTGTTCCTCTAGCCATTGGGCCACACAAATGTTCTGTTTCACGAAAGCGGGTTGGTCTTATTTGTGTGAGTATAACTATCGATGCACGTGGTGATAATTGTGGCTGTGTGTGTAAAGGGGGTTCGACCAATACTGAACTTTCCCGAATTTACGCACATACATCAAAAGTTGTTATTGCAATGTTATGTGTAATGTTACAATAGAATGCTATCTCTTCCTACATGAGTTACTGGCATGTATATTTCTGTATTGAATGCAGCCAGTGCACTCAGAATAAAAAAAAAAAAAAACAAAACTAAAGAATCCAAGCGTTACTGTTTCCTTATTTGGCACCCTATCACCGTGAATAGCCCTTATTTTACTTTACATATATGCAGATAGGTTGGAAAACGTCAGCATTGAACGTCGACCTCAATTAGCTTGATTGGTAAGCAGTTGGATGCTTGACACTGCTTATTAAGCGTATTCGACTGACGCAGTGGATTATAATTGCATAATGCGCGCATTGCTTCAGCGTTTAGTTGTGTTTTAATTATTATGTTGAGACTATTTCAACAAAGCGTTATTTGGAAAAAAACACTTTAATTTTCTATTGCTGCAGATATGTAAGAATTTTTAAACGTTTGTTGTAAATGTTATGTAATTTATATAAGATAGAATAACAAGTATAAATGTAATAAACTTACACTTGAATTTCTGCAGGTTTCAATAGGCGTCCTCGTGAGTACACTAGCACTTTGTAGTACCTTCCTTTATGGTAGACCGTGATATGAGTCGAGTCTTGGTAGTGCACGATCTTGTCGCGCTCGATGCCGGGGACGCGCACCGTGTTGAAGAGTCTCTCGTACTGCCACGAGCAAAGAGGCACCATGTTTTGTAGCATTATCTATGGAAAAAAAATAACAAAGTTTTTTTTTTTTACTCTAGCTCCGCTCTGCCCCTTGGGTAATACGGGCTGGTGTCCGCAACTCCACGTCAATGCGCGTATTTTGCGTATTTTCCGTGCTCTATAACTCCGGATTTTGGTAAAAAAAAGTTGCAAGAAACCCTGGCTGTTTATTCCTAGCCATCTCCCGCTTCGTCCAGGCCCAGATTGAATTAAGCTAGTCATAGCTAGCTAGCTGGCTAGTCTCATATGCACCCGGACAGACGGGCAAAGGTCTGGACAAATTTCCAGAGCAAACGTGACTAGATTGATCAAGATAGTGATTTTTTGAATGAGCAAAGGGAGGCCATTCATCATCATCATCCACAGCCGGACTTCCCTCACTGCTGAGCTTATACCTCTCTTATACCTCTCGTTTCATGTGCCAATCACTGCTTGAGACACATTATACAAAAAAATCGATCTTGTAAACAGATAATGCCCCTACAAAAAATTACAATTAAGAACGTTTACTGGCTTATTCTGCCAAGTTTTATTGAGACTTGAATTTTTATGATTTAAGTACATATATACATAGTTAGTATAATATTACAAATAAATCAGCAGTGCTTATGCTTTGTTATCGGATAATACATAGATCTGGTAAGTACCTATATTGTACCGAAATATAAAGTAAACACATCATCAGACTTTAGTCGGTTTTTCAAACTAACCAGACGCTGTTGTTCACACAAAGACCCATTTACTGGAGAGAAATATTGATCCATTTGCATTTACAGGTAAAGAAGTTCCAGTTTCGTATGGCAACGCCTCATTGTGCATCTAGTTTTTCAAATATTATTGACGTGTAAAAGTTTTTGTATAAACGTACTTAAATAAACATCATTTATCCATACTAATATTATAAATGCGAAAGTGTGTCTGTCTGTTACCTCTTCACGCTTAAAACGCTGAACCGATTTAGATGAAATTTGGTATATAGATAGTTTGAGTCCCGGGAAAGGACGTAGGATAGTTTTTATCGTAGGAAACTTATGCGGGTGAAACCGCGGGGCGCTGCTAGTCATATACATAATATTAAAAAATATAGAAGTTACGAACTGGTTCAAGTTCTTGTCTATCGATGAGTCTCCTGAACTGGAGGCACAAGTGAATGATGACGCCGGCGCGCGCCGCCTGGGATCTAGTTGGTCTCAACAAGATGGCGTCGGTTCCGTAGAAGTTCGAGTTAACCATCAGAGGTGAGCGGCCGCGCAGGTACACGTACTCCTCCCACCAATCAGACACGTAGTTACTGGACCACCTACGAGAAAAAGATAACATTACTTTTGTGACGTGTAGGTGTAACATCGCGTTCGATATGCTGAATCTATAAATAACGTTTTTTTTTTTTGCAAACGAGGATTTATTCGACCATTTCCAACAAAGTGCAGCTTCGTATTCTTGGTTACAAACGAAAGTTGTACTTGAAATATGTTTTGCAAATCTACTGCATGCAATGTTCCTCGCAACACAAAAAATATGTTGATGTAAAAACGCTGTGCAACTTGCTCGCCCAATACAACTCTCTTTAGTTGTGTTGAGCGACTATTGACCGTGAATACAAGACATAACAAATAGACGACATAGCTCTAAACATGATCGATTCTATGGCCGGTGTTGTTCTAGACGACATCTGCTTGAAGAGTAAATTACACGTCAATTACTGTGACTCTTGAAGATAAGCTAATACATTATTATGTCAATCTGAAACTTCTGCGTGATTCCAGCCTTAAGTTTATAATTTTTGATAGATACGATAGTCTATAGTATAAAAATTACCATGACTTTAGTACAAGGTATCTCTGTAGTTTCACAGCAATAGTTTCTTCAAATTCTTTAGACAATCTTTCTACTCTCTTATAGTTGTCGTCGTCCAATAGGGGGCGAACACTAGTCAGGTACTGAAACAAAACACATATTTAGGTCAGTATTACGCTTTCACACTCCCAGTAAGTTTACCAATATACTAGTTTCTTCTCTCCATGTTTACATTTAATGCCAATGCCTTTAAAAAGTAAGGTAAAACTGTGGAGAAAATGTGTCAGTTTGTGACCGCTGCGTCAGTTAGAAGATAACTGAAAATAAATTAAGGCAGAAAAGAAAAAAACTAAAATATTTATTTATCAATGCTAATTTTCAAGCTGAAAGCCTCACACAAAATTGCAAAAAGATAAGATTGATACAATATCTGATTTGTGTGTGGAAACAAGTTGTGGTTCTCATCAAACAACATTGTTTTGAAATGGACTCACCCGTTTCATAGTATCTCTAACAGCAGGTAGCGGTAGTCTTGGCAATGATCCTTGAAAGCTATACAACTTGGGTTTGTTCCACCCTGATAATACTTTGACTACACTTATCCAGAGCATCGTCTTAGCCGATATCTTCGATCCGGGGGCACGAGATTCGTACATCCATCCCTTTAAACAATTATTTTTTGTTAATAAGTGCCATTTATCACTAAACATACTTTACTAACAATTCAGATTTGTAAAGAGGCGCATTTACCTTGTATATTAATAGCAGTTTGAGAAGGTATCTCATGAGAAATATCACACTAAGCCACATAGTAAGAGCTGCCAATAAACAAGCGATGACCTGCCACATCGTGGAGTTGCTAAACAAAACATAAATTTATTGTTACAACAAATAAAATGCCACTGCGGATGCAGTCTTTACTACATTGACGATACCCTTGAACATCGGTTGTACTGGCTCTGGGCGCCTTACGTATATGACAATTGAGATCAGCGATTAGCGATTACGTGTGTGTGTGTGTGTGTGTGTCTGGATGGTACTACGAATAAGTAGACTTATTACTTATTCGTAGGGATGGTACAACATAAAGCAATCTTCCAAATATTTGTGCTTAATCCCATATCTATAGACGCGTGATTGACATTATGTAAGCTAGTGAATTACAATATACGACACTAGGTACTTGTAGTGTATAGTAATTCACTAGCTTACAATTTACAACGGCATATAATTTATGGGACAGTCTTAACGCAATAAAAAAGGTTATTTAGCAGAAAACAGACCGCTGGTGATTCCAAACTAATTTTAATGATTATTTACGGCTAGGCTAAGTAACAAAAAATTTCATCCAATAGTCTAAACTTCAACTATATCCGACGGTCCTGCATACTTATCTCTTTTGTTGACTGTACATAATTATGTATCATTAAGCCTGTCCACTATCAAATTAAAATAACTACCGTATCGACATCGGCTTATTGTGGGTGTGTTTGGTACTACCCTCCGTTTACGAGATAAAAAAAACATGTTTTATCAGTCATCGGCTATCTCATATCTTTATTAAAGTATTTTACATAAGATTGATGAAAACGGATGCGATTATGTTGCTGGCAGCGCAAGATAATCAATAGACGGCCGTTGGAAATATTGTGGATTAAATTGTATTATATTGATAACTAAGCTCTGAATCAACGGCGGAAGCAGCTATCCAGAATTGGTTTGCCCGGCACACCCAAGTATGAGTGAGGACAATGCCAATTAAAAATATAAACGATGAAATCTGAAATTTTAACAGTAACTAATTCCATGAATCGAGCTCAAGTAACACTTACCCAGGTAAAACAGATAATGCTTTTTGTACTAATCCAAATGGTACGCTAAATCCGGCAAAATGCGCGGCCGCGAGTAGCGTCCACAGCACATATAGAGACTGCATGTGGCCTGGGTACACGCCATTGTGCACGCTATTCTGTGAATCAATATAAATATATATTGTGGCTGCCAGATTCATCCACAGCGGAAACCGTGGCAGTAAACTATATCTTCATTAGTAAAATATTTGATTTTGGTCAAAAACCTAATATAACTTAAGCAGCTTATATATATTAATCAAGTTGTTAAGACTTGATTTTAAATAGTCTGTCAAGTCCGTAACTGGGTTGTGGTGGTCAGATAGGCAGTCGCTCCATGTAAAACACTGGTATTCAGTTGCATCCTGTTAGACTGGACTGGAAGCCGACCCCAATATACACACATCAAAAGTGTCTAGGGATCAAGCATTTTTATGCGGATTTCTTGAGATTGAGATGTGGCTTTGTAATAAATTTATGATTTTATAAATTTATATGGATCCTTTTTGGTGCATTTCATAATTTGAATCAGGAACTGTGAATCAAATTCGAGTAAAAGATGAAAATCAGCTGTCAATATTTTCCCTATAAAAACATACAACGCATTGAAGACATTATTAGTGCTACTGTTTCCCTACTACTGATTAAAACCAACGTTATTATGGAGCGGCGACGTCATTTAAGCAGGGAAGAAATGCTCAGAGCCGTGGGAATGATAGAAGCTGGTTCCCGGCAACGTACTGTGGCTTTAGCTCTGAATACAAGTCAGAGTGTTATCAGTCGACTTTGGACACGTTACCGAAGCACTGGTACCGTGGCTGAGCGCCATGGAGGACGGTATCGCTGCACCACACGGAGACAAGACCGATACATTCAAATCTTAACTCGAAGAGCTCCAACAATAACCGCCATGATGTTAGCCGTGAGGCTTCATCACTCTTCAGGGAACTTAATTAGCGACCAAACAGTCAGAAACCGCTTGCATGAAGTGAACCTTCATTCCCGAAGACCGCTACGGGTACCACCTATAGCAATGCACAATCGTAGGATTCGATATCAATGGGCTCTTGAACACAGAAATTGGGCAGAAGAACAATGGCGTTTCGTGTGCTTTTCTGATGAGTCTCGTTTTGGTATGAGACCGGATACAAGACGTATACGACACTGGAGAACCCCTGGACGCCAACAGCGATTAAAATCCTGCCAGGAAGTCCATCCTTATAGTGGTGGAACCATCATGGTATGGGCGGGTATTTGGATCGGCGGAAGAACTGAGTTGATTTGGATCAGAGGCAACCTCAACGCTCAAATTTATGCTGAGACGATTGTATCAGACGTCATCGTTCCTCTACAAGTGCAAATCGGTCCCTTATTTCAGTTAATGCATGATAATGCACGACCGCACACCGCAAGAGTTGTAAGACAGACTCTCGCCGCAGCTAACATCAATGTCCTGCCCTGGCCTGCTCAGTCGCCAGACTTGAACCCGATTGAGCATGCATGGGATATGCTACAGAGAAGAGCTCTGCCGAATATGGAGGGTATCCAGTCGCAAGAAGACCTTTTTTTGTTGTTGCAACGAACATGGGCTGCCATTCCACAGCGTGATTTGGATGAACTCATTTTGAGTATGCCAAACCGATGTTCTTGTGTTGTTAGTGTTCGCGGTAGAAACACGGATTATTAATTGTTTAAGTTACCCAATAAAATTTTAAAGAAAACTGTTATTTCAGTCTTTTTTTCGAACTTTTGTGTTAGTGGTTCAAATGTCAAAAATCCCTTTATTAGGAAAATGGCAAATTTCTTTATTAATGCAAAGGTGACTTGGTTTATCGTTACTGTGACAAACGAAAACACTTTATTTGATGAATCCTTAAAGAAAATTTTAATTAATATCAATCAGGAGAAAAGTTATTGCAAAAATATATGTTGATCCCTAGACACTTTTGATGTGTGTAGTTGGAAACAGGCTAGGTAACTGTCTGGTCCGATTGGGCTCCTGATTCAAGCATTATCACTTTTTTCAGCTATTTGTCATCTTAATGAAAATGTGGTTAGTACCCACATTCCATACAAAAACGTTTCTTACGTAAATAGACAATTTCGTTAATAAGTTGGATTGCAGTTGCAGCCTTGCATGATTATGGTTACATAAAGATTTTATTAACTCTGTGATTTAACAAAATATGTATTGTAGCAACTAAATAAATATTAATTGTATCAAATTAAATAATTGCAACACAAAAGGAGGGGATTTTTTTTAATATGTTTAATAAACATTGATTGCCCTGTGTTTAATTTGCTAATTACTTAAATCTTAATTATCGGTAGTGAATGACACTGTAATCGCTCAAAATTGATTAATTATCACTAAAAATTAACTTAAACAATGCCCTTTTAAAACATAATGTTTCACTGAATGCTGAGTAAGTAGGGGTACGTAATGATTAGATTTAGTTGCCACTGTTTAGTACTATAGAGGAAAACGACAATGCGGACGCAATTACCTACAACACAAATTTACATAGTATAATATATTTATTTAAAGTGGAATTGTTGTATATGTAAAAAGCAAACAGGAAACTAATGATATCAAGCCATGTTTAGGAAGGTAGGCTAACTAAAATAAGAAATTCATATCAATATGTATGCAAGTTCTCATGTTCATAAGTTAATCATTTTTTGAAGAATATACTACCAGTTCGGATATTATATACCATTGTATAAATCGGCTGACCTTTGCTGAACTTACCTAACTTATGTATAATGTCGTTACACACAGGTAAAAAATATATGGGTACTTACTCTGAAACGGGCTAGACGTTTCTTCCACGAGCGTATTCCAGACTCCCAGACCAGATAGAGCACCTCGCGGTCAAAGTTCACATCCCATCCGTCGTGAGTGATCGCGAACGAAAACGCAACAGCCGAGTGCGCTTCCGCCATCTTGCGTTACCTGCCTAGAATAACCAAATTATAATGAACATTTTATCATTTCCGTCAATAATTAACAACACCAAAAATCGAAATTGTAAATAAACATTCGCTTAAGAGTATAATAAATATTGCAAGCATCCACTAGGTTAGGTACTTTCCTGTTTGCAATATTATAACTTTGTATGTCTAAAGTCTCCAATGTTATTTTTGTTACAAATAATTTAAAAAATCAAACATATTTGTTTGATTTCAATACTAAACTCGCTAGAAACTAATTGTAGATCTTTAACCAAAGCTAATGAAGCACTTTTGGTGCTGACTGTACTGTACTAATCAGGGTGAAAACCATAATTAAGCGCCTGATTTTGAAGAACATTTTATATTTAGTTTAGCAAAAAACAATATTTTTAAGTGATGTTACTACAAATGATCTATTTTTGGATTTTGCCCTTTACTTGTACTGTGAGACCTCGCTTATTGTCAAACTTCATGCAGCTAGGAAAACAGAGACTATATCCTAAAGGTTTTGAAGAGTGAGATAACTATCAAAATATGTGACATTATGGTCCATATCTCTTGATTGCATGGGCTTAGAAGCTAGAATATTTGATTGATGAGTTCCATCTAAGGAATGTGCAATTGTGCATGTTAAAAGCGTCTTGGATTAGTAGTATTTATAACTTCCAAACTTCAACTGTATCAAAAGTAATTTAATAAAATGTAACTTTAGTATATTTGTGCTTCAGTTGGTTTAGCATGGGCGATCGCGTGGCGAAATGACAGAACAAATAAAGTTGGTTTCATGAAAGGTAGAGACATAAGCTTATAACGTGGAGACGGAGTACAGTAAAAACTAAATAAGTAGGTGGATCAGTGGAGCACAGCATTTGTTATTTATTCATTTAAGTTTACATTGATACAAAGGGTTTGTATATTAGTGATGTAACTTCTAATTATGTACCTATTCAACCCCTCACATAGAACACCAGCGGGGTAATTGACTAACACACAGTAGCAATGGCTTTTGACAGTTCAACAACATTAATTTGTTGTGTTATTTACATTGTTGAGCAGACAAATTTTTCGAACATATGAAGCAATGGATTAGCTACAAAATGATTCAGATTGTGATTGAAAGTATGTTACGCAATTAGGGTACCCCAGGCCACAGATATCTGACTAAAAACAGAAATAACTTGTTTCTGAAATTCTTTTTCTAAACCAATAATTAATAGCTAGTTTTAGGCTTGACAGTTTTACTGGTTTGTTCATGTTTACAAATAACAAGAGGCAATTGCAATTACTTTAATAATTAGGGACCATGCACACTACTCAGCCATGAGCACAACTGGTTGTGCATATATTGATGGGATGATTACATGAAGTATGATGAACTGAATTATACAAATTGATCATAATATTCAATAAATAAAATGAATGACTAATCATTTTTGACATCAAGGAAAGCTGTAATTGTGGGGTATTCAAACATAATAAATGAATTTTGAAAGTGGAATATAATATCTGAATCATGATTTGTTGTGATTATTATTGCTACTTCCATGGTTATTTGTTTCAGTAAATAATTATATTAAGTTAGTATACATATTCAAAATAAAAATTCTAATTGTGTCACAAAAAAATACCTGAGTATTATTGATGTCGGAAAATAACAAACAGGATGGTGGTACTCTACGTATATAAGAGAAATCTCCGCACACATTCGCAGCACATAGGATATAAATACGCGTTCGCTTCGCTACACGCACACACGCTCAGCAGGTGTCAAAGTCTAATTTGAGGCAGGCGACCGACAGTTTTACGTAAATTCGCTACAATCTCAATATGACTAAACCTTCATCTGTTTTTTATTATTAATGCCGTAAGTTCATAAAGTGGTGCCATTAAATTAACTCCTAAGTTATGATTAATTAAAATGGTTTAAGGTCAAGTCACATGCTAACCACGTATAAGTCTTTACAACTCCGAGTATACGTCGGACGTGAACGTACCATTTTCTCCTAAATTCTTTAATAAAATTACGCATGCATCGAAAGGATTAATACATGTGAAGATATATTTTATTTCGAAATAAAAATATTTGACACATTCCTCTTACCTTGAATATGATCAGTTTACGAGCAGAGCACCAATATGTAGTACGCAGACAGGTACTGGCACAGTAAAATAACCGTACCTTGTTAGTAACTTTATTTACACACCACCTTTAAGCATTTTGCTGCTCTTTTAAGTTTATAAAAATAATTTAGTACGCTATGTATATAGAATATCCTTATAGTTAACTAATTTAAATATATTTACATCCGAAATAAATAATAGAAACTTCACTACTCTGTGAACTTCACATTCAGACAATACGTGCCCTATAACCAAAGAGTAAGCATAGAACTGCAACGCAACAAGACGAAGACACAACACACACCAGCAACTAGCAATTAGTGCGGTGCGACACGTACCAAAAGACGGGTCTGAGAGTTGTCAAATTGTCGAAATACTGTTGTATCGATAAAATTTAATGCTACATAATAGCGTTTGTACAAATTGATAAGTAAGTACTGCGACAGACTAACATAACATTGAAAACTGAGGATCCTTAAGTTAACAAAATGGAACATAATTTGGAGATAACACTGATAAATCGAATGGAGGTCAAACCAGGATGCTAGGATGAGGCTGGTGCAGGAGCGTGGGGATTGGCTGATGCAAAGAGAGGCCTATATTGTGTTATAGGTATTTATTTAGGTATGATATAATGGGATCACTTTGGTTACCTCTGGTGCGTCTGCACCACATTTTCTGAAGAAATTACCAGCAAAAGACTAAAAAATCTAAGGTTTATCCGGGGCTAAACAGTGATGCAACTGACACGTCACATAATTACGCTCACTTTCCAAGTGGATTATTTTAGAGAATACCTTAGAAGCATAAAACAGACGACTTCAATATGGAACTTCCACCTCCACAGAGAGTATATTATATTCTCAATTTTTTGGTAGCTGTAGAAGTGCTTATTTTAATCGTTCTATCCCATAGTTGCTAGTAGTAGTGTAGTTCCTGGAGCAGTGGTGGCCCAGTGGCAACGACCGCGACTTACGAGATATAGGTCGTATGTAGGTCCGAACCCTGACACGCGCTTTACTTTGGGTAAATTATTTCATCACCACTGCTCTCAAAACGGTGAAGGAAAACATCGTGAGGAAACCGGCATGTCCTAGAACCAAAAATTCGAAGACATGATGTAACATCTACCAACCCGCACTGGGCCCGCGTGGTGGATTACGGCCCACTCCCTCTCGCCGAGAGATGGCCTGAGTCCCAGCAGTGGGAAAATTATAGGCTGATTATGCAAATTTGCGTTTGGCCGAAATGCATTGTGTGTCGGTACATCAAACAGTATTTTAGCGAGATACTCCGAGCAAGCACATCGTCCATGCTCACCGGAAGACGGTGATTCCCACTCTCCAACCTATTACTATCTCTATGGTCTGTACCTACCCAGCAAGCACCGGCGATTTTTTGCCGCGAACCTTTTTGTACTAATGCGATTTTTGCTGCCACACATCACGCAACCGGAACCGCTATTTGGCCTCGCAATTATACTTCTTAAAAGTTTTAATTGAGTAGGTATGTAGGTATAGATCCAAAATAATGATTATATCTAACAAACAATCGATATCGAATCAGATTTTAAAAATACACAACACTATAGTATTCATTGGTTCACAAACGTTATTCCTATAAGTGTTACTTATAGAAAAAACTTAATTTTACGAAAAATTTTCACTGCTTCTTTAACTTGGCTATTCAAACTTATCTGTAATTTTTATGGGATGCCTGCACCTTGCGATCTGCCTCCTCTACTAACGGGTAACTTGGAAAGTATGGGGATATACGAATTACGAATCCATAAAACGCCATTTACATGTGGCAACGTACTTATTGCGCCATAAAAAAAAACGCAACACCGTTTAGACAGCAACTTTATAAACCAGAGCAGAGGAAACTGTCTAACGTTAGGTTAGGTACACACACACATCGACTTTCATGGCTGTCGAGTTGGCGACCTACTTATAATATGCTGACGACACATCATGATCAGCCTATAATGTTCCCACTGCTGGGACACAGGCCTCTCTTTGAGAGGGACGACCATCTCACTAGCGATGTCAAAATCTCACGTCGCCACCTTTTATCTATAAGCTTCTTGGTCGCCACACAGATTTTGACATCACTAGCGACGAATCGGCTGTCAAAATCTGTGTGCAGACCATAGAATTCACAGACTAAGAATAGAATTTAAGGTGAATGCGCAGTGGTAGACCGCGAAATTCAAATTTTATTACGTTTTTTGCAATTTGCAGGCCAGTGTCAGGTTGTATCTTGATCAAAATTTGATTCGCGACAATAACAGGTACGTATTTATAGAATTATAATCATTAGAACCATTAATACATCTTTCTAAGTTAGATTTGTACCACTAAGCAGTTTTCCATGAGAGATTTGTTGTCGTGGTACAAATCTAACTTAGAAAGATGTATTAATGATTCGAATGATTATAATTCAGTAAATACATACCTGTTATAGTCGCGAATCAACTTTTGATCAAAATACAACCTGACACTGATCTGAAAATTGCGAAAAACGTAAGAAAATTTGAATTTCGCGGGCTACCCTGGCACTTCAATATGAACTAAGGGGCAGATTTGCCAAAGGTGTAAATAACAATGGCCTCTCGAAATTGAATTAAATCGATAAACAAGAGTATTTATTTCCCGATTTATTTTATGTTTGTTTTTTATAGTTAGCTCGGAGATTTAGACGAAAACAAACATTACTTAAATCGTCTTAGACTTGGACATGGAAGATTCAATGCACATTTAGCCAGTATGAAAATTACAACATCGCCTGTTTGTATCAATTTTATTGTGACTTATGAAGTGATCAGACCCTAGATCATATAATTTTTGAATGCCCTGCATATGATTTACAAAGAATTCCTCTAAATGATAAATTATTGGAAATATATAAAACGCCAGCAAGCGTCCCGCGCGACACACAAGTTTTGCTGGAAAATTACAGTAGAAATATAGCACTGTTTTTTATTGACATAGTACTGGATGTGCAATTTCACCGTTTGGGGCGACCCACAAATAGGTACTCAGGTTCTTAAAGTTTTAGTCAAAGAAAACATGAATTTGCTTTTAATAGAAGTGATAGAAGGATATGACCTTACTGCACAACATGGTTATGACGAATACGCTGATATGACACTATATTATTATGATTTTGACTAATGAATACTGAAGACGTGGCTCTGGCCTAAAATAAATACAAGGTATAAACTACTAAGGACGAGGCTGTGGCCTTATTTACTTTTGGACAAGAAGGATGAAACCAAGATGAGGCAGCATGATCCAAGACTTTAGCCTGCCAGCCTGCCCGTGTAGAGCGAAGGAAAAAAAAACATTTAACTATTATCGTTTATTATAATATTATAATGTATTCTGTGATCATTTTTTTTGTCTAACTGTGGCTCCCGTATTATTATTATTATTATACTCTTTGGCTAAAAGGTCCCAGCAACCAGGCCATAAAAATATTAAAAAAATAATAATACAGACCTTCACAGTTCACAGACTAAGAAGAGAATGATTTATACTCAACTAGCTTCTGCCCGCGACTTCGTCCGCGTGAAATTTCACCCTCCCCCCATTCACCCTCTTACGGGTGGAATTTCGAAAACCCCTTTCTTAGTGCACCCCTAGATCTCATAAGGAACCTACATGCCAAGTTTGGAATCTCTAGACCCAGCGGTTTGGGCTGTGCGTTGATATGTCAGTCAGTCAGTTCTCCTTTTATATATATAGATAGAAGATAGATGTACTCTTTGCTCTGTGGCCTAACTATTGTTTTCTTTTCTTTTCGAACCATTTCGACATTTTTGTTTATAGAATCACAACATGAAAGTACTTTGTGAAGATAGCTAGTGTACATAATATATGGAGTAAAGAATAAATGCTGCTTAAAGATTATTTAAAATGATATTATCCATTCCATTATTTAAGCTCAAAGAGAAAGTAACTATAATTTTAGTAATACTATTTCTATTAGCGAGCGTATATTTTTACTTAAATCATTTGCAACAAAGCTACAACAGTGCTCAATGGTCTGGAGAACGTTGTTTATCAGAACTGACATCTATTAAATATCAATTAAACGGTAAATATGACTTGTACAGTCAACTAACTGTAAGTATAGACTTGTTATTGTAATTTCATAAACTTTTTAAAATTACAGTTGTCACGGAATATAAAAACCGCATCGACAAGTTATTGACAGAGACACAGAAAGCTCATGATACAGAAAAGGAAAGGTATAAAGATGTTATGGACAGCTGTGTAGCAATGAAACAACAGACTGCCATATGTCAGGTAATGATATTTTAATTAAACTCTTTTTTATTTTATGTCAATTAATATCACTTTACTGCCCTGGCAGTCATATATATTTATGATTATGGTTGATGCACTTTTGCCATTTTGATGGAAGTGCATTGATTTAGACATTCTATAGAAATTCAGGGGACGGGAATACATAAATTCTTGAAAGATGTTCGTCATCAACACACTCTCTCTTTGGTGTTGAAATTTACCCCCATAAAAAGTTATCTAAATTGCGAAATTTAAAAAAAAATTCTGGTGAATACAGTGGATTACAGAAACCAATAAAAGTCAATACCTTCAGTCCACTCTTTCTTATAGATTACACTTGTAAAACACAGCACGAAGGACTTTTTCAAGATCACAGATACTCCAACTGAAAGGTCTTCATCACCCACCATACTCGTCAGAGCTAGCTCCAACTAACTTCAATTTTTTGGAAAATTTCACTTCTTGCATGAGTTCATTGATTCCCATCCTCAGGATTTCTTTAGGGCAGCCTAGCCATCAATGCACTTCCATTAAAATGGTGCATAATAATTATCTTAAACAAGTTAAGTTGTTATTTTTGCAGCCCTCCAATCTATTTAGAAATTTGTTTGGACAGCCTGTTGTAGAACACAGAACAGAAGGGAAATTCTCGTATTTTTAAGAATATTTGCATTCTTATCTCAGTCTCAGTCAAAAAAACCTATAGTTTCCCTAATTTTATGACAAGTTTTTGACATAGATTGTCACTGAGATGAGATTGCAACTTGAATTTGATTGTTTTTCAAGTACAAGAATTGGCCTTCTGGTTAAATACTTCAGTAATAATCTGAATTAAGTAATCACAAAATCAATCAAGTAATTGCAAGACTTCATGGCTGGTCATTAATTATTTATTTAGGTACATACATCAAAGTATCTAGGGATTATAATGATTTTTACTAATATTTTTTTATTCTATTCAAATGAAAGAAAATTATCTACATAAATTGATTTAGTTGAATGGTTTCCTACATCTAGACTTACGAAGTACCCTTGTTTTTGCATTAATATTTATTGTTTTGTGATTTCTTTCAAAAATGGGAAATTCACACATTAACAGGTTCGCTGCCATCCCCGCACCGGTGCGAGTGTATTTTTCGTAATTAACCATGAATCTTGTAATAAACTGATAACGCACCCATGCATTCTTTGGCACTGGTAATGAAAATTTCATTCCCAGTGCCTAGCACTTACAGATGCGTGCTAGGCATTTTAAATACTGTAAACATATTTGGCCTTACGTATGAATTTCTATCCTGTGGGTGGCATCGAAGCTGTAAGTGGTTAACTGATAAAAATAACAGTTATTAAAGGTTTTTATTGCTTAAGAAGAATCAGTAGTCTGCATTACGTTCATCAGTGTAATATTTATGTGCAAATAGTTAATATAGTACTACCTTGCAATTTACAAATATTGTTCAAATACTACAGTTTGTTATCAGCTTTATCACATTCCATTTCATTTAGATAAGTTTTGTTTTTTAATGAGGAGCAAATTAACGAGTTGACCATTTTTATATAAACTATAATAGGCTAACTATGAATACTTCATAATATCTTGTATGTACAGTCAAACGCACGCCAGTGTGCACATACCCAGTGTAAGATGCACCCCAATTGTGAACTACACTTATTTTCAAAGAAAGATTTTGAAGGAAATTTTCTAATCCATTGCTTTATATGTTTGAAAGGTTTGTTTGCTTGACAACGTAAATATTGCAATAAATGTTGTTGAATACAACAAACAAATCCCTCAGGTCTTTGGTGTTATTGAAACTCCATTCTATGAAAAGCAAACTCGAGCAAATGTTAAGAGATATGTGGTTGGCTGTACAGTCTACTCTAAGCTATAAATTTTACTTATTTATTTTTATACAGGACCAGGGTTCAAAAATACAGATAATATTCAGATATTTAGTCCCACAAAACCATGTCAACAGTTTGACTAAAATCTTTTTGATGTTTTTTTTTAACATAAAAAAGTTCGGGAAGTCATAAAATTAGTTAAGAGTATGGTTGTAATAGTCCCCTTTATTCATAAACGTTGATTAATTTAAGTAGTGTTTAGCAACTGTTTAACCACACGTTTTTGACGTATGAATGTCACTTAACTTTAATATAAATAAACCCCTTTATGTATAGGGGTTAGAGCAGTGGTGGCCCAGTGAAAACGAAAGTCTAAAGACGCATTCTAAAAAAAAAGGAATAGTGTGCAATTACACAATTAGACCTCCTTATTGACCATAACCATAAAATAATTTGAAGTTTTAGCATTCACGATCAAAAAGAGTTAACTTTTAAAATGTAATGTTAACTTTTTACCTTTTTAGTATCATATTACAGCTTGAACATAACTTGAATCAACAATTTATTTTTAGCACAAATAAGCAGTTGTTCCCTGTAAAATACTGGTACCTATACAGCTGCATCCGGTTAGACTGGAAGCTGACCGCAACATAGCTGAGTAAAGGCTAGGCAGATACTGAGTATTATAAAATATAAATTGTTGTTTAAAGAACCTGCCTTCTATTTAATAAATAACTGATTAAATTTTTTTATTTACTGGTTTTCCAGAATCAATTTGAAGATCTACAAATTGAATGCAAGAAAGCTAGAGAAGACTACAACAAGGCTTTCAAAGAATTAGAAAAAATTAAGGCAGGGTAAAGAAAATTATAATGGATTCGAAATATTCAAGCAATTTGTTTTGGTTAGTATTCATACTAAGTAAATAGTTAATTACATCTTGAAATTGTCAATATGTATAGGTACCTATTATTATTTTACCATAACATGTAAATAATGCAGTCATAAATAGGTAATGCATACTGTTTGTTCTTACTGTATGAAATACTATCGTTAATTTGGCTAAAATAACTTCACTATGAGTTTTAATAACAAGAAAATAAAAAGTGTGTAAGTAATATTACTTTTTGCATACTGCTTGACTGTTTTAACCAGCACCCTAATTTTGCATAACACACTTTAAATCACAATCTGAATCATTTTGAAGGATATTGCTAATCTATTGCTTCATATGTTCGCAAAATTATGCTTCTCAACAACGTAAATACCCCAATGAAATTGTTGAACTGCCACAATGAAAGTCATTACCACGGATATATTACTTAGTGTGTTATGCAATTACCCCACCGGCTCAGCAAAATTTGCTGACTATGAAAAAACTTGTAGGTAGATATTTAATGTCTTTAGGTTTTTTCGTGGAGTCTATTAGGTTTCATAGTATATACCTACCCACGTAGTAGCAATATTTATAATGAGAACACACGGTTTTATAATGGACGATGCCTAAAAGAAAACTATAAAACGAATGCAGATTGACCATAATGAAACTATAGTGCCTAATACATTTTTGTCAACCAACACCACACAACACTGTCCTACTGTTTGGCAATTAAGTTAAGCCACCTATAGTTGGGAAAAGGCTAGGCAGATGATAACTGAATGAAAGTATCAATCATTTGTTCAGTAACATAATAAACATGTAATAGATGAAAGTTTAAACTCGGTCCGACAATGACATGACAATATTTGTGAAACTTCATAGGGTTAGCAGCAAAACAAAATAATGTGCTAATAAACAAATACCTTTAAGAATAAGAATATATAACTTTAAGCTTGTTAGCATTGTATATACCAAAGAAGAGGATGTTGTAAATACGGCATAAATTCATACATTACAATTTTATTGACTTTATAAGATTATAATTATTATGTATCAAAACAAGGACGAAACAGCTTCTAGAGCTGCTTTTTATAACTGTTAATGCGTCCACTGCTGTTTCTTGATTAATTTAATGACGGTATTATTATTGTAACATCGAAAACATTACAATGGAGGATAATTACTTGAACAGTTGGTTTTACAGAATGATGTTAGAATATTTTAACAGCGTTCTACCTCTTGTAAGTGTTTTATGAAAAACCGAAAAACTTTACAAATCATTGATAAGTTCATAGTGATAAATATGTCTTTGTTCTTAAGATAACAGCCCAAGTAGCACTTTTCACACTGGCCGTAACTAGGTGTTGTCGAGGTTTCAATTATTAACAAACAACTAATATACAGTGGTCTCCAAAAGTTAGTTGACATTTTTTCACTTTTGCCAAATTATGCTTCAAAATAAAAAGAATAATCAGATACTCCTATGGGATTACTTGATTATATTATAAGATATGTCAAACTGTCAAAGGTAGTTGAATTATTAGTAAATAAAAACATTAAAGCAGTTCAGACAGAATTTTAAATCATAATGTGATGTGTTTAAGCTGATAGGAAAAATGTCAACTAACTTTTGGAGGCCATTGTATTTATGTGTACTATTCTGATTATCTCTCAATGAAGCAAGGTGATTTAAATGCCTTCATTTAAATCAAACGTAAAACCTTTTTTTACGAAAATGTAAGTTGTTACTATTTAAAATAATTTTAGATAAATAAGCAGGACTGATCTAATAGTGTTGCTTGCAAATGCATTGCATCGTAATAAAGAAATGTAAACATCCAAAAATAATGTAAAAACGTTATATTTATTATTATATTTGCAAATACATCATTTATACTTACTATTATTTTTTGTTTTTAATCTAAGTAAGTATATCTATTATATAAAATTCAACGACCTTATTGAGCTATCAACGCACAGCCTAAACCGCTGGTCCTAGGGACATGAATTTTGGAGGGTGTGTTCTTTGTGAAGAGTAGGTATCCAATAAGAAGGGGTTTTTAGAAATTCAACCTTTAAGGGGGTGAAAAGCGGGAATACATGTATATGAAAAATCTTATTCATTTGGTTAATAAACATGAAACTTGGCACGAATACTTATCTAAGTAAATTATGAAGTTCGGCTTTTTTTTTCTAAAATACACCCTAAAGGGGGATTGGGGGCGTCAGAATTTGTATGGAAGAATTTTAACACGCGGTCCGATTAACTCTAAACTCGGTATTTATACCTACTTAAAACCAAAAATAAAGAATAACGTGTATCAGGGTTTTTCGAAAATCTACCCTTAACGGGGTGAATAGGGGTATTTAATTTTTCAGGGGAGGATTTTACTGCATGGTTTGATTAACTCGAAAATTGGTATAAATAAATCTTTGAATAAAGTAATGGACACATCCCAAATGATTTTACGAAATTCCACCTTTGTGGAGGTGAAAAGCGGGGGATACAGTTTATATGAAAAATCTTATTTGGTTAATAAACATGAAACATGACAATATTTGCCTCAGTAAATAATAAAGATTGTCACTTTTAGTTAAAAAAAAACCCCTTATAGAGGATTTAGGGAGTGATAAAGTTGATAGGTTAGAAAAATATGTAACCCGCTGTTGGATTAACTCGAAACTCGGTACTTACTACTAAAACAAAAAATAAAAAAGTACCTATGTGTTTTAGGGTTTTTCAAAAATCGGCTCCTACCAAGGTGGAAAAGGGTAAGTAATAAAGTTTAAAGGGTGGATATTACTGCTTGCTTCCATTAACTCGAAAATGGTTATGGGTCTTTGAGTCAAGTTATGAACACATCCCGAACGATATTTCTAAATTCCACCCCTGTGGGGGTGAAAAGCGGGGACACAGTTTATTTGAAAAATCTGTTTCCTTTGATCTATAAACATAAAAATTGGCCCGAATACTTATTTATCTAAATAAATGATGATGATGATGATCTTTTTAAAGAAATTTCGAAACGGCTGGTTGACACTTCCCGTGACCCAAGGGCTGGTTTTTACCTTGGCCAAAGACTAAGCATTGCCATACAACGTGGTAATTCAATTCAATTCAATTTATTGCAGATAATAAAAATCCATAATATTACATACAAAACAATATAAAAAATAATGCCGCCAGTCTCTTGGGTACATTACCAGTCGACAGCGATGCGGATGAATTTTTCGACGCTATATTTTAGTTTCTGTATAGTTTTAGTTAAGTTAGGATTTAATTTTGTTATTTTTAGTATTAATTCAATTCTTATTTTAAATATATATTTCAATAAATGATAAAGATCATACCTACATACATTTTCGAATTTTTTAGAGGAAAGTACGAATTTCACGCAGACGAAGTCGCGGGCAGAAGCTAGTACAATATATATCTACTTAATTGTTGTTCTATTGACCTAGGTAATCTAGCATAAAATGATACATGTAAACAAATTCAAGCTTTTTAATAAGTAATTTAACACAAAATTACACAGGTTAGTACCTAATCATAAATAACTACTTATACGTTCTAGACTTCTAGTTCAGAGTACCCACTTGTAAGCAACAGAACTTTCACAGATATTACCACTTAAACTGTAAAAACAAAGAATTTAGTGGTGGGATAAATTATGCTATCAAATGTAGCGCACAAAGGTAGCGGTGTTAAGTGGCGACTAGACGTTCCCTTTTGATTTTTTGTGGATAATTACCGAAAATTCCGTGGTTTTAACCCAAAGCCCTGATGTGTGTGTGATTCTAGTGAACACCACATTGGCGTCTAGTCGGAAATATTCTCAGTCGAGATCCATAATTTTATAATGACTCCTGGCAGGTAATGGTCCACCCGAAGTGTCAGCCGCCTTCAAGTCATTTTACACCTTCAGGAAAACAGCTAGGTACCTAATAATATTATGTTCCTCAGACCTCGGACATTGTATTGTATTGGATTATTCCACTTTGCCCCACTGGTGGGGCATGTTTAATTTCTACATTGTTTCATGTTCTAGCTCGTAACACAAAAATATTAGCTCTGATTGAAAGATCATAGATGGCACTACGCCAGTTTGGAAGAATTCGTTCAAACGCGATCTAAATCTGATCTTTTTTTTAATTTACTTCTTCGTAGCAAATCTAGCGTTAAAGTTTAATCTTTAAATGGCATAAGGATAAAAGGTAGAATAGACGTATTGTATGTACATACAGTAGGTCTATCTACGTTCTAACGTGTACCTACTTGAACGAGTGCAAGACATTACCAACTTTACTGATTAAAAGTAACGGGTGTAACCGTTAGATGGCGCTATAAGAAAAGGATCACTGTCAGAACTGCCGGCCGGAGTTGGAAGTGGGATTTGGAATTTCGGATGCGGCATGGCCATGGCTGTAGCAGACTCCGCAGTTGTTGTTGTTGCCGCTGGTAGGTACGCTACTAATTTTGGGCCATCTTTTAGTTTTTCAATGTTTGTTTTTAACATTACCATGCTTTAATAAGATTTACCCAGTTAAGTCTAGATATAAGTACTTACTTACCTATAGCTACCTGACATTCTTACCGGGTAATTTGCGTAATACACTATAAGTAGCAATGGCTTTAATTTTGACAGTTTCGAAAAATTTGCCTGCTCAACAACATACCGAAACAACGCAATGAATGTTGTTGAAACATTCATTGCGTTATTTTTCGAACATAAGTATTATGAAGCAGTGGATTGGCAATATCCTTCAAAATGATCCAGATTGTAATTGAAAGTGTGTTAGGTACGCAATTAGGGTGCTGGTCCAACTTTTTAGTACCTAAGTACCTACCTACCTATAATGTTTCCACACCACGAAGTCCACGATTCTTGGTCGTCCATTAAAAATTACACGCTATTTTTTCAGGCTATTTGTTTTTTCTCGTTTATGCATTGGAAACGCTTCCGAGATGGAAAGGGAAAAAAATAAGCGTAACGTCAATAGACAGTTAAAAAAAAAAAGACCGTTGAAGGGCCCAGTAATTAATTACGTGTGACATATGAAACGCTACCGTCTGTCCTTCTAACACATTTCTCCATAAATTACACATACATAAAACAATCTTTTCTTGCATTTAAAATGTCCTTAGGGCCTGTGCTTAAAGTATCTTTTGTAGCATCGATCTAGCAGTGGGTGGATGATTAGTTATTTGGATGACGTTAGGAACACGATAGTTTTTTTTAAACAGCAGTACGTACGGCAGACAGCTTGTCGCCTACACCGGATGTATGTAGACCTTTGGCTTTGAACACTTTAATGGTGACCTATTTCAGCAGGGGGCCGGTCATGTTAATCCTAGAAAAAATGGGACAGAAACACAGCCGTAAAAAACTTAGCATATGCTAGTTTTCATACTTACATGGTTACAAGGAATGGTTCATACATAGGTACTTAGTCAATTTAACATAAAATTAGTTATTGCACTTGCTGGCTCAAATTCCAAGGGAATAAAACGTGTCCTTTTTATATACTAAGTATTTGGGTAAGTAAATATTTTCTGTAACTTGCCATTACATATTCCGGTCATCTATTCTCTTTCTACTTAAGTATTTAAAATTTTCCGGTGCCTACCTATTACAAGTTTTAGGAGAAGCGTCAGAGGGTGGGTTTGGAACGTGAAACCGTCGAGAAACACAATTAATCCATTTCGAATTTATCCGGTGCAGTTACCCCTCGAGGTTCAATTAAAATGTAAATGGGCGTCGTCGGGGCGGGCCGTGAGCTGGGAACACGCGCCTTATCGTAACACACCAGGCCACCACTACTGTCACCCTGTGAATAGCTGTTCGTAGCTACCTATCAGCCCATTGAAACTTCATAATTACCTAGGTACTTTTTAAATATTGTATTTATGTAGCAGGTGCATATTTTTCTGTTTGCTTTTCATATGCAGAAAAAATAACTAATATTTTCCAAGGATTACCTAACAAAATTTCTAGGCTTTTGATCTTAGCAAACCTTAGGCAAAGAATAACGCTTAATAACTATGACTGTTGACTAATTAGTAGGTAAGGGGTTATTGCATCGAGGATCGCCCAGAGGACACGGTGGAGCATACGGTGTAGGTCTGCCCCGCTTGGGCGGAGCACCGCCGTGTCCTTGTAGAGGCGATCGGCAGCGGCGGCGATCTCTCGCGTCCGGGCCTGGTCCAAGCCATGGTCCGGGGCGAGAGGGAGTGGGAGGCAGTCACCTCCTTCTGCGAAGCAGTCATGCTAGCGAAGGAGGTGGCGGGACGGCTCAGGGAGAGAGCCTCACGCCTCAGCCGCCGCGGGAGACGCTACGGCCGTCGGGAGCCGCGTGACGACTCCCGGCCACCGTAGGCGCGGGCCTGCGGACGGAGAGTAATGGGTAGCTCTCCGCCCGATCAGGACCAGGTCCGTGCCGGACGGCGCGTATGCATTCGGCAGGCTTGGCCCGCCAGGGCCAAGCCTGCCGGGGTAGCGGGATCGTCCGAAAGGGTTACCGCTGCCCCGGAACATAAAGGGCTAAGGAAGGAACACGGGTGGGTTTTAGTCAGTAAGAGTCTGACACTCCCTTCCGCTCCACCCAGAGCGGGAGGAGTCATTAGATGATTTCTCATACAAAAAAAAAAGGGGTTATTGCATTGATCATAGAGTTTCGATCCAGACCTAGAATTCAGTGACACTAAATCGACATTTGACTAATGTAAACCGGTCAAACCAGTCCAGTTTCCAGTCCCACCTATCCAGCCCAGGATTAGAATAGAGCAGACGCTAAATTATTATTATTTTAATTCAAATACATTATTAACGGGCGGAGGAGGGGTCGAAGAAGACGTCAGTTTGACAGTCATCTCCGACTCCTCCCAGATGGAGGCCAGCAGGCAACGGGTGCGGGGGCACCCTTACCTGTATTGCACAGGCCTCCACCAGTGTGGGACGGGAATGGCCAGGTGTTCCCGGCCATTCTCGTAGCCCCCCAGCATGGGGGGCATGCGGGGCCCGCCAGCTAGGCGGGCATGCGCCGGGAGAGTTGTGGAAGTAAAGGCTGAGCCGGTTTCCCATGGCCCTCCCATCACGGCGATTGTGGGAACAACGCTGAGTTTTAGTGGGTATACTGTCGGTGTCATTCCGACAGGAGTCCCACATACCCCGTCTCGTCCCCCGCGAGCGGGGATGCGTAATTCATTTCTGTTGAAAAAAAAAAAAAAAAAGGCCCTTCGTACGCCTTACAAAGGACCGGGACCTCATGGTCCCGAGATATATAAATTCATAATAATAATATTTTATTGGAACTAAAAAACACAAATTACAATAAAATTATGTACGATAATTACTTACTTCATTAGTAATAAACTGTGTCGCAGCCATTAACGCCCATAAAAAAATTTTATGCGTCAGTGCTCCAGGCGTTGAGAAATTATTAGATATTAATTAAAAATAAAATTACAAAGGAATAAGTATAACAAAAAAATAAAAAACAAGAAAAAATAAAAAGTAAAGAAAATAAAAAAGTGCTATTAATAAGTATATAAAATTCGAAGTCCTGACTGACCGATATTTAATGTCCGCTAGAGGGCGTCATATTCAATTTAATGCGACGTCACATACCTAGCCTATAACCAGCGGACGATCAAGGTGCTTCCAACGATACCTCATTTGTCTAATTATGACTTAGCAGTTTAGAAGTTATGAGGGAACATATGAACATACTTACATACCGGTCAAAATCATAACCCTTCTTTTTGCTTCGCCGTAGTCGGGTTATAAAACAAAGTCGGGTTAGTTACACGTAGGTACACCATTTATAACTCAAGAACAGCTGGACCGATTTGTATGATCTTTTATTTGTTGAATTTGTCTCCGCCCCGAATAGTAGAATAACTATTAAAACAAGGGAAAAAAACACGAAGAAAAAAAATTAAGATAAGTAATTCATATACTTAAGTATCTACTCATATATTTTGTACCTACTTATTTATTGAATCTGAGGTGGTACGAAGTTCGCCGGGGTCAGCTAGTTTTCTATACAAAAGCTGTCAAACGGCAATATTTTCTCTTCAGCTAAGAGATATCTGACTATTGAAAAATCAGCCCTTAGTTATACAAGTAGATACCTACGTATTAATAAGTTAGTAGAGTACCTATATACTTAACTAAGTTTCCTTCTAAGATTTTGCTAACAACAAACCTGAGGGGCAATTCTCGTAATTTTAAGAACGTTCACAGTCTGATCGCAGTCTCCATAGACTGTCAAAAATACCTATAATTTCCCTACATTTTTGACAAGTTTTTGACATTGATTGTCACTGCGGGAATTGGCCTTCTGGTTGTTTAGCTGTCTGTCTGCAATAGCTACAAACTGTAGCAGCTGTACCTAAATAGCAGGTAGGTCCTGCTATTTAAAAATATTTTCTGCAATAATTATGTGAATAATTGAGGATACGTAGGTACTCTATTTAGCGTGAGCTTAATGAACCCTATTTAGCCGAAAATGATAGCTGGGCATGAATGCAGATTTAGGAATGATAGGCATGGTTACTGTAATATTGACACTTAGAGTAGAGTGACACAATAATTACTTATGTAGTTTTTCATATTACTTACTTACTCTTTGGCTATAAATTGTGCAGAATTCCGGAAGTCAGGCCCAAATCGATAATGTTTGCTAGAGTGGGATAGCGTGTATAATAGAGCTGGAAGGGGCGCGGTCGCCCCGCCTCCTCGTCCCCGTAAGCGCTTGTATCAACTCCTATAGCCTCGAGCCACAAGTTATTGTTCCCAAAAACTCAATTTAAAGCATTAATGTAAGTAGGTAGATATCTACATATTTAAGCAAATCTTTCAATATTTTAAGATTATATAGGTAGGTATGAATAAAACCGAATGAAAGCATCGTAGTTACCTAATAAACATAAATCACTGCATGGTAGGTTACCTACAGGTCAGTTCAATAGGTACTAAACGAATTTATAATCCAATCCTCAGTGGCGTAACTATAGGGTGGCATTGGGGCAAAATGCCACGGGCCCCAGCCCGAGAGGGCCTTGAGTACAGGAGGATCCTAACATAAGGACAGAAGCAGTCAGGTGTTAAAGTTTTTGTAGGGGAAAATATGAAATGTACGCGGAAGAAGTCGCGGGAGAAGTGCTAATAAAAAAAAAAACTATAACGTTGGTTCAGCTTCTTGACTTTGAGGGAGAGCCACATCCCTTGAATTTGCCAATGGCCCCAAACGGTATAATTACGCTACTGCCAATCCTTATCTACTCTTGGAGAGTAGAGAGGGGTGCCCAGTGCCGTAATTACGAGTAGGTGGTCAAAGGCCCCAGTGCGAAGCGGAAATTGGGCCCTTATGTCACCAATCTCAAGTACTTACTTATACTTACCATCATTTTCTTTGGACAGATGGACAATACTTATATAATGGCACTTTTGTAGGGAACCACAAATTGATATTTCGCATATTGCTAGCAGTGAGTGGTGGCCCAGTGGTACCTAATGGTCCCGACTTTCGAAGTTTCGAGGTGTAGGTCGTGGCGGTTAAAGTTTCGGATAGATGAGATGAGACTCGAAAATCATAGCATTCCGCTTCGCATTGCTTACAAATTCTTTTTATACGCATACTTAAGCAATACTTATGCAGACTTATGCAAAAAACATTTGATATTTTTTAAGGATTGAAGAAGGCTGCGTAAACTTTGGATGCATGCACTCTGAGGCGCCAGAAATGAAGGCGCGCATACGGCGCCTTCTTGTCTGTCATATTATCATAACGCCGGTAGAAGTAGGTAGGTAGGACAGAGACCGAGAAAAAAATTGTTACAACAACGTAATAAAATAATAACTTGAATCATACAAGAAATTGAGACCATTTGTGTGTTACCTTCGAAGACATGCTTCTGACATCTGTCTTCTGAACATTTATTAGGCATTCTAAAACAATAAAACAACAACAACAAATAAAACCCATGCAAAAACACAACAAATAGCATTTAGAAACCTTACAAAGTAATAAAATAGGAGAGTTGTTACAGATTGTTACCACTCTCCAGACGCAAAAAATCATGCTTGCTCAGAATAATATCACATGATCTCGAGATGTGCAGTGAAGCTATCATGAATAATCGAAACTTAGATATTCAAACCATAATTAGGTATATACCTATGGGATACTAAAAAAATACCAACAACATATAACACGTAACGATGAGTACTTAGGTTATAATTTTTTTTGTGAAAAACGTAATTAAAAACTAATAAGTAATAAAGTTTAGGACGTAATTATTTGATAACTATTAATAGCGTCATATTTCTCTATTACTAGGTAGGTACATAAGTAGGTACAGACCGATAGTGGCCGACCAAAATTCTGAGTTCAAAGCCGAATCCAACAATTCCGTTCCAAACTTGCAAACACAAACAGTTAGGTGGGCCCTATAGGATTTTACTCATGTGTGTCATATAGTACATACTAATTCCAAGGGTGTGTCACAGTAATTTTTTTCCCGAAACTATTGACACTACGGGATCGGTATGGTATCTACCAAAGCCACCTAAAATCCCCGTCACGAGAAGCATTTTGTAAATAAAGAACTTCTACTATGCGTAGCGACCATAGAGAATACGAAACTAACGAGCAATTTCACTCGTCTAATGTTCTGTGGTACTGGAACGCGTCTGACTCGTGGAACGTAAACATTTGGGCCGCCATTTTGAAGTACCTAAGTGCACGCTGACACTGTCAGAGCTGCAGAATGCAAATGCAGAATATTCGGAAACGTCTGACGACAGTAATTAGATGTGTGTGTTAACACAATTATTATATCCCTATGAAAAAATATAAATCATTTTAAAACGGTTTTTTTTTTATTTGATCCAAAAGTTGCGAACCCCTGAATGTGTGTTTACAAAATTTATAGCTTCTCGTGACGGGGACTTTACCTACTTACACTATTACAATGTAGTAAGAAGTAAACCAAAACGTGGCATTTTAATGCCAAGGAAGGTTAAATTACAGGCAAACCAAAAAAAAAAAATCGAATACTTAAATACGATGACGTCTTTATTTTTTATACATACAAACATACATCAACCCTAAATACATTACACTCCTTTTTGGGCAGTCGTTTAAAAACAGACTAATTAAGTACTTAATTTCGCTTCTAGAATAATTTTAAAGAGACACGCACAAATTCGTATAACACTACTTGCTATAATGTAAATATCAGTGACAGGAAGTCATTATAACATCATCAATATAAACTAAGTGGTAAAAACACGTATTATTGAAGCTAACTCAAAAACTACCCAAGCAAAGTTAATCAAATTTATACGGGACCACCCCTGAGGCATAGGTACCCTATCCATTAAAAAAAATATTTTTGAAATCGTTTTACAATTGCCGGAGATATCGCGTAACAAACATACAAAAAAAAAACAACATACAGTCGAATTGAGAACCTTCTCCTTTTTGAAGTCGATTAATAAGGGCGCCGGTTTTTTATAAGATTTAAATTTTTCGCTTTTCACTTTCAAATAATAACTTCCCTCGACAGCCTCCATCTCCATCATCAGACTCCCAACAACAGTCATACCTCAGGTAGGTCTAAAGTTCTCATCAAGATGAATGAAATAAGCCCAAACACTGTATAACTGCTGTAAAGTGTTGAGGAGCTCTCTTGGCAGTCTGTGTCCATTTACAGAGGAATGAAACTGAATCGGTTCATAAGTGATAATTCAATAGGTGGCAAATAGCCACCCCCTAAGGGTGGAAAAATAGGGGTTTGATCGATTTTTATTTTTCTTCCAACCTTGGAACCAACTTTGAGGTGTAGGTACCTACCCTTTCCACTTTAAAATAAAAATGTCATAATCGGACTTCTCTGTAAACAATTATGCATGGTCATTCATAAAAATGGTGGTCATAATTATACGCGTCGACTTGAGAACCTCCCCCTTTTTTCGTTGGTTAAAAATCAACATTAATTTGTGTTCCTACAAACATTGGTATTTTTAACATTATTGGGCTGTTTTGCGGCTTCAGTTCATCTCCTTCAAAATACGAAGACATGGCGAAAAACAATTACTCGACGCGACCCATCTCGCAAGTGTGTTGAAAAACGTTGTATGAAACGCGTACCTAAGCATTTGACATTCGTATCATGCTGTTCTATTGCTTCATGTAAGTATATATGTATATAGTACCTGGATGGGTGACCATCTTTACATACCAAGACCCCTCCGTGCCGTGTCGTGGATCTTTGCCAGTCCTTACGGGTGTGGTCAGAAGCCCGAAAATCTGACATCGCAGTCTTACCAAGGGGTATCGTATTACCCAGTAACTGGGTTGTGGAGGTCAGATAGGCAGTCGCTCCATATATAAAATACTATGCATGCGATTAGACTGGAAGCCGACCCCAACATAGTTGGGAAAAGGCTAGGCAGATGGTGATGATATAATGTAGTAGGTACCTACATTCACAATTTCACAGCCATAACATCTAAATAGTAGTTAAATCGGATGTTTTTTCGAAAGTAAGTACCTACTTATTAAACGAGGATGGCCGAGTCGAAATACAGAGAACTAGCCCCACACTATTTTATGAGATGTAAAGTTATAAGCTGTGATTTTTGTTATCGAATGAGTGGACGATAGTACCTACTTACTTGAAATGTTTCTGTTGTTGCACTTGTTAATTTTTTACAATTTAAGTAAGTATTACCCATTAAGTACCTATTATTTTGGCTGTGAATCAGTTTTTAACCATTTATTTGTACTTACCTAGTTCAGCTACACATTTTAGAAAATGTTATGGCATAAAATAATTTCCCTTAGCTACTTAGGTCTGTACTGCCTATATAAGTAGATACGTGGTTTTTCCTTTTTATGTGTTCACTTTAATGTGGAGCTTCGGATGAGGATTTGCTGCAGCAGACTATGAAACCATCACCCTACTCAAAGTGTGAGGTGTAATTGTAATAATTGAAAACCTGAAAAGGGGTCATTGTATTGTACTCGCTATTTGAATAACTTTTGATATACCACTAGCCAAATCGAAAAGTACCTAAATTATAAGTATATAAGTACGCACATCCTCGTGGTCGTGACTAACTAAAAGCACGGGTCTATCGGAATTGGTGATTTCATAGATAGATAGAACACCGTCACCGCCACCACAATTTCACCGAAACCCCTTCGTGCCTTGGAAAGAACGTTAAGTCGCTGGCCCGGCTTTCATTCGTAGACAGATGACAGTCGTTAAAGTTACAGGTAGTCTCCAAAACCTGTCAACCAGTCCAACCAAGAGGTCCAGTACCTACCTACATAACAAGGGGTAGAGTAACTGGAGTCAAGGTCAGAGAGGCTGTCGCTAAAAAAACACTGGAATAAAATACTGGAATTCAGCTGCATTCAGTTAGACTGCAAGCCGACCCCAAAATAGTCGGTTTTGTCCCGCCTATATTTAATCTTATTGGAGTGATATTGTCTGTTTGTGATATTAAATAGCCGCTTTTTACTAAATGCATATGGATGTACCTATACACGGTACATATTCCAAAATAACATTTTTTACAATTCTGTCTGTTTGTTCCGGCTCTAAAACGGCTGGACCGATTTTGACGGGACTTTCACTGACAGATAGCTGATGTAATAAAGAGTAACTTAGGTTACTTTTATTTTAGAAAAAAAAAAGGATTTCACGCGGATTCGCGGAGTCGCGGGTAGCAGCTAGTAGTATGTAAAAATCTCGTGTCACAGTGTTTTTTATTATCGAACTCCTCCGAAACGGCTTGACCAATATTTATGAAATTTTTTGTGCGTCAAAAATTTTATCGGGCGTACCTATGCTATTTTTTTTTTGCGGAGCCAGCTAGTTATTTATATAGAACGAAATAAATATACTTAGGTACTTAAAAAAAATGCATACATTGCACGCACACAGATGATGAAAGCAGCGTGGTCTTTGTATCAAAGAAATTCAACACAAATATAAAATAATAGGTATCTAATTAAGAATTTTACTCATTGCAGTTATTTGGAAACCTTGCGTTTCTTATTACCAGAAAGGAACTGCTGATGTAATAAGATTTAAATTTAATAAGTTGTCTCAAGAGTTACTTATCGATGCTATGTCGAAGATTGCAAGCATACAGCATTTTAGAAAAAGTCATTATAAAAGTTTGCAATACCAATACGGCAGCATAGTGTATGAAATAAGATACAGACACAAAATAATGTTCAACATGTATACAAGTGTTTTAGATGACATGGAGACCGCTGCGGTCGAGGACCGATACGACTACAAGGTACATATTCTTAATACTAAAAAACTTTTTTACAAAAAAAAAAACAACCGACTTCCAAAAAAAACACTACAAAGTGAAAAATAACGATATAATATCTGCTGTTAGTTGTCGAGGAGTTAGATACTCTGCAGACTATCCTGACTGCAGCATCAGATCATGACTTGATGATCATGAGACCAAATGTGGCAAATGCCCTATCAAACATCAAAACAATTTACTAAAACAGTCCTTGCCTGTTCGAGTAACTTCTTACTGTTAAGGAGTTGTACCTTCCATCATCAGCCCAGCTACCTGAGATGGTGACAACCATACGCAAATACACAAGATACTTCATAAAATATGCAAAAAACAATGAGCCTATAAAATTTGAGGGTTGCCCTCGATTTCTCTAAGATCCCATCATCAGATCCTAACTTGGTGACAGTGGGACCACCTCAGAACTATCTACTTTCGAACAAAAAAAGAATTTTGAAAATCCGTCGACAATTGGATGAACACACATACAAAAAAAAAAAACATTCAATCATCCGAACATAGTACCTCCTCCTTTATGTGAAGTCGGTAAAAAGGTACTTTGGTGTCCCGTTATTAGGACAATTTATCGGGTAATCTTACCCCACGACCCTTTTTATACCTAACTAGCTTCTTCCCGCGACTTCGTCCGCGTGAAATTTCACCCCCCCCATTCACCCCCTTTTTTTTTTTTTTTTTTTTTTTTTTTTTTGTGGATGGGAAATCATCTAATGACTCCTCCCGCTCTGGGTGGAGCGGAAGGGAGTGTCAGACTCTTACTGACTAAAACCCATTCACCCCCTTAGGGGATGAATTTTGAAAAATCCTTTCTTAGTGCACCCCTAGACCTCATAAGGAACGTACGAGCCAAATTTGGAATCTCTAGACCCAGCGGTTTGGGCTGTGCGTTGATATGTCAGTCAGTCAGTTCTCCTTTTATATATCGAGCCTTTTCAGGAAGAACATCGTAAGCGCCAAAAATCCCAAAAAACTGTTTTAATATCAATCGCCAGATCAACTGATTTTGCATTTTGCATCACCTTCTCCTGTAAAATATGCAAAATGGCGGTTACGATCTTCTTCCTGAAAAGGCTCGATATATAGATTATATTTTACGTTGTCCGGCTAGACTGGAAGCCGACCATAAATATATTTTAAGTTGTTAATTTATATGGTAATGTATAACCACATATAAACCCTAAAATACCATACCATATAAAAAGTCGAGATAGGTAGGTATGTAGGCCAGCCGGGGGTTGCGGAAGGATCGTACGTTCCCGCGACCCCCGGCGTAGGTGTGAGATGGAACACCGGGGTGGTTTTTAGTCAGTAAGAGTCTGACAGACCCCGCCGCTCGCCCCAGGGCGGCGGACATCCATGAGGATTTTCCACCCCGGAAACAAAAAAAAAAAAAAAAAGGTAGGTATGTAGGCTCCTTAAGTTCTGAGTTGAGCTGCACGGTTACTGACAAATGCGTGCACTGACTGGACAGGTCCACTCAATCTGTGTGGTTCTTTCCTCAAAAGACCATTTCAGACACCAATCTACATGGTCCTCAAAGATTATGTCTGGATTTTTATATACACATTGACATTTATTCACTTTATATATACAATGACATGAATATTTACTTTGTAAAGTATTTTTATTTTATTTAATTATTGTGAATGTGAGGACTATGTGGGTCATTTCTTTTTTCTGTTTTCCTTCTTAGTTAGTTTTAATCATGATCTGGCAGTTTGAGTAATTTACGCGGCCTACCCAAATGTCCTTTCTTTGGTATTGTTCGTCGAATCGTTGAGCTCCTCAAGTTCTGAGTTGAGCTGCACGATTTTTGACAAATGCGTGCACTGACTGGACAGGTCCGCTCAATCAGTGTGGTTCTTTCCTCAAAATACCATTTCAGACACCAATCTACATGGTCTTCACATGATCTGACCAAGATTTTGTCTGGACTTTAAAAGAGACTGTGACCTCTGAGTTTGTTTCGGCCTTTCTTCTCAGAGTAGTCAGATAGGAAACGCCGACCTCATCTAGCTTTAAAAAAATATGATTGACGTGTAAAAGTGTTTGTACAGACCTACTTACAGAAATAAAATCATTTATATCTATATAAATAAAAACAAAAGGCCTGACTGACTGACTGACTGACTCATCAACGCCCAGCCCAAACCCTTGAACCTAGAAAGCTGAAATTTTACACAATGGTTCCCTTTATAATGTAGACAAGGAATAAGGAAGGATTTTTCGAAATTCAACCCCTAAGGGAGTTAAATAGAGGATGAAAGTTTATATGGAAGTCCGTCAGTTTTAAAGTTAGGATCTTCAAATTTCGTGTTTAGGCTGAAGATTGAAAATTAATTTATACGTGTCTTAGCGTTTTTGATAATTCCACCCCCAAAGAGTTAAAAAAGGGGATGAAGTTGTGTATGAAAGTCCGTCAGTTTTAAAGTTAGGATCTTCAAATTTTGTGTTTAGGCTGACGTTTGAAAATTAATTTATACATGTCTCAGCGTTTTTGATAATTTCACCCCCAAAGGGGAACGAATTTCATAAAATGTATTGTAAAATCATAAAATGTATGGGATATTATAAATTGCATATCAAATAAACAATCGCCTATCAATACATACTCATCATTTATATTCTTTTTTACATCAAATAACTTACTTCACTACAAATAAACTAAATGTTTAACAAAACTCAAACTGCAGATAATTCGAAATTATACATCAATATGACATTAATTTTTTCCTCATAATGCAATACAGTTAAATTTATTTTTGTACAAAAATACTACATACATAGCATAAATACTGACTGCACAGCAAATTTTCCATATTTCATAGCAAAATAACTATCCCAGTCGCATATTAACCAGTAAGTACAACAAAACCTGTTCATCATATTTGTGTTAATTTTCAAGAAGCCATGCTCGGTAAATTTAATGATTATTATAACAAAAAAATCCTTTTACATTGCATTATTTCTAAAAGCAAAACAAATTAACTGAAAAAATAGTTAGATTAGGTTAATTATTTTTAAAAAAAGTTGTTAGGTTAGGTTATGTTAAAACTGTGACCCCTACGCACGAGCCGAGCGAGCGAAGCGAGCGGTACCGCGGCAGCGGCCGGCGAGTGCCAGAAACGACAGGATTATTTAGAAAAAAATTACTTTTACACAAAATATGGGCGCCAGAAACGACTTGCGCTAATAGAAAAAAAGAGATTATTTTTAGTAGGCTATCTGGAACCGAACTAGTTACAATAGGTTAATTATTAAGCATAGCATATCATCGGCCTTGCGATCCGACTCAAGTACGTGGCGCCACCTGCAGAAGCTAAAAATGTGCCTATTGGGCAAAAAAGGAAGCGTGGACGCCCCGCGAAAGCAAGAACCGCTTTAATAATTCAATAAATTACAATTTTGTATCTAATTTTATATTTTTTTTGCTGATTTCATTATGTGGTAATTAATAAATAAGATGACTGTGACTAATAAAATGCTGTTTTATTTAGAAAAACTGCTGTAAATAATATAAAAATAGAAGCTATATTTAAAAGAAAAAGAGTTAACATGTATAATGTGCATTAAGATTAGCTGTGCATTGATGAAAAAGCTTTTGCTTTAGGAAAAATCGCTGTACCTACGCTGCGAAAATAAATTGTAGTGTGTTTAGTGATATTTTGAGTTGAATATTTTGCTGTGCAATCAGTAATTTTGATGGGAATTCGGAATGTTATTGCATAGAAAAAGGATATTTTTTTATTTGCGTTTAAATACTACCCAAAATGTATTATCTAGGCGTATGTTTGGAAGCTAACGCAACGGTGTTGTTAGAATTTCAGTCCTTCCTCTGGGGTGAAGAGGGGGATGAAATTTTGTTTTTAATTAAAGTTCTTTATTTTTTAAGTTAAAATCACTACAATTTGCGCTTATGGTTGGAAACTAACAGCGTAAATTGTTGTTTTTTTATTTCAACCCACAAGGGGGTGAAAAGGGGGATGAAGTTTTGTATTGAAGTTGTTCATTCCCTAAATTATGTATTCAAGTAAAACTAATATAAGTATACGTGTACCGTTTCTAACTTTTCATAAAATGAAGCGATTGCGATGAAACTAAAACTAAATGTTCAATAAAGACTTTGGACTTCTTGAAATGTTAAACCTTTTGCCCGTGGCTTTGCCCGCGTGGATGTTGAAAAATATCTGACGGGAACGTACTACGAACGTTAATGTTGCTGAACGTATGTAAATCTGTAAATGGCAAACCCATTAGTTTTGTACTTCAAATCATTAAAATTTTTATTTTGCATTTTGGTTGGGCAGCCTGGTTGTGTTAGCACCTGACGGCAGAACCTCTAATGTTGTAAATAAAGAGGTACTTTAAGTATTAAAAAAATATATGGTCGTAATCCCCTGTGAAGAACAATGTAACAATGTATTTACCTTAACATTAACTCATTTTTTAATAAGATTTAAATTTCCGTGCATTCAAGTAGCCAATTTTCCGTTCCGTTATGTATAACGTTACTATTCGATTTTAGGATTTGTCATCCTCCAATCCGTGCGCCGCACCTCGGATACTATAATAAGCAGTGTGAGAAAACATTGTATACCTGGATTAACACATAGGGTACTTTTAATTCCGGTAGTATGTTCCCGTGGGATATTTTCCGACATACACGCGGGCGAAGCCGCGGGCAAAAGCTAGTCATTTATCATTTAGACGGCTAGAAACTATAAAATGTTGATAAACAGAATAAGTAAAATTATTTCACTGGGTACCCAATCTTGAAATAGCTACCTAGTTTTGTTTTAACTTTATAGATTACACAGATACTAATACTTGCCCAAGCGTCAAACCCAATGTGGTGTTCCCATACAAACCTTACGCTCTCTGCCATTTTGTGGTTAGCGCTTTGTAGTTCATTATTTAAGATTGCATTTTCTTATTCAAATTATCTTTCTAGTATGTGGGCGTAATGGCAGAAATGGATAATTTGGCTCATGAAATTCTCAATTTCGTAGCAATGATACAAATGCACGACGCAAATATTCATGCGGACAAGTCCAAGGTGGGATATAATTTATTTTTTCGACGATTAAATGTGGCGCCGGTATGGCTGGGATTGTTAGACAGTATGCATTACAGTGATCCATCTGAACCTCCTCCTGAAGAGCATAACTTGACTCGCACAGGTAAAAGAAGCAATGGCGTATGGAATTATGCGGCACCTATCGAATGACTTAAAAATAATGTCTACCGTAATCAATGTGTAAAATATATACCTACTATCAAGGGAGAGAAAGATTAATTTACTTTTCATTCAACTACGTAGTAATGTTATCATTAATCACTACAAAACCGATCACAAAGGACGTATTTTTTGCTTAGAACCAAAACAGTGCAGAAATGTAACTACCTATATGAAATCTCATGGTTGCACAGTTTTACATTAAATGCACTGTTTTTTATTTTTTACTTAGATATAAATTTACCACAGAGGTTTAATGTCTCCCATTAAGTTTAATATAAAATGTATGGGTCACGGCTAATGGCCGAAGTGCGGCTACACCTAGCTTTAGCCGGCCAAAGTGCGGCTAAACCTAGTTTTAGCCGAGTACAACTAGGTGTAGCCGGCCACATGCGGTTCGTGTGTACTTCGGGTGACATCGGTTGCATGGTTGCGATCGGTCGATAGGCGACGTAGGATGCAAGAGCGAGCGAAGGGCACCCCGAGGTTAGGTTTGGTTAGGTTACTTTAAACCCTTTACACAGAAATAGGAGCCCCGCTTGCGGGGCTCCGTCGACGTTCCGGCTAAACCTAGGTGTAGCCGCACTTCGGTTATTAGCCGTAACATATGCATTAGATCAAAAAGTTACTGGCTGAAAATAAAAATCGGCTGAATAAAACCGACTTGGTGAAAAAAAAAAAAAAAAAAAAAAATGGCGCGCCTTTTGTACCATTGTAAAACTTTGATACTTCATGTTTAGCAAGAAAAGTTTAAAAAAATGGAAATAGACAGCGATAGCGAATTCAACTCCAGAAAGTATAAAAATAGCTGCAAATGAAATTGTTAATAACCTTTTGCCGCAAAAGTCGCGGGATAAATATTTACAAGCTTATGAAAATTTTATTAAGTGGAGAAACGAAAGAGGTGTAAAATCACTATCCGAAAATGTGTTTATAACGTATTTCAGTGACAAGTCCAAAAAAATTTGACCATCTTCATTGTGGTCCTATACATATATTCAATGTTAAAAAGCACAGTTAAAACCAAGCACAACGTGGATATAAAAGAATAATCTAAATTAACATCGCTTCTGAAGCGGCTATCAGATGGGCATACGAGTGAAAAGTCGAAAGTGCTCATAGCTCACGATATAGAAACATTTTTCAATTGGATAATAAATATTTAGCAACAAAGGTAAGTTTTAAGTATATAATCTAGACGTTGACACATTATGACCGGTATAAACACTGTTCTGCGCAAGTGTTTAATAGAAGTACATTGCCGGCTAAGTAGAATAACTACTTGCGACATGTTTGAAGTTATTCTAATTACCCGGCAATGTATTTTTACTAAATACTTGCCCTAAACAATGTATATACCGGCCATTAATATAATTTAATGCCTACAAATTATGTGTTCATTTGTGTGTAACGCCGAATTTTAATATTTTTTATAGGTTGCTCTCATTTTCGGTATAAACGGTGCTTGCAGAAGCTCTGAATTAATGAATATCATAATTGACAACATCGAAACACATAACCAGATGCTGCTAATTCAACTTATGAACACGAAAACAAAGAAAGACCGTCATTATAAATATGATTTATTGAGTAGGTATGGCAGTTGCACACCCAAGTAGCACTGCCATATCATAAAAAGGTATTGTAGATTATGTCTTCGAGACAATAACTAAATTTTTGGCCATTGTCTTGGGTAAAACCATATCGACCCATCCATCAAGGGAGAGTTAAGTAAATGTGGGCACAGGTTTACAGAATAAGTTAAGAAAGACTTCAAACTACTTTTCAGATAAACTTCAGTACGATTTAAGAGTAACACCATTGATGAATTCTTCCTTTTATCTTCTTGATTTCTCGACGAAGATATCTACAATACCAAGTTAAGTATTTCTAAATTTACTGGAGAGAAGAAACCAACACTTAGAAAAACTAACCTCAAACTTCACCTACTTATCTCAGATATACTTACTTTAGATAAAATGGTGGTATTACTTTACAAGTTAGTGTTCTAAAACAGACGCAAAATAAAATGGACATATGGCTGTTTGGTCAGATAATCAGCCTCAAGCAGGCGCTTTTATTTTAATTTATTTTCAAAAATTAAAGTGACACTTCGTCGCATTGTCATTATGAACCATGAAGACGCAGTGACTGCAGTCGAAAGGGCTGTGGTAGAGAACCCCATGTAAGGGAAGCGTTACCAGGCAAGATCGGAAGATTCTTCCTTTTCAATGAAGGAGTGCGTCGAAAGAATAATGTGTCGCTTAGGAAAGGTGTAATCCTTTCCTAAGCGACACATTATTGTTTTCCGACATCCACGCGAACGAAGTCGCGGGCACAGCTAGTTATAAATATAATTCGTGACGAATTTTTAACTGTAGTGTAGGTACATGGCGCTACGTCCAAGTTCTATAAACACAAAGCGGTTTTTCTTAAATTACCAGAATGGAAAATGCACAAACCAAGCAGATTTTTTTTTGGAAAATTGCCTTATGAAATTGCCAGCTACAAAACACGGAAGCCTGCACTGGGCATTGTTTCCGCCGAACGTCAGCAACACTGCTAGCTGCTTCCGGTGCTAATTTACGCTCAAGCGTCACGGTGGATGGAAATAGGACCAAGTAGTAGAAGGTTACATAGAGGAATCGTACAAAATGAAAGTAAAATCAATCAAAAGATAACGGAATCAACTCATTTGCATCAACATCTCCACGTCCGTCTACTTCTCATGGACATGATTTGAAAATGAGCCCGCGATTCTGATGATAATAATTATTATTCACAAATAAACCAAATAAATACTAGAACAAATGTTCCAAGCAAAAATGGAAATTTCACTTTTAATAACTGCACATTTAATAATATTGTACTTACTTAAGTTTTAAATGTTTGAGGAGAAGATGAATTAAACTTTGTTTTCATTAACTTGAGTTTTTATTTTGAGTAGGTATATTTTATGACGGTAGGTAGATTGATAGTTGAAAGAAAAGTAGATTACGCACCGTGCTAAAGTGAGTAATTAGTGCACTCGTGTTAATTTAGTGTCCTCGAACACACCTCGAATGCGCTCGGGCACCAACAATCTTGGTACTATTCATTAGTATTATAGGTATAATATCAAAGCTTTTTAAGCATTCAGTTCTCAGTTTTATTCTGTTTCTATATATTATATTGTTACAAAGAACAATCTATTATTTCTTCGACCTTCATTTTCCCGTAGGTAGCCATACATATTCATACTCAAAACACTATCCTCTCGACATCTCCGACCTGACATTCAGCATTACCAATGTGTAGATTTTAGCACATTAGCGACATTACTTTCCTACATAATGAGACCAGTGACTATATTGACACGTTTTGGGCGAATGCACTTTCCAACTTGCTGGCTTGCATGGGTTATATTGTAAGTACCTAGGTATCATTGGGGAACTAGTTGTTTTTTTTGGGATCTGTGTCCAGTAAGTAATGTACTAACCACTATCGGAGTTCGTAGCGAAAGATCGGACCACCTCGGGTCTGATGCCCTGCCGCCCTGAGGCCCCCGCCTGTTCTTTAAGTCCGTCAACGAAGATACGGGCCTGTTCGAAAGAGGGTCGATACTTCGAAATGAACCCTACTCTTTTCGGAAGGGCGGGAGTAAGGACAACTGTAATAGTGTTGCCATTCGTTCTCAGTTCGGGTCCCGAAGTAATCTAAGTAATGTCCATATGTGATACGGAGTAGGAAACGTCCCTAACTTCGGCCGAAACTACGGATTTCGTGCTTAGAGTACACCCCTAGATCCCAGTTATCGCACGGCCTGCGCTATGTGTACCTACATCACGGACTACCGCATTACCAGTTAGCACGATAACTTTTTAGTTTTGAGCGAGCAAAACATTAATTCGTGACTATATATGAAAAGGCTAATAAATTGCTTAGGTACTGGTATTTTCAAGTAGTGGTGTACCTAATGTGTAGGGAAACGATTGGACGTTTGTATTTACACACATCAAAAGTGTCTAGGGATCAAGCATTTTTATGGGGATTTCTTGAGATTGAGATGTGGCTTTGTAATAAATTTATGATTTTATAAATTTATATGGATCCTTTTTGGTGCATTTCATAATTTGAATCAGGAACTGTGAATCAAATTCGAGTAAAAGATGAAAATCAGCTGTCAATATTTTCCCTATAAAAACATACAACGCATTGAAGACATTATTAGTGCTACTGTTTCCCTACTACTGATTAAAACCAACGTTATTATGGAGCGGCGACGTCATTTAAGCAGGGAAGAAATGCTCAGAGCCGTGGGAATGATAGAAGCTGGTTCCCGGCAACGTACTGTGGCTTTAGCTCTGAATACAAGTCAGAGTGTTATCAGTCGACTTTGGACACGTTACCGAAGCACTGGTACCGTGGCTGAGCGCCATGGAGGACGGTATCGCTGCACCACACGGAGACAAGACCGATACATTCAAATCTTAACTCGAAGAGCTCCAACAATAACCGCCATGATGTTAGCCGTGAGGCTTCATCACTCTTCAGGGAACTTAATTAGCGACCAAACAGTCAGAAACCGCTTGCATGAAGTGAACCTTCATTCCCGAAGACCGCTACGGGTACCACCTATAGCAATGCACAATCGTAGGATTCGATATCAATGGGCTCTTGAACACAGAAATTGGGCAGAAGAACAATGGCGTTTCGTGTGCTTTTCTGATGAGTCTCGTTTTGGTATGAGACCGGATACAAGACGTATACGACACTGGAGAACCCCTGGACGCCAACAGCGATTAAAATCCTGCCAGGAAGTCCATCCTTATAGTGGTGGAACCATCATGGTATGGGCGGGTATTTGGATCGGCGGAAGAACTGAGTTGATTTGGATCAGAGGCAACCTCAACGCTCAAATTTATGCTGAGACGATTGTATCAGACGTCATCGTTCCTCTACAAGTGCAAATCGGTCCCTTATTTCAGTTAATGCATGATAATGCACGACCGCACACCGCAAGAGTTGTAAGACAGACTCTCGTCGCAGCTAACATCAATGTCCTGCCCTGGCCTGCTCAGTCGCCAGACTTGAACCCGATTGAGCATGCATGGGATATGCTACAGAGAAGAGCTCTGCCGAATATGGAGGGTATCCAGTCGCAAGAAGACCTTTTTTTGTTGTTGCAACGAACATGGGCTGCCATTCCACAGCGTGATTTGGATGAACTCATTTTGAGTATGCCAAACCGATGTTCTTGTGTTGTTAGTGTTCGCGGTAGAAACACGGATTATTAATTGTTTAAGTTACCCAATAAAATTTTAAAGAAAACTGTTATTTCAGTCTTTTTTTCGAACTTTTGTGTTAGTGGTTCAAATGTCAAAAATCCCTTTATTAGGAAAATGGCAAATTTCTTTATTAATGCAAAGGTGACTTGGTTTATCGTTACTGTGACAAACGAAAACACTTTATTTGATGAATCCTTAAAGAAAATTTTAATTAATATCAATCAGGAGAAAAGTTATTGCAAAAATATATGTTGATCCCTAGACACTTTTGATGTGTGTACATTGCTCCAACTAGGTATGTCAGGTATGTGTGAAAGTAAATGGGCACATGGATTTAGTTGGTAAACTTGCAACAAATATATTTTTCCCAAGTTATTGTTTGCAGTTTGAAGTTGAGGATTATTCATTTGCATATTACGTTATTGTGTACCTTTTTGAAGCTTCATAACATAGTACCATTTATTGAAATGTCTCCATCCATTATGTCAGTTGGTTTACAAAAAGAATGAGATGCTCGATTCGAACACTTCAAGGCTGAAGGAAACAAAAGCACTCAAACGGCTTTATGCCATTTTCGCCTGCATGCAGCGGACTAACTAAAAACGGAACGCGAGGATACATCGGTTTACTTTTGGTTAAGAATTTGTTATTGTAAGCCATATGGGCGCAGGGCGTCGTCGGCGGGGTTTTTTCTGTTACGACGAATCTGAGGCCATCGTTAAACAATGGGACACATGCTTGCTTAAACGCGCGTAAGTACATCTGTGACGTCCCTATCGGAACTAGCCTTTGTGAAGCGTGGACCAAACATCACGTCGTCGCATATCTGTTGCAGATACCTGAGATAAGTACCTCGCTAATGTTGCCAATAACGCTAAGAATTATAGTAAACGGAACTTCAGGTTGTCTCTACTTAGCATAGATACAAACACAAGTAAGTCATTCATTCGCGTACTTTCTCGATACCTACATGGAAAGACCAGAAAACACATAATTATATTACTTTTCTAGCTGCTCGTCTCTGCCTAGGTAGTAAGGTAATGCTATGCTTAAAGGTAGAGCCAGAATACTCTAGCTCTACTACCTACCTACTCCTAAGCTAAGAAAAGAAAACTCCTCCGTACCTTCAGTTACTACCATCGATAAGATAAATCCTGCCTTTAGTTTCAATGAACAACAAAGATACATCCAGAATATGGTAACAGTTCGAACATACGTGTAGTAGGTATCTGAAGATGTACCACTTCCCAATTTGTGACGCTACGGTGAAGATTTCAGGAAGAACTCTACCAGACGTACTCTCCAAATAAGAATGATTAAATCAATATTATTGTTAACTCCATTTCATTTTATTATCTTATTTATTTAATATCCAGTTCATAATCTTCTTTCAGTAGAAGCAAAGTAGGTATAATCCTTACCGAGCCGTGTAATACCCTCAAGTTATGCGGACGCCGATGAATATCGAATTATGAATATTGCGAAGTAAGTTAGCGCGAAAGCCCGGGGTCATCTCAGCTTAACTGCAACTCTTCCAATCGACTTACCTACTTATCAATCGATAATTATTTCGAGAACTTAAATATCCGTTCAAGCTCTCATTCGTTTTAGGTAGGTATGCTGTTGTCTTGTTCGCACAGGGGAGCCTTGTGCAGAAGATAAGTAATTTAGGTTTATTACGCACCCACTTCGATTAGTCATAAACATAAAACATTTATGTTTTCAGTATTTGAAGGTAGTATATAACTAGATTGATCTGTAACCGAACCACTAAAAACATTTTACAGGCTGGTCACAACAACAAAATGTTCGCTTCGCCAAATTAGTAAAAACTAGCATTTTATATCATTCGAAACCTTCTGTATATTCAGCTTAAATTGAAAATAAATTCCATTAGGAAATATGTTCAGACACTACAAAAATGTAAAGGCAGTGTGGGCTGTATTCCAGTGACAAAGCTACATTGTGGTCGATAGAAAAGCAACGTTGATGTAAATAAGCACGGTTGATATTAGATTGGCAGTGAGCAGTCGGATCCTAAAGCCACTCCACCACGAATGTCACGGATCAAATCGACAATAAATGTTAAGTATTTACTTTACATTTACTCTTTAATTGTACGTCCATAATGACGGGCCGAGTGTTCGCTCGAATTCTGTCGATGACAATGCACGTTCGTCAGTAGGCAGTGTTATTTTATAAAACTAACCGGAGGTGTCATGTGCCAGCGTTTTCATATATTATGACAATAGTGCATAGTCATAGCTTCATAATATGTCGTCGGTACTACCACCACCATTGGTTACATCCTATACGCGCACTGAACTTAAAACGTGTTGTAGATATGCAACCATGCAATAATGCAACTGCTTTTGGATAAACACAAATTAATTATAGGTACCTAGTAGGAGCCACTGAAAATACTGGAACAGAGAGAACCACTGTATATAGTTTGTGTGTTATCTATGTTTTATGTTTTGAAGAGTTTATAAAAGAGTGGAATGTCTATTTAGCTGAGATCGGCTTTCCTAGGCTTCTTCAATTAGGGAATTATAACGAAACCAAATATTTAACGTACGGGTTTAAGGAATCCAGCTATTCAGCTTGCCCTAAGGCCCTAAAGCTCTAAGCTTCCCACAATTTTTAACAAAAATAAAATTTTGTGACTAAACGTAGCTTCTTTTCTATAGGTAGCTCCAAATAAACTGGCCGCAAATACCTGAATATAATAGATGCCTTTACATAGACATTAAATGGCAGCCAAGATATAAGGTGGGGAAGAGCCGCTCGATAATATAACGCTGAGGACGCATGCGTCGAGTCCTGGCCGGTGACCTGAAACCGGTCGCTATTCCGCGCTATACTCCGGTATTCCACTCCCTTAGGCACTACATACATTTGTGACGCTCCCTATTGTGCAGAAATTAAGTATAATACCTAGGTACCTACTATTGCATACTTACATGGTAGGTACTCCTTTTAGTGTCTTCAAGGAGCTCCTTTAGCATAAAGGCCAATAATAATATGTTTTATAAGTTGGCTCTGCGTTAGAATGCAGGAAATGACATTTAAATTTAAAGACATTATACAAGTTCCTGTATTTACAAGATTAAAAAAATTAAATCTTAGTTTGCCTAATGTTAGTTTCTATCTGTCCTAAGGCCTGAGATTATCACTATATCATACTAGCTTCAGCCCGCGACTTCGTTCGCGTGAAATTTCTGTTTCCCCCAACCCACCCGTCGCATCGCATCGCCTGACCGCCGCACTACTACTTCGTTTTCGCTTTCGTTCTGATTTTTTTCTTTTTGCTCGGCTCCTAAGGGTGCTAGCGTGATGTTAAATAGCCTATAGCCTTCCTCAAAAATTGGGCTATCAAAAGCAAAAAGAATTTTTGAAATCCGACTGGTAGTTCCGGAGATTACCCCCTACATACAAACTTACAAACAAATTTTACCTCTATATAATATTAGTATAGATTTGACCAATAGAATACCTTCATTTATTATGATCGCATCATTTCCAGGATTTAAGATGGCGAATAGCCTGTTATAACCAGTCACAAAAATAATCATTTTAGAATGAAACTAAACGGAAATTGAATAAATCTAATTGACAATTGGAAAATTATTAAAATCGATTTCTCTAACCAATAATGATTTCCTTTAGATCTCAACAATTGTATTGATAAGTATCTCGCCGACAGACTGGGGGGTCTGACCACGAACAGAGATGTTATAGTAACACCCCATTTTCACACAAAATCAATTCATACAAAGGGATGACGTCCCTTACACTTGGGGATCAGCGTCGAACCAATTTAAATCTTGTTGCAATGCAATATGAATTATAATACGTAGATGTCGTTTAAATCGTTCAGAATAGAGGTACTTCAACATATTATTTTTTATTTTTATAAGGAATAACAATAGAGGGTTTTATTGGCCTCTTTGTAGATCAGTAACTGTCACAAAGCGTCTAGTCATCGCCCTATCGGCTGTGTAAACATTCCAAATTAAGAATGTCGAATTGTTGAAAAAAAAATCTGCTCTGTGTAAGCACCTAAATAATGCAAAGTAATTTTGAATAAAAAGTAAAGTGCTGAAGTTTAGCGTGAAAACTAAACAAAAATTACATTATGAAAATGTCTGGCCACTAGCTATTTAAAGTGGCCACTAGCTATTTAAAGTAGGAATCAAAATGTTCGTTTGATTACTTCTAGGCAAGGGTCCACGTCATCGCTTTCCACCAGGTGATAAATTAGCTGCTACAAGTATATAAAGCATTACTTATACTTACATTATTTGAATATATATTTTTCACTTCTCATGCCCTAAAAGTTCGTCTTTATGTTGTGCGTAGGCGACATAAAGTCGCTTTTTCTGCTCTAGCTAGTGCATAAAGTAATTATTTTTCAAAGAATTCTTAGACTTAGAAAAAAAAATCAGGCCCAACAGCCACACGCACAGTATGTATTTTCTATCGTTAATATAATAAAACCGGATAAAATAGTTCATAATCATCATAATCAGCCTATAATGTTCCCACTGCTGGGACACAGACCTCCTCTCTTCGAGAGGAAGTGGGTTATAATCTACCACGCGGGCCTAGTACGGGTTGGTAGATGTCACGCAACGACCATTGGTCGTTGATGTCACGTCTTCGAATTTTTGGTTCTAGGACATGCCGGGTTCCTCACGATGTTTTCCTTCACCGTTGTTAGAGCAGAGGTGATGAAATAATTTACACAAAGAAAAGCGCCTGTCTGGGTTAGAACCTACGACCTACAACTCGTAAGTCGCGGCCTAACTATTTTATGAGCAGTGGTGGCCCAGTGGCTGCTCATAAAATAGTTGTCATTTATTATTTAAAAACGCAAAGAAACGTTTTATGACTTCGCAGTATGAAGTACCCAAGTCGAATGACACAATAAAAAAAAACTTTTAAAAAGTTTCTTGGCGGGATTTAGCTATTCTCTTCTTCAATTTTGCAACATTCTTTATGCCTGTTTAATTTTCTCGCAATCGAAGTGAAATGCAGAACGAGAGACAGTTAAGTACTTAATTTTAATAAAGTAAAGCTAAGCTTAAAATTCACTTTCGGTTTTATTACCTAACTAAAATAAATGATAAAATATACTTAATTAATTAGTACCCAACTAAATGATTACAAGGCAGGTAAGCCAATTATTATTATACAATATTGAAAAGTCACACGAAACAGGATGAGCAAATATAATCTCTTCCCGTCACAACTAGGACCAAAAACTAAAGTCATTTGAACAAATAAAGCTTAATCCGCATTGTGACGCGCATCGCAATAACACGGAGACGTAAATTCGTCATCTTCACAATGGGAATTAGAAGTGTAGGCCATTGTGGTAAATTGGGCAGCCCTTCGACCGTAAAATCGTCGTGGAAGCATTGACAGCGGGCGAATATAAAAACATGACAACATGTCAAAACTGACCAGATTTGGTAGGCGACAAGTGACGCGCATTGTTACGTCTCCATTGAAATTTGTGTGGGCCATAGTAACACCTACGTGGTGTCGTGAAGATGCCGGGAATGCGGCTGACAGTGTTTACACATCGGATTGTTCTGCCGGATAATCGGCCAGTCTCAAAATTAAGCACGCCCTCCATTAATGAAAAATTATAAATTCATGAACATAGAATTTAATGGCTGAGTAATTATTTGCCAAGTCACGTTTTTAATTATAAAATAAAGTAGGTGCCCACAAGTTTGTGCGACAATTTTAATAATACTTACTCGTGAACTAGCGAATCTCGTGAAGACGTAAGCGAACCATGTAAGTGCACCTCCACGAAATGAGAGATGTAGGTAGGTACCTACTGTTTTTTTGAGTAGTTTCCGTTCTCTTTCCGATCATTTAAAAGTAGGGACTTTTAAATGATATGATCGGAAAGAAAACGACAAAAACATCCTCAGTAGGGACTGAGTATGTTTTTTTAGAATCAAGTATACCTAATACCTATGTATATTATTATAATACCTAGGTATTGTAGGTGTCACGTTAGTTACCGTCAACCGACACTTGTGCTACGAAAATCTACTGCTACGAAACTTATTGTGCTAAGAAATAGGAGCGACGTACAGTCACCAAAAGTGGTAAGTAACGAGGGTCGTCGGATATAGTTGAAGTTTAGTAAGAAACCGATGGATATTTTCGAATTAAATTTAAATTGATAAATGAACTGTTTGTTTTCTATTAACTAAATTAAATTTTATTCGAAAACATCTATCGGTTTCTTACTAAACTTTAACTATATCGGACGACTCTGGTTACTTATCTCCTTTGGTGACCGTACCTAGGTACGTCTAGAATTTATTAGTAGGTACTTGGGTATGTACCATATTATTATGATAATTGACTGAAAAGCACACTTCAGATGATGACAACAAGGTATTATCTAATTTGATTAAACAGTAAAAAGTAACAGTTTCCATTTCCAGTGAGTGACATAATTAAGTGCGCATGGTGAAGGGTGAGTGCACCTGCACAGGGCGGCGCCGCACGTGACTGTTGTTACACTGTCGTCGCGTCGCGGCTAATTGCCCAGTTTTACGCGACGATAACAGTATCTTCAGTTGCATTTCATAAACGAGTTTATCTACACCCATGCTATAATCCTCTATAAAAGTTTCTGAAACAGTTAGCTTATTGCCAACATTAAAACAACCAGTGTCATAGTAACCATAATATCATCCAAATGAGTGTTATAATGTTGTACCTACTAAATTTCATTATGCAACTCCTTTGCTTTTCGATCCCTTCCTTACTCATCAAACAGCCACATTCTCACTACTCAATTCGTGGTATCTCTATGAATTTCAAAAAAAGAACATTGTCATGCACGCGCGTTTCACTACCACAGCGCCGTAATTAAAAAAAAAAACACTTACCTATAGGTTATTCGCCAAGCATACATACACACCCCACCCACACGCACACAACAAAATAATAAATAAAAACAGTTATTACTTAGGTACATTTTCAACTCTACATAACCTTACTCCACATTGATAGCTTTTTGTTCATTGTTATGTAATTAGGTTCTCTAACATAACACACACAGAAAGGTTTTTTGGAGCATTCGAACTAACAGTAGAATACTAACTCCTAAGTCACAGGTGTCCCCGAGTTTAAGAGGCAGGGTTTCCATTATTTAAGCTACCTTTACTAAGTATATAAACTTGTAACCTAATCAAGTATGTATCTGTTTCAATAAAGTTATTATTATTATATTATTATTCGAATTCATATCGTATCCCGCCATTTTTTTTCGATATTAGTATTGCAAAAATTGATTACAAAAATGAGTGATACAAGCTTTGATACTCAGCAATTAAACTTTCCATGAATTTACATAGAGTTCTTACAACACTGTACAACACCCTATGGTTTCAGAACCTTTTATAGAGGATTCATATCATGGGTGTAAATAAAGTCTTGTATGCAACTGTACATGATATTAGGTAGGTACCTATTAAAACACTCGATAAACCCACATTCGTGTTTTCATACCCCTTATTAACTTATTATACAACATTTGCATAAATAACTATAATCTTACATTTGTTTTTCATTCGTAGTTTTCTTTAATCACAATATAGGGCACTTTGACGACAGCTGATCAATTCTGTAAAAATCTCACCGTGAAAACTTTTGTGAAGTCAGATAGTGTCAAATGTCAATCCGTAACATCAGAAGGTTAGGTAATTCTCGTAACAAGGTTCAAAATCTAGTCGCAGTCTTATATCGGCGACAAAATGTCAAAACTTGCTAACAAAAACTTAGGGAAATGAGAGGTATTTTTGTCAGATTGAGACTGAGATCACACTGTGAACGTTCTTAAAATTACGAGAATTGCCCCTCGGTCGGTGAGGTGGAATGACAGCTCACTTCACCTGTGAGGTTTTTACAGAATAGACCGCCTATCCTCGTTTATAGTTTAATGTTTGTTTTGAGAAAAAGAGACTCGTATTGTTGCGATTCTATTTATGATTTTTAGTACAACGGTAGAAGAGAATTCTTGTATATGATATTCGAGAATCGATGTTCAGCATGATGGTATTTAAATTGAGTAAAAAAGTGGAAATTTATTCCGCTGTTTGCCACAATGTATCCGCTGCTCGATGGGGCGCGGGGCGGACCGTCAGCGTCACACGCGTTTGGCTTATCTAAACAAACGGCACTAAGTTTAACCGCGGCTTAGTCCCGCCGCGCCGCCACTTTAACTTTCTAGTAACAAATTTTATTAAAACTCGCTTTTATAAATAGCCCTTTATAGTGTATAAGTGCCTACGCGACACAGGGGTTTTATGCAATTTAATTCTACATAGCAAGGGCTGTTGTTGTTGAATTTTTAGGAGTTTGGAAAATCGTCAAGGATCTTCTTCCAACCCGGTACTTACACTGTGTTCTGTTAAGATCGAGATATTTTGTTTGGACCTTATACTTCACTATATTCATAAATATAATAATTAAATGTAAAATACGCGATGAATGAAGTGAGGCAACATCTTAACCGCGGCATACATTTTTTATATGTATGAATGAAATGTTTAATTTTCAGCGAACAAACTTCCTAATTCTTCAGTAACAGATACTGAAATCGATATCGGCAACAGGCAGAAGTTATTAGATAAACAAAATGTTATTTATCTAAAAAGTTAGACAAATAAATACGATTCGAGTCCCGAGAGTGTACTGACACCGTTCTGTTTATCTTGTATTTTAACCATACCGCCGCCACAACAACCCACATTTTATTACAACATTTACTAGACATTAAAAATATTATTAGCTGACATTATTATTTTAAGTCGACTGTAAGGTAAGTAAGTTTTCACATAAAAAAAATTTGTACATACTTTCTCTATGATTCATGAGATTAGTAGGTATTTTTGCGTGTCTATTGATTTACCTACGTTACTACTGGACACATTTTGTTTATTTCAGCAACCAAAACAATATTGATTTGATTAACAACAAGAACATTATAACCTTATTGTTAGTGTTAAAGCGGCTTAGTTTTTGTTCTAAATTGTTTATCCCACAACAAAGACATTAGGGGTAAAGTTAATCTGGTGAAGAGTTATGACGGCGCGGGCGCGGTGTGCAGCCGACCCGGCTAACCGTTGTCTTTACTGAAGTGCGCGCGGGCCACCACACGGCTGACGCACTGGGACAAGTCCTGATCTAGTCCTCACATAGGGCAAGGAGAGATACAATGTGTGCTTACCGCCGCTATTACCTACATCATATTATTGCTATGCATCAGGCGGTGTAACTACATTAAATCAAAAGTGGAGTTCCTAGATGACATTAGACATTACGTTACGTACTGTAGCTGTTGCAGAAAACTGTTAAGAAAGTGCCTAATTTTGCAATTCCGAATAGGTACCTATTATTAAGACATTGGACGTCAAGATCATGCATTTGTGTATTTTGAAAAGTATATATTTTAAGTAAATCTTTAAGGCATACAGTTTGCTTAGACGCGACTCACTCTACCCAGTATCAGTATCCCGTCTTCATGGCGACCGCGTGGCTTACGCCCATGTGTTCGCCACATTGCACGCCCGGCAGCGTTAACGGGCAACGTATTGAAAGGTAAAACCAAATACTGTCCGTCATTTGTTTATTAAGATCGGCCTCACAGGAAAGGATTGGGCACAAAGTAGGGGATAACTTTTATCAAGCTTTATTATTATTTTCTCTGGTTGTAGGGATTTTATCTATACCAAGTCGGTACTTAGGATGTTGTTTATACGGAAATAAATACAGCGTTAATAACAGAGAAAATATGAGTGATTAGGCACTTCACTAAATATGGAAAAAATCGCGAGGAAACCGGCATGTTCTAGAACCAAAAAAGCGAAGACGTGTGACATCCACCAACCCGCACTTGGCCCGCGTGGTGGACGGCCTAGTTCCTCTTACTGAGTGGAGGGAGGCCTGTATTCCAGCAGTGGGAATATTATAGGCTGATTATATTATGCTACAAACCTACTTAGGTGGATAAAAATTGCTCAGAAAAGAGTAATCATCTACATAAATAGGTAAGTACCTACTCAAAACTGACCCTGGACATCTAGCAGTTACTTGAAGTATCTATAAGCAATTATTTTCAGTGTTTTGTGCATAATATCTTTAGTAGTCTTGCCTGTTTTGGTAGATGTTCTCAGGTATTCCTCTATTCACCTTAGAAAGAATGGGCAAGTTCAAGGTTTAAGAAGATCGTTGAAATTGCTACCATAAATCGATCTGTAAATAGTTATAATTATGTAATAATTGTAGGTATACATGGTGAAAGGGACATCGAAGCACGACCTGTAACCATGACTTCAGCACATGATTCTGAGCCCCCTAGGATCCAGGGGGGGGGGGGAGGGTTCAGGGGATCAGACCGGGATAAATCGAACCATGTATTCATGGTTACAGGTCGTGCTTCGATGTCCCTGTCACCATGTATACAATTATTACACAATTATAACTATTTACAGATCGTTATCGCCATCTTATGCATAAACCTATAGTAATGCAATAAGTACTCGTTCATCATTAGTACTCTCAACGAAACCAACCCTGACCTCCACTTTATCATTGACATTTCGGAGAATACTTATATCTACGTTCTACCTGCTGAGTTTCAGCTACAGGTATCTTCACATTTTCTTAATTGTTTATTTTGATCATTTTTCTTATTTCTACAAATCCTAAGCGTATTCATTGAGAGAATCCACTGTGACTCACCAGATAGATAAATGCTGAAACGCACATAAATATATCCTTCCTGCTATATACTAAAATGAATAAATACTATCTTAGCATAAATACAATAAGAAATTCTAAAACAATTTGTGTGTTAGCTAAATAATACAAATACTTTAACTGTGGCATACCCTGTCTTTTGTGGTTGCAATAAAGGCGAAAATGGTGAAACAACTTTAATTAAAGTTAAGCTGTTTCCTTCCCGCGATGCCAATATTAGGGGCGATGTGTTTATACAAGGGATATTTGTGTGTGTATTTAATGTTAAAATAAGTCTACCAACCGAAATTAGGCGTGGAGGCTAAATCCAAATTGCAGCTGTTTGCTTTTTGAGTCGTTTGCGGTTGTTACTCACTCTATCGATAAGTTGCCGAGCTTTAATCATGATTTCTATAGTTTTGAGGTAGGCATTTCTAAAAATAAACATTAGCTGTTAGAACCTAGAACACCTGATTCTTGTGAGAATAACTAATTCATTACTTATTTAGACCAATAGAGATATTAAAATAAGTAAGTAACAATAAATGCTAGAATATACTTACTACAATATAGTGTTTTATTTTTGAACTCCTAATAATTTTTCTTGTTTCTATCTATGTATCTACGTAGGTAACTATCTAACCAAAAAATGATTTCGCCTACGTTTTGGTGAATTCGAAATTATATAAACCTTTAGTTTAAGCTCTGCAATTAAGTTCACACAAGAAAAACACTCATCATGATTATTTAAAAATAAACGATAATTGTGTCGTGATTCGTCGTTCCGACACAAAGTAACATTCTCAGAACAAGTTTGAAGCAAATATACTTTACAGAGGTGAAAACAAAAGCAAAACGCACGTGTCGTTACAAATTGACCGTGGTGACGTCATGACGCATGAAGAGGGCGCTTTGACGCGTTTTTCCCCCTCGATGATTGCTCAATTAATCGCGTCGCCTTTGATGTATATTATAAATCCAGAAGGATGTGCGTATGTCAACGTAACGAACTTTCATGAATACGATTCTAATAATTTACCAATAATAAAGATATTAATTAAATAGTCACTGAAAACTGAAATATCTCGGCATATCCGTTCAGGTGTAGGTAATTCGCATTAAAAACTCTTTGAAGCATCTTCATGATATTGTGTCAGATGTCATCGGGCCGTGTGACCGGCGCTGATTCGCGACAAACGTTTGATCAACCCGACTAGATGATAGATTGATGAGCGCCCCAGTCCAGAAATCGATCCTTCGTTTCCGTTCGAGATTATTTATGCGTTAAGTTTGGCAGACGCCGATAAAGCATCCGGATCAGCTGAAAATAAAAACTATAATGAATTCATGACTTCTCCCGGTATTAGTTTCATATTCGTGACGTTCAAGAATGTCTAATAGGTAATAAAAAATACCCATGATACTCATGATATTAATCACAATCAACTACTTAGTGGACGCGGTGAAACAGATAAAATGTATATTACTTTTGTAAGTTAACAAAACGCTCGTCCCCATCTCATTAATTGATAGCAGATTGAAAGGAACTTCATTACAAAAACGCCGCGAGTAAAATATGCTGATCCGCAAACAGTTTCAAATTGAAACCGCATCTAAAATAGAGTTGAAAGGGGTGGCGAACGTGTAGCGGCGTGATAACGCGGCGCCAGCGATGCGTGAGCGCTGATCCGCAGTTGCATGCGCTGTATAAACCGTGGACAGGGAACAATGTGAACAAAAATGAACAACGCGTACTAATCCCGGCATTGTTCGGGCCCGCAGCCCGCCCACGACACGTCATATCCACCTACCGCTACCACTTGCTCGCATGAGAACTTTTTTACATTTTTTAATTGCTACCTGCAGTAATACACAATTCTTTTTGAAAAGTTTATGCACTCTTTTAATCTTATTTCCAATGATCTTTTTCTAATGATCTTTACTATAGGTACAACTGAAATTGAAAATTCAACCTACACAAAACATTAAGTAATTTTGTCAGCAAGATGTCAGTAAATTATATTGACGAGCTTGGTTATTAAATCCTTTATTTACTTTCCAAACTATCGCTGAAAATTAAATTACTTATAATAAAGGTCTGTGTTTATTCAGCAAATGACATGAATGGACGCCCAAGGAATTCATTAAGACATATTGCTGCGAAAAAACAGTTTACGTTGTAAGGCGACCGACGTTGTCACAGTAATTTGAAGCCTACTCGTTTGTAATAAAGATCAAGAGATGATGTTAATGTTTTAGTGTACAAAAAACAGGGTCCGGACGGGCTGGATGAATGGTGTCAAAATGACGAGCCAGTTTCGATTTTTTTTGCAGTTTATGATAGACCCGGTGGCTAAACGTTTATCCGCTTGTCAGTGATTTGCCCATCAACTTGTCTAAACGTTTAAAATTACTACGAGTAGATTGTCGTGGGAAATATAAATAACAGTCGCCGAAATTTACAATAATGACCAAAATGGTATGTTTACATACCTAGTATACCTACCTACTAAAAGGCGATAAAGTACCTAACACGCAGTTTTTCTGATAAGAATATTAACACTTCGGTAAGTTAATCAGGCCTAATTATATCATATCTAAAAGGTACGCCTTTAAGATATTATATATTAAGAAATACCTAATATATATTAAGAGCATTTTATTGAGTAATTATGTACTTACCCACGTTTTGATCAGTCCGATGATCCCAAACAGACTGTGGGTCCACAAAATGTATTGAAATGGTAAAAAATCTTAAATACACCAACAAAAACTGCAGTAGGTAAGCACGGTTCACAAAATAAAAATTAGCAAAATGCAAGGAGCCGAATACTCTGACCTTCTTTACTATTATAGCCAAGACCACCTATAATGGAGTATTATTGTTAACAAATTGAATTAAATCGGCTGCGAAAAATGTAGCGTGTCGATATTGTAAATAATACCTACGTTTTGTTAAAAAAAGATTCCTGCACAAATATTGTGCTGACACTCATGGAGAACTGGTACGTTTCAGTAACGTCAGAAGGTCGAAAGTTGACGTTACTTTAGTTTGAAAAATAGTGAAGTTTATTTGGTTATCGGTATACTGTTAGTTTTTGCGGATTATAGCTATCCTGGTATTGTGTGAGCCCGGGGCACAGTGGCGCGCGAGGTGGATTATTCGCCACATTACCCGCGGGTGCGGATTCCATTCGCGATGTGGGCACGATCTCGAAATTGTTGCGCATTTAGATTATTAGTTTTGTGTGCGTGCACAATGAGAATTTTTATTGTGTCTCCATTATTTGTTTGTAACCCATATTTTGTTAGGTATACTTAACTATTCCATTATGAAGAGAGATCCAAATCAAATTTAAAAAAATGCCATCACGCATTGCACGCATAGTGGATTCGTATAATTCAAATGAGCAATAAGTAGGTAGGTACATTGTTTTGGAGTAAATAGACTTAACCACGAAGTAAATATGTAAGTACGTAAAGGAAGTAGGAGTAACTGATTTATATGCATCTATCACAGTTACTCCTACTTCCTTTGCGTGTGGCAAAAATAATAATTGCAGTCTTGCACCAGCAAGGTTACTGAAATTATTTTAACACAGCACTGTTATGGTAGATTTGTCTATTAAGGTATAACAAAGTAAACCCTGAAAACTGAAGTGTGGCAAGGTAACCTCACTCTAGTGAACGACATAATTTGGTGTTTACGATTTACGACTTCCAGATTGCGTAAAAACACATCTATAACAAACTAAACAAACACAGGCGCGCGCAGCCGTCTATAAAGCGCAAGTTATCCACATTTAATTACATTCTGGTATTTTTGTAAGTACGCCCGGACCGCCGGCGGCGACTCACGCCATGGTGGTCACCTTACTGCACTGTCTACGTAACACACATTTTAAATTAATGAACTAGCTTTATTATCTACTAGTTTGCGAGTTTGCGACTCTATCGTTTTATCAAACTTTAAGAAATTTTACATTTTGAGAAATGTAATTTTTTTCCAAAAAAGTACATGTTAAGTAAGTAGTTAGATAACTATTTTACGACATCGTAAGAAATTTTATGAAAATTGAGTTAAGTCCTTACCTATAGGTATCAAGTAAAGAACTACTAAGAAACGAAGAAGATTGTAGGTTATCATTATTTCAGCGACATTTAAATTCTATAAATTGTAGTTAGAAGTTTCGCGGTCAAAACTTACGAGGTGTTATTTTGAAAGAAATCAAAACAGTGTCGGCATTTAATCTCTTGTAAAACAGCATTAAAATACAACGGGCCAACTCGAATCCCGACTAATCTTTACACGTCACAATATCGTGTAGGTAAATTACGATTGAGAGATGTTTTCGTTGTTTTTAACATTTACCAAATAGTTATGCTTTGAATTATTTGATATCTAATTATACTTATAAAATATTAGAATTTAACTACTTTTAAATAACTAATAGGTACCGTATGTAAAAACGAAAGGCGGAAAAAATGGCGCGTCGATTAGCAGGTTAGCGGGTATAGGTAATACTTATGGTAAGTATACTGTATAGGTCACTATTTCTTGCAACTACTTTATAAAATACATTTTGAAGAATCAAACGTTTGTATCAAGTCTCCTTCTACATCAGAAGCCAACTTAACTTTTCACAACATCAACAAGAAAGTTTATCGGAAGTGAAGCCTTATTGAGGTATCCAAACCAAACTGTATTGATCTGAATTTCCACAACGTCGAGCGGGATGTAAATTATGATCATCGGGGCGGTTCGGAGGGGAAGTTTACCTATAGCTAAGTATATAGGGGAAGAGCGGGCAAACATTTAGCTATAAACCGTTTCCAACGACGCCCGAGGCGGCATTGGCCCAAACGAGGGTTGGTGGGAATAGGCAAATATTTGCCCTGAGGGCTGGGAAGCAGCCGACTAATTGTTCTTTAAATACCTCAGGCCCACCCTTCAGCAAACAATTTCCAAATCGATTTATTGGTGCCGACTCCCTGCTTTTTATTTTTTCTAGAAGAACATCTCTGCATATTTGCTCATGGTGCATCGGATAGGTTACCAGGCAAACATTTTCGAAACTCGATAAATATTTGGTCGTTTAAAATTCAACTGATAGGACGATGTCCATGGCGGCCATGGCCCATCTTAACACTTCACATACATAACTACGACTAACGAGTCTACCTACCTAGTTGACGATAAGTAGAATTTGATGTAATGTTAAGTTTTATTACGAAATGATGCTCAACTCTCTCTCTTCCTGTAACATTTCAACATAATGCACCTATTATTACACACGGACAAAAAAATAGTTCCCACTATTTTAAATTTAACATGAAAAATGGAATGTGAAGCCGGCATTAGCACGCGAACAGATCGACGTGTGTTCTACTGTCAGCGTTTCTATTTCTATCACATCTATTTGTCACGTTGTCTAATTTGTGTTAATGTTGAGGTAAAGATTTATTGTCGAGACACGAATGTATCGTAAAGAATTTCATCAATATTGTCAATGTCTGATTGAAAGATTTTTACTGAGGCACGATTTTGCGTAGGCCTCACGGCGCCTCTCAGTTCTCGCGATGTTTTACGGACATAATTTTATAAAACAGACAACAGTGTACAATAAACGTGTTTTTCGATTCATTACATTACAATAAATATAACAAAGGTACGTACGTTATACAATATATTGGTGAATTCATTATTTGTTCCACGACACAAACGTTCAATATCACGAGAATGTTGAGAACAGCCCGATTGTTAACAAAAGAACGTGCGAAGTGATCAAAGTGATCGGAATAATAACGTAAACCTGCTGGAGATCGCCATTCGCCAGTAACACACACTTTTTGTTTAAAAACTTATTCGACAGTTGGCCGACCGACACATTGCGTTTGTAAATTAAATAGCTTTTGACGGGTTTCCTTGTTTTGCGCCAGAGTAAAGAATGAACTCATACACTATCCTCTATGTTATTTCCTTAACAATATTTCTGGAAGATTTGGTTTAAAGTTGGGATAGGTTGATGGGCGTATTTGTAAGAAATCATAGTGGGATCATAGTGATTTACAGGTGACGTATATTCACAACGTTTATGTTCAAAATTAAATCTGAATCGTATATAATTAGATTGGTATAGATGATCTAAAGGATGTTCCATGGGTTATCATACTTAATTATCATTGGTATGTAATATTCACGTGAATGTCAAAATTGTTACTTAAATAGTTATCACAAACAATCTAACAGAGTGTTTCATATACCGATATAAAATTTAATGGAGAGCTGTAGTACGGCAATGAAAGAAGTTAAAATAACTTGCGGCATTGCACTCGGGTCCATATGGGACATGTCTCGGACTACCCTTTCTGGGGCCACTATTTTTGTAATGACAGTTTGCAGGCGGCCGCGCGACGGCGACCGACGACGCCGCGATCGCTTCAGGGAAACACCTAATTGTGTTGTAGCCGCCACGCTCATGATGAATGAGCAGATACTTACAGTTTGTTTTATTTTAGATACCAAATGTCGAACGTATAGTAATTGAGCGAGTGTTATATCCCATTGTGCACATGGAAATGGGAGCTTTGTTAACGTTTAAAAAATAATAATTTAGGAAATGTTTGCAACGATATAAGTAAATTGTTTCCTTCACATTTACTAAGTTACCCACGCCACGGTCGCCACGTAGCGACACTGCGATAAGTATCGTACATTTATCTACCTAATTTATAATGTCCCACTGGGAGATCCTTAAGGACATTACTATAAAATTGCAAAATACAAATTAGCGACATAATTTACTACCGATGATCGGTCTACCGCAGTGTTGTGTGTCTGTCTGTCCATACCCATCACCGATCTCACGGTTATGTAAACGTTACTAAGTCAAGGATTAATAGTAAAGTTTATTTTAAAACGTCTTTATTTATTTACTCAACAAGTGCTTAGTAATGTAAACGTAAACTAAAACGTGTATACGGCACGATACCCGACCCGAGAGCCGAACCCGGTGGCACGCAGGCGCGCCCGCCGCACGCCGACGTCGGCGACGGCTGCGCCCTGTCATTTCCGACATGTGTTATACTTTTTAACATTCTTAATATCATTTGTACAAAAATCCCAGCAGTCCATCACATTTCTGAACGTTTTTCACTAATGCATACAAAACTATTGAATACTCTTCTTTTTAAACGACAAAAAAAATTTGTTAGGTACCCATATCCATAATATCTTTTTAACATTACCTCATTTAATTTTCTATCAGAAACATCTTGCCTGAAAGGGCGGCGATCTGGGGCCAGTTTCGTGCCAAATTAGATTCGATAAAATAAATATTTATCTAGCTTTCGATATAAACGTAGTAGGAGGTGAGATAGCCGTCAAATCAAATTGCTTTTCGACTAGACTGCGGGTGGTTGCGGCCCGCGTTTCTCGGATTTCCAATGTTGAGATTTTAATGCGATTAGAAATAGGAAATCTATCGGGAAACTGCCACGGAACAAGATTTAATTAAAACTTTAACTTCAAAGATCTTCTGTTTCAGGGAAAATTTTAGTTTTTTGTAATACAATTTTTAATGGATCGTTTTCATATTTTTTGTTTTCCTCGGGCGCTGTCAAAAGTAATCATGGTTGAGGAGATAAACGTTTCTGATGAGCTCCTGCTGGAAAGAGAGATCATGGTTAAATTCGTTACTCTACATTGGAATTAAATTATCCACTTTTTAGTTTTCAGTAGCATCAAACACTTTTGATAGACGCCTGTTTGACAAAGTGTATTATGTACTTATGTAGGATATAATTGTCGACAGAAACTTAAAATAAGTACATAGAGCCGTTCTAATATTTAGATTACAAATGGTGCAACCGTGCAATGTAATTTCATTTACAACGGCCGAGCTAAGAAATGATAAAAGTGACATTGCCGTCAATTGACAAACCGACAGTTGTGACAAAGGGGCGTGCTCGGGAGGGGAACCAAGCCAAAGGGCGGAGACGCCATTTTGATAGCGATGTATTTTCTGGAGGTTTAGGTAACATGTCAGTTGTCACACACAGTTCATTGTATTCATACATTGAAGTGTTTCAGAGCTCACATTCTACGATTAGAACATTTTAGCTGCAACACCATAAAACCATACGCAAGATAGCTAGGAAAACATCTAAATTTAGAATTTTATGCTTCACGAACAACAGAGTTTTAGAAGCTATAACTTATTCTCTAATTGAGACTTTCTTGAAACGTCGAAGCTCGTTGTAATATCAACCCCCGGTCGTAATTCAAGCGGGCGGATTATTTTCTTATATGTTGGAGTATGATACATGACTGTGCTCAGATGCTTACCGTTCCGGTGCATCGGGACTATTAGAGGCATTGGATAAACAAAGGATTAAATTATCGCGTTAAGACAGAGATAATCCATACAGATGAGTTGGTTGTTGACCTCCGATCTCCGGGAAAGTAATGCGCTGACTCATTTCATCTTGTTTTAAAATTTGGAACTTTGAAAATGAATTCCTGATGTTTATGTGAAACTTTCACTGTTTTAGTTGCAACGTAAGTACGTACCTAATGATAATTCTCCGCTGAAGGTACGATATACCAAAAATCGTATAAATTACAAATCGAAATAAGTACCTAATGGAACAATTTCTTAATCGCTATAACCTATTCTTCATATGATCAAATCATAGACCGTTGAGGACTTTTTGTAATTTTCTTTACGATTACGACAACAACATTTTGTGCATAATTTATATGCCTTATCAAGTAGGTGCAGATATTCTACGTAAATTAAGATTCGATCATGTTTGACTATAAAAGTAGGTTAGCTTAACCATAATCAGCCTATAACGATCCCACTGCTGAGACACGGCATCCTCCCTGTGAGAGGGAGGGGTCATAATCCACCACGCGGGCCCAGTGCAGGTTGGTAAATGTGACATGTCTAATAACGTCTTGTGATTGTGACTGGGAATTTTTAGTTCTAGGACACGCCGGTTTCCTCTTAGTATGGGCCTTTTATCCTTCAATTAATTTAATTATGTTTCACTAGCTGATGCCCGTGAATTCATCTGCCAGGATGAAAAGCTTATGTCCAAACCCAGGTCATGGTCATTTACCCATGTGACAAATTTCATCCAAATCTGTTCAGCCGTTTTAGCGTGAAAGCGTAACAAATAAACTCACTTACGCATCCAAACTAATATTATATAGTTATTTATAGGTAGGTACTTACCTATAAAATATACAAAAAAATAACTTATTTACAAGGTTTGAATGAAATAATTTAAACCTTACAATTTAACTCATCTTTATGAACAACTTTTACTATGTATAATATGCGCCACGAAAGATGAGACTTGACAAACTTAGTAGTAGGGAGTTTGCGCAGGTAATGTACGAAATAGTTACCCATAATGTGTATATCTATTCAGGGATTTATCGATGACATTTAGATAAAAATTCTTAACAATATTATCATATTTATTACAAAATAATAAAATTTAAGATAAAAGTCAAGTCTCATCTTTCGTGGCGCGTAGGTACTATACGAGTACAACCCCTTAATCGCGACAAAAATATAATTCCCTTGCATTAGGGCGTTATGTGAACATAAATGTATGGAGCAGCAGTTTGAAAGTATGTTGATCCCGTAGTAACAGTCGTTTATAATGATGAGTACAATTTCCTTTTTCACATGTTCATTTATTTCACACCTTGTATTATGCTATTTCAACATGATCATCCTCCTTAGGTATCCCAATTTATTTGAGGTCGGCGAAACAACTTTCTTTCTTACATACTTTTCCATTCATATTCTTGCTACTTATAACATAGATACTAACTGCATACATATAGAAAAACGATACCTATGAAAAAGAAATAACAAAATAAAAAAAAAAGTTCTGAGCCTGCACAACCATCAAAGAAGGTGTTCTTCCATACCGCTGTCATCTGGAAGTATGCATAAGCCTGGCAGCATTGCCAGTTTGCCACGTTGAATGGCAATGCCAATTCTTTAGCCAAAGAATGAGCCAGCTTTCTGGATCAGACAAAGTGTCGAGGTCGACCATAGGTGCTACATGCAATTTCCTTAAAATCATGCGAACTCAGTGCCCCATCATGACCGAACACCAAAACTATATTACCAATAACTAAACAGGTTAGGTACCGTATACGCGGGGTTTGGGAGTCTGTAGCCGCAGTGACAGCACCAGCTCAACCCACCACGTTTGAAACATGACTGGTGCAAAGGTGTCGACACAGGTTACACCCCACACCAACGGCCTTCCCATCGTCCAAGACAATAACTTCATACCATCAGCATCCTAATTGCGTAACACACTATCAATCACAATCTAAATCATTTTGAAGGATATTGCTAATCCATTGCTCCATATGTTCGAAGAATATGTCTGCTCAACAACGTAACGTTGATGCCATTCCTACTGTTACGCAATTACCTCGCTGCGGCCTCTTCGTGTAGTCGACTACTCGCATACCTAGCAAGTCGGGTTCAAGTACCGCTGGCACGCCGGCGACGATGACTAGGGCACGACAAATAATGTGGTTGATGCTGATGGTGTGTCCAGCTATACGGCCTGCATTTCTGGAACAGTTATACTTACAAAGATTGGTGTCCGAGGCTGAGAATCATCATCATCATTATTTCAGCCGAAAGACGTCCACTGCTGGACAGTGGACATAGGCCTCCCCCAAGCACCTCCACTTCGACCGGTTCTGTGCTTCTCGCATCCAACGGGTTCCTGCGGCCTTCACAAGGTCGTCGGTTCACAGGTTGTGGGAGGCCTTCCAACGCTACGTCTTCCGGCACGCGGTCGCCACTTCAGAACCTTTCGGCCCCATCGGCCATCTGTTCTGCGAGCAATGTGCCCTGCCCACTGCCACTTAAGTTGGCAATTCTTCGGGCTATGTCGGTTACCTTGGTTCTCCTGCGGATCTCCTCATTTCTGATTCAAATCACGCAGTGTTCCACGCGCGGCACTCGAGAGTGGGTGCGGCCATTATAGGACGCACGGGGAGGTGGGACCCGCTGAGGAACAGCGGGTCGAGGCCTGTCGGGGGAGCGGTGAATGCTTATGCGAATCCCGCACCCCCGGCCATAGGTAGAGGTGAAACACCGCGGTGGTTTTAGCCGGTAAGAGTCCGGCATGCCCCTCTGTCCCCCCCACGACGGAGGAAGTCCATGAGGATTTCCACCGCGCAACAAAAAAAAAAAAAAAAAAGGGAAACTCCAAGTATATCCCTCTCCATTGCCCTTTGGGTGACTTTTAGCCTTCTAATAAGGCCCATTGTGAGCGACCACGTTTCAGTGCCATATGTCATCACTGGCAACACGCACTGGTCAAAGACTTTCGTCTTGAGACTGCGGTATGTGGGACGAGAATATATTGCGTAGCTTTCCGAACGCTGGCCAGCCGAGTCGGATTAATTTTTAGAAACACATTAACTTTGAATAGTAGCAGGCTGAGAATGCTACTAAGTACCTATTCAAAGTTAGTGTGTTTCTAAAAATTAAGTCTACTACTACTTTTTCCAGAAGCTGTAGGCTGCCTTTATAAAATGTGAGCGAAGGATAAACCTTTGTACTTAAATCAGTTTGAAAGTAATTTCCGAAACATCACTGTACATTCTACTCAATAAAAGTAAGTTACTGTAACATTTATAGTGGAAGAAAATGGGGACTTACTTATTTATTTTTATCTTCTGTTAACAAGGTTCTGCTCCCTGCTTACGGAGTTGAAAGCATTCTGAAATTAGTATACCTACATAGTTCTTACGTCCTTTAGATATGTGCATTTCATCAATGGGAACATGGTTGATGCCAGTAGCGTTGGTTTCCCTTTTGTTTGTATTTTGCAGTTCCGCGTAGAGAAATTCTTCTTGTGTTATTGCTACACGGCCTAGTGGTAAAACTTGTGAAGCCAAGCCGCCCATCAGCTGTTTATAGAAACAAGGACGACAAAGTCCGGATTATTAAAAAAAAAAACTCAAGTTCAAACACTCATATCGTACACTATACCTACTTAGTATACTTATTGGCGCATCGCGCTTCGAGTTTGTATTGTGTTATTATAAGGTCATGGTTACGTAAATCTACCTGTTTGTACGAGACTTACCATTTTAAACAAATAGAATTTGTGCCAATATCAACACTGCTGTTGTAGAAAAACAATAAACATCGGTTCATTGACCGATTCAGTGTATGTTCTGCCAAAATAAGCACCCCCTACCTTCCACAATGTCTACAGACATGAGAATGTTAATTTGCGAAAAGATTTGTAAACAAACTGTTAATTGAATACAAACAGTAGAAGAGAAAATTAATTTAAAGTAAGTACTTAGTTTCCAAGAAGACTATCTCGAGCCATTTTAGCGTGGACTTTATGTTTGATATCGACTTATAGAGCTTCATGACTGTTTTGACCTGCAAAAGTCTGTAAGGTGTACCTAAGATCTCGTTACTGATTTTCATCAAAACATCTAAAATTCTCTACAGTAGGTACCTACTGCTCATCGTCACGTGTAACAAAATGTTCCTTTCATACAATGACGACCATTTGCCATCAATAAAAAACAGGATGACATCTACGCGGGCGGTGGCATGTCAAATTGAAGAATCCGCCACTAAATGATGGAGGCTCTCGACTCGGCACATGTTGCTGCTGACCAGTTCAACAAGAGACTCTTCAACTCAAGACGTAAGCAGGATCAACGTGTCATTAAAACTGGTGGGTGTATCGTCATTGTTGTGACCAACCTCAGCTTCTTGTATCGACACTTGATATTTTTTATTTATCATTGGAATGTCAGGTGTATATCGTCTGTTGAGTGCTATACTTGGGCCGATATTTTATGAATATTCAAAACTTGGTAAGTTTTTGAGATAAGACTTTACTTTTTGTAAGCGCCCTTCTGCCTTCACTCTTTGTTGAATATGGGCATTCACTTAGTCCTTCTTAGTTTCCTTTATTTGTGCTATTTGTTAAATACTATACATAGGTACTAGTTTTTGCCCGCGACTTCGTTCGCGTGGAAATCGTAAGATATCACAAAATACTGAAATAACAGCCACGTTTTTATAAAATTTACCTGTATTGCAGCTTTGGTCTCAGCAACCAAAATATACAGAGAGTCAGGACTGGTGACGCGGGAGCAAGCAACATACAGTTGTCCGTTTGAGAACCAGATCGTCCAGCGGGATAATTGCGTAACATGCTATCAGTAGCAATGGGTTTCATTTTGACAGTTCAACAACATTCATTGTGTTATTTACGTTCTTGAGCAGACACATTTTGCGAACATGATTCAGATTGAGATCAATAGTGTGTTCCGCAATTAGGGTGCTGAGGTCGACGCCCGCAGCCTTTAGTAGCAACTTCCATAGCTTGCGAAGTTTTTCATATTTAGTGAATTAAGCGGTTGAATAGCGTAATTACAGAAACAATTACAGCCATTGTGTCTCGCGTGGATCCACGTTGCGGCATATGAAGGGTTAATTAACGTCTGCGTTCCTGCATATAACTACTACCTAATGACACATTGACTGATGAATTCTAACAGATTATTCCTAACGAACGGCTATCATGATTATAAGAATATAACAGTAAGTTGTAAACATACTGGATTTCTCATTAACAGTCACTACCTACACCATAGATATGAATTATTATTCAACCATAGATGACAGAAGAGGCCTGAACTTCAGGTTGATCTGCGTACGTTATACGAAAAAAAATCACAAATATTATCGGTAACTGGATGAGGAATCGAACTTGCAACCACACACAGGTTTAAAAACAATCGTCAAACCACTAAGCTGTTAGCTTTGGTGCAAACTGTAGCCGTCCTTATATAGATAGGTATATGTCATGTATGACTACTTTGCTCCGTCGTAATTATTTTAAAGGTTGAATCTGTATCTATCTACAAATACCTGAGGATCATTAATATGCACCAAAACTAATTGAGACTAGAAGCATCATCCAAATAAGTTGTACAGACGCCACAGCACATCAAGATACTACAATCTGTCAAATTTCTTTAATAGATTTTTAACTTTATCGCTAAAGCATTAGGTTCAAAGTTGATTGGGAAAATTTGACAGTTTCGGGTAGCTTGATGTGCTGGCGTCAGTACTTAATACTCAAACGAGTTTCATTAGTTAGTAGATGATCATTTAGCTTTTCCGTACTCCTAATTCTATAACAAACATCATTCTTTCGAAGACTCAATTATTAACCGCATTGTTTGCGGACTCATTATGGCGGAATCTTAACTGCCCCGTCCTGGGTTCGATTCCCAGGTCGGGTAAAGTGTTATTGAGTTTTTGCATTAGGAATTTCTCATTAGCAGCCCGCAGTTTGGAAGTTGGTGGTGTGATACCACTGTGCCTCGGAAAGCACGAAAAGCCATCCTGATCTCTCCCCGATCGTGTCGAATTGTCGTCCCATCGGACTTCATAGTACCTACTCTCATGAGTGAAGGAACAGAGAGAGCACATGTGTTTGCGCACACACTTGTGCACAATATCTCCTGCGTACCTGGTTAATCTCCGTTGAGGTGGGACACGGCCACCGTGACCGAAATCGGTCGGGGGGATTATTGCGGAACCTAATGTAATTGTTGACCTATACCATATCAATTTTTTTAGACTGTGAGCACCATCTGAAAGCAATAGCATACACAGAATAAATAACTGATTTCATAACATTGACGGTCCTTAAGTTTAAATGCAATGAAAATGTCCATAACAAATGGCAGGAACATTGACGCGCGAACTGCAAACCGTGATTTCAATTCATGATTCTGAAAATTTTCGCCGTTTATAAAAAAAAAAAACTAAAATCGTAGTGAGTCAAAACTGTGTCTAATATTTTTGAAAAAAAAGTAATTGGCACGAGGTCTAGGAACGATTCTAGTGCCGAATATACAGTTCTTAGATTTTGTGTTGTTTGTTTGTTTGTGTGATTGTACCTATGTTCCAGTATCACGCAAATACTACCGGATAGATTCTGTTCAAATCTGGCATGGACCTAAACACAAGTGGAAGAATGATATCTATTTCTACTAGCGGATCACGATTTTGGTTTTTTCACACCAGCCAAAACTGAGAAGGACGCTAAGGGCTCCGTACCTTATGAGAATTACAGAAAAAAAAACGATGTTACTTAATTTTCCATACTTACATTGGTTTTGTTTTGACAAGGTAGAAAGAAGGCTTTGAAACACGTATTCTGTGATTTCAACTAGCTACCTGTTACGGTAAAAACTAAAAAAAAGCCCTGTGACAGTATAGATAGACGTACATAATTATAGAAGGCGTGAGCTTAGTAGGTAGGTACTCGGGTCCTGTTAAATCACTTTTTCTACAAAACCAAAAAAAACATCCAACAGGTACATGTACGTAGTTAACTAAGGGCTGATTTTTTCAATCATCTGATAACTTTATTCGAGGAATAATTTTGAAATTTTGACAGTTATTTCATACAAAAACTGTCAAACGTCAATTTTATTCTTCGAAAAAAAGTTAACTGGCGATGGAAAAATCAGCCCTAAGTCTTCAAAAATAAAGCTAAGTCTCAGTTAATAGAATCACTCCGTCTACTACATTCATTTAACGCTTACTCAAACAACCTACTTGCCTGCCTAATTTTATTGACACGTTTTTTCAATGACTGCTTCAACTTCTAAAAAATCTGTGTAGGTACCAATGTTTGATTGAGTGATGATTCGATAAAATCAGTCTCGTATCCAATCGGCGGAGTGGCCACTTGTGCGTTTCGTTTCATTCACACTATAAACAAGCTAAAATTATTACTCACTAACGAACGGTCTGAGGCTGACACACGTATTTCGCTTTTTTCCGAGAACTGACCGTTTAATATTTAAATTCTTAAGCGCTTGAGTCCTGAATGGATTAATATTTTGAATTGAACCTATTATTTCTGGTATTGGCATACGCGCACAGTTTCAGTCGTTTTTTATCCGCAAAAGATGAAAGGTCCTAAGAAAGGTAAATAAAAAAACACGAATAAATTCAATATGCTAAATACAAATAAACATTTATTATTAAATACATTTATGTACACACGATTACGATAATTATCACAAATTTACCAACTAATAGGTAGGTCATCTAATATTTTACTATGCGAAACAATAGGATGATGCAATGTGAAGTATGACAAAATCACTGGGGCCATCAAATTAGCTTTATTTTAATTACTTGTTTTATTTTGAACATTAATTTTGAAGTCTGCTATTTCTAGCAAAATTCTGCTTCCGTAAAGAATCGCAGAAAACAGTATGAAAAATAATATTATATAGCGTGAATATGTTGAGATTCTTGTTCAGGACAAACACTTGTAGGTATATAAGTATGCTCTCCCAAATAGTAATCTACTTGGTAAGGATGCAGTTCGTATTCGATTCAAAGAAGTAATTACGAGTATACACAGTAACAACTAACGAGTGGTTTGCATTGAGTGTTGGTCTCGTTAGAAGGTTTACTAGCAATGCAAGTCGCATTTGCAACTGATATTGCAAGTATACCAACTAGCAGGTAAATATTCTTTGCAAAGTAGGTATTCGTAGGTATATTATATATATTATATTATGACTGCCTTGCAAAGTTGCAACTCTGGTTTTGATTTGGCCTACACACCTTCCTGACCTTCCGTTAAAACTGTGCGATTTTATTGATTAGACTGAATAACACTTTTTTCAGTTCAATAATTGTTTGAATGTTTGTTCCTTAAACCAAACGATTTAGCTATACAGACTTAGGGTGGTGATGTAGTGACACTGGGCGTTGTAGAGTTAAATCACACGATTTTAACTGAAAGTGTGCAGGCTTTGTACGCAAGTAAGAAATGGTGTTTGGCTACTGTTAACTTGACAAAACAATGGCATGATGGTTTATATATACTTAATGTATTAGTTTTTCATACATACCTATTCATGAACAACAAAATAGATCCTAGTACATACATTTTAAAGTATTCAGGTCTCCTTGCAATAAGAATGTGATAATAAAGATGAAACTTTTAACTTTTCCAAGCCCGTCGGATACGAAGTCATACTGTATTGCTTTCTACTATCAGTCACAATTACAATGCTGGTCAAGTAACTGATCACTCTCTTGTAAGAGGTTTAAAGACAGTTCAGATGTTGTTTAATGATAAGGCTGGTTTCTACAGCATTAGTCTTAGTATCCCGTGTCCGACGTGCATTTTATGAGGAAAATACCGTAAGGGTACACTTTTATATACAGAATTTCACTAATCTACGCTATGAAAAATTCACAATATAATCACTAAAACTGTTTTTTGAATATAAAAAGCCACACTGCTGCAGTAATTGGCTCTATACAATAGGTTTAGGTGCTAAGTAGGTATGTAAAAAGTTCTTTATCATATTTGAAGAAATACCAGTTGTCGCTTTTCTACGTGCCTTATTACAAGCTTACTATAGGCTAGCTTAATTATATTGATTAACGTTCGTACATAATTTACTCAATACACTTACAAGAACATTTTTACTTTCACATCTGTCTATGGTGCCTTTAATAATATGTTATGTGTACGTATAATATGTGCACCGGTTTATGAATAGGTAGGTACAACATTAAATTACAGACCATAAACAACTTGACTTAGGATGCATAAAATAGGACAAATACCTACATTTATTTCAGGAAAATAAATTAACGGGCAATAATGATTTGATGACAGACTTGATATGATTGGTACCTAATAAATATTTGGATAGATACAGTATATGAAAAGGTGTTTAATTCGGTGCATAGTAATTGTGTTAAAATAGGTTGTTTGTGAGAGCAGTGGTGGCCCAGTGGTAAGAGAGCAGTGGTGGTGGCCCAGTGGTAACGACCGCGACTTACGAGATATAGGTCGTAGGTTCGAGCCCTGACAGGCGCTTTGTGTAAATTATTTCATCACCACTGCTCTCAAAACGGTGAAGGAAAACATCGTGAGGAAACCGGCATGTCCTAGAACCAAAAATTCGAAGACATGTGACATCTACCAACCCGCACTGGGCCCGCGTGGTGGATTACGGCCCACTCCCTTTCACAGAGAGGAGGCCTGTGTCCCAGCAGTGGGAACATTATAGGCTGATTATGTTATGTTATGTAGGTTGTTTGTTGCCCTTTAAGCAGCTGGGTGATTCGGTTCTAGTTTTCTCCGGTTTCGTTCTCTATTACACAAATATTTTGCCTTAAGTAGCAGACTAGAATAACAGCACATATTTATGTTTTTATAAAAACTTTTCCTTCTTCACAAGGGGAAGAAACGCTTCATAGAATAACTAGGTATTTATAACTAAGTATTTACATTTTATCTAGTAATATTTGTTTACAGATCATGTGGTACGTACAGGCTCCATGTACATAATACTGTTTGAGTGGATAATACTGAAATTTAGGTATGTCTTGGCCTACGTACCTACAACATTAATTGAACGCTACTTCATATCGGAATTATCGGATTTCGTCTTATCTATTTATTATATTAAGCTCACAGGTAAACGAATATACATACTAAAATAAGTCTTCGGGCACTATCATTCGACAATATCTCTTGTGGAGATACGATGATAGCGTGAACTTTATAAATAAGAAACGTTTGCTACAATATGTGCACCACGCGGAATTGAGTCCATACAACACTATGTGGCCGCATATCTTCCAGACACGTTAAATATTCGCGTGACCCCTGCACTCCGCCTCCCGTATTCCGGTTCCGCCATACCTGAGACAAACAAACATTTTCCATTAATGCATTGCGGAATTCGCTTACCTTTATTACGATTGGTCTTTTAGCAGCGGGTGGCGAGGTAATAGGGGCGATTGCAATATTATGTTGATGGAATATATTATTATTACATTTTAATTCATAACATTTTCTTCTGTAATGAATGCTACATAGGACCAAAGTCCAAAAATCGTATGAATGTGCTTTTTTTCTGAGCGGCCCGCCCGCAGCTTTGCTCGGGTAATCAATACCCGAGTAAAATGGGTGATTATGTATGTCTCCGGTATTCTGCGCAAGTACGGAGCTCCTGGCCAGCCGATGGCCCACTTGTTAGAGTGCAGTGTACACCTACACTTGCACTTTAGGGCACATAAAAATAACTAAACGACTCAAATGCCGCGATTGATTTGACCACCAATTACTTTTAGTAAGATCTGAAGTAAGATCGAGCTTCATCCATCTGTTTACCGGATCAAAATGATTCTTTATCAAATATAATATGTTTACTAATATATTGCAAATGAGTTGCCTAATTATAAAATTATATACATGGCTATAATTTTATTCTGGTCTGTTGCCGGGTAATAATAATAGTCGTCCAGACCGAAATTCGGCCACGACATCCAATCTCAACGGAGACTAGCTATCTACACGGGTGATATTACAGTACACAAGCGTGTGCGCGGACACTGGTGCACTCACTCTCATAGTCCGATAGGACGGCAATCCGACACGAACGGAGAGAGAACAGGCGCAGGGCCGCTAAGGCACACGGGAGTATCATACCGCCAACTTCCAAACTCCGGGCTGTTACTGAGAAATTCCTAATGGAAAAACCCAATAACCCTTTGATCGACCCGGTAACCAAGTATAAACAGGGGAGTTAGGTTAGGACCAGAAAATGGTAGGCAACCAAACTGTTACATGTTCTGAATGCTTTATACTTTCAAATGGAATCTAATGCGTTTGGTAAACAAGTCAGTGAAATATTTTGTATGTCTAACGCAGTAGTGAGGACAAAATATGCTTTGCAACTTTTTTATTTGATTTTTATTTGTTTTTATCTGATGTATGTCTCTGGTGTACTAAGCTTACTGTGTGTCTTTTAGTCTGTGCTAAATAAATGTATGTTCTTTCTTTCTTTTCTTTTGTTTCTTTCCTAGAAGAGCGGCCGCGACATCAAGGCCGCAGATCACTGCGTTCGTGCTGTCATAAAAATTATGACACCGGGGTTGGACCTTACGGAGTCAAAAAGCACTCTCTACACCACGTTATTTTCATAAATAATTATTATTCAGTTACGTCAGTCGACGGTAAATTGCGGACGTTGTGTGACGTTCAGCAGTCTTAGGGAACCCTAGCTTTAGCGATAAAGTTGAAAATCGAATAAAGAAGATAGATTGTAGTAGCTTGATGTGCTGGCGTCTGTACATAGATATAGACGACAGAATAGTATAATTTTTTAACGCGATTAATGAATGGAAATAGTTACAACTACAAAAGATTTTTCCGTGAGTAGGCGTGATGAGCGCTTTTTGCGTTTTGTTACCAAACATTTCTTATACAGGCGGCACTTCTGCAAGCGATTCAGCAAAGGAGAAGGTACATCATGGTGTAATTGTGTACTAAAAACCCAGTAACCGATACGAACAGACTACTTGCCCATAGATTCCTTATGATCAAACTTAGCTTCCGCCCGCGACTTCGATAACAAATTTAATCAACATCGGTTCCGCCGTTACGGAGATTAAGCCGGAACAAACAGACAGATTTTTTGTTGTTATATTTAAAACTAGCTTCTGCCCGTGACTTCGTCTGCGTGAAATTTCACCCTCTTAGGGGTGGAATTTCGAAACACCCTTTCTTAGTGGATACCTACTCTTCACAAAGAACACACCCTCCAAATTTCATGTCTCTAGGACCAGCGGCTTAGGCTGTGCGTTGATATATCAGTCAGTCAAGACTTTGAATATTATATATAGGTTGATTTATTATAAAGCTGTTATTTTGACATTACAAAGAGACACATCAATTTAATTTATTTGTATATATTTTGTCGCTCCGCGGATTCATAACACCGCTCACGCAAATTTTACCTACTGGGGATATCTTTAAGCGTCTGCACATAAATCCAAGATAGGAACTCAATCAACCGCAATAATCTGCGAGGAAATAGTCGCGACATGACACAGGCAGGTTGCGATTTTTGGACATCACTGACGTTATAGTTTTGGAAAACATGAGGAAACCTAGACTTATAATAGAGACTAGCAACCTGCCGGCGCCGCCCTGCTTCGCACGGATTTTAGGACTTCTACTCGTATAAAACATCGTAATATCTTTATTACCTATACCTATTTAAGTTTATTATTAATGTTTAAAAAGATCTATATTAAGGTCAATAATCTTGTAAAGTTTTATAACCTTCCAGAATAAAATGAATAAAAGATGATAAAACCCGCATAAAAACTAGATTCCGCTGCAATTTGGCAAACCCGTGGATAATTGCCGACTTCAACGCGGGCACAAAAGCTAGTTATAAAAAAATGTGAAAATAAGTTCTGTCTATTTGTAACCTTTTCACGCCTAAACCACTGAACCGGATTTTGTGAAGTGTGACGGATAGGTAGCCTGTGACTTGGCGAAGGACATAGACTAATTTTCATCCTGGATCGGAGACGAAATCGCGGACAACAAACAGGCAGTTATTGTACATAATATTGGGTAATTCTATTTGCTGTAAAGAAGAGTGTCGTCCAATCTATGGCGCCCCGTATACCAAACTAAAAAATTGCATGTCGCAATCAAACCTAGTTTCCTCCTCTTTTTATATTGCCAACCATTTTTACATGGATTCCCGAGAAATAATATTCTGGTATTATCATTCCAATTTTTTTTGGTAATAGGTATACCATTAGGGAGACAACAGATTTTTTCCGCTGAGAATTCCGGACGTCCTTAAGGGATTAATTTTGCCGTTCTGCTTAATAAAAAGGCAAATTGACAAAATCCTGATTGTTTTATTTGAGGTAAGGTGGTTCGTGCTTATTTTTTTACCTACTAGCTGTGCCCGCGACTTCGTTCGCGTGCATTTCAAGTATAATTATATTGGATTTCAAGGGTTTTATTTTTTTGCGCGGAACCCTAATTATTTTTCTAAAATAAAAGTAGCATATGTTACTCCTTATAACATCAACTATCTGCCAGTGAATGTCCCGTCAAAATCGGCCCAGCTGTTTCGGAGATTAGCCGGAACAAACAGACAACAAAAATTTATAAAAAAAAATTTGTTATAATTATATACTGTATAAACTTTCTTTGCATAAAAAACTGTTATTTTGACATTAGGTGCAAACAGACACTTCAATTTTATTTATTTGTATAGATTTTGATTTTGACGATACTTCCGTTCTGTGTAGGTATTTTACATTGCATGACATAAAAAGACATCCCAATTGCTTAATTGCGTGTGTTGATATTGACGGTATAATTTTCGGCTTTACTTCTATGGAGGACCTTTTGTTTTCTCTAGCTCATTAGTTCTCTTATTTTGTGTTCGCTACCTATACTTTTAGCCAACATTCGTGATTCATAGTCGGAACAGTGTTTGCGCGGCATCTACGCAATGTATACGTAATTACGTAAGTACGTACGTAGTAATTACTAATGACCGATTTCATTAACACTAGCCGACATCTAAATGTAATGCGTAGATATTAAAAAGAGTTACTTAGCGTAAAAAAGCCACCACCGCCACTAGGCGATCACTAAAGTTACTAGTCTATGCGTAATACTTAGACAATTCTTGCAGGTTACCTAGCAACAGCTTTCTAACAAAATCAAAGGGCATTGAACTTGACCGAGATAGGCCTTAATATGTGCGTCTCGGACCACGCACAGTGAAGGTCCGGAGTTAGGATGAATATTGTATTTATGTTAAGGTAATTCACAAAGAAACTATGAAAAACATGTGTTCTTCTGCGGCTGTAACCGAAAACATCCCATATCTTGAAAACAGGCAAGCACGCGGCCGCTACGCGGATTCTAAGCGGCGCAAGACAGGCATAAGCACTTACTACACGGATTCTAAGCGGCGCAAGACAGGCATAAGCACTTACTACACGGATTCTGTGCGGCGCAAAATGGTATCCGGATGCATCAAACATAAAAAAACCATGAGAGTATGCTCATTATATTATCAACTTAATCTCCAAACTAAACATAAAATGCACTTTGCAGATTTTGTTAGTTTCTAATTTTATCAGCAATGTTTCTGCATCCAAACTGTCACCATAGTGATTGTTTACTGTGCTTTCGTGAAATTCAAGATGAAGGTATTTATGTATACCTAGTGAATACATACATTCTGAGATTGTTGTATTAAAAATAATGTTCAGTATAAGTACGCTACGGTGCTACGCCGTAGCAAATTCTGCAATGTTTTTGTTTATTTTTCTAATTGTTGTTGAATTCATGTTTTGGACCCTTTGTCAATGTCAGATACCGATGAGTACTTTTTTGTAGGGTAGGTATAGGTATACAGAACTTCCTATTTTATGGATTCACTAGTTTCTGTCCACGGCTTCGCCCGCGTGGATGTTCGAAATTATACTACGGGAACGTGCTACCGGGACAAAAAGTAGCCTATGTCCTTCCCCAGGATACTATCTAACTGAGCGATAGCCGTTTTGCGTGGATGTAACGCATATTTCCCCCAACCCTTTCTTATTTTATTTTGTGTATTATGTTCTTTATTGCGTCATGTTTACCGCAAATAAACGTATTTTCTTTCATTTTCTTTCTTAACTCCTTGACAATTTTTATCGAAATTCATTCAGAGCCACTTTACGAGCAAGTGTGTTGAAAATATTTTTATTTATTTATTTATACGTATCAAATGCATACAATCTTGAAATTATATATGGCTTTTATTAAATCACGGAAGTATCAAGCTTTTCGTTAAATATTAAAAGTAATATTATTTCTACTGTTTTTTTTTTGCGCCAGGGCAGTGACATTGTTGCCGCATTGTCTGACAAACTGTGGGCCCAAGTGTCACAGAGCTGGGTGCCCTGAGGCAGGCCATAAAGGAGATTTGATTTCCGTCCGCCGTTCCGGGACGCCATAAACTGATTTCAAATTCAAAGTCAAATCATTTATTTCAAACTAGCTGACCCGGCGAACTTCGTACCGCCTAAATGTATAAGAAAATTAATTATCTTCATATTTTTTTTTCGTGAATAGTCCCATGTTTTAATAGTTATTCTGCTATTCGGGGCGGAGACAAATCCAACGAATCAAAGATAATAAAAATCGGTCCAGCCGTTCTTGAGTTATAAATGGTGTAACTAACCCGACTTTGTTTTATATTTATATATAGATAGGCACATATAAAAGGCACTTTTGAACGTCAAAATTTACAAAAATATAGAATTGGTTCTAGTGGCCCCTTCCAAAATGTAGTTTCGTATGGAGAAGAAAGGGCAAGAAACTCCACCGTTACTCTTTTGGATTCCGCCAACAATTAAGAATGCTGAACTAGAAGTGTTTTCATTTAATGTTTTGGCACATTTTATCATGAGAGATCAATAGTATTGATTGTAGGTATGCAAGATTAAACACATTAAGTATTATTATTGCAGAACGGAAGCCGTAGTTGGCTAGTGCAAGTGAATAGGTAGGTTCTAGAAGTTTTCAGAGCCTTAAAACCATATAGATTCCTGAAATGGGAGAAGGCCCTAAGGCATTCAGCACCGTTTATAACAACGCTGCCGATGAGGATTCCGATCATGATTATCAACCACAACAACTTGATTACCGTCATGGCTTCCTGCGTTCTGTGCCATGTTTCCTAGATCTGCACGACCATTTGTTTCTTCACTGTTAAAGTGTCATTAATATGAATGTACTCTATCTACTTACTAATAATAAGCAGAGTTAACTAAAAGCGCATTTCGCGTGGGTTTGATAATATAAATAAAACTTTTCAGTATTTCAAAACAAATATTAAACACTCAACGGCAGTAATATGGCCACAACCCAAACACGAATTTGTGTACAAACTAAACGGGATATTGAATAAGGATAGATGCCAAGGATTATGGGATTTTTAAATAAGGATAAATGCCACGTAGCTTTTCTAGTTGGTTTAGGTGAATAATTTTACATTAATATTAGAAAGTATGGAGGCCTTTGCCCAGCAGTGGGACTAATAATAAAGAAAAAATCATGTGTGGTGAAGACTTGGGGTTGGCATTGTAGTTCAATGAATACTGCCGAATTGGATGTGCCACCCGAACCCTTAACCAAATTGTAAAGCTACTTGCTTTTTAAATTAGATACGAGTCAAACAAGAGTAAGATACCTGCTTCCGCTTCTCCATGCTTCCAAGAATAAGAGGATATTTTGTTTTTAGCTAAACTAACAACAATAAAATATGAATTGCTTACAAAATAAACTAGTGTGCGATCGATAAGTATTGACCGACACCTAATAAATAATACTTTATCTACATATCTATGTTTTATGGAATCTAGTGGGGCGTTAAAATATTGATAGCTTTCAATCGTAAGGTTTTACGACATTGATGTTTTATGAGATACTCAGTTCCGCCTACTGAGGTTCCAAATCTCCGCCCACTGTTTTGTTTTAACTTCGACGTAATAATTTTACTCTATACTTTATTACTTTCATTATTTGTGACCAGTTTTTAAATAAAGAGGATGGGATATTAATATGTAAAAGTTATGTTGTATTAATCTACTGTTGTTGCTGACTGTAATATCCACCAATTTTACCAAGAAATTTCTGCCGTATAAAGCGTAGTTACCTATGTTTGTCTACGATAGAGCTACTAATATCTTTGTTAGAAACCCTAATATGTATTCATACAAATGAAACATATGGCGGCTAGTGAACCACAAATATTTTTTTTTTGCAGGCCGATCAGTTTCGGCTACCTAAGGTACATACTACTGATGGTCCACAGTGACCACTGCAAGTTTGCACAGGATAAGTCTGTGACAAAATAATATATGCCATCAGAATGTTAAAAGTATCAAAGCCTATTTATTGTATGAAGAATGTTGATGTATAAAATACATCAATGATGAAGAACATAACATTGTGAGGAAATGTATTGCCCTGCGCGCAGTTCAGGAGTGCTTCTGAGCTACGAAGTCGGAGGACTCAACTCCTCTTTAGGAGACGTCAACGTTAGTATCAAACACAAATACTAAATATATTGTTTATTTAATAAGAATCGGTCTTGTACTGTGCTATCTAACATTTGTACTTGTAACCACCTACATGATAAGTACTTAAGCTCTATGTCAAAGCTTTTTAAAGATTGTTGCGGGCGGATGCAATATACACATAGGTATACGAAAAGGTTAAGGTAGTAATGATGTGCGGTTATTTACTTTGTTTGGTGTTTAGATTAGCCCTCCAAGAAATATAACGCTTCATTATTAGCAGCAAGTTCCCAAGCACACGCTTTTGTTTTTTTCTTGTGGTTGAGCACTTGGTCACCAGATGGTCAGTTGTTTGACAGATAAAAATATAAAACAGCCAACATTGTTTGGTTTCAAACCCTGCGTTTACACCCATATACCTATACAAGTTGTGATAGATAACTACCTACTCGTTTTCGACAAGTCTTGTAAAAGACTTGTCAAAAACATGTCGTGTATAAAACATGTATCATATTCATAATTGTTGTGTAGTTTTCGTGGATTGAGATACCTATGTAGGTACCTACGTATTGTTAACTATTTTATTCGTTGTAAAATTATTTGGCTTAATTGGTTAAATAACTAGTTATTAAATAATCTTTACGTAATACCTAATATGAAAACCTTAATGCACACGATCTACGGTGTAGGTACGATGACAGTTGAACACACGTACCTATATGAAAATTAAAAACACAATTATCTGTAATACCTAGATATACCCAACTAAACTCGGTAACGTTGCACATTATTTGGGTAATGTATGTCCAAAACAAATCAAAACAACCGTAACTGTAAAACTTCCGTGAACCATCACATATCGCGGTGCGTGGCGGCGGCTCCGGCGGACGCGCACTCACACGGGCTTGCGCACGCACACCCCGTCAGCGTCACCACTTATTGTTACGTCTAGTATTCTAACACATGTGCAGTTTCGACATACCTATAGGTGTGAACGGAGCGGGAGGCGGCAGGGTCGGCCGCCGATCTGTAAACAGTGGTTATCGACGCGCCGCCACTTGCCTCCACGGCATCTCCGGCTACTGCGCTATATTTATCCGCTCTGGAACTGACGCGTGCGGCTAAATCCGTTCGGCGCCGAGCGATGCCGGCCTCCTGCAACCACAACCACGTCACGAAGTGTCTCGGTGCACACCGGCGCTCCCTCGATGGACCAACGGAGCAGCTGACCGACACGCACAGCGGAATTCGCGAACGCTATACTACAACCAAAGAAAAATCGCAGGGCGCAGGCTTTTGGCTTTTTAGTTAGGAATCATAATATGAAGCTCACCTGAGGGCAGGGTCTCAGTAGGACTTATGTGCAGGCGCAGGACCGGCGGCGACGCAGGCTTGGTGATGGTAGTAGGAAGGTGCAGGCGTGCGGTAATGGTGATGTGGCGGTGGCGACGCGCGGTAAGTGTCCGGCACGGGGGAGCCGCTGCGGAACCCAGCCAGCTGGCAGCTGGGCGGCTCGAACAGGTCGCGGAACGCCGGTGGGAGTTGCTCCGCGGGAGGTTCGGGGGCTGAGTACCACCCGGACGTGGCCGCTCGGAACTCTTCAGCCACTAGTGAGTACGGTTGGGGCGAACAGTAAACGGCGGAAGCTGGAAGTCGCGGTTCACTGAAGTCATCAAGAGAATCGATAGGCTTATCATATCTCGCACAATCTGCACCTGGTTCTCGTTTTGGCCTGCACTCGAAGATGCGCGGCTTCACGTCAGGCTTGACGTCTCGTTGTTGTCCTAGCGTGTCCGCCGCGCTCAGCGTCTCCTGGGCGGTGAGCGCCTCTTGGGCTTGCTGCAGTTGCTGTTGTCTCTTTAATGCTTCCTCCTTTTCTCTTAGCGCGTCTTTCTTCTTGAAGCGACGCCGCCGACGTAAATAAGAACCGTTATCAAACATATTATACGAATCGGGATCCAGAGTCCAGTAACTTCCTTTACCAGGTTTTTTATCGTCTCTTGCCACTTTCACAAAGCACTCATTGAGGCTTAGATTGTGTCTAATGGAATTTTGCCAGCCTTGTTTGTTTTCTCTGTAGTAAGGAAATCGTTCCATTATAAATTGGTAAATACCGTTTAATGTAATGCGGCGTTCAGGGGCGTTCTGTATGGCCATTGCTATCAGCGCAATGTATGAGTAGGGCGGTTTGACCATATCTTTAGGAGCACCAACGTGCTGTTGATGTGGATGAAGGTAGGGGGCTCCATATCCATAGCGGTATTGTTCGTAGGCATAGGGTGTGACACCGGCTGAATAGCCACCGGCGGCTCCTCCGCGGTACGCATACGGGCTCTGTTCACCAAACAACGCGTGCATTTTGCCGGCTACGTTCACTGTCGCAACATGCTCAACCCGAAAGCGCGGGACCTCCGACGCGTTGCTCTTACGGCAACAAAACGACGACTGACCGATTTTGTTTAGATTCACAACAAGCCCGGTTTACATAGCGGAGGCTAAGCGAGAGACGAATGAGCGGTGGTGTGGGCACCGGCGTACGGCTCGCTGGTGCCCCGCCCTCGGGCGCGCGTCTTGCTCTCGCTGCCGACCAGGACCATGTGCATCTCTGTCGCGCCGCCGACGTGGGGTGATGTACGCCCATGGCACAGTATGGGCGGCGCTTGCCTCACTGCTGCCGTACTGCCCCTTTGTAACACTCCTCACCCTAGTCCTATATCCTGACCCATTGTCCATCTGTCAACGATTCTAGCATTGACATGCGTTGTTTGACTGGTCCTCTAATTTTAGAAAAACTTAAAGTGAAAAGTTCACAATACCGGTAGTAGGTATTGTTACTTTCCAATCTCAATGTTACAACAAAATTCGACCGGAAATGAAGTTATCGGTTTAACGTTTAGTTTTGTTATTCACTTGTCTACGTTAGCCGACGAATATAAAAAGGTGTCTACGCATACGTAAATCTAGGTAGGTATTTTGTGTTTTTAATAGGGCAATGTCAATAGATACTGAAAAACCACCAAATGACACATGCCTACAGGCTGTTTTCAAGATTCTCGTAGATTAGAGGAAGCACAGCTATATGTTTGACTACTTCTCTTTTTTAACCGACTTCAAAAAAGGAGGTTCTGTATTCGACCCGTATGTATGTATGTATATTTGTATGTCCGCGATTTTCTCAAAAAATAATTAACCAATTTTAACAATTCTTTCATTAACGTGATCTACATACTTTCAGGAAGGTTTTATTATATAATACATTAGGTAATTATTCTTATGTACGAAGTTATATGCATAAATATACTGCATCTCCGGCATTTCTATACGAATTTTGATGATTCTTCTAGTCGGTGTCTTCAATTCTTCAATGCACTAGTGTTAATTGAATTTGTGTCTAGTACCTAGGTACAACTAAAAAGCGAAAAATAAAAACCTTTTTACAAAAAAAACAACCGACTAAAAAATAACTACAAAGTGATAGGTAAATACCTAGCTTTAGTTTCGGAAGTCGGTGTCTTGGTTCCGCATTTTCGTTTTTTGACACCGACTTCCGAAATTAAAGTTATTTATCACTTTGTAGTGTTTTTTTTTTGAAGTCGGTTGTTTTTTTTTTGTAAAAAGGTTTTTATTTTTCACTTTTTGGTTGTACCTACTCCACACAAATTCAATTAACACTAGTTCATTGAAGAATTGAAGACACCAACTAGAAGAATCATCACAATTCGTATAGAAATGCCGGAGATGCAGTTTTTATTTTTCACTATTTTGTGAGCCGTACCTACTCATAAAATTAAATGTACACAGGCGGAAGTAGAGACTGAAAGTTGTTGACGCAGGCGATGTGTGAAATAAAATTAAGTATAAATGATTGATTTTGAAAAAACTGGGTGACCCATATCAACAAACTTTATGAAACTACTACCTGCTTCCGCAACCTTTAGCTCAGAAGAGATTATAGGGGCTTCCACTAGAAGTTGCTTTTATTCTTTTTAGGGTTCCGTACCGAAATTGCGTCATCTGAACCCTTTTAACCTTTTAAGCGCTTGGCTAAATATCAAATGCCGTGCCCCTAGCGCGCGGCTACAAATCGATAAAATAATATCTATAATAAAATAATAAGGAGGAGAACTCGTATCGATTAAAAAATAGTCAAAAAGTTTTTATCTCTATTTAATAATGGCTTTAGTTGTACCACGCAGTTAATAGGACGAAAAAATCATGCATGTTCTGTGTCGCAGAAATACGACACGAGCGGTAGGGGCACGGAAATAATATGTGTCGCATAAATGCAACACAAGCGTTCAAAAGGTTAAGTAGGTACTATAAGGCTGAGCCGGCTTCTTGAAGTACCTAAGTAATGTTATTAGACTGATAATTGTTTGATCTCTTCTACCTTCAATGACTTATTTTTCAGGGTCCATAATGATCTCATAAGTACCAACATATTGTAGGATGCAATACATTATTGAGTATTATGTATTGAAATATTAAGTCGTTTTAAAAAGATGGCAAATGCAAGAAGTCTACCTGCAGAGCGGCAATTGCGCAAACAAATTAACAGTGAAAGGTTTTTTGAATTCCCATCTATTGTAAAAGCTTGACCGATTTGTTATTTTGTTAATGGTTTTTTTCACCACTTGTTATGTAAAAAACAGTGAAAGGAAATTTTATAACAACATCAACATACATGGTGGCTTAAATAGTATTATTGAAGCTAACTCAAAAACTACCCATTTATATTTATGTGACCATCGCGCGAGCTACATGTAAAAAATAAAAAAAAACCATTTTCAAAATGGGCCCTCAATTAATGAAAATATCGATGAACATACCTACATAAAAAAATACACAAAGACGAAATATTGAACCTTGTCCATTTTTGAAGTCTGTTATAATTAAATGAGCGCGATTTTGTTGCTACGCGCAGAGCTACGGCGTAGCGCTAGACTTTGTCCGGTTTGCAGTCTGTAGCAGGATTTCGTGGTCTACACTTCACTTTGGAACGTTCTTGGGAACTTTTCTGTATATAATATAATGCATACAATATTCTTAGGTGAAATGAATACCTTAATTCAAGCCCATTAATCTCACAATTTCGTCGAAGCCCTGGTGAATTATTTTAGAATCTAAAATTCTCCCTTAGGTACCTATTTAGCAGTCACTGTTGCTGGTTGACCGCGAATTACGAGTTGTAGGTCGTAGGTTCGAACCTAGTCAGGCGCTTTACTTTGTGTAAATCATTTCTCTCAAAACGGTGAAGAAAAATATCGTGAGGAAACCGGCACGTCCTAGAACCACAAGTTCGAAGACATGTGACACATGTGGTATATTACGGGCCACTCCCTATCGCCGAGAAGGACGCCTGTGTCTCAGCAGTGTGAGCATTATAGGCTGATTATGTTGCTGGTCGCAACGCAAGGTCCTTTAGCAATAGCTACGTCGTTACCTGTAGTTGCTTACTAACTAAATGAATGCAAGAGCTTGAGAAGTAGACCGCGCCTGTAGCTTGAAGCCTTTGTAATAAACCATAAACAAATTACTAACGTTAATTTTCATATTTCAATATTTTCGTTAGGTTAATTCATTCTCTTATCAATAAGAATTAGAGGTTTTGGATAATATTTTAGTAATTTTTGGTTACACACGTTGTGACTTGTGGCCCTGTAGCTTGGGGTCTCCGGAAGTTGATACAGCTGATATGGCGGTATTAACGCCCATTTTTTTTTTTTTTTGGATGGGAGATCATCTAATGACTCCTCCCGCTCTGGGTGGAGCGGAAGGGAGTGTCAGACTCTTACTGACTAAAACCCACCCGTGTTCCTTCCTTAGCCCTTTATGTTCCGGGGCAGCGGTAACCCTTTCGGACGATCCCGCTACCCCGGCAGGCTTCGGCCCTGGCGGGCCCCTTCCTTAATGCTGACATCTCTTTGAGGCGCGCGTGGAACACATACGCGCCGTCCGGCACGGGCCTGGTCCTGATCGGACGGAGAGCTACCCATTACTCTCCGTCCGCAGGCCCGCGCCTACGGTGGCCGGGAGTCGTCACGCGGCTCCCGACGCCCGTAGCGTCTCCCGCGGCGGCTGAGGCGTGCGGCTCTCTCCCTGAGCCGTCCCGCCACCTCCTTCGCTAGCATGACTGCTTCGCAGAAGGAGGTGACCGCCTCCCACTCCCTCTCGCCCCGGACCATGGCTTGAACCAGGGACGGACGCGAGAGGTCGCCGCCGTTGCCGATCGCCTCTACGACAACGGCGGCGACCTCTCGCCGTTGTCGTAGAGGCGATCAACGCCCCTGGCCCCCACATCGAAGTTCATCTCCTTTAGCTTTTGAATGCACCAAGAACTTGTAAGTTGTGTTAATTGGTATGACCTCTACCCACTTTGTAAATGAATCCACTAGAATAAATAATTATTGTCCTGAAATAGCATTATGAACAACTGTGGTTGTTGTTGTGCTTATTGAGTGTCAATTTATTGCCAGACAGCACCTCTTAATTCTGAATGTTGTGATGCACTGCGGCGTAGGCGTTTTTACATGTCCAGAATTCAGCCGTCGAATGGTTTTAGAGTCCGGTACTTTTTTATTTTTTTTATTGCTGAATGGGTTCGCTCTTGACCTCGATCAAGCCTGATGGAAAGCGATGGTTGAGGTCTATGATGGAACGAGCTTGTCCAGAAGATGCCTAAGGCACTGGAACTCCTACGCATCGACGAAACACAGCAGGCTGCTTGACGCCGGACTCCAGTGGAAGGGTGGTAGCAAACCAGGCAGGCGTTAGCCCTACCACTGCAAGGGAAGAATTGGCCAGTCAAGTAAGGTGTTGGGTGTGACTGTCCAGGATGCGTCGAGCGCTCAGTTCAGCTGAGTAACTGGCGGAACAATTTGCGCTACACGAGGAGGCTTCTTCATGCATCCCAGAACTACTATATGTACTTATACCTAATTCGAATCTTCACGTTTCCGTGGGGTCCTTTCTCCAATATGAAGATTGAAAAAAATTACAGGGAACGTGCCTCTATCTACCTTTACGTGATATATAAGGTGCTATAAAAATATCTGCCACGGCTTCAACGGGAGACAGTATTCTGTATATAGATTACAATAGTAAAGATACATTATTGATCTTACGTCATAATTTTTTTCATACAAAAAAAAATTGCGTGTTAATTTAAATTGATTTAGTTGCATGAAATCGTCCCATAGTAATTAGCTGTTGCCGCATCGTCATTTCATTTTGCAAAATGTGACAAAGCGACACATCGCGAGTAGTTTGTGAACCACATTATGCAGTATAGAGTAAATGTTTATTTAATTACTTTATTTTCTCAAATTGATTTAACTATTCCGGGGTCCAAAATTTCTTCACTACTGTAATCAATATACAAAATACTGGCTCCCATTGAAGCCGTGGCAGATATTTTGATAGCACCTTATATACCTGGTATACGGCAGTCTTGCACAGCTACAAGCTTACGTGAAAAGTATTTTTTTCCATTCTACAATGTGGAAATGACAATAAATGAAAACACTGGCAATACTAGATAATGCGTAGGAGTATAATTTAGGAACTATCGAATAAATGCTAATATTGAATTCATAAAAAGAAGTGTTTTTTTTTTTCTAACAAACTAAACAGGTGAAGGACCGACTATGGATTTTGTCAATCTTTGACTATTGTAGTTATAGTGACTAAACTATTGGATTGGTCGAATTTTTGTATGCAGACTGGGAACGTCATTAGATATTACGAAGTTTATGTCGTATTGTAAGTAAGTAGTCTCCACCTTGTCTTGTATAATGCACATTCTTTTCTGGCAATTTCGTGGGTTTATGTTTGTGAACAAATGTTTTGGGTTCACAGGTGTTATACTAGAAGCAGTGCTCGCGAAATAATGCTTAGGTACGTATCAATTTTTCGCGCAGCGCCTGCTCGAAACTTGAAATTCTTGGAATTTATTCCAGTTTCTTTCGGAGTCCATCATTTTTCAATGTTTAATTCGAAAAATACTAAGTTCCTATTCCACAAAATATTAGGAAAAAGCCGTTCGGCCAATTTGGCTAAAATTTGAGACAATATAGCCACAATGTAACATGTTGATTGAAAGTCTACGGGCGCAAAGTTAAATAATGGCCAGTATTTAGAGAAATAAGTAAGTAGCCGTTCTCTTTCTTTTTCATCTTTCTGACTTCAACTTACAATACGTTGAAGAGCAAATAAAAATAGATCGTTCGAATGAACGACGCCAACCAATTTACCTTTTATAAGGAAACTAGCAGACCGTTGAAGGAGCTTGTCCCCCCCGCATTACGAATAGTAGGTAACCTAGGTACTCATCAGACGGCACGGTAGTGAATTAGTGATAAGTTAAATTGTATCAATAAAACCCATACATGAAAGAAACAACAAACGATGTTTTTGCTTTTATTTGGTAAAACAAAATAGGTTTATTTCGGAATTTACCAACTCTCTATTTTCTTTTTAACCGACTTCAAAAAAGAAGAACCTGCTAAGAGAGTCCGAGAGAGAATTTTTTTATATAGGTACCTTTTCATTGATATTTTCATCAAGTATGGACCAATTTCGAAAAATCATTTTTCATTTGGTACAGGAAGGACGCTCGGTCCCATATGATTTTTATTAGGGTTCCGTACCCAAAGCCAAAGGGTAAAAACGGCTAAGACTAAGACTCCACTGTCCGTCTGTCTGTCACCAGGCTGTGTCTCATTAACCGGGATAGCTAGAAAGTTGAAATTTTCACATATAATGTATTTCTGTTGCCGCTATAACAACAAATAAGTACTAAAAACAGAATAAACTAAATATTTAAGGGGGGCTCCTATACAACAGACGTGACTTTTTTGCCATTTTTTGCTCGATGTTAATAACGGCAACAGGTAGACGCTTGAAATATTTACAGAATAGTTACTTAGTTGTATATTCACTTTAAAAATAAATAATTAAATTAAAATAAAATAAATTAATGGGGCTCCTATACAACAAACGCGATTTTTTTTATATAATATGTAGTGTTAAATATTGTACGGTGGTACGGAACCCTTCTTGTGCGAGTCCGACTCGCACTTGGCCGGTTTTTTAAATTTGCTTATAATATTGTGTATGTTAATGATGATAGTAAACTTCCTGCGTCGTTTACATAGCGAGGTGGGTAGGTACCTATACGAATTTGCAAGGGGTATAATAGGAACGACAGCTAAAAAGTGAAAATAAAATACCTACTTTTTTACAAAAACAAACAACCGACTTCCAAAAAAGTCGGTTGTATAAAATGAAAACACAAAACCGAATACACAGACTTCCGAAATTAGAGTAATTTTTCACTCTGTAGTGTTTTTTTGGGAGTTGGTTGTTTTTTCTTGTAGGTACTTAGACATTTAAATAAACCTTTTTTACAGTCCGTTCAACCGATTTCGACTTCTATACCGTAGGCATAAGGATGGTATTAAAAGCAAAAAAGTGCTGACAATACCAATTGTTTACTGCAGCTGCCATATTATGTCATGCCTTCAACGCAATAGAATTCAAAATCGCTTGAACAGACTAAAAAAAAATATTTAAATGTTTTTCGATCTAGGCACGGGCGAAGCCTCTGTTTCGATTTCACTATATTCGTCATGCTAAACAGTATTTCCAAATCAGTATTGGCATCTGCAGTGGTTTCGACGTTTCCAAAACGTAAATCGTAAAATTACTTGTTGGAGGTTTTAGACACACAATAAAACGTGCCGTGGTGTTAGAATATTTTCTCAAGTCAAAGTTTTACTGGTCGATTCTATAATTTTCTACTAACTGAATCAACACTAATCAAGCCACTAAAATCAAAATTCCTCCGCCAGAAGGGATGTCCAAATCACCAGGTGTAATAGAAATGCAACTAAGTTGGCAACACTGTGTGACATTGTCACTATTTCACTGACACTATCTTGCATTGAGGTACAGACGCCAGCACATCAACCTACTACAATCTGTCAGATTTCTGTAATAGATTTTCAACTTTATCGCTAAAGCATAAGGTTCAATGTTGATTGGGAAAATTTGACAGTTAGGTGTAGGTTGATGTGCTGGCGTCTGTACAATGCTATCTTGCTATCTTGTCAGTGATATACTTATGTTGCCAGATATAACCTTTGTATTTATCCGATCTCGACTAAAATAAAGCGTGTTTTAGATTTATTATCGACTAGGTGTGCCCGCGACTTCGTTCGCGGTCCATGGGTAAATAGCCTATAGTGCCCATAGTGCTACAAGCCTACAACGATCTTTTGGCGCTTGAAACTTTGAAAGACAGGGACGCGTTTCGTTCGGTTACGCTAAAGGACGCGTCCGCTAAGTTCCAGGGTTCCAGTTGGTAAATAGGTATTATTTGGGAAATCGTATTGAAAAAATAAGACGGCGGCAATAGTTCCGACGTTACAATATTATCATTTGCAGCCTTTTCAATATTCGAGACGCATTTTCAGCGTTAAAACACTAATGCATTAATTAGCTATCTGTGTGTGTCCGTCAAATCAAATGTCAATGTCAATCTTTTCGTTTGCGCGGCATTCGGCAACAAGCAAGGCAAGGCAAGGCAATTAGGCAACCCCAACCCGCAACTGATGAAGAGTTCAAAGAGGTGAACTGTTGAACATGAACACACACAGTACTTTTTGAGTTGAGATTGAGACTGACTGTTTTTCTGTGTTCATTGATTCAATTAGGTTTTTATACTAAATTGGTGAATTTTTACCAGCAAAACCATGCTTGCAAGGCGTCGTCGTGATTTCGTGAAGAGGTTTTACGTGAATTATTACGACAAGAAAAACAGAACGAAAAATGAAGGGTCGTCAATTTAAGCGTCGTTGGCGGAACGACGATTATAATCTATTCAAAGTAAGAACTTAGAAGTGATACATTACTTTCTAGCATTCTAGGTAATAAAAACGGTGTATTGTTATTGTTTTGACATAATTACACCGATACAGCTAATTGCTTCCATAGCAGTTGCTTAAGGGTTTTCATAAACTGCATACCTACCTACTGACTGGAAGTCACGGGCACGGGTCATAAACGAGATAATAATATTGACGTGAATATTCGAAGTTATACGAGATCCTCCGATATGTTACCTATGGCTATCGTATTCAGTTTACAATAATGATCTAACTTCAAAACAGGTATAACTTTTATTACCTATTGCCAAATGCAGTCTATCAAAAAGTACTCTGTGCCAAATGCCTAAAGATCCTTGGACAGTTAAATGTTTATCTATTATTAAAAAAAAAAAACAATGCACCTAAAGGGTCCCCCAAATGACGAGTTGCAATGGTCTATGTTTTGTGTGTTTATTGTCAAATACTTCAATTGCATTTGGTAGACAATCTAAGTGCATCAATCATGTAACCCCTAAGCCCCTAAGACGACCCACTGACCAAAAATTTACTATTGCAACTGGGTTCGTACTATGAAGTGCAAAACCCATCATGATTCCAGTGTGAAAGAGAGATGGAGTTATGCAGGATGCATAATTGCATAGCACAGCTGTCCCTTTTCCTCAATGGAATCATCATAGCTTTAGCACTTTGTAGTACGGCCTCAGATCGTTTCGGGGATCCTTAAGATCCTACACAAAAAAAGAGAGAGATAAAATTTCGACAAAAATGAGATCCTTCATCTTTAGAGGTCGAGAAGGGAAATAGGTAGTGTTCTAAATTGCAACATTTAACTTAATTGTTACTGCTTTGATTTCAGTCACTGATCCAGTATTATAGTGATGCTCTGTCCAGTGATCATTCACCCAGGAAAGCCACAACAACAACTGGATAAAGGCATTACATAGAATGATTAGTTCAACAATGACCAATGGGCTATGAAATTTAAAGCAACATGTAAAGACATAAAATTATGCAGTGATTAGACAAAGGTTGGTAATGCATGTTTAAAAATGTTCTACTCAATATTGTTGGTAAATGCAATTGGTTGTATCCAATATTTTTTGCCTGGCTTTGCCTATGCTCCACTGTTCCATTTGGGGTCAGCTTTCAGTACTTAGGCAGGATTTTCAAATCAGTTAAAAATCCATAAGTATTTGGAAAATAGTCAAAATGACAAGGAAATGAATGCTACTTTTCTGTGGATATAAATTTCACTTAGTAGGCATGTAGATATCACAGTACAAACAGTTATCTGAGTTGTCTAGTTGATTATGACACGGTTGGTATTGTGGCCAAGCAATATGTTGCTGGAGTACATGTTGGGGTTCCATTCCCACAAAACATTGATTTGGTTCTGAGTGTCCCCAGCATACATTTGGCCCAATTATGCAATTGTTTTGAGAGAAACAAATAGGTACATAATAACTAAAAAATATACACATATTTTTCTGTTCCTTGTCTGTTTATAATTATTATTGTGTAAATACCCATGCAACTAATAATAATATATACTTTTTTATATTATTCCAGGTTGCTCGTCTGTTAGCTCCTCCTGGACAGCCTTCTAGACAGTAGAAGCGCTTTGGTGGTATTCAAGGAAATACAAGAATAACAAAAAATTGGCAAACAGTACTTAAAAAGTGAATCAAGCTGCCTATTCTCTTTACTTTTCCTTATTTTCATAATGGACTTCTGTATGTGTATGTTCTGTATTTATTAGGACAATACTGATCTATATATGTATAGTTCAATCTAGCCTTAAAAGTCTAATTTGAACTATGTATGTATGTTTATTTATTTATTCTGGTCAGTATCTCTATTTGGGAATCAAAATTTTATATTTTGTATCACATAGTTTCATTTAGTGACATCTGTTGCCATCTGGTATAATCGCTACATCATCAGTACTAAGTAGCACTTTTGGTAATGTTCCTACTTATAGATAGATGGCAGTAGTGATTCGGTCATGGCTTTCATTTTTCTGTATTCATATCCTGTAATTGATTTTATTAGAATTATTAGCTAATATTGGCTAGGATCATAGTCTGAAAATAAACTTGCAATAAGACAGTAGAATATGCTGGCCCCAGTTTATTTCCAAAACTTATTTAATGGATGATGAATATAATGCAAATGAGCAAGAAACCGGCCAAGTGCGAGTCAAACTTGCACACGAAGGGTTCTGTACCACTATACAATATTTAACACTACATAATAATAAATATAAAAAAATTATGTTTGTTGTATGGGAGCCCCCCTTAATTTATTTTATTAAGCTATTGCATAGCTTTTATCTTGGGCTTTGAGCGCGGCGACCGAATGAAGAAATTCCGTAACGAAAATAAACCTAAGCATCGTCTAACGTCGTATCAGTTCGGCAGACTTCGGCACGGTGTTTGTGTGCGTTGCTATGCAATAGCTTTACCGCGGCAGTCCCCGAGTGCCACACGTATTTTTTTAATTTATTTTTAAAGTGAATATACAACTAAGTACCTATTCTGTATATTTCAAGCATCTACCTGTTGCAGTTATTAATATCGAGCAAAAAAACAGCAAGAAAATCATGTCTGTTGTATGGGAGCCCCTCTTAAATATTTATTTTATTTTTAATTATTTATTTTTAAAGTGAATATACAACTAAATATTCTGTGAATATTTCAAGCGTCTACCTGTTACCTTTATTAATATCGAGCAAATAACGGCAAAAAAATCTTTAAAATAATGGCAAAAAAATCACATAAATATTGATTTATTCTGTTTTTAGTATTTGTTGTTATAGCGGTAACAGAAATACATCCTCTTTGAAAATTTAAACTGTCTAGCTATCACGGTTCATGACATACAGCCTGGTGACAGATAGACGGACAGTGGAGTCCCGTTTTTACCCTTTGGGTACGGAACCCTAAAAATTATTAGAATTCTATTATGTTGAGTAAATGTGAAAGTGACAATTTAATAACTTGTTAAATGTGCGCTTTTTCTGGACTCAACAACATTCTGCACAAGACTATTCACACATAACCACTGCTTGTCCAAATTTTGTTGCTGATATATGGTGCGGTTGTGGTTATGTGAACGGGTCCTTAGTATGAAAATTAGTAATCCTATAAATTCTACATGGCATACTTTCAAGTAGTCTGTCAGTATTAGGCATTTGCTTGTTAGACTTTTGTCACACAGATTATTATACTTCTTTCAACTATTTTGAAAAATAAATAATACATACTTTCTCCAGTTATTAAATTAATCTTTATTAAAATAATTTTTAACTTTTATATGAAGGTTGAACACATTACAATGGTCCCAGTTTGGGTGTTAGATTTGATTTTTAGTTGAGCATAATAATATGATTGAAATAATTTCTGTGTACCTACTTATAGTCTTATTCTAAAATCTGGCTTCCATCCTCAATACAGTCGTTCTAATATACTGCAATTTCTGTATTGCAAATTCAGTTTTTTGATTTGGCTACAGAGATTTGATCCTTACTGTTGACTGTTGACAGGTTTCATAAAAATCCATACTAATAATATTACAAATTTGAAAGTAAATCTGCCTGTATGTTACTTTTTCACGCCTAAACCATTGATAGGATTTCGAAAAAAATCGGCAAGGATATACATAGATGGTATCCTGGGGAAGGACATAGGCTGCGTTTGGTCCCGGTAGCACGTTCCCGTGGAATAATGTTCGACATACAATAATTTGCACATCATACAATATATTGTATTTTTTTTTTAATCTCAATAAATAGTTTTCTGAAAATCTGAATTCTAATAATTATGTTTTATTCTTTTTGTTCGTATTGCATGTTGTATCTATGTAGGATTTTTTATATCATCGAAGCATTCCAACGGCTGGATAATATATGAGGTGTCGTCTATCGTCTCGTTTAAGTTGCGCGATTGTTATAGGTTTTGTTTTATAAAACTTAAATGGCAGATTTTATATGGGGTGTGACAATAAAATATTTTTATCACACTAAGGGCTGATTTTTCAAGTGATAGGTATTTTTTATTTGTAGAATAAAATTGACGTCTGACAGTTTTTTTATGTAAGAACTGTCAAAAATTCAAAATTATTTCTTCGATAAAATTATCTGGCGTGGGAAAAATCAGCCCTTAGGCACATCTTAGGGCTGATTTTTCAGTAGTCAGATAACTTTTATCTGATGAACAAAAATGACAGTTTAATTTATTTTCTATACAAAAGCTGTCAAACGTCAATCATTATTCCTCAGATAAAAGTTATTTGACTAGGTATTGAAAAATCAGCCCTAAAATGTTGAAAACAAGTGTGGTGGCATCAAATCTGAGATTGAACTATAAAGAAAAGTAGCTTGTTCTTAATTTTTTAATTGTGGTCGCGTTTTTTTATTTTCCATTTTTTTTTTCGGAGAAACCCTTCAATAGCCTGCAAGTCTTCGTGAGTCTAACAAGTTATTTAAATATGTTGTCTTGTCTAGAAAGGGGCTATTTGGCCATTAGTGGACATATCTATCTATTCATTCTTCAAAACCCAATCGATGTTTTGCGGCTTGTGCTGATCCATCACCTTTATGAGATGTTCGTCCGAGTCCAACCCTGAGGTCATTTTTAGAAAAACCGAGCCAAGCAATCTATCAATCAACACTTATTGGATGTACCAGGCAGTGGGAAAGTCACTACTTTACTTTTAACGTATTTTGATTTTTTTTTTTGTTAAAGTTACTGTTACCGTGTCTATGATGATAGACACGGTAATAGATAGTCATTTCCAGCTTGAGCCGGTCCAACAGGATGCAGTGCTGAGCATCTTGCGCAGTCTTAAGTCCAATGCCTCCAGAGAAATTTGCTCAGAGCCCTACGGCTCTGACCAAATTTCTCTGGAGATGCTGATGTTGACGCTTCCTAGAACACTTGGAGTGATCACAGCTATATCAACAGATCCATTGTCGACTCTTCTTTCCCTGATCTGTGGAAAATGGCAATAGACCGATCCCAAAGGTACCTAACCCCACTAGCGTGAGACTTCTGTCCGATAAGCCTACTCCCGTCTGTCCAAGATTTTAGAAAGGGTTGTCTCAATACTCAATTCTTTATTGCATTCCATATGTATTACATAGATGGTATTATAAGTAAAAGATCAATATGGTCCCTGTCGGGCACAGTAGGTCTCTGACCAACTTAAAGCATACCTTGAGCACCACAGTATTTTGCCACTAGCTCAATCCCGTTTTCGCAGTGCCCATAGCACAGCGACAGCGCTCCTGGATGTAGTCAGTAACATTCTTGAACCTAGGGACCAGGGTATGGGAACCCTCGTCTTACTGGACTTTTCGCGTGCTTTCGAATCAATGAACACGTCACTTTTACTCTCCAAGCTGTCTAACTATGGGTGTGAAGTCGAAATTGTTAAATGGTTTGAGAGTTATCTCAATAATCGATCAGTTTGTCCAGGTGACTAGTGACAGCGGAGATACCATGTCCTCTAGTCCGAAACGCGTGGACAGGGGCGTACCTCAGGGATCGATCCTGGGCCCGCTTCTTTTCATCCTGTACAGTACTGACATCACTGTTTGATCAACACCAAGTTCCACCTTTATGCTGACGATCTGTAGTTGTACATCTCTTTCCGGTCCCAGGATATAGCTGAAACTGTAAACAGAGTAAATGAAGATTTGGAAAGGATCTCAGCTTGGCCCACAAGAAACTCCCTGGTCCTGAATTCTAGTAAGTCCCAAGTATATTGTGATGGGATTTAGGGATTTCCTGAACAAAATGCTGGCTTGTAACCTGGACCTCAGGATTGATGGTTGTGGCGTGGAAAGGGTTCTGGAAGCTCATAATCTAAGTGTAGTATTTGAAGAGCAGCTGCATTTTGAAGTACACGTATTGGAGGCCGTGCGCGACTGCGTCTACCGACTTAAGGTCTTGTATCGTATCCGTCCCTACATAAGTGTGGATATGCGTGTCATGCTGTGCGAGTCACTTGTTCTATCCAAGCTGAAGTATGCTGACCTGTATGGGGCGTGCATTCTCGGTAGAAGCGAAATAATGATTCAGCGGGTGCAGAATGTTTGTACAAGATTCTGCTACAATGTCCTACCAGGATCCCACATCACTCCTTTTTTAAATAAGGGTAATTTGATGAGAATGTCAGCAGTCAGCACGCAGAAAGCTTCACCTGGCTACCCTACTCTTTGGCACAATTCTCATAAAGATGTTACGATGATGTTGAAAGATGATGCCACGCGATGTTAACAAAATTAAAACTAGAGCATCTTCTTTCCCCATGTTAGCCTCATAGCATAGAACTGCTGCATTCCGTGGTAGTTTCAAATTCGCTGCCTCCCGTCGCTGGAACGACTTCCCACCTCGTTTTTGTGGTATAAATACAGTTGGTACTTTCAGATTAAAATTTAAACAGCATTTTCTGCAGCTTCCAAAAGATACCAAAGTTTGAACCTACCCTTGATGTGCACGCAGCTAGCAATGGTGGTCCGAGCGTTTGGCAGCGATTGTTCACTGAACAGGCACAGCAGTTGCTTTGCATCTTGTTTTTGTTTTGTGTTCGATAGGTACATGTTCGATAATTAACCTTTTGGACAACCTAATGTCACACCTCGGACACTCCATACAACGCTCGCAAAATAATTACCTATTACTACTACATAACCGAATGACTTTTGTACACGTACAAATGTGTGCGTGAAATCTAGTAGGGTTGACTGTCGTGCGTAGCGTAAAAACTGGCGCGGAAAGCGATTAGTGTCGGGCGAATCGAGCGACGACGGCGCGGCACTGCCCGAACGTGTGCATTATTATGAAGTGACCTTGTAGTTCAATTGTTTATTTATATAGTCGGGTTCGTAATGAAATAAAAACACCAAAATAGGTTAGTTTAAATGACTTATCTGTAAATAATCGGTTATTAAATCGCATGGTATTAAAAATGCAAAATCTTACAAACAGTTTATGTAATCACAATATAACTTTCAATATAACAAATAAAACTTTTAAATCGCAACATTGTGTGTTCGTGTCAGCAGTATAAGGCTGCGGTTTGCGAGCGCCCTTGCTAAAGAGTCAGCGACGAATACTCGAAGTACGGGGTGAGGTGCGGTATGTGATATGAGCGCGGGGAAGGGAGTGTCCCTTCTATACGTAGTACTATAAAGTATTCTGTGCTATTGTTTAGAATTCCTTATAAGAAGCAACGTTAGTATAAACATATCCATAAAATTACTAATTAACAGGTAACGACACATGATTAAAGTTCAAATTAACATATTGAATTATTTTATTGTTTACTAGCTGCGCCCTGCGGTTTCACCTGCATAAGTATCGATCCCGTGGGAATATCGGGATAAAAAGTATCCTTTGTGTTAATCCAGGGTGTCAGCTACCTTCATACCAAATTTTATCGAAATTGGTCCAGCCGTTTGTGCGTGAAGAAGTAACAAACATACAAACACACTCACAAACTTTCGCCTTTATAATATTACTAGCTGCGGCGCGCGGTGTCACCCGCGTAAATGTCGATCCCATGGGAATATCGGAATAAAAAGTAGCCTATATGTTAATCCAGAGTGTCGGCTACCTCCAAACAAAATTTTATCAAAATTGGTCCAGCCGTTTGTGCGTGATTGTGAAGAAGTAACAAACATGAAACACACAAACTTTCGCCTTTATAATATTACTAGCTGCGCCGCGCGGTGTCACCCGCGTAAATGTCGATCCCGCGGGAATATCGGCATAAAAAAACTTTTTTACAAAAAATAAAACCGACTTCCAAAAAAAAACACTACAAAGTGAAAAATAACTTTAATTTCGGAAGTCGGTGTCAAAAAAACGAAAATGTGGAACCAACGACACCGACTTCCGAAATTAAAGTTATTTTTCACTTTGTAGTGTTTTTTTTTGGAAGTCGGTTGTTTTTTTGACACCGACTTCCGAAATTAAAGTTATTTTTCACTTTGTAGTGTTTTTTTTTGGAAGTCGGTTTTTTTTTTGTAAAAAAGTTTTTATTTTTTGCTTTTTAGTTGTACCTACCCCATACAAATTCATATAACACTACTTGCTAGTGACAGGAAGATAAACATCATCAATATAAACTAAGTGGAAAACAAACGTATTGTTGACGCTAATTCCAAAACTACCCAAGCAAAGTTCATAAAATTTATATGGGACCACCTCTGAAGCATAGGTACCTTATTCATTAATTAGACTAGATGCTGATAATCCTGGCTGCAGCATCAGGCCAAACTTATGTCAACATTGCATTGAACTTAAAATTTAGTCTTGTTTAAAATGAGCCCAAACACGACTACGGTGCTGTAATTTTAAGGTTTGTACTTTTTCTGATGCTCCTGGCTTCAGCATCAGGTCTCTATGTACCGGTGTTCCTCATTAACATTACGTTTATCCACACATCGAGCCCTTTCCAATGAGCCTAAACACGATATATCTGCTGTTAGTTGTCGAGGAGTTAGGTACTCTACAGACTATCCTGACTGCAGCATCAGGTCATGACTTGATGATCATGAGACCAAATGTGGCAAATGCCCAATCAAGCATCAAAACAATTTACTAAAACAGTCCTTGCCTGTTCGAGTAACTTCTTACTGTTAAGGAGTTGTACCTTCCATCATCAGCCCAGCTACCTGAGATGGTGACAACCATACGCAAATACACAAGATACTTCATAAAATATGCGAAAAACCATAAGTAAGCCTATAAAATTTGAGGGTTGCCCTCGATTTCTCTAAGATCCCATCATCAGATCCTAACTTGGTGACAATGGGACCACCTCAGAACTATCTACTTTCGAACAAAAAAAGAATTTTGAAAATCTGTCGACAATTGGCGGAGTATTCGATGAACAAACATACAAACAGCCGAACATAGTACCTCCTTCTTTTTGTGAAGTCGGTAAAAAGTAGCCTATATGTTAATCCAGGGTGTCGGCTACCTCCATACAAAATTTTATCAAAATTGGTCCAGGCGTTTGAGCGTGAAGAAGTAACGAACATATAAACTCACACAGACACACACTCACGAACTTTCGCCTTAATAATAATTGTGATTACTAGCGGCCCGCCCCAGCTTTACTGTTAGCCTGCATCATCCCACTGCTGGGCAAAGGCCTCTCCCCATGACTTCCAGTTCTTTCGATCCAGGGCTAAAGTGGACCACTGGTCGTTTGTTTTGTCCAGCTCGTCCCGCCATCTTCTACGGGGTCTGCCGCGACGCCTTCTACCTGTGTCAGGGCTCCACGTGGTGGTTATTTTAGCCCACAGCTTATTGGGCATACGGCAGACGTGGCCAGCCCAGTCCCACTTCAGCAGAAAATTCGTGATTTAACTGATTTAGAGACAGCCCGTTTAGTTTACTTTAGTTATTTTCATAGTGTGATGTCGTACGGTATTCTGTTGTGGGGAAATGCCGCCGATATTCAGAAAATTTTTATTTTACAAAAAAGGGCAATTCGTTTCATTTATAAGTTAAGTCCCAGACACTCCCTCAGAGACAAATTTAAAGAGATTAATATAATGACTGTGCCTTCTCAGTACATTTATGATAATCTTTTGTATGCACATAAAAATATTAATCTGTTTAAAAAATACAGTGATATCCATAACATAAATACTAAGAACAAACACAAATTTGTTGTTCCTACAACAAGGCTCAAGAAAATAGGTTGCTCGTTTAGATGCCAATGTATACGTTTTTATAATAAACTTCCTAGCCACATTCAAGAACTAAGCCTTAATAAATTCAAATCTTTTATAAAGCGAAAACTATACCAGAAAGCTTATTATACTGTAAAAGACTATATTGAGGACAAAAAGGCTTGGGACTGACCTGCTCCAATATGTTTAGACAGTGAATGTAGTTTTTTTTTTTGCTATTTTACACTTTATTTTTCTTAATATCTATGTACAGACGCCAGCACATCAACCTACTACAATCTGTCAGATTTCTGTAATAGATTTTCAACTTTATCGCTAAAGCATAAGGTTCAATGTTGATTGGGAAAATTTGACAGTTAGGTGTAGGTTGATGTGCTGGCGTCTGTACTTAAACAATGACATGTACATTTACTGTATCAAATATTATATATTTTAATTATTTTGAATGTGAGGACTATGTGGGTCATTGTTTCCGTTTTAATCATGTTTTGGCAGTTTGAGTAGTTTATGCGGCCTACCCGAATGTCCGGTCTTTGGTATTGTTCGTCAAATCGTTGAGCTCCTTAAGTTCTGAGTTGAGCTGCACGGTTACTGACAAATGCGTGCACTGACTGGACAGGTCCACTCAATCTGTGTGGTTCTTTCCTCAAAAGACCATTTCAGTCACCAATCTACATGGTCCTCAAAGATTATGTCTGGATTTTTATATACACATTGACATTTATTCATTTTATATATACAATGACATGAATATTTACTTTGTAAAGTATTTTTATTTTATTTAATTTTTGTGAATGTGAGGACTATGTGGGTCATTTCTTTTTTCCTTCGTAGTTAGTTTTAATCATGATCTGGCAGTTTGAGTAATTGACGCGGCCTCCCCAAATGTCCTTTCTTTGGTATTGTTCGTCGAATCGTTGAGCTCCTCAAGTTCTGAGTTGAGCTGCACGATTTTTGACAAATGCGTGCACTGACTGGACAGGTCCGCTCAATCTGTGTGGTTCTTTCCTCAAAAGACCATTTCAGACACCAACCTACATGGTCTTCACATGATCTGACCAAGATTTTGTCTGGACTTTAAAAGAGACTGTGACCTCTGAGTTTGTTTCGGCCTTTCTTCTCAGAGTAGTCAGATAGGAAACGCCGACCTCATCTAGCTTTAAAAAAATATGATTGACGTGTAAAAGTGTTTGTATAAACCTACTTACAGAAATAAAATCATTTATCATTTAGCTTAGCGGCTTTTTGAGCAACGTCAGTAATCTGTGTTCTTTCTTACAAGCCTTGTCCTGGCAATACTGAACACAACAAAAAAATAATTATCCAATTTGGTGCAGTCATTCGGAAGTTATGCGCGTACAGACATTTCGGCGACTTTGTTTTATACTATGTAAGGATGGTGTGATTCACTGTACCTACTCTAGACAGCCGTAATGTATAATGGATTTATTTATTTTCGCCGGAGGGTCGGCGCGTGCGACCTTTTGCTTGTCACAGCAATGCCACAGAGTGCCTCTGACACTCAAGACATAGACAAGTAGAGGTTACGTCTGGCGCGGATTAAAAATGAATATTTTATTTGCTAATATTATACATTTCGCTCATTTGGAGAAACATCGACGTAACTGCTACTTTATTTTTTTTTTACTTATTGTTTCTCCTAACGTAAATACTTACGCTTTCTAAGTGCTTTGTCATATTTAACTAATTTTTGGGAAAAAATACATTTACGTCGATGTTTCTCCAAATGAGCGATATACCTAATATCTATTTTACTATTTATTTATTTCTGTAACTGCCCGTGACGTCACAGCGGGCCCTAGCATAATACCAGCGCTGCGACATTTATTTTTTAAATGTCGCAGTTTAGGAGATAAGAGGTACGGTAAATATTCATCTAGGTATTTTATTAAATAAGTAAACTATTTATTTTAAAACGATAAAAACATATTTGAGACTCTCACAATAAGCTCTTTCATTTGATTTCACAAGATGTTTCATCTTCTTATTTGCGTGTTACACGTCCGTGTTTGAGTCACAGAAAGTAGAATCTCAAACAAAGGTGTGGCTCCCGAAACCGGCATATACCTGTGACTCGGAGGTCGGTGTTCCTCCATTATAAAAGCCATTTGCCTGTCATTGATTATGAAAAAGAAAACAAAACAAAGTTAGGTATGTAAAAATTAACTCATATGTACCAAATTTAAAATTAATCGGTCCATTAGATTTGGAGCAAATTGGCTGTGACAGACGGACAGAAAAACACAAATGAGTGACCCTATAAGAGATCCGTTTTTTAATTCGGATTAAAAGAACCCTAAAAAGAAAATATGCGTTACATTAGGCTAGGTACCTTTAATTGTTTTTACCCGACTGCGCCAGAAGGAGGGTTATGTTTTTCGAGAGTATGTATGTATGTATAATAATTGTTTGGCACGCTCTGCGGCTTGAACGGCTCGATGGATTTTAGCTTGAGAGGTGTCGTTAGATTCGTATTTACTGTGAGAGTGACACTGGGTAAATCAAAATAAAAAAAAAACAAAATGGCGGATTTTTGACGCCATATTAGGTCTTAAATTTTTTTTTTCTCAAAACCTGTCGAGTGGGGTATCAAAATAAAAGGTTTTAAAGGTGATTACAAAAATATATACAACTTATATGGTTAAAACTAATTCGAAGTGACAAATCGTAAAAAACACGTACAAAGAACTAAATCGAGAGCCAAATTTTTCACATTTGTAAACTAAAAAGCTGGAAATAAAAAAAAGGAATGAAAAAATATTAAAAATCCCGGCTGCGGTAAAAAACTTAAGTTAAAAAAACTGAAAAGCTAAAAACAATCCCATTTTAAATTAAATAAAAGTTGGAAGGAGACGGGACCCATTTGAATTTGAAAATATTATAAAAATGGTATGGATCCCGCCTGCTTCCAAGTTTTATTTAATTTAGAATGGGATTGTTTTTAGCTTTTCAGTTTTATTAACTTGAAGTTTTTTACCGCAGTCGGGTTTTTGAATTTTTTTAAATTACTTTTTTTAGTTTTATTATAATATAGCGACCCCTGCTTCACATGGATTTACGACTTGACAAAACATTCGGTTTTTTGTATTATACAATATGTAACAAAAACCCTGTCCGATCCAATAAAGGCGTATTCCTGATTCAACATAGGTACTATAAAAAATTGTTATAAAAATGTAACTCATAAAAACCAAAAGTTATTGATTTTTTATTTTTATAATCCATGCGAAATTTAACACTGAATATGGCAAATTTTCATAAGTTGACAACACTCCACCCGTCGGCAAAATCTTTTTATTTTTACCTATTTTTATTTCAAAGAACACCGCCATACACTACCGCGTTGTAGGCCGTCGCCGCGGAGTCGCCGACTCTTTGATGTCGCCGACTGGTTACCTACCGGCGCGCTATTTGTTACCAACTTGCCAGTCTTTCGTGGAGATAGCTTTCGATCGGACGTCCGTACGTATCACGTGCCGCTAAAGTTTCGCGAATAATGTCGTATTCCAATCAGGATTTTTTTAATGTGTTGATGTACTTAGGCAAGACCGACTGTAATTATGCAGCTGCGCGTAGAACGTATGAGGTGCGCTTGTGACAGTACTGTCGCCGTCAGAGCGTGTGTTCCAACGCCTGCATAACCGTGTACATGTACACCACAGGCAGTGTTCATGAGCACGAGTCACAGGTCGCTGATGCTGGAAGACCACGAGAGCGCAACGTTGAAATCGAGGAACAAGTGCTGGATATGTTTGCCGCGGACCCCACGCAAATCGGACACAAGTCACATCACAAGTGCCCTGCAAATTTAGTGAAAAGGTGTCTAATGTGTATTAGTGTTGGAGGTGAACATGTGGAGCACAATCGCCGAAGTGTGCAACAACAACAAGTGAATGTTTTAATGACCTGCAGTCGGTATGTACATTGCCACACATCATATTAAAAAAAAACCCTTATTAGGGCTACATTTATTTCAATTAATTGTTTCTTGATAAACAGAATTAGGTCTGAAATCCGAATCACTATGCCTACAAAACAATATCAGCTGATATACGCGCGTAGCCATAAGGTCAAGGTATGACGTATAAGTTTGTTTGGCGGCACGCGACAAAGCAGGTTCATGACAAAGGATCATACAAACCGTCTCGCTCAGGCGGCTTCTTTGACACAAAACTGTAGGAGAACTTTGTCGAGCGATCAGTGTTGCCTTTGATCAGTTTTTATTTTTTATTTTATTTTAATTATTTTCACTGGGGAAAAATAATAATTTCAAATCCATTAAATGGTTACGTATATGTGTTCGCAGTACGATGCCGAATAATACTCTTAAGGATCGGACAGGGTTTTTGTTACATATTGTATATATAGGGTGACTGGTAATTAGTGACCGATACCTAAACACGTGATTGTACTCATGATAACAAACAACTTTTACTATGGTACCAAACCTGAAATCCCGAAAAAAAAAATCAGCTGTTCCCTACATTTTGACGAGTTATACGAACATAAATATAGGGAACAGCTGATTATTTTTTCGCGATTTCAGGTTTGGTCCCATAGTAAAAGTTGTTTGTTATCATGAGTAAAATCACGTGTTTAAGTATCGGTCACTAATTACCAGTCACCCTATATATATATGACTTTACTTTTAATGTATTATAAACATAAATCTTCCGAAATAAATTGTCTAAATGATGGTGAAAACCGCTTCAAAATCCGTTGTGTAGTTTAGAAGATCAACGCGGTCAAACAGACATACGAAAAGCGACTTTATTTTTTATATAGATATAGATAGATTGAAACAACCATGTCTCATTTAATATATGGTGTAACATTCATTGAACAGTTATGTGATCACGCTACAAGGACATCACCAAACGTAAATCCTTCGTACAAAAATTGACGCTCTCTGTCCGCGTTGTACAGTTGCGTTTCGGTTGCCGAGTAGGCCAGTGGATATTTATACCACACGCGTATTGTACACAGTGCTCACTGTAAAAATATCGATCTTTAAAAATGATCCCTACGTTTCTACTACTGTTCATGGTCACATTGATTTTGTATGCGTTTATCTCCACTATAAAGCCAAAGAAGTTTCCACCGGGTAAGTTATTTTATTTAAGTTAAACTAAAAAATTGTTTGTTGATTGATTGAAATTTATTAAAGTGAACAAAAAATATTTATGTCTTATACTATGCCGCGCTTGTTTCTTTTTTATATAATAATATGGTACCGTTAGAAATTGTAGACAGTAAAATATTGTTTAATAGTTAGCGTTATAATTTTTTTATAATTTTTCCTGTTCTTAAACATAACACAAGTAAGAACAGGAAAAAGGAGTACCTATGTTTAAGAAGAGGAAAAAATAATTTTACCCTGATAATTGAGAATAATTAGACACGTTGTAAAGTGAACATGGCTAAAATACTTACATAGGTTCATACCTAACCATCATTCATGATTATGTCCATCGTTTTATCAAAATACACTAACATCAGCAAACATCAAATACTTGGAAGTAGATATTCCACGGCATGGCTACAAATTGTGTCATGTCTTTGTGATATCGTGTCGAGTAGGGAAGTGAACGTTTTGGATATCTAACGATGCTACCGTTTACATAGCAACATAGAGTTATTTTGTTCGATCTATGTTCTTTTCTAGTTTTTTTTTAATAATTCATCCATACTAGTATGTTTATGTTTTATTCAAAATACTAACGCAGATTAATTAAAACTAACAAATAAATAAATGAATAATTATGGGTAATATGCCTGAATTAAAGATGAATAAATAAATACATACTAACCTATTAATATTGTAAATGCGAAAGTAACTCTGCCTGTCACTTTTTCTCGCTTTAATGGCTGAACGGAAGGACATAGAATATTTTTTAGCCCGGTAGTATCTATGTTCCCGTGGGATAATTTCCGAACTCCACGCGGCCGAATCCGCGGGCATATCTAAGCTAGTATTTACGACATAATTATGTATGCTTAAGTTGTATTTGTATCATGTCTCACGTATTAAAATAATTACTTCTTTTTGCTTACTATATACTTAATTAGGTAAAATAAATTTTGTTTGTCCAAATTTAAGCAAATAGCATATATAGCGAAATTAACCGTATTGTATTCAAATTGCTATAAAACTTAAGTAAGACAGTATTTTCGCAAAATGGTAATTTTGGTCGTCTACGTATTTTGGGTAAAGTCAATTTACTATGCTAAATAGCTACATGTACCTGCTAAACACGTTGACTGTCTGATAACAGACACAATAAAAAATCTATTGTTCGCGGTCACTGGTGATCGCGGTGGCAGTCAATGCCTAAATAATCTACATAATAAATAAAATATAGTCACTGACGGACAACGCTCAACCTAAACCAATAGCTAGTATCAAAAATCGGTAATTTCATAGGTAAGGAGCTAATATAACGAATATGAGCACTAATGGTGTTAAATAAGGAATTAAAGTTTGTGGGGAAGTTTCTCATTTTTGCCGATGAGAAGTCCACCGGACGCACAGCTTGTGAGTATCAATATTTTAATATTAAATAAATTATACATGGGCGGGCCACGTGTGTAGGATGCCGGGGTAGATGAGGCTAGAGTCGTCACACAGTGGGTGCCAGAAGAAGATAGACGTCGTTGCCAAGGGAGGCCTAGGAAATGCTGGCGTGACGACTTAGATGCGTTTATGGGAGATTGGCTGGAGAAGGCAACGCTCAAGGAAGCGTGGAAAGCTATGCGGAAGACTTACAGGTTGAATAAAAAAAGGATACGAGAGAGAAAATAATATGATAATATAATCTTCAAGCAAATCAAGTATCTTGTCCAAAGTCAAAGATCTCATTTAAGAAAGCTTGAATAATTTATAAATTACCTACAATGGGATAAAAACACGAAATACCGACTCATCGTCATCATTTTAGCCGAAAGACGTCCACTGCTGGACATAAGCCTCCCCCAAGCACTGCCACTTCGACCGGTTCTGTGCTTCTCGCATCCAGCGGATTGCTGCGGCCTTTGCCAGGTCATCGGTCCACCTTGGTTTACATTAACTGATTCAATTATTAGACTCCACATCGAAATGCGATTCTGGCCGCAATCATTCTGTTAAGATCTTGACACATGGAAGGACGCTTAGTAGGTCTTGTACAGACGCCAGCACATCAACCTACCCCTAACTGTCAAATTTTCCCAATCAACATTGAACCTTATGCTTTAGCGATAAAGTTGAAAATCTATTACAGAAATCTGACAGATTGTAGTAGGTTGATGTGCTGGCGTCTGTACATACCTATCTACTTAGCACTCTGTGATGTGTTTGTAACACTACCTTAATGTACCATTGTGATTTTCAATGACGTAGTTTCATTGCAATTCCCTTACTGTGCAACTTTTTGTAACGATGCAAAGATTTGATTCGAACCAGTTTCTTTTTTAATAATACTCGGCCTGTGTCATCGTTTCCTGTTCAGCTTCTGTTAACTTATCTTACAGATCATGTCACCCAAATCCGGTAACATTTTTAATTGGTTCCATAGATATACTCGTATTGGGTCGGTAGGTAAAGTTTGTCTTTTTAAACCCATATAGTAATCTGACATTTCAAGTGTTTGCTTTTTAGTATAGGAATTTGATATTACAGCTGTCAAATCAGTATCTGGGTTTAAAAACCGAACTTTAGTTTTCTGGCTACCTGGACTCTGAAAATGGACCTGATATGAGTCGGGCTAAATAAAAACAGCCGCACAGGTCGATCGAACAGGTTAAGCTACGCTTGCCGCGGTTGGTCTGTGGATGGGTGACCATATTTACATACCAAGATCCCTCCGTGCCTCGGAAAGCACGTTAAGCCGTTGCCGTTGGTCCCGGCTGTCATTCGTGGATCTTTGACAGTCGTTACGGGTAGTCAGAAGCCCGAAAATCTGACAACCAGTCTTACCAAGGGGTATCGTATTATCCAGTAACTGGGTTGTGTGGAGGTCAGATAGGCAGTCGCTCTATGTAAAAACTTTATATTCACCTGCATCCGGTTAGACTGGAAGCCGACCCCAACATAGTTGGGAAAAGGCTAGGCACATGATGATATGAGTCGTAATTTTAACAATGTTCCTTTTCGCCGCCAACGTACACAAAACGCAATGCCTCGCCGAGCGCCAAGCTATAAATGTATAACTAAATATATAGTAAACAGTAGTGATGGGGATATCGTCATATCGATGAATAAGATTTGTACGCGTAAAGTTAAGATTTAAAGTTGATTTTACGAATATAAATAAAAACTGATTAAATATTTCCAGATTTGTTTTGTTTCACAGTATCCTTAATAAGAAAAAACAGTATAAATTATGAGTATCAAAGAAACTAATACATAACTCAATTAGAACTATAAGGAATGGGGTACATCTCTATTTGTTTCATGATCTCATTCTTTAACTTCATATCAAGTTATTGGCACTGAGGGCACGTTGAATTCGATTCTGATCAGGGATGGGGTCTATGGTCTTTCTTTCTTCTATTTTTGTTTATTCCTGTTTTTTTAATAACTTCAGTTAACGTTTTTTACCGTAGGTATCTAAGTGGCAGAATTTTTAATTGTTTTTAAAGTGTTTTTTGAAATGGAAAGTAACTATATATTTAAATTCTATCACGCTTGTAGCCGTGTACTTATCAAAGCATTGTTTTTTTAAGTGTTGTTTCTGTTCTTTTCTTAACTCATGTATTGTACTTATTTACCATAATAGTGTATGGAGTACAAAAACAGTACCTAAATCTACTGTAATTACAGTGCATCTGGAGATACTGGGCTCACCGAACATTTTACATACTTATTGAATTCCTACTCTTTGATGAATAAACATTATTATTATCATCCAGTTAGACATACCTCAGAATTATCTTCTGGTTCAATGTTCTCCACAAAATACTCCGAGTCCGATTCCACACCTTGCAAAATTTTAAGAAGTTCGTCCGAATCAAGTTCTTCACTCATTTTTCTATTTGTTATCAAGTGAAAGAAAGAAAGATGCGTGCGCGCGAATCCGATTTTGTGCTGCACTATGCCAAAGTGACCTTGACAGCCGCACGCCTATGACGTCACTGACCAACTTCTATAGTAGTTCGTGGCACTCGGTGGCGCACAGGGGCATAGACGACCAATTGTTTTGTAGAGATGGGAAAATAACTATCGACAAGAATTGGTAACAACTTTACAATTACGTATCGGCATCTACCTGAAGGTCGAAATTCATCTACTATCCTTTGTAATGAAGTAGATAACTAAGTTCATATTTTATTGACCTCAAATTGTTTTCGATATTCGTAACTTTCTGTATTTATAAATATTTCAATGGTGAAATCAACCTTTCACGGCACATCACTGGCCAACTTGATATGAAGTGATTGGCGTTCTGAGGAAAGTAACAAAATTCGGATTTTCTGTTTTTACCGATTTTAGGACAAACTAGGGCTTATTTTGTGTAGAAAAATAAAAAACAGGGTAGTAGACAGTGCTATCTTAAATAATAAAATGGAACAAAGCTTTTAATCACAGTAAATTTATTTTAATAAGATAGTTAAAATTAACAACTTCTATAGAAGTTGTGGCGCTGGTGGCACGAAAATCCCGAACTTCTATAGAAGTGCTTGGCGGTGAAAAGGTTGGAAGTAACGATGATTGCCATGGTTTTTTCATTCTAAAGTAGCATCGGTCGTGTTCGAGAACTAAGTGAGAGGGTAAGTTGGGTCGGTACTCGGTAGTACCGATACTTTTTGAAAGGTGGCGTTAGGAGTCTCTGAAACGTATTTAGTTTTCGTATTTACCATAGATGCCGCTAGGTAACGTGTTAACACTTCAATAGTACTATACAACATGTGTGAAGTTACCCTTGACCGCCATGCCCTATATACTGTAAAGGTTCGCACAGCGACAGAGACCGGAGACCGAGACGCAAGACAGAGGCGGGAGACCAACATAAGTCATGTCTTGTTTTAATCAGACACATTGGTCTCGTTGATCGTCGTTAGTTTGAGTTGATTGTAGTGTTTTTCAAAGGTTTGAAAATCCGCGAGGAAAATTTATGAGCGCCAGCCATAAGGATAATAAAAATAATTTAATACAGCCAACAATTTTTAATATCAAAACACCACCGAGCATCATCCTCTTTGCTTGGTTTTTCGGTTCTTCATTTTTTTGTCATGTATACTAGCCGTTTGCCCCACAGGTGCCAGATGGGAATACCCATCGGCATTTCTCAGAAGCCACTTTTTAACATTTGCACGGTTATTATCTACACTAAGATTAGAATGTAAAGATTTTTTTTTATAAACATGCGGTAATAACCGTTAAACAACCCTGAAAACATTATTCATGCAATGTAAACCTGAGAAGACCCGATGACCTTGTGAAGGCAGCAGAAACCCGCTGGATACGGGAAGCACAGAGCTGGTCGAAGCGGAGTTGCTTGGCGAATATTCCCGAAACCCGATCGTCAATAATCCTGTCGTCAACACTGTTAAAAAAAAAGTTTCATTCGTTCACAGTGTGGACTCAGTAAAAGGATTGACCAATTGTGCGGTGCGTGTTATTCTTTCACTGTGTTTAACTTACGCTGCAGCTGCAGCAGATCCTATCTTCGGTCTCAGTTTGTGCGGAGGCAATCCTGAAAGAGTATGCGAGTTAATCAAAGGGAAGCTATCCAATGGATAATTGAACTTCATGGGATGTTTATTTTGTTCCTCTGGCCTCCAAAAGTTAGTTGAAGCTTATTCGCTTCAGCTTTAATGTTACAATATCATTTAAAATGTTACTTTCAAATATTTGAACTGCACACTTATAACGATTTTATTGACTAATCTATCTATGACTAGCTTCTGCCCGCGACTGAATTCGCGTAGAAGTCTTAAGACACCAGAATATACTAAAACGACCCGCCCGCTCGCGCTATTACTTCGGTTTCGCCTAGTGTTCTTTCTGACTTTTATGTACTTATCGAAATTTTATAATAGCGTGATGTTAAACAGGCCTTCCTCAAGCATTGGGCTATCAAGTGCAAAGAGTTTTTCAAATCCAACTTGTACTTCCAGAGATAGATTTATTATACAGGGTTTTTGGTAAAACACTAACAACCTTGCAGGACTGGATTACTAACATCATAAACAACAATGATGTTGATGTTTTGTTAAACAATAAATTGTTAATATTGCATAGGAACAGCCTGTCTGTGGCATTGTTTAATCATTGCAAGACTTTATTTTGCTTAACTTTGCTGACGGTTTGGACTCGTTCCTGACTGATTGGCCGGAGAAAGCACAAGATAAGGATAATTTGAGAAGTATGGGGGAGACCTTTGCCCAGCAGTGGGACAAAATAGGTTAACGTAAAAAAAAACATAATTATAATGAATCACCTTATGCAGATGCTAAAGTAGAGTTTGACAAATTCTCAATTTCTAATTCCCAATTTAGAAACCGGTTGCTAATGTTGTAACAGATAGTAGGTATCTATACATAAATAGTACCTAGTCACAAACTACGAACCGGGGTCTAAGTAGAAACTAGAGCAACAACAATGAACGCAATATTGTTTTATTGTAATTTCAGGTCCAGTATGGTATCCATTCATCGGAAGTAGCGGTATTTTGCAAAGGATGTCAAAAAAATATGGATCTGAATGGAGAGCATGCTTAGAATTGTCCAGACAATATTCTACAAATGTTTTAGGCATGAAAATGAGCACAGAAGTGTTAATAGTTGTGTTTGGTGAGAAGAATGTTCGTCAAGTATTTTACGACAAAGAATTTGATGCTAGACCAGATAACTTCTTTTCACGATTAAGATGTCTTGGAAATAAAAACATGGGTAAGAGAGTACCAAAAAGGTCTATTCACATTTCAAATTGGTTCATACAAAGATGATTCTTAATTATATTTTAATGTTCTAGGTATAACTTTTGCAAATGGTGAAATATGGAAGGTACACAGACAGTTTGCGATGAAAAACTTAAAACACGTCGGCTATGGTAAAACTGTAATGGAAACGGAAATACAAAATGAATTGTCTCAATTACTGAAACATATAGAGGAAAATAATAGCAAGCCTATAAATTTTGTTAATTTACTGAGTGAATCTGTGATAAATGTCCTATGGAAGTACGTGGCTGGTAAGTTTACTAAGAGTGTTAATCTATGCTGTTATTAACATAAAAACTTTTTTACAAAAAAAAAAACAATCGACTTCGAAGTCGGTGTCGTTGGTTCCGCATTTTAGTTTTTTGACACCGACTTCCGAAATTAAAGTTATTTTTCACTTTGTAGTGTTTTTTATTTGGAAGTCGGTTGATTTTTTTTTGTAAAAAAGTTTTTAAGCTATTGCATAGCTTTTATCTTGGGCTTTGAGCGCGGCGACCGAATGAAGAAATTCCGTAACGAAAATAAACCTAACACCCCCCACTCCGACCGGCACAGCGGTGCAGCGTTGAAAGCCGTGCATCGTCTAACGTCGTATCAGTTCGGCAGACTTCGGCACGGTGTTTGTGTGCGTGCGCTATGTAATAGCTTTACCGCGGCAGTCCCCGAGTGCCACACGTATTTTTTTTTTTCACTTTTTAGTTGTACCTACCCCATACAAATTCATATAACACTACTTGCCTTGATATGTGAATACGAGTATCAGTGACAGGAAGATATTAAAACATCATCAATATAAACTAAGTGGAAAAAATTCGTATTATTGAAGCTAATTCCAATACTACCCAAGCAAAGTTCATAAAATTTATATGGGACCACCTCTGAAGCATACCTTATCCATTAAAAAAATTTTTTGAAAATCGGTCCACAATTGGCGGTGTAATCGCGTAACAAACACACAAAAAACATACCGTCGAATTGAGAACCTCCTCCTTTTTTGAAGTCGGTTAAAAAGTGACTACACAGAAGTCGTGGTATTGACACCCTTCATAATGCATTAAGTGTAGCTGGCTTGACTGATTAAAAAACAACTTCAGGTATACAGTAAAACTATGAATATAACGGTTACTGTTGTCTCGCGGAATATTTCGATTGTAATATTCTCATTTTTGCGTAGGCTTCTTTCTATCAATCAAAAAATGCAACAGGGATTATATTATTGACATTTGCATGAAATTGGTTCCCTGTAGCCTGCAGTTTTACCAGCAGCCAGTAAACTGTTGTTATTTGTATAATGGATATTCTGAGAAATTTATATATATGGCCACCGTATAATTATGAACATCGTTAGATTATAATCTATCTCGCGAGATTATAAACTAATGAATAATTGTGAATTGCAACAAACCATTTACAATTTATCGCAATAATTTTCAACAGTTTATAATCTATCCATGTCAAACTGTCAAATTGTGCACTTACGGTCAGTGTTCACAATCCGTCCGATTCTATGTGATTTACGTGAGAAACTTTCTCAACACACTTGCTCGTAAAGTGGCTCTTAATGAACCGCTTTTAGGTCCATAATAATATTAAAAACGCGTGCTTTTTACCTCATGTTACTGCACTAGTGCGATAACGCCACAGATAACTATTTACGCCAAAAGGAATCGGCGGGCCATATATTTCACTTTTTTTTAATACCTAGCTGAATTATTGTCCTTGGTCCCAAAATGAACTAAAATGTATTTACCTTAAGGTGAATGCGCAGTTGTAGCCCGCGAAATTCAATTATTCTTACGTTTTTTGCAATTAGAATCATTAATATACAATCTTCAAGTCAGATTTGTTCCCTAAGAACTTTTCCATAAGAGATTTGTTCTTATGGAACAAATCTAACTTAGAAAGATGTATTAATGATTCTAATGATCATAATTATGTAAATACGTACCTATTATAGTCGCAAATCATATTTTAATCAAGATACAACCTGATACTGACCTGCAAATTGCAAAAAACGTCAGAAAATTTGAACTTCGCGGTCTACCAATGCGCATTAAGGTGGTCCCTCCCGGAACCAAACGGAAAAGACCCTGGCGTTCTAATATTGCGGATTCTCACTGAACAAATGCAATATTTATCTATGCCAATAGTACTTTCTAATTCCATACTGACCAAACTATAATTTGACATAGGTACGACACAACACTACGATCAGTCTAAACATTATCTTGTGTTTATTATATTTTTTCTATAAGCTGTATAGAGGTTTTGTCAGTGCCTTTATTTACACTTGCGCGCGCATCGCTAGCGCGACGCGCGAAAAAACAAAACCAGCGCGCCATTTTGCATACAAGTTAATATTTAACAATACAAGTCTGTTTTTTTCCTCGCAAGTGTGTTGAAAAACGTCGTATGAAACGCGTGTGCATTGATCATTATACACTCGGGTTCCTTATCGCATAATACCGCCTCGGGTATAATTATCAACATACACACATGTATCACAATGTATTAACAATTTACCTACAGGCTTAGTGGTTTCATCGACATTAGCACTGCAATTTTATCCGATATATGAAAAAAAGCCTTTAAAATAAAATTTTAAATAGCTTTTAGTTATTTATTGCTTCTAGGGGAACGTATAGAAGAAGACAAACTGAAACAATTAATGGATCTTTTTAGGCAACGAGGAAAGGCTTTCTCGGTTGCCGGGGGCATGTTGAATCAAATGCCTTGGTGTAGATTCATTATACCTAAATTAAGTGGATATTCACTGATAACCAAGCTGAATCGAGAAATCTCCAAAGTTATTGAGGTAGGTAATATTTTTTATTTTGCCAATACTATAACTTAGAAATCTTAGTGTTGCATGTGTCGTTAAAAATAATTCTTATTCGTAATAGCAATGAAATCTGTTCAATATTTTAAAAATATCATACCTGAGACCAATAGTCAATTCGTCATAGTCAGTCATTGGATTTTTTATATGAACAATAGAATGTTTGTTTTGAATAAATACATGCTTATGAACTTTTAGAAACAGATGTCTATAATAATGCCTTATCAAACTTATCTCAATCAACATTTAAACATTGCAAAAAATGAGAAAATATCTTTGTCGTTTTTTGTTGTTACGATTACCTACAGTAAACAATTCGTTTCAGGAAGCTATTCAAAAGCATAAAAATAAAGAAGTGAAAGAACAAGATTTTATATATTTGTTCCTAGAAGAGATGTATGCGAATAAAAGCCCAACTTTTACAGGTGAGTGACTTGATTTGCGTACGGTCATTTATTTTTCATTTATTGGGTAACTGTCGAAAATCAAATCTTCTATTTTTATTTCCCAAAACACTGCTTATTTCCTTTTGTTATTCAATAAATAAAAAGTGGCCGAGATTTACATTGCGCTCATAAAATTAACAGCAAATTGCCTCTTCATCGATAATCTTCTCTTCTTTTTTTTTCAATCAGTCCCTCATTACTGAGGATCGTGGTCACTGGACCCTTTTAAGCGGACCATCTACCTCCATCTACTCCGGTCCAAAGTTGCCATCACCACCTGCTGAAAATTACTAGAGGACGTAACTTCTTTTACTTGGTCGGACCATCGTATTGGCGACCGGCCTCGTGCTCTCTTTCTTTCGGTATTGCCAACAATAACCAGCTTTTCAAGGCTGCTATCTCCCCTTTGCATTATGTGGCTGAAATAGGTCAGAATACGCTGTAGGCATATTGTAGACAATCGGGTCTTGACATCGAGTTGGGAAAGGATAGACACATTTGTGCGTTTGGCTGTCCATGGTATTCGGAGCATCCGCCTCAAGCATCACATTTCGAATGCATCTATCCTCTGTCTTTCTCTTGCTCGGATTGTCCACGTCTCAACTCCATAGAGGAAAATCGGGAAAACTAATGCTCCGACCGAACGGGCTTTTTTTTTTTTTTTTTGGATGGGAAATCATCTAATGACTCCTCCCGCTCTGGGTGGAGCGGAAGGGAGTGTCAGACTCTTACTGACTAAAACCCACCCGTGTTCCTTCCTTAGCCCTTTATGTTCCGGGGCAGCAGTAACCCTTTAACGGGCTTTAGTTTTATAACTTATAGCACGATTTTTCCATCGAAAAATCATCGATAATAAACACATTGAATTGTTTTAATAATTATTGCATCGCAGTACCTACATGTAATTTCGTCGAAGTTGTCTTTTATGTTTTATCCTCGCAAGTTTCAGTTCGTATTTTGTTTTACCGTTCGAATCGTGGTGGTTTATTAATACAAAAGTTGGTTGCAAATGTCAGAACTGCCTGCAACGACGTCTGAGTTTAGCATCTTTTGTGTTTACACCATAACATGTATCGTTCCTACGAATTGTCGTTCCATGAAACGGAATCCAAGAAACGTGAAATCAATTAAATGTGTGTTGTACTTACATCGGGCTGTTACCGGCAACTCCTCGTGCAAGGCGCGTTTTTTGTGTATGTGAATTGGAATTCACGTTTCCATAAAATGATACAATGATAAACAGACTGATAGTTATTGAAACAATTTTATTTCTAACACACATAACCAAATTTACAATTTAACACTAATATATATATATAGATATTATATACAAGTGTATAATAAAAAGAAAGGAAGAAAAGAAAAAGACAGGAGCTCATTGGGCATAAAAAAATTCGTCCGCATCGCTGTTAATGGGATAAGTGCCCAAAAAGCTGGCAGCATTACCACGTTGGGTTGGATGGCAATGCTTATTCTTTGGGCTAAAAATAGGCCAGCCCTCTGGTCCCGCGTAGAGTCAACCAACCGCTTGGCGATGTCTCGAAATATTCGATGAGCACTCGGACCCCTTTTATTGAATGTTAATTTGATGAATCGTTATTCTAAGAACCCAGAAAAAAAACGAATAGATTTTGTAATGTAACTTTGTTCGCTATATGAAAAGCAGTGGACTGAAGAGATCATGGCCCTTGTATTTGTGAAATAGCAACATGACATGCACCTACTTAAATGTTTTCCATTGTATTTTTCAAAACGCTAATTGTTATTTATTTTATTTTCAGAGGAGCAGTTGAAAATAGTATGTTTAGATTTCCTAATTGCGGGTTCTCAAACAAGTAGCAGCTTTCTCGGCTTCGCTTTTCTTAAGGCATTAAAATGTCAAGAAATACAACAAAAAATATATAAGGAAATAGACACTGTTATTGGAGACAGAACGCCTTGTTGGAATGATAGTGACAGGCAAGTGTACCAACCATTTATGTTAACAAAGACTCCATAAACTAATCAATAATATTTTGTGTGCTGCTTTTTGTCGGTGACCGATTACCACCGACTGAAGTCCGGTCGGTTCATAGGATAAAATCTGTCACGAACAAAAAGCTTTCAGCTATCGCTTGACTTGTTGGTGACCTGAAGACTGCTAGAAGAACTACGTCAACTAACTCTTGGTGACATGCGAGGAAGGCGAGAAACATACGATGATTAATTTACCTGTAATCACGAAGGTGGTGATGTACCCGTCATACTGAACTATATGCTCATTGAAACTATTATTTGATTCGTAATATAAATAAACCCATCAAAAACATTTTCTATTTTAGAAATCATGCGAATCTCGCGACTCTTTGAAGAGTTAAGACCTCTTATAGAGCCACTTCCTTCCTTAACTGCTTTGACAGTAAAATGTACGGCCGTGCCTGCTCTGCGCAAAGGCTGTGTAGCACAGAGTACGATGTACAGATTCAACCCACCTCTTTGAGATATCTTACTAAACACAATATGGTCTCGATTGACCTGTAAGGCCGCCACTAATTTCGCACTGATCATTGCTGTAATCACTATATTCGTTATACTGATTACTTAACGTTGCTTGAATGTACGTCAAGCTGATATTAGAGCAAAAGATTATTTGGTTGTCAAGTCTTCTAAACCCACTTTTAGTTCCTTTTCGTTTAGCTTAAGTATATGACTGTGAATCTTTAGGGCCCGGGTTTCAATTCCAGGTGGGGCCAAAATAAGCTATTGGTTTTTATTGTCTTGGTATTCTCATTAGCAGCTCGGAGTTAAAAGGGTGGCAGACGTGACGGTGTTACAACCCCAAGCTTCGAAAATTCGAAAAACACGTAAAGTCAGCAGTCGGCCCTTTCGTCTCTGGGCTATAAGAGTGCGCACACACTTAGTGCACTGTATCTCCTCCATAGTTTTTTAGTCTCAGAAATATTATACTAAGATTATACGAAAATTTACCTTTTTCAGGCTTATTTATACGTCAGCGTTCATACAAGAAGTGCACCGATATTACCATGTAGTTCCCATGGCGGGACCGAGGCTACTACAAAGTGATACTTCGATTGACGGGTATTTAATACCTAAAGGAGCAACAGTACTCATGTCACTTGGCGATATATGCTTCGATACAGAATTGTGGGACGACCCGCATGTATTTAAACCTGAAAGATTTATCGACGAAAGTGGGATGTTGAAAAATTCAGAACACATATACTCCTTCGGATTAGGTAGGTGGCCATAAGTTTTGACTATAAGTTTTGTCCCAAATTAATGTTAGTTTTATTTATGAAATTCTGTGGGCTTTCCTGTTGGTATGAAAGAGACAGTTTTTAAAAATGCCAATAAGGCCCATTTAGGCTGATTTATAAATGAAAATACTTTTTTTCAATAGTCGCTTTAATAGTTATGATAAACAAATAATAATCAAATGCCAGGAAGCTGAAAAAAGCATATAATTTTTAATTGCGATTTCTGGCTTTTCTAGTACTTAAACCTCAGTTGGTCCGATAGAGTTTATTGAATCTTATAAGAAACAGGCTTGATTGGCATCAAACGTTTTTGTGCAAATTGCCAATTTTATCAAAATCTGTGAATGCAGATCAAAATGTTTCAAAAAGTTAAGCACACTTTAAGACGGTTGTCCTGTAGCTACAACGTTTATGGTTTACTGCCCCGTTTCAAAAATCTACCTTGTCAATGTCATTCAGGCGCGAAAATATCCTTGTTGTCAACAATAAAATTAAAGTAAGAATTTAGTATGTACATAGTTGAAAATCGCATCGGCTCTTTGAAACTTGGCTCATTCATAAACACTCCCATACTTATAAAATTACTATATTTTTTTGTTGCATCACTGGCAACATCGATTTTGTCTCCTGTGAATTATGTTATTATGTCACTTGGTAAAATACGCGCATTGACGTGGAGTTGCGGACACCAGCCCGTATTACCTATTACCTATGCCACTTGGCACTTGCTGCCATCTAAACTAATATTATGAAGACGTAAAATTGTTTGTTTGTATTTAAGAGGATGAGTATATAGAATATCTGGATGTACTGATCCGATTACAAAAGTTCTTCCACTGAAAGAAAGTAGAAAGCTACACTATTACCGAGTGGCATAATAATATACATGTTTTATGGTACAGTCGACTCCCACGCGAACTCTGTCGTGGGCAGAGCTAGTCTTATTATTCACAATTAAATAATTGTCGTAAAATATATACACAACTTTCAGTAGTAGAAAAATATAGACATGATATGTTATGGGTATTTGAAACAAAAAGAATAGGTAAAGGATTAACCAAGTACAAACATTGATTATGTTTTTGTTTATGAAACTTATGAAAATATAATAATAGTAGATTGTACAACTAGTGCATAAAAGAATCCATTTTACCTCGAGACGTTTATATTCACCCGAACCGCAGCGCGAGGGTGGATAGTTAAGTCGAGGGGTAAAATGGCTCGTTTATGCCCTAGTTAAACACTGCTTTTCACTTCGATTGCGAGAAAATGAAACACGCATAAAGTACATAACAGTATTTTCACTGTTTAAAAATGTTGCAAAATTGAAGAAGAGAATAGCTAATTCCCGCCACGAAACTTTTTAAAAGTTTATTTTAAATAATAAATGACAATAAAATCTGGTTTTATTAAATTAACGATAGAAAACACGGAAGTGATATAAATTAATGCAAATGAAATAAAATAACGACTTTAATCTGTGAAGTTTTAAAGTACGTGTGGGCCTGATTTTCTTAGTCTTAGAAAAAAAATGTACTTTATGCAATAAAGCATAGAAAGCGACTTTATGTCGCCTACGCACAACATAACGACGAACTTTTAGAGCAAGAGAAGTAAAAAACTTTTTTATTGATATGTATTTAATCGATTTCCAAATATAAACAAATCCTTTCCGAGCAAAGCGATTTTTATTGCGACATGTTTGCGAATTGTGCGATTATTGAAATTATTAATGCCTGATTACCGGTAATACCTGATTTACTGCCGTATGATAAAATTGATTACGATATTTTTTGTTTAAATTTGTATTTACTTCAAACACACAAATGTTACCGTTTAAGTCCTGTTACAAATTGCTGGCGTATCTACAAAGTTCCAGTATGAGCTGGCCTCGCATCTTACGGAAAGCCTATACAATGCGAGACCGGTGTATACTGGATTGCTTGCAATGTCGTTGTGTACCTGTACAAGTTGCCTGATGTCATTATATTTCTGATGTTGTGCCATCAAGACATGCTAATAACATTAAGGATACAATATTCAGTAGCATGGTTCCTACCCACTGTGATTTTATTAATGTGTGCAAAGCATAATTTATTATCTTCACTTCGATATGCTGTCGTTGTGGCCTGAAATAGGCTAGATTGGTTGGTTCTCCTGGGCTTGGCACCCACTAATTAATTTATATATGAATAGTCGTTTGTATATTTTGTCCAAAACTTAGGTTTAAAGTGTAGGTGAACGTGTTTCTGTGACAAATTAACCTATTTTTCTTTTTTTTCTTATTTCTTTCTAGCGTCTAACACAATCGGTTCAAAACCATGCAATAAAGTTTTTATAGTTGTTAATATTATATAAACATACTTTTCAGGTCGCAGACGCTGCCCGGGGGACTCTTTAGCGAAGTCATTTATATTCATCACCTTCGTGGGAATACTCCAAAAGTATAGGATCCACGTCAGCAATGGTACAATACCGTCGGATGTGCCATTGATAGGTATATTGTCAACGCCAAGACCTTACACAGCTGAGTTTTCATTAAGAAAATGATGATAGCTAAATATATATTTACACCACACCTAGAATGATGTAACTATACTTGATTAAAATTGAAGAATTCGCTTAAATATTCATTTATTTCCGCCCCTTTGCACAAAACGGTCTCTAGTCCGGTTTTGAAGGCAAGGCTTCTAAATATGGTCTTTTAATCACGCGATTAACATTATTTTATTAGTAAGGCAAACGATATAGACATTTGGCAAAAGGCATATTCAATATTTGGAGCATGCCACAAGTTTGTGACAGTTCTTTTTACGGTTAATCAATGCTTTACGCAAAATACGTGCTTTGATGTAGAATTGTTACTAATAAAACTACTTTTACTAATCATTGCTGTTCCGATGGTCTTATTCGTCTAAAGTAGTCGGGAGACCGGCGGGGTTATTGAGGTTATATACACACATAAAACAGCAATCGATCGCAATGCCTTTCATTTTACGTTACATAAAGTGTACCAGTCTATGAGCTGCCAAAATTCGTCAGCAGTACGAGTTTGCACTTCGGTTAAAATCATCACTCTCGATTGTTCGTACTGACGGCCTAATTATGATTTCATTGCAATAATATAGTAATTTATTTAATAAAAAATAAAAAACTTTTACAAAAGGTATACATTTAGGCAAGAGTAGCTTTCCCATACAAATAGTGCCTAAAAATAAACTAAAACTAAAATATTTTTATTACAGGTGCAATTAATAATGGTTCGGAATTAGTGTTAGGTAGTGATCCGCCCGAACTAGTTTTACTCAAACCTGTCAGGCCATCACTACATTTCAATTAAATTGGTGCATTCCATTTTTAAATAAAACTGGTATAAAAATATTTAATTAACAACTCTGAGAAAAAGCACATTGATACATTATATCTATGTAAACATACAAAAGTAAATACTTATACGGGAACATATTATGATCATGACAAAATTTCTAGAAGTTTTTCTGTGTCTGTGTACCTAATTGAGTATCGCTAAGTATTCTGATACTACATTTCTTATAACTTACACTATAGAAGCTTAGCATTACATTATTAAACTTGGTATACTGAAAAATTCATGGAATTAGGCCCAATCTTTATTTATAGAAGCCTTTTTTCGATTTGGGACTCTATTGTCTACTCCAAAGATTATTAATATTGAGCCTATTCATTAGCTTGCATCATCATCATCTGCCTAGCCTTTTCCCAACTATTTTGGGGTCGGCTTCCAGTCTAACCGGATGCAGCTTAATACCAGTAATTTAGAAAAATTTTGCTAGCACGTGTCGTCAGAGGCCCCTACTGTTGGGACGCCACTTGTAGCCGACGGGCATAGGGTTCGGGCCTCTGAATGAAAGTGTTTGGTGTTGTTTTTACTTATGACTTTAATTACCCAAATGGAAACACGTTTATAGAACATTAGAGTAGTACAAAAAAGAATATAAATCAAAGGTCTAAGATGGCCGGCACTTTACGTGTGCGGCCTGAAACACGTCGCGTCACACAAGGGCCGTGGAAGGGCTTCCCCGCGAGAGGCGCTTGCTGCAGAGGGGTACTAGAAGCGGGGCGCGCGGCAAAATTAGTGGCGCGTGATTGGCTACCATACGCAGTGATGCCAACCTCTCCCATGCTCCCGCGCTCATCTGGTTCGCTTTCACTAACAGTGCGGCCAACATCACTATTACTACCTTTATGGTCGTGGGGTTGCCGCGCTACACATGCACATACAGCGACTGCCTATCTGAATTGAAAAATTGCTTGCGAATATATATAGGTCAAGCTTGAGATTCGAAGTAAAAAGCGTAATTAAAAGCACGCATTTACTTTACTGGAATCTGGAATGCAATTTCCACACGAATTCTTCTTCAGTGTGTTCCTGTATTCACGTTTATGTCACCTAAATTCCAATTTAAAATCACCTTACGAGCCTCTTGAATCTTTCAACACGCCTTTTTTGAGTTAATGTATTCTAATCCACGATTTCGGTTTCTTTTTAAATTGTTTTGATTGTTTTTTTTTTGTTTTTTTTACGTAGGTGACTAAATCAAAAACTGGCTCATTAGAAAATACAGTTGAGAACGATTTGTGCATTGAACAGATTAGATCGGTAATGTATCTACTGGTCAAAGTGTAATACGCAAAGGAATCCTTGGCATGATGAAAAACATCTTTAGAACATCCTTCATGCTCACAGTGCTGGTGCCCTGCATTAGTAGTACAAACTTAAGCGGAAAACATCACGTCGTTTATCGTTATTCATAGTCAGTGTTCTATCGGTGGATTCGACATTATTAAGATTCGTTAAAGTTTTATCGGCAGGTGAAGTGCTGGCTATCACCTAAGTTAGTAAAATGACTATCAACTATTTCTGAGTGCTATTAACGTTGTAAAATGTGCTGTTATTGAAAGATGCAAACTCATCATAATGATCCAAACAAAGAAAGCTGCTACACATACTACAACATTTCACCAGCCACGTGGCGATTATGCGCTTTTATAATTCTACACGTCGCGTTGTCGTGGACTTCTACGTCTACAACTTTATCGCTGATCGACGAACAAAGTGTGGACGTTTGGCGGCACGTCGTGGTCTATAACCGACGTCTGCGTCTCATATACTTATTGTATTGAATTTATATATCCTATCTCAGCCCATGCATTTTGTTTCATAATTTTGTCCTTGAATTCCTGTATGGTTTTGTCCCATAGACTGTTCTGTTAACTTTAGATACTATATCATAATCTAAAGGCCATATTGCTCAATCAAATAAATGAATAGTCGTGCTACGAGGGTGAAGGTTAACATTGCAAGTTGCGACAGGAATGCGTGGCTGCGCGAGCATCTGGACTCACTCACACATCAATAGACCTTGTAGCTACGCACTAATAATAAATATCACGACGGTTTTACAGGAAAATTTGGTGTGCTACGATACATAGGTAAACGTGGACGTGCAATGTATACCTAACGTTATCGTGTTCGGAAATTTAAAAGCGTCTTCATATATTTCCATTCATTTTACTTCCCTGTTTTATCGTGATGCCGGGAACGTTCACGATAATATCGTCAAGTTAGTGTTCATACACACGAGCGTTATGCGTTGACGGTAGAGGCAAATGCAGCCGTTGACAACACCGTACTCAAATACCTACACGAGCATCACGTTGTCGGCGGCTGCAATTGACTATGCCGTCGTCGCGGGCCGCTCGTGTTTGAACACTAACGTGACGATATTATATTGGACTTCCACGGGTCCTTGAACAAAAAAAAAACAATAGTCGCTTGAAGACCTCGTTTGTGCTTGTTAAACATCTGTTCCACCTTTTGTGCCATCTTTCAATGTTGTTTTGAGTTCTAGGAAAACTCAGTGTAGTATTTTCTAACACAGACCACACTGAAGTCAAATCAATGTTTGATGGAAACTAGTACATACGATGACTATGGTTGCAAATCCGTTTGCTTGGAAAAAAAAAACACGAAAGATCATGATCTTTCTGAGTTAGCCTATCGCAGTTCACTACTGAATATAGACCTCTCCCAAGCTGCGCCACAGCTCTTGGTCCTCCGCCTTACGCATCTAGTCTGTCGCAGCCTATTTTTGAAAGTCTTCGGCCCTTAGATAACCATGGTCGGCCCACTGCCACTTCAGCTTGATAACCCTACAAGCTATGTAAGTGACTCCGGATCTTTTTAGAATAATCTCATTTCTGACGAAATCCCAAGCATAGTACGCCTTGCGACCAGTTCCGTTTAAGATTGATACTAGTTGGGCAGGCAATCCAGATGAAATGCACGTGAGTACAGCCGTAAATGCTTGTAATTGTACCTACTGATTGTTTATTATAATACGAACCGCAGCGCATAAAAAAAGGGATACAGTTAGAGTATTTGTAGTTTCTAACATTCCCGACGATTCGCGACGTTTCTTTGGTAGAATACTACCAAATGCTTAGTATTCTACCAATGAATCGTCGCGAATGGGTAGATATTTAAACCCTCCTTATACCTTAAACCAGAGTAAAGTTATCACAGACATTCTATTATTTTAGATTACTGACAAGACGTCAACGTCCTTTGACATGTTTTTGTCAGAAACACAGCATACAGCTGTTTGCAGTAAATATTTTTTGTAATTATTCATTAACGATACATATTTAAACAACGATAGTCAAGTTTTAAGTAATCTACTTATAATGTGCACTTTAGTCGTAGGTGAAAACTTAGAACTGTGTTATAATAAGTAAGTATATTCATTCTTTAGCGTGTTTTTTATTTTTATTAAAGAAGCAAAGGTAGGTCTTAAATTAATTGATTTGTTCTATTTTAACCCGGAAAAGCGTACCAGAACGCACAACACGCTTTGGTCATTTCATTGCAAAGAAACTGTTAAAATATATAGCAACTTGCTAATCTTGTACACAATACTAGAGAGTACCTAATCAGATTTAATTATACTTTCAGCTAGGTGATATTTTTTTAAAGTGCAAGTGTAATAATCAAAATCTGCTATGATAACACAATAAAACGCTATGGTTGACTTCTACGCTACGGGCACCTCTAGTAGTACCATAAAAAGCAATGGAAAAGTAAGTAGCTGCTGTAATAAATAATTTTGCAATGTAAGATTTTTAGCGACTGGGCCGCGTATTTTATTTTTGGGCATTGAGTTAAAGGAAATTTAATCGTTTAGGAAGTATTTAGTTAGCGTTCGGCTACAAACACGTCCGCTCGGGTGTCATTCCCGCCCGGCAAGTTGAATCATTTAAATACGACTTGTAAAGCACACTGCTCGCTCTAGTCATGATAGTGAGCCCGGGATGCAGTTGGCTCCCGCCGTCCGCGTGTGCACGCATCCGCTACGTTGCGCTGCGCTCGCTGGGCCAGGCCTATGAAATTTGTCTACCTAGTTAATCAATTTGTGATTAGAAGAAGGTACAGTCAGCGGTAGAAGTCGCTGGTCATTTGGAAACTTTAATCATTTTAAATTGTAGATCCTAATTACAGTTGAAAATTGTACACTAATCATCATAAATCTCCCTACTGTTCTGTAATGTGCTAAGTAATTATAATTGGCAAGTTTTCATTAATTCATAAAACTCTTTTAAACCTGGTTAGATGTTAACCGCCTGGTGTGAACTATGTCGCTGACTGTATCAAAATTACACCTGAATCTAGTAATCCTAATAGACCGCGATTATGAGACCATCGCAAGTTCGCGCGAATTTGTTTGTATGAACTCGCGATCAAACATACAGGTGTCCTGAATAAGCATTAGCGTGACTAAATCAATACAATTTCTCGTGATCTTAGATTGTTCGTGTACCACGGCTACACATCAAGCTATACGTAACCACTATGAGCTGACTTCTGATTGTACGAAAAACCTATACAATGCGAGGTCAGCTAAAACTGGAAATGTAAACCTCGATGTATTGCCGTCTGTACGTACAGTCAGCCCCAAAAAGATGTATAACCGGACTTGGACCCACTTTATTGTCAACAACCTTTGTTAGTATCCACCGTAGAGGTACGAAACAGTATACAATTTAATTTGCCCCTAAATAATGCGAACTGGTGGCCTAACTAACATTCATGCGAACGCGAATTCGATGCATTTGACTGACATACCGGGATAGTCGACGAACATCCCGTTCGGATTAACGATTACGGTCGTCGTGCGAAAGTGCGATGATGGAATCGCGCGGTGAGTGATTATTCTCGTAATTAATAAAACAAATAAAACTAGAAAATGCAGATTCGGTGCAGTGCTTATACTTATGCATTGACCTTTAAGAGTGAAGGTCTCTGGTCATCATGCTACATGTATAGTTGAGTATGGACCGTGAATTTAACAGTTGATTGTTTCTTCTCAGGAAACACTTGGTGACGACCACTTCCGATGGCAGAGTATTAAGAAATTCATGTATTTGGCATACACATTCTCCTCCTCAGCGTACAATTATGATATATTTTCAAAGGTGTGCGGAAACGGTACCTACCTAGATGCGTTTTATTAATAAATCGCTTTGTCTTTACATGTCAGTAAAAGTAATCCTCGACTGATCCTAGTTGGTTGCCACAAATTATAATAATAGTAGCCTGCCTAGAGAGTTATTCCCCAAAATCCAAATATGTAGAACAAATCTTCTTCAAACCCTTTAAGACGAAAGCGCCAGGGTACCCCGCGAAATTCAAATTTTCTTACGTTCTTTGCAATTTGCAGATCAGTAATAGGTTGTACGTTGATCAAAATATGATTCCCGACCGTAACCAGTATGTATTTACAGAATTATAATTGTTAAACTTATCAGTATAACCCTCTCAGTTCAAATTACCCTATTGAATGACTATTTCATGAAATCACGACTTTTGAGGAACGAAGAGAGTTGCATTGATGCTTTCGACTCTCGATGATGAAATCAGAAAGGAATGATGATTTTTTTAAAATTCGATCATATACATCTTAAATTTTGCAGAGGATTGTTGTTGTTGCCGTTTATCCAACCTAATCAAAACAAATTTTATTAGTTGCTTTGTAGTCCTGATTTCGTGCAGTTAGTACACAAGTCTAATCATATCCTCGGAAAATACAACTTCCCTTATTGTTATGGAATGTGTATTTGTAGGATTATATGTACTTCTCTCCTAAAACAAAGCCGTTCCTCAAAGGGGATTGAAGATTTTATATTTGGCCTGGCATACCTATTTTTTTCAAAATGTGGCTACGCATGAAACCTATATAAATCGATAGACAGCTATCGAGTTATATGAGTTATATATGATTCATTCATGAGTGGCCGCCATTTTGAAGAAAAACACAAAATGGCAGACTGGTAAGTATGCCACGGACCTTCAAAGTCCTTTCTGTATATAATATACTATTCCTTTTTGCAAAGTTACTATCATTATCTCCGAGGTTAGAAGAAAGCGGAAATTTTTAAATAAATCGCGTCGATCGGGGTTTGAATGACCGTTTTATTTTAAGAAAAATAAAATTTGTCTATAGATAACACAGTTCGTAAGAAATCAGCAAAAAAACAAACTTAGTTGGTAGTAGTACGGCCCCAAAATATAAAAAAATAATTTTGAGAATAGTAGGGTGCGCGAGTCCCTCTCGCCGGTTTTGCCGGTTCTTTCATAATCATTAATTACTAATACTTACAACAAATATTTTATACTTGTTAATGATAATTACCACCTAGGCACTCCACACAGTTCAGATACGCGTATTTTATAAATCAACCTAACTATCGAAATATCGACCCTATTCAAACTCTATTTACTGAACTGTAACCTTTTTTTTTCCAGTGAGGCTTATTGATTTTATCCTATGTGAAGCGACAGTTGGCATAGCGTATATGTGCATGGATAGTTTTATTAAACAATACACTAGGAGATATGACTGCAATAAATATATGAATCCACTTCTCAGAGGAATATCTTATGGTAGATTTTTGCAGACGTCTTTGTTCATAATTCTAGTAAGTATACTAGTCATACGTATCAAATTTATTATTTACTGAGACTTGGTGTCAGTGGACTAGGAACTCACTCCGTTCTAAAGGCAGTTAGCGAACATCTATTAAACAGAAAGAACCACCAAAACTACAAAACTTGAAGACCAAGAACAGACCACAAGACCATATAATTTTACTAAGTGACAGTTGACAGCCAACATCTATCAGATCATTTGTCTCGAGAATTAATAGTACCACTATATTACGTCAGTGCTTAGCGTAGCCTGGTTCCTCTTGCAAAGAAGAACAGGGCTCAAAGAACGAAAACACTTATTTAGAGGAAAAATAAACGTCCTCGTCGCGCTGTGGTCTCTTCATTCACACTGCGACATTATTTTTGTGGTACTTGCACCTAATAACAGCCTCTAAGCGTTGCGACCATAATTTGAAACTTTTTATTGTTTTAGCACGCTTATTATTTAGCTGACAGCTTAACATTTTTTACGGGAAGTTTTATGCAATTATCACCATGGTCGACATGTCGATTAGATAACAACACCAATTGTGTGCCAACCAAAGACATAATGGTGCGATGCCTTCGGAACACGACTACAGATTTTAAATCAACGTCCGCCTACTTTAACTACTTGTAAGTCGTCTTGTTACTAATGATTTTTAATTTTTTTTTTTTTGGTAATTATGGAAAAATCCCACGTCTTTATTTTGACAATTAAATAGTTTTGTATTATAAATTACCAAAAAACTAGCGCCACAATCTACTGAAAAGGTAAACACGACATGTCAAACCTGTCGTTGTATCAGAATATACATTTCAGAAATCAGTTCGGCGTTTTGGATAGAGACACGTTGACGATTAGGGTTTTTATTCTTGGTCTGGTGTGGATATTAGTTTTCCGTTTTGCAACGGTTACCGAAAAAACAATTGTAAAGGTAATGTTCTTTTTAATAATTTCATTCATTATAGAAACACGTAACTAGTTGTTTGACAACTTTTATACTGTGTGATGTTGTGATGGTCTCCTTAACAAATCAGTTAGTAAAATGGCTTGAATGAGCTTTCTCCATCTGTAGAAAATAATCATGGTTAAAGTATTGATATAGGTAGGTGGTGGTTTATCACCTGATGATCCGTTTCATTTTATATTTCACCCAAAATATATTTCGGTGTAGGTACCTACTCAATTTTGACTAGTTTTAGTAACTTTCCTTTCAGCTTAGTGTTATCATCATTAATTAGATTATAGACGTAATTTAGTTTTTTTTTGTTAGTCTGTACTGTCCCACTGCTGGGCAAAGGCCGCCCCCAAATCCTTCCAGGAACTCTTTTCCCGCACCACCTTGAACCAGCCTTAGTGGTACGCGTCGAGGTCATCTCGACATCTCTTTCTGGGCCGGCCTCGACGGCGCCGTCCATCTTCAGGCATCCATTATGTGGAGATTTTTGCCCAGCGGTCATCGTGCATACGGCCGATGTGACCCGTCCAATCCCATTTGTAATTAAATGGGAAAATCTAAGTGCATTATATTTTCTCTACCAAATGTCAAAAGTAGTAATTCTACTGTGAGATAGTATTGAATCAAAAGAAACTAGAATTGGTCCATAAAACAGTTCTCCTGGGGATCACGCTCGACTCAAGGCTTCAATGGGATTCTCATTTAACATCCCTTGCAGGACGGCTAAGTTCAGCACACAGAACAGATAAAAACTGTTCTGTGGTTCAGCAGCATATGCTGTGAGAAAATTCCGTCAATTGTCGCGAGGCTAGTCTATTTTAGTTACTTTCATAGTATTAAGTATATCATACGGTATTTTACTATGGGGACGGGCTGCAGTTTTCGAGCATATTTTTACCCGACTACGGCGAAGCAAAAAGGAGGGTAATGATTTTGACCGGTATGTATGTTCATCTGTTCCCTCATAACTTCTAAACTACTTGTCATAATTTGACAAATGAGGTATCGTTGGAATCGTCTTGATCGTCCGCTAGTTTTAGGCTATGTGGCGTCACATTAAATTAAATATGGCACCCTCTAGCGGACATAAAGTCAAGACCTAAACATTTTTTTTTATTCATGCCGTTTTTGGTATCAAATGAGAGGGCTTAATTAGCACATTTCAAAAATGTATATATTGTCAGCTGTTGCTCACGGCTTTGATTGCATGCACCCAATAATTAGGCATCATTTCTATAAAATCACGCCTCAGATTTTAGCCAAACATATTTATGTATAAGTTTGGTATATTACCTACAAGTAAAAAAATAAAACCTAAACAAAAAAGAAAATTAAAGCGGCTCTGCAAATACTTCATCACGAAATTATAACCCCAAAATAATTTAAATAAAAAATAAGTTCAATAACTAAAACCCCGACTACTGAAAAGGATGACACAAGAAAGTACCCTCCCGTGGTCGCATGCTGCCATAGCTTATAAGTATGTTAGTACAGCCTACAGCGGCATGCGACCACGGGAAGGTACTTTCTTCTTTCTTCCTTTTCAGTAGTCGGGTTTTAGTTTTTAAACTTATTTTTTTATACCTTTTAGAGCGTGATTTTTGAGTAGGTAGTCGGGTTTTAGTTTTAGAACTTATTTTTTTTATTCTGCAGAAAAGAGCCATCAGAACCATATAATATGGCCTCCACAGTCGTGATTCTCTAAGAAAAACCGTCTTGAAGTGCGTAGAAAATAGGATTATTTAAGGTTTACAAAAAGAGGCATTCACTATAATTAGTGTTCAATAATATTTTTAGGAATGCAAAATGGGAATTATTTGAGTTTCGATTAAATATTACATGCCATTAAAAATACACACATCAAAAGTGTCTAGGGATCAACATATATTTTTGCAATAACTTTTCTCCTGATTGATATTAATTAAAATTTTCTTTAAGGATTCATCAAATAAAGTGTTTTCGTTTGTCACAGTAACGATAAACCAAGTCACCTTTGCATTAATAAAGAAATTTGCCATTTTCCTAATAAAGGGATTTTTGACATTTGAACCACTAACACAAAAGTTCGAAAAAAAGACTGAAATAACAGTTTTCTTTAAAATTTTATTGGGTAACTTAAACAATTAATAATCCGTGTTTCTACCGCGAACACTAACAACACAAGAACATCGGTTTGGCATACTCAAAATGAGTTCATCCAAATCACGCTGTGGAATGGCAGCCCATGTTCGTTGCAACAACAAAAAAAGGTCTTCTTGCGACTGGATACCCTCCATATTCGGCAGAGCTCTTCTCTGTAGCATATCCCATGCATGCTCAATCGGGTTCAAGTCTGGCGACTGAGCAGGCCAGGGCAGGACATTGATGTTAGCTGCGGCGAGAGTCTGTCTTACAACTCTTGCGGTGTGCGGTCGTGCATTATCATGCATTAACTGAAATAAGGGACCGATTTGCACTTGTAGAGGAACGATGACGTCTGATACAATCGTCTCAGCATAAATTTGAGCGTTGAGGTTGCCTCTGATCCAAATCAACTCAGTTCTTCCGCCGATCCAAATACCCGCCCATACCATGATGGTTCCACCACTATAAGGATGGACTTCCTGGCAGGATTTTAATCGCTGTTGGCGTCCAGGGGTTCTCCAGTGTCGTATACGTCTTGTATCCGGTCTCATACCAAAACGAGACTCATCAGAAAAGCACACGAAACGCCATTGTTCTTCTGCCCAATTTCTGTGTTCAAGAGCCCATTGATATCGAATCCTACGATTGTGCATTGCTATAGGTGGTACCCGTAGCGGTCTTCGGGAATGAAGGTTCACTTCATGCAAGCGGTTTCTGACTGTTTGGTCGCTAATTAAGTTCCCTGAAGAGTGATGAAGCCTCACGGCTAACATCATGGCGGTTATTGTTGGAGCTCTTCGAGTTAAGATTTGAATGTATCGGTCTTGTCTCCGTGTGGTGCAGCGATACCGTCCTCCATGGCGCTCAGCCACGGTACCAGTGCTTCGGTAACGTGTCCAAAGTCGACTGATAACACTCTGACTTGTATTCAGAGCTAAAGCCACAGTACGTTGCCGGGAACCAGCTTCTATCATTCCCACGGCTCTGAGCATTTCTTCCCTGCTTAAATGACGTCGCCGCTCCATAATAACGTTGGTTTTAATCAGTAGTAGGGAAACAGTAGCACTAATAATGTCTTCAATGCGTTGTATGTTTTTATAGGGAAAATATTGACAGCTGATTTTCATCTTTTACTCGAATTTGATTCACAGTTCCTGATTCAAATTATGAAATGCACCAAAAAGGATCCATATAAATTTATAAAATCATAAATTTATTACAAAGCCACATCTCAATCTCAAGAAATCCGCATAAAAATGCTTGATCCCTAGACACTTTTGATGTGTGTATTATAAAACACATCTGGCGAACAAATGTGGGTGTTCTATACCTAATCTGCATTCGCGATTTATTTGCCAAAAATGTAAACAAACATGAGTTCATGGAAAAATTACTTTAAATCCTACACAATAAAGTTCAGTTAATTACGCTACAACTTCAAACATTTTTATAACTTTTTTAATAGTGCTAGTCACTCTGAAATCAACTTAATTACCATTAATATAATGTTGATATTTGTTTAACTTGAAATAATAGTAATTTGAAACATAAGTTTGAATAGACTTTAGATACGGTACCTGTCTAACCATTCAGGGAAACAAGGCGTGATGTTATGTTATGTAAAAAGATTATGATGTTCCTAAGTGACTTTTTATTTAATAGTTATTGAGATATGGGATATTTTCGGTTAAAACAGTAATAACTTTGTTTTTCAGTAATGTATGTTTTTTAACCGACGAAAAAACGGAGGAGGTTATCAAGTCGACGAGTACCTATATATATTTTTTTATGTATGATCACTTGATCACGCATAACTTTTTACAGAGCAGTCCGATTTTGATAATTCTTTTTTATTTGATCGATTTTTATTAAGTACCTCGAAGTTGGTCCCATATAAATTTGGAAAAAAAAATCTTACCCTAAGAGTGGGAAAATAGGGGTGATTAATTGTTCATTCACAGATTTTAATGCTGAGTTGTGTATTACAATTACCTACATAATAAAAAGGCCTACCCATGTTGGTATATAAAGCCTGTTTTTTTGTTAAGTATTTTATTATACAACAAATAATAGTTAAAGTAGGATTATATAACAGTTAATAGCTAAAGTAAGGTAGGTAGCTATTTTAAAGTAATCAAAAATTAAGCATGTAGTAATTAGTAAATTGTAGCCTCAAAAAATCTATATATATATACTTATAATAAATCTGTAGAGAGGTCAATTCTGTACATGAAATATATTTCCAAAATAACTATCAGCGGGTGATTAGTGATCGATACTGACGCCAAAAATGCAATCAGTAAAATTTTTGTCTGTCTGTCTGTCTGTCTGTATGTTCTTTATAGAAACAAAAACCACTCGACGGATTTCAACGAAACTTGGTACAATTGTTCTTCATACTCCTGGGCAGGTTATAGTATACTTTTCATCACGCTACGATCAATAGGAGCAGAGCAGTGAAGGGAAATGTTGGGAAAACAGGAGAACTTACTCCATTTTTGAAGCTTCCGTCGCGTGTGCAGCCTTAATGGTTAAAGCTACACAGAAATCATGTATGACGGAAATGTTCTCCTTAAAATTATATAAAAAATATTCCACGACAGCAAATGTCTATCTTTTATGGTTGACTCACAATAATACGTGTAACTCCCGATAGCTTAGCAGTTCGGAGCTTTTTGATTATATTTGTCTACTCTTATGTTTATAACACTCTCACTCATCCCTAATTAAAAAATGTTAACACTATTACCTATTTAATAAAAAAATAATCATAGAAATCGGTACAGAAACACCAAAGTTATACATGAAATACGCTAATAAGCCATCGCGCGTGAATACTGAATCATGCTATAAGGATTATTTTTGTGTAACGGTCGCCGCGCTCGACGCGGCTCGCGGCGGGAGGTATAAAAGGGCGGGGGATCCAAACGCGAACTTCACACCGTCAAGCAGTTCATGAAGCGCCTCGCCAATTGTTTCTTCGACTCTGCTATAAAGCACCCCAATTGCCCTGATTGCGGCGGCCTCCCGATATACTCCCTCCCGCATAAGTAGGATTCGCCGACCAAGGCATACCCTCACCATCCCCGACGACGCCACTACCCTCTTACAGGAGAGCAGGAAAGCCACCAGCACCATTAAGAGACACAAAAACACGACCCGACAACCGTCCTTCCGTCCTCGCCGTCGAGGACGCCCGTCGCGACGCCCCGTAAAGTCTCCTCCCCGACCCTTGCTCGAGCCAGCCCGCGCCGCTGAGCCTGTAGTATTAAATTCGCCCCTAAATAATTCCGATCCAGCCTGTCCCTTGCTGCCCCCCCCCCCCCCCAGCGACGCCCTAAGCCGAGGTCCGTACCCCACAGGGGGTGCCCTTAGCGTGTAGTCGCTTAGTTTTTAAGTTTTTTTTAAGCCCTGGCTGGAGGCCTTAATTTTGAGGCATCCACAGGCAAGCCCGGTTAAGCAGACGACAACCTCATAGGTTGAACTGCGAGATGCCATTCCCAAAAAAAAAAAAAAAACGCGAACTTCATACAATAGGTATTTGGCTGTTGATGCGAGTAGACGTTCCGAGCATTCGACCTTATTGACAGACAATATTGTTTATCAGCGCGACTTTTAGTCTTTAAATTAATTTAGTTTATTTAGTTTTCTTTTGTTGTTATTTTATAAAATAGGTATTAGTTATTTTGGTAGTGTATTATATTCGTTCAAATTACAAATTATTAATAGTTTACATTTTATTTCTTTTTAGGTGAAGTAGTAATTTCGTTGTATAGGTACTTAAGCCTCATGTGAACGTGATCTAAACAATATTACCAATACATTAACTTAATAACACACAAGGAATTACACACTGACGGAGTTGCGGGCACAGCTATCTATATCAGTGGCGAAGGGTGAATTTATGACAGAGGTAGGCCGGAGCAAAAAAAAATACCAAAATAAAATTACAATGATGAATTGACTATAGAGTGGTTATGTTCTGAATTTTCGAAGGCCGGCGGGAATAGAGTTGTATGGTACCTTCGCCACTGATCTATATCTATATATATAAAACTCTTCCGTTACTGAGTGACTGACAGACAACGCACAGCCGAAACTACTGGCAGTAGAGAGCTGAAATTTGGCATGTGTGTTTGTTGGGAGGATTAGGCTACCACTAAGAGAGGATTTTTGGAAATTCCCTCCCAACGGGGAGAAAAGGGGGATAAATTGTTTTTTTCCGGAAGTCATTATTCCACGCGGACGAAGTCGCAGGCAAAAGCTAGTTATAAAATAAAAACATTTAACAAAAAAATTAAACCTCCGAAAAAACTGAAAAGCAAAAAATAATAAACCTTTTTTATTTAACCTTAATAAATAGTTCTTAAACTAATGTAAGTATACCTAAGTAACTTTGAGTCGGCGCCAAATAACCAATGAACAAAGATCACTAAATTATCTTAAATTTAAAGAAATAACCAAATCAAATTACAATGCAACGTGAAGTTTCCAGCGATAAACATTAACATCCCAAACAAAAAATGTGCGCTCTCCGACCACTCACTCGCAAAGATATCTATTAATTTGCTTGTATGGCGCCGACTCAAAATGACTTAGGTATACTTACATTAGTTTAAGAACTATTTATTAAAGTTAAATAAAAAAGGTTTATTATTTTTTGCTTTTCAGTTTTTTCGGAGGTTTAATTTTTTTGTTAAAAAGTTTTTATCGTTAAGAAATGTCGTGAAATACAAACTTGCTTTTGCGGGCGCACAGTGTGTTAGAAAGCCCGATTTTGTTGCATGCCCTTTTTATTACAGAAATCGATAGTATTTATCATTTTAGGCACTACAGTCAAAGTCCGGCATCGATACGACTAGTAGATTATTTTTAAAAAAATCTCAAAGTTCCTGTATAACCGGGTCATGAAAATAATAAAAAAAATTATATAAAAAAAACCAGCCTACATATTTATATTTCCATTATAACTACTAATTAAACTTATAATACCTAACTATCTGACAAATTTTCGTGTCTGTATTGCAAATAGATCGCGAAATATTAATATTTTTATGTTTTTTACTTTTTATTTAATTTCTTGGCAATAATGCGGTATTAGATAGAGATATTTGACCAGCCGATTGTCTACATGTATGTCTATCGACAATATTAAAACCACAATCTAATTCAGCGTTATTTAGAAGTTATAAGAATTTTTCTATTTTGGCTAGGGTTGTCTCATTCGAAAATATCAAGTTTTATCCGGGTTGCAAAAACTACAAATATTTACAAAAAACTAAAAAATTATAAATCTTGGTTTTCATTTTGAATGATTAAAGTCTCATCATGTTCAGGGAATGACGAATGATCATCCACTAAATCATTTTCAACATTAACTGGTTTCAGCAAACTTAAAGCTACTGCTAGTAATGGGATCCTCTTTGCACTTTTATTTCTGTCGTTCGTTACCCACCCTGAGTCTTCAGTGTTCTGTCTAACGTGCCTATAATTTTGCTGGCTAACTGGTCCTTTAAACCGGAACACAATAGTACAACACTACTGTTTGGTGGCAGAAATAGACAAGTCGGTGGTACCCACCCAGGCGGACTTAGTAAAAGAATCAAAGAATAAGAGTGTATAGTTTCAGTTATTGGTAAATGCACATATTATAAAGATAATTAATCGATAATGGTGCCGATTCTCTTGTCACAAATGCCTCTAAACTAGACTAAAAATCACGAAAATTTAGTTTATTCCTGTCAAACGACGATTTCCTATTCTGAAATTGACTAAAGTTACACAACTTAACTATATTTTAGTTTGACAGCACTAAGATGGCACTGAGTTATTTAATCTATTGAACATGGCAATTTTGCTATTCTGAATTACACGTTTTTCACCTAAAATTTAGATTGTTTAACTAAATCTGACTATTTTTAATCGCGATTAAAAAGGTGTGAAATAAAATTAGTTGTCGTTGAAGAAAAAAATTAATAGAAAGTCACACCAACACCTCGACTTCAGATGCAAAAACGGTACAGTATTTTTTTTTTTCTTTTGCTTATATCTCGAAAATGGTGTGTCCTATCGCAAAAATAATGAAAATTTCGACCCCCTTTATATAACCCATAAACCCCCCTAAAACAACATGTAGGTAATAATTTTTCATATTTTCCATACAAAAAGTGAAAAATTCCTTAAAAAACACGCCAAGGCTGCCCCTGCCCGCCTGCGGCTCTAATAAAAAAATCACGGGTAGGGCAAACAAGTACCACGTGTCGAAGAGTCGCAATTATTTTGTCAAATTCGATTTTAGTTTTGTCAAAATTATTTTTAAATTTAGAGAATTTTTCATGCAGAATAGCTGTAAGATTCTCATAGCAAAAAGTAAGGAATTTTAGTGATAGTTTAGTTAGTTTAGTTCGGTGTACAAGAGAATCGGCACCAATATATACGACTTCTTTCAGCTATAACTCAAAATTAAAAAAATATATATTTAAATTTCTGGATAAAGTGACAACCCTAGTACAAAAAAATCCGGATATAACTCAAAATTCTCATAACTTCTAAATAACGCTGAATTAGATTGTGGTTTTAATATTGTCGATAGACATACATGTAGACAATCGGCTGGTCAAATATCTCTATCTAATACCGCATTATTGCCAAGAAATTAAATAAAAAGTAAAAAACATAAAAATATTAATATTTCGCGATCTATTTGCAATACAGACACGAAAACTTATCAGATAGTTAGGTATTATAAGTTTAATTAGTAGTTATAATGGAAATATAAATATGTAGGCTGGTTTTTTTTATATAATTTTTTTTATTATTTTCATGACCCGGTTATACAGGAACTTTGAGATTTTTTTAAAAATAATCTACTAGTCGTATCGATGCCGGACTTTGACTGTAGTGCCTAAAATGATAAATACTATCGATTTCTGTAATAAAAAGGGCATGCAACAAAATCGGGCTTTCTAACACACTGTGGGGCGGTCGATAAAGCGACACGCATTTGACTGGTTTTTATGGTTCCGTACCTCAAAAGAAAAAACCGGAACCCTCATAGGATCACTCGTGTGTCTGTCTATCCGTCTGTCTGTCACAGCCAATTTGCTCCGAATCTAATGGACCTATTAAGTTGAAATTTGGTACACATATGAATCTCTGTGACCCACAGACGTGTGAAACACAGACGTGTTTACGTTACACGTCTGTGTTTGAATAACATAAAATAAATTATAAATTTTGAATACGGGGGTCATTATTGGAGGGCAACAAGAAAATAAAAAAAAGGTTTCGCAATCTGTACCGTGTGACATATCAAATGAAAGGGCTTACTGTGAGGATCTCAAATATATTTTTTTCATAAGAAAATAGCCGAAAATTTACCATTCCCCCCTCCGAAACTAATGAGCGTAAAATTTTGAAAAAAATACGGAATATAGTTCTATACCTATAGATTACAGGAAAACCTATAAGAAGTCTGTGGTCTTAAAACAACATGGTAAATCTCTTAATATTGTGCGTACAATCTTACATTTTCAGTTGGAATGTATGGGAGAACATATTTTTCAACTACAATGTTAAGTTTGTTCTTGGGATAAATTCATTCCAACTACGGAACCCTTCAATGTGCGTGGTCCGACACGCACTTGGCCTGTTTTTTTAATTGATCTCATGGCTTCTTGCTTTTCTGAATTTTCTTTAGTTGAGCTTTCCTTCTGAAGCCTTCCAAGTCATTCTTTGTAGGTATTGATGTGAAGTTTTATTTTATTTCAGATTTTTAAATTAACATTTATGTGTAGATCTCTTTCTACGATCGTTGTATTGTTATTTATAGTCGTTTTGACGGACAATGTTGCAACAGAGGCATTTTTTCAAATAGTGGACATTTCTTCGCCAAGTGAGTTCGTAAGTAGTAGAATTTAGAAATATTTAATTAGACATCAAATAAATATGCTAATGCCAGTTTTCACTAACACCAGGCGACACCTAACTGATAATTCAATAAAAGCGCTCTGTGTCTTTTGGCGCTGAGCCGAATGTAGAAAATCCAACGCTTTTATTTTAGACTAGCTGCGCCCCGCGGTTTCACCCGCGTAAATGTCGATCCCGTGGGAATATCGCGATAAAAAGTAGCCTATATGTTAATCCAGGGTCTCAGCCACCTCCATACAAAATTTTATTAAAATTGGTTCAGCCGTTTGAGCGTGAAGAAGTAACAAACATACCTATAAACACACACACACACACACACACACAAACTTTCGCCATTATAATATTAGTGTGATGTCATTTAGGTGGTGTTTTGTGTTAGTGTAAACGGGCAAAAGTTCGAAATGCAGTAATATATTGGTGGGTACTATCGCGGACACTGGTGGTGGACCAGTTTTCAACCTCCTTAGGTACTAAGCGCATAAGGGAGAAAATTGGTCAACCGCCATTGTCCGGTTGTACGAAGGTAACTTAAATAAAGGTTGTAACGACAATTTTAGATATCGCTGGTGTGTTTTTGTTGTTTCGAGTCTAGAAAATTACTAATTATATTACCCCATCATTCGCAAAAAGACTTACACACAGGTCTTGGTCCAGCTGTAATATATGAGCGTACGTTTTACTATGATGTAATTAAAAAAACATGTTATTTTTGGCACTATGATTAAAACTTTGGAACTAAAACGATCTAAAGTTTTAGTCATAGTGCTTACCATCAAGTATTGACGGCTTCTGTTATGCTTAATTTTTGTTATTATCCGCAACTAGAAATTGATGCAAATATCCACGCACGACGTAAGGGACATCGACGCGCAAACTGTTACCATGAATTCAACACAGTCATTATTCTAGACCCCCAGCGCAAAGGGTACGATGTCGCTTATTAAAAAAATCTATTGTTTCATATGAAAGTTCAATACCCACACGGTCAAAATGTATGGACCATCAAATTTTTTATAAGTAACCGACGAAAAATTTCAATGCTGATGAGTCTAGAATTATGTACTGAATCCATGGTAATAAAACTATTAATAATACTGGATGTAAGAGGCATCGAGATGCAAACGTGTATTATTGACTCAAATAGACGCAAAAGACAATAGTCATTTTGTTACAGCGAATTTGGCTCACGTTTGACTTTAAGTTTTTTTTTTCTACACAAAAGCATAATATGTCTCTTTTACTTTTAAGTCCTTTGGTTGAGGATGTCCCCATTGGAACCCCAGAATAATATATACACTGTGTAATCATTAAATGATGATTGAGTAATAAAATTGTTGCAGATGTTATCCGTCAGACATGTATCGTATGCATACGGCATTGGATTTTTAGGTATTCATGATTTTGGAGCCGTGTCCGTTTTTACTATGATAGACACTGCAACTGTGGTTTTTGTGATAACGTATACTGTTATGGCTTTTGTGAGATCATGGGTTGTGAAAATATTATTTTTAGTTATGAAAAGATGTGTTGACGTTGATGAACAATATGGCACACATGTATTATTTTATGCTGTGTTTCCGTTGTCTACTGAATTTTTATATGCTCACAAGTTGTTTGTGATTTATTTTTATGGAAACGTGATACTCGCCACGTTAATGTACATGGTGAGATAATATTTCATATTTATTTTGTAAGTGATCACCGTTACGTGTTTCTAGATGTGTAACAGGGCCTGGCCCCCCTTGAACCACAGTAACGAAACTGGTGTAGACTGTTAGCTTGTCAAATGAGAAAGAAAATACTAATGTAGGTACCTCCCCCACAAAGACAGAAATGTCATTTAATTTGATTCCAAATATCGGAGCCCTTCGTTATTGTATTGTTCAGAGAATAGAAGAAATAATGTAGTATAGTCAAATTCGTATGTACTTACTTTGCAAATTTTGACAACACTTCCCAGCCATGCAATATCTATTTAAGGTGCTGTAAAAATATCTGCCACGGCTTCAATGGGAGACAGTATTTTGTTACAAAAATAAAATTAAATCCCTATTCCACATACTTGACAAGTTACACGAAATAGAAAAACCATTTTTTCAATATTTCACCTTAATTAACATTAAATAGATTTATTAACACAAAATCAACACATAATTAGTTTTATTATGATGCATGCTAACCTAACCTAACGAAAGTCAGGAAAAATAATTATAATGAACACAGATTTTATTTTTTCAAATTAATGATCACAAAAATCCGCGCGCCATTTTTAGCCCAGCAAAATTAGTTAAATTAAAGGCAAATCTATGAAACAATCCTGGTGAAGATTTATCACCGGGATTATCTTTATTCAGGCAATAGAAATCATCATTCTCCTGCTCTTATCCCAATTTATTTGGGGTCGGCGCAACATGTCTTTATCTTCCACAGTTCTCTATTAATCGTCATTACGGTATTCCCCTCTTTCTAGTCATCCGCATGTATGATGTATGTTAGAACTGAAACTCAAAATTTTTTTTTCATCATACCCATACGTGTGGGGTATCTATGGATAGGTCTTCAAAAATGATATTGAGGTTTCTAATATCATTTTTTTCTAAAGACACTTCCAATGTGGTAAAATGTGTGTCCCCCCTGTAACTTATAAAACAAGAGAATGATAAAACTAAAAAAAATATATGATGTACATTACCATGTAAACTTCCACCGAAAATTTTATACGTCATAAATCGTAAACCGCAATTTACCTTTCATTCAATCAACTCAAATATAAAAACAAGAACAGCGATAACTAGACAGTTGAAATTTTCACAAATTATGTATTTCTGTTGCCGCTATAACAACAAAATACAAAATAAAATAAATAATTAAGGGGGGCTCCCATACAACAAACGTGATATTTTTATATATGTAGTGTTAAATATTGTACGGTGGTACGGAACCCTTCGCGTGCGAGTCCGACTCGCACTTGGCCGGTTTTTTTAGCCCGCGACCGCATCAAGCCAGTGTGGTTTTCGCCTTGTTTCGCTTTGATATTCTCGCAGACTAGTGATAAGGTGTAGGTACCTACCTACAGTACCTACACATATATTTTCGATTTTATTAAAACGTAATGATTTTTGATAGAAAAAAAATGTGCTGCGCTGCGTTTTGTCAGGTGCGCGCCGGCTCTTATTGTGAACAGACTTTCTTTCTTTTTGCACATAGGCTTTTCAAATGTCATCTTATTCACATATTCGCTTTCCTCTCGCATTCCTTTGACAGCAATTTTTCACACTTTTTATAATGCCTAAATAAAGATAATCTCAGTGAGAATTCTTCACTAGGACTTTTTTTTTAGAAAATATGTTTTTTTCCTGGGCTATTTACACAAATATTTACTTAACAAAGGCCCGCTCTTACCACAAATCACTAAATACGTTTAGTGCTAAACATGTTATTTAAAATATATATAATTTTGACTGTTATCTTCGCACGATGGAGAGGAACAACGATGTTTTAAACTCGTTTAGCGTTAAACGTATTCAGTGATTTGTGGGGCAAGCAGGCCTAAGTTTATGTGTTCTTTAATTTGTCTTACAGGGCCAACTTCATGTCCCGAGAAACATCCCTATACTTTATTGCATACGGTTTTTTATTGCATATTTTGGGTTGAAGGTTTGATTGATAGGACGCCGTACATATTGCTTGCCTTCCGATGAAATAAGATTTATTTTGATCTCGTCAGAAATTAATACATTTTTCCAAAGGTGCAATGTTTGTACTTTCTAGCAAACGCCTGTTCCTTTTTTTTGTAACGGAATTTCTCAAGCGGTTCTTATAAGTGATTATGCTTCAACTAGTCGACCTCGCACTGTCTTTGCGGAAACGCCAGCATTTGGCCCAATAATCATTGAATTATTTAATAATAATGCGTACACCGTTTTCCTGCTGATGACGAAAGAAGAAAACTGTGAGCCAAAGCCAAAAAGTTCTGGTTCAAATCTATGTAATGATGACGCAAATACTGTCATATTTGCTGGTTACTAACAGCATCATTTTATGCTAACATTCTACACCGGTTTCGTTGCTGTAACTAAAGGGAGCGAAACACGCGTCACCGCCGCCTTTGGTAATTTGGAAAACAGACTAAATACCACCATATTGGTCCAGTCCGTGACCAGTGTATCACCTCACCTAGTAAACTACTAGGAAGGATACCTATCTCGGGTCATCGATCGTACTAATATGGTTAAGCCCGTGATACACATAACAACACTATCTAAGGATATTTTTAATTAGTAACATAACTTAGTCATTCTCAGTATTCGCCATTGTTTAAAGATAAGCAAAAGTTAGTTTTTAAGTTAAACAGATCCCTAGTAGCAAACCTTGTTGCACCATTCATTTCTCAGTAAGCAACTCGACAGGTCAGCGCAGACAGACGGATTGGCGGCGAAGCGACTAATTTCTAAAACTACAGAAAGTTGATTTTATTTACTACTAGCTTCAGCCCGCGACTTCGTCCGCGTGAAATTTCTGTTTCCCCCAACCCACCCGTCGCATCGCATCGCTTGACCGCACTACTACTTCGTTTTTGCTTTTGTTCTGACTTTTTTCTTTTTGCTCGGCTCCTAAGGGTGCTAGCGTGATGTTAAATAGCCTATAGCCTTCCTCAAAAATTGAGCTATCAAACGCAAAAAGAATTTTTGAAATCCGACTGGTAGTTCCGGAGATTACCCCCTACATACAAACTTACAAACAAATTTTACCTCTTTATAATATTAGTATAGATAGCATAATACCAGCCTATATTGTCCCACTACATAGCAAGAGCTTCTTCTAATACTTAGAAGACACAAGCATTGATCACCACGCATGCTCAAGGCAGGTTGGCAATTCCAGACATTAACTATAAGTATCTCTGAATGAGAAGAGGCTATTGCCCTGCAGTGGGACAATAATAAGCTGCTATAGTAAATAAAATCAAAGGTTTTCTAACAATGCTTATACTTCTCCGATGTCAGTAATTTCCAAGATAAAATCAGAAAAAACATATGAATTGAAAATATCACATTGGTACTTGCCGGGATTTAAACCCACAACCTCTTGCTTGCGAGAATTTCCGCCGCTCTACGATGCTTCGCGCCGCTTTGTGTTTATTACGTAACACAAATTTCAGCCGTAAACCATAGTGAATAAAGTCGAATTTCAGTTGTTACAGAATTAGTCCTTTCGCAACACAAGCTATATGTCAAATTGTAGACATTCTAGCTGCGAAGAAGAAGCATATAACTTGAAAAATATTTTTGCTTTTGAGCCCAACCCTGAAGTACAAATTTGCATCAATGATTTACCAGAAAAGATATCGTTAAAAGGTATAGAGTACAATCTATTGTCAGTTATTTAATTTGTGCCATCTGCGACTCCCGAATGTCTAGGACATTACAAATCGCATTGCCGACGAGAGTCGAAATGGCAATGTTTCGAGGACGATATGTCTAGTAGAGTTACTATAAATTGTAAGAATATGACTGCTCATTTAAACAATGTGCTGATTTTTTGGGATGTTGTTAGGATAGGTCCTAATAGTGCAAAAGCAAGTTTGCAGGCTGCCAAAGAGCTGTCCGTACATGCGTGGCGCACTTCGAAATTTTCGGACTTTTTTCAGTTTTTGACTTATACTTTCTTAAAAGTACATCTTAAGTATACGTCACGCAGTACATTTTTAAAGTTTACAAAATTTTAAATCTCTTTCATAGGACATTGATCTCATCATCACTTGGACGGTTTTCAGCGTTGGTCCAAAAGTCAAATGTTCCTTTAATGTTTAATTTAAACCGACTGTTTATTTCTTTAATTAATAAAAAACGAGGGTGGAGGATTTAAGAAATTCGAAGTACCTAGTTTTTATTCAATAGGTACATGAGAATCTAAAATATCCCTAGATTGTGTTGATGTGTTTAATATTGAAATGAAAGCATGTACTGCCAAATACTGCAGATAATTAAACCGCGATTTTATTCACGTCAATTTTTATTTTTGTTGCAGACAAATCTAATGTATTTACTTGCGAAATTCTTGAGTTATGAGTTTCATTCAGTCAAGCAGATTTATGTTGTTGGTTTTCTGTGTTTTATAGGTTTTGCCGTATCTATACCTCTGCTTGCTGTGAGTATCACATTGTTATACCTATTTCCTTCTCACTTATTAAATAGAGAACTATTAAAAAAAACTAATTGCTTTGTTGTATCTTGTCTTTACACACTTTTAAATCTAGTAACTGAGTTTCCCTATTTAAGTGTGTAAATTAAGAAGAAGTTATACAAATGAGTACTTACCTACATATTTTCAGTGACTACTGAAAAAGATAATTGCATAAAAATATTTTACAAATATTATGCATTTTTCTCCTAATATTTGTCAAATAATTTTATGCAATTATCTTTTTCTGGTTGATTAAACGTAATAAGGACATGACTTAGGTAGGTACAGTCAGCATTAGATAGATTGGAGCTTTCAAAGTAGTCAAAATCATGTGAAGAACATAATTTCAATTATATATTAGCACTTAGCAGACATTGCATTCAAATTGTCGTAAGCATCCAAAGTGGTCAAAGTATCTTCGCTATCAGTTTTCAATATTATGTAAGCTGTCAGTGTGTTTATATCAAACATTTGCGAATAGTTAGTTCAATGGTATCTAAGCATTCATAGTAGTCAAAAGTCATAGTCAGTAAGGCTGGCTATAATCTAGGTTCGAGTCATATTAAAAAAAACCAAGGCTGACCAGACATTACCCGTACTTATACTGTTATAAACAACGGTGCATGGGCAGTACGTTGAGGTTGGCCAAACGGTCAAATTACTGAATCTGATACTAGTGAAATATATTCAGTGCCATGATGAGTTTAAATTGCACTGACTGTATCAAGAAAATCAAAAATAAAACAATGGGTTGTAATAGAGGTTCATTTAATTTGTTATTTAGAATCGAGTGTAACCACCGTTGGCATTAATTACGTCAAGAAGGCGTTGGTTGTCTCATTGACCTGACTGTATTATAACAAAACACCCCTCAAGAATTCCCAAATTGCATTTACATGCATTCGTAAATTTTCTGTACTGCGAGCTTGTTCATGATCCCACATTTGGACCATTCTACCCCAGACGTTCTCGATAGGATTTAGGTCTGGGCTCTTTGGAGGCAAGATTATTAAATTTTACCCTCTGTTTTCAAAAATATAATCTTGAGTCACTCTTGAATTGTGAATAGAGCTTCCATCTTGTATGAAAGTTATTGCCTCTACAAACGGGTAAAAGATTCGTGCTGTCTCACCACCACCTCTTCAAGAATTGTTGTATAATTATAGCAATCCGTTTAGACGTCCACCAACTTCGATTAACTCACCGGGTCCACTTTGCGACATTCATCCCCAAAAGCCAAGTGATATGCGTCCACTTCTGTTATTGGGCAAGATATTTTCATCGCTATATTTTGTATTATTATATCTCCACCGAGAGAGTCGACCATGTGTAGAGTTACAAAACACATTTTCGTCAACAAAACTTACTTTGCTAAAATCGTAATCTAAATAATTTAGTGCAAATTGCAGTCTTAAAGATTCACTCTGGCACTCAATTATGAAAGCCCGCTTCTTTAAGTCTTCAACGAATTGCACTCTGGGACATGTTATGAGTGGTCGCCAATTGGGTTGTAACATGACGTATAATTGAGGACGTATATTGATCGCATTGAGGCCTTTTTTCTCAAAAGAGTTTCCGTGTTCAGTTTCTAAGGAAATTCAAATTTTTCTATCTCATTCATCCATAATTCCTTTCTATCATTATGATATTTTATTAACCGACAAAAAAACGGAGGAGGTTATCAAGTCGACGCGTATATATATATATATTTTTTTTTTGTATGATCACGCATAACTTTTTACAGAGCAGTCCGATTTTGATAATTCTTTTTTTATTGGAAAGGGTATACCCCGAAGTTGGTCCCATATAAATTTGGAAAAACTATTCCAACCCTAAGGGTAGGAAAACAGGGGATGATTTATTGTTCATTCACAGATTTTAATGCTGAGTTGTGTATTACAATTAAATAATAAAAAGGCCTACCCATATTGGTATATAAAGCCTGTTTTTTGTTAAGTATTTTATTATACAACAAATAATAGTTAAAGTATGATTATGACAACAGTTAATAGCTAAATTAGTAAGGTAGGTAGCTATTTTAAAAGTAATAAAAAATTAAGCATGTAGTAAGTAATTAGTAAATTATTGCCTCAAAAATTATAAAATAAAAACTTTTTAACAAAAAAATTAAACCTCCGAAAAAACTGAAAAGCAAAAAATAATAAACCTTTTTAAATAGTTCTTAAACTAATGTAAGTATACCTAAGTAACTTTGAGTCGGCGCCAAACAACCAATGAACAAAGATCACAAAATTATCTTAAATTTAAAGAAATAACCAAATCAAATTACAATGCAACGTGAAGTCTCCAGCGATAAACATTAACATCCCAAACAAAAAATGTGCGCTCTCCGACCACTCACTCGCAACGATATTAATTTGCTTGTATGGCGCCGACTCAAAATGACTTAGGTATAAGTACTTATATTAGTTTAAGAACTATTTATTTAGGTTAAATAAAAAAGGTTTATTATTTTTTGCTTTTCAGTTTTTTTGGAGGTTTAATTTTTTGTTAAAAAATTTTTATTCGAATATTATGACTCGAACTATGTAAGTTTCTTACAATATGTACCTATCCGAAACAAAAGACATATTAGTTACGTCATGCTAGAAATGAACGGGATGGATAATCAAGGAAAAACGGGAGTCAATATTTATTATTAACAATTTTACTCCAAAATATACTCTAGTTACGGGTATTAACGTTGCCTTTTCTTAATTGTGAATATATTTTTGACTAGGTACTATGAATGCTTAGATACCATTGAACGGATTATTCGCAAATATTAATATAAACACACTGACAGCTTACACAATATTGAAAACTGATAACTAAGATATTTTGACCACTTTGGATGCTTAAGAAAATTTGAATGCAATGTCTGTAAACATATAATTGAAATTATGTTCTTCACATGGTTTTGACTACTTGCAAAGCTCCAATATATCTGATGCTGACTGTACACAAACATTCGCGGAAAATCTTTTAGTTTACGGGGGATACTTGTAATTCGAATACAAATGTTTTATTCACGTTTCCCTTTTTTATTACGATTTTCGCCGAGGCTGTCAGAAACTCAAAACCTTATTTGTTGGAAAAAGGATAGGTATGCAATTAGTTACATAATAATTAAGTGAAACGCGAATTAACTTAATGTTATGACCGTAGTTGTACTAAATATTTACCAAGCATATTTTGTGTTTCCATTGACTATATTGCCCGCGGCTTCGCTCGCGTGGATGTCGGAAAATATTTCACGGGAACGTACTACTGGGATTAAAAGTTCCCTACGTGTTAATCTAGGTTATAAACTATGTATATGTCAAATTTCATCCAAATTCGTTCAGCCGTATTTGCGCCAATCCAAAACATGCAGCAGATCAAACAGACAAACGAACAAAAACTCTAGAAACTATATTTTCGTCATCAGAATCGTTCCCACGGCTCGTCGCAATTACTTTTTTCAAAAATATCCAATGTACAGTTCTAAAATATAGATGTAACAAAACAGACTGCATGCTGCGACTCGGAAAATTTTGCAGTCATTTCCTCTAAACAATTCGACTGACATAAAACATTCAGTGGAAGTACGAAAAATTCATTGCGCCGCGCGGTGCGCCCCTGCTTGCGAGCCGAGATCGAATATCTAACGTACACGGTTGCTTTGACAAGGTTACCTACTATGCAATCGTGTTGGTTTGTGTTTTCATGATATGACATCGTGTTAAAGTGGCCCACTAGTGTTGAGAAATAAAATGGTTACGAACAATGCCACAACCGTAAATACCACAAAATTTACATTATAAAGGGTCCCCGAAACGATTATTTAAAGATTTAAAATGATGAACGAATGATGCTATAGGTGGATCATTTGCGCACGCCTCATGATTTCTGAACTGAGCTAAGAAAAGTCGCGTGGTCGTCCTTGACGGCGCGGTCGCCATTTGCTGTCATTGAACAATAAAAAACAAACCTATCAGTCAATTTTTTGTCATTTGCGGTCAATCTCGTAGTAACTGTTGAGAATCGCTTCCATTGCATTTTGTAGAAGATTATTTTGGGCATCTGTAATTGGCTCTGTCTTATTATATAAATTTGTTATCCTTCTGTAATAGCTGTTGGTTCTCCTATCTATACTAAATCTGCAGACGAGGCGTTTCTGTACAAAAAAAAAAAAAAAAGTTGGGTTGTTAAAGAATAACCAACAGATGCCAATTTCATAAATTTTTGAAATTTTTGACTGTTTGTCGGTTTGCCTGTTTGGATGTAAGAGATTAAAATCAAAAGTCATTTATTCAAACCAGGCTGAGAATCATTACTTATCGAACGTCACAATTACAAAAGACAGTCCCACAAAACGCCCGCCTTTCACCACTTGCTAGTGTTTTCACTGGGGAGAAGAAGTGGCGCAACAAACTCCCCAGCAGCACAGCTGTCTGTTCAGTTAGAAAATATTTCATTGTATATAATACTAAGTATGCAAATTCCAACTAATTAACATTACAAGAAACAACATTAAATTAAAGTATTTACCAGGCAGCTAGCCACGCCAATATACCAACAAATACAAGCAAAAAAAAAACTATTTGAACAGGTACACACGGCTAAACATCAAGCTATACTTTTCCTGTTTTAACTGACCTCGCATTGTATAAGTTTTTCGGACAATCAGAAGTCAGCTTATACTGGTTATGTATAGCTTGATAATATGTAGCCGTGCGTACCACGTAAAAAGTACCAAACCAATATGGTTAACTTTTATACTCAAATATAGTGTAGAACTCGGTGTAATGATTCGTTTTTGTTTCATCGAAATCGCTTCGCATCGCACTCTATCAAAAGATATAATGAATTTTTAAAGTATTATAGAATAACTTTTCATTACAAAATGTGGTAACACGTAACGACATCTATTGGCGCGATACAGTACTAACGAAACATTGTAATATAAATTATAACACAGACACATATTATGTCAGTGTTATTTCAAAACTAATGACAATTATTGTAATGTTATAAAAATAGCTTTCCATTGATGGTTGATAAGTAGCGCTAAAAAAATTCAAATAAAAAGTGAGGATAATGTAAGATAATAATAATTGATGTGGTGTTCTGAGTGATAAAGAATGCAATGTTAGATAATTATTGATTTTAGAAAGTTGATTAATGCAGAGCGAGTTTCGAGTTAACCACTTTGTTCGATAGATGGCGTTGAGCAAATGTTGTCAAATTCTGGATCGCGGTGTTATTGGAACGAAGACGTACTTTTACGGAGGTTGCGGTAGGATTAAAATGGGAGAAATCGCCACGTAACGAAAAAGCGTTATCCCCCCTCCATGCGACTTTTCATTTATGTAATAGAAAGAGAGAGATAGTTTACATTGTTTTCGTGCGTGCTGAAGCCGATAGTGAGGTCAAAATGAAAATCCAAGAAGGAGGCTGCAATTTTTTATTAATATTTAGTCTTGGGTGTCGTTTTCATGGTTTCCGAGGGTGCTGAAGCCGATAGTGAGGTTAACATGAAAATCCAATATGGCGGTTGCAAAAAAATTAAAAATTTTCGTCATTGGTGTCGTTTTCATGGTTCAAAATGAAATTCCAATTTAAACATTCCAAAATTATTAAAGTTTTCGTCCTCGACCAGGCGCTTTAATTATTATTTATTCTTTAAAATCAAAGTGACAATTCGTCGCATTGATATTATGAACCTTGAAGACGCAGTGACTGTGGTCGAAAGGGCTGTGGTAAAGAACCCCAGCTTCCCACCAGGCAAGATCGGAATATTCTTCCTTTTCAATGAAGGAGTGGTAATTACACCTTTCCTTTTGACACATTATTGTTTTCCGACATCCACGCGAACGAAGTCGCGGGCACAGCTATATATAAATAAATATGATTGTTTCCCCCCCTTTAAGTTGAAAGAAAACCTTTTTTTCGTATGCATTTTTTCATGGTGATCCTCTGCCTTGCTATGAAGAGAATTCTACTAGCCTAGACGACCTGTCCTCAATATATTAGTTCTGGGCTCTTGAGACATCGAAGCAACGAACCGGTAAACCCGGGGTCCTGTAATATACCTTTGAATCCAGGGTACATCCCTGAAAGTTGTGACAAATATTCAATATGGTATAGGCAGGCTCACGTTAGTAGTACCTACCATATTTTTTTCTTTTTTCAGTTAATGACACAAATTCATCGAACGAAGGCCTTATCCGTCGGTATAGACATTGCTTTGACATACCTTGGTAGTGTTTATGTGGCTGTAGTCATGTGGCTGTACGGATTGAAGAAGTTTTGTACCGATATACAATTTTGGCTGGATTTCAAGCCAACACGTTTCTGGAAGATAAGTTGGGCGTTACTTCCTGTCGCTCTTTTTGTGAGTATAAAGTGTCAGCCGTAATGTAACTTCAGATAGATAGGTACCCTTTTTTTATCTTGGAGAAATGCTCATGCATTCTGCACTACCACGGGGAGATAGTGCAGTTACAAGTATTTGGGACTCTAACCCACTAAAACTCCACGGTGTCGTCCTCTGCCGCTTACGGCGGGAACACGGGCACGCGTCAGCACTCATCCGTGAACCCGCTGCGGCTGTCCGTCACCGGACCCTCCTCTGGGGAGTATTCCCCATCACCGGCGCACCAGAACACATAGCACGTCGTGACCATCCCAGGTACCAAACCAGCACATGGCGCCAGACGAGCCCGTGTCTGGGCACCTTTGGTCCACCTGCGACGGGTCAGGTCATTGGCCCCGCCGCCTGGCAATTTTCGGCCGCAGAGGATAGGGAGAGCTGCCAACGTCATACCAACACTCCTCCCCTGCGGCCCCACCGTGTTCGCCATCAGACGGTGGCGACCCCGTCAAGGCCGCGGAAGGTAGGGAGAGCGGCGCACCGCAATACCGGCACTCCTCTCCCGCCGCGGCCTTCAACCCTCAGCCGCGACGCTTCCCATACGACATCGCGGCCCGCCTTAGTTGCGATGTCGTCCAAGCGGCACCGCAACCTACTTGTTGGCCGCTACGTCGTCGGCTTACCGGCAAAAGCCCTGACGAGCGGCCCCTCCTCGGGTTCCGCTTCGCTTCACCGTGGGTGACCAAGCCACGGCTACTGAGCCCCCCCGCCTCGACAATGCGAGAACCCACCGGGGGGATAGATAGGTACCCTACAATCGAAATAATTATATCAGTCGCTCCATGTAAAATTCTGGTATTCAGCTACATCCGATTAGGTTAGGTTAGACACGACGACGACATCAAGGGTGCGTTTCCACTGAAGCGGAGCTGTGTAAAGCGGAGCGGAGACGTGCAGGAATCGTCCAATCACAGACGAAACGAGTGACGCGACGAGGATTTCAACAATTGTGATTGGTCGATTCCTGCACGTCTCCGCTCCGCTCCGCCCAGCACCGCTTCAGTGGAAACGCACCCTTACCCGTATCTCCTATGAATTTGAATTTCCCCATACTGTCCCAGATAAACAGGTGGCCCGAAGTAGTTCGAGGAGATCAGAATCATGCAGAAGTAGTTTTTGGGGTATCTTCAATAATAGGTTTTTAATACAGTTCGTTTATGTTGATGATGTTGTTATCTTCGCATAGTAAATAGTGGTAGAAGAGCGTGGGGTACAACAAAAAAAAGACTTTTTAGCCCGCGGAGCCCTGTGTTTCGTCGCTTGTTGCTCACAACAGACAACTTCTGCCGAGCATTTGGTAGTATACCATTGAGCGTTGATGCTTCTTTGGCTCCGCAAAGGAATTGACACCATCTTCCCCCCGCTTCTAGGTCGCTTCACTTTGGTAGGCGTTGATTCGTTTTGAAACACCCAAACCGTCGACTGGCGCTTCGTTTTTGGATCGTATTGATAAATCCAAGACTTACCACCTGTAATGATGTTGTAAACACGCCGGCCTGCTTCAATTTCGTTTATCATATCACGGCAACATTCCACACGGGCCTGCTTCTGAGCATCGGTGAGGTTGTGCATCACCCAGCGTGAAACTATCCTCATCACGCGAAGATGCACCTGTAGAATTTCTTGAAGGCTTCCCGATCCAACCTGTATGTGCTGAATCTCTTGATACTAACTCGCCTATTGTCTTGGATTAAATTTTTCACTGCTAGCACGTTTTTTTCCGTAACAGCCGTCAAAGGTCGACCACTTCTTTCTTCATCCCCCAAAGTTAGATGACCGCGCTTGAATTCGTTATACCAACGATACACGGTTGCTTTAGAAGGGCCTTCATCCATGAATGCCATTTGAAGTCTCGATTCGTCCGGTTTCAGGCGACACTTGAAATCGTAAAAAATCATAGCGCGAAAATGTTCCCGGCGCAGATCCATTTTTTAATGAGACACGATAATTTAAATTAGCTCACAAACAATGTGGAGGGAAATTTTGAAATTGGAACGTACCTATTTTTACTTACAAATAATCATATTTTCAAAATAGATTATAACTGGCCAGTCTCTCATACATAATAGTTTTTTTCGCAATACTTTCCGAGTGGCCTGGTACTTTTCCTTTCTTCTCTTCACCACAAACAAACAAAAAAAGTGTCATGAAAATATGTCCACTACAAACCTCATTCCACTTTTTTAAGCTGATTAAAGCACTCGACTAATATTATAGTCGTAGATTTTTTTCGCCAAAGGATTTACGTTGACACAATTATGTATGTATATTACGCCTAGCGGCTAGGCTAATATAAATAATTATTTAAATTAGGCTAATATATAGGCTAGGCCCTAGCCTATATATTAAATCACCATTCAAAGGAAGTTATGGCCTTTGTAATGGCAAACTTTGGTACGGCGTTTCCTAAAGGACGTGTTAAACTTTGGTTCGATGTCATCATGGTATTGATAGAACGGATGGCGTTCACAATCCTGTCCGTAAAATTTCAGTCGCTGTAACCGTTTTGTTATAACACTTACAGTAAACAGGACCCGCTTCCGATGTAAATTCCTGCACAGTACACACCCTTCCACTCGCGCTAGTATCCCAGACCCGAGTCAGTTAAAAATATGATTTCATCCAACTCTTTTCTATACATTTCCAGTGTTTCGCAGTACGTGCAGCATATTTGTTAGCCGAATGGGAGCATTCGTTAATGAAGTGGTTAGCTGTGGGTTGGGCATCTTTGACAATTTTTATTGTAACTGCAATGAACATAAATACGATAGCTGGTTTTTTAATGAGCAATGTAAGTAACTTTTATGTTTTAGGTTAATATAAGACCATTCGATACATATTTAATAGGCCGGCGGAGCATGCGTAGCACACTGCTTTAAAGAAGAGTTATGAGAAATATAAGTTTTCTATAGAAATTTGAAATTCCTCATATCTCGTCTTTATATCAGAGTTCATTCAAAATGTTAAATGATAAATGATTTTATTTCTGTAAGTAGGTTTGTACAAACAGTTTTACACGTCAATCATATTTTTTTAAAGCTAGATGAGGTCGGCGTTTCCTATCTGACTACTCTGAGAAGAAAGTTATATTTAGGAACCTAGATAATCTGTAATTCAATCGTAATAAATACTCACTACCTTAATAATATATGTTTGATTAACAAATTAATTTGGTATTACATTTGTATAAACAACGTATTAGCATGCGTAGTTCGCCGGCCCCTTAAGAGGGATGCGCAAGGTAGCCCGCGAAATTTAAGTTTTCTGACGTTTTTTTGCTAGTTGCAGGTCATTGTCAGGTTGTATGTTGAACAAAATATGATTCGCGGGCGTATATGTATTAACAAAGTTATAATCATTAAAATCATCAGTACAACCCACCAAGTTCATATAATCCTATTGATTAATATTTCGAAATAGTAATTCATTACGATTATATGAACTTAGAGGATTGTATTGGTGATTTTAATGATTATAATTCTGTAGTCATATTTGTTACGCTCGCGAATCATATTTTAGTCAACTGACCTGCAAATTGCAATAAAAGTAAAAAAAAGGGGTTTCAAGATTTTTATATAAGTAGAGCCTAGCATACCTACTGTCGCGCCATTTTGAAAATGGCGGCCACGCTTGAAACTTATAAAAATCGATAGCTGACATCAATGCAAACGGAAAACATAATTAGAACAAACCCTATAAAGTGTCACGTTTCCGAGATATTAACATTCAAAGTTGATCACATGACATCCATATTTTTTTTAATTGCTTGCGTAGATGTCATTTTAGTACCTATATCATGAGTTAGTTCCAATAAAACATATTTATTTATTTTACTTATAAATTAAATTAAATATCATTTATTTCAGGCAATTATTAAACCCACACCATACAGACACATACTCTTAAATACCACAGGCATTAACAAAATAACACAGATAGAATATTAAAATACACAAATACAATAAATAAAAATATGTGAGTGGTTGACCAAAAAGGGACCAGCATAGCTATTCACAAAGCTACGATACGGTTTGGTACCGTATCGAACGTCAATGATATCGACGAATTCCTTTAATCGTTATTCACAAATCCGAAACCGTTCAATTTTGACAGTTCATATACGGTATGAAGACATCAATTCTTCCGACAGGTATTTGCTGTCGGAAGTGTTATCGAACAACAAATATTGTTTATAAAAAAGTAATCTACGCATTAAGTGTAGTTTATCTACATAATTTATGTACTTATGTAAAGTTATAATATTGTTTTGACCGCTGCATATAAAATTTAAGGTGGTTACATACGTATCTACGTAACACTTAAAATCGTTCTAGACTTTGTTTTAAATTATTTGAGTAGGTAGATGGAGTACGTGATTTTGCAATCTAGAGACCATCGTCGTGCCCACAGAACATATATACCCTAAAGGGGTCGTGCCGCAGATCAACAGAGGCAGGAGGGAGATATTGTCTCTTCATCGGACCCTAATGGACGCGGCGGATCCGTTTGCCGATCCGCGCTTCCAGTCTGTGTACGCCGTATTATCAACTAAATAAATCCCTACTTTGGTAGCACGCACTCATTAGCCGCAATCCCAATAGAACTAAAAGAAAGTTCAGTAAAATGATTTCTTATAGGTACTTATGTGAAAAACTAATTTTTCACTTCATAATTTATCAAAGTTCGGATGTAATTGATAGAAATAATATTGTTATTCCAGGTTTGGCAGATAGTTGAAGTTTACAAAGCAAGTTTAATAGAAATCTGGTAAATTTGATTTATTAATAAAATCATTGTTTACTGTTTTTTATTTGTTAATAGTTACTCGATGCATAATCTATAGTTGCTCTTAATGAAACACTCAATAAAAATAATTTATGTACCACTTAAAATTTTCTACCACGAATATCTATTTACTACCATTTTGTAGCGTTCCCCGTATACACACCTATAGTCGGTTGAGAAAAAAACCCTTCCATACGGATCTGTGAATAGCGTTTTGCCAGTCCTTCGGTTCAGAAATCAGGTTATCGAAAAAGTGTCATTGTCGATACGATAGCGAATCGTATGTTTGTGAATAGCTATGCTGGAGGGATTGGAAACCGTTATTTATTTTTTTTGAATTTTTTAATCTGTGGTCTTTTAGCTTTGTTTTGGTCTAACCAGAATATTTTTAGGTGCCGTAGTGTTTTTTTTTATGATTTTTTTTGTGAGCCGAGGCAGTTTTGGAAAAATTAGTTTTTGTGATGTCAGACGCACATAAAGACAAGAAACTGACACTAAATAAGTCGCCAATAACGTAGTAACCGCAAACACGTGTTGACACTCACTAACGAAGTCGCATACTGACAAAACATGCCGCAACTTGTTTCTACACGAAATTTCAAACGCGATTTACTCGAAATCAATTATTTTCCCTTGAGGTCCCTTTTTGGTCAACCACTCACATATATATTAAAAGTCTTTTACCTCTCTTGCAAGATGGACGACACGGTAGACAGCTTTTACAATTTCATTCCTACTCCGGGTTACCCTTGTGTAGAATGACACTCTGAGCTTACTATAGCATTCTCAATGCAAGGCGTTCTGCCCAGGTTCGACGAATCCAGATTCTACGGATTCGTCAGTCAGTGCCAGGGTGGCGGAAAACCGTGGCGATAGCGTTCTATACTCGTATAATAAGAGCTGATAGATGTATTTGTATTTCACCCTGCGTTTTAAGCGTTGTTCCGATTAGCTTCGTAAAGTTGTTCCAGTCTATGGAGACGCTTTTTTCGTTCGTCGAACCTGTCGACTAATGGCCGTATCTAAGTATGTACAAAAGTTCGTGTTTAATGTCTTATTAATAACATTGTCTTATCTTTCTAGAATTTTGCCGGCGTGTTTAGATCACATAGAAATTATGGTTCTCCAGAGATCGAAGATCGAAAACGAAGATTGTATTTCAGTGAATTTACACGGCTAAGAAAATGCAAACATAAATGTTTGATTATAGATGTAAGTAGGTACTTACCTAGAAACAATTTTTTTTTAATAGATATATATTGATTTACATACACCATAGACTCACGCCTTAGAAAGTGTAAAAACAAAATCATGGTGTATAAAGTGTAAGTATACCTACGCGGCCAAAATGTAAGGAACAGCTGTTTATCGACGCTTGAAAGGCAAAATTGACTAAGCGACATATGGCTAACTTTACAGGAGAACGGATAAGTTTCAGAAAAAAAAAACATTTAAACTCTTGTAATCATCCCACACAGGCGTAATTATTAGGTACTATTTTGGAAATATTATTTTTTTATTCTGAAAAGTTAAACTTTAAATTGTTCGCCTGTAAAGTTAGTCCTATGTCGCTTATTCAATTTTGCCTTTCAAGCGTCGTTATGGTTTATTTTTCAGTTTTGCGAGGAACATACTTCTTTTAGGCTGCGTATCCACCAGAGATTTGCGAGGATGCGTAGCCAGGGATGTGTGTGAAATATACCAATAACATCGCTTCATTTTCATAGCTTGAACTAAGTTAGCGTTGTTATTGGTTAGTTTTACACACATTCCTCGCTACGCATCCTAGCTCATCTCTGGTGGAAGCGCAGCCTTACTCCCGTTGTAAAAGTTGTCCATTTCATGTCCCACTGCACTGTTTTATAGTATGTTTCTCATTTCCCCTAACACTGCATATTGATTTCTTATTGCTATGATACCATTTTATTAGTTGCAATATTTCCAAGAAAACTAAAAATAAAATGTGTCTATGATCGTAGCAGGTGGTGTTCTGTAGATTCTGCCTACTAGTTCATTCAACGAATGACCCAAAATGGTGTAGAGTGAGTAAGCAGGGACTTAAGTGATTCCTTCAAAAACTTTTTCAGGTTTCTTAGAGAGTAAGCATACATAGTTTAGATATATGAAGCAATATATGGTATTTTTTTTTCCAATATTTTCAATTTTCCGGTGCGTGTAGCTCAAAAACGGTTAGAAATTCGGAAACTAGCATAAAAGTTGTAGGAAATTTTATGAGCATTTCCCCTTCGACGCACCGTTTTTGAGATATAAGTGAAAAATCTAAAAGTGGGAACTTTAGGGCTCTCCCTCCCCACACTCCGGCTCACCTAGGCGTCAGGACTTTTAGTATGTTTAGGTACTCCCTAAGCACCCTGAACAACTTTCTGAAGGAATCGCTTGGGTACCAGCTCGCGCACTCTACAGCTCCTTTATTGACTGGACTATACCCCGTGAGAAAAAGGCGTGAGTTAACGTATCGATTTCTCTGAATAACATTTTTGACACGATAGAAGATCCCGAGCCAAGGATGGTTCTTGCTTAAAAGGCTCCAGGGATAAACCACCAAAACCTTGAAAATTGCAAATTTTTTTACGATATGCTATACAAGAGAAAAAAAACAAGTATTTATCGTGAGGGTCTTGATTTGTTAACCACTTCAGGCTATCTATTTGTCAATTTTCATAACGATCGGTTCAGTGATTCTGTGAAAAGGTATCAGTCAGACTGGGTTTCTTTCGTATTTATATTATTAGTATTGATAATAGTTCCAATACGGAAACTCTCAGAGTACCACATTTGGCATAAACCCTTTGTGCTTGGCCAGACTGGAAGTGCGGGGTGAGGAGCGGCGCGGGTGCGGGAACGTGCGCGATCTGCCTGTCTGCAGTCGACCGCGGCTTCGTTCTGAGTGTTGTCGTGTCCAATGTTTGTCAAAATATAATATGGAAGAAGAAGACTTATTTTTACTAGAAAAGCTCGAACTAGTTTGAGAATCCCGTTCCCCGCGTGGGCCGCCCGCGCACTCACTGCGGCTTGGCTAATCACTTTGACAAACCTGCCTTGAATAGCCTTTTTAGGTTTTTGTCGGGTCTCTTGGCTTATAGATAATTGGCGGATGATTTTTTGTAGTTATAACCCCGACGTAAAAGAGTTATAAGATCGAAGGATTGGTCGTTGTCTCTGTAGGTAAAAAAAACATTTTCGTTTTTCAGGAATGGATTCAATGTAGTCATCAAAAGTTAATTCTTGAGAGCACAGTAAAGCTTAGCGTACATGAATCTAAGAATTCGGATTCATCATTAATGAAAATATACGATGCAAAGACTACGAGCGACGTCAACTTGGTTACAACATCATGATGAGATCAGCATCCTTGACTGTCTGTTCTATTTAAGAGTTTGATTTAGGCCAAGTTTGTTATAGATATATGTATATATATTCTTAAGAGTATTTATTTTATAATTTAAAACCCTTTTAGAAATAAGGTATTATAATAAAATAAAATTAAGACAGCCTAGTCGTCTACGGAATTACGAGTAGTAAATTAAGATATATGTTAAATTATTTATTATAAAACCGGCCAAGTGCGTGTCAGACTACGCACAGAGAAGGGTCCGTTGTTCGGTCCGTGTATTGATTTTATCGCCCGTAAAAATAAGTTTGTATTTTATAGTAATTCTCAAGGAAACTGAAAAACAAAGCTATTTCTGCGGTTGTTACGGAAGACATCCCATTTCTCATAAACTACTACTTTATTTATTATTATTATTCCCTTTATTAATTAATATACATATAAATTACAGTTTTAAATATTAGAATATAAAAAAATAAATATTTAAAAATTTAATATTAATGTACAGACGCCAGCACATCAACCTACACCTAACTGTCAAATTTTCCCAATCAACATTGAACCTTATGCTTTAGCGATAAAGTTGAAAATCTATTACAGAAATCTGACAGATTGTAGTAGGTTGATGTGCTGGCGTCTGTACCACCGGTCTCTAGAACAGATTCCAAGCTACGGTCAGGGCTCCTGAGAGAGGACCTCCAAAATTACGAGCCGTGCCCAGAAGTACGGCTTTCTGAATCAAGCCTTTATCCAGCTGCTCAAATCAAAACTCAACTCAAAGCATTAATTTCAAGTAAACCAATAATTACAGGCACTTTGAATTGTCAAGGGGTCAGTTAGTCAGAAAGATGAAGCTATCCATTGCTAAGCGACCAAAGTTCCTATGGATAAGAACGGAAAATAAACTCCATGGACACTTTTTTAAATCAAAATATTGGTAACATCATATTAAAATTATACATGGGAAGACGTGCACGAACCGGTCGTACGCCGTCACTTATGACGTCAACATTTGTCACGTACCGACCGACGCGACGTCCGGCTGCGCGACGCGTCTACGACCTTCTCACAAAAAAGTGGTTTTCCTTTTGAATCATTCATTTAGTCGATTATTGGTCTACCGGACCATAGAGTAATACTGCCTCACAGGATTATACCTTATTTAGTAGTAGATAATAAAAGAAGACGAAGCCGCGCGAAACGGGTGTCTCCCCCGTGTGACGGCGATAAAAAAAAAGATATAAAAAAAGAACTATTCAAAAATTTTAATAAGCCGTTGCAGCTAATAGATGACCAAGTCTCTACTGACGGCACCCGTTCGCGAACATGACGCGTGGATCAGCACGATTCAGCTCAACCAGTTTAAAGGGAACTTAATAATCCAACACCCGCCACCACCAGCGAGGCATTTGAGTCAGCACGGCATACTTTAAGCCGCCAGGGCGCATTCAAGTCAATGAAAGACGTATTCAGTAAATGGTAGCTTTATAGTATGTAGTTACATAACATGCTATGCAATATGTATGCAATTATACTATATTAAGATTGAATTTATACAATGTAAAAATAGTTTTTAGAATCTTCAGCAGCTCCAACAATATTTTAGAATGCTAAACAATTACTTTATGCGCCCTTGTGGTGCAGGGCCAGCGTTTCACCATGTAATTCCCTAATTTGTAATATGCTTAGGGGCATCCAACGAGAGCCTCCCCTAAGGTGTTGGTCGAGGTTCTTGGCTATTAAGCTATTGGCTGTCACAAATATCGGCATAAAGATCGCTGAGTCCAGATCCGATCGACAAGCTCGCGAGCTAAATCAATGTACGTGATTTCTTCATTTTTGTCGGCTTTCACGAGGTTCCCATTATACGGGACACTTATTATAACAAACATTGCGCGCCGCTTTATTCGATCCATTATATCACAATACAGTACAATGTGGTATTACCATTTTCGAGAACTGGGTCGGGCACATACCTGTAGTACCTACGGCACTTCCGATTCCACTAAGCTGTATTTCAGAGCGAGTTGCTGATGGATAATCCTGACTAAAAAGCTGTTTTTATGCAAGTACTCTTCGTTAGCTAGATGACCAGAGATAATGTGTCGAATGGATTCGGGGGAATCCATTCGACACATTATCTCTGGTAAGATGTCCACAGTGCCATCTTTCACAATAAATCTCCGGTAAATATTCGTCATCATAACTTTGTCCATAATTGCAAAGACAAAACCATCGATTTCTCCAAAGAGGTCACCGAAACGCAAACAGTTCTCTTTGGCCAACGAGAGCGGGATGAGGCCCTCGTCCACCGCGACAATGTCTCAATGCATCCCCACTTCGGCCTGAGACTGCATATCTTGCGCTTCTGGAGGGTCTTAGCATTAAAAAAGCCTGAACCTCCACACTTTTACGGGACATACAGTCTCATTACCGATAACCATAGGTAATGCATTCATTGCCCACGGTGATCGGTAATGAGAATGTATCGATGCAGTCAGCGGCTTACGGATCCTCCTATCCAGGGCATCGAGTTCGGTCTGAGTCCATTTGAGTATACCGAAAAAGTACATCAAAACCTTATTTCCACCAGCGGGGTAATTGCGTAACACATTATCAATCGGTATCGGTTTCATTTTGACAGTTCAACAACATTCATTGTGTGTTGAGCAGACACATTTTTCGAACTTATGAAGCAATGGATGGATAGTTGCTTCGAAATTATTCAGATTCCGATTGACAGTGTGTTACGCAATTAGGGTGCTGATAGAAGAATATTAAATACTTACTTCAGGTGGTTAAGAATCGCTCCTTCAACGATTGCTACTCGTATATGTCTGTAACACTGATGCCCAAAGCTTCCGACATTCCGGGTATTTTCTCGTGGTCCTACTATTTTGTCCTACCAGTAGGTCTACGAGGGTATGTTATTGCTGTTGGTCCTACTGAAGTTTAGAAACTAAAATGAACCCTCCTGTATAATGAAATTGACTGGATAGGTGTGGGGCGTGTCTCAGTTTCAGTCTTCATAAGTACTGCTTTCTTAGTGAGTCAACATCACTTTTAGTACATACCTCTTTTTAAAAATATCGTTGATGACATACTCGTATTACTTCTTTATAATTTATCTAATAAAAAATTACCGGTTGTTTTATTAACACCATGAATTAATTCTAATTGAGATTTTAGAATGTTATCAAGTACTTCATTATTAAAATATTAATGAAAATTTACTTAATCAATATCGTAATTTGTATCTGTATTATTATCAATGAGAAAAAAAATATTTCATTTATACCAACATGGGCACTTTGGCATTGGCAACTTGTTATAAAAGCGGATACTATTTATAAGAAAGGACTAGCTTGTTTTAGTTAGGTATCACAATTTCATGTTTACTACGTGTATTTATACTTATTATGGAAATCGCTTCTTATTTTGAAAAGTCCTAAGTTTTTGCGAACATACAAAATGCTTTCTAAGATATAAAGAGAAGGCAGTATGAAGACTGAAACTGAGACACGCCCCACACCTATCCAGTCAATTTCATTATACAGGAGGTACATTTTAGTTTCAAAACTTCAGTAGGACCAACAGCAATAACATACCCTCGTGGACCTACTGGTAGGACAAAATAGTAGGACCACGAGAAAATACCCACCCAAATACCTACTTATAGGTTTCGGACGCAGAGACAGATGTAAGATTTATGGAATCCGAGAGTGGTGTTCCCACGGATTACGAATTCCACAATTTCCCCTCGTTTTACATGCCTAACTGCACATTTGTCCACTTTATTTTTATTATTGACTTAAAAAAAGTCGCTTAGCAACATCATCATCTTCTTAAGTATGGAATCCATAGCATTTTTTTTTCATCCTAATCCTTTTGTAATTTATACACCATTGTTTAGCGGTGTACAAAATACACCTTCTTTCCACTTTTCATGGATATAGTGCCAACAGTATCTATACATGTTAATGTATAATCGGACAGACGAACAGACGGACATGATGAAATTATAAGGGTTCCGGTTTTGCCATTTGGTTACGAAACCTTAAAAATCACAGTGAATGAAAGTAATCGATTATTAGGGCTGTTTCTTCCAACGCCAGATAATTTTATCCGAGGAATGATTTTGAATTTTTGACAGTTCTTCCATACAAAATCTGTCTGACGTCAATTTTATTCCACGAATAAAAATTATCTGGTGATTCAAAAATCAGCGCTTAGAAAAACAAGAATAGTCACGGAGTACCTAGAACCTCCTCCTAAACTCTGGGCTCAATCTGGGGCCCCCTGACCATGAACAAATGCAAACTAAGATGCGTCACTTCGTATTTGCTAAGGGTATGAAACAGCGCAGGGTTACTGCTTTAAGATGCAAATTGTTGTAATTTTGTATTTGAGAAGAAAAAACGTGTTTCATCAGGTTTGTTATTTTTATTGAAGTATCAGGTAACCTAGTTACATAGAATAAAGAAGAATTTTGAATACAGTTAAAAGAACAGTATAAAGCCAGTATTATTACAACACGCCCCCTTAATCAAAATTCTCACAAATAAATAACATAGGTATACAAATGGACTCAAAATATACCAATTAAAAAAAAATGAAAATGTATACTAAATGCTGAAGTAAACGTGTAAAAATATATTTACACTAAACCTAAGCCTAGTACACATCTAACATGTGCCACACGCTGCAATCCTTTAGTTAAGATGTCAGCTGGCATATCACTTGATTTGGTATATTTTAAGTTTACCGAATTATCACTAATCTTTTCTCTAATAAAGTGATATCTGGTATCTATATGTTTCGTCCTATGGTGGTGTACCGGATTTAAGGCCAAACTCTGTGCACTCTGACTATCGGTACAAATAGTAACAGTATTAGGTAATAACTTTTGCCTTACCATAGGATCTGAAATTAATTCAGTGATAAACCTCCTTAAATAAATCACTTCCTTCGTAGCTTCAGTTATTGCCATATACTCGGCTTCCGCTGAGGACAAAGCTACGGTTTGCTGCTTCCGCGAGGCCCATGAAACCGGACTGCCTGCTAATTTGAAACAGTAACCTGTATAAGAACGGCGATCTATATTACAGTTTGCCCAATCGGCATCGCAAAATCCTACAAGGGGCATACTTGACTTTTTATAACAAATCGAGTAATCTAAAGTGCCTTTTAGATATTGTAAGACTCTCTTTGCGGCTAACCAGTGAGTCTTGTTGTACCGAGTATTGAACTGACTCAGGTAACTAGTCGCGTATGCGATGTCTGGACGAGTATTAACACTCAGGAACATGAGGCAACCAATTAATTCTTGATAGGGATACGCTTCTACATTATGATCACTATCAATGCTGGTACTGACCTCCAGTTTTCCAGATAATGGAGTTGCACATGTTTTGCAATTCTCCATTCCAAACTTTTGTAAAAGATTATTTATATAATTTTTCTGATGTACTTTTATTTCATCATTTTTTCTGGTTATATTTAAACCAAGATAATAGCTTAAATAGCCCAAATCTTTTATCGAAAAATATTTTTGCAAGTCATTTTTGACGATGTCAAACGTCTTGTCATTACTGTAAAAAACAATTATGTCATCGACATAGACTGCAACGATAACCAACTCTTTTCCAAAAAGTTTCGTATACACACATGGTTCAGATATAGTTTTCACAAAACCAAAAGATGATAAAGTTTCATCTAACTTTATATTCCAGGCACGTGGAGCTTGTTTAAGTCCATACAAGGATTTTTGTAAGATACACACTTTGTTCTCCATACCTTTTACTTTAAAACCTTGAGGTTGCTCCATGTAGACCTTCTCTTGCAGATCTCCATTTAAAAATGCAGTGTCAACGTCCAAGTGACGCATCTTCAAACCCAATTCGACTGCGAGAGCTAGTAGAGTACGCAAGGAGGAGTGCCGCACGACAGGAGCAAATGTTTCAGAATAATCTACACCTGGCGTCTGGGTGAATCCCTTAGCAACTAATCTTGCTTTGTACTTCACAACATTTCCTGCTGGATCTTTCTTTAACTTATAAACCCATTTACATGGTATAACTTTCTTGTTTTCTCTGTCAACCAATTTCCATGTGTTCAGCTTCATCAATGAATTATATTCATTCGTCATTGCCATCTGCCACTTCTCAACATCATCAGCCAATGTAGCCTCATTATACGTTCTAGGCTCATCAGACGCTTGACTAGAAACTTGGTATGAGAAGTAATTAGGAGGTTTCCGGTCTCTTGATGGATATCTACGTTGTCCATCAGTTTGACTAGTAGAAACTACTGCTTCCTCAATTGCCTCAAAAAATTGTTCAGTTTCAGCAGTCTGATCTTCAGTGACATCAGTATGGCCTGGAGCTGGTTCAACAGTGACCACTGGAATATGTTCAAAAGACTCTTGAACTGTACTAGTTTCTTCCTGTATATTCAGACTATTATAAAGTACTAAAGGTTCAGTAGAAGTCTTAGTATTGTTGACATTTCTATTATTTAAAGAAGAAAAACAATCTTCAAAAAATGTAACGTCTCTAGACTTTTGTAAGGTTCTAGGACAAGATGAGTTTCTAAAAAGATAACTATTAGGATCTTCTGTATAGCCTACAAATATAGCTTCATCAGCTTTAAGATCCAATTTCTTACGGTTACAAGAAGGTATGTGTATAAGAGCTCTACACCCAAAAACTCTGAGATTACTTAGGTCTGGTTTGCAACCATTCCACAACTCATAGGGAGTTTTATTATTTAAGGCACGGTGTGGGCATCTATTCTTCAGGTACACAGCCGTTCGAACAGCATCTTCCCAAAAGGCCTTAGAAAGATCGCTTTCTGCCATAATTGAGCGTGCCTTTTCTACAATTGAGCGATTAGTGCGCTCGGCAACACCATTCTGCTGAGGGCTATATGGTACCGTAGTTTGATGCTGAATACCACAAGATCTAAGATAACTTGAGAATTCACTATTGACGAATTCCTTCCCATTATCCGTCCTTATTGTTTTAATTTGAGCCCCAGTTTGTCTTTCAACCATAGACTGGAAGTGACAAAATTTATCCTTTACCTCTGTCTTAGAAGAAATTAAATATACAAATATAGTTCTCGAAAAATCGTCTATAAAAATTAAAAAGTATTTATTACCCTGAAAGGAGCTAACTGACATTGGTCCACAAAGGTCAGAGTGGATCAGTTCTAATATTGAAGTTGCTCTTTTATAAGTAATCGCTTTAAACGGTTTTCGAGCTTGTTTCGCTTGAACACAAGCAACACATGGATTTTTATCCACATCCTTATAATCAATAACCTTATGACTATTTTTCAGCAGATTCATACCGATGCGACATAAATGACCTAAACGCTTATGCCATACCTGATACCTAGAGATAGAATCAGAGTGCACATCATAGGCTCTAAATTGGGGAATATTCACCGCACAATCAAGTGTGTACAATCCACCACAGGGCGAGCCATGTAGAACCGCATCACCTGTAAAGGAGAAGGTTTTTGAATTAAATAAATTACAACCAGACTTATCAAACATTACAGTAAACCCTTTTTCTACTGCTGTCTTCACAGATAGAAGATTTGTTTGCAAGTTAGGTACATACATCACATCATTAATTATATTGACGTTGTTTTCGGTATTTATAGATATTTTACCGATGCCTTCAGCGTCAATCTTAGTCCCGTTTGCAACTGTTACCTTATTATCAATAGGCTTTAAGTCTACAAACCAATCTCGTCTTGAAGTCATATGTTTGGTAGCGCCTGAATCAATGTACCATTTGTCCATATCATAATTATTCGTTGCTCCTAAAGCAGACACAGAGGTCGAGTCCTTATTAGTGGGATTCTTCCTTTTCGTGACCTTCTTTTTCATTATAGGACAGTTTGGTCTCTTGTGACCAGGTTCTCCACAACCATAACACACAATTTTCTTTGCCTTTGACTCAACAGAAGAGGCATCAACCTTTGACTTCATAGCTGTCTCCAGTTTTATCGAGCTTTCCTTGGACATTTCGTTTAGTAATTTGGACTTTACCAGTTCGGTGGTAACGTTAACATTATTATTTTCGAGAGCCATAATCAATGGGTCATATCTCGACGTTAGACCTCCCAATAGAATTGCAGCAATGGACGCATCATCTATTATTTTGTCTATATCCGCCAAATCTTGGGCAGTGGAAATAACAGAATTGATATACGACTCAATATTATTATCAAAGTCTTCAAGTCTCAATCTGTATAACTTCCGTTCTAAATGTAAACGCCGACCCATACGGGTGCGCCAAAGTTCACCTAAATTTTCAACTCCGATAATTGTAAATCCGAAAATGTTCTTCCTAACATTTTTCATCCTAACAGTCACAATTCCTAACTACTCTGTCTCTAATGTTCATAATTCCGAAGCATTCAACTTCATAATGTCAGTAGCATTAAACATCTATTATACTTTTATTTGTTTTCCTATATTTTCTCAACATAACCATCTTTTACACTATTATTCAAAGTCATATCTTTTTTTTATAGCGGTGTGTACCTGCAAAGATAATTATTGGTTTAGGTTAGGTTAGAACTGTGACCACAACGCACGAGCCGAGCGAGCGAAGCGAGCGTGCCGCGGCAGCGGCCGGCGAAGTGCCAGAACCGAATCGGTCCTATAATTATTGGTTTAGGTACGGTTAAAACTGCGGTAATTATGGTAATTATGTTTAGGGATAAAAGCGTTATGATAAAAAACAGTAGGAGTTTAAATATATTTACATTAATGATATTATTAATTACAATTTTCGGAAACATGAGTGTTATGAACATCGCCGATAGCACTACAAATAGTATGAATGAAAACTTTAGGATGAAAAATTTTAGGAAGAGTGATCATTCGGATTACAAATCATTAGGAAGAACAATTTCGGGTAAAGAACTTTAGGTGAGCCAATATGGACCCGACCCATACCTTTGTCTTCATAAGCATTTTGTAGAGCTTTCCATGCTTCAGCTGCCGTAGTTGCACTTCGCACATGCGTAATTGCAGATGATTCAAGGGTAAGACAAATTTTAGTTAGTGCCTTCTGATCGCTCCTCATCTTTGTGACATTGGAAACGTTCATCCCTGTTGGGTAGCCACTGACCGCTTCCCACAACTCCTCATGCATAAGGTAATTACGCATTTTAAACTTCCACGTGCTATACCCTTCTCTATTATGTAGGGTGAACATTGGAATTGAGGAACTACGCATACCTCGCTCATTTGTGTCTCCATTTGGGTTCGCCATCTCAGAAGAGTACTCGAAGAACTATTTTGTTTCGTACCCAAAAAAAAATCGCACAAATTTCACTTCAACAAATTATTACCTACACATTTTTTTTAATTAAACAAATACTTGAGCTACCATCGTGCTGATAACGATTTGTTGTAATTTTGTATTTGAGAAGAAAAAACGTGTTTCATCAGGTTTGTTATTTTTATTGAAGTATCAGGTAACCTAGTTACATAGAATAAAGAAGAATTTTGAATACAGTTAAAAGAACAGTATAAAGCCAGTATTATTACAACACAAATATTTTATTTATCTCGAATCCCTATAAACTATCATATACAGGGTTATTGGACAAACACCAAAACCTCTTAAGTGGTCATTGTACTCATCATTATGAACAAATTTTACTATGGAACCAAACCTGAGATCGCGAAAAAAATATCAGCTGTTCACTTTCCATTTATGTTCGTATAGCTCGTCAAAATGTAGGGAACAGCTGATTTATTTTTCGCGATGTCAGGTTTGGTCCCATGGTAAAAGTTGTTCATAATGATGAGTACAATGACCTCTTAAGAGGTTGTTGGTGTTTTTTCAATAACCCTCTATGACGAAACCATGAAGAGGTTTTTTTTCACGTAGTCTAGAGTTGTTTGACTGAAGCTCGTGGTTAAGACAGGAGCACGTGGCTAAGTAATAACAGCCGCATGGGCTGATCAATCAGGTTAAGTTAAGCTACGCTTGCCGCAGTCGGTCCATGGATGGGTGACCATCTTTACGTACCGGGACCCCTCCGTGCCTCGGAAAGCACGATAAGCCGTTGGTCCCCTGGGGGGGGCCCGCTGTCATTCTGGATGGGTCTTTGTCAGTCGTTACGGGTCGTCAGAAGCCCGACAGTCTGACAACAAGTCTTACCAAGGGGGATACCCAGTAAATACTGGTATTTAGCTGCATCTAGCTAGACTGTAAGCCGACTTCAACATTGTTGGGAAAAGGCTAGGGCAGATTGATTGATGCTGCTTAAATAGCTCCATTTTTTGATTTTATAAAAAGTTTTTTGAATAACTCTGACAAAGATCCTTCCAGAGCTACACTAGTTTGAATCCACTCTATTAATGGATATACTAATTCTGGATACACCGGTTTCGGTGTTACCCGTTATTTATTTACCCGTTATTCCGTATTTTGTCATGGCCGCGCCATTGAAACGGACACGTTTAGGAATATACTTCCTTCAGTGAAGAAAGACTTCCTTACAATTACTGTTAGTGGGACCACGAATTCAATTTGAGGAACCTTTTCGCAACTTCATTAAGGCCTTAGTCCTTTTAAAGATCCTCGAGTAATTTTTGACCCGATCAGTAGATTCACAGTCTGAGAACCTTTGCCTAACTTCGCTGGAACTACTTTACAGCTTTATTTCTCAAATCAACATAAAAATGTTGATTTGAGAAATAAAGCGGTAAAGTAGATAATATTCGAAGTCCGTGCATTTCCTCATTATATCATGAGTTCTGCATGTGAAGAGACAATTCTACGTGTTCCAAGAGATGCATGAGTACCTACCGATTGTCCAGAGATTACGTTCTAACAAAATGAATGCGTTTTTTTTTTAAATTTAACAGCAACATAATTCAGCCAAGGGACAAACGGCATAGACTCCCCAAAGGTGGACCGATAATCTGGTGAAAGTCGCGGGAAACCGCTGTATGCGCGAGGCATATCATTAAATATGATTAAAAGTAATTCGGATCGTAGCAAGAGGCGTTTTGTAGTTTCTGCCTACCCGCATGGGAAGAAGGCGTGAGTTGTATGTAAAAGTAATCTTAATTTTACGCGGACGAACTCGCGGGCAGTAGCTAGTATAAATTAATACTAATTCACGGGCATCCATGTGAAAATAGCAGTATAACAAGGGCATTGAATTCTCCAAATACACTAGGTTTGTTTCTAACAGGCGGGCTTTTAATTTCGTACGGGGCGCCATATGTCGGACAGCATACTGCTTTGAGAATAAAAAACAAAATTGAAAACGATGAACTTACAGACAGAACCAATAAGTAACTTACAGGTCACACCATTACACAATAACATAGGTACATTCTTTGAATTTCCAGTTACTCAGAAAATAATAAGGGAAAATAAAAAATAAAGTGGTCGGCGTCGTCTCTAGGAAGACAACAAAGAAAAGTCCCATAAATATTGGACTCGTTCCACTTTTGAGTGTTTATTTTTTTTAATCTAAATAAAAATTATAACAGTTAAATCTTAATAAAATCTGTAAAAACCTATCTTCCTAGTACGTACGAGTTTCTTTTATAAGTTGGGTGGGTAAATCGTTCCAGACGTCTAGTGCTGCCACGAATATTCGGCCTATTCGGCTACTTTTTTAATAATCTGTTTTCGGCCTAATGTTGCGTACTATTCGGATACCCAATATTAAATCATAAAATAAAAACGCCCATATTACTCAAAAATTTATTTACATTAATCACAATTGTTTACATTTAATTCTTAATAAACGCGTGTTAAAAAGATAAGTTGTAACTAAAAACTACCTACTTCTAAAAATAGCCTCTAAATATAAACTAATGCCGGAAGACAATAAATAAATCTTACCGACTTCTGTCGGGCTTTTTTTTTTGTGGATGGGTAATGATCAAAGGACGTCCCGCTCTCGGTGGAGCGGAAGGGAGTGTCAGACTCTTACTGACTAAAACCCACCCTCGGTAACCCTTTCGGACCATCCCGCTATCAGGCTTGAATACTATTTTGCGTTCGCTGACCACGGGTAGTTCCCAGTTCCCACTAGTTAACACTATTAACGACTGGGAATGTTTTGACGCGACTTACTAACAGTGTTTAAGAACGCGGCATTTTTTTCCAATCGTTTACTTTACAAAGCACTTTTTCTTTAACCTATCTGACTCTTGAACTAGACGCGGAACGAGGGGTGAACGCTTGGGAAAAAAATGTCGCGTTCTTCAGCACTTAACGAGCGGGAACTACCGAAAAAATGTCGCGTTCTTCAACACTGTCAACGAGTGGAACAAAACATTCCCAGTCATTAATAGTGTTAACGACGGGGTATTAACGAGCGGGAACTACCCCTGACCACCACTTGTGGGTAGTGGTAGGATAGGCCGCCCGATCAAGGCGAATAGTTTTAAAATAATGCATGTTGTGACAAGGTCTACCCGCACATGAAACAAATATACCTGCGGCGTTGCTACCACACGCATCGCGTCAGACAGATCTTAACCTGTTCCTGCCTGTCCTCCCTGTTCCTCGTGAAATCTAAATATATTTTGCCGAACATTCGCCGAATAATTGGCACTACGGCCGAGAGCGTGACCGAATATTCGGTATTCAAATTTCGACAAAATTACTATTCGTGGCATCCCTATTCGAGACACAGTGGCGCGCCCTTCAAGTCACAATGGCGCCCGCATCCTAGCGCAAGGACTACTAATTGGACGGGGAGAAGTAATTATGGACGGTAACTCTGGTTAAGGTCAAGAGTAGAGTCATTATCGCTTTTAGTTAATTTTGCTGCTGTTCCAGTCTGCCCGGGTATCTTTATAGAAAGCGACTACGCCGAACATTGCAAGTTCAGACGAACCCGTGACCAAACGTCGTCGGCCGAACTTGTAACTGCCGCGTTAATTTTTTTCGGTGACCCTGAACTTGTCATTGCCATGCTCGTTTGTGTTTCGTCGTTTGCCCGATAATAAAATCTGCGCGTCTCTGACGTCTGTTGTGATATGTGACTAGCCAATACTAGATGCGATCGTACTGCCAACGCGCGACCATCGTGTTTATGTCGCCGCCAACTAGCATAATCAGACATTCAGTTAACTGCCTAGCCTTTTAACTAAACGGCGCCATTCAACTGGGGCGGCCTGAATGATATTCAGCCAATGCGTCTAATACAACATTTAATGAACTGGCTGGCTGATGCTTAGGCCATTAATATAATAGGGTGAAAATGTGAGGCGAAAAAATCATTTTGACAAGTTACTGTTATTTTAACATTAGAGAGGTTATTATGATCAGTTGAAAAAAAAAACGAGCATGCAATTTATTTTTCGAGTAGGTAATAAAAATAATATTTATCGGTTATTTAATCCTACAATGTCAGTACAAAAAATACTCAAGTAGGTAAAATACTTAAGTAGGGAATTAGGTAAATAGTTCGGCAGTTCATAGGTTAGGTTGGAACTGTGAACGCACGAGCCGAATAAGTCGCATTAACTAAGCCAGGCCACCTCCACCAAATGGGTTAGGTTAGAACTGTGACCAAAAGCGTGTGAGCCGAGCGAGCGCAGCGATATGCCGGGGCAGATGCCGGCGAGCGCTACTTCCGAGTTAGATTTGCCACTAACTAATTCCGATTTGTTAACTTTCCACACGTAACTGCCCCAAAGACATTTTACTTTTTTTTTACGTGGATAAATGCTCATGCATTCTGCACTACCACGGTGAGATAGTGCAGTTATGTGGGACTCTAACCTACTAAAACTCCACTGTGTCCTCCTCTGCCGCTTACGGCGGGAACACGGGCACGCGTTAGCACTCATCCGTGAACCCGCCGCTACTGTCCGTTACCGGATCCTCCTCTGGGGAGTTTTCCCCACTACCGGCGCACCAGAACACATAGCACGCCGTGACCACCCCAGGGACGATACCAGCACATGGGCGCCAGACGAGCCCGTGTCTAGGCACCCTTGATCCCCCTGCGACGGTTCAGGTCACAGGCCCCGCCGCCTGCCAATTTTCGGCCGCAGAGGATAGGGAGAGTGGCCATCGTCATACCAACACTCCTCCTCCCCTGCGGCCCCACCGCATCCGCCATCAGACGGTGGCGACCCCGTCAAGGCCGCGGAAGGTAGGGAGAGCGGCGCACCGCAATACTCTCGCTCGCAATACTGCTCTCCCGCCGCCCGCCGCGGTCTCCAACCCTCAGCCAAGATGCCACCCATACGACATTCGCGGCCCGCCTCAGTTGCGATGTCGCCCAAGCGGCACCGCAACCTACTTGTTGGCCGCTACGTCGTCGGCTTACCAGCAAAAGCCCTGACGAGCGGCCCCTCCTCGGGTTCCTCTTCGCTTCACCGTGGGTGACCAAGCCACGGCTACTGAGCCCCCCCCCCCTCGACAATGCGGGAACCCACCGGCCCCCTCCGGTGCTTGCCGGTGCAATTTTACTGCAAAATATTAATTTACTTACGCATTTAAATATTTGTTATGACTAATTTTTATTTAGTTTACTGCTCAGTTTTTTTCTGCCGAATTTGTTAATAAACATGCATTTTGTCATTTATATATTTTCCAAAACTACAATTAACAACCTGCCCCTTTAATTCAATCACAAATCAATCAATAGCCAATATAAATGTCTGGGCTATACAAGTAGTTAAACGTCCGGGATCCAAGTCATTTGCTTAGCTATTTGATTGAATGGCTGAATATCATTCAGGCCGCTAGTTGTGACGGCGCCGTTTAGTTAAAAGGCTAGGCAGTTAACTGAATGGCTGATTAAGCTAGTTGGCTGCGACATTTACATTGTTTGGTGACCCTGAACGCGTCGTCGCGACGGCAGAGGGCACCGTCCTGTTATTCGAACTAATGAGTGACGTAGGTACATATGATCGTGTATTCGCGCGACCAGTGGTGGTTAGGACGCGGTCTATGAGGACTGACCTAATTACAAAGAGATCGTCGAGCGAGCACGCGGCCGACGCGGTCGTTTGTATGAATTATGACGTACAAACGCGACTTGTTTGATCACGCGAGACGCGAGTATGTCTTATTCATAAAAGAAGGCAACGGTCACGTACTCGCCCGACGTACGCCTTTGGTTAGGACGCGGCCACACGATTTTTGTCATCGTCGCGCGGAAGCGAATTCGCGTGACGATGGCTTTCTATTCCGACAGCGCCTCCTGTTGAGAGCATGCGAGCGGCGAGACATGTTTGTTAAACGATAAATAATTACTATTGGTCACGAATTCGTGAATTAAGGCTGAACTTTTTGAACTGACTATTTTTATCTATACTACTAATAATAAATCTGAAGAGTTTCTTTGTGTGTTTGAACCTGCTAATCTCTGGAACTACCAGTCCGATTTAGAAAAAACTTTTTACATATAGGCTATAACGTCACGCTACGACCCTTAGGAGCTGAGCAAAAAGAAAAAGACAGAAGTAATGCTAAGCGAAAACCAAGTAAAAGTGCGGGAGGGGTACGGGGAAACAAGAAATTTCACGCGGACGAAGCTGCGGTCAGAAGCTAGTTTGTAATGTATACAAGCGACCTGTCCCTGCTTCGCAAAGTTTTTACGACTTGAAAAAACATCAAGATTTCATTATACCTATTATGTAACTTTAATACAAGGTGTCCAGTGGCAGATTTCAAAGTTTGAACAAACGTAAAGGTGCTCGTAAACGGGCTAGTTTTTTGACAATTTCTTGCTGCAATAGTATAGCCGCCAAGTTGCCGATTATATCTCTCAACACAGTGCAACAATTGCTGCAATATTGCTGTGTAGCCCGGATATATTGCCAAGATATTGCATAATAGTCGCAAGAATTTAATGTCTAGCCGGCTATATTGCAAATGATTTACCCCGCTTTGACTTCACTGCAATATTGCCGTATATCGTCCTTGCTTTGCTGTATAGGTGCATCTCTTTCCCTCGCTAGCCTCCCCTCGCCTCGTCCTGTAGCTACCGCTGCTGTCTTCTCGCACGCGCACCTAACCTATTCAATTCACCACGTGTTCTGCGATTAGTGAAGTTGTTTTGTATCCGTCCGTTGTTGTTTATTCTGTTCGTCATGGCCGAGTGGTCAAACGAAAAGATTTTGAACTTTATTAATGAAATCCATGTACGTCCTGAATTATGGGATGTAGAAGCTAGTGTGTATAAAGATCGTAACCTTAAGAAGGATGCTTGGGCCGTAATTGCCGCGAAGTTTAATGTAACAACCGAAGAGGCATACAAAAAATTATTTTGTCCTGCGAGATCTAGCCGCAATACGCCGCGCGTGTACGAACAAAATCTCTCATCAATCCAGTTGCCGAATGTTGCTGGGCTACTCTCGGCAATGTATTGCAAAATGAAATTGCAGCAAGGGTACCATTGCAAATATACTGAGATATATTGGTCAATAAAAATTGCCAGCAAGATGCAATTTCTGTAGCCCGTTTACAGGCACCTTTAGAGTGGCGCGGGGGGCGTCGTTGAAAGCGTCAGCTCTGCGGATTTTTTAGAGCAGTGGTGTGCAGTGCATCGCGCTTTTGCCATCTAGGCGTACATTTGAAATAGATTTCGCTTACTGAAACACGTCGTCGATTGCGTGATGGACCATCGATCAACCTTATTCAGTCTTGGATAGCTAAGTTCAGAGCTACAGGATCAACATTAAACAGCCGCAGACAAGGACCTATACTAGCGGTAGCCACGGACGAAAATGTTGAACGTGTTATTTAATTAAAACGTGTTATTTAATTTCTGTGACTGTAAATCCCCGTTTATCACTTCGTGCACGTTCATCGATATTGGGAATTACGAAATCAACCTTATAGTTTATAATGCGAAAAAAAAAATCAAGTTACATCCGTATAAAAATCAAATCGTTTAAGATTTACACGATTCAGTCGCTCTGTAAACGCGTTTTTGAAAACATGCGTGCTAGATTTGAAAAGTATGCTAGGCTCGATGATCTCCCTTTGGAGAAAGTGGGTTTCAAAAAATAAAATACGCATTTATTGTTTTTAAATAACAATATTTTTTTTTTGTAAGTATTAGGGGTTTAGTTTTTTTTAATTATTCAAACTTTGAATTCTGCCACTGGACACCCTGTATTACATTATGTATTTTATACATAGACCTTCCAGAATAAATTCTCTAAATGTTTGTAAAAACCACATCAAAATCAGTTGCGAAGTTTAAAAGTACATTGCGATCACATAGATACACAAAAAGATACTTTAACTAATATACATCCCATGCCTATTACGGCTACGGTGACTGTTCTTGTTGATTACGGGTGTGTACTCTGATGTGGCTAATGTAACCTATCTTGGCTGTAAAGCTACGTGCACAGTGCGGACACGTTAGAATGCCATTGTGGTAATTATATTGTATGTTGGAGGGTGGTTTACTCTTGAGGTGCTCTCGCCTGCTGTCGAGATCTCTCCTCCGCTGGTTATAAGTCATAATCATTTTGTCAAACGCAAACGCCTCCAAATAGGTCTATCCTTCGCCAAGTCCTCCCAACGAGGCGGATCTATATTGCATCTCTTCATATGTCTTCATATGGCCGCCCTGTTTCCACTTTGCTATCCCTGAGTTCAGAAAAGAAGATGCGCTTAGCTATCCTCTCGTCATCCTCACAACATGTCTAGACCAGCGACTGACGACGCATCAGATAGACCTCAATTCCGCAGACATTAGTCCTTCGCAGGACATTCGTGTTTTTAACACGGTCGGACCATTTGATCTTTAAGATATCGCGGAGGCACTTAAGTTGGAATCGGTCTAATGCGCGTATGTGTCTCCTGTCGTGGAGTACAGGACGTTTGGCAAGACGATGGCCATGTACACGTTGACCTTCGTTTGTAGTTTGGGGTCACGCGAGCGGAATACCTTCTCCCGTAGTCTGGCAAACACTGCTGAAGCAGCACGAATTCAGCAGTTAGTTTCCGGGTCCAGGTCACCTTTACTTGTTAAGGTACTACCCAGGTATTTGAATCTGTCCACCTGCTTGAGGACGGCACCTTCGAGCCGTATATCAAGTGGACCATGGTTAACTGTGTCTAAGGTCCGGCGTGTCTAAATTTGCCAAAGATTAAACAACAATGGCCGCTCGAAATTGAATAAAATCGATATACCTACAAGAACATTTGTTTGTTTTCGTCTAGTTAGCTTGTAGGATTTCCGAGCTAACTAGACGAAAACAAACATTAGGTACTTAAAATAAATGTATATCGATTTTATTCAATTTTGAGCAGCCGTTGTTGGTTACCTACACCTTTGGCAAATTTAGAAACGCTGGACCTTAATGCCATGACTTCAGTCTTCGAAATGCTAATTTTTACCCGAATATACGACATGACTTATCAAGTCTTTCCATCAACTCTTGCAGGTCTTCTGGAGATTATAAATCGAGCCACCGAGCAATTCTATGTGAGGTATAAAAGCCTAAGACGTCAAAATAATGATGAGTCAAAGGCAAGTTTTGAAGCCAACATACTGGCCATTATTTTGGTGTGGTCATTGTTCCGAATTTCAATTCAAGGCCATTTAAAAAGCTATAGACTTCTATATAAAAAAGTGGAGAGTGGCTCGATTTAGGAGCCTGGGAGTGTATCTAAGTATAGTATCTGTCTGTAGGTACCTACCCGAAAAATTTGTGAATGACATTACTACTAACAGACTTTGTTTAAAGCCGTATACGCATTAGTCATACGCGTGTGTCCGTCTGGGCATGATGCATGACGCAAAGTTATAGTATGCAGTTTTGCAGGGCAGCAAACTATCATTGAATTGATTTTGTCAACGATGGTACTTGCTAATTTCTGGAGACAGAATATTGTAGCAAGTGAATAAGAGTTCCTTAAAATAAACACCCAGGAAGAACTGCCGGTTTATTCTGTAAAAACCTCACCGTGATAACATGGTGAAATGAGCTTGAAGTGAGCTGTCATTTCACCCTATGTGCTAGGGACAATACTATTGACATCTCACTTCAAGTCCATCTAGTTTTCACGGTGAGATTTTTACAGAATAGAATGGTAGAAATGACACAGTTCTGTAACATAAACTGTCTCTGATTGTGTTTTTATCAACGACATTCGACCCGCTTTTAATATGTGGGTAGAATGTTGCTCGCCAGTGACGCGCATAATAACTACGGGCAGATTGTTAGCACAATTTGCTTTGCGTTGAAATTAAGCTGATTACCTACCGCTCAACAGCTTCAAAGTCAAGTGTTACCTGGTAAATTGATGCAAAATACCACTCTCGTTAATATTATTGAGTTCATCAAACGCTGTATATATTGGTAGATAAGTTTAAGGCCCGCTTTCACCACAAATCACTAAATGCATTTAGCGCTAAGCGAATTTATGAGTAAAACAACGTTCCGTTTCCATCAATCGTTTGATGATAACAGAGATAGAATGATGTTTAAATTATGTTTAGAGTTAAACGCATTTAGTGAGTTTTGGTGCAAGCGGGCCATTTATATTATTGTCGTATGGGTAAAGGTACGATTTCGGATCGAAAATTGCAGACTAAAAACTGCAGCGCCACTGTCGCTTGCGGTTATTTATTGTCAACGACAACGCTACTTCCGTCGTCTTCGGAAATGTACCTGTACGTTGATTTTACTGATGCTCGCATTCATTTTAACCCCGACACGCGATGTCTGGAGATGGGTGTTAAGCTTTGTCGTTTTGTCTGTGTGAGTGTCTGTTTGTGGCAGCTTAGCTCCCAAACGAATAGTCCTATCAATGCAGTTCTTACAATTCCGTAGCTAAAAGGCAAAAACGGAATCCTTATAATTTCATCCTGTTGGTCCGTCCGTCCTTCCGAATGTCATACAGCCAATTTAGGCAGAGACTTAGCACTACATCGATGAAATTTGAAAGGAAGATGTATACAGGGTGTGTCGTAAATAGTGGTCCACCGTTAAGGATTCGATATACTCGTACCAGATAATTTAGTATAACATATTATAATTGTAACCATTTTAGTAGTAATTTTTTTTTACAAAATCGCTCCTGAATTTGCATGAGTACGCAAAAAATTAGGGTTCAAATAGAGAAGAGCTAACTTTTTCTTCAAAAGCTCTAAATTTACTTAAATTCCTATAATTTTACACGATAGCTCTAGTATTCAACAGTAATTAACAGAAATCAAAATGAAAACAAGTTTTTGTTGAAACTACAACCAAATTTTTAACAAAAGGTTGAAATTTCGTAAATAGAAAACAAAAAAAAAAATATATATATTTTCGGAACCCTTGGGTAAAAATGGTTCGTGGTAACAACGCTGAAACAGTCGCGAAACTCGTGTATTACGAATGGATTGATTATATGAATGGACCGAGGCAGACAGTCCGAGTCATCATTGTTCAACTCGTTGATGAAGATTTTAGGTATCACTCGTATACCAACCACAGCATTCCGCCCGCAAGCGAATGGACAAGTCGAACCGTGGCATTCGGTCATTGAAAGCTGCATTGATGAGAGTGGCCTCCACACGGTGGATCTCCTAGTTTGAAGTTATTCACGGTTCTGCTTGGACTTCGTACCGGTCTGCGTGAAGATACTATCGTGAACCCGGCCTTTAGGTACCTACGACATACGGAACTACTCTATGGATGAATGTTGACATTACGACCGCATGTGGCAGCCACCGCTCTACTAGGAAACCGTAGCTATATGGGGAGTGATTGTCGCGTTCCGTTACAGTTTATATTAATATGCTTTAAGTACGTTTTTATGAATATGTTTTGACATCTTGTTTAAAAATAAATGAATCGATTTTTCCCTTCTGTCACGCTGTTGATTATTTTCCGAGTCCAATTTTCTAAGCTGATTACTAGTTAAAATGACTGTAACTTAATGCAGTCGGCCAAAAATATTATTTTATTACTAGCTTCTGCCGGCGACTTCGAATTTCTCGTTCCACCCCGTCGCACCGCATCGCCTGCCCGCGCTATCACCTACTCCGTTTTCACTCAGCTTTGTTTCTGACTTTTTTGTTTCTGCTCGTCTTCTAATGGTTCTAGCGTTATGTTAATTATCCTATAGCTTTCCTCAAGAACGGGGTTATTAAATGCAAAAAAAAAAAACAAATCGGACTGGTAGTTCCAGACATTAACGCGTTCAAACTCTTCAGCTTTATTGTTAGTATATAATAAATAATATTTTTTTTAAATGATGTATTATAAAAATACACACATCAAAAGTGTCTAGGGATCAACATTATATTTTTGCAATAACTTTTCTCCTGATTGATATTAATTAAAATTTTCTTTAAGGATTCATCAAATAAAGTGTTTTCGTTTGTCACAGTAACGATAAACCAAGTCACCTTTGCATTAATAAAGAAATTTGCCATTTTCCTAATAAAGGGATTTTTGACATTTGAACCACTAACACAAAAGTTCGAAAAAAAGACTGAAATAACAGTTTTCTTTAAAATTTTATTGGGTAACTTAAACAATTAATAATCCGTGTTTCTACCGCGAACACTAACAACACAAGAACATCGGTTTGGCATACTCAAAATGAGTTCATCCAAATCACGCTGTGGAATGGCAGCCCATGTTCGTTGCAACAACAAAAAAAGGTCTTCTTGCGACTGGATACCCTCCATATTCGGCAGAGCTCTTCTCTGTAGCATATCCCATGCATGCTCAATCGGGTTCAAGTCTGGCGACTGAGCAGGCCAGGGCAGGACATTGATGTTAGCTGCGGCGAGAGTCTGTCTTACAACTCTTGCGGTGTGCGGTCGTGCATTATCATGCATTAACTGAAATAAGGGACCGATTTGCACTTGTAGAGGAACGATGACGTCTGATACAATCGTCTCAGCATAAATTTGAGCGTTGAGGTTGCCTCTGATCCAAATCAACTCAGTTCTTCCGCCGATCCAAATACCCGCCCATACCATGATGGTTCCACCACTATAAGGATGGACTTCCTGGCAGGATTTTAATCGCTGTTGGCGTCCAGGGGTTCTCCAGTGTCGTATACGTCTTGTATCCGGTCTCATACTAAAACGAGACTCATCAGAAAAGCACACGAAACGCCATTGTTCTTCTGCCCAATTTCTGTGTTCAAGAGCCCATTGATATCGAATCCTACGATTGTGCATTGCTATAGGTGGTACCCGTAGCGGTCTTCGGGAATGAAGGTTCACTTCATGCAAGCGGTTTCTGACTGTTTGGTCGCTAATTAAGTTCCCTGAAGAGTGATGAAGCCTCACGGCTAACATCATGGCGGTTATTGTTGGAGCTCTTCGAGTTAAGATTTGAATGTATCGGTCTTGTCTCCGTGTGGTGCAGCGATACCGTCCTCCATGGCGCTCAGCCACGGTACCAGTGCTTCGGTAACGTGTCCAAAGTCGACTGATAACACTCTGACTTGTATTCAGAGCTAAAGCCACAGTACGTTGCCGGGAACCAGCTTCTATCATTCCCACGGCTCTGAGCATTTCTTCCCTGCTTAAATGACGTCGCCGCTCCATAATAACGTTGGTTTTAATCAGTAGTAGGGAAACAGTAGCACTAATAATGTCTTCAATGCGTTGTATGTTTTTATAGGGAAAATATTGACAGCTGATTTTCATCTTTTACTCGAATTTGATTCACAGTTCCTGATTCAAATTATGAAATGCACCAAAAAGGATCCATATAAATTTATAAAATCATAAATTTATTACAAAGCCACATCTCAATCTCAAGAAATCCGCATAAAAATGCTTGATCCCTAGACACTTTTGATGTGTGTAAGTTATATAACACACAAACACATAGTACTCGTATAGCAAAATTATTGTGACGGTCAAATTGCTACAGTTTTTTCGGTCTAGCTCTTATTCGCCAAGTGTGCAAAGATAATGTGTTCCAGGCGCGCCTCAAAGAGATGTCAGCATAAGGGAAGGGGCGAAGCCTGCCGGGGTAGCGGGATTGTCCGAAAGGGTTACCGCGGCCCCGGAACATAAAGAGCTAAGGAAGGAACACGAGTGGGTTTTAGTTAGTAAGAGTCTGACACTCCCTTCCGCTCCACCCAGAGCGGGAGGGGTCATTTGATGATTTCCCATCCATAAAAAAAAAGGGTGCAGAGTATAACGAGCGATTAGTAACTTCGTTCCAATAAATCAAATCATATATCTTTGTTGTTTTATTATGTTTAGATATCGAAAGCCATCACGTCAGTTGAGTTTCGCTTGCTAATTTAATTTGACCCTGGGCATCCAGAGTACTCGTCCTCTGTTCTCTGTTGAACATGAACTATTTCTTAGTTCATGTTCAACTAACAAATCGAAGTTAAAACAAATATACGAACGGTATCGTATGACTAAATGTACCCACGGCTTCGGCATGAGAAAAGAATAGCACCCATGTCTTTGGAGGAAGAGTATTGGAAAACAAAAATAATGAATATAGAACAAAAATGTAGTTGTATTACGTATCAAAATAAATTATTTTGATGGGCACATATGGGACACACACATAGTACACCCGGACACACAACAATAATCACTATATCTGTGATGAACTTCTTCACAAACTCATTCTTCTTTCATTCAAACCTGAGCACTCACTGAGCCACCTCATTGAGCTTTCTCTATGAATCTTTTCATATTGTGTACTCGGAATAAAGAATATGTAATAGGTAATCATTCTCGCAACGGATTTAAACGAGCTTTGTTGGTCTTCCTTCTTCTACTTCCCTCCAGCGTTTCAATAGTACATTACTGCAGCGGCCAGCAACAACAATAATTTTTCCCGCGTTAAAGTGTTCAATTTTGTTTTTTTTTTGTTTTTCAATAAACAGCTTTCTATTTGCAAGCCAGTTCGAAATTTAAATAAAACTTTTGATAAGTTACCTCCTTGGTTGCCATGTTTCGGAGTAAAAGATCGTTCCATTTTTAAATTACACGCCAGATATGGGTTTACTATGTAATTTATTTGGCCGCAAAACACGAAAGATATGGATTTTCATACAACTTTTGCCGGCCGCTGCTCAAATGTATTTGGCCAGTACTGCAATTTCGATTTATCTCGAAGAACGTTGTCAAAATAATGCTCAAATGTCCAAGCATGTTTGAGAAAAATTATTAACTCTTCTACGTCGTTTTGGAAATCCAGTAAAAGATTGTCGTAATCCATATTTACGCAATACTCGATATTATGAACAAAATAAACTAGAAGCACAATGATCCTATTGAATCGATCAGCTGATTCAAATTAAATCCGCCATCTTGCCTCTTAGCATCCTCTTAACAGTGCTCCGGTGGTGTTTAATTTTGACAGCTACTAATCAATTTCTTAGCAACCTCTTAGCGCTAAATAGCGTTTATGAATAAGAATTTTGCTAATCAGTTGCTTAGAAATTGATTAAAATTTAAGAGGCGTTTATAGATAAGACTGTTTGACGTCAGCAGGCGCTAGAACAGCCAACTGCGATCCCAATTAGTACGTCAACCGTGGTGATTTAATCAATTTCCTCCTCGGCTCATATTAGGTAGTATCGAGGCCCGTGTTTAACAGTCGATGTTCATTGGCTGGTATCGCATATCACAACCACAGCAATCGTTCAAGACTCTTTTCCAAATAAATCCATACATATAAATGTACTAATATATGCCTATTGTTATAATTAATTATTTAAGCGATTTTAATATGTTCTAATTGTAAAAAAGATATCGCGAAATCAAAGGTTAAAAAGTTTGTTAATATTTTTTTACGAATTGTAAATAAAGAAGTGAAATTGAAAATATCAAGGCGTTAATAAAACATGAGCGGTGGCGTAGAGCCATATCGTGCCAACGCGACGTCAAGATAGAGCGTTTAGAGCGTTTGTCGCTCAATAAGGCTCCCAGTGAGGATCTGAGCGTAGTCGTAGCGAGCGGAAGGAGGCGGCCGGGCCGCGGTCGATAGACGCCGGGGCGCAGGCGCGGGATCTTGCCGCCGGAGGGGCTACAAGAACACGCCAGTCCGCCGGCAAGCTGATACGCGGCTGCCGGCAGCCAGCGTCCGCAAGGGCGCACGCGGACGCGCAAAACATGCATACGAGCCGTCCGCGCGGCGTGCACAGCATCGCGCTTGTGCTGGCTCTCGCGATCGCCTGGTTGCCTCATGCAGACCACGCCGCGTGAGTATCACCAGTTCTGTCGCCAGGTTCCAGCCGTGACCATCGATCTTATCGCGTGACGACGACGCTCAGGCCCGCGCGCAGCCCGCACGCACTTGAGAAGCCATAGCGTGCGTGTAAATCTCTCAAAGCCGAGAGTTCACATTGCTCGACGCGCGTCTGATTTGTTTATAACACGACCTCGATGCTAATCCCTCGCAAATAAGCTAATAAGAAAAAGGGTTGGGGCTCAAGGCTTCCCGAGCTTAGTTGCTCGCTTATTAAAATAATCCGGCGAAAAAAAAACAACACCTTTCAAAGCTCACCTTAATCTATTTGAAGTTTATTTCTTACACAAACGTATTCATTTATTTACAAAGTAAATCATGTTGCGATTTTAATTTTGAACTTTACATTATAATCTAAATGCTTACGTAATTTACATGTACAGCGTTTGTTTGGAACTCATGGGCACAATATCGATGAAATAGAGACCGCCATTAGGCCCACAGGGAACGATTTTTCGTCGTAACACTGATTTATCTTATCTTGTCGTTCGTCTAAAATTGTATCGTAGGCGAGAGGTGCTATACCGTGCTGAACCGCTATATTATCTGTCTAATAAATGAAAACTTATTGAGCAAGGAAAAGACAGAGAGCGAAATCTTAAGCAGTGAGACAGACAGATGTGAACTTTTGTGTATACGAAATGATAAAATCCAGTCATAAATACCTAAATACAGAATTACAAACAAGTTTAATTAATTGTGTCTAGCATGGTGTACCAGGACCCGACATTTTTGTTATTGAAAATATTTGTAAAAATAAACCTGAATAAGAATGATAAAAACTCGCACTCTTCTAATTTGTGGGAAGAAAGTATATTAAGAAACCACGATGATCTTTTTCAAGGCAGACATTTTCACCCTAACAATACAAAGATAAAGTGTACCAGACTGTATTAACTAATAAATGTATTTACTATGTATTTTCTTTAATAATAAAAATAAATACGGTGAAAGATGTAGGAATACCTACAGAATCAGCACTAGGATCCAGAAAAGTGACATAAGCATGGTTACTTTTCTTATACTCGTTTCTACTGAACATCACAACAATTTTTTTATATATATTTATAGGTAGTTCATTGCTTTAACATGATAAATGCGGCTTATTAATTTCACATATGTACAGACGCCAGCACATCAAGCTACTATAATCTGTCAAATTTCTTTAATATATTTTCAACTTTATCACTAAAGTATAAGGTTCAAAGTTGATCGGGAAAATTTGACCTGTACCTACATAGAATAATACATTGAAGTTGAGTTGCCTATTTGCTGCTTGTATGCATTTCATCGCATCGGTAAAATATTATGTACTTACTAATTTCATCTACTTTTCTCGGACGTTTCGGTTTTGCTTAGTAACCTTGATTTACATGTTGATATTTACCTTCGCTTACACGATAAACTTTCGCTCTTCGTTAAATAAAAGTGAACGTGGCACTACTCGTGCTATAACTTCATTGAGCTCATATTTTGGACAAAGTTCTCTCTGTAGAATCAAACGACGATCAAGGAAAACAAACAAATCGTAGGGTAGATCGTTTGATATAAACAATCCAACCTGCGTTTGATAAGAAAACGAAACCAGAGCATAAAATATATTAAAATGTCTTTCCACTTAATAGCGAGCTTTCACTATCGTTAGATGAAAGTGAAAGCGAACAGGAATAAATAGAGGTCAGAAGGCGCTTTGACTTGAGTATTCCTACCAAGAATAGTTTTTTTCTGTATATTATTGACTTTTATATCTACTAACTACTTCCACCTAATTCTAAACATAATGTTTACAACATAGAATTGAACGATAAAAAGATGTTTTGCTGTTTTTTAATCATGTTTGTTGGGATTTTTATGAGGTCCATAATTAGCAAGGGACAGGGCTTGTGGCTAAGTAATATTAGCCGCACGGGTCGATTAATCAGGTTAAGCTACGCTTGCCGCGGTTGGTCCGTGGATGGGTGACCATCTTTACATACCAAGACCCCTCCTTGCCTCGGAAAGCACGTTAAGCCGTTGGTCCCGGCTGTCATTCGTGGATCTTTGACAGTCGTTACGGGTAGTCAGAAACCAGAAAGTCTCACAACCAGTCTTACCAAGGGGTAGGTATAGTATTACCCAGTAACTGGGTTGTGGAGGTCAGATTGGCAGTCGCTCCATGTAAAATACTGGTATTCAGCTGCATCCGGTTAGACTGGAAGCCGATCCCAACATAGTTGGAAAAAGGCTAGGCAGATGATGACTTAGCAAGGGACGTTTCCGGGTTGATACAACGTTGACATTCAACCAAAACTTCCAAAATATTTAGTGACATTTTTCGTCGTGCATGTTAGCTTCCAGAAGTTATTATGATAATTATGACGTTCATTGAGTAGCTCTATTTGGAATATTAATAATATTACCCACACACACATGTACACTAAGTAGGTATTGAGATAAATAGTGGCAAAGTACGTAGGTAGATGATTATTCAAAATAATTGTTGAATGTTTAGAACATTTTCCAATGTTGAAAACGTTGTTAAAGTATCAGCTACCAAGTGTAATAGATTATAAAGACCAATTAATTTTTTAGAGAAAAATTATATATTTAATGACGAATTCAGGCACTTTTTTAGTTACAATTCAATAAAGTTATTCAAACAATATTTGTTGGAAAAAATTATGACAGAAAAAGCTGAAACCTTCTAATTATAGATGAATGTGTTACGTATTTCCCTTTAGCCTTTAGGGAGTTATTGCTTAATTTTAACTAAACAGTGTTTTTGTTTACACTTTTATCAGATTTTTTTTGTAATAGGCCATATTTATAATTATGCGTTTATAGTAAGTGGAGAGATGTTGAGCATCTCTCTATTAGTATTTAAAATCAGGTGCATTTTTAAAATGATACACTAAATCATATTAGAATAATCAAATCAGATATTGCAAAGATGTGTATTTTTGTCTATCCAGTAGGAACACTCCTGTTTTAGGACAAAAAGTATCCTCAACATTGCTCTCGGCGTATAATAACCTGTCACTATGCCCAGTTATATGTATAACCTATTTAGTGCTTTTAAATAAATTAACTATAAAAAATATCTAATATGTTCGAGTATTGTTGACAGGTACCTACACTTCCATGGTGGCCAAGTGGTAACGCCCGTGACTTACGAGTTGTAGGTCGTAGGTTCGAATCCAGACAGGCGCTTTACTTTGTGTAAATTATTTTATCACCGCTGCTCTCAAAACGGTGAAGGAAAACATCGTGAGGAAACCGCCATGTCCTAGAACCAAAAATCCGAAGACATGTGACATCTGCCAACCCGCACTGGGCCCGCGTGGTGGATTACGGCCCACTACCTCTCACTGAGAGGAGGCCTGTGTCCCAGCAGTGGAAACATTATAGGCTGATTATGTGTACACTTCCGCAAAACAAAAAACGATAGTACAACAATATACGAGTATTATCATGCCTGAATTCCACGGGCAGAGGTGTATAGTGCATAGAGCACAAATCCAGAATAAATAATAAATGTAAAATAAATGAACACCAAACTTTCACTATTATGAACCGTATCGCAGTTTAAGTGATAAAGTCTACTGTTTTATTATAACACACTGCAACTACATTTGGATATTATTTGGTCAAATCCGAACCTTATTGCATCTACACACTTATTATTTTTATTAGAATCTTCTTTGTGCCTGTCGGCCCGATGATATATACGAGAATACCTTGACTAGACTTGGGCTTAGAATAGCTGGCATTGACATTGCGGCAGACTGATTCGTATCAATATTTGATGCCTCGACACTGAACCACCAAAGGCCATATAATTTAGTAACTGTTAGCTTTTCTTAACAGTGTTGGGGTTTACATTATAACACAATTTCTGTTCCCTTACTTCCCAAAACGTGGCAATTACTGAAGTCTTATTTCGTATAGAGAGTGAGTTTTTAAGATAGCACTTCAGGTCCGAGAAATGAATTAGATTATTAAAAGTGGTCAAAAGAGACACAAACTCGATTCTGGTGGCTTCTCAAGGAACTTGAAGATTACCAAACTTACCTTTATCATACACAATTAAGTAGCTTAAAATTCTATAGCAGAACAAAAAGTTAGTCAGAACACTTAAGCGTAAGATCTGTAGACAAAGAAAGATCACTTAACAAAAGTTAGTGTGGCACTTCGATTACAAGCCATGTCTGCGGCCGCGCGCTCGCCGCACCGACAACTTTTTCAATGTTGGCTTCTGAACTTCACTCGAGACTGTAGAAATAAACTAGTGAAAAATAAGTTCCTGCATTGTGAAGGAAACTTATTACGGAACTAATTAAGTGTAGTTAGGTGTGAGCTAAAATGCACCACTAACTGAATAGCGTGTAAAATGTTTAATTTGGATGATGCAAACGGTTGGTAGGCAACTTAGGTGTGATTAAATTACCTATTTTGTTGCGACTGACATTTAGAGTAGGTAGTACTTATTGTTTAAATACCTACACAATATTTCTTTTTACCCAACTGCGCAACTGCAAAAATAGGTTTAGGTTTTTCTCGCGTCTCTTTGTATGTGTCTGTGTATTGTAGCGCAAGTCGCTTCGTGAGATAAAAATACTGTAACAGTCGTAGTACAGTAATTCGCAAGGCTAGCAAGGCTTTTTAATTTTTTCATTCATTTAGAAGAAGCCTAGAGAGCGAGATTATCACTCCGCAGCCGCACGCTCTCCTGTGCGCTGGAAGCGCGAAGCCGCAAACGACCGTGAGGCACCGCGGATGCCCTGAGCTCGTTCTACTTGCACTCATGTACTGCGTGTCGTCAGGTACTTACTACTTAGAAGCATATTCTGCAAACTCAAAACAAAACAGCATTAATATCATCCTCTACTGTTGGAGAAGAAAACAAATAACTATTAGGAAATCAAATTCCGTTTTTAGTAAGTACTTTATAAAACATGGTATAGACGAAATTACCCAATGACACTGTTTCTAACCGAGCGACAGTCTAGTGGTAGACTAGACTTGACTTCGATTGTATTTTCAATAGGCATAGAAATCAGTTATAATCAATATCTCCGGTGCATACTGAGTTCTGTAAAGCCGTAGTATACGCTCACGGTCAAGATCAAGACTATGTTTACCAACAGGCTCTTTGTATCCTGATGAATGGATGCCACACGGTATGAAATGTTGTAAACTAAACCATATTAGTCAATCTATGTACCTAGACACCTATTCACGAGCCCACACAAAAGGGCGAGCGGCGGCGGCGGCACTGCTACAGTTTGGTGCAACTCACCAAATGGTATGATACTGGCGCCGATTATCTTGTCACAAATGCCTCTAAACTAGACTAAAAATCACCAAAATTTTGTTTATTCCTGTCAAACGCCGATTTCCCATTCTGAATTTGATTAAAGTGACACGTTTGACACGATGATGGCACTGAGTTATTAATCTATTGAAAATGGCAATTTTGCTATTCTGAATTTGACGTTTTTCACCTAAAATTTTGATTGTCTAACGAAATTTGACTATTTTTAATCGCGATTAAAAACGTGTGGAATAAAATTAGTTGTCATTAACTAAAATTCACACCAACACCTCGATTTCAAGTGCAAAACAGCGCATACTGAAAGTTTCTGGATTCTGATAAATAAGACTAGATATAAGACTACATTTATTGTTTTTCAAAGTATTAATTAATGCATTTTTGCTTTCGCTGAAACCACTGTACAAAGCAGTTGGACCAGTCTTCCTTAGGGACCTCTCCTCTAGGGGATTCAGGGCTCGTAAAACGTGTGCCTCTAAGTTTGTCTTTAATTTTTGGAAACAAAAAGAATTCGTAGGGTGCGAGGTCCGGGCGGTAAGGCGGATGCGTCATCAGTTCCACATTTGAAACCTTTAAATAGGCTCCTTTTATCTGAGCGGAATGTGAGGATTCGTTATCGTGGTAAAGGAAGACATTGCTGCGAGGACGCTTTTCGCGAACTTTTTCTAAGACTCTGGGCAAGCAAGGGTTGACGTACCAATCTGCAGTCACTGTCCTTTGATCTTCAAGCGATACTGCAACCATTTTGTTACCAATGCCTCGACTTTTCTTAACTTTCGTCGGCAAATCTTCAAAAGGAAAGACCTGTAGACTCTGCCGACTGGCTTTTTCTTTCGGGTTCAAAGCAGTACACCCAGGTTTCATCACCTATCATGATATTGTAGACAGCTAATGACTGTCCTCCGTTAAACTATCATTTTATGGCACCACTGGAGGCGCAGTCGTTTCTGGTTCTCCGTTAAGTCATGCGGTATCCTTCGAGTGCATAGCTACCGAACCTTCAGATGCACATGTAAAATGTTTTGCACTTGGGTCATTCCGGTACTTGCCCGTGGTCCCCCAGTCTAGTCCCCCGTCCAATGCATCAATAAATATATGTTCCAATACCTAACAAAGCACGAATTTGCTGGCAAGTAACTTTTTTGTCAGTTTCAATAAGTTTTCGTACGGTGTCAATATTCTAACCGCAGTCGCCGGCCGACCTCCACGTACCTCGTCATGGAGGTGATCACGTCCGCGTCAGAATTCTACAAACCACGAATACACAGAGCTGCGACACGGTGCTTCATCACCAAATGCCAATTGAAGTCTCTGGCAACTCTCTTGTTGATTTAAGCCACAACGACAATCATAAAAAGTCATAGAACGAAAAAGTTCACGAGTTAAATTCATTTTGATAGCGACACACAATTTTAGAATGGACTTCAGAATGAAAAAACAAATGACAGTCTCGCAAATTAAAAAGTAACATGTTCCCAAAGAGTTCCATTTTAGAATTTCATATTGTTTTTTCATTCTTTTATTGTAAGTGGCCAGATCCAGAAACTTTCAGTATACACGACGTATCTCGAAAATGGTGTGTCCTATCGCAAAAATAATGAAAATTTCGACCCCTTTATAAAACCCATAAATCATTTTAGTAATCATTTTTCGATTTTATTTTGATTAAGTCCATTTTTCTAAAACATCGATAACTTTCGTGTCGTAGAAATACACGACTTCATCAATGATCAACGTTTCGGTAGGTATTTCTTATTCTGCCAACATCGTCGAACATGCAATAAATACTTCGGTAGGTGCGCTTTATTAGAGCTACGCTTAATTACAATTTGGTGTGCTGTATGTCTACCACAAATCCCGTAGTAGTTTACTGTAGATGAGACTTTGGTTCAGATTTAGGCCCGCGTGCACCACACAACACTAAATGCGTTTATCGCTGAACATATTTAAACCATCATTCTGTCTCTGTCAAATAATGGACAGAAACTTGACGGTGTTTGTCTCTGACAAATAATGGATAGAAACTTGACGGTGTTTGTCTCTGACAAATAATGGATAGAAACTTGACGGTGTTTGTTTCTGTCAAATAATGGACAGAAACTTGACGGTGTTTGTCTCTGACAAATAATGGATAGAAACTTGACGGTGTTTGTCTCTGACAAATAATGGATAGAAACTTGACGGTGTTTGTTTCTGTCAAATAATGGACAGAAACTTGACGGTGTTTGTTTCTGTCAAATAATGGACAGAAACTTGACGGTGTTTGTCTCTGACAAATAATGGATAGAAACTTGACGGTGTTTGTTTCTGTCAAATAATGGACAGGAACTTGACTTGTGTTTTTGTTTAGCGCTAAATGTTTTTAGTGATTTGTGGTGCAAGCGGGCCTAACTTGTACAAAGAAGAAAAAATTACATTGAGTAAAAATAACTAACACGTGCCTTACTCAATTCCTACCTACATGTTTATAATAAGATGGATATACCTATATCCCTAACAGGTTCTCGGGTTATGCTCTACGATGCACTTTCTTGATTAGATGTTGACGCTCTCCCCTTTAATCTTGCAAATGTCACGAGGGTGTTAGCTCGGCTAATTTCTACTCCGCACTATGCATTTATGTTTTTGAGAAAATGAGGTTTTTTCGAAACTGTAGTAAAAAATGTAGTTGTAACCTATACATAAATATTGTTTAACTAACTTTGAAAACTAAATTATCAATTAATAGCGAATTGATGAAACCGAAGGGCATCGGTTGTCGAGAGATTATTTAGCCAGCTGCAGCCAATGGCTGCAGCAGTATCACTCCCCGAGTCGAGAGATACTTACCTCATTTGTTAAAATCCGTTCGCAACGCAAGTTTGGTCCCTAGGATTGAACACAGAATAGTTTTCTATATACGTACTCGGTTGGATTTTAGCACTTAAATTACCCATACCTAATTAATAAACATCGTCATCATCATTTGCCTAGCCTTTTCCCAGTTTTATTAGAGTCGGCTTCCAGTCTAACCGGATGCAGCTGAATACCAGTATTTTACATGGAGCGACTGCCTATCCGACCTCCATAACCCAGTTACTGGGTGATACGAAACCCCTTGGTAAGACTGGTTGTCAGACTGTCAAGCATAGCTTAACCTGATCTTTGTCCCGCGCGGTTGTTGTTATTTAGCCACGGGCCCCACACCTAACAAATAATTAGGTGAAATAAAAGTAAGATAAATATTAATAAGGCAAAATATACCTATCATTAATTAGGCAAAAAATACCTATAATTAATTAGGCAAAATATACCTATAATTAATTAGGCAAAAAATACCTATAATAAACATAGGCATATATTGTTGATAAGAAAATTGATATTAGTGGAAGGAGTTTTAGACCGGCTTCTGATATAGACATAATAGATAGCTCTTGGGTATACACAAGGTCTCCCTTTTTGGTAATAAATATAAACCCCCTCCCCCTCCTCTTCCTTTTTGGTGTAGAAACTCAGCAAATTTTTATTTAACAAAACTCACAAACACGAACTATCACTGAAGATTAAGGGCGATATCAGTAACGATATCGAGCGCAGAGGTTCGTAGTTACAATAATACCTTGAATAGAAAAGTGTTACGACTTAAGGTCACAGCTCATTAGAGCCACCCGGCACCCACTCCGCACCGCCTCGCCTCCTGCGGCTAGTATTCTTTATATGGAGTTGTATGGGTATGCGCTCACTATATCAACTCCGTAGCGTCACCTGATCGCCTCGGTCGTAAGCCCTCCACGCGCGGACGGCGGGTGGACCACTCGGTGACAAGTCGCTGCTCGCATGCTTATCTTGCGTTGACTGCGCATTGCCAACGCGCGGGTCCCGAGTGGACCGCGCGCTGCCCGCGAATGATTCACGCGAGGACGACACTTGGCGATGCGCCGCTCCCCACCCTCCCTTCATTCCCAGCCTTTCTTTCGAACGAGTCGGACGTATCGTTTTTGCTTTCAAAATGAATAAAGAATTGTTAACAGACTACTCGAAAATTCGTGGACCAAGCGACGTCCACTCGTTGACCACTCGGCGTTCACTCATTGACCACTCGGCGTTCACTCGTTGACCGTGCGGGGTTCACTGGTTGACCGCGCGACGTTTATTAGTGATAACGCGGCGTCCACCCGTGGACCACCAGTCGACAACGAGTGGACGCCGTGCGACGAGGCGGTGCGGGGTGGGTGCCGGGTGGCTCTAATGAGCTGTGACCTTTAAACTAGTCGTTAGTTTAATGTTTTCGTTAATTTTAGAAAGTATGGCTTTCCATCTTTGCAAGCTCAAACAATTGACAACAATTGAATTGATTGTTCTTTGAATATTTTTCAAAACGTTGATAACTCGTTGGAAGGCCCATAAGATGAGGATGTTTTTCGGATAATTGGTGTGCTTAGTGTTTTGTGTTTTTTTTTGTAAGTTTTGAAATAATCAACTTTGTTTATGGTGTACTCCGAGTGACGATGTTTTAATTTTGCTACATCCCAACTAGCACATTAGTGAATTTTGCAACTTATCTTAAAGCTTTAAGTAGCAAATTAGTGGTTTAACAGTATTTGATAAAACTTATAGCTAACACTACTCATATTTGTATATGAGTAGCTCATATCACTCGTAATTGCTTATGAATGTATTTTGTTTCTACTTTATTTCTTATGGTTGCATATAGTCGATTTTGTTACTTTAAGTTGAAAACAGGTTTTAATTGTTACTGATTTTGATTGTTTTTTTTTGCATATGTGGCCTTAAAATTACTTGTAAGCAACTGCTACATATAAGCGGTAACGTACCCTTAATTGGCACTTCTATTTCCAAATGAGTAGTATAATAGAGTAATAATATCACCTGTAGTGGCTAAAGGGAACATTTTGCAACCCTTTTGGAAACGCGTGATTGCATCTTTAAGGCGTATTATCTTATAATTATACGCCTTAAAGATGCAATCACGCTCACGCACTCCACGTAACGCACAAATAAGTGATTTTTAGACCTTACAGTTCCAAATAGAGAACAAAGAAGTGAAAATAAAAAACTATGAGATCCATAATACATCGCCATGTTTAGAAAATGGAATCCTTGAAAATGTTTTGTTTTGAACAGTGTTTTATCACTCTGACTCAATCACTGAGTTTTGCTAATTGTAACTAATGTACTTTGACATTGTACTTAGTCTAAAATCATTTTTAACAGTTTTATTTTTTTATTGTATTATTTCGTCAATAGACTTAGCACACTTTGTATAATTATTCTTAATCAAATCGAAGGCGCTTCGAAATTTACACAGAAACTATACTATAGTATCACAGTAACAAAACATTCGCAAGGCTTTTGTGCTACAAATCAATGCCTGCATTTTGTGAAGTACAGGTTAATACTTAATACATGTAATCTAAAATTAAAATTGCTGATCACAATACAAATTCAAAAACACAACTTGACTTGTCGCTACTCAAAATAACTTTGGCGTCTCATTTATCTGATTTATCACTCAATGACCGAATTGAAACGTCTTATCGACATCGTTCAATCAATGCACAACTTAATTCATAGTTCTAATTGCCACTTATTAGTGATCATGAGAACTATGGATCCCATTTGGAACCAACATTAAACACAAAATTATAAGCACTTTAGTGTAGTTTTGTGAATCAATGAAATATCGTCATGCATATTTACTTAAAGGTTCCATCAATCCGTCAGATATTTATTATTGACTATCAGAACACGTAACACATAATAACTTTTATTCGCCCTGAATATCTTTTAAAAATTGTCCAAATGTGAGTTTCAAAGTCTAGGAAAATTTAGGGAAAGCCCACAATTTCTTCATCAGATTTACCTAGTCATTCTGGGTTAGGCCGCACACGATCATACCAAAATCAACGGTTCTGGCCCTTTTTTGAAATCAGAAAAAAAGCTCCTGACCACGGGGCTCCTATCTGAAACTTTTCAAATATATTTTCGGTGTTCTCTCATCATGCAGCACCAACTCCGCTATCAACTTTTCGCCCTGCACATTATGTTTTCTCAAAAACCCTCTGGGCTGCCCTACCTTAAAGTCATTATATAGTCACATGTATAAGGTGCTATAAAAACATCTGCCACGGCTTCAATGGGAGACAGTATTCTGTATATACCTAGATTACAACAGTAAAGATACATTATTGATCATGTCATAAATTTTTTCATAAAAAAATATGTGCGCATTTTGAATTGATTTAGTTGCATGAAACCGTCCCATAGTACATAATAAGCTGTTGTCGCACCGTCATTTCATTTCGCAAAATGTGACGAAGCGACATATCGCGCGTAGTTTGTGAACCACGTTATGCAGAATAGAGTAAATGTTTATTTAATTACTTTATTTTCTCAAACTGATTTAACTTCTTCGGGGTACAAAATTTCTTCACTATTGTAATCTATATACAAAATACTGTCTCCCATTGAAGCCGTGGCAGATATTTTTATAGCACCTTATATATAGGTATAAAAGCGTATGAATATATGAAACAAGTCAACAAAATATAAATACCTTGAGTATTCAACATTAAACAATGGAAAAATGGAAAATCTACCGAGAATCCAAAGATACAAAGACATATTGTTCACTGGCCGTCGTCATACGCGTACTTAGTACCTACGTAAACAGAGGCTCAAATAGCAAGCGAGAGAGTAGATATCACTTGAGGCCACGTCATATTCCTATAACTGGTATACACATTCCTACATGTTGAATATAGGATTTTAATACTGGTGCTGTATCTTCATGCGGAGGTGACATTAGCGGCTTCGTCATATTTAGTTGTGACTTGTATGATAATTGGAATGCAGTCCCAGCTTTAGTTACCATAAAATATGATAGTGGTTGGTCACATATTGCATCTGCGTGTATCGTGTCGTAGCGCGAAGGTTCGTGACGATAAATGCAGTTGCGGCCCCGGCAAAATAATTCCAAGATGTAAGTTGTAGACAGATTACTAGCTCATCGTATTATGGTTTCTGCTTCAGCAAGTTTCAATAAGGGAAATGGCAGGTAATTATACAGGGTGGGCAAAAAATCGTGGATCAAACGAAACAGGGCGATACTTGGGGTTATTTGTAGTAAAAAAAATATTGTGCGAGGGCCCTAACTTGATCTCCTTAAAAATTATGACAATTTGAGTGTTTACAGTAAGGTTCTAATGTTAGAAATAATTTTTTTTGAGCCTTAAAAGATATTGAAAAAGTGCCAATACTGATAAATCATGGTACCCACTGTCATAAAAGCACTGTTGTAGTGATGATACTTTTTTTTAAATGTTTTTTTTTATTTTTTTGTATTTTTTTGATCCACAATTTTTTGCCCAACCGTAACATTTTCTAGATGCAACATTTATTTCTAATATTAGGAATTATTTTTGAATGTTTATCAATATGTTACAGCAGGCTTAAAAGCCTTGTACCTGCATTTATTATGCTGTCAAATACGACCATTTTATAAATAATACGAGTAGTTGCGTCCTATGGGATTTTCCATCGTCAAAAATGACCAAATTGGCCTGTGATTGCTTAATATATTGTACATACTTTCATTCACGAACGCTTCGGAAATGCTATTCATCTATTTCGAGCGTTTCAAGCTACTGCAAGTAGCCAACTAAGAAATAATAGAATATTAGATAATAGCCATTAAAAGGACTGGCAGTTGGCAATTTAATCTCTAGTCGGTCGGAGTTGGTCTTCCATGCCGTTCCGGTTAAACAAGCCACGGTTAGACAGGTCAGATTTACGTACCTATTGTTCAGGTAAAGATAAGCGAAGGCACTAAACAGGATTGTGGTTCGATTTGACGGCTTTGATAGCTTTGACTTTCATAGCTTTGACAGGAATCCAATGCTTTGGCACCAATCCGTAGCTCTATTACGTACCTATTGTTCAGGTAAAGATAAGCGAAGGCACTAAACATGATTGTGTTTCGATTTGACGGCTTTGATAGCTTTGACAGGAATCCAATGCTTTGGCACCAATCCGTAGCTGTATTGTTGTGAATCAAACACAACATCAAATGTATCTAACTGCTTGTATTAATACTCTAATCTGATTCATTAGACTAATAACATAGATTTCTCGCGAGTATATGTATGTATAAGGTCCCGTTAAAATATAATAAAGTAGAGGACAAGTATAACACACAATTTGAATATTGGAAATAAATCTTTTTTACTTGACTTAGTAATCGCAGAATCAGACATAATTACATATTTAAATACTCACAAAAAAAAAATTGTAGGGACACTGCCATTTTTTGAACAGGTAGGTGTAGCGTGTTTAACGAAACAGTCCTTAGTGAAATGTTTACTACAAATAATATTATAATTCGATTTAGGACTCCAATTTATAATTTTTATGTTTTTCAATCATATCTGCTGTTGAGTTTGTGGGAAATCTGAAATTAAGTATTTACCTAATTAAAGTAACAAAGACTATATTATACAGTACATTGTAGATGGCAAGTTTTATTTCGATGCTAGGTCTTTACATCGGAAACAAGTACACATTACATATAATATTTATGCTTTGAAATTAGAAACTTGTATTTGATATTTTGTTTAAGCTAATCAAATTTCAGAAATTTCTGGAAATTCACTTACTTGTGAAAGGTTATTCGCTAATTTTGATAGCGAGTTTTACAAAATGCGCCTGCTTTCATAATAAAAATTTTCTAAATATCACGCAGTAAACAAAATAAGTACACAAAAAAAGTCGCATTCCACGATTTAGACCTAAATCATCAGGGACGAACCAAACAACTCAACGTCCATTTGAAAGAACGTGCCAGTTTTAGTTCCTGAGAACCTCGAGCGGGGCGCTTTGAATCGGCACAAAAACAACTGTCATTTCGTAGAGTATAGTTAGTCCAGTGTGTCAGTGAGCAAAGGCCATGCATTCCATTGTAACAAATACTAAGGAGAACTTATTTTAATGATAATAAAAAAGGCTTAACGAATTCAATAATGATGATGATATTGATAAATGTTTATGAAATTAGTATAAAATGCTGGTCAAAACATCTTTTTGACTTAAAAATAATTTTTAAAGATGTCATGTGATGTGATGTCATTTTCGAAGTACATTAACGATTGCGTCAAAAAAATAGCAATGTTATGTGGAATGGATTAGTTCGTGCGACGCATAATGGCAACATTTTTGTCCCTAGACTAGTGATTTACGATCGACTTGTAGTGAGAATACATAAGTCTGGATAATCTCACCATTTTATAAGCGACATAGGAGACGATCGGCAATGACGAAGGCGTCATGAACGAGTGTAAGCGTGAGAATTGGCCTCCAGGGTGGCATACCTTATACTTAGAATATCCGCAAAGTATTCGCTGAAGGTCGTACAGGTTTACGCTCCGACCTCGTCACGCCCCGACGATGAGGTAGTGAACATGTATGAGGACATTTCCAGACCCATGCATGGCTCTAAAACTCACTTCACCGTTGTCATGGGGGACTTGAAACGAAACTGGGAAAACGAAGCGATGATGAGCTGCGAGTGGGGGAATTTGGAGTGATCACCGCATGGTAAGAGGCACATTGAACTTAAATATAACGCTGGAAAGGTCTCGACTGATGAAGTCTACGCGGGTCCATATTGGCTCACCTAAAGTTCTTTACCCGAAATTGTTCTTCCTAATGATTTGTAATCCGAATGATCACTCTTCCTAAAATTTTTCATCCTAAAGTTTTCATTCATACTATTTGTAGTGCTATCGGCGATGTTCATAACACTCATGTTTCCGAAAATTGTAATTAATAATATCATTAATGTAAATATATTTAAACTCCTACTGTTTTTTATCATAACGCTTTTATCCCTAAACATAATTACCATAATTACCGCAGTTTTAACCGTACCTAAACCAATAATTATAGGACCGATTCGGTTCTGGCACTTCGCCGGCCGCTGCCGCGGCACGCTCGCTTCGCTCGCTCGGCTCGTGCGTTGTGGTCACAGTTCTAACCTAACCTAAACCAATAATTATCTTTGCAGGTACACACCGCTATAAAAAAAAGATATGACTTTGAATAATAGTGTAAAAGATGGTTATGTTGAGAAAATATAGGAAAACAAATAAAAGTATAATAGATGTTTAATGCTACTGACATTATGAAGTTGAATGCTTCGGAATTATGAACATTAGAGACAGAGTAGTTAGGAATTGTGACTGTTAGGATGAAAAATGTTAGGAAGAACATTTTCGGATTTACAATTATCGGAGTTGAAAATTTAGGTGAACTTTGGCGCACCCAGACTACGCTCTGCCCAGGGCCGATCCAAGTTCAAAACCCCGAGAGCTTTCAGCTCGAACTTTAGAATCGTTTCGAGTGCCTAGGTAGCTCCGTGGACGAATATAACGATGGGTTCGTGGAAACTGTCCTTACGGTCGGGTCTAAGATTTATTTATTATTTATTTATTTATATATACTTTATTGTACACCACAAAAATACATAACAAAAAGAATTATCGAACACTAAAAATATACAATGGGCGGCCTTATCGCTTTCTGCGATCTCTTCCAGGCAACCTTGGAATGGACAGTGATTTGCCTGGACATAAAATGGGGTTGTCGTTGGTGTAATAATATTATACTAAAATAGATACACAGATACCTATATACATATCCTAAAATAATAGATACATAAATACATACATACTAAAAATATAAGCAACAAAAATAAATAAAGACTACAGATAATTACAGTTTCGAGAATAAGATCACAATGACAAGTAATTTACGAGTCTTTTAAATACAAATAACGACTGCGCGCGTTTTATCTCAAGTGGCAATGCATTCCACAAACGAGCAGCCTGGACAGTAAAAGATTTGTCGAGGAACGTTGAGTTAAGATTTTCAAGACCAGAAGTACGAATACAAAAAAGAAGCTCTCTGATCCTACTTTGCTTTGCTTTGCTTTTCCTTAAGAAAGGCGACAATGCCTTTCTTAAGAATTATAGGCCCATCTCACTTCTGAGCCATGTCTACAAGCTGTTTTCAGGAGTCATCACGAACTGTGTCGCGCGCAGGTTTGACGACTTCCAGCCTCCCGAGCAAGCCGGATTCCGTAAAGGCTTTAGCACCGTAGACCGAAGAGTATAACCTGCCTCTCTGCTTAGAGTTTGTGGACTACGAGAAAGCCTTTGATTCGATCGAGACATGGGCTGTACTGCAGTCTCTTCAACGGTGCCAGATCGACTATTGGTACATCGAGGTGCTGAAGTGTCTGTACGAAGACGCCACTTTGTCAGTCCGACTCCAGGACCAGACCTCGAAACCTATCCTTCTGCAGCGAGGTGTGAGACAGGGAGACGTTATCTCCGAAACTGATCACCGCTGCTCTGGAGGATGTCTTCAAGGTTCTGGACTGGAAAGGGGCTGGCATTAACATCAATGGCGAGTACATAACTCATCTTCGGTTTGCCGACGATATCGTAGTCATGGCTGAAACGATGGAGGACCTCAGTAAAATGCTCGATGGCCTCAGTAGAGCCTCCAAAAGAGTGGGTCTGAAAATGAACATGGACAAAACGAAGGTCATGTCAAATGCCCATGTAACACCCACTCTCATGAAGATCGGAGACGCTACACTCGAAGTCGTGGACGAGTATATTTACCTAAGAAAAATTGTCCAGTTACGCCTACCTAACTGTAACTTTTTTCCTGTGTCGCAAATGACCATTTTCCTATAAAATATGTGTAAATGTCTTTTAAAATATTTTTTTTATTGAAACCTACTTGGTTAAATGGGTTGCAAATTTGAGTTGTATCTACAATACCGCTAAACCAAACATTTTAAAAATTATTTTTAGAATCATAAAGAAAGCACTTTTAAGTAGGTATCTAATACGGTATGGCAATTAAAAGTTTTTTTTTGACGGTCCATTTGACCACCCAAATAAATCTGAAAAAATAATATTTCTTGGCCTTTGACTATAATAATACTTCGACCCGTATGCGACGTCATTGAGACCTAACGTCACGCCAAAATTCAATCGTTGCATAGATCTCGAGAAAATCTTCTTTGTCAGACGGACAAAAAAGTACTTGTAGGTAAGGGTTCCGTTTTTCCGTTTTAAATTTAATTTTGAACCTTAAAAACGGCTTCTCAATACAAAATATCACTCTTCGCTAAAGAATAACTCAAAATAAAGGCAGATCACATATATGTTTTTTTTAAGAAAATTGAGCTGAAGATTTAAAGAGGCTACTAAGAGTTGCGGCGTCGAGCATTCACAATAATAGCCCATTGACTGAAGGTGCCTGTATCGAGAGCCTCTTCCTTTGGCTCGCGATTGATACTTGGTCTGAGCACAGCTTTTCTTCTAATGACATTAAATATTGACTCTAAATAAAGTGTTAGAAAATTCTTCATTAAGATTTTTTTAGCTTTATAAAATGGAAGGTTTTTAGGATTTTTCACGATTCCGAAAACTATTAATTAGAGGAATACACTAGGTACGCATATACAGAATGTTTCCGGATGACGTGCGGGCATTATTTACGAAATGGCATGGAATTAATTAATGTACAAAGAATTCCCATTTTCATTTCCTAAAAATACTAATCGATATGATAATATACTCACTGATCGTCTTTTTGTGATGTGGCCCAGCCCAGTTGCGGCGAACAACTTGGGTGTAGCGCCCGCTTCGTTCGCTCAGCTCGTCCGTTGTTGGTCACTGTTCTAATCTAACCTAATCTAAGTAGAGCTGTCTTGGCTTACTGACTGCGACTAACTTAAACGGTACAGATCGTTTTTAATTAAAATGATTAAGTAAGTAAAAAAGGCGAACATCATTCAAGGAGGATCCTATTTTTTTTCGTAATTTCACTACACGATTGATTTTGGTGCACATAATACACCTTTACAATTTGCATCGATGTAGTGCAAACTTAGTCTCCGGTTAAAATAGCTTTGTGATATCCGGTTGGATGGATGCCTATCCATCCTTCCGGATATCACAAAGCCATTTACTCCTGGCCCCTGCCCTGTCTGGACCTGGCATTCCGCCTGGATATGACAAAATTATAAGGTACTTATTCGTTTTTTTCCACTTGGCTACAGAACCCTAAAAAAGGATCAACACATTTCATCAAAAACCTTTTTAGTTTTATTAGAGTTTCACGTGGATAAAGTCTGTCGGAACTATTATTGATTTCAAAATAAACTAGAACGCGATGTGAGAGTAGATAAAATATAATTAATTAACATCAACCGTATTTGTGGTTTATTGTTTAGCATACCGTATTCATACGTCAAAACACAAACAATGGCCTATCGTAGTATCGATGTTGGCACAAGAATTTAATTTAAAATAACGTGTTTTATTATGTAAGCCAATATTGGCATGCTCGATGCGGGAGGCCAATAGGTCATAGTTGTAGGAAGTTGGCCGCTGTGGACTCGTTTCCTGCCGCTGCCAGTAGTTATCTGCAGATACTAGTTGTTCTGCCACCCAGTGTCGCCGGAACACGTTATCGACTTACTACTTCTAACGTTTCTACATCTGTATAAACGACGGGTTGATAACAGATTTTGATAAAAATGTATTATAATATTGTTGCTTAGAAAAGTCTCCACTAAATACTTAGTTCACCCATTGTATTGAAAACTGAGTCTGTTTTTATATTATCCTAAAATAACATAGTTTTTCGAAGAGCCCACAATTTACAAGATTCGTGTGTATTTTACCTATGTAATGTTAGTTAATATAGGTACAGGCGTCGCAGGGTCATTGGAACTTGTACTTATAAAGTGACAAAATATAGGCCTACATAATTATGAATAGAATACCTACACCAAAGCTAACTCTGCTGCCCACAAACGAAACGAGATCTACAATAAACACGATGCATCTAGTAGGTATTGTTACATAAGAACTCAAACGCCCACACAATAACATTCACACGATAATGTTATCTACAAGTGTATAAATACACCACATGTATTCTATGGTGACAAGTGTCACGTGTCCGTTACCTACGCCATTGTTCAATAAAACGTCTCGATAAAAAACTGCAACGCGCACACAGAACGATATATTTATACTACTACACCAACATGAACTAAATGACGTACTGCATAGCTTCTTAGTGACGCTGTTTAAAGATAATATTAGATAGCAACGGACGTTGAGTTGACTTATTGATTTGTTTTAATTGCAACTTTTTAGAGTGATACGTTTATAGGCAGAAATACATAGTTAGCCATGTCAATCTATTAGAGTGTATTAGGAAGTCAATTATTCAGTTCGTTGCGAGAAGCCTATCGTAAACTTAGTGTGCTTATTCCGCTTTGTAATACCAACTTGCTTTAAATTTGGGTTTGTAATGCCGGGGTCACACTAACGGGAAACGCTGATAATTATCGCGATAAGTTGTGGCTGCACCTACGATTAACGCCCCCCTGCCCGCCCGTCATCGCGATAATTATCGGCGTTTCCCGTTGGTGTGACCCGGGCATAAGAAAATCTAAGAATCTAAACACTCACTTCTAGTGGTAGTATCTATTCATTTGAATGTGGGTATAATTCCGATGACAATACAAAATTATTGCACCGTTGTGGTCAGGTAACCGAATCCTTGAATCTAGCTAGGACTCATTAGATTTGTTTGTCTTAACGAGTCCTGTTTATTTCATTCTGATTACAAACACCTGAGGATGGACCTTGACGGCATAAAGGAACCTTTAAAAAATTATACGCAGTAAAATAGGTGGTAGTATTTTACTAGGATAAATTTATGAGCCAGGAATATTTTAGTTGTAGTATGAGATGGGCTTTAATCGTCTCACACCTCACACATGCCACTTTCAATGAGAAATAAACTGACTGTCTGCCACAAGTTCATCGACCAATGTCTGCAATCATAAATATTTATCTGAAAAAAATATATTGCATCCGTCTAGATCTAGACTCAAAAGCTAAGCGCGATTTTTGTTACTTCACGCACTTTATGTACTTGTATTATTAATTTGTCATCAATTCCTCGTATACATGCGATGAATTGATGACAAATTAATAATAAACGTACCCAATATAACCTAACCGTGTATATAATACACGTACCTAACACGGATATATTAGGTACGTAGATAGGTACTTATTCACAATGTTTATTACTTATAGCTATTAAAATTAATCTTCCCCACCAGTAACTCCCTACGTTACGTTAATCGACGTGCCGTTGTTCCTGAGTAAGTAGGTATAAGTGCCTACAGCAACAGCTAATCCAAGATGATTGTCATACTGGTTATTAAATAAAATATGAGGCGTTGTTGTGTTCGAAGGTCAAGATAGAGTGGAATGAAAACATATTATGCCGTACATAAATAACTCATACAGGCAACGTAGTAGGTACTACTTACCTACTATATTTCTATGTTTAAGCGCAAATAATGCGTCGAACTTTTTAAAGTTTATATTCAGGCTAGCTGTTGCCCGCGGCTTACAACACACGCCAATGTGCATTAATTTATTTTTTTAGCTTATTCCCAGGCGCTCCATAATTTTATTCTCGGCGGCTCCAAATTAAAAAAGCAATATAATAATAATAAATAAAAAAAAATAAAAAAAAAAATCTTTCCCATGAGCTCCAAAAATGTTAAGTTGTGTCACTTAACTATGTATATACAGGATAAATTTTGAACCAGTGCGCAAACCTTTGAATTCAGCACACGATTCTAGACGCGTAAGCGTAGAAATTTTTCTTCAATTAACTGCTGTTTCATAGAAAAGTGCAATACCTACGCGGTCAAAATGTATGGCTGAGCAAATTTTTATATTTCTATAATCTGTATATTTTAGTTTGACAGCACTAAGATGGCACTGAGTTATTAATCTATTGAAAATGGCAATTATGCTATTCTGAATTTGACGTTTTTCACCTATTTTGATTGTCTAACCAAATCTGACTATTTTTAATCGCGATTAAAAAGGTGTGGAATATAAATAATAATAATTAGTTGTCATGAACTAAAATTCACACCCACACAGTACTGTTTAAAAGCGCAAAGAAAAATTGTTATGACTTGGACACGCACAATACTACGTCGCAGATTAAAGTCGTTATTTTATTTCATTTGCTTTAATTTTTATCTCTTCCTTATTTTCTGTCGTTAATTTAATAAAACCAGATAATAGGGTTGTCATTTATCATTTAAAAACGCAAAGAAAAGTTTTTATGACTTGGCAGTATGAAACACCCAAGTCGAATGATACATGTTTACCCGTAGCTCGTATCAACAAGCCAGGCCGTTACACTACTAGTAGTCCATATCTTGAAAACTCCTGAACCGATTTTTATGAAACTTGCATTGTTCCCTAAGTTGAAGTAAATGTAAGCCAATAAAAAAATGGTCACGATCCGATTAGTAATTGCGGAGAAATGCGTGGACAAACATTATATACATACATATATCTATAAAATCTTGTATATATTTGTTTGGAAGCCCTAATAGATTGTCATTATGCGAATATATTGCAGTTACAATAATATTACATACATACGTGTCAGATTTATAACCTCCTTTTTTTGAAGTCGGTAAAAAGTTTCGTGGCGGGAATTAGCTACCTATTCTCTTCTTCAATTTCAAATAAAAATATTGGTATATAAATACTTTATGCCTGTTTCATTTTCTCGCAATTGAAGTGAAAAGCAGAGTGTATATTTCGGGCATAAACGAGCGTTTTTACCCCTCGACATAACTATCCACCTTCGCCTGCGGCTCGGGTGGATATAGACGTCTCGGGGTGAAATGGCTTCTTTTATGCACTAGTTGTACAATCTACTATTACCACGAAATTATAATATTAATGTTAGCAATTTGTGTTTTATTGACCTTACGCATTTGGTTTGAAGCCGCTGGGAACAATTTTATTATTTTAACTAATAAAATTATGGAGCTCTTGGGAATCAATGTATGGAGAGAAATTGTTTGGAGAACAATAGATTTGGAGCTCCTGGGAATAAGCCATTTTTCATCCCTCTATAGGGTAAGCCTCCTCTAAAATATTTTTCGTAATTCGACACTATTGTTTAGCGGTGCACGAAATACACCTACTTTCTAATTTTCACCGATATACATAGTGTTAATAGGCTCCGAGTTAAAAATGGCTGTCACATCCGGACAGACGGGCAGACTGAATGATGGATATGACGAAATTATAAAGGTACCATTTTTGCCGTTGGGGTACGGAACCCTAAAAAACCAGTCAGGTGCGAGTCGGACTCGCGCACTAAAGGTCCCGTACCACAAAGCATATTACCTAAAAAACTTTTTTACAAAAAAAAACAACCGACTTCAAAAAAAACTACAAAATGATAAATAACTTTAATTTCGGAAGTCGGTGTCGTTGGTTCCGCATTTTCGTTTTTTGACACCGACTTCCGAAATTAAAGTTATTTATCATTTTGTAGTTTTTTTTGAAGTCGGTTGTTTTTTTTGTAAAAAAGTTTTTATTTTTCACTTTTTAGTTGTACCTACTCCACACAAATTCAAATAACACTAGTGCATTGAGGAATTGAAGACACCGACTAGAAGAATCATCAAAATTCGCATAGAAATGCCGGAGATGCAGTACATTTATGCATATAACATCGTACATAAGAATAATTATATAATGTATTATATACTAAAACCTTCCTGAAAGTATGTAGATCACATTAGTGAAAGAATTATCAAAATCGGTTCATTAGTTTTTGAGAAAATCGCGGACAAACAAACATACATACATACATACATACATACGGGTCGAATACAGAACCTCCTTTTTTGAAGTCGGTTAAAAATAAACTTCTTTACATGCTCTTAAAAAAAAAATAAGTTCGCAATACCTCAGAATATTTTTATGTATCTTCGCCACTTGTGAATCTGTATAAACTTTTTTTTAAATATAGTAAATATGAAATAAATAGATGCGGTCAAGAAAGGCTAAACTGTCTGAGTACTTACCTATTTCATTCGTGTTCATTTGGAGTCCATTGGTTTCTGGGGTCCCTATTCCCTGGGCACTGGACTAAAAAACCCATAAAAAGCTATATATAAATCTTTAAAGTGTAACATTGTCAATTAGCAAATATATTTTCCTGTGTTTTAAAAGTGTATGTTGTTATTTTCGTTTCAGGGGAGCGGGCGGAGGGGGAATGTTTGGTGACGTTAATATCTCAGCCATTTTGGATTCGCTAAGTGTAAGCTACGACAAAAGAGTGAGGCCGAATTATGGAGGTTTGTATGACTGGATTTGTTTTTCGATATGTGATAATAATCTTGTTCTTCTGCTTAGCTTTGCGGATTGTGAAATACTTATGGAAAAACATAACCCTTCTAAAAATATTATTACATTTTACCCGACTGCATCAGATTGCAGTGAGGTAAATTATCTACACGGATTTTTAAGAAAGGAGCCACGAGAGGCGTTCTTTGAGTTCTCGGTATGGATATGTTACTGTAAAAGCCCGAACTGCGGTAAATCTTAGGATTTACCGGTAAATCCTAAGATTTACCAAGTAGGTACCTCACCGGTAAAAGTCCGAATTTTTCTATAATAATCTTTAATTTCGAACTTTTACCGCAGACACCGGTAAATGTCCGAAATAAAAAATTGCAATACACTCGAGAGCAATGAAATAGGGTTACATAAAGATACCAGAGGGGCAATTCTTGTAATTTTAAGAACGTTTCCAGTCTGATCTCAGTCTCAATCTGTCAAAAAATACTTCTAATTTCCCTACATTTTGACAAGTTTTTGACATTTGTTTGTCGCCGAGATCAGACTGCGACTAGATTTTGAACGTTTTAAATTACGAGAATTGGCCTTCTGAAAGTCTCGGAAACTAAGAATGCTAGCTTAATGAAATAAATTGTGTTTAACAGACAATCAAATGTTCCTTAAATGAAAGTAATAAAATGTATATGTCAATTTGTATTATATTCATAAATAATTTCATAATGAAAATAAATAACCAATCTCATCTTATAACAAAAATAGAAAAGCAAATTTTTTTCGACCACTTTAATAATTTTTTTTGAGTGTTAGAACTTTGTATTACCCCCACGTGCTGTCATCACTGCGGTTATGCGGTTTGGCATGCTGTACACCAAGTTTCTTATACGACGTTGGGGAATATTCTTTCATTCCTCTACGAGCGCAACTTTGAGCTCTTGAAGCGTGATCGGGGAAGGGTTTCGGTGTCTCACACATCGTCCGAGCTCGTCCCAAGCATGCTCGATTGGGTTGAGGTCCGGGCTGCCTACTGGCTAGGGTGGAGTTAATTTTTATTTGCGCTATGGCCATACCCGCAAAAAGCTGCGTGATAGCCACAATAAGCAAAAGCGAAAATATTTTATGTCTAGGATTATATTTAAATGTATATAGATAGGACAAAGTTTTGAAAAAAAATCCGAAACTTGTCAATGTTCGATAGAGCAAAACCAAATGCTAATAAAAAATCCTAGAAATTGTCTTTCTTTTGTTTCTGAATAAATCGGTTGACTTGAGTGCTTTGTCAGGCTGGCCACTCCATGCAGTTAATGTTCACCCCTTGAAGGTAGTCAGTCAATTTCACCAGTATGAGGCCGGGCATTGTCAAGCATAAAGATAGCATCCTCTCCCAAATTGATCATAAATGGACTAACGTATTCGTTTAGGTTTTCTTCCACGTATCTTTCGCTAGTTATAGTGCCTGATTTGTGTTATTTTATCTGCATTTTATTTTCCTAAAGCATGTTAAACATGTTTTAAGACTTGACTAATACAGATATGCATGAAATTTTAATGAAGACATTAGCAAAATATTTTATTTTGCTCCGAATTCCAGCGGGTTACCCGCCTGTTTTTAGTTAACTATCGGGACTAAATTGTACATTTTTACATTATTAGGTCCTCAATTTTTACGCACCAATGCTCTCAAAATCGGTGAAGGAAAACATCGTGAGGAAACCGGCATGTCCTAGAACCAAAAATTCGAAGACATGTAACATCTTTCAACCCGCACTGGGCCTGCGTGGTGGATTACGGCCCACTCCCTCTCACAAAGAGGAGGCCTGTTTCCCAGCAGTGGGAATATTATAGGCTGATTATGATGAGCTGTTACACTCGTATGAACAGTAGAACAGATTAAGGTGAATGCGCAGTGGCAGACTGCGAAATTCAAATTTTCTTGCGTTTTTTGCAATTTGCAGGTCAGTGTCAGGTTTTATCTTCATAAAAATTTGATTCGCGACTATAACAGGCACGTATTTATAGAATTATAATCATTAGAATCATTAATACATTTTTCTAAGTTAGATTTGTACCATTAAGCACTTTTTCATAAGATATTTGTTGTTATGGTACAAATCTAACTTAGAAAGATGCATTAATGATTCTAATGATTATAATTCTGTAAATACGTACTTGTTATAGTCGCGAATCAAATTTTGATCAAGATAAAACCTGACACTGACCTGAAAATTGCAAAAAACGTAAGAAAAATTGAATTTCGCGGGCTACCACTGCGCATTCACCTTAAGACAAAGTTTTTATTAAAACAGAAGACAAACTAGCAGGGGATCGAGGAGGGGTGTGGAGGGGGGTTCAGGGTATCAGACCGGAATAACTCGTAATACTACTTAGGCGCTGTTGCGTCTAACGCAACCTTACCCTACGTTTTCAATCTTATGATAAAGATTAATTGTAATGGCGAAAGGATACTTTTTGACAGGGTCGCTTCAGGTAATGTAACTGATGTACTATTTCAGGACCGCCAGTGGATGTGGGGGTCACCATGTACGTGCTCTCCATCAGCTCCTTATCTGAAGTTAAAATGGTATTTAATGCTGCAAAACTACTTTTACGTAGCTTGTCATTTTAAGAACGAAAAATGACATAACATTGTTTAGGTTAGCGGACCTCGGTCGAGCTGAGGCCTTTTTGTACAAATAGTAAATTAAACGGCGCGGCCCATGTTCGATCGAGGGACTCGGGGCGTCACGTCACCGTCCTCTGGTTTGGTTTTCACGGCGCGAGGCGCGCGCGCGACTCACGATTGGGCTTGATTGCAGGTCCGCCAGTGGAGGTGGGCGTCACCATGTATGTGCTCTCTATCAGCTCCGTCTCCGAAGTGCTCATGGTACTCGCCACTGTCAGCTCACGCTTGTCTCGGTCGCTCCGGCCGCGCGCTGCGCCGCTGCGACCGAGCAGCCTCAGACACGAGGCTGCGAGCATGCCGGCGTCATGGAGCCGACCACCCGGACGGCGACGCACCACTAGTAGTTCTTTAATTTGAATCACATTCAACAACTTGTGCGTGCAGCTCCTTGCAAACGCTTTCGTTTATAATTACGGTGGTGTGCCGCTTTGGGTGCGTCTTCAAAAAGACATACTAAAATGTACCTTGCCATTAAGCATCCCACAAGCTGGAAACCGTCGTTTGTTATTTTAAGCTTTTTATGTTCTTGAGTAGGTATTTGTTGTGACTGTGGGTATATTGTTATTGTCTCTCTGTAAGGTGACTAACACTCAGATGTGTCACTGAGGTGCCTAGCCTTTTCTTATTTAAGTAGTCTTTCTATGATTGTGTTTAATTTTTGTGTCGTTGTCCACTTAGTTTCAGTTAAACAATAACCAGAAACTTGGCAGCTATATTTCAGTTTTTTTTTTAGGGGACGAAATCACTACGTTAGGAGTTTTCTGCGTAGTTTGCCTCGTCGGTCTAGTGGTCGCAAGCGCTACTGCTGAGCGTAAGGTACATTCCCAGTACAGGCAAAGTGTTATTGGGTTTTTTTATCAAGAATTTCTCAGTAGCAGTCCGGAATCTGGATTTGTGCCCGGTTTATGGCAATAGGCTTGCCCCCTATTACATGAGACATAAACATAATAGGGAAATATGGGTGTACTATAGTTCCAGCTGTGCCTAACCCATCGGGGATCACAGGCGCGATGTTTGTGTTAATATTATTGTTAAGACATTAAGGCTCGCAGGTAGGCGATGTAGGCGACCACAAAAAACACCCACAGCAGAAGCTGATCTAGCTAAATATAAAAACGATTTGCAAGAATTCATGAATAATGACGGTGTAGCCTTTTTATTATGCGGGCATGAGGGCGTGTCAGACTTTTACTGACTGAAACCCACCCGTGTTCCTTCAGTTGCCTGTGCCAGGGGCCACGGTATCTCTTTCGAACAACCCGCGACCCTGGCAGGCATCGGACTCGTCAGTTAGTGCTGACATCTCTTTGAGGCGCGCGTGGAACACAACGCGCCGTCGACCCGGGCCTGGTCCTTACCGGACGGCGAGCTGACCATTGCTCGCCGTCCGCAAGCCCGCGTCTACGGTGGCCGGGATCGGCTAGCGATTCCCGACGCCCAGAGAGTCTCCTGTGGCGACTAGGGGCGTGAGGACGCAAAGATTGCCTCTCCCTCACGCGCTCTGCCTCTTCCTTCGCGAGCATTACTGCTTCGCAGAAAGAGACGACGGCTTCCCATGCACTCTCGCTCCGTACCATGGCCTGGACTAGGGTCGGACGCGAGAGATCGCCGCCGTGACAGTGCAGCCTTAGTTCTAATTACGACAAATATGACAGATGAAACTCTCAGTCACGTCATGCGTCTTACAAGTTCACAAGAGAAAAAAAAATGTGGAATGGGAAGAACTAAATAGATGATACGGAGAAATTAGTGAGGATAAAAGCTATGATCTATGTCTACGATTCTTCAGTTATAAGAAAGAACCAGAATATGGTATGGCGGATCATATTTCTGCATTGAAGAATATCTGGCATGAGTTGAATGGTCAGTTAGATTCAAAATTACCAGACATGCTACTAATCTGCAAGATTTTTGACACTTTAACAGCAGAATTCTTCGCCTTTAAATCAAGTTGGCTAGTTATGACTAAGAAAGACAGAACAGTAGAACATTTAACTATCCAAATCAGTGCACAAGAAAAAACCTTACTGAACAGAACCGTAAATGACAGCACCAATGAAGCACTATTCGTGAAAACTGCAAAAGACAAAAAGAAGAAAGAAAATGGTAATAAATGTAACTATTGCGGACAAACAGGACATCGAGTAAGGAAATATAGGAAATGAATTGCTGACGGAAGGCCACCCAAAGAGGCGACCACCCTCAACGTAACCCTACATGACTTGGCCATAGGAAACACTCAAGTGGCAGATAAAGAGAACTGGTTAGTAGGCAATGGTGCAACAAGCCATGCTACGAATAGAGGTGATTTTTTCGAGATATTTGAATATTTCAAAGGCCAACACATTAGTGACAGCAGCCAATGGTCAAACCATACAAGCATTAGGAAAGGGAAACATCCGTGCTGAGGCTGATATCTGTGGAAGACAACAGCAAATTCTACTCAAAGATGTATGGGACGTCCCAAGTATAAAAAGAAGTCTTTTTTCTGTTCTTGCTACACACGACCACGCGTACAACACAATCTTTGAGTCGACGCCAGACAAGTGTACACTGAAAGTAGATGGAACTATTAAGTAATAGGAACAAGGAAGAGAAATGGCGGACTTTACAAGCTAAAACTTGATTGCCTGTCGCCGAAACCTAAAGTCAACATGGCAATGACTAATCCTCTACAAGTTTATCAGGCTCGCTTATCGAAATAAGAGACACGTGAAACAGATCCTAGAGAAATAGTTCGGATTGAAAGTGAAAGACACTGAAACAGATCTGTGCGAACGCCGCTGTTTATGGAAAGGCCTACAGGCAAAAGTTTGGTACAAGGATAAGCAACTCAACCAGGTGAGCTAATCCATACGGACATATGTGGACCTTTAGCATATTCAATGCAAAAGTTTTGGTTATTTTTTAATGTTCAAGAATGACTACTCGCCATCGTTACATATATTTCCTGAAACAGAAGTCTGAAGCATGCATAAAGCTCAAACAAATAATAGCTGAAGTCAAAGCTGCAGGTCACAATCTTGAGCGATAAAGGAGGAGAATTTGATCATAAACAATTTCGAAAGATCCTGTATGGACAAGGCATAGAACAGAGACTGACGATGCCCCACACTCAAAAAGAAGCTCGCTGCGTTGAAAGAAAGAATCAGACACACGTATAAGGCCAAATTAGTGATCAAAGGATATTCTCAAAAGGAAGGATTAGACTTTTTTGAGACTTTTAGCCCAGTAGCAAAGAGCGGTACTATAAAAGCATTTCTAAGTGTTGCTGCTCAGGAAAAGATGTCTCTGGCTCAATTTGACGTATCAACAGCCTTCCTATATGGAAACTTAGACGAGGACATTTATATGAAGCTTCCAGAAGGCTACACAGGCGCATCTGATCCAAAACTAGTTTTTAAACTAAGAAAGAGTCTTTGTGGATTGAAACAGGTGGCACGCTGTGTGAATCGCTGTAATACAGACTACATCATCGAAATTGGTTTCAAATAGTGCAAAGCAGCAGACCCTTGTTTGTTTATAAGAAAAACAGGCAAAAGTAAGATTATTTTAGCTCTTTATGTAGACGATGGCCTTTTTGCGTCAACAAGCGACAAGGAAACGAAAACCTTCTTGCTCAGCTATCAGCTAAGAAATAGAGAAGAAGTCAGACGGTTCTAATTTTATTCATCAGAAAGCTTACACCAAACGTATTCTTGAAAGATTCGGCATGGAAAATTGTAAAGCTGTTGCAACACCGATCCTAAAGTCGAATGCTAGTAAGGAAAAAGAAGAGAGCTCTACGACTTTCCCTTATCGTCAAGTAGTGGGAGCACTAGCTTACCTCATGACTGGGACAAGACCAGATATAGCTTACGCTTTAGGTAAGTGTTCTGTCACGTAATCTTGATAACCCTACAGTGGAGGATACCATAACTGCCAAGCGAGTCTTACTCTATCTGAAAGGCACAATAGACAAAGCAATACTTTATACAAACAATAAAACTCTTGGTTTAGAGTGCTACAGCGATGCCGATCATAGTGGTGCTCACACCACAGGGCGCTCCACTAATGGAATGCTATGTTTGTATACAGGAGGACCAATTTCATCGAATCAAACGACATCAAACGACAATCTACCGTTGCTATTTCATCGACCGAAGTAGATATAGGCGCTGCCAGTGAAACTGCACGACAAAACATATGGCTAAAGAGGATCTTGAAAGACTTCACAGATGAGGATTTTCCAACAAGCCTATGCATCGACAATGAGTCTGCAATCAGGCTAGCCAAGAATCCACCGCATGAATATCATCAGCGGACAAAGCACATACGTATAAGAGCGTTTTTTATATGAGAATGTGTTACAGATGGCATACGTAGAAGTATGCAAAGTCCGTGCAACTCGGCAGCTTGCTGACATGCTAACGAAGCTCCTTTATGGACTCAGGATTCTGGAACTCTGCAAGATGGCAGGCATTCAAAACAGAACCGGATGTTAAGGCATTAAAGCCTTCTTATTAATATCTATGCCTATCATAGGCACCGGTTACGGAGTGCAATAAAACAACTGATTGTATAAAAGGCAAAAGAATATATTTAGCTGATTCCATAAATTCTGTTTTTAGTGATTCCTTATTCATACCTAAAGTATTCAAAACTTTAATCATTACAAGGGAAAATTTTAATTTCCTATGGTTCATGGTTTTCCACAAAAACAATATCATATTGTGAGGTCTAGATGTGCTTAATGGCTCTAATATAATTTGAGTATCGTTAAGTGGGATTCTATGATCGATTCTAAAATTTCGTAAACTAAGCCTTTGAAATACCCTTGATCACGGTTCTAAAGTGCAGATGAGACTAAGACCAGGGTGTATGACCCCTAGTGGAAACCAAATCAAGGGACTCTTAAAGTCACTTCAGGACGTGACCCTACCCGGATACTAGATATTATTATAGGTACCTAGTCATAGTTCAACAAAAAGTACACGTAGCAGTAGACATTGAAATGGTATGGGTACAATTAGATACAGGTTACCTGTAACATTCAATTAACAACAACAAACATAGTAATTTTTTGTTTCTATCGAGTGTACCGAATTCTGTTTCTCTCTATTTCGGCTTTTACTTTTTATATAATTATCTAATCTTTATTACTATTCAATAATGTACTCTTACGTGTACTTTTAACATGTAATTTATTAATATTGATTATGTAACGCTAATTATTATTACATAACAATTTTTACATCATCTATAAAATCATCACATACTGGAAGCATTGTCACTGTTTCGTCAACTGAAGTTCGATTGATAATAGTTATAATACTTGCCTATTACGAGAACAGTGCTGTTAAAATATTCCAATAACTACATTTTCACAGCAGACACAATAACTACATTTTCACAGCAGACACTTATGTAGGTACTACCTACTTAATGTCTTTATACAACAGAGAAACTTAATTGTATCCAATTTACTATGCATGAAATTGCCAATTAATTGGATATTATGATTCAAAATTTATATGACTGTAATGGAAATTTTAATGTAGGCTTTCATTTTTCACGATATAAACTTTGGCGATCTTTTAATAGTTTTAATAATTACATAATCAGCAGCACACTTGGTTGAAACGCGCTCTGTATCTGCCATAATTGATCTAACGCGAGATGCGCTAATGCCAGGGTACCCGGGTGTACCAGTGTTCTTGAACTGCCCGATAGTTCAAGAATTTAATTGATTTGCTTCTGATGTCCTCTATGCATGGAATTTACATATTTTTTATTAACATTAATGCGAGGCAATGTTATGTTGTTATTTTGATTTAAATTCAATGATACGAGTTCGGAATTCTGTCCAAGTTTGTTTGCTGATATTTCGCTGACGTTCAAATCGCACAGACAATGAATGTGCCTCGGCGATAACGTTTCGTTTCGTTGCATTCATTAAAACAAATTAACATTTAAGCGGGCGGCAGACAGCCTTACAAACGAGCCCGACTGCCGGATTACATCCATTGTTGTGCCACAGTAAGTCAATCAAGTGCCGCTATTATTTCCTAAAACAATAGAAAATGTTTCAGGATTTCACTCTGGATTTCTACTTCAGGCAGTTTTGGACCGACCCCAGGCTCGCTTACAAAAAAAGGACGGGTGTGGAGACACTTTCCGTCGGCTCAGAATTTATTAGAAACATATGGGTACCCGACACCTTCTTTGTTAACGAAAAACAGTCTTATTTCCACATAGCTACCACAAGCAACGAATTCATTCGCATTCATCATTCAGGATCTATTACTAGGAGTATAAGGCAAGTACTTTTATGAATAAGTTTATATTGCATGTGTATTTGTTAAATAGGTACCTCGTTTAAAATAGATCACGGGTTGCTACTACTAAAGCTAGATTTTCCTAATACTGCGGTGAACGCCACATAACGTCCGCCATTAACCGCCGAAAGACGTCACTGAAACGTTATTTATGAAAGTTAACTAATGTATTTCCTTAGAAAGCGTTTTTGACACCGTAAAGTCAAGCCCCGATGCCATCATTTTCATGACAGACGTCACTGCGATCATTATGTGACGGACAGCGGACACCGTGTCGTAAGAACCCAAAGCTTAAGGCCTGCAATGTCTGTCCATCATAGTGGTTTCTAGCGTTACCGCTGGGACTTAGCTAGTTTAAATTCACTGATTTGTACTGTTGGCATGGATCGTGGCAAAAAGTAGACAAAAGTTATGTCAACCATACCAATATACGAATCCCCTAAATCTAGGCTGTTTTAGACGATTATTATCCTGCAATACGTGCTGCGATCCTCACATTCTAAGTACTCATTTGTGTTTTTGCTACAATCAATGTATCCCGTTAATTCCTGTGGTACATGGCCCTCAATCATTTACCAAGCACTGAGTAATCAGTACCTAGCTGATGTGTGTTACCACTCGAGTTTAAACCTTGCTAGCTATTGCAGTTACCTCAAAATAAAAACCAATTGCAATCTGATACGATAAATTGTTATTCTAAGTGTTTGGCCAGACTGGAGCAAGGGCGCGGGGCGGGCGCGGCTCGACGAACTCAAAGATATGAACTTCCTTGGAGTGTCCATAGTGGGCACGTGGCCGCGGTGAGCGGCGCGGGCTGCTTGACGCAGGGAGCGCAGGGGCAACTCACGCCATAGCTCGTTCATACAAGTGGCCACAATAGGTGCGTGCGCGGGCGCGGGCAGCCCGCGCGGGGACCGGGTTCTCAAACTAGTTCGAGTTTGACAAACACTGGACACGACAACACGCAGGACGCAGCTCTGCTCCACTGCGGACATTCAGACCGCGCGCGTTCCCGCACCCACGCCGCTCCCGCCCCGTGCTGCCAGTCTAGCCAAGCACTTAATTAATCATGAATTCGTAACGGCAAAAGCTTTTAAGCGGAAAATATTTAATAGAACCGGCCGCCTTTTTTAATAAATGAGTATCTTTTTATGCTTTGGTATTTTCAAAAACTATCTGTACCTATAGTTGGTCAGCGGAAAATTCCCATTGTGAGCTTTTTGTTACGAAATACTACTGAGTGTCCTGCAGTTGAGAAAAGGCTTGGCAGATGATGACCGATATTAATCTAATTGATCCTTCTGTCAACCTAGTGTTATTTTTATTGTACAGTAATAGCGTCGCCCAGTGCTTTCGAGCGCTTTAGCGGAACATGCATCTGCATAGCTATTACAAACACTCGATACGCTTCCGTATCGTATCGAACATCAATCAATGTTATCGTAGGGGTCTTCTAAACGCTGTTCACAAGTCCAAAACCCGAAAATTTTGTCAGTTTAAATCAAATAGACGCCCGCTATTCTTCCAACAGCTAATTGTTGTCGGGGGCAAGTCAAATCAGGTTATCGAAATGTGTCATTTTCGATACGATAGCCTGTCGTATGGTTGTGAATAGCTATGCTGTTTGCAACAAAAATCTAATCTATAAATTAAAGAGTCAAGGTGATGGTTTTATTATTATTTTTCATTGATAATGATGATGTATTCGTCTAAATATGGCGCCAAACGTTAAGATATTGAATAAAAACGTGCTACCTTTAAAATACTGAAGATACTTTGAAGTATCCGTTTGACTATAATAATTTATATCTAAGGGCTGATTTTTTCATCGCCACGTAACTTTTATTCGAGAAATAAAATTGGCGTTTGACAGTTTTTGTATGAAATAACTGTCAAAATTTCAATATTATTCCTCGAATAAAGTTATCAGATGGTTGAAAAATCAGTCCTAAGGCAAATAAATTAGGACTTATTGTACAGGTTTCATGTGTGTTGATTCAAAGGACGTTTCGAGCTATGTTATTTGCTAAATTCGTCAAAATCATGAACCCATGTGACGAATAAGTTCCAAAATGTTGTAGCCGCTATTTTGTTTTTTTTTCATTGTTGTCCAGCCCATTTGCGTTATCAGCGCCCACGAAAATTACGAAAATTACACATGAAAAAAAGTATAGATCAAAATAAAAAGGTATTTTTTTAAACACAAATTGTTCTCTTTGCTGAGTTATTTCATGCATCAGAATAGATTTAAAAGGGTGACAAAATACATATAAGTAATATACTTACATTTCGTATTTAATATCTAGTATTCTTCGTAAATAGGTTTTGTGTTTACCAAATTGCATTTACTTATAGATCGCTTCCGATTTTATAATCCCTACATCATCAAGGATGTAGTCTGCCGATCTAGATATTTTTTGGCGTCGCATGTCTCGTCAAATAGTTTAAGTGTTCCTTCGATGTCACTTATTTGTGTTGCCACTTGTATATTATGCCTTCCACAAATGATCACATATATTTGCCGTCAACTTGACGACATACACACATCAAAAGTGTCTAGGGATCAAGCATTTTTATGCGGATTTCTTGAGATTGAGATGTGGCTTTGTAATAAATTTATGATTTTATAAATTTATATGGATCCTTTTTGGTGCATTTCATAATTTGAATCAGGAACTGTGAATCAAATTCGAGTAAAAGATGAAAATCAGCTGTCAATATTTTCCCTATAAAAACATACAACGCATTGAAGACATTATTAGTGCTACTGTTTCCCTACTACTGATTAAAACCAACGTTATTATGGAGCGGCGACGTCATTTAAGCAGGGAAGAAATGCTCAGAGCCGTGGGAATGATAGAAGCTGGTTCCCGGCAACGTACTGTGGCTTTAGCTCTGAATACAAGTCAGAGTGTTATCAGTCGACTTTGGACACGTTACCGAAGCACTGGTACCGTGGCTGAGCGCCATGGAGGACGGTATCGCTGCACCACACGGAGACAAGACCGATACATTCAAATCTTAACTCGAAGAGCTCCAACAATAACCGCCATGATGTTAGCCGTGAGGCTTCATCACTCTTCAGGGAACTTAATTAGCGACCAAACAGTCAGAAACCGCTTGCATGAAGTGAACCTTCATTCCCGAAGACCGCTACGGGTACCACCTATAGCAATGCACAATCGTAGGATTCGATATCAATGGGCTCTTGAACACAGAAATTGGGCAGAAGAACAATGGCGTTTCGTGTGCTTTTCTGATGAGTCTCGTTTTGGTATGAGACCGGATACAAGACGTATACGACACTGGAGAACCCCTGGACGCCAACAGCGATTAAAATCCTGCCAGGAAGTCCATCCTTATAGTGGTGGAACCATCATGGTATGGGCGGGTATTTGGATCGGCGGAAGAACTGAGTTGATTTGGATCAGAGGCAACCTCAACGCTCAAATTTATGCTGAGACGATTGTATCAGACGTCATCGTTCCTCTACAAGTGCAAATCGGTCCCTTATTTCAGTTAATGCATGATAATGCACGACCGCACACCGCAAGAGTTGTAAGACAGACTCTCGCCGCAGCTAACATCAATGTCCTGCCCTGGCCTGCTCAGTCGCCAGACTTGAACCCGATTGAGCATGCATGGGATATGCTACAGAGAAGAGCTCTGCCGAATATGGAGGGTATCCAGTCGCAAGAAAACCTTTTTTTGTTGTTGCAACGAACATGGGCTGCCATTCCACAGCGTGATTTGGATGAACTCATTTTGAGTATGCCAAACCGATGTTCTTGTGTTGTTAGTGTTCGCGGTAGAAACACGGATTATTAATTGTTTAAGTTACCCAATAAAATTTTAAAGAAAACTGTTATTTCAGTATTTTTTTCGAACTTTTGTGTTAGTGGTTCAAATGTCAAAAATCCCTTTATTAGGAAAATGGCAAATTTCTTTATTAATGCAAAGGTGACTTGGTTTATCGTTACTGTGACAAACGAAAACACTTTATTTGATGAATCCTTAAAGAAAATTTTAATTAATATCAATCAGGAGAAAAGTTATTGCAAAAATATATGTTGATCCCTAGACACTTTTGATGTGTGTATATTAATGGATGAATCATGAAGTCAGAGAAGCTTGTGAACCATTAAAAAGATCTCACAGATTTGGCAGAATGATAGTATAGTTCAGGGTTATGCGCGCGACCAAAATCGGAACTAACGCCGCCACCTTGTTTTTGAATAAATTTCAAGTGACATACTCGTACTTTCACAAAATAACTGCACAAATGTTTACCATCAGCGCCCCCCTGTCAACGACATTCGGGCGCCAAAAGATCCTTGTAGCCAAAGATGTAGTTAATACTAGCGGTTTAAAAAGTCACTCGAGCCGCACGACAGACCGCAAATTGCTTTAAAAAATGAAAATAAAGAAACAATGTTTTAAATGATCCTATTTTGCTGAAATAGTCATATTTTGAGGGCCTTAACCAAAAGGATCATTATTATTGTCTCAAAAATGGTCAACTATATTATTATTTGAGATATAAAAAGGACAAAATTTCATACCGGGTGATCAATTTCAATGTAAAAATAACAGTAAACAATGAATATTACCGGTTTCAAAATGTTATAAATCGCTAGACGCCAAGACTTGTGGCAGTCATGGTCATACAACGTGCGAGTAGACGGTGAAAATTTAGTAGGAACGGGATTAAAAAAAAAACTAAAATTAAAAAATGAAAACTAAAATTACGCACAAGTATTGACTTGTGCGTCCTGTAATTTTAGTTTTTTGACCAATTTTTCACATTTGACCAACTGTATAATTGTATAGAGTTGGTCAAATGTGTTTAAAATTAAGATGGTTTTGATTTATTAACCGACGAAAAAGAGGAGGTTCTCAAGTCAAGACGTATTTTTTTTTAAGGTTCACGCACCGAAGCTCAGTTATTATTTTAGCGTGTCGATTAGTATTTTTAGGAAATCAAAATGGGAATTATTTGGGGACGATTAAATGATTTATTCTTCGTTCGTCCCGAAGTTTTGTCCCACATTCCAAAAAATTCTTAGTTTGTCCCACATCACTATTAAAGTTGTGTTTCGTCCCAAATTACAAGTACTTTAAAGGTACAGTCAACAAAAAAAATGTACTTATTTGTGAAACAATAATCTAAGTATAAATATAAAAGAAACTGACTGACTGACTGGTTGACTAACATATCAACGCAAGACCGATACTACTGGGACTAGGAATGTGAAATTTTGCACACGGCTTTCTTTTATAATGTCTTCATAATACGTAACACTTTTGTTGCCGATTGTTCAAAAAAGTAAGTTTCACATATACAAAAAAAATGTGGGCCGTAGAAGGAATATAAAATAGGACGAAGCGGGAATAAATAATAAAAAATATATTTTGGGACGAACGAAGCATATTGTTTGGGACGAACCAGGATTTTTTTGAATGTGGGACGAAACTTCGGGACGAACGAAGAATAAATCGATTAAATACATGCCAACACAGACATAATTATGTACCTACTTCTAAAAATGATGGATTCTTGCTTTCTTCCTTGTTTTTACTTAGCTGGTTTTCGTGCAAATATTCCCAACGTACGCTTCTACAATATGAAAATGTTTTTTTAAACAGCTTGCACTTGTTCACAGACTGACTATCACCGCTTCTTGTCCGATGGATTTGCAGTATTTTCCGATGGACCGTCAATTATGCAATATTGAAATCGAAAGTTGTGAGTTGGATAATCCTAAATAGTATATTTGGCTTACAATACTTATAATAATCGAGAGAGCCTTAGAGCCCTACTTTGAATAAAGTTTCACGTCTTTTGCTTTATGAAACAAATGACGAACCTTCTTAATAAATAATAAATAATTTTACTAAGTACTTGAGCTGCAGACTCATGATGCTTTCATGTTCGGTAGATAAAATTTAACTTAAAGTATATAAAACGCTTAAGAACTTGCACTACTATCGTCGTTATTTGGCGAAGCAGTTGTCGTAACATTTCTCAACCTCGGTAGACCGGTAGCCTTAAATTCATCCACCTTATACAAATATTACGAAACCCCAGTGCAATGGGTGCTTATTTTATCGTTCCATATCTCTGCATGGTACAGTCGGCTACACCATGCGGGACATCCGATACAAGTGGAACGAGGGGCCCAACTCTGTGGGCGTGTCGAGCGAAGTGTCCCTGCCGCAATTCAAGGTGCTGGGCCATCGGCAGCGCGCCATGGAGATTTCTCTTACGACAGGTATACAGCACCGATGAAACATACAACAATTTATCGAATACCGATCGTTGGCGCTTTTTGTTTATTTCATCTATCAGAATTAGACACATGCATGCATTCGCTTCCGCCAGAACATATCCATAAGTGACTTTCCTTTGGTGACCTGGTAAAGCAAAATCGATCTTTGACTTCGATTTAATAAATTAATTTTTATATTTCGACGATCACCAAAGACGATCGTCAAACAATAAATTGCTTGTTACAATTTTAACTTTTATTGCAGGAAATTACTCGCGACTGGCATGTGAAATTCAGTTTGTGCGTTCGATGGGATACTATTTAATTCAGATATACATTCCATCTGGCCTAATTGTCATAATATCTTGGGTGTCATTTTGGTTGAACCGAAATGCGACACCCGCCAGGGTGTCACTAGGTGTCACCACTGTATTGACGATGACGACGCTCATGTCATCTACTAATGCTGCTCTGCCCAAGATATCGTACGTCAAGTCCATTGATGTCTACCTGGGAACCTGTTTCGTCATGGTCTTCGCCAGTCTTCTAGGTAACAGTATAAGGAAGGATGCTAAATAAAACCATAACTTGTAGCAATTTCTTTTTCTCTAAATACTTAACTAAGAATTTAAAAGACAAAAAATATCTGAACTACTCAGTTTTTAATTATTTTTAGTAGTTATAATTCAACATAATTAGTATTACAATGTATTGCGTTCATAAGTATTTGATAACATTGTTTAGTTTGCCCATGAACTTTTATTCGTAATTTGCTGCGCCGTTCACGTGAATTTTGCTCGGCGATATTTATACTGGAATGCAACATAAGAATTCACTGAACCGTAAATATTTCGTTGCAGAATATGCTACGGTTGGCTATATGGCTAAAAGGATACAGATGAGGAAACAAAGATTCACTGCTGTTCAAAAAATGGCTGCTGAAAAGAAAATGCAAATAGACGGTCCACCGGGGACATCAGAGCCTTTGCCCCCGCCAAGGACAAGTACTCTGACAAGGCCACCACCACCAAGTAGATCATCGGTAAGAACAAAGATATAGCCCAAATTCATTTTTATAAAATCATCGTTCTCAAAAATAATCATGCAATTTGTACAGGAGGTTCGATTCAAAGTTCACGATCCTAAAGCGTATTCAAAAGGCGGCACCTTAGAAAATACTATCAATGGGGCTCGGGGCCCTGCTCCTGGACCAGCCACACAGCCTGACGAAGAAGCTGGACCACCTCCGCATCTAATTCATGCTTCCAAGGTACTATCAGATACCTAAACAACTTAACTTTAAAAATATTCTCAATACAGCGATTGTTTTAGGTAATTGTCATGCAAATGCGAATTTTACACGCATAATATTGATGCATTCGCGATTGTGGCGCATACCAACAGCGAACTGGTTTAAATTACTTAATTTAAACATTAATCATCGAAGTCAAGGTGAATGATATTTGCAGGGCATCAACAAACTGCTCGGCACGACGCCTTCAGACATCGACAAGTACTCGCGCATCGTGTTCCCCGTCTGCTTCGTATGTTTTAACTTAATGTACTGGATCATTTACCTTCACGTTTCCGACGTCGTGGCTGACGACTTGGTACTACTAGGCGAAGAAAATTAATTTCTCTTAAATTAATTGTACCTACCGGACTTATTCAAACTTAGGGTGCTCATGGTCAACCATCCATCAAGTTTCGGTAAAGTGCTTTTGAATCCTAGAAACGCTCGGTAAACTATTAGCGTTCTGTAAAGTTATAAATATAACAGTAAAGATCACTATGATTATAATAGATACGTGTCGTGTATATTGGCACTGGTAATATTGAATTCTTTAGAAAATAGAGATAATATAAAGTTCAAAATATAAGTCAATCTGTCTAAGAGACAAAATATTATATCTTCAATAGTTATCTGTCTTGAAATTAATGTGTATATGTATACATCAAATGATTTCTATTTTTTTTGGATTGTATTTTTTAAAATAATGATCCAAGTTTATATAGAAATGACTAATTACACCTCTATGCGCTTTTTATTACTAACTTCAAACGATGGCTGTCTTTACTTCTCTAGTTGATTAAGTAGCAATTTTATAGAATATACTAATAACATTAACTGCATATTAATTGAAGAACATGTGTGTATTCAAATTTTATTCTATTCAACTGTGCTCTTAGAAGAAAATCATAAACAAAATTCCCACAATCACGGATCCAAACTAAAAAACAAAAACCATCCAATGATAAGTAAATAGATTGAAAAACTCCAACGATCAAGACCGATCAGTAACTATAAGTAGTTTAAGGTTCAGTGCCACTCATAAGAATATATTCTTTATTTAGATGCAGATGTTTTAGACAGTCATAGTCCATAATAATATAGATCCCATTAATTGCGATTGTCACTAGACAGTCTTTCCAAAAATAACTATTAGTAAAATCAACGGAATTTGAAAAGGACTTGATACCTACAATTACGATCATGAGTCGTTTATAGGGCAAGATGTAAATAATTATACATATTATTATATTTATACGATTAGGATACACAAACACGATTGCCCTAGTTTTAAAAAGATGTTATTCGTTTCAACTAACATGTATACACCGGTAATACACATTCACATTAAATCTAGTGCACAGAACACTTTTCTACGTAGTATAAAAATTTACATGTATCAATGAATGTACCTAATGTATTAGATCTGACGACGTGACATGTCGATATGTTCTAAATATTAAGATTGGTTATTTCGATTTGGGTTCTTACGTCTCGGTCTATATAAATAATACGCGGATCAAAGGTCAATATTCCCGCTATACCTAATGAACGTCTTAAATGATATAGTAAGTACAATAATCGATAAGAATGAATGAGAAAAAGGTAATGAAGAAAATTCGTAGAATACTGTTATTAGCGCTGTGACTATTCTAAGTTTTGATCTCACAAATAATTGAAAATATACAAAAACTTAAGAGATTAAGAGCCCGTTTCACCACCTAAAACTAAAATAACTTGGCTGATAATTTCATACAAATTCTGTTCTATGTATTTTTGAATATAATCGGTGAGTAACGGCTGATCAGACATGGTGAAACAGGCCCTAAACGTATGTTGTATCTTAAAGGGAAACAATTCTTCGTTGTGTTTGTAACCATAAAGGCTTGTAGATATTTGATTCAAATTGTTTATACTCACGTATTCAAAATTGATTGAGGAAACATTTTCTAACGTTTCATTACCTATACGATACTTCCTTGTTGTGACTCCAATTTTTTAGATGTTTACAATATCGTTTTGGAGTATTTTAAGATTTGAGCTACAAGCCATTTCTTGTTAGAATGATCCCTAATTATTTATTTCTGAATTTGCTCAACGTTTTTCAAAGACACTATTTATAAATATATATATAAGGAGTGCAAATAGTTGATTTGACTAGGAATTGTATTAAATAGGATAGGCTGGTTAGGTAGTAATATTTAAAGTAATTATAATTTGCCTCCTATTTTATACCCGCATACTCGGACTGTGCATTAAGACTAGCGTTTATAAATTGTATCATTTGGAAGGTCTATTTGTGTTGTAAAGATATTAAAATTTATTTAGTAATACAATTAATCCTAACAATTGTATAAAGACTGAGTCAATATTAATTTTGTTCCTCATATTTAGGTAGGTACAGCTATATTAAACATGGCAGCCATCAAGTTCCCTTGATTAAGTATCTGTGTTATTCTGTTTCTAGATACTGCATAACCAAAAAATAATTAATAAAAACAAACAGTATTATCATCACGATGGTGACAAAAAGATTCAGGTCTAAAATATATTTATAAATAAGAATGTTACGTTTATAATGAATAGATAAAATGCCAAAAATTATAAAATGTATCTTTAACGATTAACTATTAGTCCACCTTCAAACTGAACTAAGGATTAAATGTACATGATTATGAAAAAAAAAATGTAAGATGTGAAATTCGCATTATATTGCACCTAGTTAGTAAGTAAGTAGCGTAGCTTAGCGTACGGGGGAGCGGGCGAGGCGAGCCATAGGGTGAGTCACTAGTTACTTACTGGAACTTCGCAGGTCGGCGGTGTGAGGCGGGGAACCTTTTTGGTGGAATCTTGCTAAGCGACGATGCCGAAGCTCCGCAGCTCACCGTACACGATTCCAAGTCGTTTCTGGCTTTGATATGACAACTGCGTAAAGTAAGAAATATGTACTTAAGCACGCATTGCCCGCAAACCTCTTTCGCGAAACCAAATTCTAAATCACATTTAAATAAAATTTAGCATAATTAAAGAAATTATACTGTGTGAGTAAAATCAATTTAGAGAAATAAGGTGATGATGATAATTTATTATGATATAGGTATCAAATAAAATATTTAATGACATTAATATATATTATCACGTTCCCCAGATTAGTATCTACCCACTCTCGTATAACTGAACCACGATAAAATATTTTCGTTGCACTAGCAAAAACTAATTACATACTATTGATATTGTCGAAGACTTCTTTGTCGAGATATTAGATTTGGCAAGTGACTGTTCGTGTTCAAACGAATTAAAAGTAGTTGTAGTGAATGAAGTATTTAAATCATCCATAAACAATAAAGGCTGTCGAAAGTAAATATTCTAAACTAATAAAGATTTTTAAATTATTGTAAGCAACAACCATCACATACCGTCACTTGCGCATTCGGCTTTAGGACGTACTTTAAGTACTCACTTTCTAATATTGTTGTTATTTTGCTTAGTACATGATAGGTTTTGGGCCTGCAAAAAGCACACTTGTTTCAAAATATTAATAACATGAATTTTAAGGATATTGTTTTCAAATTATGTAGATGTACTTAACACCCGTTGCTATTTTTATTTGATTAGAAAGTCGCCCCGAAGTTTTTACTGAATCAGCGAAGTATAATATACATTATAAGAGGTTGAATAAATAAAGAATAGGAAATACGGACTTGAATAGTGCCAAATGCGAGGCTTTAAATTTTTATTCGCTTTTATTATGAAATGTATTTCTACCATATCTGTTAAATTAAATAAAAAAAACTATCAGTCTCATTAGATATTTCACACCAATGTTTGAATTCAAATAAACTTAGATAATAGATACCAATAATGTGATGTATATAATTATAAAATATACAGAATTATAAAACCCTAAAACTTGGCGCAATGGTTTGCTGTTGTGCACGAGTAGGTATGTCATGTATACCACTATTGTAAATAAAACTCAAGCGGATCTATCGTGCAGCCCTGCATGGAATAGAACTTCATTTACAGACAGTGTAATGTAATGCAGATATTTTAAATAATATTATCATGAGGCTTATTTTTATACGTATTATTAGTGTTTCTTAATAGGATCCGATATTTTTGAGGCATATCGTATGTTAGAAATTCATTACGCCTTTTGTTTCATTGTCTTCAATATTTATGTATTAAGTACATACATAATTTTTTCGATCTTTATATTAGTCATTTGTTTTGGCCATTAAAACATTTTAACCTATTCTAGGTGCTTAATGTTATACTTAAATGTTCGAACCTATAAAACATTTTCAAAAACGAACATCAAGTTTAGTTATCTGTTTCAGCTTGCTCATAAGGTAAGCACTAAAAATAAACTTTTACCTTAAAGGTTCAAAAATAAAGCGACCAAATATTTATGACAATAATTATTAAACCAAATACCTTACTTATAGCAACGCCTGAATATTAACATCGAATTAAATTTTTTGCTGAATAGTCGAAATAGGCTCCAGTTGCCATAAATGACGGTAAAGAAATTATTACCTATAATAAGAAGTGGAAAGCTGTATTTTGCATTTCTTTTGGTAAAGCAGATAAGTCAACACTATGAGCGCTCTTTATACTACCTACGACTGCAAACCATAGGCCACGTCATTTTTTTGTTTAAATATCTGTCTGAAAAACAAAATACAAATGTTTGCCATCAAGCTGGTCAAGTCTACCACATACTCGTAGATACGCCAGACAATGACCAAAATTAGTGCTTTTTTATTTTTTGGCGGCCATTAATTAAGCTTTATATACAACGTGTCCCAAAATTCAACGATAAGCGGGCACCAGAGGGTGGACCTGATCATGACTACCCGAGAAAAAATAATGTAAAAAAAAACATTTTTTTTTTTAAATTAGAAAGTGGACTGAAAGAAACATTTTAAGGAAAAAATTATTTCGATTTATTTTTGTGTAAAAACTACAGGCATTCTGGCATTTTTAAGGGTTGTGGTGGATAGCAGTGCTACTTAGGTTGCCGATACAAAAAAAAAAACAGAAATATTTGAAAAATTGTGGTCATGGTATTTCAAAATATCTTAGGGGATGTCAGTTTTCGAAGGATTTCGGTGTATTTTTTGTAATTTCCAAACAAGTTAGATTTTTTTTCATTATTTTTTCTCGGGTATTCATAAGCAGGTCCACCCTCTGGTGCCCGCTTATCGTTGAATTTTGTGACACGTTGTATATTTGAATAGAAAAAAATTACAAAACGAGATTTTTATGGCGGTAATTCAAAAATCTGAGTTACCTCTCTGCGACTGAGGGGCTCCTCAGTGGCAGAGCGGTAACTCAGATTTTTTATATTAACGGCGAGTAGACTGACAGACGTGAAGTTTATTATATATTTTATATGTAGTCCATCTGCCAGTCCTTGTAAAATACTGGTATTCAGCTGCATCCGGTTAAACTGGAAGCCGACCCCAACATAGTTGGGAAAAGGCTAGGCACATGATGATGTAGTAAAATATATAATACCTAATATATTTTTATAATAAAACTTGAATTGAATGTAACTATAATAAAAACAGAAATGTAAGAATTTTAGTAAGTACATTGGTATTGCTTATGAAATCAAGGAACTTTTGGCACAACCGTAATTTAACATCAATAAAATATTTTAAAAGGAATAGCGAAAACAACTTGTTAATGCTTTCTAAAAGCTTTAAATAATGGAAAAAGTATAGAATCCTTAGAGTAGTTTTGTTATAAAAAGTCTCAAAATCATATACCAAAATATGCGATCATCGGTGATCTTTCTGTTACTGGATAATAGGTCAGTTGGTTGTTGCTTGTTATATTACAATCCATCTAAAAGCAATGATTCAAATACATTATCAAAAATAATCAGTTTCTTCGCTACATATCAACTATTTTGCTGACGTGTAGTCCAAAAGAATCTATGAAAGTAAATACGTTTTTTGTATGAATGAATATTTGTTTGTTGTTCATGTAGTCTTCAGTAACATCTGTTTTGCCAGCGGCGTGGCAGCGTTATAGTTACAGTAGGTATAATAATGTTAAAATTAAATTCAGAAACATTATACATTATTAAATTAAGCACTTAGTTACAAATTCAGTAAGGTAGTTTAGATAACTTAAAATTCAATAAATAAATTACACAATATGCAAAAAAAAAACACACATTGATTACTTAGTCAATTTACATTATGTAATATTATTGTCATTAGGAAATTGCGTCTAAAGTGTAATAGCATTTATGCATTAGAAACAGAGTTATTATTTCTTCTCTCTCGTAATCTTTGGTAGCGTCAAGGAGCTAGGTAATTTATTATATGTATATTCTAGATGCTATTCCCAGCAAGCTTTTGCTCATTAGAGCTGTCTTACATTTTCTGGCACATAACATGTTTTGATATTGAGCACGTAAAGGACCTCTACGTATTTGATACAGCTTTGTAACTAGCATTTCATTTTTTTTAATTTTGAGGCAACTAGAATATACAATGATGAGTATGGGAATATAATTATTTTACTGACGATACGTCTACACGACCACTGACCACGATTACTGACCTTTCGTATCGCGGTAACCTCATGCATAGCTGTTACTCGGTATGTACGCCACCGTTGCCCTCGCATCGCTGTCTGAAAGGGGCACGTGTGTAAGGGCCAAAACAGATACACACGATACGACGTCGCATAGTAACACGTTGCGATCGACGATATTACAGACATGTTTAGATAACTGTTTTTATGCGATGTCGCATAAAAATGTGTTTTGGTCCTTATTTTCTGAAAAATGGCGGTATAGCAATCAAAAGTTGATTTCGCGGTGTCTGACAGACGTAATGTCAGCGGCGCAGGTTGAATCAGTTTGTAAAGAGTGATTTTTGGGATGTATTTTTTGCATAAAAATAAAACTAAATCCTTCGTTTTTTTGAAAAAGTTTCAGTCTGAGCCAGGAATCGAAACCGAAATCTTTTGAAAAAAAAGCAACATGATGTGTTGTAAGTGTATTATGTACACGCTTTTATTTTTATAATGAACCGAGTGTCGCTGATAACGATCACACTGTAGACGAATATTATGTATATAAAATGAAATCAAATCACGTGAAAAACTAATATAACTCGCGTTCGGGCTGTTTTTATGATTTAACGTTGTACAATATTTCCTTAGTAATGTTATAATGTTATGTTGTATTTAATTTTTAAAGTGGCCGCCGAGAAAAAAAAGCACTACTGCTTCATAGATTTTGGTCCTTGGCTTTTGTATTGATCTGAAGAGCACTTTTGGTTATCATTATAATTCTGTTAGGTACCATAATGAATCGTTTTTCTTATAATTTACAGTTTTAACTATAAATGCACTCGCAAACACTTAACAAACTACTTATCGACTAAACGAACGAAATTATAAGTTTCTTGAACACCTGTAAACGACTGTGCAGCTTTACATTACACCGTCCGTTTCTTGAAATATCATACTATTCGAATTTCAGTGGAATATTATTATGTACCTTACAGCTTTAACTAGTTAATACCTAATAGATGTATCTTTTTGCTCGTTAATGAAACTACCAAAGTTCTTAGATTTTAAACATACCTACTAATCATTTAAACATGATTATCAGTAGAAGTTGTGAGTACAGTTATTTCAAAAAATGTGTTTTATAGAGCTTTTTCAACGGGACAAGCATTTTGTTGACTACCGATGGATTAACGTTATCAGAATCATATGAAATAATAGCCATTTTGGCAGGTTCAGAAGAAGCATCTAAATGCTCATAAAGCGAGTACCTACTTTAAATACCACTAACGACTCTGACGTTACATTTCTGAGAATTTTTATAGCTAGCCATACACGCACTTCTACTGATAGTTAGGTACCTATTTAACAAATTATGACACATTCGAATAAGCCTAACTTAGAGTATTCCTTTTAGCGAATACATTGATTTCCAAATGTGCTGTTTGCAATGCTTTGCTTCCACAAAATAAAACCTAATTAATGAAACTGACCTTGTAACAGATTCTAAATATAATAATAAAGTTTATTATTGTTTGAGGCTGAAAGTTATGAAACACTCGAACATGTCGATAGTCTAAAAAAGTGTTGTGTCAATGGATAAGCAAGTTGTGTAATGTTCGTATAATTTATTGAAATGTCTAATATCTAAGTTGAATTTGTAACTAAAGAATCTTCCTTGATGCAAAACTAAATTTTATGGTATTGGTGTGGTTAATGATGTTGCTCAAACTGAATAACTTTAAAACAAGTAGTTACATTGTACGAAATTTAGTTCTGTGATCCAATAAATTATAATATATTATCTGTTTGGTTGTTTCATTATATTCCGTAGCAGACCCTTGATCTAGGTATCAAATCCACGTGGGCCGCTTAGCATGTTGGTCAAGGCTTTGGTGGAAACATAAAACCATTGGCCGTTACAAATACTTATTGACATGATCATGGTTGTCAAATGCATAATTATCCCACATTTCGATATGAAATGAAATTGATTATTCTGTAAACAGGATATCGGAATCACTTTTACACGTCATGTTATAAAATAAAATAAGCTGGATGAGGTCGGCGTTTCCTATCTGACTACTCTGAGAAGAAAGGCCGAAACAAACTCAAGAGGTTACAGTCTCTTTTAAAGTCCAGACACAATCTTGGTCAGAGCATGTGAAGACCATGTGGATTGATGTCTGAAATGGTCTTTTGAAGAAAGAACTACACAGATTTGAGTGGACTAGTCCAGTCAGTACAAGCATTTGTCAGTAATCTTGTAGCTCAACTCAAAACTTGAGGAACTCAACGATTTGACGTACAATACCAAAGAAAGGACATTTGGGTAGGCCGCAACAATAAAACTGAAAGAGAAAAAAAGAATGACCCACATAGTCTTCACATTCACAATAATTAAAGTAAAATCATACCTTACAAAGTAAATAAATATAACTGCTGTCCTTCATACTGTCCAAATACTATTGGAAAATTACGTCTAGACACACGGAGAAAAGGATGAAGATAACTCGTCGTATTTCTTTTTTTTATCTTATTGATAAGGTTAAACTTCGTAGAAAAATGATTTTATAAGCAAGCGACACCTCAGGGCACCAGGCGAAACCCTGTTGTAGTTGGCCTTGCCTTCCTACATGGACTACTAATGAAGTGGACAGTTGAATTGTCCGATACTCGTGGGAACAACATGAAGATAAAAAATAATAAAAAGTAAAATATATAATAGAAAGAAAACTAAAAATTACGGTTTTTTAACGTACAAACAAAAAATAATTAAATTGACTTGGTATTATTACGATATAAGTATTCGGCAAGGGTTTAAACAATACGTGGTTAATGATAGATACCCTAGTTAGTTATTAGTAAGCTTGTCACTTCTTTCATATCAAAGTCAATTTAATTATAATTTTTATTTATTTATTTAATACTTTAAGCACAAATGTACAGAGGCGGACTTAATGCCATAGGCATTTTCTACCAGTCAACCTTTGGGTGATGCAGAGACAAACAGTACAAATTTTTAGTGCGTGATGTAGTTTTTAGCGTTCCGTACTCAATACTAAGACTCCACTGCCCGTCTGTCTGTCTGTCACCAGGCTGTATCTCATGAACCGTGATAGCTAGATAGTTGAAATTTTCACAGATGATGTATTTCTGTTGCCGCTATAACAACAAACACTAAAAACAGAATAAAATAAATATTTAAGGGGCTCCCATACAACAAACTTGATTTTTTGCCGTTATTTGCTCAACGGCAACAGGTAGACGCTTGAAATATTCACAGAATATTTAGTTGTATATTCACTTTAAAAATAAATAATTAAAATAAAATAAATCAAGGGGGGCCCATCCCATACAACAAACAACAAAAACATATTTAAAAACAAACAATGTTTTTTTTATATATGTAGTGTTAGTTAAATATTGTACGATGGTACGGAACCCTTCGTGTCCGAGTATGACTCCACTTGGCCGGTTTTTTTAAACAATTTTGATTATCTGGGTTTCTAAGGTGTGATAACTTAAAATAAAAATTTCGTAAAAAATATCCTTATGAAGTAATATTTAACAATGACATATTGAGTTGGATTCTTTTAAGCACTGCAACTTTTCTTGGGAAAGTGTTACGAGACTTTTGGCATGGCAGGCAACTTCAATTTTCGTTCAATATTACCAACCTTACAAAATAAAATAGTAGCGAGTTTTTTTGATTTTATAAACTACTATAAGCAGAAAAAACTATGTAACATCAAAGATTCTTATATGTCGGTAAAACAGAGGAGACCCTGCGACATGTTAGCTAAAACTACTCAAGTAAAAAAGCCGCTCTGCAGGTTTGTCCGGAACAACCTCATTAATATGTCCACCAATACTGCTAAGCGTGCCTGCTGGCTGTGGGAGAATGGGAGTCGGACCTTTGGCTTCAGGCGCTACCGTCACCCGACATAGGCACTATGTTTCCACTTCCACTTTTTAGCTCGCTACAAGTCTGCGTCCAGGCACACCTTGCGGGGCTTTACAACGCTGACAATGCGGTGAAGCAGTCGACCGCCTCGGACGCCATGGCCTATCCCGCAGTAAGCGCGCTGGTCGGATGGCAAAGCACGTCATCGGTCGGGCTCTTGTCACCGCCGGCGCCAGGATGTCAGCTGTTTTAAAACTCTTGCCACGCGACGATGGGAAGAGGCCAGACAAAATGACCATAATGCCTTGTAAGTTGGGTAGGCCTTTGGTGTGGGAAGCAACCTGTGTCGACACCCTCGCGCAATCCCTTCTTTCTAGCATGGCGGCCTGAGCTTGGGCGGCTGCTGCAGGTGCAGAAAACCTCAAACGGCGCAAATATAGCAACCTTATTGGAAACCATATGCCTAGAAGTCATGGCTCTAATGTTTCAACCCCAAACGGCTCGAGCACATTCGGCCCCAAAGTATAATAAATTATTACAGCGGGAATATTTTTTCAGCGGGCAGAGCATAAAAAATTTGTATGAAAAGTCAGATGAGAAGAAGTAGATTTGTTAAGAAGAGAAAACAGGGTAGGTATAGTGGTCGCAGTGACGATGGCCGCAGTCGTGGTAGCCCAGTGCGTGCGGTCACTTTGTTGATTATCTCAACTAGTTACTATTGACTTTTTATTATAAATCTTACGCTTGCCATCCTACTTAATTCAAATCTAAAACTCATTCTTCTTCTTAGCGTATCTATTGCCAAAAGTTTAAATAGGTTTGGTTCAACATTCAGCTGCACGAACTGCCTATCTGACCTCGACAGCCCAGTGACTGAGTAACACGGCCCCTTGGTAAGTTTTCTCGAAACCTAAATATGGCAAAATAAACGACAATTAAAAAAAAAACCCTGGTTCTTTGAATGAATATGTAATTTACACACAAATTCAAAAGTAAAAGTTAAACTGAACGTAGTACTTGTGACCGCTAGCTAAGCTTGTTTATAAACAAATATCAAACAACAAGCCCAGGCCAAGTGCATGAGTTTATTAACTTTTAAAGGTTGAAAATGAAACTGTTCACCTGCAATGCTCGCTTGAGTTTTACTTTATTTATTTTATACGACGACGAGAGGCTAAAAATTACAAAACGATATACATAAAGATTTTTTATTGTACTTTATAGGTATTTAAAACTAAGAGTAAAAGCTTTTATAACAAGTAGATCAATCCAGTAGGTACAATATTTAAAAGCTGTCTTAAAATAATAATATGTACAAGTATATAAAAAGGGAGGGGAAATAATCAAAGGGCATCAAAAAATTCGTCCGCATCGCTGTCAATAGGAAACGTGCCCAAAAGGCTGGCAGCATTGCCACGTTGTATGGCAATACTGATTCTTTGGCCAAAAAATAGGCCAGCCCTCTGGTCACGTGAAGAGTCGACCAACCGCTTGGCGATGTCTCGAAATACTAAGTGGGCACTCGGGCCCCATGGCCCTAGTGTTTCAACCCCAAACGGCTCAAATATATAAGTTCCAAAGAGATTGGAGTATTTGCGCCGTTTGAGGTTTTCCGCACCTGCAGCAGCCGCCCCGGCACAGCTAACCGTGCTTGGAAGATGGGATGGCGCAAGGGTGTCGACACACGTTGCATCCCACACCAAAGGCCTACCTACCTTCCAAGGCATTATGGTCATTCCGTCTGGTCTCTTACCATCGTCGCGTGCCAAGCCGTTGGGTTCTAAAACAGCTGGCACCCCGGCGGTGACAAGAGCACGACGGATAATGTCATTGATGCTGGCATGCCGTGCTATCCGGCCTGCGCTTTTACTGCAGGATAAGCCATGGTGTCCGAGGCAGTCGACACCTTCACCGCATTGGCAGCGATGCGGAGCCACGCAAGGGGCGCCCAGACGCAAACAAGTAGCGAGCCGGAAGGTGGTGTCACCCAGCAAAGTGCCTATGTTGGGTGACGGTAGTGCCTGAAGCCAGAGGCCCGACTCCCACTCACCCACAGCCAGTAGGCGGGCACGCTCAGCAGTATTGGTGGACGTATTAATAAGATTATTCCGTACCAACCTGCAGAGCGGCTCATCCCACTGCCTCTGGGAAGATAGGTTTGCGGGCCTATCTGTATCCGGGCAAGCCATTTTCCAGGCGTTCTCTGCGTCGGCCAAGCACGGCACTTCAGAGTCAACCAGGGAGGGTGCTAAAATCTTCCCGGTCAACTTTTCGGTGCAGTGGACAGAGGACAGGAACGCCGGTAAGCTAATACTGGTAATTTTGCGGACGCCGAGGCCACCAAAGCGGATGGGTAGTGTGGCTTGCAGCCACGCTCGGTCGTCCAAGGCCACATTTAGAATGGATGTTAGTGTGCTGCGAATAATTTGGTCAATTTTTTCCAAGAGGTGTGGCTGCTTCCATAAAGGAGAAGAGCGTAGAAAATACATAAAATTTGGGCCAATAGGTAAGTTAATCTAGTTTGATTTTTTTTACTATTTGACGCAAATAAACTGTGTTTAACTTTGATAATGTATCGCTGCAAAATTGATTTAGAATTTACCGAACTAACCATTCCAACCGGACCACGGTTAGAATAGTAGGGGTCGTGTCAAAAAATTCCTCTCGTAATCAAGGACGCCCCCTAATTGCGAACTGGACCAATTGCGAATTGGACCAATTGCGAATTGGACTAATTGCGAACTGGACCAATTGCGAACTAGACCAATTGCGAACTGGACCAATTGCAAATACTGCGTGGATGTGTTTCAGCTGTCAAGCACTTACGCAGTATTTAAGCAACTAAGCTTCTTGATAATAACAATAATTAGATCCTTCCCACAGAGATTCTCTATCTGATTTCAATAGAATTATAAATTTTGCGGTTGTTTATTACGTAAAGAGACCATTGTATTCATGGAAAAAAATTGTTTTTTTTTAAGGGATACTTACTTTCCGCATAATGTTTTTCTTCCTTATATAGGTAATTTGGCATAACCATTTTGGTATAATTTGTTTTGCCATAATAATATATTGACTTGTTTTTGGCATACAGTTTATGTTGGCATAATATCTTGAAGGCTAATTTGTTTTGACAAAAATTTAATTCGCATAATACTAAACGACATCAGGGGCACCCCGAGGTTCGGTTTGGTTAGGTCCCTTTAAACCCTGCAGACAGAAATAGGAGCCCCGCCCAGCAGGGCTCTGTAGGTTTTAGTTTAAATATAAAGTAAAACCTACAAACTACAATAAAGTTAAGGATCAAAAAATTCAATACGACCAAACGAGTTTAGAAACCCAGAAATGTCACAAATGACAAAAACTTTATCGAGGATAAAAAATAAAATTAGTCCTGTCATAAAAGGAAAAAGAAAGTTGTCTATCAACTTTATTTTGAGGTAATGGAGAATCAAGGGATTTTAGATTGTGTCTGTGTGTGTGATTGTGGTGGTCATAGCGGTCAGTATCTTTTAACACGTTCGAGGACGCTACCACTTGAGACTGTGTACCAAAATGACACAGTAAATGTCCATACAAATTATACGACGTATGAGTACGTAGCCTCCCATGAAAATATATTGTTTTAAAGACATCATGACACAACCGTTTTATCACGTTATCGTATAAATACGTTATGTCATTAAAAGTAAGTTAACTAGACGTGAACGGGATTAATTCATAGTAAAATAGTATACTGTCTGGCTAAGGAATAATACATAAATCAAATAAACTAAATAATTACGATGTTTTGTCGCGGCAAATATTACGATACGCCACGAAATGTTTAGCGAACGCGAGCGCACCCCGCAGTGACGCAGCCGCATTGAATGTAGGAGCGCGGTAGGCGCGCGCGACGTATTTACACGTTGTGCGTGTGTGAGCACCGTTCCCGCCCACTGTCAACGGCACTTATTTGAAATAGTTTAAAACTTACTCTACGTGACAGTAAAGCTTCGGGTATTTTAAATGTTGTGACACAAGATACATTCAATAGGATTTTAACTTGAACGTTCATCGGAAATGTACGTTCTGTCGTAAAGTAAAAAAATTATTTGGACGTCATTGTACGTTGTGCCATATCAAAATTTCGAACGATGACGTATAATCTCGTTCTGTCCTCGAACGTGTTAACAATTAAAACTACTTTTTGAATCACTATGCACGATAATTTCTTACGAAATGCGCCGGTCAGCCGAGTGGTTATGAGGAACTTTTTTTTTATTTGACTTTTCTCGTACTCCAACCGCAGTAGGTATAGAAGACTATTTTAATCCTTATACGAAACTCCACTCTCATCTTTTTTAGCTGACTGTACCATTTTTACAAAATCTGTGAATGCAGTCAGCAATTACTCAAAAAGTTTAGGACAGTCTCCTAAGAACGTATTTCTGTAGTTGCAGCGGCTAAGGTAGGTATCTGTCTTTCGCCGGGAGGGTTGTGGAACGCCGGGAGGGTTGTGGAAGTAAAGGCTGAGCCGGATTCCCATGGCCCTCCCATCACGGCGATGTGGGTACACCGCTGAGTTTTAGTGGGTATACTGTCGGTGCCATTCCGACAGGAGTCCCACATACCGTCTCGTCCTCCGAAACAAAAAAAAAGGCATTTCTCAGCGAAAAAAAAAAAAAGAAAGGTATCTGTCCTTAAAAATCCAGTAAATTCTAAAGTATAGTTTTCTCAAAATTGCTGCGTCAGATTTTGGTGCCGCTTTGCATAAGGGTATAGATGGAGTATCCCTACACAAATATTAAAACCGTGTCGTTATTGGCCCATATAGCCCACTGCCCTTAAAAATTCGCCCAGGCTCATTTAGCAAACAAAGAAAAACTCATCAAGGCAGGCAGTTGGTATTGCGATTCGCATGGCTGAATTACGGGTCACAACTTGCAAGTTAAATTCTACACTGAATAATTGCATGGTATCGTCGTTTGCTTGTCAAGTCTCAATCAAAAAGGGCCATAGAAGAGTGGCAATTGCTTTCAAAGCGTTTCGAGCGTTTCGTATTTTTACGACGACTTTCAACAGGATTGACAGCCTTTTCGGCGACTTATTTCATTCCAATACATTTGTGACATTTCCATCATCGTAGTAGCCGATAGAAAGTAAATGTGCGATAAGTGTTTATAAAACCCACGATACATTTATGAACAACGACGGTATAAAACAGGAGTTTTATACGGTTGTTGTTCATATGTATCGTGTAAAGGACAATGGAATTTCATAACAAAAATTCAGTCTCAAATATTTAAATCAGAATACTGTTGAACGTATGCAATATTAAACGTTGGAACACACTGCCGGCGCAACCTGACGCGATGATAAAATGCATGCATGCAGTAGATTAAAAATACCCTATGTCCTTCAGCTATCTGGGGGAAATTCTAGTAGTTTTAAGAACGTTCACAGTCTGATCTCATTCTCAATCTCTCAAAAATACCCCTAATGTTCCTACATTTTTTACTAGTTTTTGACATTGATTGTCGCTGAGACGAGATTGCGACTAGATTTTCAACGTTTTTAATTACGGGAATTGGCCGTCAGATTGTACTATCTGCCTATAGAAGTAAAGGAGATTTTATGTCGAAATTCACTAGAATCGGTTGAAGTGCTTTGTTACGAAACAACTAGACTGACAGGCATTGAGTTTTTAACATTTGACACACATTTTTAACATTTGTCATGATATAGTTGTTATGTTGATATAAGGTTGAGATAAAAAGCAATCATCACGTAAACCTTTGTTGTTATTGGTCCTATCGCTCTCTGATTCGCTCATTCATTGGAAAATATATAATAGATTAAACTTTTCTTTGTGCGCTGCGGCAATACCTGTAATTGAATTCTTGTAGCTTGAACTTGAACTTGTGCATTTGTTTACTAACCCCTGCATATTCTCGAACTATTCTAACTGGTTCGCGTTTGTTGGAAAATTTCCATTTCTACCATTGTGACCTTTTATTTATTTTTCATCTTTTTGTACTTGATTTTAATTAACATTGCACTTAAGCTGTTGTTGTTATGTAAACGTACCAATACTACTTACACCGATAGAGGTATTTCACTCAGAGCACTGATTTGAACCGCACTTGGACGAACAGCACCTGAGCACTTCCACTAACCGCACAGCGGTGCTATTCTGTAAAAAGATCACCGTGATAACTTAGGTGAGGTGAGTTTAAAGTGAGCTGTCATTCCACCTGATGCTAGGGATTGACACTATTGACAGCTCACTTTAAGCTCACTTCACCTTAGTTTTCACGGTGAGATTTTTACAGAATAGCATTACTGAAACAAAATTTTGTAACGCGTAACCGTACATCACCATAATTCGAGTATATTTAAAAATAGTACATTACTGCAGCGGCCAGCAATAGAGGCGTTGATGGACGAACATACGTAAGTCCATCAAATCTGTTTATTGAAAAAAAAAAAACAAATGAACACTTTAACGCGGGAAAAATTATTGTTGTTAGTTGTTCGTCATTGATTTTGAAAAGTAATTGCATTTGACAAAAAAGTTCTGCCTAGGTACTACTCAGTTTTAATTTCCGCGCATTATTTGAGAAAACAACTAAAAACAAAAAACAACATGCCATTTTTTTTTCAAACGGGACCATGAAATGCGTTTTGATTTTCAAAGATAGTTACGAATTTATTTTAGGCGGCCCCTACACCTACTGTGTTTGCGTAATATTATACCCCGATGCATAGCTCAATATTGCACAATTCTAATCCTACACGGAGAAATGAAAAAAAATTGTAGTAAAATTGATATTAGTTAAACTTTAACACTTAACGTTCCAAAACATTGCGCAATTCTTGATATTGCGCAATACTATTGTATATTGTGAGGCAGCCTTAAAACATCAGAGCAGTGACAGTGAGATTTTGCTTTTTCAATAATATCTCAAAAATTCTGACCATTCTGGCAAGAGTTCTATTTAAGTTATTGATGAGTGTCATCACTAATAAATTAACGTAACTTTTCTCTTTTAAACTCACAATGTTACTGGGTCATAAGTTTTCATCAACAATAATCTTTTGACGGGACCGCCACACGGATTTGTTAGAAACACTGTTTCGAGCTGTCATGTGCAGAGTAGAATGGATGGACAAAAGTTTGTTTAGAAAACTTGAAAGTGCAGAGGTGCGGACGCAACGCCTTACGCCATCTATATTCGACTCGACTCAGCAACTAACTTACCTACGTACCTACAGCCTGTTTTGAAGAATCGAGAATTGGTGTGAAGATGCTGCTGGTAGACAGATATCATCGGCACTTTGTTTATAATTTTTCCATAAAATCTAAGTATTCATCATTGTGATTATCTACTTGCATTCCTTAAGTGAGGCCGCACACTGGGCCATCATTTTCTATTAAGCATGCCGCACACCAGACATATACTTGTGTTACGATAATTGTGGCGCCTCATTTGAAACGCGACACAAAAGACACATTTGTAGCGGGTGCAGTTTGTGGCGAAACGCGAAACGTGTATCGCGCTACACGAATTCAAGATCAAACACGTTCGTATTTTGTGGCGGGGTGACTTGCAAAAATGAAAGACAACATAGAATTTTACGTTGAGTCTATTGCAGAGGTTGAAAATAAACGCTATATTATAATGTATGCGCTTTGAGACATTCGATGATACATATGAAACTGTTCTTCGTCGAACCGAAACTTGTGCCTAATTTTGAAATTACTATAAATAGCAGTCTCTTGATTAAACGGGTGAACCAAATAACGTAATTTTTTTCTCATTAACTGACACATCAAAAAATATGTATAAATATAGAAATAGAGAGAAATGTATGTAGAAATATGTATTTATATTGTACACATGATAAAGAGTATTCTATTCTATGTATCGTCGGACGATGATGTCGACATTCTAGAAGCTGTGTGTCGGTTGTCCGTATACATGATATATTTGTTCCGAGCTAAAAAGAAACGCAGTAATTGTGGCGACGTAAATGTACGGTGTGGCGCCGGTGCACGGTGTGCGGCCTCGCTTACTCCAAATGTGGCGCCTCATTTAAACGTGCCACAATTAACGCCCGCATATATCAGCGTACAAGCAAGTACACGAATGACACATTTGTAGTGGGTGCAGTTTATGGCAAGGCAGATCGAACATGATCGTTTTTTGTAGCACGATGATACATGGTTTGTAAAATTGATTGATTGATTGATTGATACATCAAAGTCAATGTGTTGTCATAATGTAGGTAGGGTCTTTAATACAGTCAAAGAAGTACATAACGCAACCGTTAATATGGTACGTAGTTTTAGAAAATGGGCAGCTTTGTAGAGCCTGTGTGGCTGTTTCTTTCTAGAAGTCGATGCGCTTTAATTATTTATATAATAGTTGTTATATGATCGACGGCACCCTGGCGGGATGAGGAATGGCCAACCGAAGCATTCTAGTCAACGAAATTATCTAGTATAGGTAGTAGTTAGACAGAGCTATATAGTATATCGCTCCACCCAGAGCGGGAGGAGTCATTAGATGATTTCCCATCCAAAAAAAAAAAAAAAAAAAAAAAAAAAAAAAAAAAAGCTATATAGTATATACAGGGTGTCCGGTAATTAATGGATAACCTCTTCACGGGTCGTTGTACTTATCATTATGAACAACTATTACTATACGACCAAACCTGAAATCGCGAATAAATAATCAGCAGTTTTCTAGATTTTGACAAGTTATGCGAACATAAATGAAGGGAACTGCTGCTTTTTTTCTCGATTCCGGTAAAAGTTGTTCATAATAATATAAGGGCTTGATTCAGAAAGCAGTACTTCTGGACACGGCTCGCATTGTCAGGAGGTTCCTCTCTCTGGAGCCCTGACCACCGGTAGCTTGGACCCTGTTCCCGATACCGGTGGGCTACTATTTTTTATATTTTTAAATGTTTTTATATTTTTTTTATATTCTAATATTTAAAAATATAATTTATATGTATTTAGACGAATAAAGGAGTATAATGACCCCTTAAGATGTTATCCATTCATTACCGGACACCCTGCATATATAATATAATGTATACTACAAGTCGTAGGATGATTGGAAAAAGCGTTATTTTGCAAAAATCCTAGTATTTAATTCATAACAAAATGAAACACCTCAAAATCAGTCCCAAATAATATTTATTATTATTATTTCATGCCTTACACATTATAACGAACACGCTATGACATTTATTGGAAAAATAAATATATATTTTTTTGTTTTTGTTTGTGTCACAGCTTTGTTCAGCTTTGTTGAATACATTTGCTTTTGCTGATTATACTGTATTTACAAGACCGGGACTACGTTCACATTACAATGGAGAATTCCGTGTATTTTAATGACTGAATATATAACAATTTAAAAAAGTTATGAAGTAATTGTAGCGACGCACGCCGCAGTAGAAACAAGAACATTAAAATAACATAAATTACCATATACAGGTTGAAATTGAAAACATGTGACAAATCGAAATGGGAGATTGTACTCATAATTATGAACAACTTTTACTATGGGACCAAACCAAAAATCGCGAAAAAAAAATCAGCTGTTCCCTACATTTATGTTCGCATAACTCGTCAAAATGTAGGGAACAACAGATATTTTTTTCGCGATTTCAGGTTTGGTTCCATAGTGAAAGTTGTTCATAATGATGAGTTCAATCTCCCATTACGATTTGTCGCATGTTTTCAATTTCAACCTGTATACGACATATTTTTTGTATTTCTAAATTGTATAACAAGAAAATATTGTTTTCGGTTAAATATGAACAATAAAATTAGACCTTATAAATAAAAATATATTAAAAAGTAATTTTCTTTAAAATTGAGCTCATGGTTTCTTTTCAGCGTTTTTCTCTAAGACCTGTAATTTAGAACGTACCCAAAACGGTTAGAAAATTAACTCTTATATGTTATGCATCATGTTCAAGTATCTGTTAAAATATTTCAGGACGTTTAAGCTGTTTAAATTATAATTTTATGAAGATCGACAACATAGAACGACAACGCTATTATAGTGAACTAAAAAAAAAAACCAGACAGCTGAATCTAACAGTCAACATAAAAGCAGAATAACGTTAACCCTGCTGAGTGGCTATGGCGTGACTTACTAACAATTTATTCTAATTTATTTGATGCAGCAGTCATTTAGTAGGCTTACATGAGGAGTGGGCCACGATTGCTCGAAATTCACTTGGTCGAATAATCGTTTGACCTATCAACTGGTTGGTCGAAAGGACGGTTTCCCGAACAACGTTTGACCAAAAAATAGGCTTCCTCTACATGAGTGCTTGGAATTCATTGGAAGAAATGGTCACATGACTTGAAATGTCTTTTTTTTGGATTGGATGTTTACTTTCTCAAGTAATTTTTAATATAATCTTACGACATGAGAGCGTAATTTTTTAAATTAAGGAAATCACAAGAAAATAAATAACATCCAAGCCAAAAAGCATGCCAAGCTTTGTAACTATTTTATTTCGGTCAAAAATTCATCGGACAAACCATTTTTCGGGATAACGTTATTCGTTCGTTCGACCAACAGTTCATCGGTCAAACGATCATTCGGGCAATCGTGACGTACTGCAATGTGAACGCATCCTCGTTAGAAATATTTACAATTCAAAGTATAGAGCTATAATAATGTGTACGTGGCCATAGCGAATTAATTAGATAATATTGCTAAGCAATGGCTACTGTCAGTAGGTATCTACATACCATAAATGAAGTAAATCTTGCTCGAGTGCTTCCGACATCCTAACCAATATAAATAGCTACAAACATTATAGTTACAATCGATTAAGCATATTGATAGTAATACTTAACTGGTAAGTATACAAATTAGCATTCAATCATACTCGTACTACCTTTACAGAAGGGGCTGATTTTAGATATTTTTATACCTACATAAATAAAAAAATCAACTGTTTATATCACAGTGGTTGAGAATCAATTATAATTAATGATTTATTCTTCATATTTTAAATTTTTATTGATATGAATATGTTTATATGCGTTTTTCGTTTGTTAGCAAAATAAACACTTTGGGAACTTCGTTTTTCAGTGCCAAATCGAGCAAATCGACTTGCATGCATCTAAACTTTTTATTATGATTGATATAGGGAATTATTGTGTTATCGCTTATGACGAGTTGAAATATTATAATTACTTTTGTCGTTTGTAAAATATCTATCTACGCACGTGTATATTTGTTAATAGTTATCAGTCACAATGCAATAAGTAGGTAATAGTAGTTTACATCGCTTTATACATGAAACATTTCGGTCTAATATTCCGCGTTGTTTATTGGCGGACGTAAAACTTATTACACGGATTAAATTGAGTGATTAAAGACAGGGTTTTGGGTACTTTTATCACTATTGAGTCAAGTGCGTTGGTATAGTTATGATTCTATTTCTCTTTCATTTAATTATTATTCTACACATGGTCCATATGACCATAAAGTTAATAGATGTACGTCATGTAGCTCACGTTTGCTTATGAGCAGTCACACCACCACTTCCTTATCCATTAAAAGGAGTAATTTAAACATAACTGCGTAATATCATCTTCAGTTTTTACTGAGCATAGTTTGTAAAATTCTTTAGCTGCAAAAAGTATGACTTTGATGAAGTAACATTAAGAAGGCCAGTTCTCATAATTTAAAACGTTCAAAATCTAGTCGTAGTCTCATCTCGGCGACAAACAAATGTCAAAAACTTGTCAAAATGTAGGGAAATTCGAGTTTTTTTTTGACAGATTGAGACAGATCAGACTGTGAACGTTCTTAAAATTACGAGAATTGCCCTTCAGATCTATGTTGTCAGTGATAGGAATGTTGCCTCTTTTTCAAGACACATCATGCATTCCTATTCAGTTAATTACTTTTAAGTATAATTTGCAAAATTTGTTTTACCACCGGTAACAGACCTACATTTTCTGTGTATAAAGCGGTGAACATACGTTTTTTAATTTTCACAACGAAATTAAAGAAGTTTTAAACGCATACCACAGTTCAGGTGCAGAAGTCCACACACTTATCGTCAAGTGTATTGGACTTTAAACCGTGTCTACTGCCTACCTTATTTAATAGTATAAGTACTAAAATATTACTTTAACTAAAGAATTTTAGTTTATTATCAGTAGTAATCAGGTTCAAGAATAAACTGACTCTTTCATACGATTCTAAATACTTAACATATAGGCTTACAAAGCCAACAACGATTTTGGATTGTTTATATGCTCGCGCTGTGATGACATTAAATACACGATAATATGTAACATTAAAATATTAGTACATTATGTATATTGATTGAGAGCCACAGACTGATTGATTAAATTGAAGGTATTTTATAAGTTTGTGTGTGTTAGAGAGAAAAGTTGAAGATGACGATATTTTCATGTTAAGTACTAAGTACTTCTTACCGAAACAATTCTTCGTAACGAAACAATTTGTTCATAATTTTATTTATAATCATTAACTTTAAATGTTATTTATAAAATGAGAATATCCTCTTTAGTTGGTAGCTCTCAATCTATCGGAAAGGCGACATGCAAACAGCGATTTACAATGAGTTCGAATATTATAAATGAATTTATTACAGAAAATAAATAGCATATATCATCAACATTACAGAGTATGTAAATAGATGGCTAAATTTAATTCTTCAGCGCAACATTGAAAATATGTAGATTGCTAGAAACTAGATGCACGTTTGAATTGGATTTTCACTAGGTATTTAACATCTTTCCAATCCTAGATATTTCCTTCAATACTTGTGGCAGAAGTAAGCTAATGTTAGTGTAATACGTCAGTGGTTTTATTTCCTTGTGTTCAAGATCTACTCTATGTAGATGTCCTCGATCGGGTATGCCGTTTCTATGAATGTTTGGTAGAATCTGTGGAATGCTCTCCTGAAATAGAAAAAGATAAGTATAGCTTAGATATAAGATTGATTGAACTTGATCATAAGATAGTATAACTTTGAAGCAACAATAATTACCAACCACAATAAAATAAACCTAGGTTAATATGATTGTTATGTTAATAGAGTCATGCTTTCGTCGACATGGAGGTAGTTTTAATGACTCCGCACTTTAAAATGAAAACGGAAACTTTATAACATCACTTTCGTGTCCCGTCTATCACAGAGGTTTTTTTCGAGATCTATGTAACGTATGAATTTGAATTTTGGTATATTGATTGGTCTCCATGACGCGAACTCAGATCGCCGGTCGAAGCTCAAAGTTTTTAGATTTAAGTGGTGTTCAATTCGATCCTCAAAAAAATAAGTTCTCAAAAATGTGTCGTAGGTAAGGTGACATTTGATAGAGATTTCTGTAAGGAGTTTTACAATGTTTGGTCTAGTGGTCTTGAAGATAAGTGAATGAATTGAAGTGTTAATAAAACTTATAGTGATTGAATAAAAAGCACCCACCCCACGGCCTCAGCTACGGGCCTCGTGGACTCCTGCCCCCTGAAGACGTGGCATGCAAATCGCTGTAGAGTCGGGTGCTTGGTAATGAAGCCCAAGTATCTGTGGTCACGCGGGTGGAACGCACAGAATGAAACGTTCTTTAATGAGTAGAAATAGTCGATGCATGGCCCATTTCGATTTCTCTGGAAAATAAATAATGAATTAAACCATCACATTACTGTAATTCCCATTACTTAGGTACTTTACTTTCAGTTACGATAACTGTCATTTTGGACTTTGCATTTTTTTTACTTGGTGTAGGATAAATATCTGCCTAAAGTTGTCTACAGTAATAGAAACCAACTTATAATGCTTTCGTGTATTGCTTATACCTACCACATTATCAATTTTTATTACAATCGTATGCAAAGCTTTCAATTATGTATGTAGATAAATTTTGGGTAGGTACGTAAATAAAATACAAAACCACAACTTGCTAACAGCTCAGCCAATCTAATAAGTAGAACACAACTAGTAGGTAAAGTTGCTTGTCGTGCGTGTGTGAGCGCCTACGATTTATTAGGCTGACATACACCGCTCTCCAATTTATGAACTGCTGTTAGTAGGTAGGCGCTTGATAGCACTCGTAGCAAATACGTAGAAATTACTGAGAACATGATACTGCACGTATGTAACATTAATAATGCACAGAAAAAAAAAATAGGACAATCCACCCCTAGTTCGCACGGGTCAATCTGAGGTCTACTGATGTGGCGACATGTCAAAATATAAAGATTTTTGTGTTAAGTTAAATAACGGGATTTGCCCTGTAAATAAAAAAAATATAGAAGAATAAAGATAACTAATGTCACTTGGAAAGCTGCCACGCTAAAATGGATTTGGACTGGACACATCTGCTGCATGTCAGGCGACCAATGGGCCAAACTTACGACCCAATGGGTCCCTCTTAAAGGCGAGCGACATCGCGGCAGGCCCAAACGGAGATGGCAGATGAGCTGAACTCCTTAAACAAGAACTGGCCCTTAGCCTTTGCCTTGCAGTGGGACATCACAGACTTTTAATAAATAATAATAATAAATACAAGAATACATACCTAAAGTAAATAAAAAAAATTGTCATTATTAGTTATTCAAAATTGCACCTAAATTGTGGAGTGTTGAAGTTGAATTTTAAACTCCGTCTTAAATCTTTATAAAAAATAAAAACCACGTGTTTTTGGATTTTTTTAAATTCAACCCTTTACTGGGTGAAAAAGTGTAATTAAGTTTTAAGGGGAGGATATTATTGGTTGCTTCGATTAACTCTAAAATTGATTAAATAATTCAAACATCAAATACACACTGGAAAAAAAAGAGAGGTTTTGAAAAAATCAATCTCTGTCGGGGTGGTGAGCAGGAAAACATTTTTTTATAAAAAATCACATTCTTTGATTTAGAAACTTGAAACTTGGCAAAAGTACTTAACTTCTTAAATCGTTTTGATTGTTTGAGTTAAAACCCTACAGACTATCTCCGTATGGGACCAATCGTTAAGATCATTACATAATATCTATATGAAGAAAGCTCTATGTAGATTTAGATTTTATGTGATGAAAATCCTTTATAACGTCTCTCTTCTACAGATTATTCTTCTGGTTATCTCATGTAAAAATAATTCAGTTTGTTTGTTTTAACTGCAGCTTTTGTTTACAGAAATATGAGTTATAATTTGAATGTTTTGAAAAGTTTTTATATCCAAATATTATTTTGCGCTCAAAATAATGTAAATTTATAATTCTGGCTGGTTGATTGTTTGACTGTTAGATAAACTAAAAGATTCTTTAGGTACTAAAACTGGTTAGACTGGTTTATTTCAGGCTATTGTCTCAGTGCAATTTGTAATTGTTTGCAGTTGAAGATGTTGGCTTATTTATTCCAGTTCTTTTCGATCTCCAGAGTAGGTAACACATTTTTGTTTTTTTTTTTCATAGTAAGGTTACCTTACTTCTTAAACACAACAAAAAAACCAACTTGTTATGATTTAATCATTGCTGTAGAGACAATATTGGTATTGTGTGAGATTAAGTAATTATTACAATTTTTGCTGACATTGTTAAATAAAACCAATTACCCTGTGATGTGATGACGTAACTATTAATTGTATAAAATGTCGAGATATCGAGACAATAGTCCTATCCAATAGACACCTATATTTCGGTTTAAAATACGTTAGTAATTCTGAAGCACTTACTGCGGGTTTTGATCGATCAACCATACGAAGTCCGTGGTCTGATACTTCTAGTATGCACGGCTGCATTGTAGGTTCTCCGTTACATTCGGAGACAATCTTCCTCACTGCTTGACATACAACCCCCGTGCCTTTGTGAGCGGAGGTTTCTACTGAGCCCATGTACCTGTAAACATAATGGTTATTTCTTAGTAAAATTATTATTATTTGAACCCAGTGCGTTCATATTGTATGTAAATGAAACTGAATCATATGAAATACGGCATGTACAATCAACCGCATAACAGTGACACCGCTTGCACTACGGCTGTTATTACTGAGCCCCTCTTCAGTAACAATACAACTGCAGAAAAAAGTCTAAGGGGAACATTTACAAAAATGAAATGAAACTTACGCTAACAGATATCGTTCTTTTTTGTCTTTAGCATTTGCCGGATCAAAGTCGTTGTAATCCATGTCTACCGCATAGGCTGACGGGAAGATTCCTTGTTGGCCAGTTCTAAGATTGACTCCTGAAAAATTGATAATATATTCGTGAGCACTGCAACCCAAAAATACCTAAAAAAATATGTTTATTTTTGTAACTGTTGGGTTCAGAATTTTTATGTTATGGTTTTCGCTCTCATAATGATAGCTGAAAATCTTTTAAAGTGCCATTGCTAATATTTTGCTTCATTCAAAAACATTACCTTCACACCACAAATCTTCAGCTTCCTTCTGGACATAAATAGGGTCGCCAATTTCCACTTCGATTTCGTCGTGATGTCTAGGGTTAAACTTATGTAGGCCTCTGTGCGTAGCTTCAAGCATTTCAAGCTGACTGTGGGGAATATTTGTCATATTCCCGGCAAAGTTAAGCCCGGTGATGCTGCAACTTGAAGCTGGAGACACTGGAAGTTAAGAGAGCGAGTTATAATGGTTAGAAGATAAAAACTATTTTTAGGGTGCTGTCAACTAAGTTGACATTTTGCGTTGTTGCAAACACTTGAAAACAATGTACAGTCGACAAGTATTTTACCTCGACAACAGCAACCCAAAAACTACCTTATTATAACGAGAGTAAAGATCATTGTGATTTTGGCAATGATGCAAGTTCAGAGGTAAATTACTGTGAAAGGACTGTATGATCAAAAGGCGCATGAAACCATTCGTATTTATTAGACCTACAATGTTACCGTTAATGTGCATAAAAGATTATTACTGGGCGAACATGCATATTAGCTGGGTAAACCCGTTTAAGTGTGACTGTTATATTTAGTTCATATTAAGTGCGTATATAGGTAACTTGTAGTATATGTCTGCATATTAAATATTCAAGGCTTATAATAAAACAACCGTGAAATTAGAGTAGGCTTAGTTGTTTTATTATACCTATTTTCGTTATACCTATTGAATATTGTAAATAGTGGTCTTTGAATAATTCGTATTTAAATAAATAAAATAATGTGCCAATTCGTGCGAATCGCCTGTAGAAAAATTAGTATTATTTAAAAGTGACGATTCGGCGCCCACGCGTCTCACTGATTCAATCTAGAAAGTCGTATATTAGCTATATGAGTCAATAGACCTATAAAAATTTAAAACAAGGGCAGTTTAGCAGCTAATGTCAGTTGTTATGGGTCAGAGGTTAAACTATTGTTTGTTAACCTTTAAGTACAAGATAAATGACAGTAAGGACACCCTCTTCTCGTAACCTCTTAACATTATCTACAATTAGCTTTAATATAGGTTATCTAAGGTCTAACAAAAATTGTTTGAAATATTTTAAGGGGTATCAAAAAATATATTTTTGACAAAATATGCGAGTTAATATTAATTCCAGTACCCAAAGCATATTGACTTCTTAATGATTTACATAAGAATATTTGAAAATTCGGACGATGTTTCAAATTTTTTTTTTTAATAATATGTCACCCTTTTGAACATTTTATACAATTGTTTTGACATTGATTACTTACTTGCCGTTCCTGAAGTTAAGTGAAGAGCTCATTTAGGTTTCCAGTAGGTTCCTAAATATTAATAGAAAAATCTCACTCAGGTAGGTACAGTACCTGAAGAACCTTAATTTATTTGCTTGCTGGTGTTGGTATAATGCGGATGGTGAAGAAACCGGCGTTGTGGTGTGTCTTGGAAAAACCTATTTTTTTTGGCAGTGGATTGCGAAAGCTCTATTTAATAAAGTAAAATAATTTTATTTTATGTCATCGTTAACTTTAGTTCCGACAAAAAAATATTAAGCAAGAGTATGCAAGAGACACGGTTTAGTGAATTCTGTTAACTTTCGTTTAGCTTAGTACAGTCTACTGCTTGAAATAGGTCATTCTAAAACATGGAATTAATAAACGGCGTCACGACGTCCAACGGCTCTCACCAGTCATAGAGGTAAACATCAACTGAATGCACTAACCATTCTGCTGTAGCGGCGTTGGTGATATACTCTTCGGCCCTGTGTCGATCGGTGAATGAGCAGTGCTATGTCCGCTGTCTACATCACCTAGGCTTTGTAGTCTCTCAGAGTCTGGGCTAGAGTCTTCGTCTAGAAGGTACCCGCATTTGAGCACAAGGAGTGGTTTCGTATGACATCCCGGCCTGAGCAGGAGACCAGTGAGAGCCCCGAGTTCGTCTGCTAGGGACGCTGGCTGACTGCATGCTAGTATTTTTGCTGGAAATATTGAAAACGTCATCAGTGGCTTTTGATTTCAAAATCACTGATGATGATGTCAATACTGGGTGAGTACAGTCATAAACAGAACTCGGTTCTAACGAACTCTTCCTGTCGATTATTTCATGACACAACTTTTATCATGTTGTATGTAGTTATTTTAGAAAAAAAGTAAGTAGGTATGATAAAAGAGACATTATGGAATAATAAACCGCAACCAAAACACGATGAAAATAAAATATTTTGACCATAGTCACCCAGCGCTGCGCTGTAATGATACCAAAGAGATGACAACGATCGATTGGTCTTAAATTCAAAATGTTGATTAAAGATTTAATTGAAAACGATTTTTCAATTGTTTTAAATAAACTTATCTCACATTATTCCATACAAACTGCAAAACTATAAAAAATAAGTACGTATCATAATTTAAGCATTTCAAAGCAAGTACTTTTATTTATTTTATTAAGGACTGCATAATTCGTTTTTATAATGATTTTAAATTATGATTATTTATAATTACCTCATCTAGCTTTAAAAAAATATGATTGACATGTAAAAGTGTTTGTACAAACCTACTTACAGAAATAAAATCATTTATCATTTATCATTTATGATAATAATGAAGGTAACGATTATTATCGTTATCTTTGAAATGGAAAGGATGTGATTTAAGATCGGGCTTGTTGAGCCACTTAAGAAAGCAAAGATAAGCGGTACGCAGTGGCAGTACGATTCATTTTAAAAGTACATAATCGCCAGCATGTGTACTTTAAAGACAGGCTTGATACTTTTGACTGAAAATGTGGCATATATTATTACATTTTATTCTAATCGATTGCGGTTTATAATTTTTTATCAACAAAAGTTTTGCTTTTTTATATCATTTTGAAATACGCACCTATATTAATACTGTCGATATCTCAACAACAGTCCTTAACGTTACGTAATTATAAACCGATAACTTTTGCGTAGCGTTTACTTAACGCCAAACGAACACCAACATAGAGTGTAATGTATTTGCAATATAAAATTGTATTACGTAGATTAGAATGTAATTATTCTTCAAAGTTTTGGAACTTTACTCTTAATCATTTGTAATGATATGCTGGCTGTTGCTTAGTTGAAAGGTTTCAAATCATCCATTATTTATTTTAAAACTCTTATATATTTTTGAATATATTGCCCACCAAATGTGGCTAGAATAATAGTAAGATAGTCAGAAATCGATCAAAATACCACTAAGAATGATTATACTCGATAACCATTTTTAAGAAAACATAATTTTGGTATCGAAATATAGGACAGCTCAGTAAAAGCCTACAATACAAATTTCGATCAATAACAAACAAACTCATCAAATCAATTCCTTACAATGAGGAATTCATGTGGTTTTAATGCCATGAATGACCATGAGGTAGTCCTGGGTGAGGTGGTCTTTAACATAATTATCGCCTATTTGCTATACTATACTCATTTCATATCTATAAAAAGGGATATGACAGATCTTTTCAAATAACTGATAATAATGAGAAACGGCAAACCATTCACCTAAGATAGATAATTCATGAAGATTGCTCTGCGATCTTAGAACTTTGTACTAAGAGGCATAGGTAAGCATCACTTATTCCCGTAAATTTAAACGCAGTTTTGTACAACAGCTGTCATTGCTCATTAAAGAGAACGAATTATATTCATTATAAATAAAATGTAGTGATTGAAGAGCTGAAATCTTTTTCACATGTTGGTTATTTGTTGTCTCTTTCATTCTAATTTTAAACGTTATTCTTAAAACACATGTTTCCTTTGTATTAACAACGACCATTGTAATAAATTGACGATAGTATTAATTAGGACTTTTACAAAGACAAATCATTACGCCAGCAGTAACAATAGTAAATAAATCTTAAATATAACAAAAACAATTGCAAAGGCGCTGTTGCAGTTGATGCTATATGCATACGATTACGACGCGAGCCTATATAAATGAACCGATGAACTTTCCCTAACAATGAGAAAATGAAAATCAGTGTTACGGTGATAAAAGGAAACTATTTACTCACATTTCCTGTTCTTTGGAATCTCTGGCAGCTTTCTTCTTTTGCGTTCGCCGTTCGTAAATGAGTAATGCTGTGGGCTCCGCTGCGTTTCAGTTATGTCTGACTGGGATGGTGGCGACACGACGTCATCTTTTACTGTTGTGGTTGCAGTTCCATCCACCATACATGGATGCATGTCCTCTTTGGTGTCCTCCTCCGGCGAGCACTCACTCTTGGACGATGGGGAGTCATCATCCAATCCCACATTTGGCACTAATCTGAAATAGTAAACAATATAATTATAGTATAAAGTTAAAGCTGCACGTTTCGCTTGATTTCGTTTAAGTATGATCGTTTAAAAGAAAATGCGTCTCCAAAGTACTCACGTGACAAATTAGTCGGAATGGAACACGATTTCTTAAGAGTGCCGTTATGTATTGGTATGGAAAGTATATGAAAAGGTGTACTTACGAATAAAACGGCGTTGGAGCCTTTATGTGTTGTGGTAATCTATCGAAAACACGGCGAAATTCTTCAAATTCGCTATCAGCCATGTCGCTTTACACCTGATTGTTGGGTCGAGAGAGTACCGCATGCGCGACCAGCCCCCCGCAATTGTATCGACCGAGTACAAGGGACGAGGCTAGCTGTGCGCATGTCCAACCCTAGTGCGCGCACTGCTCTCACCCCTGCAGGGCGCACGCGTACATTTTTCACCCTTACATGAACATATACAATTGTGTGTGTGTGTGTCACACAGCAGATGATGCATCGGCGGGAAATCCATTCAACACTTAGGGCTGAACATCTAATGGTCCAACTAAACTGTATAATTTGTCTCTCCTGCACCATTGATGGTGCAGGTCAATGGTGCAAACGGTACAACGGGGTAATTAGTAAGATAAATTATCTATATTAGATAAAATTATCTACACTCATTATGAGTTTTATACGTACGTGTCTGGTCTGGATCTGGTCTTTCAATTTGTTCCTCCATATTTCATCTGGCTGATGCTTACAAAAATTGCCACCTGATTCCATTTAAAACCCTAGAAAAAAAAACTGAAATTGGTTTTTTGATGCAGCCATTATGATTGAAGTGGTTGCAGTTTCTAGTCGCTAGGTATTCAAAAGATTCTCGTGATTTCTTTTTACAGTTTACCAGGTAAAGCAGGCACGAGCGGCCGGCGGCCTAATGACCGCTAAGTGGCATATTTTATTTTTCTCTTAGATCGGAATATCCTACACATCAATAAAAAATCGTAGCTTGAAATTAAAAACTTTTTATAACTTCTTTGAACTTTAAAAATAGCTTTATTACGTAATTTAATTTTAAACTAAGCTTCAGCGATGCGGAGGAATATTTCGACGCCATATTTTAGTTTGTTAATAGTTTTAGTTAGGTTAGGATATTATATGTTTATAGTTTGTTAGTTTATTTAGTATTAGAAGTTTGTCCGTTTCCTCTTTAAAAAACCTCATTTTGTTTTCAAATTCGCGTGTAGGTCACGCAAAAATATCGTCTAACCTACTGACTTCTTTAGTTTGGGAAAATTCGACAGATTTATTTTTATGACTTGTTCTGAGAGTCTCTCTAGCTAGTTCTGTAACAGATTTATTTTTACTGACGTATTTTTTATATAATGTACCAAATGTAATTTAAAACCTATAATTTGTTAAGCCTACATAACATCTCAGAAGGGGTTTTAGTGTTACTGAACAGACTCAGAACATACTTCTGAAGACCTTTAATTAAATAATAAACACGATCTTTTTTCATAGCTATTAGCCATCATGTTGGATATTATTTATTTCGATATTTTAACCCGTGAAACAACATGACGCGCTTCTAACGATACCTCGTTTGTCAAAATACGATGACGAAAGAGATACATACTAGAACCCCTAAAACACATATGCAACCTGAGCATTGAAACTGGAGCCGTTCCTACTTGCTGGAAAACTGCTGTTGTCACACCCATCCACAAAAGTGGTTCTAAGATTGCCCCTGATAACTACAGGCCAGATTTCACTGCTCCGTGTAACATCTAAAATCCTTGAAAAACTGGTTAACAAACGCCTCGTCAGCTTTCTAGAAAAAAACTCTTTACTCTCGGAACGGCAATTTGGCTTTCGGCGAGGGAAATTTACTAAGTAAGCTCTGAGTCTACTGATTGGCATTGTCTTTTTAAACATCGACAAGGGCCAGCGTACAGCTGCTGTTTTCCTAGACCTTGCCAAAGCCTTTGACTCGGTTTCAGTTCCCACACCGCAAAAAAAACTCGAATCCTTTGATGTCAGGGGCTTGTCCTTAGATTGGTTCAGGAGTTACTTGTCTGGTCGACATCGGCTTCTTAAAATTGAGGATAGTGTCAGCGGGAGTCTTCTGGTTGCCTTCGGGGTGCCGCAGGGAAGTATTTTGGGACCCACCCTCTTCATTATGTACAGTCAACAAAAGAGATAAGTATGCAGGATCGTCAGATATAGCTGAACCGATGGACGTTGTCGACTGAAATCTTATTTGATAAATGAGCTGTTTGTTTTCTATTAACAAAATTAAATTTTATTCGAGAACATCCATCGGTTTCTTACTAAACTTCAACTATATCCGACGATCCTGCATACCTATCTCTTTTGTTAACTGTACATGAATGACATACGGAGGCTTAACATTAAACAGTCGGAAGTAATCTGCTACGCTGATGATACAGCTGTAATTTTTATGGAACTACTTGGAAAGAGGCTCTGGATGCAGCTGAAAGAAGGATGAGTATCATATCGACATGGCTAGAACAAAATCTTTAACACTTAACCTAAAAAGAAACTAATTTCTTGACCTTTCACGTCACTCGATCTAGCAGACCAAGCATCGATTCCTTAAAAATACACAACAACAAATGCAATGTTTAAACAGCAGCACCCGTGTCCGCTGCCGATTACAACTGTAATGTCATTAACAGAGTAGAAAGGACAAAATATCTAGGCGTCGATAATTGATCAGAACCTGTCCTTCAAAGCACAAATTCAATCACTCGCGAAAAAGACTCGCAAATTCATTTACGTAGCGAAACATACGAGCCAGTGCTCCCAAAAATATATGTATACAGGTTTATATCTCCCTATGCCAATCTGTCCTGCAATACTGTGTAAGTATCTGAGGCTGCGCCGCCAATAGGTGCATGCTGGAGCTGGAGCGGGCCCAGCGTGCTGTCCTCAAGGTGCTTTTGGGAAGGCCGCGGCGTTTTTGCGAAACCTATTAAAACGCAACAGAAATCGCTCTAGTTGCAGCAAGAGGGGAAGGAAAATACCCGAACGAATCCCAATTCCAAAAACATAAACCCTCTTCGCGACCCGGTTTTCGTCGTTTTTACCCATACGAGTGTTCAATGCTATAAGCTAAACTTTTACTATGCCGAAAATCTACTCTGAGGCCAATACCAAACTTCAATAATGATTGCTGGACCGGACTTATGACGAAACAAAAAGATTACTCTGCTGCTCAAGTTAATACTCGTACCCACCACACTCTCTGTACGTCGATTCTGTAAAATTCAGACAACAACTCGCATCTCACATCGCTATTCACTCTCACTTCGCATAAGGTTCAAACTGACCTTGATTTTGCATTCTGTAAGCATCACCTCGTCACTTGCGAAGTGAAGTGAGCTCCGAAGTGACCAATATTGCACTAGTGACTACCATCTCAACAAAATGTTAGTCGAGATTTATCGACTCCAGTTTTTTGACACAATTGTTGAGTTTTTGGCACAGAATTAAATTAAAATTATTTTTTATAGTAAGAAAATAGAACTTTGCTTTTAATTCAATATTTATTCCTAAGAACATTGTAATATTTCTCGAAAAAACAATATATTTGTAGCTGGCAGATAGATTGATTTGCCGATTGTCAAAATAAAAAGAAAATGGATAAAAGTCAAAGGATGACATGTAAACAAACAAAGGGAGAGATTGTGATTTTTATTATTGTAAAATTGAGAAAAAGTACTTTTAAACTCAAACCAACTCATCTGTCGCTATCCTTATAGCGATAATCGTATTTCGGTCGTTTATCGTCAAGTGCTGACTGAAGTGTAAAGTGTTAAAGTCAAGTTATGAGAAGTATACAAAAAAACAAGCTAAATTTACTATAAACTACATTAATTATTCACTTTACGCGTGATAAAGTGTCCCTTGGGCTTATCGTTTATCATGTTCGTGTTTTGGAAGTTTGGAAATGAAAGTTATGAACAAACATTCTGCAAGAACATGTCACCATGTACAGACCGACAGCGGCACAAATTGATGCTCTCCTCATCAAGATTTGGCCCAAGGCAACTTGAGGAGCATCGACAGTCGTACCTACGCTGAATCATCGACTGTGGGAAGAAATTTGCACCACGCTGAATGCTACATTATTTTTAGTCTTACTTGTAACAAATTGAAGATTAGTTCTAGTTGTTTAGTATTGTAAAAATATATATTATTCATTATTATCTAATGATTGTATCAGTCTTTCCCTCTCTCTTTGTGCCCTCCTCAAAGCATCTGCGACAAATCATCAGCAAATATAGCAGGCTGATTATATCACCTGCCGGGAGTTCTCAGATTCAAAATCATCTTGGGTTAACTCCGGAGCACTCACTCCGGCCCTTACCTATGCACATATTATGCAAAACACAGCAGGGTAACATTATTCTGCCTCCTCTATGTGCATCCTAGTGCACGTCTCTTGCTGCCAAGAGACACCTCCATTAACCTTTGACTATCCCAAATGTGTGTTCAATGGTGGAGCAGGCACGCTGTTTACAATAAAAAAAATCTAGAGCATAAACCTTAAAAAAATAGGTTGGTACAATTTCCTTACACAAATCTTTTAATATCTTCCGAATGCGTGATCCGATTTACATACATCCAATTGTAATATTAGTTTTATACACAACTCTATCATTTGAGACCGAATTTATTTCAATATCTACATAAACAAAAAAACACATTTTCAAGTTACGTAATTATACCTATATGACAATCCTTACACATATTCCAGAAAATGCCTTACAAACGTACTTTAATCAGTGTGCGGGATTGATCCAGGTATAAATACGGGAAGAATGAAAAAATACGTTGCTTGATGGTCACAGATGTAGGTAGCCGGTCGAAAAAGTTAAGAAAAATAAAAACGATTAGCTACAATCTACGTAGCCTCAACATAAACTGTAGATATGTGGATTTCTGTAGGCGCTTGCGATACTGGATTAGGATATGAAAACTAATAATAAAACTAAGCTAGATAAACTAATTATATAGTTATTGTACTAATTTTTATAACTGTGACATAAAAATATAATTTTAACACTATTTATATAGGATTTCTTCTATTTTCACTCGTAAAATAGCTACTTATTATTTGACACTTTGAATCGGGTTCGAGTGCGAAGTAAGCGTCGAAGTGACGGCGGAATTACGTTACAGAATACCACTTCTTACGTCATCTCATACTTTATCTGTCAAAATCTCACGGTCAATTTAGTTCAACTCGCTGACACGCTCGCAAGGGTAGCGCTAGTGTAGATTCGAATTGTCAACCGAGTTTTTAGAATACCAATCAAGAAACTCACAGCGGATTCAGATTCGAACTTTAGAACGAGGTCTTACAGAATCGCACTGCTGATAACATACACAACTACACACACATTACACCCCACATCTACTCACCTCAACTGTTTTTGTATGTCTATTGTAACTTCTTTTTACTCACATTTTTGTTTATAGCTAATTATGAATTATAAAATCAAAAACTAAATTGTAAATTATTAATAGTTAATTATTATGAAATCATCAATACCAATCTTGCGCTAGCAGAACTGATTCAATTAGTAACTTTGTATAGTGTTTGGGTCACCAAGATACAGGCTGTGTCTAGTTTGGGACCCGCTGTTAAATCGGTTTAAGTTTTCTCTTGGTTAGAACTGCATGCTAATACTTGTATGTTTGTGAACATGTGTAAGATTTAATAAATGAATTTGAATTTATTAAAGGAGAAGTCTCCAGGGCACGACAGATTATAATAATATTATCTTTGTAATTATGAGATCCAACGATACTCCACACACACCCTTATATGAATTTATTTTTTCGTCCCTATCTGTATGGGGAGAGCCCTAATTGTTTTTTTCGTAATTTTATACCTATACATATAGTCTCCGAGTAAAATGGCTATGTTACATCGGGCGGACGGACAGACGTCCGTCCGCCAGGATGTAACATAGCCATTTTAGGACAGGACGAAAATATAAGGGCTCCGTTTTTGCCATTTATTTACGAAACCCTGAAAAGAAGAATAAAATCTTTGTACCTTGCCCCTTTAAAAAAAATTTGATTTGAAAAATACATCTTGAGTCTGCGCATCACTGGAAGTATCTATTTTAGTACGTCATATTTGCTTATTCGACAGTTTTCCGGTGCGGCCCAAAACGCGTTTACGAAAGAAGTTTTTGGCACGCGCCTTTGACGACTCAGGGCTCACGCGCCGTGTGGACCCTGCTCCTGGAGAGAAGAGAACCTATGACCATTGCAATTGAAAGAAAGTTCAGGCATGAAAATATCTGGAGACTCCGTTAAGTAAAAAAATCAACAAAATATTAACATTACAAAGTGACAATTTAAGTCATAACGAAAATGCAGGTTTCAAGAAATACCTAGTTTAGAAAGGGACAATGTGGCTACACTTGCAATAAATATGGCCATCGGGGCTAAAATTACAAGCGCGATGAGTTAAATCAAGATAAGGGGGATAACACATGATCACATATCATGTGTTATCCCCCTTATCTTGATTATGGTATTAATAACACTACGATACTGACACGTCACTAGGGTTTTTGACAGGGAACTGTCAGCATTATTTTTCAGGAGTCTAGCTGATTAATTTGTATAACCTCGGATCACAAATACCTAGTTTTATTTCGTATATTTAGGATAAATGATTTATTTCTGTAAGTAGGTTTGTACAAACACTTTAACACGTCAATCATATTTTTTTAAAGCTAGATGAGGTCGGCGTTTCCTATCTGACTACTCTGAGAAGAAAGGCCGAAACAAACTCAGGGGTCACAGTCTCTTTTAAAGTCCAGACAAAATCTTGGTCAGATCATGTGAAGACCATGTAGATTGGTGTCTGAAATGGTCTTTTGAGGAAAGAACCACACAGATTGAGCGGACCTGTCCAGTCAGTGCACGCATTTGTCAAAAATCGTGCAGCTCAACTCAGAACTTGAGGAGCTCAACGATTCGACGAACAATACCAAAGAAAGGACATTTGGGTAGGCCGCGTAAATTACTCAAACTGCCAGATCATGATTAAAACTAACTAAGAAGGAAAACAGAAAAAAGAAATGGAGCAGCTAACTCCCACATTGGTGACCGCGACTACAACGCCACGTTTCTGGCTAACCAGAGATGAACTGTGATCAGTAGCTAGACAACAAGTACCAACGCCGGCGCTGGAGTGAAATTTCTATGGAACCAATCTCACAGTATATACTTTCAAATAAAAAAATAATTTTGCAAATCAGCTTCTAAACAACGGAGTTATAAGGTACCAAAAAAAAATTCAACCGAATTGATAACCTCCTCCTTTTTTTGAAGTCGGTTAATAAATACTTTTAACTTTACGCCTGAGTGTGGAACTCTCTGAAGCAGAAGTCAAGACATAGCGGGAATCGACATTCTGCACATTCATAGGCCGTCTGAACATTTGGGCTATCCCGTCGATCTGCAAACCACACAAATTTTATCGACGGGATGTCATATGCTGGTCGCCGTCCCTTTTTCTCAATGCGCTGAATGAAATGGCGCTCTGTTAAGCGACCAAGTGGAAAATTCGAACGTCTACTGTAGGTACTGCTACTGATTAGGGGTGGTTTTTCGAATCTTTCACTAACTTTAGACGAAAAAAACTAAAGCCTGGTAAGGCCGTCCCATGGACTTCTGCAGAAGTATCCCACTGTTCTGAATATTGATGTTCAACAATCGTTTAATTAATTTTATGTTCCATTTTATGCACTGCTTTCGCTCTATTAAGTAGGGTTCAAGCATTTGGTCCCAACGATCAGCAGCACCCATTGTTTGGTTGTTAATTTATCGGCTATATAGACTGATATTATTTCAGGTTTGAGTCCGTTTTATTTTGCGCCATGTTATGGTACGTAGTATACAGGTCAGTTGCTTATTTATGGTCTTGGTAAACCATCACCATGATATCGCCAGAATGACGAACCATGTATTCGCTCTCCACTAGCTTGATTGTTTGAAGCGAGGCTGGAACGTTTTGGCGACATACACAGCGTGTGCGAACACAATCCATCATTTTCTCCAAATTGAACCAGCTATCCATTTACAAGACTTAACAAGACATGTCATATGTGTCTGTCTTAAAGCGGGCTCATCAGTTTAGTCGGACTAGGTAGAATTTGTCGTTCTTCTACCAAGATAAATAAAAACATCGAAAGATAACTTGTGCGAAATTCACACAAATTAGTCTTAATACCGTAACGTACTGTTTCGTTTTGATATAGTTTTTTTTGTCAGAGGCCCTTTCCAAAGAATAAGGGATTCATCAATACACATGTTCTGGCTCGGAGTATAATATTCCTGAAATTTTGAATTTAATGTTCTACAATAGGCTCCATGGGGTATAGTACATTCTTAGGATCAGTAGAATCCTAAGAACCCCTGGCAAAATGTAGAGCTAGTTTTTTTGTGGCAGCTACATATTCATTTCTGACCTCATATACGTGTCTTTTTTTAAATAAATTAATTGAGACGACTGTATAACTATTGCATTCAACTTACATCTTATATACGTTTGTTACATCGTAAACATGCCACGAAAGTGTTCTAACAATCCCGACAGTTTTTGTTATGTGTGTGGAAAATTAACTTTTACATCTCAGCGTCGAAATTTCACATCATTAATTGAACAGTGCTATTTAGACTATTTTGGATTTCTTGTGAGGAATCAAGATAAATCCTGGGTTCCGCATAAATGTTGTGTAACGTGTGTGAGACTGCTATTAGGTTGGACTAAACAAGAACCCAGACATAATATGCCATTTTCTATACCAATGATTTGGACCGAACCAAAGGATTATGTAAGTGATTGTTATTTTAACCTGACGTGTCAATTTTTTTTCATTCACATATTATTGTTTGGTGGCCCTAGTACATACAAACTTTGATGTAAGTTTTCATGTGACAAAAAAAAGTTCAAATTTTGTTAACCAGTGTAATCTTTTCAGACACATGTGACAGGAGTCCAGAGCACTAAATAATGATAAGTTTCAACATTCGGTAACAAAGAAGTGCTACGCTGGCGGTAGCTTAGACACAGCTACGTCTTTGTAGCACAGTAAACTTATTTAGACGGCGCTAAATAATTTTTGGTCAAGGGTTCCGCTGGGCATACGTACACGAGTCTGCTCAAAAGTTTTTGTAGTTATTCTTGGCTGAAGTTGACGTCTTCGTAGTCAATACTACGACTTTGGAAATACTTTTCGAGACGTGCTTACTTCCGCAATCCGCGTTCGACACGGAGCTTCTTTATAATTACTTTCAGCTGTAATTTTGGTTGTGGATGTGAAGGAGCGAGCAGTATCAGAGGGGCAATTTTTGTAATTTTAAGAACGTTCACCGTCTGATCTTTGTCTCAATCTGTCAAAAATACCTCTAATTTCCCCACATTTTGACAAGTTTTTGACATTTGTTTGTCGCTGAGATGTGACTGCTACTAGATTTTGAACGTTTTGAATTAAGATAAATTGGTCTTCTGATAAGTACGTATACGTCGCTCTCTATTGACATCGATATTCCGCAATCGGATGTACATCGCACAATATTTCCATAATAATACTTATAGGGAAATGGTTTCTTACTCTCGCACAACAATATCACTTTACGATACAATTTTCCCTTTTTCGGTACTGTGGGAACCGATACTCTCCACTCTAAAATTGATACGAAAATGCGATACGATTTATGTATTTGCCTATTTTAGTACCTACTACCTACCCGCCCAGTAGTAAGTATAAAAAAACATTTAGTTTGAGAGGCTCTCGAGGGTTTGAGGTTGGTAGTGACTATTGTGACGACTTGCGGAGAGGCTTAACGTGTTGACAAAACTCTTGGGACGTGCCCTCTTCCCGACTGCTAGGATGAGCGATTACGAACCAACGCAAATACTATATTCACCAGCTTTTCAGTTATTTTTATCTACTACGATCTTGTCTTCGTGTGAAATTATACTGCGATGAATTTCTTGCAGCATAACTTTATAAAGCTTGTTGCATATTTTTACCATAAACAATTATGCAAATGATGTTTGCCAAGGTTTGTAATTTCTATTATTATAACCGTGTCACATGCAATGTATGTATTTTATGGTTTTCTCAGATTTAATTTAATTAGTACTGAGGTGAGATCGAAAAACATACGCAGGAAGCCACCTAGATGAAGGCTACGCGAGTTGAATAAGCTACTTTATATATTATAGCATGTTAAATTAGCGCATACGTTTATTACGCTCGGTATGGGTATTATCTAACAAGTCTACTCTGAACCTCTTAAAACGGAAGTCAGAAATACATTTTTACTGTGTGTGTCTGTCAAAAGAACTCAATTTCTTTAAGTTTTTTCGATTCTACGAATAATAACAGGCACACGAAAAAATTACAATGATGAGTATAAGAACACTATTCAATCTGAATATAGTTAAGGAATAAATACGTATTTATGTGAGACGGAGGGTAGTAGTGTAATATTTGGGCAAGAAACGACCGCTAATAATAAGACGGCTAGGCGGTACGGCGCGGGTGGCGGGCTATGACTTTCATGAGAGCATTTTTGTATTAGTATTTCATAAAATAAGGATAGACGCTAGACATAAGTGGGCATTTCACTATTAGCCTTAATACGTATTTCTACGAAAGTGTATTATTAACTATGTGCTTGGAATATAGTCAGCAATATATCAGCAATAATATAAATGAAAATTCCAGACTGAAATTTGCAGTGTAACACCTCTGCTCATAAAACTAGCTTGGCATCGATCCAACTTACGCACAAACGGCTTTAGGACATCGCGACTTACCTACACAAGTGGGATCACAGCGACAGTCTATTATGAATATAATAATATATAGGTACTAATATTCCGAGACCCGGAACCGGGTAATGTACTTAACAATATACATATATTTTCTTATTATTCCTTTGTTTTCAACGTTTCACACTAATTTTGCAAAACTTCTTGTTATTTTTATATCTGTGAATCTCAGTTAGAGTTCCTTCTTACAGATCAGCCTGGGCAGTACGATTTCTAAATCTTGAAAAAACCACTAAGTATGTTGTCTAAGTAGAGCAGCTTTTAAATGAGTTACGTCTAAAGTAGAACATGAAATAATTTGTGGTAACTAATAGGGAACTAGTAACTTAGTTACTTAGAGATGAACACTAACAGTCTTATTTATCAGAAAATTCTATTCTAAAAACGTTATTTAGCGCTAAGAGATGGCTAAGCAATTGATTAGTAGCTGTCAAAATTGAACACTACAGGTGCAAAAAATTTATAAATCATGCTAATATTATAAAGGCGAAAGTTTGTGAGTGTATTTGTATGTTTGTTACTTCTTCATACAAAAAGTACTGAACGGATTTGAATCAAATTTGGCACACGGATAGTTTATAAATGAAAATAATAAGCTCCAGTAATTGTGGAAAACAGAAAAAGGGAAATCTCTGAGTTTATACACAGGTTGTCCGGTAATTAATGGATAACCTTGAAATGGCTTATAGCAGAACAAATGGCTGTTCAGAAAAAAAAAACCGATGGAATTCATTCATTTGTGGTCGTAGCGTACAATAATGTAAAATAAGGTAAAACATTTGTAGTCTTTAAAAAAACATATCGTAGGTACTACTTAGGATATATTTGGTTTTGTATTTTTTTCTGAACGGCCATAAGTTCTGCTATAAGCCATTTCAATTTTATTCATTAATTACGGGACAGCCTGTATATAAATTCAGAGATTTCCCCTTTTCTGTTTTCTACAATTACTGGAGCTTATTATTTTCATTGCTACCATCGCAATCACAATGAAGTAAACATAATAAATGATTTTATTCAAATTCAAATTAGACTAGTATTCTGTCCGACTAGTATGTAGCTACCCGGATAGTTTATTTTTACTCTCAAGACAGTTAGGTATTCGACTTCTATTTTCTATTTTGTTGTGCTTTACGTAAAGCTCTTCTCAAATAATCCCCCTTTTTTCAAGGAGTGAGTACGTACGCCATATTGTGTAAAGAAATAAAAAGAGGACTGTACTAAAATAACTTTATAAAGAAAGACCTTGTCTTATAAATAACGACAAAATAACAATCAACAGAAATTATCCTTTGCCTAGAAGTGGGACAAATGCTTTCCTAAAAATAGGTGAAAATTAAATACCCATTGACGATTTCAAATGTTTATTTGTATACGACTATACAACATTATTTATAGCACGATACAAGCTGAATAGGGACGCTTTGTAATAATAACAAGCGACAAATCGTTGCAAATCAGAGAGGCGCTTGAGGGGCGTCTCTAAGGAAATTGAATTAAAAGCGCCTTCGTCTGCGACTCGAGTTAAATATTTATTTATTTGCTTTGAAAGAGATACCTATATCTGTTTGGTTTCAACTGTAGAAACAATTTTGGTCCTTTGATTTAATCATCACAGAAAATATTAAGAAATTAAAATGAGTTTTAAGGAATATAGTTTCAGAATTTCCAAAGATTTGGAAATGTTACTCGACTCGAACTAAATTCTAGAAAGCAGCGGGTGTTAAATCAACTTTATTTGAACGAAGTTGTTTATCGTGGCTGGCGGTAGGAGTAAAGTCAAAACTCAAAATTTTCATCATCGGTATTGTTAACATGGTTTTTAAGGATACTAAACCCGATAGCGAGGTCAAAATTTCAATCGAAGATGGCGACAACTTTATGAGAGCTTCTAAAAACTTATACTAGATTGCTCTGTATTAAAAAGTGTATTAAATTCACACTTTCTCTCTTTGTCTTTTTCTATTAAAATAATAGTGCGTGAGAGTATCGCGTAAGGAAATTCGTTCCTGACGGGGGTTCTCCGACCGCACACCATTTTTTGTTTTGTTTATCCAGTCCCTCTTATTAATAGGTACTTAAAGGAAGAGTAAAACAAGAATAACTTTATTCAATTGATTTAGTCAATATAAACCGAGTAAAGAGGAAAATTACTATTCCGAACATACTCATGGAATAAAAGTGTTACCGTGGTGCCACATAGTAATTACAACTGTACATATTGAAGCAAGTGTGCAATGAAATGCTCACGTGAATTACATAGTTTTACTATATGAAGACCGCTGATGTTGCATCCGCGCCGATACTTACTAATATCTTTAATCGCTGATGCACCTATGACGTCAATCGATTTCGCAAGTTGTTGTTTGTTCAATAAATTGTAAGAATGATCATTCTATTGTCCTACTTCGACCTGGAATCATCATTCATAGGATTAATTTTGTAATTTCTATTCAGTAATTAAACTTAATTAAAATCATTTCGGTTTTTTTTCGATCCTCCGATCGCAGCAAACGTAATTGGCGCAGTCGGTAGGATATCCGCGAGAGATATCGGAACTCTATCTCACATCGATAATCGCGTCGCGAGTCACTCGGGTGGCTATTAAGCACCGTTTCGGGTATCCTGAACCTACGGACCTGCTGCAGACCGGAAGGAGAATCCAGCCATCGATTCACAGAGAGGAACCAGAAATGAGATATCTGTAAGTACACTTGAATCATTCTCGTGTTGCACCCTTTGAATCTTAAACCTCAAGATTTACCATCCAAGGGCCTCCAGTGCGCGGGAGCCTGAACCACGACAGGCCCGCCAACGTACAGTAGATATAAATAGAGATATTACTTTGGATAATTTAGAATTAGACAATATGACCCAAGCCCAGAATAACCCAGATACTATCTTCAAGGCTCTTCGCCTTGTTCCAGAGTTTGACGGCAACCCAAACATCCTTACCCGTTTCATTAGGATTTGTGATTCGTTAGCTGCGCAGTACTTAAGTAATACACCTGGTAGTGAATTTTCCAACTTATGCTTACTAAACGGGATACTTAATAAAATAACTGGGACCGCGGCATGTACTATCAACGCCAATGGAATACCAGAGAGTTGGCTAGGCATTCGAACTGCCTTGATTAATAATTTTTCAGACCAGCGTGATGAAACCGCATTGTACAACGACCTCTCTTTAGCTACTCAGGGTAATAAAACGCCACAAGAATTCTATGATCATTGCCAGACGTTGTTTAGTACGATCATGACATACGTGACTTTACATGAGACCGTACCGACCACTATAGAAGCGAAACGCGACTTGTACAAAAAGGTTACCATGCAAGCATATGTTCGAGGGTTAAAGGAACCCTTAGGATCCCGCATACGTTGCATGCGCCCACCAACGATAGAAAAGGCGCTTGAGTTTGTCCAAGAAGAACTCAACGTAATGTACCTACAACAACGTGAGATACCAAAAGCCCAAGCTCCTTCCAGAGCCACTCATCCCACTCTAACACCTGTAGCGTTTACCCCACGACCTCATAACTTCCCAACACCAGTACCTAATTGGCCAGTACCCATGGGGCAGCGTCCAGCGGGACCAGCACCTCAGCCTTTTAAATTCCCTACACCAGCACAGCACCAACACCGTATGCCAACGAACACACAAAGAATGTTCAGTGCGGCACCTCCTAACTATAACCCCCGTAGTAACATATTTAGATTACCACCCCGAAATAATGCACCTCAAGGTCCTCAACCGATGAGTGGTGTCCAACGTTTTACTCCCAGACCTCTACCTCCAATAAATATGCCAACAGCCCATGATTGGAATAAGTTTGGCAATCCACCACCCTCAAATTATTTTAAAGCCCGAGAAATGAATATGAATGAGTGCACGACATATGACGACTCGTATTACAACTATTTCTACGAACCGGTGTACAATTACTATACTGACTACAATGACGGTGTCTTTGACCTGAGTCTCGCCGCTGACTCGACTTATCATAACGTGTCAACGGACGACCAAGTATTTGATGAATCGCAAACGGGTGTAACCGACCATTCTAAGCAGGATTTTCAGGAGGCTTCGACGTCACAAAAACCAAAATAGAATTAAATCTTCAAACGCAGAGGCAACTTCCTTATATACAAATTAGGGACCCACCTTTAAAACTTTTAATAGACACAGGTGCCAATCAATCTTTCATTAGCCCCGAAGCTGTCGAAAAATATCTCGCCGAATACCCCTTGAATTTCGACCCTTTTGAAATAACCAACATACACGCAACAAGCAGGAACGACTACTCTATAACCTTGCCATGTTTTGCGGAGTTTAATGACGCCAATAGCATGAAGTTGTTCATCTATCGATTTCATGATTATTTCGATGGCCTCATTGGTTTAGATCTGTTAAACGAGTGGGAAGCTCGCATAGATTTGAAAGAAAACGTGTTAGCAACTCGATCCGCAACAAATCCTATTGTAATGTATAACTCGTGTAACGTAAATTTATACGAAGATATCATACCAGCTGGGAGTACTAAGGTTATTCGTATCCCTATTGATGTGCCAGAAGGCGACGCTTTTATTCGGGAGCAAATTCTTTGCAATTGCATAATTCATGAATGTATTACTACCGTAAGTAATAATCGTGGCTACTTGGAAATCGAAAATCCGACTCCAAACGACGTAATATTCTCACTCGATCGCCCAGCGCACGCGGAATTATTTAATATTGAGTGCAGCAGTACTCAACAGACATCGACACGCGCCCATGAGGTAGTATCGCGTTTAAGAACCGATCACCTAAACCCGGAGGAAAAGGCTAACCTTATAGCTCTTTGTTCTCGTTACCCGGATGTTTTTTATATTGAAGGTGAGGGACTAACTTTCACAAATAAAATAAAGCATCGAATAAGAACTACCGACGATGTTCCAGTGCACGCTAAAAGCTACCGGTATCCATTCGTACACCGCCAAGAAGTTAGGGACCAAATAACTAAAATGCTTGATCAGGGTATCATACGACCATCGGAATCCGCATGGAGCTCGCCTATCTGGGTAGTTCCAAAAAAGATAGATGCCTCAGGAAAGCAGAAATGGCGTCTCGTAGTTGACTTTCGTAAGTTAAACGAAAAGACGCTAGACGATAAGTACCCTATACCTAATATCAATGACGTTCTAGACAAATTAGGTAAATGCCACTATTTTACGACCTTGGATTTGGCAAGTGGATTTTACCAGGTAGAGATGCACCCTCAGGATGTAGAAAAGACCGCATTCAACGTAGAACACGGTCATTTTGAATTTCTCAGAATGCCAATGGGTCTTAAGAATTCGCCGTCCACGTTTCAACGTGTGATGGACAACGTCCTTAGAGGGCTCCAAAACGAGATATGTCTTGTCTATTTGGACGACATTATTGTTTTCAGTACATCCCTTCAGGAACATATAATTAATCTCGAAAAAGTATTCCAGAGACTTCGAGAGTCCAACTTTAAAATCCAGATGGACAAATCAGAATTCCTGAAACTTGAAACAGCTTATTTAGGTCATATCATTGGTAAAGACGGCATTAAGCCAAACCCCGATAAAATATCTGCAATTAAGAAGTATCCTATTCCAAAAACATCGAAGGAAATCAAACAATTTTTGGGCCTCCTCGGTTATTATCGAAAATTTATTCCTGACTTTGCCCGAACTACAAAACCACTTACTCAATGCTTGAAAAAAGGACGAAAAATCACCCTTGACTCCGAATACGTGAATTGTTTCGAAAGATGCAAGACCCTACTGACCAACGACCCTATCCTACAGTATCCAGACTTCAGCAAAGAATTTAACTTGACGACAGACGCTTCGAACGTAGCCATCGGCGCTGTTTTATCCCAAGGACCTATAAATTCAGATAAACCTATCTGTTATGCATCCCGAACCTTAAACGAAAGCGAGATGAACTACAGTACTATAGAGAAGGAATTACTCGCTATAGTTTGGGCTACGAGATATTTTAGACCCTACCTATTTGGACGTAAATTTAAAATTTTCACTGACCATAAACCATTGCAATGGATGATGAACATGAAAGAACCAAATTCCCGACTGACAAGGTGGAGACTTAGACTTAGCGAATACGACTTTTCAGTTATTTATAAAAAAGGGAAATCTAACACAAATGCTGACGCCCTTTCCCGCATTGAAATTCACACTAAAGAAGCCATGTCCTTAATAGAGGAAATTGATGAACTCAACTCCTTAATGGGTAATCCATCAGAAACCATCCTTGGCCAACCAGACTCCTCAACCGAAACAGCACATACAAGCGTTGAGAATCCTATCCTAGAAATTCCCATAACTGACGAGCCATTAAATAAGTTTAACAGACAGATATGTTTCACCATTGTAAGTGACGTTAAAAAACGACCTGTAGTTACTAGGCCATTTGACACCCATACACGTATAAGTATCCAGCTATCCGAATATAACTTAGAGGAAGATGTGATCTGTGCCGTAAAGGAGTACGTTAACCCCAAGGTTAAGACAGCTATTTTAGTTAATCCACCTCTAGCCATGTATTCAATTATACCGATTATACAGGACAAATTCAAAAGTTCATCCTTAAGCCTCGTTTTAGCTAAATCTGAATTAGAAAATGTCAAAGATTATCTTCGACAACAGGAGATAATACGACACTATCATGACGGTAAAACTAACCATCGTGGAATTACCGAGTGTCATTTAGCCTTATCTCGTAAATATTACTGGCCAAAGATGAAAGACCAGATAACTAAATTTATAAACGAATGTACGATTTGCGGTCAGGCCAAGTACGATAGAAACCCGATAAGACCCCAATTTAACATTGTACCACCAGCTACCAAGCCATTTGAGACAATCCATATGGATCTATTCACTGTACAGGGTGAAAAATACGTAACATTTATCGACGTATTTACAAAGTACGGTCAAGCTTATCACCTACGTGACGGAACAGCTATCAGCATATTACAAGCCCTTTTGCAGTACTGTACCCACCATGGCGTCCCTATAACTATTATCACCGACAATGGGACTGAGTTTACAAACCAACTGTTCATGGAATTTACGAGGCTTCATAAAATCAACCATCACAGAATATTAGCTCACTCACCCAATGACAACGGAAATATCGAACGACTACACTCAACCCTTCTAGAACATCTTAGACTCCTTAAGTTACAACATAAAGACGAACCAATAATTAATCTTGTGCCCTATGCTCTAATAGCTTATAATAGCTCTATACATAGTTTCACAAGATGTCGACCCTTCGACTTACTGACTGGTCATTTTGACCCCCGAGACTGCAAGGACATTGACCTAACACAACATTTATTACAACAGTATACGCAAGTCCATAGGGATAAAATGAAACATGTTTATGACATCATTAACTCGTCATCACTTGCTAATCGTACCGCAATAATTGAGAAAAGAAATGAAACCCGTGAACCCGAGATAGAATACGCACCTCAGCAGCAAATATTCATAACAAACCCTCTCGCAAGTCGACAAAAGACAGCCCCGCGATATACACAGGACACAGTTTTAGCAGACCTGCCGATCCACACTTATACCTCGAAAAAACGTGGCCCCATAGCGAAGTCAAGACTTAAGCGTATACCTAAATCAGCAAAATTGTTACAGGATCCTACTGATAACAATGCTCCCAATGACGCAATCTCAGGAGATAAGACTTGAAAGCCTCGACGACGGACCAGGACTTCTACCCTTTAAACTTGGACAAATGAAAATTACGACTCATCATCATACCTTCATTCAGTACGTACAGCTAAGTAATATCGAAAATAATGTTTACTCCCTACGGACCCAACTAACGAACTGTCAAAATCAAATGACTAATGACACTTACGCACTATACGAAATTCAATTAGAGTATCTTGCTAGCAAACTTGGCAATGTCCTAAAACAATTACGATCTTTAGAACCCAACAGAGCCAAAAGAGGTCTTGTAGACGGACTAGGTTCAATAATAAAAAGCCTAACCGGGAACCTAGATCACGAGGATGCACTAAAATATAATCAGGCAATTGAAATCTTAGAACGTAATCAAAACAAATTAGTAACCGAATTCAATGATCATATTAGTATAAGTAAGGAATGGATGTCTAAATATAATAGCGTAATTACACAGATAGCACAAAACCAGAATAAAATTAACATTACCTTAGAGACTATATTACAAAGTAATGCACTAAGTGAAAATAGTTTAATAAAATATGCTCATTTTGCCCAACTATTAGAAGTTTTAAGCGATAATGTAGAGGATTTAACTCAGGAATTAATCAGGATAGAAAATAGTCTAGCTTTTGTTCGTGCGAGTAGTACGCACCACTCCATGATAGACATAGAAACACTAGAGTCAATGGTAGGAAAACTTAAGACTATTTACGCCGAAGAGCAAATTCTAGATCTAGAACTTAGAGATTATTATGATATTATAAAACCGGGATCATATTATGTAGATAAGCAGATAGTATTCGTATTTAAATTTCCAATCTTTTCTAAAAATAGTTATGATTTTTATAAACTCTCTGTGGTACCTAATAAACATGCACAAGCCCTTATTCCACCTTTCCCTTTCCTTGCAACTAACGAGATGTTACATGTGTACATAGAGGCTGAATGCCCGAAGTTGAAAGACTGGTACCTTTGTGAGAAAGATATTACCCACCAGACTCGCACCAAAGCTGACTGCGTCCAGGAGTTAATCACCAACCAAGTTCTACAAGACTCCTGCCAGTTTACTACAATCACCTTGATAAGAGAAGCCATGGAGAAGCTCGACGACCAACATTACGTCCTATCCTTTCCTCAAGAAACGAAGGTACAACTAACCTGTAACCGGAAAGACTACACATCGCTTCAAGGTAGTTATCTTGCTACGATTCCTATTGGATGCTATCTGAAATCTGAAGAGTTCACCATTGCAAACGTTTACAATGAAATCAACGGCCAACCCTTGAAGTTAATGAAGATACCCTATGACGCTGTAAAACAGGCCACCACAGCTACCCACGTCAATCTGAACTCTATTGATCTCCAAGGACTACACAGCATCCAGGACCAACTTATGATCCAGAATCCTGTTCAACTTGAGAACGTGCATACCGACGCACTTTACCACACCACAATCCCATTCTATGGAGTACTATTGAGTGCAAGCGTACTCGTTATCATCGCAATGACCCGGCGCTACCTATGCAGATGTACGAACACTATGAAAAAGGATCAGCAACCACCAGCCGCAACCCTGGAAGAGAATGAAAATCCTGGCGAACATCCGGCAACATTTTCACTCAACGTGCTAAAATAGTTGCCATTCTGAAGGGGGAGGAATTACATAGTTTTACTATATGAAGACCGCTGATGTTGCATCCGCGCCGATACTTACTAATATCTTTAATCGCTGATGCACCTATGACGTCAATCGATTTCGCAAGTTGTTGTTTGTTCAATAAATTGTAAGAATGATCATTCTATTGTCCTACTTCGACCTGGAATCATCATTCATAGGATTAATTTTGTAATTTCTATTCAGTAATTAAACTTAATTAAAATCATTTCGGTTTTTTTTCGATCCTCCGATCGCAGCAAACGTAATTCGTGTATCGAGCGACGTTTTTCAGCATACTTGCGAAATAATAATAAATAACATTTAAGAGCCTCGACCAACACCTGAGGAGGCTCTCGTTGGGCAGCTGGATCAAGGGCTTGATTCAGAAAGCGGTACTTCTGGACACGGCCCGCATTATTAGGAGGTTCCTCTCTCTGGAGCCCGGTAGCTTGGACCCTGTTCCCGATACCGGTGGGCTACTATTTTTTATATTTTAAATGTTTTTATTTCAAAACTCGTTACAGATGTATTTTTACAATCTAAAATATATATATATATATATATATATATATATATATCTATATATATATATATATTATATACAAGTGTATAATAAAAAAAGGAAAAAAAGAAAAAGACAAGAGCTCATAGGGCATCAAAAAATTCGTCCGCATCGCTATCAATGGGATAAGTGCCCAAAAGGCTGGCAGCATTACCACGTTGGATGGCGATGCTTATTCTTTGGCCCTAAAAATAGGCCAGCCCTCTGGTCACGCGTAGAGTCAACCAACCGCTTGGCGATGTCTCGAAACATTCGATGAGCACTCGGGCCCCAAGGCCCTACAGTTTCAAACCCAAACGGCTCAACATATAACTCCCAATAAGGTTGTTATATTTGCGTCGTTTGAGGTTTTCTGCTCCTGCAGCAGCCGCCCCAGCACAGTCCGCCGTGCTAGGAAGATGGGATGGCGCGAGGGTGTCGACACAAGTTGCATCCCACACCAAAGGCCTACCCAACTTCCAAGGAATTATTGTCATTCCATCTGTCCTCTTCCCATCGTCACGTGCCAAGCCATTGGGTTCTAAAACAGCTGGCACCCCGGCGGTGACAAGAGCCCGACGGATGATGTCGTTAATGCTGGCGTGCCGTGCCATTAAATGTAAATATTTAACTGTAAAAAATAAACATCGTATTTTTTTTTATATTCTAATATTTGAAAATATAATAATTAATATAAAAGGAAAATAACATTTTATATTTTGTAACAAATATTTGCGAAAAATTACTCGCGGTTTTTTTTGTTCACCTTTCCTTTGCTTTTTGAATGAGTGGCACTGACACTAAGCCGCCGAACAGCATAATATTAAAAATGTAAATAAAAATATGTACCTATGTGTGTGTATGCAAATATTTTTGACATTGGAAATGTCTTTTCGTTCGCTCCAGTATAGGCTCCAATTTCACGAAAAAGTGCGATCCCCTTATATCTCAGAGAGTTGTGAAGATATGATATTCAAAAAAGGCTCAAAAGACGCGTATTCACAAGAGCTGAGGTACAAAAAGAATTATTCGATAAGTCAAAAAAGAAAAAAGTTATGGCCGAAATAGTGAAAAAAAAATATTGAATTTTTTCCGAATGTTTGATTTTGGCGCTGGATATTTTAGAAACGAAGAATTATATAAAAAAATTGAGAAAAAACTCCTCTGGACAATTTAGACAGCTACAATTAGAGCCTAAAATAAAGACGATCCGGTTAAGGGTTTGCCCTGCAGCCTAAACTTTTTGAAAAAAGTCAGAACGACATTATCATTCAACGTTGTAGTTTTATTTTGTAACCTTTTCCTTATCCCGACTTTCTCGTCGCTCAGCGACAATATTTTTTCGAATTCTGTAGATTCATTTCCAATGTGCTCGATAGTCGTGTGAGGCACGAAATCTGTGATTTTTTTGCACTTTGATAAATTTTATTTCGTTGCCAAAAATAAATTCTTTGATAATGTTAATTTATCATATTTTATTCATTTACACAGTTTACGAATAAGAGAGGCTGAGATTTAAGCTCACATCATTGACTTGTAGATTTAATATATTACCTACTTAACACCTGCGGTGTACTTGCGAAGTAAAAAGCTTGCGTGTTAAATTACACTGCACTCTAAAAGCGGTACAATAAGAGGCACTTTTCAAGCAGGTGTGTTTAAAATTATGTATTACTTGTTGATATGTGAAAAAATTATTTATCTACCGGTGAAATGGGGTTAGTTTGATTCTACGGGTTTACTTTGATAACAACTTTCGACTTATGAAAAACTTAACTTAAATTTTATTAGACATAAATATATACATTTGAACAAAAAAAGCAGTTATAATTGCATTTATTAAAGAAACACCATCATCTTAAAACAACTGCAGCACAAAAAATTGTGGACCGATATTTCTTAGTTTTTTTCTTGGTTAAGGGGTTACTATCAAAATACGTACCAAAAACTAGTGCGATCAAAGTATTCCCGATTTGAGTATGAAGCTGATCACGATGTTTATTTTTTTTTTCTCAAAAAGGAGTGTCCAAAAATATTACTTTAATGTAAACATATACAACCCATAAAACCGATGTTACATTTATTTTTGTTAATTTTTCAGCCTTCTTAGTACAGAAATATTTAACCTCGAATTTTAAAATTGATCAATGTAACCCCATTTTACGGTACTTAATAATTGCTAAAACTGTAAGTTTTGTTTGATTCATAGAATATTGCAGTAGGTTTATTGATTACCTACCTTAGCCACGTTATGTTTTATATAATTTTCTATTTAATGTTGTGTTGTGTAAATGTGGGCTAATATTCATGCTAAACTAGGAGAGCGGAATTCTATTTCCTTAGAAGAAATCGTTCCTTTTTGCCAAAAAAACGAGAAATAAAGACTCCTGAATATCGAAAATCTACAAGCCGAATACAGGTAATATTTTATAGCTATAAAAACACTCAATACTTAGGTAGGAGAATATTATGTACATATAACGACTATTGAATCATTGAAACATACATAGGTACATACACTCTCGGACATCCGAATGAAGCCACCCTGCATATTTTTGTTTAAAGGTGTGTCTGTCTTTAAAAAAAAATGGTAGAACTAAGAAGAAAAAAAGTGGTTTTGAAGTCAGTCACTCACTATGATTTCCGTTTGTAATTGTTCCAAATTTGAAATCGGAATACTAAAAAAACCGTTTAATCGCAATAATCGCTTTTCGCGTTTCTCAGGAGCAAAATTTACGTGGATTTTTTTTAATGGAACAATATATAAAACGTTTATTTAGTAACTTGTGTTACCTCCAAGAGCATTTACGACGACGGTAGTGCGGTTCGGCATGGAATTAATGAACTGTGCTGTGAAATGTTCTCCCATAATGCTTGCAAAATGGCAGATTTCTTAGTTTCCTTAGTTAAAAATAACATCGAATTTTCAATCAATCAGACATCTTCTCTAAAAATTAAATAATCTTCATAGTTTTGAAGTTTTTTTTTTTGTTTTCGAATTTATTCTGAATTCTTTATTCTGAAACCGAGCGTTTTTGATATTCACATTAGACATTCGATTGGGTCAAGTACGGAAACTATCTTCAAAGCGATTTTTTAAAGTCTCATTTGTTTTTTTGGGGCCTAAACATAATAATATGTAAGATTTAGATTTGACCTAATATTTTAACACCATAAGGCTATTTTGAGACTTCTTTAGGAGCAACCATACTCTGCTTTTTCTCTCTTTATCAAATTCATGAATTCAAAGGCGATGGCCCAAAAAAACCCAGTCCCTGCGCAAAAATCACAGATTTTAGAGCATCATTATCATCATCTGTCTAGCCTTTCCCCAACTATGTTGGGGTCGGCTTCGAGTCTAACCGGATGCAGCTGAATACCAGTATTTTACATGGAGCGACTGCTTATCTGACCTCCACAACCGTTACTGGGTAATACGATACCCCAGATTTTAGAGCATATTATTTAAAAATAATATTTAAAACTATCAATATCTCTCTGACGAGTGGCTAACAATCTTTTTTTTTTCTCTAGAAGTTTTGTAGGCGTCCCTATAAAAACTCATTTATGACCAAAATATTTATTATTATTTAATTTGTTAATTGTTTACAAACAAGCATGCTGATACAAAACCTATAATAAGCATACCTACAGGGTATTAAAATAAATAATACATTATTATAATCTAATTCTTTAGTCATAGCATTGTACTTAACATAAATTATTAGTTTGTACATTCATTGTATTGTTATTTTACCTGTTGATGCATTATCCAAAATATCATGCATATAATATCAGTTGTATTAGTAAGAGGGAGAAGCATATATACTTTTTATTTCTAAAAGAGATGTCTTACAGCAGACCTACATTATTATTATTGTAACAATGTGAGAAAATATCAGCTAGCTAGCTCAGCTGTCTGTCTAGCCCTATGATTTTGAACTAATCTTGAATGCGATTACACAATTATCGCAAATAATAATAAATATTTTAGTCGATAAATGAGAATTAAAAAGGAACGCCTAAAAAAAATTTGACCAAAAACAAATTAAAGCCACCCGATACAGAGATAGTATAAAATATATTTTTTAAATATGCTCTAAAGTTTGAGATACAAAACTTGCGCCGGGCCTGGGTTTTATTTGTATGGGATTTGGAACAATGGTGATACTCAGGGATACCGTCAATGGGGACAACAGGAATACATTTTAATTATTTTCATTGAGTTCAACATGGGGACAACAGGAATGGACCATATTTGGTCAAGCTTCAAAACTGCATAAAAACTTTTTCTCTGACTTATCATTATTTTGATGTTTAGGCCTTTAAACATAAAAATGCACGGTGGCTCGATTTAGGAGTCCGGAACTGTATTATCAACATAACTAAGAACAGTAAATGACTAACAACGTTACATTAATTTTACTGTGTAACGAGGCATGAATAAGTCAAGATAATAAGGAACGTCATCCCCAGAATGAGCTTTTGTTATAGTTATGTAAAGCCGACATGAGGGTCGTATCTAATTTCCCTATGTCCAAGGATGTTAGTGATGTCTAAATTAGATATAATGAGGTCATGCTGCAGTACGAAAATTAAGACAATAAATAACAACGAATTTTCAATCAATCAGAGATCTTCTCTATTAAATAATCTTCATAGTTTTACAGTTTTAGTTCGGCATAATGTTTGCACGCGTCAGTTCTAGAAAAGTCGATTTTTGATCAATACTCTTATTCAGAATTCATTTTGTATATTTACAAACCTAGCGTTTTTGAAATTCACAGTGAATATTGTGAAACAAATTGGGTCAAATACGGAAACTAACTTTCAAGGCGATTTTTTCAAGTCTTATTTGTTTTTTAATTTCCTAAAACGTATTTAAGATTTAGATACCACGACGCTATTTCCTTTAACCTACACTTCACAAGGGGAACCAATTAAAATCGTTGATTTTAAATTGTCTTTCCTAACATTGTTCAAAGAACAGGAGTACAAATCTCAGAAGTGTTTATTCAACCAATCAATGCAATATATTTCAAGTACTAACCTATTTTTGCAATTCTCACACTAAGGAAATAGGGCGAATAAATGGTGGGGTCGCTTCTTCATAATGAATGATAGGGGATGCTCTTTTCGCTAAACAATGGTAATAAATACAGTGACTGGATCGCTTAGCGCCCGTCAGCCAACGGCTACGAGGTAGCAGACTTGTGTTCAGATCCACACTTACAAACGAAACTATCACAGTGTGAGTTGCGACCATATAAACTCACGTACACGTTAGCGGTGATACCAAAATGGTTTTATACAGTTTGGTTTAGCTCAGAAAAAAATTAGATTCGATAATGCAATCTACGACACTCCTCGCACAAACTAAAATATTTTAGAATTTTTGGAAGTAATTAGGACTAAAAAGGGAAACACGCGCCTCTGATCTGCCGTTGTGTAACAAAGTCCCATTACATCACTTTGTAAATGAATTTTCATAACGTAAATAGCACCTTATGAATAATTACCTATTGAAGGAGGTGTTTATTCATAAAGATTTTGATTGTTGGCATACAAACATTACCCCTCAAACGAACCTGATCAAAGATATATCTTCATAATGTTAGATTTAAACTTCAGATGTTAGAGAAATTCTGATTATGCTGTATTTTCTAGGTATGTCATTCAGTCGCGGAACTACTTAATAAACATAAGAGATATAAATTGCATGGGGGATTAATCTTCCTGATGAATCAAAAACCTCGCAGGGTTTTATGAAAAGTTAAATTAATGTTGCTAAGTTTTGAAATAGTAGGTCCATAAGAGTTACGGTTAAATGATGCAGTCATAATCAAAATCTGAAAGGCAAAAAAGTATGCACTATCATCTTGATAGAATATGTAGAGTCAGGAGCGGCGATTCAAAACGTGTATATTTCAGCTAGTTCATCAAAGCAACATTCCAATCAGTAATAACAACATTGAACTCAAGGAAAATCCATTTATACAAACGTTATTTTAGGTCTTAAGTTTACTTTTTTAATGTTTCGCCTCATTTTCCCGAACGATGCGGACAAACTTCCCTCCTCAGCCTAAGATTTGTAAAAGATTAAAAACAAATAAAACGCCAAAGTGTGTCCGTGACTTTACGGTGTGAAAAGAGAGCGTTTTCCAAGTTACTCCGAACACTTGATTCAGCCAATCAAATATACCCACCCTCCGTCGAGTCTCCCGCGCCTCTTCTCTTTATAAGCGAGCAGATCCCGAGGAAGGGCGCAGTATGTCCCAGGCGTTGCAGCGATACATCCCCCAATTAGTGTAAAATTTATCTCAATTGCATTTAACTTTCACATCAGTTCACGTTCAATTCGTATATCTACATTCAAAGATTCTTGTGCCGTTCTCGCCAAACTGTAACTCATTTTCATTAATAATAACAGTGAATTTTTTTCAACACCATTTATTTGTTTTAACCATAATAAGTTTTAGTTTCAGAGGGAAAAATGAGTGGTTCCGGAAAAGGCCTTTTAGGACTTTGGCTCTATAGAAATGGATCGGAATGGGAAGTCAAAAATGAGGCCCATCATCACCCTAAACTTGGTGAACTTAACATGGCAGCCAGACAACAGGTCCAAACTTTAGAGAGCGAGAGGATTTCAGTGATATTTACTTTGAGGAACCAAGTTGGGGGGCTGGTTAAAGCTCTAACTGTATTTCAAGATCTTGGTATAAATGTTCTCCATATTGAATCCCGAAAATCAGTCAGTGAAGTATCCTCAGTAAGTTGGATTCGTAGATTGGTATTTTTGCTGACCTTCTACTTTTCGCGCAAACGCAATTTTTCGGTGCTTGCTCATGTCTTAAACTTTTAAATTTGTATTGACAACTATCATCAAATTCGATAGTAATTAATCGGTCAGTGCGTTGTAATCTTGTAAACTGTCTACATGATAAAATATCTCCCTAGGCTCAGATGGGTTTTTGTATTCTAAAATTTCCTTGTCTATTATTTCGATTTAAAATCATTTGGGTGCAAGAATAATGACTATTTTCGAAGTTTAATTCAAGTTTCAATATTTTGTTGTTTAGTCCGACATTTTGGTGGATGTGGAGTGCGATCCTCATCGCATGGAACAATTGAAGAGGATGTTAAAGCGAGAAGTTCAAGATTTTGAGTTTGTGGCATCTCAAACAGGCGAGGAGTTTCCACCCCCGACGCCGCTGTCTGCTGCAGCTAGTTTCGGTAAATATAATGTTAAGCAGTGAAATTAGTAAATTATTTGAATAGAAATGGCAAAGTATTCAATAAAATAAAATCCTGTTCTAAATATTTCTAGCATAGAAACATTTTCAACTGGATTTTTTTTTATTTTATTTAAAGTTTGCTAAGTATTTCTGTTTAATTTTTTTTTCCTACTATAAGAATTTCTATTTCTGTAAATATTTACATAATATTATCTAACATATAAACTATAATAATATGTTCATTTATATGAAAAAATAACCAAAATAAAAAAGTTCTGTTTAATTAATTTACTATCGTCAATGTTATCTGGACTTACGCTATGTGGACTTTTTATGCGTATTTATCTTAACAAACATATTTACTGACAAAAGTCATTACATGTTTTTGTTGACAAGTAATTAGAGAACTAAATGAGATTCTTTGATGCCGAATTTACTTTATAAAATAATGTTTGAATCAGCAAGTAGTATTCGTGACTTATGCGGTACGAATCTGTTCCTTCTTTATAAAAATATCATTAATGGGAACGTTATAAGTAGTATTTTATTTTCTTTCGATTCGTGCCTAAAGTTCCATCATACTCAGCTTGAATAATGGATCTCTATTTCAAATTCAAAAGAAAGGAAGAACAACTCGTTGATTGAATAATTTACTGTGGACCTTTATCGAATACAAAAAAGTTTTAACGACAAAAGTGATTTCACAGATTTTGGGGAGATGCATTGGTTCCCCCGTAAAATATCCGACCTGGATCGAGCTCAAAACGTCCTGATGTATGGGTCAAAGCTTGACGCCGATCACCCTGGCTTCAAGGACCCTGTTTACCGCAAACGAAGGGAACAATTCGCAGCCATTGCCAACAATTACAAATAGTAAGTACCCACCTACAATTTTTCAGCACTGTTTCCGTCCTCTCATTCGGGAAGTTATTTTTGTAGAGTTTTCCGCTCGATAATGCTTCATTGAGCTTTCTATTGGAAAATAAAAGAAGATTAGTACATAACCTTCTTTATTAAACAATTTCCCTAAACTAAAACGAATAATGTTATGCTTGGTCATAATGACTAATTATTCCGTTATAACGGTCAAAGTTGTGATATGTTTGAGTAGTTATGGTTAACGTTATTTGTATCAGAATTAGAGAACAATGATAAAAAAAAAACCATAAGTCCTCAACTATAGCGTGGGATGTTAACGAACTTGACTTACCTACCTACAATAAAATAAATTCATGAATTCAAGCGCCTTAAGTGATTGGGTGACCCAACTGTCCTAGCGTCGATACTGCCTCCCTAACCTACATGGCTCGCAGGTTCGATTTCTCTGCCAATACAAACGTTTACAAGGCTCGCAGAGATTTTCTAAGGGTAGTCAGGCCAGTTCAGATAAACTTCACTCTGACATTAAGATAAAATGATTATGACAGCTAGGCGAAATTTTAGTAATGTAATAATAAAAATGGGTTATGAATACCAAGACAAACGAAACAAATCTTTCAAAATTACAAGATTTGTTTGTATTATGTTGCTGTTCACACAAACTATAGTAGGATTTACGGTTTATTAATAATTAAAATGCTATCACGGCAGCGCAACACGACAGATGCAGGCGCTAATGCTTTAATTTTGGATAGGGTCTTGACGCGCACGGTTATTGATTTCTATTCTGCAGTAGCTAGTTTAAAAGCTCACTTTATCTTACTACACGTTTACGATAAATGTGTGAGTTCAATTCACATTAACAGAACATTTTCCGCCAAAGAGACGGTAACCAAACAGCGGCAACGCCTCCTTATTTTCTACAATGTAAACGTAGTGTGATTTCAAAACCACAAAGGAGTCGCAGCTTCGCTCTTCAGTCTCCATATAATCACAGGTCTCACCTAATTGGCCCTTATAACGTTGACGGGAGTATATTGTCTCTTGTGAAGACTGCAAAAGGAGGGTAAAGCAACAAAACCCGCCGGTCTGGTTTAATCACGATAAAAATAAGCATAATTGCAGTGAAATGAATACAAATAACTTTTTTCTTCTCAAATAATTTCAATCTTTTTTTGAACTCTTAATAACAATTTATATTTGCAATATTTTCCGCATTATAAGTGTTGTTCATTCAAGTAAAATATGCTTATGGAACTTTAATTATGGCAAAAACAGTCATTTATATTTTTACAGGTTTTTAAATAGAATAAAATCGTAGTACCTACTTTTATTCATCATATCGTTATTTAATGGGTCATCAACTTGATTAATCTTCGTTGATTGTTTGTTTAAAGGCGACTCAAAGTTAGTAATTTACCTTCATTTAGAAGCTAAGTGAGACTAAAAGGTTTCAGTTTTTATTTTTGTTTTCAGTTCTTTTTACGTCAGTTTTTTGTAACAAAGTTTTTTAGATAGCGCTGGTATCAGCACAGCAAGCACGTGCCTACCTGGTGTTTTTGTATTCTCACACTGTAACAAGACCATTGGATCTTTCCATTCCAGTGTGTCGAAAATACCTTGAATGCCTCTTGCAAGCCAGGCTGAGGAAACCAGAAACGTAGGTGTTGATACCGGCGAATTATCTTTTCCTCTCATAGGAATTAGAGTTTCAAAGTTGTCTAAATACTCCATCGCATCTTTAATACGAGTGTGAAATCACTTCGTGTAATATTCATTTTGTGAAGGGTGATCGATAATGTAGGTATTATAGATCACCCTTCACAAAATGTAGAAAGTGTATGCGAGAAAATTATTGAAAATACGATTTCTTACATCCCGCACAAAAGTTAATAAAGTTTCAGTGTCATCACAGCTACGAGTGGCCTTTTGGTTTTGGCCAATATTTAGTGACGCCATTAGCTCATCGCCACGCCTACCATGATACACGATTAGTTAGATTTATTTATTTATTCACACATGATATTGATGCAGATGTGTGCAAACGCGTTTGAGCTAGTGGAAAATGTGAAAGGGACTAAGTAAAAAATTAGGGAATAAATTGGCATCCAATCTTATCTTCTATCTTAACATTGGCGCGTGTATGTCTTAACCAGCGGTCGGGGCTCTCCTCTCATACACCAATCCGCCTTGAGCAAGCGAGATCAATGCTCATGCCTTCTCTGTATGAGAAGAGTCCCTGGCCCTGCAGTGGGACATATTAATGTCCTACTGAAAGACAAAGGCGAGTATTCTTATTAAGGGGGTGTACGACGAAAGTTCTGTTTTTTGTTGGATAGCTACTGACACAGGACTACAAACAAATGCAATAGATGGGCAATTTATGTACTAATTTATCGGAAGCAAGACTTCGTAGATACTGATCGCCGTCTCACAGTCAATTCGGTAACTGTAACTCGTAAAGTAATTCCTTTCGCATTACAGTGGCCATCCGATTCCCAAAGTACAATACACTGATGTGGAAATTAAGACGTGGTAAGTGTTTACTAACATAATTATAAATTAGTCCACCGCTTTGTTTGAAATCACGTTCTGTTTTGGATTCTATGTACTTACTTAAATTATTCTGACTAGAATTCTGTAAACTAGGTATATTTATTGTGTTGCAAAACTGCGATAATAATCCCATATTGTTCATGCGAATTAAAACATTGTTTATTTTAAAAAAATCTTTTGCAGTGGTTTCTTGTAATTTGTTTTTATTTCAGAATACAGAAGGTAAAATAATCTGCTTGCGAGCTATATTAAATCTTGGGCTTTGCGTAGGCGGATTAAATTTATTGTGAATCTATAAGCGCCGGAACGCTGAAGTAAAACTCAGTATTCATTATGTAGATGGGTCAAACTACTACTACGAGTAGTTCGTCAAGTAAATATATTTCACGTTAATATTGACTTGATTTACTTAAGAAATAAATATTAAAAGAATGCTTGGGTCCTGCTCCTGATGCCGATGGGGTACTAGTTTTTATATTTTAATATATTTTTTGTATGTTACTTATATATTATACTAGCTGTTGCCCGCGACTTTGTCTGCGATCCAGTATGAAAAGTAGCCTATGTCCTTACCCAGGTCATAGTCTACCTGTGTGCCAAATTTCATCCAAATCCATTCAGCCGTTTTAGCTTGAAAGCGTAACAAACAAACTTACTTTCGCATTTATAATATTATAGTTAGGATTAGGATATACGTACAATGAAATTAACTAAATAAATTGCCAATCCAAGTATTCCGTTGGCTCTGTACATCAATTTGTGAAGCATGTTTCTCGACGTTCTTTGTTTAGTGTCCCCACTTGTTGCTTGTAAGTATTTGCTTAGGAAATTCATCTATCAAAGTTAATTACGTGTGACGTCGAATTCCAAGTTTTGGGAGCGCATCTCATCTAGTTAGTGTGTCCGTTATTACTTCATATGTAGTTGTTGGAGTTGTGTCTTCGTTACAGGGGCGTCGTGTTCGTTGAACTGCACAAACTTTACCAGAAACACGCTTGCGAGGAGTACTTAGAGAACTGGCCCGAACTCGTCAAGTACTGCGGCTATCGGGAGGACAATTTGCCACAGGTGAACTTGTGAACTTTGCCTTCTGTTTAGATTACATAGAATATTATGTTGGTATCATCGTGCAGATAAGCGTCTAGTCGGTAAAATATCTTATTGCAAAAAAAAAACGAATACAAAAAAAAAACGTGGAACTGGGTTCAGCTTTATTGATTTTGTAAATATATTCGACAAACAATCTCAAATTCTTTTTCCTTATATTGCCACAAACCATAAATTACAATTATGAATACCGTATTGTTTAGTAATCTTGATCCTTTTGGCGTACGGCCAAACGTCAAAATACGATGAAGGCTTTTGTACTAAACGTGAGACTTATTTTCAGTTGGAGGATGTGAGCGCTTTTCTCAGGCGTAAAACTGGATTTCAACTGCGCCCCGTCGCGGGATACCTTTCGCCAAGAGACTTTCTCTCAGGACTTGCTTTTAGAGTTTTTCACTGCACTCAATACATTCGTCACTCCTCGGATCCCTTTTATACTCCTGAACCGTACGTACATTACGAGCTCACCTGGTAAAAAAACCAATATCGATATATTAAACTAAATATCAGTATACCACTATGGGTCAATCTATCTCACTTAATCCATTTCGCCGCGTAACAATATTCAACTGGTAAACTATTCTGATTTCCCGTTGCAGTGACTGCTGTCATGAACTGCTGGGACATATGCCGTTGCTTGCTAACCCTAGCTTTGCACAATTTTCACAAGAACTCGGGCTCGCATCCCTTGGCGCTTCCGACGAAGACGTTGACAAACTGGCAACGGTAAGTAACTATATGAGACAACCAAATATGTGTTACGTTTCATCCTTACAGAAGAACTGGTTGAACGACAGGAAGATTAAAATAAAGTGAATTAAAGTAATTAATTGAATGTCACGCTCGACTTCTATTTTCATCATAGTAGTAAAGCTAAACAATTTTAACTGTTGCTTTGAATGATTGCGTAACTCGAAATCAGGAAATACAAATGTTGGATCGATTCCATAACGTGAAAACATCGGCACTGTATTGTAATATTATATTTCAGCTTTACTTCTTCACCGTTGAGTTTGGTTTGTGTCGGCAAACTGATGGAACTTTCCGCGTGTATGGGGCCGGTTTACTGTCTTCTGTTGCTGAGTTACAACACGCCCTCGTCACGCCCGAAAAGATCAAGCGCTTCGATCCTGAAGTTACAGTCAACGAAGAATGCATTATAACGGCTTACCAAAATGCTTATTACTACACTGACTCTTTTGAAGAGGCGAAGGAGAAAATGAGGTAAGTGCTATGTTGTTAAAAATAACAGATTTAATGAAATAAGCTTATCTAAGCATAAATATAGAAATCAATTTTATGGTTGAGTACGATTAGATCAACGCTTAACTCCTTTTAAGGCCAAACTCGAGTGGAGTAGGTAGTTATTCAAATCATACAACTATTACACACTAAATCCTAACAAAGTATGTTACACTAACAAGTTTGCCATCGTTATTAGTCGATTATTATTAATATTTCGTAGAATTGGAGTACCTATCTACACTGCTGAAACATATTATTATCTTACTAACAGGTGAAAGTAGGTAGTCGGATAAGCAAAAGCCAGAACTGAGGAACACCATGTTGATACAATAATATACAAGAATCGGCTTTTAAATTACGTCGTACATTCGCCACTTTAGGACGGCTTACTATGTTTTTGAAATATTGTAACAAATGACCAAATTACCTTTCAAGATTTATAATGTTGTAACTAAAAGCGTCCCAAACGTAGCTAAACTGAAACCAACAATGTCACATAGAAAATAATGTTGTTTGTCAAAAAGGCTGAAGCGTCGTGGCAATTTATGAAACTTCTAAGTTCTTGCTGCCAGTATTATTTTGTAATCTACTTAAAACACTTTTCTTGTAATTTTATTTAACTACTCTTCATAATGTTAGTTGTATTAAAACATAGTTTTCATCACACAGGGCTTTCGCGGACGGCATACAACGGCCCTTCGGTGTGCGGTACAACCCGTATACTCAAAGTGTTGATGTTCTCAGCAATGCTCAGAAGATAACTGCTTTAGTAAGAGAGCTGCGAGGTGACATCTGCATTGTGTCTTCTGCCATTAAGAAGATTTCTGCTCAAGACTCAACTTTGGACGTTGAGACTATCGCAAACATGCTCCATACAGGACTGCAGGTAAGTAGAATAAACGTACAAATATAATATATTGAACGTGTCAGTGAAAAAAACACGTATTTCCTGATTAGTCACTTCGGCTAGTCTTTCGATTCAGTGAATACTAACGTAGCAGTTAATCACCAAAACCCAATATATCAATAAAATCATAAATGATCTATGCTAGATTTACTAAAACAGGTTGCGCAAAACCCTGTGTAAGAATGTGCGACTGTAACTCGTAGACCTGTATAGTAGACCTTTACAAAACATACGTAATAGAGGAATTTTCTAATAAACTCAATAAGGATTGAAGGAACGATTAGACAATAAATAAATTCCTAGAAGTACTCCACTATGAAATACTCCACTATGATCAAAGCATTTTATGTTTCTAATCTAAGATGAAACCACGACAGCAAACATAATTATATGGACTGCTATTTTTATGGATAAGTGTTCTAAGAAAATGTTCATAATATCTGCGAAATAGAATATTTTTCGAAGAGAACGCAATAGAATACTTGCGTGTATGCTGATAATTATGTAACAATTAATGAATTTTATATAAATAATGACATTTGCTTACTTTGTAAAGTATTATATTATTTTAATTATTGTGAATGTGAAGACAATGTGGGTCATTTTATTTTTTACTCTTTTTAATTTTTATCATTTTCTTTGTTCTGTTAATTTTTGTCATGGTCTGGCAGTTTGAGTAATTTATGTGGCCTACCCAAATGTCCTTTCTTTGGTATTGTTCGTCGAATCGTTGAGCTCCTTAAGTTTTGAGTTGAGCTGCACGATTTCTGACAAATGCGTGCACTGACTGGACAGGTCCACTCAATCTGTGTGGTTCTTTCCTCAAAAGACCATCTCAGACATCGATCTACATAGTCTTTATATGTATAACCTGACCAAGATTATGTCTGGACTTTAAAAGAGACTGTGAACTCTGAGTTTGTTTCGGCCTTTCTTCTCAGAGTAGTCAGATAGGAAACGCCGACCTCATCTAGTTTTTAAAAATATGATTGACGTGTAAAAGTGTTTGTGCAAACCTACTTACAAAAATAAAATCATTTATCATTTATATTTCGTTTCAGAAAATAAATGCAATAAAAACGTATTGCAGCCTTCGTTACAACATTTTATACTTGCCATTAACTTTCACATCTTGCTTAAAACTTGCTACTGGATATTTAGATCTAGAATATTCCTTTCGTAAGTAATCAATATGGTTTAATTACTCACTTTACGAGGAATAAAGACACCTGCTACGTTAATAATATCAATTATAAATAGCTCATCAACGTCTTGGTCAGATGCAGATTGATTCTTGCGCAAATATTTAACTTAGTAATACGTTTTCATTCCCTTATCTGATAAGCATCAATGTGCACAGAATATTTTAGGTAGATACACGAAATACGGCTAGAAACAGATGTGAGGTAAAATCCCTTTTAATTTTTAAGACGAAAATATAGTTAAATAACATTAAAAAATTAATGTATAAATGTCAGTCTATTTAAAATCGTAAATGTACGTAACGTTCACTAGAACAGTGGGTGTTTGTCTAACATTTTGCAATTTACCTTTGATCAAAGGTACCATAATGATTTAATTTTTACCCGACTACGGCGAAGCAAAAAGGAGGGTTATGATTTTGACCGGTATGTGCGTATGTATGGTCATCTGTTCCCTCATAACTTCTAAACTGCTTTTCATAATTGGACAAAAATGAGGTATCGTTGGAAGTGTCTTGATCGTCCGCTGGTTACAGGCTATGTGACGTCACAATAAATTGAATGTGGCACCCTCTAGCGGACATAAAGTCATGACCTAAATAATTTTTTTTTAATCATGCCGTGTTGGGCATCAAATGAAAGGGCTTAATGAGCACATTTACAAAATATAAATATTACTGAAATAACCCCCAAAATAAAAACCAAGTTTAAAAACTAAAACCCGACTACTGAAAAAGATGAAACAAGTACCTTCCCGTGGTCGCATGCCGCTGTACTTACATACAAAGCTATGGTGGCACCTATTAGATTTCTTACAAATTGTATATTTAATTGAATTAGACCCACTTCTGCCGTCCAGATTTTTTTCATCCGAGAAAAGGAAATGATTCCTACACGAAACAGATTCAAGCTGCATTAAAAAAAAGGTAATTTTTTATTATTTTATGGACTCGTACTTGACCACAAACAGAATTATAGGTACCAAAATTGTTTTCATGAAAAAGGAGCTACTGGTTGCTAAGACAGTTTCCCCGCATGTCTAAGTGATTTGGATCTGCCCATACTATTCCAGTAAAAAAAAGGGTCTTGACAGACAGACGAACAACGAAGTGATCGTACCTATAAGGACTCCGTTTTTTTCTTTAAAGCTAAGAAACCCTAAAACGCTGTATAATCACCTGCTAGATTTCGACATAATTAAAAAGCAAAATTACACCACTCCAAAAGGGCTTGTGGCTTGGGCTTGTCGCACGGTTCGATCGATCAGGCTAAGCTACGCTTGCCGCTGTTGGTCAGTGGATGGGTGACCATCTATACATACCAAGACCCAGTCGTTATGGGTCGTGAGAAGCCCGAAAGTCTGACAACCAGTCTTACCAGGGGGGGGGGGGGGGTATTACCCAATAACTGGGTTGTGGAGGTCAGATAAGCAGTCGCTCCATGTAAAATACTGGTATTCAGATGCATCCAGTCAGACTGGAAGCCGACCCCAACATATTTGGGAAAAGGCTAGGCAGATGACATCTTCCGTGCCCTTTACTTTACGTAAAATAGTCATGATCATCAAGTACAGCCTGACTTCACCCACCGCTGGGCATAGGCTTCTCTTTGCTTGTACAAATTCCCACGATCATGTGTCAGGTTCATCCTGGCTTAACATTAGTCATAAATCATTTCAATCTTATTCAGAATATCGGCCCCAACCAGTTCGCTTAGTGAAAGAATTGAAATTCTAAAAATAAAAATGAATCACTAATGGTAAATTTAGTATGAGGGCTTCCGTGAAACGCTCAATCGATCGCTTCTGGACAACTGTTATTTACGCCTTAGGCCACGGACACGAAGTCAGCGATTGCGGGGCGGCGGCGCGACGCGGCAACGTAGACCCGGTCTCGAAGCCAGCGGGCAGATCGCGCGGCGCTAGAGTGACGTAGTGTTGTGTTATGAGAAATTAGTGTCTTTTTTCGTGAACGAAATGTCTAAACAGCGACGACAACATCTGTTTAGTACAACATTTTGAAATGTCGGTCGTTAAAAAAGCAAAGAATAAAATGCACAACACTACGTCAATGCAGACGCGCGGGCACCGCTAGACTAGTGCGCACAGCTCGTATGCCGCTCCACGCGCCGCGCCGCCGCCGCGCCGCTGCCTTCGAGGCCAGTTCCATATAAGGGCGTTTTTCAAATTTGTTGACCATTGCCAAAACATAATGTCCACTGACTTATCAATTAACTTATTAAATAATTATTAGTCAAAATATCATGTTTAAAATGGCAATCGATAGCACATTTGAAGAAAAGTAAATTAAAACAGAAAAATAATTTAAAATATACACTCAATTTAAAAAAAAAATAATATGTACTTAATGCTACCCCAATTTCACGATGTCCCATGCATACTTTCCTAACTTTGAAGCAAATATTCACATCATACTCATATTAAAATCACTAGGCTCGTGGTAAAACAATATGACATTATGTTTTTTATGTCTTTTAACTGGTTGTTATATCAAAATAATAAAATTATATAATAAAAGTGTTACTAACTGGAACTACAGTGCTCTATACAAACTCATTTTTTGGCTCAACTACTTGTTCAATTACAAAACAATTGGTATTTTCAAAAAGCTCATTTAATAAGCTATCCAAAAATTAAAAATTAAATACAAAATTATTTAAAAAAAAATAGCGTTCCGGTTAGTAACGGTCAACAAATTTGAAAAACGCCCATAAATCTATGTATTGAAACGCGCCGCTCCCCGCGCCGCCGCCGCCGCCGCCGCGCCCGCTGACTTCGTGTCCGTAGCTTTATAAGCAATACCACAAGCAACGGTATCGGTTTCAAGTAATGAGCATTTAAAGGCCAGGAAATCCAAAATACTGTTAACTCTCCCTACAGTTGGATTCATTCTAAGTCTAATCGTTTCCCATTTTTCATGAAAAGGTCATAACATTATGAAGAAATCGTTAAATCTGCCTTACGCACGATCGCAGTCAGAAGTTGCCACTGATAGCATTTATTTATAAGACCGAAAGAGTTTATGATTTATGCTGTAACGTATCATACAACTTATCGCAAGAATGGACAGTAAATAAAGTATAACTCGAACATTTAATCAAGTGTAACTCAATCAGTCAGCGATGAATGGTTGGCACTCGATGTATCCATCTCACGCTCATAAACTGTAATGGCGATTTAAATGGTATTTTCTATTTATGCAGCCGTATAGGAATCGTACGTTCTAAGGCGCCAGATTGCAGCAGGTCGCAATAATCCGAATGAATCACTAACTTACGGACACTAATTAAGCAGCGGGATAATTGCGAAACAAATTAACAGTAGCATTGCCTTTCATTTTGACAGTTCAATAACTTTCATTTTGTTATTTACTTTGTTGAGCAGAATTTTTTTTCGAACATATGAAGCAATTTATTATCAATATCCTTCAAAATGCTTCAGATTGTGATTGACGCAACGGGTGCTGGGCAGGGGTAGAACGAGAGCAACATTTGGCGACGGATTCCCGATTGTGCGATGTTGGTTGCTTTGCGGCGTTGAACTTTCATTATCTTTTTTAAGGTTTCGGTAATACAGCCCAGGTAGCTGCAACTATTACTACTGTAATAACACTTCTTTTATCTGTTCTGTGGTAATAACTATACTACTGTAAATTCACTGTCATTGCTTATGGTTTCCGCCCTGTTAAGGTTAGAAAATATCAACTCTTCAAAGGAGTATTTTTAAGTCAAAGTTCACGTTGATAATGAAAACATGTAACAAACAATGAAGTAACATGGGTTTCCATGTAACATAATTAATTATGATATGTTTTATAATAAATGTAGGCATTGCATCCTTTTCATACGAAACTACCTATTGGAAAAGGGCGACTAGAATCAGTTATATTTAAGGACGCTATCACATTTTTCCACGAATAACAGTACTTTTCAGGTACCATTTTAGTGAACTTGAAGTCGCAACTGCAAGGATATCTTGGTTTCAAATTAAAGATAATATATTCATCTCCAGAATGGCTCCATAATAATTAAATAGCCCCATACAAAATTTTCACACAAATACGTTTTTACCATCACAGTAATCGCAAAAAATTTAATAAAAAGGGGTTTGAATAAGGACCTATATAGCTAAATCCACTGCATATTTTAACTTAAAAATAAGAAGATATTGTTGCTTATATAGTCCTCTATACGACAAGCTAAATATTTTGTAGATAAATAAATAACTTTTTCATTTATGAGACAAATAAGAAACGCTCTCAAATTTCTCTATACATTTTCTACCCGCGGACACTTGCGGTTCGTCATTCCGCGCTCAGAAGCGCTCGTGGAAGCACGTCTGTGTCGCTCTCTCGCAAAAAATAATTACGTAAAAAAGTGAGTTCCGAGTTGTGTACTGAGGTCGGACGAAGTTGATACTTTTTCGGACCGAAATAAAATTAAGTACGATTATTGGTATTTGTTTCAGAAACAAATACTTAGTTGTAATTTTTACAAGCTTTTATTTAACTTGCAATGTATGTATGTATGTCATGTAACTATGTTTGTTCGGGTGGACTCTTGCAACTAAATGAAGCAGATATCTTCAACCGATTGAGCTGAAATTTTGTATGCACGTTTAGTTTGGATGACAATGCATGGTTAGCTGTGTGACGTTATTCTAAATCCAAAATGGCGGAACGCCCAAGATGGCGGACTACTTATTTTTAAGGCACTCCTACAATATGGATATCAAATGAAAGGGATTGCTGAGAATAACTCGAAAAATAAAATGACGTCACTGTAAATCCAATATGGCGGACTTCTAAAGATGGTGGACTAGTTATTTTTAATGCACTCCTACAATATGGGTATCAAATGAAAGGGATTGCTGAGAATAACTCGAAAAATAAAGTGACGTCACTATAAATCTAATATGGCGGTCATCTAAAGATGGTGGACTAGTTACTTTTAATGCACTGCAACAATATGGGTATCAAATGAAAGGGCTTGCTGAGAATAACTCAAAAAACAATGTGACGTTACTCTAAATGCAATATGGCGGACTTCTAAACATAGCGGACTAAGTTTTTTATGCTTTCCTACAACATGGGTATCAAATGAAAGTTCTTGCTCAGAATACGTATGCGAGTTAAACTCCACAAAAAAACCTGTCAAGCGATAACTAAAAAGTAAAAAACAAATTAAAAGTAAAAACTTTTTTTTAAAACAAGCTTTTAGTTAAATGCGCTAAAAAGAATAAAATAAAATTTTCCTTTAAAACTTTTACTATCAACTTATAACGTCATTCAGTACACAAGTTATATGATATAAAAGCTTGTTGCGAGATTTACCTGTGTAGATAAACAAGTAAATAAGATGATCTGATTGATTTTAATTTTTTTAATTTTCAAACTAAGTAAATATGAGTTCTTAAATCTGAAAAAAACTTTTTTACTTTTAATTTATTTATTTAGTGGATGTAGATGACGGATAAAGATTGTATAAATATTTATTTTATAATCAAATTAAAATGATGGAAATATTTTTTTAGACATTCGATATTAATAGTCGATTTTGGGGTTTTTCGGGGTGATGATTACGAATATAACATCCATGTTTTATTCAAGGTGGCGGATTTTTTTTTGTGACAAATCGACTTACGGCCAATTTCTTCATAATACCAGTATATCCAGTTGTCATGCTACGTCACAGTTTTACTCTTCAATTCAGTAATTTTTTTAGAGAATGATAATGTTGCTATGTTGAAGAATACAATTGTGACGTAGCATGACAACTGAATAGACTGGTATTACGTTTAGTCGGTTAAGAAAGTCGCGTGGTTTTTTTGTTTACCTTTATTTAGCTACCTAAACCTATGGAGTATAGTAGTAGTACAATGAAATATTTTCAATGTGAAAAGACAGCTGTGCTGCTGGGGAGTTTGTTGCGCCACTTCTTCCCAGCGAAAGCACTAAGAAGTGAAGGGCGGGCGTTTTGGGGGACTGTCTTTTGTAATTTTGACATTCGAAAAGTGCTGATTCTCAGCCTAATTTGAATAAATTACTTTTGATTTACTTTGTTTTAATTTTTAAGTAAATAAAATACTTACTGTTTTCATAAGGGAATGATTATTTTTAAATATCACAACGAAACTCTACGATAAACTCCCAGGCTAGTATTTGATTATGTAATACTCCAACAATTGACATCAAAAATAATATTTAAAAGTACTTAGGTACATATTTTCAAACTAACAGCAGACTGTGGTATAAATGTGGATGTTCCGTGTAATACTAAAATGTTAAGGTCGTTTTTGGGTACCTAGTAATGAACGTATTGACTGATGAACTTCAACAATACTAAAAACATGATTATCACGCAGATAGTAAGTACTAATAACACTTACCAAATTCGATTGCGAACTTACAACTAACTTTACTAAATAAATACCAGCAAAATTAAAAAAAAATATCTTCAAGTACCAAGATTAGTTAAGTTACGTAGAAAAATCGAGCGAACAATGGTTTCAATGTGTGCGTGCGCGTAATGTTGCTGTGTTGCGATTCAGATACCTAAACTTGAGCGAGTTCAAAATGTGATAGCGTCCTTAATGCAAATTTTGACGCTCAAAAGTGCCTTTTATGGGCCTATATGAAATAATAAATAAATAAAATTGTAGTGTCTGTTTGTAATATTAAAATAACCGCTTCTTACTAAACGCTTATGGATGTATACACGGTACATATACCAAAATATTTTTTTTTACAATTTTTGTCCGTCTCTGTCTGTCTGTTTGTTCCGGCTAATCTCTGAAACGGCTGGACCGATTTTGACGGGACTTTCACTGGCAGATAGCTGATTTAATAAGGAGTAACTTGGGCTACTTTTATTTTAGAAAAAAATAGGGTCCCACGAAAAAAATCCACGCGGGCGAAGTCGCGGGTAACAGCTAATATGAAATAAATGCTTTGACTTTGTCGTGAATTGACGTGATCAGAGTAGTGTGCTCTCCTCTATACGAAAAATAGGACCCCGATAGGCTTCTGTGATAGGTACCTGCATCACAACACGACACGTAAGCCAAGTGTGAATCCGACTTTATACAATATTAATTCGCACGAATTCCTTGAAAACGATATTAGTGTGGTGGGTGGCATAGGGTAAAGGCGGGATAGATGCCCCAGTGGGATAGTTGCCTCATTTTCAAAAAACATAACTTCCCAGACTCGCGACTAAGAAATAATAGTTTAACTAAGAGCCGCAGGCACCCCGCACCTAAGTTAGCTACGGGCCGTCGTCGTGCGGTGAGGACGTGTTTCGCTAATGTGTGCATTCATCTCCGCGGCGAACTTTACAAACACGTCAAAATTTTAAAGGTTAGTATTTGCTGTTGTATAACTTTATAAGTAGTCATTAATTCCGTTATATTATTTATTACGTCAATAAACTGATTCATCAAGTATGCATCTAGATGTAAATAGTTGCTCTTTTGTTTTTTATTTATTTAAAAAAATACTTGGGCATCTATCCCTCCATACACCATGTATACCCATAATATGTGGTTTTAGGGATATATTTTGAACATATTTTTGTGTTCTGTTATATTTTTTATGTGTTTACATATATATTTGTATTTGGACTTTTTAGTGATTGTAGCAGAACCATGCCACGAATATACAAAAGAAAGGAAGGAGTTCGAGCTCGAGTATGTTCTTGGACTACAGAACAATTGCAGTCAGCTTGCGACGAAATGGATAGAAATACCATGGGGATAAAAGAAATATCCCGACAGTTATGGTTATTTTATTTGATCTCAAATTATGTAGAATTATATGCTAACGATGACAATTGAAAAAAAAAATTTAAAACTGCGAAATGCTTTTCATTATTAAGTCCATGTTTCTTGGAAACAATTTCTGTTTTAGGAGTAGCTTTTTACTGCTAAAACACCAATTGTCCTCAAAACCTCATAAAATTGTGTTTTTTTTAATTAGGAGGATATTTCAAAAAGTGGGGCATCTATCCCGCCTTTACCCTAAATACGTACGACATCTTAGTAATCAAAAGCTTGAGAAATGGGTTACGTTATGCAGGTATCCTTGAATTATAAATATGCTATCATCGCGACGGTCACAGCTACTGAAATTGTTCACAAGACTATCAGAAAAATAATGTCTAACTATTGAGATTTGTTTAGGCAATTGGGTACTTACTATAAATCGTAGAACTAAAATTGAGTCAGAGTTTGAAGTAGGTAAGGTTTATTTGCAGACATTAATATGCGGCTCAGATTTAATAGCAATAAAACTGTTGATACATTTGTTAGATCTACTTACAACGAATAATGTGCTTAATGATTATTATAATTATGTACATATCGCAGATGGATTGATAGATTGTAGTTTTACAAAACCGCTAATTGTTTTACAAAACAGCTCCGTTATGTAAAACAACTGAACAACGTTCAGCTGGATTGTCATAGCGCTACGATTTACAAAACTCCTGCCTACTCATTCTGGGTTTGCGTACCTAATATATTTTTAATCACTTCCAAATCTTCTAAATGTTTGACATAAAATGATTTATAATATAATTATAATAAATTGTAGGTTACATACATTTATTTTATTTCAGATATATTTTCATTTTGTTAATAAATAACGTGAAAGCAGAATAATTATACCTACATGAATTAATGGATGTTACCTTGGCCAGAGGATAAGTATTGCCATTTAACGTGGCAATGCCGCCAGTCTCTTGGGTAATTACCTCGACAGCGATGCGGAGGAATATTTCGACGTCATATTTTAGTTTGTTAATAGTTTTAGTTAGGTTAGGATATTATATTTTTATTTTAACAGTGCTTGTTCATTTAGTATTAGAAGTATTTCCATTTAATAAAAAAAAAACATACATTAAAATATGAACCACGTCGTAGGATGTTATACGTACTTAGTCTAGGAGTCGTTATATGTTATGACTAACATATTTTTATTTGTTCAGGTACAAGAGAGGAGTCCACAGAGCACTTCTGGCGGAAGCACGCCCAACTCTGAACGTGGTGCTTCGCCACGACCTGAGACAAAGAAATCAGAATAACCTGACGTCAGAAGACATGAATCATCCTTTTCCATATCTTCGATCGCTAATGCTAGGTCACGCTTCTAAATCAGGTCACTACGACCAGCTTACTTCATAATATTATAATGTTATCTTCTGCCAGTATGCATCACAGTATATCTTGTATCGCATAATTAACACGTAGGCGGACGTATCTAAATTTAGCTTTATGTACCTAAAGGTATTTCATCGTTTACTGTTACTAACATTCATAGTTTATGTCGGAGTTCTCTGTATTAATATTTATCAAAGTATTAACATTAACGAATGAGCTATTGTTTGTTTCGTAAATGTATCGAGAATATAATAGATGTAGCAAAATTGAACATTGTTTTCTTTTTACAAGCCTTTTGTTTTTCTTTGCAAATATCAGAAACCCTATAGGTTACACAGTTACACTACTGAAATAAACTATACTTAAATACAGTTCAACATCACATTTTATAAATGATTTATTTAAATATCGTTTCTTTTAATTCAATTGAAAAATTGTTTTTTTGTTTAATTCAGCACGTATATAGTATATGACACGAAGTTTTTTTTAGTTTTGTAGGCGATGATTAGCCCTAGTTTCTTAATTTCTTCTAAAACACAGCGATCATTACAGATAATGGACGCTCGCCCAGATAATACGAGTGAATGGACAAAACCACAGGGAGTTATTTGTTTACTTTGAATGTAATTGACTTTTTCTATTGCTTTGCCTTAATGTCCGTGTTTTCCAGGACCTAGATGGAATATAGAACAGCATTCATTTGAGTTAATAAATACACAATTAATATTAATTAAAGGAAAAACTCTGACAACGAAAGCTGTATTGAAACTTTTCCAATCGTTGTTATTATATTAAGATCAATCGATTTCATCATTTAGAAATACATTGGCTCTGGTACAAACACAAACAATGAAAATCATCGATAATGCAGTATCAACATTATATCATTGCTATCCGGATAAACGACTAGATTAGACCAGACACACAAAGAGAGATCAGTCGACACTTTCACATAACTGAGAGGTTGGGACTGGCATCAGTTTGGCACGAAGCCAGAATATAAAACCATTAATTTTTTTGAACAAGTGATGCAACTGTTTAGAAATGAGGTCGTGTACAGAACTCGAATGATTTAAGATATAGGTAAAAATCAAGATAAAAATTCAAGTTATTGCACTAAAAATAATTTATGTTGCCTATCAAAGTGCTCAAAACATACGGAAATGGCAAATATCGTATTAATAATATTAACTTTAATGCATAATAATTTATCGCCATTATTATGTTCATATCAAACTACGGAACGTAGTATCTTCTGGTATTACACTACATATTAATACGGAGTCCTTGGCAATGCCTCTTGAATTTAATTATAGCTACTTACGTATCTGTCAAAATCATATGAAAGTTGGCAAGTGAGCGACAAGACTAGTGTTAAAATAGCTTTAACATTGAATTTTTGGATGCCACATATTTAGGTATTTCTGCTCTCATCCGGTTATGTCCATGTTTTTTTTTAAATTCATTGTGTTGTTGAATGGCGTTCCGGAAATAAGGACCATTCTTGACATTGTTTACAAGCTAATTATAATATTATGAGTATGGGCTTTCTGGAAAATCGTTTTTCTTTCTCATTTTGGAGGTATTTTAACTATTCATTATTTTCGGAGTCGTACCTTATACTAAGTAGAACAGAGATTCTAGATAAAGTGACATTCAAACAGTGATAACTATAATGGAAAAGTCAAAAATGTGTTGGATTGACATAATCTACCGAAAAGCTTTACAGGTCGATCCTGTTGAAAGTCGTTGTAGAAATATGAAACGCTTTGAAAACGATTTCCACCTGTCTAGGTCTAGGTTAAGAGTCAGCAAAGGAATCTTTCGTCATTTTCACATCATCAGCAGATACTTAAACTTCCAGACGTCAAAAATAGAGGTAGTATGTTTTCTTATTCATGCGAAAAATTTTTTTTCGTGACATCTGCCCGGTCACTGGCATGTTTACACAGTGTGTGGGAAGTATTATACCAATTAATCTCATTCGAGTCTAGATAGTTTACCTACCCAAGGTGGGTAAAAGCAATGCAGAGTCAAAGCCAATGTCATGTTTACGTAGTCAGAATAGGTTACCTAAACCTAGTCTTGCTTAACCTTTTAACCGCTTACGCCGCATTAATCCGACAAATATTTTCGTGTCCATTTCGCCAGGGTCGTATATTTACGACCAAAGACCAAATACCACAGCTCGTTTATTTATTTAATTATGCTGTATTCTATCAGGTATTTATTTTTCGTTTTTTTTTTCGGGCGCTGGAGGCACGACAACTGATATGAAGTCGGGCGGTTACAAGGTAAGACTCGCTCAATGTTATTAGCAACAAATAGTAATACGTAAAACTGTAAGTATGAAATCGGAATAAAGAAGATAATGTTCATGACTGATTTATCAAAGTGAGGGAAACCGTTTTTGTTAGCGGTGTTAAACAGTAGGTTCCTACCTATTTACAAAAACAACACTTTTCGAAAAAAAAAAACTTTTTTATGAAGTGAGATTAGACAAATTTGTTTTTATTTTCTAAATATGACAAACTGAAAACAGGTCAGTAGCACACAGCAATAGCGCACGGACGGCCGGGATCTTGATCACTTGACTGATGCTGTTGCTAGCTTCGAAATCAATATACCATAATTTGAGAATAATGTTAAGCTTTTTTGAACGAGCGTAAAAGTTGTCAACAAATTAAGCAGCCGTTAGTAGTAGTGTGTAGGAGTATGGTGCCAGCTTCCAGCAAGTAGGCCCACGGCCGCAGTCGCGTTGAGATTCCGTCGCGTCGCCACGTAACCCGCCGCCGCCGCTTGCCTGATCGATATTACCGTATTTACTGTACCGTCGCACATGCACGCTTTTTTCCAGTAGTTATTACGTACGTTAAAAAGTTTTATAGCGTTTATAGCGCGCTTTTTCAATAGGTAGGTACACCGTTGTAATATCTTTTGGTATTTTATCCAGTTTATGCCTCTGTGACAGCTTTCCGACGTAATGTAAACAATAGACGCTGAAACGTACGAGACCACGTATCAGCTGATTTTTGTGAAAACAGTTGGCCGTTCTTGTGAATAACGCGCGGAATTACAATCTCATATATTTTAGACAAACTATGTATAAAACTTCAGAGCTATTTAAAAATCTCGATTAGTAAATAGGTAAATATAGTGTTTTTGAAACCGATTGACTGATTCGATGAAGTCTTCCAGAGCGCCGGCGGGAATGTTTTATGGTGAGACGAATGATGTTGTAAATATAACGCGAAGGCGACTAAATGGCGTGTGCGCATGGTCTTCGTGTCGTTAATAGATCTTTTGATATATGCTCCCGATTTGAGTGTATAAACGAGCGGATAAACGAAGGCCGCGACTTACGTCGACGAAGCGTCGCTCCGGGGAAGTTGGCACGGTGCGCGCGCGCTCGTCGTGCGCGTCGTGCGGCGTGACGTGACGCGTGGGCCCTGACTCGGCCGTGTCTCCGGTCTGCCCCTGTCAGTACAACCTTGCTCGCGCAGAGGACATGTCCGTGTTATGGATTACCAATGCATCGTCGTGTACACCGTTATCAACATCGCGCCCCCGCGGCTCACCGCGCAGGCGACGGAACTCTCAGACGGTTGTGTCACCTGGTTCAAAAATAAGATCAAAAGGTTAGTAGGAAATACTATTAACTGAATTTGACATCATTGTTTTGTTATTAAAAGATGAAATAATTAAAATATATTATGTCATATTTAGAATGTAACATGATAAAACTACAGCATAAAACGCTTTATTATTTAAATTATAAACAGTTAGAGAGTGGATGCAACCTATGTAATTTAAAGCTTAATTAATATAATTAAGTATGATGATGCCTAAATTTAGCTGCCTACCAACTAGAATTGCTAAGAATATATTTTAGAAATATAGGTACCAAATGCAACAGAAAAAACCCCTTTGCAGCTTTCATTAATTAAAAAAAAAGAATATAGACACACACCTGTACATAAACGGTGTACGTATCATCAGTTTCCCAATAATTAATAAAGTCTTCAACAAAGTACCTTTCATAAACCCCAACCAGCGGAAAGAAACTGATGGTTAGGAAAAAGTTATTTAAATATAGATTTTCCTGGGATATTCGTAAAATAATTACGTACCCACTAACGGCAGCAGTAAAATTGATCTAATTAATTAAAAGTACTTCAAAGGGTAACCGAAGTTAATTAAACTGGGTCATTGTTATGCCCTAGAGTCGTTTATTATTACTTTATTTGATTGTACAGTACACGCCTACTTCATGCCCAGGAATCGAACAAAAAATATATAAAATCAAACTGTTTCATCATTTAAAAGCACCTGTTTATGGCTTTAACCTATCTTTAAGAAGATGAAGCAGAGAGTCGGCCGTCGTTGTTCTAAAATACTTTTAATTCTATCCCGTTCCACTAAATTGAGTTGGAATATTTCGAAATATTCAAACTATAATAAAACCACAACGTTATCTGTTTATTTCAGAGCGGTAGCAGTATATCTTCATTCATTGAAGTTGACTCCAAACAGTGGAGTCATACATGGAAACTTGGCATGTTTATATTATAAACAGGGCTTTATAGATCTCGCTATAGACACGTATAAGCGAGCCATAGAAGTTCAGCCCAATTTTCCAGACGCCTATTGCAATCTCGCTAATGCACTCAAAGAAAAAGGCCTCGCCTGCGAGGCGGAAGAATGTTATAACAATGCCTTACGACTATGCCCGTCCCACGTTGATACTCTTAACAATCTCGGAAATGTCAAAAGAGAACAAGGAAAAATCGATGAAGCTACCAAACTGTACATGAAAGCTTTAGAAGTATTTCCTAATTTCGCAGCCACTCACAGTAACTTGGCCTCGCTTTTACAACATCAAGGTATGTACTGTATAGATGCAAGGTATGGGACGTATCCTATCTAAACATGGCGAATTCGATAGAATAGAATATAGAATACTCTTTATTATGTGCACCATATAAATTACTGATAATGTTTACTTAATACAAAACCAAATGCAGAATTAAGCTGTGAGGTTTACTTAAATAGGTATATATACATAAGTAATAGCACATTGTGATGCAAGTGTGTAAAGTTTGTTTTAAGAGTACTCAAGAGAGTAAACGGAGCCGAGAGTAGATACAATGACAAAATATGCTAAGGCGTATCAAAAGACGTTTTTCGACACATTTGCGAAGGAAAAATAAATATTTTAAATTAATTAATCTCTATTTCCGGACAATAATATTATTATATTTAATTTATTTTCACAAGTGTATTATTCGGAAAAAAATTAGAGATGAAATACATGACAAACAAACAAAGCGTTCATCTGTCACTAATAAAATGTAACTATTTGTGGTTTACTTTCCCGCACTAGTGCGGGGATGCAAAGTAACAAGCATTCTTGTTCAATAAACTGCATTATGAAGCTAAAATCAGTGCAATAAGAGCAACTTTTTAACCGACTTCAAAAAAAGGAGGAGGTTCTCAATTCGGTTGTATTTTTTTTATGATTGTTACCTCAGTACGCCATCATTTATAAACCGATTTGGAAAATTCTTCTTTTATTTGAAAGTATATACTTTCAGATTGGTCCCATTGTCATCAGGTCAGGATCTGATGATGGGATCTTGGAGAAATCGAAGGAACTCTTCAAATATTATAGGCACACCTATAGCTATTTGGGTATTTTTTATAGTAACTCGTGCATTTGCTCTCGGAAAGCACCAATTGGTGAAGTGGAACTGATGGTGAAGACCACAGGTGGCCACCGACTTTAAAACTTTTTTTTTTAAACTTTAATTTCGGAAGTCGGTGGCAAAAAAACTAAAATACAGATCCAAAGACACCGACTTCCGAAATTAAAGTTATTTTTCACTTTGTAGTGTTTTTTTTGGAAGTCGGTTTTTTTTTTGTTAAAAAGTTTTTATTGAGTACCTAAATGTTTTGAAAACATAATTATCCCGAATCGCATGTCATTGGATAGGAAATACTTTTTGTGCCAATCAGAACATAATTGATATACATACAGACTTACGTGGAAAGCAATAATACAACACAATAATTAGTGTGTATATAATAACACGCGGTAATTAATTCTACCTTGGTTAAATTAGGATTTAATACAGAACGTAATAAATAGTGCTAACATTCTAACTAAAATTAATTTGCACTTAGGTACGAGTATATAGTCATGGAACGTTGGTAACAATACACATTTTTGATAATGTTCCTAATTATAAATGTAAATAGACATTCCAAAAACGGGTACTATGAGCAATTTCAGTTTTAACAGTTGTTTTAATATTGCAATTACAGGCAAACTTCATGAAGCGTTGATGCATTACAGACAAGCTATAAATATTCAGCCAAACTTTGCTGACGCTTATAGCAATATGGGAAATACTCTCAGAGAGTTGCAGGATGTAACAGGTGCCCTTGTTTGCTTCAAGAAAGCAATAGAGATAAACCCGTCATTCGCCGATGCACATTGTAATTTAGCAAGTATTTACAAAGATATGGGGAGAATTCATGAAGCTATTGAATCTTATAAAAACGCGTTAAAATTTAAACCCGATTTTCCAGATGCTTATTGCAATTTAGCACACTGTTTACAAATAATTTGCAACTGGGATGGTTACGATGAGCGAATGCATAACGTAGTATCAATAGTAGAAGATCAATTAAACATGGAAAAACTTACCTCCGTACATCCACACCATTCCATTTTATATCCATTGAAAAATGAAGCAAGAAAAAACATAGCCACACGACATGCCAACTTGTACACAGAGAAGGTGAATATGTTGGGTAAAGTTATATTTTTACATAACAAAGAACGGAAAGGACGGTTACGTATCGGATATGTTAGCAGTGATTTTGGTAATCATCCAACTTCCCACCTAATGCAGTCCATACCAGGTCTACACGATAACTCAAAAGTGGAAATCTTTTGCTATGCTTTGAATTTTGATGATGGCACCACATTCCGTAGTAGAATAGTTAAGGACTCGGAACATTTTGTCGATCTATCTTCAGTATCCTGTTATGTTGAAGCAGCAAACAAAATAAATCGAGATGGTATACATATTCTAGTGAATATGAATGGCTATACTAAAGGCGCACGAAATGAGATCTTTGCTTTGAAACCAGCTCCCATTCAAGTAATGTGGCTAGGATATCCGGGAACGAGCGGAGCACAATACATGGACTACCTAATAACCGACGAAATATGCTCGCCCATGTCAAGTGCATTAGATTTTAGTGAAAAGTTTGCGTTTATGCCATACACATATTTTGTTGGCGACCACAAACAAATGTTTCCACATTTAAAAACACACTATAAAGCCATAACTGGTAATGAAAATGGCTCTGATCAAAATATGGCTGTAATCAATTGTGCTGATAGTATAAATATAAACAATATATTAAATGTGACTGAAAAAGTTGAAACGGTTGAGTACGGAGATTTATTACCGATTGAAATATGCGAAAAGGAAATAAACATTCCAGATTCCGTAAGTGAGACCACCGTCTATCCTCATATTACGCAGGTATTACTTTATTATTAATCGTTTTAACATAAGTTACCAGCTCCTTACATGAATTTCCTAATTTTTACAAGCTTTTATTATTGTTAAAGGTATTGGTCGACGGCATAACTATACAGAACGGTTTGTCGGTAAACAGTTGCCATAAAAAAGTAGCAGCCGCTGAGGAAATATTCGAAAATATAATACTCACATCAAGAAAACAATACGGTTTGCCAGATGAAGCAATTGTTTTTTGTAATTTCAATCAGTTGTACAAAATGGACCCCAGAGTCCTGGGAATGTGGGTGAACATACTGAAAAAGGTACCGAATAGCGTTCTCTGGCTGTTAAGTTTCCCCGCTGCTGGCGAACCGAATGTACATAAATATGCCCAGAGTTTAGGTACTGACTTTCTTTGTTTACTTATTGTAGACATGATTGATGATTGGGTATAATTATTATAATGTTTTGCAGGGTTACCACCTGGCCGCATCATATTCTCTAGCATCGCTTGCAAGGAGGAACACGTGAGGCGTGGACAGTTAGCAGATATTTGTTTAGATACGCCTTTGTGCAACGGGCATACGACTACTATGGACATTTTATGGGCAGGGACGCCGGTCGTAACACTCCCAGGAGAAACTTTAGCTTCTCGGTATGTTTATACTGTATTGTTATTAGTTTCCACCAGAGAAAACGAAGTTAGGAACTGGTCATTCATTGAATTTTTATTTTTTTTATTTTACAGCGTTGCCGCGTCTCAGCTAAACGCTCTGGGTTGTCCGGAACTGATAGCCATAAGTAAAAGACAATACGAAGATATCGCTGTTAAATTGGGAACAAATAGGAATTAGTAAGTATTTTATTGTGTGTATGTAGCTATAGAGTCATCTTCTATCATCTTTTACAGTTTCCAGAATAGAATCGAAACCAATAGCGTAAAACGTCGAGGCGAGTGACTAGTTACTAACGCGTTATTGACTAGTTTGTAATTGCTTGTGTCGTACTCGGACCGCTATTGAAATAGTGCTGTGACTTTCTGGCTATTCATTGGAGATTTGAGTTCTAACTTACTTTACGTTTGAGTACCGTCGTGGACGAAGGGCCGGACGATATTTTCGGGTCCCATTTATAAATTATATAGCGATCTTTATTTCGTTATGCATGAAGGAAATTAGTACATAAATTGGACAACAATAATAATAATCTGCTTGCCAGTTTATGTCTGGTAAGGAGATAGTTTTTTTTGGGCCCACTGTTTTGTAACGTCTATTAATCGTATTAAATACTTTAAAAAAACCTAACCTATATATCATTTACAATGATCAATTTGTTCAATAAAGTCTAACCGGAATCACGAAATCGTAATAAAAAGAAAAAGTTTTGATGATGCACTCAATTCGGTAGGTACTTACCTCCGTAAAGAAAAATAAATCCTACGCTGATTCCAAAACCATTTCGAGCTTTTAGGTTTCTTAACCTTATTTTTCTATTTTTACCGCTTAAAATGATAAGATGGAGTTTATTTTAACATAAACACACACAGACTTTCATTTGACCTCCAAATGATGTCAGAGGTAAGTAGATTGGGAATACTTTCGGTACCTCGTCCTATCATCCTAATTCCTATGATAAAGTAAAAAAAAGAGAAAAGTTCAAAGAGAAAAAAAATAAAACCTCTTTCTCTTTGATAAAGAGAATCCTATTCTATTCTATGATTAAAAAATCAAGTTGTCATATAATGTCAACTATAGGGATGACCATAATAGTATTATATTGCAGTCATACGAAAATTTCGGCCTTTGAATCGATTAAAATCAAACGTTGAAAACCAATTCACACAAAAAATCTAAATCTCGAGTTCTGAATGATCGTGAATCAATATAATGATAGCCTCAATAAAATGGATTCCCTTTAACCACTCACGTGTCCCTATCCCCGCGAATATAGTTTTGAAAGAAATCACTCACAGTCGTGCAGTTCTAGGTACAGACGCCAGCACATCAAGCTACCCGAAACTGTCAAATTTTCGCAATCAACTTTGAACTTTATGCTTTAACGATAAAGTTGAAAATCTATCAAAGAAATTTGACAGATTGTAGTAGTTTGATGTGCTGGCGTCTGTACATAGTAGATACCTAGATACTATACGTCTTCACTCGGCAACCGTACCTACCTACTAAACTCGCAAATCTAACGACTAGTAAGGACATATTAATTATATACAAAATTAGTAACTATAATCGAGTTACTAATTTCATAATCGATCAGTTTAAAGTACTAAGTAAATGTTCGATTATGTCTATCATTCCCACCTCTAAAACTGTCAAGTGTCATGCTTGAAGTTTCTGATGTCAAGCAAAAAACGTCAAATTTAGGATTGTTATTATCAGTGCTGCCAATTTAGCATTTTTATGGCTAAATTTAGCATTTTCCCTAGCCATTTGGCATGCAAAAATTCAATTTAGCATATAGCATATTATTTGGCATTTTACTCGGAAAGATTGCAGCAGAAAGCACTGCATTTTTATGGTTTATTATCGAACTTTTCATCAAAGGTGTTCTTTTCATGTTTTGTTTTATTCGTTTGTGGTTGCGTTCGTTGAATTAGTTTTATTTTATAGAGTTTTAATAAATTGACAATGCCTCCAAAATATAACCAACATTATCGTGCAGAGTGGGAATTTTTGTCCGATTTTAATTAAAGAGTGGCTTCAGCCGGTCGAAAGTGACACCACAAAAGCGTACTGTAAGTATTGCAAGTCTCAAATTGTTGCAAAATATTACTGTTTAAAACAGCATGCTTTATCTTGCAAACACCTAAACACAAAATTAGTTCTAGATTTTTTTTAATAAACGCTCTCTCTTTTTGTGTTGGCATTTTTTTTAGCATTATCCTAAAATTTTAGCATGTTTTTGGCATTATCTGAATGTAGATTTAGCAGAAAATATTTTTTAGAGTTGGCAGCACTGGTTATTATCGTTATTATCGTGTTACACGTGGCAAAGATATTGAACTCTTTGAAGTAGAATTTAGAAAAATTATTTAATACGTCCACCAATACTGCTGAGCGTGCCCGCCTACTGGCTGTGGGTGAGTGGGAGTCGGGCCTCTGGCTTCAGGCACTACCGTCACCCAACATAGGTACTTTGCTGGGAGACACCACCTTCCGGCTCGCTACTTGTTTGCCTCTGGGCGCCCCTTGCGTGGCTCCGCATCGCTGCCAATGCGGTGAAGGTGTCGACTGCCTCGGACACCATGGCTTATCCTGCAGTAAAAGCGTAGGCCGGATAGCACGGCATGCCAGCATCAATGACATCATCCGTCGTGCTCTTGTCACCGCCGGGGTGCCAGCTGTTTTAGAACCCAATGGCTTGGCACGCGACGATGGTAAGAGACCAGACGGAATGACCATAATGCCTTGGAAGGTAGGTAGGCCTTTGGTGTGGGATGCAACGTGTGTCGACACCCTTGCGCCATCCCATCTTCCAAGCACGGTTAGCTGTGCCGGGGCGGCTGCTGCAGGTGCGGAAAACCTCAAACGGCGCAAATACTCCAATCTCTTTGGAACTTATATATTTGAGCCGTTTGGGGTTGAAACACTAGGGCCATGGGGCCCGAGTGCCCACTTAGTATTTCGAGACATCGCCAAGCGGTTGGTCGACTCTTCACGTGACCAGAGGGCTGGCCTATTTTTTGGCCAAAGAATCAGTATTGCCATACAACGTGGCAATGCTGCCAGCCTTGGGCACGTTTCCTATTGACAGCGATGCGGACGAATTTTTTGATGCCCTTTGATTATTTCCCCTCCCTTTTTATATACTTGTACATATTATTATTTTAAGACAGCTTTTAAATATTGCAAATATTTGGATTTGTAAATAAAATATAAAAATTATATATAAAAAAAAAAACTAAATGTTTCCGAAAGAAAAATATAGGTTGGCAATATTGGAAAAAAAAAAAGTAAAAAATAGATTTTACGATTCTTAATGGTCGCGGGTGCGTGCTGCAAAAAAGTATTTTGTTATTGTTTAATAGTGTTTTTGTGTAAAATCGACGTTAAATTCCATGTGGATCTGCACAACAAACGCATACTATGTGTGTGGACTTCGCGGAAAATAACATTATTTCGCAATGGATTCCAGCACACCAAAGAGAACTGTTAACGATATATAATCTGTGGTCGAACGAGGCCACTAAAGTTGGTAACACTGCCCGGAACTGCCAACCAAAGAGTAAAGTAACTATAGAGGGAAAGAGTGACAACTCTGTGGTAAAATTTGCATGTATGGAAAGTGCTGCCACCTTGAGTTTGGTGGGTGACCTAAGGCTCTAATAAATATACACATACCTATAGTTAAGCATACTTACTATAAGTAGCGAATCTTTATTTTAATGTTTAGGGTCACAATCAGGGTTTAACAAATAACAGTAACAAGTAACAATTTTAACATAATTAGCTGAGATAAACTCGGGATTTCGGGAAGCGCATCAACGTCGGGAAAGCCGTAGTTGCGGAGTTGACAATGATAATGGCGGATGGCCGGCGGCGACAATGACCACAATGACATTTGTTTGACAATTTGACAAACAAGAAAATGGCTGCCAAGTTTTTTTAACCCACCAAACTGCAGATGTCGCTGTCGTCTATGGAAATTGATGACAGTGCTAAGTGTGCCCCCCCTGCTGCCAACTTTAACGTCGGGTGCGCCCGCCGCGCCGTCGGTCGGCGTGGGAAAACTATCGGCGCGCGCCGCCATTATTCATCCATTATTATTGCGACTTGCGACAACCCCAAAGAGTAAAGTAACTATAGAGGGAAAGAGTGACAACTCTGTGGTAAAATTTGCATGTATGGAAAGTGCTGCCACCTTGAGTTTGGTGGGTGACCTAAGGCTCTAATAAATATACACATACCTATAGTTAAGCATACTTACTATAAGTAGCGAATCTTTATTATAATGTTTAGGGTCACAATCAGGGTTTAACAAATAACAGTAACAAGTAACAATTTTAACATAATTAGCTGAGATAAACTCGGGATTTCGGGAAGCGCATCAACGTCGGGAAAGCCGGAGTTGCGGAGTTGACAATGATAATGGCGGATGGCCGGCGGCACAGACTACTTAGAGCAAGGAACATAGGACTTAGAGATACTACGCGACAATGACCACAATGACATTTGTTTGACAATTTGACAAACAAGAAAATGGCTGCCAAGTTTTTTTAACCCACCAAACTGCAGATGTCGCTGTCGTCTATGGAAATATTGATGACAGTGCTAAGTGTGCCCCCCCTGGACAACCCGGGCCCCGGCACCGTCAACACCTTTGTGATTAATTCAAACTGTAATACTTATACTTCAATTCATTCATTATACAAGTTTAGTTTCCATACATCGCATTTTTAATGTGCCTCCTACAACCTGCACATAATTTGGTGACCCCGACGTGATATCTGAGGCGAGAAGCGTAACTAACACCTACCTACCGACAAGACTCCAACACATCGATGATCGATCACTAATAAGTAGTGATCGACGCTCCAACAAGAACAACTGAACAACGCATTTTTCTTAGTCGACGAATTCTGCAAGTCATTGCGTTGCGCGCCGGCCGCCTCTGACAACGCGACCAACACAGCACATGGCGACCAGCGACGTTGAACGACGAGACAGGCAAGCTGTACCTGCTGCATCTGAACGAATCTTCCACAACAACTGAATCGCTGATCCAAATTGCCCAAATCCAGGAATGAGAAAACTAATGCTGTGGTGAAGTGATTTTCTTATTGTCGTTCGTTGAGGAAGTAGCCATTTTGGAGGTAAACAATTTTATTTCAACTTATCGCTGTGAACGTCAATTTGCCTCTTGTGTGACGGTGTGTCGGTTTCGCAAACTTTTCTTTCCGTTATTATAATATAACGACGAACTGCGTACCTACAATACATATTTGGGTACTTACCTACATTCATATTGCTTTTATAGTGAGGATCAAATTCATAATTTCTCACAATAATTACTATGCTGTCTTCTAAGGCGGCCAACCGTCCCGCATTTTGCGGGACCGTCCCGTAATGCTAGACGAAATCCCGCTTTGAAATTATTAGTAAAATAGTCCCGTAAAACGTTGTATGCGTCCCGCATGTCCCGCATCCCTATTTTTCTACCACACTTCTACACAACACCCACACGCGCGCACGGTCAACAGCGTAGGAACACAGATTACCTATAATAGCGACAAGCGTATCGCGCACGCGCTAATCTCGTTCTCTTTCTCTCTACTGAACTCATGAGGCGTAAGAGCGGGAAAGGGGCGCACGAGTAATGGAATTGTTTTGATTTTGAAAATTAGACACGCCGAAATTAGTGCACGCCGTGACAAAAACCAAAAACTTTTTGGTAATTACATCTACTAATCCCTAACCCCCCCCCCATTCACGAAAGCTTAAGTCCCGCATTCAGTTTTCGGAAAGTTGGCCGCCTTACTGTCTTCGTGCCTAGCTTTAGATATCTAATTACGTTACGGAAAAATAAGCGATTATTCTCGCAAGATCCGGTACGTAATTTAATACATGCAAGCTTGCATTTTGCGCTTATTTTGTTTGAGTGGACGCACGATAACTTGGGCATGACATTGCTACTTATTTACGTTTTACTACATTACTGAAATAAACGCCTATTTCGTGTCATTATTGCAACTAAAACACAATCCCCTAAGACGACCCACTGACCAATCTGCGCTATGATTGCTTATTTCCCCGTCTAGCGTTCTGAGACAACGATAACTACCTGCGAGTATTGCCTACTTAGCAGTACCTACGTCATTTGTAATACTTAATACTTCAAACTCCTTTGTTACCTAATTTATAACAAAGACGATCTTGTTCCCTTACTTCATTATTAAAGGAAGTACGTGATACTCTAACGGAATTATTGAAACCACAGATATCGAATTGAAACCTTCTACCTGCGACTTAATAAAATATAAAACAAGTAAAAACTTCCCACCTCTTTATACTATGATAAGTTTAGACACAGTTAGTAATTATATTCGCCGACTATTCCAGATTCTGAGATTCCACCGGAACACCTGACTACGCTGCACGGGTGCTCGCGACTATAGCTGCGCGTGGGTGACAGCGGGTGATAAGCAGAGTAAGCTGAACTGAAGGTGACGCTGACGCCATCACCCTGTACTCGCTGCGCTCCGGGCTCGTGGGATTGGATTGTCAGTACCAATTTATTGTACCTATATTGTATTGGCTATTAGTACTTTGTTTCAACGTTATTTGCCACTTCGTATATTTGCATTGGTACTTCCCTCACTGAATAACAATGGCGGACGACATTAAGAAGCTTAGGCAGCTTCGCAGTAGTGTAAAGGGTAGAATTACTTTATCCAAAAAACATGTTGAGTTGCTAAAATCAATTGATCCCGGTCAAGTTACAAAATTACAACTTACCGAGTTGCAATTAAAGTTAGAAAGATTTCAGGCATTGTTTTCCCAATTTGATGAACTTCAATCTAAAATTAAAGCACTAGATCTTGAATCTGAAAGTGAGCTAATGAAAGAGAATCGTTTGAGGAAACATTTTGTAATTTAATTTCACAAGCGCAGCTGATAATTGAAAACGTTTCACAGGCTCAAGGAGGTTCTACTCACAATAATAAAAATGTTGATAATAATTCAGAGTGCAGCAGTTCATCCTGCAAAATAAATTGTAATGTCAAATTACCAACAATAGATCTTCCAAAATTTGATGGTAACTACTTGAAGTGGCTCGAGTTCCGGGACACTTTTGACTCTCTAATTAATAAAAATAATTCCATTCGAAATAATTTCATTACCTCCGGTCTTCATTGGACAGTGGCGCTGCACTTGTTTTAAAATCGGTTTCATTCACTGCTGAAAACTACATGCTGGCATGGCAACTCTTGTGTGATAGGTACGATAACCGGAGACTATTGATAAATAACCATTTAAAGTCTGTTTAATTTTGATACCATCACAAAGGAATCACATAAATCTTTGCATTATAATTATGATTGACTACTTCACAAAAAATTTAAGTGCCTTAAATTTATTAAAGGAACCGACAGAATACTGGGACACAATTATTATTTACATGATGGCCTCTAAACTAGATGGCGCCACAGGTCGCAATTGGGAAGAACATAGGAACAATTTATCGGTTTGTCCAACTCTTGATGAATTTTACCAATCAAAAATCATTTTTTTTTCTAAATCCGAAGAGCTGTATGAAAGCGTCTTTATTAAGAATACTAAACGATTAAATGACGGTCGCTTTCTAGTTACAATTCCACTAACTGATTCTCCAGAACAAGCTCTCTGTGACTCATACTATGTAGCGCGTCGTAGATTTATTAATTTAGAGCGAAAACTAAAGAATTCACCTATTCTAAAGGAGGAGTATAAATCATTCATTCGTGAGTATGAACGCCTGGGTCATCTTTCTCTAATTGAGCGTCCGTTTTTTGGTTATTTTTTACCCCACCATGCTGTAATGCGTCCCAATAGTGAAACTACTAAATTACGAGTAGTGTTCGATGCTTCGTACAAATCTACGTCCGGAAAGTCCTTTAACGACATTCAACTGGTGGGGCCAGTCATACAAGACGATCTTCTATCAATTTTATTGCGATTTCGTCGAAATGCTTTCGTTGTTACCGCCGATATAGAAAAAATGTACCGGCAAATATTAGTTAATGAGTCTCAGCGATATCTACAATTGATTTTGTGGAGAGACGAAGAAACGATGCCGTTGCAGGTACTATAGCTGAACACTGTAACTTATGGCACGGCTTCGGCTCCTTTTTTGAGCACAAGATGTTTATTAGAGTTGTCGCGTGAATGCGCCGATAAACCCGACGTACAGCATGTTATTGCGCATGATTTTTACGTCGACGATTTGAATACGGGTTCTAACTCAAAACAAGATTTAAAGAATGTTGTTCATGAAGTCATTAATAAACTTTCAGAAGCCTGTTTTCCTTTAGGTACGCAAATTCCGGACAAATGTAACAGATAAATAAATAAAAATAAAAAGTTTTTATTGTTTCTCATACAATTGTTCTACAGATACAACAGATATTTTGGAGAATCTTCCTATAACAAATAACTGTGAAGATTTTAATAAGGAGTCCACGGTTCTATGTCTGAAGTGGTATCCACAAACAGATACTTTAAAATTTTCTACAGATTTCAAAATTGAATCGAAAGTTACTAAGCGCAATATTTTATCTATGTCCTCTAAAGTATTTGACCCACTGGGTTTATTATCAGCAATTATTATTATTCCTAAGACAATATTGCAACAACTGTGGTTATTGAAAAATGATTGGGATCAAGAAGTCCCAAATAACATTAAACTTTAATGGGAAGAATTTATATAAAATTTGCACTATATTTCCAGTCTTGAGGTGCCCAGGCTTGTGGTCTGCCCAGCACCAATTACGAGATATATAATTTCATTGTTTCACTGATGCATCGCAGACTGCGTACGGTGCTTGCTTGTACGTTAAATCACACGATACACTAGATGTTATACATACTAACCTTTTTTGTGCCAAGGCGAAAGTAGCTCCTTTAAAACCGGAATTAACTAAGTATACCTCGTCTTGAGTTAATGGGTGCTCTATTAGGTGCTAGATTGCTTACAAAGGTTCTTCATTCATTAAGTAGCAAAAATATTGAAACTTTACGCGCTGTTTTGTGGACAGATTCAACTATAGTTTTGGGATGGATTAAAACCCAACCAAAAACCTTAAAAACTTTTGTATGCAATCGAATACAAGAAATCCGTGAACTTACCGCTCAACATGAATGGCGCCATGTGCCAACTCAGGATAATCCGGCAGATCCAGCTTCACGCGGAGTCAAACCGCAGGATCTTAAGGTCTTTGGTGGCACGGTGCTTCCTTTTTAAGTAAAAATGAGGATGAGTGGCCTCAGCCTAATATTAACTTACTAAGTAACACATTACCTGAAATGAAGGTTAGTTTAACTACACAATGTAAACATGGTTTTATTTCATTTGACAATTTTCATTTTCTAAACTCTCTAAACTACAGAGAGTTCTAAGCTATGCACAACGTTTTATATACAACTGTAAAAATAAAAATAATACATTGAGAGGCAAACTGACACTACAAGAATTACAAACTTCATTAAAAACATTAGCCAAAATATCGCAAACTTATTCGCAAAACAACAGGATTTGTAAATTGTAAATCTAATATTCTATCATTGAATCCATTTCTGGATAATGAAAACATCCTGAGAGTCGGGGGACGCATTCAAAGTGCTTTGCAACCCTATAATAAAATACATACCATTTTAATTGATTCCAAGCATACATTTGCGAATCTTTTATTTGCAGAGGAGCATCTGCGTCTACTACATTGCGGTCCTCAGCAATAAAATTACTTAGCTTGATACGTGAGAATTTCTGGCCCGTTGGTGGTAGAGTTCTTGCTACACAAACTGTAAAAAAATGTGTCAAATGTGTACGGACACAGGGTAAATCCGTTCAAACTTTGATGGGGAACCTTCCTCATCCTAGAGTAAATCCCTCGTCTCCATTTGAAATTTGTGGCACCGATTTTGCATGTCCGTTCCATATTTCCAACCGTAAAGGACGTGGCGCTAGAACTAGCAAATGCTACTTGTGTCTTTTTGTCTGTTTCTGGTCCAGGGCTTCGCACCTTGAAGTTGTCAGTGAGTTGAGTACCAATGCATTTATTTCATGCCTACGTATGTTTATTTCCAGGCGAGGAAAGCCTCGCATAATTTACTGCGATAATGGTAGGAACTATGTGGGGGCAAATAACGAGTTGGGCAGAATGCTTAAGGCCGCCAATGAGTCCGCGACTGAGTTCGGAGCGAGCGAGGGTATTGAGTTCAAATTCAGTCCAGCTTATGCACCCAATTTCGGTGGAATCTGGGAAGCTGGAGTTAAGGCGGCTAAGTTCCCGGCCACTTCCTGATCGGGCGTCCGTTGACATTACTGGCATCTCCCATCGTAGAAAAATTGTCGATCAACCGATATCAGCATTTAGAAAAACTGAGCCAACATTTTTGGAAAAGATGGTCGCAAGAATTTCTCTCCGACCTGCAACAGCGAGTCAAATGGCGTCGATCCAGCAGCCACCCTATCAAGGTTGGAGACGTAGTTGTAATTAAAGACGACCACCTGCCGCCTATGAAGTGAACCTTGGGAAGAGTGGAGAAACTTTTCGTCGGACCAGACAGTCTATGCAGAGTTGTAGATGTAACCACAACTAAAGGAGTCGTCCGACGAGCCCTGAACAAAGTCTGCATCCTGCCAGTTGAAGATCCAGAGCTTCTTGAAAGCACGGCTTTCAAGGGGGCGGAGGATGTTAACGATATATAATCTGTGGTCGAACGAGGCCACTAAAGTTGGTAACACTGCCCGGAACTGCCAACTTTACGTCGGGTGCGCCCGCGCCGTCTTTCGGCGCGCGCCGCCATTATTATTGCGACAACCCGGCACCGTCAACACCTTAGTAATTAATTCAAACTGTAATTACTGTAATACTTAAACTTTATACTTCAATTCATTATACAAGTTTAATTTCCATACATCGCATTTTTAATGTGCCTCCTACAACCTGCACAGAACGATAACAATATTAGTTATACAAGGTGTCTCAAAAGAAAGTTCACATTTAAATATTTTTTTAAAAGAAAAGTCTTAGCTTTATTGAAAAAATGTTTATTTTATATTGAAGTACACTGTTTGGGAATTTATTTTTTAAAAATAACATCGTCCAAATGTAAACCGTTGCGCTCTCGGCATTCATTTAGTCGGGCACTAAAATTGCCTATGACAGCTCGGCAGGTAGTCTCCGTGATGGCTGCCATTGCATGGCTGCCACTCACAGTGAATTCAGAGCGTTATGTGGAGATGTTAGACGAGTTTTTCGTACCCCAACTGCAAAACTTTCCTGGTTACAACCAAAGAACATGGTTCCAGCAGGATGGAGCAACTTCACACACGTCCAACAGATCTCTGCCTCGAGTTCGAGAAATTTTTGGCAATTTTAGTGCCCGACTAAATGAATGCCGAGAGCGCAACGGTTTACATTTGGACGATGTTATTTTTAAAAAATAAATTCCCAAACAGTGTACTTCAATATAAAATAAACATTTTTTCAATAAAGCTAAGACTTTTCTTTTAAAAAAATATTTAAATGTGAACTTTCTTTTGAGACACCTTGTAGTATGCTTATTTTCTACTACAAATCTTCTATTTTTTTCAGGTGCATTTAGGTATCTAGAACGTCAATTTCTAATACTAGAGCTACTCTTGCTGGATATTGTTGCAAGTATCCATCAAATTGTTTGGTGGGCAGACGTTATACTGTTGGCTGGTTGTATACATGCAATGTTGAGCGTGCGCTATTTAAGAGCCCTCTCACATTTCGGCGTTTCGCAAATTTAGGTATTTTACGCACCGAGCGCGGCAAACTACGCGAGCGATACTTTCTTTCATGCTTCTCGCTCGCACTATGACTATGATACTGTGAATATGGCGACTAAACGATCTTGATCTTCCGTAACTGAAGGTTTTTTAGGATGGAGTTTAGTGGGCGGAAATTTTTTTACGTGTTATTTCAATTTTATTATGAATTATTTTGTTATATTTTTCATTATTTATGAATTTTACTGTTGAAATATGTTCACAAATATTTTAATTGTTATGCAGTAATTGATTATAATATCTACGGTTGATAGCATAGTTGTATAAATTGTATATAGTAGTATGGTTGCAACCAAGTCCAGTTGGTCTCCACACGCATGTACTCCACGATCTCCTCAACCTTCGTAAAGTGGTGCAGTCTGGACACGTACAGCTGCGTCGTCGGGATTGCTGGACGCAGCAGCATGTTGGGTCCTGCCAGCGCGGTGCCGCACTGGTTCCGACAAGGATGCTTCTTCTTCTTCTTCTCCACTTTGATGAAACCATCCTTGTCACACGTGTCCTTCTCTGGATCCTGCCTTTTCAAAACCTTGCTGGGTTTCGACCGGCTCCGTTTACCCTCTTTTATTTATTTTTATTTCCTTTTTTTTATTGTGTTTTGCAACGCAATTATATTTGTATTTATTTTTCCCCATTTCGATTGGTAAGAAAACTCAAATCAGCTGCAATCAAAATAACTTTAATAAGTTGACTATCTGGTATACTAATAAAGTGTGAACTTTATACTAATTTAAATATACCGTTAGAAAATAAATACTTACAAAGATCAAAAACTGCGGCCGTAGTTCACACGCACACAAAAGCAATGCGGCAGCGTCTAGATGCGACAATCGGCGCACACGACGGTAGTATCGGAAAGAAGGCGCGCGGGAAATAAACTGACATAGGTCCAACCTCGACAAGCGCTCGCGCGATACTAATCGCAGCTGGCCGGCGCAGTGAAATATATAGTATTTTTATTTATTTAATTAAAAAATAATGGTAGCGATTTAAAAAATAAAAATAATACTATATTCTAAGCAAATGTTGATGATTATTTTGGTATAAATTTTACGCCTAAATAATGTAGGACTTTAGAGATATCGGGGCTTGTTTCGAAGCCTTTTCGGTCGATAATTGAATTACGTAGATTATTTTTTCTTTACATAAAAGGCATATAACGAAAATATATTCTATTATTATTGAAGTATAGGATATTTGAAAGCTAATTATATTTTTTTTGATGGTAGATATTCAGTAGAATCTCCAAATTAGAGCTCCGAAATCATGTCTCCGTGAGTTTTTGCCTAAACATTCATCGGGAGAAAGCTTATTACTAAATAATTAAATAACTTATCTAAAATCGGTTCTGAGGTTATTGTAGTAGAGAAAACGAACTATTTTTACCAAGTAATTGTTATTTCATACAACGAACGTAAAACATACAATTTCAACGTCGAAAACTTCAAATTTCGCGTTTTTTTGTAATACGCCTCTTAAGTAGGTATTTTTATCTTGGACACGGTAGCAAGATGAGAGGTGGAGTGACCTGCGTCTTTTTTTGCTGAAATAGTATCTACTTTTAAGTCGTCTGACGTTGAAAATGATATACTTATAGTCTTAGAGTAATTAGACTTAAGAGTGATAGTTTCATTCAAAATTCCGTTCAAAATTGAAGCAACAACACAATGAATGTGTGCCTAAGCGGCACGTAATTACGTTCGACGACACGCACACAAGGAAATAATAATGTTGCAAGTAAATTTCATTTTCCCCAGCATGTGGGGAAAATGTAAGTAATCCTACTGAATTACTATTTCATGAAATCTTGACATTTTAGGATTATACTAACTTAACAAGTTGTTTTACTGATTCTAATGATTATAATTCTGTAAATATATATTTATTACGGTCGCGAATCATATTTTAATCAACGTACAACTTAATACTGTCAAGCAAATTGCAAAAAATCGTTAGAAAATTTGAATTTCGCTACCTTAGCGCGGCGAGTGGGAACCGTAATAATATTTGGCAATAAAAATACCTACATATAGTCCGGTCAAATTAGACCAAAAAATAAGAGTAAAGCTACCTAAATTCCCACCAAGCTGAAAATCAGTATGATTGTTAAAAATATGATTAAAAATAAAATTTGAAAGTTCCCCATCTTTCCCCTGTATGGAAAAATTTTTATTCAAGGTCAAAGGTAAAAAAAATGAGTTTTTCGCGATTTTCAGCAAAACGGTAAGTTTTATCATAAAATTACTTCAGACAAAAATTGTAGATCATAAAATTATCTACAAAAAATGGATCAATACTTTTTTCCTACGAGCCACCGTTTTTGAGATATAACGATTCAAAAAGTTGTAATCGTCATAATATGCATGAGTGCGCCACGTATATAATACATCTCTATAGTTGTAATATATGTTAAAATATTTTTCTATCGGTCATTGTAACTTACACTTATAATATAAAATATATATAAGTTATAGCTATAAGAATATCAGGTAAAATGAAACCCAGAAGTCTGCTATTTACGATTGTTTCGAAAAGGTAGATTTTGATATTAACAACACAAATGCGCCATACATTATTGACGGAGGATACTTACTACATCGCGTTGTGTGGGATAGCGAAGAAACATTTAACGTTATCTTAGATAAATACGTACAGTATGTACGTCGACATTTTGGTTCCAGAGTTACTGTCGTATTTGATGGCTATAATGATTGCACGAGAAATACCAAAGCTGCAGAACAACGTCGTCGAACATCTACATCAAATTATATTTTATTTGATAAAAATATGACAGTTCCAACCAGTCAACAAAAATTTCTTACAAATACTCACAACAAGTCTCGGTTCATTTCAATGTTGAAAGAAAAATTTACTGCTGAAAATATATTGGTAAAATAAGCCAATGTCAATGCTGATGTATTAATAATTGAAACAGCAATAGAGCATTTCAATTTGACAAATACAACTATTGTTGTTGGTGAAGATTGAGAGACTTACTCGTATTACTCACTGCTCGAACTCCAACTAAAAAATCTATATTTCCTTCTTAAAACCAGGAAAAGCTCAACTTCAATCTGCGGGGTTATTGCGTAACACATTATCAATCGGAATCGGTTTCATTTTGACAGTTCAACAACATTCATTGCGTTATTTACGTGTTGAGCAGACAAATTTTTCGAACTTAAGAAGCAATGGATTAGCAATTTGCTTCAAAATGATTCAGATTCCGATTGATACTTGATAGTGTGTTACGCAATTAGGGTGCGGAAAATATTCATCAAAAAGTTTATCTACTTTTGCAAAGTGTCAAAATCATGTACTATTTTTACACGCAATAACTGGCTGTGATACGACATCTGCATTTTACAGGAGGGGTAAAATAACAGTTTTCAAAATGTTTGAAAAACAAAATTTAGTTCAATGTGCTGAAGTTTTTAAAAATAGCAATTCAACTCGACAAGAAATTATCACTAACGGCATTCGCTCTCTTCTTTCTATGTACGGAGCTCCTAAAAAAACTACCGTCTTAGATAAGTATAGATATTTATGCATGTTTCGTTAAAAATACCAAAAGTAAAAAACAAGTACAATTAGCTTGTCTTCCTCCAATCTCAGTTGCTGCTCATCAACATCTTTTTCGGGTATATTACCAAGTTCAAGTGTGGCTTGGTTATCAGCTAGACCCTACAGACTAGGGTTGGAAGTTGGTCAACAATTCATTAGAACCAGTCCAAACTTTACTTCCACCTGCACCGGAAAAACTGCTGAACACAATTTTATGCAACTGCAAAAAGGGATGCAGTGCTATATGTGGTTGCAAAAAAGTCGGACTGTTTTGTTCTCTGGCATGTACACATTGTCAAGGCCGGTCGTGCTCTAATATTGAATCACCAACATTTGATTCCAACGAGGCGACATGCGATACATCGCTATTAACGCAGTTTACATGTACTCAGGATGAAGATGAAGAAGAACAAGAAGAAGAAGACGAACAAGAACAAGAAGATCAAGAAGAAGAACAAGATGAAGAATTTAAAAGTTACGACTCGGACGATTAAACACTACTTTTTTTTTAACTTTAATTGCTTTTATCTTTTCAATCTCTGCTAATATCCATTATTTTGCAATAGTTTCAAATTTAACAGGATCATAACTGACCCGTGGAAAAGGCCTCCTGGAGAAACCACGTTAAAAAAAACGCGCTAAGTACGAGTACACTACCTCATAGGTGGCGTGAAAACGTGTGCATATTATGACGATTACAACTTTTACAACTTTTTGAATCGCTATATCTCAAAAACGGTGGCTCGTAGGAAAAAGTATTGATACATTTTTTGTAGAGAATTTTATGATCTACAATTTTTGTCTGAAGTATTTTTATGATAAAACTTACCGTTTTGCTGAAAATCGCGAAAAACTCATTTTTTTTTACCTTTGACCTTGAATAAAAAAATTTCCATACAGGGGAAAGATGGGGAACTTTCAAATTTTGTTTTTAATCATATTTTAAACAATCTTACTGATTTTCAGCTTGGTGGGAATTTATGTAGCTTCGAATGTCTAAATTGACCGGACTAATAGATGTGGATTGGGATTATAGGCACTACATAATTATAATAACAAAAAAATGGGGTAAAATATTTTCCCAAGCCTAGCAACATTTTCATTGTAATGGCGGCTGTCAAAGGAGATGTTTCAAAATGTATGGAGCCTGGGCCAAGTCCTTGTACACTATACTTAAAAATAGGGATATTCATTTAAAATAGTTCTCAACTGTCCAATTATTTTGAAATTGCTTGGTTTGCTGGTAAACACAAGAAACTACACTTGAAATTGCAACACACAACAAAAACCCGTCATGGCGGTAAGCTGTCATTTTGATTGATTAACGACGTTTGACACGTTTATTTCTGAAGAAGTGACACTTGTGACAGCTGACAGTTCTGTTTCTATGATCAATGGTCGATCTATGGTTTACTGTCATTGTTTTTAAGCACAGAGTAACTAAATCGGTGAGACGCCATGTTGAAAGTCGATAAAAATAATTGATAAATATAAATTCACTACCAGAACAGTATACATTTAATTGAATTATCTGTATTTTTTCCGAATTCTACGGATTTTTCTCTTTTTTATGAATTACTGTACATAGACCTGGCCCATTTTGAAACATCTCCTTTACGATTTATTATTTTGTTTTGATGAATGTTTTATACAAAAATATAAGATGCTAGGCTGTAATTACCCGTGAAATGGTATCTTTAAACGTTTTTCATGATTATGTGATGAGTTGTGACACCCTTTCACTGCACAGTACGTAATTTTTTTGCGAAAATGCGGGAGCTCTTTACAGTAGTACTTGGTCTGGAGTACTGACGCGCCGAAAGTCGTACGTAGCCTTAAAAGGCTAACTTGAAATGGCTTCACTTTGCGTGCGACTACTGCGGTTCTAAGCCTATTAATTCTATGCTTATAGTAATAAACTACGTAGTAGTATTTAGTTCATAACCCAGTGAAACCGTCGCTTAACTTAATTTTTACGTTTTTCCTCATAGGAGTGAATAATTGTATTCTTTTTGAGTGAAATAAATCATCTTAAACCGTATAAAAATGCTTTTTTACGAGTACATAATTGTGATTTTTGATTTCATGAACCGTTCAATTCCTACTACATATATATTACTGATCAGTGAACTATTTTACTACATAATAATACCGACGAAGCCAACCTACTCACTAAACAATAGCTTTTTTTAGTGATTTTTTAGGTTATGTTCGTTTTTCTCACGTAGTATAATTATTTGTACCACTGTAATCTAGAGATCATAAGGAACAAATCAATAGAGATTCATTAGTTGACGCCACAATTGTGGGCCTCATCGCAGAACAAAAAAACTATCTCCTTTACGTTCGGTATTTTTATCGAAATACCGCTTTAATGTTTCATTTTCAATATGAACTAAGATATTCCTCGAATGGCATGCATAGTGGAAGAAGAGTATTGAGTATTTACCTGATCGAACTCAAAACACACACACTCTGCACAAAGTTGTTAAAACTTTTCACTTTTTCTAACATTTGTATTTAGTGTCTTACGAACTGTTGCCAAATAAGTCTTATTCTTTCTTTATAAAGTATTGTCAAAGGAGATCAGCCATATTGGGCCCAACGTTCAAAATGGCCGGCCAACGAAAAGAAATAAATTACCCTGTTCGGGGAATTTGAAACGAAAAAATATTTATTAACTCAGGTTAGATTCGGCGTAATCAGTTACGCCGAATCTCTACGCCCCTTCCTTCACTGCTGCTGAGTTGCTTTTTTACGTTGAAAAATCTAGTTTTATACTTACATTAAAAAAAACCTGATTTTAGAACTAAATGCAAAAACATTTTTATAGGAACACTCGCAGAGGTCTGTTGTCATAGTAGGTAATACTTGTTTAAGGTCACCTATCATTTATTTTCGCCAATCGATAGTTTTATATTTTATTAAAATGTATAAAACTGGATTTTGACTTTGGGTTTTACATTTACATAACTTTGTATGAAACGTGACTGATCTCCTTTAAGAATCATACTTTAAACTAATTATAAACTTTTATTTAACTTGTTTTTTTTGTTACAGTCGAAGATATATTCGGGCTAAGGTTTCAAAAGCACGTTTAGATAGCACCTTATTCGACTGCAAACATTATGTTCGTGGACTTGAAGCGGTCTATGAGAAAATGTGGAAACGATACGAGAATGGAGAAAAACCGGACCATATTTACGCTGTTGGATGAAGTTAGATTTAACGAGATAAAAGGTAATAAACTCAAAATATTAAGTTGTTAGTGATAAAACATTTTCGGCTTAAAGCTGCGCTAATATGTACGTTTTATAATTTGTATAGAAATTCAAGGCTGGCCCCAGCACTCTAAAGCATAATGCTTTCATTATTTTATGCGAGCTGAGGATAGTAGTGCCTTAGCTGACTTTCAAAATTCTGGCTTTAAAATGGACTTCACATTTGTATTGTGTCCGAAAATCAAACATTCAATCAATCATATTGACAACTTAATACGAATGGTTTACGGCACAACCGGTCGAGTGCAATTATATTGGCTCAGTCCGGTAGATTTTGATTGACGTAGTAGTTTATTGCAATTTGAACACGGTATGTGGCGATGAAGTGGTTCGTAATTTAAAAGCTTCTTCGATTGATCGCCATTCCAATTCAGAAATGCAATGCAAATTTTCATCAGAGATAAAGGTATTTTAGTGGTTTCATAGTTCTTATTTTTTAAATCCTTGGATGGAGATTTAATTTCTATAAATGGTTGTTACTTTTATTGGTTTGTGCGTTTTACTTGTTATGTAATAGCAGTGGTAAATGCGAATGTTATTTTCCTTTTAATCGCTGTGTTTGCCAAACATTGCGGTATAGGCGACGAGAAGAGCAATCCACTTGGATCCTTCGACGTGAATTGGACTCGGCAAGACGTGCGAATTGTACACGACTTAAGTCTTGTCAAAATGAATGCCTAGGTCTATCGGCCGAAACGCCCATTTAGGCTGTGCAGCATCTAATCTAACTCTTACAGCAACTTTGCCATTATGACGACATCGTCATGATGGCATCTTACTCGCAAAGCAAAGGTGTGAGATGGTAGTGCAATAGTGGTGTGTGATGATGATGGTGTCGCCGTACACGCTCATGGCCCAGTCCTATTTCATTATTTGTATACTCGTATTTTTTCACATAAGACCCTAATATCCAAGTTCCCTTTTAAATCAAATCTGCATAATAAATTATAAACATGCAAACTGTCCATTTTCAGATTTGAACAATTTTACAATTGAATATAAATGGAAACATAAACTAGCGGTCCGTCCAGATGCTGTCCATACGGAATTCACAGGTTTTAGTATAATTGTTTCATCATAATTATTCAATTATAAACGTAAGTACTTACATAAAGTGTACAATTTGTGCTAATAATTAAATTATTGTATTTTTAATGGTATTTTATTTTGCCTTCATATAAAAATTAACAGAGCAAGCATAACAATATTGCAATTGATCAACCCAAATTGTTACAAAAAAAAAACCGGCCAATAGCGAATCGGGCTCATGAAAGTTGTGAATAGCTAATTTAATAAGTATGAATAAGGAATCTTATTAAAACAGAATATAGCAAGTAGGTATATATTATTATACATTTCTACCTATAGCTACCTATAGAGCCTTAGTTCCCGTTAAGATATTATGTAGATGGCGTTTCGAATCTGTATGCTTCGAAATGGCACAAGAGGGCTCTCTTTTCCCGTATTATTATTATACTCTTTGGTATAGTATTTGCACCACTGACCTCTATTAAACAAGGGCCAGTGATTTGCACACATTCGGTAACCGCTCTCTATGATATACGCATTATATTGGTAAGAAAGCTTTATGCCTTAACAGGCACACACAAATAAGGCTTCGAACCACACTACACTAAGCAGTCTGGGGAACGGTCGCTGGCTTGCTGTGCTGTAATTACTATATTGCAAGTAATAAATAAAGTTAAATAAACCTGTGCCAGCTCATAAGCTATACATCTTAATGATGAATAAATGACTAAGGGCCACTGGTTTCACGAACGAAAATTATTGCAATAATAATGTGGCAAATTTTCAAGGGTACCTAAACTGTTGCGATTGACTTTTGAGATCATTCAACCATCACAATAATTTACACGCGCAATTTAATTGATTCAGTTAACTAACCATACACATCATAAAATCGTTACGAAGTCAAAATTGAACGTTGAATATTTAAAAAAAGTAATTGGCTACAAGTTGTAGGAAGGATACAAAAGCAAACAAAATAGTTCTTAGAGTTTATGTCCGTTTGTCTGTATGTATTTCCAAGATACACGCACATAAATATTAATTGATAGATTCCGTTGAAAATTTGCATAATTTTTCGGAACCATTGCAGAAAAAGTATGCAAATTCTAACTCATATCGCAGGTCGACGCATATGCTTTAATATAATATACTTACTTACCTATCAACAGTTTAAAAAGCGAGTCAAAATGTTACAATACTGATGTTTAGTGACGCATTTAAACTTCTGAAGTGAAAATCATCACGAATCATCACAAGGAGCTAAGCAGTTAATCTTGAAATGTAAGTATAGGAACAGGTTGGGTATTTTAGACATTTGTCAACTGGGTTCATAGTCCGGTGCCACGATCGCCTTTCAAACATGTGGTTATGACGTTTCATACCAATTACCGTTATTTCTAGTGATTGTTTTATTATTTTTTTGTATATTTTCTTGGAACTATACAAAAAATCAATATCTATTTTCGTTTTTGATATTTTTTTTTAAGTTATTCTGAAAAATAATGCAAACTACATTGCAGAGATCTCAGAAAGCGATAAGGCGGCCGGCCTTATCGCTTTGTATTTTTTGTAGTGTTAACTGTAATTTTAATATGTGTTTTCTGGTGCACAATAAAGTATACATCTATACTAATATTATAAAGAGGTAAAATTGTTTGTAAGTTTGTAAGTTTGTATGTAGGGGGTAATCTCCGGAAGTAATGAACCAATTTTAAAAATTGTTTCACTGGTAGAAAGCTACATTATTCGTGAGTGCTATAGGCTATAAATTATAAAGATATCATGCATATTAGCCGAATTATCTCAATTTTTGTCTAGCCAGGCGGAAAAAAATAGCTCTTACAACAGAGTTATTTGCATGCGCTGCCTTAACAGTTGTATATAATTGAAAACAATGTATGGCAACCTGGTCCGCTTTAAATAGTTCTACAAAAAAGTCCGCGACACCATATTTCTATCTTTTATATTTTAGCAGATATAGTAGCTTTTATGTGTTAAAAAAAGTATTTTTCGACGTACTTACCTTTGGGCGATTTTTTAAGCAACAAAGTATTAAACCTTATCGAAAAAAATATTATTATGATCACAAGAATATCGTAGAGATACGATTTGCCCAAAACAGTATGTCAATTGGTTAAATAGTTTCGAAGATAATATAAAATTACTAAATCGCAAAATGCCGCCGTCCATTCACGAACCGCATAAGAACATGCTTTGTACGGACGTTTTATCCGTTTACCCATAGATGGCATTGTTCAATTACGTCATTTTTCTGAATCGTGGTGTTAAGATTTTCCGCGGATTAATGACCCTCTCCAGTTATGATTTAACTTCCGTCGTTAGGTAGGTGAGTTGTACTCAGTTGGTTGGATGCACAGAGTACTTTTTGATAGACTGAAAGTTGGATGTTGTTGGTCTTTAAATTGTTTTGGATGCTCGGTTTCTTAAAACACAAATACTACTTCGTTCTCATTCTTCGAGTTCGAAGCTGGTATTACTGTTTTTGGGATATCGGACAGTTTCAGCGATTGTTTATCATGCCTAAAAAGAAATCACAACTTTCCTGTCAGACATCCCAGACAAGAGCAGCTCGAGTACGCCGCGCCGTACCGAAGAGTCTGCTCTTGAAAATCATCAGCGCAGCGTCTCAGTAATTTAAGGCAGCATGTTTCTGCAACAAGGGATAGGGAGTCTAGCGCTGAGCGCTCGCAGAGACTCGCTAGCCAAAGCGGGAGAACATAATTTAGCCATAATTTCATCACAAGTTAAAATGTTTACCGCCCAACGAAGTGGGCACGGGTCAGCTAGTAAATAAATACAATGCGACTTGGCGACTTGGTCGCTCACCGAGTTGCTAAAGTTCCGTCATGGGGACTGCAAAAGTGCATTAGAGCGCAGCATTCTGGGCGTAAAACGAACTGACACAATACAAAACACCAGTACTACCACTAGGCTCCAAAACGGGATCATAGAGGTAGGCAAAAAGGCTGCCAAGTTAAAACGGGATTGGGCAGGTCACGTCAGCCGCATGCACAGCGACCGCTGGGCAATTAAATAGCAGTGGCGAAGGCTGAATTTATGACAGAGGTAGGCCGGAGCAAAAAAAAAAGCTAAAAGAAAATTTCTATGATGAATTGACAGTGGTTATGTTCTGAATTTTCGAAGGGAAGCCGGTGAGAATCGAGTTGTATGGTACCTTCGCCACTGTTAAATAGTCTTCATACGGTGGGCGCCTGCGGATGAACGGCGCCGCCGAGGCCGGCTCAGGAAGAGGTGGCGAAGCGACCTAAACGCGTACCGCAAGTGTTGGATCGAGGTGGCTCCAGAAAAGGATGCCTGGAAAACATTGCCTTTGCTCACATAGGTACAGAGGAACAAAGTAGGCGAACATAGTAAAAAAAAAATAGTTTTCTTTTTTTAAGATTAACTGCCTAATAGTTTTCATTATATATTCCCTAAGGATAATTAATTGTAAGTCTTATAATTATATATAAACCTACACTTTATGTATTACATTTTGACTAGGAACTCTTTTTTTTTAATGTTTGGAGCTGGCTGCAAACACGCTCGATGGTTCGTCATGTGCTGTCAGTCTATGTTCAGATTCTCGCCTGTCAGTCCAAATAAAACAATTGCAATTTTTCTGAAAATCACAGTCTACAATATAATATAGGAAAATATTGTTTTGTTGGTTTTGTACAATATTCATAATAGGTACAGGTTGTTTTATTGTGTTGTTTTGTTCGTTTATTTTTCTGTGCCGTCCTGTAAATATATGTGTTTTGCCTTGCTTGTCTTTGTTGGTGGTTGGTTTTTTGGTTCAGGGAGTGATATGAAGATTGGAATGCCGTTGTTGCGACGCACGCTGTTGCGAAAAACTTTGCGAGTGGTTCGCCAGTTTGAAAACACATTGAATCGAAAACCGCTATATTGAATGACGGATGTCGCGAACGATGTTTTAATTCACCACCTGCATTGGGCCCGCGTGGATTACGGTCCACTCCCACCTACAGAGAGCTGGCTGATTATATTTATGCTATGTGACTAGTTTAATACACTGTTGGGTCAGTGGGTTGTCTTAGGGGCGGATTTTAATTTGTCAGTGAATGGAACTCGTGACCCCGATGAGGCACTGTAACTTAAGCCTCGTCTTTGGATTAGGTTTGGGAAACATTTTGTTTTGGTTTACTGTTTTTGCTGTCGTTGATGCGTTCATTGTTTCATTATTTCGATCACGCGTAGTTAGGTGTGAAGTTTTTCGTTGTAACGTGCATTCGTTGTCCCGTGATTCGTTATCAAATGTTGTCGTTGTAACGATATTCGTTGCTTCGTGCTTGCGTCATTAGATTATTCGTTATTACAAACTTTCGGCGCTGCATTATTCGGCATCGCAAATTTCGAAGTCACGTTGAGTTTAACTTTTTTTTAATTACCTTAAGTGTAGAAATCAACAAATCAAAAGTGTGGGGGGTGGTACTCACCACCAAAAGTAACAACATTGACTTATTGTTAAGATAAAAATGGGGTAAATCCATTAATAATGTGACTTACTATTACTAAAGTCAGAAACATTAGAAAAACTCTGTATAGATGACTATTTAATGCTACAGTTCTTATAAATTCCATAGTGCTCAATGTGTTTTTCTTTAGTAAAATAGCTGTAATAGCATTTTCTTTTATTTTTCTCTGAATATTCAGAGTGGTTGTATTTTGTTCGTCAATGAGCTTTTGTATACAGCCGTACAACCCAAGTTTTCGATTGTCCATTAAACAATGTCTTCACCGGTGCCAAGCTTCCACGCTGTGTTTAGTTTGCGAAAGACGCAAATTAATATTCCGTTCAGCGGATCACAAACTAGGTGGAAACAAGGATTGCATTCGTGATATTAGGATTTTCCATCTGACGTGCGATATTTTAATTGACATTTCCAGAACGCAATATTCTTTGAAATATTTAGTGACAGCTGCTGCTTCTTCAGGAAAAGGCAAGTTTGTGATAATTTTGGATCGCGAGTTCGATTACCAGGCAAATTAACGCAACAGTGGATTAAAAAATAGTACCACTCGCAAAGGTTTTCGCTACAGCGCAGCGCAGCGCAGCCGGTAGGTCGCAACAGAGACATTCGAATCTTCATATCGCTCCCTTTGGTTCAATATTGGTGAGATATCTATAGAGATATCTATCTATTATTTATTATATTCTATTTTCTTCGTTTGTACTAAAAGGAGACTGGCAAGTTTTTATGTCGAGTGGTTATAGACCAATAGGTAACGATACGATATTTGTGTGGGGCTCTCATCTGTAAAGATGTTGTGTAAAGGTACATAAAAACCGGACCCCAAAGGTTTACTATGTCCTATCCTAACCCAGGTCATGGTCTACCTGTGTGCCGAAATCCGTTCAGCCAGTAAGGCGGTAACGGACAGACAGTCTTTTTCGCATTTATAATATTATATGGTATGGCTTAATGTATTTTTAAGTTAAATGGGCCACTCAAAAATTAAACCATATCCATCTCGGCTTTTTTTCCGGAGTGTGAAACTACCAAAAGAGCAAGCAATAAAAGGAAAAGAGAATTCTGTCGTCTCTTTCCTTGTATTGGTTGCTCTTTTGGAAGTTTGCGAAGCTGAATTTTCACTTGGTGTTCTCAAAAGTTCTGAGCGAGCAAGCGTAAATTAAAACGGGTGTTATTTAACGCAGCTTCTTTAAAATGTCATTCTCGTCTTCAAATATCTTTAGTTGTCTAACGAATTAATAGGTCAGCGACGAACTTTTAGCGTGTAAAAACTGCTATTCAAACGACATTTTGTAAAATAAGCTACTGGTAGGTAATATGACGCAGCATGGTGATAATTCTTAAGCAACTAAAGGACATGTCTGGTGGAGCAATGGGCGATTGTCTAGGTAGTCAAGGAAAATGTTCGGTAATGATTGTTATATTATTATAATCGTCGTATTTTATAGTTTTTCATTTATTTATTTTCAAGGTGTCGGGGATCTTGCGAAAACTGGTCAAAATAAGGATTATACGCTAGGGATTTTACTAGTATATAGTTTTTTTTTTAGTATACTGCCATCTGTGAGCGAATACAGGTACTAATTGGTGGTATGTCTTTGTGAGATTAATAAAACATCTAATATTTTGTTGGACTGAGATCATATTCTGCAGTTTTTTTCGTCGGTGCTCCATGGACCAATTGAAATTTGACCAATTGGTCTATGGGGAAAATTACATGTTTCCATCGTTCAAATACCAACTGGGCTATGGAGAATTGAGAAATCTTCCGCTGCCCAGTTTAATAGTATAGTAAAGCCTTGTACCTACATATTTAAAAAAAAATCATAAACAATTTTTGAATCTGCTTAATAATCATTTATTGAATAATCACGACATAACAATTCATTCTTAAAAAGCTCACCAACAAAAAAGAACCAATGCTTGTAAATTGGTGCTTTTCGTATAATAAAACAGTGCCGCCTTTGAAATTCTCCATAATATTTTATTATACAAATTAAAATTCTTCCCACTGGGAGGCAAACGAGATAATCCGAAAATTAATTCATTGTCATTACATTGTCACCATATTGACACATAAGTTTTCTGTGAAGTGTGGCCATTTCAAAAAGTTTACATACTTTCCTGATCTTTTCATTGCAGATTCTATTATAATTAACTATAATTAGCTAACATTATATTGTATTTAGTTATTTATAATATTTTTTAATTCAGTGAAACAAAAAATATAACAAAAGCTTCTTTGAACCAAAAGTACTCAGACCAACAAAAAAAGATAGACAGCGCGCCGCAAACATCAAAAGTGAAGCCATAAAACCGTGCTCCTGCAAGTAAACATACACGCTCATGCACACACCTACACTAAAACCATGCTCATTGCTCTTAGTTTGTCACAAGTCGTCGTCAAGATAACATAGATTTAAAAAATATAATTATGCCTTCCTGTGTAGTGAAAAGTTGCAAAATCACACAAAAAGTCTCACGGAATCGCTTTTCACTTATAAGTACTTGAAATAACATCGTTTCTTTATTATTTATCTATGAATTTTAGGTTACTTGGAACAAAAAACCTCAACGAACGAAAGCAGTGACATAAAGTGCGGAAGTTGCCATAAGACGATTTAAAATTTCCCCATTCGATTAATCTAAGTATACATATTATAAATATGATTTCTTACTTCGAGTTATATTCCCATTTTCTTTTATATGTATTTAATATTAGGTTTCCAATTAATAATGAAATTAAAAATAAATAATATAATAATATGTAATAAAGTTGATTGAAAATATGAGTTGTTTTTTTTAATAGAAGTCCTTCTAAAATCTAAACAATTGAGGTACTATACCATACTCAACAATACTCGTACAATATTATACTAGTTCCTACCCACACAAATATCCCCAAATTATAGGGAAAAAATTTAACAAATGGCAACCCTTCAATACACACATAGATAAAAAGGTGGCTTCACTTTTAATGTTCGCGGCGCGCTGTCTATCTTTTTTTGTTGGTCTGAGCAAAAGTATAATAAACTGGTGTGAACTCGAGGTTATAATGTTATAATTTAACATAGTTTTGGTTTACGTCCAGCGTTCTCCATAGCCCAGTTGGTATTTGGACGACGGAAACATGTGATTTTCCCCATAGACCCAATTATACCCATAGGTCAAACAATTGGTCCATGGAGCACCGACGGTTTTTTTGGCTATTTCTATTTGTGTAACAAAAATGTAAATCACCTATTGTTTATCTATAAATACTTAACTAAGTGCTACGAAGTGCTTCACATTTTTTTTTTCATTTAATCACAAAGTATTATTATTCTTTGTTGTACACATAAATGCACATAATATGATATTGGTATCATCTTAAATTCCGTATTTTGGTTTCTATCTTCAATATTATTTAGGTATATTTAGCTACTTGTTGGTACCAACAAGTAGCTAAATATAAATTTTAATATTAAATTGGGATTACAATAAATAAAACTATGTAAGTATGTATTTATTGCCAAACAAATCATTTGATTGGAGATACTTACATAGGTACTTAAATAAAATAATAATAAAAAATTAAACATCTACTAGAGACACCAAAACATTGTCCAAAAATGTTGGTGCTAGCACGTTATTTTGATTCCTTGCCCAGCCAAGATACCATACTAGCGCATGACATGACAGCAACAGTAGACTGTTCGATTCCCCACCAAACAGTTGCAATAATGGCCTAAAATCGCATCAGAAGGAGAATTGCTGCTAGGTTCTCTGTCTATTAGAATGTAAGTGAAATATATTTTCTGACTTACATGCCTAGATTTTATTCGCTCTCTCAATAAATACGGGTTATTTCCACCAATCAGTGCATTCATTTCATGTGAATGTTCTAGCTCTGGACACACTTCCACGTCGTATATTTCATTTTCACTTAAATGTTCGCCGTACCTTGTTTGCTTAACCTGATAAGGCCCTAATGAAAATAGCATAAGCTCAGTGTACTGAGGTCTTCTATTTGTTTGACATTAAATATAGAAATAAGCCCAGCGCTCTGGGGTAATGAGTGCCACTTATTCGAAAAAAAAATTATCTGACAAACTCTGCAACTAGCTAGGAGGTACCTACATAGAAATTGTGTTCTTGAACTAACATCCTTTTAACAAATGCGGGTATGAAATGATATGTATCATTATTACAGCTATTAAATATACAGTGGCTTGAAGTGTTACTGGCTCGCTTGTAATTTGGTAGGCTTACAGCTAATGCTGTACGAGCACCTCGTGCTACTGGTGATAATGGTGTTGGTGGGACGGCCCGTGGTAGTGGCGGTGTTGGTGGACGAGACTGGTGGCGGCGGATTTGGTGATCCGTGTTCCACGGATGGAACAACATCCTCTTGAAGTCCCTTGATGAGTCATGACTCATCGACATCGAATCGACACCTGATCCATGAATCAGGTGTCGATTCGCTCGAACCCAACAGGCTTGACATGCATAAATTATTGCTATATCCTGAAAATATTATTACATTTTATTACATGACATGACATAACTGATGAAATGTGGGGTGTAGGTACTACTGGTTCACTTCCCCCAAATCCTTCGGGGATCGCTGGCTTGATGTTATGTTTTATACTAGATGAAAACCCGGCTTCGCTCGGGTGAAATATAACTACACATGTAGGTACAAAATGTCATTCCGGGGCAGTGGTCCAACTGCTCTGTACAACTAGTTGGACCATGGGTCTTTACTAGGGGCAGTTGTCCAACTTTAAAAATAGTTGGACCACAGCACCTTTTGAGAGTTACGTGGTTAAAAACCTAACTGCATCTTTGTGTGTGTCGAGTTCATTAATATATTGGCAGTGACAATGTTTCAAAATATTATAAGCGTTAAAATGGGTTGTTTTCGTTTCGACAGAGTTTTGTTTCGGCAGATTTTTATTTCGTCGGATTTTCGTTTCGCCAAATTTTTGTTTCGACAGTAAAAGTACAATCACAAGGAGTGATAGATTTAGTTAAAATTTTTATATATTTATCACAAGCTTTACTTTTTTTTAATTCAACACAATATAATTATTTATACATTAGCGGCCTGCCCCAGCTTCGCACGGGTGCAATATTTTTTGCAGATGATGATGAGAATCCTTGCCCTGGCAATACCAGACACAACAAAGAGAAATTATCCAATTTGGTGCAGTCATTCGGAAGTTATGCGCGTACACAAACTTTTCGGCGACTTTGTTTTGTACTATGTAAGGATATTTCAGCGGTAACTTTGTAACTACTTTTATTAATATCCGCATATACAAGTTTAAAAAAGTTTTTGTTTTACATAATTTGTTATTAATGTTATTTTTATTTCGTCGGTAGATGGCATTGGATTTGCATGACCTATGATTTGACGTTCAAGTTTTCACTAGCGTCATACCATCGAATACCATCAATATACTTTATAAATATACCTCTTTTATTTTGTACGTAGCTGTACGTTGGAGATAACAATATATGATGTATATGTTAGATTAGGAAAAATATAAATGAATTTATACAATTTAATATTGTTTAATTTTGAAAGGTACTGAATCTAAATGAGGTGCTGTTGGTATTGTTGCTTGTTTTTTTTTCATATTTAATATATTTGACCAAATGTTAAAATTTTATTTCACATTGTTTTTAAAAGCATGTAACAACATAACCATAGGGCGCACAGGTTTGGTGCCATAGTAAAAAATAATAGGAATTTTGTGATCTATCCGAATATTACGTTTTTTTTTCTGGCCCGGCACTTTCAGATTTGGCCCAAAAATTTATGAAACGTGAATGATGTCCTACTAATAATCTTATCTTATCTTGACTAATAATCTTGTAAATCGTCTGCCCATTTTAGTATTACATATTCCAAGGGGTTAGAAGCGTTATGACTAGGTACCTCTCGATAAGACTAAATAGCAGATATGACTAGTTCGCTATAGGACTTAATCTCGATATGACTAGATCTTGTTAGGACTATATCGTGTTTGGACTAGATCGCAATAAGGCCAGATAGCGTAACGACTATTTATTTTCGTTTGTTTTTTGGAGTACAGTTATCCGCATTTGTTCCCAACGAGTAACACCCTCAAATGTCACACTGTTACTCGATGGGATTTTTTTCTGAAAAAATTCCCAACCGGTCACACTACCAGTCACGGGAACTCGCAATTTTCTCTTTCTAGCTCTTTTTTTTCTATTTGCGCAAGTCGTTTCTGGCACTCGCCGGCCGCTGCCGCGGCACCGCTCGCTTCGCTCGCTCGGCTCGTGCGTAGAGGGGTCTCAGTTTTAACCTAACCTAACCGATTGTTCCCAACGAGTCACACTGTGACATGTTACAGTGTGACTGGTTGGGAACACACCGTTATCCGAGTTATAGCAAGTTATAGCATTAAGTCTTTTTCCTTGGTACCTATACTAAAATACTTAAAATGAAAGCATTTCATTGTAACATAATTATTTATTTATTTAAACTTACCCTTTAAATCGCTAACGTTTTTTAAAAAAGATAGGAGCGTAATCTCCTTCGTCTCAAGTTTATTTAATTCTCTTTGATACTTGCTATTGAATAATAATTATGGTGTTTCTTCTTTTGTTTTTCGGTTCAAACAGAGAATTTTGATTTTTTTTATCTTGAAAATGTGCCTTTTTTTTTAAATAAAATAAAAAATTGTAACAATGTTGGTTTGTGCTGCATGCGCACATTAAGGCGGCGATGCCATGCCTCTAATCTATTATTGGTTCTGTGCTTTTGTTTTGCACAGGAAATAAGCAAAGGATTCTTTAGCCATTGCCTGCAAAAGTAGCTTGCGAATGCATTCATTTCAGGTGATTGCGTTGAACATTCCACAATAGCAGACCATCCGTCTTGTATATAAGATGAAGGCAAGAGCGGCAAATTAGCAGTAATTCTAGTGATGTATCGTCCTTCTTGAGATTTCGTCAAACCAATATCGTTCGCCTTTTTCCACATCGATTTATTGTAATGGTAAAAACATCCTGTAACTTTAGCATTCGGATACATAGTCCTAAATGCATTGATGAGTCCCATTTCGTAATCACATTTAAAATGTTTAATATGTACTTTAAGCACATCACGTATTATTGTAAATAAAGCGAAATAAGTTGTTTCGCGTTTATGTGGTAAGAGAGCATACAAGACGGGAAATATATTTGTCGTCTCTTCCGTGCTATCAATGTCTACGTGAATGGAGAACAATTGATAGAAAGGCCTGGGTGCACTTTTAAAGGTTCCGTCACCAAAAAAAACCTTTTCTTGATCTGCATAAATTTTCATATTCCTTTTGGAAAATTGTGATGAGAATACAAGCATTTTATCGTCTGTTGGTAATTCAAACTCGGCAATCAAAAAGTCTTTCTTAATCATATTTGGTACTGTCACTTCACTGCATTTAGAAAACTCTGTTTTTTGCACTTGAAGGAACCTTTTACGATGTATGTACAGGACATCCTTCACTGAATTATAAGGTCTGCTGCCATTAAAGGTTGAAGAAGAGGGCAGTTGTTGGAGGACTTCTTCGTAAACCTTTTTTACTGAAGACATATCTTTGCATACATTCTGTTTTGCCGTATCCAGTAAAAGGTATTCTTGCATTTTGTCATGGTCTTGCTCACACTTGTGCAGACTCTTTCTGATTATAAGTAATGGTATTTTCTTGATTTAGTGTGAGAGAAGCACTACACTCTTGTCTCTTGTAGCAACGCCAGAACGATGTTCCGCTTGAATTGTTGGACACAAAATTGTATCGGTAGCCATCATGAAGAAGTGCTTCCTTATTCTTTTTATTTTTAATAAAATGACATTTTTCATTATCCTGCATTTTAAATAACAATAAAATATGCCATGCGTGGGATATTCTTCAGTTTCGTCTATTAATTTGTCGTCATCCATAGTGCTGAGTTCCGCCGTGTAATCTAACTCAATATTTTTCAATGGCGGCTTGACAAGCGGAACTTGTCAAATCATCGTCGTGTTGACAAAGACAAACCTTAATCATATCCAAGATGACTTCTTTTGCGGTTTTAAAATCTTCACACTCTTTTAAAAACATAATGCAGCGAATATAAAAATATTTTATGCGTGGATGTATATTATTAAAACATTTTAGGTTGTGCAAAGTTTTTATGAAATGACTAGAGGTCCAGTCTGATAAAAGTAGAGGGGACGTCTGTCGCCTGTCCTTCTAAAAAAAAAAAAATACTCTTTTGCACTGCTGAACACCGTAAATGCTTCAGTACTAGCTGCAATCAGGGCTGAAGAATCGTCAGAAATAATTTCGTGAGGTGATATGTGTATTGAAGTTTTCCATTAATTTAGCCAATTTAATATAGATTGCTTGCCGTGTTGTGCATCAGTGACCATTTGTAGTACGGGCACAGATTTTAATTTAAGATTTGCTGTTCATACAGAAATAGTATTTTGGTGATCTTTGTTCCATCGGGGAGGCGCATAGCTTCAAATAATGAGCCAGTAGCATCAATTGTAAGAGTAACTAAATTTCCGTAGATATTGATTATAATAATTAATTTGTTCTTCGCTCCAATAATAAACAAAAAAGTCAGGGTGTACACTAAGAGAGCGGATTACATTTTTATGTATACTTTTCGCCATAGCCAATAAAGATTTATGAACGACTATTGCAGGTTCGTTCTTTAATATTTTTGCTAATAGTTGTCTTTTATACGGTGTTAATTTAAATTTCTTTTTTGGGTTGTGTATTAGTTCTATCTATATTGGTAATTTTACAGAAAATTGTGTGAACTAAACGCATGCCGTACATTGGGAACAATTTCCTTATATTTTTGCTAATAGTTGTCTTTTATACGGTGTTAATTTAAATTTCTTTTTTGGGTTGTGTATTAGTTCTATCTATATTGGTAATTTTACAGAAAATTGTGTGAACTAAACGCATGCCGTACATTGGGAACAATTTCCTTTCACAATGATGTTATTTTTAACAACTTTTTCGCGCTTTAAAGTCCAAGTGCAAGGTAGCTTTGTAAATTTAGCAGGTAAAATATGATGTGTTGTTATAGCGCATACTGCGTTTTACATTAGTTTTTTTTTAATTTTGTTATGGATGGGAAATCATCTAATGACTCCTCCCGCTCTGGGTGGAGCGGAAGGGAGTGTCAGACTCTTACTGACTAAAATCCACCCGTGTTCCTTCCTTAGCCCTTTATGTTCCGGTCAGCGGTAACCCTTTCGGACAATCCCGCTACCCCGGCAGGCTTCGGCCCTAACGGGCTCCTTCCCTTATGCTGACATCTCTTTGAGGCGCGCGTGGAACACATTCGCGCCGTCCGGCACGGGCCTGGTCCTGATCGGACGGAGAGCTACCCATTACTCTCCGTCCACAGGCCCGCGCCTACGGTGGCCGGGAGTCGTCACGCGGCTCCCGACGCCCGACGCCCGGGAGTCGTGCCCCACAGATCCTCGGTAATTTTGATCTTAAGTTGCTTAAATGCCTTTATAATATTATTGGGTTTATATGTTTAAATTTAAATTCCACAGGACAGGCTGAGACATTCGCTCTTAATAATTCAATAGCTAGTGCGGGCGAGGAATTTAAAGTTTCTGTAGTTTTAATTGGGATATTGGTAAAGAAAGTTGCAAATTCCTGAGCAACATCAATGTTATTGCTAATGAGACCGCGGGAAGTGTCCAGTGTGTAATCAGTATTATGTTTTTTGTTCCTGTTTGTTTCATTGTTAATAATTTTCCAAACTGTCTTTATTTTATTGTCTGCTGATTTAACCTTGTTACTAATGAAAGAAGCTTTAGCTGCTTTGCAGACAGTTTTAAAAGTTTTAGAATAAGTAGCAACATACTTATTAAAAGTATCCGTGTTAATATACGGCTTAAGGCCATACAGTTCAAATAATCTTTCCCTACTTTTCCTGATTCCTATAGTTGCCCAGTCACTGAATAAAAACTTAGGGCAAATAGTTTTAGATTTCTTCTTAAAGGAATTATTAAACTCTGTTTGCACTAATGTAAAGAATTTTTCATACAAAATATTACCATTTGTCACACTTGGGCCCTGAGCACTTAGGTAATAGGTAATAGGTAATACGGGCTGGTATCCGCAACTCCACGTCAATGCGCGTATTTTGCGTACGGCCCTGAGCACTTAACTTGCTTATTAAAGTGGCATTAAACTTATTCAAATTACCCAGTGTTATTGGTCTAGTTTGAATCTGCACTTTTTGTATTGATGTGTTGGACTCAAAAGAAACGGTTTGGCCACTGTGATCAGAAGGTAGATAGATAATTTACAATGGCTTTATCTAAATATTCGCAGGAACAAAAAACATTATCAATACATGTAGCAGTAGCCGTAGTTATTCGCGTAGGTTACATAAACACATTTAACAGATTGAATGATTTAAAGAGGCTTAACAATCTACTGCTATTTGAATTATTTTCCAAAATTAAAGTCACCACAAATAATTACTGATTTATTACCATTTGCCAGTTTTCCCAAGACATCTTCCATTACCGACTCAAATATAGAATAGTTTTGATAGTTTGGAGGTCTGTAAGCGCACACTATAAAATGCTTATCTAGCTCAACACAGGACAGTTCGATGCTGTGTTCCACCGATAGTTCCACTATGTCTTTACGAGTCTTATATTTTACACAATTTTTAATTAAGATTAATGAATCACCACGCAGCATGGATTTTCGGTTAAAGCAACTGCCTACACTATAGTTCTCATAATTAATCAGCATTTCATAATCTTTCAACCAGTGTTCAGTAATACAAATAATATCAAACATTGTTTTTTCTAAAAACAATTCAATTTCTAATAATTTGGAAGAAAAACCTTGAATATTTTGATGAAATACTTTCAAGGAATTCTGCTTAGCCCCTTTTTTGCAATTAACTAATAGAGTGCTAGAAGATACCTTGTTGGAGGTGAGATTAATATTGTTATTGGTAACTTCTGTTGTCTTACTGACTAAATTATTGTGGCTTATCACCTTCATATTAGTATTATTACTAATTTTTGTGGTGCTAATTACATCAGACTTCGACATACTACTTATGTCTGAGTTAATAATAAAAGCTAATAGCCATGCTATTTGACGTCTAAAACTAATAGGCAGATACGCTGTATCCCTAGTCGATTTTAACTTCTCAACAAAAGTGTTGGTGTCAAAAAATATAAGTTTGTCACTATAGTGATTAACTAATAAATGCATATGGTTATTTAGCATTATGTATATAATGATTTTGCCTACTTGATAAGTGCTCAAAGTATGGGAAAGCACACAATATTATTTTCTGACAATTAATCTTTAATATTTCAGTGAAACTGTCAGTGATGTCATCTATTTTTACATTTGCACTATTACCTACAAATACAGAAATTATGGCATTTGGATTATGTTTATTGCAGCTTATTGATGACATTATCTCCTTGTAGGATTTCCTAGGCATACAATAATTAACAGCAGATTGACTCAGGTTGTTACTCAATAATTTACCTAACCCTCTCCATAAACTATCTGAAAACATAACAGAACAATAACAATCATTACTAGAAGAAGTTACAACACAAGTCTCGTATTCGAACGGTTGTACACCTTCGACATCCATACTTATATCCCCAGTCTCAACAGCTCCATTGTAGTCATTAAACGATTCGTCGCTGTCTGATGACGAGTCATTTAAATTTATGATAAATTGTTCAAAATATTGGTCTGTTCTATCCTCGTGTCGCATATGCTCTTTTTCGCATTTTATCGCGTGATCGACTACTTTTTCCCATTCGGATACGCCAATAGATTCAAATTTCTCCATTAATAGTTCTTTGACTTTCGTTAGATTCATCGAGACATTTTTAGAACTAACGTGGCCTTTCACTTGGGCCCAAATATTCTCGATTGGGTTAAAATCTCGTAAAACAGAATGACCATGTTCCGCCATTATTTGGTCAATTGAGTTGGTTCCTATTTTAGCTTTAAAAACCATTCTCAGCTCCGGTCGCATCGTTGTTCACGAATCTACTACAATATGTCGCTATACAACCCGACGCCTCATAAAGAAGCGACTGCGCAATAGATGTATGGGAGAGAAATAGCACTACGTGCGCGCAAATAATATTCTTCTACTTCTCTCTCTCTCTCTCTTCTCTTATACTTACATGATTGATATATTGTTATTGTATTTTATAGCTCTACAACTATCCTTTTATAAGTGCAACTAAAGAATATTACCCTTTATTTTGTACCGGTACTGATAATTAATTCATGTAATTGTTGATCAAAATATTATATCAGCTTTGTACTAACTTCTTTTTCTTGTGGTCCCAAACAATAATTATAGGTGGAATCCGGGACCGCGGTCCCGTTCCTGAAAGCCTCATGTCCCGTTTTTTCAACAATTTACAAACTTCAAAAAGAAAAAATAACTTGACAGAAACAGTTCATTATTCAAAAGCTACATTTTTTATAATCAGGAAAAATTACCAAAAAATCGTTGCATATAATCTTAAAGAAGGATGGATGACAAATAAATATCATGTAGGATTTGTTAATACTGCAATACTTATCTGATCGGAACGTTCAATCTCAGAAGATCCATTGGCCAGATCCAGGATGGATTGAGTGACGATTGTTTTCTCATTAGGTATATTTTTATATAAAAATAAGTAAAATGGATCTAATGAGAATTTTTGATGTGAAAAAAATAATGCTACAAAAACAAATAAATATCACTAAAAGAAGTGAATATAACTAATATTAACAAATTAGTGTATTGACACCTGTCCTGGTGAAAAAGATTCTTTGAGAAAAGGGAAGATGAGGCAATGAATGTGGAGACGAGGGAAGGGCAGTAAGGAAAAATCGAAAACATTTAATCACAAGCAAAAATAGATTTATTTTATAGAGAAACTAGCTGCGCGCCGCGGTTTCACCCGCATAAATGTCGATTCCGTGGGAATATCAGGATAAAAACTGTCTTATGTCCTTCCCCGGGATGCAATCTATCTCTCTGCCAAATTTTATCGAAGTCCGTTAAGTGGTTTAGGCGTGAAAGGTAACATACATACAGACAGACAGAGTTACTTTCGAATTTATAATATTAGTATGGAGTATGGATTATCACTTCTAAGAAGTTGCCGATGCCAATTTGGCCATTTGCGAGCTGCATTTGTGCGAATAAAATGCAATTGTCATTTTGAATGCTCGTTTTGCGGCGTTTTGAGTGAAGTCGTCGTTCGTATTGATGCCGTGATTCCAACCTTCTACACTATTATTAGTGCGGTGGCGCAGCCCATCACACACACGCACCAGATCCTATAGTACCATACATTTCGACATCCATTTTTGACAATGCAAGCATAACTGCCTTTCAAAATCAATGGTGGCTATCTTGGGCTGCCAGTCTGGAACCTGCATAGCTATTCACAACGATCCGACAGGCTATCGTATCGAAAATGACACATTTCTATAACCTGATTTACCTTACCCCTGACAGCAAATAGCTGTCGGAAGAATAGCGGTCGTCTATTTCATTTAAACTGACAACATTTTTGTGTTTTGGACTTGTGAACAACCTTTAGAGGACTCCTACGATAACATTGATTGACGTTCGATACGGTACGGAAGCGTATCGAGTGTTTGTGAATAGCTATGCTGAGCTCTAATTAAATTGAACAGGATCGTATACGCCTCTGTTGTTTTATGTGTCATAAAGGCAAAAACCAATGGCACTATGTTGGTACTAATTCCCATCCATAAAATAAAAATAATTTAGACGCATTAGTGCATCTTTTCAACAAAATACAGTAATAAATTCGCATACCTTTACGCGAGTAGTCCGCAAGTAAAAAATCTTCATACTGTTTAGGTACTTCTACCTCCTCTGGATTTTTTGTGCGAGTTTTCTTAACTTGAGCCAACTTATTTCTTCGATGATATATCCCAGATTTTTTTCATCGAATGTAGGTACTGGTTTGTTAGATGATAAATGCCATCCTTTGATTTCTATATAAGAAAGTGCCGTCGTATGCGAGGAGCAGTTTCTTTGCTATATTTTATGTTTCTTATCCCAGATTTTTTTCATCGAATGTAGGTACTGGTTTGTTAGATGATAAATGCCATCCTTTGATTTCTATATAAGAAAGTGCCTTCATATATATGCGAGGAGCAGTTTCTTTGCTATATGTTGCTTCTTCGCAGTAATCACTTAATGTGTCTTCTATAAAATTATGAGCTACATCAGGAACACAGGCGTCGCAATGGAGTTTCCGTTTTGTAATAATTTTGTCGTAAAACCAACTATGTAGATAAAAAAGTAGTAGGAAAAGTTGTAAAATAATGTTGTAAATGTTTTTAACTGGAAGAGAATATCCTATAAGTAGACAAAGAAATCACTCACCGAATTTAATGTTACGGATTCGGACGGTTTTGTAATTTTCACAACGCCTAGACAATAGACAAGTGCCTTTCCTAGTGCCTTTTTTTAAATAAAAAACATGCTTATGGAATCTGTAGCCCTCGCACGCCCACTTTTAATAAATTTCATCTCTTCATTCGCACTCATTTTCCGTTCGCACTCATTTTCCGTAAATAATTATAAACGCAGGGGTCCGTGGCTAAATAATACAAGCGCACGGGTCGATCTAAGGTTAAGTTACGCTTGCCGAGGTCGGTCCGTGGATGGGTAGTCATCCGTTATATACCAAGAACCTTCCGTGCCTTGGAAAGCACGTTAAGCCGTTGGTCCCGGCTGTCATTCGTGGATCTTTGACAGTCGTTACGGGTAGTCAGAAGCCCGAAAGTCTGACAACCAGTCTTACCAAGGGGTATCGTATTACCCAGTAACTTGGTTGTGGAGGTCAGATAGGCAGTCGCTCCATGTAAAATACTGGTATTCAGCTGCATCCGGTTAGACTGGAAGCCGACCCCAACATAGTTGGGAAAAGGCTAGGCAGATGAATTATAAACGCACAATGTCAATATGACAGATATATTAATTTATTAGTCATATTTTCTCATATCAAGACTCATCATGTAAGGTTGAATAAGATCTATCATGGGTCTGGCTCATGGGTCTTTTGAAAAAAAAAAAACTCGGTAGATCCACATCTTGAAATCAGAATCCAATGAGAAAACAATCGTCGGTAGATCCACATCTTGAAATCAGGATACAATGAGAAAACAATCGTCACCACTTTACCGTGTTTGTATGTCAGAAGGTTGAAGAAAATACTAGTTGATGTATGAATGTGAAAGATATCTTACCTGGTACGATGGATTGATGGGAACTTACTGAATCCACAGTGGGAGATGCGGTAGAAGCGGGCGTTCTCCTGAGACAGGGACGTGACATTTCCAGTGTCTTTGACTCTAGCTTCTCAGAAAAGTCTGCCATCCCCCTTGTTAAGCTGTTGATCTGCCGAGTGAGATCCTCTTGGAATGTTTTGTCCATGTCAGATTGTTTTTTCTGGGAGCTGGTGTGTAATTTGAACTGATCAACTAAGATACCAAGTGTACCAACTGTGGAGTTCAAGGCCTTTGCGTGCTGGAGTTGATAAACCGCATTCATCCCTGATATAGTGTGATACAACGCATTGTAGCCTTGAAGACAGGCCAACTCCACCCTCTTCTTTATTATCCCCCAATCCAGGGAAGCCATGCGGGTGAAAAGTTTAAATTCGGTTATCAATAGTGTTTTATCATTAATGTTGATATGACTTGCGTCTTTCAGTGCATTAAGTAGAGACTCAGACATAGGATCATCCTCCTCTCTTATAACTCCTGCAAGATTATGGAAGGCAGTCATATCATGGCAATTTAACGGATTACACGGTGATATCTCAGGATCCATGGAGGGATCATATCCTTGATGTCCATTGGCCTGGCGGGGAAGATGAGAGGATTGGTGTTGCGGTGTATGGTTGTGATCATTTGGTTTAGCACATCCTTGGCAGATTGTCCCTGTAAGGCTGGGAGAACTGACTGTCCTGTTAATATTGGGGAAATGTCATCTATCTCAGGCATATCTTCCACATCCGAGGTTTCCTCCTCAGATTGTGATGGACTTCTAGTTAGGCTCATATTCTTGGCGATTATTGTTATCCCAAATACAAACAGAATCACCCCGACTGAAAATGGGATGGAGTCAACGATTGGATTGTGATGACCCTCTATAGGAGAGGGGCTATGTCTAAAGAGTCTGGTGGTGATAATAATATGAAGGCCTTTAAGTAATAATGTAAAAAACTCACTCATCTGTTTCCAAAAAAAGTTTCTAATGTAAAGATGGTATTGTTTTTTTGGTGGTAAGGTATTGGTAATGTTTCTTGGAGGTACGGTATTGGCATAATCTGCTATGACGTATGCGGGCTTCAGTCGATCGATCGAAATGTTAGCTTGACGGTCTGATTCACGTACCTGTAAGTCCACATCCAACAGCCCTCTTGTTGGAGGTAATGGTGTTTCGGATAGTATCTCTGGATCCCCACTCAATATAGGACATCTGAAACTGATTAATGACTCCCAATAAACAATGCCTTCTCTATGATGCTCCTTAGTGATAGGTAATATCTTTGTTATTACTACTTTGGTCCAAGGTGGAAGAACTTTAAGATCCTCAACAGTGATATACGGATCTTTGTCCTCCACAATCATCTCAATTCCTCGGCTACGTTCGTCTTGGAGACTGTCTTGGAACAAATGAAGTGGAAATGTGGTTCCTATTATTATAATGCCCAGTATCATGGATGTTAAGCCTAAACACAAGCATAGGAGGGATTGTGGCTTCATCCTGGCAAGGGATAATTCTCGAAGCTGATGAACCAGAGTCGTGGTCGATCGCGCCAGAAAGGTGGAATGCGCATGTTGAGAGCTATGCCGGCAGCTTCCGCCTTCGGGACTGGTTGCAATGCTGAGCTGGATTTTTCTTCGGTTGAGCAGGGATTCGACATCTTGAATTTTGATTCGGCGATATTGGCTGAGCTTTGGTGATCTTAATTTCTTCACTGTGTTTTAGGCACGGGGTCACCACTTTACCGTCCGCACCGCAGGCAGATACGCAGTACCTTATCAGCGAAATAAGGAAGTTATCGCTAGATATAGCCGAGTTAAGAACAAGACAATCCCACAACAACAACTATCGCCGCAGTCGTTACTCATCTCGTAACCGCAGCACATCACGACCACGCAGTCGAGAAGCTTCACCATCTCCATTCTGTTATTATCACCGCCGTTTCAAAAACCAAGCTAGACGTTGTACATCGCCTTGCTCATTCAAGAAGCAAAACCCGGAAAACTAGACAGAACGTTGGCAATGGCGGACACCGGCGTTCAAGAAAAGTCCCACCGCCTATACTCGTACATCACCGACAAAACCTCGAAACTATCCTTCTTAGTTGACACTGGAGCAAACATATCCGTGCTACCGAGGAAAAAGGGACAAATACCAATAGCATTACCATTCCAGCTATACGCAGCGAACAACACAACTATAGCTACGTATGGCGAGAAAACATTAACACTCGATCTAAATTTACGCCGTCCGTACTTGTGGAAATTCATCGTAGCTGACGTCACAAAACCCATACTTGGAGCCGACTTTCTCAAGCATCACCAACTCATCGTCGACTTGAAAAACCGAAGATTAATCGATGGTGTTACGAGCTTAAAGGTGAACGCCCCGGTACGAGTATCGAACGTACCCACCGTTCGCAGCATAGATATGTCGCAGGCATACCACGACATATTAGCCCAGTATCCCGGCATAACCAGATTGACATCGATGCAATTAAACTCCAATATCCACGTGCAACATTTTATCGAAACAACAGGACCACCGGTACACAGCCGAGCCCGACCGATACCACCACATCGCTTCGAAACAGTGAAGAAAGAATTCGAAAATATGATCGAACAAGGATTATGCAGACCTAGCAAAAGCCCATGGTCATCACCCCTACACATCGTCCCTAAGAAGAATGGCGATATTAGGGTTTGTGGTGACTATCGCCGACTCAATTCCATTACCATACCAGATCGCTACCCCGTCCCACGCATCAAGGACTTCACTCATCAATTATCCGGAAAAACTATCTTCTCAACGATAGATCTCAACCGAGCATACTAACAACTGAGCGTAAGAGAAGAAGACATCCAGAAGACAGCCATAATAACCCCGATGGGATTATTTGAATTCCCACGTATGTGCCCTGGTTTGAAGAACGCGGGACAAACGTTCCAACGTTATATTCATGAAGTACTACGAGGATTAGATTTTGTCTTCCCATTCATCGACGATGTGTTATTGGCATCAGAAAACGAAGACCAACACAAAGAACACCTCCAAATCGTACTGAAGCGATTAGAAGAAAATGGCATCACTATTAACCCCGCCAAATGCAACCTAGGAAAATCAGCAGTCCAGTTCCTAGGTTACACGGTAGCAAAGGAAGGCATCAAACCACCGCAACATAAAATCCAAGCAATCACCGATTACCCTCAGCCGACTACAATCGAAGAATTAAGAAGATTTCTCGGAATGATCAACTTCTATCGCGATCATATCCCCAACGCCGCAGTACTACAGGCACCACTTAATTCATACCTACACAATGTAAAGAAGCGAGACAAAACTCAGATCACGTGGACCGACGAAGCAACTCAAGCGTTCCAGCAATGTAAAGCTAGCATCATACAAGCAGCTTTACTCGCTCACCCATCACATCAAGCTACACTTGCTTTGTTCTGCGACGCATCCGACAACTCAGCTGGCGCCGTCCTACAACAATACTTAAATGAAACATGGCAACCTCTTGGATATTATTCCAAGAAATTTAATGACGCGCAAAAGAAGTATTCCACCTACGACCGAGAGCTACTCGCAATCTACATGGCAGTCAAACATTTTCGCAAAACATTCGAAGGACGTAACCTCATTATATTTACGGATCACAAGCCGCTAACATTCGTAATGACCAAAACACAATCGAACACAGAAACACCGAGACGAACACGAGACAACTTTTGTTTATCAGCGAATTTACCACAAACATACGTCACGTGAGCGGTAAACAAAACATCGTCGCCGACACACTCAGCCGCATAGAAACAATCTCATGCCCATCCGCGATAAACTTCACCGACATAGCCAGAGCGCAAGAAAAGCTCTATAGGTTTATTTTATATAGGTTTATTTTCCCATCTGACAGTCTCTCAGTCTTTGATAATTCTGACAAATCAGTTATGCTGTGTTTAATTGTTTTCTTATCAAGATATGTGTTATCTCCAGTCTCCTTGTATAATAGTTCAAAAGACGGTGAAGGTTTAGTGAGCAAGTCTCTATCCATAACCATATCTGAATCTTCAAATATATCTCTAATCTTTCCCCCATCTTTCCCAGTGTATGGTGTCTTTAATAGATTTACAGGAGGAACTTTATACCAGGTGGCACTCAATTTCTCTTCATTGGCAGTGGCAAATCCATATGCCGTTAACCGGAGAAAGCCAAGGACTTTCGCATTTTTCAATAACGGGCCCCATTCTAACATTTTATCGACTTTAATGAGAGCTTTTTGTTTTTCAGGAGAAAGACGATAACATCGTTGTTTAATTGGAGGAGTATCACCTGTATCAATATGGTGACTGATGAGTGCTTTAAATCGTTTAATCATATCATTAGCGATAGTTTTTTGCTCTAAAGATAGATTATTATAAGGAAGTACTTGTTTAGTTTCAGTAACCCCTGAACATTTAGAATTTGCTTTAAAAGCCGAAGAAAGTATGTGTGGAACAAGGTTAACCTTTTTCCAAAAGTCGACTCTTAAAATAATTGAAGGAGATATGTTAAGGAATACGAAGGCTTGAATTAGATGAGTTTGATTATTGTATCTAATCGGAATATCAATTGAGCCAAGGGATTTACTCTTATGATTACGGGCAGTAGTAATAGTCATTGGAAAAGACTTGGATAGCGTGAAGCCTAATTTTAAAATTTCTAGGTGAGAGTTATTACCAAGTATTGTAATAGAACTGCCACTATCTAGTAAGCCGGAAAATATTTTGTCATTGTAAGAAATATCAATAAAAGGACGATTAAAATCTTTTTCAGTATGTATAGTGAAGTGATTTTGTAACAATGAAAGAATTTTTTTATAGTTTGTAACCAATCATGCCAGTCTGATTGATTAAAGTTTTTGTTATCCAAGTCGTTGTTTAGTTTTTTGAGTTTTTAGTTTTATTACAGTTAGGGCAATCAGTAGATTTGACATTTTTTAAACCACATCTAAAACAAATAATTAATGTACGAGGTTGACAGCAATTAGTTAGACGTTAGTGTATGACCATTAGTGCGGCAGCGTACACAAAAGGCATTATAATTAACTTTAATTGTATTAACTTGGGGTTTATTGTTAGAATGGTTAAAATTTGTCCTAGGATAAAGCGTAAGAAGTTGAGGGTTTTGAAGTTGAGTTAGTAGATTTATTGTTAAATTCAACAGTTAGAGGGTTTTTAGTAGTTTGAGGTTCATTGAAAAGTTTCTCTTTTCCAAAAATTCTTCATATTATTGACAACATGAAATAAGCGCATGAATAGAGTCAATATTATTATTCGCGATGTAGGGTGAATAGCACGGTCGAATATTACGAATAATAATTTGGAGTTTTTTAGTTTCCGTTAGTTTTTTCTGAAAGTCGGGAAAACATGCCAGTTAAAATGGAAACAAAAATAACAATAGATTCATCTTTGCCTTGAGTTCGGCTATTAATGGCTTCTAATAATTTATGGTCATAGTCGAAACCGCCAGTCTGTTATTAAAGCTTCGCATAATTCGCTCCGTGATAATAAAGAGTCACGTTTAAAACGAAACCAATGTAAAGCGTTATCAGTCAATAATTCAAACGCATGATCAAGTAGTTTGTCCCGAGAAATATTTCTAGAAATACTAAATTCCTGAATTTTCCGAATAAAGGAACGCGGACAAGAGTTTCCGTCGTATTTTATTCGTTTTAAGTCGTTAAGGGAATTATTAGAAACAGAATTTAGAGGTTGACATTGGATGTCGGGAAGCATAGTATGAAACATTGTGTCATTGGGGCTATTAGGCGTCGAAGAAGGGCGGTTAATTTCTATAGGTTGAGGATTAATATTGGGAACAGTTAAAGAATTAAATTTTGATTCTAAGTTAAGAAATCTTTCCTTAGTTTGAGAGAAACGATTTACCTCTGATGATTCTGAATCAATATCAATCCTCTCAAGTCGAAAATATAGGTGGTTAATAATGGTTTTAATTTTCTTATTTAGCCTTTGATTACCCTGTTCTAAAGATAGTATTTTTGATTCGATATAATTTAGAGTAGCGGAAAGTTCATCCAAATCAGTTTTAACTTCTAATATTGAATCTAAAATATCTTCAGATGGTTTACTTGGCGCGAGTTGAAGAATTTGTTTTTTAAGTTGTATTATTGTATCTTTTGGTTCTTCTAGTCTTGTTTTTATCTCATATTCTAGCTCAGCTTTATTTAAAAGTTCAAAGAAAATAATTCTATCCATGATAAAAGCTTAAAAGAGGACTCAAAGGGAGTGGATTTTGTAGAGAGCACGAGAACAGTTTAAGAGGAATCAAAGAGTTGTTTAAGAGAGAGTAGAGAAATTAAAATTATACTAAGGAACTTTAAGTGTTGAATTTTGGAACTAATTTAGTAGTACTTCATTTTGCCATGCAAAAAGATCCACAACAAAAAGACGAAAAAGTTGGGTCTGTTGCCTAGCAACCAATGTCGTTGATTAAATAAGTCAGAAAAATCTTTTTATAGCCCACGATAAATCAATTTTAGTATGATTCCCAGATGATGTATAAATATAATTATATAGAAATATTTGTAATAGGAGTAATGTAGATGAATAGGTTTGTAAAAACGTCCACAGGATACTCTCCTGTTTCTGTCGTGAAGTGTCTCAACAACCAAACTTGGGGAGTGTCCACGAATGGATTAACACATCAAGCGGCCGTTGAGTACGAATACCCGAGGGTAAACGCTGTGGTGTGCAAGTCTGTGGGATGTAGTGTAGTAATGTTTTTGTTAAGAGTTAAGTAGATATATGAATATGAGCGACTACAGGATATTGTCCAATAGCCGTCGTAGAGTATTATATAGTACTAGCTTTTTCCCGCGACTTCGTCCGCGTGAAATTTCACCCCCCCCCATTCACCCCCTTAAAGGTTAAATTTCCAAAAACCCCTTCTTAGTGCTCCCCTACATTATAATAGGAAGCCGTGTGCAAAATTTCACATTCCTAGCCCCAGTAGTTTCGGCTGTACGTTGATATGTCAGTCAGTCAGTTCTCCTTTTATATATATAGATAGAACAATACGAGTGTTCTCCGAGTGTGTGTCACTATTAATAGAGTTTTATAAATTTTTATCTAATGTTGTTTGGAACGTCTTTATACCTTTTCAATATTTTTCTTATAAATACATAATTTATATGATCTGTGATTTTACCCTACTTTTGTCTCCATTTTTTTCTAATACACCATTAATTGGCGACTTGATACGATCGCTGAACTTTATTAGAACTTGGTAACATACCTAAAAGACTTAAGGAAGCCCGGTAACTTCGATCATTATGAGTCGACTCGACAGCTATCGAAAAATCCGATGAAAATAAGCTACTATATGACATGCGGAGTAAACGTAAGCGTAAAGTCGACTTCGAGGAAGTCAATGAAAAGGAGACCTAATTCTCTGGCAGGGTCAGAATCAGAGATACCGTTTTTAACGTCATTATATACTAGCTGATTGCAGAACTACGGAGACGTGGCTTCAGTTTAAAGTATAAAAAGTTTTCTTACGAAACTGCATAGTGTGCAACCTAAAGACATCCTTGCAGTGGCGAAGGGTGAATTTATGACAGAGGTAGGCCGGAGCAAAAAAAATACCAAAAGAAAATTTCAATGATGAATTGACTATAGAGTGGTTATGTTCTGAATTTTCGAAGGGAAGCCGGTGGGAATCGAGTTGTATGGTACCTTCGCCACTGCATCCTTGAAAGAGACATTTGGATGGACTTTGGAAAACGAGTGTCCGCAGGGAAAACGAGTGTCCGCAGGGGCGGACACTCGTTTCGTCCACTCGCAGGTGCGAGCTCATTTGTCGTCGCATGATGATGAGGTTATTCAGTCAAATTAATTACATGAAAGTAGTTTCGTAATTTAATTTGGCTTAAAGCGTCTCGTGCCGCTACTAGTGGAAGAAAACCTTATTCCTGAACACCAAATTGGATTCAGGAAAGGCTATCGAACAGGTATAAAGACTGATGAAAAATCGAAACTTCATTTGAAAATAAGGAGTACTGCTCTGCAGTCTTTCTGGATCGGTCCAAACCCTGCGAAATGTCCAGAAATACTACCAGGGTGTACTGACCAAAAAATAATGTCTCTCACAAAAAAAAATCTACCTGTTGCTGCGCTCCTACTTTAGCAAGAGATTTTTCGTAGTGAAGCAAGGAGGGCGATCCAGGGCGGAGTACTGTAGAGACTGAGACCTCCTTCCTGAGACAGGCTGGTAATAATTTGATGACGTGTTCCATTCGGGCATTCAAGCGTGTGTCAAATATTATGGTAGTGTTTTTTCCTATATAGAAGCAGTGCTAGTTTTACCTTGATACAATGTACTTCTATTAAATATATTAAATAAATGCTAATTAAAGCTTCACGCTCTTTAAATTATATGTCTTAGGCTTCCACGGCCATAGCGCCCCCTCTATATTTGGTGGAGGCGCCGGGTATCTATTAAGAGGTGTTTTCGAACATGGTATTGTTAGGAGAAATGAAGGATCAACAGAGGTTGCAATCTCAAATGCATTTTGGTTAGCTTTCTCTATTTTGGCTTCAGTTTCAGAGTTACTTTGTTTATTTGTCCTATTGGACCTTCTGACGAAACAAAACACGTTCCTGGGAGTATTGTCATCGCTAGCCACTAATAACCCCACATCCTTCTGAAATAGAAGCTGTTCCTCAGGAGGTTCTGAGAAAGGATTCTCCAGCTCCATGATCCGTGAAAAGTATTTCATGTCTAGATCTGTTTGAATGTTTTTATATCTCAGGGTAGCCTCATCACATGCGATATTCTCAGGGAGCCAGGGGTTTTTACCCCCATCTGATAGAAATATTACTCCAGGACTAATATTCCTCCTATTTTCCTCCCCATACTTCACTTTGATGTTCCACAACTTTCTCATGTTGTCAACCCCCACAGCCAACTTTGTCATTGCTCCTATCAGCCAACCTTGTCATTGCTCCTATGACATTGATAATATGTGTGCGCATTAACTGCAAAGAATTGGCTGCCACCGCATTAAAATCATCTTGGGGATTCTTCCCCCCAGGTTTCAGTGAGCTGATTTCTACACCGTACTGCCCAACAAACTCTCTATCCTGATACCAGCTTGTACTCGTATATTCTCCAAAAGACTCCGGAAACAGTATTTTTTCCCTACTAGGATTAATGCCGAATAACCTGTACGCACTATAAGTAACTCCTATTAAAACGGCTAACTGAGGTATTTCTGATGCAACAAATACCGTCATGGAGTCATCACACTAGACCTCAAGCTTCTTATTATGGTTCCTTGAATCTCTAGCCACAAGACCCATTGTAGTGGAACCAGCGTTTAGCATCCCCATTAGAAATCCGGGGGAGGCAGGTATGTAGTCCTCATCATTAATTTTATCTACAATTCTACTATACCAGCCTTGGTTGTAGGGACTCAACATTGACAGTTTTGTCTCACACCAAGGTAATCTTGTGTAAAATGCCTCATTTTCTAGGACAAACCCTACCCCAAGGTGTATTCGTTTTATTAATAGATAATAAAAGCCGAACTGCAGATTTTTTAAAATACTATTTGCTCGGGAGTTGTTTTGGGTAGATTGTTCCTACATCTACAGTCCGTCAAATCTAAGAAGTACCGTTTGACAGTTCTGACAATTGAATGATAGGGATGGGATGAAAAAATCGATTACTATAATATCCGAACTTTAAGAGATCGATTACTATAATATCCGAATTTTAAGAAATCAATTGTTATAATTAAATAAAAGAAATGTTTAGGATATTTTTTTATTCACTACTAGTACTAGTATCGTCGTCTTCGTCATCATCGTCATTTAAATTAATGACCAGTTGATTGTCCATTACATTATCAAAGTGTACGTCTCTTTCGAAGTCGTCCATTATTATTTTCTTTGTTTTTTGTACTACTTTACTCCAATCTTCCTGTGTAACTTGGGCACATGCTTCCTTTAATAAACCTTCCATTTTCTTGACACTGAAGGGTGGTTTTGTGTTGTGTCTTGCTGCATAACCTGTAAAACAATAATGTAACTATTTGATAGCAGACGAAAACCATTGTTTAAATTATAAATGTTAGAAGTACTCGTGTTATTATTATAATATTATAAAATATTACCTTTAACTTGGGCCCAAATCAGTTCAATGGCATTATATTGGCAATGGTACGGAGGAAGTCGTATGACTTTGTGCCCGTGCTCTTCGGCCAATTGGTCAATTACATATGTCGGTTTTGGTGGTTTATGCAATTTCACTAACTGTAATAATTCAGCTTTTAATAGTGACATGTCGGCATCCACTCCTTTTCTTTGCAGCCATGCCACCAAATCTGCTTTCTTATTGGCTGACGTAGGTGCTTTATCAATTTGCACAGAGTGGTATGGGGCATTATCCATTATAATTGTGCTGTTAGGAGGGATATTCTGTAATAAATTTAAGAACCACTCTCGGAACCTTACTGCGTCCATTTCTTCATGATACTCTTTAGTGCTTTTGGATTGGAAAGCTAATAAAGAGTTTTCCACGAAGCCTGTAGACGCTGACCCAGCATGGCATATTATGAGGCGTCCACCTTTTCCTATCGGCACCTTCGAGCACGAAGCTTCAGAATCATCAGTCCATGTTTTCGGCACAGAATGGTTGGAATTTAGCCAGGTTTCGTCCAAAAATATTACATTATCCCAGTTTATAATTTGTTTAACTTCGCGCAGGAATGTTAGTCGCTGCATAATTATGTCATGTCGCTCCATAACAATTTTTCGTTTGTCAACTTTTTTGTATCTGAAGCCAATTCCTGTTATTACCGTTCTCAACGACTCTATGCTTCCCTTATACAGCCCGGCATCTTTTAAAGTTGCACATAACTTTGCCAATGTTGGAAATTCGCCTCTTGTAAAATACCCGTATATATGGTTTCTAATAGCATGACTATCGAATTCATCGATGCCTGTCACAGGTTTATTTCTTTTTCGTTTTTTCGGTGTGTGAAGTACGTTACTGTCACTCCCCGAAGGCCCATATTTTTCACTTAATATTTTGCCAACGGTGCGGCTACCAATACCGAGAGCTTCACCGACGCGATCCCGAACTTGTGTAACTGGCAGTAGAAGTCCACCATTTTGAGATTCACGCTCAAAATACTCGTGTAATTTCACCACCAATTCACGAGCCTGGCTGTTCAAAGTACGTCCTCTTTTCGACATTATTAATAAACACTTGCTTAGTTCGGAGTCCAGTATAAATATTGCCAAGGTAAACGGATAAAGAATGATCAGTCCAGAAAAGTAATAGCCAAGTCACAAATTGTAAAACACAAACGAGAAAGCAAGTACGCGCACAGTCAGCTTCCAAGATGGCGAGAGACTGCTGACGCCGAACCGACCGAGCGGACCGCGTGCGCTTGTAGTTGGCAGTGTTGCCAGAAAAAAAAAAATTGTAGAGACTTGGACACCTGCGATTTTGCCTATTGACCTAAAAATAATTAAATTAATTTATTTTAGGGTATCTGTGTATTCAGTGCATTATGCGGTCGCGCAGTAACGTCGTTAATTTATAACATCAGGCAACAACATTTTTGTGAATGGGTTCTACATACCTTATTTTTATTAGTTTTAGACGTAGAAATAAGACTTAGAAGAAAAAATTGTAATTGTAAAATCAATGGATGTGCTTGTTAAAAATTTGTTTATTTCTCTGTAATATGCAAACCCATACTATCATACACAAAAATAAATGTAAAAAACACTATCCCTGACTCCATTTACTATTTCGACAGCGTTAGCGCGAGAAAACCCGACTTATCTGGGCGCGAAAATCAAAAATCGACAAATCGCTTTCGACAACTTTTTAAAGAAGCAAATATATTTGATTTATAAATACGTATTTTTGGTGAATGGGTTTTATCTCATATTTTACGATTACATAACTATTTAGTTATGTAATCGTAATATGTGAGATAAATCCCATTCACATGAAAAAATATTTGTTTGGTTGTCAAGTGTAATTTGTAAATAATACATTCGATTTTTCGTATATGTAAACGATTTTTTTGCATACAAGTGTATCCGAAGAGTCGCAACACTACGTGCAGTGACCTAACTACGTAACTTTGTAATGAGGTCAAGAATATAACTATTAGAAATTATTTACTGTGTAAATATGTGTTATTTTGCTTTGTTTGAAAGTTTTCAATTACATTTAGATATTAAGAATTGTACATTTTTAGATACAATAATGAAATCTTTCTAAATTCATGGTTTTATGAAAAAGGTTATCGAAACTGAATAATGTACGTATGAACAAAGTTGTTTCGGTTTGAAAAATATGAAACGTCAAACGGTACTTCTTAGATTTGACGGACTGTAACTTCATCATCAAACCAACATTTGTTAATTAGATCAAACAACAGAGGATTGAGGCATTCATTCCACTTAGTGGCATCCTCTGTTGCTTGTAGGCTATAGGAGGTAGGCATATTTGCTCTAAGGGAAGACATTTGTAGTTCATTTACGATCTTCCTCTTCTTTTCCTCACCTCCTATGCTTATAGTGCTCCCTGGGACAAGTTTTGCTAATTAAAGATGGAGGAGCAATCCTGTCACCTCTGTTAGTAACATGGCTTTTCGCTCCGTTAACAACGTACCAATTAACATGGCTTTTCGCTCCGTTATCAACGTACTAATTAACTTAATCTGTTGGCAATCCATTCTCAATAGCTAACACAGTCATATTTACAGCCACATTTGGGTTTTGTCTAGCGTTTGACGGCTTTGGTGGTCTACCATCTTTTATCAATTTTTGGCATTTCCGCACAACATGGCCAGCTTCTCCACAATAATTAAATTTGAAAACTGTATTCTTCGTCTTCTTCCGTGTCTTCACGGCTAATACTTCCTCGGTATTCTACTTTAGCAGTCAATGCTTTTTCATAAGCGCTGAGTTGCGACGACAGATTCTCCACTGTCCGATCATTTTTTGTAATAATGAATGATTAAATGATTGAATGGCTTTTAATAAAAATCCAATTTGAATTAAAAGCAAAATAAACTCCACCCGTGTTCCTTCCTTAGCCCTTTATGTTCCGGGCAGCGGTAACCCTTTCGGACAATCCCGCTACCCCGGCAGGCTTCGACCCTAACGGGCCCCTTCCCTTATGCTGACATCTCTTTGAGGCGCGCGTGGAACACATACGCGCCGTCCGGCACGTAGCTCTTTCTAAACAAAGTGATATTTCGTCTCTAAACAAAGTGACATTTCGTTTCTCCATTTTTGACATCGCGCTGTAGAAATCCTTCTACAATCTTTCATTTTGTCTTTCGTTTCTAACGATCTTTGTCTAGGTCCTTTTGATGTATTTTAATAAAAGATAAAAAGAGTAAAAGAAAATTTTATGACACGTAGTTTGAGATTCCACAGAGAGTAAAAACTATTAGACGTTGCTAGTGCAGTACTACAAAAATAGTGTTGTCACTAGTAACCGGTATAATCAAATTTTATCATTTCAACACTCTCACCAAATTTGAACTTTATACAAAAATAATAACTGACAACTCTCACCTATAACAATAACAATAAAACAAAGAAAAGAAATTACTTTACTACGTTTTCAATTGCTTAACCCCAATTTTACTTCTGAGATATTCAAATTTATCTTTGGGTAAAGCCTTAGTAAAAATATCAGCGTATTGCTCTTTAGTGTTCACATATTTGAGATCTATTTGTTTCTCTAAATAATTTTCTTTAATAAAATTATATTTTATATCTATATGTTTGCATCTCTTGTGATAATCTACATTCTTAATTAAGCAAATTTTGTCGCATTACATGCGGCCATGAACTCGGCTTCAGTAGTAGATAATGCTACGCTATGTTGGCGTTGTGTTGACCAACTTACAGCAGCTTCATTTTTTATAAATACATATACAGTTAAAGACCTGCGCGTCAGTGTGTCTTTTGCATAATCTGCATCACTATAAGCTTCAAGGTCGCTCTTTGAAGGTGAGTAACATAAACCATAGTCTTTTGTTCCTTTCAAGTATCTCAATATTTTCTTAATAACATTCCAATGAGTCAGATTATAAGAATTCAGATATCTGCTTACCAGACTGCATACATGATATCAGGTCTGCTTACCACAGCCAGGTGCATGAGTGACCCCCACAGCCTCTCTGTATGGAATATTCTTGTCTGGAGGCTCAGTTCCCATCTCCAGATTAGTATTAGGGTCGACTGGAATGTTATTACGATTAGCATCTTGCATATTAAATCTATGTAATAACCGTTCAATATACACACATCAAAAGTGTCTAGGGATCAACATATATTTTTGCAATAACTTTTCTCCTGATTGATATTAATTAAAATTTTCTTTAAGGATTCATCAAATAAAGTGTTTTCGTTTGTCACAGTAACGATAAACCAAGTCACCTTTGCATTAATAAAGAAATTTGCCATTTTCCTAATAAAGGGATTTTTGACATTTGAACCACTAACACAAAAGTTCGAAAAAAAGACTGAAATAACAGTTTTCTTTAAAATTTTATTGGGCAACTTAAACAATTAATAATCCGTGTTTCTACCGCGAACACTAACAACACAAGAACATCGGTTTGGCATACTCAAAATGAGTTCATCCAAATCACGCTGTGGAATGGCAGCCCATGTTCGTTGCAACAACAAAAAAAGGTCTTCTTGCGACTGGATACCCTCCATATTCGGCAGAGCTCTTCTCTGTAGCATATCCCATGCATGCTCAATCGGGTTCAAGTCTGGCGACTGAGCAGGCCAGGGCAGGACATTGATGTTAGCTGCGGCGAGAGTCTGTCTTACAACTCTTGCGGTGTGCGGTCGTGCATTATCATGCATTAACTGAAATAAGGGACCGATTTGCACTTGATGACGTCTGATACAATCGTCTCAGCATTGAGCGTTGAGGTTGCCTCTGATCCAAATCAACTCAGTTCTTCCGCCGATCCAAATACCCGCCCATACCATGATGGTTCCACCACTATGGACTTCCTGGCAGGATTTTAATCGCTGTTGGCGTCCAGGGGTTCTCCAGTGTCGTATACGTCTTGTATCCGGTCTCATACCAAAACGAGACTCATCAGAAAAGCACACGAAACGCCATTGTTCTTCTGCCCAATTTCTGTGTTCAAGAGCCCATTGATATCGAATCCTACGATTGTGCATTGCTATAGGTGGTACCCGTAGCGGTCTTCGGGAATGAAGGTTCACTTCATGCAAGCGGTTTCTGACTGTTTGGTCGCTAATTAAGTTCCCTGAAGAGTGATGAAGCCTCACGGCTAACATCATGGCGGTTATTGTTGGAGCTCTTCGAGTTAAGATTTGAATGTATCGGTCTTGTCTCCGTGTGGTGCAGCGATACCGTCCTCCATGGCGCTCAGCCACGGTACCAGTGCTTCGGTAACGTGTCCAAAGTCGACTGATAACACTCTGACTTGTATTCAGAGCTAAAGCCACAGTACGTTGCCGGGAACCAGCTTCTATCATTCCCACGGCTCTGAGCATTTCTTCCCTGCTTAAATGACGTCGCCGCTCCATAATAACGTTGGTTTTAATCAGTAGTAGGGAAACAGTAGCACTAATAATGTCTTCAATGCGTTGTATGTTTTTATAGGGAAAATATTGACAGCTGATTTTCATCTTTTACTCGAATTTGATTCACAGTTCCTGATTCAAATTATGAAATGCACCAAAAAGGATCCATATAAATTTATAAAATCATAAATTTATTACAAAGCCACATCTCAATCTCAAGAAATCCGCATAAAAATGCTTGATCCCTAGACACTTTTGACGTGTGTATTTTGATTGGTGTAAGGTCCCGTAGTAGTTGGTACCTTACACTTGTAGCTTTAAGTAAGAAGTGGTAAGTAAGTACTTGGAGTTAGGTGAGTTGACGTAAACACACACAGATTTGGTAACACTAAAGGTTTATTAGAGTACCGATCACAACAAAGTAAAAGTAGGTTGGATGCTAACCCGCGGTGTTCGCGTAAGTATGTAATTTGTCAACTAACTTAAAATTATATTAAACATTGTTTTAAATACCAAAGAGAAAAGTAGGTTGCTGCGTTTGCAGCCTGAAGGAATGTACGTAAACCGTACAATTGGTGAATGAAAATACACTCTTCCATTTTTTCTATTTGTAATCCTACATAAATCTTAGGATCACACTGTTTAATTATAAAATTTTCTTTTAATTCACATATTACTTTATTTAGTGAATCTTTTGACCTAGACATTAGAAGCCCATCATCGACATAGAGCAGCAAGTAAACTTTATTATTGTTTACATTTCCAATGTAAACACATCTATCTGCATGACTATTGACAAAGCCAAATTTCTTTAGTATACTGTTGTCAAACTTTTGGTTCCAGCACCTTGGCGCTTGTTTCAAACCATAGAGTGAACGATTAAGTTTACATACCAGATTCGATTGGACCTCCAAACCTTCTGGTGGCTTCGTGTATATTTCTTCCTTTATATCTCCATATAAAAATGCAGTTTTGACATCAAACTGGAAAATCTCTAACTTATGTTGAACAGCTTCTGAAAGTAAAACTGATTGAATCATATCTCACTGTGGGAGAGTACACTTCAGTGTAGTCAATGCCTTGTTTTTGTCCACATCCTTTGGCACAGAGTCTTGATTTAAAGACTGGACCAGATAGATCATCTTTTATTTTGAAGACCCATTTACAGTCAATTAATCGCACCCCTTTTGGTTTACCAATTAATTAGACTCCAAGTTTTATTTTCTTCATGTGCTCTCAACTCATCTTCAATTGACTGTTTCCACTTCTTTGCATTCACATTGTTTGAAGATATTGCTGCAGTAAAGGTTTCTGGAACATCCTCTTGTTCTGATATTTCATTTACAGACATATACGTGTTAGCCTGCATGTTAGCCACTCTTAGTTTTGATCTAGTTGTTATATTTCGTGTAAGTTCTGTTGGATCAATTGTTTCGTCTGGTTCATAAAGGGATCCATCATCTGAGTGAAAAGAGTCATCACTGCTCTCAGATTTTATTTCACTATCTCCAGACACATTTTTCAATGTTGTATCAGTATTGGTAGAACTATCTTCATTGCTCTTGGTTTCTGTGACTGACTCTGATAATGGCATCATTGCATAGTCTCTCTTAACTGAACTTTCAATGAAAATCACATCTCTGCTAATCATTACTTTTCTTGTCTTTGGATCAAAAAGCCTATATCCTTTTGTTTGTTCGCTATAGCCAATAAAAATCATCTTATTTGTCTTTGAATCCCACTTTTTGGCTTTTTCTTTTGGAACATGTACCATGGCTTCGCAGCCAAAGATTTTCAAATTAGTAATGTCTGGCCTTTTTCCACTCCACTTCTCTTCTGGTGTCGAAAATTGCAACACTCGGGTTGGGCACCTATTTGTGATGTAAGCTGCAGTTGACACAGCTTCTGCCCAATACTGTTTCTGCATTTGGCATTCAGTAGCATGCATCTTGCTCGATCTAAGAGAGTTCTATTCATACGCTCTGCTAAGCCATTTTGTTGGGGAGTGTAGGGAGCGGAAGTTTGATGTGAAATCCCGGACTTCTTAAGAAAAGTTTGAAATTCATTACTTAAATATTCAGTTCCATTATCTGTACGCAGAGTCTTTATAGTCAAATCAAGTTGGTTTTCCACCAAAACTTTAAATTCTTTAAATCTCTCAAACACATCAGATTTCTTATTCAATATGTATACAGGGTGTCCCAGAACTCAACGTCAAGCCGAAACGGGGTCACAGGATTGATCATAACCATCACGAGAAAAATCTGAAAAAAAAAATCTATCTCATGCAGTTTGAAAATTATGGGCATTTTAAGAAAAACCTAGAAATTTGATCAAACTGTACCATTTTTCGGTTATTGTGGTTATGTAATAGGATTACATTTCCAAAGTTAAAATGAACAAAAATAAAAAAGAATAACCACAATAACCGAAAAATGGTACAGTTTGATCAAATTTCTAGGTTTTTCTTAAAATGCCCATAATTTTCAAACTGCATGAGATAGATTTTTTTTCAGATTTTTCTCGTGATGGTTATGATCAATCCTGTCACCCCGTTTCGGCTTGACGTTGAGTTCTGGGACACCCTGTATAAATACTTTCCTGGTGAAATCATCAATGAAGGTAACGAAATAGCAAGCTCCTCCGAGTGATGGCACCTCCATAGGTCCACAGACATCTGAGTGAATGAGCTCTAGCTTTGCTTGTGCTCGAGACCCTTCAGAAGGAAAAGGTATTCTTGCTTGCTTTCCTTGTAAACATGAAATACACAGTACCTTTTCTTTATTTTCTAACTTAATTCCTGCAGTTTCTGTTAGTTTATTCAAATCTTCAAAATTCAAATGGGCCATCCTCTGATGCCACAGATAACAATCATTGTCCTTTGATGCGGATATGTATGCCTATGAATACTGTGAGTATTTAGCCTGTACATATTATTTATCATCTTTGCAGCGGCAACTTGTTCATTGTTTCTGTTTAATATTTTGCAGCCTTTCTGATCAAACTGCACTTGACATCCATTTTTAATTATTTGACTAACAGAAAGAAGATTGGTGGCCAGCCCAGGAACATAGAGAACATTCTGCACTTGAATTGTATTCATCTTGCCATTGCTATTGACAACCTTTAAATTTATCTTTCCGCAAGCTTCTACAAAAAGTTTCTTATCATCTGCCACCTTTATAGTACTAATCGGAGGTGAGCTTTTATCATAGAGCCAGTCACTGACCACCCGTTATCATTGCTTGTAGTTGCAGAAAATACAGCAACGTAATTGGTACCTTTTTTTTTTTTTTTTTTTTTGGATGGGAAAATCTAATGACTCCTCCCGCTCTGGGTGGAGCGGAAGGGAGTGTCAGACTCTTACTGACTAAAACCCACCCGTGTTCCTTCCTTAGCCCTTTATGTTCCGGGGCAGCGATAACCCTTTCGGACGATCCCGCTACCCCGGCAGGCTTCGGCCCTGGCGGGCCCCTTCCTTTATGCTGACATCTCTTTGAGGCGCGCGTGGAACACATACGCGCCGTCCGGCACGGGCCTGGTCCTGATCGGACGGAGAGCTACCCATTACTCTCCGTCCGCAGGCCCGCGCCTACGGTGGCCGGGAGTCGTCACGCGGCTCCCGACACCCGTAGCGTCTCCCGCGGCGGCTGAGGCGTGCGGCTCTCTCCCTGAGCCGTCCCGCCACCTCCTTCGCTAGCATGACTGCTTCGCGGAAGGAGGTGACCGCCTCCCACTCCCTCTCGCCCCGGACCATGGCTTGAACCAGGGCCGGACGCGAGAGGTCGCCGCCGTTGCCGATCGCCTCTACGAGGACACGGCGGTGCTCCGCCCAAGCGGGGCAGACCTCCACCGTATGCTCCACCGTGTCCTCTGGGCGATCCTCGCAGTGGTGACACCCGGGCGTCTCCTCCCGCCTGATGATGTGCAGGAACCTCCCGAAACATCCGTGTCCGGTGAGGACCTGCGTCAGGCGGTAGGTGAGAACGCCGTGACGCCTCTCAAGCCACTCCTCAAAGAGGGGTCTTATCGCCACGATCGTGGCGTGCCCTGCGCTGGGTTGCGAAAGCCGCTCTTTCCATGCCACCATGAGATCGCGCCGGAGGTCTGTCCGCTCTGCCGCAATTTGCCGCGGAAGCGGAGTTTCCCCCCGGCGTAGTGCCTCCGCGCGCCACTCATACAGGCGCGCGAGGACCATCGCCTCCAGATCCCATGGCGGCATTCCGGCAAGGAGGCTTGCCGCCTCGCCCGAGATCGTGCGGTAGCCCCGGATCAGCCTTACGGCTACCACCTTTTGGGGCGCGTTCAGATAGTGGGCGGCTCGCAGCCGCAGTGAACGCGCCCACACCGGGGCCCCATATAGGGCCATGGACCGCACGACCCCCGCGTAAAGCCTCCGGCAGGAGGCGTTTGGCCCCCTCAGGTTGGGCAACGTAATTGGTACCTTGATCTGACTTTTGTTTCTTATTTCGACAATATTTACTTACATGTCCATATTTATTGCAGGCGAAGCACCTAGGACCTTTCGACTTATTGATTTTGTCTGAAGCTTGTTTGGCAGACTGCAACTGATTTCCTGTGTTTTTATTAACGTATAAAGCATTAGAATCAGAGTTTCTCACATCTTGAAGGAGTTTAGTTTTCACAGAATCAGCTGATATTGCCACACCGGAGCTTTCGAGGGCCATAATCATCGGCTGATCGGGTAAACCAGCTAGTAGCAAAGTACCCAGCCATTCGTCGTTTACATTAAAATCAATATTTCTCAGTTTATGTGCGGTTGACATAATTTTATTAACATAGTCTTCGATGCTTTGACATGTAGTTTTGTGGTTATCAGATCTCTTAATAAGCCAACTTTGCGAGTCAATCCTTTGTCATCGAAAGCTTTGCATAGGTTAGTCCACACTTCTTTTGCAGTTTTGTCCTCTTGAATGTGTACATAGTTGATAGGATGCACTAATAAAATAATTTTGGACTTAGCTTTCGTATCTCGTTTGACATCGACTTCTTTTTCTGCTGTGACACAATGCCATAAATCCTCGTGTTCAAGATATGTTTGGACAGCAAATCTCCACGTTGGATAATTTTCTCTTAGAAATAGACAAGTGCCTTTCCTAGTGCCTTTTTTTAAATAAAAAACATGCTTATGGAATCTGTAGCCCTCGCATAATAATACTGTACCACGCCCACTTTTAATAAATTTCATCTCTTCATTCGCACTCATTTTCCGTTCGCACTCATTTTCCGTAAATAATTATAAACGCAGGGGTCCGTGGCTAAATAATACAAGCGCACGGGTCGATCTAAGGTTAAGTTACGCTTGCCGAGGTCGGTCCGTGGATGGGTAGTCATCCGTTATATACCAAGAACCTTCCGTGCCTTGGAAAGCACGTTAAGCCGTTGGTCCCGGCTGTCATTCGTGGATCTTTGACAGTCGTTACGGGTAGTCAGAAGCCCGAAAGTCTGACAACCAGTCTTACCAAGGGGTATCGTATTACCCAGTAACTTGGTTGTGGAGGTCAGATAGGCAGTCGCTCCATGTAAAATACTGGTATTCAGCTGCATCCGGTTAGACTGGAAGCCGACCCCAACATAGTTGGGAAAAGGCTAGGCAGGTGAATTATAAACGCACAATGTCAATATGACAGATATATTAATTTATTAGTCATATTTTCTCATATCAAGACTCATCATGTAAGGTTGAATAAGATCTATCATGGGTCTGGCTCATGGGTCTTTTGAAAAAAAAAAAAAACTCAGTAGATCCACATCTTGAAATCAGAATCCAATGAGAAAACAATCGTCGGTAGATCCACATCTTGAAATCAGGATACAATGAGAAAACAATCGTCACCACTTTACCGTGTTTGTATGTCAGAAGGTTGAAGAAAATACTAGTTGATGTATGAATGTGAAAGATATCTTACCTGGTACGATGGATTGATGGGAACTTACTGAATCCACAGTGGGAGATGCGGTAGAAGCGGGCGTTCTCCTGAGACAGGGACGTGACATTTCCAGTGTCTTTGACTCTAGCTTCTCAGAAAAGTCTGCCATCCCCCTTGTTAAGCTGTTGATCTGCCGAGTGAGATCCTCTTGGAATGTTTTGTCCATGTCAGATTGTTTTTTCTGGGAGCTGGTGTGTAATTTGAACTGATCAACTAAGATACCAAGTGTACCAACTGTGGAGTTCAAGGCCTTTGCGTGCTGGAGTTGATAAACCGCATTCATCCCTGATATAGTGTGATACAACGCATTGTAGCCTTGAAGACAGGCCAACTCCACCCTCTTCTTTATTATCCCCCAATCCAGGGAAGCCATGCGGGTGAAAAGTTTAAATTCGGTTATCAATAGTGTTTTATCATTAATGTTGATATGACTTGCGTCTTTCAGTGCATTAAGTAGAGACTCAGACATAGGATCATCCTCCTCTCTTATAACTCCTGCAAGAGTATGGAAGGCGGTCATATCATGGCAATTTAACGGATTACACGGTGATATCTCAGGATCCATGGAGGGATCATATCCTTGATTGTAATTGTCCATTGGCCTGGCGGGGAAGATGAGAGGATTGGTGTTGCGGTGTATGGTTGTGATCATTTGGTTTAGCACATCCTTGGCAGATTGTCCCTGTAAGGCTGGGAGAACTGACTGTCCTGTTAATATTGGGGAAATGTCATCTATCTCAGGCATATCTTCCACATCCGAGGTTTCCTCCTCAGATTGTGATGGACTTCTAGTTAGGCTCATATTCTTGGCGATTATTGTTATCCCAAATACAAACAGAATCACCCCGACTGAAAATGGGATGGAGTCAACGATTGGATGGTGATGACCCTCTATAGGAGAGGGGCTATGTCTAAAGAGTCTGGTGGTGATAATAATATGAAGGCCTTTAAGTAATAATGTAAAAAACTCACTCATCTGTTTCCAAAAAAAGTTTCTAATGTAAAGATGGTATTGTTTTTTGGTGGTAAGGTATTGGTAATGTTTCTTGGAGGTACGGTATTGGCATAATCTGCTATGACGTATGCGGGCTTCAGTCGATCGATCGAAATGTTAGCTTGACGGTCTGATTCACGTACCTGTAAGTCCACATCCAACAGCCCTCTTGTTGGAGGTAATGGTGTTTCGGATAGTATCTCTGGATCCCCACTCAATATAGGACATCTGAAACTGATTAATGACTCCCAATAAACAATGCCTTCTCTATGATGCTCCTTAGTGATAGGTAATATCTTTGTTATTACTACTTTGGTCCAAGGTGGAAGAACTTTAAGATCCTCAACAGTGATATACGGATCTTTGTCCTCCACAATCATCTCAATTCCTCGGCTACGTTCGTCTTGGAGACTGTCTTGGAACAAATGAAGTGGAAATGTGGTTCCTATTATTATAATGCCCAGTATCATGGATGTTAAGCCTAAACACAAGCATAGGAGGGATTGTGGCTTCATCCTGGCAAGGGATAATTCTCGAAGCTGATGAACCAGAGTCGTGGTCGATCGCGCCAGAAAGGTGGAATGCGCATGTTGAGAGCTATGCCGGCAGCTTCCGCCTTCGGGACTGGTTGCAATGCTGAGCTGGATTTTTCTTCGGTTGAGCAGGGATTCGACATCTTGAATTTTGATTCGGCGATATTGGCTGAGCTTTGGTGATCTTAATTTCTTCACTGTGTTTTAGGCACGGGGTCACCACTTTACCGTCCGCACCGCAGGCAGATACGCAGTACCTTATCAGCGAAATAAGGAAGTTATCGCTAGATATAGCCGAGTTAAGAACAAGACAATCCCACAACAACAACTATCGCCGCAGTCGTTACTCATCTCGTAACCGCAGCACATCACGACCACGCAGTCGAGAAGCTTCCCCATCTCCATTCTGTTATTATCACCGCCGTTTCAAAAACCAAGCTAGACGTTGTACATCGCCTTGCTCATTCAAGAAGCAAAACCCGGAAAACTAGACAGAACGTTGGCAATGGCGGACCACCGGCGTTCAAGAAAAGTCCCACCGCCTATACATCACCGACAAAACCTCGAAACTATCCTTCTTAGTTGACACTGGAGCAAACATATCCGTGCTACCGAGGAAAAAGGGACAAATACCAATAGCATTACCATTCCAGCTATACGCAGCGAACAACACAACTATAGCTACGTATGGCGAGAAAACATTAACACTCGATCTAAATTTACGCCGTCCGTACTTGTGGAAATTCATCGTAGCTGACGTCACAAAACCCATACTTGGAGCCGACTTTCTCAAGCATCACCAACTCATCGTCGACTTGAAAAACCGAAGATTAATCGATGGTGTTACGAGCTTAAAGGTAAACGCCCCGGTACGAGTATCGAACGTACCCACCGTTCGCAGCATAGATATGTCGCAGGCATACCACGACATATTAGCCCAGTATCCCGGCATAACCAGATTGACATCGATGCAATTAAACTCCAATATCCACGTGCAACATTTTATCGAAACAACAGGACCACCGGTACACAGCCGAGCCCGACCGATACCACCACATCGCTTCGAAACAGTGAAGAAAGAATTCGAAAATATGATCGAACAAGGATTATGCAGACCTAGCAAAAGCCCATGGTCATCACCCCTACACATCGTCCCTAAGAAGAATGGCGATATTAGGGTTTGTGGTGACTATCGCCGACTCAATTCCATTACCATACCAGATCGCTACCCCGTCCCACGCATCAAGGACTTCACTCATCAATTATCCGGAAAAACTATCTTCTCAACGATAGATCTCAACCGAGCATACCAACAACTGAGCGTAAGAGAAGAAGACATCCAGAAGACAGCCATAATAACCCCGATGGGATTATTTGAATTCCCACGTATGTGCCCTGGTTTGAAGAACGCGGGACAAACGTTCCAACGTTATATTCATGAAGTACTACGAGGATTAGATTTTGTCTTCCCATTCATCGACGATGTGTTATTGGCATCAGAAAACGAAGACCAACACAAAGAACACCTCCAAATCGTACTGAAGCGATTAGAAGAAAATGGCATCACTATTAACCCCGCCAAATGCAACCTAGGAAAATCAGCAGTCCAGTTCCTAGGTTACACGGTAGCAAAGGAAGGCATCAAACCACCGCAACATAAAATCCAAGCAATCACCGATTACCCTCAGCCGACTACAATCGAAGAATTAAGAAGATTTCTCGGAATGATCAACTTCTATCGCGATCATATCCCCAACGCCGCAGTACTACAGGCACCACTTAATTCATACCTACACAATGTAAAGAAGCGAGACAAAACTCAGATCACGTGGACCGACGAAGCAACTCAAGCGTTCCAGCAATGTAAAGCTAGCATCATACAAGCAGCTTTACTCGCTCAACCATCACATCAAGCTACACTTGCTTTGTTCTGCGACGCATCCGACAACTCAGCTGGCGCCGTCCTACAACAATACTTAAATGAAACATGGCAACCTCTTGGATATTATTCCAAGAAATTTAATGACGCGCAAAAGAAGTATTCCACCTACGACCGAGAGCTACTCGCAATCTACATGGCAGTCAAACATTTTCGCAAAACATTCGAAGGACGCCACCTCATTATATTTACGGATCACAAGCCGCTAACATTCGTAATGACCAAAACACAATCGAACACAGAAACACCGAGACGAACGAGACAACTTTTGTTTATCAGCGAATTTACCACAGACATACTTCACGTGAGCGGTAAACAAAACATCGTCGCCGACACACTCAGCCGCATAGAAACAATCTCATGCCCATCCGCGATAAACTTCACCGACATAGCCAGAGCGCAAGAAAAGCTCTATAGGTTTATTTTATATAGGTTTATTTTCCCATCTGACAGTCTCTCAGTCTTTGATAATTCTGACAAATCAGTTATGCTGTGTTTAATTGTTTTCTTATCAAGATATGTGTTATCTCCAGTCTCCTTGTATAATAGTTCAAAAGACGGTGAAGGTTTAGTGAGCAAGTCTCTATCCATAACCATATCTGAATCTTCAAATATATCTCTAATCTTTCCCCCATCTTTCCCAGTGTATGGTGTCTTTAATAGATTTACAGGAGGAACTTTATACCAGGTGGCACTCAATTTCTCTTCATTGGCAGTGGCAAATCCATATGCCGTTAACCGGAGAAAGCCAAGGACTTTCGCATTTTTCAATAACGGGCCCCATTCTAACATTTTATCGACTTTAATGAGAGCTTTTTGTTTTTCAGGAGAAAGACGATAACATCGTTGTTTAATTGGAGGAGTATCACCTGTATCAATATGGTGACTGATGAGTGCTTTAAATCGTTTAATCATATCATTAGCGATAGTTTTTTGCTCTAAAGATAGATTATTATAAGGAAGTACTTGTTTAGTTTCAGTAACCCCTGAACATTTAGAATTTGCTTTAAAAGCCGAAGAAAGTATGTGTGGAACAAGGTTAACCTTTTTCCAAAAGTCGACTCGTAAAATAATTGAAGGAGATATGTTAAGGAATACGAAGGCTTGAATTAGATGAGTTTGATTATTGTATCTAATCGGAATATCAATTGAGCCAAGGGATTTACTCTTATGATTACGGGCAGTAGTAATAGTCATTGGAAAAGACTTGGATAGCGTGAAGCCTAATTTTAAAATTTCTAGGTGAGAGTTATTACCAAGTATTGTAATAGAACTGCCACTATCTAGTAAGCCGGAAAATATTTTGTCATTGTAAGAAATATCAATAAAAGGACGATTAAAATCTTTTTCAGTATGTATAGTGAAGTGATTTTGTAACAATGAAAGAATTTTTTTATAGTTTGTAACCAATCATGCCAGTCTGATTGATTAAAGTTTTTGTTATCCAAGTCGTTGTTTAGTTTTTTGAGTTTTTAGTTTTATTACAGTTAGGGCAATCAGTAGATTTGACATTTTTTAAACCACATCTAAAACAAATAATTAATGTACGAGGTTGACAGCAATTAGTTAGACGTTAGTGTATGACCATTAGTGCGGCAGCGTACACAAAAGGCATTATAATTAACTTTAATTGTATTAACTTGGGGTTTATTGTTAGAATGGTTAAAATTTGTCCTAGGATAAAGCGTAAGAAGTTGAGGGTTTTGAAGTTGAGTTAGTAGATTTATTGTTAAATTCAACAGTTAGAGGGTTTTTAGTAGTTTGAGGTTCATTGAAAAGTTTCTCTTTTCCAAAAATTCTTCATATTATTGACAACATGAAATAAGCGCATGAATAGAGTCAATATTATTATTCGCGATGTAGGGTGAATAGCACGGTCGAATATTACGAATAATAATTTGGAGTTTTTTAGTTTCCGTTAGTTTTTTCTGAAAGTCGGGAAAACATGCCAGTTAAAATGGAAACAAAAATAACAATAGATTCATCTTTGCCTTGAGTTCGGCTATTAATGGCTTCTAATAATTTATGGTCATAGTCGAAACCGCCAGTCTGTTATTAAAGCTTCGCATAATTCGCTCCGTGATAATAAAGAGTCACGTTTAAAACGAAACCAATGTAAAGCGTTATCAGTCAATAATTCAAACGCATGATCAAGTAGTTTGTCCCGAGAAATATTTCTAGAAATACTGAATTTTCTGAGTAAAGGAATGCGGACAAGAGTTTCCGACGTATTTTATTCGTTTTAAGTCGTTAAGGGAATTATTAGAAACAGAATTTAGAGGTTGACATTGGATGTCGGGAAGCATAGTATGAAACATTGTGTCATTGGGGCTATTAGGCGTCGAAGAAGGGCGGTTAATTTCTATAGGTTGAGGATTAATATTGGGAACAGTTAAAGGATTAAATTTTGATTCTAAGTTAAGAAATCTTTCCTTAGTTTGAGAGAAACGATTTACCTCTGATGATTCTGAATCAATATCAATCCTCTCAAGTCGAAAATATAGGTGGTTACTAATGGTTTTAATTTTCTTATTTAGCCTTTGATTACCCTGTTCTAAAGATAGTATTTTTGATTCGATATAATTTAGAGTAGCGGAAAGTTCATCCAAATCAGTTTTAACTTCTAATATTGAATCTAAAATATCTTCAGATGGTTTACTTGGCGCGAGTTGAAGAATTTGTTTTTTAAGTTGTATTATTGTATCTTTTGGTTCTTCTAGTCTTGTTTTTATCTCATATTCTAGCTCAGCTTTATTTAAAAGTTCAAAGAAAATAATTCTATCCATGATAAAAGCTTAATAGAGGACTCAAAAGGAGCGGATTTTGTAGAGAGCACGAGGACAGTTTAAGAGGACTCAAAGAGTTGTTTAAGAGTCCCTATCAATTTCTGCGCGCTACTAGATTAGGTAATTATAGGAGCGCAATGTGTCTGTGTGCGTTCGAACTATAGCTGATAATCGTAGTGTGCGTTGAAGCGTACGATGAAGCGGGAACAAATAATCTTGGTCCGGAACCGCTATTATTAGTACTCCATAGTTTTTACTAAGATTCCGTAATACTGGATGGATTTTATTGTGATTATGACATGTTATGTTTAGGTCCCCTAAATACAATAAATATCGTTGAAATAAAAACATCTTAACCTAGTATTCACTATAGCAAAAGCAAATTACAAAGTGTGACCAGCGTATACAAGGTACGTCTGAAACGAATTACACGTGTTATTGTTTACCTAATACAGAACGAAGGGGTCTGTAGTAGGTATTTCCCTCGCTATAAGACCGCATACCATGAGAGTATAGTATAGCGAGCCATTTTGTCTTATTTATTTTATTTATTTATTAGGCTTTTCAACAATGAGTACACTGTTACTTTATAATTTGTCTTGTTTGTGTGTTTGTATTTGTGTTTTTGCTCATTGATGATGTTCCAAGTAATATTTGATTTTTGGTAGATTTCTGCCATGTAATTCTCTACAAATACAATTAAAATATTTTTAGACTATATAAATAATAGTAAATTATTACAATTTTCTTAATTAAGGTGATTGCAACAATTATTATTTACCTAAGAACTGCACGTGCCTTTCGTGTTTTTTCAACTTTATTCTTTTTACCTTTGATTTTTCCATGATAATAAAGTTCACTTTTTCGAGCCATTTTCTAAAAATATATTCACCATATTACTAATAGTACAATACAAAACATTAATAAGTCACACTATTAAAATAAAAATACTTAGTCTCAAAACTGGTCAGGCGTAGTACAAAATCATGCGCGATTCGCTAGTTACGTCGGGAGCGGCGAACGTCACAGGCGACACAGGTCCGTCGTCGAGAAGCCCTCGGGCGCGACTGAATGCATCGAGCGAGCGCATCGGTTTATAAGGCATTATTTAAATATTTTACTACAATTAAATAAGTAGTCTAAATTAAAATATAAAAATTGAGTTTGGTAGATAAACACTTCAAATTTTAAAATATTTAACACTTATTGTTATTTTCAATCAATTCTTACACATAGACGACGGTTTTGCACATGATTTTATTGGAGTTTTTCAGCGTATTCAACATTTTTTTACAAGTACTAATTCATTAAACTTTTAAAAAATAAATTGTAGACTTACTAATATACTATGTTCCCAATATTTGGGATTTTTTTCAGATTGTTATTTGCTACCAGTAAGCTAAAAAAGCAATTGAAAAACATGGTGTTTCGTGTTTACGTAAAAACGTGTGTTAGATTTTTATTTTTCTTAATTTATATTAAGTAGTTATCAAAATTTTAATTTGTAGACTTACTAGATAAATAGATGATAAATAACTGTGCATTTAAAAAAAAGTAGATAACTTAAGGATATTGAGAAAATTGCGCTGAAAAAAATGGAATTTTCTGTTTTTAGACAGCGAAATTGATAGGGACTCTTAAGAGAGAGTAGAGAAATTAAAATTATACTAAGGAACTTTAAGTGTTGAATTTTGGAACTAATTTAGTAGTACTTCATTTTGCCATGCAAAAAGATCCACAACAAAACGACGAAAAAGTTGGGCCTGTTGCCTAACAACCAATGTCGTTGATTAAATAAGACAGAAAAATCTTTTTATAGCCCACGATAAATCAATTTTAGTGTGATTCCCAGATGATGTATAAATATAATTAAACTGTTTTGCAAAAAAAACGGGCACTTTAGATTTTTTTTCTCTACTTCAATGAAGAAGAACAATAAAGAGGTTTTATTAATTTGACGATGTATTGGCATGTTATTTGAAGCATCCTGGCATGATTCTTTACGTTCCAAATTTGAATTTTTAAATTAACAAAAGAAAAATAATGATTATTGTGGATTACAGTAAAATTGCTTTACTAATGGCGCGAATTGCTGAAACAATTTTTTCACTGATTACTAAAATTTTAAAACGTTTTGGATATTTTCTGCAAATTAAACAATTTAATCTTTCTCATTACATTAAATACCACTTTTTGATATGAGTGATAAAGCGATAAGGGCCGGTAAAATTATAGCCCTACTTGAAGAAGGTTGTTCGCAAACTTATGTGTCTCAGCGGCTAAATGTGAGTCGTTCAACTGTCCAGAGGACTTGGCAACGGTATCAAGAGACCGGTTCGGTCAAAAGAAGACCCGGTTCGGGAAGAAAACGATGCACAGAACCAAGAGATGACCGGTTTTTGGTGAGTCAGGCGTTGCGGAATCGTAAGGCGTCAAGTGTGGACCTGAAGAAGCGCCTTGAAGAAGTAAGAGGAGTAGATGTTAGCTTGTGGACGGTCAGGAGGAGGCTTTTGGCTGCCAATATCAGGAGTTACCGCCCGGCTCGGGGCCCTAAATTACTCCGTGAGCACCGTGTTGCTCGACTTCAGTTTGCTCGAAACTGTGCTTCATGGACTCTGGAGGACTGGAATAAAGTATTGTTTTCTGATGAAGCTAGAATCTCTTTGTGTGGAGAGGACCGACGCCGGCGAGTGCTGCGGAGACCACGGGAACGCTATGCGGAAGTGTGTTTCGAAGAAATCACTCCTTATGGCGCAGGCTCCGTTATGTTTTGGGCAGCAATTAATTCGACGGAGCTTACGGAGTTAATTTTCATAGAAAATGGAACATTAAATGCATACCGGTACATAATGGAAGTCCTAATTCCATATGCACAACCCGCATTGACTGCACTTGGGGAAGGTTCCATTTTTATGGACGACAATGCTCGCCCGCACCGTTCTGGCGACGTGGAAGCGTACATGCAAGAAGTTGGGATCCGTCGTTTAGATTGGCCAGCTCGAAGTCCTGACCTCAATCCAATTGAGCATGTCTGGGATGTTCTAAAGAGACGAGTTAGATCAGTGCAACCTGCTCCACAAAACATCAGGGAGCTAAAAAGAGTAATTGCAGAAGAGTGGGAACGTATTCCTCAAAACGTTATTAAAAACATCGTGGAAAGCATGCCAGAAGGATTCAAGCTGTGATTTTGGCAAGAGGGAGGTCACACTCGTTATTAGGTTTTTACATTTGTAACTTTATTTAATTAAAAAAAGTAAAAAAATGGTCACACTCGTTATTAGGTTTTTACATTTGTAACTTTATTTAATTAAAAAAAGTAAAAAAATATTCTTGTCTTTATTGCCGACCACTTCTTATTGTTTGGCCGTTTACATCGGTTTTAAAGAATTCATCGAAAATAAAAAAAAAAATGCCAGAATTCACTTCACGCGTATTAATTTACACGATTATAAGTATACAGACTATGTCAAACAATTAAATTTCATTTAATTAACTCAAATCGACCTTAGAACGTATATTTCCTTAGGTGCCCGTTTTTTTTGCAAAAGAGTGTATATAGAAATATTTGTAATAGGAGTAATGTAGATGAATAGGTTTGTAAAATCGTCCACAGGATACTCTCCTGTTTCTGTCGTGAAGTGTCTCAACAACCAAACTTGGGAGTGTCCACGAATGGATTAACACATCAAGCGGCCGTTGAGTACGAATACCCGAGGGTAAACGCTGTGGTGTGCAAGTCTGTGGGATGTAGTGTAGTAATGTTTTTGTTAAGAGTTAAGTAGATACAGGGTGGGCCAAAAGGTTTTGCAAATAGCAAAACTGAATATCTCGAAAACCGTTTGACAGAAGGGCGCGCGGTTGGCGGGAAAATATGCGTTTGGCGGGAAAATATGCGTCACTTAATGCAATTTTACTCACGATGGAGCGGTTCACGGAACAACAGCGTGCTTTTCATTTTTTTTTTTTTACAAGAACAATGATTCCTTCGTTACTGTACGACGCCTGTTTAGAATTGAACATGGATTACGCCGTGTATGTGAGTGTCCAAATGTTAATTTAATCAAAGCTTGGATCGAGAAGTTCGGGCAAACTGGTTTCACAACGAATATTAAACAAACAGGGCGACCACGTTCAAGAAGAAGCAATGAAAACATTCAGCTGGTTGAAATTTCCGTAAGGAACGATCCAGAATCATCTACGCGTTAGTGTTCGGCGGTTCTGACAATACTTAGAACTAGTCTGTGGCAAATTTTGCACCTGGACCTTAAACTGCACCCATACAGGCTTCAATTTGTGCAGGAGATGAAACCAAACGATTACAAACATGCCATACGTCAAACGTGACTATACCGGTAGTCAAAGAAATGTTTCCGAACAAATTGATTTCTCCCAGAGGTGATATCCCATGGTCTCCGAGGAACCCAGACCTTACACTTTGTGATTTTTTCTTGTGGGGATACCTGAAAAGTCGAGTCTACCATAATAAACAGACGACAATATCAAAATTAACACAAAACATCCATGAGGGGATAGTCGCGATTCCCCGTAGTATGTGTCAGCGAGTTTTCCAAAATTTGCGTAGCCGATTGCAGGAGTGCCAATGACGAGACGGAGCACATGTCGACGATGTTATTTTTAAGAAATAAATTGCATTAGATGTTTGTTACGTTGAATAAATTATCAACAAAGTAACATTTGTACTTTTATTTTTATTCATGTTTCAAAAGTGCAAAACTTTTTGGCCCAGCCTGTATATGAATATGAGCGACTACAGGATATTGTCCAATAGCCGTCGTAGAGTATCCAATCTCCAACCTTGGTGGTGCCCACAAGTGGGTTAACACTCTCAAGAGGCCGAAAGGGTGCCAATTATCTTTAGATAACGGAATGTGTGTGTAATGTATAGAGTAACCTTATGTTGTTTATGGTCTGTCATTTTGGCAGCCTGTCACTGCGTTGTGTCCATGATGGCTGTTCCCAATAAAACCGCATAACTAGCTACACGTTGTTTTACTCATACATTTCAGTGGCGACGAGGATAAAAATTAGTAGCGTGCTAAAAAAAAATTTAAATCCAAAATGTCAATTGGGAAACTAACGGAGTTTAATGTAAGATCCGGAAATTGGACAATGTACGTGGAACGCATGGAAATGTTCTTCAAGGTACAACAATGTTAAGGAGGAATTTTGGTTGATTGCGGCGATGGGTGATGAAGCTTATGAACTTATAAGCAACTTAACAAGTCCGGACAAACCGGGGGCGAAAACATACGTGGAGGTGGTGAAGTCTATGACGGATCACCTTCAACCTAAGCCGTCGTTTATGGCAGAGAGGTATCGTTTCCGAAGAAGAAGACAGAATGCGGGTGAATCCATTTTACAATATATATCAGAACTAAAGAAAATGTCCAAGTTTTGTGAATTTACGTCCGTTTTAGAAGAGAATTTACGTGATCAGTTAGTTTGCGGGTTGCGAAGCGAGTCAATCAGACAACGTTTGTTCACTGAAGAAAATCTGCAATATACAAATGCCGTAAAAATTTCATGCGCTATGGAAGCGGCGGAGAGGGATGCAGCGGCAGTGGAACAGTCAGTCGACTCGGGCGGTAGCGGTGATACCACGGCCGGAGCGCTGCATGCGGTGGCAACGTCGGGGAGCCGAGGCCGCCGAGGGCGTGGTGGACCACGCGGACTACCGACGGTACGCGCTCGGAACGACGATGTCCTTCCGTCACATGATTCGAAAAGCAATTGTTCAGCTTGCGGAGCTTCGGATCACCAGAGGGAAGGATGTAGATATAGTCGGTTTGTCTGCGGTAGGTGTAGACAGAAGGGACATTTACGTCGGGTTTGTCCAGCGCGTCTTTGTGGAAGACAGCCGCAGGAGCGATGGGGCACAAGCAACATGGTGGCGCATGTGCAAGCAGTTGGCGGGGCAGCCAACCAGTCAAGCCTTTGGGACCAGTCTGGAGAGGATGAGCCTCCTCTATCTGACGATGAAGACTGGGAAGTAGAAGAATTGCATCAACTTAGTTTGAATAGCTACAAACCGGTGAGCTTAACTGTTTTTGTGGATCAAACCCAATTGCCTATGGAGGTTGATACGGGGTCTTTGATATCATGTATTAGTTGGGAAACGTATGATCAACTGTTTAGCCATAGACCATTAGATAATTCTAATTTAGTACTTAGATTCTATGATGGTACATCACAAAACCTATAGGAGTGATTAGGCCAATAGTTAAGTATGGAAATAAGTCCAAACAAATGGAATTGTTTGTAATAAAAGGTGGCACCACCTCATTATTGGGTCGACAATGGCTTGCAGAACTAGACATTAAAATACCTTTGTACCAAAATATGGTCACAATGAACACTGACAAAATAAGTAGCAATGTTTCAGTAATGACCAGTTAACTTTATTACTTAAGAGATATAAGGATTTGTTTACGGAGGGACTGGGCCGGTTCACGGGAAGCAAGGTTAAGTTACGACTACGCGAGGGAGCAACGCCGGTGTTCTGCCGCGCACGGCCTGTGCCGTACGCACTCCGCGAGCGCGTCGAGGCTGAGTTGAGCGGCATGCTGCGCGCCGGTGTCATCGAGCCTGTGGAGTGCGCAGACTGGGCTACTCCACTTGTACCGGTGCGTAAGGCTGATGGTGGGCTCCGTATCTGTGCTGATTACAAAATAACGTTAAATCCAGTACTATTGGTGGACAAATATCCCATACCTCGTATAAACGACTTGTTGGTTAAATTAAATGGTTCTAAGATATTTACCAAAATAGATTTAACACAAGCTTATAATCAAATTGAATTGGATGCCCCTGATAATTGTACGGTTATTAATACTCACAAGGGCCTTTTTAAATATAAAAGATTAGTATTTGGTTTATCGTCAAGCCCTGGTATATTCCAACGAATTATGGCGAATCTTCTTAACGATATTCCAAACACAGAAGTATTTCTGGACGATATTATTGTTGGATCACCCAATATTAGTGAGCATTTAGTTATTTTAGAGAGAGTTTTAGAGCGTTTACATCATAACGGAATGAAACTAAATCAAAAGAAGTGCTTGTTCTTGACTAATGAGGTTAAATATTTAGGGTTTGTTATCTCTGCCAAAGGAATTAAGGTGGACCCTGAAAAGGTGGAAGGTATATTAAATATTCCTCGCCCAGTCAATATTAGCGACTTGAGGGCCTTTTTAGGAACAATTATGTTCTATGCAAAATTTGTTAAAAACTTGAGCAGTATACTGGCACCTTTGTATAGCTTATTGAAAAAGGGATTACTTGGACATGGGACAATGAGTGTGAGTCAGCTTTTAAAAGAGTTAAAAATATTTTGATTAGTGCCGACGTCCTTGCTCATTACGAACCAGAAAAACCTTTGTTTTTAACTTGTGATGCAAGCGCGAGAGGCATAGGAGGCGTACTAAGCCAGCTGTATGAGCAGAATGAAAGCGGCGCTGACGGAGCGCAGGAGCGACCTGTCTTGTATGTGTCACGTGCGCTTAACGCGGCTGAGAAGCATTATTCACAAATCGAGCGGGCTTTGGCTATTGTATTCTGTTTTGAAAAATTACACCAGTATTTATATGGGCGACGTTTTACACTACGCACGGACCACAAGCCATTAGTCACTATTTTTGGGCCAAAGCAGTGTATACCATCAATGGCTGCGAGCCGGTTGCAAAGGTGGGCTATTAAATTGTCAGCCTATACTTATGATATTGAGTATGTTACTTCAAAGCAGAATGTGGCTGATGGGTTGTCGCGGTTGCCAGCTCTTTCTGGCATTAAACAACCTATTAAATTTTCGGAACAATCTTATTTACATTTTGCTCAAAATGCCATGTTATTGGATTATAATGAGATTAAAAGACAGACGAATCGAGACCAGTTGCTAGGCCGAGTTTTAACATATCTTCGCGACGAATGGCCGTCTGATAACGAAATTAAATCGCTCCAACCTTATTTTAACCGTAAAAAAGAGCTATACGAGGAGTTAGGTTGTGTGATGTGGGGCCATAGGGTGGTCGTACCGGGGGAGTGTAGGAATAAGGTTTTAATGGTTTTACATGAGGCTCATATGGGCATAGTTAAAACTAAAGCTTTTGCTAGGAGCTATGTTTGGTGGCCGGGTATGGACGAAGAAATTGAAAAGACGTGCCGTGGTTGTCGTGTCTGTGCTGCAGAAAGTGAGGCGCCGGTTGGTCATATGCCCTGCCCATGGAAGTGGCCAGATAGACCGTGGGCCCGTGTACATATTGATTTCTTAGGCCCTATCACGGGGCGGCTATTTTTAGTAATTGTGGATGCCAGGACCAAGTGGTTAGAAGTTAGTTAAGTGCCTAGTACAGCGGCTGGTCCCACGATCAGTGTGTTAAGTGAGGTGTTTGCACGGTTTGGGTTGCCGACACAAATAGTCTCAGATAACGGGCCGCCGTTTACAAGTCATGAGTTTTCACAATTTCTCAATACAAACGGGATCGAACATATATATTCAGCGCCATATCACCCCGCTTCGAACGGGGCAGCAGAAAACGCAGTACATACAGTCAAAAGAGCAATTAAAAAGGCAATTAGAGAGAACTTAAACATACATTTATTTTTAAATAATTTTCTGCTATACTATAGGAACACAGAACACTGTACTACAGGTGAAACACCAGCGTCGCTCATGTTTGGCCGTAGGTTGCGTACAAAATTCGACGCCCTAAGACCAAGTAGGGACTGTAAAGTTAGGGATGCTCAGGAGCGTCAACAAAAATACGGTGCAAGTGGGTCGCGTCAAATGCGCCCGGGGGATGAGGTCTGGCTGCGTCAATATCGTGGACAGGATAAATGGGTACCTGGAAAGGTTACAGAAAAGATGGGAACCACTGATTATAAGGTAGTAGATGCTTTAGGTAGAGAATCCCACAGACACGTAGATCAGCTGAAACAACGGATACGGAGTTCATTAATCTGTCCTTCTTCCTCTAGCCCGGTTAGTGAAAGGTCCAACCCGGTTGAGGTGACTCAAGAACAGGAGGCGCCCAGTCTGGGTGGTCCGGTGGATGGCGCGGCCACAGCGACCGCACATCAGGATGACGAGGACCGAGAGCATTTTGAGGACTGCGTAGAACAGCCGGTTCAGAGCTCAACACAGCCTTCTTTGCCTTCTCTTGAGCCGCCCCAGGCTCGTCCCATTCGTCAATGTCGAATTAATAAGCCAGTTAGGTATAATTTGTAGTGAAGGTAAATTGTAAAGGGGTTCTAGATTAAGTGGGGAGGTGTAATGTATAGTAACCTTATGTTGTTTATGGTCTGTCATTTTGGCAGCCTGTCACTGCGTTGTGTCCATGATGGCTGTTCCCAATAAAACCGCATAACTAGCTACACGTTGTTTTACTCATACATTTCAGTGTGAGGGGTGTAGTATAAGATAAGTAAAGGTTGAGGTGGATGAAAAGATGATGAATATGCTTGCCAAATATACTCACTTGAGGAAGTGTAATTTAGAATTTTGGGAGGGGTGGATTTTTGAGTAGGGCGCCAATCTGTAACGATTTTATTTTATAAGACAAAATACAATTTATATTAGAATTTAAAAAAATATACAAGAAAGGTAGAAAACAAGGGAGGGAAGTGAAGGTTAGGCCTCAGTAGTGGCCTTCAGCAGGAAGTGGTCTTCAGAAAGGTAGGGGCTCCAGCAGGAAGTGGTCTTCAGCAGGAAGAGGCTCCAGCAGGAAGTGGATCACAGCTGGTAGTGGCCTCGGCAGGTAGATGCCTCCGCAGGAATGAAGAACTTACTCGTAGAAGACAGACGTAGACTGTCTCTAGGTTCTGGGCTTAAGTGAACCCCACGATGGTCAAGGCAGACCAAGATAGACTCTGTTCGTATACTAAAGTCGAAGATAGAATGATCCATTCTTCTGACGGCCCTCGCTTTTATACCCGTCAGCTAGTTTTCAAAATCATTCTTCTTTTCTATTTTCAAATAGCATCAGCTAGTTTTCAAAATCATTCTTCTTTTCTATTATCAAATGTTTCTTCAAATCCGAACATATCGGACCTCCTTCGAGTGCGTAAATTTCATAAGTAAAATTTAGAATTAAGTTATTCAGTACAATCATAATATAAAAATTAAATTACGAGGGGCGTTCAATAAGTACCTAGCCTCATCGCCAGAGGGCGCTGTAGTTTCAAAAGAGTTTTACCACAGTGTAGCACATTCTTTTTTCAAATTTTCATTCCAATCCCTTCATTTGTTTTAATTTGACAACTTATGGAAGCGAACGTGTCGATCGGTTTTACAAAAATGGAAAAAGAGCAATATCGTTCGGTGATTCGATTCCTATTTTTGGAAGGGAAAACGCGCATCGAAATAAAAGAGCGCTTGGATGCTGTGTACGGTGACTCTTCTCCATCGATGGCCAACGTCAAGAATTGGTTCAACGAGTTTGCACGTGGCCCTACGTCGGTTTTTGATGAACCACGTCCAGGTGCACCGAAAACAGCTGCTACGGAGGAAAACATTAAAAAAATCCATGATCTCGTATTGGCAGATCGCCGATTGAAGGTTCGGGAGCTAGCTGAGACTGTAGGCATTTCAGAAGGAACAGTGCATCATATTCTTCACGAGGAACTCGGCATGAGAAAGCTGTCGGCGCGATGGGTGCCGCGTTTACTCACACCAGAAAACAAGCGCAACCGTGAGACCACATCGGAGACGTGTTTGGCGCTGTTTAAGCGGAATCCAGCGGAGTTTTTGCGTCGTTTTGTGACCGTCGATGAAACCTGGATCCACTGGTACACACCAGAGACCAAGGAGTAATCAAAACAATGGATCCAGACCGGGGAACGTGCTCCAAAGAAGGCGAAAACTGTAAAATCGGCCGGAAAAGTTATGGCTACCGTTTTCTGGGATTCACAAGGTGTGATCTACATCGATTACCTCGAGAAGGGTAAAACAATTACAGGGCTTTACTATGCCGATTTATTGGGCCGATTCGACGCCGAATTAAAGAAAAAACGACCCCATCTGGCGAAGAAAAAAATGCTGTTTCACCACGACAACGCACCGGTTCACACGTCTGCCGTTGCCATGGCCAAATTGGTCGAATTACGCTACGAATTGCTGCCCCATCCACCGTATTCTCCAGATTTGGCCCATTGTGACTTCTTTCTGTTTCCTAATCTGAAAAAATCACTCGCCGGGAATACACACATCAAAAGTGTCTAGGGATCAACATATATTTTTGCAATAACTTTTCTCCTGATTGATATTAATTAAAATTTTCTTTAAGGATTCATCAAATAAAGTGTTTTCGTTTGTCACAGTAACGATAAACCAAGTCACCTTAGCATTAATAAAGAAATTTGCCATTTTCCTAATAAAGGGATTTTTGACATTTGAACCACTAACACAAAAGTTCGAAAAAAAGACTGAAATAACAGTTTTCTTTAAAATTTTATTGGGTAACTTAAACAATTAATAATCCGTGTTTCTACCGCGAACACTAACAACACAAGAACATCGGTTTGGCATACTCAAAATGAGTTCATCCAAATCACGCTGTGGAATGGCAGCCCATGTTCGTTGCAACAACAAAAAAAGGTCTTCTTGCGACTGGATACCCTCCATATTCGGCAGAGCTCTTCTCTGTAGCATATCCCATGCATGCTCAATCGGGTTCAAGTCTGGCGACTGAGCAGGCCAGGGCAGGACATTGATGTTAGCTGCGGCGAGAGTCTGTCTTACAACTCTTGCGGTGTGCGGTCGTGCATTATCATGCATTAACTGAAATAAGGGACCGATTTGCACTTGTAGAGGAACGATGACGTCTGATACAATCGTCTCAGCATAAATTTGAGCGTTGAGGTTGCCTCTGATCCAAATCAACTCAGTTCTTCCACCGATCCAAATACCCGCCCATACCATGATGGTTCCACCACTATAAGGATGGACTTCCTGGCAGGATTTTAATCGCTGTTGGCGTCCAGGGGTTCTTCAGTGTCGTATACGTCTTGTATCCGGTCTCATACCAAAACGAGACTCATCAGAAAAGCACACGAAACGCCATTGTTCTTCTGCCCAATTTCTGTGTTCAAGAGCCCATTGATATCGAATCCTACGATTGTGCATTGCTATAGGTGGTACCCGTAGCGGTCTTCGGGAATGAAGGTTCACTTCATGCAAGCGGTTTCTGACTGTTTGGTCGCTAATTAAGTTCCCTGAAGAGTGATGAAGCCTCACGGCTAACATCATGGCGGTTATTGTTGGAGCTCTTCGAGTTAAGATTTGAATGTATCGGTCTTGTCTCCGTGTGGTGCAGCGATACCGTCCTCCATGGCGCTCAGCCACGGTACCAGTGCTTCGGTAACGTGTCCAAAGTCGACTGATAACACTCTGACTTGTATTCAGAGCTAAAGCCACAGTACGTTGCCGGGAACCAGCTTCTATCATTCCCACGGCTCTGAGCATTTCTTCCCTGCTTAAATGACGTCGCCGCTCCATAATAACGTTGGTTTTAATCAGTAGTAGGGAAACAGTAGCACTAATAATGTCTTCAATGCGTTGTATGTTTTTATAGGGAAAATATTGACAGCTGATTTTCATCTTTTACTCGAATTTGATTCACAGTTCCTGATTCAAATTATGAAATGCACCAAAAAGGATCCATATAAATTTATAAAATCATAAATTTATTACAAAGCCACATCTCAATCTCAAGAAATCCGCATAAAAATGCTTGATCCCTAGACACTTTTGATGTGTGTAGATATGGCTCAAATGAGGAGGTCATCGCCGCCACGGAGGCCTATTTTGCAGAGTTTGACAAAAACTATTTTTCGGACGGGTTAAAAAAGTTGGAGCATCGCTGGGCTAAGCGTATCGAACTAAAAGGAGACTATGTTGAAAAATAAATTGCCACTTTTCCAAAATTTTCGTTTACTTTTTGTAGGCTAAGTATTTATTGAATGACCCTCGTATAATTAATACAATATTTTAGCGAAATCAATAGAAATAATTTTAATTGTATAAACCAAAAAGGTAGCATCATAGACTAAGACAGACAGAAAAATAAAAAGAAAGTGACAGTTTGACATTTGACATAAGTGTCACAACAACAAGAAAAATATTATAAATAAAAGGATGATAAAAAATGAGATAAAAAATAGTATTATGAATGACGTAAGTGTATATAAATACTATAGCCTATTGTCTTGGATAAAACTTTTTAACTGCTAGCATGTTTTCTTCCGTAACGGCGTCAAAGGGCGACCACTTCTTTCTTAATCCCCCAAAGTTAGTCAACCGCGCTTGAATTCGTTATACCAACGATACACGGTTGCCTCAGAAGGACCTTCATCCATGAATGCCATTTGAAGTCTATCGTTTCAGGCGACACTTGTCAAAAATCATAGCGCGAAAATGTCCCCGGCGCAGATCCCTTTTTTAATGAGACACGATAATTTAAATTAGCTCGCAAACAATGTAGAGGGAAAATTTGAAATTGGGAACGTACCTATTTTTACTTACAAATAATCATATTTTCAAAAACATAAAAACTTTTTTTCGCAATAATTTCTGAGTGGCCTGGTACATGCAATTATAACGTGACGACCATATCTGGATTTGAATCAATTGAGTGCACAAACAAAATAAATATTCTTTTTATTACGATTTCGTGATTCCGGTTAAACATTATTAAAAAAATAAACCATTTTTTTTAAGTACAATACTATTAATAGACGTTACAATACAGGGAACCCCAAAAAATCTCCTTTCAGCTTCAATGTTTCGCGTATTTAAGTAGTAGATTTCTGGTTATCCGACAAAGAATAATGGGCATTTTTGTATGGAGCCTGGCTTGATGACCAATACGAGTTCTAATGAGATCTACGAATAACAGCCGGGATCAATGGCTTAACGTGCTTTCTGAAGCGCGAAAGGATCTTAGTAAGTAAAAATGGTCACCCATCCAGGCACCAACTGCGGCAAGCGCAGCTTGACCTGATCGAGCAACCCTCAATTTTATGAGTCAATAACTAATATTATTGAGAACTGCAGTGAACATTAGCTTCAAAAGCTAATACGTTTACATAGTACTTGCAGGTCTGATAGCTCTTTAACCCGGTATTTCACAGCCTTCTGCTCATAATGAAAATTGATGCTTATGATATAAACTTTCATTTTATGTATTATATGTGGATTTTATCAGACATACCGGCCAAAATGACCATAATTATTTCGAACTAGCTTCTTCCCGCGACTTCGTCCGCGTGAAATTTCACCCCCCCCATTCACCCCCTTAGGGGATGAATTTTGAAAAATCCTTTTTTAGTGCACCCCTAGACCTCATAAGGAACGTACGTGCCAAATTTGGAATCTCTAGACCCAGCGGTTTGGGCTGTGCGTTGATATGTCAGTCAGTCAGTTCTCCTTTTATATATATAGATAGATGACCACAAAAACGCGACGGTTTCAGGCATATTGATGATCATTTTGACAATTAGCACAATTTTGCTTAGCATTTCACGGGTCACCCTGTAGATATCCTTGGAGTTTTTAAAGGCTTCTTTAAGAAGTTGGGGAACTAAAATCACTTAGAACTCATCGTCTCATTTGTTTTATTTTAGTTTTATACGGAATATTGACAAAATAAACAAAAAGCGAAAATTCGCATTTAGTAATACGGCTTTCTGCTCTCACCCCTGGTGGGATTCGAACCCACAATCCTCGGCTTAGGAGGCCGATGCCTTATCCATTAGGCCACAGGGGCTCCAATATACGAAATCGAATTCAGTGTATGCATTCTGATTTTCGAGTATTGGTGGCCCGGTGGTAACGGCCCCCGACTTATGAGTTTTAGGTCATAGGTTCGAACTCAAGCAGGCACTTTACTTTTTGTAAATAATTTCATCCACCACTGCTGTCAAAACGGTGAAGGAAATTTCCCATGTGTCCCGGCAATAGGGCACATTATAGGCTGATTATGCTATGCTCTTTTCCTATATGATGTTGTCTTGCTATGATTACTTGAAGGAATAACGAATATGCATACGTGCCAGTTTTTTGTATAGACGGGTAAAACGCAGCTAAGTTAAAGGCTAATCAGTCCAGGGCGGTAACAATATGTCGTTGGGTGGTATATGGGAGGTTTAATAGAGATTTCCAAATGTTTTGACGTCTTAAGATTCAAAATAATATCAACGGCCGACCTTTCGTGTGTGTATCGCCTATACTTGAATTTCGTGATTTCATTGTAACTTAAATCTAAAAGACCAATATTATTGAAAGTATTCAAAAAAGTTGTTCTACGTGACTTATAATATTATTATTTTTCAGATATATTTTGACCAATGGTTTAAGAGGACTACATGACCTAAAGCGCGGTCTTTGTCGGACTGCATAGAAAAGAAAGAGAAGCGCGATTCCACAACGCTGGTAATTTATTGCAAAATATGAAGCAATTATCAATTTACGAAAAATCTAGTGTTTGGACAAAAAAACTAAAACACTATAGTTTTATATGTTGCTTGTAGAATAATCTGACAAAAAATCATAATGATTGTATGTATATTAGTGTGAATTTTGTTGTAAAAAAAAAGTTTTTAGAGGTATCTTCATGATTTTTTCTATCGTACCAAATAAGTTGTATTATGTTTTCAGCACACTATCTTCCTAGCATTTATCCTGAAGAATATCATATATTTTTTTGAGTTTTTTTACTGTAGATTATCATGTACCTTTATTGTTTCTAAAACCTGCGTTTTTTGTGTTTAGGTCCTGTAAGCCCCTTAAGTTCTACGAGTATTAGCGTTTTGAACGCTATTAGAGCCATATATTTTCTTTAATTTATTGTAGCTAAGATCTTAACTCTTCTACACTAGGAAATTGTTCAAATAATCAAATATGAATTCGTCAATGTCGTTGTGATAAATTAATCGTTTCTAAGGAGACAACTTCAGATAAATCAATTTCTTTTAAATGATTAAATGACAAATTCTATTCTCTAAGGGACTTGAGATATGTCAGTTATATATATATGTAAGTTATGTTAAGCGTTGTACAACGGCTCCTCATTCCAAGTGTCATTCGTCACATTCTGAGTGGTGCTTTTTGGCTTTCTAACTTTCATTCGTTTTTATTTTATCATAAAAACTTGAGCAGTGTTAATTTTTATATTGGAAAGCCCTGCCACTACACCGAGCCCAGTGCGGGGTTGCACTGGCGCCGGGGGAGAGGCGGGGTGCAATGTAATCGATTTGTGCGAGTAAATATTATAAATCCGGACGTATTATGGCAAGCCCATTTATAGCTAATTAACAACCCGGTTTTTGAAAAAGTGATCTTTCTAGGCGATTCTCTAAATCTGAAAAGGTTTTATGGGGCTATTTTACATTTAGTGGCGCTTCCAAACATTATGTCACTTGAGCTTTAAGGCTAGTGTCCTGGATTATATCATTGGTGAAGTACTTGTAGTTTTGTAGTTACATCGACGTTTTTTTGGTTCACAAGCAAACGAATATGGAATAGATTGACTCATAAAATTACTTTGGCATCACTGTCAAAAGCAAATTGATCTTTATTTTCGTTGAGATAAGGTTGCATAGACATATATTATCTGTCTTCACTGCATTCTCCCATGAAGTTTTCGAAAGTAAATAAAAAAGCTTATTACGCTCACAATTTTGGAAAGGACAATGCCGTCAAATATAGGGCGCCCTATACCAAACGGAAAAGCCTGCTGTCACAACCAAACCTAGTGTATTTGGTGGAGAATTTAATGCTCTTCCTATATTGCTAACTATTTTTTACATGCGATTGCCACAATTCGTATTTATTTGCCGTTCACCTACTTAATATTTTGAGGTTACGTTCGAGAAAATGACGAATGAATGATGGAGTCATCGCTAAGCATTATCACAATAATTTATCACACAAACACTACGTTATGGATAGGCACCTGAAAGTTTTCTTTAATAAGGATTTTAATTTTATTTAAATACACACATCAAAAGTGTCTAGGGATCAAGCATTTTTATGCGGATTTCTTGAGATTGAGATGTGGCTTTGTAATAAATTTATGATTTTATAAATTTATATGGATCCTTTTTGGTGCATTTCATAATTTGAATCAGGAACTGTGAATCAAATTCGAGTAAAAGATGAAAATCAGCTGTCAATATTTTCCCTATAAAAACATACAACGCATTGAAGACATTATTAGTGCTACTGTTTCCCTACTACTGATTAAAACCAACGTTATTATGGAGCGGCGACGTCATTTAAGCAGGGAAGAAATGCTCAGAGCCGTGGGAATGATAGAAGCTGGTTCCCGGCAACGTACTGTGGCTTTAGCTCTGAATACAAGTCAGAGTGTTATCAGTCGACTTTGGACACGTTACCGAAGCACTGGTACCGTGGCTGAGCGCCATGGAGGACGGTATCGCTGCACCACACGGAGACAAGACCGATACATTCAAATCTTAACTCGAAGAGCTCCAACAATAACCGCCATGATGTTAGCCGTGAGGCTTCATCACTCTTCAGGGAACTTAATTAGCGACCAAACAGTCAGAAACCGCTTGCATGAAGTGAACCTTCATTCCCGAAGACCGCTACGGGTATCTACCACCTATAGCAATGCACAATCGTAGGATTCGATATCAATGGGCTCTTGAACACAGAAATTGGGCAGAACAACAATGGCGTTTCGTGTGCTTTTCTGATGAGTCTCGTTTTGGTATGAGACCGGATACAAGACGTATACGACACTGGAGAACCCCTGGACGCCAACAGCGATTAAAATCCTGCCAGGAAGTCCATCCTTATAGTGGTGGAACCATCATGGTATGGGCGGGTATTTGGATCGGCGGAAGAACTGAGTTGATTTGGATCAGAGGCAACCTCAACGCTCAAATTTATGCTGAGACGATTGTATCAGACGTCATCGTTCCTCTACAAGTGCAAATCGGTCCCTTATTTCAGTTAATGCATGATAATGCACGACCGCACACCGCAAGAGTTGTAAGACAGACTCTCGCCGCAGCTAACATCAATGTCCTGCCCTGGCCTGCTCAGTCGCCAGACTTGAACCCGATTGAGCATGCATGGGATATGCTACAGAGAAGAGCTCTGCCGAATATGGAGGGTATCCAGTCGCAAGAAGACCTTTTTTTGTTGTTGCAACGAACATGGGCTGCCATTCCACAGCGTGATTTGGATGAACTCATTTTGAGTATGCCAAACCGATGTTCTTGTGTTGTTAGTGTTCGCGGTAGAAACACGGATTATTAATTGTTTAAGTTACCCAATAAAATTTTAAAGAAAACTGTTATTTCAGTCTTTTTTTCGAACTTTTGTGTTAGTGGTTCAAATGTCAAAAATCCCTTTATTAGGAAAATGGCAAATTTCTTTATTAATGCAAAGGTGACTTGGTTTATCGTTACTGTGACAAACGAAAACACTTTATTTGATGAATCCTTAAAGAAAATTTTAATTAATATCAATCAGGAGAAAAGTTATTGCAAAAATATATGTTGATCCCTAGACACTTTTGATGTGTGTAGTTCAGATGTAACCAATATTGAAAGTAACGTCATACGTGATGGCGCAAAAGAACAAAAATTCAATACGTCACAATAAAAACGATTTTTTTTTAACATTCTTCTTTCTTTTTATCATTCTTCTTTTCTAAAAATGTCTAAAATGTGTTCCAAAATAATAATTTAAATTAATACGACGCAACGCGTGACCTAAAAAATTTTTACTCACATAAAAATATACTTCTTAATCGGTGTCATTTTAGCAGATACTGCCTTCTTACAAGTATCAATAAAAATATGTTCACAATCATCGTTTAAATGCGATCGGCACGCGTGATTACTTCGTCTAGTGATACTACTTTTTTGTGAGCATCAAGATGACGAGATCAAGTCCCCAATTTAAAATGTATCAGAATTAAAGCGTTTTGTAGCGAAACACAATGAAAAAAGAAACACAGTTTCGCTATAGAATACGTATATAATTTTGAACCCTTAAAAAAAACCAATAGCAAAATATAAAAAATATGAAGGAAAAAAATTAAAACTGGAAGACTGGTCACATATCGGGGAAATAAATTAAATTATAGAATTAAAAAATAGGTTTAGCTTGTTGATTAACGCCACGCGACGAGTCTAAATAATGATTGCAATCAATATCGCTACGTCAACGCGATTAAAATAGGCCGCATAAAAATACAAGCTAGCTAAATTTAACGCTATTATAAAGAAACTACAACGAAGTAAAAATAGCAGTGAAATATCAGGGTAGAGGGTACTGATCTTGGCAGGAACAAAAAAGGAAGGCTTCAGATACACAACGCCTTTACAAGCGAATCCGTCAGGCGTCCAGGTGCCTGGGTGGGTGGAGCCGAATAAATCGGCTTGCTAATGGTTCGGACCTCAACCAAAATAACGAGGAACAGAATGATTAAATCATCATCGGAAGTCGAACTTATTTTTTTTTTGTTAGGCCTCATAACAGAAGAGGTTGAAAATAAACCTCAAAAAGCTTTATACTCTGCGCCCTCTTTTCCTACTGGTGGTCGGTTCATCCTTCTCTTCTGACTCGGAGTCAACATGTCTACGCCTGCGAGTTACGGGATATCCCAACTCTATAAGCTTGTTCTTTGTCTCCTCAGAAAGCTCCCCAAGCTCGGCTGCTGCTGTCTTCCTGACATATTTATCTATCAGTATTATATGTTGTGAGGTGTGAGTTTGTGATATCTGGAAATTGTCTCCTAATTATTTTGTTGGCCTTTGCATACGCTATAGCCGCATAATAAAAATCAGGGTAGTGTGCATGATGTGATTCTTGATGGGCATTTGTGTCTCGAACTCTACTATATGCTTGGGTTGGATCCGTAGCTGCTGCTGATGCCCATTTGGCCTTGAGGTCAAGTGCCTGATCAAGAACAGCGGGTATCTCGAGAGCTCTACAATGTGATTTAGAAAATTGGTCCATGTACTGGACGGCTTTGAGAGATGAGTATTCCCAGACCAGCTTGATCTGGGATAGCACTGCCCCTTCTGTTCCGGTTTTCACTAGCACAAGCACCTTGTCAACAACCTCCTGCCGCAGCTCCTCTCTCCCTGCCACCAGTTGGGCGAATCTACCAGCCAGCAAGAGGATGCTAGACCATGACTCGCTACTTACAAGATCAACTACCTTGGCGGAGGCCAATGCTACCTTCCATCTCTTAGTATATGCCGGTGTGTTTTGTGTCGTGATGGGTTTCGCCTGTGTCATGAGGGCTGCTAGAGTGATCGCCAATATGCCCTGGTCTCGGGTTTCTTGAGGTGTGGTGACCTCACGTATTGCTGGAGTACCTGTCCTTGGTCCCAAGATGCAGGTTATTTGCACTGGTGCTAGATAAGATAGGACAACCGACAACACCAGATCGTCAGAGTACTTCACTTCACCATCAATAACCTCTCCACCTGCAAAGTGACATTCTGCCCAGTTGGTCAAATATGTGTATGTCTTTTGTGCGATGAGGCATGCCTCAATTCGAGGCTCACACACAAATAAAAAATCAATCCTGCCAAGGTAAATGCCGGTAACGAAACCATAGCGAGATCTAAATCGACGCCAACGCCATCTATCGAGTTGAGGAAAAAAACCTCGAACATTTATCCAATACTGAGTTGATCTCACCATGATTTCGCTGTATGTCCGAACATACCGCCCACCAAGGACATATTGGCAAAATGTCCTTCTTTACCAGCCAGATTAATATAAAATTGGTATGTCATTGGTGGGGAACAAAAAAAAAACATGAATAACCATAAACAACTTAAATTCTAGATCCTTATTTGTAATAAAATAACATTTTGTAACACTTGGCAAACTTACCCTAAAACATACTACCATGTTCAAATACAAAAACTTAAAAATATCTTACACTAATTGGTTACAGGTAATACACACAGTTTACAGGTACAGCCACTAAAGATTTGGAACTATTATTTTTGACACTTTTGTTTGTGATAAATTAAACAAAGATTTCTAAGGATTTTACAATCTTTAATAACTTTAAAATACGTAATGAACAGAGAATTTTTTGGAAGAAGATTTTTGAACGAATGTAGGAATAAATGTTAAATTGAATGAAGACTATTGAGCGAATCGAAAGAATATTAACTTTAGTTGTATAGGTCCTAAAAAATTACGTGACGCGACGTGTGTCAAAACTTTTCTTCAAGTGACAAGAGAAAATTAAAAAAAAAAAATATTTAAAAAAAGTTCTAAGATTCGCTGGTCAAGCAAAGTACCAAAAATGAGGCTGAATATGTTTTTAAAGAAGGTTAATTGTCATTCAATTTTAATGTAGCATTTAGGTACTAATGCTGCACTGTGTCCAACAGGCACTAAACACAGCGCCGCGTCTTGTATATCGCGGTTTTGTAACCAAGCTCGCTTCAAATGATACATTACAAACAAACGTTACAAGTACCTAAGTTTTTTAAACAATGTTTGTGATTTAATATCATGTGTACTTTTTCTGTCAGACAATGAGTTTCCGACATTCAAAAACATTTAGAAAATTAGTCATTTTGGGAAAAGGTGGTTTTGAGATTTGTTCATTATGAGATCAGTACAATATGGAATCGGTCCTAACAGACCGTAAGCGTGGTAACGGCCGCGACTTACGAATCTCAGGTCGTAGGTTCGAACACAAGCAGGCGCTTTACTTTGTGTAAATTATTTCGTCACCGCTGCTCTCAAAACGGTGAAAGAAAACATTGTGAGGAAACCGGCATGTCGAACCAAAAATTCTACGGCATGTGTCATCTACCAATCCGCACTGGGCCCGCGTGGTGGATTACGGCCTACTCCCTCTCACTGAGAGGAGGCCTGTGTCCTAACAGTGGGAACATTATAGGCTGATAATGCTATTTTTAATCATTACTTAAGGGGCTTACAGGACCTAAACGCAAAAAACGCAAGTTTTAGAAACAATAAAAGTAAATGATCGCCTACAGTAAAAAAAAACAAAAAAATATATGATATTCTTCAGGATAAATGCTAGGATGATAGTGTGTTGAAAACATAATACAACTTATTTGGTACGATAGAAAAAAATCATGAAGATACCTCTAAAAACTTTTTATTTACAACAAAATTCATACTAATATTGTAAGATATAATCAAAAAGTACTCTGGATATAATCGTAAGATAAAAAGCAACGTCATGGAGAGAAATTTTTTATTGAGTGACAGACCGTTTCTTTTGTCTTTTCATTTTCACATAAGGTTTGCATGTCAAATACATGCCAGTATTTTACATGAAGTTTGTATATCTAATACACCCCCTAAATCTTAATTTAAAATACGTCTAAAATCAACAATCTTTAACACCTAATCCAGTTATGCATTTATAGTGCTTGACACTACACAATGGTTTAGTGAGTACGTCAGCCAACATGGATTCAGTGGGTACATGTCTCAGCTCGATGTCTTTACTGTCCCTTAACACTTCCCTAATATAGTGATATCTTATATCAATGTGTTTACTCCGTGCGTGGAACATTGGGTCTTGAGCCAAACATATTGCTCCCTGGTTATCGGCATGAACAATCACTCGAGTGTACCTAACAATTCCTAGCTCCCTCATTAGACTATTCAGATAGACTGCTTCTTTCATACATTCAGATAGACTTACATATTCAGCTTCACAAGTCGATGTAGCTATGCTACGTTGTTTTCTTGATTGCCAAGATACGCATGCACCACCTAAAATGAAAGCATATCCAGAATATGATCGCCTGTCTAATAAACAATTAGCCCAATCAGCATCCGAAAAACCTTGAACACAATCACCAGTTCTTTTATATACGAGGCTGTATCGCATTGTCCCTTTAAGGTAACGTAATATACATTTCGCCGATTTCCAGTCACATGTTTCCGGTTTCGTTAACTTTTGACTTAGTTTACTCACCGCATTTGCAATATCAGGCCTAGTTGCGTTGCTCAGATAATTTAAGCAACCTATCAGTTCTCGATAAGGCCATGTTTCATCTTTTTCGGTATCACACTTTTCTTCCAATTTTACTTTGGAATTAATTTCCATGGGGGTTGCACATTTATTACAGTCTTCCATGTTAAATTGTTTTAACAATTTTTTTATATAATTTTCTTGTGACAAAACAATGACGTTGTCATTTCTTTTTATGTCTATTCCTAAAATATATTTCGCCTGACCATAATCTTTCAAATCAAACTCCTTTGACAACTCATTTTTAAAATCGATGATTAAACCTCTTTCTTGGCTTCCTATTAAAATATCGTCGACATAAATTAATACAAATAAAAAGGTATTCCCATTTTGTTTAAAATAAAGGCATGGTTCATTCAGACTCTGCTTCAACCCCATCTCAGTGAGTTTCTTGTTGAGCCTGAGATTCCATTGACGTCCAGCTTGCTTCAAACCATACAATGATTTCCGTAATAAGCACGAATCGCAATCATCATCCAATTTACTAAGCATAACCTGCGAATGCTTTCTAACCATTGGATCTTCTCCCTCACGATTCATAAGCTTAATTAAAGTGTCTCTTAATAGTTCTGGAATTTCCATAATATCTCTTCATCCAAAGAACCATTCAAATAAGCAGTATTAATATCTAATTGGTGAATCTCCAAATCCAATTCAACTGCGAGAGCCATTAATAATCTGACGGTGTCCAGTCTAGCTACAGGCGCAAAGGTTTTATTGTATTCAAGACCATATTGCTGACTAAAACCTTGAGCAACAAGCCTAGCTTTCTTCTTAAAAGTTTTGTCGACATTCTGTTTTGTCGTTAAAACGTAACGGCAACCAATAACGTTTCTGTTTTTCGGTCTTCTAGCGATCTCCCATGTCCCTTTTTGAACGAGACTCCTAATTTCAGATAGTATAGCTTCCTCCCACTCTGGTTTATCATCACTTTTCAGAGCATTTTTCAAACTCATTTCAGCTGAACCAGCAAAATCTGCAGCATCATTTAAATCAGTCAAATTTATTGTTTGTTCAATTTCGTTCATTCGATAGATTTTCCTAGGGCGGCCAACACTACCAGTGCGTAATATTTTAGGTCTACCAGGAGCTCTTTTCATCAACCTTTGTTGATCAACATGTCCACGTGTTTCTGATTCTTCTAGTTGATGATCAATGTTTGAAGGGTTTGTCTCTTCATCCTGTTCGCATCCTCTTGATTCTACAGAATATTCTTGACATTCGCTCCATATCTCATCGTCTACTTGTTCTATTTAATTATCATGTTCTTTCGGTAGAGTACACTTTGAAAACTCGATTTCAATGAACTCTTTATCCGCATCTTCTTTAACATTCGACGGTCCTGGATTTTGTGTCGAGATCTCATGACTTGAACATTCATTTTCATGAAATCTCACATCTCTTGCAATCATGAATTTTCTTCGCTCTGGAATCCATACTCTATATCCTTTCGCATTCTTTGGATATCCGACAAAGATGCCAGCAATTCCTCTTGCTGTGAATTTATCCTTGTTTGGATCCTTATTTAAAATATTATGTACCTTAGCTCCAAATCTTCGAAGGTAATCAATCTTCACTGGTCTGTCTAGCCATCTTTCATAAGGAATATCACCATGAAGACTGCTTGTAGGACATCGATTCCTGATATAACACGCGGTATCCACTGCATCTGCCCAAAAACCTGCTGAAAGATCTGAACTTAGCAACATACACCTCGCCATTTCAACTAAAGTCCGGTTCATTCGTTCAGATATTCCATTTTGTTGCGGTGTCCGAGCAACTGTCAGTCTTCGTATTATTCCTGCTTGTTTCAAAAATTCGTCGAACTCAGCGTTGCAATATTCACCTCCATTGTCGCTTTGAAGGTACTTGATCTTAAATCCGGTTACATTCTCAACTTGACTTTTGTACATCTTAAAAGCTTCTAAGGCTTTATTTTTCGCACTTAGAAAATATACCTCGCACCAACGTGTACAATCATCAATAAAAGTAATAAAATATTTCGCACCTCCTACAGACTCACATTTCATAGGACCTACGATGTCAGAATGAATTATTTTAAGTTTTTCAGCGCAAGGACCCCCGGAATTAGAAAAAGGTAACGCGGTCATTTTTCCTTTAGCACATATATCGCAATCATGTAAGCTTCGTACTTCGGTTGTGTCAATTTTGACACCTGATTTAGTTAAAAGTTTAGCGACATCCTTGCCATTTAAATGTCCTAAGCGTTCATGCCAACCAAGTATGTCGACATTAGTATTACTTAAACTAAATGAATATTCAGACCTATTTAAACAATACAAGTTCCCTTTGCGATGGGCACGCAATGTAATATAGCCCTTTTTGTCAATCACATTTGCGAAATTGTGTTTAAATGTGACATAACTACCATCGTTAGTTAGCTTGGCTACAGAAATAAATTAGATTTGTCCTTAGATTCGGAACATAAAGTGTATCATGTAAGTCAATCGCGGTCTTTGAGTCTTTGTTACATGCCGACAACCTTACAGTACCCTTACCTTTTATTTCAGTACTCACATGCGTAGCTAAATTTAGTTCTCCGCTAGTTACAATTAAAGTATCCCCGAACATACTCGCATCATTACAAAGATGAGACGTGCACCCACTATCAAAAATCCAGTCTTCTTTTTGTGCATTTACAGCGTTACAAACTTCTAAATCTGAAACATTAAAAGTAATTAGTGCTTCGTCTACATCCACACGATGTGCTACCACATCCTTTTGTACCTTCTTTTTATTCGGACATTCTGATGCCTTATGTCCTTGCATGTGACATTTAAAGCATTTATATTTAAATCCTTCTTCGCTGGTAGTTGGGATTGTTTTGTTTCCAACTTTCGTGCTTTTGTTCCATTTCTTTAAACCTCTTTTTTTATATGTATGCATTACGCCTTCATTCTGAGATCCATTTATCTCTCTGGATTCGTGCTCTTCTAATATTTTAATCTTCAATGCCTCTGGTTTCGGCAACTCGTCTCTTGACTCAATGGCACATCTAAAGCTTTCAAATTTTCCAGGTAAACTATATAACAACATTATAGACAACAAGTCGTCGTTGATATGAATACTCATTTCTGCTAATTTATCAACAGCGTCGAAAAAATTATTTAAATGATCCCGTACGTCACCTGTTTCCGACATTTTGTGCAACATCAGTCGCTTCAGAAGTGTAGCCTTATTAGCAGGTCCTTTCGAAGCATAAATGGACTCTAATTTCAGCCAAACTTCTCTCGAAGTATTACAGCCCCTAATATGTCGAAGTTCAGTACCACACATCGACAAAATCAGATCCGCTTTGGCCATTTCATCCTCAGCTTCCCATTTTTTAGCTTCTCCTGTTTCAGATGGTTTTGATACCTTTCCGCTTGCATACTTCCATCCACCGTTTTTTATTAGGATTGCCTGCACCTGTATTCGCCAGCTATCATAATTTTCTTTGTTCAGGGGCTCGATCCTAAACATACTGCTCATCGTCGCTCCTTTGCACAAATAATTATTTCACTGCTTGAAAAATAGATGTTCTTACTTTAACTCTCCAGACTTCTTACTGGATTTCTGGGTTTACTGGGTGTCTGGGCCCATAACCAATGTAAGATATAATCAAAAAGTACTCTGGATATAATCGTAAGATAAAAAGCAACGTCATGGAGAGAATTTTTTTATTGAGTGACAGACCGTTTCTTTTGTCTTTTCATTTTCACATAAGGTTTGCATGTCAAATACATGCCAGTATTTTACATGAAGTTTGTATATCTAATAAATATACATACAATCATTATGATTTTTTGTCAGATTATTCTACAAGCAACATACTAAAACTATAGTGTTTTAGTTTTTTTGTCCAAAGACTAGATTTTTCGTAAATCGATATTTGCTTCATATTTTGCAATAAATTACCAGCGTTGTGGCATCGCGCTTCTCTTTCTTTTCTATGCAGACCGACAAAGACCGCGCTTTAGGTCATGTAGTCCTCTTAAGGTGATTTTACTTTATAATTTTTTGACTTATGTACAACTAGCTGCGCCCCGCTGTTTCACCCGCATAAGTCTCGCTCCCGTGAGAATATCGGGATAAAAGTAGCCTATATGTTAGTTCAGGGTATCAGCTACCTCCATACAAAATTTTATCAAAATTGGTCCAGCCGTTTAAGCGTGAAGAAGTAACAAACATATAAACACACACACACATACACACTCAGAAACTTTCGCCTTTATAATATTAGTGTGATATGTACCAGTAGCCAAGGGTAAATTTATGACAGAGGTAAGCCGAAGCAAAAAAAATGCCAAAAAAAAATAGTCAATAAACCATTTCATTAAATATATTAAATTATATTAAATTGGTTCCTATTTCGATCTACTTTTCTAAGGTGCGAATTATCGAAAATTACAGTACCCAATTCATGTAATGCTAAATAAACAACTCCTTATAATAATATGAATTCGTCAGATTATTAATATCTGTAAAACCCCCTTTATTCCATAAACTACTAGAATCTGAGAAAGTAAACGTGTTTCTTATTTTCAAAACTTAACCTTGAAGAGCATGTTTCCTCACAAAGCAAATAATACGTTAATCAACAATTTACTATTATTAATGCCATCCTAAAGTTTCTAAAAAATCTATTCTAAATAAGTAATTTCAACTTAATAACTATCTACTTACCCCAAATACCTAATTTCAACGTATTTTCACTACACCGGCACACGAACAAAACAAACTTCAACAATAATTCTAATACTAAATACTTAGTAGGTAAATACTAGACACTAATCACCAATAATAAATTCAATGAACAAGTGTAAACAAATTATTACGTCAAAATAATGTTCTTCACTAAACTTCGTCTCAATTGTATTACGAAATTCCACGAACCGACCGAAATGGCGATATTGCTCCATCTCGTTCACGCGCATGCATTTTTCCTCAATAACCCGATCTTTTTCGGCTTGTATTGGCGCTCAAAAATTAGTAAGCCACGTGACCTGAAGTAACGTCGTGTCGAGATTTTCTATGGAATATATTCACGACGATAATCCGAGCGCGCCTACGAGTTTTATTAGAGCAATTTTTTTTTGTTTTTGGGAAAGAAAGACAAAAATGTAGGCGTTTTGCAATGTTTTAATTTTATGGTGTATTAAATACCTACAGTATAATATATAGACTATATTTCAATAATGAATTGACTATAGAGAGGTTGTGTTCTTAGAAGTGAAGCCGGTGGGAATCGAGTTGTATGGTACCTTCGCCACTGAGATGTACAATGTCGTATCTGGATTAGACCTCCACTCTTGTTAAGGATCATATGATTTGAACAAACGATTACAGATAAAGAAACAAGTCCAGTTATTTAAAAAATGTTTTTATTCTTCATTATCATTTTACATATTAATAATCGTTCATAAGTACACAAATAACAATAGTTTTGCAAATTATAATAAAACCTGATTAGCCACTTAAAATTAACAAGTCTACAAGACAAAAAGAAAACATAATTAATTACTAATATGTCTCTATGCGCTCATAAAGAGTGGCAAAGGAACACTAGTTATTTATTAACAAACATAATATGTGTGACAGTCAATATAGTACATCTAAATAGCAGAAATATCGCTATGTTTACTTGTTCATTTCCTATCAACAGAAATGTAGTTCGGTCATAATTCAAGCTTCCAAAACAAACAACCATTTACTTTAATCGTTCACATTGATGTTACTTGATTAACGCTTATCAAATCTGTCATTTTAACAGCATCCTCATTTTTGTAATTCTAATTTTGTTCTATTTTATTTATTCTACGATTACATAATGATCATACTCTATTTCTGTAAAATCATCTATTTTTTCTACCTATATTTTGTTTTCTATATGGGTAGTATCTCTAGAAACTTGCCAAAATGTTTGTTAAAAAAATCAATTCATGTAATAAATCGTTTCCGTGATGCGATTTTTAATTTTAATTTATATTCAGTTTTTTCTTTCAAAGCAAAAGTGCAGCCTTAGTCGTTATTTAATCTGGAAGTAGGTAAGTAGTGTTGTCAATGTGCATTAAGTCCGAGACTAGATTGATTTCTCCAATATAATATTCTTAGGTTAGGTGTGAGCAATATAGTTAACGTTACTAGGTACTAGTTTTTTATAATTACTTGTCATTAAATTAATGAAGTTGTTAAAACGTGCTGAAGTAATTTATTGAAGGCGATTACGTTGTGTGAAGAACTTTCAGTAAATATGGAAGAAATCGGAGAAAGTTATCGAGTAACATTAACTTAAATATTTATCGTTTAACCCTATTTTTTTAAATATCTGATAGCTAATTTAAAATGGTAGAAAGGTAATCTCACATGATAGGAAGGAATGACAATGCTAAAGTCAAGATTTTGAGTAAAATCAACATAGTCAATTATTGACGTTTACATTAAGTAGTTTTATACGTCAGAGTTAATTATTTTATACCTACATGAACATATTTGGTAGGCAAAAGCACCTATCAAAAAAATTACACCACTTATAAATAAAGCCTGTGTTTGTTAAGATAAATATGGGCTTATTGCGCTTTATGGGCCTGGCTGCCTTTCAAATTATTATTGGTGACTGATTTCCTTGTTGGTAATTTTCTAAGAGCCATTTGGTTTGTGGATAAATATAAGGATACACTGTTATTAAATAGTGATAAAATATACTTTTACATTTGATACACATCAAAAAAGTATATTTTATAGCTATACGGTTATACATGTGAATACCAACTACTTTATTTATTGCATTCTTTCTTTGTAAATACTGTAAATGTTACGGGTTATTATATGTACTCTAGCTTATTGAGAACTAGGTGATAGATACATATAAATACCAACTACTTTATTTTCTTTCTTTCTTTGTAAATACTGTCAACGTTACTGATTATTATAATATGTACTATAGCTTATTGAGAACTGGCATCGGTACCTATGTGAATAATATCAACTAAACGAACTCTACTTACTTAACACTTTTACATCTGCAGTGCACAGCCACAAATTCACAATGAATCTACGAATATGCTAGAAAATATGTCAAAAGCGTTGTACTTATCATTTTACTTTTAAACATTATACTGGATTTGGAAGTTAACTTAAAATAAATACGTAGGTTCATGAAGAAATTAATTTAGCTCCAAAATTAAGGCAATTTCCACTGCTATGTAAATGAATTGTGAATAAATTAGACAATAGTTTAAATATATTATGTTTTTTAATCAAAAATGTTTTCACGGTATGCGTGAATGATATTCTTTTTTTAATCAGTAGCAATAGCGACTTAACTCGTTTATGAAGGCAGATGTTTTGCCGTTTTACAAGAATAGCATTGAGATGTTAAGTCTATCTAAAAATACGTATTGTTTGAAGTACAGCACTCATGAAAATTAATGTTAAAATATAATACATTTTACATACAAATTTTAAAAGAGGTCGTCTCCATGAACTCGTGGTTATTTATAGGCATTTATAACTATTGTAAATCTATTTAAAAAACTCTATAATATCTAAGACACGTGCGTTCAATTTTATCATTCAATTCTGTAACAATTTTCAAAGGTTATCTAGCGTCTCTTCAGAAAATCTATTTAAATATATGTTTAGGGTACATTCTTTAATGCATAATATTAATAAAGGGGCATGATTATTGCAACGCATGTTTATTATTGTTTATAGTTACCTTACGTAATTCAACTTACAAAATTTATATTACTTAAAATATGATCTAACAGAAATTGGAGTTGTATTTTTTGTTTCAAAACAAAATTGTATCATTAAAGCACATCTTTGTAAAAACTGCAAGGTAAACAAAATTGTTTCAAAAGATATAATTATATTCTGTTTGTAAAATTAGTTTACCACTTGCTGGCAATTGTCAAAAATTCTGCAAACGTTGGTTACAAAAAATATTTTATAACAAAGATAGAGGCAGTAATGTATAAAACGCCATTGTTTATTTTTTGTCTCAGCCCAGTAAGACAACTGAGTCCATTTAATTGTTTACTGGGTATATTGAAACGTCCTGTTCTGTTTTTTGGATAAAAATATTTCATGACCTAATAACCGGCGTTGTTGTTTTACGAATTATTAAAAAATAGATGCGTATTCCCTCTTATTTTTATAATACAGGATGAGTTTTTGACGTGGAACGGTACGGCGAGATATAAATCTTGGTATAAAAGGAAAAGTTGTCGAAGTAGTCATGAAAAAGCAAACTCAAGCATTTTTAGGTTAATGGAAAAACACCTCAAGTAATAACCTATAGTTAAACCATCGATTTTTGACAAATAAAACATCGTTTGAACCAATTTTTTAGTTTTTTAATAAAACTTCGTGAAAGATGTACGTATGATAATCATACTTGTTTTATTACTTTCACATAGACTACCAGTAAGCTTAAAAACTCACCCTGTATGTCAATTCGTGATATTAGATAAAGCATCTTATTAATTTTGATCTGTGTAAACTGTAGTCTACCTAATTTATGTACCTACCTAATGAATAACTAGGCTCATGCTATTTTAATATAATAAATATAATACGAGTATATTGTGATTGACAGCTTGGTAGGCATTCTTGGTGTTGTATTTTATATATTTGCAATATTATTATAAAACTATTACAATCGTAAATACTCTCAAAATAATGTCTATAGATAAAAAGACTTTCACTGCTGCAATGAGGTATATTATTGTTATGCTAATTTCCTCGCTCGCAAGGAAAATCCTGTGTCAATACTAAATACATAGGGTCTTGTAACCATGCAAGGACTCTTTAAATGTATTTTCGGTCTATAATGTATTTTAAAATAAATTAATGTTTACGTTTACGTTTCTGCGTAAAATGACTACAAATTACTGTAACTATCAAAAGTGATGGATCAAGAAACCGAGTTAATAGTACAAAATAGATTTTGATTAGAAACTACAAAAATCTGAATACCCAATTACTAAGGTTATGAATCCGCAAAATTTAGACGTAGAGAAAAAAGAGTGCATTAGGAGATTTATTGGTTAAAATGCAGGAACAGAGTGTTAAGTCTTTTCATCTTTAGTTGAATGTAGGAAGAAAAGGAAATTGATAATTATTGAAGTAAACAAGAAAAGCACAGAAAATATTTTAGTTAGTTGAAAATAAAAGTTTCACAAGACTAGTATAAATTGACGCTGATAACAATATTTTTTTTGCGCTCATGTGTCGAAAATACACACATCAAAAGTGTCTAGGGATCAAGCATTTTTATGCGGATTTCTTGAGATTGAGATGTGGCTTTGTAATAAATTTATGATTTTATAAATTTATATGGATCCTTTTTGGTGCATTTCATAATTTGAATCAGGAACTGTGAATCAAATTCGAGTAAAAGATGAAAATCAGCTGTCAATATTTTCCCTATAAAAACATACAACGCATTGAAGACATTATTAGTGCTACTGTTTCCCTACTACTGATTAAAACCAACGTTATTATGGAGCGGCGACGTCATTTAAGCAGGGAAGAAATGCTCAGAGCCGTGGGAATGATAGAAGCTGGTTCCCGGCAACGTACTGTGGCTTTAGCTCTGAATACAAGTCAGTGTTATCAGTCGACTTTGGACACGTTACCGAAGCACTGGTACCGTGGCTGAGCGCCATGGAGGACGGTATCGCTGCAACACACGGAGACAAGACCGATACATTCAAATCTTAACTCGAAGAGCTCCAACAATAACCGCCATGATGTTAGCCGTGAGGCTTCATCACTCTTCAGGGAACTTAATTAGCGACCAAACAGTCAGAAACCGCTTGCATGAAGTGAACCTTCATTCCCGAAGACCGCTACGGGTACCACCTATAGCAATGCACAATCGTAGGATTCGATATCAATGGGCTCTTGAACACAGAAATTGGGCAGAAGAACAATGGCGTTTCGTGTGCTTTTCTGATGAGTCTCGTTTTGGTATGAGACCGGATACAAGACGTATACGACACTGGAGAACCCCTGGACGCCAACAGCGATTAAAATCCTGCCAGGAAGTCCATCCTTATAGTGGTGGAACCATCATGGTATGGGCGGGTATTTGGATCGGCGGAAGAACTGAGTTGATTTGGATCAGAGGCAACCTCAACGCTCAAATTTATGCTGAGACGATTGTATCAGACGTCATCGTTCCTCTACAAGTGCAAATCGGTCCCTTATTTCAGTTAATGCATGATAATGCACGACCGCACACCGCAAGAGTTGTAAGACAGACTCTCGCCGCAGCTAACATCAATGTCCTGCCCTGGCCTGCTCAGTCGCCAGACTTGAACCCGATTGAGCATGCATGGGATATGCTACAGAGAAGAGCTCTGCCGAATATGGAGGGTATCCAGTCGCAAGAAGACCTTTTTTTGTTGTTGCAATGAACATGGGCTGCCATTCCACAGCGTGATTTGGATGAACTCATTTTGAGTATGCCAAACCGATGTTCTTGTGTTGTTAGTGTTCGCGGTAGAAACACGGATTATTAATTGTTTAAGTTACCCAATAACATTTTAAAGAAAACTGTTATTTCAGTCTTTTTTTCGAACTTTTGTGTTAGTGGTTCAAATGTCAAAAATCCCTTTATTAGGAAAATGGCAAATTTCTTTATTAATGCAAAGGTGACTTGGTTTATCGTTACTGTGACAAACGAAAACACTTTATTTGATGAATCCTTAAAGAAAATTTTAATTAATATCAATCAGGAGAAAAGTTATTGCAAAAATATATGTTGATCCCTAGACACTTTTGATGTGTGTAGGTTGTATACAATACACCCACTCTAACCAAAATTTGCGCCATCTTGATTTATTTTTTTAGGGGCGACACTAATGTTTTAACAATGTTGACATAATTGAAAATATTTATTAGTATGTAGTTATTTGATTGGAGGTGAAAACTCTTTAGGGAAGATTATTTTAATATATTATTCATTTATTTGACTTAATACGAGTCACGTGTGTGACGGTTATTTATTTACTTTATTATTTATAATTATGTTCATCAGGTACTAGATTTCATTTTGTTTTTGGAGCTGAACCAATTTATACTAGTCAATTATATTATGTATCTTGATACGACAAAATAGCAAATTCCAATTTAAAAAATGTTTTTGTTGTGTTTATATAAATACAACTGGGATTTATTTAATTTACAATCCTACTGATTCTAACATTCAGAATAGTTTTACTACAGTAAGTACATACAACTCTTACGTATTATCTAACAATTTAATACATCAGTAATTCATTCGTATCCAACGATTTATCTTTAAACCAACAAGAACTAGTTTACTCATGCAACTCAATATATTTAATATTGATTTCAATTTGAGTTAAAATGTGGTTTAACTGACATCTTGAATGTTCCCGTAGTATAAGTGATTTGCTTTTGAAAGTGCGTAGCTACACATTAATATTAATTTAAGACAATAATATATCTAAAATGCATTTCCTTAGACCGACCTATCTGTCTTGAACTTAGTTGCTAGTCACTAGACAAATATTTTAGAATTTCGTTACGGAGAGACGTGGCTGATGTCGCGCCTTAGATCCTACTTTTAATTATTTTTTATACCAGCAGCCTATCTTAATCTAAAACTTTTATTAAGTAATACAACAGACTTTCATAGTCGTAATAAATTGCAATGAAATAAAAAAAGTGAATACACAGATTACACGGTGCCTTATATTTTGAGTGCTGTTTATATAAATTTTTTCCTAAATAATGTTGTTATGTACATTACGACCTAAAATGTACCTATACAGTACAATATTATGCCTAAAATGAGTCATCCAAAATGCACAGAGTCTACTTTTATTTTATCTACCACAATGTATTATAGGGAATTAAATAATTATAATAATCAATGAAGCTTTGATTAGAATACATTTCGATACATCAAAGTGAGTTCACTTCATAAATTATGCCTAAAATGCTAATAGAATTGGTTTATTATTTATTCATCACACTCATTCGATATTTTAAAACATAAGATATATAAATCTAGCTTGAAGGTTTCTTGCTTTTTTCGTTTGTAAGCAAACTATGCACCAAACTATCCACGCAAATCAGACAAGTAAACTTCATTCTCTACGAAAGGGTTCCATAAGATTTCTAAGGAGGACTGCTGAATAAGTAGTTGTGTTTACATGTGCATGATGCAACTTGGGACGGTTAGGAAATTGTCTTCAAAATAACATAAATCAGCAGTACGCCTTGTAGGTATGTACCAGATTACCTGGGAACACACGGTTCCTGAATTGATGTAAAAAACTTGTTAAGCTCTCTTCATTAGAATTACTTAAAGTGATTCCCTTCAATTTAGTTCGCGAAATTTAAAATTCTTTGCAAAATACCTAAGATAGTTTGAAGTTTTCGGGGTACATTGAAGGAATCACCTTAAACACCAAATGCTAAAACAGAGTTTGACAACTTCTCAACTTCAAATTTCCAGTTCAGAAACCGGGCGTTAGTCTTATGCAATATTCTCTAATTATACATAATGCTTAACTCTCCTTTAAAATTAAAGTTTACAATTGCTATTCATTCATAAATTTACTACCATTTTAGGTGGTCTGTACCTATTGTGTTTATTTTGAACTATTTCCAACATTTAAAATAAATATATAGATATATTTTTTATCTACGTACCATAATTTCAAACCTTAAGGAACCCATGACGCACAACAAATCCATTGTGAGTCGTAGCTGAAGACAGGAGCCCTGCTTGTCAGATATTCGAGGGTGGGAAAATTATTTAACGTTGTGAATATAGGAACATTTATTCGGCACCCATCACTTTACTAGTGATTAGCCCACGAATAATATTCCCACTTTAACAACGCATTTCTAATGCTCAATTATGCTTCAACTACTGCTTTAGTAGAGTATACTAGCGAGCAAAAAAAGCTAATTCATCTAAATTGTACTAATTTAGGAAAGCATTGCATGGACTATTGTGCGGCTAGTAAAGAAATAGCAAATATTCTCAGAGGTAAAACTAATTAAATAGAGGACTTAAACTATGTGTTTATGATACGGTTTACGATGAAAACCAAATAATTGTTACGAGTGATAGTAAATCGGCATCAACAGGTGGGCTAGCATATGTACGTTTTTTAAAGGAACGAGGTATTCCACAAATTAGGTAGCTACTGGAAGTTATATTTATATTCAGGTTACCCTCGTAGTATAGTTGGCATACCGCCTTACACATAACAAGTATCAGGAGTTTACGGGATTATTGACGAGACAGTTATTCAAATCCACCATTGGGGAAATTTAGAACGACCGCTGACATACTAAACACAAATCGTCATTTAAATAATTTTGCCAACCAGAGTTCTTGTTGGACCATGAAGTCGCTTCTATGGTACCTACACAAAATGTATAAAATGTATTTAAATATTTACTACTTCACTTTAAAGTGACCATTTCTAATTTTCTGGCAAGTTAGATGAAATCAAGATTATATACTAATGGGACCTACATTATATCGATTGCTATAACATTAAAGTAAGTAATATTGTAGTCTTTCAAATGCTTTTAGACAGTATTGTCGATTTAAAAAAAAAACGCGTGAGGCGCGTGTTTTTACTGTTTTTTAAAGGCGTTATAGTTATAACAACAAATTCGTCATGGTATAGGTACCGAAAATCATCGATAAACGATAGTGAATCTGAATTATTTCACTAGTCTCAAAATTATTTTGCTGAGCTCCAAATAAAGGTGAAGAGATTAATCATGAAGCTTTAATTGACAATTAGTCGATTTTTTGAAAAAGTACAATATTATGACGAAAGTGGGAATATACATGCTGGGTTTTAGAATTGTTAACATTTGGCGACTGCATGCCTCTAATGGAACTGATTTGCTCCGACATGATGATGGAAATAAGAATAAATGTATGGTAATTGGTGAATATTTACCTGCTCCAATTAGCGTAGGGATATGTTCTAAGAATAATTGAATGCTGCTGATTTCTGACGTAAATTATTTATAAGTAATAAGTACTAATTTATTTATAATTACTAATATTAAACAAACAACAAAGAATATTAATATCAAAACTCAACACGCATTCGATGATGTAAAGCAAAATCAATTGCTCAAAACATTCATTAATCATTTACAAGTTAGGAAATATAACTACGTTATTAAATAAAAATAGTTTGTTTAGGACATTGGAATGGTCTGCAACTACAGTTAAAAACAAAATTCCTAATGATATTATCACAACGATATCAGCAAAGAATAAACGAATTACTAATTTTATGACATAATTACAAAATTTCACTAAAACTAATTAAATAATTCAAGCTGAGAAATTTGAGCATCAGATTCGTATTACTAGGGATATTTCATTATTCCACTCATTTTACCACTTAAATAATAATAATTTGAAACTTTACTAAGTTGTAAGTACCTACAATGTATACAAGCAAAAGTAGTTAGATACTATTCCCCACATTTCGTTAGGAACTTTTAAATGTAAATGCTTTTATATCGTAGGTAGGTGAGTATATTGACACATCGATTATTTATTCTCTTCAACGACAAGAACAGACCTTTAATTTCCAATATCAATACCTACACATATTTTGTAATTAACTACATTGCATTAAAGCGTGCATAATATTTACACATGAAAAATTCAATACTTCGCGCGTTCCACTGCCAGAAATAAAATAGGTAAATATAAAATTTATTTCTAAACCTGGTATCCAACGCAAAAGCAAGAACGTGCCGTTTCACGTGGAATCTAAATGACACAAAACTTCAGTCGTTTGGATTCTACTTCAGACTCTTAGAAAAAGTGTAGATCTTAAGCTAAATCGACCGTAATTATTCGTATTTTTCGAGTCTTTTAAGTATTTACAAAATTTTTACGTTATTTTTTTATGTATAGTTAATATCTACAAATTAATTTCGAGATCAGTTATATCCCTAATTGTAAAGAAAATCTATCAAGATGTTTTCTGTAATTGTATCTTTACTAACGCGGGGAACAATTTAGTTAATTACTTGTTTCAAATTATTATTTAACTTGCATTTGTGGGAAAATAAGTGGATTATGTACAGCGCCCTCTATTTATCCTCCTCCAGTAGAACCAGATCGTCAGCCACGACGTCAGAAACGTGAAGATAAATGATCCAGTACATTAAGTTAAAACATACGAAGCAGACTGGAAACACTATGCGGGAGTACTTGTCGATGTCCGAAGGAGTCATTCCGAGCAATTTGCTTATGTCCTGGAAATTAAAACACTTTTCTAAGTATACAAATTTCTACAAGCGAAATTATTTAAGCAAAGATAGTACACAGGTGTCTGTGTCGTGTGTCGGGTCTACGAATTACAATATAACCTTGCAAACGCTCAGCACGGTAAAACGTTACTTGGTCAAAAATAAATCATCGATATGGGTTTATAGTAAACCGACCATTTCTCATTTTTTTGAGTAAAGCGACATTTTTTTCATTTCTTGGATAAAAAAATTGCAGTAAACAGTTTTATCTATCTATAATTCTTTATTTTCTTTCAAAATAAGTGTAAAAAAGGAAAACTGACTGATATGACGGACTTGTCAGCGCACAGCCAAACTACTGAGACCAGGAGCGAGAAATTTTGCACATAACCTTCCTTTTGAAATGTAAGCTAGCAGTAAGAAGGTTCTTGAAAATTGTTTGTATGAAAAATCCTATTCATTGGATTAATTAACTTACACGATACGCCTATGTAAATAATAAAGATTTAGTTTTTTTTTTGTAGTTTTTCAAAACCACCCTCAAAGTTTAAGAAGTGTTAAAGTTTGTATGGAAAAATCTTAACCTATTAATGAATATAGAATAACGGGGTAAGAAAGGGTTCGTTTTGAACTGATTGGCCAACAGGTGACATACCTACATACTCAACTTCTTGTACAATTAATTATATTAATTGGCTTCTTCAACGATAGTCAGTGTCTAAGTTAGGTATAAAGATCAACTAATAATATAGTTTGGCAATTGTTTTTTTTTAATTAGTTCACTCTGAGCATTTCCAACATATTTCGGGAAATCTACATGAATTTCCGTTTTTAAGTTAGGATCAAAAAATTTTAAAACTGGCCCTGTCAAGCTTCTTGTCGTCGGTGCTGGATTAGCCACGTAGCAGGTGCAGCAAATGCAGTGCTGGATTAGCCACGTAGCAGGTGCAGCAAATGCTATATAGGGCCAGGTAAAATTTGCTACAGGCCCCGCGCTGGCTTAATCCGGCACTGCTTGTCGTTCTTAATTAAAGGAAAGGAAAGAAAGAGACTACATCTTTGTACAGTAAATCACTATCCTTTTATTCGATGAGTTCATCGAATTCTCTTCATTATTTTACTATCGGAATTGCGATTTTTAGAACGAAGTTCTTTAACTCGGCTTGCGGTAGGAGTTTACTGGTAGAAGTCGTCACGTAACGAATTATTCGTTTTGCCCCCCCTCCAAGCGACTCTATCTGTCTCTTTCTATTTTTTTTTCCATTAATTTTAGTTTCGTGTAACTTTCAGATGGAGCAATTTAATCTGTAGGTATATTCTTGAAATCATAACAATATCACTGCTATATTCCCCAAAGGGCAGAGGAGTAACATCCACATTTCTTCGGTTACGTTTAACCTGGGTGCAAATCCAGACACCGGGCTGCTCCTAGGAAAAATCCTAATGGAAACACTTTACCAGATCTGGGCTTTGTACCTCTCGCTCAGCAGCCGCGCTTGCGACCACTAGACCAACAGTTCTTAAAATCATGTTTAAAAAATAGCTATTTTAATAATTCTGACTTCTATGAAATGCAAATTGAATGAAACATTATTCAGCATGTTCAGACAAAATGAAATCGACTTTTCAAAGAAAGTTGTTCGATGAAAAAGAAATAATCAAAAAAGATAATTGTTTTCTGCATTATAAAATTGATATTTAAAGTACCTACTTATCGATAAAATATTAAACACCCGCTGAGCACACCTAGGAAAACTTTGAAAACATTATAATCGCAAAGCATTCAAAATCGCAGTTAAAGTTTGAATCGCTTAATAAAAAACAATATAACAAATAATTTTGAAATTATTTTAATATTCACCTTGCCAGGATGCAAAATGTGCGGAGGCGGGCCTGGGTTCTCTTCTTCTGCTCCACTGCGACCTCCGTTAATAGTATTCTCTAGGGTTCCGCCTTTGGAATGAGCTTTTGGATCGTGCACTTTGAACCGGACCTCCTGAAAATAATATTTGATATGTTGGAAACACATATGTACATGACAAAGCCGAATTTTTGAAATTACAATATAATAATATAAACATCTTACCGATGGTCGTCCAGGGGGGCACCTGCTAAGCGTGCCCATTTTAGATAGCGTGTGTGGGTCACCTACGGGAGGACAATCAACGGGGATTTTCTTCTCGGACGCTATTTTTTGAATGGCAACAAATCTCTGTTTTCTCATCTGTATTCTCTTTGCCATATAACCCACGGTGGCGTATTCTGTAAAGATAAGAGAACTGCATCTATAACTAGGGCGTTTTTTTTTTTGTTTGCGAAACCATCGCTCTGCATTTACATTCGCATAGGATAAAACATTTACATTCGACATACGTTTTAGTAAATCGCCGTGCAGTACTAAGTAGGTAAACATAATAAAATATTACCTAGTAGACTAGCGAAGACCATGACGAAGCACGTTCCCAAATAAACGTCGATGGACTTGACGTACGATATCTTGGGCAGAGCGGCATTAGTAGATGACATGAGCGTCGTCATCGTCAATACAGTGGTGACACCTAGAGCCACTCGGGCCGGTGTAGCATTTCGGTTCAACCAAAATGATACCCATGATATGATGACAATCAAACCAGACGGAATGTATATTTGAATAAGGTAATATCCCATAGATCGAACAAATTGTATTTCACATGCCAATCTTGAATAATTTCCTGCAAAAGGTTTAAAAATAATATTAGAAGGGTTCTTTGTTTGAATTTCACAAATCCATTAACTCTAGATATAATAGTTAAATCATTAAAGTAAGTGAATTTTATTTGAATATAATGAATATTAGGAGCTTTATTTAATATAACTTTAAAGAACTTCAATCTAATTCTTTTAAAGAATTTTGTTAGGACAAAGACACAATAGAGGATTCGTCATAAATATAATAATTATTTACTTATGATGTTGTATCTTTTTAACACAAATTATACATGACATAAAAAAAAACTATTTCACACCACTCATAGTGTTTTGTGCAATAATACAAAAGCAGGACGTGATAAGAATCGTGGCTGTTTCTGTCCAGTGTTCCACGTAGTGGTGTCTCATATCTTTTTTTCATCCCTACTCTTAGATTCCCCCGCGAACCCAAGTACCTGTGGTAAGGGAGATCTCCATAGCTCGTTGACGATGGCCCAGCACCTTGAACTGCGGCAGCGACACCTCGCTGGAAACACCCACAGAGTTGGGCCCCTCGTTCCATTTGTATCTGATGTCCCGCATGGTGTAGCCGACTGTGCGCAGCGGACATTATAAATGAAACAACCCCAGGCCCATCGCAGTGGGTTTTACAACTCGAATTGTCTTTCGGTTGGGGTAAGAGCGGGGGAGTCGCGAGTTCGGTTTCGCGCGTCTCGTCGTGCGGTTGTCGTGTCGTGTAGTTAGCGTGTGTGCTTGTGTCGCGACTGCGATCTTCTGCACACGGGCTGAGGGAGACGGGGTCGGTGGCGGAGGTATGGATGTGCTGTGGTGGGAGAGCGGCTATTGCGATCGGTTACCTGTCGTCAGTGTAACAACAGTGGTGCGCTGCCGGTGGCCGAGCACCCGGAACTGTGGCAGCTGCACCTCGTTGCTCATACCAACGCTGGTCACCCCATCTTTCCAATGGTACCGAATGTCTCTCATTGTGTACCCGACTCCGGAGACATGCCAAACACACAAAACGCTATCACTTACGCTGCGAAGGATCGCGTTTACCTCACGCGGCCGCGCCTGTGTTGAGGATGGGACTCGCGGCGAGAAATTACTAAGCCGAACCCAGGGATTTGCTGAATGCAGGTGCGATATTTATACTCAGTTCGGCTTAATATGAATGATAGTAAAATATAACACTACCTACGAGGATGATAAAAGACCACAAAAATTATAATGTGATCAGTATACTAGGTATAATGATTGCTAATATATAAATCTACCAACCCGCACTGGGCCCACGTGGCAGATAATGCCCACTCCTTCTCGATAAGATAAGATAGGAGGCCTGTGTCCCAGCATTGGGAACATTATAGGCTGATTATGCAATATATAAATAGATGGCATAATATAATAAGAACGCGTAGTGATAAGTCAGGCAAGCGTTAAATGTAAGGTCATGCGAGTGCAATCAGTTAGTGTACATTTGATGAGCGTAAGCGGCGGTGGTGCGAGGGTGTGTGGGTGTGCGGTGCCTCGTCTGCGGCACGGCCCTCGGTGGTTGTGCAGACCCCGCGGGCGCCACCGTCCCCCGCCTCCTTCGACCCGCTCAGCATATCGCAGCGTCGATGTCTCAGTATCATTTCATTCGCTAAATGCTCGTGAGAACAAAGGCTTACTATTTACGAGTCTGCCTTCTGCGGGTGCTGTATGCGAGAAGGAGACGTTCCAACTTATGAAAACACGAGGGAAATCACAGCACGTGTCGACGATTATGTAGTACGCTTGTGCTCACAGGGTACCCCTGAGTAGCATCTGTGATACAAGAAAGTGATCACAACACAATATCTGTAAGCCTCGTGATAGATTTGCATCGTGGTAAAGAATCAAATTATTGATTGCTTTGGTGAGAACAATACACACACGTATAAGTAATATTGTTTTCGGTTATTAGATAATTATGTTTGTCATCTGTAACTAAAGCATTTACTATGTCCATTCAAAAAGTCAAGTATAAGTTAATAGACCCCGTCGATATTTGCGATTCTTAAAAACAAAATTACGTTTGTTGCAACTGACACACAAAGCGTGCGGTTGTCCAGCAACACTCTCATATTAGCTAAAACATTATCAATATTGTATTATCAAAGGTAGCATTTTGTGATTAATGTACAAGATTATCAACAACACACACATTGGCGTACAAACTTATTTGAAATAGTTCAGATACTTACAACTTTCTATCTCTATGTGGCACAACTGTCGATCCATTGGAAAGTATTGCAGGTTCATGGGGCACGAAGCTGTGATTGTTAATCTGAAATATACACATAGTTCTTAGGAATTCAAAATAATAATACATTCTCCTAGAAATCTGTATTGTAACTCGCAACACCTAAATCAATCAAATATGTAAGGTATGTATTTGGTATTACCTGATACTTCTAGTGATAGAGCCAGAATAATGTATACGTATGAATTCGTTGCTGGTTGTTGCTATATGGAAATAAGATTGCTTTTCGTTTACAAAGAACGTGTCAGGCACCCATATGTTCTTTATAAATTCTGAACCCACAGATAACGTCTCAACTCCTGTTCTTTTTTTGTATGCTAATCGGGGATCGGTCCAAAATTGTCTGAAGTAAAAGTCCAATGTGAAATCCTGAGAAAGGAAATCATTACTATTAATCTTAAACACAAATGTTGATAATTTTTTGAATATCTATTGAATCGGAATGATGACGGATTTTTAAGTGAAGTAATAATGATGAGCTTGAATGTAAACTTATGGTATGTCGCTCAATGATATAATCCGTTCCTACTAATCATTTTTTAGTAAAAATTTAGCCATACTGTGAAAATGCGGCATGGTTCCGTATTATTAAATGTGTAGTAGGAACGTAAAAACTTTCGTATTCTTCCGTACGTATCAGTGTTTCACTGTACTACAATACGTTGAAGATAAGCAGTACATAATTGGGTTACTATAAATTAACATCTAACATCAGCATGCGTTGTTCCATAAATATTTCATCATACACAATGTCTTAGTATACATACACTGCGATAGATGTACACAAGAGGCTAATTAAATATATTTATAAAAAATGAAAACAATAAATTAAGTCGAAGCTTGGTTCTCGTGACTTCGGACTGAGCAACACTTGAAAATATTATATAGACACAGCACTACTTTGAATAGTCAAATTGAGCAATAAGCTTAAAACAGTATGAAAAGAAACAAAATGTGCAGAGTGTGATTGTGACGTGAAGCCTATAGAACATAGGTGTGGTCTAAGAATGAACAGGGATATGGGTGCTCTAAGTGACAGGAGAGGGCGAGGTGTGTGGGTGGCGGCGAAGGCGGACACCCACGGCTCGATAGAGGCAATCCTCTATTGACTCAAGCTAACAAGCCGGCACGTATACAAGTTGCCACCAATAAAGTTTGGACCAGGTATGTGGAACAAATTAACGTTCATTAATTAATGAGGTCGATTCGAGAGTTTGCGGATTGTGAATAAGGCAACCTCCCCACCCTGGGCCATGGGTCACGTCTCATTGTGACCTTCCCAACCTTGATTTGGTTTCCACTTCAGGGTCCTTCACCCAAACATACGCCTAGCAAGCTTACACAGTTTGACATATTGGAAAACCGAATTCGGTTTTGTATTCTGACCAACTAACTGCGCTAATATTTAGGAGATATCGGTATCAAAAATAGCAAACTCACGAAAGCATAATATTAACTAAATAAGGTCAGATAGTATCGATGTTCCAAGTCACTGGAGAGATTAGAAAGTTACAATTAATTGGCAATATTTCATTAAATACACATAATACGTACATTCACAACAAACTACAAAATGAGTCACGATAAGAGATACAGTCGTCGCAAGTCCATAGAGCCTGAACACATTTCATGTACGTTTTAATTAAATGTATTTTAAGATCATGCCTTTATTAAAAAGGTCACCCTCATTGCCATTTAAAACGAAAATGTAATGCTGTTTTTTTAATTTGTGTATGGTTGCTTAGATTTTGTTTCTACGTCAAACCTCACTGGAAAGTGATGATAATCTGTTGGCTGTATCGATATATATATATAATCACAACTTAAAAATAAATACCTACATATAATATTTTGATTTTTGCCAATAAAAATAAATAAAAAAGATTTATGTAAGTCATCAATAATGTACGCCATTGCCATCCCTTTAAATTGATTAAATAAAAGACCGGCATGACAATTTTTGCCAATAGTTGTAGATATAATGAATACATAGTACATCGAGTTCATCTCTTTAATTTAGGTAAATAGGTATTATTCGATTTCAGTTATCGTTTTATCTTTCTTTATTTTATTAGTAACACGATTTAGATGCAATATTAAAATGTAGTGAACATAATAGTACATAATTATTAATGTTCTTCCAATGCATTATAACATCGCTCTTGTTCGAGTTCATCTCTTTAATTTAGGTAAATAGGTATTATTCGATTTCAGTTATCGTTTTATCCTTCTTTCTTTTATTAGTAACACGATTTAGATGCAATATTAAAATGTAGTTTATTTAGTGAACGTAATATATAAAACACAAATGAATAAGAAATCAGAGAACAGACTTCATCACTTGATCAGCAACTTTGGAGTTACGAGTACTGCAGGACACACAACTGGGTATTTTAAGGTTCAACGGGTTGCTTTTCTTATTATGATCTCATTATTAAAGGACAATGCCCACCTGGCCAAGAGAGCTTATTCGAAGTAAAAGCTACCATGACTAGAGGTAACATAGTGCATTTCAAATGATTCAAAACAGCTTTAAATCACTCTAGTATTTAATTATAAAAACGAATGATTTGACACTGTGAAATGCGCTTCTCTAAGTTGATCTCAACTACATATCTAAGCCATGTTTTAATTATTCATCAATGCTAATGGCAAATTTTCTGCCAATGTCAGAAGTTGCATTTTTTTGCTAAATACCTAGAAAGGGTCTTATGGACGCTGAATATTAATCCTTGAAACATACTAACGTAACATAATTAAACCAGTTAGGATAAAACAAAAATACATGCCTGCTCGTCACGTGTTTATTAAATTGGTAATTATTGAATGGGGTATGCGGTTAGTAGCTAATTCAATTGAGGTTGCCATTGACAGGCTAAAAAGACTGAGTAGGTATGCACGGCTACACATCAAGCTATACAAAACCAGTATAAGCTGACTTCTGAATGTACATGGTCAGCTAAAACTGAAAATGTATAGCTTGATGTGTCGCCGTGTGTACAATCGACCGCACGTCGATGGCAACACTGGCCTAGCTTATACGGAGTTTCAATATAATAGAATAAGGCCCTTTGTACACACACGTTTTTCGTGCCTTAAAAAACTCCGGTTTATTCGCCGTGTGTAGGTAGGCACGGTCGTCTGTGTTGTAAAGATCGCTATGGAAGCTTGTTGACGGACACGTTTTTTCTACGGCGCGGTTTTTTTGCCTTGTGTAGGCACGGTTGCCAGTGTTGTGTGGATCTCTATGGAAGCTTATAGCAGTCACGTTTTTTCTACGACGTGGTTTATACGCCTTACCGTAAAGAAACCGTTCCATGTGCAAGGGCCTAAGAGGTATTGTTACCACTGACGTGCGGCCGACGGGCCGCGACGTGTACAAGATAATTATTGAACTTTATTATTTCCGGAATATATTTATGGTTGTGCCAAAAAAAGACAAACACATCGTAAAGAAACCGTTCCATGTGCAAGGGCCTAAGAGGTATTGTTACCACTGACGTGCGGCCGACGGACAGCGACGTGTACAAGATAATTGAACTTTATTATTTCCGGAATGTATTTATACGTGTTTTATGTGCCAAAAAAAGACAAATACAAATCCAGTCCACTAAAAAAAAAGTAATCATTGAGTAAATATTTTTCAATCACCATCCCCATTTTTCGATTTTTCTGTATCATTATCAAATATTTTTTATTGGTTAAGTATCGAAAAGTATTGCGTTTTTTGTTGGTTATGGTGCAAAATAGGGGTGGGCAGGAATGGGCATGGTCCTTTGATTTCTCCAATACCAACGATTTTACCAGGAAACATAATAAGAAAGCAAGTGGGCGGACAAAGGGCGATCTGCTCCACCAAACGCGAACATGCTCGCAGCCTCGTGTCTGGGGCTGCTCGGTCGCAGCGGCGCAGCGCGCGGCCGGAGCGACCGAGACAAGCGTGAGCTGACAGTGGCGAGTACCATGAGCACTTCGGAGACGGAGCTGATAGAGAGCACATACATGGTGACGCCCACCTCCACTGGCGGACCTGCAATCAAGCCCAATCGTGAGTCGCGCGCGCGCCTCGCGCCGTGAAAACCAAACCAGAGGTCGGTGACGTGCCCCATCGCCGGGCGAGCGGAGCAAAAGGGACGCGAGAGGCGCGGGGTGGCTGCGGGTGGCAAGTGAACGCTGCTGGTGCACGTGGAGTGCGGGCGCGGCGCACCCGGCCCTGTTAGCTGCACGCGTCACGCGACATACGTCAACCGCGTGGCCGTGTGTCGCGCCTACACCGATCAAATGCAATCGAACCGTGGACACGGGTGCTACGATGAACGGTTAATGCTGGTGATAATGCTAAGGGATAAAATCTTGCTATGTATGCGTTGTGTCTTTAAAATTGCTTTGAAAATAAGATACCATTTTCACTTCAGATAGAGAGCTGATGGAGAGCACGTACATGGTAACCCCCACTTCCACGGGTGGTCCTGAAAACGACACAATACACAACACATAACAAGTATTAGTTATCCGTAGTAATAGCTGTTTCTGAGTTACCGTAATAAGCTCTCCAGTTAGTTAGAATATTTATTAAGCATTGTATCAAGCCACACAGAACGAGGAACGCGCTTAAAACTTTGGCGAACCTAATAATAGCTTGGCGATGGCGACGACATTATGAAGCTCCTAGTTGCTAGTTACGATGACTGTTGATGTCAATTTGTTTTATTAATATTATTATTGAATATAAAGTACAAAGTATGATATAATATCACGATGTAAATTACCACACTGTGTCTTAATTTAGCACTTCCTTAATCTTACCCCCTACTTAAATGTTAATCCATACCTAGACGCTGTAAGTAATATGGCTGGAAGGTAACATAATATGCTGTTAGTCCTCTTCTAGTATCCTCCTGATTTGCTGAGCCCTCCCAGAAGCTTCTGAAGCCTCTTCTGAATCATGGGAGACCACTATTGTTACTGTCGTTTTCCTTCCGCTAACCAAGATGGTCCGCTTAGAAGATATAACAGGCCCTTCATTGTTCCGATTTGGCTGTCCTTTAGGTGTAGGACTCGGAAATCTAGTGGTAGCTAAGGGAGATGCTCTAGCTGCTTCGTTCTTTTGTAGTTGCCTGAAGATGTAGATCTAGGTGTTTGCACATTTTCACCCCTAAGCTGGGTATCTCTTTTTGTAATGATCTGATAGCCTCGCTCTGCAGTGTCATGCAATCCCTCATGTCCGCCATTGCCTCTGTGAACTCTTTCATCTTTAGTAGAGCAGATGAAACGGTCAGGTCGATTATTTCTCTTGCAGTCTTACGAGAGGTGAATTATCTGTATGTCTGTCGAGACCGATTGGAGAATGGCTTCAGGGTCCACAGAAATTGAAGTCTTTGTGCTGGCTTGACCAGTGTGAGAAGAGGTTAAAGAGGGGGGGGGCCTCTTTTCCTTTATCAAAGCCACCCTTTGCTTGCCTTCATCTGAAAGTGCCGGCCAGAAAAAAAAAACGTAATATTCGGATAGATCACCAAATTCCTATTATTTTTTACTATGGCACCAAACCTGTGCGCCCTATGGTTATGTTGTTACATGCTTTTAAAAAAAATGTGAAATAAAATGTTATAAGATGTGTGTTATTTTAATACATTTGGTCAAATATAGTAAATATGAAAAAAAAACAAGCAACAATACCAACAGCACCTCATTTAGATTCAGTACCTTTCATTTAGGTAAAAAAGAGCAAAATGAAACAACATTAAATTGTATAAATTCATTTATATTTGTCCTAATCTAACATATACATCATCTAATCCTATTGCAGGTGGGGTGAGGTATGGGTCATGTCTAGCATAACCCATGTACCAGACTATGGTCATGGTATGTGAGCAGCATCCAATGGTCCTCTTGCCGATATTGCATGTACAATAATAATGAGCTAATGCTCGACGACCATTTGCTGCCCGATCTAGTGCAATGTACACATGGTATTTTTTGGCTTGGATGTGGCGGGATTGTATTCGTCCTCTTATAATCCACAAGTCTTCCCCTTCAAGTTCCCTGACTATTTCCAGAGGAATCCCACCACCGAGCTCAATGATAAAAACTCCGTCGGATTGAAGGTGCTCTCCGTAATAACTTTTTGCTTGTTTGAGCTGATATACACCAAGGCTGAATAATATTAAATCTTCTTCTGTCAATGTTGGAAAATCATTGAAATCTGTCATATCCGCAGCCATGGGTTGGAACTGTGCTCGCCTTCGGTTTAAATTGTATCTATTCAGAAGATCTCCCAGTGTATTGGGTGTGTTTATTCTTTCACCTATTATTTGAAGGATATCAGTAGCGTGAACGTTATCCACTATCAAAATGTGATAGGCATTTATTAATGCGGCAGCAATTCTAAAATAATCCATCATATTGTGCAGTGTTATATTGATGTTGACGTGTCTCAGCAGCCGGAAATCTCTTTTAAATCGGCCATTTACGACTTCTACGACCCATCGGCAAATAGTAACAAGTCGCGACTTATTAGCTTGTTCTGTCGTAAGTTGCGTTTCCCCAGGGAGCTTTGTCTCGGGCATCTTAGCGGTGTATCCATATCCTTCAAGGCTGGAAATTGCATCTCTAAAGCCACGGTCCAAAATAAATACGTCCCCATTTCGGTAAAAGCATTGAAATAATCCGTCGCCATAATCATTTTCACTTTGTACAATATCAAGCATTATTTGCGCATCTGAAGAAGTAGCAGCGTGTGGACCAGAAACTTCTATGATGTGCCCGTCACAACAGACAAACAAAAACGGCTTTAATAAGTTTCTGAACTTGTGGCTGCTATAGGATTTCCTTTGAAAAAAGTAGTTTGAACTCTTTTGTATATATATGTAAGTGCCATCGACAATTGTTATGGCTTTTCTTTCGTCGGTAGAACTCTCCGGGTTCCCAAAAATTCTTTCAGGAATCATAAGGTTCCTCCGTGCTACATCTTCCCGGGTCATATGGTCAAAGCCTAAGTGAATAGGAACAAAGTCCTGCAGTAGTGCTTCTCTGCCAGTATGGAGGATTCGCGAGTAAGTGGCTTCGCTGGTTTTAAAAATCGATGCTAGCCGTGCATTTGATTCGCCAGTTCGGAGTTTTGCTAACAAAGCTGCTAGAATAGTTCTTTTGTTTCTTCTTTGATTTAGGCTAGGTGTGTTGGCTAATAAATCAGTAAATTGTTCAATAGTCAGGCCAGTCCAGTCATGAAATTCTTTATCATTTATTAGTTCATAATGTTCAAAATCTAAAACTTCTGTGCTGATATGGCTCATTAATAATCTTAGAGCACAAACAATTTGAGTTGCACTGAATCCTCCGATTAAATTGTCTTGCAAAGCAAGTAAATGCCATTCAGCTTGCTCAAGGTGTTCACTGCATACACGGCTATATTCGGTTATAAATAGGCTGTAGCGGCATAGCATTCGTAGTATGATATCTTCGGGTACTCTGTGCCTCGTTGCATTTTGACAGTGTTGAAATACACACGTATTCGCCGAATTACCGGTACGGCTGAACCCGGGTAAAACGGTTGGTGAAGCATGAGGTTCAGCGTTGACTTCTTCGTCTGCAACATCATGATCCACTTCACGTTGGTGTCGGAGATACCGACGCTCAGCCCGTTGCCAACAGGATCGACAAATAACCTCTGTAGGTTCTTCCTGTAAAACAAGAAACATGTATTATTCGTTGCACATGTACATACATGAGCCGTGATATTCTAATCGTTTTGTTTCCTAAGCAAGAAGGGTTCTATTTCACGGTATATACATACAAGGTGATACAATGATTAGTTAAGTACAAAGGAGTACTTATATATAGAAACAAAAACGTGTGAAATAAATAATTCTAATAAATGGTCAAAATGAACGAGTTGATGGCAAGTGACCAAATTATTTGGAAAAAGAAAACATACTGCGCCGACATCAGATAAACTGGTATACAGACAAGGAAATGATGAAATAAAGACTTAGTCAAAATCATATAAAACTCTAGGTAGGTAAAGGTCTGTATATAAAATGAAATAAAATAATAATGATTCATACCTGTCGAACTAATAGATCTTCAATAACAAACTGTGCAACATCCGTATGCTGTGATTCTCGGGAAGTCCAAGTATAACTTCGACGATTACCGACAGGCGTACGACACGAAATACACAATTGTCCACTCATAACGTCAGTTAAAACAATAACAATAACAAAAAATAACTATAAACAAATAACAACAAACAAGAATAACAATATTAACTGAGGAGTGCAAGTCGCGATTTAGCCGTCCGATGTAACAAGAGTCGCATGGATAACTGAACAAAACAAAAGACGGGTGACGCGGGGTACAGTAGTTGCGGGCGGCGGGGAGGGACAAACCGGTGATTTTCCAGGTACCTGCTTAAAACAGGTTTGGACTTGTTGTGAATTGTGACGCTCTGTCTGTGCCTGTGCGGTGCGTAGAGTATCAATGATGAAAATACTCTCTTAATAGAGAATAGAATTCATTTTATTGCACATCAAAAGGACATACACAGTATGAATAATTAAATATACATGATCAAATGTATGAAAATAACAACTTCATAATAACATTTTTATTGTATTTTAAAAGTGTTTAACACCGTAACCAAAGGGCGCACAGATTTGGTGTCGTAGTAAAAAATGATAGGAATTGTGAGTTCTATCCGAATATTACACATTTTTATCCTGGCCGGCACTTTCAGTTTTTGGTCCAAAATGAATGATGTCCTTTGCCTTTCACTTGGGTCTGAGCCTCCCGTATCTGAATCTCCTTTTCAATTTGTTCAAAAGACTTAGTTTGTTGGTTTATCTCTTCGCCATCTGCTAATATGCTACCATGGTCTAGTTTTTTGCAGTTCTCTTGGATTTGGAGCTATTTTGTCTTGTTTCTCTCCTGTAACTGGGGGGTTTTTTCTTTTTTCTAAGAGGAAGTTGATATGAATGTCTTCACTTTTTCTACTGCTTTAACCACCCCCATCTTATTTGCTCTATCTTTAGAGGGTCCAGGAGCCTCTGCCCCTTCTCTAAAATTGATGCTCTTTTTGGTAGGAGGGTTCATAGTTGCTTTTATTTCAGAAAAAAGCTGTTCATCATTCTACGGCTTCGATGCAACAATCTGACTGCTGGGATCCTCTCGTTCACTATCTGTGGTCATGGTCACAGTTGAGACTTCGTAGTAGAAAGGTCTTTTTGTAGGGTCTCTGGAGCCTTTACTCTCTATCTCCTCAGTCTGTTATGGACAGCTTGTCTAGATTGGGGGATGGAATCCTTTGATCAGTTGCTAGGCTGTCTTGAATGTTTACTTCCTCTGTAATCTTACCTATTGTAAGATCTAGAGCCGGGAACTTCCATGAAGCAGATTAACCTCACAGGATTCCCTTTGGACTTCTTCAATATTGTTCTCTATGCCTTGTGGGAATTTCTCCTTGTTTTGTCTCACCCTTTGGATCCTATTGAGGAGGTCTGTGTCAATACGAAAATTTTCTCCTTTCACCCTTAAATTCCTGTATCCGATATCCTCTGGAGGAGATGCAGTTTGTTACCTTCTTTACAATATCTATATCGACAAAAGCTTCCTGCGTTTCTTCAACTTCTATATTCATTTTCAAGCTTGCCACAAAGTAGGCTCAGGGCTGTTGGTGTTTGTACAAAGTACTAAGTTTATATAAACTGCCTTTTCTAAAAAATCATCGACTATCTAAACTGACTAAAAAATATCGTGCGTTATACAAAGTCAAATTAAGTTAGTTAGCGAAACTCCGCAGACATGATAGGCATCGATATCTAAAAATGACAAAACAAAAAAAAAAGATTTTATGTTCTTTTTGGGTCATTGCCCCTGTGTGGTATAGTTGTACCCATCATACCTGCTGAGTTTCACTAGCTGATTTAATTTGACCCTGTATAAGTGTGTAGCATAATAGATATTGTTTATTTACGAAAAGATACAAATGTTATACTTATATACCTACATTAAACCGAATATCCGTGTGTTAAAAGGAATTTGTTCCTCAAATAAAAATTACATACCTAGGTATTCATGAGTATTTTTTTAATGTTATATGCAATTATAAAATTATTTTAGCCTATTATTTTATATCTACCAGTTGAACTCGAAATCAAAGTTATTTTTTTTTAACATAATAATATGGACCTGCTTAGATAATATTAATATCTGACGCTACTGATATTTACATCAGTTTAAACAAATATATCCTAACTTAAATCTATTACCAAAGTAATATATATTATGGCGTCCAAAAAACGTCCGCATCGCAGTTGACTGGTAATTTACCGAAAAGACTGGTGACATTGCGAGGTTATAATTATGGCAATGCTTAGCGTCTGGCTAAGGTACAAGCCAGCCCATTCCCCATAACTTAGATTTTACCAGATAGGATCGATATCGCTATCTCTGCGTAGGTAATTTTGAATCCAAATTAGAGCCGAAATATGAAAATATGACGATTTTCTTTAATTTGCACAGTCTTTTGTACATGTAGGTACCCTACATATGGTGTGTGCTTGTTCAACAAATAATTTGAAATAAAAAAATGATAAGCGGTGGTTTAGACTTAGTTTCTACAATGTTTGGAAACGTTAGCACAATTGGTGGTAGAAACAGTCCTAGATTGTATTATATCCAATAAATAATATAATGTATAAAATCCGTCTGATGTTGGATTAACTTTTTCAAATATTTAAACATTAAATCGCGATGTCAGTACAATACCTTGTTGCAATAATACCTATGGATCTAGATTGACATTGGACATTTATCATCACAGAGAGTTCCATGATAGGTATAGGTATTTACTAAATAATATTTGCACCATCGTTATCGCATAATAATCTACATAAGTCATCATACAACTATGGCGTAACGTCAAATAAAAAGAAAAAACACGCCATGCCACACCGAATACGTAGGTACATAGCAACTAAATCTAAAAAACTGATTGTAAAGCTTGTCCTTAGCCTCAAGGTCATATCTTGTCATGAAAAAGAGGGTGAGATTACAATAAGGAATAAATCGATTTTTATTAAAGCTGAATCCAGTTTTGCCCAATGTCGAAAATGTCAGAGGACGTAGCGATGGGTTTGGGTTTCTACCCATCGCTACGTCCTCTGACATTTTCGACGTTTACGTAGAATTTGATCAAACACGTTGATATTTACAAAGCTTAGTAAATGCAATGGCTAGGCAGTGTTTAATTTGATGTTATAAATAAGGGCTAGCGCGCACAGCGAAAAATATCCGTGTTTTTTTCCGCAAAATCTAAAACTAGGATTACAGATTTTGCGTAAAAAATAGTAGTACCGCAAGTGCGCGCACTGCGGGAAAAAATCGCTTGCGGATTTAAATTCTGCGGTTTGCTGCAGATTTGTTGCGGTGCGTCGCCGCACGGATTTTTTGCATCATAAATATATTTTTAAGGAACACTGCGCATTGCGGAAACAATTTCGTGCGGACGCGGTCGGCGGCCACGCAGTTATTCTTGTGACATGGTGCTGTGCGGTCATATCGTCGTTGCCTAGATAGATTGTTGAAATTTCAGAGCTAACACCTTTTACTAAATTGTCAGATGTTCCAATGTTCAGTAATAGTCCTATTTTTATTGGATATAAACAGAAATGACTGTATCTGAAAATCCCTATTGGCAGCAATGCCGAGAGCGGGTGTACTCAATAATGTTTAGGTACTTTTTCCTGCGTAACGGCAAGTACACGCAGCTTACGCAGATGCAGATTTTTATGTCCATTATTGACGGGGGTTGGAATTCAAATGGGAATTCGCGCAGATATTTCACTACTGTGCGCGCGTACTGGACAATCACGATTTTATTCCCTTTTAGATTTTAAACACCGCATATTACCTCACCGCTATGCACGCTACCCCTAAGCTGCTTTTTGTTCTAACTGTATAATACGGGAAGTCATTGTTCCATCGAGACTATCGGTTTTGGCCTTTGTTTTAGGTAGGATAATTCTCGGGGCCCTTAGCGATAACAATAACACTACCGGAAACTAATGCTTCGCTTTTGCTTTGTACTTTTCCTTGGCTAGATGCCCACTGAATTTGCGGTATGTAACAGCCCTATCCTAAAGTACCGGTTATCTGCATACCGCGATACGAACAAATTACAATTAATGCTCCATTTTAACTATTCCATTTTAAAGGTGCTTTTCTGAAGAAGACCGTCATTGCATACCGTAGCAGTAACGCCACTCAATCGCAATGTGAGACCTCAGGGACACAAGCGGTTTCTATATAACTATGAAAACGGCTCCGGCGGTAATGTCGCTATCTACGGGAGCGTTTACTTTTAGGAATTTGAGTGTATTTGGATTCTGGATTTTCTGTCATCATAACTTTGATTTTGAAATTTCAACGGTAAGTCTTTTTTAAAACTACTAATAACCGATTTAAAACTCTTACTAGATTTTGTTATAGTTCTTGTGAAATAAAACGCTACCTTTCCAAAGAAAAAGTAGCGCTTCTATCCCATTTGAATACTTTACACAAGTTTTTTGCAAGGGTTTCAAATTATCTTGTATACTAACCTCCATAGTTTGGTCTTACTCTTTTGTCGTAACTTATACTAAATGAATCCAAAATGGCTGAAATATTGACATCGCCAAACATCCCTCCCCCACCGGCACCCCTGAAATAAAAACATGCTGTCATTAGATACAATTTAGTGCTGTCACTGTATGAATTATAGCAGTGGAAAACTGAAATTTGGTATGAATAATGTTGATTACATTCGGTACCTGGGCTTATTTATACTAAAAATAGTTTTCGGTACTTTCGGCCTACCTATAAACGCATCTCGTTGGTAACATTGAAGGACGTAGTTCTAATTCAAACAGTAGGACCTATAAGAACACAGTTGTTTTGGTACCATACGTGTGGTCGAGTTGAACGCAGCCGACTACTAATATTATAGTGTCGTGAAATGTCATAGCCTAGTGAATATAAGCTGTGCGGTGCGGGTACCGTGATACACACACAACATCTGTGATAGAAAATTACTGCACTAACATATTAATAATTTCATGTACTCGTACAAGCGTTGCCAGTAACCATATCTAGACAATTTCTGAATATTTTAATAAGTATACATGCAATGAGTTTCAGTTGATAATTATACTGTGAAGGAACAGCCCTCTTCCTCTCTCATGCTGTGCCCGACAGCGTCCACAATGAGCATGTATTTGTAAAACCTACTACTTACGTTCACATTTTAGAATACAATAAATATATTATTAACTAGCTGTTACCCGCGACTTCGTCCGCGTGGAATTTAACAAAAAGTTTTTTTCTTCTAAAATAAAAGTAGCCTAAGTTACTCCTTATTACATCAGCTATCTACCAGTGAAAGTCCCGTCAAAATCGGTCCAGCCGTTTCAGAGATTAGCCGGAACAAATAGACAGACAGACAGACAAAAATTGTAAAAAATATTACTTTGGTATATGTACCGTGTATACATCCATATGCATTTAGTAAAAAGCGGTTATTTTAATATTACAAACAGACACTCCAATTTTATTTATTTATAAGATAATTGTAACGAATTTTGAAGATTGCTTATTATTTTTTCTATCGTCGCCGTCATTTCAACATATTTGTTTCCCAAATACAGTAAATTATCTTAATTAACTAATGCCAAAATCGGTAAAATAATTAACGTGTAGAATCTGAAATAAGTTACAGAAATATGGTTGATGCAAAAATAACTCCATTTTGATTATTCAATCGGCTTTAACTGAGTGATTTTCTCCTAATGTGTTATGTAGGTCACGCGAACCTTACATGTGTTAGTTACGCAAAAGGTGAACATAAAGGGCACGTTACGACATTTCAGAGAAGGCACAGTGGCAAATCAATTGCCCGTTCTATATGCATTTAGACCCCAGTCTTAGAGGCCTGACATTTGTAATCATGATTTGATGATGAATGTTATGTCTTAACCGACAACCAGGTTAGTTATTAGATACATAATGGTAAACATGATTCGTGGTATAACACAAGTTGTTGTAAATATATGATTTGCATAAATATAAATTTATATTTTGAATAGTATACAACCACACTGCCGATTTTTTATTCAGTATTATTAAAATGGTGGCAAAGATTATACTCGTATGAGGCACCCGGCAGACCTATTTCACAGCACCAGCCAATTTTGGCACGACTTTTGATAAAGCGTTGCAGCCGAGCGCAGCCGACGACCACCCTATGATCTGCTTTCACGAAATAACCATAGTATTACGTGAACAAGAAGCTGCCGCCATTCTTTATAAATCACATTAGAATATCTGCCTTTTCTAAGACAAAGAGTGAAGAATTTCTGAGTAATTTTCTAACACAAAAGAAAAAGGCCTAACTCGGCCTCAAGATTGTTTTAAGAATAAATAGTACCTTGTTCAGAAGTTCTATTGTTCCTCAACGGAATCAGTTTATTAGGTCTACCAGCTGCTGTTAGGCAGTCCAGTACCTGTCTCGTATGCATTAGCTCAAAGGCTCAACTCAATCACGAACTGCTTATAGGTTCTCTATTGAGCAGATCAATAAACCCCTATCTACCGCAGTCAGTACCTACCTATGTGTTAGAGAACCCATTAATTTCAACGTGTATGCTCTATAAATCCACTCCATTATAGGTAGTATGTTTCTGTGAAAAATAAACCCAATTTCTTTCTTTCTATCAATAAATTATTAGTAACTGGTAATTTAATTTAAATTTTAAACCTATTTTCATTCGGACAGTCTCGTAACACATTCACAGGTAATTTAATTCAGTTAAGAATGCAAATTGGATTTGATTCCATGATTCGGATTCCAATGTAAATAAAAAATGTGATAACGCCGTATTTTTACCACAATGAGCTCGCGTGAGTTTTTTTTACAGTCTCACGTTTTTTGTGCGGCAGCGCGACGCAATTTTTTCACTACTGAATTTATATATGCAAATGAACATATCAATAAAAAAGACTTTGTCAGTTACCCTGATTGAACGCGGAACGTAGATGATAATTTTAGTAAGACTTTACAATAATAGTAAAACTACCTAACTTAACTAACCATCCACATATAACGAAAATATAGTAAGCCTTTTTTTTGTGGATGGGAAATCATCAAATGATGATGATGATGAATCGCACTGGGTGAAGCGGAAGAGAGTGTCATGCCCGTTTTCACCATCGTTCCTTAAATTTAGGGAGACCTTAAGAAATTTTAAGTGTTAGTTTCGTTTTCACCATCACCTAAGGGACACTTATGGTCCTAAAACATATGGGTAAGGGGCTGATTTAAGGAGTCTCTTATGTTAAGAGACTCTTAGTTAAGGAGTGTTTGAGGGAACGATGGTGAAAACGGGCATTAGACTCTTACTGACTAAAACCCACCCGTGTTCCTTAGCCTTTATGTTCCGGGGCAGCGGTAACCCTTTCGGACAATCCCGCTACCCCGGAATACTCGTATAGTAAGACTAATTCATTCATTAAAAAAAAAAGTCTACAGTTTTGCATCACGACTAATTGACTGACTTCAATAATAGGTATTCTAATATTTTAGATGCCAATGGGTCAGCAGTTCCGCATAGATGTCTACGTATAGACAACTATCCGCACGAAATATTTATTCAAGTGACCTATTTCCAAATTCCTCGGAGCCATTCCATTTAGCGCTGCACTAAAATGGTTAAACACTAATTTAATGCAGATTCAGAATAAAATTAAGTAATAATAATAATAAAGCTTTATTTAGTTCCGTACAGATCAATTAGGTTTAAAAATAAAAAAAAAATGATAAAAATTAATAAATAAAATAAAAACTAAGTATACAGTTTTTTATAAGTAAATTATTATGTAGTTTGTACGGACCTCCGTCGGGGAAATGCCTCCTCCAAGGAATGCCAGTAATCTTTGTTGAGCTTTGACCTGCCATCTCCACTATCTCGTCTACCCATCTAGCGCAAGGCCTGCTTCTAGTGCCTCGTGGTCCAGTCCAATTCAGTACTCTTTTCGTCCATCTGTCATCTTTAAGCCTGGCCACATGGCCTGCCCACTTCCATTTTATTTGAAGTGATACGGTTAGGGCGTCTGTTATTTTAGATTTCCTCCGAATTTCAGCATTCCTCACTCTATCTTTTATTTTATACCTAAGCAACTTCTCTCCATTCTTCTTTGGGTAGTCTGGATTTTGTTCTTAGTCTTGCGATCAAATGTCCAAGTCTGGGAACCGTAGGTGAGGCATGGTAGTATTTCAGAATCCATAAAAAAAATTTTAGTGTAAGCTGCGATTTGAAAACTTTCTTGTGACAATTTTAAGTAGTAAGGTAATTTTATTTACGGTGCTAGCTTTATGTATAAAGTTTAATCATAGAGACTTGGCACTAATTATTTTAAGAACATTTAATGGTTTCGTGCTATTCTACAAACATCAGCCGACGTGTCACGCTGCAACTTTTATAACATTGTTAGCCACATTTTAGTCACCTTCTGCAATCTCTTAGGAAAATCTCTAAAACTATTCTAGCCAGGTAACTGTCGTGTCGGCTCGAGCTACTCGACAAAGGCTCATGCTATGGTATAAGGATTGCTAACAAGGGCGGGCTACACCGGACGTGATAAATTATTATCATTTTGGAAATTCCAATATGTTTTAGAGGTTTTTTTATAGTTCATAGGTTCGTGTTCGACCGCTATCTCATCTGATGGTTTTATTTTCCACTTACGGCTGATTTTTCAATAGTCAGATAACTTTTTAAAGAATAAATTTGACATTTTGACATATTCTCTATACAAAAGCTGTCAAACCGCAATATTTACTCCTCAAGTAAAAGTTATCTGATCGGACTATAGAGAAATCAGCCCTTAGACAATATTTATTTGGATTTAAGAAAAAAAATATTTTAACGAAGCTAGTTTCATGCAATGACCTGTATTTTTGTGGCATAGCTTCAAATGTTTTATAAAACTTCCAAAATAGTATTTTTTTAAATAGATTATGTCGACTGGCAATTTAGTTTTTGCGACTTGCTGTTTTTTTTTAAGAAAATGCCGCAATCACTTATTATTTTATTATTTCTAGAATGCAAGGAACAGTAGAATATATCTACAATGTGCCAGTAACTGTATATAAGTCCACTACTGATCGCTGATAACAGTATGCGCAAAGGCATGCAAGCTACTACTTGCAAACGTACTTCTGTGCCAGTTACTGGAATGTATTTATTTCTATTTATTTGATTTACATGGCTTAGATACTAATTACATAAATCAAAGTTTAGTATCAACATAATTAAATACAAAAATTAATAAATAAAACTATTAATAATTAAAAAAAATTAAAATAAAATAATAATTTCTAATTCATTATTAATTCTCACAAAATTGTAGGCACATAACCATTAAATTGCCGAATTTATATGTAATTTTATTTTAATGTATATCCCTATCTTATTCCTCTTTAGTCTTAGGTGCAGCGCAGACAATCTGTGACGCACTTTTTATTGTATGTACCAATAAAATGGAAACTGTAGATAAAATAATATCAGGATATACCTGGAATAGTTGAAATAAACATAGGATCATGTCGCGTTCTAATTTTCGGCTACTACACTAAAAGCTTACTTAAAATCAAAGAGATATTTTGTGCTCCACAGACTCGATCGCACAAAAAGTGTGTCGTCTGCGCTGCACCTTAAGTAGACGTTGCTTTGGAATTTCAACTGTGAAAAGATCAAGGCCTATTCAATTATGTGCTCGAGATGCAGGTCAGGAAAACTATTTTAGGGTCACATTTTCAATGAGTTAGTGTTCTTGATAAAACTTTGCCCTTTAGTAGAAATAAACCTGACATACTGGCACTTTTACATCATAGCAACAGCTATTCAAAAAATTGCTCGGAAAATAACCAGATTGGCTTACAATCCCATTTCGTACAGTCAAGAGCATATAAATATTACTATGGACAGCTCGGCAATAATATCTGAGGGGCAATTCTCGTAATTTTAAGAACGTTCACAGTCTGATCTCAGTCTCATTCTCTCAAAAAATACTTCTAATTTCCCTACATTTTGCAAAGTTTTTGACATTTGTTTGTCGCCGAGATGAGACTGCGACTAGATTTTGAACGTTTTAAATTACGAGAATTGGCCTTCAGATTTCATGATTCATCCATTAATATCGTCGTCATTATGTCGGTCAAGATGAAGGTAAATATAGGTCATCATTTGTGGGAGGCTATGCAATGGACCATGGACATGTGGAAAGCGTACGGGCTATGCTTATATTTTTTCATTTTAGTTAAGCAAGACAAGTGAAACCCTCTTTGTGTTTACTTTCGTTTAAATTCTATTTTCTGTAGACCACTACACGAAAACAGTTTTTTTTTTAATATTTGCCTACCTACTACATTGACTTGAATTGAATCAGAGTTATTCCGTTTATCCATCCCAAAAAATCCACCCTAAGGTGGATACGCGGAAAAGCATGTCCGAGAATCCATTCTAATCCTATAAATTCCGTTTATCTAGGGTGGATTCTCGGACATACGTTTCCACGTATCCACCTTGGGGTGGGTTTTTTTGGTGGATAAACGGAACAATCGGAATCAGATTTGAATGCCGAGCTGTCAGCTGTCCATGGTGATATATTTATATTTGTGGCTGTACATAGAAAATATTACACGGTTCCGGTGTTAAAAATTTCATCCATAATATATGTATATGTAGATACTTTCCGACACTAACGGTGGTTCGAACAAATATGCAAAACTCTTCAATTTACCATATCTCCAAGGTATTTTTATACCTGTGTGTGAAAGTTTGACGTTGCAAGGAGACCGATACGTGGAGGTTACCGGCCAACTTTTACTTTGTCGGCGGAAGTACGGGCGTTTATCGCATAAAATGTTCTACAGGAATGCCGCCAGTGAAAATGTTGTTATTTCTGCGGGCGGTAATTTAATAAGGGGAGATTTAGTTTGACAATGTTTGGATTTTGTTACAAAAAATGCTTACTAAAATAAAAAATAAAAAAAAGTTTATTGTTCAGAAAACCCTGGTTCACTTATATTGAATAGTGTTCGATGTAAAAATAACGGCCTCGTTGGTTTAGTGGTCGTAAGCACTACTGCTAAGCATGATGTCCTGGGGAGCATGACGTCCCGGGGAGCATGATGTCCCGGGGAGCATGGTGTCCTGGGGAGCATGGTGTCCCGGGGAGCATGGTGTCCCGGGGAGCATGGTGTCCCGGGGAGCATGGTGTCCCGGGGAGCATGGTGTCCCGGGGAGCATGGTGTCCCGGGGAGCATGGTGTCCCGGGGAGCATGGTGTCCCGGGGAGCATGATGTCCCGGGGAGCATGATGTCCCGGGGAGCATGATGTCCCGGGGAGCATGATGTCCCGTGGAGCATGATGTCCTGGGGAGCATGTTGTCCTGGGGAGCATGATGTCCTGGGGAGCATGATGTCCTGGGGAGCATGATGTCCTGGGGAGCATGATGTCCTGGGGAGCATGATGTCCTGGGGAGCATGTTGTCCTGGGGAGCATGATGTCCTGGGATCGATTACTAGCTCGGGCAGTGTTATTTTATTCGGTTTTTCCATCAGGAACTTCTCAGTAGTACTAGCAGCCCGGAGTCTAGATTTGTGCCCGGTTCACTTTTGTTCAGTTTTTGGATTTGTACTCTCCCCCTATTAAATGGGACTTAAACAACTAGTGAAATGTAGGTCCACTATAGGCCCACTTCTGTCTAACCCTTCGGGTAAAACATGCGTGATGTTATGTTGTTGCCGGTGTCCTCGTAACGTCGGAGAACTCGTTGTACATTTAACTGTCCTTGCTGTATCACGCTGACTCCGGCCGATTTACAGCATTGTGAGAATTCTGGTGCATTCTTCAGGTGTAAGCGATATTATAACAGCTTCAATAATGAATATTGAACATCAGCAAGGCTGTTTACATACCTTTTTATATGACAGAAGAATAGAAACAAAAGCAAACACAGATGAAGAAAATTCGTAGTTCCATTTACAAAAATCTCATTTTTTTATTTATTAAGTAACTAAGAAGTTTTATTATTTTAATTTAAGGAACATTTAACTGTCTATTATATACAATTTATTTCATAAAGCTAGCATTCTTAGTTTCCCAGACTTTCAGGTATCTTAATGTGACCCTAATTCATTGCTCTCCGAGTGTATCATTACGGGCAACTAATATTGATATTTAGGATCGCACTGAAAGTGGGTGGAGGAGTGACGGAGGCATATCATTACGGGCAACTAATATTGATATTTAGGATCGCACTGAAAGTGGGTGGAGGAGTGACGGAGGCAAGAAGCCTACCAAAAATAGCAAAAGCGTGGGTACGCGTAGCCTGTTAAACGTATATTTTGTGATCAAAACACGTATTTCGCTGGTCAATACACGGGTCGGAGAATACACGGGTTCTCGTATAACGATTTTAAAGCAATCGGTACAGTAACCAACCGAAAATAAAAAATCACGGCCACTTTTCTCAATTCAGAGAAACACGGATGCAAATGACTCGACTTTGAAAACAATCGGTTCTGTGACTAAAGTTCAGAATGGCGGCTTTACGTACTGCAAATAGTGATCACTGAAAAAGACAACTTGTCAGTTTTACAAATAATATGGTTGATACACGTACTGTAAATAGTGATCACTGATAACTTGTCAGTTTTACAAAAAATATGGTTGCACGCCTCCGAACATTTTAGCCATCCGAAGGAGATATACATATTTGGACTGCTACTCCTCTTTGAGATACAAAACGTTTCCGCCGGGCTTGAATTTTTTGTCTATGCAATCTAAATCGTCCCCTTTATTTATTTACACTGTTTGGTATCACAAAATGTATCTATAGGCATAAAAAGGCATAGGCTTTTCGCTGAGACAAAAAAAAAATAAGCGCAGTAATTATTAAAAATTATCTGTTGGCGCACTTTAATACAGGAACATTTTTTTTTTTCATTTAAAACTACTCCAATATCTCCGTCCCGCTCTGTATAAATTATAGCTGTTTTCCTTCTCCTGAATATTGTAGGGTGATTCTTGCCCGTTCATCTCCATAGGAACCTTACTACTCGTTAGAATGGACAACCATCTTCATCCTTCATCTTCATCTTCTTTCTGACTGACTGACTTCTTGACAATTCAAAAGTGCCTGTAGGTTTAATTGAATGAGTTTTTAAACAAAGTAAAAAGCACGCGTGTTACATAAAGCACTGTGAACCTAAAAACGGTTCAGTAAAGCCACTTAGTTCAGTAATACATATTAGTTATTTGATTTAAGATTTTTTAATTATAAAAAAATGTTGTTAAATACTTAAAATAAATATTAATAGGGCAGAGTTTATATTTTACGACGACATTATTAAAAGGTTGATGATGCTTGAGCTGTTTTCGATAAAGCCCTCGTCCACAAGTGTGCCTCCGCTGTTGCTAAATTAACTTGTCGGTTTTTCTTTGTCTCGAAGTTACCTAACTGGTTCTCAAGACTAGAAGGGCAATGGACCAGTTTAAAGGTATTATTAGTTTATTATGCGACCAAAATAATGTTTTATTTTTATTTTATTAAGTACTGCCACGTCACATACATATAAGGTAAATAGTTAGAAGCATTTTCTCTGATGTATATATATGACAATAACGGCGTACATAGCATAATGTTTTCTGTAATGTTAAATCCATGTATTTTTCCCCATATTTCTGATACATGGCCTTGTATAGATGGATAGGCAGGATATAATAATGATAATTTGTGGTCCCAAATACAAAATACCAGCTCCAGATAAAGATAAGGAAGATCGTTGATAATATTATTATAATCGTACATCATCCTAAGGTGTGGAATTAAGCTCAGACAGACTTAATTATTTTACAGGACAAACTCAAGCTTTTTATCTCAAATTATTTTTTGTTGTTGCAAATAGTCTCTTTGTATCTAAAATTCTCTTTTACTGTTACTGACGCTATAAATAAAGAACGTTCGCGAGTCTCCAACATACGCACTGAACTTAAATTTTTAAGGGATTTGACGCCTTTTTTCAGCTGTCTAAAAATAGACGCCGCGCCGCCGTATCTTGGAGTGAGGGCGAGGCTAACCTGCCCTGCGCGGTAAGCGGGACGCGGGACGCCTTCGCTCTTGTATTTTCGGGAACAGGGATTTTGTTCACCCCACCGTCGATTTCCCGCGCTTCTTTAACATTCAGTTTAGCGTGCCTATACCTACTATCCGGCAGCCAATGCATATTCTTTTTTTTTTATTTAGAAAAGGTTCTTCCACTTGGAAGAAAATGGGGGAGGCCTTTACCCAGCAGTGGGACAGCACAGGCAAAAGGAAAAAAAAAGAAAAGGTTGTTGGTTTAGGTACATTGAATGTACACAACAATTGTGTGAACATTCCGCTATTTTCTGGTAATACAATTACGCAGTTTAAATGGTTCATAGCTGCAATTGTACCTTTGTATTGATCGATGTCGAAGCGTCCCGAGGGGCAACATTTTGATGTAAGAAGGAGCGTAGCAAAAAATCGGTGTTATAAAAACATCAAGATGAGCTGTAAACGCCTTTTTCCGTAGCTATCTTAATTCTACAGGGTTACTTGTAATTCGACGTATATCCGTCAGGAGCTGATAGGGGTGCCAAAATGCAAAAAATTTAACCACCCGTATGGCCGAAATTCACAAAATTCACAAATAAAATAAATATTGAATGGGTACCATTAAAAATGATATTGTAACTGGCACTTCAATTAAGCTATGAACATAATTAAAAAAACTTAATTCAATAAAATAACTAAAATGATGTGCGATTTAAGAATACCAATTATTCTTAAATCGCTCATCATTTTGATTATTTTGTTGAATACATAAGGGGGTTGAATTTGTTGCATCCCCCCCCCCCTCTATTAGCTCCTGACGGATATACGATGAATTACAAGTAACCCTGTAAAATTGCAAACTAATATCCTTAGCATAACTTGAAAGTATTACACTAAAGTTGATAGTAAAGACCCCCCCCCAAAGCTCGTTGAAAATTATATTACTTAACAGAGAAACCCTTTCAAACAAGTTCAATTCTGAAACCAGGTAAATTGGAAGCTCTTAAGAGTATTATTGTACAACACTACTCAACCCAACTGAAGGACTATTTACTACACACAATGGAAAACTGCCAACGGTGAATTACGTTGAATGTTTTCCAGTTCACACATTTCTGGTTCTACTTTTAACAGATTAACACTACAAATAGGGAATAATTAGTTCAGGCAGGTTTTAGATGGGTTAAAGTAGACTCATCTTTCACGGGCTATTAAATTGTTACAATGAAATACTCGTACCTCCCCACATACTTCAACTAATTGATACGAAATCTTGTATAAAACGCTCCTCGCAGCCAAGTATAAGTTGGGGGGTTGTCTCCCAACTTTATAAGGGCGCATAAACTAATTGATTAGCTTGTCAAAGATTGTAAAAACCAATATTTGCGTTACTTAAATTCAATTTCATAGTATTGTTGAATTGCATAGCACATGTGTGAGTACTATGTACCTGCTATAAAGCTACCATTTACTGGGTAAGCCTTTCATTGAATTGAATGTATACACTGGCGAGTGAGGGTAAGTCATGCTCACTCAGATGTCTCGCTGATGGTAGCGTGGGTACGTATCAAAATCCCGAATTTTAAAAGACCGAATTTTAAAATACCGATGGACTAAATCCCGAAAATTGAAACGCCGAATGGTTGTTTGGTCGAAAGTTTAAAATCCCGAAAGTTCATTTGCCCGAAAGTTTAAAATCCCGAAGTTTAAAAACCCGAAGTTCAAAATCCCGAAATTGTCACCGTTTCCGAGAAAAACTATTTTTTGTAACCTAACCTCAAAACACTTAAAAGTTGCCTAATTTTTTTTATTTCTATATAATCCTGTCGTTTCTGGCACTCGCCGGCCGCTGCCGCGGCACCGCTCGCTTCGCTCGCTCGGCTCGTGCGTAGGGGTCACAGTTTTAACCTAACCTAACCTAACAATTTTTTTTTTTAATAATTAACCTAATCTTTCGTCTATTCGGGATTTCGTCCATTCGGGATTTCGTCCTTTCGAGCATTTGAACATCGGTATTTTGTGTTTCGATATAACGACTATCGGCATTTAAAACTTTCGGTATTTTGAATTTCGGTGTTTTGGACGTCGGTATTTCAATCATAGGTATTATGAACTTTCGGGATTTTGATACGTACCCGGTAGCGTTTGTGTTGGATCATTAAGTTCCTTTCAAAATGGTTGAGCTGAATGGTGCTGATCCATGATCGTGAACGGGCGCCGTCAGAAGGGACTGGGCATCTCTTAGCCGCCACGGCTTATTTAATTTTTTTCGTTTTTGAATTGTTTTGTTATCTTTTTATTACAGACGCTTTTAACGTGCACGTCTTTCTAAATCGTTCTCACATATATGATTTCAACATGAATGATATAATACATATTTCAATATTTATTTGTATAGTAAGTTAGTAATTTAGAGGGGTCCGTGGCTAAATAATAACAGCCACACAGGTCGATCGATCAGGTTAAGCTACGCTTGCCGCGGTTGGTCTGTGGATGGGTGACCATCTTTACATACTGAGACCCCTCCGTGCCTCGGAAAGCACGTTAAGCCGTTGGTCCCGGCTGTCATTCGTGGATCTTTGACAGTCGTTACGGGTAGTCAGAAGCCCGAAAGTCTGACAACCAGTCTTACCAAGGGGTATCGTATTACCCAGTAACTGGGTTGTGGAGGTCAGAGATAGGCAGTCGCTCCATGTAAAATACTGGTATTCAGCTGCATCCGGTTAGACTGGAAGCCGACCCCAACATAGTTGGGAAAAGGCTAGGCAGATGATGAGTAAGTTAGTATTTAATCTAGTGTAAATATGTAGTTAGTTACATTTCTCTAAATAAATACTTAATCATTTATACCTGTATCTATACATCTTCTATACAAATAAATAAAATTGAAGTGTCTGCTTGTAATGTCAAAATAACAGCTTTGTACTAAATGCATATACAGAGTTATTGTAAAAACACCAACAACCTCTTAAGAGGTCATTTTACTCATAATTATGAACAACTTTTACTATGAGACCAAACCTGAAATCGCGAAAAAAAATATGCAGTTCTCCCTACATTTATGTTCGTTTAACTCGTCAAATTGTAGGGAACAGTTGATTTTTTTTCGCTTTTTCAGGTTTGGTTCATAGTAAAACTTGTTCATAATGATGAGTACAGTGACCTCTTAAGATGTTGTAGGTGTTTCTCCAATAACCCTGTATATTATACGGTACATAATATAACATGAATGATGTAACCAATATTTTGTATATACTTACTACTCTGTCAAAAAAGTACCGGGAAAAGATCAATAATACACAAAATGTTAGTTATTCTTCCGAATTTATTTTATCGCCTTCAAAGTACCTATGCTCCTTCAGAAACGATACACTTACGCCAACGAATAATCCAATCATCAAAACATTTTTTAACACTTTTTCCGGAATTGAGTTTTGTTCCCGCCGCGAATTCTCTTTTATGTCTTCTACCGAATGAAAACGGGTGCCACGAAGTGGTAATTTGAGTTTAGGTAAAAGAAATCTGGTGACTGAGGTGGTTGATCGATGGTATTTGTTGAGTTTTTAGTCAAAAATTCGTTCACAATGATGGCCTTGTGCGAAGGCGCCTTATCGTGGTGCAACATCTAACAATTTTCTTTACACAAATCTGGCCTTTTTCTTCGAATTTGCTCTCTTAAACGCCACGTAACGCTCAAATAGTATACTGTATTTACCGTTTGACCTTCTGGTAAGAATTCCGAGCGCACAACACCGCGATAGTCAAAGAAAACAGTCAACATGACTTTGACTTTGATCGACTTTGGCGTGGTTTTTTCGGTTTCGGTTCAGTTGGCAGGCGCTACTCCGAAGCTTGTTGACTAGTTTGCATGTCAAACTCGTAAACCCACGTCTCGTCACCAGTAACAATGCGTTTCATGAATGTTGGGTCGGAATTGACTCGTTCTAGCATGTCTTCGACTCTTATGCGATTGAGTTTTTGGAGAAAATTCAGGTCTTTTGGAACTACCCGAGTTGCAACATGTTTCATACACAAGTGATTATTTAAAATGATACGGATCGACTCGTGAGACACAAAGTTCAGCGGCTATCTCTCTCAAACTTGAATGAGGATTTTCAGTCAGTTTCCTTCACTTTTGCGATGTTAACTTTAGACGAAGACGTTGATGGCCTATCAGGGCGAGGCAAATATTCCAGCATATCTCGACCGGTTTTGAACGCTTTGTACCACTCGTAAGCACGTGTTTTTGATAAAGTCGATTCACCGTAAGCCTTCTGTAACATTTTCAGTGACTTCGAACACGAAATTCCATTGATCTAACTAAAAACAGCACTGTATTTAATCTAAATGAAAACAGTTGTGCCAATCTACAAAAACAACAAAAAAAAAAAAAACAAAAAATTGAATTTGGAACCATAAACAAATTATCAATTCCCGATACTCATCCATTCCCGATACTTTTTTGACTGAATGTATAAAATAATCTTAACTTCCAAATTGGCCACCCTATGTAAAAAATATCCGAGTTTTCTTTTGGCATATTTATGTTTCAAGTTTTAATAAACTGGTGATACCAACATGCAATACAACGCTTTGGTAATATATGTGCAAATTATAGATGAAATGTGTTGTCTTCTAGCAATCCATGGCGCGTATCCATGCCTACTTGTATGAAATGCTTGATTATTTTGTGAAAGTCGCCTGCGTCGCAGCTTTATATGTTTTACAGAGTGAAATGTTGTTTGTGAACAAACCATGTTTTGTAAAAAATATCTTTCGTAACCCAGAACGATTAGTTTAAATATAATGAGAACATAACTACATTGCTGTTTTGATTCCAATTGCTGTTTTGATTCCACGGTATAACATTGTCTTCGTAATAGTCTACTGAAGTTACGTAATCCATGAATCGACCGATAAAACGGTATGAGGTAGGTACTCAATAAATATCCAGTCTCAGAACGAGTACGAGTATCGAATATCGAAGAACTAGATACGATCTAACCTTGCCTTGATTATGCGAATAGATGCACAAAAACGATTTAAAGTCAAACTTTATTTGGTATTAGACCTAAATGCAAATTTTATTCTATTTAGGGTTCCGTACGCAAAGGGTGCCACGGGACCCTGTTACTAAGCCTCCGCTGTCCGTCCGTCTGTCCGTCCGTCAGTCCGTCTGTCCGTCCGTCAGTCCGTCCGTCCGTCCGTCAGTCCGTCCGTCCCGTCCGTCCGCCTCGTCCGTCCGTCTGTCCGTCCGTCTGTCCGTCCCGTACGTCCGTCTGTCCGTCCGCCTCGTCCGTCCGTCTGTCCGTCCCGTACGTCCGTCTGTCCGTCCCGTACGTCCGTCTGTCCGTCCGCCTCGTCCGTCCGTCTGTCCGTCCCGTACGTCCGTCTGTCAGTCCGTCCGTCCGTCTGCCCGTCCGTAGGTCCGTCTAGCCGACCGTCTAGCCATCCGTATGTCCGTCCGTCTAACCGTCCGTATGTCCGCCCATTTGTCCGTCCGTCTAGCCGTCCGTCCGTATCTCATGAGCCTGCAACCAACCTCTCCTGAATAGGTAGACAGTTGAAATTTTCTCTATTTATATTCTATTATATTACCAAAATTATTATTTCTATTGTCACAACAAATAATGAAAATAAAATAATTGTACGGTGATACGGAATCCTTCGTGTGCGATTCTGACTCGCACTTGGGCGGTTTTTTTTTGTAAACCCATTTGGTTAAGCAAAAGAAAATTAGTTTATTTATGCGATTTTCAGCGGGGTTATTGCGTAACACACTGGCTTTCATTTTGACAGTTCAATAACATTCATTGCGTTATTTACGTTGTGAAGCAGACTCATTTTTCGAACATAATATGAAGCAATGGATTAGTAATATCCTTCAAAATGATTGTGACTGATAGTGTGTTACGCAATTAGGGTGCAGTTTAAGTAGCAGGAGCAGGTTGTCATGACTATCTAATAATTACCGAGGAATAGCATTTATACAGCAAGTATTTAAATTAATGAGAGTATCACGATAAATCATATTTCCATTGCAATATTTAAAACCAATAAGCCGTCGCTAATGGATAGTGAAAACGCGCCCTTCCGTGAGTGAAGGAATTTACCGTGCGCTCATTTATCTGAATACCTACATATAATATTGGAGTAGGTACACTACGGTCGCCAATTCACATACTACGCGTGCCGAATATGAGTATCGTGCTGTAGGTGTGTTTTAAACAAAGTAACAAAGAGTTTGTGCGTAAAATGTGGTGCCATGTAATAATAAAAGTGTATTATTTATTAAATACTTTATTGTACTTTTGTATAGTAATATTTTCATGTAAACTCGTTTTAACGACATCCGATACGAATTACGTACACGAGAACGAATTTCAAAGGTACGAGACGAGTTTGTATACGACTACCATTTATAGAAGATTGTATGCATTTCACTTAGATAGGTACATATTTATATTTACATTTTGATCTATATCTATTGTAAATCAAAGCCGCTTTTCGTATCTGTATGTGTGACCGCGTGGTCCTTCTAAACAACGCAACGGACTTGAAGGCTGTTTTCGACATAATTTATAAAATTGATTATGTTTATAAATTATAATACACAAAATTTACATAATATTAAAAAAATAATCTCGATGTTTCGTCAAGACGTAAAAACCGTGCGAATCAAATCGCTAGTAACGAATATAACGTGGCAAGGAATTCAACGTATTTTTCCTATCACATGCAAGCCAATTTCATGAGCATGCGCGGCGTAGCAATGTGCTACGGCGCTACGGCGCGTAGAGGGAGTGCCACTAACAGTAACAAAACTCGTAGAACATTATTTTTTTACTAGTTTAACGTAGTTTCTAGTTAGCTTGTTAATAATAGATAGACTTGGTACTGATACTGGATACCTGTCTTTTAAAAAACGTTCCATAGTCAGTGATCTGTAATATCCTACTAGTGTTCAATCCCGTGCGTACTTTAAATACCATATTATTTAGTTTCATTATTAGCTGGCTATTATAGCTTAAACTACCACTTTTGATGATTTCCATGAAGATTACAAGAATTATTATTCGTTTAGCGTTGCATGTATGAAGAATTACAGGAATAATAATTCGGTTGCTAAAATTATGAAGCATTCGTTGTCCACGATAATGCTGTGTGTCGTAGGTACACAAAGGGGTGGAGAAAGTTATAACGATCGTGTGCCGCCCGTTATTCCCGATTATCCCGTCTGGGTATTACAACTTATTCATAAGTTTAAATCTATTAATCAAAACCACTGGATGACTATCCTATTAGGTCAAGGACCACAAAAGTCCTTTTATTTCTTTAGTGGCGTTCTTACTGGTTACCACTTTAGATTCGTCACGAAGGCGCGTGATAAAACTTGACTGTTATACACCGTATCATGTGAGTTACTTAAAAATTGGTTTAAAGGCTGACAGTTAAATACGTGTTCGCGTGTAAGCCGTCGCGTGAGCACTCGATCGTGTATGCAAATACAGGTTCTGCGCGTTAAAGCAACTCGCGGAGGCAAAAAATCGGATTTGAATACTTTTCCAGTATTAAAGTTTAATTACGTAAACATTGCATGTTATATTTTTTATAAGCGATATAGCACGATAACCTACTTTATGGTTGAAAAGAAATGTTATAATTATAAATAAACTATCGTTAATAGCATTTTTTTGATGAAATATGTTTACTGTACATTGTCAGCAAAATTGCTTTCATATGGAAAGTATAAACTTTTAGGTGAATTACCTGTTAGTTGAATGGATTACTTCACTTCTGAGAAACTTTAATAAAATAAAAATATGAAGCTATGATATTGCTTTGTTCCATAGCATTCACACCAAATATTTTTTTAAATATTGTTTCTAAACCTTCCAAGTGCGTTTTGTATTTAATACGGCTTAATTATAGGTAAGTACGTGCCTAGATCCACAATGATAACATTTTACAAAGTTACTTAAGCTTACATACAACTGATTTTAGTCGTTTTAATTGTAGAAAAGCTTATCAATTTTTCGTAAGGCCGTATTTAGTGCTTCACTGACGCTCAGTATTGACGTCCTAGCTTTCACTACCTAATAGCAAAGAATTAAAAAAAAAATTAACTATAAATTTTCTTTTAGTAATGCACTGATCGCGTTCGGCATATTCGGCACTGACGAGAACCGTAAGGATGCGGGCACGCTAATCAATACGATATAAGAAAAAATTGCTATGGTATTTTATAGGTTTTATAATTATGAACAGTAAACCGGGGTTTTTTGTTATTTTTTTGTAAGATAAGAACTTACCTTGAAGTAAGCTAATTATACAAATAGGATGCATACAGTAAGTACATTTCTTGCTAGTATTTGTTTAGGATAAACTTTGTTGCATTCCTCCATTCCTGCTGGGTTAGTCAAAGTTCCTGCATAAACAAAACGCTCAAGTCTTACGAGTCTCTGTAATTTAAACTGAAAATATTAAGCCTTATGTATAATGTCCTCTCTATAATGCTAATTTTTAAATATATAAGTGCCTACCGAATAAAAAAGGTAGTAATGTAAACTACTTATTTTATTTTAAAATCTGCTTTAAGTGAGTATGGGATATTTGTGTGTAGGTATATAGCTTGACCTTCATGATGGTTTAAAACCAAAAGTTTCACAGGATTCTAATCAAATCCATAAATTATTGACTATAATTTTAATTATTACGTTTTGTGGCAAAGTGATCTACCAACCCGCACTGGGCCCGCGTGGTGGATTACGGCCCACTCCCTCTCACACAGAGGCGGCCTGTGTCCCAGCAATGGGAACATGGGTATGTATGTATGTATGTGGCAAAGTAGTATTTTCCTACGTTAATACGTAGTGGTGGTAGGTAGCTTAGTGCCAATATTGACTGCAACAAGAATTGGCACGTAGTTATGCAATTAGATACCACTAATGGGTTAAAGCTATGTTCATCGTGATTAAATTTCTATTGTTATGAAATAGCTGGAACGAGGAAAGTTAAGTAAATAACAAAAGCAAATTATTAATTAACTGAAAAAAGGCGCTGCGATGAAATGTTTCATAAGATTTTAAATTGTGGTTTACCTAATGAAAAATTCCTTTTTTTTTTCATGGAATTTTATACTTAAGTCTGCTACAATAATATGTAGCTTGGTTCAAAGTCCCCTGAAAATTAAGTAATTAAGTGATTTGTGCGACTTAAAAAATATGTTCCTACAATTCAATGTTAGAAAACGGTAAATACATAATTATATTATAATTATTATGCATAATAAAGTAACGTTATTTTCTGTACGTACCTCGAACTATATTTATTTGAATTGATTACTCGTAAGCAACGCCCAGTCTTTAAGCAGTTAAATGACGAATAAAAATTATTATTGACGAGATTCCTGTGTTCGGAAGGTTATATTATTTATTTACCTTTAGAATTTGTAGGTAGGATATTCTCGCATTTTCAAAAATTGTGTGTTCAATTTATTTTTGATTTGGGAAAGAATGAAATTGCATAACAATTATAAATGCACATTTTCGCCGTAATTTTTTTTTTTCGTAGTTTCGTCCTTGTGTCAAAAGGCTTTGTACTCAATCATAAAGGCGAATTACAAAGAACGAGTCGCCCGTGACGTCATCCGGTCCCGACATACTGTTGTGGAGCTAATTATTATAATATCAAGACCACGAATTGCGCCTCAAATAGTAGTGTTACATGTGAACACGTTTAGTGAAGATTCGGCGCATGATGTGCGGAGGTTTTCGCTACATTTACATATTATGCCGACGCAATGAAGGAAAATGTGGGGGTGCACACACATCTAGTAAAAATATTGTGTGAATGAATTTAACAATTTTTCGCTTTGGTTTATGTCGTTGAATGTATGTATCCTTATCCTTTTGTTATCCAAAAGAAGCTTACGAAAGTATTTTATTCTTTTCTATACGTATAAAAGGTCTAAAATTGTTATTTTCGCACATGATTATATGTTAATACAATGAAACCTATCAATGGCACCAAAAACTTCTTCAGGATCCAACAAATACGCAATTAAAAATAGAACTTTCTAATCTCTAAAACAATTAAATTTTATTTCAAATGCCTAATATTGAAGTAGTGTTACGTTTACAAAATACTTCGAAATTACTTAGGTACTTAGTTACTTATTTAATTGGCATAAATTTTCGTTGTAAAATATGTTTTGTATGAAATAACTTGCAAATGCATTACTTAGGTACACGTATAAAAAAGAGAAGTTATGGTTAATTATAAAGAATTAAGTATTATTGTAGTCATACATCCTAAATCGAATGCATTCCAGTTTACTGCCCGCCGCAATTTACGATGGTCTAAGCTTTCACGGAACAGTATTAAACTTTTATATCAACGGACACATTTAGTTGGAAAAAGTTAGTAAATAGTGAGGTTGTGAGCAGCGGATGCTGGTGGTACTCACGCGACATGGTTGGCTTGCGGTAGGAAGGCGGCCGCGAGCGCCAGCAGGAGCGGCGCGGAGCGGGGGCGGGCGCCGCTCATGACGCGGCCGTAAGTCGCATGGGAGCTGGCGCGTGTGTCCGCGGGGCCGCGCTCGCTCGCTCGCCGCTCGTCGCCGTGTCGCGAGGCGGACTGCTGCTCCGTGTCCGGTAGCGCTCGACTGCTCCCGCCGCCGCGCCGGTATCGATCGCGGCAGGCGTGACCCGGGCCGGCACCGCCTGTCGCTCCAGCTATCGACCGTCGCGCCGCCGCAGCCGATGCGACGCGTACTCACCTCCTAATTACTACACGACCGGACTCCTTCGCATTAAAACTTCAAACCTGCGCGCGACACCACGGAAAATAAATCTCACTTGACTTTACAGACTTTAAAACTTTGATTCCGATACCGTTTACGGGTTGTGTTAAAAGTAAACACTGGATTCAGTTTCAATACCTACAGATCGTTATAATGCCTTTGTCACAATCTATTTGCCTATTCGGGTAAAAATCCTCTGCCATGTAATACATCTTGAAATAGGCTCCCTAGTTAATAAGTTTTACTACTCTGATCTATGAGTTATCGAAGCTAACTTAAGTAGATTTTTACACATGTAGTTATGATTGTAGTCAAGGCATTTTATTATAACTACCATATTATTACTGGGGCGCAGGCTTAAAAAGCGTAAATATGCTGTTTAATTAATTTAATTCATAAAATGTAATTAATTAATAGTTAGGATAGGTGCCTATTCGTATGGTTAAGGTATTTAATGTTACATCATGCCGAATGAAAATTTTAATTTTTACTGAAGTAATAAATTACTTTCATACAAATAGCCCCGCTTGTATGATAGTAACCTCTACCTCAGTCAAGGTAAATTAGCTGGAACCCTCACTCTCTTTACACCCACAATGATTCCAATGCATCAAAAGAATTTGTTTGTGAATTTAAAATACCCGTACATTCCGTATGTTTGTAAGTCCAGCTTCTTCAACATTTTATGGAAATTTCGGTCTGAAAATTTTACTAACATTTTGTTAGTCGATTGTTTTATTTCTGGTGAAATGACTATAAAATCATTTTTGGAATTTGGAAGAAAAATGTAATAATCTAGATAAAAATCAGTTCATTACTAAATATGTTGAATAATATACTCACTTAATTACTTTAGTTTACATAATATGTAAACTAAAGTAATTAAGTGAGTATATTATTCAACATATTTGTATGCTACAGTTGCTAAAGATTTTTTACACGCGATCAGAGTTTAAATACAGTTCCCACGAAGTCAAATGGGAAGCAGAAAGTAAACAAAGCACCGTATGGCTAGGCATTTATAGGGTATTGTTAGGGTGTGGCTGGATCGTTTTTAATAAAAACAATTAATTTTCAGCTAAAAAACTGAATTTATTTAAACAAAAAAAAAATCGGTTAGTATATTGTGAGTTGACAAAGCGAGCAGTTTTATATAGTGCATGAATTACTATTAAATCAGCACTATTAAAGGTAGTATATTGTGAGTTGACAAAGCGAGCAGTTTTATATAGTGCATGAATTACTATTAAATCAGCACTATTAAAGGTATTCAGTTATAAATTAAAATATAGCCTATGTTACTACGTGATAATGTAGCTTTCTATCGGCAAAAGAATGTTTGAAATCGGTCTAGTAGTTTTTAAGTTTATTCGTTACATACATAAATACAAATCTTTCCTCTTTATAATATTAGTGTAGATTTATATTATCTCGTCTCTTAAGACGGAGCTTTGTCTATATATATAAATAAAAATGAAATGCTGTTCGTTGCTAAGCGCACTTGAGAACGGCTGGACCGATTTGTCTATTTTTTTATTTAAAATGTGTGTAATAAATAAATAGTCCGAATTACATTTTATAATAAGAAAAAAATAAAATTATATATTTTTAATTATGGAAAAAGCTGGACGTCTAGGTATGACATTTTTGTGTGAAGTCAAGACCCCGACTCACGATTTGGACAGGACAACGTCTGTCGGGTCAGCTAGTAATTTATATATTAAGCGGAGGATGAAACCAGGAATTAACTGGCTCCAAACCAAAAGGAAAGAGAACAGAAAAAATATTTCATAAATAAAACGTAAACTATCCCGCAATTAAATTCACATTCTTCAGAGGTGAAGAATGTGAATTTGATTGCGGGTTCTATACACAAGAACAAGGTGCGGTTTCATCAGAATTCTCTTTTTTCAGTGGCATTAAAATGTCGACATACACTTAAAGCACTACAGAACATCACTTTACAAATAATTTCAAATACGTATGAATTTTTTTTTCAAGAAATTTCTTTTATATTTTACAAATAGGTATGAAAAAGGTAACTTAGTATTGTTTTTTTTTTACCTTTAATAATTACTTAAGAGGAAATGGGGGTGATCGTTTCTCCATAGAAACGCTCTCGCCTGTTTTCTTTCTGGTTAATGACCATAAAGCAATGATTTTTTACAGAATAATAAATATTACGAGCGCTGTCAACAGAGGCCTAGTGTACAAATTTGACAACTATTCATGAAAAAGGAACAACATAGGGACACAGTATATATAATTCTTATTCAGTTTATGAAATATCTTTAAAACCGCATTTCCTCTTAAGTTTCGACTAGTTGAAGCTCTGTCAAAATTTCTAAAACCGAATATTTTTAAAACTGGATTTCCAGTTTTCATTTTGGATTTGTCGATGAAAATGACAACCATGACGAAAAATTATATTTATTTTGCTGCCGCCATTTTGGCTTTTCATTTTGACCCCATTATCGGCGCCAGCACCCTTGAAAACCAAGAAATCATTATCCATGGGGAAAATTTGGAAATTTTCATAGCTGCCATCATGCAGTATGAGCGTCGACAAGTATACAACCCTGTCCGTCGCGTTGTGGTTGCGTACTCAATTATATTAATGCATGATAATGGACAATGACCACATAGGTACTATGAATAATTAAGTAATGTTAATGTTTAAATAAATTTTGTATTATGCTAGCATATATGTAGTTCACTATTACGTATAAGGCACATTATGTTACAACAATCCTTTGTAATAATTATAAGAACTAACTTTCCATCCATGACAAATAATTGATTCGAATCGAAAAGGTTCAGCCGGTCGATTATGTTAAAATCTCACCGTGGGAAGTTAGGTGAAGTGAGCTGTCATTCCATCTGATGCTAGGGATTGACACTAATGATTGACACTAATGACAGCTCACTTCTCCAAAGTTACCACTGTAAGATTTTGACAGAATAGTACAACAGCACGCGTTGTGGCTTCAGACGCTTGAATTAAGCAGAAAATAGAAAGCAGTTATTGTTCAATGGTCTGCAGATAGCAGCAGGGTTGTTCAGATGCTTGTGAAGATGTCAACACTTCCTAAAGTAGCCATCGTAAACCACAGCCTCCTGCTGTGGTGGAGATAAAGGGAACTACCAACCACGCCCGAGAGGACCATATCTCCACATTTAAAACTAACACATTTAAAACTATATTTTTTGCTCTGGTCAGCATTAATGGAGACAAAATTACACGCATGGTTTATTGCCTGGCTAGGAAGAAAAAAGCACCTACTTAGCATGTGCATGGCGACAGTTTCCGCCGCCCGTGGTAGCACTTTCAACGTGATTTTCGAATGTGAAGCATAATTTTTGTTCTTTATTTGTTTAAATCATAGAATTATCTAAAAAATAAATTAAACAAATCATACTAACCTATCTCATTAAAAATTATAATGTCTAGCGCAAAGCATACCTAAATGTTGTGGAAATGAACTGAGATCTTCCTATCCATCGTCTCGGTAACTTTCTTTAGTTATTATTGAATTTGAAGGGAGGAAAAGCAGCTTAGAAAACACAGATAAACGTGAAGTACGTTACCGGAAAGAAGTTATAATAATATGTACATGTAGGTATAAAATACAAAACAAGGATAAAGAATCAAAGGGCATCACAAAATTCGTCCGCATCGCTGTCAACGGGAAATGTATCCAAAAGACTGCCAGCATTGCGCAAATTGACTGTGACAGATGGACAGACAAACAGCAGACAGACACACGTGTGATCCTATAAGGGTCCCGTTTTTTATTCGAATATTACGGAACCATACGAATTACCTCAATCAAGTGATTAAAAACAATTAGACATGTATTAGAAAAGTTTACATCTGGATTCCCCAAAGGGTTATTTTATTTTTATTTTACTTTATTGGGACATAGAACAGTTACACATTACAATTTTATTGTGACAAAATAAATTTAATAATATTAGGTTAGGTAGAGGTGTACCTATAGTACACCCACAAGTTAAAGAAAATAAAAGTTAAGTAAAGTTAAATGAAAGGCGACATAAATCTTAGTGAAGATTTATCACCTGGATTATCTTTATCCAGGCATTAGAAATAATGTGTCCATTATAATAACTAGTGCGAAAATAATCGTCTGGCAAAGGTCCCGAAAGACTGTTTATTGAGAATATTTCTTAAAATTTTGGTTTTACGTAAATTTTTGGTTTTAAAAATGTCTTCCTTACTTAATTCTATAAAAAGTCATAAACAGGATTCTCAAAGGTTTATCGGTTTTCAAAATGTCAAGTAAAGCACACACTGCTAATCTGCATATTGTGTTATGCCAATAAAATGTTGTTCATAAAAGCCGTTTAATATATACTACGATAATCATGTTTTGTCAAGTTAGACTTCGTTCACGTACGTACCTAAAAATCCTACTTCCAATATGGAACTTACACGATAAATGAGAAAAAAACTATACGGAAAGGACATGGATTTTTTGTGGCCTAGTACGGACAAAGGTTAATAATATTTAAAAAATAACTGATAGTATTTGAAATCCCCCCACAGCTTTCGTTACTTGGCAAAGGTTTGCATAAAATATTTCAATTTAAAAGATTATTATTTTGATCCAAGTATTACCGATCGTGATTAAAAAGGTGCTGGTATAATAGGTAGCCACAGTTTTATTTTACATTCCATCTAAATCAAAAAGTCACATCTGTCACCTGACAGCAAAAATCACTAGAATTTAGAATACAATATGAATGTGCCGAAAACAGGTTATATGTATAAGGTTGATTCGCACACCAAGTATTCGGGGAGGTCTTTATATTGCCAGTTTTGGAAATATTATGATAATTGGGACATGCTTATTGTAACAAGAATATAGAATATCAAAACTGTATTAAAAACGTATTGAATAATAACTACACTGTTATGAACATGATATTTAATAATTGATTAATGTATACATTTAATTTTTATGCAAATAAATAAGTTCAGTCTTTAAAGTATGTAATGGCAGCACCTTCTTTATCGTTCATATTAATTGTCACTCCCGTCATTGTCATGCACTTGTCATAATATGTCATTTATGCTTTACACAGAGTTAAAACTAACATAGAGGAGGCATTAGAAGATAAACAATGCTACCTAATTTTTTTTTTCTACGGAACATCCTGTGTGTTTGAAAGAGTACCCTTTAGTGCTTTATATGCCATTAGATCCCAATTATATTACTTATGACCGTAAGTGATTGTTGCACTGTCTCATACAAACTTTTGCATGTTACCTTTAGCATAAATCAGTGTAAACAATTATTCGTGAACCAATAAAAATACATAAATGACCGTGGGACACCACGGTCATTTATGTATTTTTATTGGTTCGGTTTATTGGTTCCAGGGTCATGTCATATTTTTGGAATCGTCTCCTCAAGCCTTATATTTTGACGTAGGTACTAAATATTTTTTTCACGACTATTGGGTTATAAAGTCAGTCATTTTGATTTTTGTGAAACCTCATCTATTGAATTGGGAATTTCCTTCAAAATCCTTCGGATTGCGATTAAAAGTGACGTTCGTTACGCTGGGCGGTCACCAAATCCTAACGACATGTAAATCATTACAATGCATCCAGAGAGACATCTGGATGCTATGAAAGAGTAAAGAATCCTACATACATAGAGAATAACTATGTACCATACAAAGACATACGCTAAAAACATAACCCTTCTTTAGTGCTTTCTATTTTATTTATAACTGTGGTGCCCCGCGTGTGACAGCATCATGAATGTTTTGTTGTGATTTCTTGTGAATTGTTCAAAAATATAATTGGCTATTTCTGGTTATCTTTTTTGCATTTCATAGTTGGCACATTGGCACAGTTGTGTAAGTTCTCATACAATAAAAACTCCCGATATAATAGATGTGTACAACTGAACTATCATCATCATCAGCCTATAGCAGTCCACTGCTGGACATAGGCCTCTCCTATTGCATGCCATTCAACTCGATTTTTGGCAACTCTCATCCAGCTGCTACCAGCCATCCTGCGAAGATCGTCGCTCCACCTAGCCTGAGGGCGTCCCACGTTACGCTTACCGATTCGCGGTCTCCACTCAAGAACACGTCTACCCCAGCGGTCATCCGTTCTACGGCTAATATGGCCGGCCCATTGCCACTTCAGCTTGCTTATTCTGTGAGCTATGTCGACAACTTTGGTTCTCTGAACTGTCAAATATCTTTTGTTGGTAGAGTAAGCGTTATAACTCCGGTATACGTCGTGCGTAAAAGTTTATTAGTGAGGCTGTTTATCTTTTGAAATAATACTTTAAATGCACGTCATTAGCCAAAAATTTCGAAGCTGTTCCTAGGTGAATCTTGTGTAGGACTTTTTTTTTGCAGTAAATTCTGCAAAAAAAAAGTCCTACACAGAAGGAAAATTAGTTATGGGATAGGTAAATTGACAAAATTTATAAACTTTACGAGATTTTTGCAGTAAACTGATTTTTGAGACTCTTCGACACCTAGTTTTTTTTTGCACGTATTTTTGCAATGGCCTTCTTATGCAGTATTTCCAATGCCGTCGTTTCATATCCGAACGGCGCAAATGTTTATTTTTCTGAGGAAAATATTTTTACAATAACTACCAAGTTTGAATGCCACGTGGAAGCCTACGAGTCTTGATAGCAATAACGTGACTTGCTTGTCACGAGATGAGGAAGCCTGGCAAAACCACAATTTCTGTTTAGCCTCATTTATTGATGGTCGAGTTTGCTTTCTTTGTCAGTAATAATACGAGTAGGGTTTTACAGGCCATGGGTGGGTTATATACGTATTAGTTTGTTATACTTACTCCTAGTACGTGTGCTTGTACCTATACTCGTACATACACAAGCTAGCAGTGCGTACCTTCAGGCATGTGTCCCGGGATGCGCGAGATCTTCAGTGTTATTTATAAACGCGTCTTAAATTTTAATCAATTGCTAAGCAACTGATTAGCAAAATTCTTATTCATAAACACTATTAAGCGCGAAGAGGTTGCTAAACAATTGATTAGTTGATGTCAAAATTAAACACCACTGGAGCACTGTTAAAAAGATGCTAAGAGGCAAGATGTCGGATTTTATTTGATTCAGCTGATCGATTTAGTAGGATCATTGTGCTTCGAGTTTTTATTAGATTTCCAAAACGACGTAGAAGAGTTAAATAATTATGAAACGCCGGAGGGAAGTAGGAAAGGGAAGACCTACAAAGCAAATGATTACCTACTACCATATTCTTTGTTCCGAGTACACATGATCAAAGGATTTATAGGGAAAGCTCAATGAGGTGGCTCAATAGGTGCTCAGGAGGTTTGAAGAGAATGAGTTCGTGAAGAAGCTCATCACAGATAGTGATTATTCAATGTGTTATCCCATGTGCCCATGTGTTGTCTTATGACGATATACAATGGGACTTAATAAAGTGGTCCATATACTGGACTGCTTTTAACGAGGCGAATTCCCACACAAGCTTAATTTGAACTAATACAGCCCCCTCCGCTCCTATCTTTTCAATACCCAATCCTCGTGAGGCTAGCAAACGCGATGGCGGCGTAATACAGGTCTGGGAAGAGGGCGTGGTGGAGCTCCTGGTGGGCGTTGACATCTCTGACCCTGCTGTATGCGAGAAGGTCTGTGGTGTCTGAGGCCGCTTCCCATTTGGTTTTGAGGTCCAAGGCTTGATCTAAGACTGCTGGAATTTCCAAGGCCCTACAATGGGACTTAATAAAGTGGTCCATATACTGGACTGCTTTTAACGAGGCGAATTCCCACACAAGCTTAATTTGGATTAATACAGCCCCCTCCGCTCCCATCTTTTCAATACCCAATCCTCTGAGGCTAACCTAACCTACCAAATCGTATTTGCTAATGGCTACGCATTGTTACGTACAATGATTTTTGGGGCTTGTAAGGATCAGATGGGATGGAACAGTTGTTGCCGGGGAGTTTTTGCCACAATTTCAGATCTTAATTCATCTCGGCCTGATACCACCCCATGAAAACGCGTCGCTAAGCCCGTGATGATAGGTCAGGATGATCCCGGCACTAGATCGGCGATTCCTAACGAGGCAAGTGCCGCCTGTCAGCGTTTGGCGTACACATTTTGCTTGACATCACAAAAGTTCTACCGTCTTCATTCGTGCATATCAATCACGTCCCTATTCCTTCAGGTCTCAATCTTACAGACCCGAACTTTAACGTACCGTCGGTCGTAAACATCCTGGTTGGGGCTAAAGTTTTCTGGAATGCCTAAGGTAGCAAAACGACTTGGGGACAACCTACCTAAATTATGTGAGGCCCAAGTTAGGATCGTTAGGTTTAAGTAGTATTTTGCACCAACCATGTGTTTTCGCTAAACGTTCATTTTGCCATCATTCCAATGTCCCGCCTCGCTCAATATTGGGAGTTTGACAACGTCGATTCAAAACACTCATGCAAAAGCACACGTAAAACTAAATATTATATATGTTACAAATAATAATTGCAATTTATAATGAATTTTAGTGCACTACTGAGTGATATTTCATCATTCCATTTGATGAGGACGTATAACGAAAGCCACTCTTACACTGATACCATTGACATCTTCTCCAATAACCTGGCTCAATTTCGCAATCATCTTTTACGACACCTTATAGATTGCTGACCATTGTTCTTGTTTGAATTCCGTCACTCATGTTTTGTTCTGTATTATTTTATTACAATTTAAACTTTCTAATTAATGTAATTATTTTATTAATCTGATTCGTTTGATTTTATTATTTCCTTTATTTGAGTAAAGTACATATAAATTATATTTTTGGATATTAGTATAAAAACATTAAAAAATATAAGAATTTGTAGCCCACCGGTATCGGGAACAGGGTTCAAGCTACCGGGGTTAGGGCTCAAGAGAGAGGAACCTCCTGACAATGCGAGCCGTATCCAGAAGTACTGCTTTCTGAATCAAGCCCTTGATCCAGCTGCCCAACGTGAGCCTCCTCAGGTGCTGGTCGAGGCTCTTGGCTATTAATCCATTGGCTGTCACGACTATCGGCACAATTATTACTGAGTCCACATCCCACATGTCGACAACCTCACGAACCAAGACAAGATACTTGATTTGGTTATCTTTCTCGGCTTTCACGAGGTTCTCTTCATGCGGGATGGTTATATCAACCATCATTGCGCGCCGCTCTAATCGATCCATTACCACTATATCAGGCTTATTGGCAACAATAGTCCTGTCAGTGGTGATAGATCGATCGCAGTACAATATGATATTTCCATTTTTGAGAACTGGGTCGAGCCTGTAGTACGGCACCTTCGATTCCACAAGGCTGTATTTCAGAGCATGTTGCTGATGGATTAACCTGGCTACAAGGTTGTGTCTATGCAAGTATTCTCCGTTAGCTAGACGTGAACACCCGGAGATAATATGCCTGATTGTGTTCCGTATACCTACAACGCCATCTAGCAGCGAATGGCGTGGGCATTCTCCTGCGTGAACATCGTGCGCGATCTTCTGTTCTGCCCGTGGGCGGCAGCACCGTCGCAACCCACTTCACTCTCCACGATATATCGCGAACGGCTTTTTTTGTATCTCTCAAAAACTTTGTTAAAAATATACGTTTATATTTGAAAGCAAAATCAATAAAATCGTTCATTGAAGACATCCTTGCCCTCATCACATAGGGATATAGGGAACGGTCAAACATTTGGTCCTTGACGAGTCGGATATACGAAGAACCACGCGGCCGCGTGGAGCGTCATCAAAAAGCATTGGAGAAGAGGATTCCAGGATTGTCGTTGTTCGTTGTGTTGTGCGGTGCTGCGTCGGGGTGATACTGAGCGGGAAACTGTTAAGTACCCTTGCATTCTATAGCCTCCAAAATGAGTGACGATGAGTGTTTTCAATTTGCCTCGGTTCAGGATCCCGTTAAAACAAGAGAAAGGTCTAAATCTCCCCGTTTAGGTGTTAGCACTATGACAAATAAACGTCTCGCTGATTTGAAAAAGCAGAGAGGCACGCTGAAAGGCAGACTTACGTTATTTGAAAAATTTATTGCAAAATTGGACAAATTAACATTAAATTCCAATAGCAAAACGGAATTAGATTTACGAATACAGTCAACTTGCACTATTTTTCAAAATTTTAATGATATTCAAGGTGAAATTGAACAATTAGTTGATGATTCCGATTTATCTACTCAATTAGAATACCGCGAATCATTTGAACATCAGTACTTTTCCATCATGGCTGACGCGAAGTGCTTAGTGAATCCTAACAATAGTGAACAAACCCAATCTATTTCTCATCAAGTTTGTAATCCTGTGTCTATTAAGTTGCCTGTAATAAAGCTACCTGCCTTTGATGGTACGTATGATCAATGGTTAGAGTATAGGAACTCGTATCTCACAATGATACACAATCGTGAAGATCTTAACGACATACAGAAGTTTCATTATTTAAAATCGTCTCTTAGTGGTTCTGCCTCTAATGTAATAAGTTCGTTAGAATTCACTGCTCCAAACTACTTACACGCATGGGATTTACTAGAAAATAGGTATCACAACAATCGTTTATTAGTACAAAATCATGTAAATGCGTTATTTGCTGTTCAGTCACTTCAAAGCGAATCGTATGATCAGATTAGGAAACTAATTGATTCAACATTACGTAATTTGCGAGCACTTAAATCATTAAACGAACCAACCGATGCCTGGGACACGTTAATCGTTTATCTTATTGTTTCTAAACTCGATCAGTCCACGGAACGCGAGTGGGAAACACATAAAGGTTCCCTTGTGTCTAAAAATGATTCAAATAACATTAAATTAGATGATTTATTAGAATTTCTAAGAAACCGTGCGGATATGTTGGAAATGATAAAGTCAAATAATAATAAAGGTGTTTCTTCGTCTAAGCATAATAAAAATGACTCCGTTAAGTCGAATTCCAATCAAAACAAAAGATACGCTAATAAATCAAACAACATAAACTCGCAACCTGTCACACATTCATACGTTAGTAATTCAACTCAAAATAAAAATAATTCAGATAATAATAAACAAAGACGTGTTTGTGTTGACTGCGGTGGTGATCATTATTTGTATTCATGTCCGAAATTTTTAAATTTGTCCGTGCAAGATAGATTTGTAATTGTGCAAAATAAAAAGCTTTGTCAAAATTGTATTCGGACTGATAGTCACTTGCCAAGCGAATGTTCATACGGTCCATGTAAATTTTGCAAAAATAACCATAATACGTTACTTCATAACAATAATACTTCTAGCGAAAGAATAGGTATGGCCGTATCCACGTCTACTTCGCATCCGTTGCCAACCGTAGGCAAATCAGCTGATATGGAAGTACATTCCGAACGCAATGTACTCACGTGCAGTGCCACGATACAGCCGGTTTTGTTGTCGACGGCACTCATAGATGTTCCTGATTCAAGGAATAATTATCACACAGTTAAAGCACTTCTCGACAACGGTAGTCAAAATTGTTTTATCACAGATTCGTTATGTACTCGTTTACAATTACCTATTATACAGTCCACAATTCATATTTCAGGTGTAGGACAAAGCGTTGCAAAAAGTTCTCACACCTGCAAAGTAAACATTCGTTCTAAAGTTAATGATTTTAATACAAATATTCAATGTTGGGTTCTTCCTCGTATTACATCAAAGTTACCTTCATTAGACGTTCAATGTCAATCTATAGAGATACCTAAACATATTTCGCTCGCGGACCCTACGTTTAGCGTTCCGTCGGACATCGATGTGCTCTTAGGAGCGGACATATTTTGGGATCTATTAAATAATGATAAAATAAAGCTTAGTAGTGGTCCATATCTGTACGATTCTAAAATAGGATGGATCATCTCTGGCCGTCTTTGTAATAATCATTCGTTTAAAGCTGAAAGAGTTCAATGTAATTTCGTTCAAATTGATACTCAATTGCAAAAATTCTGGGAGTTAGAAGAATTGTCTAACTTACCTAATGTCATGTCAAAAGATGATCGTTATTGTGAAAAAATATTTACAGAGACTACAAAACGTGATGAACACGGTAGGTTCTCTGTTCGCATTCCTTTAAAGGAGTCACCCGAGTCGTTAGGTGATTCATACAACATGGCTAAGAATCGTTTCTTATCTCTCGAAAGGAAGTTAGATCGTTTACCTAATTATAAAAAACTTTATAGTGAATTTATTCGCGAATATGAGGCACTTGGTCACATGACCCTAGTTGCATCAAAGGATATTCCTAATATTTTAAGTGAACCGCATTACATCCTACCTCATCACGGTGTTTACCGAGAGGATAGTGTCACTACAAAATTACGCGTTGTGTTCGACGCGAGCGCGAGTACGTCGAACAACAAATCGTTAAATAATATACAGCATATAGGGCCGCCATTACAAAATGATATTTTTTCCATTTTACTCAGATTCAGGCAGTATAAATACGTTGCTTGCGCGGACATTCAAAAAATGTACCGACAGATTTTAATTCAATCGGATCAACGTAACTTGCAATTGATATTATGGCGCGTAAGTCGAGACTTACCTTTACAATTGTATATTTTAAACACGGTGACGTATGGCACTGCGTCAGCTCCTTTTCTTAGCATGCGATGCTTAAAACAATTGGCATTAGAATCTAATGATGATTTAGTTGCTAGGACGATTAACGAGGACTTTTACGTCGACGATCTTATTACGGGGAGCGATGACCTTGATTCGTTGATGCAGTTATGTCACAAAATCTCCGCGTTATTAAAAGGTGGTTGTTTTCCATTACATAAGTGGACGTTTAGTCATGACGTGTCCCCTGAGAATTGTAAAGACCTAAACATCGGTGAAAATCACTTGTCTAAAACGTTAGGGTTAGGTTGGTATACGGAAAGTGATGAGTTTTATTTTACAACAAAATTTACACATAGTGACACAGTAATTACGAAACGTATAATGTTATCAACCATCGCACAAGTGTATGATCCTTTAGGTTTGTTGGCACCCGCAGTAATTACGGCTAAATTATTGTTACAAAAATTATGGTTAAATAAATTAGATTGGGATGACGAAGTTCCCACAAACATTGCGACTGCTTGGAATAAGTTTCTTGCTGACTTACAACATTTACGCGATATTAAAATACCTCGTTACATAATTAGTGATAACTATAAAGAACTTCACATATTTACTGACGCATCTCAAAATGCCTACGGAGCGTGCGCGTACGTTAGATCGTGTCTTAATAATTGTAATAGTACAATACCTGTTTCGGTGCGTTTATTATGTGCTAAAAGTAAATTGGCGCCGATAAAAGCAGTTAGCATTCCTAGGCTTGAGCTATGCGGAGCTCTAGTAGGCGCAAAATTATATAATAAAATAAAGAATTCCTTACGTTTAAATTTCGATAAAGTTTATTTTTGGACTGACTCAACCATCGTGCAAGGGTGGTTGCGTATGTCACCGCATCTACTCAAAACTTTTGTACAAAATCGCGTCGTACAAATAAATGAATTAACATGTGATACAATTTGGCGACATGTCAAGGGCACCGAGAACCCTGCGGACATTATTACGCGAGGTGCTACGCTAGACACTTTAAAGTACGATAATAATAATACTTGGTGGTGTGGCCCTACGTTTTTACGAGAATCTAGTCTTGTGTGGCCAAAAACTAATAATAAAGAATCAGCATCAGTTGATTTACCCGAAACTAAGTCTGATACCATTAATTTACACTCCATTCAATTACCTTCCTTGTTTGATTTTGAACGCTTTTCGTCATTTATTCATTTGCAAAGAGTTTGTGCATATCTATTTCGCTTTATAGATAATGTACGAGCGGCGACGCGCGGCGGCATATGTTTGCGTAAAACCGGTCCGTTATCTGTAGAAGAGCTGCAGCGATCGCTTGACACGTTGACGCGTTTCGTTCAACAAGAATCGTTTAGTGAGCAATATCACAAATTAAAAAATAATATACCGTTAAATACTAATAATAATAACATAAATAAGTTATTATATAATAGAATATCGGGTTTAAATATATTTTTAGATAATTCAAACATAATTCGTATAGGCGGTAGGCTATCTAACGCAGTTGAATTTAATTACGAAAAAAAATATCCTGTATTGTTAAGTGATAAACATCGTTTCTCAAGATTGTTGTGTGAATATGAACACAAACGACTACTTCATGCTGGACCTCAACTTTTAGTATATTCTATGCGTGAAAGGTGGTGGATCTTAGGAGCTCGCAACTTAGCCAGACAGGTAGTACATAATTGTGTCATATGCAAGCGCATGAAAGGGAAGGCATTGACCCCTCTGATGGGTAACCTACCTTCTGAAAGGTTACATCCTAGTTTTCCTTTCATGCAATGCGGAGTAGACTATGCGGGACCATTGTCAATATTGGACCGCAAAGGCAGGGGTGCTAAGCTTATTAAAGCATATATTTGTTTATTTGTATGTTTTACGACCAGAGCCATACACTTAGAATTGGTAGGTAGTTTAAGTACACAGGATTATATTTTAGCATTAAAACGATTCATAGCACGTCGTGGAAAGCCACATCAGATATTTTCAGACAACGGAAAGAATTTCGTTGGGGCTGAAAAAGAGTTATCAGTAATTTTTAATAATACTAATGATATTTTAGATTTTCTTAACAATAATCAAATTCGTTTAACGTTTATACCTCCTTATAGTCCTCATTTTGGTGGGTTGTGGGAGGCGGGAGTCAAGTCCTGCAAGTATCACTTACGGCGGGTACTGGGCAATGCCAAACTAACACGTGAGGAGTTTGAAACGGTATTAACGCAAATTGAAGCAGTTCTCAACTCACGCCCGTTGTCCCCACTGTCTTCAGACCCGAACGATTTCCTTCCACTTACTGCAGCACATTTCCTGATCGGTCGACCGCTGACTGCGCCCATCTGCGAGAACCTGACGACGATCGAGCCTACGAGACTGGGACGCTACGACCGTGTGGAGCAACTTAGACAACATTTTTGGCAACGATGGTCGAAAGAGTATGTTTCAGAACTCCAACAACGAACAAGATGGAAGGTAAACAGTGAGGACATCACACCAAACAGCCTAGTTCTTATCAAAGAAGAGAATGTTCCTCCACTCAAATGGAAACTGGGTCGAATAATGCAAGTATTCCCCGGAGCTGATGGAATATCCCGTGTAGCTGAAATCCGTACAGCACACGGCACCATACGGCGATCGTTCTCAAAGATCTGCCCGTTACAGTCACCATAATCAACAGCAACAGCGACGAGTTCTTCGTGTTGGAAGACTACACCCTGGTACTTCCAAAGGGGCCAGTATGTTCCGTATACCTACAACGCCATCTAGCAGCGAATGGCGTGGGCATTCTCCTGCGTGAACATCGTGCGCGATCTTCTGTTCTGCCCGTGGGCGGCAGCACCGTCGCAACCCACTTCACTCTCCACGATATATCGCGAACGGCTTTTTTTGTATCTCTCAAAAACTTTGTTAAAAATATACGTTTATATTTGAAAGCAAAATCAATAAAATCGTTCATTGAAGACATCCTTGCCCTCATCACATAGGGATATAGGGAACGGTCAAACAGATTGATATTCTCCCGGTCGGTGGCATGCCCAACAGATGTCAACCGTGCCGTCTTTCACAATATGTCAACCGTGGCGGCTTTCACAAATTATTAATTTATTTTATTAAATTGTTATTTTTATTACCTAGTAAATGAATTAGGCAAAATATATATGTGCTGTATACCCATTAAAATACATAGATGGACAAATTTTAACACATCGCCTCAGTACGTCTATCCAAAGAAATCCAAGCAAAAAAACACTGATTAAAGTGATTTTATTTTGACCTAAAATAATAAATTTTCGGCACATTAGTGTATTTTCGTTAGCTGATTATTTTTCTTGTATCTAATGCGTTTTTCTTCTATATTTTTTACCATCGTCTTTATTTTGGTGGTCTGAATGATTTCTAAAAGTTGTTTGTCGATCTATTTTAATGGGACCTTATTTAGGTATGTATATAAAGTACTACAGTGGAAAGTTCACTGTAGGCTTTATACACACATCAAAAGTGTCTAGGGATCAACATATATTTTTGCAATAACTTTTCTCCTGATTGATATTAATTAAAATTTTCTTTAAGGATTCATCAAATAAAGTGTTTTCGTTTGTCACAGTAACGATAAACCAAGTCACCTTTGCATTAATAAAGAAATTTGCCATTTTCCTAATAAAGGGATTTTTGACATTTGAACCACTAACACAAAAGTTCGAAAAAAAGACTGAAATAACAGTTTTCTTTAAAATTTTATTGGGTAACTTAAACAATTAATAATCCGTGTTTCTACCGCGAACACTAACAACACAAGAACATCGGTTTGGCATACTCAAAATGAGTTCATCCAAATCACGCTGTGGAATGGCAGCCCATGTTCGTTGCAACAACAAAAAAAGGTCTTCTTGCGACTGGATACCCTCCATATTCGGCAGAGCTCTTCTCTGTAGCATATCCCATGCATGCTCAATCGGGTTCAAGTCTGGCGACTGAGCAGGCCAGGGCAGGACATTGATGTTAGCTGCGGCGAGAGTCTGTCTTACAACTCTTGCGGTGTGCGGTCGTGCATTATCATGCATTAACTGAAATAAGGGACCGATTTGCACTTGTAGAGGAACGATGACGTCTGATACAATCGTCTCAGCATAAATTTGAGCGTTGAGGTTGCCTCTGATCCAAATCAACTCAGTTCTTCCGCCGATCCAAATACCCGCCCATACCATGATGGTTCCACCACTATAAGGATGGACTTCCTGGCAGGATTTTAATCGCTGTTGGCGTCCAGGGGTTCTCCAGTGTCGTATACGTCTTGTATCCGGTCTCATACCAAAACGAGACTCATCAGAAAAGCACACGAAACGCCATTGTTCTTCTGCCCAATTTCTGTGTTCAAGAGCCCATTGATATCGAATCCTACGATTGTGCATTGCTATAGGTGGTACCCGTAGCGGTCTTCGGGAATGAAGGTTCACTTCATGCAAGCGGTTTCTGACTGTTTGGTCGCTAATTAAGTTCCCTGAAGAGTGATGAAGCCTCACGGCTAACATCATGGCGGTTATTGTTGGAGCTCTTCGAGTTAAGATTTGAATGTATCGGTCTTGTCTCCGTGTGGTGCAGCGATACCGTCCTCCATGGCGCTCAGCCACGGTACCAGTGCTTCGGTAACGTGTCCAAAGTCGACTGATAACACTCTGACTTGTATTCAGAGCTAAAGCCACAGTACGTTGCCGGGTACCAGCTTCTATCATTCCCACGGCTCTGAGCATTTCTTCCCTGCTAAAATGACGTCGCCGCTCCATAATAACGTTGGTTTTAATCAGTAGTAGGGAAACAGTAGCACTAATAATGTCTTCAATGCGTTGTATGTTTTTATAGGGAAAATATTGACAGCTGATTTTCATCTTTTACTCGAATTTGATTCACAGTTCCTGATTCAAATTATGAAATGCACCAAAAAGGATCCATATAAATTTATAAAATCATAAATTTATTACAAAGCCACATCTCAATCTCAAGAAATCCGCATAAAAATGCTTGATCCCTAGACACTTTTGATGTGTGTATAATAAGACTAAGCTTTCTTTTAATGTTTATGTGAATTAATAGTTGGAGTGCCATAATAAATAAATAAATTGAAATGAATGAAAACAGTGAAATATTTGGTAGTTATTCGCGATGTTGCACATACATTATTTTCACATTTAGGTTCTAAACAAAGCCCAAAGTTTGTGTTGAATCAATAAAATAGTAAGATCGCGTGGACCACGCGAACATTGTTGCACTTTTGAAGTTGAAATAAAAATATACAAAACCTCCCTTTTAAAAATTCGTAACTATCGAATGGCGAAAGGGAATTATTATATTGCACACATAGGCAACTTGTCTAGACTACGGGACTCCAGTATTGGAAGGAATTCTAACAAACTTTTTGCTGTACGGTACGTTTTTCCGCTTACCTGAACAAAGGACAAAAAAACTTGATAAATGTAGGACACCGGAACAGAATGGCGTGTTTAAACCCTGTGGCATACTAACAAACATACATTGAAGCGTGCAATCGCGCTATTTATGCTCCGTTGCTGAAGTATTAACTTCATGTATTGTCCAAAGGGTTCCCTCCATTAGATCTGCAACTGATTACCATATAATATCGCTTTTCAGAGAATATAACAGTTGTATCTCTAGAGCTGCATTTGCGCAAAGTGATATAAATAGCACTGAACAATACATTTTGAAAGTTTTTTTATCATGATATACTCGTACAGTACTAGCTTTTACTCACGACTTTTATTCGCGCCCGCTTTGAAGTTGGAAAGTAGAACAAATGCATAATATGTACCTTTAATATACTCGTATGTAGGTGTAAACCAAAAATTAGGGCGTTTAGTCAAAATTATATAGTGAAAATATTCAGCTTGGAATGTTCACATTAAGTAGATATAAGCAAAAAACATAACATGTAAACATTGGCTGGTTATCCGACCAAATTCGAATGACTACAAAAAAGCGACGGATTCGTACATATCGATGACCTTCTTTATTGGTATTGAACATCACTCTAGGACTACTTTCCTGTTGGGGTAACGTACTCACGCGGTACTCACGCTTAAGGGCCTAAGTGCATAGAACTAATTTAATTAACCTTGCTGTCATGCTAGATGCTTTTTCAATATTGTAACCTTGCTGTCATGCGAGATGCTTGTTCAATATTGTAGCTTTCAAAAAATCGTACTTATCTGCTCCTTGAATAAGCCTTTTACTTTGTGACAATCGCTGACTTGTTTTCATAGCCCGGAAGATTTGGGGCGGAAAAAGCATTCTACTTTGTGATTTCCCTTTGCAGTTTTAGCTAAAGAAAACTGGTTATTCGTTTAATTGCAAGTGTTCGCCCGACGGGTTAATTGCTATAGTAGTAATAAAACGACATCTTGGGAACGACGGGTTTATTATATGATATAACACTAATAATTTAGAATAACATCTCCCTCTTTATAAAACAATGAAACAGCTATAAACATAATAAGTAGCAGTATCTTACTTAATAATTTTAGGTGCACACTACAATACATCATCATCATCATCATCATCATCTGCCTAGCCTTTTCCCAACTATGTTGGGGTCGGCTTCCAGTCTAACCGGATGCAGCTGAATACCAGTATTTTACATGGAGCGACTGCTTATTTGACCTTCACAACCAAGTTACTTGGGTAATACGATAATGCACACTACAACACTATCCCTATAGGTAATTAGGTACATTAAGTTAGGGTTATTTGATTATATAAGTGTTTAATTTGATTATATAAGTGTTTAAAACTGATCTCTCCTCCTTCTTCTCCTTAAATCTTAGAATCTTGTAAACTTAAAATTTGGCACAAATATGTATGTAGGTCAGGTAATTACACCTTTCCTAAGCGACACATTATTGCTTTCCGAAATCCTCGCGAACGAAGTCGCGGGCACAGCTAGTGTTTGTAATAAAAGCCTTCGACTACAGAATACTATTTAAAATTAGTTTACTCAATGGTACAAGGTTTTTCTACGAGTACCTACATGCTAATGTTTGTCGTACATAGATATGAATAAAGTGTCATGCCCTAAGTATAGGAGCAAAGTGTTCTAAAGTGTGTCTTAGTCTGGGCTTGGAGGAACTTAATCCGTGCTACATATTTGCTCCGGTTTAGTAGAACTTAAAATTTATTGTGTTGCGAATGATAAGTTTTCTACGATTCTTTAAATGTGTTGTTTGCTTGTAGTCTTACCCCTTTACTAATAAACGTCTTATTGTCAGGTGAATAGTTACACACCGATTTCTCTCTTTCAGTCGTCAGTAATTTGACTTTCGAAAGAAGAAGACAAGGCGTTGTGTATACAGATGCTATACAACGTTATTCCTTTATTTAAGCAAATACATATTCATTATATTTTTAAATATAAGCATATAAAATATATAAAAACATTTAAAAATATAAAAAATAGTAGCCCACCGGTATTGGGAACAGGGTCCAAGCTACCGGCGGTCAGGGCTCCAGAGAGAGGAACCTCCTGACAATGCGGGCCGTGTCCAGAAGTACCGCTTTCTGAATCAAGCCCTTGATCCAGCTGCCCAACGAGAGCCTCCTTAGGTGTCTATACAACGTTTATTATTAAGGGAGTTAGATTTCAAATATTATTGTGCTATTATTTTCTATGTTGTTTTATAATAAACTGACTGCCTCGTTGGTCTTGTGGTTGCAATCCATACTGCTAAGCGTGAGGTCCTGGGTTCGCATCCAGGTAGGGCAAAATTTTATTGGGTTTTTCTTTCAGGAATTTCTCAGTTGCAGCCCGGAGTCTGGATCTGTCCCTGTTGATGGCAAGAAAACGAAATGTATAAAGTTCGACTTACTTAAAAACTATCGGTCTTATTCATAAAAAAGCTTACAGAAGGTTTAAACCGTTCATTAGTTAAAATGCTCAATAAGCCTTTAAAACGTTTGATAAAATTTTGAAAAAAAATTGCATTAGTGTTTGCATTTCCCCTTGCAACTTCCTGATTTGCTTCACTTGTATGATGTTCATTACCATCGCTACCCTCTAACTGCATGTCTCCTTGGTCAACTGCAATGTTGTGGAGTATTGTTAGAGCCCCTATGGTTGTTTTCACGTTCTCTAACTTACAGGTCAAGCCATGTAGAAGGCATTGGAAACGTTGTTTCCACACTCCAAAGCAGCGTTCCACAGAATTCCTAGTTCCAATATGCGCTTCATTATACACACATCAAAAGTGTCTAGGGATCAACATATATTTTTGCAATAACTTTTCTCCTGATTGATATTAATTAAAATTTTCTTTAAGGATTCATCAAATAAAGTGTTTTCGTTTGTCACAGTAACGATAAACCAAGTCACCTTTGCATTAATAAAGAAATTTGCCATTTTCCTAATAAAGGGATTTTTGACATTTGAACCACTAACACAAAAGTTCGAAAAAAAGACTGAAATAACAGTTTTCTTTAAAATTTTATTGGGTAACTTAAACAATTAATAATCCGTGTTTCTACCGCGAACACTAACAACACAAGAACATCGGTTTGGCATACTCAAAATGAGTTCATCCAAATCACGCTGTGGAATGGCAGCTCATGTTCGTTGCAACAACAAAAAAAGGTCTTCTTGCGACTGGATACCCTCCATATTCGGCAGAGCTCTTCTCTGTAGCATATCCCATGCATGCTCAATCGGGTTCAAGTCTGGCGACTGAGCAGGCCAGGGCAGGACATTGATGTTAGCTGCGGCGAGAGTCTGTCTTACAACTCTTGCGGTGTGCGGTCGTGCATTATCATGCATTAACTGAAATAAGGGACAGATTTGCACTTGTAGAGGAACGATGACGTCTGATACAATCGTCTCAGCATAAATTTGAGCGTTGAGGTTGCCTCTGATCCAAATCAACTCAGTTCTTCCGCCGATCCAAATACCCGCCCATACCATGATGGTTCCACCACTATAAGGATGGACTTCCTGGCAGGATTTTAATCGCTGTTGGCGTCCAGGGGTTCTCCAGTGTCGTATACGTCTTGTATCCGGTCTCATACCAAAACGAGACTCATCAGAAAAGCACACGAAACGCCATTGTTCTTCTGCCCAATTTCTGTGTTCAAGAGCCCATTGATATCGAATCCTACGATTGTGCATTGCTATAGGTGGTACCCGTAGCGGTCTTCGGGAATGAAGGTTCACTTCATGCAAGCGGTTTCTGACTGTTTGGTCGCTAATTAAGTTCCCTGAAGAGTGATGAAGCCTCACGGCTAACATCATGGCGGTTATTGTTGGAGCTCTTCGAGTTAAGATTTGAATGTATCGGTCTTGTCTCCGTGTGGTGCAGCGATACCGTCCTCCATGGCGCTCAGCCACGGTACCAGTGCTTCGGTAACGTGTCCAAAGTCGACTGATAACACTCTGACTTGTATTCAGAGCTAAAGCCACAGTACGTTGCCGGGTACCAGCTTCTATCATTCCCACGACTCTGAGCATTTCTTCCCTGCTTAAATGACGTCGCCGCTCCATAATAACGTTGGTTTTAATCAGTAGTAGGGAAACAGTAGCACTAATAATGTCTTCAATGCGTTGTATGTTTTTATAGGGAAAATATTGACAGCTGATTTTCATCTTTTACTCGAATTTGATTCACAGTTCCTGATTCAAATTATGAAATGCACCAAAAAGGATCCATATAAATTTATAAAATCATAAATTTATTACAAAGCCACATCTCAATCTCAAGAAATCCGCATAAAAATGCTTGATCCCTAGACACTTTTGATGTGTGTATTTCTCCTCGCTTCTATTTTGAGGCCTTAAAATAGGAGTGAAGAGATATGGTTCCAACTTGTATCCGGAGTCACCTAAAAGTCTTCCTCTAAATATTCCCATCTCAAAACGCTCTTTGAGTGATGATTCGTTAAAAATTCGGGCGTCGTGCGTGCTACCTCCTCCATCTGGCAACAATATCTCGGATGGGAAGATGTGCATCACAAGTTACCTGTAAACAAAAATGATTAAATATTATGAAGGAAAGTATTATGTACAGACGCCAGCACATCAACCTACACCTAACTGTCAAATTTTCCCAATCAACATTGAACCTTATGCTTTAGCGATAAAGTTGAAAATCTATTACAGAAATCTGACAGATTGTAGTAAGTTGATGTGCTGGCGTCTGTACAATAGAGTTTTGTTTTACAATAGTGTGATGTTTAAAATACCTGGACATTCAGGGAATAAAATCCCTTTCTATTTATATAAAATTGGGCTGCATCACCTCCACATTTTTCTTAATTAAGGACATTATTTTGTGTTAATTAAATAAAAAATGTGCGCCCAGTCATTTAAGTATGTTTTTATGTCCATATCATCCTTTTCTGACAAATGCTGAGTAATCCCCTCTTGATAGGTTGATCTTTTTCTCTTAAGCGTTGGTCCTGAGGAATTAAGTGCATTCTGTGTGCTTTTGTTATTTCTGGAACTCCAATATTGTTTTGAAAATGTTCCATTTTCGCCAGCCTAATAAGGTATTCCACCTGTTTTTGAGATAATTGTATTTGTGAAAGTTGGCTGTCATGTACTGACCACATTCTTGGGGGAAATATTGGCGGACGTCGTTTCACTGTCATTAAGAAGCTAATGGATTTAGTCATTTTCGCGAATCCACTGACGTAATAATTTTCAAACCATCTTATCACTTTCTTACCTTCATCAGGTATAACTTCATTCTTGATTATATCAAGCGCATCAGGAATTTCAATTGACTAAAAATGCCAGTGCACCAATATGTCTCATTTTATGGGCAAAAATACTGGATCACTGTTGTAACGATTCGCGAAACCAGCTGATTGAATCTGACGCCATATGCTTTGATTGAAATGAAAAAAACAAAGTTTATTCAAGCAGTCTGGGAAAACCATTTTTATAGCTTTCATTGCTGCGCATTCAAAATCGGTAAGGATTATTTGTGGGCACAAATCGATATTCAAGATATTGATTTTGTATCTTTTCAATATTTCTAAAAATATTTCATAACATTTTACAGTTTTATGTGAAAGTAAACCATAAATTAAGGGAAGTACTTTATACGTACTTACCGTCCGGATTTCTGACTATTGCATGTATAGAATAAATTTGTCTAAATGGGGAAGGGCAGCAGTTAAAGGTCCCATCTATCAGCCAATAATGTGCTAAACTTTAAGAGTCTGCAATTTTCGTTTGTGCCAAATACGATAACAGATTCTTTATTATGAATGTAGTGACCGATAAAGAAATTTTTAGTTAATTCATCGGGAAATCACAACAGCGTGTATATCTTTGGGAATACTTGGTAAATTCTTATTCCTTACCCGATGAACGATCATTCTCATGGCGTCCTTAGTCGGCATGTAAGGAGCACTAGTACTTGGTACATGTTGAATGCACCGGTGAAAAATTTGTGAGGGCGCATCCATTGAATGGTTGGCTTTTTCTTTGATGTTAGCTTTTAAAGTTAATTCTGTTTTTCGGGATCCGGTAAATGTACATGTTCAACATTTTTCGAGATAACAATATGTGAATTATTCGTACCCATTGTTGAAGAAATAGTCACATTGCACCGGGTAGTATCTTTTTTCGTACACCGCCAGTAGAACTTTGTATTTCGTTTTCTGTTTAAATGATACGAATAACCATTGTGAATTAATATATCTTTACCGCGTTTTGACTTTAAAATTACGCAATCACTCATTTTTAAAAGATGTTTTTTACTTTTCACACGTTTGGTTGGATTGGATTCCGGGCAGACTTACGAACGTAATGAGGCAAGTTGACAGGTAAAAAACTGAGGACTACCCACTTTTCATATTTTTAATTGTTTTCGTTTATAAATAAGCGAATATGCTTTAATAATTAGTCTGTGTGACTTTTACTACCACAAGAATACTAGCTTGCATTGTGCATTTAATTTTTAATCATCATACGTGCAAGCTGTTAAATGATAAGCTAGCCGGAAACAATAAAATCTTTCAATATGACTATGAGTGCAAAGTTAAAAAGTATGTGTTTAGTATTACATCAAGCTATCATTTAATGCCCTTCGTAAAATTGTACTAAGAGAACCCGGTTTTTTACACCAACAGTTGAATGAAAAACGCTCTTGATTATTAGTCTCGCGGATACGTAAGGGATTCTCCCTGGACCAAACGAGATTATTGTGTCGGTTATACCATTATTGCTGAAGTTTGTCTCGTCTGACCAGATAATATTATTTAGAAAATACTGATCCTCTAGGATCAGCCTCTCGATTTCATGGCAGAAAATAAGTCGCCTTTCAGCATCACCGGGCAGTAATTGTTGTACTAATCGCCCTTCAATGTAACTTTTAAATATTTATTTTTTTAGTACACGGTGTATTTTGCTTTTCGAAATTCCGATTACTACTTCTTCACCTTCCCTCACTGAACTTTTAGGATTTGCCTCAAAGTATATCAAAATGTCGAGTTTATCGTCAGTGTTTATCATTTGGTGCCGCGGTTGTGGTAAGCGATGATCGAAACGTCCCAAATTTTGCAGATTATCCACCAACCGTTTCATAATAAATCGAGATGGTGTATTTCTATCAGGATATCTTTCGCGGTGCCATTGTAAGGCTAATGTTATGTTTTTGTGGTTCAAAAAGTATGCTTCCATTAAATCAAAATAATTTTGATACGCCATGGTTATGTAAAAAATTCACAATACAATGCAAAAATCCTACAATGAAAATCACATAAACAAAAGAATAAAAGTTTGAAAATGGAACACATTTTTGAATTATTTCTTTATAATCAGCCAGCCGCATTGCGATGGACAAACTAATTTACGCGTCTTTCGGCTCAGGATACGGCTCGATTTGTTGCATACAACCAGGTACCTACTAATTACGTATCTCTTTATAATTTTATCATGCACTTAAATTATAATAGGGAAATGATGCGTACTTCTCAAGTTGGTACATTTATTAGTAATAGGTACTTAGGATAATGTCAGTTGTATGTCCTTACGGCAATGTCAGCTTTTCATTTTTCTGAACAAAATTTCATATCAAATGTTAAAATTAAAATTCATGGCCTTCCTTTTATTTGATTTTTCTGAACAAAATTTCACATCAAATGTTAAAATTAATATTCATGGTCTTCCTTTTATTTGTGACACTATGTTATTTAGCAAAAAATAATCCTTATGATGAAGCCTTTCGATCGGTATGATAAAGCTACAGAGTGATTATTTTTCTCGTGTAACGGGTTCGATTCCCGGTTCAACCACGTAATTACTTTAATATCTATGAATGCAGTTTAAATTGTTTTTTAAATTCAAATAATGTCTTCTTTCAGTAAAATGTTCCATCTACAATATTTAAGGTACTTTCCCTCCATGTGGCATATCCGTGGGACGCCCTGTATAATCTACACAATTTTATGCTTTTACCAGTTATCCGCCTAGGCGTTTAAACCAAAACCAATTGATTAGGTGTAAAACTTCTAATCTTAGCCTTTTTATCATAAGCAGCTTTCTGCTTTATCTGTGCCTTTTTTATATTATTTATTGCACAATTAAATAGGGCATTATGATGATTAAGTCGCATCGTATAATTATTTATGCGGTCCCGATCATCGTTGTTAACAACCATATCGGTGCGAAATATAGGTTCCCTAGCATATATCAGCATGTAAGGCGAAACTCTAGTGCTTGATTGTTTACTGGAGTTATATGCATAGCATACCAATGGAACATAACTACACCAGTTCCTTTGGTCAGCCGAAACATACATGGAAAGCATTTGTGTCCAATGTTCTATTAAATCTTTCAACCAGTCCATTTGTTGCCGGGTGAAATGCCGTGGTGAACCGTGTTTTGGCCCCAAAGTATTGTATGGTTTCCATAACTAAACGTGACGTGAAAACTGACCCCCTATCTGATATTACTTCCTTAACACCTCCAAACCGACAGAAGACATCTTCAATCAGGAATTCGCTGATTCTCTTTGCAGTTGCCCTAGGAATTGCCTTGCATACTGCATATTTTGTAGCATACTCCACACATATGACCACGTATCTATTTCCATTAAGTGACCTCCTAAAAGGACCTAACAAATCGATAACCCACTTTCTCCATCATATGGGCTACCGCCACTGGTTGCAGTTGAGCTACTTGCAAAGACTGCTTCCGCTCCTGACACAACGTACAGCTCCTTACATACCGATCTACCTCTTTTTCAGCATCCCTTCGCCAAGGTTTTCGTCTATCCTAAATGTCCACCGGACCATGGATCATCATGCAATTCTTTCAAAATCTCGCGCAGTAAACATTTTTGGATCATAGGTATTTATAATAATGAAAAACAAAATGCTTATCACATAATTAGTATTTTGTGATAATAGGACAGCCAGCAATGGACACTCCATATTGACATTACGGTGTCTTATTTTCCTCACAGATTTGCCACAACCAAGGCAAACCATGTTATGTTAGTAGTCTATCGTGTTCACCAGCTTCGGTATTTAATAATAATAAGCATGGATGACAAATAAATGTATCCATAGGCAACTGAAAATAAGATGCTCTGTAAGTTAATTTCGCATACCAGAATTATATAAAAATAAATCAGAAGTTTTTTCTAGTCCAACTTCGTACCTGGGTTTGAGCATTGGTTATCCAACGCTAAAGTCTTGCAGACCGTCTCGTGCCCCGTGGAACTCTCTTTAATACTGGTGTCGAATTTTTGAATTTTGCCAACGTTTTCCACAAACTTTGATCTGGAGATGTTGATGTGGGGATGTGGATGGGGGGCACAAAGGTACACTATGAGGTTTGTGAACCTTGCCATAGTGTATCTGTAGCCCCCGTTCGCTTTTAAAGAAATGTGGCTGGGAGCAATGGGAACATCTCACCTGGACATCGAGCGATGTGGCAGGTTGACTGGCACTATTTCCGGCATCGCTACAGCCGGCATTTAACATACGTACAAATACCTACACTTACCTAAAAGTAAAATATTTAAAAACACTACACAAAAAACACTTAAATTACTATTTACACTGCAGAAAAACAAAGATAAAAAACCATAATAATCCTGGGTTGATATTGATTTCATCCATTGGAGTTATTGATAATGATGAAACAACCTGTTCATCATTTTTTTTATATTAGTTTTGAAAAATAAAGATAACTAATTTTTGAAATTGATTTGGAACTTCTTTCTTCCATAGATTTACGATCATTTAGGACAATATTATTTTTAATTGTTTTGTCATCATGATCTTGACATACGAGAGTATTTGACATTGGCATATCATTTTGTTTGGCGTATTTACAAAAATTTATACGAATACACCCTTTAGAGCTTTAGCTCCGCAAACAGCTGCTCCGATATGCACGAGATTGATGCTACAGTGTCTATCAGCGTGGTGTAGGATCGAGTATTAATGATTATTTTGATAAATGGACCGAAAACACTCATTATATTGTTATTTAGCGCGAGTTGTCCATTCCCGGACACAGCCTGTAACTCCCGGTCATCCTTCATCGTCTGTGTCCTTGGTCGTTTGGATTTCTAGGCTGCTGTGGGTTGCTTGAGCTAGGGCCAATGGGTGAGCGTTAATATCTGTCCGTGAAGGGGTATCTTGGACGCAAATTATATCTAGGGGTATGGTAGGATTCCTCTTCTCTACGCTCTCCGGCCGAGCGTTGAGGGGTCGCCGCAGAAAGTGACGGCGCGGGGCTTGATGGTCTAGAAGCCCTCGGGGACCTTTGACTCTCCGTCGATAGTGGACGTTCGATCCTTACTTTAGTTAAGATGCCTTTACGGAGGTATTATTGGTAGATTAACCTCATCAAGGCGAGATTCTCCGAAAATCTCTTTGATTTGTTCTAGGGTAGCACGTAGCTTCGCTTTAGATGTATATAATTTGGTCCCTAGTTTTAATGTGTAATTTGGTGTCTGTCCCTTTAAAAAAAAATTTAATGAAAATTTTGTCGTCTGTAATCTTTGCTTTTTATGCAAGGTCTGCAAATGTATAGAATAATGCCATTATGTCTTCATTGGTTCCTTGTCTCGCGTTATAAAATTTTTCAACATAGTCTACGCTCGTTGGAAATTCCGCTCTTACAAGGTCACAAATCGATTTAGTCTAGGTTTTCTTGAAATAATAAAATCAGTTTAAAATATGCGAGCGCGGGACCTTGTAGATATGCTCCTAATATGCTTTTTCTTCTGCTTGTTATCCTTCTGGTTGTAGCTATTATTCCCTTTATTATTTTGATAATGACCGAATTTTCTTTTTCGAAATTCCTGTCCATTTTTCCGCTCAACTTGTAAAACTTTGACGCTGGTATCACTAGAGTTATTTTTCAACTTGACTTCATGATCCAAAAGCCTTGTTTTAACAAAAGCCAAGGTCAAATTATCTTCAGATAATGTCTCTATTGCAGTTATATACACCGTCGTATGAAGTTGGTAACTTGAGTGAGACAAGGTGTCTCACTTACTTCTCCTTAGCCGTGTTCCGGGGCGAGAGGGAGTGGAAGGCAGTCACCTCCTTCTGCGAAGCAGTCATGCTAGCGATGGAGGTGGCGGGATGGCTGAGGGAGAGGACCTTACGTCCCAGCCGCCGCGGGAGACGCTCCGGGCGTCGGGAGCCGCGTGACGATTCCCGGCCACCGTAGGCGCGGGCCTGCGGACGGAGAGTAATGGGTAGCTCACCGTCCGATCAGGACAAGGCTCGTGCCAGACGGCGCGTATGTGTTCCACGCGCGCCTCAAAGAGATGTCAGCATAAAGGAAGGGGCCCGCCAGGGCCGAAGCCTGCCGGGGTAGCGGGATCGTCCGAAAGGGTTACCGCTGCCCCGGAACATAAAGGGCTAAGGAAGGAACACGGGTGGGTTTTAGTCAGTAAAAGTCTGACACTCCCTTCCGCTCCACCCAGAGCGGGAGGAGTCATTAGATGATTTCCCATCCAAAAAAAAAAAACACCTTGTCGGTTTCTTCTAGTTTCGCTCCAGCCGCCAGCAATTCCGTAATTAGATCATCAAAAATAGGGAAGTGCTTTGCTAACGTAGTGTCACCTTGAAGTTTTAAACCCAACAGTTTTTTACGTAGCGCGAACTGAGTCGCTAAACTTTTTCTCTCGTACTTACAATGCGTCCAAGTTTTTGAAGATTTCTCATGCCGTAGAATCGTCTTTCGCAAAACTGAGGAATGAATCTGCCAATTATTCAATAATGACACTTTTCGCGATTCGGTTGCTCTTCACCCAAGTCTCCGATTGTATATCTGGTTCCATGTTGATATATCTTTCATAACGTCCATCTCGGTCAACAATGCTTGAATCCGGAACTTCCAAACGCTGTATTTCTCACTGTCGAACGGTCTAATGTTTCGTTTCACTTTCAAAATTCTCCATAGTGAAAAAAAAGAAATAATAACAGTCAGTGGATTTAAATAATTTAAATAAATTAACTTGATTAGCGTAGTACTTAACAAAGTGTAACTGGGCCCATAACCTATAGGAAATCTAGGTTATAGGACTTCAATGAAACGAAATATAGGTTTTTTATAACTGTACGTATATTGTAAGCCAAATAAAATATCACGAGGAAGGTTATACATCCGTCATTTCTGAAGCGCAAACAAAACAAATGAAGAATTATAAAGATGACGTTTAATAGAGATTTTTTTTTTAAATAAGTACCTACAACATATCGATTATTACAGAATCGATTAAAGATTGGTTTTTGTAAATAAGTAAATCAAATAAATCAACATCGCCTTCTCACCGTGCATCGCGTGGTACCAGCTCACAGGATGCTGGAAATCGAACGGAGTGATGAGCGATGGCGTGAGTGCCGTTCACGTCTCGACCACGGCTGTGGGAGCGGTTTCACGAACGGCTGTCACGCAGATGCACGGTCAGGTCGTTCATGGCGCGCTTCAGCTCGGCGATCTCGACTGCCATCATACTAACCGAGGGTCCTGCTGTTGAAGTCGCTGCGATGTGGCTTGTCGGCGCGACGATGTCCTGGACGCGGTCAGCCAGTTCAGCTAGTGCCTCCAGGGTGCTGTGGGGCTGCAATGCCAAGAGGGGCTGGATGCTGGTGGGGAGTCGGCTATACCAGATGGTGCGCACGAAGTCCTCGGTCACAGTTGGTCCTGCCAATCCCTGCAGATGGCGAAGGAACTGTGACGGTTTCCGGTCTCCCAGCTCCTCGTGCATCAGCAGCTGTTTCACCTTCCGCTCCTGGGAGGCCGAGAGACGCTTCACTAATTCCGTCTTCAGCTTCACGTATCGGTCAGTGGCAGGAGTGGACATGATGACGTCCTTCACTTCCTTTGAAAATTGGGGTTCGAGGGGACCGACCACATTTATTAAATTTGGTGACGTTATTCGTCACCCCTGCATTCTGAAACTGCGCTTCTATTTGAGCGAACCAGATGTCCGGCTCTTCTGGCGAAAATGGTGGCAACTTCAACGACACACGGTTACAAATGTCGTGGTCAATTGAAACGGGCTTCACTGGGCGCGTCCTGTGTGTAATGTGTTTCGCCGGCTGTGACGACGCGGTATGCTCGGACTCACTACCACTCATTTTGTAATAGTGTTCAGCTCGGGGTCACCAGTTTAGTAATGTAAAGAAGGAAAGGAAAACAATTAGAAGGAGTAAAAATTAGAATTATAATAATACAAAATAATAGAAACTTAAAATATTTTTTTTTTATCTCACTTTTGACAATCAACAGAAAAAGGATCTCCATAGCAACCGACAGAATAAAATATGAATGATCTATGGTAATGGTATGTATCCTACACATACAAAATATAAACACTAAAATCCAAAACAATGTGTCAATGCTTAAATTATCTAATTACAAATCGGCTGTCGTTTGTAGATCTTTGACAGTCCTTACGGGTAGTGAGAAGCCCAAAAGCCTGACAACCAGTCTTACCGAGGGGTATCGTGTAACCCAGTAATTGTTGTGGAGGATTTGGTTTGATCGGTATTCAGCTGCAAGATATTAGACTGGAAGCCAACCCCAACATAGTAGGTAAAAGGCAGCAGTTTGATATATTTACCAATATACAACGAAAACATACTAGGAATTAACACGACATAAAAATACAATAAGAACTCCCTATTTAAGAAATGAATACAACTTTTCAGTAATATACATTTCTGTACATATTTATAGCTATATTTAACTAACTATTTAATCAATCTATCAACCTTCTTCTTCTACCTATATAAATAAAAATGAATTGCCGAAATGTATGTAACATGTTCGACGACTGCACCAAATTGAATAATTCTTTTTTTTTCTGTTCGGCATTGCCAGGACAAGTTTTGTATGAAAGAAAATTTAGGAAATTCGAGAAAAAAAAAATGCACCCGTGCGAAGCTGGGGCAGGGGCCGCTAGTATAATATAAATATAGACTTCTTTTTGGCTTTGACTTTGAAGAGAAATAATTTAGAAACTACTCTCGAGAACAATTCATTAGGGTCACGTTAAAGATACCTGAAAGTCTCGGAAACTAAGAATGCTAGCTTAATGAATTTATAGTGTTTATTAGATAATTAAATATTCCTTAAATGAAAGTAATAAAGGGTATCAGTAAAGAGGTCGCTTTTCAGACTAGCAGTCAACCTCTCTAACATCGTTTGCAAAGAAGCATTTTATTAATTAAAACAAATTTTTAAGATATACACAGGAAATTACAATAAATATTGATATTTTCATATTTTTTGCCTATTGTAGTGTGTGCTGAGTATTCCCATCGCTGTGGTTTTGTTCAGTGGTCAACATTTGATAAACAAAGCAAAAAGAAACGCCAACACAGGCCGCGGCTGGTGCACCCGCGCCGCCCCACGCCGACGGACACTGACGACTCCCGTTGGATCGGACGAGCGACGACAGACCTCCGTAAGCCTCATCAGATGCGACTGTTCCCACGATCTGTCGGCCTGGCCTGGCGCGGTATTCTCAAAAATCAAAGTGACACTTCGTCGCATTGACAATATAAACCCTAAAGACGCACTGACTGCATTCGAAAGGACTGTGGTAAAGAACCCCAGGTAGCGCTTCCCACCAGGCAAAATCGGAAGATTCACCCTTTTCAATGGAGGAGTGGTACCTACTACACTTTCTAAGCGACACATTCTTGTTTCCGACATGCACGCCAACGAAGTCGCACGGCTAGTTTGAAATAAAAATATGATTTTTAGCATTTTCAGGTTAATCGTAGACTTTCGTTAATGTTAAAAAATACTCAAGATGTTATTTCCCAAAAGAAAACATTTTTTCTGGCACTTTAATTTTTGGGAACGAAATGAGTTATGTCTTTTTGCAGTTTGAACGGATATTCGTAATTTTTGCCGATATACGATAGGAAATCCCAATGAGCGGTGCACAAGGCTTATTTCGAAAAACCCTTTCTTAGTGGATACCTACTCTTCACAAAGAACACACCCTCCAAATTTCATGTCTCTAGGGACTAGCAGTTTAGGCTGTGCGTTGATATATCAGTCAGTCGGGACTTTGAATTTTCTATATGTATAAAATATATATAGATAAAATGTATGAGCTATTTTGATACTATTACAATAATCTACTACTTTTTTAATCTCTTCTTATTCTAAATATTAAATAGTTTATCTCATTATAATATGCTATTTTTATTATCTTGGAGGTTGATGATTAACAAGGCCATCCAAGCAAAACCTCTACAAAAACCAATTCTAGGTCATTAAGTTAACCAAAATTACTGTACATTTGGTTTCTGACTTTTACGGACAGCATAGTGCAGCCATTGTCACTCTTAATTAGCCGGCATAGAGTAATTAGTGGCAACATTGCCTACACTTTAAAAGTATCAGCATTATAGTACTGTTTTACAGACACGCCAGGCATAGGTGCTGGTACTACACTTTGGCATGGGCAACTAGCTTCATCTTACTGACTGACAATTCAAAACTGCCTGGAATTGGTTTATCACTCTAATATTTTAAAGGCTAAAGTTTGTGTGTGTGTTGTGTGTGAGTGTGTGTGTTTGTTTGTTACTTCTTCACGCTCAAACGACTGGACCAATTTTGATAAAATTTTGTATGTAGGTACCTGACACCCTGGATTAACATATACTCGTAGGTAGGCTAATTTTTATCCCGATATGTTCACGGGATCGAAACATATACGGGTGAAACCGCGGACCACAGCTAGCTTAAAATAAATGCTTTCAGTTTTGAGTTTATTTACGAGTGCACTTTTTGAAACAAGGATTACTCATCTCTAATGTCAGTACGTCCGTCAAAAAACCTTTGTAATAAAAGAGGTGCCAAATATGAATTGATGTTGGTGCATGGGCATTTTGGTGGTCAGTGAAAAGAGGAGTACTCACGGTTTATAATCGTCAGATCAATCACACACGGCACTGATGCTAGCAACGTCACCAGGCTGGTAATCGACTGGAAGTTTGATATTCCGAGAATACAATGCGGCAATTTCACTGAAATAAGAGCACAGACACACTATAGCACCAAATAGAACTCAGGAAGCGATGGAAAAGAATAAGGATTGGCCCCACCGATTTTTTTCTTCAGGAGGAACAATCTCATCATCTCCTTCTACTTGAGACAAATCGTATGTGGTTGACTCTTTGACGCCTTCCTCTTCATCTTCTGTCTCATCAGACTCTTCGCTACTGGTGGGATCTCTCGATTTGCTGGAATGTCCTTGAATGCTGTCCAAATTAAGAGGCATTACGGTCTCTCCTTGAGAGCAAAGTCCTTCCATCTCACTTCTTAGATTCACAGATCCAGGTTTGGGGATTACTTGAGAAATCTGTTTGGATTTCCTTTCTGCCCATGATGATATGAGACCTTTCATGTGGATCGGAAGGTCTTTCTCATCGGATTTTAGTAATGTTTTACTTATGGATGGAATCTTCATCAAATCTTCCAAACTACATGTTTCAATAATTGTCTGTTCAACATCATCATCAGAGTTTTGGACCAGTAAATCCTTAACTCTATCGAAAGCTTGTTTAAGAAGATGAACTGTCTTATGTAGGCATGGAGATAGTGGGTAACTTGACAGAATGTAAAAAAAACTATATTTAATTGGAAGTAATTCTTACAGTGCGGATATTATACTCGTAACTTCGTATGCATACATAAATGTAAATAATTAATTAATATTTCCTTTATTCGTCTATATACATATAATTTATATTGTAGTGACACTTATTAGGTATCTATATCACTCAACCTATAAAAATGTAAACTACATTTATTTAAGTAGTAATTCTATATGTACAACATGCAGGACAAACATATTTTATATATTAGTAGATAAGTAATTAGTTGTCCGGCAGCTCGGCTATGACGCGCCCTATTATTCTCGCGACGTGTCGGTTCGCATACGTCACGCGCCGTGAGGGCGAGCGAGACGGCACCATCGCATGTTGCACTCGCGCGCCCGCACCGCCAGTCCGCTGACCGCTACGTATGCTTTCGCACGCTACCTATTTTTCTAACTTGACCGCGCTTAAGTAGATATGCCAACCTAGCCAGCTTTAGTAATTTTTGTTCTTCGCTATCCACTATCAATCTATCACTCCTTCTTCTTCTATGGAACTCTTGTGTGCTGTGTAACTAACTGTGAACTGTACTGTGAAATAAACTATTCATCTTTTCCTGTGTACCTGCATTCATTCTATCATTTCGTCAACACGGCACCGACGATCCTACATTGGTGACCCCGAGTCTGAACACGAAGATGGCGCAGAACAAACCAACCCCTGGACAAAATGACGGCGAGATAACAGCGGAAACTTTTCGTGTGGGTGTGCGAATTCCACCATTCTACCCGGAGAAACCGGCACTGTGGTTCGCCCAAATGGAAGCTCAATTTATCCTGTCGAACATAAAGACGGATGAAACTAAGTTCTTCTACATCATAGGCAACTTAGACCCGCAGTACGCGGCAGAGGTCGAAGATATTATCACCTACCCTCCGGCCACTGAAAAGTACGAGAAGCTCAAAGGTGAGCTTATTAAGAGACTGTCAGCGTCGCGTGAGAAAAAGGTCAAGCAGCTTCTCATGCATGAAGAACTAGGGGATCGAAAGCCGTCCCAATTTTATCGCCACCTACTGAACCTAGCTGGTCCAGGCGTCCCAGAAGAGTTCCTGCGGACAATATGGACGAGCCGCCTACCCAACAGCACGCAGGCTATTGTGGCATCACAGTGCAAAACGGACCTACCAGAGTTGGCCGAGCTGGCTGACAGGATCCATGACGTGGTGGGCACACAGCTGGCATCAACTTCGGCAATTACGACTGCTACATCGGCGAGTACAACGGGTAATGGCGTCAACTCAGAGATCGCAGCACTTACCAGGCAAATGGAGAAACTAGCAGATAGGGTAGACAGACTCTCTAGAGGTAGGGAACGATCCAGAAGTCATACGCGTCATCGTTCCAACTCAAGCAGATCGCATTCCAGCTATAGACAGTTCCCGCAATGCTGGTACCACCACAATTTTGGAGACAAGGCAAGGAAGTGCAATAAACCCTGCGACTACCAGAAGTCGGGAAACGATCGGGGCAATCAGTAATGGCGACCGACGATTGTCCGAGTGCTGGTCGCTTGTTTGTCACCGATCAACGGTCCAAAATACAGTTTCTGGTCGACACTGGCAGCGACCTCTGTGTCTACCCCCGATCGGCGATAACACAGCGACGTGAGAAGACGAATTACCGGTTATGTGCGGCAAACGGAACACCAATTAGTACATATGGTTTTATAAACACTTCTCTAAATCTAGGGTTGCGCCGCGACTTCGCTTGGCGATTTATCGTTGCCGATGTAACAAGGGCAATAATAGGCGTGGATTTCTTATCATACTATAATTTGATTGTTGATTGCAGAAATCAGCGCCTTATTGACAACCAAACATCACTTATGACCCCGGCTTCACCTGCCCGTCGTTCTGATGATATTTCTTCGGTGAAGGTAAGTCTTGGTGATTCCGCATACAATCATATACTACGGGAATACCCCGACATCACCCGTCCACACGGTATACACCGAACACCCAAACACAACACTGTTCACCATATTCGGACTACACCTGGCCCGCCAGCCAACTGTTCACCCCGTAGACTAGCCCCAGATAAGTTAAAGATAGCAAAGGCTGAATTTGAATCTATGTTGCAGTGCGGTACTTGCCGCTTATCCGAGTCACCTTGGTCGTCGCCCCTCCATCTAGCACCTAAAAAAGATGACGGCTGGCGACCCTGCGGTGACTACAGAATGTTGAACGCTCGGACCATTGCAGATCAATACCCAATCCGACATATTCACGATTTCGCTCACAGCCTGTCTGGTTGTACCGTCTTTTCGCAGATCGACCTCGTGAAAGCATACAATCAAATCCCAGTAAATCCAGAAGACATCGCGAAAACAGCCATCACAACGCCCTTCGGATTATTCGAATTTCCGTATATGACGTTCGGACTTCGAAATGCCGGGCAGACATTCCAGCGCTTCGTTGATGAGATGCTCAGGGGTTTGGATTTCACATATGCTTACCTAGACGATTTCTTAGTGTTTTCGAAAGACCACAAGACGCACGAGGATCACCTTCGTCAGCTTTTTACCAGACTCCGAGACTACGGGATGGTCATAAACACCTCAAAATGTCTTTTCGGGGTATCGGAGGTAAAATTTTTAGGCTACCATATTTCTGCCAAGGGAACTAAACCGTTGCCATCCAAGGTCGAGGCTATCCAGAAGTTTCCTGCGCCAAAGACCGCGAAGGAGCTACGTCGATTTCTTGGGATGCTCAACTTTTACCGCAGGTTTATTCCTGGCGCAGCTAGTTTTCAAGCACCTTTGAACGCCCTGCTAACTGGCTCGGTTAAGGGTTCACAACCAATACAGTTTACACAGCAGGAGTACGAGGCATTCCAGAATTGCAAAGACAGCCTATGTCAGGCAACATTGCTGGTCCATCCTGACTGCAACGCAAAACTGGCGTTGGTCACGGATGCTTCAGATGTAGCTATCGGCGCAGTCGTGCAGCAGCTGAAAGAGGGACAATGGGAGCCACTTGCTTTCTTTTCGCGTAAGTTAAGTCCAGCACAGGTTAAGTACTCTCCTTACGACCGCGAGTTACTAGCAATATACGAGAGCGTAAAATATTTCCGGCACATGTTAGAGGCTCGTAACTTCGTGGTTTATACAGACCACAAGCCCCTTACATTCGCCTTTCACTCGCGTAAAGAGAATTGTTCACCCCGACAATTTCGTCACCTCGATCTTATAGCCCAGTTCACGACGGATATAAGACATATCTCGGGAAAGAACAATGTCGTGGCGGATACGCTTTCGCGCATAGAAGAGATTGCTCAACCAGTGGACGCTGAAAGAATTGCCGTTGCACAACTCAACGACGGCGAACTGAAGGAACTGCTGACTGGCGAAACCTCATTGCATCTCCAACAGGTAAGGATTCCAGGTTCTCAAAGTCAGCTGTACTGCGACGTTAGCAACACCACACCAAGACCATACGTCCCCAAGGTGTTACGCAATGCTGTATTCGCGAGCCTACACTCATTAAGTCATCCAGGAGCCAAAGCTTCTGTCAGATTAGTCACCGAGCGGTATGTTTGGCCTGGTGTCAAGAAAGACTGTCGCGAGTGGGTTCGTTCCTGTTTAGCTTGTCAACGCTCCAAAATCACACGGCACGTTTTTGCACCAGTGAGTTCCTTTCCATTACCACACTCAAGGTTTGCTTTCGTCCACATTGACCTTATAGGTCCATTGCCACTGTGTCAAGGTTTTCGGTATTGCCTCACCGCCGTTGATCGCTTTACGCGATGGCCTGAGGTAATACCAATAGCAGACATAACTGCAGAAACCGTCGCAAAGGCATTAATCAATGGCTGGATTTCTCGTTTCGGTTGTCCTTCAGATATCGTGACGGATAGGGGAAGACAATTCGAGTCAGCTCTCTTCAGAAACTTGTCTGAAATAGCTGGCTTCCGACACCGCCGAACCACAGCATACCACCCAGCCTGTAACGGAATGGTGGAAAGATTTCATCGCCAACTTAAAAGTGCTATAACCTGCCACTCAAATGCTAGTTGGGTGGAATCCCTTCCATTGGTTTTATTAGGGGTACGTAGCGCTTATAAGGAAGATTTACAGGCTTCGGCCTCCGAACTTGTTTATGGCCAGGCAGTGCATCTTCCAGGCGAATTTTTTGACAGTCAGTCTGACGAGACTGTCGACATGGCCGACTACCTATCAAGGCTTCGGAGTTTTGTTAGGAAACTGCAACCATCACCGGCGGCCAGGCACAACAGTAAATTGAAAACGTTCATTTACAAAGATCTGACCACATCGTCACATGTATTCCTGCGAGACTGCACAGCAGGTGGTTGCCTAAAACCGGCATACTCTGGTCCACACAAAGTTGTTCAAAGAGGTGACAAAGTTTTCAAGTTGCTTGTGAATGGCAAGCAGGTAAACGTGTCGATAGACCGTCTAAAACCTGCCTTTATACTGCGCGACCCTGACAACACACCCCATCCACCACCTGACACTTACAACGACACTAAGAAACACACTCCACGCGCGGATTACCATGACTTACCTGGTGCCAATGATGATGTCATCAAAACGACGCGGTCGGGACGTCGCGTAAGATTTCCCGACTATTATCGCCCTTGACGGTCTCTGGAGGGGGGTGATGTAGTGACACTTATTAGGTATCTATATCACTCAACCTATAAAAATGTAAACTACATTTATTTAAGTAGTAATTCTATATGTACAACATGCAGGACAAACATATTTTATATATTAGTAGATAAGTAATTAGTTGTCCGGCAGCTCGGCTATGACGCGCCCTATTATTCTCGCGACGTGTCGGTTCGCATACGTCACGCGCCGTGAGGGCGAGCGAGACGGCACCATCGCATGTTGCACTCGCGCGCCCGCACCGCCAGTCCGCTGACCGCTACGTATGCTTTCGCACGCTACCTATTTTTCTAACTTGACCGCGCTTAAGTAGATATGCCAACCTAGCCAGCTTTAGTAATTTTTGTTCTTCGCTATCCACTATCAATCTATCACTCCTTCTTCTTCTATGGAACTCTTGTGTGCTGTGTAACTAACTGTGAACTGTACTGTGAAATAAACTATTCATCTTTTCCTGTGTACCTGCATTCATTCTATCATTTCGTCAACACGGCACCGACGATCCTACAATATTTTTAAATATTAGAATATAAAAAAAAATATATAAAAACATTCAAAAATATTAAAAATAGTAGCCCACCGGTATCGGGAACAGTAATTAATATCATTATTTTGTTTCTTTATTGAATAGGCTCCGACAAGTGTCACCCACTTCTGAAGAGGAATCTTTTGTGAAGAATGTAAAGATCTACGAAAGACTTCGATTTATGCTAGCAGGATAGTATTTACTAGCACGGTTTGCTAGAGGTCACGCGTTCGCACTCTTGTTAGCTGTTTTAAAATCTTTTTAGATTTTAAAAACACAGCAGCTGACACATTGTCATATTAATGACTATTTATACAAGTTTTTGGGACCGTTCAAAGTGAACGGTCAGTTGAGCGTTCACAATAAACGGTCAACTAAAAAAACGGGCATAATAACGGTACCTACATTATCCTAACTTATATCTAGCTAAGGTATAAAAGTATAAAAATATATCTCTGAAAACTGAACGTATTAGCGTTCCAGGACATCTAGACTGTGTAACGTAACCATAGCGAGATTCAATTTGATCCCAACGCCATCTAGTCGCATTTTAGGAAGCTCTGCTCCGTTTGCATTCTCTATGCAGTCTACTGAAAATTTTATTTAAACAATTGTTTTTATTACTTAAAACTTATATGTGGTGAATATTACTATGTATATACCTTTATGAATTTCGGTACATACGTTGCGCATCGGATGGTGTTGTTAATTACGGGAATTGGCCTTCAGGTTATACTCCGAAATAAGCTAGCTTAGCTTAGATCACGTAACTGCGGCGTCTTTCATACTCCAGTTCACACCGCGAACTGCAGAACTAAGCCAAGCAAGCTCACTCAACTATTTTTTTGTCATGTTGACCCAAGATATTATAGCTTTCATTACGTTGCTGATTGCACGCTTAGGCGGTGTCCAAAGATGCGAAGATGACGTAGCGAGGGATGTGTGAGTGTTGTCATCATCATCATAATTTCAGCCGAATGACGTCCACTGCTGGATATAGGCCTCCCCCAAGCACCTCGTGGTCGCTCACAATGGGCCTTAGAAGGCTAAAAGTCACTCAAAGGATAATGGAGAAGGCTATGCTTGGAGTTTACCTACGTGATCGAATCAGAAATGAAGAGATCCGCAGGAGAACCAAGGTAACCGACATAGCAAAACAAATCTGTGCCCTGTAGAAGAAGGATGCAAGAAAACAAAATAAAAAGAAATTTTGACTAATCCTATGTAACAGCTTCTGGGAAAACTATCGATAAACGTCAAATGAAGGAAAATTCATTGTCGAAATAAGTGCCGTCAAAAAATAAGTGATGAACAACGAGCTGTAATTCACAAAGAGGTTTGGCATCTCGGGTCTTATGATTTAAGGGCAGCGTTCATTTCATCTTTGATTACAATGCAAGAGAAAAAACCGAGCGTCGTACTATACTAGTTTACAAAAAAAATATATTTATAAAGGATTGATCTATATTCTCGGCATCGTTTTGTAAATACCTTCTGCGACGGAGGTTTTCGGTTTGGTGAAAAGTGATAAGCAAAATCTCTATTTGCGAGTCTAAAACTCTTCCCTTGTTTAAAAATCTGTTCGAATAAATATAAATTTACAATGGATCCATTCTAAGCTTATGAATAAGACAAATGACAATGAACTCATCATTCTCCTGCCCTTATCCCAATTTATTTGTGGTCACAACATGTCTTTTTGTTACATACTTCTCTATTAGTCATCATCTCGGTAGTATGTACCCCCTTTCTAACCATATCATTCACACAGTGGATCCCTCGTTCCCTTACTCTTATAGCCATCGACATTCATACACAAAACTTTCCTCATGACATTTCCCTTATTCCGCCGTATCACATGTCCATACCATGACAATCGATTTCCACACAACTTTTAAGTTACCGGTGCCACTTTCAGACTTCCAATTATGAGAATAAGACTATGAACTACGGACTATGAATTAGATTTTAGAGCTCCTGGGAAGTCCCAGGAGCTCTAAACCCTATTCATAGCCCGCTTTGTTTGTTTATTGAGAACTTGTAAGATTCCTAAAAATTAAAACATTACAGTGACACAACTATCATTACTTCAAGTTTAGGGTAACTTGAGGGAATGATTGTAGGAATCGCTGTAATGTAAGCAATTACCCAAAGTAGTGTTACGTTACGTACTCGTACGTTAAAAATTATTAAAAATGTGGAGAAGTAGATTTGCAGAGTGAATAAATCTATTTGCTCTAAACTACTTGAAGGGGCGTAATAATCGCAGTATTCCTTTTAAGTTTCCCTCCCAGTACTGAGATAAAAGACACAAATCCTCCGAGCTGTTATTTATAACAAGTTGCAGTACACAAGCTTATGACTATTTTCTGCCTTTCGCTGAAAGCAATTGCGGTGACTGTTTATACAATTCCCGGTACGCTCAAAAGCAATTTAATCCCAGTCTTCTATTCTGTGCAGCGTCCGCATCTACTTTCCGTAGTCAGCTGAATAGACTAATTTGTTTTACTTTTTACCCCTTCGAAAATGCAAGTCGCAAGTAAAGTAGGTAATTTTTGACAACAACTAGGGGGAACCTTAAGTATCTATTTAAACAAACGTCCCTTTATTTCGTGCTTCTTCATTGAACAGGGAAATAAAATACAATCCGACATGTATGTTATAAATTTTTATTTCCATACATGGTTATTATTATTAAAAAATGGGCAGTCACATAGTGAATATGTAAAGAGTGTTTGTGTTTATCGATATTAAATATGTAACGTTACAAAACTAACAAATGAGCCTTTTTGTGTATGGCTATTGTATATGAGAGAGCTCTGTGGGCCTATTGCCAACTATGCGATAGTCGCTTCTTGTGTAGGAGAGTGGGGACTGTGCCAACTAAATTCACCCTCCAGGCTGAATATTTGGCACAACTCAACGGAAGGTAAATAATACAGATGTAAGGAAACAAAAATATTTTAAGTTACTTTGTACGTGGAGCAAGTTACCTGCAAAACATGTTGTTCATATTATATTGTGGACTACGCCAATGTGGGCTCTTAAATTAACACGTCAAACGATCGCCTACTACGAGTAGTAGCCGTTTGCATGTTAGCGCTCAATGGTTTTCACGATTATATTTATTGTCTTTTCGAATGTATTTTTCTTATGAACAATCGCTGGTTCATACGACATCTGTCGTGTTAAAAAAGCTTTGCACTTATGTGAACATTTAAAATTTTATGTGATCATACCTAGGTAAGAAAGAAAGCGTCTAGATGCTTACTGACGACAATAGCCCGGAGAATTGACAAAGTAAAATGCCCATTGCTCTACTGACCGCCTTTGCGCATCAAAAAATTTTGTATGATACCATAAATTGGATATAAAAGAGGGGTGGTGATGTCATACTTTCATAGGAAATAAAAATTATCCATTTATTTTGTGGGGTTTTTTTTTGTTCTTTGATTTTCTGTTCAGTTTTGAGGTTATTTTTGTAACAAACCTGCCACCAAAAAAAACAGTATTTTACAACAAATATGATTTGAATTCACATAAAACAACAGAAAATAGGTCCAATAAATCAATGAATGATCCCAATTAAATAATATTTCATAGGTACATGCTAAATGTAGGTTTTATATAGGAAATAGAATATAGTTTTTAGAGGAAATATAGGAATGCAATAGTTTTATTGGTCCATATTATCATCATATTCATAAAATATGACGTCTAAAAATGGAGCCGACGGCGGCGGCTCAAGAGACCTAAATCGAGCCCAACTACGATACCACAAAATGGTCATAACGTGAGCACAGCATCCCACTGTCCGATTACTCACCAAACAATTGCAATAATAGCTAGTAATATCAGCTACTGAGTTCCTTGTAGCCCTATTAACTAAAATGTAGGCGTAGTACATCTTACTGCTGACATGTGAAGAGGAAGTGTGGTTTTCGTAAAGAGTGCGGTACTTCACCAACCGGACCGTCCTGCTACATGCTGTTCCAACGACGGTGCTGTACCTACGAGTCCCGGCTACATTACATTACAAGGACCCTGAAGATTGTTGGGAAATCCTTGCAAAAACAAAAGCCCTGAGGGTCACGTTAGGAGTCTCGTCACAACATGAATTCAAATTTCTTTGTGTTCAAAGTGCCGCACAAACATCTGTTGAAGTTCATGAAGACTGGGTGAGAGGTGAAATGGTCCGCCGATTCCTAAGCTCGCGGACAGCGCGCGACTCACTAATGAAGCCGTCCATTCGGATCTGAATATTTCGTGTAAACTAGTGATTATTATATAATGTATTGTTTGCGTATATTATTTTTGTTAGTTAGATAAGATTTACATTGAAAAAAAAAATAAAGACATTTGAAATCTTTATTGTTTGAAATGCTTTTGAAACACTGCATCATGTCGGTGGTACAATAATAATAGGTAAGTAGGTATGTCATAAATCAGGTGATAAAGGATCCTTTACATAATAAATACATTACAGACTAACATACATAAATTAAGTATAAGCCACGAAAACATAATTATTATCACACCACACTTGAGTTTGGTTGGTCATGCTTCCCTGTAACATCTACACGCAAATCAAAAATTATGCTCAAGCAGTTACATCTACGAAGAGTAATTTAATATTAAATGATATAGTTTAAGAGAAGGAAACTACCGTAAAAATCGAAAATAAAAATTTGGTTATAACGTATTTTTTTTAAACAAGAAAGTGTCATCTATGAACAAAGCCTTTTTTACGATTTGTTTACCTTTAGCAGTTAAAAACCTAAACTAATGGAGTAGAGACCATCAATATACTTTATTAATATACCTGTGTCTTATTTTGTACGTAGCTTTACGTTGGAGATAACAAAGTGACACGCTGTCGAAACAAAAATCTGCCAAAACGAAAATCTGTCTAAACGGAAACGACCCTTATTTTCAACCTGTCTAATCTTACGTGACACCGTACTACTTACTCTGTGCCTGACACACTTCCTAGCTGTTCATTGCTCTCGTTGTTTTATTTGCGTTTTCGATCTGTTTTACCGTTTTATCGTCATATAACAGCCAATTTACACAAAACCTTAATGAATTATAAACATAACATTCCTCATGAAAAATTCCCGTCCATTGGTGGAAACCTTATGGAGTATTTCCATAAGGTTTTCACGGGAGTTTGGTAGTTTTTCTATTTATTGCTGTCAGACAGACGCTTCAGTAAAGTTTTCGATGTTTTTGGAATGAAGATCTTTAACGCTGCTTGCGTTAGGAGTAAAATAGTAGAACTCGGCACGTAACAAGTAAGCGTTAGGCCTCTCCATGCCACTCTCTATACAGATATAGTGTAGGTACATGATTTTCGAGGGTGCTAAAGACAAAGGTGAGGACAAAATGAAAAGCTAAGATGGTGGCATGAAAATTTTCATCATGTATCTGTTTTCATGAAATCGAAAAAGAGTAAGATAGAACTTCAAGAAAGAAGTTGAATCCGACTCGGCTGGGCAGCGTTCGGGAAGCTGCGCAATATCTTCTCGTTCCACATACCGCAGTGTCTCAAGACGAAATTTTTTGACCAGTGAGTGTTGCCAGTGATGACCAATGGCGCTGAAATGTGGTCCCTCACAATGGGCCTCATTAGAAGGCTGACAGTCACCCAAGGTCAATGGAAAGGGCTATGCTTGAGAGTTTCCCTACGTGTAACTAATATCAGAAAGATCCTTAGAAGGACCAAGGTAACCGCCAGTTAGTTACAACAGTAGGTACTGATTTTAAGATTGGTTAAGTTAAGAGATAAAGATTTATATCAATACTGTAATTTAAAATGCCTAAAATATATATAACATTATGCTAGATAAAACAGGCAGCGTCACTTCGGTGTGGGTTTGAATATTTAGATTTTTAGGTTTTCGTAAAGGTTACCAAATGAATATTTCAACAGTAGAACGTATTCACGGAATACGTAACTAAATCGGAGTAGAACGCTGGGCAAACTAAAAAGAAGCTGTGTGTTGTATTTGGATCAATTCAAAGACGAAAGCTTTCAAAGATCCACCTTTTTAGTTATTGCAAGTAATGGGATTGATTAATTCAGTCTGTTCTGTTGATAGATGTCTTTTGTGTTGAAAAATGTGTTCTTGCTCAAGGTTTTTTTTTTACTGCTGAGCAGAACTGGTGTACTTCTCGAAGTAGTAGGTAATCAATCGGTAGCTACTGCAGTTAAAGCAGAAAAACAACGAAACAAAATCTTGTCGCTTTGTCTGTATAAACAATGCATTTGCATCGTATTTACTCGTAATATGTAACTTCTTCTTTAGCATTTAAATTTAAGTCTGTTATAGCAGTAAATTGTTTTATTTTTGAATGGTAAGTCCAGAATTTTACCTGTCATATCATAGAAGTTAAGTTTGTTTCTTATAATTTTGTGGTCAACACAGTCAAAAGCTTGCGTCATATCACGATACACAGCATAAAAATATGTCTTATTATCAATATAAGTCATAATTATTTATCCATATTAAATTGTCATTTTCTTCCGGAAATCTTTTTGCTCGTTTTAGAGAATCATTTGTTTTTCTTAGTATTAAACTATGGCATTAATTAAGCGTACACGCTATGCGAAATACATCTTCATTTCAAATGAAGCATTCATTTTTAATGAATCTAGATAGTATAGTACATATTAAATGAACCATTTAATATACTATCTAGACAAAAGTTTAAAGTAAAGGTTTCGATGAAAGGTTCAGTTGATAATGCACAGGTGAAATCATTTTTTTTTAATAGGGTTAAATATTTAAAATTTGTGTGAAAATCGATAATTATTCATTAACTGGTTAATGCCATCCCACTAATTTCTAACCTCCCATTAACTAGCAATTCATCACACGATAGGCACCCAGGTTGTCATGACCAGCGTGGTAATTACGTAACACAATAACAGTAGCGATGGCTTTCATTTTGACAGTTCAACCACATTCATTGCGTTATGTACGTTGTTAAGTAGACCCATTTTTCGGCCATATGAAGCAATGGATGAGCAATATCCTTCAAAATTATCGGAAGTGTGTTACGTAATTAGGGTTGTAGGTCACAAGTCGCGGAGCGGCTTTTGAGTTTTAACATGACTCACGGTCTACTCGCTGGTTACGGTTCACTAGTCACTTAATTTGTGTGTATTTGAACATACAACACATGTATATAGTTATTTATATGTGTATATGAATATATATTTAACTTACATATAATAAAGAAATCGCATTTTTTATGAAGTCGTAAAAACCGTGCGAAGTACGGGCGGGTTGTTAGTATAAGCTAAAAATATTCAAAAAAAAGTCTCGTAACACGGTAGTGTATCTTCAGTAACTAATGGCGAACCTGAAAAGCCCTGTGCGACAGGTAAACATTTCAAGTTGAGTTCAGATTTTGATGTATAAATTTACGATTTATTCGCTATGTCGCGTCGCGTCGTAGAAAGAAAGAACACGTTATTTAAGTTCTATAGATATGTCGGGGAAAGTGTCCTCCCGAAGAGAGAGTCACTAGTCTTCTACGACTGCAGGCACCGACTGAGCATCCGATTGTCATTGTTTTTATTTCGCACGAATTCAAGTTAAAATGTTCGTTCACTGCAATGGCGATAGAGCCGATAGAATCATTGGCGTTTACACCAAACAAACAAAAATATCAAGAAGCGAACGTTTGAGGTTTCGCTCTTGTTCTAGGTTCTAGTCAAAAGAAATAAAAAACTACTAGTGTACCTTTCGCTTTTTATTTGTTTAGCTTTGATTTACTTGTGTTTAATGTAGGTATTTGTTTTACTTTATACCTAAGCGATTAAAGTAAAATAACATTCTTAGTACATGAAGTGCCTAGTTAATAATAGAGTAAGGGTTTCTTGCTTGGGCACGTTTTCCTGATACGATAGACTCGTGTGACGGCACGTCTTGCCAATACAAACTTTATTTTCTTTCCCCCTTACTAATAAACGTTGTATAGCGTCTGTACACAACGCTTTGTCTTCTTCTTTCGAAAGTCATATTACTGACGACTGAAAGAGAGAAATCGGTGTGTAACTATTCATCTGAATGCGTTTATTAGTAAGGGGGTTTGTGATTTGTCTGCCTCGTGGAAGTAAAAATATAACAATAATTACTTAAGTATCTCGAGCATACAAATTATAACAAACTGCCCTACATTAATTACGCTTAGGTAGGTAAAGTTAGTGTTTTTTGCTGGTATATTAATTATAGTATTGTACCTACCAGCTAATTACTATCAAAAAACTACCGCAAAGTTCACGACACAATATTTTTGGGTTCCTTACCTCAAAAGGAAAAACAGAACCCTTATTCTCTCCTGTGTCTGTCCGTTCGTCTGTCACAGCCAATTTTCTCCGAATCTAATGGACCGATTAAGTTGAAATTTGGTACACATATGAATCTCTGTGACCCAAACACAAAAGTGTGACGTAAATAAATGAATTTTGAATATGGGTGTCATTTTTGGGGATCAAATAGAAAATAAAAATATTTCGCAATCTGTACCGTGTGACATATCAAATGAAAGGGGGGCTTACTGTGATGATCAAATATATTCATTATTTTAAAGTAAATTGTATTAAAGTTATTTAAGAAAATAGACGATAATTGACCTTCCCCTTCCCCTTATCTCCAAAACTAATGAGACTAAAATTTTGAAAAAAAATACAGAAAACAGTTCTATACCTATATATTACAGGAAATCCTATATGAAGTCTGTGGTCTTAAAACGACATGGTAAATCTCTCAATATTGTGCGTACAAACTTACATTTTCAGTTGGAATGTATGGGAGAACATGTTTTTCAACTACAATGTTAAGTTTATTCTTGGGATAAATTCATTCCAACTATGGAACCCTTTACTGTGCGTGGTCCGACACGCACTTGGCCGGTATTTTTTAACATTGTTGTTGTAGTTGTTTGTAGTAAACTTTTTAACTGATAGAGATAAGTGAACTTTTTTCCACAAATCCCTATTGATTGGGATTGTCACTGGGGATTAATGGAATAACCCCTTAAGAAAATCATGCAGCAATTTTAATTTTGCATGAAATGACAAGAGAATAATCTATACTAATATTATAAAGCTGAAGACTTTGTTTGGTTGAACGCGCTAATCTCGAGGAACTACTGGTTCGAATTGAAAAATTATTTTTGTGTTGGATAGTCCATTTATTGAGGAAAGCTATATAACATCACGCTACGATCAATAGGAGCGGAGCATGAACCAAAAATTATGCAAAAACGGGAAAAATTATTCCTTTTGAGAGCTTCCGTTGCGTGCGCTGCGTAAACGGTTAAAGTTACGCAAAAATCATTTTGTTCCCCATCAAAAGTTAAAAAGTCCTATATGGTGAAGTCACGAGTTCACACCACGTGTTCTAGCTCCCCTTTCGCTCACAAACAATGTCGAGGAATGTAGCAGGGACTAACAACGTTGCATAAGCATTAATAATTTAGAAACAATAACACCTGGTTGGGAATTGTTACTTGTTTTCCAAAAATCCCTACTAGGCTGACTTTATTTAACTAGTGGGGATTTCTGGAAAAAAATAACAATCCCCACTGGTGGGGATTTGTCGGTGGGGATTTCAGGAATAAACCATAATGTCTATTTTATAAGGTTGACTCACTATAACCTTTTTTATGTTAATCAAATTTGTTCTAAAATACTGCATTATTTGCGAAGGTGTTTTTATAAACATTAAATTAATCCTTATCCAAATAAGTACGTTATTCATCACAAGTATCTAATTTTGAACAAAATTGCCCTTGGCATCATTTGATTTCAATGAATAACTTAGGAGATAAATCATAGTTTTAAAATAATGCCGGACGGCCGCCTATAGGATCTGGAATTCTGGAGCCTATACAGAGTAGCAGATAAAGGTTTTAAGATTCTTAGAATAAAACAGTTCAATGGCAGAAGAGAAAAAATACAAAAGACAGTAATAAAAAACAGCCAGTGCTTTGATTGCACCATGAGACCTAGTAGGTTTCAACACCTCCCCGTAATCAAAACACTGTATATGAACCTAACTATACAAAAATAAACTCAGAAAACCAACCAAGCCCTAAGCTAGACCTAAAGAAGCCAGACACTTGTAGTGTCTCAGTTTAGGCAACGGTTTAGTGAGTATGTCTGCGGTTTGATGAGTTGATGAGATGAACTTGAAATCGACTTGATTTGTGAAGATGTACTCGCGAACGAAGTGATGTCGAATGTCGATATGCTTGGTGCGAGAGTGATGTGTGTTGTTTTGGTGAGTGAGATAGCACTTTGATTATCACACATGATGGTTATGGGTGATGAGAATCGAAAGATGTCACTAATGAGAGATCGGATGTAGATAGCCTCCTTACAGGCTTCACCAAGGGCCATATATTCTGCCTCGGTGGTGGACTGAGCTACCGGTCTCTGTTTCCGTGATTCCCACGACACTGATGAACCGCTAACGACTTATTATATCAGAAGGTTATCTTCTAACTGCAAAACGGCTTCAAACACATAGGTTTTTATACCATTTTGCGATAATTCGTCTAATAATTTGAATTTCAGGTACAAATTGAGTAATAGTAATCAATAAGCGAAAAGGTGTTTTTCTGTAGAAGGACGAAGAATAATTGACATTGAATATTTTTCTAAAAGACTTCAAGAAGTATGCGATCGTAATAAGATGAAGCTGGATGTACATTGAGCAATGTTCACATTTTATCAGAAAAAAAGAAAAGGATTACTTTTCAAATACAATATAACTTGTGAACTTTCTTTAATACTGGGGTCGAATTTTTGAATTTTGCCAACGTTTTCCACAAACTTTGATCTGGAGATGTTGATGTTGGGGATGTGGATGGGGGGCACAAAGGTACACTATGAGGTTTGTGAACCTTGCCATAGTGTATCCGTAGCCCCCGTTCGCCTTTAAAGAAACGTGGCTGGGAGCAATGGGGACATCTCACCTGGACGTCGAGCGATGTGGCAGGTTGACTGGCACTATTTCCGGCATCGCTACAGCCGGCATTTAACATAAGTATAAATACCTATTCTTACCTAAGTAAAATAATTTTAAATGCAAAAGGAGACAGTGGTAGTAATAATTATACTTTGTCTAACGGGAATACTGAGAAATACGATCATAACCTATAAAATCACGAAAAATGCTTTTGTTTAGTGAGTAGGTTGGCCTGATCTGTATTATAATGGAGTAGAATATTGCACTGCTCAGTAATAAATAGTAGTGATATAGTGTTTTGAAAAATTCATGAAATCAAAAATCACAATGTAACAAAGGATTTTTATTACTAAGTATAGGTAAGTACTCGTATATCAATTTCGACGTCACGTCATCTAAAAAAAGGCGCAGCTCGCTCTTCCTATCATCTTCATACCGTGTCCAAGATAAAAATTTTAAATACCGCACGCTCAACATTACAATTATGTACAACAGCCAACAGTAGGTACGTCTGCCCACCAAACAACTTACTGGATACTTGCAACAATATCCAGCAAGAGTAGCAGAAATTGAAGTTCTAGGTAACTAAATGCACCTGAAAACAATAGATTTGTGCTAAAAAATATAATTATAACTAATACAGTTATTGTTTTCTTTGGTGTGCTATAATCCACTGCAGAATAATGTTCTTTTCCGCATAGTAAACAGGCACACTATGCGTTTATTGTGCAGATCGACATGGAATGTAAATATTCCTGTATCCAAATCCTCATAAGTAATAAATACATAGTATCAATAGTTTCTTGCATCATCATCACGCACTTTCTCATATCTATAGACGGTTTGAATAAAACAAGCGAAAAATCCATGCGTACACAAGTAACTGTACATCTTAGGTTACACATCTATAACTATAACTATCTACTAACTAATCTAACAGTTAGATAATCAAAACTTTTCTTTTCTAAGATTGCACTGAACTTCCAAAGAAATCTAAAAAAAAACAGCGTTTGGCTGGCGATCCGTATGCGCGCCCCTCACTGAGACCTAAACATAAAGCCAACATTTAATTTCCTACAAAAACCACTAGCGCATACAAAGAAATAAGTCATGTTATAAAGGTGTTATTTATGTTAACCTTAAAAACAAAAAAGTATGTTCTTCGAATTTAAATTTTAAGCAATACTCACATAGTTAAGTCAACGGAATTCAATTTCACCTTGTCCTTTATCTATTCTTATTGGATGGGTCTCAGCCACAGAGAATGCGGCGCTGCTTGGCGCAAATCTCTTTACAATTGCATTTTTGCCGCGCCTTACATGATATCGCGTCGCGTAGCAACTTTTATTTACTTAAACCTTTCTTTTGGCTTTGCCGTACGAGTCGGGGGTAACCAGGCCTCTTTGCTTTATATCTTCTAGTTATGTAAAAGAACATAATTATTCTTAGATTATCCTTTAAATAAAATTGTCAATGCAGTTGGGGGACCATTCAGTGGAACAGTTTTTAATCTATGAGGTCCCCCGACTGCAATGACAATTCTATTTTTACCATTGCCTCTCGAAAAAGGGCATTTTATTCATCGATAACAGTGAATAAAACTCTCTTTTAGTCACTGAGTGAATAAAAACATTTTGAATTTGGAACAAGCACGAATATACGAATTATGTACAAAAATAAAATAAAACGTGCTGAAAGTACGTACTGGCTGGTATATGGAGTTATTCCATAGAGCTATAAAATTAAATTAAAAATAAAATATCCCGCCATTATAGGTTCTTTTCTATCTGTTATCGTGGTTGTTTTAAGTCATTGGAAAATCTAATAAGTAATATAAATTATAAATGAGTTCTTCCAGTGACGAAAATGAGACACTGACTCCGGAATCATTACGAAATAAAGCAGCAATTATAGTAGATAATTTGTTGCCGCCAAAATCTCGGGAGTTGTACCTGAAAACATACTATTTGTTCTGCGACTGAAAAACCACGAATGGCGCCAATTTCTTGTCAGAGTCCATATTTCTTAACTATTTCAACGAATTAACCAAGACTAAGATGCCGTCGACACTTTGGAGCTATATTCTATGCTAAAAGCCACAATGAGAATCAAACACAACATTGATATTTCAAACTACTCAAAGTTAGTGACATGCTTAAAGCGACTATTCGAGGGTAATAAGCCAAAGAAATCTAGAGTGCTAACCTCCCAAAACATTGAGCGTTTTCTAAATGATGCGCCTGACCACAGTTTTCTGGCCGTAAAAGTAAATACCTGTTTATCTAAAAACCTACTATACTTTAAAAGTTTTATTTTAAATACATATTTTTTTATATACTTACTTACATTTTTTTTAAATTATTGTTTATAGGATATGTTGATTATAAAATAAAATGTGATAAATACTATACTACTATTTCTTTTCTCGCAGTCAATGGTAAAAAGTAGAGTACACAACTCGTGAAAAAAATAATTCATCTCGGTCCTTGTATCCCTCGCTCCGCTCAGGATTCTAATTTAGAATACCTCGCTACGCTCGGGATTCTATTCTAGAATCCTTCGCTTCTCTCGGGATCCAACTTAGTCCCTCGAATTAAATTCCCTTTTTTTTCACTTGTTGTGTAATCTACTATTATCTGTTTAGTCAGGGAATACAACATGTTTTTTACTTTTTAGTTCGTTTTTTGGCAGGGCAGTCGTGTTTTTAATTTATTTAATTATTTATTTTTATTTTATACATTTTAGTAACAAGCTTTATTCATGCTAGGTGGCTTTAATTTAAGCACTAAAGGTAGTTTAGTCTCACGGCGAGGCGAGGCGTAGATAGGATGGACGAGGACAAGGACGGCTCCTGTTTAGTCGCGCGGTCGCGCTTACTCGCGAGGGTTAGCGCTGGGCTTTTTTTTTTTTGGTGGTGGTGTTTTTGGTGGTGGTTATATATTTGGAATGTGCTCATCAATGCCTTCAATTTGATACCCATATTGTAATAATTGAACAAAAACATTTTTTCCACTTTTCAAAATGGAGCCATACTGCCGCCATATTGAATTAAAAAAAAAATATAGCCCGTGTCACTCGGGATGATGTAAGGATTCTAACGATATCCCATACATCCAAATCTGTTCAGGCATTTAAAAGTTAAGGCGGAATAAAGAAACTCACATACATACATACCTACATCAACCCTGAATACATTACACTTCTTTTGGGCAGTCATGTAAAAATAATAATATCCTCCCGACCGATTTCGGTCACTGTGGCACTCTCAAAGAAGATTATCCAAGTACGCAGAATATACTCGTATTATTATAGTGCACTCTCTCTTTCTTTACTCTCATAGTCCAATGGAACGGCAAAGTCTAGGCTAGACTGAAATAGGAGTGCTGCAATTTGACGTCACACAGGAACGCCAAAGTAACCTCACGCCATTCAGTACAATGATCGTTTTATATAATAATTTCAAAAGCGTGTAAAGGCTGCTACACACATGCCGGCGGCACAGCCGGCGGTTTTTTGCCAAGCGGGTATGCGCCGGCATCATTTCAGTTGTGCAGCTTATTGTGCGGCAAGCCCGGCAGCACAAATACCCGCCGGCAATGCCGCCGGGCTTGTTGGCGGCATGCCCGCCGGCTGTGCCGCCGGCATGTGTGTAGCAGCCTTAACGCTCCACGATTATTTTGGCTCATGGCCAAAATCTGAAGTAACGTCGCCATATTATATTGTCAATACAATTTCACAAATGTTTACCGTCATAGTTATTCAGTCGCCGAAACATCCTTGTAGTTCTTCTTTATTTTTACACCGGTTTTTTTTTAAATCGTCTTTCTTGTCTCCAGTATGGAAATGAGTATGAAAGAAAAGGTTGCAGTGGGTGTCGATATGTAATTTAGATGGGAATTAATATATGTGGGGACTCTTCTACCATTTAAGTTTTCTGCTAAATACCCAATAGTTGCTGATGCTGAGTCCGCTCTTCGTTCTTAGAGGTTGGTTATAAATCCGAATTTGTGGCGTTAATCTTCTCCATTAAGGCTGTAGTAACATCCTGGCATAGTGAGTTCCATGTAATGGAAAAGTCCTCTAATGTCCAACTTTCCATCACCTCTTGTATTTTCTTGTTTTCAGATCAGGAGGGTAGCGGCGTTAGAGATGTCGGTGAGGGCGGCCCTTATATTGCTATTTGATAAACTGACAAGCTCCCCCTGGCATTCCACAGAAGAGCTTTAAATCCGTCCTTTGTCGATTCTGTTAGCCCGTCTTTAATCTCGCTAGCGTCAACTCCATTCCTGATCATCAGGTTTGTACAATAAAGCCAGGCTGGTGTCGTGAGAGACCAGACTTATTTCCTTAATTTTGCTTAGGATCCTATCATCCATGGCGTCTTCTAATTGAAGCCATAGATTTTTAAGCTTCCCAAGTAATCTGGTAATGATCTGATGTCCTTCCTCATCAGAACCTGAAACATGTAGAAACATCAGGCACTGGAGTGCATGGTCTTGATTCCAGATTCTGTCATGTGAATTCGTCACAAATTCCTTCGAGTTATTCAAATGTGACATTTAAGCTCAAGGCTGTTGGGGTGTAATGAGGGAGTGCTCTTGAAGCAGTGGAATTAAAGAGATGTCAACTAATGGAGGATCTTTACAATTGATTATAAGATGGGGTTCTTTGAGTGAAGAGAAGTACGAATAAACTTGCTAATTTGGATATGAGAGAAGATGGGAATGACAACAGTTCTATAAGCATTATTTTGTTCGTAATAAATAAATAGCAATCGATATAGGAAAAAACAAATGAGTAATTCTAATGAAATAGCATTCATGACACTTTTGACAGCTGTCTAATAATCTTGGTTTGCTAAAAGATGGCGAGTGAGGATTGTCCCATACTCCCGTATGGTAATAGGCCTTATAGTCCATGCCGTTTATAAAATAAGAAGACACTTCAATACGCAAAGCGTCTGACAAGGGATTGGCGTAGTTTACCATTGATATACTATTATCAGGCACCATTAAAAAGATATGATATACGCTACGAGTACATAATTCGCTGCCGTGGAAACCACAAATGACGTTGACCAGGAGCTCGACTAATTGGTGGACAGCCTCAGGGAGGAAAACGGCAACGCGGCAGGCCCAGAATGAGATGGCGGGACGAACTCGACTCTTTCCACAAGGATTGGCACACGCCAATCCCCACAAAAAAAAAAAAGCCTCCCTTCCTTTCTTAAAGACGGAAGGGAGGCTTTTGCCCTTCAGTGGGACAGAAATGGCTGATAATAATAATAAAATAAAAATAGACAACAAATCATCATTGATATGTATACTCATTTCTGCTAGTTTATCAACAGCGTTGAAAAAACTATTCAAATGATCTCGTACATCACCTGTTTCCGACATGTTGTGCAACATCAGTCGCTTTAGAAGTGTAGCCTTCTTAGCGGGTCCTTTCGAAGCATAAATATACTCCAATATCAGCCACACTTCTCTTTAAGTGTACCCTAATATGTCGAAGTTCAGTACCACACATCGACAAAATTAGATCCGCTTTGGCCTTTTCATCCACAGCTTCCCAATTGTTATCTTCTCTTGTTTCAGATGGTTTTGGTACCTTTCCACTTGCATCCATAATTTTTTATTAAGATTACCTGCACCTGTATTCGCCATTGTTCAGGGGCTCGATCCTAAACATACTGCTCATCGTCGCTCCTTTACACAAATAATTATTTCACTGCTTGAAAAATAAATGTTACTCCTTACTTAACTCTCCAGACTTCTTACTGGATCCACGCTACTCCTTTCCACCCCGAATCTCGTGCTTTGGATGTCTGGGTGTCTGGGTGACTGGGCCCATAACCAATGTAAAGTATAATTGTAAGATAAAAAAAACGACTTGGAGACAATTTATAGTGACAGTTTTCTTTTTTTTTCTTTTTTACATAAAGTTTGTATATCCAATAATATTCAGTTCTTATTTTAATCAAATATGCTTGCATTTGAGTTCGCCGGGGTACTTAAGCAAGAATTGTACGGAATTCAGTTTTTCTATGTTAGGTCGTGTGCGCTTATATAATTCTACATGTCACGTTGGACGTTTGAAGCCACTTGTGTAGGATTTCGGAAGAGTGCGGACATCTTGCCCTTTATCCGTTGACTATTTGTCTAGTGAGCCTAGTTTCACAAGATAAGCCTGAGTTCATGTGTGGTGGAACTGTGGTTGGCTGACAGAATAAAATATGTTTTTCCAATCAGGGTTTCAGAGGTGCTTGACGCCCTGAAAACTCAGGATTTAAGGTCCAAAATGTTACATTTCGTTGGCCCAATAGACCAGCTTGAGGCTCCCGTTTAAAATGTGGGAATCAGTTCAGTAATTTTCAGATAGGTTAGCCTGAAAAACAGTTATGGTGTAAAATTTGCACTTTTTTTCAAATTTACACTGTAATAACTTTTCAGTGGTATTAGATATACTCGTATGTAACGCAGGTCCCTAAATGGATAGGTGTTCTAATAGGAAGTCTAACGACATGTAATACGTTGGGATCCGTGTAAATATATAGGCCTATAACAGCATGTAAGCATAGTTAAAATTGATGTAAATAAAGATAAAAAACAGGAAAAGGTAAAGTAAAGGTAAAGTTTCGAGTGATGTAAGCCAGCAAGGTACATAAAGCTTCCTGAAAAACCTGAAGTCCCGCAACCGCTTCCTGAACACTTATGAAGACTCCACATAGTGGTGTGTTATTTCATGAAGCCCCTTCCCGTATCAACTCCAGTACATAGCCGCCAGCCATCAAGTCAACAGAATTCTCGGAACGCCGTGAATCTAAAGGTGCAGGACGTCAGCGCCATCTGGACGGGAAGACTTACAACTTCCCCTCACCCCTCGCGTCCAGGTATTACGTCCGTCGGGCACAACAGCTACTTTTTTTTACTTACACAAATCCTCATTTATGATATCGACACGAATGAAATTTATCACTATACCTTGGAGGGTTCTAGATCGGCAGAATGCATAGTAAATTGGAATAGGCTACAAAGTAATACCCATTTCAGTAAAAGAAAAGTAAACTTTTAGCTATTTCAATAAAATATATAATAAAAACATCAATAGTTTGCATTTAATGCCAAGCATTATGTTCTTTATTCTATGGTCTCAATAATTCACTGTTTTTTACTATAACTGAACTGCGTCACCACCGACCCCAAGCAGGCTTTAAAGTGCCTGCGTTCACCTATAGATGGCGTTATTATAAAGAAATTAAAGTAGTTCAATCATTTTGTTCATTCATAATAATACTTAGTATACTTTTTAAATAATGCAATAATGGTATTTTTTTGCGAAAGTATATTTTTATTTTATTTGAGTAAATACATATAAATTCTATTTTTAAATATTAGAATATAAAAAATAGTAACCCATCGGTATCGGGAACAGGGTCCAAGATACCGGCGGTAAGGGCTCCAGAGGAGGAACCTCCTAATGATGCGGACCGTGTTCAGGGCTCCAGAGAGAGGAACCTCCTAATGATGCGGGCCGTGACCAGAAGTACTGCTTTCTGGATCAAGCCCTTGATCCAGCTGACCAACGAGAGGCTCCTCAGGTGATGGTCGAGGCTCTTGGCTATTAAGCCATTAGCTGTCACGACTATCGGCACAATGATTGCTGATTTCACATCCCACATGTCGAGAAGCTCGTGAGCTAAGTCAAATATCTTTTTAATTCTTAATGATGGTTGTTTCCGGTCGCTTACCTACAAAAATAATTGGCAAAAGTAAAACTAATATGCGAAAAATTAGAGTGGCACTTTGCTTTTCCGTTTGTGAATATACTTGTCCAGTATTATGCACTTGGTGATCTTATGACTGCGTCAATGAGCGGAGTTCGCGCTGCTTAATTTTGAGCCAAATATTTTATTTATTTTAAAACACATATAACTATCATCGCAGGTTTTCGTAATACAATAGTGTAGTTATAGTTATAATAGCTTACTATTAGACTTACAATTATATATTTTTATATAAGTGGAAACTTGTAATTGGCTTTCTTCTACATATTATTACTTCTGATTATTCGAATGTATTAGCTGTAAGTTTTCTTAAAAGTAATAAAATAAAATAAATAAAATAAAATATTAATTAACCCAGAGTCATCATCTGCCTAGCCTTTTCCCATCTATGTTGGGGTCGGCTTCCAGTCTAACCGGATGCAGCTGAATACCAGTATTTTACATGGAGCGACTGCCTCTATCTGACCTCCACAACCCAGTTACTGGGTAATACGATACCCCTTGGTAAGACTGGTTGTCAGACTTTCGGGCTTCTGATTACCCGTAACGACTGTCAAAGATCCACGAATGACAGCCGGGACCAACGGCTTAACGTGCTTTCCGAGGCACGGAGAAACGACACACGGACGGACGGCACGGTAAAGATGGTCACCCATCCACAGACCAACCGCGGCAAGCGAAATTATTAACCCAAAGTAATTTTACAAAATGCGGCCCGTGTGAAATCACTCAAAGTACAGTTGAAGCAGTCAATCTGTTGTGACACCGTATTGAGTGTACGCAGCGCGCGTTAGCGGCGCGTGCTGCACCATGTTGGTGCGAGCCGGCGCGCGGCGGACACATACATATTAGTACTTTTGCCATTGATACGCTAAGAAGAACACAAAGGCTCACAAACTCTAAAATAAAACTACGATGTAACCGCACAATATTTTTTATTAAATTGTCTAATGATTATTACATTAATACATTTCATTGATTAAGCTAGAAATACGAAAATGTTGAAATGATCAAGTGCTTCTTAACTGCGTAACTCTGCACTTGCTAAATTTTGGTGAAAGCTTTTACTATGCTCACTTACTAAAGTCACAACGCACAACGTAGGCGACACAAACTCGAGATAAAATGTATACCAAATATTATGTCTAAATCAACAATAAAATTGATGATTATGTTAAATACTTAATTAATACAAATATCTCTAGCGAACACTCAAAATAAATATCCTTTGAAATTTTAATCTATCTGAAGGTGACAAAACTACTTACATAACATTTAGTACACAGATATGTTTGCTACTCACCTCAATGAGATAGTAAAATTCTACAGAATGTAAAGTAAACTAAACTAGAAATCGAAATGCATAAAGCTCTGAACAAACTGAAACGAGCGAGCGAGCGGGATGCGGGACGTGACTGCGTGTCTTGGTTCTTTTAAGGGGGAAGCGCCAGGTCAACCCGCGAAATTATTTTTTACGTTTTTTTGCAATCTGTCACGTTGAATGTTGATTAAAATATGATACGCGGCTGTAAAAAATACAGGTTTACAGAATTATAATCATTAAAATTATCAATACAACCCTCTAAGTTCATAAAATCCAATTGTATGACTATTTAATGATTATGATTCTGTAAATACATACTTTTACGTTCGCGAATCCTGCCACTGATCAGCAAATTGATAAAAAACGTAAGAAATTTTAAAAGAAAAAATAATCTTAAGGACTAGGAAGTCACAAGACTATTCGCGCCAGTTTGAACACCTCCATACTTGTTAGTTGACACAATTGGCGCTCGCTTCAGTTTGGTCAGAGCTTTATGACACAGTTATATATTTACTTTTACACTAAGTTACTTCTAATAATATAAGGAACTGTGCAAAATACTCTTTGATGAGGTTACAAGTTTTTATTATTTCATAATAATTTAGTAGGTACATTATTATTGCTTATAAGTGCATTTGGCTGTGATTTTTTTTATTTATTTTTTTTTTATTTATAATCAGTGCAATTTATTTTTGTTTTAGTCTCTTATTGTATCTAAATAATTATTCTTGGTATTCATAATTAAATATATGTATTAGCTTTGGTGTCTCTGTTCATATTCGAAGGCTATTTCTAATAAAATCCCGCATCAGCATTTCTTGAAAAAAATATTCTATGATGTTCTTGCCTGCTTACTTCGTACATAATATTCTAATTAAGCGTATCGCATATTGCAGTAATTATACAACATCAAAAACCTTCGTATAAATAGTATATCTATCTAATACCTATATTCTAAGTGTAAATTACGAATCTAAAACTATGACCAGCTGAGGAATTAAACGTTTTCCTTATTTCTCCATAATCATGTATTTTGCGTTTAGTTTGGTCGCCTATAGCCCAGTCAAATAAACAGAACGATTTAGTGGAATGTAAGATAATAAGCTGATTTTTTTTAATAGTTTATATACAATGTGTAACTGAATTGATGCAGATTATGAAAGTAGTTTATTCATTTATTCAGGATTGTATACGGAATTCATATTACAGTCACACTTCCACTGTACAGTCAAAACAAACCAAAATGGACAAAATATCTACTACGCTAGACCCTTATACGTGTGTGACTGTGTGCGTGCCTAGATTTATAATGTGACTACGATTTTCTCCGACAATCAATATAACTAATTATAATAAATAAACAATTATTTATACATAATAGTACAAATTCAGTGTATGTAATATGATCATAGCATTTACATTCTATAGGTATGGGGCGTTTGGTGGAGTGCGTTAATTCCAGGATATGTTGTATAGACAATTTCAATCTGGTTGCTAGTTTAATTGCATACTTTTTTATTTTTATGATTACTTAAACTCGCACTCTGACATATTACTTGTTACCAGTTTAGGAAAATCATATCTTTTTACAATGTGTGTAAATATGTGAGCACCATGTATCTATCACATAATTAATTTTTCACTCCTCATGCTCTAAAAGTTCGTCTTTACGTTGAGCGTAGGCGACATAAATTCGCTTTTTATGCTCTAGTGCATAAAGTGGTTTTTTTCTAAGATTAAGATAATCAGGCCCAACCTACAATAAAACGTCGCAGATTAAAGTCGTTATTTTATTTAATTTGCTTTAATTTATATCACTTACGTGTTTTCTATCGTTAATTTAATAAAACCAGATAAAATAGATGTCATTTATTATTTAAAAACGCAAATAATCGTTTTTATGACTTGGCAGTATGAAGTACCTAAGTCACACACATGTTAAAATTAAAAAAAAGTTTAAAAAGTTTCGTGGCGGGAATTAGCAATTCTATTTTCTCGTGAATTATAACGTTCAAAAGTGCCTTTTATGTGCCCATTTGTAATAAATGATTTGACTTTGACCTTTAAAACTAAACTCTCTGTCACAAAACTCAAATACAATCTTTTTACACTTTTTGTCAAATTAAATTTTTCGTGTTTAATACTTGTAGAGCATTAAATTATCTACAATTTATGTCCATGTCATTACAATTTCTGTGCCTTAATACTGTTTACTAAGTAAATTATTCACTAAAAACTTACTGACTACCGAAAACGATTTCATTTTCTTCTCAAGTATTGATTGAAATTATGCGGTATATATAAACTTCACACACGAAATCTTGTGAAATGCATCACATTTTAACAATTGAACCGATAGGTAGATACTGTTATATCAAAAGTATTAACAAAAGTTTCAAAAGCTAGTTTCGCTCTTGACGTGATAGAATACTTATTTGACTGGGCTACTATACTTTTTATGCAGTAAACTGCTTTTTAATCATATTCCATATCTACGTAGCCGTAATACCTACGTTTTTTTTATATTTAATTCCACAGCTGCATTTATGGTTCCTACGTGCGTGCGCGTATGCTATGTAATATATATCTAAAAACTTATATGTATATTTTATTACTGATGTATCACGTGAGGTGAATTTAAAAGATAATTGGATCTACTGTCTGTAATAACTGGGCAATGGATAATGATTCACCATCTGCCTAGCCTTTTCCCAACTATGTTGGGGTCGGCTTCCAGTCTAGCCGGATGCAGCTCAGTACCAGTATTTTTCATGGAGCGACTGCCTATCTGACCTCCACAACCCAGTTACTGCGTAATACGAAACCCCTTGGTAAGAAGACTGACGACCCGTAACGACTGTCAAAGATCCACGAATGACAGCCGGGACCAACGGCTTAACGTGCTTTCCGAGGCACGAAGCGGTCTTGGCATGTAAAGATGGTCACCCATCCACGGACCAACCGCGGTAAGAGTAGCTTAACCTGATCGATCAACCCGTGTGGCTGTTATTGCTTAGACACAAGACCACCAGACAATGGATAATGATTAATGACTAGCATTTGATGGTCACTAGTCGCCAACTACCTGTGACTGTAGTCGGTTTGCTAGTGTGATGAAATGTAGTAATTGCACTTCTTTTACTTCATATTTCACCACTCCTTGTCGGATGTCAAGGAATCGTGTAACTGGGCTCCAATTCTGTATGGAAATTATTATTTCCCGCGAAATCTTACCATGTGCATACCACGTCAATATTGTAGAAACCCCTGTAACGACAAGGAATCGAAATGACAACCGTACGGACAACATGTATTTTGACAGTTGAAACCACGCTACGTCGCGTTCATTTCGCGCGGTTTCATACATTGTCATAGAGAATACGTTAATTGCAGAAGGCCAATTCTCGTAATTTAAAACGTTCAAAATCTAGTCGCAGTCTCATCTCAGCGACAAACAAATGTCAAAAACTTGTCAAAATTTAGAGAAATTAGAGGTATTTTTCACAGATTGAGACTGAGATCAGACTGTGAACGTTCTTAAAATTACGAGAATTGCCCCTCTGATGTCGTGATTAACTAAGGAATTGACGTGGTTTCGAAGTAAGGAATCGTTAAGTGGTCATAGTGAATAAGGGCCCTGACTTAATGCAGTATCGAGTGGTATAGGTACACTCAGATCAAACTCATCTGAAAGTGCATTGAACTATTACTTAATTATTATTAATAAAGGATACGTTTCTCATGTCAACACATCTAATAAAACTTTACTATTCTAGCGCTTTTTGCTAATTAACGATATACTTAATATTTTTAATGCTATCCATCCAACCATATCGGTATTTTGTTTTAGTTAGGTCCTGTTTCCGAAAGATTGAACAACCAAGTACAGACGCCACCACCTCAAGCTACTACAATCTGTTAAATTTCTTTAATAGATTTTCAACTTTATCACTAAAGTGTTAAGGTCCAAGGTTGATTGGGGAAATCTGACAGTTTCGGGTAGCTCTTGATGTGCTGGCGTCTGTACAAGAAAAGATTGATGGAAATTATATTTGACCCACAAATCATCTTCACCCTTACTTACCCTAATTCTTTATACCTATTTATTTGGGTTCTAAACTTTTGTTGATTACCTAGTGTGTTCGGTAATAAGATAACTTTCTATCTCAAAAACAAGCCCTAATTAATAAAAACATTTATCTAGAATTCAAAATAAACAACTCATGTTAAATCGTAAAGTTGTTATTCCTTAAAATTTTCTATACAACATATGTGAGTGGTTGACCAAAAAGGGACCTCAAGGGAAAATAATTGATTTCGAGTAAATCGCGTTTGAAATTTCGTGCAGAAACAAGTTGCGGCATGTTTTATGTCAGTATGCGACTTCGTTAGTGAGTGTCAACACGTGTTTGCGGTTACTACGTTATTGGCGACTTATTTAGTGTCAGTTTCTTGTCTTTATGTGCGTCTGACATCACAAAAATTAATTTTTGCAAAACTGCCGCGGCTCACAAAAAAAATCATAAAAAAAACACTACGGCACCTAAAAATATTCTGGTTAGACCAAAACAAAGCTAAAAGACCACAGAATAAAATATTCAAAAAAAAAAAATAACGGTTTCCAATCCCTCCAGGTCCCTTTTTGGTCAACCACTCACATATTACAAATTCAAATTTAGGATGATGGAACGCTGAAATAGCAATTTCAAGAATATTTTCACGCAAACATCCGCGCGACAACAACTATACTCATACAATTTCATATTACAATTAAAATCGCGCGATTTATTGCGACTAAGCTGGCGCTCATAAATAATCGACAGATCCTGAATTTGCCTAAAGGTCTTTGAAAAACAACTGGCGATATTTCCGCAAAACTCATATAACCTAATAATTAAAATAAGATCATAAATTAACCTTACAGACCGCTATGAAAGCAAAATGCAACAATCAGTGAAATCCCTTATTTTTGGCACATTTTGCGTATTTTCCATAAAACTGAATGAAACCATCTCTTAGATCTCCTCTTTTTGGCCAATTTATGGTCAAACGTAAACATTGTGAACTATTTCAGCCGCGAAGCACACATGTTACTTATGGCTGTAGCTTGCTTGGCTTGATGGGAAAAATGTTCTAACGATATAAAAGAAGCGGGTATGGAATTTATCAGATTATACAGTAGGGCCAATAAATATGTTTTAAAGTTGATAAAGGTCGACGCCGTTGTTAGGTATTTTTGTGGTTGTTGAAGACTGACGCACGTTGGCGCCGGTCTTCTCCGCGGATCACACATGCGTGAAACTGGCATGGACAGCATCTTCTTGGGAGATCTGGGTGCCGGAGGTGAAGTACTGAAACATAGAAAATGCAGGTAGGCATTACTAGAAAAACAAAACGAGGATTTTTTTTTTAACTCTTATGACAATTTGCCCGACCTAGGGATCGAACCCACGACACGGCTTAGCGGTCACGTTTACGACCACTGTAAAAACAGTTATTGAAAGAATTACTTATCAAATAAATAGTTATTATATTTTTTGTTTCAATGCACACTAATGCACTATCACACAACCACGTGGGGCAGTGGATATTAGAAGGGAAAGTATTACGCATGGAATCGTGAGCCATATAATATATGGGTCACGATCCCATGCGTAATACTTTTTTTTTATATTATAACAAAAATATTGTTGGGTTATGGATAACGCACACAGTGAAGTAATAAAGTGGAATAATTTGTTAGAACATATAATTTTTGGGTGATGGTCGATGTATAAGTAGTAGTTGATAAAAGTTTCAAGTTTTTGCTGCGTGTAGTTGCTTAATTTACAAGCCAAGCGCAGCCTGTACATACAACTAAACCTCCTCGGATTTCATTAGAGTAATACTGAATCTACGAGTCAAGTGAGACTATAGTTTTATAGCGATTTTAAAACTTGAAGAACGCATTTGATATACTATGCGTCTTAATGCCGGGGTACTTCAGCAGGCAGTAGTTCTTGACATGTGAATATTATTAAGATGTATTCATTCTAAAATCACTACCTAACTTATTATTATTGGCTGTCTGTCGATAGCCACCTGTTCCTATTGTAAATGGTTTGCTGGGCTGGCTATGCCAACCAACCTCATTGAATATTGTAAAAGTATTATGAGAAGAAATAATTATTTCATCATTTGAATAGAGAATATAAAGAGTCACCGATGGCTGGCTGGCGGTTTTTCTTGTAAAAAGTGAATTTATTCTTATAATTTATTTTTCAATACACTTTCTCGAAAATAGACTGTTATTGCTGTTTGGCTGTTTTGGAAAACAACTAGGGATTTTATAAAATAGCGAATTCAACAATCCATCTGCGTCACATAGATTTCACCAAATTATTTACTTTTGCAAACAAATCAATATTATTTTCTGTTGCTAAAATACACACCTACTCAATTTAGGGATATTTTAGTTATTCATGTATTGAAAAGAAACTACTAAGAAAATCTTATAGCATAGGTACTTATATCAAAATGCGCAGTATCTTATACTAGGCAGTAGGGCTATATGAAAACAGCAGCGTTTTCCTTAGTTTTTTTTTCTGAGATTGATAGAGGAGACTGCAAAGATTTGTTTGTACTTCGATTTAAAATAGACAGTGACAAGAAACATCACAATAGTGGTTTCAAACTTAAAATCGTAAACACTTAATACTTTATATTTTATTGTTTGCATGATATAATGATATGTAAATCAGTAAACAGGTTTGTTTGACATAATTAACCTTTCAGCAATAACAAATCGTAGCGCAAACACAGTTCAGTTATTTGATAATATTTACAGGCATATTTCATAGTATGTACCTAATTTTAAAGCTCATTTTTAAATCTACAGATATTTTTTATTCGTGGAATAAAACTGTCGTCTGACAGATTTTGCATTGAAGAACTATCAAAAATTCAAAATTATTCCTCAGTTAAAATTATCAGGCGTTGGAAAAATCAGCCCTAAAATTAATAACGTAATAATCGATGCGGAAGGGACACAATTACAAATTTTAACCATGGATACTGACTGATATTTGTAGGTATGGGGCAATTGGAAAAAAACACGTGGCGGTTACAAATAATAACTTACGTTGATAATACTGTCTAATAGATCTTGCGATGGATATTTCCCAACATTTCCCTTCCTAGTAGAAAGTCATTGTACTAAACATAAAAGAAAAGAACAAATTAATGTAACATCATTATCCTGTCATTGTACTAAACATAAAAGAAAAACAAATTAATGTAACATCATTATCCTATTATGTTTATCAGCAAAACCAAGTATCTACTCGTACGTATATTAATTATCTGGTAAGCAATATTATTATCTTATAAACTTTAACGCGTCATTCGGCACACCAAATTATCCCGATTGCAATGATTTATGATTAATTATTATCAATTGGATTATCCCCTTCATGGAAATAATAATTTTCCATTTCTGTGTTTTTATTATGGCAATTAACCATTCATCATCATAATCAACATCATTTCAATGGAAATACATCGACAGCTGGACATCATAGACTTCACACAAGCTTCGCCCCACTGACGGTTCTGTGCTCCTCGCATTCAGCGGATTCCCGCGGCCTTAATTTTTCCATTCAAACGAACTAATAATATAATGGTTTCGTTATCACACTGGATTTAAATAAATGTTCACTTAACCAGTTTATCGCGATATTAAATTGATTAATCTTTCTGGTTTTCGACATATTTGTAGCTTTATTCGGATTTATCTTAAACTTTCAAAGTGATCTAAGTGGGATACAAAAACCCTTAACACAAATTGTGCGAAGTACTTGTATTATTATGTTATTATTTTAATGACAAACATCAGGTAAATATTACAAATCAGCATCCGCAATAAAGTTTTGTATTTGCTATCCACGCATTTAAATTTCCTTTTCATTTAAATCTCATTTGATACCCATAGTTAATTATTACAGTCCCCGGCACATAACTTCACAAGAGTCGTTAAATGTGTTTTTCCTTTCTTTAGCTTTTTTGTAAACAGACATGTTTAAAAATAATCTATGGCAATAACCATAGTATAATGACAAACAATAAAAGTGACCATTTTCTAGTTGCACAAAGTGCACATGCGCTAACTTACTCCCAATACGCCAAAACCTTGCCAAATTACGTGCACATTCTATTTGAAATATTATTATGCAGAAAATGTGGCAATATCTCTAAAGCGAGACTTAGCACAAATAATTGCTAGTTTTTGAAGCCTTGTTATCTTTATGATTCCAAAACTGAAACTTCAAGTCCGTGGCATCCTTTTTTGTTGATAACTTTGTGTGAGCGGTTGAAATATTGTCTAGAATGGACGAAAAAATTGCTATCTTGAGTACCTGTACAGGTATTTAGACACATTGTATTTTTTAAATTAATATTTTTATTGGAATTCAAATACAGAATGGGTTAAACTTGAAGATAAGTGTCTCAAAACCCCAGCGGTCCCACACACCACGCCGCTCAAATTTTTTTTTTTTAGTTAGTCTGACGCCGTTGCTAGGTAATCTATATTCAAAGTGTTCTGCCGTAAACAGTGAGCGATTTATCTAATACTAACCCCTGCGAAAGCCGCCCCATTCCACCCGAGGCGTTCGTGATCACTTTGCGTGCGTTGCGGCGGGGTCTTGCGCTCGGAGCGGGAAGCGAGGCGAGCTTTGGCCCGAAGCGCGGCCCGCAGCGGCACATTGGCCCGCGCCGCCTCCGCGCGACCGTGCTGGCAAAACTCGACCAATGCGACCCCCAGAGCCAGGGCCAGACCTCCCACTAACACGTAGAATATACCCGCCACTTGGCTCAGTGTCATTTCTGTTATAGTTGTCTCCTTGAAATAAAAACAGGAATCACAAACAGTGCGTTGAGAGAACTGAACATAAAAAAGAGAAATGCAATAAGAGTTCTTATTTAACTACCCAAATCATTAATGTTGATGGTTAGTTGGGACCTTAATTATTGTTTTTAATTTCAAAGTAAATTCCTTCAATCTTAAGTACTACTCATTATCACGTAGAAAGCAATAAATACACAATTTATAAAACAAAGGACAAAATTACGTGTACTTTAAATGTAAAATCTCACCTCGTCTTTGATCACTTCACAATCGGGTTTCTTGTTATAAGTAGCCCATTTGCGCCAAAGCTTAGTTATTACGTCGTCCTTTTTCAAATTTACTATCGCCAAGTTTATTGCTTCCCTGGAAAGTAGTCCAAACTTTAGTCTAAAGTATGCTAGAATAACTGTACGTTTTACCCACTCCCAAATCTAAACCGACTTAACGATATTGACTAGCAATTCAATCAAATAAGAAAATAAAACAGACGATAAAAGAAAATGAGTACGGTTTTCCTTTTTGGATTTTTTTATTACTTGATAGTAATAACCGAAGTTAAATATGAATCCGTATAACAGATTATTGAAATCTTAATAGCTATGTTGGAAATTGATCGTAGCAGTCGACAATGTCATAGAATACAAGCATGTCTCGTCATGACGAGGGAAAGCTACAGAGCGGTGTTACAATCACGAATAATAAAATTATTGTTTCATGATGGCTAAGAGCAAACACTTGAAACAGCTCAAAGCCGTTTCGGCAAACGAATTCCCTTCGTTTAACAAACTCGGCCGGTATCTCCTCAATAGCGGCGCGCCATAAACCCGACGTATCATATAAAATGTAAATTTTAACTTGTTGTCAAAAATCACGTCCGCCAAATCGCATACCATAAAAATGGGTAGTATAAATTCGAAAAGCGGAGTGCACCGCCTTCCCAACTGACGGGGTACCATGTAAATTTACGACTTTTCAGTATTCCGCCGGGAATTACCGTATAGAGCTGAGATTTCAGATAGATAGTAGGAGCTCTTGTCTGTACGGAAATTTACACAGAGTTTGTGCTCATCCCCCTGGCGTACGTATCATAGTGTCGTTTATATTTATTTTGCCGTCCAGACGTTGGAAGTGAACGCTCGCAAACGTATCGTTTATTTATATTGACATTTATAAAGGAATCTTATAAGCATCCCTGTTCAAATAAGTTGGTTTATTACTTCTTCATACTCATATTCATACTCAATTGAAGTGTATTTCATAATATTTTGAGGTAGAATCGACAATATCGGTTATTGTTAAGTGAGCCTATGGAAAATGTTTGTTCAATATTTGATTACATAAGCTGTATAAATGTCTGAAAAGCTCGTCATATATCTACTTACTCGTACATGTCGCAGTGACAAAGTTTTCGAATTACTTGTGAATTTGTAATATTCATATTATTTTGGTTATAGTACCTATCGACTTTAGGATTAAGGTGACAAATAGGCTTATTATGAACACATATTGCACTTTCTACTTGAGATTGATCATCGACCATGAAGATGCATATTATCAAGCAGGTGCCCAAGTAGGTCACCTACTTGTGTGTGAAAGCTCACCATAGGTAATTAACCTATTATAATGTTTATAATCTAAAACCTTAAATTGGTTTACGAGTAACAGGTCATTATAGCTATTTTATTACTTTATCAAATCAATGGGTGCTTTGACACACTTCTCAACTCTCTTGCAAAACGTGAATAGCAACTATACGGATCTACCATGTAATTGGCATAATTGCATAATTCTATTTGAGGCACAAAAGTATTCTAACACATAAGGCGTCTATTTAGTTAGGAGAAGCCAATGCATCCCATAACAACACCTTACTCCTTCAGATCGATCCTAAATATTAGGTATAAAAGAAGTTATAAAATCACTAGGTATCCATGTTACTTTAGCAGTACCAGATCATTTTACTGTCTAGTCTGTCAAATCGGTCTATTATTAAAGAATATTCCTTTTATTATGAAACTACTTTAATTATTGACGGGAATGCAGCCTACTGAAAACTGACAAAGCTAATCTCGAACTTGAAGACATTGTAATTATGATAATATCAACAGAAAAAATATTACGGTTATTGAAGATTGAATGAGATTTGATGCAAATGATAAATTAATTGAAGTAACTATTCGATATATTTTGAAAACAAGTCGACGCTTTACAAGTTTGAGACACTGGTCGTAATTGGCTACTACCTATACCTATTAAAATCGATTTAGGTAAAGAAAATTGCGATAATACATTACCTGAGATTCGATCCCTTCGCCGTAGCAATAGCGAAGTTAACGTGCTTATATCGACAAACACGCGACGTGCCACACGCCTCGCCATCATCAGAATAAGCTGATATAGCTTCCTCATTTAAAACAGGATCCTTCACAAAATTATTCCGTAAATTAAAATAACTGCTCTGAAATTAAAAAGAATAATAATAAAACAGCGTGAATGGGTGGCCGTTTACAGTGGTCCTGGACGTTATTTTGGAAGCATCTCGCCAAGGGCTCTCTGAAATACCCGCACGTATGCTCAGCGATTGTTTATAGATTAGTCTTAGATCTAAGAGAAACATTTTGTTTGACAAAATTCGTTTCTGATTTTCAGTCCCTAAAAATTTAATAATGGGATCGTGCAAAGACTTCCCGGTAGTTATTAATAACTCTTATGGGCTCTTATGGCTTGCCAAAACCATCAAAATAGCTTACTACGAAATGCATTAAAGCGACCTCTAATCATGTTTTTAGTGGGAAATTTAATATTATAATAATATTTGTTTAGTGTAGGAAATGAAAAACTGAGAAAAAGTAAGCCAACGGTCCATACAAGTTTTTTTGCTGGGAAATCTATGTCACACTACCTTTATTTATTTTTTGGGGACTGAAAATCTAAAACTCTCTGCACTCACTCTCATGTTTCTGGAACGAATTTTGTCGAACAAAATGTTTCCCTTTGAGCTAAGTTATCTCCTAAACAATAAATAATCGCTAAACACACATACATGCGGGTATCTCGGAAAGCTTTTAGCGTAAGGCTTCTAAAAATTATTTTGAACGGGCCATCCTGTACTTATATCAAAGAGATGAAGTGGAAAGAGAAACCGAAAATAAAGTATGTATTAGCCTGAGATTGATTGATTTTAACTGTGTGGTTTAAAAATGACAAGACGGCTCAAACTGAAATATTCTTATACCTTCAAAGATGGTAGATCAAGTAGACACCATAAATGACCGCGAGCGAATATCTCTAACATTAATTTAACTATATTATAAATAGAGAGGGAAATACCCATATTTGTTCAAATCATAACCTTCGGCCTTTTAGAAGTTGATTCAAAATGAATAAACATCAGCGTGATCATCCTCTTGCCCTTAACACAATTTATTTGGGGTCGGTGCAACATGTCGTTTCTTTCATGCTTCTCTTTTAGTCGTCATCTCGGTAGTTACCTCCATTGCAGCCATCCGCATTTATACACAAAAAAAAAAAAAAATGAATAAACATTCTGCATAAAATAATGAATCTAAGTAAGATTTCTTCATCAACACTTGTGATATTTTCTAGGTTTTTATTAGCTTTTTGAGCTTTGAACAGACCATGTTTCATGTTTAAGCTTGAAACTTTTTCGGAACTCTATGGTTGACAGAACGAAATTAAATAAACAATGCTTCTTGCGTTTCCGTTCTCAACTATATCTTAGGTACTCTTTAAGCAATATTATTTTCAAAAACTCTTTTCCTCAATCGATTTAACCTTAAACCTTAAGTAACAAATAGTTTCCTATTAATTTAAATTTCCGTTTATTCTATCAATCAACACCAGACTATGAAATGTTATACCTTAAAGCAAAAACCATTGAAGATGTTCAATTCGCATTCGCACTTTTCGCTCCGGCAGATGATTCACCTTACCAATTTCTGTTTGTTACCTGTATCTTGTAATAGAGCATGTGGTTCTTACTTCGGTATGAGCAACGTTTGGTGCATAGCTGACAGCTGAATTTGCGGGTTCTGCTATTCGCTCCACTATGAGATATGCTGCAAGATTTGCCGTGTAAGAGCAAACTAGGATGAGCGCAAAGAACCACCACACCGTTCCAACTATTCTTCCTGAGAGAGACCTGATGGAAGTCATTTGGTTTTAAGTTTTCTAACATTGTACAGAAAAAAAACATATTTCGACAGTAAAATAATGAATACTTCTTGTATTTTTAAACTTTATAAATAGCCTTTCAACAAATAAAACGTGTTCCAAAATTCAACTATAAGCGGGCACCAGAGGGTGGACCTGTTCATGACTAGGTACTCGAGAAAAATAATGAAAAAAAAAAACAATTTTTATTTGGAAATTACAAAAAGTACATTGAAATCTTTCGAAAATTGACACGCCTTAGGATATTTTTAACTATTTTTCAAATATTTCGTTTTTTGTATCGGGTACTCGAAAAAAAATAATGAAAAAAAAAACAATTTCTTTTTGGAAATTACTAAAAATACATTGAAATCTTTCGAAAATTGACACCCTTTAGGATATTTTTAACTACCATGACCACAATTTTTCAAACATTTCTGTTTTTTTTAACCCTTTAGGATATTTTTAACTACCATGACCACAATATTTCAAATAATTTGTTTTTTTTTTTTTGTATCGGCAACCCAACAACCCTTAAAATCCCAGAATGCCTGTAGTTTTTACACAAAAAACAATCAAAATTATTTTTGTACTTAATATTTTTAGTGTTTTACATTCAGTCCACTTTCTAGTGTTTTACATTCAGTCCACTTTCTAATTACCAAAAAAATTTAGATTTTTCTCGAGTAGTCATGATTATGTCCACCCTCTGGTGCCCGCTTATCATTGAATTTTGGGACACGTTGTATATAACTTCAAAACTATTGATATTTACACGTACTGTGCACGTATTTACACGTGTGATTATCAATAATTTTAAGTTCTTAGAGGACTTACAAAAGGTGCATTTTGTCAATTCAAAATTACACCGATCTATTATTTGATTAGAATAAAGGAAGCTCAAGCGCCCTTTGTCTGACCATTAAGAAGTTGACGCGTACAGAATCACGGCATGTACGAGGGGGCGTTTTTATGTTCGCGGAATGGAGGGGTTAGAGAGATGTTACGGCTCTCATTAGTACCTCAACGTGTTGAGTGATTCACTATTAGCATAAATACAAAATTTTATTACAATCGGCTAATTAGTCTCTGAACTATCACCAACCAAACAACTTAATCGGGATGACAGCGTTCACAATGGAGAAAATCGAGCACCGCGCCCCGTTATAAAGTTCCTTACTAAGCAAGGATAAAACGTCCAAACCATTACGGAAGAGATGTCCTGCATTTACGGAGACTCTTGGCCTTGTAAAACCATGGTTTACAAATGGCATCGTCTATTCAAGCAAGGACGAGAATCACTTGAAGACGATCTCCGGCCTGGACGACCGTTTTCTTGGAAAACCCCTGCTGATCCCCTTCCTGCTGATCGATTATAAGGACAAGGGCGTTAATATAACCGGAGAATACTACGCGTCAATTCTGAAGCGTTTAAGGGGAAGCAATCAAAGAGGAAAGACGAGGAAAATTGACGAAAGGCGTCTTGCTCTTGCACGACAATGCGCCTGTTCACAAGAGTCGTGTTGCCATGGCTGCCCTACACAAGTCAGGCTTCGAAATAATTAACCACCCACCATATAGTCCAGACCTGGCCCCCTGCGATTATTATCTATTACCAAACGTGAAAAAAGAGCTGCGTGGCAAGAAATTTTCAAGTGATGAAGGAGTGATGGACGCAGTTTCAGCGTATTTTGAGGACAAAAATGTTTTTTTTTTTTTCGATGGTATGCATACACTTATTGAACGATCTGAAAAATGTATTAGGCTAGCAGGTGAATATTATAGAAAAAGAAAAATATTTGCGAAGTTTTATTTACCCCCCTTACCTCCCATTCCGCGAACATAAAAACGCCCCCTCGTATGTATATTGTCGAAAGAAAATGGAATATTCAACATCACAATTATCATCATTAACATCCAGCTTATACTAAAACTCAGTCATATATTCAGGAGACTCGTAAACTACGATGTAAGTTATGATAAAATTAATGCTGTGAATCTAACCTAGTACATCCGTACTAAGGACCTTTGTGGCTTTGTATTTGGGAACAAGAAAAAGATAAGTAAATTATCGATAATCCGAGAGCACATTACATTAAACGTCTAGTTCAGAAAAACTAGTGTCCTTCAAGCAAGTTAGCAGCGCCGTATAGTTTTGGTAATCCGTTAGTAGGCAATTAGATAAGCAATAATGTTTCTTTGTATTTCAAGCAAAAACACGCAAAACTGTACATGTGATGTGCCTTTTTTATTTTTGTTGTAACCGACCTAATGTCCACAGTTTTGAATTGCTTTAGTTTTGAGTTCATATTAATGCCACGAGGGAATTCGACGGTAGTTCGACAAAAGTTGTTTTTGAAAATCGTACTGTTTGCTTTTAATATCGCGGGCTTGTTTGATAATTGTAATCGAGTCCGGCGAATTGAGAAACACATAAACGAATGAAATGAGTTTTTGGGTTTTTGAAAATTGGCCCCGAACGGAGCAAACTGAGGTTAGTTTTTGGTAGAGGATATTTACTCCATGGCTTGATTAATAACAAAATTGTAAATACTTTCAAGACAGTAGAACATCGCAAACGATTATTAGAAACCAACCCCCACAGGGCAAAAAGGAGTAATTAAGTTTTATACCAAACGATTATTCAAAACTTATGTTATATAATACATCAATAATTAAGACTGTAATCTTAAATTTTCGCGAAATTACCTTTTATTTGGGTAGTAGGGAAGTTGGAATTTGTAGGAGAAAATTATACGAAATTTTTGCGAAAGAAGTCGCGGGCGAAGTGTTAGTTATTAATAAAATGCTGCCATACTTCACAAATTATGGGTTTATTAAGACATCCAGTAAAAAAAAACGCGCCTTTACCTTAAAAGCAATATGCATTGTTTTTGTTAACCCAACATTTGAAGCATTGTATCTCGAGTACTAATTGTCTTTTTTTTATGGATGGGAAATCATCTAATGACCTCTCCCTGGGTGGAGCGAAGGGAGTATCAGACTCTTACTGACTAAAACCCACCCGTGTTCCTTCCTTAGACCTTTATGTTCCGGGGCAGCGGTAACCCTTTCGGACAATCCCGCTACGTACTACTTGTCTAAGGTGGATCTTGTGTGCAGGAGGTACTTTTTTGAGTAGAATTTACTAAGGAATTAACTTTGCTAACATGAATTGTCATAAACTTTACGAGATTTTTGCACTGAACTGCAGTTCGGGACCTTTTACAGCTACTTTTTTCGCACTTTTTTATCGTAATGGAATTTTCGTACAGTATTTTTAATGATTTTAATAAAAAAATAATAATCCCGGTGAGAATTCTTCACGAGGATTTCTTTCGTAAACCTATCTTATTTTCCTGGGTTATAAAGGGCTCGATTCCACGCAATCGGTTAAAGTGAAACAATCTTTTAAAAGTCCCAAATGCTGGATAGGGGTAGTAATTGATCCAACTGCTATCAAATATTGGAAGGTTTTGGTTGTTTGCTTACTAGTAGGAAATTATTGCCGATATTTGGATAAATATACTGTGAGAGACGAACATAAAAAACTGATCAGATCGATAAATAAAACGATACCGCGATTAATAAAATACTGTACGTAGGATCTCTAGATGACTATTTTACCCAGTTTGTAAGTACTCGGCACCATTTTTTTCAATATGTCATTATATTCAATGAACAAAGAAACATTGTTATAAAAATTTTAAACCAAATATTGTCTGTTTTGCGGCATATGCCCATTACCTACCTACCTATATTATTATCTGTACACAACATTTTTAATTATCTGTTACGAAAACCTGTATGCAAAGCTTTGTCAGCTCCAGTTAGTTTTAGAAATATCACGTAACGAGGCTTCTTAATAATGTTAAGGCTGGTTTCCGTGGTTTATTCTGCATCTTGCTCGGTTTAATCTTGTACGGAAGTTAAGATGCGCTACACTTGCTTGATTGCGCTCGCACCATCTCACATACATTTAATATGAGCTAACATGTAATATAATGTAATAGCTATGGTAAGTTTACATGTTGAACTACCAGACATTCAAACATTATACGGTTTTAATTCAGAATACTGTGGTAAATTATAATATTATGAGAACCCGAACTCCGATTAATAAGGCTCTTTTTTTAAATGAATGTAATTACATAATTATAAAGACATAAAATATTCGGTAAATGTCTGGAGATTCTAGAACAGTATCAAGCATTTTATAACCTATTATAGAATGTACAGACGCCAGCACATCAAGCTACTACAATCTGTCAAATTTCTTTAATAGATTTTCAACTACATATATCGCTAACGCATAAGGGTCAAAGTTTATTGGGAAAATTTGACAGTTTCGGGTAGCTTGATGTGCTAGCGTCTGTACCTATAGAAATGATAAATAAACAAAGCAGAGCATGTAACGTTAATTATAGAAAATAGAGGTTAGGTACAGTAAAAAAAAAAACAATTATGTAAAGAATACACGATAGGTATAAATTAATTTAGTTTTCTGTACCTACGTACTGGGGAATAGACAGACATCTTAATAATATGATATTTATACCCAAAAGGGTACCATCCAATTCAAAACCTTATAAAGGCATATATGCAATATACTAAATATTGCATTTACAGAAAAACCAAGCTGATTATACTAAACTTCCTTTTACCCAACGTATTCTTGTACACAACATACCTATCTTATATCCAAAGTACGCGCAATTTAACACACGACATGGAATTTAATCTAGAATTCCATAGCTTGCTCGACTCTTTATATTGACCGCATTACTTAAAACGCTTGAGTATTGGCAAACGCCGTTGTTGTTTTCCATTTAGTTTTTTTTTTATGTTGAATATTCCTGAATCTTTATGTGTAGTGGGACTTTATAAGTTTATAACATACCTCGGCACTACATCGCTGCCTTGTTGCATAAAAGATCCGAGCGAAAACCAGAACGAATTCCAAATACTGAACTCGTTATGCAAGATTATCTAAAATAATTAAAAATATTGTTAAGGCATGTTTGATTTAAGTTCTTATCCAGTCAAAGGATTAAAGTCTTACCTCACTGGTGCTACTCATTCCGTGGTCCAATTGTGTATCAGATATGGAGACGGATTTCCATTCATGAGGAGAGAATCTTGATACTAAGAAAAGTACTATGCTGACGGCGAAGAAGCTGAACAATACACAGAGCTGCAAACAAACGTAATTACTAGAATATACACTACCGCTGCGTGGAATTGAAAATAATAGATATAACGTGCACCCACATTTAGTGTCGGTCTCATAATGTTTACAAATGGTGGTTGTTTGTGGGGTCTCATGAATTCACGTACGAAATTCTAAGCTCCCTAGTTTGTTTGTATTATAACATGAACTGCAAGCACCGTTGTGTAAGCTATTATTTTACTTTATTGCTATTTACTATATTATAATTTTCTAATAATTTGACGCTGTTCTTTCATGCATATCTTGGACTTTATTCTTAATTTAATCTGACATGGTTCATAATTTTCCTCCTGAGTACAGCTAAATTACTATTTATTGGTAGGTAGGTACATATTATTTGAAATGTATAATGGTACTGTTTGACATTCTAGATTGTAAGTAGTCGGTGTAGTATTGAATAGTGTATTCGACCAAGAACTGTCATAAACATTCATAGGCACGAAATGGACATGTTTTGATTGGCGAAATGTTTGGATACGCTTGGGGTGGAATGTGAAATCAGTTGTTATATACGTGGAGCAGCTATCGCCCTATGTGTTTGTATATTAACTTGGAAATATTATTTTGGATATTCATTTTGATTGGTTTATCTTTAGGCCTCTTACAAACATAAGTACCCGTATAATTACAAACGTTACTTAAAGTTAAGTACACGGTCGTAATGATTAAAGTCTGCTTTTTTGTTTATTAAATGTCTCTTAATTTTAAACAACTTTTATAAATGAGTAACGTTAATAATATTTAAAAATAAATGTAGTTAATTAGTTACCTACAAAGAATTAGTGTTTTTTTTCTTTCCTCTTGCAGAAACTAAGGAAATCAAATACTGTATTAATTTCTATATGAAATACTTTTGTTTTGTCTACTTTTACAAATGGTGTATAAAGTATGTGAGCAGTTTACATTCAAATACCGTAGGGGTTGAGTATATTTGACCTCGGACTTTACTAAACTAAGGTTCAATGTCATTTTGCACGTCAGGAAACCAAAAGGTTTATACCTATATCTATTGGCAGTTCCATAGTTTCAACTTGGAACTAGGAACTCTTTGGAAAAAAAAAATATCACTTTATTCCAGAAGTAGTACTTCTGATATAAAGTGATATTTTTTTGGATTGTGTGTGACACACACAATCCTAGATGAATTAAATTGAACTTACAATAATAAGAAAATTCACAAATAAAACGAACACAAAACTGGCGACTCACCCATATTTCTTTTGATAATGGTCGAAGGAAACTGAATGTGTCCGATAACTGCTTCGGCGTCCTTGTGTAAGTGATCGGTGTGTCCATTGAGAGAAACGGCTCGCTGAAGTCCACTAATCGCTCACGTTCAGGTGTTACGGCTAAAGGGGCGATCGCTATGTCGGCCTCCTAGAAACGGTAATTATTTTAGTCCATTTCTATAAAAATTACGATGGATGAATCTGGATGTTTTGGCTAAAAGTCAAGAGGCCGGATAATTAAAAAAATGTTAAGGTTTTACTTAGATAATAAAATTTCATTCATGATAATTTGCATGATAAAAAATTAATGAGTAAAATTAGTCGTAGCATTAGCCAAGGATAATTTTACTTATTATTTTTTAACTGTACAGCGTTTTGTTATATTTGTGCCAAGAAATGTATTATTTTTCTTTGTTCAAAATAAATAACAAGGTATTTTTATTTTTTTAAACGCGTGTTCAAGCAAAAAGACACCACACACGCGCATCAAACGTATAGGTAGTCGGACGGCGACCGACTACTGTGACTATACTTCATAAAATTGCAAGGTGTCTTTGTGTTGAATAGGTGCCCGTATACACCTACACGAGTTATTTTAGATATGTGGTGAGCGATAAAGGACTCGCATACTAAGGACGAAAATAGATTTTATAATATTTACGAAGTAAACCAGTCTACTTAATTTTGAATAGAGAGACGATGCTTCACCGTAATTTATACTGAGGTAATAACTGTTAATTAAAAATAGCAATATCTATCAATGAAAATAAAAAAATGGCAACTTTAGTTAATTTTGACATTTATGTTCATGCTAACTCTATTCATAAACGATTTAAAAAGTTCTGTACCAAGACATGTGTCAAGTTTTTATGAATAAATAGGTAATAGCAGTAAGCATTTTCTATGCCTATGATAATTGTCGAAGGCTGAACAGGAACTATATTATCAGAAATGTTACCTACTTAACGCCTTCTAGTTAAATAAAGCTATACTGAAATTCACTTGTGTATAGTCTTTTGGTACGGCCCTGTGCACTCTGTTTTACTAAATATACATAGTTGTATTACGCTTCCCTCAAGGTACATAAAGTAACACCCGAGATAAGGGAAACTAACCCCCGCAAATATTTCATTAGACATTGAGACAAGCTATGAAATAACATAAAGCGCACACACGACCGACTCATATGGAGACAAAGAGCTTTAAGGGTGAACCTTTACTTGATATTAGATTTGCCGTCAAATTTCTTCGTCAACTTAAGGAGACTGAAACGAGAAAGGACAAGAAAACCTACATAACTACTATATACGAGTATGTCTCGAACTCAATAAAACAGAAATGTTTTATTACGATACTCCGTAGTTTCCTAAGGTATTTTTGTTCAGATACATTTCATCTACTTATTCTAAACAATCACTGCACACTGGTTGTTTAACAAATAGTTTGCTAGTGAAAATGTATCTCGAAGTGTGGTCATGGTGCACAAAGCCGTTTATGTTACTGCTAGCTCCCCCAATGCGTTCCCGCCGTTATTCATTGCTGAAAGTAAAAAGTCACGAGTCCTGTGCGCCAAAATCGTGGATTTGGATAAATGTGCAACACTGGCGAGCTACATTTTTTCCGCCGCGGACGTCCATTTTCTCCGCACCGCGACGGCAAAAAAGATACGAATAAAATGTTACTAGTCTACTGCGGGATAATATAGAGAGAGTCGTCACCACGGGTCTCGGTCGCGGGATATTCATACTTCACTAAGATTGATATTGAGCAAAAAGTCTACAGCATCCGCTGACGGAAGACGTTGCTTCGTAAAATATCAAAGTTTCAATAAACTGCCTTATTTATCTGGGCGTATAAATCCCTTAAACAAACTTCAGCCTTTGTAGTGCAGTGGTTAATGGAACTGAGATTTACTTTTTTCGTACGTGCTTCCATTTTAAAATAATCCCGTATTACTTTCGTCGTAGACGGTGTGTATGTGTGTGTTTTTTTGTTTACAGCCAAAGCATTGGTCATAATGTAATACATCCTACCGACAGCCGTAAAGTTTGCGACTTCTTCGCGTTATTATATTACCGGGGTGTATGTGTAATAATATTTCTATTAGCGAGACATCAACCGTCTCCTTTGTTTACCGTGTTAGTTAATATGATTTTGTCTCATAGCACTCGTGTAGGAACACGAGTGCATAAATTGCGATAAGAAGATTATTTCAGTGTATTTTTTGTAACCGTTTAATTTATCTTACGAGAACAACCAAATGATGAAACATACTAAAGAAAGAGAAAAAATAACTCCCACGGACCATTGACTTCCAGTTGTTACTTATAAGTTTTAATAGAAAGTTTAGTTTTGCGCTATTTGAGTTATAAAAGACCTAATCAAATCAATGAAAGAATAACCCTACCAACATTATCTATACGTTGACTATGAACTCTAGGTCTGTGCCGGTAAAGTTTACTTTGCCGAAACGTGAATAGCCAGACCAAGAGAGATACATAAACCCGCAGGTCAGCATGTGGTGAGCTGTTGGGCAGAAGCGTCTTATTCCTCATCTCTTGATTGTCACCAAAAATTCAAAGACATGTGAAATCTACAAATACGCACTGAGAATGGGGGCCTGTGTCTCAGTAGTGGGAACGGCTGCTTATGCTTATGAAATAATACATTAAACAGTTCACATAACGTAACTGTTTACATATTTATGAAATAACAAAAAGCAAAATACGACTATGTAACAGAAAATAGTCGTCGCATTTTGGCGTCAATAGTAAATAACTGTTGTTTTAACACCAAAATATTGTCTGTTTTAGGAACAATATAATTATTGTCATCATACATTGCTATCAAGTATTATATTTTAATATTTTTTTACATTTTAATATTTATTGAATACAAAAATTACCGAAATTAACTTAACGTCGGTCTGTAGCTATTAGCGATCATCATTTGGATCTTTACGGCGTCTACCTGTATCTTGGGGACACAGAGTTGTGATACATAATGCTATTTACCACTGCAGTGTATGTAGGTATGTAATTTCAAACGATTATATAAAACTAAATTAAATATTGAGGTCAAAGTGAAAGTAAAACTTAAATCGTAAATTATTAAAAACAGAAACTGAACAAAGGGTAAAACTAAAAATATTAAACAATTAAAATGTAAATGTTAAACAATCAAAATTAAAATGGTAAACAAAGAAAAATAAAATCTTAGATAATAAAGAATAGGGTGAGGGTGTGTTAGTGTGTGCGCGTGTGGTGATAAATGATAAATGATTTATTTCTGTAACAAACACTTTTACACGTCAATCATATTTTTTTAAAGCTAGATGAGGTCGGCGTTTCCTATCTGACTACTCTGAGAAGAAAGGCCGAAACAAACTCAGAGGTCACAGTCTCTTTTAAAGTCCAGACAAAATCTTGGTCAGATCATGTGAAGACCATGTAGGTGTGTAGGTGTCAGTGTCTGTGGAAGGAGTAGGATTTCGAGTGTGAGTTGAGTGATGTGAGAATGTTTTCCGATTCATCGTATGAAAGACCTAATAGCCATTGTTGGACAACATTTTTGCATGCGGAGATCCCAGGAGAGTTCTCTTGGGTCACAAGGCAAACTACTGGTGACCTTGTTATACACAAAAGCAGGGCAGCGTCTTGCTAGGAGAGACGTGGTTCATTGTAGTGGGATGTGAAAGACACGTTTGGAAGTCAATGAGTGGTAGTCAGGTCGGATGTTTAGGGTTTCGTGTGTGCGTAGGTATGCATTGAGAATAACTAATTGGCGGACACGTAGAACTTGAAAGTCTTTGTACAAGGAGTCAGTGGGGTAGACAAATGGGTTTTTTAAGAGAACTTTTATTACAGTTCTCTGGACACTATCAAGCTCAATCATAATTGTTTTCCCAGCTCCACCCCAAATAAATACACCATATTGTATAATTCGCAGGATGTCCTTTGGAGTGCGGTCTCTTAATTTCTTTATTATAATTATGTATAAGTTTCCTTACTCAACAAGAATGAAATTGAAATTATAGATTTTCGTCAATGAGTAGACCTAAATAACGAATAGATTGTGTCCGGTTAATACAATCGCATGAGCAATCTTCGCTTGATGTGTTGAAATGTGTGGAATTTTAAAGTTGGGTTAGGAGGAGGGCTAGATAAATGTTTTGGAAAATGTTATGAGTTTGGTTTTCTTTATATTGAGTGTAAGTAAGTTATAGTCCAGTGTTTGCGCTACTGTTGCTAATCCTTCTTCCGCAAGGTAGTAGACCTGTTCCCAGATGGGTGCGTGGAATGTGTCGTCTGCGTAAGATTCCGCGTTTGGAAGAGTGAGGTTCAGAATACCATTCATGTAGATTATAAAGAGTGCAACATAGCACACATGTATCATAATGTACTATTATCCACACCCATGCTATAAATCCTCTATAAAAGTTTCTGAAACAGTTAATAACCAGTATCATAGTAACCAAAATATCATCCAAACGAATGTTCAACAAATTTCATTATGAAACACATTCGTGTTTATATATATATATTTTATTATTACATCAGTTGCATAAATAACTATTAAAGACTGAAGTTGAATCTGTCTCAACCACGATTTCTAAGAATTAGAACTATTATGATACCGTTAATGTGTAACTCATTTGTCTGAGAGTACAGACTATATTAATAAATATTTTAAATTACATGCCGTCGTAAGTGAACTATTTAAATGTTTTAATACGTACCTTTCTCATGATGTCGCCAACCACGCCGGTGTAGATATCTGGTGTAGCATCATTAGCGTACTTAGCATCCTTCGATAGCTTTATTTTGTCTAAAACAAAATTTCAAATCAGAAGCATTTCATTTATATCCTAGTATTCTACTTTTTCATAAATAAATGAGATGATTCCTAGCAAATCTGTCTAATATATGTTACAACTAATAGCCGAAGTGCGGCTACACCTAGTTTTAACCAAACCTAACCTCTGGGTGCCCTTCGCTTGCTCTTGCAACCTACGTCGACGGAGCCCCGCTTCGCTGGGCTCCTATTTCTGTGTAAGGGGTTTAAAGTAGCCTAACCAAACCTTACCTCGGGGTGCCCTTACTCGATACTCAATCATTTATTGCATTCCACAATGTATATTCTTAGGTGGTAGGTAGACAAATTTGTAATCGTGGACCCTGTAGGGCACAGCAAAAGAATTTTTTTAAGGAAGAGGACTTATTTATACAAACTAACTTATCCTAAGTACAATTTTATTAAGGGTAGCATTTTATTAATTATTAATTTAATAAAAAAATTATATTATTATTTCTGTTCTATGGATTTGTCAATTAAATATTTATTAAATAATTTATAAAAAAATTAAATATAATAACATTTTTTAAATTTATTTGTAAAAATAGCAATCTTTTGACCCGACTACGGCGAAGCAAAAAGGAGGGTTATGATTTTGACCAGTATGTATGTATGTTCATCTGTTCCCTCATAACTTCTAAACTCTTTGTCATAATTGTACAAATGAGGTATCGTTGGAAGCGTCTTGATCGTCCGCTGGTCCGCTGATGTCACATTAAATTGAATATGGCGCCCTCTAGCGACCATAGTCATAGTCAAAAATGTTTTTTTTTATCATGCCGTGTTGGGTATCAAATGAAAGGGCTTAATTAGCACATAAAAACATAAATATTACTGAAATAAGCCCCAAAATAATTATATAAAAAATAAGTTTAAAAACAAAAACCCGACTACTGAAAAGGGTGAAACAGGAAAGTACCTTCCCGTGGTCGCATGCCACTGTACTAACATATTATAAGCTATGGTACTTGAGGTACTCTATGATCGACCACGTAATTGCTTTATAATGTTTGACAATAATTCCCAAAACAAAACTTTCTTCCTATCCAATTGTCATATATACACATAGACCTCGTCGTTTTATGACGTGTAAGTAAAATTCAACATTAGGTTGGTAAAGCAATTACGAGGTTGACTATAGTAGGCTTGCATTTACATCGACTGAATCATAAAATTGACATTGTTAAACCAGCGTAAAACCTACACGGAGTCAGACTGAAAGGATAAATCACCTGTAAAAGCGGAATTCACTTTAATATTTCCACAATTAAAATGAATGCGTTGATTACAAATAAAATTTATCGCAGTATGACAGAAGCTTAACAAGTATTATACATTGATAAAATACAACTCCAATGCCGTTTCTTCTATTTTATCATCGACATCAATGGAGGTTTGATAATGACAGTACAAAGCTCTCATATTTCCATAAATTCTGCATCTACCTATGTGTTGTTTATAATATAATAATATTAATTATCTATAAGAATCGCTCCAGGGGGTCACGTGCCTGAAAATCAACAAGTTTTGGCCAAAAACTGGTCTGAGGGGCAATTCTTGTAATTTTAAGAACGTTCACAGTCTGATCTCAATCTCAATCTGTCCAAAATACTCCTAATTTCCCTACATTCACATGACAAAAAATCAACAGCTTTTGGCCAAAAACTGGTCTGAGGGGCAATTCTTATAATTTTAAGAACGTTCACAGTCTGATCTCAATCTCAATCTGTCCAAAATACTCCTAATTTCCCTACATTCACATGACAGAAAATCAACAGCTTTTGGCCAAAAACTGGTCTGAGGGGCAATTCTTATAATTTTAAGAACGTTCACAGTCTGATCTCAATCTGTAAAAATACTAACATAATAATAATTAATTATGTTAGTTAAGCTAATTTCCCTACATTTTGACAAGTTTTTGACGTTTGTATGTCGCCGAGATGAGATTGCGACTAGATTTTGAACGTTTTGTATTACAAGAATTGGCCTTCCGATCTCAGAAAATCAGTATTGCTTAGTAATAGAGTTGTAGAGATCAAAGCTCAATCGCTCCATCTACGAGTACCACAGATATTGATATTCCGCCGCACCTAGTTTGACTAAACGTATTCTCCTGAATCATGACTGCATTTATACAGACACAAAAACGTGTCATGATCATTATAAACTAGGGACTTAGATATTGTTCTTTTTTTTAACGCTATCATAAAATAAACATATTATGTACACGCACAAACGACCCAGAGATGGGTAGGTACTATTGACAAGTCGATCAATGTAATACAAATGCATGCTGTGGGACGAATAAGGAAAGTAAAAGGTTACAATTGAGGGTTTTTCTACTGTGGCAGATAGATTACAAAGAAGACAAGAAAGAATAAAAAATACATACATTTGATTCCCATTTGTTTCGCAACCAGCTCCATTAAGTCCTTACAAAACCCGAATAATTCTTCTTTTTGGCCGAACTCTGTTGGCTTCTGCATCAGATAAGGTTCTTCAAGAGTCGATGTCACAGAGTAAGTTTTGTTGGTATCGTAAGTGGCAGGAGATCGAAGCTGAACATATCTTGGTGAAACCACTTGTAGCCCATGAGCATCGCTCCATGTAGCAACCTAACACAAAGAAGTATTATTTCGATATCGTACGACGAAACTGATGCAAGGGTTTTAAACTAACTACTCCTTTCAATAAGGAATCTAGGGTATCCATTATTAAATGGATTTGTACAAATCGTTTAGAGTAAAACAGTTGTCTACAGAAACCAGTCGTCCACATAAAAACAGGGGTCCGACCAAAAACAAATTTAGAAAGTTTCAAGTGGCGACTGAAAGAATGGCTCCAAAACTTTGTACGCATTGATTTATGGACGTCGAGAAATCATTAGCGAGCTGTGGAACAGAAGTAGAGTGAAATAAAGTTAAAATTAACCTTTGCTGAAAGTACCTGCTAACGGATGTGCAAAGTTTATCGTAAATTTAATAACGCTCATAAAATGGATCTACATTGTTCACGTACATACTGCCTAGCCTGTGTGAATAATTCGATACGAGTTTTAATAATGGTTAGGTACAAGCAATGTTCTTCCATGATATTTTAAATAACCATAAATGCTATATTTAAACTCCGTTTTAGAATCTAAAATTGCACATACCTTTAGCATTGCACTCTGAACAGTCATCTCGACAACATGCAGAGTAAAATTGTGTCGATGACCCTCCTCATTGAACGAAATATTTCCAGTAAGACCCTCTATATCCGTCTAAAACATACAGAATGTAAAAGATGATACACATAGAATTGTACATTACGTAAGATATACATATAATTTTAGGTGTAGGTAATGGTAATAGTTACTAAGCAAGTGTTGAATATAATGTACCTTCTTGATTAATCTAGAAATTTTGTCACCATGTTCAAACGGTACCACCCAGCTTTTACCAGGGTTACAATCAATGACTTTAGTGGAGTTCGCTTGTCCTGCAGCACGTCTCAAGGCACTCCTGAACGCGTCTGGCTTCTTCCTCCATAGTCTCCCTAATGCATCCATCAGCACTTGTACACCGTCATACATGAGGGCTGTCTCCGCCTAGTTGTACATAAAAAAATATTTTAAATTCGATCAAGGAATAGGATGAAATCAGTTATAATTACATCTACGATCTATGAAAACACTAACAGTTCCTAAGCATAGAATTTCATTGTTTTTTTTTATGTTAGCCTACACTGTCCCACTGCTGAGCAAAGGCCTCCCCAAATCCTACCAAGCATACTTTTCCAGTTTCATTTCAATTACAAATAAGAAAGTTAACCGCCATACACGTAATATTGTGCTGTCCACAACTTCTACTTAAGACTTGCATAACCGTTAAATTATCTAGATAATTTCCGTACGTTCAGGCAGCGTAGAAAACGTGTTAACAACTGTGATGAGTTAACTTTACTTCAGAGGAATCCTCCTGAGTATACGCTGCGGAGTCGAAAAAGGCCTAAGTGTATTTACACTGAAAAGGGAGATCATATGGAATAATAATTTATGCAGGCGCGCCCCACTCACTGTTTCATTAGGGTGTACGTAAGTTAGTGAAATCTACATAAACGCGTTATTACTTCACGCCAAAATTTTCTTCGTGATACGCCAGTTACACCCCGTGTTCTTTATGTTCTACATCTGGATATCGCAAAATTTCCTACATATTTTACATTAAAGTTTTAATAATGCCAAAATGACGTACAGCGAGGTCTTTTATCCTTTAATCCTTAGTTTGAAGTGTGGATTTTACGGATACAATATGTTCACAAAAATCCGATACGCACTCAGGTATGAGGTTTATTTTCAATTTAACTCTACATTATCAGAACGAATCCTGATTTTATTAAAATTTGGCCCGATACCTCATCATATTGAAATAAATTCCTTATGTATGATAGGCGTACGAACGTGAAGTAAATATCAAATCATCGTAGGCACGGTTAACGTGATTATAAAATCGCTAAGTTGCTTGTGAGGCACCCGCACCGAGTACTACAGTTAAATGAAATTAGAGACAATTTCTCTCGTTAGACAACTAAAGATTTAGAAGGGCAATAAAAGTGCAGATACTTCTTTTTAATTTTCCCTGCAAACGGTCAACGACAGAGCAATTAAAAATATGCTTTAATTTTATTTATATCTTTTTTTCTATTTGCTTTGTAATGTTGCTTAGTTTGCATAATTATTATTGTATAAAGTTCCTCTAGCTTAAAACAGATAGATGTGTTGGTGAGGAGTTTCTTGCCCCACTTCTTATTCTACCTAAAAACCCGGATGTGGAGAAGGAGCGTTTTGACGGAGTGTGGCACTATTTCCCGAGTTCAGTTGTCCGAAGAACGTTTGCCCGAATGATCGTTTGACCGAAGAACGGTCGCCCAAAGAACGTTCGCCCAAAGAACGTTCGCCTGAAAGACCGATTGCCCGAGGATCGTTTGACCGAAAAATAAGCTTGCTTTACATGAGAGCTCTGAACATTTTTGGGATAAAATCAACAGGACTTGGCATATTTTTTTGTATTGGAGGTTTATTTTCTGACTAATGTTAAATTGACGTTCATAACTTGCTAATTCTCAGCTGAAGAATAATTAATGCACTTCAACATGCATTTTATGTTTTCATTTTACAGTTCATTTTAACGATAAATAATTATGATCGCCCTAACATTACGGTAGTTTTACTACTGTTACGAGCTCGGGGTTTGTGACAATCAAAACTGCCGATTTAATAACCAAAAAAATAGACACTTTAAATAACAATTAAAACTTTAAACACACTAATAACAAAACACAATTGCACTACTGATCACTTAAAGTCGCACTTGAAGATCGCTTCGATGTATTCGCTTGTATGTAACTTTTAGTAGCGTGTTGTGGTGAATATTGAAAATTGTATTGTGAACCTCAGTTTTTAGCTTGTTTACAGTTGTAAAGGATTTTTGGTAAATTTGATTTTTTACATATCCCCATTAAAAAAATCTAAAGGGTCTGGAGATCTCGCAGGCCATCTGATTGTGCCGTTTGTACCAATCCAGGTATTAAAATGGTTATTAACATAGGCAGTGGTGATTCTGCTGTTATGGGCCGGAGCACCATCTTGCTGTAGAATTATACGGTTTCGCTCTTCCTCGGGTAAAACATTTAACTTATTTCTTAAGAAGCCATTTTAATTGCAAACATAAGTAAACTCGATGGACCCTTGAGTAACAGTGCTTCATCTTGTCCCATTGAATTTATAAGTTTGGATTTTATGATTCTTCTTTAATGTTTGCTAGGGACATTTGATCCTTATGATTGACCCTATCGATTGGTGCCGTAAAAGTATAGGGTGCTATTTTTTCGGATTTATACGGTTTGATTCCCGGGTTGTGGCAAGAGTATTTTCAAAAATCATTAAATGCAGTTTTGCTTCTTTTTTAAAATAAAGGAATGTTTCCTTTGAGTAAAATTTGCTGTCTTCAGTATTTAGAGTACTTTTCCTCCAGTTATGCTTCAAAAGTTCCACCCTGTAAAGTGAGTATTTTGTTGAGAGGATTGTATATGCGAGAAGGTTGCGTATTGTCTTGTAGCAAATGTAGTTTTCACTGGGGTTTCTGGAGCTACTTTATTATTCCTCCTAGTTTGTGACGTGGGAGTCGAAGGGAAGGGATTTATGCTTTTTCAGAGTAATCTGCAGGAAATAGAGCTTTCTAACTGAGAAGAGGTTCGAAGTTAAGTATAAGGTTTCAATATGGAATCTTAGTGATTTAAAGTACATGACTTTTAGTAAAACACTCTGCGCCCTCTCTAGTTCTACAAACTTTCTTATTGATGCTCCACCCCAAATTGGTAAACAATACGTCAATATGATTGACCCAGAGAAACGTAAATTTGCTGGATAAGATCTTTAGTAGCTACGTGGCGAAGAGATTTTAAGGTCCAAATAAATTTTCTGACTCTGTTCAATATTAGTTCTAGGTGCAAGTGCCACGATAGTCTTTGATCGAGCATAACACCCAGGAATTTAGTGCTACTTACTTTGCTAATTTTTAAACAAGAGCAGTTGGTGTTAGGGGAGTCAGAACAGGTATGGATTTTAATCTGGAGATCTTGTGATGGCTGAGTACGATTGTAAATGGAGAAACAAATGTAGTTTGTCTTTGAAACACTTAAAGTTAAAAAGTTACGATCGAGCCAGCTATTGTAGACAAGCCACGTTCGGCGATAACCGACGCTGTTCCATGTTTTTCCCGAGAAAACAATTGCTGTATCGTCAGCATTAGAAAATATGTGAGCACCATCGATACTCATGTTGCATAGGCTGTTTATATAAATGAGAAACAGCGTCGGCCCGAGCACACTACCTTGTCCTACTCCGTATGTGACTATTTCTTCGGAACTAGTGACTGATCCTATTTTTACCACGTATCTGCGTTCGTTCAGGTATTCTTTTTCAGGTAGGTAAAAGTTTAAGTGGTATTCCTCGTACGCCAATGCCTTCCAGCCTGTGTAAAAGTGTTGGGACAGAGACTGTGTCGAAGGCTTTATTTTAGGTCTAGAAATACTGCCAGACACTTCTCATGACAGTCTACTTTTTCAATGACAATAGATGTACTCGTAATTGCCAGGACTGCGTCTTCTGTAGACTTTCCCTGTCTAAAGTCAAACTGTAAGGAGGAGATTAAGTTATTTTTGTTAAATATCTTTAGACAAGGACGGAAGAACAGATATCGGCCTGTAGATAGACGGATCAGCTGTGTCACCACTCTTGTACACAGATATTATTACAGCTTGTTTCAGGGCGGTAGGGAAAGATCCTTGTATAAAGCAGTGTGAAATAATTGGCGAAATAATGAACTTGGCTTTTAAGAAACTTATAGGGATTTTGTGCCAGTAGCACTATCAGATTTTAGGCTCATGATTACGGTTGCTACTTCATCAGGGTCAGAATTGAGAAGTACAAAGGACGAGACCGGTGAAATCGCAACGTTCTGAGGTAAGTTAAGGTCGCTGTTAGCTTTCTTCTCAGGGTTATTTATTATGTCGTCAATAAGACACTTCCCTATAGTGGAAAAGTATTTGTTAACTTTGTTTACTGCCTCGAGGGGGCCTAGCGGCTGATTCCAGTAATTCTGTATTTTGTGTTTTAGGTGGTTTCCGTTGGGAAATATTGTTTATTGTTTGCCATAGTTTTTAGGGTTTTTGTGTGTCTTATATAGGATTTGGCGATCGTGTTTAAGTTTTTGTTTTTTTAATGATGCTGTTGCAGTAGTACCTGTTTCTCTTATAGGTGATTTTCAGTATGTCTTTAAAATAGTTTTGGTCTAGTTTTTAACTTTTTTTTGCATATTGTTGTGATTATGTATGCAACGCAGGAAGCCTAATGTCATCCAAGGTTTAATCAATACATTTTTAAGGGGGATTCTCATAACAAGAGTACAGGTAGTGAGACATTATTGTAGTAAGCTTATTAGGCTATCTATTAGAATATTGGGGTTAGTAAGGTTTGTGAGGAGGTGATTGTTCTTAGTTGTCAAAAGCTCAAGTGTATTTTCTACGCTTATTGTTGTTTTAGTTCTAAGCTTTAGGACAATTATAGAGTGATCGGTAACAATAGTGTCAATAATTGCGATGAACACTGATTTTTTGTTAGGTCTAACTTTTAGCATGAAGTGGTCTAGATAACTTTTGTCTCTAGTGGGATGTGAGTGTCCGAGAAGTAGGCCGTTCATTGCTAACATAAATTTAAATAATTAAGTCTTGGATCTCTCGTATGATTGCTCTTCTTGCTTGTGTATTAAATTTATATTGATGTCACCACACACACTCACACAAATTTATATTGATGTGATGGTGGAGAGATAGAAAAAATCACATGTATTGTCATCAGAATTGCAAAATTATAAAATACAACTGGGTTTACCCACAGGACGTTGTGCTAAATTAGCTTGCAAGCTGTTTATTTAAAATTATTATCCTAACTATATAATATTATAAATGCGAAAGTGTTTGTACGCTTTCAGGATAAAACGGCTGAACGGATTTGGATGAAATTTCGCACATGGGCAGACTATGACTTGAAAGAAGGACATAAGTTACTTTTCATTCTGGATCGCAGATGAAGTCGCGAGCAATAGCTAGCTGTTCAAACAACCGGAGTAAACTGTATTAAGACCAGATTATTTAATTCATAAGTATATTCCAGGTGATTTCCGACAGGTGGAAAATCTGATCTGTTCAAGCTGGCTCATCATCCACGCTCTTTGATCGAAGATGGCATAACCTACAAATACCCGAACACTTAGTGGTGTGAGGTAATGAAAGCACTTACCGATATGGTCCCCTTGAACCGAGGGTCCATTCGCCGCAAACCGTCCATGAAATCGCGCACAATCTTGCGCGAGTGGTCGACGATGCGAAACCCAGTTATATTGACTGCGCCGTATTCTGTTACTTCGTTCTCCCAATGATCGTCCATAACCTGTTAATGGGCCAATTTAAGTTCTTGTTTCAAGTAATTGCGTTGTTCCGGTGCGAATAATAAAACCCGACACAATCTTCATTGTACCAATACACGTCAATTAGTTCGTTAACATTTTGCGAACATGCAATCGTTCGTTTAACGACTTTATTTATGAACACTTTATTTTTACACACAATGTATTTTCGACCATTGGAATATGAAATTTTATTTATTCTCTTTCTGCTCATTTTGTTTTCACCTTCTGCTAAACATAATATTTATATTTAATTTGGAATTATATTATTGCGCTCGCTGGTATTTTTTAGACCATATTGAAATACTGAGGCGACGAAAGTGAGAGTACAATTATCCAATTTTTGTTAGGTACCTATATACCAGTGTGTGGCGTACCAAAAAACTGTGGAGCTTGAATGTACTTTTCAGAGCAACGTAAAAATTGAAACTGAATTTGTAATCTAGGCCAGATGCCAGAACAAGCAATACTCACCAGTCCACTGAGCATGTAGTGATAGGTCCTGCGTCCCAATTGCACTTTCCGTACATGTTCGACCAATATGCTTTTGGCGTTTTTCGCATTGCAATCTAGTACTATCCGCTTGTTTCCCCAACGGTCATATTGTTCTAAAGCCAACAAGAATTCCATGGCGTCAGAAGCGTTATTAATTCTCTTCACGAGTGCGATGCGGAACGCGGTTCGGCCCGGCTGCATAGTCTGGTATAGTTGCTGAAGTCTGAGTAATCCTGTTGGTAAATGTTTTAACAGAATCTTAGAAGTGTCGTTGAATAGATATGTCGGGAAAGAAAGAATGATTTAATTTAGTTTACTTCGCAAAATAATCACACACATTTCGCCCTCCACCTACAAATAATCATACAAATATTATAAAGGCGAAAGTTTGTGAATGTGTGTGTTTATATGTTTTTTACTTTTTCACGCTCAAAAGGCTGGATCAATTTTGATAACATTTTGTGTGGAGGTAGCAAACACCCTGGATTAACATATAGGCTACTTTTTATCACGATATTCCCACTGAATCGACACTTATACGTGTGAAACCGCGCAGCTAGTAATATATAAATATAATATGTATAATAGGTATAGTCATACGTATATGTATACATAATATAAAAGAAGTCGCATTTCGTGTCAGTCTGTGAAACCGCTTAGATCTTCTAAGCTAAACAATGGATTTTGATGCTGTTTTCACCATCATTTAGAGCATTTATTCTGGAAGGTTTATGTGGATAATACATTAATATTTAACTTAAATATAGCACGGAAACTTCGCTATTTTGACATGTTGATATTGCACCCGTGGGAAGCAAGGGTTGGTCGCTAATCAATCTATAAGAAAATATAATAAAATAGTACTGAAAAATTTTTGTCCGTTTGGCTCTTTGTCTGGATATATGTTCCGAATGGGCGTAAAACCGGCTGAACGGATTTATAATTATGAAATTTCGCATATGGGCAGACTATGACTTGGAGAAGGTCATAAGTTACTTTTCTGAATTCCGTTGGATTTACATTATAAAATATATTGATTAGACAAGCAATGTGCGCATAGAAAGAATTACCTATCTATTGTGTATTAGATTCTTTTCGAAGGTCTACCCCGGTTTCTGATAGTCTGGTTGATTAGTGAATCCGGCCATCAAGCTATAACAGCTATTTCCATTGGTTGATTGAATAGCATTAGATTTGACGACAGACTCAATTGCACGCAGAGTATTTTGCATATTATAGTTGGCATCTTCATAATTCAACCGCGGTATTGGCTGGCTTTCATGCCTTATGATTCTTATATTAATATTTTACTGTATCCGTAATAATATCGAGTTCAACCAAACAAGAAAATTCCTCTTACTTCACAAAGTAAGCAAAAAAAAAATAATTATACTCACTTTGACATCGGCAGGAGCATTTATATCCCAGTCTATTTCCCAGCTCTCCTAAACCAATTCGAGTCCACACGAATTTTATCGAATTAAACGCCCCATAAAAAACAAGCGGAACGAAAAAGGGACAAAGCGTGCTCCGAAGAGGCAAAAAATAAAAACTCTTTTCCTCTGCGTGAGTGGCTGGCCCAGAAAAGTATACTTACAATAATATACATATCTAATGAAACGGTATAGTAGGTATGTAAGTAAATAGGTAATATGTATTGTGTATACCTAAGTCTTTCTTTATCACGACATTACTACCGATCGCAAACGGTCACTTATCGTTAACAGTCATATTAAAGAACTAGCAAATAACATGGGGATTCCTTTATTGTAAGTTTCATATTAATGTATAATGCAGTTATATAAACCTTCCGGTATAAATTGTCTAATTGATGGTGAAATCCGCAACAAAATTCGTTGCGTAAGAAGAACAACGCAGTTAGGCAGACATGAAAATCGATATTTTTACGGTAAAAGTTGAAAAAAATAACGGGCGATTTTATTCCTATTTCCTTTATTTTACTAAATACATATAAATTATATTTTTAAATATTAGAATATAAAAACATTTAAAAATATAAAAAATAGTAGCCCACCGGTATCGGGAACAGTGTCCAAGCTACCGGTGGCGATGGCGGTCAGGGCTCCAGAGAGAGGAACCTCCTAACAATGCGGGCCGTGTCCAGAAGTGCCGCTTTCTGAATCAAACCCTTGGTCGAGCTGCCCAACGAGAGGCTCCTCAGGTATTACTCGAGGCTCTTGGTTATTAATCCACTGGCTGTCACGTCTATCGGCACAATGATCGCTGTAATGTCGATAACCTCGCGAGCCAAGTCAAGATACTTGATTTGTTTATCTTTCTCGGCTTTCACGAGGTTCTCATCATGCGGGACGGTTATGTCAACAATCATTGCACACCGCTCTGATCGATCTACCACCACTATATCAGGCTTATTATTATTGCCATAATCAATAGTTGCAGGTGGCTGGAATGAAAGGATATTAAGTTTTCTGACACCATGACAGGACTGTAGTCATGTGTCGATTTAATTATAATCATAGCTTGAAAACCATTACTATTTACACACGAGCTCTTCTTTACACACTTCACTCTAACATGGGTTTTGTTTTTCCAAAGTTATGTATATTTATTTGTACGATTACATTCTAACCCCCTTACTAATAAATATTGTATAGCATCTGTATAATTACACAACGCTTTGTCTTCTATTGAAAGTCTAATTACTGACGACTGAAAGAGAGAAATCGGTGTGTAACTATTCATCTCATATAATTCGTTTATTAGTAAGGGCGTAAGAGTATTATTAATTAGAAGACTAATTAATAATACTCTTACGTTCTGTCAGAGGGGCTCCAGTATCACTGGAGAAACAACTCGGCTATCACAAAATTACTTTTTAGTGCAGCAGTGCAGCTGAGATTGAGTTGTAATTGTTTTAATGGAGTCCAAATTGGACGGGATGATACCTGATTCTTTGAAAATATATTTGAATCAACTGCTACTGGAGTAGTCTGGTGCAGTCTGGAGAAGATATTTCTGTTCAGACTTTCCGTGAATGGGTGACCCGTGACATATCAAGACCTCTCCGTGTCTCGGAAATCACGTTACACCGTTGGTCCCGGCTGTCATCTGTAGAACTTTGACAGTTGTTACGTGTAGTCAGAAGCCCGTAAGTTGACAACCAGTCCTTCTCAAGGTAAAATACAACGTATTACAAAAGGTATTAACTAGGTTGTGAAGGTCAGATAGGCAGTCGCTCGGTGTAAAATACTGGTGTTTAAATGCATTCGTGTAGACTGGGAGCCGACCCCAATATAGTTGGCAAAAGGTTAGGCAGATGACGAACTATGAAGTAATTACCCTTTGCACATATTTTGTTCGACTAAACAAGAGAGGAAAAAAACATGTGCAGTAAATTGCGATCTATTTAGGCCGTTTGGCGGCTAACGCGCAAAAGGATATCCAAAACAGTTTCGCTGTTAAGAGATAAATGTGCGGGGAGAGATGCGGTGAAAGTTTCGTCCGCACCCGGACTATTCTCACCATGTGTCGCGTCTGAACTCGTGACCCTTGAGGTTTTCCACTGTCGTCGGTCGACTAATGGCTTATGACGTCAGCTGCTTGAGCCACCGTGTGCGCCCCGAAATCTATTATAAACTTGTCGAATGCGATGTGAGCCAGCCCCGCTGCCCCGAGCAGTTTTGCATATATCCCAAGGTGTAAAACAGAATATTACACTACTCAAACATCAACACAGATTTATGACTACCTTCGCTCCGCGCTATTCATCGTTTCGCAAGTTACTTCTGACGTATCTGATTGATTACAACTGCTATTTTCTCACTCCCACAGTTCAGGCAATAATTGCAGTTTGAAATGGTAGAATTAAAACTTCTCGATTGTCACCCCGACAACGATTCTGTGGCTTTGTTAACCTTTTGCGAGGATTGTTACAAAACTCTCGAGTCCTCGAACGCGACGATTATGAGCAATGCTAATAGTTAACTGAACTTCTTAACTTCATAAGAAACTTTCCACTTTCCCACTCAGGTATTGTACAAGATAATTTTCTGCAAATTGCGCGTTTTAATATCGGCATAATTTGGGAGTGCAAAATTGTGTTAGGGTACTTTCTATTTCTAGTACATAAAGTTTATACTTAGGTTATTAGTGTCAGCCTTTGTCGTTTTTAGCACAATCAAACTAGACTGTATTGACGCCTAATATGTACGATGAAATACAATAAATAAATAATCATAGTAAGTAGGTACTGACGATATTAGTGAAGGAAAAACCCTTTGTCGGTATGTCTCGTACGGAGCCCAGCACGAGTTCGCATCCGCGGTTTGCGTTTCGTCGCCCCTATTGCGACACCAATTTTATTTGATAGGATCTTTTTGTTCTTTTCGTTCTATTCCAACCCTATATTCCAATAACCTTGCTTATAGGTTACAAATTGGATTAGGAAGACGCGGTCTGGTGTTTCACCGAAATTGATTTTACGAGAAACATTTTATTTTGACGGAACTTAGATGTAGTATTTCTTATTGCCCGTTCTTCGCAACGCAGGAATTCTATTTCAAACAAAATAAGGTATCAAATTCTCATTCTGTTACCTACATTTATTTTAATTAAATATATAGGAAATTCAGTCTAACGAAAACGAGGCGAGATAAAGGAGCCCAATTCCTCAAAGCTGCCAGAATATACCTACTATCTATTTCGGATTCTAATGATGGATTCTGTTTTTGCATTAGTAAAGCGGCTAAGTAGAAACCAAGGACTTCTTTGGGCTATATATTTTAACATTGTAAGTCTAGGGAGTATACATGACGTGGCAATTTTTGTGTGCAAAATAGAATAGATAGCGGAACAAGCGTCCTATATAGAAAAGCTGGCCGGCTCCTTTTTAAAGCAAATATTGGCCGCTAAAAGAACGTTTATTTGTATATTTCAAATGTACTGAACATACCATTATGAATAAAATACGTTTTTAAATTGGTATCATGGAAGCTTCTCAAAGCAGCGACGCATAGGAATTCAATTTATTCTATAATGCCGCGAAGAAACGTGCAGATAGCCGGCTAGCAGAACGAAGCCTAGTAAAACACAAATTCAGAGACTGACATTTTTGTCCCATGAAACGTAGGTAGGATTTACCTTCTAACAGCGATACTCATTATTCTTGGTAAATATTAAATAATAGGATGTACAGTCACATACTTATTAATTAAGTAGGTATTACAGCACTAAGCCAGCCATTTAAGGCATGTTACCTATACAAGTATACATATTTATTTAAAAAAAACCCCGTACTCAGAATTTAAAATAATTTAATTAAATAAAAAGTACAAGTAATTTCTTTACTTTCTGTGACAAATCCAAATCTTCAATTCATTTTTTTACTCTTCGCTGCTACATCTCAATACAGGAAAAAGTACCAAAGTACTTAATATTGAACCCTCTTTCGTTATTTCAAAACCTATTTCTTAAGTAGAAAGCGGAAAGAGTTTCCCGGTTTTCAAATAACATTAGGTATTTGCACAGGAATCAAAAAGTCCAACCCAGACTTGACCAATTAAATAGTCAATTCGTTGGCTTAAACTTTGGTCCTGAAGGTGTCAGATACTCGGCGAATAAACCGACATTCAAGCTACAAATGCCCAAGTAGAGTTGACTCCGTGCAGTTTACTAGTTTCCCGGTTCAGCTAGTAAAACCGCGTTACTCACACATTGTAAGTACCTATGAGATTAATTTGAACTTCATTAAGCCGTTGTTTATGATTAGGATGTGCAACAGGCACACACAAACATCAGATTATAGAGCGGCACGTACCAATACGAAAGTTCTATAATGCGTTGATTGATGTCAATTCAATTCTAATCTGACTGCACATGACAATTGACATGTGTAGGTTAGGCAGAAAATTTCATACGTTTTTAGGTTATAGAATGGTGATTGTGGTTACTTTTTATGTTGACTGCAAATCAGTTGATTATTTTTTAAATTGATACAAGCCCCAAACACTTTTAATATTACTATTTCTTTTTCTAGTGTAGCTTTTATGTACGTATTTATATTAACTTCATGCAACTAATAACTAACTGGACTTATTGCCTGAGGCATTCTCCACCACTCAAAGAAGGGTGGTGGAAAGATAAAACATAACACCTGCTTTATAGTCCAGTCAAGTTAGCTTCAAAAATAGGGGTAAGGTTACATTAATTCGCATAGAGCTGAAAATTGGTATAAATGTTAGGAACACCATTACAAATAAACTGTCAAAAGTCCCCATCGATCCGACGTGTGCAAAAAAAAATATTCAAGGTCAAATGTTGCAAAAATCGTTTTTTTGCATTTTTCAGCTAAACAGTAAGTTTTATTATAAAAATAGCTGAGACAAAATTGTTCATCATGCAATTATCTACAGAAATTATTCTTACACTTTTTTTCCTAAGAATCACTATTCCGGAGATATAGCGATGAAAAATGTTGAAAAAGCTGTGTTCTTCATAATACGAGGGTGCGTTTTTAAGTTCGCGTAATGGGAGGTAAGGGGGGTAAATAAAACTTCGCAAATATTTTTCCTTTTCTATATATTAACCTGCTAGCCTAATACATTTTTCAGATCGTTCAATAAGTGTATGCATACCATCGAAAAAAAAAAAACATTTTTGTCCTCAAAATACGTTGAAACTGCGTCCTTCACTCCTTCATCACTTGAAAATTTCTTGCCACGAAGCTCTTTTTTCACGTTTGGTAATAGATAATAATCGCAGGGGGCCAGGTCTTGACTAATATGGTGGGTGGTTAATTATTTCGAAGCCTGACTTGTGTAGGGCAGCCAGGGCAACACGACTCCTGTGAACAGGCGCATTGTCGTGCAAGAGCAAGACGCCTTTCGTCAATTTTCCTCGTCTTTCCTCTTTGATTGCTTCCCCTCAAACGCTTCAGAATTGACGCGTAGTATTCTCCGGTTATATTAACGCCTTGTCCTTATAATCGATCAGCAGGAAGGGGATCAGCAGGGGTTTTCCAAGAAAACGGTCGTCCAGGCCGGAGATCGTCTTCAAGTGATTCTCGTCCTTGCTTGAATAGACGATGCCATTTGTAAACCATGGTTTTACAAGGCCAAGAGTCTCCGTAAATGCAGGACATCTCTTCCGTAATAGTTTGGACGTTTTATCCTTGCTTGGTAAGGAACTTTATAACGGCGCGGTGCTCGATTTTCTCCATTGTGAACGCTGTCTTCCCGATTATTTGGTTGGTGATAGTTCAGAGACTAATTAGCCGATTGTAATAAAATTTTGTATTTATGCTAATAGTTAATTACTCAACACGTTGAGGTACTAATGAGAGCCCTATCCTCTCTCCAACCCCTCCATTCCGCGAACATAAAAACGCCCCCTCGTAATTATGTATGTCAATTACCTTCATATACGTTACAGAACCATAATACAAGTAAAAATATAAGCTTTCGTGGCGTATACATACCAAAAAATTATACAATTCTAAGAATATAAACTTTCTTTGAATATAAATTAACTTTTCTTTTAACAATTTACTTGTACCCAACAGGAAGAAGAAGACAGTATGCTTGAAGTTCCATTAGATGATTTATCAATCAGACGAATAATTTTCCCAATTTACTCATAACTTACACCGCTTTCATCAGTTCCAATAGTACTATTTTTTATTTGATACAATATTTTTAAGTCAACTGGACTACAATAGATCGTGGAATAGGCCTATCGGGGAAACTACGTTAAAAAACGGAAAACGGAACCGGGAAACATGCATATTATAAAAAAAAACACCTTTTTCAACTTTTTACATCGCTATATCTCCGAAATTGTGATTTGTAGGAAAAAAAGTGTAAGAACAATTTTTGTAGATAATTGCATGATGAACAATTTTGTCTCACCTATTTTTATGATAAAACTTACAGTTTAGCTGAAAAATGCAAAAAAACGATTTTTGCAACATTTGACCTTGAATATTTTTTTTTGCACACGTCGGATCGATGGGGACTTTTGACAATTTATTTGTAATGGTGTTCCTAACATTTATACGAATTTTCAGCTCTATGCGAATTAATGTAACCTTGAATGTCTATTTTGACCGGGCTATTAAAAAAGAACGAAGAGTAGAAAAATATGATTTAGTAATAAACACAATGGACCAATAAATTTAGTAACAAAATTTTATTTACTGGTAACAAGAACTTAACTCTTAGAGCGAGGCCACACGATGCGTTAATGCAATTATTTCGAGCTATAGGGTGCCACACGGGCGGTGCGGCACCGCAGTAGAACGCTGTTTACCGTGGTGCGCGCCGCAGCGCATCACCCCTTCCCGCCTCGTCTCGCAGGTCACAAGCGCGGCGCGCCTACGGTGCGACTCCGCACGGCGGCCCAACGCAACGAGTGACATGGCATAGTAATTTGTATGTAGGATGACACCGTTAACGCATCGTGTGGCCTCATTCTTACGCCGATATCTTCGGCTACGTAAAAACATTATCAAACATAACCTTATTTTGAAAAGATAACCTTGAAATTCAAACAATTATTCTGTTATTTAGCATAGCTGATTCATGTACCTACTCAAGCTTTGAATATGTGGTAAATAATAATATTTTTTTATTAATAGTAGTGTTGATTGGGCATGACACAGTTACTGTCTAAATTTGCTTTACGTAATCGATGGTATCCACTTAGAAAAATGCTAATAATGGGTTGGCTAAGATCAAAAGACATCATCTCAATAATACGTGCCACTAGCATGTGCATTCGTGGCACAACGCGTAAATTTAAACCAAAAACCAAGTTACTCGGCTTTGATTGATGGAGCAGCCCTACCTAGACAAGACTGATGTGGATGCGGCCAACGAACTGAGAAGACATCGATTACAATAAATCGCGATATGTAAATGAACTTGCTTCATTCGTTAATTAATCAATAATTTGACAGTACTATTGTTGCAGATTATTTTGTATTGTAATAAATTCATTTCTCTACTGATAATGGTTAAATTCATTCACTTACTGACATACAACTCACAGCCATAATACACACACACACACACACAGCATGGAAGGTCTAGAAGCTAATGCTTAATGCTTGTTAAGGTGAATATACCTGCGTAATTGTTGCCGATGTAAATGCCATCGGGCCTGATCGGGCACACGACATGTGTAACAGAAAAGTCTTAACTAGATATCTATCGCTTGAATTTGAAGAACAAAATATTATTGTAATAAGGGTGGACCAGTAAAAACTTTGAATAACAATAATTAATAAAATGTTGGGTGAAGATCGATGACGAAGCGAGGAGTAATACGAATTATGTTATAATTTAATCAACTAAAGTTCATGATTCACTTAATAAAGACATCAAAAGGCAAAGGAATTGCTCGCGGGGTGGCGCACTTTCCCAGTTTGTGACAGAGAGCCCGCTTAAAAGTCATCGTGGTAACTTGGAGAAGTTCCAATTAAATATTAACTTACTCCATTATATGCCCTCATCCACTACAAGTATCTTTACTGCAAACATTGGTTGCAGCGCTTGCAAAAAATAGTCTAAAAAAATAGTATTTATTGTGCACTTGTCGTTGAATCGTAGTTTCCTCCATTGACTTACAGTAATCAATTTCTCTTATTACAATTGATTCTAAGTTAACGTTAAGAGTTTCGCCACAAGTGCTACAGTCCAGTGAATAGGTTAATAATTTAGAGGTTATGTATAAAACATTTTTACGCTCGGTGCCTTACCACGACCTACTTCTTTGACCTATTTGTGAACTACGAAGCTAATAAAGTGTTAATTTTCATCTAATCTGAGAAAGTGAAAATTGATTCATCCGTCCGTGCACGGCGCTTTGCTAATGAGGTTGATAGTATAAACTCGTTGCGAATACTTCTATAGAAGTTTAATGTCAAATTACTTGCAAAGTACAACATTAAAACTTCTTTGAAGTCGACATAATTAGTGGTTTTAAACTTTGTCAGTAGAGGTTATTCTCAGCTCTTTTAAGGATCTTAAGGTTTTACTTAACATAAAAGCTTTGTTTAAAGGTAACAAAAATGTAATGGAAATAAGTAAATAATAACGATTGATTTGAGATCAGAGCACCTAGGCCTTCTTATTTGCAGATTGGTGTTTTTGTTATGGTACCCATATTAGGGAACCAATAAATATTAAACATTATTTACAGTTTTGGGTTTATACACACATCAAAAGTGTCTAGGGATCAACATATATTTTTGCAATAACTTTTCTCCTGATTGATATTAATTAAAATTTTCTTTAAGGATTCATCAAATAAAGTGTTTTCGTTTGTCACAGTAACGATAAACCAAGTCACCTTTGCATTAATAAAGAAATTTGCCATTTTCCTAATAAAGGGATTTTTGACATTTGAACCACTAACACAAAAGTTCGAAAAAAAGACTGAAATAACAGTTTTCTTTAAAATTTTATTGGGTAACTTTAACAATTAATAATCCGTGTTTCTACCGCGAACACTAACAACACAAGAACATCGGTTTGGCATACTCAAAATGAGTTCATCCAAATCACGCTGTGGAATGGCAGCCCATGTTCGTTGCAACAACAAAAAAAGGTCTTCTTGCGACTGGATACCCTCCATATTCGGCAGAGCTCTTCTCTGTAGCATATCCCATGCATGCTCAATCGGGTTCAAGTCTGGCGACTGAGCAGGCCAGGGCAGGACATTAATGTTAGCTGCGGCGAGAGTCTGTCTTACAACTCTTGCGGTGTGCGGTCGTGCATTATCATGCATTAACTGAAATAAGGGACCGATTTGCACTTGTAGAGGAACGATGACGTCTGATACAATCGTCTCAGCATAAATTTGAGCGTTGAGGTTGCCTCTGATCCAAATCAACTCAGTTCTTCCGCCGATCCAAATACCCGCCCATACCATGATGGTTCCACCACTATAAGGATGGACTTCCTGGCAGGATTTTAATCGCTGTTGGCGTCCAGGGGTTCTCCAGTGTCGTATACGTCTTGTATCCGGTCTCATACCAAAACGAGACTCATCAGAAAAGCACACGAAACGCCATTGTTCTTCTGCCCAATTTCTGTGTTCAAGAGCCCATTGATATCGAATCCTACGATTGTGCATTGCTATAGGTGGTACCCGTAGCGGTCTTCGGGAATGAAGGTTCACTTCATGCAAGCGGTTTCTGACTGTTTGGTCGCTAATTAAGTTCCCTGAAGAGTGATGAAGCCTCACGGCTAACATCATGGCGGTTATTGTTGGAGCTCTTCGAGTTAAGATTTGAATGTATCGGTCTTGTCTCCGTGTGGTGCAGCGATACCGTCCTCCATGGCGCTCAGCCACGGTACCAGTGCTTCGGTAACGTGTCCAAAGTCGACTGATAACACTCTGACTTGTATTCAGAGCTAAAGCCACAGTACGTTGCCGGGAACCAGCTTCTATCATTCCCACGGCTCTGAGCATTTCTTCCCTGCTTAAATGACGTCGCCGCTCCATAATAACGTTGGTTTTAATCAGTAGTAGGGAAACAGTAGCACTAATAATGTCTTCAATGCATTGTATGTTTTTATAGGGAAAATATTGACAGCTGATTTTCATCTTTTACTCGAATTTGATTCACAGTTCCTGATTCAAATTATGAAATGCACCAAAAAGGATCCATATAAATTTATAAAATCATAAATTTATTACAAAGCCACATCTCAATCTCAAGAAATCCGCATAAAAATGCTTGATCCCTAGACACTTTTGATGTGTGTATTTGTAAAAGACAATCTTATTGTGTTTATTTTTCGCATTATGCATAGTTTAAGTACTCGTACATACTCGTAATATAATTACGCCTAAGCACTGATGAACACAGGCATTTTCTTACATTTAAAATTATTTTAACGTAGACAATTGTTAGTGCAAGGCGATCCGTACGCAAAATACGCACATTGACGTGGAGTTGCGGACACCATCCCGTATTACCTATTTACCTAGTGGAAGGCGATAGTAACGTAGGCATTTGAATATCACATAGCATTACTATGCACTGTTGCGGTTCGCAAACCTAATATGTTACATTTCTGCACTTTACAACCCGGCTGCGGGATCTTCACATTTTTCGCTAGAGCGAGCACAAGTAATATATAAAGTTTTAACCGTATTTATTTAATGTGAATGCAATATTGCGACCATTGTTTATTTTATTTTTCAACTAAATTGTATACTAGGTATATTATGTTACGAATAATAGTAGGACAATAAATAAACTCTTTAACTATAAAAAATGATGATGGTTTCTGCGTATATTCATACAAATCTAGGTTTACCTAAAGCTGGATAATTTTTAGTGTTAAAATATTTTTGAGCACGTGACATGAGCGGTAGAGCGAGCGAAAACCATGTTGGGCGCAGTAACTAGGGTACTACATTAAGGCAACCTGTTAGGTTAGGTTACTCTGATAAATCTATGATTAACCCGGCCAGAGTTGAAAAGATGTAAATAAACACGGACAAACATCGAATTTGTTTTAATGATGACAATTTGCTTGCATACTTCTAATTAATTCGGGGTAAACCTAGATTTTCTATTACGTAACATAATTAAGTATACATATTTTTGGTCACTTAAAACCATGTTGCTTATAAGAATTAACTAGAAATTGTAATGCATAAACTAAAGATGCCTGCGAAGTATGAACTGCCCTGTTATTTTTAGGTTCCCTACCCATTTGCATAAAATTTTAAGACCTAATATAACTTAGCATACTTTTGTTTCTACTAATTATATTTTCGCATAACATTATTTACTGATTGATTTAATGATTAATCATAACATTCTAAAGCATAAATTTAGCATGCTCGTTTTATTTCTAACGACGTCAGGTCGACGGAGCCCCGCTGCGCGGGCCTCCTATTTCTGTCTGCAGGGTTTAAAGGAACCTAACCAAACCGAACCTCGTGGTGCCCCTGACTGACGTCTTTTAGTATTATGCGAATTAAATTTATGCCAAAACAAATTAGCCTTAACGATAATTATGCCAACTTAAACTGTATGCCAAAAAAATACCTATGACAAAGTATTATTATTCCAAAACAAATTATGCCAAAATAGTTACGCCAAAGTATATTAGGAAAAAGAACAAAAGAAAAGAAGGGATCCCTTATTTTTAACTTCATTTCACTATTCATCGATCTGAATCCGAATAAAAATAGTCTTAAAAAATGTAATACATTTTTTAAGACCAACCACTTTTTGAAAAGCTTTATCATTGAATTAAGTTGTTATTCGAAAAAGTAAAAACATTGTTTTTTTTCGCCTTTTTGGCTATTGTGTCATAAATTGGCCGACCTGAACATATTCGCACATGAATGTAGGTATAACACTTCTTAACCGTCGTATTACTTTGAAAGTTGATAATCTGTGATAAACGCGTGGTGTACACGAATTGTTTGAAACCTGATCGTGTGATAGAATAACAAGAACAAAGCTTTCTAACTGCGGGATCAAAGGATTCGATGGGCGGACAAAAAGGCTTCAGTCGGCCATTTTCATTCAGGTACCAGTGTTGTATCCTCCAGCTTAGTAGCCCTTTGATTGACACCTAAACACAATATTTATATTGTAATATCACTTCCATATTGTTTATAGACACAAAGTGGCATTGACATTGAATGAGACAGCGATATGAACTACGGTTGGCTAAAAATTACCCAATGTTTAACCCAGATTACTGAGTATACCTATTACCATGACGTGCATGCTATTTAATTTTTTAACTTCTAATCTAGAAATAAATGCAACAAAAATAAATAAAGACTATAGATAATTACAGTTTCGAGAACAAGATCACAATGACACGAGTTACTAAATTCCCTCGAATAATTATTTGATTTCATGAACGAACAAGGTATTCATTTTAGATAGATACATATTTAATACAAAAAATGTAAAAGTTAATATGTATGTACCTACCTACTTACGGTAGCAAAGTTCCAATAATAATGAATACCTGGGCTTCCAATATTGGTAATTCCAAAGGTTACGTACCTGTTTTATCGAATCGTTGCGCCATTGAACAATTTTATGTGCGGACGAAAAATATGTTATTATATTTATTTTATACATAATGGGACGGCACGGTTGCGAAGTTTAATATAAATCAATTAGCAAAGAACGCTTGGCCACGGACATTCATCACTTGATGTTTAAAAGTTCGTGCTTGTTTAAAAAAGTTCAGTCTTATGAAATAAGTTCAAGTTCATTTTCAAGCGAGCAGTAAACGCCATTAATATTCATTATTGTTTATGAGTTAAAATTAATACAACTTCTTCGATAGCCCTTAGCGAAGGCGAATCCTTAAAAAGCCTTGGGGCTACTGGTTGAGACCTTAATAACTCAATGTAAATAATGTTCTATCAGATCCATGACTTGTGGAATTAATTACAAACCCCAACGACATAAAAACAATGGCATTCGACTGATAGCCTCTAATGGCATCTCCTATTATATAATTAGGGTTCTATATCCCAGCGGGGATTGAACGATTCTCATTTGATCTCGCAAACTGCCCAGTATGTACATGTCGTTTTCAGCTACATCAAATTGCTTCCTAAACCGTGCAGGCACTCGTCATAGGTGAAAAAAGATATAATTTCGGGAAAACTTTCAATTTTATTGTTTACTAGCTTCTGCCCGCGACTTCGTCCGCGTGAAATTTCTTGTTACCCCGACCCACCCCGTCGCATCACATCACCTGCCTTCGCTATCACTTCGTTTTCACTTAGCGTTCTATCTATTTTCTCGGGTCCCGTTCTATCTATTTTCTCGGGTCCTGAGAGTCATAGCGTGATTTTAAATAGCAATAGCCTTGCTCAAGTATTAGGCTATCAAGTGCAAAAATAATTTAATAAATCCGACTGGTAGTTCCAGAAATTACCCCATGCATACAAACAAACAAATTTTACCTCTTTATAATAATATTAATAAGGGTTGCCAACTCTAATCTTTAATTCTAATTATGTTAGTCTAGTCAGTAGGTAAGATAGAACAAAATCCTAAAAGAAGGCGACTTTATAAGCAGTCTTTGTAAAGTTTAATACTTTTATCTTCGAGCCTCTACTTTCTTCTTGACCACCGACCTGTAATTTTGAGAGTTTAAAAATAAATTTAATTAAAACACAGTAAAACAGCAAGTGTCCGTTCCCAAGTGTACCGGGCGGTCATAATCTGGAGGTGGCCTGTAAAGCCAGTTAACTAGACTAACACCGCGCCCTCTTATTTATTTAAGGGCACGTTGGGAACTCAGGTGAAGGTTTCTTTCCCTCGGAACAATTTACGACATTGCATAAATATCAATTTGCCTGTTACTTGCAATAAATTCACATTTTGATATTGCGGGCTACGGTTTGAATGAGTGCACCGCTCGACACAATATTTATTTTTAACCTTATCTCACAATAATTTCATTATGAGCGCAAAAATGAGAGTGGCACTTACGGTGTGAAAACGTATATGTAAAATTATTGTTGAAAGTCTTTGTTTACCTTTACACTTTTTCTTGTTTTCTCAACAGCCGTCGCTAGTTATTAATACGGAATGATTTTTTGAGATGGAAGATTGTAGCTGATATATTACATAAGAATAAAATTCTGTAAAGTATGGCAAATGAACACGTAATTATTTTTTCATAGAATGTTTAAAACGTATACATAGGTATATCGCCATGAAGTATTTTTTACGACTGGAAAAGTTGCCTAGTCACTACATACTAGCCTAGGGTAGAGTCATTTAGTAGTTTTAACAGTAAATCAATATTGTTATAGTTGAGTATTTCTCAAAAATTTTAACCGTAGTTTTCACTAATTTCCAAGTAACAAAATAAGAACTTTTGTTTCTACCTTAACTAATATTTTACAGGTTTTTTGTATAAACACTACTTTTAGCTAGGTGTATTTAACATAATATGTCCTAAATATAAATACCTATATTAGAAAACCTGTAAAATATTAGTTAAGGTCGAAATAAAAGTTCTTATTTTGTTACTTGGAAATTAGTGAAAACTACGGTCAAAAATTTTGAGAAATGCTCAGTTATCTCGTTCTGTTCAAAATAGCAGAAGCATAACCAGCCTATAACGTTCCCTCTGCTGGGACACAGGCCTCCTCTATGTTTGAAATATCACCTTAAAAACTAAAAAAAACTCCCAGGATGTTCAGGTACCTAGTAACTAGGTAACTTGTTATCTTTTTAGGATCCAAATTGCTACACTGCCTACTAGTGGTACAGTTGGTTCTTATGTAGTTGGTGGTTGAATGTACAGAATTTGGTGTGTATTTGTCAGTGACAAGGCCCGGAAGGCTTGTTGTACGGACTGCCTGAATAAATTGAATACTGATTTAATCTCGCTGTTGGTCCATTCGATTTGTATAGATTTTGATCTTTGGCATTCTGAATATTAAATGTTCGATTTTGATTAGGCGTATTCGTATACGCTTCGTATTCACCAGCTGTCACACATGCAGTTGGAAAATTTCTAGCTTTGGTCAGTTTTGTCGCGGAGAAAATTCTAGATTGTGGTCAGTTTTGTCGCGGAGAAAATGTGGATACTGTACGGTATCCACATTTTCACAATTTTTCCACATTTTTTTTTTTTGCAATGATAGCGATTTACAAACCCAAAATTACATTTTTCTAAAATTTTACCGTTGAAAAGATACCCCGCTTTTGGACATTTTAAGATAGAATGAATGCAAGCTCTAGTTTTCTCACTTAAAGCGGCAGCGTGCCTAAATACATAAAGATGTCTCGAAAAATAAACAGCGATTTACCTTGCAAAAGTTAAAGGTTTTGTTTACTTTTAAAAGGCAATCTAAGCGCCCATCTTATACACGCTGGCGAAGAAAATTTCTTATATTTTTCGCCAAACCCCCGAACGGAGGGCGGGTTCAGTGTTGTGATTGATTTTACGCAATATTCGCCGGCCACGTTGCGATCTTTAGGCGCTCGCAAAGTAAACTCAATTCAGGAAAAAGGCGGCCAAGAAGCCGGGGTCCGTTTGGCCTTCACTACTTTACTATAAATGCAATAAGAGTAAGGCAAATCCTTGCTTTATTATCCGGAAGAGACGCAAACACGAAAAAAGAACTGTTTATAATCATGCCTGCGTCGGCTTATTAAAATAAAAGGGTATTAACGAAAATCGCACAATGACTAGTACTTATGTAAGCTGTGAAATGTAAACGTATATCAAACTCATAATACATAATATTTTATTAATTCAGAAGAAAACAAACTGTATTCTGAGAATATTTGCAAAAACTTTTATAATATTGACAATTATTTTTGGAAATATGTTGGGTTTCATTATAGCATTCAATTTTACTGCATAGAGCACATGTACACAATGTGAAGAGCAAATTGTTGTTCTTTAGATGATATAAAAATAACACTCTTGTAATAAAATATATAATTTTACATTGATAAAATTTGAACTATAGTATTTAATCAATGATAAACGCGATGAGCTGTAATTTCAGAATGGGTATGAGCAGAGAGGACCTGCTCTCTTTACTAACATCAAAAATTGCATAATGCAAACTAATAAGTACGTATGTAGTTTTAGGTAAGATTTTTTCACTATTTACACCTAGTAAAATGGCAACGTTACACTCTGAGAATCAACGTAAATAGTCTCAGCACTCTTCTTGAGAGAATAATTTTATCATGAATATCATCAAATTGCGTCTCCAGGCGAGTATAATTAAAATGGATGCAAACTTCAGAGCCTTCATAATTCAGCTCTTACCTACTGAGGTAGACGTGACAGACAAAAGTACAAATTAAGAAAAATGCGCTTAGTTTTTAAGACTTCGAGGGGAATAAATACCTATCTTAATGAGTAGTATGAGTATCTTAATGAGTGATAGTGTTTATTTTTAAGATAATAAGTATTCGATATTTTATTGTTTTAATATACTACTATTTATTTTAAACACATGAGACCAATTTGAAGTTTGATGTATCATGGTCGATTGAGTCGTCGAACTCGTTTCCATGACAACTCCTTCAGCAATAAAAGAAAGATGGAACAAGATTCCATCAAAGACGAACATAGGTATGAGTGAAATTAGGCTAGTTCCTAATAGGAAATGTAATCTCGATGTCGAATCTACCGAGAGCTCAAGCCTTTTCGAGATTTCGCCATTTTCAATATAATAATTAATGGATTTATAGCGTACTTAATGTCTGTGTGCAGAATTGTGGCATTATTATACATGCGTAGTGCAGATTAAATAAACGTTGAATTTTTGTTTCGAGATTCGATTAATGTATTTTTGTACGTGATAACGTCTTATAAATCGATGAATAGCTGTCACGTTCCGCCTGAGCCGAGTGTGCAAACGAGAGCGCGGAACAAGCGATAGAGAGGCACGATCGGATGTTTTCTTATGACGTTATCACGTAAAATTATCGTCCGTAAACTGACTTTACAGACAACCAATGTTTTTTAAAATTGAGTTTAAGAATGTTTGTTTACAAAAACGCATTATTTCGAAAAGTAAGTGAAATCTGGATCTCGAAAATCTCTTAAACGAGATCTCGCCTGATTGCCGGGCGAGATCTAGAATGTCGAATTTCGACACCATACTCTTGCAAATGAAATCTCGAGCTGCCCATGTTGACTCGAGATTAAATTCTGTAGTCGACAGTATAAAAAACTTCGTTATGACTTTTGTTTTGTAGAATGTGACATAAACATATGCAAAATCTCCTTAGTTTTGTAGATGAATAAAATTATTGATAAATAATTGCGTAACAGTAAAGTCATTGGTCATGTGAAATTGAATGCGATTAAAGCTCGAGATTCCACTTCTCCCAGACATCTGTGTTTCAAATTGTAAATAGAAACAAACTTTATGCGTCAGGCATAACATTTCTTTTGCATTACCAACCTTTAGGCGTACGAAAATAATAGTATTGATTAGAACAATACGAGTGTTTTCCGAGTGTGTGTCACTATTAATAGAGTTTATAAATTTTTATCTAATGTTGTTTGGAACGTCTTTATACCTTTTCAATATTTTTCTTATAAATACATAATTTATATGATCTGTGATTTTACCCTACTTTTGTCTCCATTTTTTCTAATACACCATTAATTGGCAACTTATTGATACGATCGCTGAACTTTATTAGAACTTGGTAACATACCTAAAAGACTTAAGGAAGCCCGGTAACTTTGATCATTATGAGTCGACTCGACAGCTATCGAAAAATCCGATGAAAATAAGCTACTATATGACATGCGGAGTAAACGTAAGCGTAAAGTCGACTTCGAGGAAGTCAATGAAAAGGAGACCTAATTCTCTGGCAGGGTCAGAATCAGAGATACCGTTTTTAACGTCATTATATACTAGCTGATTGCAGAACTACGGAGACGTGGCTTCAGTTTAAAGTATAAAAAGTTTTCTTACGAAACTGCATAGTGTGCAACATAAAGACATCCTTGAAAGAGTCAGCATTTGGATGGACTTTGGAAAACGAGTGTCCGTACCTGCGGACACTCGTTTCGTCCACTCGCAGGTGTGAGCTCATTTGTCGTCGCATGATGATGAGGTTATTCAGTCAAATTAATTACATGAAAGTAGTTTCGTAATGTAATTTGTCTTAAAGCGTCTCGTGCCGCTACTAGTGGAAGAAAACCTTATTCCTGAACACCAAATTGGATTCAGGAAAGGCTATCGAACAGGTATAAAGACTGATGAAAAATCGAAACTTCATTTGAAAATAAGGAGTACTGCTCTGCAGTCTTTCTGGATCGGTCCAAACCCTGCGAAATGTCCAGAAACACTACCAGGGTGTACTGACCAAAAAATAATGTCTCTCACAAAAAAAATCTACCTGTTTCTGCGCTCCTACTTTAGCAAGAGATTTTTCGTAGTGAAGCAAGGAGGGCGATTTTGGGCCCACAGTTTGTCCGGCATGCGGCAGACATGTTCTGCCCAGTCCCATTTAAGTTGAGCTGCCTTTTGAGCTACGTCAACTATATTTGTTTTGGAGCGCAATACGTTATATTGCATAGCTATACGGTATTGTTACAATTTATCGACAGTTTACAATCTCGCGAAATAGTTTATAAACTAATGGTGTTCACAATCAAACGGTGACATATAAAGAAAGAAGAAAAATTGTTTATTCTGCACAAAAAAAACGCACATTACATATATCATCACATTATATCTTCCATTTCTTCACGTTACCACTCATAAACTTTGATGTAACCTAATTCCTGTCACTTCCAAAACAAATTGCACAGGACATGGTTGTTTATTACAAACAAGTAAGTTTTATTTAAACAATCTTGTTTAAGCTTTGACTATCAACCCTTAAGAAGGTACTGATTACAATATTACTGGGAGTTATAATTATATCTAAGATTTATCTACAGCTTTTCCGCAAGTTTATAACATTTATTTCACTGTAAACCAAAATTCAAAGTCAAGCACGGATAGTCCCTGTGAAAGCCGAAGTTATGAACTTAATTTCAAATAACGACCTTGAAGTTTTAAACAACTTTAATACTTTATAAATCAAGTTAAAGTTTCGGTAAACGATTTCAATGGTCCAGTGCGAACTATTATCAATTTTGATTAACGTGTAGCAATTTCCTTTGTTATTCCGATTAACGGTTAACGAGCAAAGCAAACCAGTGCAATGAGAAAGAAATACTCAGTAATATCATTAGGTGCAGCTCTACTACAGTGGTTCCGCAATCCTACGAGAGGACGTAAAACTTTACGGTCAACCCGACAAACGCGCTGTGATAATCGAATGAAATTCCGCCGTATGTACTCGAACTGGCGGCCGCCATAAAATGTCATGACGAATATTTTCAAATGGCCCACGTAAATGGCGGTTATGGATTCAATTTTAAAACGTTTTGGTAACAGCTTTTTGTTAGTCATGCTTTAATAGTTAACTTAATAGTTTCGGGAATTTACAACTCACTTAAAAATGCTGTTTTTTTCCGTGGCTTATTAATTACGAGCAGTTTCCATACCTAATGAATACTTATTGAAACGACGCCGCAAATTTTCCTACAACACATATATATAATATTTGTAGGTACTCCCATCGTCAGCCGGATACTATAATGGGTTTGTAATCTATAACGTTATGTGCAGTATTGCGGCAAAACTGCTATAATACCGCAGTTTCGATGTCGATAAAATGAAAATTCTTCAAGAGGAAAATTTCTCGAGGTATATAACCTGCGCAAAAGTTGATCGTTTCGTGATACATGTTTAGTTGTTAGCTAACTCTTTGCTTATAAATCCGGGAAAGTTTCATAACTCGACGGTAGGGCGGCCCCGAATGAGGTGTTAGGCTCCTGTACTATAAATATTATTTATTACCTTCTACGAAAGCTCGGAGAATTCGAAATACGACGAAAATATTCCAAGAGATAACGTTTCGCCTAAATTCATGTTGACTTAAGCAGCTTAGACGTTGTAAGTAGCAGAACTGCAACTTAGAAATGGATCAAGTTATTTACTATCGCTTCTTTAAATTACGTTGTAAAATTCTAGTATAACAAGTCGTTACAAATACCTGCACGCTGTACGGTGTGCAATTTAACTCTTTTATTTCGGTCCAATCACACACCTAACGAGTACCAGTAAAGCAATTTTGTTCAGTGAATACAGATCACATTTGCAATAATAGGGGCTGAAACTGGAACCATTCCAATCTCTGTGGATGTGATCTGTAGTTTAGCGCCATTTTGGGATCTGCCATTTGTACGATGTGAATGTCACCTTGTGACACAACCTTGACCGCCTCCGCTCCTCGACGAGATATGAGGAACAGAATAGGATTTTATTATCATGTTTCCTACTTCAGAGCATATAGCAATTTATAGGTAATGCATTCCTATTTATCTGTATTAGAAAGTCGGGTTTGTCGTAATTTATTTATTTAACTTATTAATTCCTCACCTTCCTAAGAAATTAGGTAGTTCATCCTTTTTCACAATGCAAAAGTGCTAAACGAATTAATAGCAAAGATTGGCGCATTTCCATTGGTGATAGGCACCCCATTAAAGAGACTGCAGTGACTATTAGCCCCGACCAACGTTTTCCCCGCAATCTCTTTCGTGTCGACATTTTATTATCGGTAGAGTCAGCTCTGTTGTAATCCCCGGCAAGCGGTACAATTTACGATTTATAAAACCGCCATTTTCTGTTGTAAAGCAAAACGATAAAGAGAATAGTAAGGCTCGACTTGGCGATGCTCACCTCGTTCTTCGTCACCCTTTTATCTTAATATTCACTGATATTAAAAAAGTTAATCCGAAACAACAGCACGGATAGAGTCGCTTTAAGCTGTATCTTTGTGTTGGTAGCACTGAATTTGCTTACCATTTATTATTACGGGGTTGAATATCAGACGATGAAATAGAGGTGATATTTTAATTGACTTATACTTTTAAATGTTGAAATTAAATAAAACAGTAGCAATAAAATGGTTGAGTAGGTATTATTATATTTGTAGCTGATGGGATTCCCCATCGGCAAAAATGACGAACTTTCATACACATACATACAAAATGTCATCCCAATATTTTACCTTTTTTAGGGAATGATTTTTCTAAAATCCATCCTTAGTTTTATAAGGCTCACTTTCATTTTATAAGGAACTTTTCATGCTTCTAGATCCAGCTGTTTAGTCTGTGCGTTAGGCACTAAGTGAATGAGTTTAAGATTTTTAATGATTACAGAAAATAATGCGTTGCATAGCATGATGATATCACGAATGTATTCCTCGATGGAGTAGACATAGGCGTTGACAGTGTACAAGATATACCTCATTTTACCAGTGACGATGAAGTTCTATAAAAAAGGGAGGCGAATCTTTAGCCGGGCACAAATTCAGACTCCAGCTACTATAGAAAAAATCTGAATAAATCGTGTGTTAGATTGGGTAGAAAGGGGGTGAATTATACATAAGTATGGAGGAAGACTTGCTGCTTCAACCCCAAATAAATTGGGATAGGGCAAGAGGATAATGTTATTTTTAACAAGCTGGCTGTAATTTATTGGGTGGGTACCTACTTTGTTAGTGTTATCTTAAAGTTAGAGGCGACCATTGTTGCACCACCACGGTGTTCCAGTGTAATATACTTACTTCTTAAGAGTTTTTATGAACAGCTACGAGACTTGTTTCTCATGCATAGTTACTTGATGGGTGTATTTTTGTTGTTGATATGTTGTCTGCATGTTTTTTTTTTTATATTTTTAGCGCCGACATGAAGACTTAGGGCGGGCCGTACACGGACTGCTTCAAGCAGTTGAGAACGACTGCTTAAAGCAGCGACCGCGCGGTGAACTATAGTCATTCATTCGCTGCCGTACACACGACTGCTCGAGCAGTCGCGACCGCTTCAAGCCGTCAACTGCTCGAGCCGTTGACTGCGCTAGAGCAGTCGACGCCAACCGCTCGAGCGGTCCGTGTACGTCGCTCAGCCGCTAACTGCTCGAGCAGTCCGTGTACGGCCGCCCTTAGGGTCAAAACACTTACACACGATACGACATCGCATCGTGGCAGCAACCGAAGTTGTTACAGACATGTTTAAATAACTATTTTTATTGATCTATCTTTCTGTTTACACCTGAAACAAGTTGTAAAGACTAGTTCATCAATAAAAAATTGTGTCTCTAACAACGTGTAGGCCCTTAGTAACATTACCTTCGTCAATAAAAAACTGTTTATATAAACATGTCTCTGACAACGTTTAGGCCCTTAGTAACATTACCTTCTTCAATAAAAAATTGTTTATATAAACATGTCTCTAACAACCTTTAGGCCCTTAGTAACATTACCTTTGGGATTACAATAAATAGATTATAGTATCTATTGGGAATCGAAGTCAACACAATACCTTGGCGCGGCCTGCACCCGTAGGCAGCGTGATCAGCAATCATCGGACCAATGTTAGCACGGGGAGCAATAAAAGAGTGGACTGTATTTAGGGGCAATGGTTCAATGCCATTCTTCATTACAATATTAACTTTCCCGGACAAACAATAAGTTATTTTAAGAGAGGAATATCGTCTGCCGCGGTGGAGTCCGTGGAAGCGAGTGGTCGTCGGGCTGAGCAGTGTCACCGCCGCGCCGCGTCCCAGCTTACCGATGACGCGCTGATCACGCTGCCTACGCGTGCAGGCCGCGCTTGAGGTATTGTGTTGGGTTCGATTCCCCACATGATCCTTGACTGTTCTGGACTAGGATATATTATAATCTCAAAGGTTATGTGCAAAGAGAAATCTACCTGGCAGTGAGCGGTAACTCGATGCCGTGTGGTACCTTGCTCCTAGAGTCGCTCGTATCACAACAACTCCATTTTTTACAAACATGAAAAACTACTGTTTTATTTTAGTCTTATCATAATGATATTCATGTCAAGCAATTACTGAATGTTTGATATGAATGTAGTCGCCTGTTAACGTCTAATGATATGAAAACTACACCGGTGTTACACTTATTACCTAATTACAGCTTCATATGCATTAATTAACATAATACGGGCTGGTCTTCGCAACTCCACGTCAATGCGCGTATTTTGCGTACAGCATTAAATAACATTTGAAGATTTCATAGACTGAAATTAAAACCAAGCATATCCATCAAACTATAGTATAAGCTGACCTCGCATTGTATGGGATTTTTATACAATGAGAACTTTTTTTGCCACTTTGCTTAACTAGAAATTTTATTTTGTATATTTTCAAGTAAGGAATTGTTTTTACGTCTTATGGGATTTTTTCTTAGAAGCCCGTCACTTGTTAAAAAAGTGTCACAGTTGACTGCCGCATAATTTTATTCTGGAATCTTTACAACAAAATTCCCAAGACTTTAATTCCATTAAGTGATATGTTGGTGATTTATTGAATCGGGGTGTGTTTTTCTGTCCTTTTGATTATTCGTAGACTTTTTCTTCATCCTACAATATTTTAATAATATTTAATAATTTTTAGTCGTTCTGTGCTATAGGACGTCCCTCTACAAAAATCGGCCAGTCGTGACTCCCGTTGAAAATCAAACCGTGATTTCTTCCTTTTTCTGGTATGTATAATTCTACACCTTTTTGGTATAAAAGATTCTGCTTGCTACTCGGTTTCTTATTGTTCGTTATTTGCCCTAGGTTTAAGCCCGAAGATTTTGCAAGCTGATTCATTCGGCTCCACCCCTCCAGCCTCCTAGGTGTAAAATGACACCTGACAGAATTACTGTAGAGAGCGAGCAGTTTTGAACCTACCAAACCTAAAGTTGAGGAAGTCCTCAACATGGTACCGTGACTGTGTCACGTCGTCACAACGGAACCTCCAGGAGAAGGTTTGGTAGATATTTAATAGCTTTTTCCTATTTCTAGTAATCTAGTTTATTCTAAGTAACGATCCTACGATTCAAAACATTACTATCGGTCTATGATATTTGTTTTTTGTAATTATTAACTTTTAAAATAAAGAATACAGCGGGTTCGATACCTTTTAGACACAGCCAAATTTTAGACTCGTGGACGTTATGAGAATTTTGGTTGCAACCACATTTTAAAGTCATCGCGTAGCCCAATAATAATCTTAATATAATTTTATGGTACGAAAATCTAAAGTATTTCTTACTTCTCTTTGATTTTTATAAACCCGTCGGTGTAATGTGACAAGTTTCTGTACGAGTTTTTATATTCTTTACATTTTTTATGTTATTTTTGATACTTTTTATATTCGGTCATAATTCAAAAGAAAAATGTAACGTGTTCAGTGGCGAAGAGAATGTTGTGTTTTCTTTTTTTCGCTACAGCGCATAGGAACGAACCTACACCTACAAACATATTTTAGCTGTCTCATAAAATTATTTAACGTCAGTCCTCCACAGGCCGATCGACCTAAAATCTTTCAAATGCTATTAGGTAGATAATTATGCTCTCAATCTTACTCAAACTTCGTATTCACATTGAATACGATGAACCACGTTAACTACACGACTATACCCACATAAGTTGGCATCCTCAAGTTAAAGTCAAATGGAAAAATCAACAGCTAAGTTTTATAAGTTTTTCGAAACTATTCCTTAATGCCCAGCACCTTTATGAAAAACTCGAGGTAAACCCTCAACATTCTTATGAAACTATAGGAGTAATGTGAGGTAGATTTTATCTAATTACAGAGATGAACACTGTCTAAAATTAAGTATTTACAAGTATCCGGATCAATAAACACACGTTATGTCGAAAATACCTACGGGATAGTAGGAAATATTAAATAATTATACCCTATGTTCAAAAAATGAAAAAATGAATTTAAATCTTTCAGTAGGTATTAACTGCTGTAGCTGCTTCCCAGAACTTGTTATACACAAAAAAACCTAATGCAATTAATTAAGAAAATAATGACATAGTTATTTATAATATTTCTATACGCTGCAATTGATATAAGACTGCCTGGAGACAACTATTTTTTAATTGTGCAAGGATGAATAAAATTGTAATAGTAAAATTTCATATAATTTAATCAGGTCAATCGGTAAGTACTGAGAAGTGGTATGTTTTCACATTCGAATTCTATTCCAAAATTGTAAAAGTACGAAACTAATTAATGTGGCCGTAGTAATTTTCCATTTATTTAATTAGGAAGAAGCCTGTCCAAAAATCTCTAACCATATTTTTGACCGGGCCAATAACCTTTACACTGGCCAGTATCCTTTACGCTGGCCAAAAGTTTAAGTTAAGTTATTAGGGATTAATTAATTTGTTAAAATTATTTGCGGAATCACGAAATAAGGTGCGATGTTTCAATTAACTCATAATAAAATAATTATTTTGTTACAAAACATTTATCAGCTACTTTATTATTGTAATTGCGGAAAATACTCATACCTGAAAATTGTTAGTGCATAATTTTAGTTATTTATGCAACTGTTGTATAATTAAGGGGTATTAAAACACGAACGTGGGTTTATCACACGAGGCGAAGCCGAGTGTGATAATAGTATCACATGAGTAGACACTAGACAATTATGTACAGTTGCATACAAGACTTTATCTACGCACCCATGATAATGAATTCTCTGTAAAAGGTTCTGAAACAGTTTTTTGCAATACTAATATCGAACAAAAAATGGCGGCCGGCGGGATACGAAGGAATTCGAATAACCTATGAGTTCTTTTTTTAAATTACGGCGCTGTGGTAGTGAAACGCGCGTGCGTAACAATGTTTTTTTTTGAAAAGGTGTTGCTTAGTGAAATTTAGTACAACTTTATAACACTCGTTTGGATGATATTATGGTTACTATGACACTAGTTGTTTTAATGTTAGCAATAAGCTAACTGTTTCAGAAACTTTTATAGAGGATCTATAGCATGGGTTTAGATAAAATTATTTAGGCACCTTTTTACATACTTTAAGTAGGTAGGTTCCGTACAAATGAATATCGAAACCTTGAAAGTGTTCATGTTGCACACCTATTCTGTTTTTCTGTATCGCAATTAGTACGATGCCGACAATTTCTGCTAGTATCAGTAATGGTATGGCAACACGTGCGTTTTAATTTAAAATTAAATTCAAAGAGAAAGTAATGTTTTTTTAATGTTACAGAAAAATTATCGATATAAAATTGCGCGTATAGGCTAATGCAAGTTACAAGTACATGTTACACACGACGAGGTATGCGTCGCCTGGTATCAAGCTCTTCTTCATCGAAATCTATCTCTCGGTGTGGCTTGTAACTACGTGACCCCTAGTTTAGCAAGTCACGATTTACTCATGTCTAAGATTTCTGGCAATCAATGCATTATAGGAGACTATAATGGTGACAAATTAGTTAGTAGTGGTCTCAAATTGTCTCATCAGTTATTTTTATTAGCAGAGGTGCTGCTTTATGGTTCAGGCTCCTCCAACCCGCGAGTAGGAGAAATCTTTTCCCTTTGCTTGATTGAGTTTAATTTTGCAGTCAATGTATAATATATATCCTGATCTAAAACAGCCTCTAACTTTAGCACTCGGCTACTAGTGGCTATGAATTTGGCCATAAAGTTCAGTGCCTTATAGCTTGCATTTTCCTACACAAATGAATTTGTGCCATGGTAGCTAAGTGCGATCCTATACTTAGCAAGTAAGAGAGAACCTGTTTGGTAAAACCAGCTCTAATATTTTTATATAGAATGGATACATTTTTTAAACTTTATCATATATGCGTATACCCAAATATGCAGCTATATTATGCTCAACCCATCTGCCCTACTCAATCAAGCAAGTGAAGCCGACCATCTCATGCAGATGGCTCTGACCATTAGATTATTTCCCTAATGACATTAGCAATGTCACCCCATGACAGGTATTTATTTGGCTTCTCTGGACAACTGTCATGATAACAGCACCGGCTCTTACTACACTGGTAATCGCAGCTAATGCGACATTTTGTATGCCTCTAGCCAGCCATATAGCGGCTACACTAAAAATCTAGGAGTAAATAATAGTGGCAGAGTTAGTCGTAGGATACTCTCGTCTCCCATTGGTGGAAGTATTTCTATTTTCTCTAGATATGCGAGTCAGAGATATTACAGATTAAGACGAGAAATGGACTGTTGAAGTATTTGTCTCAAAATAAACTTATATTCTTTATGTTCCAAAAAAACATTGCAATTTCACCTCAATGAAGTAAGAAGACAATAGATGGGAAAATTTCTGATTAGATACTCATTATGATGTTTAAATATGTGTATATTTTATGAAAAAACTATTTATAATCCAGTGTTGTCTTCTACATGCATTGATTATGTATGTAAGCTGTTCTCGACAGCATTAGCATGAGCATATTCTGGAATACCAGCATATTCTAGAACATGTATAACACAAAATGCATGTGACAGATACTTACCGTCATGCGAGTCGTACATGTAAATGATTTCCTTCCATCCATAATACAGGATTGTATCCACGATAGCTTTATGGTAATCCGGTCGCATGCTCACGGCGTGGTCGATTAGACCGGACGATGGCGGAATAACCTGTGAAACAGAATAGGTTAAGTAGATATTTGTGTAAGTACCTACTTACACAAATATGTCCTTCTATATGATGATTTTTCTACTTCTAGTTTTCTTTTGTATTGAACACTCAATCTGATAATTATATATACAATCCAGATAAATACAACGTCTACATTTCGAAAGTTCCTTTCCATTTTGCAAAATTAGGCCAAGTTGAGTACAAGAAGCATACATACATACATTCTTATACCGACTGAGTAATAAGAAACAATGGGTTGAATAAATCAATTCTAGAACTGAATCATTTATTAGAATTCTCTCATATATCAAAGCGAATACGTGCGGTTTCTATCAGTATTAAAGATAAAAATTGAATCAGAGTGAGTTTGTCAGCAAAATCCTTCAGGCACTCGTTGAAAACAGAAGAGTTTGCCATACTCAGACCATTTATATTCATCAAAGCTAGCAGTGGATTGAGTCAGTCAGTTTTAGTTGGGCCAAGTGAGAAAAAGTTTGACATTCTCAGCTTCGCTAAGCGCCAGCAGTTATCTTTTTCTCGCTTAAAATTAAGTTTTTGCGATAAATATAGGTAGGTACGTGGGGGAATAATGTCAAGTATGTTTCATTCTTACTTAACGATCTCGCTATTCGCTATAAGTAAAAAAAAAACTTAAGTAGCTTTTTAGACACTTTTGATAACGAGAAACTCTTTCTAAACCTGCATTCGATGAATATAATTATTTTAAACACGCTCAGTTAAAAGCGCAAATAAATAATTTCATATGATTACATACTTTTGCGCCACCATGGTTGCGCAACCAGTTTTCGTACACAGTTTGAAGTCACGTTCTGTAGCTTTGTATTCTTTTGAATAGCAATACGGAACGAGTCTTGTTTAAGGAATCTAGAATATTACGCGCCTTATTGAATGAGTTATTATGTTATCATTCGATGAATATAATTATTTTAAACAAGCTCAGTTAAAAGCGCAAATAAAGCAGCGTCATGAACTCATGACAAACACATGACATGAATTAAAATTTCTATGTAATACAATTTACAATGTTTGTCACTAATTACCTTCATAAGGTAACTCTGACATACAGCGTTTATTTTCAATCATCTGACAGCTGCAAATGTCGGTGTCTTGAATTCCTGATTAGATCTACTGCTTAAACTAAAACTTACCTAATTATCTGTTATCAACAAACCCGATTTTTAGTAACATAATATCATACAATGCATAATTCAATAACAACAAACTGAAACTAATAGCTACGCTGTAATACATAGCAGTGAATATTACTAGACATTCACGAGCATATTCATATTTTAAAATCTAGTAATAAAAGTTATTTACATTCATATTTTAAAATCTAGTAATAAAAGTTATTTCATACCTTTTCAGGGAACCACGGAGTGACAAAAGGCATTTGGAACGTGTTGGTGTACGAGTGTAGAGTGTCGAAAGATTCCGGCGTTACCGCACCAAGCATAGCGAACACGCCCCGTGCGAACTGGTTGCATACTGTTGGAAAATAATTAAATACCTGAGTAAAGTTTTCAGTTTAACATAGGATAAATGTATGTACAGGGTGGCGCAAAAGTAATGTCATAATTTGAATTGGCTGCCATTTTGTTAGAAATGAAAAATATTGGATTCTGTTTTCATGAAAAGTTTATTTGAAAGTGTAAAATTGATGACATTAATTGGAAAAAATTATATCGCTCAGATGGCCAACTCCCGAGTTGACGCACAATTTTGTTGTACTCGTTTTACGGCATTTTGAATTCGTGAACAGTTTGCACTTTGTACGGGAACAATTTCAAATCGTTCACCAAAATTCGTTGCAACGAACATCTGCTGATGCCTAATTGTGTGCATCGTCGTCTCGTTGATGTTTGTGAATTCTCTCTGACGTCATCGCTAACAGCAGCGATGTTGTTGGTCGAACGAGCAATATGACGCCGGTCACTTCTTGCTAGATCTGGAGTGGACCCAGTTTACACGAGACGCTCAGTTCGAGTACATGGAACACGACAACGAGGAAAACAACAATGAAATTCACGTTGCGTTAAAACAACAGGTTGAAAATTTGTCAAATAAGCAGTAACAATAATTCCTCGTTCTTGAGGTGTGTATATCGCTCCATGGCTTGTTGACAACTAATAATTCTTTGTATGTCTACAACAATTTACATTATGACATTACTTTTGCGCCACCATTAATAATGTCGTTTATGGCTTAGGTTTATGTACTCGGCTGTGAAATCTAAATGAAATTAGATATTTCATATTTTAATCGACTACTCATCTGCCAAAAATTACTCGGCGGATATTCGGCGTGATTACACCGACAATGCTTTTTAGATTATCAACGAGACATCAGGCCAAAATTACGTCGCTTTAACATTATGAATTAAGCACGCCGTAATCTGCCAAAAATTACGTAAAGCAAATTCTTCACGTAATTTTTGACAGATTACTGAACCACTAAGCCTTAAGCCATATATAGACAATGCCGGCCCGCGGGCCAGATGCGGCCGATTTGGCCTTTGATCCGGCCCACGAAATATTTTCAAATCCCTCGTAAAAAAAGGATATTTTAGTTCTCAGTTCACGCCAACAAGAAAGAAAACCTAACGCGACAAAACTGGTACTTTCATCAAAGACGTTTTCCATTGCTTGTTTTGCACGCCATTTTCATATAAGATTGCGGTAAAAACGTATCTCTTCATGTACCTATGGCCGGTGAATTCATTAGTATTCTAAAGTTTGGCTCACAACTTTGCATCAAGGTTGCCCATCCCTTAAGCTATGAGTTTTGGTAGGAACTGTCATCTGCAAATCTCTTTTCGAAGGAAGAAGAGCAGGCGATAGTGCCTAGACGTTCTGTCCCAGACTTCTATTTACCACAGATTTCTATTAAAGTTATGCAGCCATTCCGCTCCAGGAAATTTCCAATTTGGTGACGCGCGAGCTGCACTGACTACATCTTGACGATTGATGGTTCGCACAACCATTTCCGGGTTTGGCTAGCGTTAGCACGCCCACTCGATTTCCCGTCTCATCTTTGTCGTATGCACTACCGACTGCAAATGCCGCTTAGGTATAAATATGCGTCATTTTTGTTTTATATTTATTTGAACAGATTAGTCAAAGATCAACTTGACAACCAAGTAGTTTATATTTTGTTGTCATATATATCTAATAATTGCTAGTACCAACACATAAAATGTACTGCCTTGATTTAGTATTACTCGTATCTTCCCTGCTGATTTTTTATTTTGCAACAATAATATGTAGCGGTTTATACTGTACTGTAGGGTTAGGGACTATTATAATGTGATGTCTCAGTAGACTTTCTTTAAACGTACATTATTTATTCAAAAATGTAGGTACAAAGTTTTACTAGACAACTCTGTCGATAACACTTATTTTCAAAACGGCTCCCTAAAGATTCCAGTACAAAGTACGTCGTTCAAATACGCCGTCAACGGGCGAATAAAAAATTAAAGAAGGCGAAAACGGATTAAATAAGACAATTCACTTTATTTTCAAGTTCATTAAATTTAGCTTCTCTGACAGGCTTTTAAAGTAATTGAGTTAGGGTGCAATTACAATGGTAGAAGGTGCGCCAGCCTGCTGAGTGTCTATTAATAATAATAATCTGGTAACTCTAGATAATTCTGTTTTTATTTTGTGTCTTTTTGACAGATGTGTTTTGTTGTTTACTGGGGTTAGAAATAACAATAAAAGAAGAATACAAAAGAATTTATATTGTTTTTTCAGTAAAGTACTCGGTTAAAAGCATGTTTTAAATGAAAAAGCATCACTATTAAGGTCAAAAATACTCAACATCAATAGACTATGTAACTTTACTATGTATTACTATGTAACTTTATAAGTAATACATAGTAAATATAGTGCCAATAGTCGTTACTGCCAATGGATTGATAGCCAAGAGCCTCGACCAACACCTGAGGAGGCTCTCGTTGGCCAGCTGGATCAAGGGCTTGATTCAGAAAGCAGTACTTCTGGACACGGCTCGCATTGTCAGGAGGTTCCTCTCTCTGGAGCCCTGACCACCGGTAGCTTGGACCCTGTTCCCGATACCGGTGGGCTACTATTTTTTATATTTTTAAATGTTTTTAGGTATATATTTTTTTTATATTCTAATATTTAAAAATATATAATTTATATGTATTTAGACGAATAAAGGAAAATGAAAATTATAAACACAGATTCAACGTGCTCCCTTTTTCAAGTGCACAGCCCGTCATTTCAGTGATATTAATTAACCGAATAGTAAAATTTTACTACGTGTAATTGGGAAAATGTTAAAATGGAATTAATTACAGGTGAAATATCAGTTGCATTCGCAGAAAGGTTAAAGTTTATGAGTCATATCATTAGTGTATCGGTTATGAATTCATAATTTTCAATTGCTATTTTATTCTAACTTTTCTTTTTCTTTTTCGAGAATTTGACCAAAATGTTCAGGAGACGCATTATGTTTGTGCAATTTTTTTTTAAATATTTTTTCTGTGCTAAGGCTCCGACACGTTATTGGTTCGATGCCTCTCTCCGAAGACACTTACAGTCTTTTAACAACATCATCCTTTAACCAAAAACGATGCAAGTAATTTAATCATTTCTGAATTTTAATAGTTTTGGTGTTGCACCGTGATTTAACATATCCACCAATTCGGCCCGCTCGTGGTTGTTCACGGTTCTTACATAACCTAACCCGTTTGGTTGGGGTACCCTTTTTTTTTTTTTTTTTTTACCTTGGAGAAATGCTCATGCATTCTACACTATCACGGGGAGATAGTGCAGTTATGTGGGACTCTAACCCACTAAAACTCCACGGTGTCCTCCTCTGCCGCTTACGGCGGGAACACGGGCACGCGTTTGCACTCATCCGTGAACCCGCCGCGGCTGTCCGTCACCGGACCCCCTCTGGGGAGTATTCCCCATCATCGGCGCACCAGAACACATAGCACGCCGTGACCACCTCTGGGACCAAACCAGCACATGGGTGCCAGACGACCCCGTGTCTGGGCACCCTTGGTCCCCCTTTGACGGGTCAGGTAATTGGCCCCGCCACCTGCCAATTTTCGGCCGCAGAGGATAGGGAGAGCGGCCAACGTCATACCAACACTCCTCCTCCCCTGCGGCCCCACCGCGTCCGCCATCAGACGGTGGCGACCCCGTCAAGGCCGCGGAAGGTAGGGAGAGCGGCGCACCGCAATACCGGCACTCCTCTCCCGCCGCGGCCTCCAACCCTCAGCCGCGACGCCTCCCACACGACATCGCGGCCCGCCTCAGTTGCGATGTCGCCCAAGCGGCACCGCAACCTACTTGTTGGCCGCTACGCCGTCGGCTTACAGGCAAAAGCCCTGACGAGCGGCCCCTCCTCGGGTTCCTCTTCGCTTCACCGCGGGGGTTCAAGCCACGGCTACTGAGCCCCCCCGCCTCTCGACAATGCGGGAACCCACCGGGGGGGTGGTTGGGGTACCCAAGCTAAGTTATTGTGAGAAAAGGCCAGAAAGTTAAAAAGAGGCTCAATTATTAAAAAAGCGCGCATCATTAAGTCTATAAGGTTTTAGAGCACCAGTTATATATTTCTCAAAAGTCATCTTCTTTAAAAGGAACATATTTAACTAGCAACTATAACTAAACATTTAACAACATGCATGTCAAAATTCGGCACTTAAAATATTTATAAAATATAAATCTTAATAAAAATCATGTAGGTTTGACAAACAACCAACAAGGCTTTAGCAACCTGAGTTTTTTCCATAAGCCTCAATTCACTTGTTGAATATCACAACCGCCACCTTTTCATAGAAATTTAATAAGTTTATAACCCACAGTTTATTATCGGTAACTTTATTAAAACATGGCGCGTCTCCGTTGTTTCATATTTTCGGTTAAATTTTATCGCGACACCGTCCATTAAGGTTAAGACATTGATTGCTTATAATATCTTTCGCCACAAAGGCGTCCAAGTAAAACCTTTAGGAATTATTTGATTATATTTTAGCACAGTAAGTATTTATGTACAATAAAACACAGTTACGCAGTCTGTGAGATTCTAGTCTGTTTCTTCTTAATCAAATCTTTAAAAAAAGGTAGGACGAAGCCCTTCACCTTTCTATCACAAATTTATTTGTCACGTCAGCTGAATTTGAATATTGACTGCATTTCTAGAACGTATCGACTAATCCCCTTACTAAGAAACGTATTATATCAGATGAAATGGGTTCTCTTTTTTTCTCTCTATGACACACCGATTTCTCTATTTCAGTCGTCAGTAATTTGACTTTCGAGAAGAAGACAAAGCGTTGTGTAACTATTCAGACGCTATACAACGTTTATTAGTAATGGGTATCATTTCAAGTTAAAGACATGACACGTGAAAGGATTTTGTGAAGCGGTTGTTTTGCCATTGTTCTGGATTTGAGAGAACTCAATTAAACCCTTCAATAATTGGATCTGACAGGATTTGTAGCTTCATTTGTTCGGTATTATAAATTGAATCGTGGGACATGAGTATGAGAATGTATATCAAACAAACTAGACTGAAATTGCTTCGTCAGTTCCCACAAACACTATACTAATATGGAGCCCAATCCACTTATTTCGGCGACGAGCTGCCATACATAGTTATTGCTCGAGACATCACTTTCAGGGCTTCTCACGAATGACTAACCGCTTCTCAATTAAGAGCATTGAATTATGGTACCTATGATGTGAAAAAATAAAATCTAGATGTCGTTTTCTACCTCCATAGAACAGTATTTTGAGAGAGCTTCTCTTTTGTAATTTAGAATTCGAATAAAGTAATTTTTCCAAAAACTTTGTGGTTCATTATTTTATACTTTATCCGAGATTTTTATAATGTCAACAATTTGGTTAGTGAATTTTGCGGAAATAATGCGTTTTGTATAATTTTGCAAAGTAATCTGCAACTACGCCAAGTCGTGGCATAATTTGATGCTAAATAATAATTATGTAAAATCACAAACGTAAATACTGGTAAACCTTGGCGTAAATGTAAGTTTTATATAGGTATTTATATAATGCACCTGAATTCTTCGACAAAGTAACTCCAACAAATGAAACTATGCAAACTGCAACCGGGCCGATGAAGGAGTAGTAGGTACAACTACTCGAAAACACAGATCGCTGTACTTCAACCAATACCAACTGTTATTATGCTCCTCCAGAACTCAAGTTGTGTGGTTATCGACCCATAATTTGTGCAAAATAGATTTCAAGGGTATATACCTACATACATACACAATTCCCCATCAGATAGAATTTGTGGCGGATGGCTGCTTAGCCCACCCAGAGATCGAGCTACGTAAACGCTCTACGTGAAACATAGAGCGCAGTTATACTGACACTATAAAAATTTGATACAATTTTAGAATTGTAGCACACTCTAAATCTTTTTCAGAGACTCTAACGGCATGATCAAGAATAAAATAATAGATAAATGAGCTTGTTTTAATTAGTAGTTGGTAATACGATCGCTAGTTTTAAACGACGGTTAATTCCGTTGAATTACCTTCACATTTCAATAGTTTTGGTTTTCTCATATTTTAATTAAAATAATGCATTCGTCACAACACATTCGTTTAAATAACATCCTGGCATAGTCGTCGCAAATGCGACGGATTGAATTGAACCATGCAAGCTCATTAATTTTACCAATAATCCATCTTCCTCCTCCTGAATATTACATTTGATCATGTAATATTTTAAGTCATAAGTACCAACATAATATTAGACTAATATTACACACACTTAGTTTACAATAAAAGTTCTGATTTTGACTTTCAAGATTTTTTTTATAAATAATTTATATAAAGGAAAAAAATCAAATTCCCTTTGATTTTTTTAAATATTATTAAATGTTGGTAATGCATTAATTTGTGATCCTAGTCTGGTTAAAGATGTAAATACCATAAACTCACACCTTTTCCTCATAGATTCTGATATAAATGTACCAGTGTACCTATATAAACATATTAAAACCAAGTAATAATCAGAGCGGCAATTCTCGTAATTTTAAGAACGTGTGCAGTCTGATCTCAGTTTCAATCCGTCAAAAAACCTTTACTTTCCCTGCATTTTTGACAAGTTTTTGAAATCTAGTCGCAATCTTATCTCAGCGACTGAGATGAAATTGCGACTAGATTTTGAACGTTTTTAATTACAAGAATTGGCCTTCTGCACTGGTGAAAATATATATCTATTTGATTTAGTTTTTATATTTAAATAATATGTGTCATAAACTGTCATTGACATTAAACCACTTTTCCCTGCTCAGTATTTTCTCTTCTTCCCTGCGTGTGGATTACCAAAACTCCCACAGTACAGTCACGAGCATAGTATGTTATACACTTGGCTTTATTCAAAGGCAATTTTCTCCTTTATTTTTGAATGAAATTTAAAGTGTCATATTTCAACGTTGCATTCGTTATTTCACAAACAAATCGCAATTGAAAGTTGCCAAATATTGACATATTAGTGCTCGTGACTGTACAACACAGAAATGTGGATGGTTAGAAAATCTACATACATCACTAACTATGCAGTATTCATTGCAATCTAATAAAGCAACTTGCTGCCGACGTTTCACGTAAACTAACGACCGTGCACCCAGACCTAAAGCAGCTCGATTTTACATGTGTCTGATCGAGGGTTCTGAATTCTTATGGTTACTCTGCTTTACGTTCTTTGCGTAAGCAGTTTTTTTCGCATATATAAGTAAAGCCTTCGATTTTCCATTCTTGACAAATGTGAGCGCTATGGCATCTAGAGGTTTTGCTTTACAAATATTGAAAAGTTGCCTTAGCAATAAAAAAAAACATGGATGGTCATATACTTAAACATAATTAATGAAGAATGCTACAAAGACGTATCCTTGGACCACAGTCATTTAATTATCTTGCAAAAATTTATAATGTATACAGGGTGATTTACCGTAACAACAAAATTACTATTAGATCATCTCAAGCATAGTTGCTTTTTAAAACTCTAAAAACAATTTACATAGATATCACTAATATATTCAAACAGCGTTCAACATGACTTATGTAAGCAATTTGTTATATGATGGAGTCTTGATTTAATTCATGCCTGGCCAACCAATCACACGCATACACGGACAGACGGGAGACTTAGTGGAATCAAGATATCTCATGGTCTCTATGTAATGTGTAAATCAGTGAGATTATCTGCTAAAGCTAAAGCGATCACCAGTTAATTCAATTTATAAACATGAAGTCAGTTAATAATATTACAATTCAAAGTAGAAACCACTGGCGTCGAAAAATTTATTTTTTGTCAAAAGGCGATAAAAATCCAACCGGACCTTTTTCTTGTGATGAAAAATAAATAGTATACGTTAATAATAATAATTAAATGTGCTTAGCACACGAGGTTGTTGACATGTGAAATGTGAGCTCGGCTGTCATTGTGTTGATTGTCGTATTGGCCCGATTCTAAATTCAGTACAATGACAGCCGAGCTGATGGCCGAAAGTCTCGATCGAGGCTCTCCTCTAGGTTGGATCAAGCCCTTGATCCATCAACGGCCTGATTCAGAAGGCAGTACTCCTCCTTAGGCCCGCATCGTGAGGAGGTTCCTGTCTTTGGAGCCCTAACCAGGCAGCTTGGACCTTGCTCCCGATACCGGCGGACCACTTTTTTATATTTTTAAATGTTTTTATACTTTCTTTTATAAAAATACTTAAAAGTGTATTTAATAAGTGATAAAATAATAAACGTTAATAATTAAACGTGAAATTGATTTGAATGAGTCCTTTCTTGCTCCGGTAAGGTGCGAGGTACGAAATAATAAAAGAAAGCAAAATCTATCTACGACTAAATCTAAAGTTTCATAAGAATGAGAACCTTCTCCTGGTCGGGCTATCGTCAACATAAAACCGACAAGTATCACAGAGCATATACATATTATATTGACTATACACTTGTACAAAACAAGTGTACACTATACTTACAATAGGTAGGAATTTAATTGAAAGACTCGTTACCCTGTAAGGAAGCTCTACTGCCTCCGGCATCGGTACGGTTTTACTGTTAATAGGATTTTTTATACAGATATGTATATTTGTTGAAACGTGCGTTTAGAGACAGAATTATTCTTACACATAAAACAATTGAAGTGTTACAACTCATAAATTCTAGTGAAATGAGCCGCGATGAGTTGGAGAGTAAAAAAAAAAAATACACATTTTCTCTCTCTCTGTCTTTGTCTATTACATACGAGTGTGTGTGTGCGAGTATCGCGTAAGGACCTTCGTTCCTGTCGAGAGTTACGCGACCGCACACGTTTTTTATTAATTTCATTGCATGCGGACACAATATAAGTAAAAGTTCACTATAAAGTACAACCCTGTACCTAGTTGTTGTTGCTCATTTTTACTAAGTTATGAGCTTTGTTTGTGCCGTGATTGATGGACTGGGCATATCGTCTTCACATTGTGTTGTCGTTTTTGTTTTATTTCACAATGTGCAGAGTCGCATCAGACTGGCGCCTCGCTGTTACGGAAGTGTTTGTCGTTAGAGGAAATAGGCCGGGGTTGTCTGTGGCCGCTCTTTCCCTTTCACGGGTAATTTGCCTTTGTTTCTCTTTTTAATTTCCGCGTCAGTATTTTTGTATTGTTCCCTTTTTTACGAAACAACAAAATATGTTGTTATTGTTATCTATTGTAATTTTTAGCCTCTAAAAGTGACAATAAAATGAGCGCTGAGCCACCTGATTGTTGCTCAGGCGTCATGATAACGTCAAAAGTCGTTTCTTTTTGACTTTTGGGGACTATGTCTTAAACAACCTTAGCCCGTCTTTTTGTTTCCAACTTTGATGATTGTGTTTTTGTTGTGCTGTTCTCAGGATTGTTTTGTTTTTTATGATTGGTAAATAGAGATAGTGGCTTAAAGCGAACCCAGGATTATCTATACTTAAGAAATGAAGTCATGTATTGAAATAACTTTATTAGTTTCAACGTTTAAAACTGTTTTGTACGTTGAACATGACAATCGTTTTCATCTAAAATCGTAATTTATATTATTCTCCATCGCGGCGGAGCTCGGCCTTCTGGCGGTCGCCTTGCGGCGTGTGTCGCGGGCGCGCCTCTTTCAGAAGCAGCATGGAGCCAAAGACCACTTGAGTCAACGTAATGAGTTAGCTTAATTGACGTTGGCGCAGTCTGCAAAAGCTTCCACAGCATCTAAGTCATAGATGTCTGCATCTTTGCGGGACTCCGTCGTCGTTTCGCTGTATCTAGTCTTGCATGTAGCGAAGTTTCCGTATGGTAGGCATGCAGGTTGATCTGACGGCCACAGCGTAGGTTTGGCTCCTGCGATGGCATCAGCCGCCGCGGGCGAAGAAGTTGGCGGCCGAGTTATGAGGACACGTGTGAGAAGCCGTTCAAAAATCTCGGCTTGCGCCTGCTGGAGCGACGCCATCATGGCGAACAAATTGGTTGCCGTGATGGGCGGCGATGCCTCCGTCGCGAGCTCTTCGCGCACCGCTAACTTTGGCGTCCCCATCTGTTCTTGTTTCGACACCACGTTAACAAGAGTTTGTTTGCCGATGTTTGCTACGCTTTGTCGTAAGCGGCATTTTATTACGCGCCCGAATTTACACGATACACGATTCACGAGGTTTTTTCCTTCGGTCCCACGTCGGGCGTTTAACATTCAGTATGGAAATAACTTTATACATAATTCCTCGCTCGTAGGACTAAAAGTTCTATCTCATTTTTCTCATTTTTAGCTGATTTGAGTTAGGACAAATACATTTTTCTATTCGTAATTCTTTAAATTTTTCACTAACCGTCGTATCTCTATGTTTGGATCTCAAAATATAATAATTTTGAAAGGCAGCAAAATGTAAAGAATCACGGATAGAAAAATGTAGTTGTCCTTATTCAAATCAGCTAAAAAATGAGATAGGACTTTTAGTCATGCGAGCGACGGATTGTTTTAACACTAACTTGTAAACAGGTTTTGCATCGGGGCCAAGGAAGAACATCGTAAATTGAATCACAATTTTATCATTCTTCAATACCATCAGCATCGTGGCGTTGCGCGACCGACTAACGGTCGCATGAAGGCGCGTGTCGCGTATTAATAAAATTACCAACGACCGCGTCTTAGGCGCCACCTCCACGGGCGAGAGAATCGCGGCGATAGTCTAACCGTGCCACCAAATTTTCGCCGCGATGATATCGCCGTGTGGAGACACGTTCTAAGAATGTATATAGAAATACGTGGCACTACGATGATACCGCCGCGATTCTCTCGCTCGTGGAGACGCCTAAGAGAAACCATCTTTTATAAAAAAAGATCTTACCAAGTACAAAAAATTTGGAACCGATCAACTTATGTGGTCAGTTCTGCTGCAGAATCTAGTATCATTGTTTAATTAGCTTTTGCCCGCAGCTTCGCCCGCGTGGATTTTGGAAAATTATCCCACGGGAACGTACTACCCTATAAATTAAAAATATACCCGGATTAAGAGTACCATAAGTTATCTGGTAATCCAGGTTATAAACTATCTGTGTGAAAAAATTCATTCAAATCTTTTTAACTATTTTTGCAACAATCTGGAACCTATGTCCAGACAAATGGACAAAAATTCTAAAAACTTAATTGTCAGCATGAGACTCGTTTTCGTAGGTAGCAATTACTTTAAAAAAAATAGTCGTGCAGTTATAACTTCGTTACTATTTTATAATAATTATGTATAGACAACAAGTATGATGTATAGATATTGTAAGTCACTTTTCACACAAACATATTTTTATAACTGTGGAATCCATAAATACAAACAGTTGGTACTGTTTGTATGTATTTATGGATTCCACAATTATATCAATAAAGGATACTCAGTCATTTTTGGCTTTGGCACAATTTGCTGCAAATGTATTACGTATCGTACAGAGTAACTAAATACGAAATTCCATAGCAAATTAACTACCTTAGAACAACGCATACTACCAATCTCCTAGGGGCAGACTATCGATCAAGTCCTGCGCCAGCCAACGGCAACACCGTTAGCAGTATTCTGATCACGTGATCTGCTGATGACACTTCTCTTAAATACCCCCAAGCCTGCGACAATGGCTCACAGTCTTGCAGCGTTAATTTTATTTCAAAGACAGTGACAATATTTGAACACGGGCAAATTATATTCATATCACGTTGCTGTGAATACTCCTACGACTAGTATAAAGGAATTGTAGAGTGATAGCCAAATAAGGAATATTATATTACATTATTTGTCTTAGTGCTCTTTCAAGACCACAGTAATAATTATAAGTTTAACTTAGACCCGTTGTACACAGGATTTTTTGCTGTGAAACTGCGGTTGATTCGCAATATAAGCACGGTTCTCAGTGTTGTATGAATCACTGTGGAAGTTTGTGGACAGACATGGCGGCACCACGGCCCGTTGACGTAGCCGTATACCTTACAACCAGTGGTTTGCCGTGTTATATACAAGCTTACACTATTATTCTGCGACGCGGCCAGCACGCCGTACCGTAAAGAAACCGTGCCTTGTACAACCGGCCTTACACCCCGTCAATCAATTAACTCAGCCTATCGCAGTCCACTGCTGGACATAGGCCTCTCCCAGACTGCGCCACAGCACTCTGTCCTCCGCATTCCGCATCCAGTCTACCCCAGCCATCTTTAGGTCGTCCGTCCATCTAGTTGGGGGGCGTCACGCGGTCTCCACTCCAGGACTCGTCTGCTCCACCGGCCATCGGTCCTTCGACACACGCGGCCAGCCCATTTCCACTTCAGTTTGCTTACTCTGCAAGCTATGTCGGTAACTCGCGATTCTTTTCCGGATAATTTCATTCCTGATTTTATCCTTCCGAGACTCCAAGCGTAGCTCGCTCTATAGCGCGCTGAGCGACCTTGAATTTGTGGGCCAGCCCGACCGTCAGTGTCCACGTTTCAGCACCGTATGTCATGACGGGCAGGACGCACTGGTTGAAGACCTTAGTCTTCAAACACTGCGGGATAGCCGACGAGAAGGCTTGACGGAGTTTTCCAAATGCTGCCTAACCCAACTGGATTCTCCAGTCGGCCTCTTTTTCAAAGTTGTGTTTACCGAGCTGGATGACTTGCCCTAGGTAGACATAATCCTCCACAACTTCGAGAAGCGACCCTTCGATGTGGATTGAACTCGGCAAGACGTGCGAATTGTACATGACTTTTATTTTGTCCAAATTCATGCCAAAGCCAACTCGCCGGGAGGCTCCACTTAGGCTGTGCAGCATTTGGTCTAGCTGTTCCAGCGTATTTTTAAGCTATTGCATAGCTTTTATCTTGGGCTTTGAGCGCGGCGACCGAATGAAGAAATTCCGTAACGAAAATAAACCTAAGCATCGTCTAATTTTTTTTTTATTATTGCTGAATGGGCACTCTTGACCTCTATCACGCCCTGATGGAAAGCGATGGATGAGGTCTATGATGGAACGACAGCTCCGGAAGATGCCTAAGGCACTGGAACTTCCACGCATCGACGAAGCACAGCAGGCTGCTTGACGCCGGACTCCGGTGGGAGGGTGGTCGCAAACCAGCCGGGCGTTAGCCCTACCACCGCAAGGGAAGAATTGGCCAGTCAAACAAAGTGTTGGGTATGACTGTCCAGAAAGAAAAGAAAGAAAGAAACAAAATATTTATTTAGCACAGACATACTTGTCGGATTTGGCCCAGACATCAGAAGTAAAACTAATACACAAATTTATTTCAATCGAACAATCAGTTATCTTAAATCTAGAAAATACATGAAATAAAATAAATTAATTATAATAATATAACATAAATTTGTGTCACGTAAAAACAGTAACGAATAGGTATGTATAAAATAAATAGTCTGATATTGAGTAACATTGCAAAAAATAAACAAAAAATACTGATAAATAAATAAGTGAGATGGCCGCATGATAGACCTTCGTAAGCAAATAAATTCTTCGAAACGAGTCAGAACAAAAACCTGGTTTACTTTAAACGATGCCTGACTTCTATGCATATCCAACACATTGTCATAATAATTTATTAATCCGTGCACTGTAATGTCATCGCACAATAAGCTGCAAGCAGCCGAGCGTGGCGGACTATTTTCGGACAGTTTGCATCATGTATGTCTTTTGAACTTGTCTTAGCTGTTATTTGCATTGGGATTAACCAAATACGAAGGATAACGTCCATAAATAAGTCAGCTAAAATATTATTGGCGATAGTGATAGCGATAGAAAAATATAAGAATGAACGGTAAACGCTAGTTGATAATAGAAATATTTGTATACTTAATTAGCAAATAATGGATTCTTGTATAATGTGACAAATACCCACTTAATTTTCCGTCTCCCTTCTACAGCCTCATGGATGTCAAATCACAAACTGCACAGAGGTTCGCCCACTGCCAGCTCTTGGTGAAGGATGAGTGAAATGGCGCCATCCCGACATCGTACGTCTCATTCGTGTGCAAATAGGCTAGGCAACGTTGGGTACGTTGACAAGCAAACGTGGTTCAGCGATGCAATAGTTGAATATAAATGTTTATTTTTATTTGTTTGTCTTGTATTCTGCAGGACGACGACGATGTAGCGCCAGTCAATTCGACATCCATCATTTTACAGATATCTTACAGCCCGTGCATCTATGTAAATAGTGAAAAACAAAGTTGCTTTACGAGTCTGTCTGCAGCACAGACCACGAAATCGCTGCGCCTAAAGTTCCAAAGACGGCAGTACCTAGTAATAAAATTGTTTGGTTCTGAAAGAGCATTGAGCGCAAATCTCCTGCCACGGACCACCATCAGCTCCAATATGTAATTTGTGTCATAGTGCGAGTGAACGGTGACACGCTTGGTTTGTATGGTAAGTGTTGATACCACCTCACACAGCGGCCGCGGAGGCGTCTGCAGTGTGTGCGTTGACTTCTTCAATACTACTCAAGGAATTTGGTTATGGTTTTCACCATGTGTAAGATAATTATAATATTTAACTGAGATATGGCACAGAAATCTCGATATTTTGACATGTCAAATGCACTATTACCAAGCAGGGACCGGTCATTAGTTAAAATAATTTCTACAATAGATATACTAGAGTAGCATGGCGTAATAGGTAGACTCACTGAGATAATGAAAAAATCAGCCCTACGAAAATACAAAATATAAATAACCCGTTCTACAACTTCTTTTAATTTAAGTACAGGCAATTAGCTTATTGAAACTCAATAAATGTTTCAAAAGAGTGGTTCAATAAAATCCTTTTCAAATAAAATTGTGAGACTTGTGAACGATAATGATTTGCAGTAATTACTTACGTCAGGAACAGCTACGCATAGCGACGGTTTTAAAGTTTTACCCCCTTACTAATAAACGTATTATATTAGATGAAGTTACACACCGATTTCTCTCTTTCAGTCCGGCAACATGCACATGCTCTCGGCTTTGGAAGCGTTAGGTTCCAAGAAGAAGTATGAACGCCTTAGGGTTGATTTTACTAAAGTCAGATATCTTTTACACGTGGAATAAAATTGACGTCTGACAGTTCTAGTATGGAAAAACTGTCAAAAATTCAAAATTTATTCTCAGGATAAGACTTATTCTAGGTATAAAAGTTTGGTGGAATGCGCCCTTAGAAGTATGAAGCTACCGCTTGTTTAGTCAATCAGTCAGAGGCAACGGGCAAATTTTTGAAAACGCCCGTCTATTTATGCCGTCTGCTTTTCTTCTGCCATTCACACGCGATACGCCATCCTTTCCAGGGTAAGTTTTCAGGATTCTTCCTAAGTTCCACCTTAATGGTTATATTGTAATTTTTTATCAGAACTAGCGTGTTTTTCTTGAGGTCATCTTTATGCAACTTGCTCCTCATCCTATATTTATGTTGACAAACGCGATGTTCTAAGTGTCAAAATTAATTTTCTATTTTGTCTGTCTCCTGTCCGCTTTAGAATACACGCTTCGCAACGATAGACCCCGCTTTATTATTTTAATCTTTCTCTTACTGAATCTAGTCAATATATAACTCGCACACATATGTTTTCATCAGGTTATGGGCCAAGTTATTTGATGTCCTAAAATTCCTATTTTATGATATCAAAATAGGAATTATTTGAGGCACACATAAAAGGCACATTTATTATATAAAAATGTACCTATATTATTTTTAGGATATCAAAATGGGAATTATTTGGGTTTTACGATTAAATACTTTACCATTTTATATTAGGAAACCATTAAGAACCAAAAGGCAAAAGGCGTTGCGGCAGACATCATTTATAAAATGACGAGACCACCTGAACAAAAGTAACTCATGGTCCACATTAGCCCTGGACCGGAATAACTGGAAGTCACGGAGCTTTGCCGCCGTTACTCGGCTGACTTCGACGTAGTTTTTTGGTCTACAGCGGAGTTATATAACATTTCTACCAAAATTAATAGTTATTTTTTAAGTATAATACTCACTGAGTCGAGAAAGCTTGAAAGCGTCTGCGGTGTTGATGACATCGACGTATGCCTGCAGTTCCAGACGACGGCTACTTATGTTCTGGTTATGGATTGTCATCGCATACTTGAAGACATTCTGGATCTCTTCCGTGTTCTGGTCGAATATCGCACCTATAATAAAAATTTAAATATTTGTACAACTGCTCTAGATACTGTTACCTATAAATTATTTTCAAATGCGTGATTGCAAATACTGCGAATCCCTGAACTAGGTATATTTATAAGCGGGTAAAAGTTTCAAAAATAATTGATTTTTCATAAGAATAACAATTCGCATTCGAGCCAGCGGGGCAATTGCGCAACACATTATCAATCGGAATCGGTGTCATTTTGACAGTTCAACAACAACATTCATTGCGTTATTTACGTGTTGAGCAGACAAATTTTTCGAAATTATGAAGCAATGGATTAGCAATTTGCTTCAAAGTTATTCAGATTCCGATTGATAGTGTGTTACGCAATTAGGGTGCAGTTTTAGTTTTAAAAGGTTGCTACACCATTAAGCCAGCTTTGCTATAATAGGTACAAATAAATTGGGAAGACACAATAAAACACCATATTAATTCAGTTCATTTATTTTTTAGTCAGACAAAAATATGCATACAGTCACAAGAACACAAATTCAACAAAACGTAAAAATATTATAAAAACGAGTGTGCTTATGACCACACGACTGAAGTGAAACTTCAGTATTGCGTATTTGGCTATGAGAGGAAGAGAGAAAGAATGTGCGCGCGCACTGCTGTCTCTTGCTTATATCCCCCACTCAACTCCCGTTCGCCTCGCCCGATCACACTTTTCGTAACGCTTACGTCACGCGTTCGCCAGCTTACTCCCCAAGTCAAGCGTGCGTAAAGAAGTTTCACTTCAATAACATATACAAAGTCAAAAAACATACTTTTAAAATAATAATTTAAAATAAAAATGTTAAATAACAAAATAAGGAATATAATTTAAAACATCATAATTTAAAATAACATAACCGATTAGATTTCTTAAAGGTCTCACAATTTATTATTAATCGAAGTTTCGTTCTACACGTAAATGTATTCACGGCACTTTGTAACATGTTTACAACATCGCGTTAAAAAAATAAATCGTCCACGTGTACCTGCGCGTTCCACGCCGATACTTTATGGCAACCGTGACAGGTGTGCTACCTACCGCTATTCCCAGAGTATTATACGCGTTTGATTCTAATACGAACGTTTCATGCACGATAAGCCACAACCATAATTTGCTATGTTATTTCAATAAGCTCGTCCCCTATTGTGTGGGACTTACAGCGTAACTGGTGAAATATATAGGTACGCCGTTGGCACCTTTGCTTACGCCTTTACGGATTAAAAACACCAAAAATATTATGAAGTACAATGCGCGCCACGAAAGATGAGACTTGACCCCGCCTCCCGCGCTCTTTCCGCCGCCCCTATCACGTCCGGTCCCGTCCCGCGCTTAGAACTCATACCGCTAAAGAGACCTAAAATCGTGTACTGCGCAAGTCAAACCACGTGGCGTGTCAAGTCTCATCTTTCGTGGTACTAAATATGTGTAATTTGATGCTCGTTTATAGCGCTAGAAGGAAAAAAGATCTACGACCGAGGCTTGTTCATTATTACCATAGAGTAAGTAATGTTCCTTATAAGAGACGGGAGTCCCATAGAAAAAGATGAGAAACGGCGCTTGTATGAAACTTGCGCTAAAACTGAATACCAACATAGCAAAAATGACACAGACTATGCACAGACTGCAGATGTTAAAGCGAGACAGCGATAGCCGCCATTATGTTTAGTGCACGTTTCTTAGTTTCTTTTTTTATTAGACAGTAATTGCGCCAGACTGATTATTACTTGCAACATAGAAAAGATCACTTGTAAGCCCTAAACCATCCACACGAACTCACAGTTGATATCAAAGAGCAAATATACTTGGAATCGCGTCGGTTATAAATCGCTTGCCAATGAAAATCTCCACAAACAAGAGGCGGAACACTTCATTGGACATCTTTATCGGTCGTACGGTGAAAAAGCGAGAACACCCGTATTCTGAAAGCGTCATCCGTTTGATATATGGCTGCTGACCGAAACGTTTATCTGAATCACTGAAGCCACAGCTCTCTAGCTCCTTTAATACCGTTGGAACACGCAAACCCGCCTTGCTTTACGTACCCGTATACTATCACTTGTCTTTTTTCGCTCCTAGTGGTCGAACATTATGCTCTAAGAGCCATTTTGAGGTTCCATCTCTAGCAATATTTCTTCAATTTGCAACGTCATTTCTTTCTATATTACGTTGGCTTGTTTCAAGAGGGAGCTTATGGAGCAGTACAGTCTTTTGCCAAAATGTCTCTGTAGATTGAAAAATTCTTAAATGTTGGTATATTGTAAAAAAATCTTTGAAATATCTTGAAGAGACACTAGCAACAAATATTTCTAGCTACATAGCTGCCATAGCCATTCCTTTTAAAAGCTTACCGAGTAAACGAGTAAATAAAATCACTTACGACAAAGCTTGACAAATTATAGGTAACCATTCTGAATACAGTAGTGACCCACCCTGGCTAAGGGTCGACAGAATTAATCGTAAAAGTTTTCACTGCATACTACTCCTATATTTTGGCAAACGAATGTTCTAGGGACGTTGTGTCATGGCTTTTTGCCCTTTTAGGTGGCGCCACCGTCATGAACGACCAAAATATTAAATTTGACATTCATCTAATTTCTATTACCTACTCTGTGATGGTTGAAAATATAAGCGACATCTCCATGTGCTTTAGTACGTGGCACATCTGTTCGGCCGAAGCCCTATAAGTTGCATCGGTGAAGCGAGCTTGCATATGATTTCCTATATTCACTAAGTAATCGTCAAGATACTAACCCGCACTGGCCCCGCGTGGTGGATTACGGCCCACTCCCCTCTTACAGAGAGGAGGCCTGTGTCTCAGCAGTGGGAACATTATAGGCTGATTATGTAAACGTCAATATCACCAAGCAGAGGTGGACGCAATAACGTCTCTCTTGGATATACCTGGAAAGGGTTAGCCACTCCATTGATCCTCACTGTCGTGTGAGTTGAGTATTTGGAGTCATCCACCAGTATCAGGGCCAGAGTCAGTGGTTCAAGTGTATAGACTGAATGTGACATGGTTATGGTCGTGAAAAATGTCCTTTTGTTTTGGTTGGCAATGTTGGTGTTGTGTGATACCTGCCAGTAATGCGATAGACACCCAGCCCAAACCTCTGAACTGCAGAAGCACAGAAGGTATTCTAATAGGCCAGGGTTGGGATAAAGTGTGGGCATCAACCGGGACTGCCGTGCACGTGTTATCAATGGAATCTACAGGTAGCGAGTTAGCTACAGCAGCGTTATTGAGGAGGTGGGTCATGAAGATCACGTTTACGACAGGAACGTTGTCGGCAGGGAACTGGAATATTGTAGAAGAAAGAAACAGCTTGTCGCCGCAAATGCGGCCCCTTAAAAACCGCATGTCTGTAGTGTCTACGTGGATGGCATTGGCGCGTCGGCCTGGCCAGCGGCATAGAGCAATCCTCTAAGCGGGGCGGCTGTCTCAACGTATTATGATTTTGTATCTGAGAGATATGACAGAATAATGGCGCGGGCGTACAGTCCGCGCGCAGAGTGGACCAATGGCTGTGTAGCATTTTTTGTGTCTGCAGCATGTGTTAACAACGGATGGGTGGGATACTCAACTTCAAAAACCAAAACATCAACAATCAAAATATCAACACCGACACATTTCCAAAGTTACTGAACGGCGGTTCAGACGGCACATTCAGCCGCAGTGATAAACTCAAACGTACTCGATGATGATGCGGCAGGCGAGGATGGGGGGGAAGGAGGCGCTAAGTCGGCGCCCCCACAGTGTGACTGAACTGTGCTGTGGTCGAACCTACGAAGGCTGACACCGCACTGGTGCGCGGTGTTTTGGTATGGACTGCCTCGTCAGATGTGAGCCAACTTCGAATCATGAATTTGCGGACTATCAAGGGGTTAAAAACACATCAACGTTCAAGCGCGGTATTCAAGGCTTGGCCTGTCAGTATAAAGAAAGAAAGAAAATACGTTTATTTGCGGTGAACATGACGCAAAAATTTACATAACACAAAACTAAAATAATAAAAAAAAGGAGGTAAGCGAAACATGCGTCACATCCACGCAAAACGGCTATCGCTCAGCATTCTGCTGCGACCCTATGCAAGACAGAGCCCCAGCGCTGGTTATATAGATGTTTCTGTTGTCCTGCCTTTGGACTGAAGTTGCAGCGTTCTGAGTAGTGATTGTTTCTTCTGCAAACGATGCCAGAGAGGAGTGGGTGGCGCAGTTCCATGTTGTGTACTTGTTGTCTGGTCTGTGGTATATACTAGCGACGGAGTCTTGGGTGTTGGGCAGCTTTTCCAAGCCATAGGCTGAGTTGCCCGTGAAAGGTAGGGGCGCAGAGATGACGGTCTTGAGAAGTTCTAGTGATAGACTTTCTTTAGGTTCAACGCTCAGGTAAGACCTGACATCCCCGACTGTACCATGCTCCCTCCTATGTATAGGCAGCGAGTTGCTAAGGCCTTACAGATAATCTGAATGTTAGCTATCTGCGTTTGCTGGGAGTTCTGAGCCTTGAGTACTACAACTAGAGTGATAAATGAAGCTAATGCTGAGATAAATATACAAACTAATAATAATGTGGTGAATTATCCTATGAGTATTATTTACAAGTTGCCGATTCGGGTCCAAATTGAGCGAGGCCGTCTCGGCGTAGGTATCCATTTTATACTCTATCCAATCGTTTATAATCGTTTATTTCCGTATGACACAGCAGTATGTTTCAGATGCGATCTGCAAACAACTAAATTTTTGACACTCTGGGCGCGAGCGAGTTTCCGAGTCTTACTTACCTTAGACTGTCGACAAGTCTGTCTAAGAAGCTGCGGTTTCACTCTCTTGTATCCTGACAGTAAGTACATAGCATGGAACTGTGCCGCCCACTCCTTTCAGGCATCGTTTGCAGAAGAAACAATCCCTGTTCAGAACGCTGCAACTTCAGTCCATAAACTGCGTGAACGTTATTGAAGATGCACCAAAAAAACAATATTAACACTGATGGACTTAAATGTTCCTGCATCATGACACTTACAAAATAATAAAACCAAAGAATGCAAAGCAATCAAAATTAACAAGTAATGTTTCGAGGATTTAAGTACGCCCCGATTGGTTAAAAGGTTAATAACACTAGATACCTAGTAATAAGTGTAATGGTATTACAAATGTTAAATTGTACAATAAACAACAGCAATACTTTTTTTAAGAACTTTTTGCTTCGTTTTTTACGAAATAGGATTTGTTTATACTTGAAAAGTGTCTTCTTACCGGGTTGTGAGACTATAACTTCATTAAAAGAAGATTAAAACAAACTTTTTCACCGCTGTAAAAGTATTATATATGTTATAGCACGGGCGGGCTCCAGTGTCGGGGATTTTATGAAATGATAATAGCTCGGTGCAATATTACCAGCATGTTTTTTTAAATTATTTATGCAGTTAAAAATCTCCAGTGAATGCACCGTGCTGTCTACCTTTATTAGATTTAATGAAAAGAAGACTATTGACTTTACACAGAAAGTCCTTTAATTAATTAAATAAAAAAAAAGTTCATTAATTTGATTTTATACCGTAATTATTGCTTATGGCTAAGTTGTTATGTATTGGTATGTTATTACCAATATTGTGTCTAATGTGTTAAACTGAATAATGGAATATTCATTTTATTTTTCTATCTTTTGCCTAGCCTTTTCTCTTGTAATATTGCCTTGGTAAGATTGGTTGTCAGACTTTCGGGCTTCTGACGACCTGTAACGACTGTCCTCCGATGCTAACAGTATTTTTTATTTGGAACCTTTGTACTATTGCATAACTTTGTTGGATTCATATTACGCATTTACATTACAAAACAGTCATATTCATTACGATGTGTTTGGATGTCCGAATGACAATAACTTGTGCCGAATTCCCTTCATTTAACTGAAAATTTTAGGGTTGCTATTACCTATCGCTGTTTTTAGGGTTCCGTACCTCAAGAGGAAAAACGGAACCCTTCTAAGATCACTTAGTTGTCCATCTGTCTGTCCGTCAGTCAAGACCCTTTCTTAGGAACGCGTGGAGTTACCAAGTTGAAATGAATATCAAATACTGCTGAAAATCCTTGAAGCAGTGAAAAAATCAAACTTTTAAGTCAACGCAATCAAAAGATACGGGCGTTTATGTTCCGAAATTCAAACCTACAGGGGTACCTACTTCCCGTTGACATAAAATCATGAAATTTGGCAAGAAGCAATGTCATGTAGCACAAGTAAAGGAAAAATTCCGAAAACCGTAAATTTGTAGATACATTACAAAAAAAAAAAAAAACTATTTACATACCTACAATGTACGGATCCTCGGTGCGCGAGTCCGACTCGCACTTGGCCGGTTTTTTTTTTATAACCAAGTCGATCACTACTTGGCATTCTATAATTTGTACTGTAAATGTGAATTATTGTGTTATCGAATAAGATCTTTTCGTTGCAAAGGATTTTCCATTATTGAGTTTCCTATAAAAAACATTATGAAAATAGTTGCATTTTATTTTCATTATCATGGCAGCGAGTAAGGCTTAATCACAGACATTTTAAGATTAATCACAACTCATAAATGCGATGGGTTTCAATGGGCTACGTTTAATATATGAAAAATACATTGGACTCGTAAATCACACTGAAGCTGAAGGCTTTCATGTTGATTGCATTCGCGAAGTATGTTCCCAGTGTTGAGGGTGCCAGGTCAGCCGTCTCTTTCACTCTTCTGTGTATCTTAATTTAATGGAAAAACGGTAATACGATGTTAAAACTAAGCGATATTTTGATAGACAGTGAATTAAGGAAGGGCAACAAAGTATATTTGGTCAAGATCCAACAGTTTGTTGAATTAGGATGTTTTCAAATGATTGATTAATCATCCATTTCATTTATGTTAGTACTACTAAAATTTTTAGTAATAGTAGTACTTATAACCCTACCTACTGTGTCTGAAATGCGCTTTACCATTTGGAGCAATTTTCCCACAAACATTGAAATAGCAGCGGTTTACGGCAGCGGCGCGTAGAACTCAAATAATGTCAATAGCAAATAGATGGAATAGCTCCGTTTAGCAAAGTAATAGGCTAAATGATTTTGTTTTAACCCAATCACTTAAAATGGCTTATTGGTCGATTCGCACGAATTTTTTTTTTCAGTCGGCACTTTTAAAATTATGTTTTTTTTTTTGGAGTTGACGATCCGCACGAAAGTGATTTATTTGTGGGCGAATGGACAACTCCAGAAATACGTATTCGGAAATTGGCATGTCTTGAATTTATGCAATAAAGTTAACAGAAATTAACACTAGCGCACAGAAGTGATAAGACTAAAATAACTGGTGTAAAAAGACACTTAACGAAGCCGTGAGTCACTTGTATCCCCGTCATTGTAATCATTCATTTTTTGTACGGGACTATACCTGGAAACGATCTGGTTACGGAGATGTTGAAGGTCAAAATTCCAACTTATGGTGAATGCGCAGTGGTAGACCGCGATATTCAAATTTTCTTACGTTTTTCGCAAGTTGCAGATCAGTGTCAGGTTGTATTTTGATCGAAATTTGATTCGCGACTATAACAGGAACGTATTTACAGAATTATAATCATTAGCATCATTAATACATCTTTCTAAGTTAGATTTGTACCACGACAACAAAATCTCTTAAGTATGGAAAACTGCTTAGTGGTACAAATCTAACTTAGAAAGATGTATTAATGATTCTAATGATTATAATTCTATAAATACGTACCTGTTATAGTCGCGAATCAAATTTTGATCAAGATACAACCTGACACTGACCTGCAAATTGCAAAAAACGTAAGAAAATTTGAATTTCGCGGTCTACCACTGCGCATTCACCTTATAATGACGTTTTTTTTATAAGAAAAACAGTTTTTAATGTTATAACACAACTTTACCCCCACTACCCCTGTACCGTTGCCTGTACCGTTGCATGCACCCATAAGCACAATGTTGTGTTACTTTGCACACTACCGCAAACAGCAAATTTTCACACCAAAAATAAAATTCGTTTCCCAGCAATTATTTTTGTGTAATGTTACTTTATAGTTTGATGTATAGAATGCGTAGTTGGCGACTATGTGATGGATCTCCTTATACCCTGTATTTTGAAATAATTAGTACAAAAAATGATTAATCTTTAGATTAACCCCTTACGTAAACGTATTATATCCGATGAATAGTTACCGATTTCTCTCTTTCAGTCAGCAGTAATTTGACTTTCGAAAGAAGAAGACAAAGCGTTGTATAACTATAGATACAGACGATATACAACTTTTATTAGTAAGGGGGTAAAGGTAGGATAATTTACTTGAACCTATGAAATTAATGTATGTACTCGTATTTGTGTTGTGTGTTTTTATGTAAGTAATACAAGCCGTGTGCCGGGTGGAATTTCCCATCGGCAAAAAAAAATAACTTCCATACAAACTTTCATACCCTATTTACACCCTTTAAGGGGTGAATTTTTAAAAATCCTTGGGTTTGCTCACTTTTGCTAAGTTTAAGTTTTTGTTAAAATTACTTATTATCTTGCTGACTGTACAATTTCTTCAAAATCTTTGAATGCAAAGTTAAAAGACTGCTGTTTTCCCTGTATGTACAACGGTTAATTATCTACCCTTACTGCCTCGTCTCAAAAATCTAACCTTTATTAGGAACTCTTGATATAATTTAATTTATTGTACACGCTTTTAGCTTATTTATTCTAAGTACTCGCTTTATGGAGAACCGTACTTACAGCTCAAACAACAAGGCTAAGTCGTAAAGTTACTTCGTACATACAATATGAGAAAAGTCAGAAACCTAGTTTGAAGGATCATGCATTGATCCGAATAACATTAGCCACAGCACTCTCGTATTAATAATTATCGGAGCTATTATTCCATCCTTCAAGTGAGTTCCCTTCAGAAATAGCGCGCCTTTTAGAATTTTATCAGTATTTTTCATTCAAGTTGTTTATTCCATGATGAATGTTGTTGAAAGACAAGCAAAATAATTAGAAAACGATTTACAGTGATTAGATTTGACTGCGGACATAGTTCTGTGATTGTAAGACAAGTGATATCCATTGCGGATTGGTAGCCGCAATGGGCCCGCGTGGTGGATTCAGCCTCACTCCTTCTCACAGACTGAAGGTATGTATTTTTATACTTTATAGTGCCATCCTACTAAGTTCCTAGTCATTTTACCTCCACCCAGGTCATATCCAGGTACGTACATGTATTTGTAACTAAAATTCTCTCTTGGTCGGGTCTTGGTCAAACGGGGCTTCGTTTGCAACTTAAACCTACCTAGTCATCATGAGAAAGAAGCCTTAGTAGGAGGGTTCACTATACTGGAACCGCAAAGGCTAACATTTCCATGTATCCTACGAGTATGTGGAAAGTATAAACTAATACGAAACATTAGTCTTTTAGACCGCAAAATGTGAATATGACAGAGAGTTTACAAAACTGGACCTGTGTAAGCAACTGTAAATATCAGAAAATACCGAAAACTGAATCTGAATTTATATGCTTGAAATAGCTATTTTAGCTGGAAATCGAAACCGATTTTTTGGAGACCTAAAATTGATGAAGTCCTATTTTTACCGATCCGATGATGTTTGAGTCAAATCCTACTAAGCAATGTAATGTGCTAATCAAAGAATACCAATGATAAATGTGGAAACTGGATTGCAATAAAAATGACTCTTAGTAGTATGACGTTTGTTATTAATTTATTACCTTGAGAGGAGATTCACGGCTGGGATAATATGTTCAATAGAACGGGCAAACATATTTGGAGTACCCACGTAGTGTAAAGCGGTTTCCAAACCGTTCATGCGGTATGATAGTCCCAGCATAAACATTTTATCTGTGTTAACTGGAAGCTTGCCACAGCTGTGCACTGAATTGTGAAGTATTGATAGATGCACGTTTGACGTCGCATCAGCTGTTCCCACTTACATTATATTGCACTCAGTGTTCTAGGCGCAGTACTAACCCCAGTTGAGCTTTTAAAGACTAAATAACAATTGGCAGTTAGCAGTTAATTCTGTTGCGAGTAAGCCGTCCGGGCATTCGTTTCAATGCTCATTATCAGCTATTAAACAATGCCGGCTGTGGTAGAGTGATTGTTATATATCCATATAAAATAAGTTTTATGAGTGAAAACCTACTTCGGTTTTGCAAAACCCACTTTAGAGAACTACAACAGTTTGGTGTACTTACTTTAGTTTTAAACGTAAATTAATCGTAATGAATTAAACAAAATTATGTTTAGAATAAAAATTTTATAGGCATTTATTATAACTCCCGTCGCTTATTCATAAACCGGGAGTAAAGTTATCCGTACCTATTAACTTCGGTTAAACCATATATTTTCGAAGTTAAAATTTGGCAAACGTCGTGATGGCCCAGAGGTTAAGACTTCGCCTCTCATGTACTAGGTTTTAGGTTCGAATTCGGACAAGTACCAATGTGACTTTGTAGTTCATATATACTTTCTGAGCTTGAGGGGCTTGTGGCTAAGTAATAACAGCTGCACGGGTCGATCGATCATGTTAAGCTTGCCGCGGTTGGTCCGTGGATGGGCGACCTTCTTCACATACCAAGACAACTCGGTGCCTCTGGTCCCAGCTGTCATTCGTGGATCTTTGACAGTCGTTACGGGTCGTCAGAAGCCCGAAAGTCTGACAACCAGTCTTACCAAGGAGTATCGTCGTATTACCCGTAACTGGGTTGTGAAGCTCAGATAGGCAGTCACTCCATGTAAAATACTGGTAATGGACTGGAAGCCGACCCCAACATAGTTGGGAAAAGGCTAAGCAGATAATAATAATAATAGTATTTATTTACTTATGACTTCATTGTGAATATAGCACTAGAAGTTGTCGTAACTTGTACCCTTGCTAAGTTATCAGGATAACTTGTATTAAGGGCACAAGTGCCAACCCTTGGTTCATATTTTAAGGCATTGCAAAAATACAATAAAAGCAAATAATTGTTACTTTTACATGAAAATTGAGTAAAATAAAATCAAGATGATGATGGACAGCCTCGTTGGTTACTAGACCAACCATTAGGTCGCAAGCGGTACTGCTAAGTTTGAGTTCCTCGGTTAGATTCTCGGAACAAAGCAAGCAAAGTGTTATTGGGTATTTTCATCAGGAATTTCTCAGTAGCAGCCTGGAGTCTGGATACGTGCCCGGTTGATGGCAATAGACTCGCTCCCTATTACATAGAATTTAACCTTAACTGGCGAATCGTGAGTGAAACCCAGGCGTGATGATGATGTATTTTATTTATTATTGAGATTTAAAGAGTTGTTATAAACTCCGCGTTTACACCAAGGTATAAAACAAGTTTGATCGAACATTGGTCCTGATACACAAACTAAGTGTGAACACAAAACGCATCTATACTTCTTCTTCGTCGTAAGTAAAGATGATTCCATTTATAAGTTATAACTTTTCCATAGTTGCCAACATGTATTGCATAAATACTTGTTGGCAGCTTTGATAGCAGCAGCTGAGATGCAATTGTCAACACAAGTTTTCATCAACACATTTTTGACAAATCTTTTACAAGTTTTGCTGAAAACTTGTATCACGACTTGTATTTGGGTGTAAACACGGGGTAATAAGGCCTAGGTGCTACCAAAATCTAAGAAAATTCGGGTTAAGGGGCAACTGGCCTCTGGTCCGCGGCCCACATTACACGGAGTAGGAATAGTAGTGGAAAAGTTGGCCGAATGCTTGGGCCAGAATACTATGGGAAAAAGTATCGTAGTTAAATTGACCCATTGGGATTTCATTAAAATGAATAAAAGGTGCGAAATAAAACGTAAGTATCAAAATATGTTTACTTTATTATATATGTCTACTAGCTGCGCCCCGCGGTTTTACCCGCGTAAATGTCGATTCCGTGAGAATATCGTTATAAAAAGTATCCTATGTGTTATTCTGATGTAAAAGCTATATTACAGTAAAGTTTCACCAAAATCCGTTCATTTGTTTTTGCGTGAAAGAGTAACAAACATCCTCACAAACTTTCGCATTTATAATATTAGTAGGATGTTCGTACACTATGATTAATTTACTGTTATAAGTTAAATCATCATTATTGTTTTACAGAAAATCATAAACAGTTTATCAACTTTTCAATACAATGCCCTAGAGTAATTTCTTGATCAATCATCTCACGTACACACCGTATTGTTTTTTCACGTGTTCTTTACGTGTCAATTTTTGTTTGGCTTATAAATCCTTGTTTTTACTCCAAAATAATAATTAGCTTCTTTGTATAACCTGTCTAATAAAAGTGCACTGTTCGGCTTTGACTGATTTTTTAAATTAAATCGTCCATTCCAAGACTCATTCGCATTGTTTGTTCTATGATGAACATTGAAAAAGCACCATTTATCCGAAAAATAAGAAGTTTCTTTTAACCAGGTTTTATAAAAATGTTCGTTTTTGAGCATACACTCCTCCTTGACGCATTCTCCGCGGACATAAAGCCAGCCGTCCTATTCATACTCTTTAGGTATAAAACTCAATGCAACGCCTTACAATGTGATCGCATAATATTTGAATTTTTAATCGCTAAGTGATCTGATTTCCTCCATTATTATTATTTCGTTTATTTTTCTATATACATATTAAATTACATTTTTAAATATTTCTTAAAATATAAAAAATAAGTATAAAAAACCATTTAAAAATATAAATATAAATAGTAGTAGTCGGGAACAGGGTCCAAGCTACCGGTGGTTAGGGCTCCAGAGACAGGAACCTCCTCACAATGCGAGCCGTATCGAGGAGTACTGCCTTCTGAATCAGGCTCTTGATCCAACCGCCTAACGAAAGCCTCGATAGATGTTGATGAGGCCTTCGGCCATAAGGCCATTGGCCGATACGACAATCGGCACAATGATAGCCGAGTTCACATTCCACATGTCAACAACCTCGTGTGCTAAGTCAAGATATTTAATTTGTTTCTCTTTCTCAGCTTTCACGAGCTTCCCGTCATGTGGAATGGTAACATCGACAATCATTGTGCGGCGCGCTAATCGATCTATCACCACTATATCAGGCTTATTGGCGACAATAGTCTTGTCAGTAATGATAGACCGATCCCAGTACAACGTGACATGGTCATGGTCAAGAACTGGGTCGGGCACATACTTGTAATACGGTGCCTCAGAATCCACAAGTTTATATTTCAAAGCAAGTTGCTGGTGAATAATCCTGGCTACTTGGTTATGCCTGTGCAAGTACTCGCCGTTAGCCAGACGAGAAAAACCAGAGATAATATGTCTGATAAGACTCACCCGGACGGTGGCATGCCCGACACACGTCAATCGTCCCGTCCTTCATAATATGTCTCCGGTAGTTATTCGTCAAGATAACTTCGTCTATAATTGCACAGACAAAACCTTCGGTTTCCCCGAAGAGGTCACCAAAACGTAGCCAGGATACGGACGCTAAGAAATCTACACCGGGCTCATGAAGAGCCCGATAGAAGCGCCCGTGAAGCTCTTTGCTTTGCCATACCTTCTTTCGGTCATTGGTAGTAGTCGTAAGTACTACAGGTTTGCGCCAGTTCTCTTTAGCCATGGAGAGCGGGGTGAGCCCCTTGTCCACTGCGACTACATCACGGTGCATACCCACTTCAGCTTTTAAAAAATATTTTCTGAGACTGCACACCTCGCGGTTGTGGAGGGTCTTCGCATTTAAAAAGCCTCGACCCCCGCACTTCCGCGGGATATACAGTCTCATCACCGATGATCGTGGGTGATGCATCCGATTTGCGGTCAGCATTGTACGGACCCTTCTATCCAGGGCGTCGAGTTCGGTTTGAGTCCATTTAAGTATGCCGAAAGAGTACATCAAAACCGGCATGACCCAACAATTGAAGGCACGCACCTTATTTCCGCCCGAAAGAAGACTAATTAATACCTTCCTCAGGCGACAAAAGAAGCGTTCCTTCAAGGATTGCTTCATGTCAGTAACGTTGATGCCTAACGCTTCCGACATACCTAAATAATTATAGCTTTCGGATGAGGAGAGGTATCGGTTTATGGAATCCGAGAATTGAATTCCCTCGGATTCCATAATCTCCCCTCGCTTTATATGCATGACTGCACATTTGTCTACGCCAAATTCCATCCTGATGGCGCTACTGAAAGTTTCAGTTACCTTCAGTAGCTCCATCAGATGCAATCCGGTGGGGGCAAAGAGTTTCAAATCATACATGTAGAGGAGGTGAGATATGACCTGACCACCTCTCCTCAGCCACTGACATGACAGATGTCACCTCCGGTTCGGCAGTTTTTGGTTACATTTTTGCGGATTATGGTTCATTGGAAGTATTTTGATTTATAAAATTGTATTTAAATTGCGTATTTGAGCTATGGCTGTAGGATTTCCAAATAATTATCAAAACTGCTTTTTAAAATTAATTAAACTGAAATGTGTTAAAAATTACTTGATTTGTTGACATCGGTGGTATTATTATTATTATCTCCTTTATTCATCTAAATACATATCAAATATATTTTTAAATTTTAGAATATTAAAAAAAATATAAAAAACGTTTAAAAATATAAAAAATAGTAGCCCACCGGTATCGGGAACAGGGTCCAAGCTACCGGCGGTCAGGGCTCCAGAGAGAGGAACCTCCTGACAATGCGAGCCGTGTCCAGAAGTACTGCATAATCCGTAGTAAATGTCTTAAGCGAAAATTTTGGAATTTGATTTTAATAAGTTCAAATACGAGCACTGTATTCGAATTTTTTTTTTCTACGAAATCTGCCAAAGGAAACGGCTGAAACTTATAACCAAGTACAACTACACTTTTTAATTTCAAGAAACGTGTTTTAGTATTCTGCAATTATTTATTCCTATGTTTATATAAAGTTATATTGTCGTATTTCGGTATTTTAGCTGTTAAATCAGGCCTAGAATTGTTTTAATCCTCTAATACTTCTGCGTAAATTGAAGGTATTGGTGTCATGTCATTATTTGCTTTATCTATGCCTATGGATTCGTAATTTAATTTCATTCTCTATTTCATTTTGCTGGCGTTTATGGTCTTTCTCCTTGATAATTATTGCATTATTAGTAACTAGAGTAGCACTACAGATTTTCCTATTAACACAACGCCAAACCTTATGCCCATTTTAGTTTATAAGTACGTCTTATAGTATATCTGTATCCATTTTTCATTAGTATATTGCCGCCTCTCTAATTTTAAAAACATCGTCCTTACTTTTCGAAGGTAAATCTTCCATTTCTAAAAAAGAAAACATCTATTGTTTAACAAATAACTGTTGTTTCAACGTAATATTGTATATTCTTTAATATTTTAGTTATTAAAAAGCTTACCTTGTCGCCTTTTTTCTGTCCCTAGAAAACAGTTACAAACAGTTAGATGTCACAGATGACATCATGACATGATTTTATTGTCATGATGTGACAGTGTGATGTGTGTTAAAAAATTATTGATAAACTGTTAATGATTTTCTTTAAAACAATTTAATGATGATTTACCTTAAAACAGTAAAGTAATCATATAGTACGAACATAGATATAATTATATAATAAAGTAATCATAATACACACATCAACACGGTCTAGGGATATTTCATACTCAATTAAATAACTCGAAAAGTACTGGCCGCATTGGAATCTTTTATACACCGATTTGTTTGTAATTTATCTCAGACTAATTCCAAATTTAAATTTTTGAAAATTCTTTTGTTTCGGTGGCAAAAAATGTCTTGATGTATAGGAGAGGGAATTTTCATTTGTGCGAAATTTAGAAAACAATACGAATTACGTTTAGTTACAGTTTTTTTTCATTTTTAAACGAAAGATAAAGTTAAAATTGAGGTATTGTAGCCATGCAACGCCGACATTTGACGAGGGCGGAGATGTTACGAGCTGTGGGAATGCTGGAAGCTGGATCTGTTCAGCGTAATGTTGCTGAGGCCATAGGGACCCATAAAAATGTAATTTCAAGATTGTGGACACGCTATCGTGCCACAGGTGAAGTAGCGGAGAGGCACCGGGGGCCAAGTCGCATCACTACCCCCAGACAAGACCGATTTTTGCAAATTACTGCGCGAGCACAACCAAATGCAACGGCGACTCAATTGGTCCAAAGGCTGCGAGTGGAACATCAAGTGCTTGTGAGTGACCAAACTGTAAGAAGGCGACTGCATGAAAGCAATCGCTCTAAGCAATAGCTCTCGTAGACCACTCCGGGTCCCACCTTTACGGAGAGGCAATCGTGGACGACGATTAGAATGGGTTCGGAACCACGTGGACTGGGGCCGTGAGCAATGGTCCAATGTGCTGTTCACGGATGAATCCAGGTTCGGCTTCCATCCAGATTCACGAAGGACGCGTGTTTGGCGAGTTCCTGGACGATGGAGCCGTCTCCAGAACCCTCAGGAAGTTCACCCATACCAAGGAGGAACAATTATGGTTTGGGCAGGAATTCGTCTTGGAGGACGGACGGATCTCGTTTGGGTGCGGGGCAATATGACGGCAGAACGATACGTCCAACAGGTGCTGGGGCCCGTAATCTTGCCCCACAGAACACAAATGGGGCAAGATTTCCTGCTCATGCACGACAATGCCCGGGCACACACGGCGAGAACGGTAGCAGCTTGGTTACATACACATAATGTTAGGGCCTTAGACTGGCCTGCTCAATCGCCAGATCTAAATCCCATTGAGCATGCGTGGGATATGCCGCAAAGAAGAGCTCTGAAGGAAGTTCCTGAAAATCTGGCTACAGAAGATCAACTTTTTGCGCACCTCAGAAGGACATGGGACAATATTCCGCAGCAAGACATTGACAACCTTGTTCTGAGCATGCCGAATCGTTGCCGATGTGTTATGAACATCATGGGCGCTTTCTCAGACTACTAACTTCAAGTTTATAAACACAAATTAAATAATTTTTCTATTTTTTTCAGTTTTTACTCACAAATTAAAAGTTCATTCATATACGATTTCCGTCTATGCTTCATTTTTTTTCCATAAAATCCTGAAATTTTAATCTAAGTACCTTAACCATTATTAAAAAATGGTAGAATATTAAATAACGTATCTTTTAAATATATACATGTCATATAAATAATTAACACATTGATAGTAATTCGCTTTTTTAAAAATATCCCTAGACCGTGTTGATGTGTGTATTTTGATACTTACGTTTTATTTCGCACCTTTTTTTCATTTTAATGAAATTAAATCCCAATGGGTCGATTTAACTACGATACTTTTTCCCATGGTATTCTGGCCCACGCATTCGGCCAACTTTTCCACTACTATTCCTACTCCGTGTAATGTGGGCCGCGGACCAGAGGCCAGTTGCCCCCTAACCCGAAAATTAAAATTCGTGTATACGAGTATTAAGATGTCTTATAATCTCCTGCCTCAACTTAACTTTTCCTCAGGGCTTCAATGTTTCTAATAAACAAAATTAAATCATAAACATGTTGTTCAGTAATGCAGCTTTATTAGGGCGCGGATAATTTTAAAACTTCTATAGAGTTGGTGCCGCTTCGCGAAACCTGGACTGGAGCCAGCGGTTTATATGGGAATTCTTCACGTACCTAATTACATTATAGATGTCATATTAAATAAGTTTGAGGTTAAATGCTAAGACCCTCACTAAAAGTGCTATTAAGTTGTACCTTCATGTTAAAATTGTTTTATACTCTGGCTTTATATTTTAAAGTCCTCCAGATCGTATTTCGGCCACGGCGGCGAATTTCGACGGAGACTAGACTTCGGCGCGGGAGATATTATAGTGCACTAGTGTGTGCGCAGATACAGGTGCACTCCCTCTTCCCTCACTCTCATAGTCCGATGTCACGGCAATACGACACGACCGGAGAGAGATCAGGCGCAGGACCAACGGCTTAACGTGCTTTTCGAGGTACACGAGGGTATCACACCGCCATCTTCCAAACTTCGGGCTGTTAGGAAGAAATTCCTAATGGAAAAACTCAATAACACTTTGCCCCACCCGGGAATCGAACCCAGGACCCCACCCACGGTCAGCAGTCGCGCTTGCGACCACGAGACCAACGAGATATTTTAAAATGAACCTTTCATACTAAATTAATATTCACGCTCGCATTTTTTTACTTTATTATTATAGTGTAACCTTATTAAGTGGGCCCTGGATACTACTGACAGTTACAATGTGGTCCCGACTTTTCTGCATTGAAATACCTCTGTTACTTACTGGGAATAAGTCAACCTTTATAACTGAGTTTATTTACACACAGTTAAAAAATCTAGCAGATTTTTGCTAGATTTTTTCGATGTTTACCTCTATAATAGGGACCTAGGTAAAACAACTAATAATACTTTATAAATTTTACAATGGTCTGGATAGGTCGCGAACACCTCTATAAAAATGGTACTTTCGTCCTGTCTAATTGTGGGCCTTTGTGAATAAGACGACTGTCGTTTTAAACCTGACTATATGGGAAACTGGGTGAATGAAATTCCTCTAGATATGTGAAAAATAATTCTAGGTCCCTTGAGATCCCACTTATCCAACTTACACTGTATTCAATAGGTGTAGAAATGAGTTTGGGTATGCATTGATGATTCGTTAATACAAGCTTTTATTTAACTTGCAATGTATGTAACTATGTTTGTTCAGGTGGACTCTTGCAACTCAATTTTGAAGCAGATATCTTCAACTGATTGAGCTGAAATTTTTTATACACGTTTAATTTGGATGACAATGCATTATTAGCTGTGTGACGTCATTCTAAATCCAACATGGCGGAACACCCAAGATGGCGGACTAGTTATTTTTAATGCACTCCTACAATATGGGTATCAAATGAAAGGGCTTGCTGAGAATACGAATGCGAGTTAAACTACAAAAAAAAAAACCAGTCCAGCGATAACTAAAAATAAAAAATTAATTAAAAGTAAAAAAAACTTTTTTAAAAACAAGCTTTTAGTTAAATGCGCTAAAAAGAATAAAATAAACTTTTCTTTTAAAACTTTTATGTTGCAAACTCCTTGGTTGAGTCGAACTTTTTAGTAGTTTTTATTTTAATGATATTCTTTTGTTTTTGCTTTTGCTTTTTTGTTGTTACGTAGCTGTCAAAGGTTTTTGTCTTCAATTTTATTATTCACTAAAATCCTTTTATCACAAAGCATTAGTTTTATTTCATTCCACCAGACATTAATCCATACAGTCCATTTATATCGCCTTCATTTTTGGTCCTTCGAGCCGGATCTTCAAGAAGAAATGGTGGCCTCGTGAACCATCGGTGATTAGAATTTAGATGAAGAGATTTCATACGAGTAGCGTCGTCTGCGACGTTCAAGTCAGTTGGGACCCATCGCCAATCTTGAACTCGTGAATTTTCCGTTATTTCCCCGATTCGATGGGCTACAAAAGGCTTGAAAGTACGTGCGTCACTTCTGAGCCAACCAAGAACTGTTTTAGAATCCGTCCAAACAAAGTGGGGATTGGCTTTTTTTTGTGAAATTTCTTGATAGTGACAGCAAGGCGAGAGGCAATTAACGCAGCTTGTAATTCTAGACGCGGAATTGATGTCGGTTTGAGTGGTGCTTCTCTCGCTTTGCTAGTAATGAGGGAGAGCTTGATGGTACCATTGGAATAAACGAAACGCCAAAAAGCAACACAGGCATAGGCAAGCTCGCTCGCATCGGCAAAAACGTGAAGTTCTCTGTGTAAAGGTTCGCCATTTACGTTGGCGTACCAACGTGGAATTCTAAGAGTTGATATTTCAGAGAGCTCTTTAAACCATTCACCCCGCCTCAGGACCTCTAAGGGTGAAAATGGTGTGTCCCAGTCAATTTTTGATCTCCAGGCTTCTTGGGATGCGACCCTTTAACTATTGGCCCGAGTAACCCCAACGGATCATAGACTTTCATAAGGTGGGACAACACTTTACGTTTACTTAAAAACCCTTGTAGCTTACAACCTTCTAAACCAGTCATAAAACCTATAGTGTCTAATACCGGATTCCAGGAAATGCCTAATACTTTATTGCCAGTAGTGGAATCGTTAGGAATGTTGCAAAGGTTGACTTCATTTAGTTGTGCAGCACACAAATCGTTTGGTAGAAGACGCAGCGCTTCTGGATTATTAGATATCCAGTCACACATTTCGAAACAAGCATTACGATGGATAGTGACTATATCAGGTGACAGCTGGGCAGCCCTGGTGACGTCGTCCACACTATCCAGATAATCATCCATATAACTGTTGTGCATACTAGCGGTGGCCGCTTCCGGATACAAATCTTGATGAAACATGGCATTTTTGTTTTTTACGTACAGGGCAGTAAATGGACTGGACGACGCTCCAAAGATAACAGCAGTCATTCGATACTCTTTTATAGGTGTTGTATCTTTTGACTGAACATCGCGCCATAGAAAACGTAGCGCATCCTTATCCTGCTCTCGGATTCGTATTTGAGGAAACATTTCCCTGATATCAGCTGATATGGCAATACTTCTCTCTCTAAAACGAAAAAGAATTCCTAACATTTTCTCTAAAAGATCTCCTCACCACCCACCTTCACCACCTCACCTCCTTGATCACCTTGCTTCTCCGAGGGCCTGCCCTTGGAGAAGCAAGGTGTTCAAAGACACTCCTTGATTCGTAGCGGCCGCGTCATGTACGACACGAAGCTTACGCTTTTGTGGGTGATACACGCCAAAATGTGGTAAATACCACGTTATATTCTGCATCGAGCTGTCGGGATTAGTGAGTTTGTCTGTACAAGTGGAATTACTGTCACTATCAAGGAATTTCACAAAAAAAAGCCAATCCGCACATTTCTTTGGACGGATTCTAAAACAGTCCTTGGTTGGCTCAGAAGTGACGCACGTACTTTCAAGCCTTTTGTGGCCCATCGAATCGGGGAAATAACGGAAAATTCACGTGTTCAAGTTTGGCGATGGGTCCCATTGGGTATAGCTTTGAATGTTCCATCAATGAAATACATCTTATTTTTCAATGTCTTAATGCACTGTCTACACACAGGTGTTGAAAATATTAAGATTTTATTATTGTCACATCCATCTTCACAAACAAGGAAACTGTCGGCCATTATTTCTGGAATTGTAACATCATTCAAGTTTATGAATTCAGTTTTACAAATATTTAAATATTTGCGACGAGCCCTGAACAGTGTATCTTTTTTTGAGTTAAAATCTGGTACCTGTTGAATCTCATCCATATTAGCGAATTCTTTTTCAAAAATTTTCTTGACTGGTTTTGCTTTTTGACGAACTAATTTCTTGCATTTGTCCATCACTATGTCAGTCCTGTTTTTATCAAAATTAGCTTTGCAAGTATGCTCATTTAACTGACGAATTATTTTATTTTCGTGTTTATTTATTGTAACAGATGCACTACACTCATTGCGCTGGGAGCATCTCCATAGAGTTGACCCTCCCTTATTTGTGATATTTAAATTGTACCTGTGACCATTCAGCAGCAGCACACGCTTCTTCTTTTGACTTTCAATGAAAGTAAATGTTTGTTCTTCATCCATTTTTATAATTTAGAAGCTAGAACTATTGTATCTGTAATGAATAGCAATCAATACAGGAAGAAAAAACAAATGAGTAATGCTAATCAAACAGCATTCATGACAATAAGTGTCAGTCACCATTAAAAAGATATGATATACGCTACGTGTACATAGACCAAAGAGTCTGTATGTACATATTATAATACCGTGTCCGTTTCCTTCCCGATGCAATTTGTGTGTTGAATTTTCTGCCTGAGTATCCGGACATTTTGAGAATCTGACTTTTTACTAAATAGACGTTCTGCTATACAGACCATTCGATAGTTGGACGTTTTGCTACATGGATATTTTGGTAATTAGACTTACTGCTCATTAGACATTTCACGATGTTGGACATTTTGCTACTTCGGACAATGGAACATGTTTTGTTGGTGTAAATCGAATACTGCGCGAATTTTACAACCCTGAAGTTGAAAATTTCGCCGCGAATAGAGGTGTCAAATGGAGTTTCATCCCCGCCGCAGCTCCGTTCTTTGGTGGATGTTGGGAAAGGCTGGTCCGCAGCGTAAAAGTAGCATTAAATGCCACACTGCATGAAAGAGCACCGAAAGAAGAAGTGCTTGTGACCCTCTTGCTAGAAGCCGAAGCTATTGTCAACTCCCGCCCACTTAGTCACGTTTCGGTGTGCCACGAAGACCAAGAGACGCTCACTCCTTTTCATTTTCTCCTTGGTTCATGGTCCAATCAAATTCTTCCTTCAACACTGGATGATCGGGACTTATTAAGACGATCGGATTGGCGAAAAGCACTACGGCTGGCTGACCATTTTTGGCACCGATGGACCAGAGAAATTTTGCCTACTATGCAGCCGCGACAGATTGGGGACAGCAGGGAACAAGCTCTCAATATTGGGGACATTGTCCTCATAGTTGATGAAACTTTAGCCCGCGGGACTTGGCCACGTGGCCGTGTTGCTGCAACCTTTCCTGGCAAGGATGGCATAGTAAGGGTGGTGGACGTAGCCACTTCGGGTGGCCTGCTTCGTCGGCCAACCAAGAAACTTGTCAGGCTTTCCACTTAAAACCAACTTGTAGTTTGTGCACTTTTGTGCACAAATTGGTGGAATGTTGCAAACTCCTTGGTTGAGTCGAACTTTTTAGAAGATTTTTAGTTTTTATTTTAATGATATTCTTTTGTTTTTGCTTTTTTGTTGTTACGTAGCTGTCAAAGGTTTGAGTCTTCAATTTTGTTTTATTATTCACTAAAATCCTTTTATCACAAAGCTTTAGTTTTATTTCATTCCACCAGCCATTAATACATACAGCCCATTTATATCGCCTTCAAGAACGAAAATGGACTCATAACATGTAATATTATATCTCTCTACTTTATTAAAACGTAGCCTTAGGCTACAATCTTACGTAATAAACTTTGATAATAATGAGTATGTATTTATCGCATAGCAAAGTGCTGTTAATAAGAATTATTGACTTTGCTTCAATGTTTACGTGGTCGAGGAAATGAGGTACAGACGCCAGCACATCAAGCTACTACAATCTGTCAAATTTCTTTAATAGATTTTCAACTTTATTACTAAATTATAAAGTTCAAAATTGATTGGGAAAATTTAACAGTTTCGGTTAGGTTGATGTGCTGGCGTTTGTACAAAATCTATACATTTATAAATTAAAATCGCTTTTCGTGTCTTATTGTGTGATCGCGTTGTTCATCTCAACTCCGCAACGGATTGTGATGCAACTTTCCCCATCATCTAAAGAATTTATTCCTGTAGGTTTTTGTGTATAATACATTCTAATAATAAACTTACATAATATAATAAAAACATCTCGATGTTTTGTGAAGTCGTGAAAACCGTGCAAAGCAGGAGTGGGTCGCTAGTAGGTAATATTTTTAAGTAGGTAGACCGTAGATAGGTAGCTAAAGTAAACCGTTCTTCTCTTTTATTTCAAATTCTTTCCGTCTTCAGCGACCTTCTAGACTTTACAAAAGGTTACAGGTAATTCAATAGATAACTCCAACAATTAACCTTAAAAGTTGCCATTAGGCACAATGAAAGCTTTTTGTCCCAAAAACATTAGCCATTTTATCGGTGGAGATGAAAATTTTAACTAAAATAATTTACTTTACTTCGGCTCGGTGCCGCTATTGTACCCCATTGGAGACTAGTAAACAATTTGTTAAACATGAATAAATTAATTCAATCAGGCGAGATCGAGGTCAAGAGCAGCCCCTTTTTGCAATAAAAACAAACACCGTAATGCTCTTACTACTAAAATGATAAGTAATAAGCTTTCATATATCTATGGTAATAAGCATATTTGAATTTCGCGGTCTACCACTGCGCATTCACCTTAAACGTTAATCCATTCGGGTACTGACAGACAAACTGACAAATATATAAAAGCTGCTTATTAAATTGTACATTCCCTATACAAAATTTAATTGTAAATATTTGACTGGGCTTGACCCCATTGTCCGTAATCATAGTGAGGACGACCATGACCCCTTTTCGTCGGCTTCCAGTCTAACCGGATGCAGCTGAATACCAGTATTTTACATGAAGCAACTGCATATCTGACCTCCACAACCCAGTTACTGGGTAACACGATATACTTTGTAAGACTGGTTGTCACTTTCAGGCTTCTGACGACTCGTGATGACTGTCAAAGATCTAAGAATGACAGCCGGGACAAACGGCTTTTTTTTTTTTTTTGGATGGGAAATCATCTAATGACTCCTCCCGCTCTGGGTGGAGCGGAAGGGAGTGTCAGACTCTTACTGACTAAAACCCACCCGTGTTCCTTCCTTAGCCCTTTATGTTCCGGGGCAGCGGTAACCCTTTCGGACGATCCCGCTACGGGACAAACGGCTTAACGTGATTTACGAAACACGGAGCGGTCTCGGTATGTAAATATGGTCACCCATCTACGGACCGACCGTGGCAAGCGTTGCTTAACCTGATCGATCGACCCGTGCGGCTATCATTACTTAGCCACGTGCCCCTCAACGTAAACCAACATTAATAAGGTTGTATATTTTTATAATGAAAATACGAATGTTCATCAACTTGTGATAGACCGCGCATTGCAACAGGTTATAGCTTTCGGCTGATCAAAGTAATTTTAAACTGGCCTTGCAAACGAGATTTACGAGGTAATATGTGTTTTATGTAGGCGCGCTATTATGCAGGAGCTAGGTAAGTACTTGAGTCAATATCCATATTATTTTGTCTATTGAAACTTTGCAAACAACTTGGTAGGATACAAATTCAAAAGACATAATTATGGCTACTTTCTCGACACTATTACTTACAACTTATACACGGCGGTGACCTTAAGGATTGTGACACGTAAATGGTCAATTAACCAGTCGAACGCGCATGAGTTGAGTGAAATGACCCATTTTCTTTAGCTCACATCCTCTATGTGAGGAAGAAAAAATACACTAGGTTTTATAAATATTAACACTGCATCTAACAGAATAAGAGTTACCAGTATTTTACAAACTACAACAAATCAGTGAGCATCAAAGAAACAAATTAACTAAAAATCGAAATCAAAAGTTATTTATTCAAACTAGGCTGAGAATCAGCACTTTTCGAACGTCAACATTACAAAAGACAGTCCCCCAAAACGCCCGCCCTTCACCACTTCCTAGTGCTTTCGCTGGGGAGAAGATGTGGCGGAACAAACCCCCCAGCAGCACAGATGTCTGTTTAGTTAGAAAATAATTATTAATTATTAAACACGTCATTATTACAAAATTCTGTTGATGATCCAAGTTCATGAACTGTCATTGACTTTACGTGTGCAGGTTTTTCTGTTGCACTTCTTACAAGGTTAGGGGTTAAATTATTATAATCTTACGACCGATTTCGGTCACAGTGGCCAATCTCAACGGATAATAGCCAGGTACGCAAGATATTATAGTGCACAAGTGTGTGTCGTTTACGCCTCTAAATGACCCCGACAACCACCCAACATGTTTGTCAATCCCCTATTTAGATCGTGGTGCCTGCGACCAACCCAAACACTTTTTTTTTTTTTTTTTTGTTAACCTGTAGTGTCCCACTGCTGGGCAAAGGCCTCCCCCAAATCCTTCCAGGAACTCTTTTCCCGATCTAGTTCCAAAACCTGGCTCTTGAGACCCCATACATTTTCGATGGGTTTTAAATATGAGTTTTTAATGGCCTTGTTTGACATTTTCGGGCTTTGTAATAAGACCTATAATCGTGGATATAGGTGTGTAGCACTGAATTTTTGCTGTTGGAAGCTGTGTATCTTTGAATATTTCCACGGACCGGATACTTCTATTAGCTTACCGGGACTCAAAGCGCTCATCCACGCCCAAAACTCTAAACTTATCCGACCGCTTGATCGATTAGTGGATATATTATCCTTCTTCATTTAGTCTCCAAAGTGACGTGCGACCATCTTACGACCATCTTATCAAAATTTAAATAACTTTCGGCATTCCATTTTAAGCCGAGCCGTTAGTTGTTTAAGTACTAGCAGGCATTCGGTTTTGGTAATTAACCATCTCATACGTTGAAGTTGCTCGTGATGATCGACTCGTGATTACAACCGCTGTATCGAAACTTTTGAGCAATTTCTCTCTCTTTCGCACGTGTAATTTTGTCTCGGTCTACCTGTACCTTTTGCTTCCTGATTCCTAGCGTCCCGTTCACGAATAAACGTATAAACGGTATACCAAAAATAATGTCTTCACCGTATTGTGTGACCAGAGATATTTAGCGCTAAATATTTACATCTGTCTCACGCTGTTTGTAATATACAATTAACTGAATCAGTTTGTGTTTATCTTTGTTTAATTAGTTCGTACACTTGTTTCTTGTGCATGAAAAGTTATGACGGACGGATGATATGAATGAAAGTTATCTGCGCAGCGCATATTTAACGTATGCCGTGTGTATTTTACCTTGGTTATTTTCAGTACTATTACCACATGAAGTTAATTAAATTTATACTTCACTGGATTAACCATTTCAATGCCTCTATTCATTTCATATGTTAATATCCGTCATTATTTAGGTACCTGACTTAAAACAATTTAGGCGCATTTCAGTAACTTATAACGTAGATTTGCGGCCGAGCCTTAAGAATACTTACAAGTACCTTGGTGTATGTTTTCATAACATATATCTACCAAAGACGGCCTTACTTGCTTTTTCTTCAAAGTGGACGTGGCTATATATAATATGTAGACATGTACAGACTACGAAATATCATAACTACTACGAAAAGTTTACTTGTATAATTATTAATCAATCAATAGTCGTAGTCGTGCACTGTGTCCATTGAAATATAGGTAAGTAGTGTAATTTTTCTGATAATTTATAGTGAATTCTAAAAGGAGTACCTCCTAATCGATCATTCTTCACGAAATTGTTTAGCAGACTCGAAATATAAAATGCCTACTCTTGAAATAGTACTTTGTTATAAAAGCGGTATTAAATAGGTACTATATGTTATGTAAGTGTATTATAAAATAGACTTCTCCGAGATTGTAACATGTTAAAAAACATCGGCACCAATAAACAATAGTTTGACCTTTTAAAATACACAGCATAAAATTATATCCTACTCACAAGGGAAGACTATGTAATTGTGTCCGGTGCGGCACCGGCTATAAATCTATACTCTATAGTAATTCGAAACAACGTGCGCCGCGCTGTGGAAAATGCTCGGTTACTATCCCCTTTGTCTGCGTCCACAGCAGTGGCTGCAACAACGCAGGTGCAGCCCAGTCTACGGGAGCATGAAACGAACTATTCCAGTCAGGTAATTACGGCAAGTTCCTCTCCAAATATTGCGTCAGTTTAAAGTGGACTTGTCGAAATAGTCGTTCCACTTTATTTTACAAGTTGCAAGTATCTTTTAAAGAAAATCTTTGTGATTTCTTGTTTTGTACATTTTGTTTTGTCTGCTTCTTTATGTTCATTTTTTTTCTTGCTATTTCCCGAATCAGTGTTTTAGAAAGATAATAAATACATAGGAAATGAAAACATATATCGCTCACCTAGCAGTATAATGACACATCTACCTTTTTTGATGTTAAAGTAGATATGTATGTGTCATTATACTGCTAGGTGAGCGAATGTCAGTTAACCACATCTAGGCATAATGTAAAGGTTAATTTACAAATTCCGTACGAGAAATATTGAATCCAAAAACATGTTCTGAATAGTTTTCTTATATTTAGGTAATATAGAGGGTGTTTTAGTTTGTGTATTATCTTACAAAAACGTAATAAATCAACATTAGCCTCTGGTCAAACAACACAGTTACTATAAATTCCCGTTTTATTACACGTATAGGTAAGTAAAGCGACTTGCGTATAGAAAACAGGTCCAACATAACACAAAGGTGTTCTTTTCCACAGAGTTTTGAAGCAAAGGCTTCGACGTGTCACTAAGTATATCCAATCAAAACGAAGTTATTTTAAAAACGCGCCTGAAAATTGTTCACCCCTACCAAACGCCGCATCTGCTTCGTGCGAGCGAGAGCATTGCGGCGCGTTAGAAAGAGAAAATCGATTTACGTACATGGTGATTACATGAAAAACACTACGCGGCGAAGTGAGACGAGAGCAAAACACATTTGACAATACTTAAAAATAATAAATAACATACTACCACAATGTTTATTTACACAGTGCTTAAATACACGGTAAAATAGAAATATAAATTTGAAATTGTTTGCTTTGATAATAATATGGGTAACATAAAGCTATTATTGTGAAACATGATTTAAACTATGCACGTGCTTTATTAAAACTTACCGACAGCTATTTTCTCTACAGCGAAGGGTTGTGCCGACAATATCACTGCGTTTATCAACAACAAGCCGGTATATCGCGTAGCGTAGTTACTATTAAACACCATTTTTGGATACGAACTTTGTGACCAGCAGATTCGTTATTTGATAAATAACATGGCAATGTTTACGTGATTTAAAAGGCTTTAGTTATAATACTGTGCGAAATATAAGGCGATAAAGTGTCGGGATGCTGTGTGCAAACCTGAGACTTAGGGGCGACTGATGGCGAACGAGTGTGGCATGGGACGCGGGGGCCCCTCCCACTCCGCCGCGCGCTCTCACTTACTCACTTAACGCGTATCCCGAATTCCCGATAAAAACTGGATTATTTGGAAATATTCTTTCTTCTACTATTATTATAATAGATTGCAATACAATTTGCTCTTATATTCGTGTAGTTTAGGATTGTGGCTAATGTATTAAAAATACCAAATTCACGCAATGATGAAAATACACCAGCAATGATTTTTGCATGACTTAAAAATATTAAAAGTGTTATAACTTCTTTTGCTTTCATTGTTCTTAAAACTCGAGAATATTTGTTTAATAGATGGTGCGCGCGTCGTTCTCCACAGAGATAAGGGTCGCTCCCCTCTGCCTCCTACCCTCATCCTTAGAGCGTGATCTCCTCCCTTTCGCATTAGCCACAATTTCCAACATTGCCATTACACCACACGTCGCCCATGGGTTTTAAAAATATTGTAAATACAAAACAGTGTGCCTATGAAGGCATGTTTTGTACCTACTTTATATTAGGTACGAAATAACTATAGATGATATGTATTTATATACTTACTTGCAGCGCCCCGCGGTTTCACCCGCGTAAGTTTCGATCCCGTGGGAATATCGGGATAACAACTATCCTATGTCCAGGAAATGGTCTTTGTGCCAATTTTCATCCAAATCTGCTCAACGGTTTACGCGTGATTGAGTAACAAACATCGAAACCTGGATTTTCGTACTGCGAGCCCCAAGATATAGACTAACTGTCTAGTTTGGGGCTCACTAGTTAATACTATATTGTAACCTAGCTGTAGGTAATATTTTAAGCTACTCATATCGTCTTAACTTGCTGTTAACCATTGAACCTGCTTACTGTATTACCTGGACAATAAATATTTTCTATTTCTATCTTCGCAAACTTTCACATTCATAATAGGATTTTAGTATGCATATATTGGATGGTAATTTACATTCTAAAACACAATAGTTATAATCAAATTATAATAAGTACGAGTACATAGAAACAAACCTGTTCAAAAAATCACTTCACACTAATATTATAAAGGCGAAAGTTTGTGAGTGTGTGTGTGTGTGTGTGAGGGTGTGTTTATACGTTTGTTACTTCTTCACGCTCAAACGGCTGGACCAATTTTGATAAAATTTTGTATGGACGTAGCTGACACCTTGGATTAATATAATATAGGCTACTTTTTATTATCCTGATATTGCCACGGGATCGACATTTACGCGGGTGAAACCGCGGGGCGCAGCTAGTCATGTCATAAATATATATTTTAACTTAACGGTCAAAAATGTGTCCAGCGAATAGTTTACATTCAGATGCCATTCCACCAGTGTGCTGAACTGTGCGGCACTGTAATGCAGTGTACGACACAAATGTTTATTCTGGTCGACTCACTCAAGCAAACAATAACAAAGTGTGCGAGAACATTCTAGAATGTTCGCGCACATCTGCATACTTTTATGCGCGCACACATGCAAGCAGTGGACTCGCGTCGACGCGTATACACACTTGTTGTTCGCGAACTCAGTGTTGCTTCCGCTACCGGAGTGAAAACATTTATTTGTCCGCGCACATTGAACACACGAACCTCCGCCGGGCTCGGTACCGGGTCCCATCGGACCCAAGACTGACGACATACGACACCCTACTTATGCTACCCGTCAAATCTTATGAATGTGCGGTAATTAAGAGAGTTGGATAAAAAACTCATATATTAACGCCATTAAACATTTCATATTTAGCGCCCAAGTTTATTTTTTTTTTTATTTGCTTAACCTTTTTTTGGACACTGAAGTTTATTAATTTACCTTTATTCGTTTTTTGGATATTGAAACTGAGTCAATAACTGAGAACCTTTGATCATAGTCATTATTTTGTTGAATTTCGCGCCGAATTGTTGCTATATTTGAATTTATATTTGGAATGCGTACACCGTTCAATTAACAATTGAAGGCAGAAATCTCTGTCTAGTCTCAGTGAACATGTTTGTGCACAAGTGTGCTACACTGTGCGCTTACAACAGTGAACAGTTACACACAGCCTTGCCGGTGGAGACAGAGACTAAACGCGATACCAGCTTAGTACGTGCAATGCTGGAGTTTTGCACAAAATGTTTGTAAACAAATGTGGTGCACACTATTATGATGGAATCGTACCTTTACAGTTTACTGAATAATTCATACAGTTGGGGGCAGCTTACAGCGTACGTAAAGCATGTTATGTCAGTGACTATCAATGCAATGAAAGAACATTTTTGGAATTCTAAGCAGATTGTAAATCTATATCCAAGGATCCCGTAGCTTAGTAACGAGATTCAACGTATAGGAAAACTAATTTCTTTCAGCTTTATAAAAGCGAAAGAAGGTTATTTATTTGATTTAAGATTCCGTCCTTGGGTGCTCAGTGACCTTTTGCTGTATGTGAAAGGTTTGGTGTAAATGTTAAAAAGATAAACTGACGAAAATTTTGTTTTTTATAGCGAGTAGATTTTTACTGAATCTTGTTGCATACCCACTTACTAATAAACGTATTATATCAGATGAATAGTTACACACCGATTTCTCTCTTTCAGTCGTCAGTAATTTGACTTTCGAAAGAAGAAGACAAAGCATTGTGTAACTATACAGACGCTACACAATGTTTATTAGTAAGGGGATTAGCATTTATTATTATGAAAATGATCCATTTATTTTTTTAAGTAATCAACCATATTATTTCCTCTTAACACTTAATATTTTTTAGTAAATTTCGGAAATTTACGTATAAATTATTATAAATGAACCATAAGAATGTCTCAATACTTAAAAAAAGAAGAAAACCATTACAAAGCTACACTAAAAGATTTTATCAGAGTAAGAAAATAAAATATATATTTAAAATCTCCCTTAAAACAACTTTAAGGAAACGACTAGGAAGTTTAATATCCTTAAGCAGTTGACGACCCGGGTCCCTTTAAACCTTGAAAGCTCAAAGGGAAAATAAAAAGTTATTTCCATTGCAAATTTGAACAAGTTTGATTTTGATCACTACTTCGGGAGAAAGCGGATGAGAAACAAGGTCGGGTATAGTCCTAATCCCAGACTTTTGAAAACATTTCCTTGTTTAAATTGAACAAATTCCGACCTTTTCTAAACATTGTATGTAAAAGTAAGACGCCAATAGCTCTTATCCTATCGAATGTTAGGGTTCGGACTTTCCAGATGAGGATACAGATCTAGTTTGGAACATGCAAATTGTAATTTTTTGGGAAACTCGAAATGGACGCAGGACTGGTCCTGCGTCCATTTCGAGTTTCCCAAAAAATTACAATTCGATAATAACAAGAAATCTGTGTAAAGGAGCCTGGGCTCCTTTACACAGATTTCTTGTTATTATCGATTAAAGCCATAATCCGGTATACTATAGAATTCCAAGGCTTAATATAGAATACAATAAAGTATGTAATATAATTTATTCCATACTTTGTCTAGACATTCTATACAATACCAATGTTCAATCGGCAATGTGGTGGAATACGTCGAGGGCATTGAACACGTTGCAACTTTTTTTTTTTTTTATTCAGAAAATAAAAAGAATCATTGCATTGAATATAAATCGTTTCTTTTTTTTGCTAAATCTAATTTCAAATATAAAATGTATAAAAAAATCTCAGTAAAATTCCGGCTATTAGGTACATGACAATTATTGTGACTGTAAAAGTATTAGGAAAAAAATGGGGAATTAGAAGAATTTATCAAATTAAAATCAAATTCAGGGTATTAAGGATAAAATTATAACGAATTTCACGAATTTTCCACTCGATTGCAATCGGGTTTTAGGTTTGTTAGAACTAATTTGCACAGATTTTAAAAGGAATTCAATATAAATACATTAGCTAAGTTGTCCTGAGATGAAAAAGGTCAGAGAGCTTAAGTCTTAAAAAGAAAAAATTGTATTCGATCGTAATTTCCTGGACACAGGTGAATGTGGTCACGAAGTTCAGCAACCCACGCCGCGCGGGTCTCAAAGTACAGGAATACTCTGCAGCTAGGTTGAAGAAAGCGACAATTTGCGACTCGCAAACCAGTTAGATGATCCGGTCCGGAAAGACCAGTCATTACTTGGAAGAAAAGTTTTTAACCTAAGAGCCGTTGGTCCTGCACCTGATCTCTCTCCGGTCGTGTTGGATTGCCGTCCCATCGTACTATGAGAGTAAAGGAACAGAGAGTGCACCTGTGTTTACGCACACACTTGTGCACTTTAATATCTCCTGCGTACCTAGCTATCTCCGTTGAGATTAGCCACCGTGACCGAAATCGGTCGGGAGGCTATTATTCTTCACAATACCTGAATTATATGCTTTGCCGGTAGCATATACACACTTCTTGTTCTAGATTGTAGTACAAAGTTTTTTGGTAGTAGCCGATCCGTTTTCTTCATAAAAAACCTAAATCCAACTTACCATATTCCATATATGTTTTATTAATATTATGAAAATTACATGTAAACATAAGAATTTATTATAATTGTATATTTTTGAAATATTAATTACAAGAAGTATTTTACAATCTAAAATATATATATATATATAAATATTATATACAAGTGTATAAAAAAAAAGGAAAAAAAAAAAAGACAAGAGCTCATAGGGCATCAAAAAATTCGTCCGCATCGCTGTCAATGGGATAAGTGCCCAAAAGGCTGGCAGCATTACCACGTTGGATGGCAATGCTTATTCTTTGGGCTAAAAATAGGCCAGCCCTCTGGTCACGTGTAGAGTCAACCAACCGCTTGGCGATGTCTCGAAACATCGCACTCGAGCACTCGGGCCCCAAGGCCCTATAGTTTCAACCCCAAACGGCTCGAAACATATAACTCCCAAAAAGGTTGTTATATTTGCGCCGTTTGAGGTTTTCTGCTCCTGCAGCAGCCGCCCCAGCACAGCCCGCCGTGCTAGGAAGATGGGATGGCGCGAGGGTGTCGACACAAGTTGCATCCCACACCAAAGGCCTACCCAACTTCCAAGGCATTATTGTCATTCCATCTGGCCTCTTCCCATCGTCACGTGCCAAGCCATTGGGTTCTAAAACAGCTGGCACCCCGGCGGTGACAAGAGCCCGACAGATGATGTCGTTAATGCTGGCGTGCCGTGCCATCCGACCAGCGCTCTTGCTGCAGGATAGGCCATGGTGTCCGAGGCAGTCGACTGCTTCACCGCATTGACAGCGATGTGGAGCTCCGCAAGGAGCGCCCAGACGCAAACATGTAGCGAGCCGGAATGTGGTGTCACCCAGCATAGTGCCTATGTTAGGTGACGGTAGCGCCTGAAGCCAAAGGCCCGACTCCCATTCACCCACAGCTAGCAGGCGGGCACGCTCAGCAGTATTGGTGGACGTATTAATAAGTTTATTCAGTACCAACCTGCAAAGCGGCTCATCCCACTGTCTCTGGGAAGACGGGTTTTCGGGCTGTACCGTGTCCGGGCAAGCCACCTTCCAGGCGTCCACCGCATCAGTCAAACACGGCACTTCAGAGTCAACCTGAGCAGGAATCAAGATTCGTGTGGTTATCTTTTCTGTGCTGTGGACCCAGGATATGAACGCCGGTAGGCTTACACTAGAAATTTTGCGGACGCCGAGCCCGCCAAAACGAATGGGTAGTGTGGCTTGCAGCCACGCGCGGTCGTCCAAAGCCACATTTAAAATGGATGTAAGAGTACTGCGAATAATGTGATCGATTTTGTCCAAAAGGTGTGGCTGCTTCCATAAAGAGGAAGAGCGGAGAAAATACATAAAATTTGGACCGAAACAACAATATCTGATAAGGGTGAAAGCCGAATGTAAATTAATTTTAGAAAGTCTATCCGAAATATCGTTAAAGTGTTTAATTTTTTCGTCGACGAATGATGAAAAACTGTCTTCTAAAATTGGGGAACCTAGGAGGTACAATGAACTTTTTTCCAAAACTTTGATGTCTGGGGTTATTGTGTTAAATTTCTGTATAGTCGATTGTCTGTCAGTATTGTCACATTTTGAGTTGTTGAGGTCAAGGCCGATAGATTGGAACTGCTGCTTTAGGAATTGAAGATCTTGTAGAACGGTGGCTACGTCACCTCCTAGTGTTCCATCATCTAAATACCACACATTGAATTTTGAGTTTAGTTGTTGTATTATGGGATGGATAGCCAAACTGAAAATGACTGGCCCGAGAGGATCACCTTGTTGGCATCCAACTGCATATTCCAAAACGTTGTCTTTATATAATAATTTTGAAGGGTGCCTGTAGCACTGCCACATGAAGCCGTAAATTTCTGGTAATTCTTTTTTAACTTCAGCCAACAAAGTGTCCCTGTTGACAGAGTTGAAGGCGTTCTTAACGTCAACCTTGAGGATGACCTCACCTTTATTGGCATTTAAAAAACTAGATAGGGCATGTACGGCAGCCTCGCAGCCCCCTTTGGAAGCAAAGCCCAAGCTGTAGGGGCTGGAATTTGTTTGACAGAATGTCGCCGTACAATTTGCAGCATATTTTGGCTGCCGTACGCCTGTAGGTGCACCCAACGGCAATGGGACGGATGCCGCCGTCCCTCTTGCGCAGGGCGCATAAATTGGCCCCGTACAAGACATCGACGACGGCATCATTCACACCGCCGTTGAGCATCAGATTAATTAGAGCCGCAAGCTCCTTCAAAAGCGACTCACCAGCTTCCCCGGCGCCTGAACTCAATAAATCTTTTAAATGCTGAGGAGTCAGGCCGTCGAGGCCGCCGGCGGAACCACTTCGGAAGGAGCTCACGGCTGCAATCAGCTGGGGGCAGTAACTTTAAAAGGTGTTGAATCCGGATCCAGAGGGAGGGGGGGGGTTGGGAAAGGTGAGACCATCCGCAGGCGGTGGATGTTTACTCTCCAGGGCTGAAAGGGTTTCTGGAGAGTAGGGCGCCACCACATCGCTACTGAAAAGTAACCAGGCCGCTCCCCTGATATCACCTTCGCTTAATTTGGATTCTACATGTGAACATAACCCTCTTCCTGAAAAGTTATTGAAGACAGTTAATTTTGAATCCAAAATAAGTGTCGAATTATTGCAATTGTCTTTAATTTGGGTTGTCAATGTTTTTTTAGTCGCCAAATTTTTTTGAACATGCAAAATCCTATAAGGGAAGGTGAGTAATTGCTCCCAGGCACTTTCTGAGTTCTCCTGGATCGCAAGACGGAGACATCGTGCCAAACTCAATGCAACAGACCGTCTCGCGCCCCGTGAAACTCTCTTTAATACTGGTGTCGAATTTTTAAATTTTGCCAACGTTTTCCACAAACTTTGATCTGGAGATGTTGATGTTGGGGATGTGGATGGGGGGCACAAAGGTACACTATGAGGTTTGTGAACCTTGCCATAGTGTATCTGTAGCCCCCGTTCGCCTTTAAAGAAACGTGGCTGGGAGCAATGGGGACATCTCACCTGGACATCGAGCGATGTGGCAGGTTGACTGGAGCTATTTCCGGCATCGCTACAGCCGGCATTTAACATACGTACCTACACTTACCTAAAAGTAAAATATTTAAAAACACTACACACACTTAAATTATTATTTACAACCACAGAAAAACAAAGATAAAAAACCATAATAAATTAAAATTGTCTGTCACACAGAGCACTTTTTGATAGACTAAAAGTCTGTCACGTCACTTGGTGACATCCGAGCTTGACGGCTGCGGCGCACTGGCGCAGACAGGAGCAGACAGACGCAGACGCGCGGGCCTAGGGCGCCACGGCGCGCGGCGCCGCGCTTTCAGTATGATACGCAGGAAAGGGTTTCTTTCTTAAGAGGAAACGCGGTATATGCAATCACTGATTGATAAATCCATTGGTATTTTTGGCATTGTCTAATGCAGTATTCCTTTTCGTAATCAAATCGAATTACAATATTTTTATTAAATACGCTTTACTTGTATTAGTTTTGCGTACAAATAATAAATAATTTTACAACAAAGACATAATTTGAATCCAGAAGATATCAAAATTTTCATAGTGAAATTGATAATGTTAAACACACAACTCATATTTTTTTAAACAAATACCACGGATTTATCTTGAATAGCTGTAAAACTAACCGAATATTTCAAATTAATGCAGTACCTACTTAAGAAAATAACAATCCAGCTAAAAAAATACGGAAGTCCAATGAATATCCAAAACTTATGTCTAGAATAGATCAGATTGAACTGACCAAATTCGAGACCTTAGAAATGGGAGATAATTTAATGTGAATACAGTAATTAAGTACCGTCCTACATTGCCCGATACTCTAGTTAGGTATCTATTTTCTATACAGACGGCACGGCATTGTTAAAATCGGTCGTACCTATCGACAAAACCTTCTGGAACGACGGAACGAATGACTTAGATACGACCTCCATATGCTGTCCGGCCTGGAGCATTCCAATTAGGCAACGGATGAGTGGTTACAGTGTGACATATGAAGCTGACCAGATTATGGCGTTTGAGCGTTGACACACATCACTCTGCTCTGAAAATGCGAATACGCTCGCTGTAAACAATCAGGAGGAGTTTTACAGCTCACAGCTCCGTCACTTATATCAACTTCCAAGACCGTCCGTCCTCACTAAGTGCATCAGTCGTAGGCGGAGTATTGCTCTTCCTCCATTCCGGCCTCTTCCTGGAACAGATTAATTTACCGATAAGTGCTTCGGCCCCGTCAGACGTTCAATCCTGCACGGGTTAGCCGGGCGGCGGCCTCGTTGCTCTGTCATTATTAGCAACTTGACGGGAACTACACGGCGGCGAGCCGCTGCAGCACATGATTGAATGGACACCGCTAGAAAATAATTTTATTTGATCACAGTATGTGGACGTTAATATGTCACATCGGGTTTTGGAAAGAGACGGCTCACGGGTATGATTGATAGGTATGACATTGTATACGAACATTATCTAAACAAGCTAACAAATTAACAACAGCTTAAAAAAACTACAAAGGCACCAAGTCCTTATATACAAATCACAAATACAAAATTCATTACATAATTTAAATAAAATACATTCAACACAATCATTAAAATAAAAATAAGGACATTAAAACAGTTTTAAAAGTACCAAAAGTGCGAAAATCTTTAGAAACATGAAACACTGAAAGTTAGGATGCCTTTTCTGTAATGAGGGTTTACTTCTTCACGCACAAACGGCTGAACGGATTTGGATGAAATTTAGCAAACAGATAGTTTATAACCAGGATTAACACATAAGATGCTTTTATCTCGATATTGCCACGGGATCGACACTTATGCGGGTGAAACCGCGGGGCGCAGTTAGTTATATAGTAAAGTACAGTAGGTAAGTCGGGTCAGGTGATTAACCACCACGTAGGGTACGCTGAATGCCTGATCCGACGATACTTGAATGCTTAATGTGAATTGTTAATGGTATATGAGAATCCAATACGCGCACTTCAGCTGGGAGCGTGGAGCTTTTAGAAGCCAATAGGCCTTGTAAGCTAGCCGTGGCTAGGGGGTCCGCTTCCTTCCCGGCGACATACAACTGAAGAGCGCCCAGGTTTTCATCACTCATCGCTAGCAGCTGCAACATGCACCATGTTATCTTTAAGTATCTATTGAGATAAAAACACACATCATCATCAGCCTAGCCTTTTCTCAACTATGTTGGGGTCGGCTTTCAGTCACACAACCCAGTTACTGGGTAATACGATACCCCATGATAAGACTGGTTGTCAGACTTTCGGGCTTCTGACTGCCCGTAACGACTGTCACAAATCCACGAATGACAGCCGGGACCAACGGCTTAACGTGCTTTCTGAGGCACGGAGGGGTCTCGGTATGTAAAGGTCACCCATCCACAGACCAACCGCGGTAAGCGTAGCTTAACCTGATCGATCGACCTGTGCGGCTGTTATCATTTTTAAATTAAAGAAGTCAGTTGGCAACGATAGAAATAAAGACAATTATCAAAATACACGCCAAACTACATATTTAGGTACCAATATCGTTGCCAACGAGACGGTCTTCTGTAATTTAGAGGGTGTGTTTTATACACGGTGACTTGTAATTTGCCGAATTCCTTCCAGGACGTGATGGTGTGAATCATTTGCAACAATAAAGCAGCCCATAAAGCCTAGGAAAAAATTCAAGGGATTCGAGAAAACTCAATTTTTATGTATTTTTGTAAATTTCCTAAAAAATCGTCACTAATTATCACTTTTCTCTAAACTCTCGAATTTAATGGCCCTCATTGCTATTCCATTGGGTTCCTAATACTTTGCATTGGATACCTGATACTTTAAAAATTCTTTTCACCAATGTTCTAAAACATCAAACAATTAAAAGTTAAAGGAAGAAGTTTATTAACCATTTTCAAAATTTCATTGGCATTAACCGTACAAATTACGGGGAAGACATTTCCATTTAATCACCTGTCTAACGAGGTACAAATATTAAAAAAATAGAGTTGCTGATGAAACAGTCGATACTGCTGGCTGTGGTCGAATTTGCGAATTGTTGAAATATATATTTAAAAATTGAATGATAATCGAAATAACTGGTTTATGTTATCTTTTTACATTCTCACCATCCAGCAACACTTCATAAGTTATGTAGCCAGCGGGGCAATTGCGTAACACATTATCAATCGGAATCGGTTTCATTTTGACAGTTCAACAACATTCATTGCGTTATTTAATTTACGTGTTGAGCAGACAAATTGGAACTTATGAAGCAATGGATTAGCAATTTGCTTCAAAATGATTCAGATTCCGATTGATAGTGTGTTACGCAGGTCGACGCGACCGCAAGCGCGAGTCTGCATGTTGAGGCGCTACTTTTGAGTAGTTAGTATTACTCGCAGTCGATGTGCTAAGCACTGATCACTTGTCGCTTAGTTCGCGTGTCTTTAAACTACTGTGCCAAAGTTCATGTAAGTAGATGATTTTTGAAAATGGTTAAATTTTTTAAGATTTGATTACATTGAAAGATTTGTTAAAGTATTAAGAATCTAATGGAATAGCAATGATGGCCATTCAATTTGAGAGTTTAGAGGAAAGTGATATTTAATGATATTTTCAAAAATACATGAAAATTGGTTTTTCTCTAATCCCAAGTGCTTTCGCTTATGCTTTATGGGGTGTTTAATTGTTGCAAATGGGTCACACTATCACGCCCCAAAAGCAATACGTCAAATTACAAGTCTCCCTGTATAAATAGGTACTTAAAGGTAACAGACAGAAAAAACGCAAACGGACATAAATAAAAAGTAAACATGTCTACATAGACTCCAAAACAAAACAGTATTTTAAGATAAATGGTGTGAAATGAAATTGCTTATTCTATAAATAAGATATCGGAATCCCTTTTACAGTCATCAATCAATCAGCCTAGCCTTTTCCCAACTATGTTGGGTTTGGCAGCTTCCAGTCTAACCGGATGCTACTGAATACTAGTATTTTTCATGGAGCTACTGCTTATTTGACCGCCATAAGCTAGTTACTGGGTAATACTTTTACAGGTTCACTAATGTTTCACCAAAACTCCTTTGACATAATTTTAGTTTACAAACAACTCATTCCGCAAATATTTTATTTTATAAACACTCGCTTTACAAACATTTATTTGGCAAATGTTTATCTTTACAAATGTTTCGGATGATATTTAATCTTTTATACATTTTGTCATTTAATATTTAGATTCTTTTGGAAAAATCACGTTATACAAAATATAATTTTATAATACACTAGCGACTGCATTAAAATCCGTTGCGTAGTTTAAAAGATCTAAGCTTTCAGACAGCGGGAGCAACTTTGTTTTATACTATGTAAAGATTTTCTAAACCAGTCACAAAGTGATCATGACGGTATTTTCCATTTGGGTCAAATAATTTACAGGCAAGTATTTTTTTTCTACAATATATAATCTAGTCGTTTCTGGCACTCGCCGGCCGCTGCCGTGGCACCGCTCGCTTCGCTCGCTCGGCTCGTGCGTAGGGGTCACAGTTTTAACCTAACCTAACAATTTAAAAAAAATAACCTAACCTAACTAGTTCGGTTCCGGGTAGCCCACTAAAAATAGTCTCTTTTTTCTATTAGCGCAAGTCGATGAAAGAATGACTTTAATTTTTAGGAAATTTTTATCCTAAACGATTTTTTTTTTAGATAAAATTATTAAAAAATTAATTGTTTGTCAAATAACACGTTATTAAACAGAATTTATCGGGTAATTATTTTGTAATGTGAATTATTTGGCAAACTTGTTTTTGTATAATGATGAAATGACAAATCATGATTTTGCCAATCGTTGCTTGTCAAGTAAAAATTTGTAAATACATTTTTGGTGAACTGACAAGGCACCACTTTTACACGTCATATTAAAAAAATAGGAAATAAGCTAGATGGCGTCTACGTTTGCTATCTGAATACCCCTGAGAATGGCGAAACAAACTTAGGGGTCAAAGTCTCTTTTAAAGCCCAGACAAATAGACTTGGTCAAATCATGTGAGGACCATGTAGTACATTAGTGTCTGCACAGGTCTTTTGAGGAAAGAACCACACAGTTTTGAGTTGACCAGTCCAATCAGTGCAAGCATTTGTCAGTAATCGTGTAACTCAGCTCAGAACTTATGGAGCTCAAAAGGTGAGATGATCTTGAAAATCGTTTATTAATTTTTTGTTGTATCTTTTAAGTTTTTGATTTTTCAGTACACTTGGTTACGATGAAAGCCTTGATAAAATATTATTTCCCAATAATATTCCAATAATATTGATGGACATTCAATTTGAGAGTTCAGAGAAAAATTATTTGGGGAAATTTTCAGAAAAACTCAAACCTTGGGTTTTCTCGAATCCCATGGATTGACGTCTAGGCTATATGGGCTGCTTAAATATTGTAAAGAGTTTGCACTATCACGTCCTGGAAAGAATACGTCGAATTACGAGTCACCTTGTACCTATAACAAAAAAAAATATATATAAGCTGAACACACCGTGGTAAAAAGTGCGTAAAATTAAGTTTACAAGTACGCAAAACGCGCTTATATTTTTGAGTATATAGGTACGTTGTTGAGCAACATTTAGCAAGTCGTCTTTCTTGAGCTCGTAAAATATAAAAGCAATAAATGTCAAGCACAAACAGCTAAGTTCCACAACATAAAACTTTGTGAGCGGTCTTGGCGGTGGCCTCCGAGACCAAGTGGCTGTTCAGCATTTTTCTACATCACTGTTCTGAAACAAGAATAATTTTACCTTGAATGACAAAAATTTGACGGCTACATTAATTGGATTCTTAGGATAGCTTTTTTTTATGTAAGAGGTTTGAAGCCCAAGGCTAGGGCCGTGCAAGCTGCTCTTTACACACAATATCTATTAACACCAAATCACATCACATATCATAACGTATAGAAAATAAGAAACCTAAAACATTTAAAACGATTGAATAGACTGAAAAAGAAACCTCACTTTTATTGTTTGTATTATTGTTCTTAGATTTCATTATGAAGTTAGTTCAGCCGGCATGAATTTTGGCAGTATTTGGACCAACAAACATTGCTTCGCAAAATGGAAAACCATTTTATACGGGTTCTTGCGCGAGTAGCTACTGGATGATTCCATTTAATTTTCCAGTTTTAATTCACAACTGCTTTCCATTAACCGTTCTTTCTCTCGGAGCTATCCACGAGTATGTACAAAGAATCCAACTCTATTACTCTAATCTACGTTTTTTCTAGATACGCGTAGAGTAAGGGCTTATTCCATTTTCCCTCAAGAATTTAGAAGCATTTTCATTATACACACGACCTATGTATCGTGTTAATTTATTGTTTTAGAATAGTAAAAGTAGTTAGGTTTCTTATTATGCTACTGCTTAGTTTCTGAGAAGTTGTTTAAGTAAAAGATCTGATAAAAATAAATAGTGTTAATTTATATATTTTTGAGAAATAAAAAAATCTAGCGACCACACGAATTCGCCTTGAACTAACTACTAGTTCAGGGCAATTTGTGCTCGGCAAGACTTGGTCGGTGTGTGATTTTGCGACAGCGTACAATTTATCCATTAACGTTTAATTTTAACATATACCTGCAATTTGGGTTTACTTTACCTAGAGTATTCACAAAAATAACATATGTTTCAAATCTATACTAATAATAAAGCTGAAGTTTGTTTTTTTTTGTATGCGGTAATCTCTGTAACTACCAGTCGGATTTGCTTTGATAAATTATTTTTTGCATTTAATAGTCCAATTCTTGAGGAAGGCTATTAGGCTACTTAACATCGCTTAACACGCTAGGACCCGTGGGAGCCGAGCAAAAACGTCGGAAAGTAATACCGCGGGCAGGCGATGCGATGCGATGGGGTGGGTCGGGGAACGTTTCACGCGGAAAAAGTCGCGGTCAGAAGCTAGTTATTTAAAATATGTATTTACCAATCTAAATAATGTCCGGAATTTCTTACTTGAATGCGTTTTTTTAATTATCATAGGTAATTATTAACAATTAAATATATAGCTCATAGACGTCAGACCTAATTAATTCTTGAATATGTGCGTGCTACACTGCTGAATACATATTTTGCACCACTAAAGATGGCTTGTTTTAAAATAACAAATCGTCGCGCTTAGAATTCAACGCGGTTGAAAAATAGTTGTCGGGCTGGGTCAGGTGCGTTGAAAGGCGCTGCTTCACGAGAAAAACTTTAATTATCTTTGCCACATTAACGTTTTTCAGGAAACTCAGTTATGACACCTCGCCTACACTTCGAAAAGTTAGCTGTAGTAGACCCCATGACCCCGCTTTGGCGTCGGCGAAGGCAGCAAAATGTAATTACATCTTCTGATGTCTATGGCGTTGACGTACGCAATTTACGTTAGAGCTAGTGGCAACTCGGCCTGGGGTTGTTGGAGAGTCGTAAGCAATGCTGTAAGCGCTCCTAGGTCATAGTTATTGTACTCAGGTGATCCGACTCTTCGAGATTGAAGTAGTCCTCAGTCTGCAACGGCTTGCGTTTTTGCGGCATGCTTTTTATTTGCTAGCCAACAGAGTACCCGAAAAAAAAACAGCAGCAGTTCCTATCGGTCAGCAAAAAAAAACGAAACTAGTTGCGAGACAAAAATGAATAAAGTCACAGTTGCTTTATTCCAAGTTTACCATTACCTTGGATCAGTGAGAAATAGAAAACCCACATAGGTATCATTATAGTGATAATTTATTTGGCAATTGTATTAAGAACAGTTGTAAACAGCAATTAGTATGTAATAGTGTGGTGTGGTAATGTGTGTTTTCGATGCATAAACTGTCCCCACGTACCGTTGAGCACCAAATTTTGTCACTGTGATAAACGAACCCAGACAAATGAAAATAGGTCTTTGTCAACTTTAATTTAAATTTTCTTTCTGTTCACCGTAGTTATTACTATATAACTGTATTAACATTATAAATTTTATATTCATTTATATTTATAGCTGGCTGATAAAAAGTCGACTGTGTTTTGTCCGCATGCATGATACTCACCAATTTGAAGTGGCTCTTATTGCACCGCTTTTAGGTTCACAATGCAGGGAATTGAACACGCATTCTTTTTACTTTGTATACCCGCACTAGTGCGAGAATGTAAGCTACAGATACGTAACTGTGAACTAGACAAAGATGTGGGATTTTTTATTAATCTCATCAAAGATCCTTCATGTCTTTATATTTCCTCAAATTATTTGTTAATCAATTGACATTCATTAATGTTTAAAAAATAGAAACAATTCGATTTCATTTTAGTGTTAGGCTTTAGTTAGGCACCAAGAAAACATCCGCAAGCCTATCTGACATCTGTCACAAATATAATGTTTGTTTTTTTTTCTTTGCAAGTGTGTTGAAAATCAAAGTTTGATACGCGTGAGCATTTGTCTTTGCAATCGCGGTTCCATTTATCAAATACTCGAGAGCAATGCCAAACTTGGCACAGTTGCATTAACACGTAACGTTTGTCATTTTCGTAAAAATTCCAAATGATAAAAACTGCAATGGGAGGCAGTTAAATAATTAAAATCAAATAGTATAATTTAAAAAAATAATGGCTTCTACTGAATTACCACTGTACACTGCAACTGTACTATGCAAAATTGAATATAGGTAGCTAAAGTTGTTACGAGCTTGGGGTTCGTGACAATAAAAACTGCCGATTCTGAGTCAAGGTTAATCCTAGGTCTTTTTCCTGCGAATAATTGCTTGCAACGAATTTGGAATGCAGATTCTGTTAGCAGTCCTGTCATATTAGCCTGAGCCATCTTGGCGTACAATCGCTGCTTGGGTAAAGAAATACCTTTCACCATTTTTCCATTGCTCCGAAACTTATCTGCTATCTCTGACCTGAGTTTCCAAGGGGTTTTCATGTCGGTGATGGTTTTTAACACACCCAGGTCTTCATTTTGTGTCCCGAAGATTGCGTGGTAGACTACTTGTGCTGCTGAAACGTCATCCATTGCTGTCTCTTTGTGCCATTTCGGTGTAGAGCATTCTTTGTATAACCTCCACATCCCTATTTCTGAAAAATCGATTTCAGATGGAGTCATTGGCGGAAATTCTCTTACTATGTTGCAGGTTGAAAGTTGCTCCTTGGTCCCCAATGCAAATAAAATGAAGTTCAATGGGAAAAAGGCTCTCTGTGCATTCCTTGATCCTGCTATCAAAATCACATCGGCAAATGCACTTAAAGCTGGTGCCACTTCCTCAGCCCTCTTCCCCTGCATGGCGTTGCACAAATTCAAAGCATTGGGTACGTGCACAAGATCCCTCTTAACTGCCTCAACCCATTTCTGGCGGTTATAGGGGTCTTTAGATTTGTAGGCGACAATCACAGCAGTCAATGGGCCTAGTGTCTGCGCCATCGCGGAACGCCTTTCTGGCTTGTATGTGGATCCTTCAAGCAGGATGTGGTGCGCTGGGGTCAAACCATACTGGGAAATGTCAACATAATCTGTGGTGTTTCTCCTTTACCCCACAGGGATCCTTGACACTCCCACTCTGATTTCGTCGTACCTCATCTTAAAAGCCGAAAAGATGTTAAATAAGGGGTTGGCTATACCATACCAATGATTATTATCCAGCCTATTTGATTGCGTCCTGCTTCCTTTCTCATCTCATCATCCATATATGCTGTGGATAACGGTGTGAGTTTCACATTTATATAATATCTTTGTTTATATTGTTTGCGCAGATATAATGTGTTACCTACTGTTTGTTTGTCCCAAATAAATAAATAAATAAAAGTCAATCACCAAAATATTCTGAATTTCTCTTAGAATATACAACAAAGACATGCTAGCATGACTTGAATGAGCTAATCTTAGAGAAAGTCTTCATATTAAAGTAAAAGTGTGAAAGCCAAGTTTCCGGGGCACCGTTTGCTGACATGCGAATTTGAAGCTTATTCAAAGAACTGATTTCAAGTTTCTCGCAATGAAAGCCGAAACACTTAATTGCACAGGAGAAGCCGCTGTCGTCGCGGACTGAGGCGCACTCAAATCATTTGAGTCGAGGAAGTTAGTAGCTGTTGAGGTGAAGAAGTTCATTAGATATTCAGAGTCCCATTATTTGTGTGCCACCGACTGCCTCCACAAGGAAAACTTAGTTTTAGATTGATTTTAGCGACAATTTTCCGACTTAATAGTTCCGTTTTAAGTTTTTTATGTTTGAATAAAATATTAAAGCGAATGGATGAATTTGGTTCACAAGGAATCCATCTATTTTTTTAAATTCCGATTCAGAGTTTAAAAAAAAATAGGTTAAATCAGTATGGAGGAGGCGGTCTAATCTCAACTGCCTTGTTTATTTCCATACATATTATGTATTTCTGTTTACAACGACGTGTAGGTACATATAGTACAGACGACTGTATTAATTGAGTACCCCTAACAGTACAAATACATAAGTACATTAGCAAAGGGTTTCGGAGGTATCCTTACAACGTTAAGTATTTCACTATTGTAGTGATTGTTATTATTTTTTTCATTTTTACCTCCTTGGTTGCCATGTTTCGGAGTAAAAGATCGTTCCATTTTTAAATTACACGACAGATATGAGTTTACTAGGTAATTTATTTGGCCTCTAAACCACGACAGATATGGATTTTCATACAACTTTTGCCGGCCGCTGCTCGCATGTATTTGGCCAATAAAGCAATTTCGATTTATCTCGAAGAAGGTTGTCAAAATAATGCTCAAATTTCCAAGCTTGTTTGAGAAAAAGTAATATATTTGTTCATCACGAATTTGGGTATTAAATCTAAATATTTAAAATATCACTGACATAGCCTGAAGAATTGCCAAACTTAATTGGCAGTGGGCAGGACACATTGCTCGCAAAACAGATGGCCGATGGGGCCAAAAGGTTCTGGAGTAGCGACCGCGTACCGGAAGACGTAGCGTTGGAAGGCCTCCCATAAGGTGGACCGACGACCTTGTGAAGGCCGCAGGAACCCGTTGGATGCAAGAAGCACAGAGCCGGTCGAAGTGGAGGTGCTTGGGGGAGGCCTATGTCCAGCAGTGGACGTCTTTCGGCTGAAATGATGATGATGATGATTTAAAATATTGCTTGAATCTTGAAACATTAAAAAAGCTGCCGTTGTCAATTGTAATGGCAAGGTACAAAACAAAGTGGGAAAGAAAAAAATAAGGCATGCTAGGTGCACGCCTTATAATTTTTAATCGTAACCCAAAAAAATCTCAGTGTGTTGTCCTAAAAAACTAAATAGTCAATTAACTGCGACCAACTTGGATGTAGCGCTTGCCGGCCGCTACCACTTGCTTGCGGCATCGCGTACTTCGCTCGTTCTGCTCGCACGCGTTTGGTCACAGTTCTATCCCATTTGGTCGGGGTGCCCTACCTCACTGCGACCAACTTTGAGAAAAGGCCAAAAGCTTAAAAAGAGGCATATTTATTTAAAAAAGCGTACATCATTAGAATCACAAAAAGTTTTAGAGACACATTAAAAAAACAGACCTTCTGATGATGTTTATTAAAAGGTCAATAAGTTTCGAGAATAAATTAAATATTTCCCTTAAAATAATAAATATCTTTCGATGTAAATGGGGTGTACGTGCCTGTAAGGAACAATGACTTAAGGCGTAGCCTTTGCTTTCATCTAAGAATCAAATGTCAGTCGACCGTGATGTGACCGCTACTCATAGTGAGGTAGTTTCACGTGATAATTAATATGCGACACGCTGGACAAACCGGGTGTCCGGTGTGTCCACATTTACGACAATTTGCTCGAGCAATCTGCCCACTATCACCTCCTTTGAGCAATCGGACCCACTGGATTCTCGCTCATTCAACTAATTAACTAAGATTGCTTCATTTACTTACCCTATAAACTATTTATGCACGTGCTTAGAAAGTTTTTAGTCCCTATAAATACCTAATAGCAGTTTAAACGTGTTTGAAGATAATTTCGCTTCAATTTCATGCTATTAGAAAAGCTGACTAAAAAGATTTTTATTGTTAGCTTGAGTGTGATAAGTAAAACTTTTTTTAACCAAAGGAGTGGTCAAAAGTGGTATAATATTCCGAAGATTATTAAACGCTGATGTGATGTACCTTATTAGAAAGCTTATTTATTAAGCTATTCGATTAAAGTTAAATATGATTTTATCAGGCGCCTGTTTTTGTAAAAAGATGAAAAATGTTTCAGTAGAAACAAAACGCACATAGCCTTTATTTATGTTTCTATGCAATATAATTATTTTAAATGTGGCTAAATTTTCCGTTTCTATTAAACACTTTGAGATTTTATTATAATTTTAACTGCAGCTCCATGAAATTCAGACAAAAATATTGATTATCATGACAATACAATATCAAAACGTGTCGAAAAAAGGGAAAAAAACCATAACCACTGGTACAAGTCCGCGAGGCGGAGTGCTTTTATATGTAGAAAATACGTCAACAAATGTATTAATGTACTTACTTAATAAGTACAAGTATGTACATAGCCACTTATTTCTATGATAATTGTCATTGTCACGTCATTTGCCACAGGGCTGTTAACCCTAAAATATAAATAATGTTTGTAGTTAGTGATGCAAGCATTTTATTTTTCAACACTTGTTTAAAAAAAAACGGGTGGCTGTAAAAAAAAAATTAAATACCCAAAGACATCAAAATAATTACCCTCTTTCAGCCCATAAAACTCAAAAGGCTGTATAAATTTTCAATTATTTTAGTACCAAGCCCTATATTGAAAGTCTCCTTTTGTTAAAATAATATTAATTTGGTTCAGAAGACGACTTTTTCAATTTGTCTTTCATACACAGTAACTGTGAATATTTCGTATTAGTTACTGGGAATATTCGTAATAACAGGTTCCAAAAATTTTATACGCTGTGGCCATTCATTGCAAGTTCTTTTTGGATTTTCCTAATATTATTATTTTTAATCAGTCTCAATTCCGCATCAACGCATATTAATTTTCACAGTAATGGAATAATAAGTAGAGTATAAATGTAGGTATTCAAGAAAACCTGGAAATGGGAGCCGCACAGGTCGATCGATCAGGTTAAGCTACCGTTGCCGCGGTTGTGGATGGGTGACACCCATCCACAGACCTTATTTACATACCTAGACCCCCGTGCCTCGGAAAACACGTTAAGGCGATGGTCCCGGCTGTCATTCGTGGATCTTTGACAGTCGTTACGGGTAGTCAGAAGCCCGATAGTCTGAAAACCAGTCTTACCAAGAGGTATCGTATTACCCAGTAATTGGGTTGTGGAGGTCAGATAGGCAGTCGCTCCATGAAAAATACTGGTACGAGTATTCAGCGTCATCCGGTTACACTGGAAGCTGACTCCAACATAGTTGGGAAAAGGCTAGACAGATGATTCAAGGAAACATTAAATCATAAAATGTGGTGTAATAGGAAATTACGCCTACAATTAATTCAAATACAAGACACATATTCCGCCAGTATAAAATATCGGGAAAAGTTATTACAATTTTATAGTCTGTTAAGAATATAAAAATACCTATGGCGCAGGTTACAATAAAAAAATGAGAATTTCACCATTACATGAAAGCAAGACAACAGGGTTGTATGATAATGTTATTTTTATATAGTGACGTATTTCGCGTGCCCTTCACCGGTTTCTAGTGCTTTAGCTGGGGAGACGCAAGTGGCGCAACTAACTCCCCACCAGCACAGCTGTCTGTTCAGTTAGAAGAACTTTATAATGAAATACGTAGGTACCTAGATTAGATACGTATATACTGGTGCCGGTTCTGTTGTTCACAAACTAAACTAAATTTAAGTGCACTGCATCTTTTTTATGTATATTATTAAAAATAAAAAAAACTTTCTTAGATTTGACTGACACACACTTAGAAGTATGTTAGTGAAATCTAAGAAAGCTTATAACTTGTAATACATAAAAATGAATATAGGTATTAAGTAACTTACCTTCCTGCTTAAATACTAACCTACTTGCCTATTTTTGTTTTTACAGGTGACATTGATTTTTGGAGTGAATGGCATTTGTTGTGAACATTCAAATCGAAGAACATTCAGATTTGTTGCCGGTAAATTTGCCAGATACAAAATCAATGAAAGAACGGTCATTCGCAGTCCGTGAAGAATATGTAAGAATGATCGAAAAGTACCAAGTTCTACGCCCCTCTAATATAAACACTAACATATTTAAATAGGTCTATTATCTGTAATTGTAATTTTAATAAATAGTTTGATTCTAGTACTATTGCTTTTTATTGTCTCGTAGAGGTGTGGAAAGTAGAGCATTCTCCTCGGGGATAAAGGTGTCATCGTCTTGGGCGAGTTTGAATCCCTCACTGCACTCAGGATTCTAGTCATAACTCCCTTGCTTCGCTCAGGAGTTACCTCAGAGCTCCTGAGCGCGGAGCATCCTTCGTTGCGTTCAGGATTCAAAATAGCGCCCGCGACATTAGGACACTACTTTATCCCCTTTGTGCATAATCTACTATTATGTGCTTGAGACTATTATGTCACAGCGCTTTTATGAATTAATAACTTATTTTTTAGAGACACCAAACTTTGTACCTCCACGCCTGTACATTTAGTTCAAAATGAATGGGCGCTCGAGTAACAGAACTGAAACATCCCGGCAACCGGTGAGCGCCATACACTCACAAAATTTATGTCCACACAAATTGCTTAATTGAGGAAAAGGCTTTTGTTTGTTCTCCTTTTTGCGCACGAAGGGTCAGTGGGCTGAAATAAGTACTGCTACTCTTGTTACTGCACGTGGCCCCAACAAACATGACAGGTTTATAATTAACCCTGAGAAAATAACTAGTAATGCTATCTTGAAGCCTTAATTAAGGCACAAACGAAACAAGGGTAAATACCGTTTTCACAAACACTCACACACGCATCACACATTTTATTATACGATTTGTGACGTTTTTTTTTCTTGCAATTTTCGAGAAAAACATTTGATATAAAGGCTATTGGGTTGTAAATAGGCATCATCATCAGATCCTCTATCCACGAACTCTTGCTGGCGACCGTAGGGACATTACAATGAGCCAGATAATTATCTAATTGCTACGTTATAATAATAGAATAGAATACTCTTTATTAAGTACACCATATAAATTACAGACATAAATATAGAAACTTTACAAAGGGTGAAACAATGGTCGGTGTTATCGCTAAAAGCGATCTTTTAAAGACAACCTTTGGGTGGATTAAAAAGGGGAAGGACAGACAAATCCTGTAGGTAGTCTGTGGTCCATTTACATAATACAATAAATACATACATAAAATATATAATACTAATCTAAAAAAATAAATATATATATAATTATAATAAACATGAAACCGGAGCAAAGAAATTATAATGATTATGTTTAAGGAGGAGGAAGTGCTTTTTAATCATAACTAGCTAACCCGGCGAACTCCGTTCCGCCTCAGAATCAATAAGAACGACTGTATAAGAAAATTAATTATCTGCATCAAAATTATTTAATCATCATCTTTTTTCGTGAATTTTTCCCAGTTTTTTATAGTTACTCTGTTATTCGGGGTGGAGACAAATCCAAAAAATCGAAGATCATAAAAATCAGTCCAGCCGTTCTTGAGTTGTAAATGCTGTAACTAACCCGACTTTTGAGCACGCCTTACCGACACGGGCATGTCATTCCATAATCGTACTGCTTGAACAGTATAAGATTTGTTGTTTGGGTGTTTGAGGTACGAGTAAAGAAGGAAGGGTATCTTTGTAATGGATTGAAATGATTGAAAGGATCGATATGTAAAGCTTATGTTGGTAAAAGTTACTGTGAACCTCCTTTGAGTACGGACTCTGTTAGCACATGCTAACAGAGTCCGTACTCAAAGGAGCTTTTCAGCAATGACGTTACAGCGCTCTTTGGAGGTGAATTTCTTGAATATAATGAGTATTACCAGAAAGGAGCCTGATCAATGGTCAGCAGATCTGATGTAAACTCTGGCGGGAGCCGACTAAACCCACAGACAAGTATATCGAACCATGTGGGAGCTTTTCACCTGGGCACGCGTTACCCTGGCCGACTTGGAAATCTCTAAATAGGCTTCGAACCCAATTTGCCCGAAGCAAAGACAATCTCTTCAGATAGGAGTTCAGGGACGGCTGCTTTTCCATTCCTCTTCGTTGTTCTTGGCTTACAACTGTAATCTGCTGCTATTCCTCCTAGATCTTTCACGGCTGCTTTAGAATTCTTGGAGAGTATATTTTAGAGTAAATGTTTAGAGTCGCTAGGATAGAGAAGTAGGGTGCCCAACTACCTTTTTAACTTGCCATAATGAGTGTCCAACTAACAGAATCTCAGTCCACATCTTCTGAGTATATTATTATTTTTACGAGTATTTATTGACAATTTATTACCTTAAGTATACTGTTGATATTACGATACACATATAAGGCCGCAAGTATCAGTCACAACACCTCCGTACTAGTCGATACTGTATTACAATGTAAGTAGAGTTCAATAATCTTCATAGTTTGCTCATCCCAGGGGGTGGCGAAGATCGCTATCTACTCTTAAAGTTGGTGAAAGATCTCTTGTTCCACACGACACCTCAAGGGCAGGCAAGGAAGTGTTTGAATCCCAAGTCTTAAAGATGATCCATGGAAAGGTAAGTTCCAGATTGTATTGCGTAAATCAGTCATTGATTTCAAGGGATTCAGTAGTCAGTAATTGATTTGCTAACGTATTTAGCTTAAACTTATTACCTTATATTTCTGCACTTTTTCTTTGACATACTGTGCGAAAACAACTAACTGTATCTGCAAACAAAAAGTGAAGTCAGGTGGTCTTTTTCATGTATAGGAGCCAAAAGAATATGCTATCCACACTTAAATTATTAATGCAAAAGTAACTCTGTCTGTCGCGCTTAACGGCTGAACGGATTTCGATGAATTCAGTACAAAAGTTACCATGACCTGGAAAATATAGGCTACTTTTTATCAAGAACGTACGTCCCCGTAGGATAATTCCCGATCTCCACATGGGTGAAGTTACGCGTAAAAGCTAGTTCCTACTACTTTTCTAACATAATAGAGATCTTAGATAGATTGAGTAGGTATACTTTACAGACGCAACATTATTAAAGCAATTGCCCTAGGGCAATCCAGAAATAACCTAATGTTGAGAATTTGAATAACCCCGTATTCAAATTCTTAACATTTTGTTCTACACATGCTGGCGTGATGCCAGTAATGGTGCGTTTCCACCAAAGCTGTACGAGAAAGCTGAGAGGTGCGAGGATGCATAGCGGCCTGTGCTGTGCGAGCGGGTTTAGTGGAGCCGAGATCTTGTAAAAACTAGGAGGAAACGCATAGGCCGCATTCCTCGCACACATTCCTCATACGCGACCCTCGCACACATTTTTACAACTTTTGTGTACAAGATTTCGCCTCAGCCTTTCACTAGAGCTGCGCTTTTGTGAGGCTAGGATAATGAGGTTATCTTATTGGTTGGAGGGTATCACACACGTCCCTCACTGTGCATCCCTGCACATCCCTGGTGGAAACGCACTCTCATCGAATCCGCTCGGCTGTCTAACTTCTATATTATGACATCAGTACAACCTTGTCATTCGCAGCATTTACAGGAATGCGTCTAGTTGCACTTAAAATCGCAATAGGGCTCTTTGGTAATTTTTCATAATACCATGATCTGATAAGGTTTGCAGGCCCAACATTCCCAGACATCGCACAAAACAGGGATGTTTGGAAGGAAAAAGGGGAAGTCTTTGCCCAGCAGCGGGACACAATATAGGCTATCAAAATAAAAACATAAAGGTAATTCTTCTTCATTACATTTATGACACTTAAAACAAAAAAAAATTTATCAATTTGAATAGATTTAAGTACATTTGGTAAGATTTCCTATGACAATTGGAATATGAGTAACGAATTCCCAATAATTACATTCATGTCACGACAATTTCTTTTTAACTTATTGCATTTTACTGTGGAAAGCTCAGTGTGCAATCATTCTGTTACGACGAGAGCCGTCGTAAAGAGACTAGTTGGAAACTTTACAGCTTTGCTACGTTCTCCAACTGTTAGAATTGTCAATGGTGAAAAAAGTTAATATTAAAGTAGCTTATGTATACAGAGAGATGTGGAAAGAGAGTAGGGAGGCCTTTGCCCTGCAGTGGGACAACACAGGCTAATAATAAATAAATAATAAATATGTATACAAAACTGTGCGAATACAAATGAAAATAGTTATAAAAATAAGTAAATTTTTAACAAACTGGTGATAACACGTTGTACTTCTAAGTGGGCCTATTTTATTTTGACAAACAAGCCGAGTGCCCCGTGGGATTACCCATCGGCAAAAATGACGAACTTCCGTACAAACTTGTACCCCCTTATTTAACCCCTTAGGGGGTGAATTTTCAATAATTGTTGCTTATTGCTCACTTTCGCTACATAAGGATTTTTTTCAAAAAAAAAAATGCATCTACACCCAGCGGTCTAGAAGCATATAATTGTGTCTGCCAGTCAATAAATGAATGAATAAGATTTTTATTTAGTAGAAGATACGCAGGATTTCTAGTCGAATCAATTTGTTGATTCCAATTATAATAAACAGTTCAGTTAAGGAGTGTCAAAACTTGAGCATAAAAGTTTTACAGTGCAGTTTTTGACTCTGTAACCCCCATCATCCTATAAAGCAGGTATGTGTTTTCTTGTTATGCAAAGGTTGATAACAAAAGATGTCTGTCGCTTTCGGCTGCTGTACCTACATAAACTTTCCTAAATTGCACTCGATACAGCGAAGACTTGTCTTATTTAAACTGGTGCTGCAGCTTATACTTACAGCCATGATCTTTTTGGACTATAAAACTATATTTGGTTTTAAAAACTATATATTTCTAAAAGGTTTCGAAATAGCTTTAATTTAAAATGTAAATCTATCGAGTTTTGTGAGCACAATAAAACAGCATTATTTTTTAGGTCTATAATTGAAAATATGCAAACAATACAAGCCGCATTATGTGGCTATGTGGTTAAAATAGGGAAGTTTCTCAAGTCCTAGTTGAAAACAAAGCCATACAACATTTGACGAGTGAAAAGTGTTGGGTTTCCAATACCTCGACAACTTAACTCTCTTCGTGTGAGCGGTACTGTCTGAACCAGGTTTGTGTTTAGGAGCTTTATGTGTCGTGCAGTGTAAAATATAACTCAACTCCTCAAAGCATGTTGAATTAGTACCTACTCGTTATTTGCTCAATTAAGTTCACCTTACCGTAAAGTTTACTAAGACTATTTAAATAGAGGTTTAGGGAATGTTTAAACGTGGGCATTGCAATAAAAACATTACACCTTTAAAACATTAAAACTGTTGTTTCATTGAGTTTTAGCCATTTTTATTTTCGCACCCATTATATAAATTAACGCATGGAACTCATTTTTGTAACATACCTTGTTATTTTGAATGGATTTATTTTTTTTCTGTCCCGTATCAAATGCGAAAGCCGTGGTCAAAGGAACATAACGAGAAAAATCTCGGAGCGCTGCCGTCCGAAGCTCAGTGCTAGCTAAGATCATTTTAAATCCGTAACTTCTTGGGGCACATTAAATCACCTCGGATTTTTGGATAAGTTACGGACTCCGGCGGGACCAATTGTAATCGTGGGCTTAGATTTCATTCAGGCGACGGTGCTACCGACGAGAAAGAAGATATGGGAAAGTGTTGTGAGATTTAAGCCCACTCGGTTATAAAGTCGGTCGTTATTACGTCGGAGGGGTGAAGTTAGGTCGGGGGAGGCACGGGCGCGATATGTAGTCCCGAGGGCCGACAGCGATAACTTTTCTAGAAAGCAGAAAATTCGCCGTGAAGTACTACCAAGGTAAAGTTTTATGTATAGCTGGATACTGATATAGGTAAAAATGATTTCAGATAGAAAGGTATCCTAGACAGGTAAATCACCGCTCTTACTATAAATGTTTATTTTATGAAGGTATAGTTAAAGTGTAGTCTTTATTAATATATCGTCATTCAGTTAAAACATTGCTTTCGAAACTTCAAAAATGTGAACATGAAATGTGGAATGTGACAATATTTTGAAAGGAATCGAATCACGCAACACACGCGCTGCCATCAGCAGGAACTTTGATCGAGCATAACACGATTCCAACTGCCGATTACACAAAAGTTTGAACACTTCATAAATAACTTTAAATTACCGTGTTAACTCTTTTGCAGGTTAATTAATTGTTTAGTTTTTCTCTATCTTTTGAGATTTTTCGATAATTCTAAATCTCATTTGAATTCCTATTGCTGACGTCAGAAACAGGCCAAGTACAAATCGTATTGGTAGGCGATTTACACTTGGTCTTATTTTTTTCAATAACTTCCATTATTTCCTTTATTGGAGCTATTTTCTTAAGACTTCACAAATTATTTATTTTGTCGACGCTACTAGTGAATTTTCCGTAGTGCTTTTCGATCGTAAACGTCTTTTTCGATAAGTATATTTAACTCTCCTTCATGCTTCTGCAATTTTCCACTACTATTTTCTGCACGCTACTACTAAAATTACTGTGATCTATGAACGTATTCTATGAAATATTAAAATGGGTTACTAAATTACTTTGATTCCGATCCATATTGTTTATTTATTGTCATATGCCTAAAAATTAGTTAGTCATTTATTTTAGTATCTAGTGTATACTCGTATAGTTAGATTGTAATTATATGAAAATAAATATGTGATTAATTTACTATAATAAACTTCCTAAAAATAGTTTATTTAATTTTGAAAACAATATTCTTAAATGTAAACGAAATTATTTCTGTAAGTTGATTAATACAAACAAAGTCTATTTTAAAGTACATAATCATGTTCGGATCATATAAAGACCATGTAGATTAGTGTCTGAAATAATCTTTTGAGGAAAGAACAACACAGATTTGAGTAAACCTGTCCAGTCAGTGCACGCATTTGTCAGTACTCGACGAACAATACAAAAAAAAGACATTTTGGTAGGCCGCATAAAGTACTCAAACTGCCAGAAAAAAATGACCCACATAGCCCTCACATTCACATAATGGTATAATAATTTATTAGAAGTAAGTCCTCGCCATGTGATTGCTCACTGGTGTATTAGTAGTTAGCAACGTAGACACATTCATACTCGCGCGCCAAAAGAATATTATTGTCACAGGCGACGGCTGAACAAAAAATATGCTTGTTGATAGGCGATATACAACATTACAAAATCTTACGTAAGTATAATTCCATAAACCCAGCGCTATTGGTGCTTAAAACATCCACTGCCGAGTCATAATTATCGTAAAGGTTCTACCGATCCATGTGCTTCTGCTGTTTTGTTTTGCATTCGGTTCCCTACAAAATGGTTGAGCTGGATGGTGCTGATCCACACGTCATGTTCGTGAACGGGCGCCGTCGGTTGAGACTGGTCATCTCTTAACTGCCAAGGCTTATTTTTAATCTTATATTTTGAATTATTTCTTCATTTGTGTTTTTTTTACATTGTTCTCACATATAGAAGCAACAAGATTAATGTACCCAGGATTTTGTAATATCTTGATTCCATGATTCTTGTGTCCATGGAGTTTCTTGTCCGTTCTTCTCCATAGAGATCTACGTTTGGAATGGGCAACTAGCTTCAACTTTCTGACTAACTGACCGAATATTTAATTTTGACAATTCAAAAGTGCCTGTACATGGTTTAATTGAAATAAATGCTTTGAGTTTGAGTTTGCGAAATGGAATTGAATTTGAATGTCATCCGGTATCAAGGCGCCTATAATCTGCACACTACGCCGTGACACCGTCCCTGTACGCGGGAATGCCGCCAGTTCATAATATGTAATATGACTGCTGACTACTGATTGCAATGTGACGATACATTGTTCAAAATACCGGGTAGTTCGTTTCTTATAATTCAGCCACAGCTGCGGTTTCTGTATGAAGATTCATTACTTATTCAACGTCATGCGCGATGTCTGCAAGCTACGCTCGTCTTTTGCCTCTCGCCACTTAATTATCACATTTAAACACCCAGATTTGAGCCGTATATGTTCCCGCTCAAGTAAAGGATTTGAACAATTCAGCAACAGAATGCGCGGCCGCGGTATTAATTGCCTTTTCACATTGAGTGCTTACACTCGACGCCGCTCGCTCCCACCATTTTGAGTATGTCTGCCCCAGGCAAAACAAACTACAATTTCGTATACAAATTCTGCGTTTTTTAATGTATTATTTTAATTCTAAGTTTTTTTTTTTAAGAAACAGTTATTTAATACCTGTTTAAAAGATATCGTTAAATTACCGCACCGTGACTGGCCGCTGGACCTCATTGCAGCTATTAGAGAATTATTTATTATCCTTTTCTTCTCGGAATATGTTTTTCTTTAAAATTAATATAAAAATACAAATGAAAAGTTTATAGGTACTCAGTTCGTAGTTTACTCTTCACTTTAAGGATACCACTTCATCAGAGACACTTTATCAAGAGTCAGTCATCGTGATGCATGCCTGGCACTCGATGGATTTCGTGCGGGCTTTACTCCTAAAGGCACGCTACCAACCTCTATTCTAAAGCCATCTGTATATCATCATCTTTTGCCTTCTCAAATTATCATTTACCTTCATTGCTTGCATAATTTATTTAACTAGCATACTTGTACATAAATGATACACGTTTATATGTTGTCACTTGTGAAGTTTAAACCTGCCGCTTAGTGGCTTTTGCTACGGTGACAATGCCACAAATAGGATTGCAGTCTGTAGCAGTTTGTAAGTAGGCATGTATTTATTTCTATGTGGCTGAACAGAGGAATGTATGAACACCATTATGTAAAGGAATATTATTTTTAGTATCCGCGAGGTTTTAATTTTTTTTTACGTTATTGTTATCACTTACTTAAGTCGAAATCCGCCTACGGCTTAACAAACACACCCGACGAGTGATGACTGACGGGATAATTATTATTAACGTTCTACATAACATATGTGCGATAACTGAAATATAATTGAGCTAAAGCTTTGTGGTATGATGCCGAATCCCATGTGCGGTTAATAAGCCGTTATGTCCCATGGGCAGCAAGCAAGAGTTGACGTAGACATGTCCTGAGTAGGTATAGTCTGTCAAGCTTGCGCAAACATGTAACGTAACGCTCTCTCGGAAGAGATCGATTTTTCTTGACTTGTAAACTTACGGTTGCACTGGTTATTTATGAAAAGCTTGTCCTTGATGTACCAACTATACAACTTACTGATAAGTTGGATAAGAAGTGTAGGTTCTGTCTATATTTCTATACCTAAATACATAATAATCATAACTAATATTATAAATGCGAAAGTATGTTTATTTGTTACCTTTTCGCGCCTAAAACACTGAACCGATCATCCTGAAATTTTGCATAAACGTTGTCAGGTGTTCAGAAACGGACATAGGGTACCTTGCATCCCGAAAAAAAAGTGCTGTTCCCGAGGAAAACAACAATAACGTTATTATGATAATAGATGGCGCCACGTGTATGATGAATTATGATGCGAGCAAAACCGCGGGCAAAAGCTAGTAACTAATATGTTAAAGTATAATTTGCTTTTAAAATGATAGCATCTGTACAGCTTAGGATCTAGGCTTGCTTACATTTTAAATTCGTGAATAATTATTGCCTTAACACACCTCGCACCATGTCAAGGTTATACAATTTACTAAAAATGCTTTTAAAATGTTAGATATTTTATATTCTACACATATACTTGTATGGCAACCCAACTAAAAGTTTAAAAAAAGATTTGGTGTTTGACTGGCGATCTGTACGCGTGTTATTCAGACCCACTATTATGCCAAAATTCAAATTTCAACTTTGCATTAATCTCGATAAAAACGTCTGAGACAGGCAGACAAGAAAGTGAGAGAAGAAGTTCACCGACTATCAGTTCATCGGCCAAACGATCATTGGGAGGGCGACCGTTCTTCGGGCTATCATTCATTCGACCAAGACTTTTTCGCCCATTAATGTACTTAACTTATTTGATTGCAGTAAGACATACGTAAGCTCGGTGACTGCGGCTGTGCGTTGCTATTCACATAGTCGTATATTCTTACTCAGGATTGATCGCAGCGAATCTACTTTGGTTTGCCTTTACCTCGGATTTACTTGCCATCATTTTGTTGTCTAGCGTCAGTTTACCCATTTGTATTTATTACTTCTAGAGGTCTATTTCATAAAACCGACAGACGACAATTCGACAATTTTACAAGTTATTTTTTCATAGTTTTATTGTTTTATTAAACAGCAACTGCCGTAGAAATGGTGGCCCAGTGGTATCGGTCGCGACTTACGAGTTGTAGATCGTAGGTTCGAACCCAGACAGGCACCACTGTTCTCAAAACGGTGAAGGAAAACATCCTGACGAAACCGGCATGTCCTAGAACCAAAAATTCGAAGACATGTGACATCTACCAACCCACACTGGGCCCGCGTGGTGGATTACGGCCCACTCCCTTTCACAGAGAGGAGGCCTGTGTCCTAACAGTGAGAACATTATAGGCTGACTATGCTAAACCGTAGAAATGTGTAATTTTTATGCCATATAAGAATAAATTCTTAAACCTTCCTAATTTAGGTCTTAAAACCTGTACTCTGGTACAAAGGGTGACGTATGAATATGTATTTGATTTTCAAAGATGCTACTAAAATTGTAAAACATATTGTTATAAAAGGATATGAATACTTCATTAGTGATTCAGAGCTCGCCGTCGAATGTTATTTTTCATATTAAGTTTCTTTTTTGGTATTCAAAATTAAATTTTTGCTTGCGTATCACGCATAGTGGTGAAAACAAGCGGACGGTACATTATCCTTTGAAGATTTATACAATGTGGCAACCCTACATAGCTGCCCTACAGCTATGTAAGGTTGCCAGATTGTATAAATCATTACGTAAAATGAATTAAACAAAACAAGTAACAAAAAAGGACGTTCATAAAAAATTATAAAACAATAAGTATTTAAATTATGTTTACACATTAGTTTGATTAACTTACACCATGTATTAGTATCAACTGTCAATAGAAAAAGACTACGTCATAAGGATGAATAATGGCACCGTCCCGTCGGGCAGCCCTAACATTTGGCCATAACGTACATCACTGTGAAACAAGTTGGGTAATGAAAGGACCCTGTTAAATTAACGTGATTGGTCAGGAAGTGTGTGGGCTTAATACCCTATTACTCTGATCCGCTAGGCCAGGAGAATTCTACACTATAATAAAGGTGCGGCCAAAATTTTAAGCCCTGCCCTCGTTAGCCCTGTTTTGCTACTTGTTTTAGTAGCTACGCAGTTACATAACAAAAATGAGTTTACGTGCTGCACAGGGGGAACCTGCAATGGTGTATACGCCTGACTATGGCGTAGTTCGAACTGCGCTACGGCGTAGCTCGAACTGTGCTACGGCGTAGGTCGCACTATGCTACGGCGTAGCTCGAGCTGTGCTATGATCGCAGCCGGATTTATATTTTGTGCTATGCGTGATGTCCATAAATATATAGAGTGACTGGTAATTAGTGACCGATATTTAAATACATTATTGTACTCAGCATAACAAACAACTTTCCCAAAGAAATATGGAACGAGTGGAGACTCGTTCCATATTTCGCGAGCACACGCGTCCTCTTTCCAGTTTTGACGGAACCTATCAAAGATAAAAAGCCATAAATCGGCTAGTCGTCAACAAGGCTTCAACCCAACGTAAGCCTGTAACCGCGTAACCGGAGCGACCCCTCCAAGGCACCGCCGCGCTTGCGGCTGGTCGTCGCCTCGATTACGGCTGGGTGAACAGGTCGGCAGCCCGCCGTAGACTAGGTGACTCCTGCTTACAAGCTCATCCAGAGTCGACGCGATACCGTTACGATGCTTATAAGATATAAGTTTGCGTTGCAGTATAGAGTTTCATAGAAAGAATCCTAAATGGCTCGAGCTGAGGGGATTCTGATACCGTGCAGTGTTGTTGGTAAGTTTCGTATGTGTGCACTGCAGTATAGAGTTTCATAGAAAGAATCCTAAACGGCTCGAGCAGCGGCGATGCTGATCCCGTGCAGTGTTGATAAGTTTCGTTGATTTTTAAACGGATCACCAACACTGCATAATGATGATATGTTGCATTCAGTTTCATGCACTTTCTTCCTGCTGGTTACAGAAAACACCAAATAATCTCCAACGATTTAAGACCTCTCAGTAAAACCAAAGTCATAATAAATGTATTTAGCATTGAGTAGAAATCTGTGTATTTAAATATTTCGTCAAGTTTACTTATTTTATTAATTGAAAACAAAGTAAGCAAATAATTGCACGAATCGTAAGAGGTACAGTTTCCGTTTTGTCACTAACGAAATTGAAATCATGAAACGAAGAACAAGCCTCACACAGAGTATCATAACAAAGTTTTCAAAAATTAAAAAGTTTCTGAAGGTACCAAGGATATTTAAAAAAAGTTTGTGAAGGTACCCAGGATATTTAAAAAAGTTTGTGAAGGTACCCAGGATATTTAAAAAAGTTTCTGAAGGTACCCAGGATATTTAAAAAAGTTTCTGAAGGTACCCAGGATATTTAAAAAAGTTTCTGAAGGTACCCAGGATATTTAAAAAAGTTTCTGAAGGTACCCAGGATATTTAAAAAAGTTTATGAAGGTACCCAGGATAATTAAAAAAATACTCGCATGTTCCACATAATTATTAGGGTGAAATCCTCGAATAAAAAAACCCAGTTAGGATCTCATTGTGCAAAAACATGCATCTGGTAGACACTATGTTATGTTCAAAGTCAAAGTAAAGTCATTTATTTCAAATAGGCACATTAAAGGCACTTTTGAACGTCAAAAATTACAATAAAACGAAATTGATTCTAGCCGCTCCTTCTAAAAGGTAGTTTTCGTATGGAGAAGAATGGGTAAGAAACTCCACCGTTATTATTTTAAAATGTTTTACAAGGTTATCATTCATTATATATTTAATATAAAACAATGTTTCCTTCATCTTTTTACAGTTTAACTTTACTTACTCCTCGCAGTAATTGCTGAGCAGAATATTATAAAACAGAATGTGTATCGTCTGTCCGTTCGTTTATATGCTTTTATAAAAAAAAAAAACATTTATTTACTTTATTACATTTTTCTTTCGTTTTTTTAATATAAAATATAATATATATATTGTTTTACCTTATTAAAGTTAAAAATGTGACATACAAACACAAAATAAGGTTTTTATTGTCTAGTTACATACTAGTCCAAAACCCTCCGGAGTTGTGCATGACTCTCTTTCGCATGATAACGTGAAAACCATTGCTACTGTTCGCATCCGCGAACCAGACGCACTGCAGCACCGCGATAATCCCAGCACCGGTCTGAATGTATTGACTTATAGATGTTTTCTACTGTACTAAAGGTTCATCCGAATGAATAGTGTTAAGGATTGTATTTTTAGGGTTATGGCTGGTAGAATTGAGAGAGAGGTTTGTGGAATAATAAACCGTGACTTGTTCATGGAGACAATCGAGATGCTATATTTTCTTGAACTGACTGTTGATCTGACATAAAATAATGACATTGACACTTAACATGACAGATAGTGTTGCAAGACAACAAATATAATTAATAAAATGTTGGAGATGCCAACAAATAGCTACATCTAATGAACGCATGACAAACAGACAACTCTAGTGCCACTTGCATATCGATTTGAATCGAATACATGAATCTTTAAATACTAATTTGAATTCACCATAAGGATGTTTTTCATTTGCGAATAGAGCTTATTAACCGACATCTTTTATGAATTAATTTATCACTTTATTTAACCAACAAGATTAACACTTACTTGATGACAAAGTTTAAACATGGCATCCCCATATAAAGAAAACTTTTATAGCCAGAAATATATAAAGTTCTGAAAGCGCGACTGCGTCTTATTAAGATGATGAGAAATACTTTTGTAAGTTCTCACTGCTGGAGGTGCTTTTATTATACCATCGTGCATCGTTACTATAATTCGGTTCGTGTTATAACTTGCATCTATTCGTTACAAACGGGCCCGCTTTTCAACGGCTTTAGAAAAGCAAAAGAGATTCAAATTATTTTCTGACCTTAAGAATGTATTTAATATTGAACTATGTACGGAAGAACCACGAAGGATATTCCGTTTTAATAAAACTTTGGCTTTTGTTTCCTTAATTGAAATGAAATTTCAAAGAATGACACAGCTGCTACATTGGATCCCAAACTTTATTCAAAATTAGTTTTTTTCTCTAATTTACATAGCTTTATGATAATTAGTTATAAATCTTTTTAAATAATAAAGTTATTGGAATTAATTGTTTTGAGGTTTGTCGAAAGAAAATTGTATTAATAATAAAAAGCTTGAAACTCAATCAATCACATAAACATAATTAAAAACCGTTTACATGAAAGAGCGCATTGGGCGGTGGAGCGCGTTTTAAAAATACAGCACTTACAGCGTTCTGTTCCGTTGATCTCGCGTTTCCCTCGCGATCCAAGGATGTTAAAGTCGCTTTATTAATAAGTACGACGAAGTAGAAGATGCTTCGCAACGGCGTTTACCGCAAATCCTCAGAATGTTCCAACGAACGCCGCCGCGCGAAAATCTCGCTACGATATAATTTTAGGTTGTAAAAGGCGAACACACTAATTTATTTATTAATCAATTCCATCAATCATGAATTATGAATGACTGACGAGATTATCGCTACATAGATGCAAACATCAATCATCACATGAGATGGTAAAACAAATCTGTTAATTATGAGTCCTACCATCTAATAGACCCCTAAGATCGTATAAAAATAAAATGTTCCGTCTTTTGTTACGCTAACAAACATAAACATAATTTAAAGGGGCAACATGGGTTTGTATCCTGCATGGTAGGAGTTCGTAAGGATTCCTGCGGCTACAATGCTAAGCTAATTACTTTCAAAGCTTGCATGTTTTTTTTTTAATGCTGAATAAGTTTATTTTGCCTTATAACGGCCAGTTAGAAAACAATGCAGACAGTCTACACGTCACACACATCGGTCACGAACACGTCATCGGTTTTAAGGACCGTTTAAGGCCGACCCATTGCCACTTCAGCTTGTTAATTCTGTGAGCAATGTCGACAAATTTGGTTCTCTGCCGGATTACCTCGTTCCGGATTCGATCCCTCAGAGAGACTCCAACCAAAGCACGGCTTTTGATTTTACCGAAATATGATTGAACTCTGTTTGTTAGCTTGTAGCCTTGGAGGCAACTAATTACGCAGTACTGATTGTGTATCAATGAAACTGGCTGAATGGATCATAGTTCGATCAATACGCCTAAGGCCGACACTACTGTTTTGTGGCCTGTTGACCGTATCAGGGAACGTTTAGAGCACTATAATATGTATCTGAAGCATTTGAAGCACCTGTGTGTTTTATATACAAACAAGCCAGTCCTTTGTGGAGATTTACATACAATCTAAAGTCCCAAAATAGTTTTAAATGGTTTGTTGTGATCCATACTTCCAGGGACATCCTGTAGGTATAGGTGTAAATCGAATAAGGGCGTCGTCAAGGTCATTTCCAAACTTATTAACCCTGATAATGTCGATGAATTTTTTTACGGTTCAAAAGTTATGACCAATTTTTATTTTTTTCAATAACTTCAAAGTAAAAAATTATTAATAAAAAAACTATCAAGGTTACTAAAAAAAAAAAAATTGATAGCCCTAATAGTTTTTTTTAATGATTTTTTACTTTGGGTACTATGCGAAGTGATTGAAAAAAAAAACAAAAATTGGTCCTAACTTTTTTGAAATGACTAAATAAATAAATAAGAAAAGACATAAGTTTGGAAATGACCTTGCCTACGCCCCTATTCGATTTGATCCATACTTCCAGAGACACCCTGTATATTTGGTCGGATGTTTGAGCAATGCAGTTTGTTCGTTTATAACATTAAGTGACAATAGCTCCCTAGAACCTTTGTTCTTTGTTCAACTTTTTGAAGCTATGTGTAGGTATAAGTGGACAAGCATTCAATAATCAGTGGACAAGCATGCAATAGTCAAAAAACTAATTGTATCAAAGGTATGCAAACTCACACACTTTGTTCAAATGGAACCAACCCAAAACTGCCAAAAGCCTGTATTCTTTTGGCAGTTTTGGTTGGTTCTATTTTAACAACGTGTACCTAAAAGAAATTTTCGAATACAGAGAAGTAAAAAAATTTAATGAAAAAACGCCTAAGGTCCCTCCTTAAAATGTATAATAATTAGATGTATTTAATATTTTAGTTTTAGACTTCACAAATTCATATTTTTCTCTTCTTGTTCTCACACACTATTGTCTACATTTCTTTTTTACTTTTCTTTTCGCAGGTCTGCTTAAAGAAATTTCTTAAGAAATAGGCAGTACCTTTGTACTCAAATTATAGTTATGTCATATCCCTATGTATTTTACTGTGAAAAAAATACATAAATAAAAAAATGTGTGTGTGTCGTAAATAATAAAATAATTAAATGTTTTGGACGGTTTTTATTGAACCATATCAATAGTAACGCTATTTTTCATCTTTCTATTACTGCTATAAAATGTCTATATGCCTAGAAGGTAGCATTTTCTGTAATACAAATATTACAGTTTTGGCATCAAAAAGAATTAGAAGTTAAGGTGAGGGGATTACACCGCTACCCCAGAACGTTGCTAGGATGGGAACTGGTCCCGAAAACTTTCATTCTGTGATCATAATTTCAATTTAAAAGTTTAACAACTTTGTTTATGTTAAACAATAATCAAGGAGTGAGTAAAATGCCTTAAGCGAGGAATATAAGCAAACACATAAATTAATATGAAATTGCATTGAAACAGTTATAATAAAATGTTCTGAAATAATTGTACCTACATAATTGCTAAACGTGTTACGGTACTCTCATACATTTTGTTACACTTAGAATAGTTTGCCAGTCATAATTATTATTACATGTAAATCAATTGAAGAAAAAAAATAAGTACCTACTTAATAGAAACTTACTGCACGACTGGTACTCCGCTCCATGACGGCGCTTTCGTCAGCGTTCATTAATTATTTCTGGCTACAGATGTTAAGACAAGCAAGATGTGAGACGGGCGATGGTTTGTAACTCAATACCACATTTACAATTTAAAATAGATCTGTAAAACCTCACCTGAGCAAGTTTGCTTTTTGCCTCGCCCGACGTGAGCTCGGAGTCGTTTGAGGACTTCCCGGTAGGCTTCGCGGTAGAGAGAAGTTTCTCAGAATATAGAACAAAAGTTGTGGGAATTTCAGACAGTAGGTATAAAAAGTGCGTAACTACTATAAAAGTAGTTGTTAGTAGAAAAAAATACCTAAGTTTGTATTGTAGAATGGTTTGAGCTAAAAATATCAAATATTAACTTAAGTTTGTAGCGTTCCGTGGTTTCTGTCTGTTCCCATGCACTTACGACTCCGTAGGCATGAGTACTTATGTACATGTATGTACGAGTACGTATCAACTTAATTCTGTAAATATTTTAGATTATAAAATATTTTTGAGAAATAATTGCGTAAAAATAAAGTCACGAGACGTTGAACGCGAGTCGTCGCGCCACGACGACAGTTTCAAGTTGTAAACAGCAAACTTTTTTTTTACGTCAGATATAAAGTTTCTTTTGCTTTACCAATAGACGTACAAGAGGAATGTTGTTAGAAGGAAAAACTCTGATTGGTAGTGTACCCCTCTCGCACAGTGTGGCAGTATCCATTATTCATCTACAAGATTAGTAGTATTCAGTCATATTTTGACATCTGCCAACCCGTACTGGGCCCGCGTGGTAGATTACGGCCCAGTCCCTCACACCGAGAGGAGGCCTGTGCCCCAGCAGTGGGAACATTATTGGCTGTTTACAGTCATATTTTGTGTAGACGCATTAAAAAATTGGGAATGGAAATCTTCTATCTACGGCTATCGAAGTAAACATTAACACAAATCATTATTTATCTGCTTTGAATATTACATTTTAATATATTTAAAAACGTTGTTAATTAAGACTACCTACCGAATATTATAATGTTTCTTCAGTAGTAATAAATAAAGTGTCTAGTTTGTGTGTGAGCAACACAAAAAAAACACAGATTTGACAGAATGAAAAAATTGAAGTCACTCAAGCTGCCATGGCAGAATGCCCCGTTTTTACCTGACTACGGCGAAGCAAAAAGGAGGGTTATGATTTTGACCGGTATGCATGTATGTATGTATGTTCATCTGTTCCCTCATAACTTCAAAACTCCTTGTCATAATTAGACAAATGAGGTATCGTTGAACTCGTTTTGATCTTTGATCTTCCGCTGGTTATAGGCTATGTGAAGTCACATTAAATTGAACATGGCGCCCTCTAGCGGACATAAACTAATAATCTAAAAAAAAATTATCATGCCTTGTTGGGTATCAAATGAAAGGACTTAATTAGCACATTTCAAAAATGTTAATATTACTAAAAATAAGCCCCATAATAATTTAAAAAATATATAAGTTTATATAGTAAAACCCGTCTACTGAAAAGGATGAAACAAGAAAGTAGCTTCCCGTGGTCGCATGCTACCATAGCTTATAACATGTTAGTACAACGGTATACGACCACGGGAAGGTACTTTCTTGTTTCATCCTTTTCAGTAGTCGGGTTTTAGTTTTAAAAACTTGTTTTTTGTCAATTAAAACTTAATTACGTCATATAAACGAAAAATAAATATGTTAATATTTTGCTGAAATATTCATGTTTTCATTTAAATAAACCACAAGGAGCATCACTGATTGGTTTCTCAAAAACTGTCAACTAGCTTATTACTCCAGTGAAGTTAATCGAACTTACTTGGCGTGTTTGAAGAAAAGTATAGGTTTTAAAATACCCTCTTAACTACTTACTAGAGAAAATGTATTTTCTCATAACACCTCAACTTCTATAGAAGTTCTGTAGGGTGTCAAAAGTTTGTTCACACTGGTTATCTATTCAATTCGAATATATCCAAGGTCGAATTATTCCATTACTTCATTGAGCTGCATAGGGAACGAATAAAGCGGATAGGTACAGAATAACCTTTTAAAAGGTTATCATAACGCTATGCCTCTTAGGAGCTAATCAGTCAATCATGAAATATACTGGGTGTCCGGAAATTAATGGATGACCTCTTAAGGGGTCATTGTACTCATTATTATGAACAACTTTTACTACGGGACCAAACCTGAAATCGCGAAAAAATATCAGCTATTCCCTACATTTATGTTTACATAACTCGTCAAAATGTAGGAAACAGCTGATACTTATACGCGATATCAGGTTTGGTCCCATAGTAATAATTGTTCATAACGATAAACACAATGGCCCATTAAGAGGTTATCCATTAATTACCGGACACCCTGTATATAAGAATGGCTATTTAAATCAACTTTCACCAAAGCCAAAGCTCAGCGATGCGACGACTTCTTTGCAAACATGTGATTGTAAGTTTGATTCCCAACTATTGATATATTGTATTTCTTTTTTATACATTTTGTTATACTATTATAATTATGATACCTCGTAGAACGTACACAAAATCATGAAGTTTATTAGGCTTCTTCTGTATGTCTATGGTTATAACAAAAATTATTATATGGTTAGGTTACTATTAGTGAGAAATTCCGTATGTTTACAATCTACTGTTATATTAATTTAGTAATAGCCGTTCGTCAGGAATAATCTATAAGAATGTATCAGTCAGTTTATCAGTATTGTGCCAATAGATAGTATATGCAGGAATGTAGGCGTTCATTATTCATTAAAAATGAAAACTTCACAAGCAATGGGTAATTGCTTTTGAAGGCAATAAGCAGCACGTCCTGGGGTAGACACCCGCATGTCCACGTCAGGACAAGATGCTTCTCACACGTACACCTCTACGTCTCTTGCTCCCGCGTCACCAGTCCTGTCTTGACTGATTTTAGCTGCTGAGACCAAAACGTAGTATAAAGGGAAGTTTTATAAAAACGTGGCAGTTATTTTAGTATATTATTGTGCAATTTTTTATAATGAATTAACATTAAATGCTTCTATGATATGCCATATAAAATATTGTTAAACATAGCTCTAATTAATATACTTCTGTCTTTAAAACAGAAACACTTTCACTAAACTAAACTAACATAACACTAAACTTTGGGTGAGGTAACTACTGTTTAGAATATATTATTATGTGCTCTCTCTTTGTCTCCTCTCTGTAGCTGTGGTACGTACTGTTGTCTATCGATCCGTAAAATGTCACCGAACAAAGTGGAAAACGGCGAAAAGCGGTAAGCCGTATAGACCGGAAAACGTAAAAAAGAAAATGCGTGGATAACAATATATCGAAAGAAATTCATGTGTACTAAACTTACGAATTCAATACACCTGCCTGTCTGAGTGAATACTCAGACAAGCTTCGAAGAAGTTCTAAGTGGGACATATCACCCCTCATAAACAACTTTCAGTATAGTTTCACACATAATGTACCTAAATAACGCGTTGTAATAGATTTTGCCGTAATGCGTCAAACGGCAATAATTTATGGGCAGATATTTGGCAAGCATCGCGGTCCAGAAAAGCGTGATAATTTCTAGTGAGTGGGTGCACCGTTCAAGGCGGCCGACGCATGTTTCATTGGAATCGTGACACATTTACACATCGATACCTAACACGTTTTTTCGTTACATCTATTTTTCGCTTACATTGGTATTGCAAATATACTGATTTGAGTGTTAGGTACTGAACTAGGCAATACGATAACGTCGGATCGAGACTTTTAATGATGTTTTAAACCTCAGATCTTAAATTTTCTGTGTTAAGTCTACCTTTCAATGTACGCAGTATGTGCACGGAGGTTTGCCACGTTTTCTGTTTACCAACCACGTATTCGTGCGTATCATGACCGCGGGTCGCAGTGGACGATCGGCCGTGTAAAGATGGTTTTGTGGTAACACGTATAAAATAGTTCCTTGCGCATTGTTACATTGCATATCAAAATTTCGATTAAATCTTAAATATACAAAAAAACTACAATACACTGTATCTCTAAAAAGTAAGGTTTTCTTTTATCAAAACCCTGCATTATCAATTATTACTTACAGTGTTTTGTCATAAAAATCGTGTTTTTTCACGTGTGCTATGTGTGCTGAAACTCGGCACACATTTGTAGTTCAGATGACACTATCACATAATATAGACCTGGAGTTGGTCTGATGAAGGAGATGAAAGACAGTCGAGAAAACTCCTGACCAGTGTACAGCACCTACATCGTGTCTGGGCTTATTTCATTCATCTTGGTGAGAACTTTAGACCTAGCTGATGAAGAAGGCGGAGTGTTTTCAAATTAGAACTTCCCTCGACAGCCTCGAAACGAAACTGTGAAACGAAAAAAAAATAAAATAAACAAGGCGCCAAGTAAAATGATGAAGTGAAAAACTTAGCTGAGGGCCGCTGTGGAGCCTTTAGTTTAATTTGTATAATTTCAAATTAATTTTATGTTTTAAAACCAGTCTCATTTTAGATCAATCCTGGCGCAAGGTATCTTGGAGAGGACTTAGATCGAAGTGATTCGTCGGCCTGCGCTTTCCCTTTCGCGGTATGCGCTTAAAATAACGCACATTTATGCGCTCATATTACAAATATCCCTACAAAATCTGTAACTATGCTAAATAAAAGTAGGCATCTAGGAGTCAAGTGGCTTTACCGCAATACCGACGTATTATTTGAATTTCACGAACTTTCGATCACCAGTCAATAACATTGTTGAAACACTCGCTACGAGTATTTGAACTAAAATAACCCTTTTCTGTTGGGTACAACGACTAAAAAAATAAGTTTAAAAACTAAAACCCGACTACTGAAAAGGATGAAACAAGAAAGTACCTTCCCGTGGTCGCCTGCTACCATAGCTTATAATATGTTAGTACAGCGGCATGCGACCACGGGAAGGTACTTTCTTGTTTCATCGTTTTCAGTAGTCGGGTTTAAGTTTTTAAATTGTATTATTTTGGGGCTTATTTCGTTAATATTTATATTTTTGAAATGTGCCAATTAAGCCCTTTTATTTGATACCCCACACGGCATGATTAAAATTTTTTTTTTTTCGATCATGATTTTATGTCCGCTAGAGGGTGCCATATTCAATTTAATGTGACGTCACATAGCCTATAACCACAGCGGACCTCCGTCACTCGCCTAAGCACATACAGCGCGCGACAACTTAAAAAGTTGCAAATCAGTCGGGGCCGCCCCGCGCTTGTGAGTACACGCGTACCTATACGACGACGACGGTCAGTCGATCATCGTCGCAACGCAAGGTTTATTGCTCCAACAGCACTGTACTCTCCTTTATAATGGAGAATCGTAATACTAATATTTTTTTACGGAGGCCTTAAAGTTCCGCCACGAATTACATCAAGGAACTGGAAACCACATTTTTAAATAATTTTGAAGGACTTATGACAAAAACTCCAACAAATAGAACACTTTCGCTGCTAAAAAAAAATTAACTTTACTGCACCATGGCCACCATGTCCATGTTTTCCGATACTATACCTTTTAAAATTGTTTGTTCGAGATTTAGATTAGAGATGGTAAAGAAATACATACAACACTACATTAAAGTTAAGCAATTGTAAATACAATAAATGCTTCTTAAAATTATGTTGTTATTTATTTTACTTTGCTTGTACAACCCTGACGCTTGAGCAGTTGATAGACTACTAGAGGGCTGACGTATTTTTGGCCAAAGAATCAGCATCTCCATACAACATGGCAATGTTGCCAGACTTCTGAATACTTTTTCCGCTGATAGATATGCGGGACAAATTGTTTGATGCCCCATGATTCTTTGTTTTGCCCTTGTTTTGGTTTATATACATGTACATGTTATTATTTTGAATCTGTTAGTTTATACAGAGTGGTCAAAAAGTCGTGGATCTAACGAAATAGGGAGATAGAGGTCATTTCCAACGCTTTTAAGTGAGAAATAATTATTGGTAACGCTTCAAAATTTTTGGAAAAAAATTTATAGCTCTTGAAATTTAGTACCCAGAGCCGCAATAGAACTTTTGCAGTGCTGATACATTATCTAGTAATAATATAACACCGTTTGTTTTATTGTTTTATATCACTTTTTTTTAAATTAGGTATTCTAATTGTAAAAGAACTCGGTATATAAAAATATTCATAACTCTTAGGGTAATTGAATTATGGCCATGCTGTAGAAAGATTTTTTTATGGAAATTACCTCTTTTATCTCCTTAATTCATTTGATCCACGACGTTTTGGCTTTTTGATTTTTTTGGCTATGTAAATATTAACTTAGTCAGGAACATCAAATCACATCTTAAACCTTCTAGGAATAAATATTGAACGCATTAACTGGAATTATTACATTAAACATTGATTGACCTTGACAGGTAACAAATGACTTGTAATTTATAGTTGAAAGCGTATGTGTAAAGCGCGCGTTTAGACCATAATGTAATTGAATGCCAAACAATCAATATCATTATGGCCACGTCCCGTCTCGTAACCATCATGTCGCGGGACAATTGACAACCTATGACAGTTGTGTACATAGTTACCATACATTTGCACGGAATTTATTTCCACGAGATATTACACGGCATATTTTCTGATAAATTTTTTCTCTCAAACTATTTGACGTACGTCGCATAAGAGCAAGTATGTAGCATGGGTATATTGTATAGGAAGTAGGCTTGTAAAATAGAATTTTGTTCCGGGAATTTAACGGTCTGTTCAACATTGAAAGACTTTGGATCAAATGAAGTTCTTTGGCGAAACATTTTAATATTGAGCTGCACATTTAAAAAATAGTCGAAGTTGTTCGGTAAAAATGAGATACATATTTAAATATAAAATCAATCTGTCTAGCCTTTTCCCAACCATGTTGGGGTCTGCTTCTAGTCTAACCAGATGCAGCTAAATGATGCGATGCGATGGAGCGACTGCCTATCTAACGTCTACAACCCAGTTACTGGGCAGCCCACGATACCCCTTGTTGTCCGACTTTTGGGCGTCGATTTCCCGTAACGACTGTCAAAGACCTACGAATGATAGCTGGGCCAACGGTTTACGTGCAATCCGAGGCACGGAGGGGTCTCGATATCTAATGGATGGTCACCCATCCACGAACCGACCGCGGCAAGCGTAGCTTAACCTTCGATCGATCCGTGCGGCTATTATTATTTAACTACGAGCACATCCGAATCCGTCGTTACGGTCAGCAACAATACTCGTTTGAGAGCGAGTATAAAGACAGAACATTTTCTGAAGCTGCCAATACGAGCAACATTTAAAACGCAGAATTAATCACTGCTATTTGATATTATGTTCATTTCGTAGCAGCAAACATACGTAAAACATAAACAAATGATTTTAACGTTACACAGCAACTACCTATACAGAATGTTTTTCGTCATCATACAAATTTTTGTAGGCATTCAAAGAAGAATTTTCAAAATGTTATAGGTTGAATTTTTACATTAAAATATTTTTTCCGAAAGTATTATCAATTCAGCGTGGTTACTAAGTCAAACTTTTAACCACGAAACTAAATGAGAGAAAGGGGCGAAGTGCAGATGCAGCGCAGATGAGTATTTGCGGGAGGTATCCATAAGCGTTGACTTTTATATTTTAAAACTTATATACAGGGGTAAAACATTTTTGCCAAAAATGTTATGGTCATTATTTTTTACCCCTGTATATTTGGAAACTTATCCAAAATTTCCACCCATAGCTTTAAAGATATATCTAGATAATACCAGCAGTAAGTACGTTCGTATACTGTTTTTACTGGATGATTCTTATAAAGGGGAAGTCTTATGGCATTGTCCTTTAAAACTTGATTGTTTCTTAGTGAGTGCACTAAGGAAGCAATTTCCAATCCGGGAGTAAATATTTTCAAAACGTAGGATCATTCCCTGCGGACATCTATTGAAAATATAATCATGAAATTCGGAAGATACGTTCTTTCTTATAATATGTTTTCACAAAACAAACCCTGCGGGAATATTCAGGGGCGTTAAAGACTGGTAAGTTATAACTGATGTCTGGTTTCTAATATATCGACATAACAAAGTTTAAAGTTGGTAAACATTAACCAATGGGGTTGTCTTTCAAGGAACTTTTAAAGGTTTCCATAATTTACGCGCAATTTTAAATTTTGCTCTTCTCACTTAACAAAGTAATCACGTTATAGCAAATATTAACCTTAGATAAAGTTATAATATTATAGTTATTAAAGTGCTTTAAATAAGCTACAATTGCAAAACAAATACCATTATCTATTAACCACGTAAAAGAGCAAACCGCAATGGCAACGCAAACCAAACATTGACCGAGACGAGACGCCTACGTGGCGAAACGACAGACACTGAGAAAGTTATTGTAAACGCGAGTAACATTCGAAAAGGAAATTTAAGAAGTTTCATCGAGCAACGAAATAGACCATTAAGCAAGATTATTAAAGAAAAATAAAAGTAATATAACAAGTCATGCGTATCGTGTAGAAAAGAGGATGTAGAGGCCGCTCTGGAGGGAGGGTCGGGAAGGGCGGGCTACCATCCGTCCGCCCAGCCAGTCGCTAGTCGACGACGCTCGCGTTGTGACGCTGCTCCCGCACTAGTCGACGCTCTCAGAACTTTACTCCAGCCGAACTCTAGTTTCCTCTAGCCGCGCGAACCTTCAAACTAAGTGCGCGCGTGAATATGTGATTCCGTTTTTTTTTTAAAACATTAAATTTTTTAAACACCATGGCGTTCAAAGTTTTTTTTAAAGTATTCAAATATATTCTGCTGACATTTTGGGTTATGTACTATAATATCCATGTGTTGAGCAGCCAAGTGCCACCTGCTGATAAAATTCCAATCGGTAAGTTTTTAAAAGTTGTTTAATTTTATGCACTTAGTTAAGTATATTATAAGTAATAAGTTTAAGTAGGTACCTTCAACACCTCATGGACAGCGAACTTCATTTTTTATTGGTACGTAAGAGGCTCCTTTTCAACACAACGGTTAATTAAATAAATGAATACGTTAAAATCGTGTTAATAAGTAATTCGTTTTCTCATTACTTCGAGCAAAATTCTGGATAAGTTCAACTTGCTAAGTAGGCTAACAAGAAACTGGAAAAATGAAACTTCTCTCTGTTTTTGATCAAATATTCAAATGGACAACCCCATTCTATGAATTTTAAGCCGATAAAATCTAGTTTCTGAATGAAGTACTTAGTTAAGATGGTAAAAAAGCGGTGCTTTACGGTCCACGGCTTATCGGATCGTCCACCAAAACTGATGTGTGAGTAACTAACCCAAATACACAAACTACTTTATTGTGCAATAATACAAAACGTCATGGGCTATGTCTGGTCCTTGTACACCCGTGGTTTGACTGCTAAAGTGAAAAGCATACGGATAAATATTTAAATTATGTCTAAAATATCACATGACCGTTGCTTTCTCAATCGAAATTTTTTGTATAGTTCTGTGCTCGTACAATTTGGATCTCAATTTGGAATAAGGAAGCAGTTGTGTTGAAAACCTAAGGGCAAGTAATAAAGTTAACATAAATTTACTTAGTATTACGTTGCTCAGACACTTATTAGGTAGACCGATACCAGAATATGAAATGTCCACAACAGGAGACTTCAGGAGTCTAAAAGCCAATGTCCTACCGCGACACAATTTTTTTTTACCTATGAATTCACTTCAACAAGGTTGAATAATTTCAGATCTTCTGTTTTTTTTTTTTGTTTGTTAGCCTATTTGTGTCCCACTGCTGGGCAAAGGCCTCCCCATTTTTCTTCCAAACCTCCCTGTCTTGTGCGATCTCTGGTCATGTTGGCCCTGCGAATGATATTAGATCGTCACGCCACCTTCGCCTTGGTCTACCTCGACGGCGACGTACTGCCTCAGGCGTCCAGTGAGTGATGATCTTTGCCCATCTCTCCGGGTGCATTCGTGAGACGTGTCCGGCCCATTCCTACTTCAGCCTGGCTGCTCTTTCTCCAACATCCGCTACTTGAGTTATGGAGGGCAGCGCAGTGTTTCTAACTCGATCTTCTATTTGATAAAATCTTAAGTTCATTCATTGATTCAATGTCAGACAACGCACAGCCTAAACCTTTGGGCTTAAAAGCTTGAAACTCTGCAAAAAAGTTACCAAAAGTGATCACTAAGGAAGAATTTTTGAAAATTCGTCTCAAGGGGTTAAGGGATGAAAGTTTGTATGACCGTTCGTCTTAATGGCCTATCGTTTTACATCAAAAATGTTTCCTAATAAATAAACCACCATAATATGAAAAACCGTAAAAAATTATTGATATTACCACCAGGCTTGGAAAACAAGTAGCCGGAGAGTGCTTTTATTAGTACATATGGATTACGCCTACACCATCCTTTCGGCATAATCTCTTGCCCGCCTCTTACGCCTCCTAAAAGATGAGAAAATAGGCTACTCCTTGCCGGTAACAACACAAATGTAATTTTTTTAAACGCGTTACATGATGGGAAAGCCGAATAAAGGGCAAGTTGAGCCTACACTCAAGGGAAATTCCAAAGCTAGTTCTAAATTTCGAAGTGATTCAATTTCTCGGGTTCGATTATCCTGGAATCTTATTAGGCCATCTTATCTCATTTGCTAACTCAACTGCTTTGTCAGGCGCCCTGGCCCATTCTTAGGGAAAATAAAGACACTATGTTTAAGTTTTTGAGATTCTGTTTATGTTATTTGAACTATGTAGTTGAATTGTTTTCATTTCCCCAAATCATAAGCTAAAGCATTTAAATACAGGAAAATATACGAGGTCATAGGTTATTTAAGAGAGCAGTGGTGGTCCAGTGATAACGGCCGCGACTTAAGAGTTGTAGGTCGTAGGTTCGAACCCAAGCAGGCGCTTTACTGTGTGTAAATTATTTCATCACCGCTGCTCTCAAAACGGTGAAGGAAAACATCGTGAGGAAACCGGCATGTCCTAGAAGAACCGAAAAACTCTAAGACATGTGACATCTACCAACCCGCACTGGGCCCGCGTGTAGGCCCACCACGTGGTGGCATGGGTGGAGCCCACTCCCTCCCACAGATAGAGGAGGCCTGTGTCCCAGCAGTGGGAACATTATAGGCCAAATATGCTTATGCCATGCTTACATAGGCATTTATAATAATAGCACAGATTTACAAAACATGATCGAAGGATTACATAATTACACCCTGCAACAATCAGGGTTTAACTTATAAGCTCAGTACCTAGCTAAAAATGGTAGACTTGGTACTGTACGCGTAGATAGAATGAAAGACAACACACCGCACTGCTAATGGGGTCTGTCTGAAATCAGTCGGCTAGAGAGCCGTTGATTAGAGCTTCAAGTTCAAACAAACTGCATGTTGGGACACCCCCGGTGGGTACGATTTTGACCATCACAAATTGCATCAAGCTTGATACTATATTCGTCTTTGAGTTTGTCGACAAAGATCCGATTGAATTTTAATTTTCGCATAACTAACTGGAAAATACATGAAAAACCAGGACTATTAAAAAGGTTTAATTAACCAAGAGGTACGAGTATGTAGGTATATATTTGTTACTAGATTACGATTTTCTCAAAAATATTTCTTTTCTTTTTTACTATCATATTTATTCTACATGTATGTTGTAAGTAATTACAATGCTAAAGAAAGTTACTTACTAGCTTGCTTCAGTTATTTCAAGTTAGCTCAATGAAAGGTAACTTAAAGGCAGCCAGTCAAACACGAAATTTGCTTCAAAGCTTAAAACTTTCTAAGTTGTAGAACGATGTATAAAATGTAAAGTTTGTGTTTTAGTTGAAAAGACTTACATACTCATTGACGTGAGTGCGGTTGAATGGAAGCTTACACACGTTCATTACGTTTAGACCAACAGGAACAAAGTTGTACAAGATATGTCATGTTTTCGGGAATAAGGTTTCATCCAATATGAGTACAACATTGCCGTGGCTCTCCTATCTTGCCCAGTCGCAATGTTATGACGTTCAGGACTAATTACATACGCGTAAGTTTGTAATTAGTAGTAAACGTCAAGATAGTCAGTTTGACGTGTAACTTTCGTAACGGTAGTGCGCTTTAATATCACGCCACTATAACCAACACACCCTCTTTTGCTCCCTACAAGTTTTAACGCGAAATTAAAATTCTACACAAGCTTGAAGGCAGATAGGTTAGACTATCTCGCCGGATTAAAAGTTGTTAAATAGAATAGTTCTTTATTTGCACAGAAAGTAGGTACAAGTTACAAATGTTAAGTTTAAAATGATCCTATACTAACTACCTAGGCGCGCAAACGGTTTTAGCTATAATAATAAAGACTCATTAACATATAATATTATTATTAACACATTTAATCATAACAATATAATTTTACCATGTCAAGATGAAACTCAGTACATAAACATAATGTAAAATAGGCAATACAATACATAATGCCAAGTTTAATAAAATGGAATTATAAATTCGTCAAGTTCGAGGTCAATACGGTTAAATTAAAAATATAAATGATTTAGTGCCTATAAGTCAGGAATACAGAGATGTCATATCATTAATTTAAATTCTTATGTATCAAAAATTCGCCAATTGAGTAATAACATTTATTAATTATTAGATCTGTCAATTTTTTGTTAAAGGTGGAAATGTCTTATTTTTTATTAAATCGGGTATTTTATTAATTATTATCGGCCCCATACATATAATACTTTTCTTTAATAGGGCGGTATGGTAACCACAAAAAATTTGTAAATAGTTATACTGTCTTCTGATTGGCCGGTTTCTATATTAAATAGATGCATATTTGATTTAACAAAAACAGCCACCTCGAAAATATAAAGTGATGGGAATGTGAATTTTAGGGACTTAAATACAGGTACGCAGCTATCTGTTACTATTAAATTGCACATAGCCCGTATATAGAGCGTTTTTGAGCCTTGAACACCTGTGGGCTCAGACAACAATTTCCCCAAAATATTATGCAGAATCTCGGACCCAAATACCAGGATTACTTTTACATTGTAGGGTGCGTTTTCAGAATAAATCAAGATTCAGTGGCTTGTGGTTAAGTAATAACAGCCGCACGGGTCGATCGATCGATCAGGTTAAGCTATGCTTGCCGCGGTTGGTCCGTGGATGGGTGACCATCTTTACATACCAAGACCCCTCCGGGTCTCGGAAAGCACGTTAAGCCGTTGGTCCCGGCTGTCATTCGTGGATCTTTGACAGTCGTTACGGGTCATCAGAAGCCCGAAAGTATAACAACCAATCTTACCAAAGGGTTTCGTATTACCCAGTAGGTACTGGGTAATACGTGGGTTGTGGAGGACAGATAGGCAGTCGCTCCATGTAAAATACTGGTACTCAGCTGCATCCGGTTAGACTGGAAGCCGACCCCAACATAGTTAGGAAAAGGCTAGGCAGATGATGATGATTAATAAATATTAGTGTATTTGGAAGAATTAATGCGTACAAAAAAATTTACGAGCGTCATTATAATTTTGCTCTAAACATCTCGAATTTTCTTTGATTGTATAAGTTTAATTTGGATGAAAGGGTGGAAGAAAACAAACAGTTTAGCAGGCCAAAGCTAAAGATTTATTTCTAAGAAAGTATTATACGGTTGTGACAGGCGTTGTAATCAGCTGGTTCGCTTGCCGTACACTAACTGCGACACGTGCAATCGATTAATGAGTGGCGAAAGATTAATGATGCCGAATAAGTTCGGGGTTCTGTTATTTCTCGGCTATCCAGTAGATTATATTTGCACAACAAGTTTTAGTAGTTGCTTGTCGGGTTATTGCGGACGTTTTTATCAAAAACGGCACGTTCCATGAAAGTGTTAGAAGCAACTTGTGATAATATTACGAGAATTCAAAAATATTTGTATACCTATGCGATTTTGAGATCATTAGTTGCGTAGCAAAATCAGCCTATAATGTTCCCACTGCTGGGACACAGGCCTCCTCTCTGAAAGAGGGAGTGGGCCGTAATCCACCACGCGGGCCCAATGCGGGTTGGTAAATGTCACATGTCTTCGAATTTTTTGTTCTAAGTCATGCCGGTTTCCTCAGGATGTTTTCTTTCATCGTTTTTGAGAGCAGTGGTGATGAAATAATTTACACAAAGTAAAGCCCCTGTCTGAGTTCTAACCCTACGACCTACAACTCATAAGTCGCGGCTGTTACCAATGGGCCACCACTTCTCTCTTACTTGTGTGACTGCGGTATACTAATACGGTATGTTACTTTATAATAATATTTCACAAAAGAATCAACAGGGCAAGAAATCTTTTAAAAGCTTAGTAAGTATTCAAAGGGGGAAATATTTACTGCGTTTCAAAAACAATTTTTGAACATCAAAAGATTACCATGTGGTTCTTTAAAATTTTTGAGCCTTTTAAAAACTATCTGTACTTTTAAATTTGGTTAGCGGTAAATTCCCATTGCGATCTTTTTATTACGCAGAGCTATTAATCTAATTGATATTTTAATACACACCGTACGCTTCTTTTTTAAACTTTTACCTAATCTGACTTCTTAAATATATTTGCTAATAATTGTAATGGTCCACGGTTATAATTATCGTATGTAAAACTATTTAGTAACTATAATGTCTTATTTTACCACCTTTAAATTAGAATGGGGGTTTTTAAAAACGTTCGTCATGAGAATCATTTTCAAGGTTCGTAGCAGACATCTTATATTTTTATTTGACCCCATCGAGCCTCAGACCCCGTCGTCACCCCGTTTTTCTTAACAAGTACTTGGCTTATTGTTAATTATTATTATGTATCAATATAGGTTTTGAGTTTACCAAATTCCATTTAATTACAAATCGCTTCTGATTTTAAAAAGTACAACTGTAGGTGACCGGGTTTTTGTTCAGACATACGTTTCAGTCAGACAGTTGTCAAAAGTGATTAAAAAAAGGATGATTTTGGATTTTTTGACGTTCACAATAAGGGGTGCAAATATGTATTATATTATGAATGTGCATAATTATTTTAAGGTCATCAAAATGGGAATGATCAGGGGGTCGATCGAAACAGTTTCCGTATTAAAACAGTTTTAAACTGTTTGCTGACTAATTGTTTGCGTATATTTTGCTGGCGAGGAAAGCAGATATGTACAGCATACGCTTTCCTCGCCAGCAAAATATTCACATGCAAACCGCCGCGCTACAATGGTCCAAATATTTCTTTCATGCAACACTATCTGCTAGTATGATAATTTATGCTGAATCCGAAAAACATTTGATATTGGCGCGAGTCATTCCGTCAAAGCGATTTCTATTGAGCTCAAATAAACTTTCTAATAACCCCCCAACTGGCTCTTTTATAACATTTTACCGCTTGACAAAATAAAAAAGCGATTTGACTGACGTAATCGCATTCGCCTTCAATTTCAGTCAAAATATGAATAAAGATCATATATTTTGAATTATTTTACTACGCCTCCCGAGTAAAGCAAAAGCACGGAAAAATATTATCTCGTTGATAAGGATTATAATTAATTCAAAAGCTTGAACCCTTCGGCGAGTTGTTAATTCGCGCGTTTGGCCTTTTTTATTTTATTTATATTCAGCTGTTTTTTAATGAAAATTGTATTCTTTTGAACCGAACTTAAAATCGTGGTCTTAATTAGTCAGTGCCTTGGTAGTAGAAATAGAATGAGTGCTTAGCTATGCATTTCAATATTGTTCCGGGGTAAGCACAATACTAAAAAAAAATGTACCCAGTAATTACTATATCCTCTGAGCTCATTTATTTGTAAGTAGGTAAGTCCATATTAAGCTGGTCATTAACAATCAACACGGTAGGTGTTGCTTCCGACCAAAGCTGCCACAAAATTACTCTATAAATTAAAATGGTGTGGGTCGTAATCCCCGCCTCGAATATACACGAAAAAATAAAAATAGTAAAACTATTTTAACGTGGTTATATCAGATTGTAACAAAAATTATTTAGGTAAAGTTAATTTTTAATAGGTTCCTATTATGATAATATAAATTAGTCCATTTTAATAACATTGATACTTTGATATAATTTTGTTAAGTACGGAAAGATCAATACTTAGTTTTTATAAATCCATTATCATTATCACAAAACGCCTTTTTTATTTAAAAACTGAATTTAGCACTGATGTAAAAAGATCCATTACCAAGTCGCGAGTCACATGTTTTTCCGTCTTTACGATATTTTTTTGTACTGGAAGTTACCCGGTAGCGGAATTAAATCAGATTTTTACATTAACATTAATAGAGTTTTTGCTTGCTTTTTTTAATTTGATGCTGCGGCTAAAAATTATAAGGTTCCCTATCCATTTGCATAAAATTTTAAGTTTATAAGATTTTTTATCCTAATTATATTTTCGCATAACATTATTTAAGGATAACAGCTTAAGCATTATTTTTTTAAACATAATTTCTCTATTCATAATAATGATTAAGCATACTTAACATTCTAAAGCATTTTAGCATGCTCGTTTTATTTCTTCGACTTACGGTCGACTGAGCCCTTTCTGTATACAGGGTTTAAAGGAACCTAACCAAACCGAACCTCGGGGTTCCCCTGACGTCGTTTAGTATTATGCGAATTAAATTTATGCCAAAACAAATTAGCCTTCAAGATAATTATGCCAAATTAAACTGTATGCCAAAAAAAATATGGCATAGTATTATTATGGCAAAACAAATTATACCAAAATAGTTATGCCAAAGTATATTAGGAAAAAGAACATTATGCGAAAAGAAGAGATCTCAAAATCCAAAGGCAATGATGCATTAAACGATATAATAAGTTATATTAAACGATACTCATGTAAAATTGAGTAGCTATCACTTTAATCTCAGTGAAACAAGACGAGTGCGAAAGCAATAAGCTTATTAAAATCAAGAACTTGGTAGTCTCAAGAAATTAACAAAAACTTAGACAAGCTTCAAACACACAAGCATCTTAAATTTCGCATTGGTAATTGCTTGAATTCAAGTAAAAAAACAAACTTTTGAAACTAGGATACATAAAACTATGACGTTCACTTATTTTAATCAAAGCGCTATGAAAATTGCTGTCCCAAAAATGTATGGAAGAATTTTTATTGTGTATAACAAAATATTCACGGAATTATCAATAATACCGTGTATATTGTTTGTATATTCGAAAGAGATATTAGCGCGGAGGAATGTGGATTTGGGGACAAAATTGCCGTGACACGTTATGACACGCTTAACTATAACTAGCAGCACCCCGCGGTTTCACCTGCATAAGCTTCGATCCCGATAGTATCCTATAGTTAATCGTGGTTGTAATCTGTGTCCCAAATTTCATCCAAATCTGTACAGTATTCTTTGCGTGAAAGAGTAACAAACATCTATCCATTCATCCTCACAAACATTCGCGTTTATAATATTAATAAACGATGATATATCACAAAAACATAAAATAATATTTAATAAAGCATTTCGCTGAACACAACCGTTCCTGTATATTTCTTATTTAAAATAGCGTGGCGATATATTTTAAACACGGCATGAGCTATCACACTTAATATTATAAAGGCGAATGTTTGTGAGTGTGTTTGTATGTTTATTATTTCTTCACGCACAAACAGCTGGACCAATTTTGATAAAATTTGGTACGGAGGTAGCTGACACCCTGGATTAACACATAGGATACTTTTATTCAGATATTCCCACGGGATCGACACTTATGCGGGTGAAACCGCGGGGCGCAGCTAGTCCTCTTATAATAGTCGTTCCGACACGAGAGACGTAGGCAAGTATTGAAAAAAAAACGTGTGCGCTCGGGGGACCCCATCAGGAACAAAGTTCCTTACGCGATACTCGCACGAACATACACTCGCATATAATAGAAAAAGAGAGAGAGAGAAAGTCGCATGGAGGAGGCATAACGTTTTTTCCTTACGTGACGATTTCTACCAGTCAACTCCTACAGCAAGCCGCGTTAAGGAACTTCCAAAAAGTGCGTACGTAAAAAAATATTAACCTTCAGATTTATGAATTGACTCATTAATGTTACTGTAATTATGAATAGGTAGATTCATACTGGCACCTGTACCTTTCCTTAGTTAAACAAAGAGAAGCGTCTAAGACAACTCTTGTAAGAGAAAACACGAGGAATCTTAATCAGAAGTCAATTCCATCAAAGTGCTGCAATCTCGACACAGTTGAGCACAATACAGTGGAAGCATTTGAGAGTGATTTTCCGACAAACAGGCCCGGAAAATTTTTCTCTTATGTATTAGTGAGGATCGACCCCTATTACATAGCTGTGGCTATTAAGATCTCGTGCTGCCCCGATAATCCTATCCACTCACAGTCTGAAACCCTCTTTGCTTTTACGTAGGATATGTCCCACAGGGCAGATATAGTGTGTAACAAAATACCGTTTACAACCTGCGACATTCCTAATCAGCGGGGTAATTGCTTAACACACTAACCGTAGCAATAGCTTTCGTTTTGACAGATCCACGAGATTCATTGCGTTATTTACGTTGTTGAGCAGACAAATTTTTCGAACTTATGAAGCAATGGATTAGCAGTATCCTTCAAAATGATTCAGATTGTGATTGAAAGTATGTTACGCAATTAGGGTACAGCATCGGATTACAAGTTGTTTACTTTTGGTACATTCTGACAGGCGGTTACTTTCTATGTGTCGCTTATGTCTGTTCCGAAAATGGTTAGCTACAGAATAATACACTCTCTTTTTTCTAGAAAATATTTTGAATTGACAGCTAATTTCAATACAAGTCTCTTTGCTGAAAATCATTGGCCACCTGTGTGTAGTTCTTTTTTTAAATATAAAAAAAAATTAAATCTGTCGCTCTTTTGTTTGCATCAAGGGACTTCTCGCGGGAAGCTTTTCGTGCTATGATGTTTTATAAACGAGGGTTAACCTTCAAGGAATCTCATGAAAATTTACAAGCTGCATTATGGGGTGTCTGCTCCTGCGTTAGCAACAATTACTTACCTATTGGTTTTGTGAATTTAAACGTGGTCGAGAGAACCTAAACGATGACCCAAGACCCGGCCGACCTACAACTGTAGTAACTCATGAAAATGTCATCAGGATAGAGTGGCTATTGCGGGAGAATAGACACATTACACATCGAGAGATTCAGACTGAACTGAAGATTGGATCACAGGCAGTTTCCACCATCCTGCATGGATACCTTAAAGTCAGGTAGCTTGCTTCGCGATGGATACCTTATTCGCTCACACGGCTACTAGAACCATGGACTATTTGAATACTTCGGGGGTAAAAATATTTCCCATCCTCCGTACAGCCCAGATTTAGCTTCATGCGATTCTTTTTTATTTCCCACGGTAAAAAAATGCTTCTTGGACGAAACTTTAACACTGCAGAAGCGGCCAACGAAGAATTTCGGCGGTTATTTTTCGAACTCCCGCAAGATACATTTTTTAATGTTTCGAAAGCTGGTTCACCCGAATGCATAGGTGCATTGGGGTTGGAGGGGAATATTTTAAAAAGCTATAAATAAACTTTTTTCACATTCCAACTATTTTTCATTTCCCTATCAATTTTTGGAACAGCCTAGGTATTAATAATATGACAAATGATGATTGAAAAGGCGCGGCTATGAAAAGCGTATTTTTTAAATACACAAAATAAAATCTGCAACGAAAAAATGAGTCAAGAGATAGAATAAGAAAGTCATGTTAGCCTGTCTACATAAGGTTATTACTGTAATATAATATTTTGCACGAGAAAAACTTAATTGTTCATGCATTTATCGTTTCATACGGCAGTTTAACTGTCGCCACAACACTTGGAACAATTCGCTCGCTCCGTCTAATTAATTCACTGTGGCCATTTCAATGTAATTATCATTTTATTTTATTAATACTTAGGGTACGCCTATGGTCAGGTATTAGTGGTGCTATTCAAGATAAAAAAAAACTCATTCGAGTATCACATAACATTAGCAAATGCAGATTATTTTGGTAAGTCATGGAAGGAATCTATGAGTTTTTACAGATGCTTTCCTTGACACATTTTCAAATCAAATTCTAATAACACTACGATTCACATTATCAAACGCTGAGCTTGAATGTGTCATGTTTTAGTTTTCACAACGAAAAACTGAAAAGAAACATCATGATTTCCTGTTCCCACAAAAAATATGTCCGCGTAGTTTTAACATTCACTTCACGCTGAACAGCTTTTAGAGCATAATAAAGTCGTTAAAATATGCGATAGAAACTTGACTTTATACTCACTCGATAGCTCAGATTAAGTTCTCAATCCGTAATAATGAGATGATTATGGGTGCGACCCAGTGCTATGCCTGCAAGATTTTTACACCAATTTTCCACAATTTCAAACTTAATAACGTAGATGCTTCGAGTCGACACGAGAATATTTTGTAACCGAGTCACATAATACGAGCAAATAAGTCACATACGCCGTGTCTATTGACAAGCGGTAGGTCTTAACGATAAAATACCGCGTTATTATACCGCGAGACGTGTAACCGTCACACACCATTATTCTGTTGCCTGCCGACATACACTATAATATTTTTGTGTCATAATATTTTTTAGTCAGTAATACTCGAATTGGTATTGGGATAGCAGGGAGTTTTATTTCAATTAAAATGTGTATTTCATCCGATACTTTTGGAACAAACTATTCCTAGATTCCTTTTTATAGACTGTTCCTGTTTATTTACCTAATTAGTTTTTGTATGTAAATTATGGTTAAAGTGTAAGTTATGACTTGATTCGTTTCGAAAATATTATACTCAGGTACTCGTAAGTCATATTTGGTTTCAGACGTAACGTTTCAATACTTAATGCGTGCTAATTTAGGCTGTGCACAATCATCTGCCTAGCCTTTTCCCAACTATGTTGGGGTCGGCTTCCAGTCTAACCGGATGCAACTGAATACCAGTATTTTACATGGAGCGACTGCCTATCTGACCTTCACAACCCAGTTACTGGGTAATACGATACCCCTTGGTAAGACTGATTGTCAGACTTTCGGGCTTCTGACTACCAGTAACGTCTGTCAAAGATCCACGAATGACAGCCGGGACCAACGGCTTAACGTGCTTTCCGAGGCACGGAGAGGTCTCAGAATGTAAAGATGGTCACCCATCCACAGACCAACCGCGGTAAGCGTAGCTTAACCTGATCGATCGACCTGTGCGGCTGTTTTTATTTAGCCACGGACCCCTCAGGCTGTGCACAATGTGAACTCAAAATTAAGCCACGCATAAAAATCTTCAGCATTAAGTTATCACTAAAGAATAACTTGAAGTGTCTACGCACCTGATGTTTTGTTTTTACGGTTCCTTTGGGAATGACGTGAACCGCACACATACTTAAACATAACATGTGAAAAGTATAACGTGAAAGTACTGTACAGATGTTTTATTTCAGGGGATTGCACAAACCACAAACGCTCACCCAGTCGATCTTTTTCCAGTTTTCACAAATAATATTTTAAGCTGCTTTTACTTCGAATAAGATCTCGCATAAAATTTTACGCCTTTACATGGGATATTACAGCACGGTTCTCTTTTTGCCATGCGTAATACACTAACATTAGACATTCTCAATTTATTCAACTTAAGCAGGCAATTAACCAAGGAAACAAGGTAACCGACATAGCCCGAAGAACTGCCAAACTTAAGTGGCAGTGGGCAGGGCACGTTGATCGCAGAATAGATGGCCGATGGGGCCAAAAGGTTCTGAAGTGGCGACCGCGTACCGGAAGACGTAGCGTTGGAAGGCCTACCACAAGGTGGACTGTCGACCTTGTGAAGCCCGCAGGAACCCGTTGGATGCAAGAAGAACAGAACCGGTCGAAGTGGAGGTGCTTGGGGGAGGCCTATGTCCAGCAGTGGACGTCTTTCGGCTGAAATGATGATGATGATGAAGCAGGCAATAATCCAATAAAGTTTAAAAACAGTAGCAATGGGTAGTTCATGAATTGAGTATTGTGGTAATTTATGGTTAAAACAATCGTCTCCTGAGTACACGTGCGCGTCAAATTGCATATATTACGTAATTTTATTTCATTATTTCGCAATTTATTCGATCTACGTAGGCAAGCTTACGCGATAATCCAACAAAATTTAAAAACATTCAATTACGTAATTTATTTTCATTCTTGTTTCTTTCTATTGTGAAATAATAACGCGTAAACCCTTTTAATCAGTTTTTGTTTCTTGTTAAAATAAAATAAAAACAAAAAACAGTTTCTTTCAATGGATTAACACCGAGTCTATGACTTAAAACGGTAAAAATCTTGGTTTATGTAATTTGCAATATTAACCTTGTTTTCTACTATGTAATTTGTGATTTGATAGTTAAGTACGGAATACGCTGAACCAAAAAAATTCAAAAATATTCCAAAAAACTTGACGTGAGAGGCATGTGATGTGAATGAATGACTGTAATTTCTTCTAGTCCGAATCAGATACAAATAAGGCGACATTGAGCGTCCCTTTTTTCTCTGTATACCCAAAACGCAAAAAGTCTAAACACTTTCTTTTTAAGTAGCTTTTTGCTTAATTATTAATTTGCCTATGTCATTAATGATCTATTTATTTAAGTACTGTCACGTTTTGCCTAAACTTCATAATTCACAAGGAAATTTATGCACACGCTTTCAACCTTCGTCTCTTCACACTTGAATCTGAATACAATAATAATTATAATTATTAAAAACATAAATTAATAAACGTAATTCTCTGTAGGTACCATTACCTAAAACACAAAGTCACGTTTTATTTGTTTGTTGAAATCTTGTATTCTGTTGTAATAGAGTCAAACGAAATAATGTTTTTGTTAACAATATATAGGGAGCTAACAATTTACCGAGTGCCGGCTTCGCATATAAAGTAAATAAGTCGAATAAATATGGCTCCTCAGTAAGGCGATGTGTCAACAGGAAAATGTACGGTGGATCTTGAAAATGAATTCTGTAAACTTTATTTTCAATTTGAATCACAAAAAACATGCCATTACTGTTACTGGTTACTGTTAGCCTGCATCATCCCACTGTTGGGCAAAGGCCTCTCCCCATGACTTCCAACTCTTTCTATCCAGGGCTAAAATAATATCCAGGCTAAACTTTCTAATAAATAAACCTCCTAATATCCAAGCTAAACTTTAGCCATTTTTATCTTAGATAAAAGCAAACAAAAGTTGTCAATAACGTACGGCGCCATACCAAAAATAATTGAAAAAACGACCAATATAAGTTTTGGAAAAGTTGTGATAAATGAGGTATCACTGAAAAAAGGATTCGTTACAATAGAGCCAAAACCAAATTTTTAAAAGTTTTTATACAATATAAAGTAGTACTTACACGAATTTGTGTGAGCTAGGTACTAAAATAAATATAAAAAAAATTATAAATAATATCTGACTTCAAAAATAAAACACTTCAAAGTGCAAAAGACCTTTGGTTTCAGAAGTCTGTAATTGCTTGCCAACGACTTCCCAAACTAAGGTTACTTTGCACTTTGTAGTGTTTTTTATGGACATTGGTTAGATTTTTTTGTAATCACATCTTTTTACGATGGACACCTAAATACTGTATTAATTCTAAAGCAGGGTGTACGGGCTTTAGATTTTTTTTCTGGTTTTTTGGCAGTAAAAGAAGGTCTAAATAAAAATTATGTCCAAAGTTTTCTTCATGGGTGTCATCTTCGTAGTTTTTGAGGGCGGCCGGTGCCGAATATAACCAGAGTAAATGGGTTGCTTTTCACACGGGTGACTTTATGTAGGAGCTCTTTCGAGGGGCAAGCAACCTCTCTAACATCGTTTATAGATAATCATTTTGTAAGTTACATAAGGTTTTAAGATCATGATTTCATAGTTTTTTGCCTTTTTAGTCGAAAGTTTTCAACCTTCTCCACCATGATAACGCTTCAGCACACTCCGCCAGACGGGCAGTTGATTTATTGAGTAGGTACGGCATGTGCACACCCAAGTAGCACTGCCATGTCATAAAAAGGTATTGTAGATTATGTCTTCGAGAAAATAACTAAATTCTTGGCTATTATCTTAGTTAAAACCATATCGACCCTGAAGATATCTTAAGGCTATCCACAAAGATAGAGTTAAGCAAATATGGGCACAGGTTTAAGAATAAGTCAAGAAAGACTTCAAACTACTTTCTAGATAAACTTCAGTACGATTTAAGAGTAAAACCATTGATTTATATTTCCTTTTATCGTCAAGATATCTCGACGCTATAATAAAGGCACAATATTAATTTGTAACATATCTACAATACCAAGTTAAGAATTTCTAGAGAAGACAAGACTTATAATAAAAACGAACTTTAAACTTCACCTACTAATCTCAGATATACGAGTACTTTGGATAACATTAATGGTATGATTTTAAAACTTAGTATTCTAAAACAGATATAAATAAAATGGTTCTCTAATAATTAATACCTATTTTATAGTGTTGTTTTGTCTAATCTTACAGATTAAATTCAAATGCACAATAGTTTATAGTGTCAAATGAACATAAATTTTTATAAAACCCAAAAAACCTAATCCAATATCTAACGGGCGCCCTAGTGTTACCTGCACTATTTTAAATGGGAATAGAAAACCTCGCGAATTGATCCCAACACATCTGCATATCAAAAAGAAAGCAAAAATCTAAATCCCAACCGCAAAAAAACATCAACTCAATACGACGAATAGTTTGGGAGTTATGAGTAAACAGATGTACATTCTTTTCTGTAGTCGGGTAAAAATAGGCTTGTTTCTATGTAGGTGTTGCGACTGTATTGAGCCCCGATAGCAGTACCTTACGTATCTCTATAGATGTTGGTCGAAGCTCTTGCATATTAGACAATTGATCAGCCTATGATGTCCCACTGCTGGGACACAGGCTTCCTCTCTGTGAGAGGGAGTGGGCCACCACGCGGCCCAGTGCGGGTTGGTTGAAGTCAAAAAAGTTCGAATTTTTGGTTCTACGATATGCCGGTTTCCTTATGATGTTTTACTTCACCGTTTTGAGAGCAGTGGTGATGAAATTAAATACACAAAATAAAGTGCCTGCCTGGGTTTGAACTCATGACTCGTATAACTAGCTTCATTTTTTTTTGACTGACCGACTTCTTGACAATTCAAAAGTGCCTGTAAATGGTTTAATTGAAATAAATGCTTTGAGTTTCACTTTGAGTGTTCGGGGCCGTTACTACTGGGCCACCACTGCTTTCAATATGTAAGATTCATCAGTAGGTAATTCCTACTGATGAATCCGCATGTGCTTTAGTCAAGTACTTGATTTATTTATTTTCTCTCTTAGCCCTTTTTAGACTCCCCTTTTTAGGGTTCCGTACCTCAAAATGAAAAAACAGAACCCTTATAGAATCACTTTGTTGTCCGTCTGTCTTGTCAAGACCCTTTATCTCGGGAAAGCGTGGAGGTATCAAGTTGAAATTAAAACCATATATTCAGGTCTACAGTCCCTTAACGCTGTGAAAAAATCAAACCTTACGCCGCAAAATTTATAGGGCACTTCTCGTTGACCTAGAATAATGAAATTTGGCAAGAAGCAAGGTCGTGTAGCACAATTAAAGGAAAAAATCAGAACACCGTACCTGCATTACAATTTTTTTCCCGTGATAAACTATTTACATAGGTACCTACTATGTACGAAACCCTCGGTGCGCGAGTCCGACTCGCACTTGACCGGTTTTTCAAATTGGTTTATAATACCTAAAAAGTTAGGTAGAATTCCATTGACAGCATATTCTTCTAAAACATACATAGAATTATTAATATTCTCTCCATACATCTTAAAATTGGTCTTATGAACAGATAATTTATGAAATAATCATCTCACTGACTTTTCAAAACAAGGTTTCTACTCTTTCTTGTTCATTTAAAATAAGTAAATATAACAAAGCCGTTCATCTAAGCAAATTTAAACTTAAACTGTGTACGCCCCGTCCAATTTGGCTGGGTGATCAGTTGTATTAAAGTTGACTCAGTTAAGCTAATGCTCTGACAAAATGAAAGTTGTTTTAAGAAAGAACTAACAGGAGCACTATCATGTAAACTGAATAGAAACCTTGCTGCGTAGTTTTGCGAACTTCCTACAAATACTTACTTAGGTCTATTGATTATTAACTATGGAACTTCGAATCAATTAAAAGGCTTATAATCCTGCGTAATCCATTATATAAAAACATAGAAAGCCTCAATTAAAATTATTTTTAATTGATAGATTACGTTAACAGGCACTTAGCCTTAAGCCGGCGCTTTGTTTTTAAAAAAACAATTTTAAGTTATTTCATTCATTAAGAGGAAATGTGTGTGGTCTTTTCTCCATAGAAACGCTCTCGCCTGTTTTCTTTCTGGTTAATGACCATAAAGCAATGATTTTTTACAGAATAATAAATATTAACTACTTGAATGTCCCTGTGTTTTCCTTTTTGATGATACATTATTTTTATAAGCACTAGAACCCTAAAAAATTGCTCAAAATTGCCGATTTAAACCTCTGTCAACAGAGAAATAGGTGAGAGCCAAACCTCGAATTATGACTTAATACTTAGGCTTTTTCAAAAGTATCTCCGACTGCATTTCCTCTTAACATATTAATGACTTATGTATTTTTAATTTCCATAAAATACCGACGTGAGAAACAGGCCCCAGCTAAACCTGTCTAGGTGATTAGAACGCCAGAGGCATGGTTTGGCCTAACAGCACATCATTCTGGACAATTATTTAATGCTCCAAGTGGAAAAAAGTTGTGTTTACGTATACGCAAAATACGCGCATTGACGTGGAGTGACGGACACCAGCCCGTATTACCTATTAATGGTTGTGTATTGGCATTCTATTAATTATTATTAATTTTAGTTGTCTGAGTACTTCGACTTGGAACTAGGAGCTTCTGCTTCAAAGAGAGCTTTGTCTTAAACGATCAAGCAGGATATTGGAGTCTGTAACTTTTCGTTTGCAAGGAGGACAGGTAGTTCCAACTTCAGTTAAACGGACGTTCTTATACTTAAAAGGACTACGCTATTTAGCAGGAACAGAGCCTGATGATCAGAGTCGCTGACTCATAATCAGCCTATAATTTTCCCACTGCAGGGACACAGGCCTCCTCTCGATAAGAGGGAGTGGGCCGTAGTCCACCACACGGACCCAGCGCGGGTTGGTAGATGTCAAAGTCTTCGAATTTTTGGTTTTAGGCCATGCCGGTTACCTCACGATGTTTCCTTCACCTTTTTGAGAACAGTGGTGATGAAATAATTTACACAAAGTAAAGTGCCTGCCGGGGTTCGAACCTCAGAACCTTAAGCTGACTCCCGGCACCGAATTATATATATCTAAACACTAAATAAACGAGTCTTCCAGGCCGAATTTCGGCCACGACGGCCAATCTCAATGGAGATTAGCCTTCGGCGTGGGAGATACACAAGTGTGCACTCCCTCAAGATACAGGGTGCACTCCCTCTTCCCTTACTCTCATAGTCCAATGGGACGGCAATCCGACACGACCGGAGAGAGATCAGACGCAGGACCAGGGGGGGTCGTCTCATTGGGCAAATCTAGGAATGCCTACGGGGGCTAGACCTATGTTGCCAAGTTCTCCTCTATTATGAGAGACCTAAAAACTTCGGTCTCTAATAATGACGTTTTCGAGGATGGCAACATGAGTAAAACTGTAAAGTTGCTTAGTTTTTATAACGCTACCATCTGGTAGTTTTAGCGACATTTTTGTTTAAATTAGCCGATATAATATTTCTGCTAATTTATTCAGTGTTAATATTATTAAAACTGAATAAATATAAATATAATTCATGCAGAATATAGTAGCTAAACGCTCGGATAGTGTAGTTTTTAACTTTAAAAACTAAAGGGTAACCAATCAAGCCAATAAATAAATAATTAATTTAATTTACTGCAACGCATTGGGCAGAGGCTCCCTACTTATTTTTATAAATTTATTATTCACAAAATTAGGTGGGTAAGCTTTTGTTAAATGTACCTGGCAACTCCACAGGTCCTACTTCACAAGAAAAAATGTCTGCCGGCGAATGCTCAAGCGTTTTTTTTTGTTCAAATTCAAAGTTTTGTACACTCCTATTCATCTTTTAAGTTATAAGCAAGCAAAGAAGGCTGCGTGACCACCAAAGCGGAGCTGGTAAATTGTAACCAGTGAAATTGCATAATAATTTAACATCAGTTACAGTTTCCTAGTTCTGCTTTCGTGGACAGACCATAAACATATATTCAATGTACTCTGTGATAAACATCTCAAAGACATCCGATTGAATTTCCCGCTTACGCGAGTTTTCGGGGGCATCCAACAGGAGGCGCCAAAAACCGTACCATTTTATTTCTACTTACTTGACATTCTTCTCCCTAGAGTAAATATGTTCCTTGCGCAGGACCAACGGCTTAACGTGCTTTCCGCGGCACGGGTGTATCACACCGCCAACTTCCAAACTCCGGGCTGTTATTAAGAAATTCCTAATGGAAAAACTCAATAACGCTTTGCCCGACCCGAGAATCGAACCTAGGACCAGTCGCGCTTACGACCACGAGACCAACGAGACAGTTAAAACACTACGCAGTGTGATAAACCGTTTGTAAACGCGTTATCGCTTGTCTGAGGGGGCTAAGGGAAAACCATTTATTTAAATACTTGGAATTGGCTTTTACACCTGTTACCGCACTTATTAATTTTGTAAGAGAACTCCGCCCATTTACATAACGATACCGTGTATCAACATCCTTAATTAAATTTAACGACACCGAACACTGTAATGTGTGGGAGAAACCGTTTACAATACACGTAATCTGTAGGCTTGAGCTAGAACGAGGCCCGTATGCCATTATTGTGATTTAGAATGCGGCTGTTCTCAGAATGCGAGCCAATAAATTAGATCTCAATCAGGCCGTAACCGCCATTTGTTATTCGTACTTCACATACGTGTAGGAGAGACAGTCCGAGACAATTTTATAGCGTACGTCAATAAATGAAATGTTTATACTGTGTTACATTGAAAACAATTGGTGAAATATCGCTGTTTACTTTACCTTACTTAAATGTTTTCTCAAGTTATGGTGCGTCCACGACGCAATTCGCGCATTCAAGCTTAATGAGCCGTTGACTCTTAAACATTTAAGCAGTGGGTACATTGAACCAAATAACAAAGCTCGCCCGAAATTGAGAAGTTTGCAATTGGAATGATATGCTCTCTGGAACCTTGTAGCACAGTGAGATAAACATCGAACCTTGGAATTATTGAAAAACTAGTGTGCAACAGCATTATTCAAATAACATCGCTCGAATCCTGTTCAGACCAACAACGCGACTGTGTTTTTAAATAGCAAATAATGATATAACAAAATAATACTACAACTGTTTTGCAAATATTTCACACGTACAAAATATGAAACTCCATAAATAAATCAGTCTTGCATTTGAAACGAAACAACAAGTGTGAAAATAGAGTTCAATATCACTTTTACTCGGTTATATTTTTCTGAAAATCATGAATGGGTGTCGTCGTCGCGAACGAAGGAGCCAGGCTAGGAGATGGCGCCCATTGTTTATGCATGAAGTTATTATTTACGAGCAAACACCGCCTCGACCCTACATCGGCGGCGGGGATGCCCGAGCCGGCCACTGGCGACATTCACTCTATTTGAATACTAATTTTCAACTTTTTAAAAAAACTTTAGATACCTGTTTATTAGGATTTCCTGTGTTAACGGTACAATGAATAATTATACAATGGATCACTGTATTTTAGACACATACACGGAGATGGGCGTTGTGTTCTGCGGCTTAATCACCAAAAGGGACGTAGGTATACATCATCATTAGGTATCATTATTAGACCGTCATTTGGTTTCCTGTCATAATAGTCTAGGGGCAAAAGAATATTTGAGAGAATAAAATTTTCTTAGCTGTATGTGGTTGGTCGGAAAATTTTGTATCAATTATAAGTTAATGAAAAAAATTGTAGAGAATTTGGTGAAAGTCCCGGAAGAGAGGTGGCGGTCGGCGGTTCATTTACCGAATAGTTGATTCAAACATTTACTCTTTATTCAATAACGTTGGTACAGGATATTGCAGCGGTCTCGGTTTACCTATTTCGCTTCGGATAAATGTCAAAATAACGTTGAATTCCTGACTGGCTATTTATTATTCGAATCTGAAACATGAAAGACACAAATTGGCGCGCATAACATAAACCTATCAAACCCGTTCTCGGATAATATAATTCCTATAATAAATATGGTTAAGCTCGCCTTGAAGAACAGACCCAGAACCTAGCTGTAAAATGCACTAATGTAAATTAATGTTAACCTTTTGTATACCTATAGAGTGTCATATTCGCATTTAGCGAAAAAGCTCTTTAAATAAAGGATAAAAAAAAGAAACATGAAAGGACATCACCCATTCTGGGATATTTTTTTTGCGGTCATCAATAATAATTATATATTTTTAAAGTACACGGCATCAAAGTCGGGCACAAATGAAACAATTGGATTCGGAGATACGAGTAGGTACTCGTATATTATGTATATTTGGAGGCGGATCGAAAGATAAGATCATATCATATCTTTGTGCTCAAATTCATTACAGCGTTGTCGCCATACAAATAAATGTTTCTACTACTGCGACCATTCAAATAAAATGTAATTCATTCCTGGCCGCCGACTTTTTATTTTTTATCCCAAGTCGCCGAACAAAAGGGGTGTTCTCGTCTAAAGAAATAAGTACTATTTTTATTTTAAGATACAGTTCAGTTCAGTTCTGGTTCGATCTTTGTTCGAACCAGCAAACGGTATCTTTAACCATTGTATTTGTCTAAGAACGTGAAATATGCATCCTTCCCCTGCGAGGTGAAAATGCGGTTAGCTTGCCCTTAGCAAGCAATAACTTCAGTACATTGTATTCTGCCCCATTGTGAGGCGTTGATGCAGTCAGTTAAATTCGAGTCTATCTTTGTGCACTCAACCATGAATGGCAAGGCTCAACAAAGCAATATTTGACTCGATAAAATCGATAGGTACCAAAGCAACCAAAAGTGTACGCACGACGACATATCAATACTTTTCCAATATAAGCTGACTTCTCATTGGCAATTATCGTACCAATGTATTAACAAACTTGAATTTATTCAAGGTAAATCTTTATATATATATAAAAGGAGAACTGACTGACTGACATATCAACGCACAGCCCAAACCGCTGGGTCTAGAGATTCCAAATTTGGCACGTACGTTCCTTATGGGGTCTAGGGGTGCACTAAGAAAGGATTTTTCAAAATTCATCCCCTAAGGGGGTGAATGGGGGGGTGAAATTTCACGCGGACGAAGTCGCGGGAAGAAGCTAGTCTATATATATAAAAGGAGAACTGACTGACTGACATATCAACGCACAGCCCAAACCGCTGGGTCTAGAGATTCCAAATTTGGCACGTACGTTCCTTATGAGGTCTAGGGGTGCACTAAGAAAGGATTTTTCAAAATTCATCCCCTAAGGGGGTGAATGGGGGGGTGAAACTTCACGCGGACGAAGTCGCGGGAAGAAGCTAGTATACTATAATAAGACTTCTAGACTTCTCATTGTACGAAAATCCTACAATGCAAGATCAGCTAAAACTGGAGATGTATAACTTGATGTGTAGTCAGGGACAAAAGTCGATTAATGCTTCGGTTTTCTTTTTTTTTATCAGCTAAATATTTAATTAAAATTGGAACAGGAGTAAAATTAAAAGAAAATTAACTCTTAGCAATCACTAGAAATGCTGAAATACAATGTACTGAATAATTTTGTGTCAATTTAGATTATATTAATTATGTAAAAGTCGCAGTGTTAATTGACTTTTGTCGCTGAACGTACCGTATGTACAGTGGCCTCCAAAAGTTTTTGACATTTTTCCACTTCATCTTTGACACACCCACAGATATAGATACACCTAGATAACGCAAGAGCAACTACTTCGCGTGCCAAAAATCGCACCAGCTTACTTACAAAAATCGTAAGCCGCCAGTTTCGCGCTCAGACCTGTGTACTGCTGGCTGGGTGAGCGTAAGCGCTGGCGAGACGGGTGCCGCACGCGGTGCGTCTTTACTAAATGTACCTTGTGGGGACGCCAGTGACGTCACGGACCTGGCCGACGTCGGGTATAATTAGGAGATCACATTTTCGAGTGACTATCGCTAAATGTACCTTACCAAGACACCGCTACTCGGGTATATTTAGTAGCACCTGTTTAAAATTAATCATTACTAAATATACCTTATTTCAATAATGGCGAGATTGATGCATAGTGCGAGAATTTAGGGTGGGGAATATCACGTGGCGGGTCTAAGTTGGTTTACAAGCAATAATAATAAGACGCAGTCGACGGAGCCCCGCTTCGCGACTTGGCTTATTTCTGTCTACAGGGTTTAAAGGAACCTAACACGAAGGAGATGACGGGAGCTCGTTCGGTCTCTTTGCTCCCTCACTTGACCCCCGTCATCTCCTTCGAACCTAACCTGTCCGAGTCGGGGTGCCCCAAGTCCCGAGCTCGCTTCGCTGGCTCTTACTATGTCGAGATAGATGAATGTACAGAATATTTAAAATATATTTAGCATGGTAACATTAGGTACTGCACCGGAACGCGTAATGCCCGACGTTTCACAACCCTGCCGAATCCTTTGCTCTGCACTCGTACGTAGTTTGCTTTAGAAATGACGAGCATAATGTATACTAATACAGAGAAAAGAGATATTCAAAGATAAAAATAGCAATTGTTATAACGAATTTATTTGTTTCTTTTGTAGTAACTTCATGTTAATTAAATTATAACTAACGTAAGAATGTTAATCTCAATCAGACAGAGAATGAAAACAAATATAAATAATATTATTAATTTATTTTGTTCATTAAAAACTTTTTAAAACAATCGGAGCATAAAAATATGAGATAAATGTGTTGAACTACAATGATAATAATTTAATACACCAGCTACTTAGTGGATAAAACATAAGATTTATTAATCATAATTATCCGGTATAAATAATATCATCCAAGAAGGCAGCGGGAGGCTGAATAGGATATTCTTGGTGTCGCCCCCATGTCATGTAACATTATAATACACATCACAACATCCAAGTGTTCGTTTTCCTACAATGCAATTACAATAGTAGCCAACTATTTTATTCCTGCCTTGCAAATTATTATCGAGCAAGATGTAGACATAATAAATTCGATTGTTTTGGTGTCTTGAGTGGATTCTGACTCTTAAAAGCCAAGGATCAAAAACGACAATGTTCTATTGACTCAAGTCACAATCGATTTAAATCGATGAAAAAAATCCTTGAAAAATAAATAAATCAATGTTGAAATATAAGTCAAAAACTGAACCTTAAAGAAATTAAAGGTTGTATTTCGGTGAATAACTCCGAAACCTGACGCTTTAGGATATTATGTTATTTAACATTTTTTGTTTGTATAAATGTCCTCTATCTAAATATATACATTTCGTTGTGCACCGCGATTCTGAAAAAAAGAATCAAAATGGCGGCCGACGTTAGGGCCACGCTCCATACAAAAATCTTCAAACCCCTTAAAATATAACATAAATAGATTAGAAACTATCATTTAAAAAATCTTTAACATAATAGTAACATTTTTCAGTAAGTAACTTCTTAAGTTCTCCTTTGAATAATTTTGGCTGGTTTATATTTTTAATAACCTCTGGAATCTTATTATACATATATTTATGGTGCCATACAAAACACGCTTTTATGAAGGAGTGCTGTTTCTTCAGCTTGATTATTAATAGGTATATTTTTCAAATCCGACGGGTAGTTTTAGAGATTAGCGCGTTCAAATAAACAAACAGACTGTTCAGCTTTATTATTCTAGATAAGATAAATTATGAAACGCGTGATGTTATGTATATTATGAAATACCCAAGAGAGATGCGTACACCCGACTTGAGTATTTAATTATATTATCATACGTACCTGTCCAATCCATAAGGCAGATTTTCCTATGTCAAATATCATCTTTGCCCGTAGGTCCACTTTAATTAATGAATAACGCGCAGCATACTTCTAAAATATCTGAGTGTCGGGAATAAGGTGCAGTGAATTTTTAATTACTTTAATTTGTTTATTTATTTGTGCTGTAGGTAATATGCTCATGAGAGCTAATGAGGGCTGAGTTTCATGAAGAAATATCTGCGCGGTATAAACTCATAGGTACGTTAACGTATTATAGAGAAAATAATAAGCTACAACGCCGATGCCTAATTAGAGATAAACCATTTTAAAAATGAACGCCCCTCCACTGCTTGTTGCATAATCACATTTCAAATGTTTGTATAGAAATTTTAGTGGAGGGGCGTGCATTTTTAGAATGGTTTATCTCCTACTAAATAAAAATATTAAATTCATTAATTCACTGACATACAACGCAAGAGTAACTAGGCTGTGTCCGATCTCAGTCTCAATCTGTCAAAAATACGTCTAATGTTCCTACATTTTTGACATTGATTGTCGCTGAGATGAGATTGCGACTAGATTTTGAACGTTTTTAATTACGGGAATTGGCCTTCTGATAGGCAGTCACTCCATCTACAATAATGGTATTCCGCTGCATCCGTTAGACTGGAAACTGGGCTTGGCAGATTGATTGATTTTGACTGACAGACAACGTACAGCCTAAACAACTGGGTCTAGAAGCAAGAAATGTTACACATAAGTACCTTAATAACTAAGAAAGGATTTTTGAAAAGGTTCACGGTTTGAATAGAACTTCCTCGTGGAAACGTGGAAGTTGGTACTAAGACTTCTGTTTATAAGTAAAAGGTAGTTTTATTATAGTTTTGTAGAAACATACCCATAATGGGAATATAATCATAAGGGGAATAGATGCTGGCACTTTGTATGGGAGTTCGTCATTTTTGAAGTCAGAAACGTGGAAGCTGATACTTACACTTCTGTTTATGAGCAAATATTTCTAGAATCATCATTTTGGAAATTTATCCCCTAAAGCTGTTGCTGATGGGAAATGCTATCGGGCCCACGGTTTGTAATAATAGGCGTGTACCTCAAATAATTCCCAAGTTGATTTTCTAAAAATATTATTTAATCCTCTAATACAATAAATGCGCCTCTTTTTGTGAAGCTCAAATCATTCTTACTTTTGGGGCATACAAATACTAAATAACCAAGTAACTGCGAACAAACTAGCGCTCGCCGGCTGCTGCCGTGGCACCGCTCGCTTCGCTCGCTAATCTAACCTAACCTCGGTTCGGTTAGCCCTAGCTTTAGTTACTGCGAACAACTGTAAGAAAAAAGCATATAGTTAAAAAGAGGCTCATTTTTTTTTAAGTTTGCATCATAAAAGCTCAAAAAGTTTTTAGAGGTTCATTAATTTAAAAAAGCGTACCTACGTAATTAGAAGGTTAACAAGTTTTTTGAGGATCAGTCAAATAGAGTAAAGATCATTAAATCTTTCAATATTCCTAAGTTTTAGAAAATCCAAACAGTAATTTTCATTGACTCGCACCTATGAAATAATGAAGTTGTTGCGGATCCATTTTATTTCGTAGCTGTAAAATCATTAGAGTGAAAGCAACCACTAAATTGGGTACACCCCTTGGATTATTAAATTAAGTGCGTGTATTTCACCACAGACGCTAAAGGAAAGGCTTACATTGTCTCACTTCATGTAGTCAAAGCCACATTTACCAATCAACTATTGTGAGAGGCGTAGGGTGAAGAAGTGATCAGCCATCCGTAGCATGAATTGTGTTTAGTGAGCACGGAGTCTTCCGAGCGACACGGTCTTGGCATACGTTATGTATCTTACTCAACTATGATACTATACTAGGTGCAGTGTTGTCACACCTGATATTAGAAAATCGGTAGATGGCATGTTAAAAATAGGTAGATTTTAAATGAAAAATTGTTAGATCTAGCACCCTAATTTCAGTACATTTTCATAAGATTATATTATTTACAAATCAAAATATTTACAATATTTAAAAGCTGTCTGAAAATAATAATATGTACAAGTATATAAAAAGGGAGGGGAAATAATCAAAGGGCATCAAAAAATTCGTCCGCATCGCTGTCAATAGGAAACGTGTCCAAAAGGCTGGCAGCATTGCCACGTTGTATGGCAATACTGATTCTTTGGCCAAAAAATAGGCCAGCCCTCTGGTCACGTGAAGAGTCGACCAACCGCTTGGCGATGTCTCGAAATACTAAGTGGGCACTCGGGCCCCATGGCCCTAGTGTTTCAACCCCAAACGGCTCAAATATATAAGTTCCAAAGAGATTGGAGTATTTGCGCCGTTTGAGGTTTTCCGCACCTGCAGCAGCCGCCCCGGCACAGCTAACCGTGCTTGGAAGATGGGATGGCGCAAGGGTGTCGACACACGTTGCATCCCACACCAAAGGCCTACCTACCTTCCAAGGCATTATGGTCATTCCGTCTGGTCTCTTACCATCGTCGCGTGCCAAGCCATTGGGTTCTAAAATAGCTGGCACCCCGGCAGTGAAAAGAGCACGACGGATGATGTCATTAATGCTGGCATGCCGTGCTATCCGGCCTGCGCTTTTACTGCAGGATAAGCCATGGTGTCCGAGGCAGTCGACACTTTCACCGCATTGGCAGCGATGCGGAGCCACGCAAGGGGTGCCCAGACGCAAACAAGTAGCGAGCCGGAAGGTGGTGTCACCCAGCAAAGTGCCTATGTTGGATGACGGTAGTGCCTGAAGCCAGAGGCCCGACTCCCACTCACCCACAGCCAGTAGGCGGGCATGCTCAGCAGTATTGGTGGAAGTATTAATAAGATTATTATATAATTAACAAAACTATAATGAATCACACTAGTCAGGGGAAAACATCCTTGCGAATTGCACGCAAATTGGCTTCAACATCACGTCGAAGCATTATATCACGTCCTCTCAGTAATGTTTGAACTTCAACATATAGTAGGCTGAGATCGGCGTTTCTATGAACTATAGCGTAATCAAACATGTTCTCTAACTGCGCAGTGCGCACTGTTCGTGAAAAAGGAAAAGTCTTCTGCCAACTACGTGACACAAGATCAATCGCTAGTTCTTTATGGTTCGTAAACGGAATGGGATCAGTTTCTCTATTGATAGTATTAAATTCATCGGCGACTTGCATTAGCATAGTGCAGACGATTTCGAATCTCTCTTCTGCACAAATAGTTGTGAATTGAGGTTTGGAAATGATCTTTTTAAGAGTGCGTGTTCGGGATGATGGTCATTACTGAATAAATGAGGGATTTTCGCCCAACGAGAATTTTTTGGATTGCGCACAATGATTGCGTTCAATATGATTTCTAATAGAGTGCGTTTACTAGCATCATGATTTGGAAATGAAGAGGACAGGGTTTAATAATAATGAATAATTCGAGTAAATAAAAAGGTTTTCTGTTTTAAAGAGGTTTTATTCTTTTATTGGTGATGTTTGTACATATTTTTATTAAACAACATAAAGCACGTTACATACAAAATTCAAATGGCCGCGAAGAATTATAAACAAAACGCGCGAACTCAATTTTCGTCAAAAAATGTCAAACGTTCCAGTTCGCGATAAATTTGTCCACAAAACACCCATAACGTATCGTTGTCACGCTCATTCTGCTCCCGCTCACATCAATACCGACGCCACGGAAAAAGAAATATTGTGCCGGAACGCTGCTAACTATCAGTCATCAGTGTCAGTGTCGTCCATCCGTCACAATCACTTAAAGAGTTCCGTTTCAAATGTCAAAATTTATTTGTTACTTTCGCGATCCGACGAGACGGTTACGTTCCAATACAAGTATAAAACGCATGCACATGGCTCAAATTGAAGAAGGTTGTCAAAATAATGCTCAAACCAAGCATGTTTGAGAAGGGCCTGCGGACGGAGAGTAATGGGTAGCTCTCCGTCCGATCAGGACCAGGCCCGTGCCGGACGGCGCGTATGTGTTCCACGCGCGCCTCAAAGAGATGTCAGCATAAAGGAAGGGGCCCGCCAGGGCCGAAGCCTGCCGGGGTAGCGGGATCGTCCGAAAGGGTTACCGCTGCCCCGGAACATAAAGGGCTAAGGAAGGAACACGGGTGGGTTTTAGTCAGTAAGAGTCTGACACTCCCTTCCGCTCCACCCCGAGCGGGAGGAGTCATTAGATGATTTCCCATCCACAAAAAAAAAAAAAAAATGGCTCAAATTGTGTGTTCCTAAAGAATGTTTTCAATCGTAATATTTTGAAAAAATGGGTAGATTTGAGGCCGAAGTTGGTAAATAGGTAGATGTAAGGTGAAATAGGTAGATATAAAAAAAGTGTCTGTTTGTAATGTCAAAATAACAACTTTTTACAATAAAAAAAAAATAGAAATAGTAAAAAGCCATTACAAACAGACACTTAATTTTGAACCGACTTCAAAATAGGAGGTTCTGTATTCGAGCCGTATGTATGTAAGTTTGTATGTCCGCGATTTTCTCAAAAACTAATGAACCAATTTTGATCATTCTTTCACTAATGTGATCTACATACTTTCAGGAAGGTTTTAATATATAATACATTATGTAATTATTCTCATGTACGATATTATATGCATAAATGTACTGCATATCCGGCATTTCTATGCGAATTTTGGTGATTCTTCTAGTCGGTGTCTTCAATTCTTCAATGCACTGTTATTTGAATTTGTGTAGAGTTGGTACAACTAAAAAGTAAAAAATATAAACTTTTTTACAAAAAAAAAAAACAACCGACTTAAAAAAAAAAACTACAAAGTGATAAATGACTTTAATTTCGGAAGTCGGTGTCAAAAAACCAAAATGCGGAACCAACGACACCGGCTACTTAGTTAGAGTTACTTTTTAGTCTCACGTAGGATATAAAGGCTGTACTGGTATACAGCTGCATCCGGTTAGACTGGAAGCCGACCCCGACATAGTTGGGAAAAGGCTAGGCAGATGATGATATAAACTGTATCCCCTCTTTTTATTCCTATAGGGGTAGAATTTTGAAAAATCGTCTGGGATGTTTCTGTAACTTGACTTAAGGGGCTTACAGGACCTAAACGCAAAAAACGCAAGTTTTAGAAACAATAAAAGTATATGATCGACTACAGTAAAAAATTCAAAAAAATATATGATATTCTTCAGGATAAATGCTAGGAAGATAGTGTGTTGAAAACATAATACAACTTATTTGGTACGATAGAAAAAAATCATGAAGATACCTCTAAAAACTTTTTTTTTACAACAAAATTCATACTAATATACATACAATCATTATGATTTTTTGTCAGATTATTCTACAAGCAACATACTAAAACTATAGTGTTTTAGTTTTTTTGTCCAAACACTAGGTTTTTCGTAAATCGATAATTGCTTCATATTTTGCAATAAATTACCAGCGTTGTGGCATCGCGCTTCTCTTTCTTTTCTATGCAGTCCGACAAAGACCGCGCTTTAGGTCATGTAGTCCTCTTAAAGATTATTTATACCAATTTTCCAGTTAATCAAGCCACATAATAAAATACTCCCCTGTGAAATTGACTACCCCTCTTCACCCCGTCAGGGGTAGATTTTCGAAAAACTCTAATACACTTTACTATTTATTTTGGTTTAACATACAGAGTTTCGAGTTAATTGACCCCGCGTTAAAATTCTACCATACAAAGGACATGGACAAAAAAGTACATTCCATATACACATACATAGTAAATAATATTGTATATTAAAAATAGAAAAATGAATTGATTCGTAGTTTTTAACCTCTCTGGACTCGTCAGTTTTTATTTCAAAATAATTAGTAATGCAAGATGAATTCAAAGTATCATTTGTCAACGTCTGCCATAATGGACCATAGAGAAAGATAAATATAATAATGGGCGTTCCACACCATGCATACTACTTGTAGACATGTGATATGGACGACAACATGTTCTTATTAGGAACATTTTATTCATACAAAACTGGCTTCATCGGTATTTGTCGCATTTAATAAACTTATCTTTTCATAATGTTGATGCGAAAGATAGTTTTTTTTTTAAGTTTTTTTTGTTATATTTCACACAAAAAAAAAACTTAAAACGGAACGCGTTTACTTGTTTGACAATGTGTCATTGTCTATGTCAATGTAATGTTATTGCAGATTCTTCATTGCGTAGGTACTGTGTTTGTTTTCGCGATTATTTTCTAATATTTTTGACCCCTGCTTATGTTTTTCCTTTTATATACATATATAGATAGATAGATATTGAACTTGGCTCTCATTTCACATTTATGTTTTTGTTGGGATAGTGTAACCTTATAGTCTGTCACATAATAGTATGTATATTCAAAAATTTTGATACTATAGAGTATCAAAATTTTTGAATATATTTTGTCAACAAAGGCTTGCTCTGCAGCTCTAGCAAGACCGTCGGAGATAGTCAATAAATAAACGAATTCATTCAAAGTTCCCGTTTTGCGTATCGGTATATAATTTTAATGTATTTCATGATATTCGTAAACGGCTTGAATCATAACATCTACTACCTGTACCTATTTTGTTTGATATTGCATGATTAACTTCTATAAAGTAAATTCCGTTGTTTCAGTACTGTAAAGGTTATCAAGTCAAGTAAATTTAACACGAGGTGTCAAATATTTTGGATAAAGTTTATTTTGTTAAAAATAAAAGGTTAAATGGAAATGGGGAAATGTAAACACGTCGACTCAAAATAAACGAAAATAAATTGTAAAGTTGCTTGATTTCTTGGAAGAGCTCATCAGCTTTTCACAATGGTGGAGGCGCTTAACGACTGTTAACAGCAGGCCCACCGCAACACCACCATTTAGTACTAGTAAAAATAACCAGAACCTAATAATTTGCTGGGGCGTGAATAATAGCATAGTAATCAATTTGCCAGCAAATTGGCTCTCTAATTTCCACGTTAATTAACTCCACACCGAAGAGCGTATTGTATTAACTTGTGAACAAATCACGCGATAATAATGTCCACCACAATAAATATCACAACTGATTAGGGTTACATACGTATGTACGCAAAATATGCGCTTTGACGTGTCTGTAACAGTTACGTAGAAGTATAAATAAAACCTTCATGGAAACCAGTTTCATAGTAGTATAAATAAATCCTTCATGGGAACCACTTACGTAGAAGTATAAAAAAAGCCTTCATGGAAACCAGTTACGAAATCCCGGTTACCTTGACGGCCGAAGCGGTCAGCTCGTATTACCGATACCAGATTATTCTTGTATATTTATTTATGCTATACCCATATTTGTTTATATAACCCGACTCTTTGTTTTATTTATATATAAAGGCAATAGATCATCTTTATCAGAAGAGGTCATGTTGCGTGGGTTTGCGGGCGAGGAGTTGATAGTATATGAAAGTCTTTATGAACAATCACAAGATGTCTAATCCAATTATTTAATTAACTATAATGCGTGAACGACGTTCCACCACGTACGTGGGGCGCGAGCGCAATCAATTTACACACAATTGGATATCATAGCACAATTCCTCCAATCAATATCATCTTTTACGATCAATCCATGTGAATGTCTCCGTCACTTCTTTTTGTTATTCCTTAATGGCGGGCAGCCTCCGCAGTACCTGGTGTTACGTCAAATAGACAGTAGACATATCTTCTAAAAAAACCGTATTAATCAAGGAGGTTGGCATCGCCGAACCAATTCTCTAAACGCGCTGACATATAGATTATAAAACGGATAATTCGGGATGCTTACTAGTTTTTAAGTTGTTTTTTTACAATCTTTTTTCGTAAATAAATATTATTATCATTTCCTATATTTAATTATATACATATAAATTATATTTTTAAATATTAGGATATAAAAAATATAAAAACATTTAAAAATATAAAAAATAGTAGCCCACCGGTATCGGGAACAGGGTTCAAGCTACCGGCGGTCAGGGCTTCAAAGAGAGGAACCTTCTAACAATTCGGGCCGTGTCCAGAAGTACCGCTTTCTGAATCAAGCCCCAGCCGCCCAACGAGAGCTTCCTTAGGTGTTGGTCTAGACTAACCCATTGGCTGTCACGACTATCGGCACAATGACCGCTGAGTCCACATGCCACATGTCGACAACCTCGCGAGTCAAGTCAAGATACTTGATTTGTTTATCTTTCTCAGCTTTCACGAGGTTCTCATCATGCGGGACAGTTATGTCAACAATCATTGCGCGCCGCTCTGATCGATCCACCACATATCAGGCTTATTGGCAACAATAGTCCTATCAGTGTCCAGTGATGATGGATCGATCCCAGTACAATGTGATATTACCATTTTTGAGAACTGGGTCGGGCACATACTGTAGTACGGCACCTCCGATTCCTCAAGGCTGTATTTCAAAGCAAGCTGCTGATGGATTATCCTGCCTACAAGGTTGTGTCTACGCAAGTACTCTCCGTTAGCTAGACGAGAACACCCGGAGATGATATGCCTTATTGATTCTCCAGGCCGGTAGCATGCCCGACAGATGTCAACCATGCCATCTTTCAAAATAAATCTCCGGTAATTGTTCGTCATCATAACTTCGTCCATAATTGCACAAACAAAACCTTCGGTTTCTCCAAGGATGTCACCGAAACGCAGCCAGGCTACGGACGCTAGTAGATCTACATTGAGTCTATTGAGCCCGGAAAAAGCGTCCGTGAAGCTCCTTACTCTGCCATACCTCCATGCGATCATTAGTGTCAAACACTACTGGTTTGAGCTGGTTCTCTTTAGTCAAGGAGAGCGGGGTAAGGCCCTTGTCTTAGCGTTTAAAAACTCTCGACCTCCACACTTTCGCGGGTTATACAGCCTCATTACCTATTGCCGTGGGTGATGCATTCGATTTGCAGTCAGCAGTGTACGGATCCTCCTAAATCCTCCTCCGGATCCTCCTCGCAAGAGTACATCAAAACCGGCATGACCAAACCGTTGAAGGCACGCACCTTGTTTCCGCCTGATAGAAGACTACAAAGTACTTTTTTCAGGCGGCCAAAGAAGCGCTCCTTTAACGATTGCTTCTTTTCAGTAACATTGATCCCTAACGATTCCCACATACCCAAATACTTATAGTTTTCGGATGCGGAGAGGACTCTAAGGTTTGTGAAATTCGAGAGTTGAGATCCCACGGATTCCATAATCTCCCCTCGCTTTACATGCATGTCCGCACATTTGTCCACACCAAATTCCATCCTAATGGCGTTACTAAAAGATTGAGTTACTTTCAGTAACTCCATCAGTTACAAATTGTTGGGGGCCAAGAGTTTTAGGTCATCCATGTAGAGAAGGTGCGATATAACCTGACCACCTCTCCTCAGCCGATAGCTTAGACCTGAATCCTTCAGCAGTGTGCTTAGAGGATTCAAGGCTAAGCAGAACCAAAGCGGACTCAAACTATCACCCTATAATATGCCTCGCTCGATCCTTATCGGTTCGCTATTCCTCTGAATATTTCGACATCCTGGATAGCGGAGGACCGTCCTCCATTGCCCCATACACGACATCAGGAAGGTGCGCAGAGTTGTATTTGGCTAATGGCTATATCAATGAGGAGTAGCTCCTTAGTACCGCGGGCGGGACCCATTCCTACATTCATTCTGAGAGGCAGACGTGATGGAGTTGGTGTCTATATGTTTGTTAATTTAAGTTCTCAAAATGGATGTAAAAACTTTATAGGCCGTCGGTAAACACGTGATCGGCCTATAATTTTTGGGTTCCGCGAGGCTACCTGATTTATGGAGCAGGTGGGTAATTCCTGTCGTTAGGAACTGGGGTAGTGACCCAGACTCCAAAGTAGTCTGGAACTGAGATGCCAAGCTAGCGTGCGACCTTGAAAACCATTTGATCCAAAAGTTACTGGAGACTTCCAGTTGGACAACGGACAGACTGCACAAGTTACATCTTGGGGGCAGATGGTGATAGCCCCCATTTCTGGTATTGGACCTCAGGCTCGCTCGACTTCCCGAGCCCAATCACCTTCGGTGTGACTGACAGGCACCGACCAGATACTGTGCCACAAGGAACGCATGACGCCATCATCCGGCAGACACGTGTCAGCCATACCTTGGTCCGGTCGTTCGCTACACCTGTAAACCCACCGTTTATCGCTCTGGAAGGTGCGATTCTGAGTGTATCGCTCTACTCGCTGCTTATACCGACGAATACGGTTCGTTCATGCATACACTTTCTGCTTCAGGAATTCGATGCGCTCTGTGCACAAGACATATAGTCTTGAAAACTGATATCATTCCCCGAGAACGCCTGCCTCACAAAGCGCATCACTCTAGGGCGAGTATTGCCCTCCCTGAAGCAGATTAGTTTGCTGATGAGCGCTCTGGCCCCACCGATACGGCGTTCAATTCTGCACTGCCAAGCTAGGTCACAGTCGTTGTGCCGAAACGTTGAGAACTGGAGATGCTCTCTCTTTTTAAAAGAGAGAGCATCTAAACACGGTACGCGGTCAGATTGTTTCCTCCCTTTGTACCCCCATAGTATGAGCGCATGACATTTTCATTGATGGATCGTGTCCATATCCAAAATAAAAAATATGTCAATTCCGCCGGGAGCTGGGACCCTATTAGAGGCCGGTGGGCCTCGAGGTACTAAGACCTAAACCGTTCAACGGCCGGCGTCCTCCCCGTCGACGAGCAGGTGGTGGCGTCGTAGGCGGAGAGAAATACTTGTCGCTCGAGCTCGACGCAACTGCCGCGGCCGGTGTCGTCACAGCGCTCATAGTGGGGTTGGGTACCGGCGGCGAGGCGGAGCTGAGCGAAGAGTCCGGAGGTGGCAGGCGTGCACGTCTTATGGCTGATCTTGTCAACATTTTCTTATTCTATGTTTGTTTGGCTTTATACATCTGTCATGTCACTTCCGGTTCGGCAGTTTTTGATGAAAGGTATTCGAATATGCTTACTGTTTTTTATAGTAGCGAATGTGACGTTTTTGGCCATTCAATATGAATGGCCAAAAACTAGATTTTATTAATCAGACAGTTTTCCTAGGAATCACGCTAGACGAGAAATTACAATGGGGACCTCATATAACATCTATTGCGGGGCGGCTAAGCTCGGCCGCTTGTGCTGTTAGAAAGATAAGACAGTTAACAGATGTAGAAACCGCACGTTTGGTCCATTTTAGTTACTTCCACAGTATTATATCATATGGCATTTTACATTGGCGTCGGGCTGCTGACATTGAATCCATTTTTATTTTACAAAAGAGAGCTGCGAGAGGCATTTACAATCTACGTCGCCGCGAATCTCTTAGGAAACTATTTAATATCATGACGGTACCTTGCCAATTAATTTATGAAAATATTATGTACCTATGTGAGAAAAAATCAACATCTTTTTAATAAAATTAGTGATAGACGTAATTTTAATACATATAAAAATGTAAGCGATCATCGTAATGTCGCACATTAAAAAACAAACTGCCACGAGTATTATTACAACTATAGAATATAATTGCTGCCAACCTAAGCCAGTTTAAAGCAGCAATAATAATTATGCATTATACTCTCGGCGTACTCTCCACTGTCATCTGCATTTATGAAGATTTATCGTAACTACAAACTTATTGTAGCCGAAATGGCAACCGTTGGCTCCTTAACTTTAATGCGAAATAATGTTCCTGATAAAATAACTTTAAACTAAGTAAAATATTGCACAAGTTTAAGATACGTTCTGGTTATTTCGTTACAAAGATAGAATACATTTATTATACCTATTAACTTGGAATTTTAGAAGCGTCCCTTAACCATAAGTACCTTCGTCTTATTCAGCTTATGTGCAAAGTTTGAAAGATGTTTTTCCGTTGTCTCTATTAACAAAGCAAAAAAAAAAACGGGTCAATGATGTTAGGTTTTTGAGGGCCTCGTGGCTAAATGATAGCAGCCGCAGTCCGCACGATCGGTCGAAGATAATGCTACGCTTGCCGCGGTTGGTTCGTGGATGATTAGTCCGTGCCTCGGAAAACACGTTAAGCCATTGTTCTCGGCTGTCTTTGATCTTTGACAGTATTACCAAGGTGTATCGTATTACTTAGTAACTGGGTTAGGGTAGTCGCTCTAACACTAATATTCAGCTTCATTCGGTTAGATTGGAAGCTGATCATATATGGGAACAGGCTAGTCAGATTGAGGTGCAAATTGATTCAATTTTTTCACAGTTTTTTGTATTGTTTATAGCTTCAACTGTTGTAAATTGACGCACTGATACCATGTTCTAATATTTTCTAGGCAAGTATTGATCTTGCTTATCGCTCTTGGTCACTGGGCACCACCTCTTTTATAGGTATAATGTCTCCTTGCTTTTTGTGCTTTTATATAATGTTGATACATTAATGAGTGGCGTTATCTTCGAAGCGGTAATGATAAATGACCTTAGGTACTACATAGCTCCATATAGCAGATTTTTCCTAAACAATTGATCTTAAATATCTATAACGTAAAAATAAAGGTATTAACTTTGGACCTTAATACGAAATTTTTTGGCCATATTAACTCATTAGTTTTTATATTTGTTTCATTTACGCATGGTTGTATTATGATCATGAAAGACAATTGCGTCTAAGTAGTTATTTTTTATTTGTTATACTTTAGCTTACTGCGTGTGTTCTACTTTGCACCATGTTGCTTGGCTTAATATTTATATCGAACATTTTGATCAGTGTAAATGTAAATGTTATTGAGCGATATCGCAATTTTGATCTACCTACGCGAAGAACTACACTTATTATATTTCAAGCCCGTATATTAAGTTAAAAGAAACAATGAAATGCATTCAAATATTATTATCGCGCGTATATCAGAACACTAGCACAAATATATTATTATTTTCCTTTCAATTACGTTCCGTTCTCGTTCAGAAAAACAAAAACCGGCCAAGTGCGCTCGGACCACGCACAATGAAGCGTTCCGTAGTTGGAATTAATATATCCCAAGAAAAAAATCACGTCTGTTGTATGGGAGCCCCCCTTAAATATTTATTTTATTGTTTTTAGTATTTGTTATTATAGCGGCAACAGAAATACATCATCTGTGAAAATTTCAACTATCTAGCTATCACGGTTTATGAGATACAGCCTGGTGACAGACGGACGGACAGTGGAATTTAGTAATAGGGTCCCGTTTTTACCCTTTGGGTACGGAACCCTAAAAATCATACGTAATATTTTGAAATGTGTTTTTAAGTGAATTCCCGTGTTTTCGCTTATTACATTATTTGTATTACGTTTCCGTTAAAATAATGTAACAAAAACCAGCAAATCCCAGTCTTTGAGCTTTTATAACTGGCTACATTAATATTTATTAGCACGTAGTGCCAGATTATCGTGTCAACAAAATCCATTACAATGTCTGCGACGGTTTTTAGTGAGAGTACATAGGACCGAAGACAGGCCAGTTACACATTGTTACTGTCTGCGTCGAGATTTATGGGCGAACGTCTAACCGATCCGTAGAGCAGTTTTCGACCCTTGCAAAAGTTAAAGACAGTTAAACTCAACCCCCTGCAAGGTCTTTTCCATTTGGAGTGTTTTTATTTCAATAAAAGATGCGAATGGTCTTTCGAAAGGGATTCTAGGGAGTTACCTATTATCCCTTACCCAATGAAATGATTGAGATCATTTTGGCAGATCTTAGATAAAATATTATTTTCTAGTAAATCAATCAAAATCTATTTGAAGCCTTGATAACCATTAGTGACTGCTTCAAAAATAACACGATAACATAAACTATGTTATCGTGTTATTTTGTGTGTAAGTGTAAGTGAAAGTCTGGTCCATTTGCATAATCATGTTTGTAATAAATCTGTTCAGTTCCACACAGATGTAATCTTAACTAGCGGGGGTACTTTGTACATATGGATAGTTTTAAAACGTGAGCTCGGTCCGTTAGTTTCCCGCCGCCGAGGCGTCGACCACACTATCGATCGTAGCTAATGTTCCCTGCTTTTTACTGTATTACGCAAAAGTATTTGGCAAAAATGAGAACAGGATGTAAAAGGACTAAAATTGAAGCATTTTACTGGAAACTAGCACTTACACATTTTGCTTTCTTTTTCTTACGGTTAAATTATCCTCTACTTAAAAAAAAATAAGACTTCTTCTCATATTTTTTTTTATCTATAATATAGTATGGTATTATTATGTATTCTAGACATTTACGTGAGTACTCCTCCTTCTGTATCAAACAAAGCTTTGAATCTGTGAAGAGCTCTTCATCCACTCATTGGACCTGCTCCCCGCGTGACATCCACTCTTTATAGATGCGCCCGAAAATGACGGCGATCGCAAACCACTAAACTACACGCGCCCGAGAAAAATGAATATAATAATAATATTATTTAAGTATTTTTTGACACCCGACAAAATGGCACCCAACACACAAAAATCAAATAAAAATCATAAATGCCAGTTTGATGACAATCATGTTGACGTTGCTACATCACCACCACATCCACGTCCAGAGCAAGTCAAGGGCGATAATAACTGGGAAACCTAACGCTACTTTCTGTGTTTATAACTGCTTTTTTATTATATGCCAAATCTTGCACGGGTGATGTGCTAAAGAATCTTTTGGGTAAACAAAATTGTAAACACGAGCTACATTATGCTTCTTTAAATGTCTTTCTTCGCCTGAACACTGCTCGTGTGTTGGGTTAAAGAAGCATTCGTAGCTCGAGCACAACACCCATGGAAGTGCTGGCATGAAAAGCATTCGTAAACACGTTTACATATAAACAGAACGTATTCCCTTAATTGCCTCAATACAGAACAAGTTTAAGGTTAAATAAGCATTCGTTGCTCGCATTTACACTTTGCCAGCCTAAAAACTTCTTTAGCACAACCCCGTACAAGTGTTGGCATGAAGAAGCACGCATCATCACCAGAAAAAGGCGAGTTCCGGTTATTCGTAGGAATTTAGAGTGGAATGGGTAGGTGAGTGATCGGGGTGTGTGAATTGTTGGAAGGTGAGCTGTAAGCGTTGTGGTGTCTGGGTTACGCAGTATGTAGGCAGGCTTTATTTTATCGATCGATACTGTGACCATCTTATCTTTCACAATAAGCATGAATACTTACCTACTTTATCACCTCGCTGAATAACATTGGCAGGCTTAGCAGGGAAAAAGAATTATCAAGACAAAACCAATTATAAGACAAGACGTGTAATTAACGAATATTTCCATATTGGGGTGGGCAGATTTACTGATTTTCCTTGCCAATGATAATAATGCGATGCATTGATGACTTTATATCTGAATCTCAAATCGAACACTTAAAACAATAAAAATAATTCGATATCGAAAGAGCTTAATCGGCGCTCGCATCGCGCGCAGTCCTCGACTTCTTGTTGTCCCGGCCCGCCCGAGCGGCAACCGCATCTGCGGGATTCTTATGCAAAATCGATGTTTTTATTGCTCTATTATGGTCCCCACAGTCTTTCAGCCAAATTGAGAGCAAGAAGAGGCGTGAGAAAATTCATTCTCAAGCTAAAGCGTTTCTTTAATTAAGCTGAGTCGTTTTTTTCCACTTAACGACCTGTGTCCATTCTTTAGTTTTTTTTGTTTTACCTACTATAAACATTTTAATAGTGTATAGTATCCTAATGCATCAATTACTAATTGTCTGATGGCATACCCATTGAAGGTTAATGGATTAACCAAGCAGTGGCTAAATGTTGTTAGGCTCTTTTTCATGTTGTACTTACTAGCTTTTGCCCACGGCGTCGCTTGTGTGGAGGGTGGAAATTATCCCACGGGAAACATAGGTACTGCCGGGATAAAAATTTCTAAACTCGGTGAAGTTTAATTTTTATTTGTTTATTTTCGGCCAGTTTTCGTTGTAGCACTCAGTCTATCTATCACACATTTTTGATCAAACAGGACCGACTGGCATAATTTTTTTTTTTGTGAAAGTTGCCCATTTTCTGGCCGACTGTACATTTTTTTTCAAAATCTGTGAATGCAGATCAAAATTTCTCAAAAGGTTAATCTTGTAAGATAATTTTCCTGTAGCTATAATGGATACCATCACTGCCCCAAAAAAAACATAAAAATCCACCCTGCATATGTCGCCGCGAAAGCGTCTACCTCTAGAGATTATAACATAATCTTATGCGTACCTATCTATTTATTGTAACTGTTATTGACCGTAAAGTCGACGATCCTGCCCTCTATGTGGTACTGTTACAAGCACTTCCATTCATCTATGAGTGAGTCTCGATCCCTTTGAGATTAACGCCATCTTGTGTAATCGAACTCTCAGAGTATATTGCTGGAAGAGTAACTAAAACAAATTTCGATATTTGAGTTATGGAAAACTAAAGTTAAAATTGATGTTTGGTTAATATCATGACGGTACCTTGCCAATTCATTTATGAAAATATTATTTATGTAACAAATAATCAACATCTTTTTAATAAGTGATTACATAATTTTAATACTAGAAATAAAGATAAAGAACAACCTTTTTTACGATCATCTAAAGTACATACATCTTTTATGGGGTACTGTGTTAACTGCTACAACAAAATACCTTGTGACATATTGCAATTAAATGAAAGAAAATTTAAAACTCATATTAAAAGTACACTTTGCAAACAAGGATATAACAAATTAGAGGATTATATCCAAGCATTCTGCTACGGAACAGGCTCCATAGGACAATCTAGAGTCTAAACAAAATCAAACTGGTTGCTATTATATTGCTAAAATTTTTATGACATTGATTTTTACATTCTGTGACTACAGTAACTCAGACACTCGTTCAAATTCTAGGAAAATCATCTACTTTTACAACATTTGTAAATATGTGAGCAGCATGTATCTATCACATAATTGATTTTACCTGTCATTGCTTTATTTTTAATTATTTTTGCCTTTTCTAGGTAGAATAATTTTATTCTAGGTGCAACGTCTTCTCATAATGAATGTAACCAAAACCTTGTAAAACATTTTAAAAGAGTAACGGTGGAGTTTCTTGCCCATTCTTCTCCATACGAACTACCTTTTGGAAGGGACGACTAGAATCTATTCTATTTTATTGTAATTTTTGACGTGCATAAGTGTCTTTAATGTGCCTATTTGAAATAAATGATTTGACTTTGACTTTGATGTTTGGCTTTTTAATTGTTTCTATATAATTAAATTAAATGCCGTAATGGCATTCAACTGGTTAATGTAATTTAATTATACGAGAGCTAAATCAGTTCCAATAATAATTTACAAGTCATAAAGTAACAAAATTATTTGACATACACATTTATGAACACCCCAACAGGTTAACATAATTAATTAACTAAGATCATATTCCCTGAATTCGAAGACCAACCCGCACTGGGCCCGCGTAGTGGATTACGGCCCACTCCCACTCACAGAGAGGAGGCCTCTGTCCCAGAAGTGGGAACATTATAGGCTGATTATTTTATGTTATATTCCCTGAACTACCGGAAATGTTGTTAAGTAGTAATAATATTTCAGTTGTAAAAAGTAATGGCGTGTTTATTATACTCTCATCATAAAACGTCTTTGCATTTGTGAATATTAGCATTGGTTAAGAGGCCTATTACATTTGACCGTGATTTTTGCATCAAATGGCCAACTTTGGCGTTCTTATTCTGAGAGACCTGAAAGACTTCGAGTAGTTTCACTTATAGAATAATGGAGAATAGTTAATACTTTAGGTTTTGTCGACTTTACTTTTCACAATTTTTGTCTTATACATTTTATATAAAGTCAAAATTCCGAAGCAAGTTTTTCATAAAATACGTGACGGCACTTTCTCGAGCTCGTGGATTAAACTATTGTAAATAAGCAAACAGAAGAATTCAGCTGGGCTGGGCAGCGTTTGGGAAGCTTCGTCGAGTATTCTCGTCGCGTATTTCACAGAGCCTAAAGACTAAGATCTTCAATCAGTGCGACCTGCCAGTTATATGACTTACGAAGCCGAAACGTGGACACTCACGGTACGGCTGGTCCATAAATGGGGCTATGCTTGGAGTCTCTCTGAGGGATCGAATCCGCAACGAGGTGATCCAGCAGGGAAGCAAAGTTGTCGACATAGCTCACAGAATAAGCAAGCTGAAGTGGCCGGCCATATTAGCCGTAGAACGGATGACCGCTGGGGTAGACGTGTTCTTGAGTGGAGACCGCGAATCAGTAAACGTAACGTGGGACGCCCTCAGGCTAGGTGGAGCGACGATCTTCGCAGGATGGCTGGTAGCAGCTGGATGAGAGTTGCCGAAAATCGAGTTGAATGGCGTGCAATAGGAGAGGCCTATGTCCAGCAGTAGACTGCTATAGGCTGATGATGATGATGATGAAATAAGCAACTGAAATGAAATATATCTTTTAAATACTGGTCTATGCCGTAGTAGTTTCAGAATTCTGACATATTAATGAAATATCTATAAAAATAAACCTATTCAAAACCATAAAATTACTGAAAACGCCCAAAATTAACTGTTAATTTCTCCTTACTAAATTATTATTATTACGTATTTATATCAGAATATACGTTATTTCATAAGAAATTAAAACAATCACCTGTTTTCAAACAGTATCCCGCGAGCGCTCGTTGAGGTCGGACCTGTGCCGAATTTTTTCGCGCCAAACAATTGAGCTTGCACCGTATAGTGCGACTTACCTCGGTTTTGATCATGTAAGTATTTTTTGTAACTTGTTATATTAAACAATTATTTTATATGAAAACTCATATGATGACCCGCTTTTATTTTTTTAATTACGAATCTTTACTTACTGACTGTTATGTTTATTTCTAGCATGGGTCGAAAAGGTGCCGTGCACAGGTGTGTTAAAAGAAAAGATCTACATCAAGAAATGCAAATGAAGCAAGGGATCTACAGGTTGTCCTCAATAAACCTATAATATCTTATTTTCATATGTTACTTTTAGCAATTTATACATAGTAGTGTATAGTTATTTATAGGAATGTTTCCGAAAGAATAATTATTGCGCCAAGAAATCGTTTTCATCTCCGGTATATAGAAAACATCGATCTAGCTAAAGGATGTGGTAACAAACCTTTTCCGTTACATATATGTATATTATGTTCAGTACTATAGAACATAATATTAATAATTGTAAATATTTTACTGGTATTAAAGTATTTTTATTTTAGATACCTACCGGGGAAGTTCCTTCGTCATCTACAAATAAGAGAGTCATTTATTCTTCAAAAGGTTAATACCAAGCACGCTGCTACGCAGCAGTAGTTGTTTTCAATAGAGGTAAACCGTAATACACAATAGACAAGACACAGTGGGGCAGGAGCCCAGGAAAGTCTATAAAGGATCTAGAACGCAAACGACATGCTCAAAGTAATATACTATACAGCTCGTCTAAGGCGCTGTAAAACCAAACAAAATTTTGGTAAAACTGATGAACATTATGGCAACGAATTTCAACGTCTAGATCATCATAATCTGCCTAGCCTTTTCCCAACTATGTTGGGGTCGGCTTCCAGTCTAACCGGATGCAGCTGAATACCAGTATTTTACATTTAGCGACTGCCTATCTGACCTCCACAACCCAGTTACTGGGTAATACGATACCCCTTGGTAAGACTGGTTGTCAGACTTTCGGGCTTCTGACTACCCGTAACGACTGTCAAAGATCCACGGCAACGTCCAGATATGAACCAAAATTATATTGACAATGCAAAGAAGCTGTTTTTATTAACATTAAGCAACAGGCATTAAAACGTTGAAGTATATACCGGAGAAGCATATTGACGGCATCGAAGTTTTCAAAAATCTGCAAGGACGTGCAAGCCAAAATTCTGCTCCACTAGTGAAATCTTTTTTGTATAGCTATAATTTAAGTCATATACCTTCCGTCAGACACGGAACAAAAAATGAAGCCAAGGCCTTGGGATAGCTGAGTGTACAAGAAACTATATTTAAATAAAACATAGTCGGGTTAGTTACAACATTTATAACTAAAATGGCTGGACCGATTTTTATGATCTTTGATTGTCTCCGCCCCGAATAGCAGAATAATTATTAAAACATGGGAAAATTTTATGAAAAAAAATTATGGAAGATAATTCATTTGCTCATACATTTAGGCGTTACGAAGTTCTTTTCGAAGCGCTTTTAATCCTACTAGCAGTAACAGTGCTAAGTGTTGCGATGACTCCCTTTTGTCAAACGTTACTTATTCTATTGTCATCACTACCGAATACCTAAAAACAGTATTTAGAATTTTAGACAGTAAGAAAGGAGCCGGTACTGATGGGATACCAGCATTAAAAAAAAAGTGCGAATTAGGTTTATCTTAAGATCATTTTCTAGCAATCTATCGACGAGGGCACGTTCCCGCGACAATTCAATTTAATTCAATTTATTTATTGCAGTTAATAAAAATCCATAATATTACATAAAAACAATATAAAAACATAAAGATGAATAAATTCAAAAATACACTAATGGCGTGAGGCTCCAATTTTCCCGATCCATAAAAAGGGTTCCAAGCTGGATGTATCTAATAACCGAGGTATATAAATTACGGAGTATCACTACTGAACAACTTTAGGAAGATGCTTGAGAAACCTGTATACGGTCATATTTATGCTGCAACTAAGCTTTGTATACCCGCTTCCCAACACAGCTTCGTTAAATCACGTTCAGTCAATATATACCAACCTTCCCGAGCTTACCAACTTTGTTGTTACTGATACACACTACATCCACTTGAGCACCATCATTCATATGATGGTGCTCAAGTGGATGTAGTACACATAATTTAATTAATTTAGGAAAAGCGTTGGTCCGGGTAGATTTATGCATTCTGATCGAAAAACTAAAAGCCGCAGGTATTAAGGGAAACTTGCTAAGATGAATAAATAAATAAATTCCCATCTTTGGACCCCTTTAATACCGCAAGAACAGACTTAATAAGGAGATTATCCAAATGCTCCATCGAACGCCGGATATATTTAGCTTAGAACCTACACCACACGTGCACACGCACACACTATGTATTACTATTAATAATTATGTCACTCTCTGTATTTCTTATTTTTCTGTGTACGTCGTAATTGGTGTAATGTTTGGATTAATAATTATGTTATACTTACTGTCAGCTGTGACGCTACCTCATATAAAATAAATACATGTTTTAAAAGGAACCATTCCCGCGAACTTGCTATGAATTAAAAGCATGGTTGGTTTTACTAAGTCCAAGGTCAACTTCATATTGCGAATAAAAATATCTGCTTATTTGCAGTGTGGACTGTTGGGACTACACAATCAAAGTAGTGAGGGTTCACAGAGACGATCTAATTACCTCGTAATGATGCATGTGCACACCATTTTCATCTATATCTGTACAATAGCTTCAGCCCGCGACTTCGTTCTTGTGGAACAGATAGATAACGCAAGTATCACGATCTGTATGGAAACCAAGTGTGCCATTTTTTGACTACATACTATGACGCCATAAGCACTATTTAGTGATGGGAAAATCTAATCGATTCTAAGACGCCGCCGCATGCGGCACCAGCGCTCACGCTCACCCAGCCAGCAGTACGGTGGCGGCTTACGATTTTTGTACGTAAGCTGGGTACGCGAAGTAGTTGCTCTTGCATTATCTAGGTGTATCTATATCTGTGGTGTGGAAGTTGTAAGGCACCACAATATACTAAAATAACAGCCACATTTTTAAAACCTCTCAGCCGCCAAACTATACAGAGAGTAGGAGTAAGTAACGTACGTAGCGTTGTCCATGTGAGAAGCAGCTCATCCTAACGTTCTTCAGTAGCAATTTCCCATTGCTTGCGAAGTTTTCTATATTTAGTGAATGAACGCCTGCGTTCCTGCATTCCTACATAATGGTAAAACACAGATTATATCATGATTGACTGATTGGCTCCTTACAGGTATAGCGGGATGATATAATAATTTATAAGGTTAAACTATAATAATATGTTATTATCGGCTATGTTGTTCCCTATTCAGCCCAGTGAACTAATGGAATAATACGACTATTATCATACACACTGGCCGATTATATTTGTTAAACATTCAAAACTTATATGTTGTTGAACATGTGGTTACGTAGAAAGCTTATTAAAACAAGCTGGAAACAAAAATGTTGCACAATCACGTCTCTCAAGGAACAAGCTGAATTACAAGTCACTCTGTAAAACCTGTAAATATTGAGATTTCACTGTGATGACTTGTAATTCGGCGTTATCATCGAGAAAAAACTTTTTTTCCACAGCCGTCGCTGTACGCTATGAAATCTGATGTAAAGAATTTTAATCGAACCATACTTTTTAATATCACCATCAGGGGAAAGTAGGAATTTACGGCGAGAAAAAATAATTTTTGCCTGAGTGACAAATTGCCGGTGCCAGAGTACCTATTATTAACAAGTGGTGCTAAGAAAAGTCATTTTTTTGTAGAGCAATAAATGAATTCAGCAAAATGAACATTAATTATTTGACTGTTTCGTTGGCCTGGTGGTCGCAAGCGCTAACTGCTGAGCAAGAGGTCCTGGATTCGGTTCCTAAGTCGGGAATTATTGGATTGGATAGTTATTGGATTTTTTCATGAGGAATTTTCCAGTAGCAAACCGGATTCTGGATTTGTGTCCGGTTGATGGCAATATTCTCGCCCCCTATTACATGGGACTTAAACATAATTAGCGAAATGTGAGTGTACTATAAATAGACATCTGCCTAACCCTTCGGGTACTACAGGCCATCCTGCATGTTATTATGTTAGTCTATATAAATAAAAATCAATCTTTGTATATCGACGATGAAATGACAACTCCTAACTGACATTTTTTGCAATTTTACTTTTTTATGTAGATAGAGTACAAACGATTATTTAAAGTCTATCTACGTAAAAAAAGTAAAATTGCAAAAAATGTCAGTTAGGAGTTCTTGTCATTTCATCGTCGATATATTATGTCCTCCATGCGTTCCAAAACCATTGGTCAGATTGTGATGAAACTTTGGTAGGGTGTTCTGGGGACGCCCGTGAGGGTTCCTAATTATTAAAACATGGAAAAAATACAAAAAAAAATCAGAGGCGGTACGAAGTTCGCCGGGTCAACTAGTAAATTCAAATTTTGGTTTTCTTTCAAATAAGGGTGTTTCAATATGTTGTTCAGACAAAGCAAACACAGCAAGTGCCTATTACGACTTACCTAAAATATAACTAGGTTTTTTTTCACATTCGGTTAATAAGGATTGTAAAAACTATAACTAATAACACAAAATCACAACCAAGTGTAAATTGACTACATTTGTGGTAAAAGACTAAGATTAAATATAGATATATGTGGGTGTAAATACTTGGATCTTAAATCCTCTGTCTCTAGGTTCTCATTTTCAGGTGCTGTTTGGGTGGCTGTTTTCTTTGGAATTGGGGGGATGGTGACTGTCCCAGCCAGTGCCGTGGCTTCTGGATCTCCTAATTCAACTAAGGTGCCTGTTCCTGCCAGATGCTTGCACAACCAGGCTGATGCATTTCTATAATATTTAACTGTAATCTTGTGATCTACAGCCCATTTGGCAGTTAGAATCCCTTCATCTCCTTGAGCTTGCATTAACGATTCTACTAGTAGTGACGCTAGAGTGGTCATCATAGAGATGGTCATCCCCATGACTTCATGGTGATGACTCCTATTAATTAGGAGTCATCAATTATTCTGGCCCATGTCACAGTTTTGTCTTCTGCCCCTACGGCTTGGTAATGGATACAGAAATCAGAAAGCTCCTTCCACAAAGTGACGGTTGTTGTTATGATTGTTTGTCTGAGCAGCCTTTTCCAGCTGACTGTGTAATGATTGCAGACTTCAAAGTGCATGTTCAATATGCCCATTCCACTCCAGGCTGTGTGACTCAATACAGCCGCCCCAAAGTTGGAAGCAATCTGGGGATTGTTAATATTTTCTGTGATCCATACAATTACTATTGTAGCAAATGTGGAACTGACTGCAGGATCATTCTTCGAAAGAGAGGCTAGGGCATCAATGCATGATTTAGAAGGTGGAGCATACTTGGTGGAGAGTTGCCCTGGTATTCATGCCGCTACATTCTTTTTATATTGTTATTTTAAGAATGAAGTCATCTTCTGAGCATTGTTCTTTACAACGGCCCTCAACATGGTTACAGCTAAGAAATTAAGCAGCCTGAATAAATGTAGATGCAATCTTGTAAATTCCTTAGTTATAGTACAGTTAATCAGGATCTTGGACATCTCTATTACGAAGTCTTTCAAGAACCCTTCACTACACTTGTGAAGAAATTGTTTTGTTATTTTTGAAAGAGTATCAATATCAGCTTCCACTCTCTTTAGATTTTCTTTTTCATCCTGGCTGCTTTTTCTTCTGATGTCTCATAGTGGATTTGTAATCCTTGGCCCAGGTCTTTTACTTCTGTTTCTATCCCTATTACTTTCATCATCTCTGTGCTGGTTATGCTGGGTACAGGTTGGGAGGGACCTTGACCTTCTTCTTGAGGGGTAGCTGAGTCTGAAGCTGGAAGTATCTCATCGACAGGAAGAAAGGAGTCACCCTTTAAAGAGAATCCTACCTCCTCATCTGAAGTTCCGTAGTAACTATCAGGCCACAGTAAATCAACAGGAGCTCTGGCTTTATCTTTTGAATGCCATTAATGCCATAGCGAGAACAATGTCAATTGTAGTATAAGTATTAGGAATAAGACCAGTGGCAAAAAAGTTGATGAATCTCTGTGCAACCTCTGCCTGTTCTTTTAAATCTTTTAATCCTATTGGAACCTTATGCTTCAAGGCAATCTCCTTACATACCGCCTGTGACCATGCTACTCTTTCCACTTTAATTATTCGTCCCGGAATATCAATGGATTTCCCAAAATCCTCCACCTTTATTCCAGATTTTGTCATAAGATCTGGATTTAATCTCGTCATTTTTAAATATCTTCTTCTTACGTCTCTGGAGGGTATGATTAATGAAAAGAAAACTGTGCTTGAATGTAGCATAGTTTTTGGTTGATGCCGGATTGACCTAGCAACACAAAATTTGTGTAATTAATGTCGGTAATGTAATATAAATTATGTATAGCTAAATGAAAAAAACATATGACCTAGTGGGTACATCAAACAATTTGCAGCTCCCTGCTGCTACGTTCTCCCTATTAACAGATGTGTGCGAGCTCGGCGTTGATGAGTTACTCTGTCATTCATAACGTAGTGCTCAAATTAGGTACCCACTGATTCGTGCATATGTATGTGAGACAAATTAGTCCAGTCCTACCGCGCGGTGATAAATAGTTAGGATTCAAGCTAAATGCATTACTGCGCTGACCTGTGAATTAAACAGATTTTCACGCTAATCCGTAAATTAAAGAGTTCATAAGCTTGTCTACACACCACTAGTTTTTCATGCAACATTTAATGATGATGCGACGCGATTTTTATGGGAACACCCAAATATTCCGAAATATTTTATTCCGAATTTCGATGTTCCGATTTTCAAAAGTCCGAATTTCATAATACCTAAGAATTATTTTTATGTATTTATTTTATTATTTTTATAATGTCTATTATTAAAAATCACGAAATGTATTATACCGAAAGTCATAAATGCGATTTGTTTGTTTTCCGATTTTCACATATTAGAAGAATCAAATGCTCGATGGGTTCTCCGTCCGAAAAACGACATTCCGATTTTCAATATTCCGAACTATTTATTTATTTATATATACTTTATTGTACACCAGAAAAAACATAACAAAAAAAAAACGATTATTAACATAAAACATACCTACAATGGGCGGCCGAATTATCTTTTCTTCTTTCGCTATATACTTACGTTACCTTTACCGCACCCGAACTCAACGAACGCAATTGGCGACGTAGGATGCAAGAGCGAGCGAAGGGCACCCAGAGATTAGGTTTGGTTAGGTTCCTTTAAGCCCTTTACGCAGAAATACCACGCGAAGCGGGGCTCCGTCGACATAGGATGCAAGAGCGAGCGAATGATAACACAAATACCTTTACCGTGCATCGAAGTCAAGTAGTATCGCAGTGAAGATCAATCGCGGTAACGTGCATCGATGTGTAGTGGCGTCGCAGAGACGATCTTTCGCAGTAACGTGCATCGCAGTTTTGTAGCATCGTATTAGCATTTATCGATATTTTGTGCGTCGAAATTCCGTATTCTACTGGTATATTTGTCTTGCTATTCAGGTTTACAAGGCGTTTTATTTTGGAATTATAATTAATCGCAATTTGTATTTTGATGTTTCGAATTATCATTAAATCGGACTTTTTGTTGTTCGATCTATTGAAACTCAGTATTTTGAGAATAGTAATTATAAACGTTAGGAATATTAACATTTCGAAATTATAAAAATAGGATGAATGATAAATCGGAGTTGTTATACACACATCAACACGGTCTAGGGATATTTTTAAAAAAGCGAATTACTATCAATGTGTTAATTATTTATATGACATGTATATATTTAAAAGATACGTTATTTAATATTCTACCATTTTTTAATAATGGTTAAGGTACTTAGATTAAAATTTCAGGATTTTATGGAAAAAAAATGAAGCATAGACGGAAATCGTATATGAATGAACTTTTAATTTGTGAGTAAAAACTGAAAAAAATAGAAAAATAATTTAAGTTGTGTTTATAAACTTGAAGTTAGTAGTCTGAGAAAGCGCCCATGATGTTCATAACACATCGGCAACGATTCGGCATGCTCAGAACAAGGTTGTCAATGTCTTGCTGCGGAATATTGTCCCATGTCCTTCTGAGGTGCGCAAAAAGTTGATCTTCTGTAGCCAGATTTTCAGGAACTTCCTTCAGAGCTCTTCTTTGCAGCATATCCCACGCATGCTCAATGGGATTTAGATCTGGCGATTGAGCAGGCCAGTCTAAGGCCCTAACATTATGTGTATGTAACCAAGCTGCTACCGTTCTCGCCGTGTGTGCCCGGGCATTGTCGTGCATGAGCAGGAAATCTTGCCCCATTTGCGTTCTGTGGGGCAAGATTACGGGCCCCAGCACCTGTTGGACGTATCGTTCTGCCGTCATATTGCCCGGCACCCAAACGAGATCCGTCCGTCCTCCAAGACGAATTCCTGCCCAAACCATAATTGTTCCTCCTTGGTATGGGTGAACTTCCTGAGGGTTCTGGAGACGGCTCCATCGTCCAGGAACTCGCCAAACACGCGTCCTTCGTGAATCTGGATGGAAGCCGAACCTGGATTCATCCGTGAACAGCACATTGGACCACTGCTCACGGCCCCAGTCCACGTGGTTCCGAACCCATTCTAATCGTCGTCCACGATTGCCTCTCCGTAAAGGTGGGACCCGGAGTGGTCTACGAGAGCGTAGATTGCTTTCATGCAGTCGCCTTCTTACAGTTTGGTCACTCACAAGCACTTGGTGTTCCACTCGCAGCCTTTGGACCAATTGAGTCGCCGTTGCATTTGGTTGTGCTCGCGCAGTAATTTGCAAAAATCGGTCTTGTCTGGGGGTAGTGATGCGACTTGGCCCCCGGTGCCTCTCCGCTACTTCACCTGTGGCACGATAGCGTGTCCACAATCTTGAAATTACATTTTGATGGGTCCCTATGGCCTCAGCAACATTACGATGAACAGATCCAGCTTCCAGCATTCCCACAGCTCGTAACATCTCCGCCCTCGTCAAATGTCGGCGTTGCATGGCTACAATACCTCAATTTTAACTTTATCTTTCGTTTAAAAATGAAAAAAAACTGTAACTAAACGTAATTCGTATTGTTTTCTAAATTTCGCACAAATGAAAATTCCCTCTCCTATACATCAAGACATTTTTTGCCACCGAAACAAAAGAATTTTCAAAAATTTAAATTTGGAATTAGTCTGAGATAAATTACAAACAAATCGGTGTATAAAAGATTCCAATGCGGCCAGTACTTTTCGAGTTATTTAATTGAGTATGAAATATCCCTAGACCGTGTTGATGTGTGTATTAGGAATTTTGAACCATTCGGAATTATGAAAATCGGTATTTTGAAATTCGTACTTGTAACTGTTGGAATATAGTTTTTCGTATTTATGTAGTGTACCCGATTTTTATTCAAGCCGTAAATGTGTTTTTCCTTAATATACCTAACGTGTAGGCCAATTCACATCGGATAATCGGTACTGGGAAGTTCCGAACAACGAAAAACAGGAAGTTGTCTTTCTTCGGCCAATTAGTCTACTCGATACCTCGACCATAATATTTGCAAGGTGCATCTGCCAAGACGCCCCCGGTCCAGTTGATCGACGAATTCAGGATGGCTGTGAGCTAAAAATGTCAAAATTCTACTTTATTTTGTAGTTGATTCCATAATCCATAATCTAGTCTCTTCGAGAAGAAGTGGGCTGTAGATTTCACGTCTTCGATTTTTTTAATCTAGGACATACTGCTTTCCTCACACTGTTCGGCCCTCACCGTTTTGAGAGCAGCGGTGATGACATTATTTATACAAAGTAAAGTGCCTGTCTGAGAGATTAATAACCAGTAACACTGCTCATTAATCTACCAAATTAGAAGTAAGTATTCACAGACATTTTGTGTAGGATCTCATTAAAAATTATTAGGAATTAGAAGTCGGATAAGACTGTTAAAGTAGATACATACTTGCGAGTATGTCTGCTTTGAATATTATGTTAATATATTATAGAGGTATGAGGAACAGGGTGTAAAGTTCACTCATTATCCATAGAAAAGGGAGGATCCACCGATCAGACAGGTGTCGTGCCTGGTGGGCAACTAACTGCCCGATGATTCATGTCGGGCCGTTGTATTAGTTGTATATATGTATGTTAGTTGCGCGGTAAACTTTGCTTGCGTGATGCAGGATTTTGCGTAACATTCAGTATGCCGCGTAGTTCGCATGTGGCGTTCTAGATTACCGCTACAATATAAAAACGTTGTTGAATAAGATTATTGATTATTATAATATTTTGACAGAAGTAATGAATGAAGTTTGCTTTGTGTGCATGCAACACTGTTAAAAACATTGTGGTAGAACTCATAAATTTGACAGAATGGTAATACTCGTACATGATGACGTAACGTCACGACACGTTTTAACAATAATAAAAAAAATAGGTTGCGTTATAAAAATAAAAAATTAGTGTCATTAATTAATAATTAATTAAACATCAATTGTAGGTAATAATTTTATTAGGATGAAATATATATCGTCACTGGAAAGGAGAAAATGCTAAAGCGCCATTTGGACCAAAATGAGTTATATAATAATATATCGTTGGATTAGATTTTTTCTGCGAGACCTGACACCTAAACAGATCGACGCAGAAAAAAAAATATAATCCAACGATATATTATATTACATATTTTGGCCCAAATGGCGCTTTAGCATTTTCTCCTTTTCAGTGCCGATATATGTATTTCGACACAAATAGATCAAAAGGAACATTGTTAATCAGTTTCCCAAATTGTCAACTAACCTATTATCTCGAGATGATTTGATGCGCTTCATTTTCTAGTTATTATTAGTTTCATTTCCGCGGAACTTTTTAATCAAATTCTGTAGTCCAAAAGATCTCCTTTGAGATTCGTACGGTTACGATAGCGGGTACTTACATAAAACAAAGTGCATTTGGTTCTTAAATAAAATAGTTTGTTGTTCAAGTAAACACTTTGCCTCTAGCCTTCTAAAAATCTCTAAGATAATGAGAATGTTAGGACTTAGACCTTAGTTTATCAAATTAACGTGTTTTATTTTAATTATAAAAGGGATTTAACAATGAAATGACACCAACTTCGGAATATTAGATACCTACAGCTATTACTATAAAATCTATCAGTTTCGAATCGAGATTCAAGCTTGACCATCGTTCTAGAATACAGATTCTGGAAGCACTAAAACAAGGCACAATCTAAATCTGATTGGTTTCGATCAGCTCTGAAACAAAGGTTTTTTCACTAACGCTCATCCAGTACTCGTACACTAGAAATACGAGTAATGGTCGCGTGTTTGAAAATTGAGCCAGGCACACTGAGAGTCGCTTAAGTTTTGTCCGATGGAAAATTAAGGGTCCCCCTTGTAGTCGATAATAAAATTTTCGACTACTTCCTGACCCTCCGTTTCGTTTCGTGAAATAAACGCGAGCAATTTTCTGTTTTATTATACAGGTCGGTGTCTACGGTGAAATTGGTGTCAAAAGACATGATAGGTAATAGAATGACTCTAGATCTCACGTCTATTTTGAAACTAAAGAATTTTGTTTCATTAGAAAGTCTTAGAGCGGTTTCGCACTACATCCGATCCGAATCCGAGAAAAGTCCGAAGTGAGCATTGTCCTATTTGTATGAGGGGTTGCGCACTAGATCCGAACATAATAGGACTATGGACTAATTTCTGTGATTCGGATCGGATTCGGATCGGACGTAGTGCGAAACCGGCCTTGTGATGTTAAGGTCACCATATCACTTATGAATGCATAAGTTCTCGGTAAATTGTTCTTGGGTAAAAAAGGGAACTTATTTAAGTACCTACTGCAGCACTCCTAACTTAGCCTGCCTAAGGAGCTGTAAGTTGGAATAAAAATGAACGCCATAACCTAGACTACACGCAGAGAAAAGAAACAGAATAGACAAGACTAAGCGCTTTTCTAAACACGCTTCTTTATGTTGGTAAAGTTACTTCATTATTTTCTGTTTTGCTTTGAATTTGTCTTTAACTTAGATAGACAAAGAAAACCAAAGCTTTTTATATTTTCGTATTGAATTTAAAAAGTCGGTACTTACGTACTGATAAACTCATATTATTAAGAACCAACTTAGTAATAGTTATTTAGCGTTAGTTACTGTAAAATACCACATACCTACGTAGGTACCTATCTATTAGTCTTGAAGGCAAATAATTAAGTTCACTATTAACCGGTTGAATGCCGTAATTACAGACACAATTAAAAAGCCATTGTGTCTCGCGTGGATCCACATTTAAGCATACGAAGGATTAAATACTATAGGCCCCTACAGAGAGCAATCCGAAACTATATAAAACAGAACAGTGGTTAAATGTGTCCTATGAAAAACACCATATTTAGTCAGTGTTCAAACCTAAACTTTTATTTAAAAAATACCAACCTGTATACAGAACGAATAAGAGTATTGCACATTAAGATCAAATCCAGGAAATAATATTAATGTTAAAACGTGGTAAAGCAGTACCAACAGCATTTCATGTAAAGTAGGTTGCCAAGACTTACATAACGCTTTCACTGTTGAAAAGTTATCAGATCCAATATAGAGCCAAGCTCCACAAACCTTACATCTTGGTCAAAATGTATGGCTTGGCCGTTTCGCGGCCGTTGCACAGATACTCTTATGGGCGTATGTCATGAAATTAAGTCACTGGTATTTCATGTTGTGTCATGCAATAGTTCAATGGAAGGGCCAAGCCATACATTCTCCAATGTCCAGTGAATACGAGGCTTTATCACTGACGATACTTGTCAGTGAGCAGAATGGGACGACTGTCAGTCGTGATATCATTAAGGTCTGAATTTTCAATGGACATATATTTTTACTAGCTGCGCCCTGCGGTTTCACCCGCATAAGTTTCGATCCCGTGGGAGTTTTCGAGATAAAAACTATCCTATGTCTTTTCCCGGGACTCAAACTATCTCTATACAAAATTTCATCTAAATCGGTGCAGTGGTTTAGGCGTAAAAAGGTAACATACAGACAGACAGACAGATAGACAGAGTTACTTACGAATTTATAATATTAGTATGGATTATGAATTAAGCAAAAATGAAACACTTATTTGGTAGTTGAATAAAGCAATAATAGTAATATAATATAATCTGGGTATCGTATTACCCAGTAACTGGATTGTGGAGGTCAGGTAGGCAGTCACTCCATGTAAAATACTGGTACTCAGCTGCATCCGGTTAGACTGGAAGCCGGCCCTAACATAGTTAGGAAAAGGCTCTAACTATGTTAGGGCATCTACCTAGGTAGTAGATGATATTCTAATCTTAGAACAACTTTGTCGAATAACTGAGTAGCCGGCGCGGGCGACATGGCTTTGTCGCCAGCATCACCATATGTGATGAGCATCGTCATCACACATACTAGCATCAATTGTTATCTGTGGCATTGCTTTAGACTCGGATCATCTCTGCACACCTGGATTACGTACTATCCTCGTACTCAGACTACGTTTTATACTTCACCACAAAACAAATCAATTCAAAATTGTTCACAAAATCAAAACCAGAAAGATTAGTGACAATAAAATATGGCAATTATGATATTTCTGATTTGAAGGAAGACAACAATAGCTTTTAAGTTGCCATGTAGACTAAATTCTTCAAAACGTATAATTAGTGGATTAATTTAACTGTCATTAACAATATGCTATATAATACATATTTATGTGGGATCAGTTAATAAAAGTCAAGTCTTCTTAGATAATTTGTTTTAATTTTCTTCCAACTTAATTTTCACCCCCAACGTCTTTCACATCGTACCGTCTTTCTTCCATCTTACTTGTGTTCCTTCCTCTTCCTAAACATTCACGTCATCTCAAGCATACATCACCTGTCTCCCTCACACTTATCCTTCTGTCTCTTTCACACATCTCATGCATCCGTCGCGTTCCATTCCTACAGCTCGGCCATTCTGACATCAGACTGTCCCAGTCTGATCTCCCAATACAATGAAATTATAAAACTACAACAATCTTATTCTATTGGCTACAACAATATTATAATTTTCTTTTTCAAATGAAGAAAGGAATAATTTCTCATTATCTCGCTAACTTACATTTTACTTGAATCATCGACTCCTAAACAATTATCTCTTAAAACAAATGGTTTAAACTTAACATCAACTTTTCAAAAATAAGAAACTGAACTTCTCGCCCTCTAGCAATCTCAACTTAAATTAGTGACTCTAACTCTTAAACAAAAAAACAAAAACACCCTGATACACTTAGCATCATAAAAAAATAAAATAATAAGAACTTCTCACATAAAAACATTGGATACAACAATAACATTAGGTCAAGATTACCTGTAGAAGTGATTACCTGTAGGAACCTTAAGTCTTAGTGCTTACTGATGCTCTATACAACAAAACAAAAATAATAAAACTACCTATCTACTAATCAGTTAAGTACCATCATTTCCAGGCCATGGCTTCATGATGTCTGCAGAAGCACTCGTCAATCGCGAACCTTCCGACATAGAATTGACCTTCTCTACATCATAGCGATCATTCCTCTTTACCTGAGTTACTTTGTATGGGCCTAGATACTGCGGCTTTAACTTTAGGCCTGTACCAAACTGTGTACGCTTTATGGCAACTATATCCCCAACATTATATTTACGGGATTCCTTTCGTCTTTGGTTATAAGTCTTTCGATTTTCTTCCTGTACTCGAAGAATTTGTTCCTTTGCCTTCATTCTAAGTTCTTCCCTGTTCTGTAAAAAATTGACTTGGTTTTCCTGCTGGATCAAATTATAAATTTCAACATCTTCCTTGGTTTTCATCTTTGTGCCCATCAGTAGCTCAAATGGAGTAGTTGCAATACTTCGTTGGTAGGTACTATTCAGAGAACGCTGTACACTGCTGACGTGCTTATACCACTGTGAGGGATCTGCAATACATAGTTTCGTTAACACTGCTTTTATTGTTCGGTGTATCCTCTCCACCTGCCCATTTCCCCTTGGAACACCTGTTGTAATTGTGATATGTTGAATGTTTTCACTTTGACAGTACTCCTTGAAGTCATTGCTAGTGAAAGCAGTTCCTCTGTCTGAAATCAAACGTACAGGGTTACCAAATGTCTGCTGATGTACCATTAATCTGTCAATTGTCTCTTTACTGGTAGTTCCTTTTACTGGAAACAACCACACAAACTTAGTGAATGCATCAACCAAGGTTAAAATATGATTGTACAGCTTCCTTGTATCCGAAAGCGGTCCTATATGATCACAATGGATTGTGTGCAAAGGAATGCTCTCCTTATCTATACAATTTAGGAAACCTTCCTGTTTACCTTCCTTCTTAGTTGCTAGTAAACAAGGTATGCATGTTAACATGAATTCTTCTATTTTTCTCTGCAAGTTCTTGATGTAATAGTCTTTCTCTAATATTTCCATCATTTTCTTCTTTCCAAAATGACCCTTTTCATGTACCCTCTTAAACATTTCAATTTCTAAATTTTTAGGAATTACCAACCTTTTATCTGGTCCTTTATACAGCAAACCATCACTGTATATGTAATCTTCGTAAGATTGTAATTTTAAAACTTCAATAATTGCTTTGATACCTTCATCCAATATCTGCGCTCGCTGGACCTGTTCATGTAGACTCAACTCGATGACAGCAACAATCGGGTTTCTACTCAGGGCATCCACATGTTGCATCTTATTACCTGGCCTGTGCTCAATCACATAGTCATACTCTTCTAGTAGTAATACCCACCGTGCTACTCTAGTGGCTAGGTCCTTTTTGTTTAAAGTTTTCTGAAAAGCTTGACAGTCTGTTACAATCTTGAAATGTTTACCATATAAGTAATGCCTAAATTTCTTTATCCCCTCGATTACAGCCAATGCTTCTAATTCATAACTGCTGTATTTCTTCTCTGCGTCATTAGTCTTGCGACTGAAGTAATATACTGGATGCAACCCACCTGTGTAATCTCTTTGAAGTAGTATAGCACTGTATGCTACCAAAGAGGCATCAGTATGTAGTTCTGTTGGCAACTGAGGATCATAAATCCTTAATACTGGGCTGCTCGCCAATGCATCCTTCAACATATTGAATGAACTTCTTTGTATATCGTCAAAAACAAAATTTACATCTTTCTTCAACAAATCGGTTAAGGGTTTTGCTATTAGAGCAAAGTCCTTAATGTATTTCCTAAAATAGGAGGTTAGCCCTACAAAACTATGGAGTTGCTTTAGAGTCTTTGGTTCTGGGTACCTGGTTACGGCTTCAGTTTTCTCCTTAGAAGGTTGCACCTGACCATCTTCAATGATATGTCCAAGATACTCTACACGTCGGGATAGCAATTGTGCTTTTTTCCAGTTCACCTGCAAACCATATTGTGATGCGACTGCTAACACCTCCTTAAGACGCTCCAAAGCCTGGAATTCATCGCAAGCAGGAATCAGCAAATCATCTATAAAAATCACCAAGACGCCTTTTGCAATCAGCTCCTGAAACACCGTAGTTACAAAACGCATAAAATACTTCGGGCACACTGACAAACCGAATGGAGCTTTTAGAAACTCGTACTGCCCATGATGAGTGACAAAAGCAGTATATTTTATACTATCCTCACTCACTTTTAAATGAAAAAATCCGTTCTTTAAATCTAGCACACTAAATACTCGGGCACCTTTAAGTCTATCTATCAGGTCTTCAATAATGGGAAGTGGAAATTCGTCTTTGACCATCTTTCTATTAATGGATCGGTAGTCCACACACACTCTCGTACTACCATCCTTTTTCTTCACTAGCACCAAAGGGCAAGAATACTCTGAGTAACTTACTCTAATTATCCCCTCTCTGAGCCACTCTGCTATCTGCTTTTCCACTGTTACCTGTTCAGCCATTGATATTCTCCTTGGACGCTGGGCTACTGGTATGTCGTCTTTAAGCACTATGCGTAACTCAACTGGAGCATCCTTGGTTTGAACAGGATTATAACTATTAACACAACTTATAACTTGTCGCCTTATCTCTTCATTTTGGATCTCACCTAAAACATAAGAATTATCATAACACACTGAACAACTTAATTTACTGAGCCAGTTTTCAGCACTTGGGGTTATAACTATTGACCCTTTAGACAATACAGTAAACACATCTTTAAGAAAATCTTGACCCAATATTATACTACATGGTATGGCATCTCTAGGTACAACATAAAACTTAACACTATAATCGTGTCCATCTATCTTTACATCCATCGTTAACTTTTCTGTTGCGGTCACTTTGCTACACCCTAGCCCTGCAAACGTTGTGGCCGTTTTCTCAGCCCTCGGGGCCCCTATACGCACATAGAGTTCACTCGACATAAGATTTACTTCGCTACCAGAGTCAATCAACGCGTTCACTTCACAGTTATTCACAATTACGATCTTGCAGGCATTTTCAAGTTGTACTTTCGCATTTGTTTTCATCGTATTTTGAGTCCCATTGTTGTTAACGAAGTTCGTGCAAATGTTAGGTTGGTATTCCGCCATCTTGCCGCTGCTGTCATCGCAGTCATGTTGGCCACCCTCACCAACGTTCGAAGTGAAGTCCGTCACACACAACGTTCGTTTTTGTTCGTTGGTTTTCGCTTCACCGCCGCCATGTTTTTTCGATGACTGTTCCTGTTCTACCTTCTCCTTACATTGTGTAGAAATATGGCCCTTCTTATTACACTTAAAACATTTTACACCATTTTGACATGCACTCGCTTCATGCCCCACACTTCCACAATTATAACAACGCTTTTGGCTGCCCGTAGCTGATGATGACACTGCTTTATCTTTCGGTCGCTCACTCTTAACTGCACGCTCCCCAGCTTTTGTTTTCATTTTCTCATAGATAGCTAATTTTTCTTTTAACGCCGGGAAAGTCGTCACCCCGTACAAAATAACCTTATTTGATTCATAATCTTCGATACCGTCCACGATGTACTGAACTGCAATGTAGTCTGGAAACTTCGCCCGCCGTGCTAATTCCTTCATTGATAGCATGTACTGAAAATATGTTTCATTCTTCTGCTTTTTCCTTCTAGACATCAGCTCGTGCATTTCTTTTACATTGACAGAATCAGGAAATTCTTTGATGATGGCAGCTTTTAAATCTTCGTACGATTTGAAAGTTTTCTCCGACCGTAGCCATAACGCCGCCGTTCCTGTAAGCGTTCTACGTGCTATAATTAAAGTCTGCTGAGCCGTCCATTGGAAAATTTCGGCGTTGTCGTCGATTTCTTGCGCCCATTTGCTCGACGAATAAGTTTTATCATCGCCGCTGAACTTCCCTATGCCGGTTAATCCGTCTGCGAGCCCGAAGCCCATTGCTGTTTGTTTGTCGTCTGTAGCCATCGTCTTTTCTTCTTACTTCTTCCGCCGTTTTCTTTGTAGCCGAGCACGTGTTCGCCTTGCCGCGCCGGTACTTCGTCTTTCGTCTTATAATCTTATTACGCCTTTTGTTGACTTTTATTGGCCTGATCCCGGACGAGCCCCCAAAATTTGTGGGATCAGTTAATAAAAGTCAAGTCTTCTTAGATAATTTGTTTTAATTTTCTTCCAACTTAATTTTCACCCCCAACGTCTTTCACATCGTACCGTCTTTCTTCCATCTTACTTGTGTTCCTTCCTCTTCCTAAACATTCACGTCATCTCAAGCATACATCACCTGTCTCCCTCACACTTATCCTTCTGTCTCTTTCACACATCTCATGCATCCGTCGCGTTCCATTCCTACATTTATGAACATAAAAAATGTTGCAAATACAAATAGGCACTGGCTTAAAACCAATAAAAAAATATATACTAACCCCCTTACTAATAAACGTATTATATCAGATGAATAGTTATACACCGATTTCTCTCTTTCAGTCTTCAGTAATTTGACTTTTGAAAGATGAAGACAAAACGTTGTGTAACTATACAGAGTCTGTATAGTTACACAGATTACAGATACTATACAACGTTTATTAGTAAGGGGGTAAATACTCTTGGGTTGCAAGGGTCTGGTTTCTGCTTCTCCAAAACGTCTAAGATTTGATGGAACAGAACTGAGTTACCGCAGCAAAATTAACGTCTTATCCTGTAATACTCCTCCAAAAAATCGAAATAGTAAAAGTCTCATAATAGTTTAACCGATGAAACCACTCCCACCAAAATCCTTATAATTAGCGTAGTTCTCGAAATAAAAATACTATATTTGTGACCATGATAACTCCATAGCTCCGATCCACGTACTACGTTTAGATATTGCAAATACTGGCGTTTTAATAGTCAGATTTAATAAAATATTAGATTTTTCCTTTGTGCAGCTTATTAAAAAAAAAACTAATACAAAAAAAACTAAAGCCATGTATCTGTTTCATATACTCGTAATGTACAAACTTTCATGAACGCTTCTAAAATTAAGCGACACCAAATCTGCCATTCTTCTTTCAGCTTTCTAGGACTTCGGGAAGTGCTGACTCGACGTATTTTGTGTATTAATAAAATGGAAAGCATAACAACTTACTGTGCTTTATAAGTCTGATAACTACATCTTATCCTGAGAATTTGAGCTATCTACATCTTATCCTGAGCTGAATTTGAGCTATCATTATCCACGCCGAAGCCATGAGGGTTTGAAAATATGACGAAAAGCTTAGAGAAAAGGTAGGTAAGGGGCACTGTCTACCTTTTGTCGAAGCGTTTCATCGTATTGGCTTTTTGTTTTTGGCCCGTCTTGGCGGATAAATAGCTTGAGCTCTCACAAATAATAGATTTACCAATTTCCCTCAGCTGAGAAATTAATAAAGCGTCAAAAGTACGGTAGTCAATTTTGCCGATCAAGTAATCTTGTATTGTTATCCGACGTTGTTGAGCTATTATGAGAAATGAACTCCACGAGATCTAATCTTATTAACTTGTTGGAAAGTTTAGTGAAATATGTATATTAATTACATGAATCATATTTCTTGTGTTAATTGACACACATGATTAAGAAAACCATCCGAAGTACCTACCTAAAGCTCTAAATTGAATACTTAATTAAAAACATTGTAAAAAGTGAAAATGATTATACTTCCCTTCAAGAGCTCTGTCTACCCCATATGGTGTAGGGCGACTATCGCGATCCGTTTTGATATATTATTACGTGAACGTTTTGGTGGCAAACATATCTGTATTTATTCAGCGTGGGCGTTGCAACTGGCGGCCACTTGAGCCCACTCGTCTTGTAGTTCTCCCCACATCCACTGAAAGCGTGTTTTTACCGAGCCACAGTTTTTACCTTACAATAATTGTTTGTTTGTTTCCTCGTGGATTATTAATGTTTTGTCTTTAATTTTGAAAGCGTATTTTTAACATTCCATTCATTGGCCCTATGTCTGTTATTACAACATTTCCATAAATTGTCCTGAACCAGGAAGATAAGAGCTCGTACAAATTTTGACATGAGCGAAGCTTTAAACTATTTACGGCCCCATGAGGTAGATTGACCGCTCATCGTTGCGGTCTAGTGTGACACAACGACGGCGGATTGTGACCACGCTAAATACAGTTTCACAATGGTCGGTGCAGTGATAGCATTCATTTGGCTACAGAACCCTAAACCCGACGTCCTAGTTATAAACGCGCCCTATTCCAGTGCCGGATTAAACGGAATTACGATGAGTTCCGTATCTAGGTCTACATATGCGCTCAGCGGTGTGCACGCCGCTTCTCCCGTTGAGAGGTGGTTTGCTTAGTGTTGAGATAAGATGTATATCAGATACTCCGCCTACTTAATCCGCTTCACCGCACATGGTTAAGATGCATTGCAAGAATCACCTAATGCACATACACACATCAAAAGTGTCTAGGGATCAACATATATTTTTGCAATAACTTTTCTCCTGATTGATATTAATTAAAATTTTCTTTAAGGATTCATCAAATAAAGTGTTTTCGTTTGTCACAGTAACGATAAACCAAGTCACCTTTGCATTAATAAAGAAATTTGCCATTTTCCTAATAAAGGGATTTTTGACATTTGAACCACTAACACAAAAGTTCGAAAAAAAGACTGAAATAACAGTTTTCTTTAAAATTTTATTGGGTAAATTAAACAATTAATAATCCGTGTTTCTACCGCGAACACTAACAACACAAGAACATCGGTTTGGCATACTCAAAATGAGTTCATCCAAATCACGCTGTGGAATGGCAGCCCATGTTCGTTGCAACAACAAAAAAAGGTCTTCTTGCGACTGGATACCCTCCATATTCGGCAGAGCTCTTCTCTGTAGCATATCCCATGCATGCTCAATCGGGTTCAAGTCTGGCGACTGAGCAGGCCAGGGCAGGACATTGATGTTAGCTGCGGCGAGAGTCTGTCTTACAACTCTTGCGGTGTGCGGTCGTGCATTATCATGCATTAACTGAAATAAGGGACCGATTTGCACTTGTAGAGGAACGATGACGTCTGATACAATCGTCTCAGCATAAATTTGAGCGTTGAGGTTGCCTCTGATCCAAATCAACTCAGTTCTTCCGCCGATCCAAATACCCGCCCATACCATGATGGTTCCACCACTATAAGGATGGACTTCCTGGCAGGATTTTAATCGCTGTTGGCGTCCAGGGGTTCTCCAGTGTCGTATACGTCTTGTATCCGGTCTCATACCAAAACGAGACTCATCAGAAAAGCACACGAAACGCCATTGTTCTTCTGCCCAATTTCTGTGTTCAAGAGCCCATTGATATCGAATCCTACGATTGTGCATTGCTATAGGTGGTACCCGTAGCGGTCTTCGGGAATGAAGGTTCACTTCATGCAAGCGGTTTCTGACTGTTTGGTCGCTAATTAAGTTCCCTGAAGAGTGATGAAGCCTCACGGCTAACATCATGGCGGTTATTGTTGGAGCTCTTCGAGTTAAGATTTGAATGTATCGGTCTTGTCTCCGTGTGGTGCAGCGATACCGTCCTCCATGGCGCTCAGCCACGGTACCAGTGCTTCGGTAACGTGTCCAAAGTCGACTGATAACACTCTGACTTGTATTCAGAGCTAAAGCCACAGTACGTTGCCGGGAACCAGCTTCTATCATTCCCACGGCTCTGAGCATTTCTTCCCTGCTTAAATGACGTCGTCGCTCCATAATAACGTTGGTTTTAATCAGTAGTAGGGAAACAGTAGCACTAATAATGTCTTCAATGCGTTGTATGTTTTTATAGGGAAAATATTGACAGCTGATTTTCATCTTTTACTCGAATTTGATTCACAGTTCCTGATTCAAATTATGAAATGCACCAAAAAGGATCCATATAAATTTATAAAATCATAAATTTATTACAAAGCCACATCTCAATCTCAAGAAATCCGCATAAAAATGCTTGATCCCTAGACACTTTTGATGTGTGTACTAATAAATACGACGAATTTGTGTAGGTATGTACTCGTATGTATGGGAGGAAGAATAGCTCCAAACAAAAAAATAATAAATAACAAAGAATACTGTTACTATGTTTTAAGTATGTAGCATAATCACAGATTTTATAACGCGAGTTAGCGACTGACATGTTTTTATGAGACAACAAAAAATGCTTGTACTTACATTACCACCGGCATCGCTCCTCGTGCCTTATATTTGCGACTAGCAACCAAAATGTACCTTTGCATTTTCAACAACCTATAGAGAAGCAGACTACAATCTATAGGTATTTATCTTAATGTTGCAGAGTATTGTTTTTGGCAATGGGTCGCGCTGCATCAACGGACCGGAATAACCACGTTCAAAACACAATATCGGCCTTACATTATGTTTACACCACACTGCGCTAATATAGGACACATTCATTACAGAACCTCATCATGTGAGTTAGTGTAGTAAGATAGTGATTTGTAGCCCTTGGGGGCACATAGGCTTTCGTAACTACCCTCTCGAATGCTGACGCTATTTTTACAGTCGTTTTGTTTGTTAATGTCTCTATTCTTGCCCAAAGTAATGGTAGCAATTAATAATTTTCGCTTAAGTGATTATTTATTATTGCCTGCCTCGTTGGTGTAGTGGTGGTAAGCGCTGCTGCTGAGCATGAGGTCCTGGGTTCGATTCCTAGGTTGGGCAAAGTGTTATTGATTTCTCCATTAGAAATGTCTCAGTAGCAGCCAGGTGTCTGGATTAGTGTCCGATTGATGGTTATAGGCTCGCCCCCTATTACATGGGACTTATACATAACTGGCGAAATGTGGAGTGGAAATATAGGTACACCTCTGGCTAATCCTTCAGGGATTACAGGCGTCATGTTATGTTATGATAATTGATTATAGGTCATAGCACACATATCAACTTGGAAAGGGATCGTCACCTTATCGCCTTTCGCCTCGGCGTCAAACAGGCGTCAACCTAACGTAAGCACGTAACCAAAGCGGATCAGAAGCACCGATACGTCGACTCTGCTACGGCTAGGCGAGACGCCGCGTTTAAGGCTCGCCTACCGCTGGTTGATGGCGCAGCAGGCAGGCCGCGGGAGGGGTGAGACGGGGTAAGGATGGACGAAGAGACGTAAGCTCGGGTACGGAGAGATAAGCACGGGGACGACGAGCCGTAACGCACCGCACCGCGGTTCGTGAGCTTGTCCCGCCCGAGGCGAGGCGATAACGTTACGATTTCGATTAGTGTGCGTTGCAGAAGGGAGTTTCATACAAAGAATACTGAACGGCTCGAGTTAATACGGTAACGATCCCTTTCCGATTTGATAAGTGTGCTATGATCTTATTCCTACATAGACACGGTACGAACTGCCCACCACTTAGGTATAATATGTATGTACAATTGTCCGATATTGGTTTTACTTACAACACCGTCTATAATTGCACATTATTTGTATCTACACCTAATTGTAAATCAACTACATCTACTAAAAGCAATAAATCCCACATCACAATAAGGAAAACAACAAAAATTACCACCGTAAGTTATTAGACCACCATAACCATGGTAACCATAACCATGGTAACCTAACCATGATATTAGATAATTCATTAATTAACTTCTTGTTGTATGTTTTAACTGTTTCATATAGTTGACCACTTGGTTACGTCAAAAACTTTGTTGCGGTACAAATGAAATTGCATTGATAACCATTCAACTTTAGACTTTAGAGAAAAAAAAATATATATGTCGAAATAAGAATGGCAGGAAGTTAATGTGGGTGTCGCATTTAGACTTCGCAAACATTCGTATAAATAGGTACTCTTAAAAGATACATACATAGCTCGATCACATTAATACCGAAATTCCACCTTATTGATATTTTGGTTCAACATACCTTCATGTGTTTGAGGTAACATACTTTTCTTGCATAATTATTAACTTTACACTTTACGCAAGTGTAAATTTCTTTTTCCTTACTTTTTACACTGCCGTTACTATTATGGTTGAGTCCCATCTCGGCACCCATGAATTTATTTATCATGCCTACGAAACATTCCCATCTCAGCACCCTGTCCTAAATCATTGTTAGGTACACATAAAAAGATGAAAACACAGTATTAGTATAGTAAGTAAATCAACTTAATTATTTATTAAATCAAAATAAATATTTTTCAAAAATTACCGTTTATAAAACAAGTTTAATTTGCAGACAAGCCCTTGAATCGCTCTAATTAGAGACTCCATTAGCAGTCGTCGAACCGCTAAGTTAAACTGCTTTGTTCAAAGTTTACTAAAATAACCTTTTTTATATGTCATGCTTGACTGCTTAGCTTCATAAAGAAAAAATACTAGATTGTTATACAAGGGGCTAAAAAAGCGAGGGAGTAAATAGAAACCGAGTTATAATGGGTTTTTAGCGACGTGTGTTACGCTCTATTTTTCACTACGATTGCGAGAAAATAAAATAATCCAATACAATATTAAATATGTTATTTTATTAAAAATTAAATGTACAATATTTAACGAGATGTTTTTTCCCGGCAACTTAATTTCAGTCCTCTGTGAAGATGAATGTTGAGTTGTCTGTGGGGTAAACGTGGGAGATACACGTAGTTCCAGGTTTGAGGGTCCCTTGTTCGAATGTTCTGAATAGAGAATCAGCTGAGTTGACTCATTCGTTGATGTCGATGGCTAGTTGGGAGAACATTGACGCGTTCCGTGATACGCTGGGTGAAATTTGTTTATTTTCCTTTCTCTTCCATTTGCAAATTAGGGGGGTCTCCATTATAACTAGACGATGACATTTTCACTGTTGTAAAATAAATTACGGTCACCAATTCAATTTGCAATTAGAGAAACATTCTAGAGATTTCGCGCCAATGTCTTTTTTTAATTTCTTCTGTAGCCGCAATGCACGCATTCTACCGAAGAGATCACCGCTTTTAGTTCCATTTTCAAAAATAAAATGTTGTTCTTTTTTTATAAACACTAATAATTATTCTACACGAATAGACTTTTTCATTTTTGTAGGCTTGATGGTAACAGACAAAAATTACCTAAAAAAAAACTTTTTTCCCCCACTGGAAGATATGCTATTTTACTCTCGCTCTGGTACGCTACAATGACGGCTTTTTTGAGCAAGATGAGTGAAAAAAGTATTTAAAAGGTTAAGCATATCTGATCTGTAATTATCTGCAATATTCTAACCTTTTGGCTTGTCTTTTGAATTTTCATGTTTACCTCACTATTGGCTTCAGCTCCCTCGAAAAATATGAAAAGGACACCCACGATAAACATTTTTCAGACATTTTTTTTTCGGGTAACATACACTAAAGAAACATTATAAATCAGCTGCTCCGAAAGCTAAAAATAGCGTATGAAAAAAATCAACTGGATAAAGCAGGTAACGACCCTAAAGCCTTATGGAAAGTCTTCAAGGAAATAAATAACGAACACTCAAAAAGTCAACGTCAGGCCTTTGGAACTACTCAGGATAGCAAACACCCCAAAAGAGTCAGCCAAACATGTCTGTGACTTCTTCACAGACGTGGGGAAAACCTAGCCGATAGGATCCTTCTCTCTCAATCTTCATCTTCCGACAACTCTCCTCCCGTCCACAACACACAACAACCGTCTGCCCCCTATTGTCATGACTCTCTATCACACTCACTTGCTACCCTGGAAGTGGACGAAGCTGACTTGAGGCATCCATCTTACAACTGCGCCCGGACAGTGCCACTGGATGAGACGGAATTCCGTCCTCCCTTCACAGAGAGTGTCGACGCACCCTGATTCTTCCTATCACCCATATCTGTAATCGTGCTTTTATCACTGGTGTGTTTCCTGACGCTCTAAAAAAAGTTAAGAGCGGGGACAGAGACTGCGTCAACAATTATAGGCCCATATTAGTCTTATCAGCGTTGTCAAAGATCGTGGAAAAGATACTCTACAAATCGCTCAAAAATTTCCTAAATTGCTTTAAAATCATAGCCGACAATCAATACGGATTTAGGTCAGGTGTCTCAACCGAGGACGCCGTGTTTGGACCTTACGAATCTGATAGTGCAAAACTTGGATGTCAAAAATAGATATCTTCGCATATTTCTGGAGCTCTCTAAAGCGTTTGACGCAGTTTCTGTTCCCATTCTCCTGTCCAAGCTGGAAAGGATAGGCGTTCGAGGTATAACGCATAGCATATTTAAAGATTATCTTCCCAGCGAAAACAACGTGTCAAAATAGGCGAGTATCTTAGCAACGAACGGTCCATCTTCTTTGGAGTTCCACAAGGGAGCATTTTGCGCCCTTCGTTATTTCAGGTCTACATAAATAATCTCTGCACAATGTTCCTCCACTGTCCTTTTATGGGGACCAAACTGGCAAGCGGTGAAAGAGAGTGCAGAATTTTCTCTCTATAAAATAATTACCTGTTTAAGACAAAATTTGCTCACACTAAACCTTAACAAAACCAATTTCCTACCCCTCGCTCTGAGACCTAACAAACACCCCCTCCTGATTTCTCTATAAAAGCATTTATTTCCGATTGCCAAGATGGATGTAACTGCCAGGTAAGTGTTAAGTACTTGGGAGTGCGGGTGGATGATGGACTGAGATGGGACAAGCAGATTGATATAACTATTTCCAGAACTAGGTGGCTAATTTCTATCTTTAAGACCCTTAGAGATTCTGCAACGCTTGAAAAACTAAAACTAGTTTACATGGCTCTATGCCAGTCCATTATCCAGTACTGCATAACCGTGTGGGGAGGTGCAGTCAAGACTCGTCTTCTCGGCTTGGAGAGAGCACAGAGAGCTGTGCTTAAGGTCATGACCAAAAAAACATATATATTTCCCACGTCGCAACTTTTCGCTGAATGTAAAGTTCTTATGGTGCGCCAGTTCTATGTACACAAATCTATCTTAAGAAGGCACCCGACGGTCCCTCTACCCGACCCAAATAGACGTAGCAAATCCTTAATATATACTGTACCCAGCCGGACTGCTTTCGCTAAACGCCATTACAGCAGCAAAATGTATAACACCATAAATAAGAAGTTAAACATTGCTAAATCAACCCAACACGAAATAAAAACAAAGTCACAGAGTGGCTTCAAAGCCTGGATTACCAGGAAACAGAGGATTTACAAGTTCGTCACGTAGGGTTTAATTATAATGCCTGCCTACCTTCCCCGTCCTACAAACAAAAGGTGCGCACCTAACTACTGTCACAAACACATACACACACACACACAAGTGCACACGCACACACACCCTCACATGCTCCAGTCAAACTACCACAACATACGCTGAAACTGTCTATTATGTTTTTAAATTCTTTAAGTATACATTTTTCATTATCTTTTAAATATGTTAGTTACTGCATTTTCTTAATATATAACTTCATATAACCACCTAGCGTCATGCCTTTATAAATAGCGTGTCTATAATGTGGCGACACTCCTCTATAAAAAATACTGTCTTATCTTAACAGATCATATGACTGAACCCTGACCCCTAAAATACAGGCCTAGGCCTAGTTTGGGAGTTAGGACCAATTCTTTGTAATACATGCATATTGTATGATTGTGACTGTCTGTCATATTTTAACGTAATTATTTTTTTTCTAGTGACAAATAAACGCTTTTATTTTTTAAATTTTCGCAGCCGCCATCATGGATTTACATTTTGCCTCACTATTTATGGAGGGCATATATCGCTTCATCGTTAAGTGACGATTTCTACCACTGTACTCGTACCGCAAGCCCCGTTACAGAACTCCGTACCAAAAAATCTTAAGACTATATTTTCGGCATTAGAATCGTTTCCACCAAACCTCGAGGCAATTATTAATATTTTTTAAATATTCAATGAATAGTTTTGCCTTCTCGTTTTGTCTTCACTTATAGATTATGTATTCGATGATTATGGTGCAGGGTATAACTACAATGAGTTTGCATCAGCAAAAATTTTACCCCCTTACTAATAAACGTTGGATGCGTCTGTATAGTTACACAACTCTTTGTCCTCTTCTTTCGAAAATCAAATTACTGACGACTGAAAGAGATACATCGGTGTGTAACTATTCATCTAATATAATACGTTTATTAGTAAGGGGGTAAATGTATAGATCAACTATAAGGTATCTGTGCAAATAACACACATTAAATGTCAATTCACTTTCATATTCATTCAGATAAGAGAATAAAATAGATACCCAGTTTATTTGCGTATTTATCAAAGTTTCATAAGTAGATTTTCATTCATGGAAACGCCAGCTCGGGTTTCATCAACTGTTACAAACTGTAGCCATGTGGCGTCCCATAAACACGCGATAAATAGTCGTCGACAACGACGGTAGTTGTTGACGACTATTTATCGCGTTACTCTTTGTTTACAAACGATCTATAATGGTACGTGCTTGCCTACTAAATTCCAAACCGAATAAATGAAAACCGATTTCAGACTAGGTTACGCAAACGCATGGCTTAAAAGTAGGAATATTAATTATTATTCATTTATACACTTTCCAAAATACGGAACGTTACGGATAAAACATGTGAGCTTTGGTTCTGTCGCGGATAGTATGCAAACCTCACGTGCGACCGTGCTTGGCTTACCTAGTTGAAACAGAATACAGCTCCGTATGAAACTAAAGAAGCAATAGCCAAAGTAAAGGATCAAAAACACTCATCAAAAAAGTTATAATAAATTTAAAAAAACAATGTTTATTTCATATATATTATCATTATCTCTGATAACAGGTTTAAAACATGTTCCACTTTTTCTTTCTTTAATTTCGTTAAAAGATTTATTAATTTGTCGTAATCACCTGATTTTCTTAATTCTCTAATTACATGTTCCTTTGATTTCGCATCATAACCGTGATATACTTTTGTCCAAAGCATTTTTAAAATCATTCCATCTAATGTTTTTTTATCGTACTTTTCCGTGTTAACCTGTAATAAAAATAAATTGATTACTTACTTTATTAAATAAATGTTTTAAGGTTTTTTATATAAAGCAACGAATAACAGTATCTGAAATAGGTACACAAAATGCAAATAAAGTTCACATCTCTTATCCGAAAAGGAAAAGAGCGACGTAGGGACCATACTTTTAATGTTACCCCAAACAGCTTTCTTTTACAATTTGAAATGATAAACAAACAGACGCAGCAGAATAAAACCCACTGCCCATTGCTCACACACACAGGCTTCCTCTCTGTGAGAGGGACTGGATCCACAACACGGGTTCAGTCCGGATTGGTGGGTGTCTTCGAATTTTTGATTCTACAACTCGTAAGTTGCGGCCGTTTCCGCTAGGCCAAATTTGCTCTATCAGCAAATTGTTATTGGTAAATCCGACTTCACTTAACGGAGCCCCTGTGGCCTAATGGATAAGGCATCGGCCTCCTAAGCCGGGGATTGTGGGTTCGAGTCCCACCAGGGGTGCACGCGAAATTTTGTATAAGCATACAACGTTTCGCATTTTGTTTTCAATCTTTTTTCTTGGTATTTTCGATAATGTCTGCTAATATTGTTTTATTTATCAATTTCGTGAGCGAGAAGTGTTCTGTATACGAAGTTTCGCTTTTTGATTATTTTGTCAAAACAGAAATGATCGAAATCATATATATAATTTGATGATTTCGATAATTTTAGCGAATATTGTTTTAAACACGATGACTTTTACTTTAGCCTAAAGCAGCCAGTAAATATATATTTTCCATCGCCAGAAAACTTTTATTTGAGTCTCCTGGAAGACAATTCTCGCTTAACCAACATTTTTTAAAGCTATCATGGACTTGATAGTTAATACAGAACATTATTGAAATGATTGTTTCATTTCACTTCAAGCTTAGAAAAGTGTAGGTACTTATTTTTTTTCTTTATTTGTTTACCTATTATTTGAAATACATTGATGTATTGGTTCCGCAGAATTTAGAAGCCATAATAAATTAATTTGTGAAACGAATAAATAAAATTCGATAATATTTTATTATTTTTATTTCAATATTATCAGACAAACGCGGACTAAAATTGAACAGCATTTAACCGCGCTATGAAAACAGCGGCTGTGCGGCACATTGCATTCGCAGCTGGGGTACGTTTGTATAACACAAACAGTAACAAATTGCTTTTAAATAAACGTTTTGCTGTTATGTCAACCCCAATCTTGTCTGTAAAATACATTTTTGCGGTGTACTCACCAAGACTATGTGAAGGAACACTGATAACAAAAGAATGAAAGTCGTGCTATGAGCCATATCGAGTTACTTACACTACGTAGGTTTGCACGTTACTGAGACTGAGTGGCAAAAAGAAAAGAATGAAATTTCAAGAATGGACTAAACATCCTTTACGTAATGGCATCCATTTCTCTCAATACGTATGGGGTGTCATGCAACAATGATCCAAGCAGATTTTACAATTAATAATTTTAACTGCAAAGTATTATAATTTAGTATTAAAATATCTGTTACCGGTTAAACGGACAGGAGAGGTGACTTTGAAAACCTTGGACGAATTTTTATATTAACTCTTTATAAAATGTTTTACTTTTCAACTTTACTTGTAAAATAAACGCAGCCGATCATTTTATTCATCTACTCGTATTAGGAGTTTAAGGCGTCAAGCTATATTTTTCCAACGCGTTAGCTATTCCTGAGCATATAAAACAACAATGCAAAGTTTACCCTGTTTTTTGTCAAAATTCGTAGATAGGGGTGACTCTTAAACGGCAATGAAATAATTTGATGTTTTAAGAGCAGCCTCATTTTCCATATACGGCGCTAACCTCATCAAATATACCTACTTAAAACAAAAAAAAACATTTATTTTTATCAATCGTCTGTATGTTGATTCCGGCTTATCTCCGAAACAGCTGGACCGATTTTGACGGGACTTTCACTTGCAGATAGCTGATGTTAGTAGAAGAAGGAGTAACTTGGGCTACTTTCCGATATCAACGCGCGCGAAGCCGCGGGCAGAAGCTAGTCAATCATAATTTTGCGCATGAAAACAAACAGCTATTTTCCAAGAGACGAAAATAAAATTTATTTGCAATAAGTGAGCTTCGTCCTCTACCTTTCAAGACTTATCCAACTTAATCGAGCTTAGCAACAGTAACAAACGTTTTATTTCTTATTCTTCGTCTAGCGTTTCCCCAATTGTTTTACTGCGCCTTTACGAGTCGGTCCTAAGGAATTACTTAAGGTTTTGGCAGTGGGTATAATTTTACGAGCGACTACCGAAGCTATAAGTATCTTTTGCGATTGTATAGTCAGATAGTACATTATGTAAAAGATCTCGTTTAAAATAAAGTCAAAATTGTAATTTGCATGGTTCAGTTCTTTTGATCGTCATACTCATTGTCAGAGATAATTTGAATATCAGTGCGCGCACGTATAATTTTACTAGGAAAACCAATACTAAGATTTACGCGTCATCGGTGTTATTAAAATGAGGCGAAAACATTGGTGTTTGTAAGAAGTTGTTATTCATATATAATTTCCTTATTATATTGTTATTCATATATAATTTGCCAATCGTTGTTTGTCAAGTAAAAATTTGTAAATAAATTTTTGGTGAACTGACAGGGCACCGAAAATGTTACTATGTCAGTCTAACTTCATAAGGACCTGACCTAGAAACCTATCCTTCTGCAGCGAGGTGTTAGACTGGGAGACGTTATCTCAGCGCAAAATGGGAATTTTTACGGGAATTATTAATTTTAACGTTCAACACACAGTCAAAAAGACCAAGTTAAAGATACCTAAGTAGCAAAGGTGCCTGTCCAACACATTCTTAAAGATATAGCATCCCGATGCGTCATCACCCTTTGGGTAGGTACGAAACCCTGAAGGTCTTGGAGCTATTTGTTTGATTTACTAATTTTGAGACAACGACATGAATATGAGGAGACCTAACTATAATTAATTCAGAAACAGAATAAAACTTACCTAATTGACACCACATTCAATTAAGTAAATAATAAAACTTATCTGCAATTTGCAGTTTGAAAAATACATCTGTAACGACAAAGCGAATACAAAGCTTAATGTCTGTCTCATGACAATGTAATAATAAGAAGAATTTAATTTGAACAAAATGTTTTTTGTCATATTTAAATATTAGGATTTCTTCGCGACTCCTCAATGAGTATCAAAAAATGTTTGATCCCGTTAAATTAATTGTATTGAATAAATATGACAAACGAAAGAAAAAAGTAAGCTAACGACAAAAATGATAGCACTATCTTCTTTAGAGCTTATCTTTGCTCATGCATGTAGTGTTACTTGAAAAAAATCAATTGTTTTTACCTACATATTTGCCGAAATCCTTTCTTCAGCAAATCTCCTTGATCAATTTTATTGTCACTGTTAATAATTATATCGCATGGTTATGATCATTGATTTAATGTAATCAAAATATAAATTTAATATCCATTCTATTAATCCTTCCGAACGTGGATCCACGCGAAACACAATGGCTTTTCAATAGTTATTCCATTAATTACGGCATTCAATTGGTTAATAGCTCTGATTTTCGCTAACACCGATATGTTTTTGACATGTTGTAATCGAAAAGCAATTACATTTAGTCTAAGCTGGTAGAAATGCTTACGCTATTTCACAATAACCTTTAGTTGCTATAAGCGCTTATCTCTCTCAATTTTATTTTGTTTACTTTTAATATCGGCCGATCATAAGCCTCTTCTGTAAACTAAGTTAAAAGGTTTCCAGTAAAGTTTTGTGACTGAATGCGACGACAACGTAATGTTAAGAGACAAGACACGGCTAAAACCAAATTCAATATATCAGTTGTTGTTGATATTTTGGTTACCTACTGAGACAAACGGCACACCCTATACGCGTACCCGTTAAAAGTCTTTTTGCTTTTATCCTTTTACGTAAATTTCCGATTATGTGTGGTTAAAACCATTCAAGCCTTTAGGGCTGCATAAAAGGTAGGTTAAAGAATGTCTTCATACGAATTCACTTCACTATTGTTGCAAACTGCGATATAATCACACATACTCTGAACTAAAATGTGTACCAGTTGACGAGTGGCATAACTGTATGGCATGATTGTATGATTGAATGCTTTCCCAAATTATCTGTTACCTACAATAATTTTGAAATGTTCCAATCTGGTTTCAATCGACCCAAATATTTTAGAATTTGAGCAAAAATATTGCGGCAAAGTGCCTTTGTAATAAAAAATAAATAATCCGGCACTTAATTTAATCATAGCCGTTTTTCTGTTCCTAATGTTACTCCACTTTAATTAACAGTATTTACCAAGTGAAAAGTCATAGACACAGGCTAGCCACCCGTGCGATTTGTTGAATTTTGTTTCGAGTTTATATTTAAAATCTAAGATATAATAAATCCGTCGATTTTAAACCATTTTGTTATATTGACAAAATAAAGAATAACGAAACGCCTTAATCGATTTTTTTGTTATATTCTAACGATTAAGTTGGAATACAAATACACCACCACCTACAATTTACATAACACGCATTTACTATATATACCGACACAAATAAACATTATAATATTACGTAATATATCTTTAATCAGTATAAAGAGGTTATTTAAACGTTCTCAGAGCGGCATTTCATCAACTCAGTACACACGCAGTTTTCTCCTAACCAAACTAAACTCTCTTATCTGAAATAGCTCTTCAAGCTCAGCTGGACTGTTTATTTCAATTTTCTTTGCTCCGCCAAACACAGAACCTTACTTTGTTTACATTATACACTCTTGTACCTTGTAATCCTTTTGTGAATTTTATCTGGTTAATTTTATAAAAATGCGGTCGATCGATAGAAACGTCAGACTGGTGTGTTAACAACATTTGTTTAATTTAGGCATCAGTATATACTGTTTTACTTAATGAACGTAGTTTATTTAAACATAAACTACGTTCATTTTCGGTACAATTAACGTCCACTAACATTCAGTCTTTCAGGAAATTGAGAAAGTAAAAGAGCAATTCAACTAACTCGCCCAGTTAATATTGAGTATATTATTTGACGCCCACAAAATATATTTTTAAGGGTAAACTTTGTGAGAACAGTATTTCTTAGGGATACATGTTCGCACAAAGCTCGGCTCAGCTGTTAGGACTATAGGTAGGTAAGAAAGGATATCAAATATTACAAAAAAAGGGTAAACATATTATGTGCTTCTTAAATTACTAGATTGTCTACCTACATGTAAACGGAAGGTGATTATTTTAATGATCCCATGGTGGCTACAGGCAATGTGATGGTAGCGGGTTCTTTCTGGATATTCGTAACATTTTTGTTAATTTCTTAAAAGTCGATGTTATAAGATACATTTAATACACTCATGCTTGATGGTTTTTTAAATAACTTAACTTCTTAATTCAGTTGTCATAATATCTAACAATTGGCATACTCACCATAGAAAGATGTTAAACTCGCCCTTGTTAAAATCCTCTGTTTAGCTGCTCAAGTAAAAATACGAGTGATGAGCTTGACAAAGTAATAATCATTTCATTAGTCATCATCCCTATTGCAGTGGGATAAAATTTACGTTAGTGATTGGCAAACTCTAGCTCAAGCTTGTAGGTAGACGCGTGGTGGATGCGGGCGTGGGCGAAATTAACGAGGAACGTTAAAGATAAGCAAGCTTGAAGGGGAGAGGCTACGAGACTAACGGGGGGTCTCGGCTAGACCATGGCGTGAAACCGGGTGAAAAGTGACGCTGGCATCGGATGAAATGTGACTATACTAATGGCGCGGCCCAGACACGCGATGAAAAATCACAAAGCGAAATAAATTACGAGTTCAACTCAAAAGTGCTTCGCGTGCCATTGTCGCGGAAATCGGACTTATCCTCGCTCGTAACGTTTTATAACTTTTTGAAAAACATTAATGTTGTTCAGTCGCTAGGACAGAACTGTCGTTATTTTATTTTTGATTGCAATAGCTGTGTTGCACGCTCGAGTTTTATGCTAAAATGCATCTGCGTTTGACATAATGGGTTCACAATTTTGCCCCAATTGGCCGATTTGATTATTTCAACTATAGGCCTACCGCTTAACTGAGACGTTGCCTGAGGTAGCTGCGCGGTGTGGGATCGGTGATAGTTGTTACAAGTTGATGAATCACGTCACCACACCCCTCCCCCACCGCGCTGCTACCTCAGGCAACGTTTCAGTTAAGCAATCGGCCTATATTTGAATTATCCTTCTAATTGAATGCGTTTGAGTGAAATTGTGGAGAATACTCGTATAAAAAGTAGGCACTTTGAATATTACCCGGTAGTTTCTTTAAAGCAAAAGTAACTGATTTCACATAACAGGTATAAATTTCAGCTCGAACCGAAGGTGATGGCTCATCGGAGTTGAGAATGCAATGACAAAATATTTAGCGAGATATATTAATTTAATTTGATCTATTCTGTTTCCATTTAAGTAATTTGATTTTATACGTGTGCCATTAATGGGTTTTATTTACCTGAAATAAATGATTTAATTAATTATGCCTTTCGTCACTTCATATTCGTCGGAGATACTTAGCTAGCAAATTTATGTTAAAATCTATTTTTTTTCGTGACAATTTAACTATAGAAAATCATTCACTAGTTTCAGGTTCCAACTATTGGCAGAACAAGAAACTATACCATTCATTATTAACATCTTTTCACAATATGATGCTGCTCCAATATATTGAAGCGTTCAACAGAGAATGTTTTCGCTCGATAAGTTCATAAGTAGTATAAATGTGTCTCATCTAGTATTTCTAAAGCTAAACGCTGCAACAGAAATTAACAAAAAAAAAAAAAACACTTATGTACTTCATATAATCAAGAACGATATTCAGGTCATCATACAATTCTATTATGCACATTGAATTGATTGCGATATTGGAATCATTGTCCTATATTCTATCAATTAATGGCGATAAATTTGTGATTCTGACAGACTCCAAAAGCTCGCTGCAACACTTGGCTCGGCTCACATGCGAGGTATTTCGACAGCCTCCGTGATATATGAATTGCTCTTAAAGCTTCAGTCTAATTACAAAACGATATGTATTCAATTGATTCCGTCGCATTGTCAGGTAGATGAAAATGATAATGTTGATATAATCGCCAAACAAGCGTGTGCTGATGGATTTCTCATGAATATTACTCCAGTATATTCCGATTAATTTGGAAAGGTTAAAAGAAAGTGTTTAGATCATTAGCAGGAGTATTTTGATGAAAGATCAAAACGGGATATGGTATCGAACTATCCAGCCAGAGATTTATCGGGTTCCGTGGATTGATTGTGACATCAACAAAAACTTAGCTAGCCTTAAGACCTCGTTCCGAACATATTCCTTCAAATAAGCTTTGTTACTTAATATAGAAAGTTTTGTCTCCAAATTGTGATGACTGTGGAGTGGTTGATGATGTCTTTCAAATTCTGACGGAGTGTGTCTGGAATGAAAAAAACTAAAATGAATGTCTTAGAACGATATAAAAGGTATGATATTGGCTTTTGTAATGCCAGCCTTACTTTTCCAGTTTCCGATAAAGGTAAGCAATTGTACACAAAAGGCATGAAATTAAAAAAAAATTGCGCGTCTGAGTTGCATATATTATGCAGTAAAACCCGCTTAATACGATTTTCCGCATAACACGCCATTTTACGTCAGTCCCTGCAATTTAAGGCATGTTTCCGTACACTTTATCACGCTTAACACGATTCTCATCCCGTTTAATATGTTGTCATCAGAACAAGATGTCGATACATTGATGGCAACACTTCTTGCATTGTTACAAAATTATGAACCGAGAAACATTTTTAAGGCAGAGGAATTCGGTTTATTTTATAAATTGATGCCAGATAAATCTTATTTATGTCTTCAAGGGAGAGACTTGCCACGGTGGCAAAGCAAGTAAAGAAAGACTGTATGTCCTGGCCTGTGCCAATTCTGATTGGGTCGGGAAAGTTACGTTTGCTAGTGATTGATAAGGCAAAAAAAAACACTCCCTGTAACTTATGATGCACAACCTCGAGCTTAGATGACTGACCTTCGTTTCATAGACCGCTTAAAAGCTTTAGATGGTCACTTTCAGATTAATAGACGCATAATTCAGTTCATTGATAACTGCCGCCTAAAGATGTTGAGCTAAGATATATCAAGTTTGTTTTCTCACTTCCAAAATTAGTACATTAAACGTTTTATTTTCTCTACTTCGGATAATACGCTTTCTCGCTTAAGACACTTTTTTTGGTTGGGTCCCTTTGAGATTGTCTTGAACTGGTTTGACTGTAGTTATCAGTGGCGCAATTTCCAGGAAATGCAAGGTAAGAGGCTCGCGTGTTCAATGCATTTTTGCACTGTATTGTGACCCAATAGAGGTGCAATAAAAGCCAGTTTTCATAAATTTTGGGGTGCACTAATAACTAGCTAAACTCGTATTTACAGGAAGATACCGCAGTGTTTGTGAGACGTGATCTGAGGTTAGTTCCGCCATCAAATATGACCGCTAGTGCGACACGTGGCCGACATCAATTCCCTCGTGCACCTGTCCACGTCAAACGAGGCTGCATAATGTATACTTGCTAAGAGACACCGAATGCCTTGTTACTTAACATGCTATGCTATTAGCAACATATCGATCCTAATGCAATTGCATAGGATGATTCGTTCAATAACCAGTCATATGCATTTTCTATTTGCGTCTCTGTCAATCAATAGGTACTTCCATAAAACAATATGATTTTTTAAGAATCTTTGTCCTTTTGTTTGATGTTATTTCACGCTAACAATCCAACGATCTATTGGAAATCAAACAATGTGACGTTACGTTGGAACATCCCAGATGATTATTCCTGGTCCTTATAGACTACGGTCCGTTTTTCATTTCGAAATATTGGTCGTAGGTCTGTTTTACCGCTTCAAATAAATATTTGTTTTCGCAGCGGCTGGCAGAGCACGCGCGAGCTGTGCTTTTGCGACCGACACCGAGAGAAAATCTAGCATAACTATTAAACAGTGTTTTGAATATACAGGGGACGATGGAATGCGTGATACACGCATTCCGTCGTCCCCTATTAAAATTATATGGACTTTATTGTCAATTGTTATTGGATCGGATCCTACAAAGTTTCAACTTGATTGTAATGCCTATAATGTTACCTCTATATTAGAGGGAGTTGGCTATAATCTACCACGCGGGCCCAGTGCGGGTTGATAAAGGTCACATGTCTTCGAATGTTTGGTTCTAGGACTAGCCGGTTTCCTCACGATGTTTTCCTTCGCCGTTTTAGGAGCAGTGGTGATGAAATTATCTACACAAAGTAAAGCGCCTGCCTGGGTTCGAATCCACAACTTAGAACTTGTAAGTCGGGGCCGTGTTACCACTGCGCACTGGGCCACGATTGCTCAACGAGTTGAGTCTAAGTGAGCTATATTCATACAATATTAGCAAACGAAAAGCTTAATAAAAACTTGTAACAATAAGATCTAGAGTATACCTACATTACTTAGGGCGAATTTCACAAAAAAAATAATATACCTAGAATCTTACCCCTTTTTTTTTTTGTTTTTTATTCTTTTGGGTGGGAAATTATCAAATAACTTCTCCCGCTCTGGGCGGAGCGAGAGGGCGTGTCAGATACTTACTGACTAAAACCCACCCGTGTTCCTTCAGTTGCCTGTGCCAGGGGCCAAGGTATCTCTTTCGAACAACCCGCGACCCCGGCAGGCATCGGCCCTAGCGAACCCCATCAGTTAGTGCTGACATCTCTTTGAGGCGCGCGTGGAACACAACGCGCCGTCGACCCGGGCCTGGTCCTTACCGGACGGCGAGCTGCCCATTGCTCGCCGTTCGCAAGCCCGCGCCTACGGTGGCCGGGAATCAGCTATCGATTCCCGACGCCCGGGGCGTCTCCTGCGGCGACTAGGCGCGCGAGATTGAATTTTGAATGTTTGACAGTTTTCCATACTAGAACAGCTATCAGACGTCAATTTTATGACGTTGGTAAAATCAGCCTTTAAACACACATTATCGTCAGTCAAAATAGGTCCGAACAATGTGTTATTAAATATACGTCTATTGATATAATAAACAAACACCTCGTCCATATTCTGCCCTGGATTATATTCACGTTATGCCAATAGTTCTCCCCCAAAGTTACATAGTACTTAACTATCGCCATTCTAAGGGTATTTATAGCATAAGTTTATAACTTATTTATAAACTTGTATTGTAGCTGATGGTAAACTTAGCTGTACACATGGATGCAAAATTAAAGTTTTTAGCTCGCTTAGAACATGCTGATTATTAGTAAGTTAGTTAATATACAGTCCAGTACCTTAGCTACCTATGCACTTTATTCAACATGACATAATACGTAGTTACTGTTTCTTGTTTTGCATGTTAGATATAACTAAATGCTACACGTACAGTTAGGCTTCGTAAGTTCCATTAATATGTAAACAATCAATATAGCTACCTACCTACATCACGAACAGTGATGATTTGCAGAGATTAACTTGCAAGATCGTACTTCTGAGCGCTGATTTGAATGATTAAAAATAAATTGGGCAAACTAAAACGAAGAATATTGAACCCACCAGCACCGACTTCAAAAACTCTTACGTCATCGTCACGAACAAGATTTCCCGGAAGACTTTCGTACAATCTCTTCAAATACAATAAAAACGTTTTAATATCGTGTTTAAATCGTCGCGCTGAAGATTAATTAAATTCATAACCACCCTCGTTCGTGTGTAAAGATGTGGGTGACGCTTTAAGCGTTCAGTGCCGTAAGGCTCGTTATACAGTTAAGTGAAAGGATACTTCGTCGAGAGCTTATTTCAATGTTGACGTATCCTGTAAAAAGTTTCAATGGACTGCTTTCGTAAAGGGGGGCATGTGGACAACTGAGCTATAAAAAGGCTGAATGCGCTGCGTAGGGTTGCCAACTCTTTTTCAGTTAAAAATAGTAGTTTTAAAATAATTACCCAAAAAATATAGTAGATAGCGAAAAAAATATTGTAGGTTTCAAAACACCTACTTTATTTCTTAATTTTATTTTTGTTTCTTTGAGCCTTAATTAATAAATTTTGATTTTCAAGAAGTGCTTCATAGCTTGTGCAACTCCACTTTTACTAATAGAGAAAACTGTCCCACAAGTTCCCATTGTAAATATTAACGGGATTGCGAACTAACTATCTTATTTGGATTCTCACTCGGTTTTAAACTTTTGCAGCGTTCATAGGTTCACCATTATCATTATTACCACAGTCCATTTTTAAATACAAAATGTTGACTAATATATAAGTAGCTATTTCCAAAACACAAACTACATACCAGAATCGTTCAGAAATAGATATTGACGTTTCGTTTTACGCTTACACATTTTGAAACGAATATTATTGCTTAGTGGGTTTGATGCCTAATAATATAGTAGTTTCGCCTACTATATACTTTTTCAGAAATATAGCAGTCCGGACGCTAATACAGTAAGCTACTATATTATATAATAGGGTTGACAACCCCGCTGTCAGTCTGTGGAGTTCGAGTTGCGATCCATAATGAAAATGAAAACATATATGTGCAAATCGAATCGCATGTTACGATCTCTGCTACGAGGCGTCGTGAGAATATTATTTCGAAAAAATGCCTGCTCTACTGGTTTTTTTCTTCAATTCTAATGTATTATGCAGTGATATTGATAAGTAATAACTACGCAGTTATCGGTATTAATACGAAAAAAGATAGTGAATATTACTAATGAATTTCATGTCATAGTTTGAATCAATAATATATTGACCGATAACGATAATAGAGATTTTATTTCAATTTTGTTATGCCGTATGGAAGGTATAGTATTGTCAAAGTAATGTCCACAAACATATTACAACAGTTTAAAACCTATTACATGTTATGGAAGAAGAACCTCATGCGCTTGTCTGTAAAAGCAGCCTAAGGAGCAAAGTTTAATGGAATGTGACCGCAGCCCCGAATAATGGCTACCACTAGTAGAGACGAGATTGTATCCTATAAGACAAAATTGCCACCATATTAGATGCATGTAGTTATTATACATAAATAACTGTAAGATTAATAATAACAACAACATATTGAGCGGTTTGGCCCAATAACGGTTTATAACCGGGACAAAAGAGTGTCGAAATGAGACAGATCGTCGATCAAGAAGTCTTGGGGCTAGAATTAAATTTTTGCTTTTTTAGATTTAGCATATTTGCGCGTTTTCATATACTCTTGTGGATATCTTGATCCAGTAGATAGGTAGGTACATTTTGGCTCGTTTCTCCCTACGGACCTATAATGCGGTGTACTCCCAAGAACCAATCGTTACTATAGCAACCATATAATATCATGTCAAATGTGTTTGGATGCGTGGCGATTAGTCAGTTGTGATTATTGTAACAGAAAGTTGTGGAACCAAGTGGTATCATAAAGATTACTATTGAATTAATACCTACTACTTGAACTTGAAATAATTTCCTAAACTTTATTACGAGTATCACGTTCCTAGTTTGGTTTGGGGTAATAAGACTCACCACCAAAACTATTAAGGCAAGAAGAACACAAACATTTTATTATCCAGAAAGAATTATCATACCTTGGAAGTTTCTAATAAATTGCCATAAAATAATAAGTAAGCAAATAATAACTATATATTAATAAAAATAACAAAATTAAATCCCAACTTAACTAAAACTATACAAAAACTAAAATATAGCGTCGAAAAAATCATCTGCTTCGCTGTCGACTGGTAATGTACCCAAGAGACTGGCGGCATTACCACGTTGTATGGCAATGTTTAGTATCTGGCCAAGGTATAAGCCAGCCCTTGGGTTACAGGAAGTGTCAACCAGCCGTTTCGAAATTTCCTTAAAAATAATAATAATAGTTCTTATCTTTTTCGGCTTTCACCTCGTGAAAGCCGAAAAAGATAAACAAATCAAGTATCTTGACTTGGCTCGCGAGGTTGTCGACATGTGGGATGTGGACTCAGCGATCATTGTGCCGATAGTCGTGACTGCCAATGGGTTAATAGCCAAGAGTCTCGACCAACACCTAAGGAGGCTCTCGTTGGGCAGCTGGATCAAGGGCTTGATTCAGAAAGCGGTACTTCTGGACACGGCCCGCATTGTCCGGAGGTTCCTCTCCCTGGAGCCCTGACCGCCGGTAGCTTGGACCCTGTTCCCGATACCGGTGGGCTACTATTTTTTTATATTTTTAAATGTTTTTCTATATTTTATATGCTAATATTTAAAAATATAATGTATATGTAAATAATGGAATAAAGGATATAATAGTTCTGCCATAAGCATTGAAGATAACTTAATCTTCACGATATTTGTAGCTTGTCCATCAATGAACCGGTATCACTTTTTTCCGAATATACTACCATCTACTTACCAACTGAAGCTAAATCACCAATCAGAACATTATTCTTAAACAATCATAGCTTTACCAGGAATTTCTACTGTGAGAACTTTATTCAAATTCAAGTATTCAAAAAAGTCTTATATTACTTTAAAACGATTTATTATATATTACATATATATATATATGTATATATATATATATATATAATTATATATATATAATATATATATTTAACCCTAATAACAATCTTTTTCATTTGATATGTCACACGGTAGGCTGTTCCGAAAATTGTTCTACAGAATAAATACAATCTATTTTTCTAGAAACTATTTTGAATTGACGGCTAATTTCAATACAAATCTCTTTGCTGAAAATCATTGGCCACATATGTGTAGTTCTTTTTTTAAATATTAAACAAAGTAAATCTGTCACTCTTTTGTATGCAACAATGGACGTCTCGGGGGAAGCTCCTGCGTTAGCAACAATTACTTATTGGTTTCGTGAATTTAAAAGTTGGTCGAGAGAACCTAAACGATGACCCCAGACCCGGCCGACCTACAACTGTAGTAACTCATGAAAATGTCATCAGGATAGAGTGGCTATTGCGGGAGAATAGACACATTACACATCGAGAGATTCAGACTGAACTGAAGATTGCATCACAGGCAGTTTCCACCATCCTGCATGAACACCTTAAAGTTAGGAAGCTTGCTTCGCGATGCATACCTCATTCGCTCACACAGCTGCTAGAACCATGGACTATTTAAATACTTCGTGGGTAAAAATATCACCCCATCTTCCATACAGCCCTGATTTAGCTCCATGTGATATTTTTTATTTCCCACGGTAAAAAAAAATGCTTGGTGGGCGAAAATTTAACACTACAGAAGAGGGTATCAAAGAATTTTGGCGGTTATTTTTCGACCCCCGCAAGATACATTTTTAATGTTTTGAAAGCTGGTTCACCCGAATACATAGAGGTCCATTAGAGTTGGAGGAGAACATTTTTAAAAACTATAAATAAACTTTTTCCACATTCCAACTATTTTTCATTTAACTAACAATTTTTGGAACAGCCACCCCCTTTAATAGAAAGAGATAAAGACAGAGAGAAAATATTCATAGTTTTCTAGGGTACACGGCAGTGTACAGATTGCAGTACTTTTTATTTTAATTTTCTAATTTGCCCCACAAAAGTTACCCGCATATTCAAAATTCATCACACATCCATGTTTGCGTCATAGTAATTCATATATGCACCAAATTTCAACTTAATTGGCTGCGACAGACGGTCAGATACGGTCAAATACACGAATGATCTTAAAAGCGTTCCGTTTTTTCATTCACTCGTACGGAACCCTAAATAGTGTAATTCTAGTACGTTAATAAAATGCAATAGTGCACAGCATTATTTCTATTGAATACCTGTTACTCAATTTGTTCGAACGGCCAGTTTATTAACAAAATGAGGATCAGCTACGAGAGCGTAGCCCGCGTAGAATAGACGTGTGACTATGTCGGCTACGCCGTAGCACAGGTCGTAGCATCTACAGAATGCCTTTTGTAAAATGAAAGTATCTCAATTAAGGCATTTACGAACAAAGAATTCTTGAGGCATTGCATATCTCAACTCTGATAATTATTAATGTATGTTTTAAATTAGATTTTTATGTATGGTGATATATACACATAGAAACTAGGTTTTTACCTGATCATATTATTGCACAAAACAAAACCTCATAATTTCTATCAATAATTTAGGAGTAAATCGTTGTTGAATGTCTCTAAGTTCATATATCATTTTTTGTGTGACTTGAACTATGTGAGAATATTGCGAACTACAGAAAACATGAAACTTCACAGCCGAACTATACGGATTCAAGTAATAATATACCTCCTATACTTAATTAAACTACACATTTTAGCCATAAATCATACTAAATATACAATCGTAACGTCTTTAATTAATGCTAAGAAATAAGCTCCGAAATTAATTCAACGTTGTTCATTAAACTAGAGTTAGTAATATGCTCGGTTGCAAAACCTGTTAAACCAAGTACCTACCGCCAAAGAAAATGGAAAGGCGAATACAGATATTTCCTTTTATGGGCACTATAAAGAAACTAGAATAAGCATGAGGTACTCTCAAGACGTGAGATAGCTCAGACAAACTCGTAATAGAAGCGGGTTCTAGACAAGTGGAAAGTTTATGATACCACATGGAATCTGTGATAAAAATCTAAAAGTTTTCTGTGTGGCTTACAAAGGGTTAAATGCAGTATGATACAGTATTTAGATAGATAGATAAAACGTTTATTCAGTGCAACAAAAGACACAATACAGGCATTTAAAAAAAGCAACAAAAGAGGTGAGAAAAAAACCAAGATTAAAAAGGTAAATTGACCCCATGCACACCTCATAATTATGATTTATAACGGTCGATCACTACTGGGCGGTGTGTGTCCCATGGTTGCACCAAATGGGAGTCCAGCTCAGCATATGCCAGGTACAATACCTGACGTTGGTATTCTGCTGCATCCCGTTAGTGACACACGGATGTCGAGAAGACACACCTGAGTTTCAAAAATGGTACCTACATAGTGCGGCGCGTATATTATAAAGGTGGTAAGAACGATATCGTGTATGTGTAAAAACGACCAATAACATTGTTTCATTATGATAATGTATTCATGTAACCGTAATTGAAGCGCATGAAAATAATTATGGCAAAATAGTACCTATTAACATTCACATCCTCAAAGTATAGGCATGTTTTCCTCTACAAATCTCTCTTGTTTAAATGTATTCTCATTGAAACGGATCGATAACATAAAAGTTTCAGCTTTACAGGCCGAGGGGAAGTTATCCAAATTTAACTTGCAAGAACCCATTCAAGTGAAAAAAGAAGTAAAAGTTTTTGAAAAACACGTGATTGGTTTTCTTTTCATTAATCACGTGTATATTTTCCTTTCGTATTTGTACCAACTATTTTAATTGAACCAGATAATGACGTAATATTATTTTTTGGGGGGCCCGTGGCTAAATAATAACAGCCGCACAGGTCGATCGATCAGGTTAAGCTACGCTTGCCGCGGTTGGTTTGTGGATGGGTGACCATCTTTACATACCGAGACCCCTCCGTGCCTCGGAAAGCACGTTAAGCCGTTGGTCCCGGCTGTCATTTGTGGATCTTTGACAGTCGTTACGGGTAGTCAGAAGCCCAAAAATCTGACAACCAGTCTTACTAAGGGGTATCGTATTACCCAGTAACTGGGTTGTGGAGGTCGGATAGGCAGTCGCTCCATGTAAAATACTGGTATTCAGTTGCATCCGGTTAGACTGGAAGCCGACCCCAACAAAGTTGGGAAAAGGCTAGGCAGATGATGAATGACGTAATATTATTTTGATATTCTGATTTACGACATTTCTTTTCTATATTATATATTGACTTTAAAATACACTCCAACGAATGTCGGAATTTCTTTTATGTTCTTATTTTTAAGCTGTGTGTGTAAACATAAATTAAAGTCAATCTACTTACTACTTTTTATACTCATTAGATTTTATAGTATGTAGTTTTTTTAATGTCTCATTTTTTTTCTCTCCATCTTACAATAACACAAGCTAAAAAGAAAAATAACATCACATTGTACCTTGTCCCTAAGCCAATTTGAGCATTATACGGTATATACAAAGACAGGCACTCACTAATGTCTTTGCGTGATCGGGCAATGTCGATTTTTATCGGACAGTAGTGTTGCATTTAAATGGTACAATTCTCGGAAGGGGAATAGAACGGTGGCGGCGATATAAAGTGCTTCAGGAAATATATATTTTGGTGTTTATTTGCGCTGCATAAAGTTGTTGCAGTCAACATTTTGCTATTTTAAAATAAACTTGCAGATATTCTATTAAAAACTAATTAATATCAAACGAATGAAACCCGCTGGCAGGTAAAGTATTTCACTAATTTTATGAGGACAGGTACATACCATGTTAGAATGTTTACGTTTATTAAAAGGTAAACGTCGTGTTTATTTAGGTATTGCTTCAATCGTAGCCGCCTAAATGACATGGAGGATAAATGTAACACAAAATGTAATGTATGGTATGTATATAAACAAATTATTGAAATCCTTTGTCCAAATCCCTTCTTGCTACATGATTAGACCTACTCTTCGAGACCAATAGAATGAGCCCAAATACGATAGGTTTGACGTAAGTTCTTGAGGAGTTGGTTAGTCCGTAGACTTTTCTGGCTGCAGCATCACGTTGAGAATTTTTTTAATAGTCATTTATCAACTTGCAGTTTGAGCAGTTTGAGTAATTTATGTGGCCTACTCAAATGTCCTTTCTTTGGTATTGTTCGTCGAATCGTTGAGCTCCTTAAGTTTTGAGTTGAGCTGCACGAATTCTGACAAATGCGTGCACTGACTGGACAGGTCCACTCAATCTGTATGGTTGTTTCCTCAAAAGACCATCTCAGACATACAGATCTACATGGTCTTCATATACCCTGACCAAGATTATGTCTGGACTTTAAAAGAGACTGTGACCTCTGAGTTTGTTTCGACCTTTCTTCTCAGAGCAGTCAGATAGGAAACGCCGACCTCATCTAGTTTTTAAAAATATGATTAACGTGAAAAGTGTTTGTGCAAACCTACTTACAGAAATAAAATCATTTATCATTATCATAACTGCTAAGTCGATCGGACGATTGGAGGTAAAAAAATTACCATTTTATGGAAAGTTCCCTACACTAATCAGAATAGTCGTCATAGCTACTTAAACATTCCTTTGTATAGGTACGTCCGACGTTAAAAAATAACGAGCGTCAAAGATATTCGAAAATAGTAATTGCCTGTTTTAATAACTATGAATAAGCATATATTCATAAAACATGGATGTTACCTACAAAACGCCTGGGCAAATATTTTGAGAATCAAAATATACTGATATTTTCGCAGTTTGTCGACGTATTTAAGTGGGTTGGTACTTCCATATTTATTTGACAAAGCCCTATTCATGTTATATTGAGCAATACACTAAGTGGCTATGTCTAATCATTCATCTAATTAAACTCTAATTAATACTCAGATCTCACAGGGAACTAGGACCGTAATGATAATGAAGATAAGTCCTGTACAAACTTCTAGCAATACAAATGACGGTTGACAGGTCCTCTGTGATGACAGTAATGTCTATTGATTGTTCATAACTGCTACCTAGCTATCTATCCAATCCATTTTAGCTCTCTCTATTTCGTTGGAGTTACCCGGCCACGCTTTTATCCATTAAAGCTTTATTCGACCCAATATCTGATCGTGTTCGTTATTTGAACTTATTAAAAGTTCAAATGAACACAATCATGATTGTTTTCACTAAGTGCGATTGGTACATTTTTTTTTTCAACACACTTGCTCGATAATGGGCTCTTATTGCACTGGTTTTAGGTTAACAGGCGTGTTTTACGTTGTAAGGCAGAATAATATGCTAGTCGAAGATTGCGGGTTTTTTTCAAACCTCAACAAAGACTTTTCATGCATTTTTATGCCTAAATATGTTGTTAACTGTGTAAATAAATAAAATATAATAAATAAACATTATATATTGCATCACATGATATTTTTGTCAATAAATAAACTAAAAAAATAAATGTTCTATAAACAAAAGTATTCAGTTTTGTGTCTAATATTAGGCTGTTTGGCGGCTTCGAGTCAGTGCCTCTCCTTCAAAACGTGAAGGCGTACGGCGCACGAAATATATCCGCCACCCATTTTTCACAAATATTCGTTTCAAAATATAATGTTTATCAAATTGTATTTATTGTTTCCTTGTAAGTGTGTTGATAAAGTTGTTTGATACGCGTGAGCATTGTTATTGAACTGTCAGCTCCATTACACTGTAAACCCGCCACGAGTGCAATGAAAAACTTTGCACACTTGCATCAAACTGTAGTATTATGGCATTCATGGAACGAAGGACGTTTTCTTGAAACTTAAAACAAACGAAATGACATAATTCAACATTTCCAACGGTTTCCGTTATTAATTCGTCATCGCGTAATTATTTAGCTAAATATTCTCACAAAACTTTCATCTGAAATTAAGACAATACAATTTAATTAACCCTAGTGATCTTTCAGTGTACAGATATGACGCTAAACGTTAATCGATAGCTTTTATCAATCTGAAAAAAAATGGCTAAAATTACGGATTACTAGCATTTCTCATGAAAACTGTAGTGGCTCCCATGATAATGTTGGCAGCGCTCTTTTGGGAAACCGTAGCTATACAAAGCAAAGCCATCGCGCCAGTCATTACTTTAGCTTGATTGAAGAACGTCATAGCCACACGCGCTACGTCTAGGGGTATGTGCCTAGGAGTGCGATTAATTTTACAGTACAAATTATATGGTTTAGGCATTGACGCCGAACATAAAGTAGCACAAAATTGTAGTTTTATTTAGCCAACAGTAGTGTTCATCTCGGAATCGAAATCTATTTAGTTCATAATTGTGTGTAAACTAATGGCATTCTCGTAGAGTGTGTTAACGTCTAGGCCTGCGATAAGCGGGAAGAAGAGGGAACAAGAGGGAATTGGGAATTAAAATCATGACATGCTATTACTAAAACCCTAGAAACTATTCATATAGCTATAGGAACTAATTTGATAACGATATTAATCACAAGCGGGGACCGCAGTGCAAGTTTATTGCGTTGTTGTCCAAACTTGTATAACCCATGTATCCAATAGAGCTTAATTTAAATTGCTTAGTTGAATGCCTTGGGATATTGAGGGTAGCTATTATGTTCCAGATCGTAAAGATTTAGTGATATTTTTGATCCGATCTCAAAAAGACTACGACCAAGTAATGCTCAAACGTTTAACGCATAGTTAAATTGCGTGCTTTGATTTCAGAGTTTTAAGGTGTAAACAACCCTGACGTGTAATCGAAGTGGCCAAACCGTGAAGGTCCTTACGCAGTATGGATGTGTTTGGTCCTTTAAAGGGCGAATCATATTAGCCAGTAATCATTCAGCAGTGTACTGCGGAAAACGTGGGATTTGAGTTATGATGATTGCAGGATGTTGTAATTTGCACATTATACAGGATCAAATTAAATTAGCAAGCGAAACGCCGCATACGTAATGGGTATCGATAATTAAGACACGATAAAAAGAAAACACATTTTCTTAACTCATACTTCAAAGTAACAAAACTTACAGCGGTCGTTAAACCCAAAAAGAAACTACAAATCTTTTATTATATTTTATTTTATCGTGTTAATATCCATACGATGGGTACCGATATTAACACGATAAACGACTTCTGCAGAGTTTCGTTAGCTAATTTAATTTGACCCTATATAAGCTGGTATCCACAATGTTCGCGCATCAACTGCGCTCTGCGCATCTGCTTTGTCGCGATGGCCGTCTACATGTTAATATAAACATCTTTTGCATCTATATTTTGCGTCGGAAAAATTTAATGTTTCCTAGTCTTGAGCACGGCTAAATAACGTACCATTACTAATACGTCCAAAAGTTGATTATTATTACTGGGCACCCAAATGATTAAGGATAGCAATATCAGCTGTCCCTTTAACATCAATACAGCTCTATTGTTTGACTGAAGGGTTCGCTTACCTCCTTTAGTTTAATCGGTTACTCACGTCACAGATTGATGGCTACTTGAAGGGTTTTTGATACCTGTACGGCCCATTGGCTCCATTCATTAGACGCTTATCTTTCTGAATAGCCCAAACTTCAAACAAGAAATCTGAGAATAGAAAGCAAGATTCAAAATGACCGTTGGCAGCAAATGGTTACAGATAAAGCATTCGCTTCGTTTAATGCTAGTCGTTTTGTTGGTAAACTAGAACTACGATGTCAATACAGCATAACAATCCCATTGTGTCGCGTACCACGCTACCACACCGTGATTTGACTGTGTCTTCAGTATTATACTATGCCGTGTTTATGTCCAAACCGTCCGCCGTTATTGGAAACTTTTATTTTTGTTTTGATACGTAAGCATCGCTAAAATACCCACTTTATCTTACTTATACGATTTCTTGTAGACTAGCAATATAATAATACGAGTAAGTAATCGGGTATTTCAACTCAGCTAATAGCAGTCTGACATAAGAGATGTTGATCGTGAGTTTGAACCCAAACATAAATTTTTAGTAATTTATTTCATCACCACTGTTCTCAAAACGGTAAAGGAAAACATCATGAGGAAACCGGCATGTTCTAGAATCAAAAATTCAAAGACATCTAACATCCACCAACCCGCATTGGGCCCGTGTGGTGGATTATAGTCCACTCCCTCTCACAGAGAGGACGCCTGTGTCCCAGCAGTGGGAACATTAGATATAGGCTGATTTTGTTTGTTACACGATAATGGTTTACTATGCAGGAGTTTCGAACAACATCTAAAGAGACACGTATTTGATGATGACGTGATTATGACAAGTGATTATGCTAAGGCTGAAAGATTTTGAAGATCACTATTAATGACCTTGCTTGATAAACCGAGTCATTTATCAAACTGTAAACAGAAAACAATAAATATTTTAAAACGCGAGAAGATTCGGTAATAATATTTCTTTAGGTCACATAGATATATGTATATAAACTATATATAGAAACTATTATATAAACAGTTGATAAAATTATATATTTTACTTTAATAGTATCCATATACCTACTACTTGTACCAAAAAATTTATAGTGTGTACTAGGCATGGGAATTTCAGTATATCTGTAAATGATGTCCACAGCTTTTCTAAGCATTCTAATCTAAGTTGAGATTTTGAAAGTCGATCTTGGTAGACTTTTCGAACTTAATACGGAACCATTTTATCCGCATGTCGCTCATTTGGAGAAACATCGAAGTAAATGTATTTTTTCCCAAAAATGAGTTAAATATGCCAAAGCACTTACATAAAGCGTATTTACGTTAGGAAAGCAAAGACTTTAGGAACTCATTCTGAGTTCCAAATGAACTGAGGTAATCGCCCTTCTTACTTTTGGAGCTACTTAAACAAAACAGATTACTAATTAGTCAAGACGAATTACATACATATTCAGCCTATAATGTTCCCACTGCTGGGACACAGGCCTCCTCTCCGTGAGAGGGAGTGGGCCGTAAACCACCACGCGGGCCTAGTGCGGGTTGGTAGATGTCACATGTCTTCGATTTTTTGGTTCTAGGATATGACGGTTTCCTCACGATGTTTTCCTTCACCGTCTTGAGAGCAGTGGTGATGAAATAATTTATACAAAGTAAAGCGCCTGTCAGGGTTCGAACCTACGACCTATATCTCGTAAGTCGCGGTCGTTACCACTGGGCCACCACTGTTCAAGCCGAATTACGAAGAATTTTTTGACTTCTGGCTGCTCCGTTTATAAAATTGGAACAAGATTAAATTAGCACCAAAAGGAAGGCGTTTCACTTAAAACATATTTGGAGGTAGCTTATAATAATTATTTCGTCACCTTGTAGAAAGCTACAGTAAAGACCGAGAACTGAAAATTACACAAACAAGAATTGTTATAGTTACTCGGCGCTGTATTTGACTTCGCATCATACCCAACAGCGTATTCTATTGAGCTTATGTTTCATATTTGTATAGTGAATGAGGTTCGGGAGTTCATAGGAATTGGATTTGTATCTTAATCGTTTGAAGTTTCAAATGATTACTTGTCTTATTCATGGGCACTTCGATACAGGGTGCAAAAAAGCCTCTAAGATTGACAAAGCTTATATAACTTGCGCTACTTGGGTAGCTACCGACTTTGCTGATCAACACTGCAAATATTTTTGCTAAACCGTTCATAACAATGCTACGAGTATAAGGGCTAATGGTACCCTATCGATGTTGCTTACTTTGAAAGTTAATGTTTCGCCCGGTTGGTGGCCTGTGTGGCTTCATGTTGTTTGTTCGGTTAATAAGGTCGAAAACTTCTGGAAAAGCTTCAAGTAGCAACAATAAAAAAAAACGGAAAAATAATTTATGTTCCATTTAATTCGTTGCACAAACGTGTTCCGAGCCCACGCTAAACGCTTGGAGGCAAATATTTCTAAAATAGTTTGCTGTCTGTTTCAGTGTACACAGCACTGCATTTCTTTACAAATAGTCGGTAGTTAGTAGGCATTCCATGTGCATACATGGGACACTCAGAAGGTTTTGCGAAAAAAAAAAAAAAATGTATAGGTAAATATCTTTTCAAAGTACTCTCCACTAGCTTCTATACAAAGTTTCATGCGCCTGAACCAGTTTTCGAAACACTTTTTCCAGTCAGCCACAGTAGACACCTCGTTTACAGCCTGCTCGAACGCTGACAGCGCATCTTCCGGCGACGAAAATGTTATCCCTTTGAGCAGATTTTTTATTTTCGGGAATAAAAAGAAGTCACACGGTGCCAGGTCAGGGCTGTAAGGAGGGTGGCCTAGGAGTTTGACCGGTGTGCTGTCCAGGAAGTCCCACGTTTTGAGCGCGATGTGCGAAGGAGCGTTGTCGTGGTGGAGCAGTAGCCCGCGGAACCCTGTGTTTGGTCGTTTGTTGCTCACAACAGAGAAAACTTTTGCCAAGTATTTGGTAGTATACCATTCAGCGTTGATGCTTCTTTGGTTCCGTAAAGGAATTGACACCAAGTAGCCAGTCAAATTGAAAAAGCTCGCGATCAAAATCTTCCCCCCGCTTCTAGATCGCTTCACTTTGGTAGGCGTTGATTCGTTTTGAAACACTCAAACCGTCGACTGACACTTCGTTTTTGGATCGTATTGATAAATCCAAGACTCATCACCTATAATGATGTCGTAAACACGCCGCCGAGACGAGCATACTTCAAATTTGTTTAACATATCACGGCACCATTCCACCCGGGCCTGCTTCTGAGCATCATCGTTGAGGTAGTGCGGCACCCAGCGGGAAACTATTCTCCTCACGCGAAGATGCACATGTAGAATTTCGTGAAGGCATTCCGATCCAATCTGCAGTATGTGCTGAATCTCTTGATACGTAACTTGCCTATTGTCTTGGATTAAATTTTTCACTACTAGCACGATTTTTTCCGTGACAGCCGTCAAAGGGCGACCACTTCTTTCTTCATCCCCCAAAGTTAGTCGATCGCGCTTGAATTCGTTATACCAACGATACACGGTTCCCTTAGAAGGTCCTTCATCCATGAATGTCATTTGAAGTCTATCATACGATTCGTCCGGTTTCAGGCGACACTTGAAATCGTAAAAATCATAGCGCGAAAATGTTCCCGGCGCAGATCCATTTTTTAATGAGACACGATAATTTAAATTAGCTCGCAAACAATGTGGAGGGAAGTTTTGAAATTGGAGAGTACCTATTTTTACTTACAAATATGTAATCATATTTTCAAAATAGATTACAACAGGCCAGCCTCTCATACATAAAAACTTTTTTTCGTAATACTTTCTGAGAGGCCTGGTACATACATCCTCGTCCAAGTTTGCTTTTTTACTCCGATAAATACATATTTTTATCTTTTTAAAATGCACGGTTAGCGAATATAAATAACTCTGTGTCATTTATGAAATATTCGGTATGTAGTCACAGTTTAAATGAATAAATCCTTTTGATTAAAGTAACTACGCTTGGGTGGTTTGCATCAAGAGCTCCGTTACAGTTTCCGTCAAAGTTAATTTTAACTGTAACATTAACAATGACCACAGAATCTTAACTATCTGCTGTTGCACCGTCATGTAAAATGTAATAGTTAACAGTGTAACAAGTGACAAGACGTCTTATTTCCCCAAAATGTACGTGGGTAATTTTTTTGACAAGGCACTTCAAGCTTGTTGTCATCATACTTTCTTTTTTTGACACTAGTGATGTTACTCAGTCATTGACGGTCAGGCACTCAATTGTCTCGATTATGTAATTAAAAAACTCAATTCAAGTTGATCTAAGGTAGGTACTGGAGAGAAGTTCCCAGCAACTTCGTATGTTTGAAACAACGCACACAAAAGTTCGTATGAGTGCGTGTATGACTCGTATTGAATGGAAGCTTGTTTAAGAAAACTCTTTTATCTTAGCCATTGAGGCCATACAAGAAAATAATCATAGCAACATCCAAGTTTTCGTAGCCGGCTACATGACACTAGTCAGCGAAACACGACGCAGACACTTCGTGTGCGTTAGTGAGTTTTTTAGTGTAATTATAATGTTGTATGTATTTATATGTTATATTAATATTGAATTGTGTTTTATATGGGCCTTCATGTCTGAAATAAATGGATAATTAAATAAATTTTGACATAGTCGAGACCTACACATTACATAAACGTTGCAGATACCATAAATATTATTATTTTTGTGTTGGCACTGAATAAATAGTACTAACATGGTTGCTGTGGGTAGGTAGTAGGTACACACGGCTTCATATCAAGCTATACAATGCCAGTATAAGATGATCTCGCATTGTATATGATTTCCGTACAGTGAAAGGTCAGCAGGTCAATACTAGATTTTGGAATTAGTGGTATCTAGTTATTTTGATATTGCACATTATGTCGACCGTTTTATATCCCATTTTTTACGACTTTATTATGGCATAAGTTTTATTTTGCAAAGCCTAATATAACTCAAATGAAATAAGAAATAGCTCATAATTTAGACTTGTATTTGCCATTTAATTGGATGCAGTAAAGTGTAAGTAATCGTGTATCGCACGGCTGAAACATCTAGATCGAAGTGTAAAATATGTAATAGTTTTTTTCAACATTTGAATCCGTGTTATCTACGAATAAAACACAATACAAAATGACTTTTATTCGGATAACCCCGCCTTAAGACTACCACGAGAGTTTAAAGATCCATAATGTTTTAGGTAAAAGTAATTGTAAGGTTTAATTTGAGTAATTGTATAGGAAATAATGTTAATTGGAAACACGATGTCGTCTCACTAATTAATTGGAACAGAATCACGATAACGCTACTCCAATACTCCCTCAGGCCTTAAGATTCTTGAACTAGGGTGGTATTTCCTCTTGCTAATGTGTGTAATCTTCAATCATTTTAATTTTTCAACAACGTAGCGCTTCCATTGTTCTTCCTAATTTATAATTCTCTTTATCCGGCTCAGGACCAATAGTGCTCGTTGTGAGGCAATGAATGGAAATAAGTAATGCGAATAGTTCCCCAATAAAAAGAATATAATATAATTAATTTAACATAAAGTAATTCGTAGAAAATAATAAAAGTGACATTCATCTTGTCAAAAATCCAAGGTAATGTTGAAAAACTAAAGGGGGCGCGCCTTGTTTGCTCAGACTTCTAGAATCTTCTACGCGTTGTCTTACGTCCTTTGCATATGTGTGTGTGTGTGTGTATGCACTTACACACATTATGCAAGGCGTTAACAATACTTCGATGACAGCAAAGTAGTAGAAGACATCTACAAAATCACAATTTTACAGTAGATCAGATTTAGTAAAAAATAGTGGCTACTTTGAGAGTTATGGACCGATTAACATTAAATTTTCTATGATGCATTAAAATGACCTTCTTTACTGACTGTGTAGGTAACAGGTTTTATCGCTATATCGTTGTTTTACTGAAATAATGTAGATGTATTTGTTTACTCTGAAAAAACTGCGACGTAGGAGACATCTGCCTGATATCCGTTTTAACGTTGTTTGTTGTAGTTTGTTTTAAGAGCCCATTTCATTTAAAATATGTAATAAACTAAGATCTCCAGTAATACTTTTAAGGATTTTTAAAGAAAAGCTAAGCAACATGCAAACAGTTGCTTAGAAATTCCCCTTTCTTTACCAAAGTTTGTAGATGTCTTTATTTACTTTGCATTTAACATCATTATCATAAATTAGATAAATCCGAAATCTCATTTATTTCCGTAGGTATGTACATCTTTTTGGGCCTTTTAAAAGTAATGTATTCCTTGAGGCACTCATTTTTAAATAATAACTGATATTAACTTAAGGTAGAATGCGTTAAACAATGTCAATTCAATAAAAAAGCATGAAAACATCCGGTACACACTAGAATGTGACAATTGACTTTGACTTTGTTAACTTTTCAATCATCTGTCAAAGCTCCGAAGTAAAGGTGGGCAAATTCAAATGTCCGTTTCTACTGCGATGTTTTTATTTTTAAATGGAGTGTAGATGTCTTCATTTACGAGCCAGATGTTTTTCATTATTTTGAAATTTGAAATCATTTTAATACAGACTTGTAGATAGGGTTGATATAAGCTAAATTAAAAAAAAAAAGCATTTTCGCAAATATGTAGATGTCCGTATTTACTTTACTGCCATTGACAAGTTAAGTTCGCAAACTGTTACTTGTATTTATCTAACGCTCTCGTACCTACAGATTATGTTCCATAACGTTATAAAAACACGTTATATCATCATCACCTGGTTAATGTGTATAGCTTAGGGAGCAAATTTTCACGTTATCTTGGAAGTAATGGTAAGCTAGCGGAGAACGTAGTTATTATTTAATTTATTGGCAAAAAAGTCGGCTGGTAACCGCGCGCGGCTCAGTGGTTAGTGCCCAAGGCATTACGGCTCTATTATTTGTGGCAAAACAAACATGGCGCGTGTGTGTCGCCCGGAGTCGCCTGTGTGCAGTGAGAGCAGGGATCGTGTTATGATTATACGCCGCCGTGAAGCTTAACGTTAACGTGTGCAACACGTGCTCGAGCCAACGAATAGACTCGCTAACGCCGAGCCACGCGACAATCTGTTTCGGAACGGTTGATCGGTGTCGATCCGGTAAACTTTTATATCGACATGTTAAGTACGGTCTCCAGCACAATTGCAACATCTGTCACGTCCCGACGGTGTTTTCGTTGCTGTAATATACTTTACGAGTTAGTATAGTGTTATATTTACGAGTTTTTATACATTTGACTTTTGCCCAAAAGGCCTTTTCTTTGCAGTTGCTGGCCATTCGGTATTTAACGTCGGGACCACTAACATTCGAAAATGTTTTTTGAAACGCTAATTCAGAGATGACGCACACGAATAATCATTGAAGACGCCTTGCAACGTCTTAGATGATTGAGAGCTCTAGAGCAACTCGACGCATTCTCATATTCAACTTCAATTGAAGGATTTACTGTCGTGACTTGCGCTACATAGGTACATAAATGACAGCTGTGCATTGAGTAGGGAACATAAACGGTATAACTGAGCTGTTTGTGTATTCAGTTTAAAATTGGCGGAGCGCGGCGCACACCGAGCAGTCCGAGGCGACACGTGTGATAATATTACCGGCCGATAGCGCAAAATAATCTCCTTAATGCGTAAAATAAACGCTAGCTGCATTGACAGCGACTGATTAAATTAATTACACTGTAAATTAATCGCGCATGTAAAGCGGTAGCTGACAATGTTTATTTTAAAATTTTATTCGTGTCACTTGGGCCAATTGTTGTTAATGTGTCGTGACTCGTGTATTGTTACTATAGATCACGTCGCAGAATAAACCAACGGTTTTGTGCATTGAATAAATTATTTTTGGTGCAAAGTTTTCATACCCGTAATATTTTTGCTCATGGCACATTGCGGTAAAAATATACTATAATTTTTGAGCCTAAGCGTTGGAATATCTCCCGCTCCAAAGCAGCCCACGGCTAAGCTACTCACGTGCACTTAACTTTGCTCTGTATGAAAATGTATAAAAGATCATCCACTGCGAGCTACAGCCACCCTGTGCACGAATGTGTGGCGGGCAAACAAATGAACCTCGCAGCTAATGTGGCAACCCTGCCACAGATCACATCCTATCTTGCAGGGATTACCGAATCTCCTAAAGAAGGCATTCGATAACCAGCACCTCAATTGTGTAACACATTTTCAATCACAATCCGAAGTATTTTGAAGAAAAAATCTAATGAAAAATTTGTCTACACTACAACGTAAATAACGCAATCAATGTTGTTGAGGTATTAAAATGAGAGTCATTGCCATTATAAGTGTGTTACGCAATTTCCCCGCAGCTATGCGCCCATTGACGTAGAATTATAAATGTTATGAATCACGTGATTAATCCCAGGATTATTTGTAATGCCCGGGCAGTAATTATGACAAATTGAATAGTGATTGCGCCATTCGATTTGTCCTGAATATATGCATGTAAAGATTTTTGACATCTTAATTTATCACTGGGCTTGTTCATTAAGAAAATAATTGCAAAAAGTTGTAGTACATTTTGATAATTTAGATGGTAACCCTTTCGTACTTTTAAAATTTGGTCTGACAAATCCTGTGATCCAGTCACCCAAAATTATGATAATAAGTAAGCGAGGACTCTCAAGTCCTATGTTATTCAAGTACACGTATGTGACGTCACATGAGCCGTGCATTCAAGTACGCGCGTCGAATGCAGTAACTGTATCTGAGGAAGTCATGAAAGAACTTAGTAATTATAACAATTCAAAATAGTTGCTATGAATAAGCCTACCTACTATAAACCTCAATACATTTTCTTTCTATCGAAAATATCGGATACTCTAGAAACCTCTTGCGCACTGTTACAAATTGCTGACTAACAAGCCGACACCTCGAGTCGCTATCGCTTTAAATTCTCCATTTCCCTCTCTGGAAAGATGAAAACTACCTGCACTTACTTACTACTATTGGTTTGATACATTATTGTTGGGACAAGACTTTCGTGTATTTTATTTTGAATTATTTTAATGTTTTCGTTTTTATTAAACTTGTTGTATCTACCTAGATAATAAGTGAATGATGTGGTCTCCTATAATTGGAAGTGCAGACTTGTTTTTGTTCCTGTTTATGTTAACATGTATGTTATACTTGTTGGCGATCCAAGAAATAAATAAGACTATGAGCAAATCATAGTTCACAGCATAATCAGCCTACAATGTTCCCTCTGCTGGGACAGGTCTCCTACTCTCCAACTGTCTCTACAGAGGCAAGAGAGAGTTGGTCATAATCCACCACGCGGGCCCAGTGCAGTTTGGTAGATAACACAAGTTCTCACAAACTCAGTTCAATAGTTTAAGATTATTATATATAAAAAACGATTATTTGGTGGAAATCTCTATGTCTATGTGGCCCCACGTATTTTCAGCGATTATTTAGTCGAAAACTCAAAAATTATCATTTTGTATCACAAAACTCGTTTAAGAGGATCTGTCCCTAAAAAATTGTCAAACGATTGTTCGCACGAGCACCAACTACGAAAAAAAGTTTGGCCGCACGGCCGGTCGTTCGTCCAGTTTTGTTCAAGATTGTGGCCAGTCGTACGACAAGTCATGGTCGTGGCCGCGTAGTGCGCATCCCTTACTTAAGTCAGTCTCATTGATCGTGATTATCATTTATGTAATCAGGATGTGGACGTAATCGATATTGATAGTGTTACAAACTAAAATAAGTAGATATTCCCATAATTAACGGCTTAGCAATTTTGTATGAATAATACCATCCGCCATATTTCCAAGTTTCGCTGGTTTAAAATGCGAGCGCATTTCGTCGTATTTTTTCATTTCATAAAATTTTAATTCCACAGAAAAAAGTCTAACCTGTCGAATCTGGTGAAATCGGGTGTCAATTAATGTCATAATTCCCTAGAATTTGTTCTAAATATCAACATAATTTCTCTCTAAATATCAAGTTTGTTTCATGCTGTGGTCTCAAGCTAAAAAGCTAGTGAAAATGTTGTTTATTCACAAATCCTTTGTGATCAAAATGGGACTCATTCTGATTTGGTTAAAATAAATTTTCAATCCGTTAAAGAACTTTGGGATATAGTTAATGAAGTTAATGTGGTAGTCATGGGCCTATAAATAGCGCGTAAGGAATAAGCCATATTTTAACTAAATAGTGGATATAGAAAAACCGTAAAATTCGGTGCGAAATAAAAATGGTGACCAAAAAGAGTAGTATACTTTGAATTGGCCACCCTATACTACTTTCGTTAATTTTTCTCCACATCCATAAATGCAACCTGTAACTTCAGTGAAATCATATGCTTTCTAAAAATCTTACTTGAATTGTAAACTTAAACACATAATTTTCTTGAGTGTTAAAAACAGTATCATATTCTTAGCGTGAGTGGTTGTTTGAAACACATCTCGACGCATAATTTTCAATTTTCAAGGTGGATTTACTGGCGTCTATTACACGAGATGATGAAGGCTTTGTTCCTGTTTTAGGGGTAAAGAATAATTTGGCAAGCGTTACGCGGCGTATACGAGTATATTCTCCAATCTGTTGAGAACGGGCGCTTCCGGTGAGACGAGGCAAACGCCCCGCCTCGTCGCCGCCGTCGTCGCTCTGACATACACCCCACATTTATTTACACGACGCAGATTAATTCCACGTCATCCGACACATATCCACTGTGAGACCCAGCCATTCTCAATCATATCGCCATACAAAACACCGAGACAGATCTCTTGTGGCGACTCGCCTCGCTTCCCTAATCAACGTCTAATGAGCACTTATCTAAATGCACTCTTTTGTTTTATGAAGTTTCTTAGAACAATAAGACTTCATTGTGTTGTATATTATACAGTTTTGTAATAATTTTTGAAAAAGTATTAAAAAAATCACGGAATTACATAATTTTTAAATTAGCACTTTAAAAATTTAAAGATTGCATGTGTTGCGTTTTTGGTTCCGGCGATAGTTAGGGGATCTTTCTTTATCCCAACTAAAGAATCACAGCATGCTATGAGCTCGCAAAAATACTTTGAACGACCGCAGTGATTTATAGTAATTATGGACACATTCCGTACTGTTTTTGCCGCCATGTGGTTCAATTCATCAACACTCAACTCTGCCTACTTTGACTTATTGCTCCGGCTAGTACAGTTGTGCTCAATTAAATTTTGTCATTTCATTGTGCTTTGTACATGGATTAATAATAATAAAGCACTAAAACAGCAAAACAATGGGTAAATATTCATTTAACATTTGAGTACAAAGGTAGGCACTGCTGCACCTTCGTACTTAGATGTTATAATATGTCGAATCTTTATCTATTTTACTACATGTATCAAAATACGCGCATTTCCATGGAGCTTAAATTATTTAAGAGAATGATCAATTTGACATTTAGAGCAACAGAAATTAGCAGATTATATAGTTGATATATATAGCGGCTTTTCAAAATCAATGCTTAATAAAATTTGTTAAACCAATTCAGACTTTATTAGCCCTAATTATAGACCAAATGCTGCACCGCCTAAATAGAGCCTCCAGGCGGATTGGCCTCGGCATGAATTTGGACAAGACAAAAGTCATGCATAGTTCGCATTCCTTGCCGACTTCAATCCACAACGAATGGTCGCTTCTCGAAGTTGTGAAGGATTATGTCTACCTAGGGCAAGTCATCCAGCTCGGTAGATACAACTTTGAGAAAGAAGCCGACAGAAGGATCCAGTTGGGTTTGGCAATATTTGGAAAACTTCGTCAAATCTTCTCGTCGCCTATCCCGCAGTGTTTGAAGACTAAGGTCTTCAACCAATGCGTTCTGCTCGTCATGACATACGGTGCCGAAACGTGGACATTGACGGTCGGGCTGGTCCACAAATTTAAGGTCGCTCAGCGCGCTATGAAGCGAGCTATGCTCGGAGTCGCTTTGAAGGATAAAATCAGGAATGATATGATCCGAAAAAGAACCGGAGTTACCGACATAGCTTGCAGAGTAAGCATACTGAAGTGGCAGTGGCCGTGTTTGTCGAAGGACCGATGGGCGGTGGAGCAGACGAGTCCTGGAGTGGAGACCGCGTATCGGCAAGCGTAGTGTGGGACGACCCCCAGCTACATGGACGGACGACCTAAAGAAGGTGGCTAGGACATACTGGATGCGGAAAGGGGAGGACAGAGCGTTGTGGCGCAGCCTGGGAGAGGCCTATGTCGTGTTGAGTTGATGAGATTAGTATAGATACGTATAACTTTCCTCACGATGCCGCGATGTTACGATAAACGTAGAAAGTATAACTCATATAAATATGTACGTTTTAATTGTTTTATTTGCGTTTGTGAAAAAGAGACAATATTTTAGTACCTACCTACTTTCGCGCTATATTACTAACTAAAATTAGGTAGTAAATATGTAGAATACTTCAATTATCAAGGCGCTGTGTTAATTAATCCGGAAGAAACAAGAACGTAATTAACCCGGATGCGTGCCATATTATCTTTGCTTTAGGTAAATTCAATAGAACCGAAAACACGATTAATTATAAATAGTTATAAAACAAACTGAGCTATTAAGTAAGTATGGTAGTTTGTTACCTAAATGTATCAACATAAAATAGGTATGTAAGATCAGAGATAAGTATACGGTAAGAGACAAAATATTGTCTCTTAGTTAATGATTTAGATATTAAATCCCACGTAACACACACATAATCAGCCTGTAATGTCCCCACTGCTGGAACACAGGTCTCCTCTTGGTCAGAGAGAGTGGGCCGTAATCCACCACGCGAGCCCGGTGCGGGTAAATAGAACCTAGTAAATATATATTGCAAACCTATATAAGTACACTACTTATTTATGTAGTATTTCCTTTCTAATATTTTTTTTCCAGAAAAATGTTTATCCCGTTTAGTATTTAGGATTCCGGAAAATATTGTTCTTCCTTCTAAGACAATCCCGACCTCAGATTTATGGACTTATCAATCAAAAGTTTGCCCATTGTTTTCCGCAAACTTATTGCCAGGTCACGGGATATCCAATATATTTATGACAATACAAAAGAAATTAATTTCGAAGTTCTCATTTCAGTAGATGTGCTTAATATTTCGTCGCCGTCTTTGGAGGCTGATTAATTTAATCCTTTTAGCAATAAAACGCCTCCATTTCCCTGCCCTAATTATTATATAAGGCAGCGATAAAATCACTCGAATAACTCTTCATTAAATGCATTGAAATTATGGATATCAAAAATGTTATTTGCTTTATTAAGGAGAGTTTGGGTGAAGGAATAACAAGTGAATATCCTTTCGTGACTTCATTAATTCGTTTTGAAATGAATACGTATTTAATAGGTAATGATGGAAAAGTCTTTTATTACTTTTGGTAAGCTATTAAGTTATTTTCAGGGCTCTGTACGTCCGAATGAAAAAACGGAACCCTTACAGGATCACTCGTGTCTGTCTGTCCGTCTGCCGCAGGCAATTTACTCCGAGTCTACTAGACCAATTCAGTTGAAATTTGGTATACATTTGAATTTCTGTGCCCCAAACGCGGTTGTGTAACGTAAATAAATTCATTTGGAATATGGCAGTCATTTATGGGGGGCAAAGAGCAAAATTAAAAAAAAAAATAGTTTTGCAAACTGTACCGTGTGACATATCAAATGAACAGGCTAGTTATATTGGTTTCAAATATTATTTTTTATAATTCTAAAATAACAACTTTTAAAGTTATAAAAAATATGAAAATTGACTTCCCTTTACCGTTTATCTCCGAAACTAATTACCCAAAATTTTAGAAAAAAACAGAATATTGTTCTTTACTTAAAGATTACAGGAAAACCTTAAGTCTTTGATTATGAAATATCATGGTTCAGTCAATGTAAAAACTATATATTCATTTTCCTCATTAAAATGTTTTTTGCTCACTTTTTATTATTATCATTAGTTTATTTTCTCTTATTACACCGTTCATGTATTAATTAGGTTCACTATGAACAAGGTGCGATGAAAAGGACTATTTGTGCATGAAGTAACAGTAGAACACTGTCTCCTAAGGCACAGGTTCCCCTAGTTTAGGAGGCAGGGTTTCCACCATTCGAGACACACTTTTTACAACCAATTGTTTTTTTAACCTGCATTTACTACTTATTGTAACAAAGGTATTTAGTATCAATAAAGTTATTATTATTATTTCAATGATTTTACATATCTTGGGACCATAGGGTCCCGGTCCTCTGGAAGGCGTACGAGGGGCCGAAACCAACTCGCAGAGGCCCATTAGGAAATTTTAATGAAATGCGGCACCAACCGACGGTTATCCCTGTATGCACTGTGCAAGTGCACCCAAGGATAACCCCCGCTTGATGTAGGAAATGGGATAGGATATGGAAAAATAAAAAGTTGGACTATGGGTTTGGGTGGCTAAAGCGGACTGGTTACCAAGAACTATGGAAGAACCTTAATCTAAACCTAGACCCATGCCTGATCAATGTTTTATATATACACGGATAAAATGGCAGAGGGTGACTAGCACACTCAATAATGGGCCCCCGGAAACGGTCGCTAGCACATAGTGACTTAGTGACAAGGGGGCAATATGTCCTGAGGTGCTTATGAGGAGTGGAGACGTATTCCACGGCTATCAGGCTAATCCCGGAAGTACGGTCAAGATCCCTACCAGCATCTTACTGGGATGCTTCCTTCCTCCGAGCACGTTTGCTCTTGCGAATTTCCACTCAAGCCGGCCAATAAAGACAAGAATGAGGTGGGAGCTGTATTCCTCGTCATTTTTCACTTCAGGCGGCCAATCAAGGCAAGCCAGAGATGAGGAACAAGACTTCTCCCGGGAGATAGGGACCGTGGGGTTGCTACTGCCCAACAGTTCGCCACATGCTGCCCTGCGGGTTTCTGTATCTCTCTAGATCCGGCTCCTCACCCTAGACCTGTTCCGGCAAGGTAAACTCTACCGGCACAAGCCTAGAGTTCGGAGCGCGCAAGCCCCACCACGACATCAACGACGTTATTATTATTAACTAAATTCTTCGTATAACCTCTTTTTTGAAAATCATCTTTTTTTTTTTTGTTTTCGTGGGGAAACCTTCAAAAGGCACTCGACCTCCGGGGAGGGAGAGGTCGGGGAGTGGGATTTTTACCTTAATCCATAAGTTGTTATTTTAATAAAATTTTGACCGTTTTTGTGTTCTATTACATCATTATTATCACTTATTTTCCAAAGCTCATAAACAAACTGAACCCGAACATCAAGGATATCTGGTGGGCCAACGTAAAAGAAAGTTCCCTTTGACCCGCGCTTATTTACGTTACAATAAAAACTAAGCCGTCATATTTCCTTCGTTAGAACCTTTTACACACTGAAATAAAAGTCGAAACAACTAACCACTGAATCTAAGGATTATTTCGCAAAGCCGAGTATAAGTTAGTCGTTTCTGAAGGCCTTATCGTTGGGATATATTAGAAACCCTTGCTATTCTATGACGAACCGCTTCAAAACTACCCTTTACGTGACCGCTTTGAAGCAACTTGCAAAGGGGGATAAAATTTTCACATGCGGCGTCTGAAATGAATTAATTGTCCCGTACCAAACCACCGAGTACTATAGTTAAACCAAACACTATAATATGCACGATGTTTACAGCGTACTTTTAATAAATATCATTACTTACCCGAACGTCAACTGCACAAAATCGAAATGACGTTTTTAATGGACTGGGCGTAAGTAGCGGTGGTGTAAAGAGGACAAATAATTTACACGAGTGCTCTTCGTAAAGTCTGTAATAGATGTATGTACCTCTACCCCTGACACGAATCCCTACCTTATTATAGAAACGAGTTTCGATAGGCTGCCTACGTATGACATCACATTTATGACAGTAAAATCGCGCTATCAATTCTGACACATTCATATTTGATGTCAAGTTGACATAACCTTGATGTCGATACTTTTTCAGTTTCAAATACGAACATAAGGTTGTACAGCGGCTGTTCAAAAGTGAATAGTGGTTAATGGTTACTCAGTAACAGAGATTTAACTTTAGATTTACTAGATTTTCGTACAATCAGGGAATACTTTAAAATTGGGTGCAATTACTGCCGGTGTATATAAAGGTGGGAGTCGCGCCCGCGCAACCATTCGGGACGGTCGCGCGTATCGATAGCGGTAATTTGTAAAAATGACGAACGTTGTAAAGTGCAGCAAGTGTAATATTGTGATAGACGAGATGTTGTCGTACATCCAGAATAAGGTGTCCGTGATAGACGAAGTAACGTTGGTGCGGATCTGTACTTCGTCATTTACGAGTGAAGAGATTAAGACTTCCAAGTCGCTTCTGTTTGACTCCATACCCACGGAATTGCGCAAAGTGGTTCGAAAAAACAAAGGGAAGGAAGAACGAGATATGGCAGATATAATCAAGTTGTTTAAATCTGCGGAACCAACCGAAATCCCAGTGTTTGTGGCTCGGCAGCTAGAAAAGCTACCTCCGATCACGTTTGATCACTTAGACTGCACGAAACTTCTAAAGGACATAGTACGGATGCAATCTACAATAAACGAGATGAAGAGCATATATGCCACCTTAGATGATCTGAACGAGTTAAAAGATGAAATCTTGAAAATTAAATGTGACTCATTACCACCAACGTCCACATTTAAAGTAAACACAAGGCGAGGTGCATGGTTACTCGACAGTGGCCCTATGGGACTTTCAAATGTGCATAATTCTTCGATGAATGAGGACTGCATCATCAATAATAGTGGCTTGGGCACTGACAGCTATAAGAAAACTCCACCTCAATTCAGAAAAATTATGCGGGTAGATGAGCTGCAAAAGCAAAAAAGTGAGAATTCAAAGTTGAAGGGAATTCGACAACAACGGTCGGAACCGGCTGGCACTGTCAATATTGCGATGACGCATGAATGTGACGAAGTGGCGAGCGCTGTGGTTACGTCAGAGCCATCGAATCACTCGCACGTTCAGTCTCTCGGGCCGGTCGCGACTTCGCCGGCGCAGGTAGTGATAACGAGTCAGCTGACTGACTCTGAGAACACTTTGGCGAATCTGCAGTGTGCGGATGCTAATGAAAATTCACAAAAGCTTCGTAATAAAGACGAGGAATGGCAACAAGTTTCGTATAAGAAACGGACAAAATACCGTTTCACAGGCAAGTCAGGAATTGCGAAGGATTTAAATTGTAATTTTAAGGCAGCTGAAAAGAAAATTCCGATACTCATTACGAATGTTCATGGCGAAACAACGGAAGACGACATAATTACATACATTTACCGTAAAACTCAGGAAACTGTATGTCTTGAGAAAATTAAAATGAGAAAAGACAAGGGCCATAATGCTTACAAATTCTTTGTGTCTGAGTCTAAAGTATCATTATACCTAGATGAAAATATATGGCCTGCCGGTATCATATTTAGACGATTCATGAATTTTAATTATCGAAATACGAACAGATTCTGTTCTGTGGACGGCGCTAAGCAACTTAATAATGGATAGACGTGGGTACCGATTTGCTAGCTTTAACTGTAAGAGCGTCAAGCGATCAGTAGAGAGTGTTCGGGAGTTGTGTCGCACCTGTGACCTAATTGCACTGCAAGAAACATGGTTACTGCCTGAGGAAATAACGTATCTAGGTACGATCGACAGCAGCTTCGGATACACAGGAACGTCGGCGGTAGACACGTCCGCCGGCATACTGCGCGGGAGGCCGTTTGGCGGCGTCGCTTTATTATGGAGAAGTAGTGTTTTCCAACAAGTGTCAGTGTTGCATTGTGATAACGCGCGTATTAGTGCATTAAAAGTGACAACCAAGGATCGACCCGTACTTGTGATGAGTATCTATATGCCTACTAATTGTGCGGATAACCTACCGGACTTTACGGACTGTTTAAGTGCGGTAAGTGCTATTATAGACGAACACAATATTCAATCGGTTTTTATGTTGGGTGATTTTAATGCTGACCTATACGAGTTATTTTATAACGAGCTTTTTAGTTTTTGTAGTGAACAATATTGGTCATGTATTGATGTCGACATTCTCGGTGTGGACTCGGGTACATACACATTCATAAGTGACGCTCACGGCACATGCAGCTGGCTAGATCATTGTATAGTTACGCAATCTGCAAAACGATCTGTCACTAATGTTTACGTTAATTATGATACACTGTGGTCGGATCATTTTCCTTTAATCATAGAGTGTGACCTTGATTTACTTACACCTAAATTACAGAATGAAATGTCGAACGATAACACTGTATCGTGGGGCACTAGAAATAAAGAACAGATCGCGAAATATACTACAGAGTGTCATGAACGTTTAAGGTTGGTTGACTTTCCTACCGAGTGTATAAACTGTGCTGATTTTTACTGTAACGACCCCAATCACCATTGTGTTCTTGATGTGATGTACTCTGACATTGTGTCTGCCCTTCGTGCTGCGTCCTTGGCAGGTCGAGAGGGCCGTATGAGGAGTGGTAGTGGGTCACGCGTGGTGGGTTGGAATAAACACGTCAGCGAGGCTCACCGGAAGGCTAGAATGAAGTTTACGGAGTGGGTAGCGTGTGGTAAACCTAAATCTGGCCCTATGTACGATGAAATGTGTGCAAGCAGAAGAGTTTTTAAAGCACATTTAAAATGGTGTCAAGATCATCAAGACCAGATTAAAATGGACAGTCTTGCGCAAAGGCACGCCAAAGGTGATTTTCGAGGCTTTTGGAAAAACACCAACAAAATTAACGCCAAACCTGGACTTCCGGTGAGTGTCGAGGGGGTGAGTGAGTGTAAGGGCATTGCTGAAATCTTTAAGACTCAATTTTCTATTCAGTCACCTTTGGGTCTGGCGTGTGAGGTTTACAATGGTGAGTTACCTGAAGGGAAAGTAGGGGTGAGGTTTAGTGCCAAGGATGTGGCCGTAACTCTTAAGAGTTTGACAAAGGGCAAGAGTCCAGGTCATGATTCTCTATCCATTGAACACCTGCTCCATGCTGGTCCACATATAAACAGAGTATTAGCAATGTTCTACTCGCTATGCGTGAGCCACTCTTATCTTCCGCCGGATCTTATGAGAACTGTGGTTGTGCCTATAGTTAAAGATAAAACCGGTGACTTAGCTGATAAAAGCAACTATAGGCCAATTTCGCTAGCTACAGTTACAGCGAAGGTGTTTGACGGTTTGCTTAATACACAGTTAGGTAGATATATATCTCTGCATGATAATCAGTTTGGATTTAGACCTCGATTATCAACGGAAAGTGCCATACTGTGTCTTAAGCATACCGTCAGATACTATAATGACCGTAAAACCCCGGTATACGCGTGCTTTCTCGACCTGTCCAGGGCCTTTGATTTGGTGGCGTATGATCTCTTGTGGGAAAAACTTGAGAGTATCAACCTACCACCGGAACTTGTTACCATTTTCAAGTATTGGTATACGCACCAAGTCAACAGCGTCAGATGGGCGGGGGCAATGTCGGAGCCATATCGATTACAGTGTGGTGTGAGGCAGGGCGGACTAACCTCACCCTCGTTATTCAACCTTTACATGGATGCGCTGATCGTCGCGCTGAGCAGCCAGCACGTCGGCTGTCATGTAGATGACGTGTGTATCAACAATTTAAGTTATGCAGACGACATGGTTCTGCTGAGCGCGTCGATTTGTGGTCTACGGAGGTTGATAGCGACATGTGAGGACTACGCTGTTAAACATGGACTTGTTTATAATGTTAAGAAAAGTCAGTACATGGTCTTTGAGTCAGGTAGTGCTGTATGCCCCGACTATGTACCACCTATATGTCTGAATAGTGTACTCTTAGACAGGGTAAATCAGTTTAAATACCTAGGACATATAGTCGCGGCTGACCTCGGGGATCATGCTGACTTGGAACGGGAGAGGAGGGCTTTATCTAAAAGAGCTAATATGCTGGCACGCAGGTTCGCACGTTGCTCGGATGGCGTGAAAATAACTCTTTTCCGAGCATATTGCACGTCCATGTACACCTGCAGCCTGTGGGCCAATTACACACAGAAAAGCTATAGCGCCCTCCGCATACAGTTTAACAACGCTTTCAGAGCGGTCTTGGGTCTGCCTCGCTACTGCAGCGCTTCAGGTATGTTCGCATGGGCGCACACGGACTGTTTTCATGCGACCATGCGGAAGCGCTGCGCGTCTTTTGTGCGCAGAGTGCGGGCCAGCTCCAATACCGTTCTGAGTATGATAGCAAATAGGTTGGACTGTCCTTACGTGCGACACTGCTGTGACAGACAAGTTACCTATAGTGTCGCTCGTAAGAGACTACTGTAGTTTATGATTAGATGAAATTTGTATTATTTTTAATTTGATTATCTACTTTGTGTATTGATGTTGTATTTATATTTGTATTTTTTCTTTTGTATTTATTGACATGTGTTTGTATTTAATATTTAATTTTAATTGAATTTTTAATTATGTTTTCTGATATGGGTTATGTGGTGCCTGAAATAAATGAAATTATTATATTATTATTATAAAGGCGCTAAAATGTTTGTCTCCACTAATTCGTGCCAAAAGTTACTATGCTATTTCAAAACGTTGAAACAAAACGTGACTTTTCATTTATTTTGGGAATGAAGCCACATTACATCATAAAAAAACTCTTATCAATAATTGGCACTTAAAAAGAATTAGCGTCAAAGTTTTCTTGTTACCTTGTAATTAAAATTTCGACAACATTTTCTTTTTCACTTAACTTTTCGCTTCGCTGATAAAAATGGTTCTCAAACGGAATTAGGTTTTAAATTAAACCTATTTTTTTATCTTTTGTAAGGTTTTTTTGAAACTCGACTAGTTAAAAAAATGATGAGAGGTATGTTTATAAGGGCAGAAAAAAGGTAATTAATAATAAATATCTAACACAACAAAAAATTATTTATTTTTTAATATGGTGGTATACTTAGAACTGATCATTTGTACCAGTAAAATGTACATTTGGTAATTTTATGGCATCCGTCGATGTTAACACGTTCAGTGCCGGGAGCCCTCCTGGAGGGTTCACTCAAATCCCTTATGGGATGCCGGGAGCCCTCGCGGAGGGCTCATTTTAAATGTACGTTTTTCTTGGCGAATACAGCATTATAAACTATGAAAATAAAATTTGTCGTATATTTTAACAAGATTTATTAGCATATTCGTTGGTTTTCAAATACCAGCATTTTTATTTTTAAAAATAATTGGGAGCTATTTCAGGGGTGGTAAACCATTTTACGGTTACAAATATTCACTAAAAATAAAAATATTTATTTTGAGATTATAAATTACGAGGATGACTTTAAAAATAAGAGCTTTTCAGGGTTCCGTATCAATATGGTAAAAAAGAATACCCATAGTGCAACTTCGTTTGTCATTCATTCATTTTTGTCCTCTATGGTTTCTGACAGTAATCTTCTACATCATAATAATATTTTCACTTCGCATGCTCTAAAAGTTCGTCTTTATGTTGTGCTTAGGCGACATAAAATCGCTTTTTATGTTCTAGTGCATAAAGTAATTTTTTTTCTAAGACTAAGATAATGGCCCAACAGCCACACGAACAATATTTTTTTTTTACTTTATACCGCTTCCGTGTTTTCTATCGTTAATTTAATAAAATCAGATAAAATAGTTGTCATTTATTATTTAAAAACACAAAGAAACGTTTTTATGACTTGGCAGTATGAAGTACCCAAGTCTAATGACACATGTTGAAAATTAAAAAAAACCTTTAAAAAGTTTCGTGACGGGAATTATGCTTTGCAACATTTTTGATGAACTGCTATATATTTTATGCCTGTTTCATTTTCTCGCAATTAATTTTCAAACACCATTTGTAACCTTTACTTACCTAATATCTATAATAAAATATACGTTTTTTTAAACAAACTTTTCCTTTGATACTGAAAACTAAATAAAAGTTGTATGTAAACATAGGACTTAGATTTTCTTTAGTTTTATTTACTTCAATAGTTTCTAAACAGTATATTACTTCGTCTCCTTCTGATAGCTTATAAGTTATTAGGTTCGTTTTACTGATAAAAATTATAAAACCGTAAAACGAACCTACTCTATAGTGATATTCATAGATATAAGAAAAAAACGTTCTGTAATTTCCAAGAGAAAATTAACAGCCACACAAACAAATGCCTAATGTAATAATACATAACCTCACGAACCCGAAAACGCATACTTATCAATGTACTCGTATATACATGGATAAGTATGCGTTTTGGGGTTCGTGTATATGTATCACACCAATAGGCATAGGTATTGTATACCTATACAGTATTACACCAATAGGTAGTGTATGATTTCCGTTTGTCTTCGTTCACGTAATGATGCTACCTACGGAATGAGTAAATGACGCGGTGTCGTGATGTTTGTAGACATAGTTTATAGCTGGAATAACTTAAGGTAATGTCAGGCAAAGGAAACACGGGAGCGAAGCTACAAGTAAAAGTAGTTATGACATAAATCAGTTCTTATCTCAATCGGAGTTTTTTCGTAATTATTTTATACGTACTTTCTCAATTAACATTATATGAATAACGACTGAAAGTAGGTAATTCCAGAGTGAATCATTACCGTCAAGTAAATGATAGAACACTACCTAATGTTTAATACGCTATTACAAAATAATTACGTTTTCATTACATAAACAACTACTAATATTGCATAATGTAACTGTTTGTTGTTCATTAATAAAATAAAAAATTATTACATGTTTGAAAATTTCAGAAGAGGTTGGATACCCCTGTCTCGGGATCAAAGCGAGCGATTATACTTTTCTTGATTTTTTAATTTTTTAATATTTCACGTTTCCACCCCACTAGTACATGTAAATACCCCCAGAGATACTAAATATAGCAACAAGACGTTTTGAAAACACAATTTTACTTCTTTTTACAGTGTTTTATAATACGGTTTCAAACCTAATGCCGACGACCCTCCTCGAGGGTTCACTTTAGCGCAAACGTAATGCCGGTGACCCTCCTGGAGGGTCCATTTGCAATATGTATGGCGGCATGGCGTATGAGCTCTATGAAAAGTGGGTGGAGTCGAAAGTGTTAATTTCGTTGATTAGAACAAAACACTTAAAACATTACTTTGAAACCTTGGAAATATCTAAAAAAAAATCCGTTTCATAATATTTCAAACGGTTTCAGTCTCTATAAAACTCAGTTCATCAAATATATATATATTCAAATTCGAATATATATATATATATATAATGGGGGTTATTTGAAAAAGACCAAAACCCTCTTATGAGGTCATTGTACTCATCATTCATCATCTGCCTAGCCTTTTCCCAACTATGTTGGGGTCGGCTTCCAGTCTAACCGGATGCAGCTGAATACCAGTATTACATTGTACTCATCATTATGAACTAAAATAATCAGCTGTTCCCTATATTTTGACGAGTTATACGAACATAAATGTAGGGAACAGCTGTTATTTGTAGAGGACGTGTAATCTAAACCAAACGCAGTTTTAAAGAATATATTTACAAAAAAAAAATTGAGGGGCTTGTGGCTAAGAAATAACAGCCGCACGGATCGATCGATCAGGTTAAGCTATGCTTGCCGCGGTTGGTCCGTGGATGGGTGGCCATCTTTACATACCAAGACCCCTTCGTGCCTCGGAAAGCACGTTAAGCTGTTGGTCCCGGTTGTCATTCGTGGATCTTTGACAATCGTTACGGGTCGTCAGAAGCCCCGAAAGTCTGACAACTAGTCTTACCAAGGGGTATCGTATTACCCAGTAACTGCGTTGTGGTGGTCAGATAGGCAGTCGCTCCATGTAAAATACTGGTATTTAGCTGCATCCGCTTAGACTGGAAGCCGACCCCAACATACTTGGGAAAAGGCTAGGCAGATGATGAAGATATTATACAAAATTTAGGTAGTTTTATTTGTTTGAAATACAACAAGGTGATCCCTCCGGCCGTTTTAACCAAATTAATAAATAAATTCAGGGTGAGGGGAGTAAAAACGATGTTGGTGCGTAAACTACTTGTGCTTTCATATTAATTATTTTTCTTTTATTTCCTTACAGGTTGCAAACGTACTCCACCAAAGGTTATCAGTAATATCGAGTTTTCTTACTAAAGACAATAATATAAAATAATAATTTAATAACTCTATTTTAAAACGTCATCACACCCATAAACCTAGGTTTACATTTTATCGAGTATGGAATATCAGATCCCTAAAAGCAATAACGATTTGTTGCAAAGCTCGACCAATAAATCCATATTTTTCTCCAGCCAGACTAAAGCTATAAATTTCATACCGGAATACTATACCCGCGTATGCTTGCAAAACAATAAATTGCGAACGCCGGCCGCACTCTCTAGTCATATTCATAAACCAATGAACGACTAAAGGTTTTATTTAATCATTATCATTTCCGACTGTAAATCGTCTATTTTATTGCTCTTTAATTATAGCGTCATTATAATGCGCTGCGCTGAGTTTGAATTTGTCATTAACTTTAATTATGTTAAAAACAAGCTTTAGTTAATACATATGAATCTCTGACATCAATAACAACAAGATTTATTTAAAATATTGCTTATTTACGTAGCTAGATTTTAAAAAGGGACTTATTTATTATTGGGCTTTCAAACAATGAGTACCTACACTGTTACTTACTACAATTTGTACATTGCAAACATAAGCCCCTCATTTCATATATTAGAATATTCTTTGCTAATCCCAACACTGTCGGCATTGGGATTAGCAAGGAATCTAAATTACTGTCTAGACAGTCATCATTTCGGAAATAGGTTTTAAATTGTTGAATGCATTATCCAGCTCTAACCGGCGGTGGGTTAAAAGGGAGTCAGTACTATAAGGACTTAACTCAGATGGGAGCTTTTATTAAATAAAACTTCTATAGGATTGTAAAGATTGAAAATTATTGGCATAGCTGAACTACCAAACAAGACTTTTATTCACACCATTCGAATACCCGGCGCCTCCACCATCTATAAGGACTTAATGGGAGCTTTTATTAAATAAAACTCCTATAGGATTTAATCAGATATTATTCTGAGACTTTCTTTGACACACGCTTGAACGATCGAACAGCAGAGGGGCAATTCTCGTAATTTTAAGAACGTTCACAGTCTGATCTCAGTCTCAATCTGTCAAAAAAAACATTTCCCTACATTTTGACAAGTTTTTGACATTTGTTTGTCGCCTAGATGAGATTGCGACTAGATTGTGAACGTTTTAAATTACGAGAATTGGCCTTCTGATGCCGTCAATTATGACCGGTCTGTCGCAAAAAGAGGTAAGGCTTCATTGACAGCCCCTACAGTAGCTATTATTTTAAGGCATACTCGTAACTAACTGCAACGTCGGAAGTTATGGGTCAACATAATAATAATTAAAATGGCATGGAAGCTCTACGTAAGCTAGTACCAGTACCTATTGTGAAGGTTGGCAGGTTTTTAGTCCTAAATGAATATTTAATCATCATCCTATTATTATTTCTTGTCAATACTGTCAAGAAGACTGTCCAGAAGACGTAGCGTTGGAAGGCCTCCCACAAGGTGGACCGACGACCTTGAGAAGGCCGCAGGAACCCGTTGGATGCGAGAAGCACAGAACCGGTCGAAGTGGAGATGCTTGGGGGGGGCCTATGTTTAGCAGTGGACGTCTTTCAGCTGATATGATGATGATGATGAATACTGTCAAAGATAAAAATTGATAAGAATCCAGAAACAAGGACTACTAAAATACTTTACACACCATCTGCTCGATAATCCTACTCATATTTTAAATGTGAAAGTTTTTTATGTTTGTTATTCAATCACGATAAAACGGATGATAGAATTTAGATTAGATTTGGCACACAGATAGATAGTTCATAACCGCGATTAACACATAGAATCCAGGCTAAATAACGATTATATATTGCTTCGCAAAAACAATCTTTAGATAGGTGTTGAAGATCGTAGGGGAAAGGACGAAATCGCGGGCGAAGTGCTAGTGTAGGTAACTATTATGTTTGTAGGAGGTAGGCAGTAATACACACAAGGAAGCGGTTTACGCACTGATGCTTTATTCCGAAAACCAGTGACAACCCCGCAAGGCCTATGTCATCATGACAGTTGTCACATAATAACCAATAGCGTCTATGGCTACGTTTATGCATAAATACTGCATACACAACAATTCTCCCCTTTTAGTGACACCCTATCACATATATGTACACTATTCCAAACTAGTACAAAAGAATGGTTTGTAATTAACATTTCTAGCCGGACGCAACACCCTATCTGAAACAGCCCTGTCATCAATCCCTGAAGCGTCGAAGAATTCTTCATCATCCGTCACTGCTGTTTCCTGTTCACTCTCTCTTCCTTCGTCACGAAGTGGCACTGAATTGGTGATCTGTTCATGCCCATTTTCCCCCTCATTCGGAGAGTTATTGACGTGTGTGTCAGAGAACAATGCGCTCGTAACTCTGCTGCCTGGTGTCAAGTCTGCTGTATCAACATTGGTGTTGTCCAGTCCCTTATAAGCTACTAGTTGGTTTTTGTGTTTTTTTATTTGAACAAATGTTTTACAATCTTTGATTAAATAGGTCATTTTACCCATTCGTTTTATAACAATGCCTCTATGCCATGAATATTTTTTATTTATATCATATTTTTTATACATTATGTTATCTCCGGGGTTGAAACATTGCTTGTTTGTGCCCCCATAAGCTTTACTCTGTAAACACTGATTATGTTCCACAACTTTAGTTAGGGTGATAGATGAAGACGGCGATGGCGTATCCGAAACCAACAAATCTAAGCGCGAACGAAGCTTCCGTCCAAACACTAATTCGGCAGGTGAAGAGCCTGTTGTACCATGTATAGAGTTCCTATAATCAAACAGGTATTTCAGTAAGTCTTCACTGTTTTGCTTCAAATTGTTAGACATCATTAAACATGATTTAATACCTTTCTTAACAACCTTTACATAGCTCTCTGCCTGACCGTTGCTAGCAGGGTGATAGGCGGGAGATGTTACATGTGATATTCCATTGGATGAGCAAAATTGTACAAAATCTCCTGATACAAAACATGTAGCATTGTCACTGACCAAAGTGTGAATAAGACCGAATCTTGACATAAAATCATATAATTTAGCTATAACTGCGGATGTAGAAGTACTATTAGTCTTATATACTTCAACCCATTTAGAATGCGCGTCAACTATTACTAAATAAGTCTGACCATTAATTGGTCCAAGGAAATCTATATGTACTCTCTGGAATGGGTGTGGAGGATGCGGCCACACAGCCAGCGGTGCTCGTACCGGAGACGGTCTGAGCTGTGCACATATGTTACACCCGCCAATCATTACTTCAATAGCCTTATCAATACCTGGGAACCAAATTCTACTCCGGGCTTCAGCTTTACATTTAACAATTCCTAAATGTGACTTATGAAGCTCAGATAAAAGTTTACTTTGTAAAGTTTCCGGTACAACTATTTTGTGACCCCGCATTACTATGTTATTTTCTACTGAGAGTTGACTTTTGCACAAAAAGTATGGAAATATACTTTGATCTGAGACTTTCTTTGGCCAACCATTTAAAATATATTCAATAACTTTGGCCAACTTAATATCTTTAAGAGTTTCTTCCCGTAACAAGCAAAGTGTAATAGGCAAGCTAGAATCCACAACAAAATTAACATATGAGGCTCTATCTTCTATAAGCTCAGCCGTGCCACTCACTTCACGGCCTTCTCTTTCATCGCTCAGGCTCGCGCGAGACAAATAATCGGCACAGTTATTAGCACTACGAATGTATTCAATTTTAAAATTGTAACCACTCAAAAACATAGCATACCGTTGCAACCTGTTTGCAGAAACTTCTGGTATGCCCCGATGAGGTCCAAAAATTGAGACCAATGGTTTATGATCTGTTCTGAGTATAAAAGGAATTGACCTGCCATAAAGATATTGGTGATACCGGCGTACCCCGAATATGATCGCTGTCGCTTCTTTCTGTATTTGGGAATAACGACGTTCGGCCGGATTCAACGTCCTCGACGCGTACGATACTGGACGCTCCACCCCGGAACCGTCGACCTGTGCTAAAATCGCACCTAACCCATTGGGTGACGCATCAACTGTCAAAATAACCTGTGCATTTGTATCAAAATGTGCTAAAACCTTATCCGATACAAGTATTTTCTTTATAGTATCGAATGCGTCGTTATGCTTATTATCCCAATGCCATTTTGTATTTTTTTGGAGTAAACCGTATAATGGGCTAAGTATTGACGACGCGTTGGGTACAAAATTACGGTAATAGTTGACAAGACCCAGAAAAGATTGTAATTTACCGACATCTTTTGGAATAGGAGCCTTTAAAATAGCTGTCACTTTCTGAGGTGACTTCTTTAACCCATGCTTATCTATTACGTATCCTAAATATTCAACTTCATCCTTAAAGAAGTCACACTTTGCTTTTTGTAGTGTGAGGCCTGCATCCTGCAAGCGTCGCAATACCTCGTGCAATCTACTTAAATGTACTTCCCTGTTGATTCCAGTTATAAGCACATCGTCTAACATACACAACACTCCTTCCATGCCTGATAACACACACTCCATTAGCCGTTGAAAAATGGCTGGCGCACAAGCTAAACCAAATACTAAACGCGTATACATGAACAATCCTTTATGCGTGTTAATACAAGTAATTTTTTGTGATTCTTCATCCAAAACACATTGAGCGTAGGCTTGTGACAAATCTAATTTACTAAACTGTTGCCCCCCGTGTAACTTCGAAAACAGTTCATGGGCCGTTGGTAACGGATATTGGTCCACTAGCAGTTGTTTGTTGATTGTAACCGAATAATCCGCACATAAACGAATGGAACCGTCACGCTTTAATACGGGAACTATTGGCGATGCATACTCAGAGTACTTAACCGGTTTTAAAATACCTACGTGAACGAGACGATCCAACTCCCTATCTATTTTATCTCGCAGAGCAAAAGCCATGGGTCGCGGCTTAAAAAAAATGGGCTTGGCATCTTCCCTTAAATTTAATTTAATTTTATATTTCTTGAAAGTTCCAAGCTTATCTGAAAAAACATCTGGAAATTGTATATGAAGCTGCGCCCTAATATCTGTCGATTTTTCACAGTAATTTACTGTCATCATTTCTAATTTATAAACAGATATAAAATCTCTGCCCAATAGTGGTGGACCGCCGTCACGAATAACATAAACATCTAATGATCGCGTTTTACCAGCGTAGGTAAAAGGTAAGCGTGCTATTCCTGTGCATGCAATGTTATTACCTGTGTAAGATAATAACCGTTTATTCGTTTCGGTCAGTGACACATCTTTGAAATGTTTTACAAATGTTTTTTCGGAAATCGCAGTAACAGCCGACCCACTATCAATTTGAAACTTCATTTGCACCCCTCGGACATTAATTGTTTCAGTCATAGGTTCTCCGTTAAACGTACGAATGTTGAAACACTCACCGTCATCGCCGTTATCACTAATACCCTCGTTTTTTTCTACAAAATTAATTTTTTTACACATACGGCGCAAATGGCCCTTCTCGTTACACTTTTTACATTTGTAGTTTGCAAAACGACACTGCTCTGATGTGTGGTTTTTGTACCCACATACTGAACACGACACTTTATTAGCACTGGTTCCGTTTTTCTTTTCCATTTTGAAAAGTTGGTCATCGAGCGCCGGGGCCGAGGCAGCAGGCGCCGCCGCCGCTCCGCTGCGCGCACATCTCACGCTCTCTGCTAACTCGACCGCCTTTACCAGCATTAAAATTGTAGGGTCTTGTGCGAATAGCTTTTCGCGCTCCGGTCCTGGCTGCATTCCCATAATAAAACGATCCCGTAAAGCTTCCTCTACATTGTTAAAACTGCAGTTTGCTGTCAAACCACGTAATCGAGCCGCCCAATTTTGGTAGCTTTCACCACTGCATTGTACGGCGGAGTAAAATTTGTGTCTCTCGCCGAACCCACAAACCTTCGGCGTGAAATGGGTATCTAATATTATTAGAATGTCCTCAAACGGCACCGCCGACAGCACTTTCGGTCGCGCGAGATCCGTTGCGAGCTTATAAGTTTTCTCGCCGAGTGCGCTTAACAAAATGGCGCGCCTTTTAACACCCGCGGCGTCACTGGTTGCGCTGATTTCGTTGGCTATGAACCACTGCTCTAATCGTCCTTTGTACTCCTGCCACGTTTGCACATTATGGTCGAAACTAGTTATCACACCGAATAACGACATACTTTTGCAACTTTTTTATTCCTACACAAGAACTTGAATAAGAAAAACGCGGGCACTTCGTCGCCACTATTATGTTTGTAGGAGGTAGGCAGTAATACACACAAGGAAGCGGTTTACGCACTGATGCTTTATTCCGAAAACCAGTGACAACCCCGCAAGGCCTATGTCATCATGACAGTTGTCACATAATAACCAATAGCGTCTATGGCTACGTTTATGCATAAATACTGCATACACAACAGTAACAATATAATTATGTCATGTATACCGAACCCTTGACATTGCCTTATCCCATTGGTGAATAAACTATCATAATTAACATTCGTATTTTGTATTTTTCGCAGGCGTGGTGTTCGATCAGAACACTGACGAGATACAAAATGCCTTCAAGTTTGCCATGCTGCAACATTCAAATGCGAACAAGTCCAGCATCGATTTTCAGCTTTACGTGGATATCATCAACACAGCCGATGCCTTCAAATTATCAAGACTTAGTAAGTGCATTTTCCTCATTTAGATAATAAGATACGCCAGATAAAAATTGCAATCACTTAGTTGAGCTTAGGGAATTTTTTTATCTAGGGAATTTTATTATAAATGGTTCACAGGAATTTTTCCTCAAAGCCGTTTAAAAAATCTTTCTAACAAAGGCACAAAATATTTTAGAACAAAGATAAACCAAGCCCAGTTTATTAGATACCCCGGATCTTATGAGTTGCCTATGATCACTGCTACATCAATATTGGCAATTGGAATAATTCGTTCGCAAATAGTTCTTATTGTGTGTTTATATGATAGTTTGTTTATTGTGTAATTAATTATTTAAGGGGATCACAGGACCTAAACGCAAAAAACGCAAGTTTTAGAAGAAATAAAAGTATATTACAAAATATGGTAAAACAAATAAAAGACAATTTGGTACATAAAAACAAACCTTACTTTTAAGAACGTATGTATCACGTTATTGAACCAATAGAAACAATATATTGGGCATATGTTGATGTTATTATGTGTTCCTACCCATAAACATCTTGCAAGTCCCATTTACCACAGTCGTCACCTCATCTCCAGGTTGCCCGACTGCCAAAGAAGCCATATCCCTCCAAACAGCAGTGCCCATCTTCAGTCTGCCACCCTCCTTTCTTATCAGTTGTTGTAACTCCTCTAGCGTTGAGGTTAGACCTGTTATTATTTGTTGGAGGTTCTTCCCCCCTGACCCTATGACCCTTCTCTTCTCAATGTGGTCGAAGAAATCATCGCCAAAAGCTTGGACCCGAGGCCCATTCATGCAAGGAAGACAGCTTACCTGGTTGTAGACCCCCGAGAGAAGGCCGGTTTGATTTGCACACGACATTTTCGCATATAATTTCTGTTTTGGGGGCCTCAGTGTTACCACATTTCCAGCTGTCATATTGCGAAAAGAGTTGCCCATCTGCTCCCGTGTAAACCAATGCCCAATAGTGGTAATCTGGCTTAGGACACTCAAATCCTCTCTATATGTCCCAAAGATGCTGTGGTAAAGGATTTGGGAGGCCACTTCCGCAGTCATGGTTCTCTGCATTAACCATTCACGTTCTGAGCTTATCTTATATAAGTGCCAGCCCCCGGAGACAGTGGTGTTAAAGAACTCTACAACTCCGGTCTTTGGAAGGGACCTCAAGGCTTCTGACAGAAAATTGAGGGGGAAGCACATACGTGTCGCTTGTCGAGATGTTTTTATCAAGAGAATTTCCGCAATCAGGTTAATTAATGTAGCCAGCTCAAAGGACATCTTGATGTTCTTGGTTATTTCTATGATATCATCGATTGCTGGGATGTGAGACATTGCCCTTTTTACTGCTGCAGCGGACTTCCCCCTGTAGATGCCTTCAGTTCTCACCATGCATAGAAAAGCAGTCATAGGGCCCAGGCTTTGAACTATAGATGACCGTCGCGCGTCGTTCCGGTGGAAAACTGTTCCCCTCAAGAAGTATGTGATGGGCACCGGCGAGACCCTATTTAGAAACTTGGAAGGATGTATGTGTTCCATCTTTCTTGGTGATAGGCATGGTGCTATGGCCCAATCTGAGTTCATCTAGGCGGAGTTTAAAGGCTGCGAACATATCAAGGTATGGTCCCATAGTCCCATACCAATTGGCGTCATCCTCCTTTCGGAAGTTTTTAATTCCAATTCTTCTGCCTTCAGTACCTCTTCCCACATCTTATGTATTGTCTTACGTTTTATGGAGTAATCCTTCCCCCTGTATCTAACATTATAATCGGAAGTACCCACTTTATTTTGCATGTTTGTGTTAGTGCCTTTTACTCTCTGCCTATGTAGGTTAAGCTCTGTGAAGATTATACTTGTCACCTGGGCTGCTAATATGACTTCTGACCTTAGCTCTTTTATGAGCTCTTTGTGGGCATCTTTTGATCCTACACCTGTTGCAGTCGGAGTTACCAGGAGGGATAACATCTCAATTATCTTGTCGTATGCAGCTACTAATTATTTTAGGCATTTCACCTTCTTGTTCTCGTCTAACACCATTCGAGGTCTCTTCGGGTCTGGTAATTCCTGCTTCGTGTCTGGGTCTGCAAGGACATCGCTCCTTTTTCTATTTGAAGCAGATGTGCTCGGTTCCTGGTCAATTTCCATCATGTTTCTTATGTGTTTTTTGTATCGCAACTCTATTATTTATAATAAGGATTTGTTGATATGATCAACTACAGTAAACAAAATCAGAAAAATATATGATATTCTTCTGGACATATTATGCTAGGTAGATAGTGTGTTGTAAACATAATTCAACTAATTTGATAGGATAGAAAAAAATCATGAAGATACATCTAAAAATTTTGTTGTTAAAATAAAAACACACACTAAAAAAGTACATACGAATTGAAGAAGTCAAATTGGTACTTGCACGTATTTGAATCTTCAAGCTAAACCTTAAAGGGTCCTTAGTGATAATAAGGAAAACCATAAAAGCGCTCTTCCTCTCTCCTACTTATAAAAAATTTTGCTGAGCCCGACAGGGTCCATAATTGATTCTATTGTTTTATAATTAACACGTTACCACCCCTGTATGTCTACATTATGGATGCAATAAAGATTGAATTGAATTGAATAGTATAAACTACAGACCTGTAACATCACCTTAGGTAGATCTTTGCTGTTCAATAATAATTTATGTCTATGTCTAAATGTCGACAAACCTAATTACCTTAACTATTTTTGCAACATTTGCGAAATAAGTCGTTAAGAATAATATCAAAACACGATTAAGTAGCGAACGAAGAAGACACATAAAACAAAGTACACTCAAAGTTTTGGAGTGCAATAATTGAATATTTCGCAGAAAGCCACTCTTCTTTTACTAGACTTCGAAAAGTTTCAGAAGTTAGTTCAAAACAACTGCGCGAACCGTCAATACTCGTTATAACTAATAGGTATACAGAAATGTTTTCTTCACTGGAGTGAGTGTTGCGGGTCATGCCATCTTCAAAAAATACCTTTACACTTAAATATATATATATAGGGAGTATAGGTACGGATATTCACAGGTTATGAGCGTTAGCAGAAGACATACAATCGGTGGCTGATTTTTGTGTACAGATCAAATAAATCAGCGCACACATCATACAAAAAAATCTGTCCAATTGTATGACCTACAATAAGTATGCAGAGTGCGAGCGCGCTAAAAAATTAAACAGTAGTTTAATTTAATTCATAACTAGTTAATTTTATGCATAATCAACCTTACTTTAAATGCCAAAAGGAAAAAAAAACTCCTTTAATAGCAAGACACAAAATCACAAAGTATTTAATTACGTATTATTTTAGGGTAATATTTTTTTTATTGATTTTTAGTTACCCTTTTGGTTATTTTAATCTAAAGAAAATAATTGAACGGCTCTTACACGAGCCTCATTCTCTGAATATTAAAGTAAACAATTTTTTTTTCTACGTATAACGGGAAAAGTTTATACTCGTAGTACCAACTTTTTGCTATCCAAAGAAACCAAAAGTCTTTTTCCGGGGTAGTTGACGCCAGCAATAATATTCAGGCATTATACGACTATTTCTTAGAACAAGTTGATATGACAGCGATGTACTAGTCACTAGTCTCTTAAGGAATTTTAAGCCAAAAGAGTATTGGAATCCATCATTATCTAGAGCAGTGGCTGAACGTAGGCTGGCTTTAGCCAAATTCAGAAGAAATCCTACTCGTGACAATCTTACAAGATTAGAAGAGAAAGGGGCACATGCACATAATTTGGTAATGAAAGCCATAGATAGCGGCTGGAAAAAAAATTGTAGTAGCATAAATGAAACTAATAGTTATTTATGCAACTGTTGTTTGATACCTAATTATATACAGCTGCATACGAGACTTTATCTACACCCATGATATGAATCCTCTATAAAGGTTCTGAAACATTTTTTTGCAATATTAACATCGAACAAAAATAGCGGCCGGCGGGATACGACGTGAATTCGAATAACCTATAAGTTCTTTTTTTAATTACGGCGCTGTGGTAGTGAAACGCGCGTGCATGATAATGTTCTTTTTTTGATAAGGAGTTGCATAATGAAATTTAGTACAATATTATAACACTCGTTTGGATGATATTATGGTTACTATGACACTGGTTGTTTTAATGTTGGCAATAAGCTAACTGTTTCAGAAACTTTTATAGGGGATTTATAGCATGGCTGTAGATAAAGGTTATTATGGCGGCGATAAGGGGATTATGGCGGCACACCTTTTTGATTTTAGAACTTACAAGTAGAATCTACTAGCGCTCAATTTTACAATGCCTGTAGATTTTTTTTTGACAAACGTAATATACAAGAACTTGTAACACTAACACTTCCTTGTAAAGTGTAACTTGTGAATTTGTAGACTTGTAAGTTGATGCAGCTGTATACCAGTACCAGTGATGTATTTTACATGGAGCGACTGCCTATCTGACCTCCACAACTCGTTTACTGGGTAATACCTTACCCCTTGGTATGACTGGTTGTCAGATTTTCGGGCTTCTGACTACCCATAACGACTGTCAAAGATCCACGAATGACAGCCGGGAACAAAGGCTTAACGTGCTTTCCGAGGAATGGAAGGGTCTCGGGTGACCATGTTTACATATCGAGACCTCTCCGTGCCTCTGTATGTAAAGATGGTCACCCATCCACAGACCAACCGCGGCAAGCTTAACTTAACCTGATCGATCGACCTGTGCGGCTGTTATTATTTAGCCGCGAACTTAATGAAAAAAGTCGAATCCCCTAATTGCCAAGTGTGTATTAAATTCGAAGATGTCCAACATTTGCTGGTGGAATGTGAAAAGAACAGGAGAGAGAGAGGGAAATAGTGATGCGGGAGTTAAAAGTTAATATGTATGATGTTGGGGCTTTCATTAGAATATTATCTACACCTAATTCGGGAGAAGCGAAACTGATTTATGAAATGGTTGCTGCAACACCCTCTACTACATATTTGTATTAATAATATTATAATTACGTGTAATAATTAGTTAAAAGCCTCTAAATAAATAAAGATTAAAAAAAAAAGAAACCAAAACATTATATTTAAGCAGCAACCAATGGAAAATACTAAGATAAACAGCGAGTTTCGTCTGTGGTAAGGTCAAGAAAATTAAGTTTATATTTCGTGGTGTCCTCCTTGATACTGAACTCTCATTTGAATGCAAGACCTTTCTCTCTTTTTATTTCGCCTCGTCACGCGAGGCTGATCAAAATACTTTTGAGCGGTGCCGCGTGAATTTTCGAAACAACCGTTTGTACAACACATTTTAGAGGTAGCACTAGAATTCGGCTCGATCTAGCAGTTCAATTCGATTTCGTGTAGATTAAATGTGTACGAGTAGGAGGTACCTCATGTTATATTACAATTGTAGTGTTGTTGTTTACAATTTTCTACGTATCTGCCGAGACTTCCTACCAAAATAATGTCAAGGTAAAAGCTTCGGATGAATAATGTCAGCAAGGAAGGCGCTAGTGAAAATGGTTCTTTAATAAAGTGTTAAGTAGATACCTGTTCAAAATTATGCGCATACATTATTTTTGGGTCAAAGAATATACAATGTACCTACCTCGTGAACGGTAAAGATTCATACAAAAACATGTGAAACTACGTCCCCCGTTTTTATATTTCCACGGTTTCTTTACATTTTTAGGGAACGTTGCGTGTTAATTTTATGCAAGGAACGCAACAGTTTAATTAACTCAAATGTTATGAATTTAAATTTCGACTTATTATAACGACAACGTTCTAATAAGCTACCATAGTTTATAAGTATGTTAGGGGAAGGTATTTTCTTGTTTCATCCTTTTCAGTAGTCGGGTTTTAGTTTTTAAACTTATTTTTTTCATAATAAGTAAAATATTGATATCCATACTTTATTTAGGTATAGCGGACATTATTATTTCCAATATAGTAGGCAAGGATTGATAGTGTAATGGAAGGCGTCAATTCGTTTGGCCACAAAACCAACCACTGGACACAATCGCATTTTTGATACAAAGCCATCGCGGCGCGGGCTCGCACATAGATATGTGAGTAGTTTCTCGTGGCTATGTCATAACACTCACTGCAGGTCATATTTTCATTATTTTATGTTTGTGTTTTATTCCTATTCGGGATACTGAGTCTACTATTCATTACTGATATATTTTTTTAATAAATATTCAAAATTGAATTTACCCTTCGTAAATTCAAATTCAAAATTAATAGGATAACCTATTGATGAAATTATTAGATGAATAATGAACTGGTCTTTGCTTCAGGCCTTCAAATTATTGTACAAAGAGAAGGTAGTGGCAGATGAAAATATTATTTCATTATTAGGAACGCACCGTAGATATCGCCACGCCGCAATGTAGATACTAAAGATTATGCCTGTGATGATAATTAATAGCTTGTCTCATAAACTAGTCTACAGGTTGCGTTTTGAGACGGGACAGTAAAGGTTAACCGTCACCATCATAAAAAAGTAATTTGGCGTCTCATTTCCTACGAAAAAAGTTTTTTTAACCTTATAAGAAACAGAGTTTATTTGCGATTTCTGACTATTCCAGTACTTAGGTGGTCTGATAGAGTTTGTTTGATAAGAAACATAGTTGAATGGAATCCGTGTATACTTATTAGTACATAGTATATAAGTACAAACCTGTTTCGTATAGATGATCTATAATCATGCTTGTGTTTATAATAAGAAATAGATGCATTTTATCATTTCATAGGCGGATAGTGAATAAAAGTGTATGATTGTAAACCTACACATTCATTATCCACTTATTTGAAAGTTAGCAGTATAAGTCTAATATTATGACAACGTTTTGAACATTAATGTATACGTCTACTTAAAGTAAGTACGTCGAGCTCGTAATAATTGGGTATTGGTAATTTAAAGGATCATTATAGGTATAAATTATTTTTAGTAAGTCAACACTAATAGTACATTACTGCATTGAGAGCAAAGAGGCATTGATGGACGGATGTGTAAATATGGGCCAAGGCGAAGCCGAGGCACACATACGTAAGTCCATCAATGCCTAGTTGTGGCCAAGGCTTGTTTAGTACTTTTCTCAAATAATGCGCGGAATTTTGTCAAATACAATTACTTTTAAAAATCAATGACGAACAACGAATAAACAATAATTTTTCCCGCGTTAAAGTGTTCATTTGTTTTTTTTTTCAATAAACAGGTTTCTATTTGCAAGCCAGTTCGAAATTTAAATAAATCTTTGATAAGTTACCTCCTTGGTTGCCATGTTTCGATATGATAGATATGAGTTTACTATGTAATTTATTTGACCCCTATAACACGACAGATATGGATTTTCATACAACTTTTGCCGGCCGCTGCTCGCATGTATTTAGCCAGTACAGCAATTTCGATTTATCTCGAAGAAGGTTGTCAAAATAATGCTCAAATTTCCAAGCATGTTTGAGAAAAACGTATTTTTCTACCCGGTTACAATCTCACTCAAGTAAATTAACATCTTTTAATAAAGGCTTTTCTGTCTTCAATCTTTTTTTAAGTCTTTGTTCGTATCATTAAATCCTGCTTGAAAGCTATTGCATGTTTCTACTGAGTATAGCGCTTAGCAACGGGCTCAATGCGAGAGCTTAATGTATAGGCCTCAGAAAATCGCTCGACTGTTCTGGGTAAATTCATATTTTCACAGGATACCATCCAATATACTTTTTCAACAAACTTTGTTGGATTGGATAAATACTAATTAAGATTAAATTCATGATAATGTTGATCAACTCATTATTTTATAGGAAACAATTCCTAATTTATATTGCCTCATTATAGTAAAGTAAACTAGTAGACCATACACATGTCCTAGACTCAAAATTCGAAGACATGTGACATCTACCAACTCGCACTGGGCCCGCGTGCTAGATTACAGCCTAGTATCTCAGAGAGAGGAGGCCTATGTCCCAACAGTGGGGACATTATAGGCTGATTATGTGTTTGTTATGGGGGTTTTGTTTTCTTAATCTTTAACTTAAAGACAAAATGTTGTCTCTTACCATACGGTAAGAGATAACATTTTACTGCTGCTTAAGATCAGGGATAAGCATACACTTATCTCTGATCTTTAGTACCTAATGTATACATGTATGTAGGTAGTAATATCGTAACCCTAGTAGCTTATAGTTTACTATACACACACATCGACATTTAACTCAAAGCTGAACAAAAGCCTACAAAAAATAGAAAAAGTTCTGGCTTTGTAGAGCGTCGTGTCTGGCACTCATACCTGTGCGACAGCCTCTTTTTAAGGGTCGATGTGTTATGTTTACCTCGAGTACTGTTCTATATACAGTCCTTTCATAGTTATGTTACCACTGACAGCAGCAACCGAATGCCAACCTTATTGCAACGCAAATTAAGATCATTGTGATTTTGACAGACTTGTATATAGCACTTAAAAATAAGAATACATCTATAATCTATAACTGTATCGAAAACCAACTCCAAAACCAGTTAATTTCTGAACGCACATAATTTTTGGTTCTAGGACATGCCGGTTTTCTCACGATATGTTTTCTTTACACTAAGTAAAGCTAGGCGTTTTACTTTGATACCTGGGTTCGAGGCCACGACCTACAACTAGTTTTTCGGGGTCGTTACCATTGAACCACCACTGCTCCTTAGTTACTGTAACTTACTGTATTCATATTTTATTCGTTTTTGCTGTTTACACAACACATTATTAAAACTACTATAGAGGTATGAGGAATAGGGTGTAAAGTTCACTCATACTCTATAGAAAAGGGAGGATCCCCCGACCAGACGGGTATTGTGTCAGGCTGGCAACTGCCCGATGTCGGGCCGTTGTATCTATGCTATTTGCGCGGTAAACTCTGCTTGCGAGATGCAGGATTTCGTGACGTCAGTATGACGCGTTGTTCGCATGTGGCGTTGTAGATACCGCTACACTACAATATTTTTACACTATCATGTTGTAAGTCACTAGTGAGTGTTATAGGTGCCTTGATATAATTATTGATGATGAATATAACAAAATGCAATGCGCTAAGACATGTTTATTATTATGTCTTGCATGCTACCGAAAACTAATAGCCGAAGTTAGCTCGGGCTGACTAAGTTTCGCACACTTGTGTACGGCAAGCCTTAACGAGCGAGTCACTCAGGGTTTTAGGCGGGTTCTGATTTATTTACCACTAGCACCATCTGTTACATGACACGAGTGTCTAAATGATACTTTGAAGTTGTCAAATTATCGCGTACTTACTTTGGGAAAATTGGGATTGCGCTCGCAAGTTTCAGTCGCAAATTACTACGCGCCCTTCGTTCGGGTCGCGAGGCAGTTGTATAACCTATTACACATATAAGTTCTCAAAATACTGTTACACATTAATTAAGCCTATTAATACGTAAATGTATTAAAGACGTAATCTGTCAGTGTAATACATTATAGCTATATAAATAAACAATGAATTAGTTAGCAACGTATGATAGGCCCCATCTATACTATGGATCGTTTTCTACTATTGTGTTCTAGTTTATTTTGAAATACCCTTGAGGCATAATAAACGATACCTTATGTTGTAAAAGAGCTGATGAAAAAAGTTAGGACAGGTCATATTTCATGTGCCTAGCTACTGCGTGTCCCAGTAGACTGCAAAGTGCGTTGGGGATTTATTAATTTATTATGGAGGTGTAAAGTTGGAAGATGTTCAGCGAAGTGCGCACGATAAGGATTTAATTCCATGAGTAGATCGGGGAGTGGTGAGCATGGAGGGGAGCAGCGGGCTACGGGAGAAGTGACCACAACGGAACGCGCAGCGCAGTACAAAGATTAAATTGAATCTGGCAACTTGCCAGATTCGCCGTACCTAAAATTACAAAATATTATGCTGATTTTATAGCTTGACTAAAGAACTGGTTATAGTCTTGCTCCGAAGCGGTCGGGTGAATTATTGCGCAGCAATAAAAATGTATACCTGCATATTATGGTAAGCTGTTGCGGTTTTAACACTGTGCTCTTTAACTGAGTGCATGGTTTAATGGAATGGTTTTTAGTATATTATTATCGTACGTTCTTCGATAATATTAACGATAAGCGAAGTACGTAAAAGCCTATTATTGAACCGACGCCGCCAGGGTTTTCACAGACGGTTCACGTTCACGTACACCTACATTGACAATCAGTGACAATATAAATAAACTTGAGTGGAATTTTTCTTCTTTTCCTCATCTTTGGTGAAGATAGGTAAGCAACAAATGCTCTGAGTTATTTGAACTCGGCATTTGTGTACGTCAATTTTTAATTCGTGTTTAGTTGATATCTATTGTAGACTTGCGGTGCATATACTGATTTAATCAATATTTGACGGTTTTATACAGTAGTTTTATACCAGTACCATCCAGAGGTAATATACCTTTTTCGAGGTTATATGCTATTCCAAACTACTTTTGACTGGATTCAGTCAAAACCCATATTAAGTTTAATCCCGTTTTATTCAAAAATCAAAATCAAAATATTTTTATTTCCCATAAATCTACATGGGCACTTATGAAACGTCAGAAGCTAGGTGCACGGTTCCAATTGGTCGGTCAAAACTAGCTTATGCCCGCGACTTCGTTCGCATGGACGTCGTAAAGTATACAGCCCATGTTCCTCGCTGATAATGTAGCTTTCTGTAGGTTATAATTAAAAAACCGGTTATATATATTTTTTATCCATTAGGTACAAACATTAACAGAATATTATTTTTTACCTATTAGTTTAGATTAAAAACCAGTTTTTACGTACCTAACGCTTTTATTACCTAGAAACACTACCTGCAATAAAATTTTATTTAAAACTACTGCCCCAATAGGTTTTTAAATAAAAGTTGCATAAAGGGTTTAGACTGATTTTACAGTCAAAAGTAATTTTAAATGCTTAAGACTTTTACGAGCAGTGGTGGCCAACTGGTAACGGCCGCGACTTACGAGGTGTAGGTCGTAGGTTCGAATCTAGACAGGCGCTTCAATTTGTGTAAATTATTTCATCACCACTGCTTTCAAAACGGTGAAGGAAAACATCGTGAGGAAACCGGCATGTCCTAGTACCAAAAATTCGAAGACACGTGACATCTGCCAACCCGCACTGGGCTCGCGTGGTGGATTACGGCCCACTCCCTCTCACTGAGAGGAGGCCTGTGTCCCAGCAGTGGGAACATTATAGGCTGATTATGTTATGTAAGACTTTTATAAGTGCCTCATACAATTCCTTAGAATATTTATACATCACGTAGCAAATGTATGTAATAAAGGGCTCATGAACTGACATTTTCCAAATTGGTGTCAAAAATGCCTTCCAAGGGGATGTGTATATGTTAGTAAAAGGTGTAAAAAGACCGATCTCGAAGTCGTCAGCTATGTATTCTGTTCATCAAATTAAGTAACATTGTACATAAATAATGTGTGAAAAATCACTTTTTACGGTAGCGCGAAAAAATTATCACAATGACGGGAAAAGCAAGTGACTTCCGGCTTCGTTAAGCGTCTTTTTACATCCTTTGTATGACGGTAACATAAATTATAAATACAAGCAGTACAAAAAGTGTTCATAATATGCCTAGATTGAAAATTTATATTATGTGAACGTTTTCCTCGTTTACAAACTGCTCAAGAATATGAAAACTCATGGTATACCATATCAGCCACATATGATAAAAAACGGACGGAGTAAAGCTGGGACCGATTGGTGGCCAAGGTTAGGCCAAAGAAACCAGGGCCGTCCAAAAGCGCGTTACGTTGACGATATCGTCAAAGTCGCGTGAAACACCTGAATGAGAGACGCACAGAATAGGCAATTATGGCAGAAGAAAGGGGAGTTCCTACCCACTGCCGGGTAGCAGTGGGCGATTCTGGGCTGAAATGATTATGATGGTGATAAAAACCGGTTAAGTGCGAGTTGGGATCTCGCAATTAGAACCAATCGTCAGTCAGCCAAAAATATATCATGTTTTATAAACTTATCTTTAATCTATATCTATCTATACATATAATAAATCAGAAGCGAGGCTTTACTGTACATTGAATATATTTCCATTAATAAAAGTTTGGGTGTTAAAGGATTACCAACACATGCGATTTCATCAATTTTAGTGTTTATCGGTTTTTCTGTTTGGATGTGAGAGATTAAATATTTGAACAGGTTGCACGTAAAAAGTGCCAAAACAATGGTTAAGTTTTATACTCAAACATAGTATAGAACTCGGAGTAATGAAGTTTTTGTTTCATCGCAATGACTACTCTATCAAAAGATATAAAGTCAAAGTCAAATCATTTATTTCAAATAGGCACATTAAAGGCACTTTTGTACGTCACAAATTAAAATAAAACGAAATTGATTCTAGTCGCCCCTTCCAGAAGGTAGTTTTCGTATAATCAATTTAAAGTATTCTAGAAAAGCTTTTCATTGCGTAATGTGGAAACACGTACGTCATCTGTTGGCGCGATATAGTACTAACGAAACATATTGCGATATAACATTATTATGTAAATAATCACGTCATAAAGGCTTACCTTTATGACTAAATAACACAGACACAAGTGTCTGTGTTATTTAAATAAATAATGATAATGATTGTAAGTAATGATAAGCATAGTACCTACCTATATCTTGGGACCACAGGGTTCCGAGATATGTCAAAGACTCTTACAATAATTATTGTAAAGTTACAAAAATCGCTTTCCATTGATGTTTGAAAAAATTCAAATAAAAAGTGAGGACAATGTGTTATTGGAACGAAGTTCTTTTATGGAGCTTGCGGTAGGAGTTAAATGGGAGAAATCGTCACTTAACGAAAAAACGTGTCCCTCCCCCCCTCCATGCGACTTTTCATTGATGAAATGAAATTGTTTATTCTGTAAATAGGATATCGGAATCACTTTTACACATCATATTATAAAATAAAATAAAAAATTAAATAAGCTAGATGAGGTCGGCGTTTCATGTTTCATATGAAAGAGACAGAGAGAGACATAGTTTTCATGATTTTCGAGGGTGCAGAAACCGCAGTGAGGTCAAAATGTAAATAGAAGATACCGGCTCACAGTGTGTTAAAAAGCCCGATTTTGTTGCATGCCCTTTTTATTACAGAAATCGATAGTATTTATCATTTTAGGCACTACAGTCAAAGTCCGGCATCGATACGACTAGTAGATTATTTTTAAAAAAATCTCAAAGTTCCTGTATAACCGGGTCATGAAAATAATAAAAAAAATTATATAAAAAAAACCAGCCTACATATTTATATTTCCATTATAACTACTAATTAAACTTATAATACCTAACTATCTGACAAATTTTCGTGTCTGTATTGCAAATAGATCGCGAAATATTAATATTTTTATGTTTTTTACTTTTTATTTAATTTCTTGGCAATAATGCGGTATTAGATAGAGATATTTGACCAGCCGATTGTCTACATGTATGTCTATCGACAATATTAAAACCACAATCTAATTCAGCGTTATTTAGAAGTTATGAGAATTTTTCTATTTTGGCTAGGGTTGTCTCATTCGAAAATATCAAGTTTTATCCGGGTTGCAAAAACTACAAATATTTACAAAAAACTAAAAAATTATAAATCTTGGTTTTCATTTTGAATGATTAAAGTCTCATCATGTTCAGGGAATGACGAATGATCATCCACTAAATCATTTTCAACATTAACTGGTTTCAGCATACTTAAAGCTACTGCTGGTAATGGGATCCTCTTTGCACTTTTATTTCTGTCGTTCGTTACCCACCCTGAGTCTTCAAAGTGTTCTGTCTAACGTGCCTATAATTTTGCTGGCTAACTGGTCCTTTAAACCGGAACACAATAGTGCAACACTACTGTTTGGTGGCAGAAATAGACAAGTCGGTGGTACCCACCCAGGCGGACTTAGTAAAAGAATCAAAGAATAAGAGTGTATAGTTTCAGTTATTGGTAAATGCACATATAAAGATAATTAATCGATAATGGTGCCGATTCTCTTGTCACAAATGCCTCTAAACTAGACTAAAAATCACGAAAATTTAGTTTATTCCTGTCAAACGACGATTTCCTATTCTGAAATTGACTAAAGTGACACAACTTAACTATATTTTAGTTTGACAGCACTAAGATGGCACTGAGTTATTTAATCTATTGAACATGGCAATTTTGCTATTCTGAATTACACGTTTTTCACCTAAAATTTAGATTGTTTAACTAAATCTGACTATTTTTAATCGCGATTAAAAAGGTGTGGAATAAAATTAGTTGTCGTTGAACAAAAAAATGAATAGAAAGTTACACCAACACCTCGACTTCAGATGCAAAAACGGTACAGTATTTTTTTTTTCTTTTGCTTATATCTCGAAAATGGTGTGTCCTATCGCAAAAATAAAGAAAATTTCGACCCCCTTTATATAACCCATAAACCCCCCTAAAACAACATGTAGGTAATAATTTTTCATATTTTCCATACAAAAAGTGAAAAATTCCTTAAAAAACACGCCAAGGCTGCCCCTGCCCGCCTGCGGCTCTAATAAAAAAATCACGGGTAGGGCAAACAAGTACCACGTGTCGACGAGTCGCAATTGTCAAATTCGATTTTAGTTTTGTCAAAATTATTTTTAAATTTAGAGAATTTTTCATGCAGTATGTAAGATTCTCATAGCAAAAAGTGAGGAATTTTAGTGATAGTTTAGTTAGTTTAGTTCGGTGTACAAGAGAATCGGCACCAATATATAGGTACGACTTCTTTCAGCTATAACTCAAAATTAAAAAAATATTAAATTTAAATTTCTGGATAGAGTGACAACCCTAGTACAAAAAAATCCGGATATAACTCAAAATTCTCATAACTTCTAAATAACGCTGAATTAGATTGTGGTTTTAATATTATCGATAGGCATACATATAGACAATCGGCTGGTCAAATATCTCTATCTAATACCGCATTATTGCCAAGAAATTAAATAAAAAGTAAAAAACATAAAAATATTAATATTTCGCGATCTATTTGCAATACAGACACGAAAACTTGTCAGATAGTTAGGTAATATAAGTTTAATTAGTAGTTATAATGGAAATATAAATATGTAGGCTGGTTTTTTTTATATAATTTTTTTTATTATTTTCATGACCCGGTTATACCGGAACTTTGAGATTTTTTTAAAAATAATCTACTAGTCGTATCGATGCCGGACTTTGACTGTAGTGCCTAAAATGATAAATACTATCGATTTCTGTAATAAAAAGGGCATGCAACAAAATCGGGCTTTCTAACACACTGTGCGCGGCTGCAAAAATTTTCAAATTTTGCGTCATAGGTGTCGTTTTCGTGGTTTTTGAGGATGCCGAAGCGGATATTGTGGTCAAAATTAAAAAGATGTTTGGCTGCAAAAATGTACAAATTTTCGCCATTTTGATTTTTTTCATTTTTATCCGCATAAGAGTGACCTTCTTTCTTATAGTTATAGACGATTATTAATTATAAAACTGACGAATTACTAAACTTGGCGTAATTTTTTGACGTCTAGTACCTTCTAGACGTCAAAAAATTCGTCCTTCACTAACTAGCTAACGGCACGTCAAGTAGGTAGCATTCGAGAAAAAAATCTGTGACAGACAGTCACAAGAATAATCTTAACATGATATATTTTTTCTTTTTAAGAATATAGAAAATAAGGGATATATCGACTGTCGAACCGGATATTTGAGTAGAATGTGTTAGACGTTTTGGAATAAGAGCGCGGCACCATTCTGTGAATCAATATGGAAATTTATTTTTACTAATTTTTAGGGTTCTGGACCCTATTACTAAGACCCCACTGTCCGTCTGTCTGTCTGTCATCAGGCTGTAACTCATGAACCTTGACAGCTAGACAGTTGAAATTTTCACAGATGATGTATTTCTGTTGCCGCTATAATAACAAATACTAAAAACAGAATAAAATAAATATTTAAGGGGGGCTTCCATACAACAGACTAGATTTTTTTGCTGTTTTCTGCTCGATATTAATAACGGCATCAGGTAGACGCTTGAAATATTTACAGAATAGGTACTTAGTTGTATATGCACTTTCAAAATAAATAACTAAATAATAAATTAAGACAGACAAAGGTTTATAGTACAGTGTCTAATATTGTAGGTATATATAATGGTACGGAACCCTTCGTGCGCGAGTCCGACTCGCACTTGGCCGCTTTTTTTTCATTACTTTTGTGGTACCTTATGTTAAAGCATAACTATACGTTAAAAAATTTCTAAAAGACACTGGGTGTAGGTAATTGGACTATTATATTATTAAGACTTCATTATAGAAGTATTCAAGGTTGTGGAGAGCCTACCACAATGTGAACCGGCGACCTGATGGAGGTCGTGGGAATTCGCTGGATATGAGAAGCACAGGACCGGTCGATGTGGCCACGCTAGGTCTACGTCCAGCATTGAATACTTTTCGATCGAAATGATCACGATGATAATGATGGCTCATATTTTTCTACTTATAAATATATGCACCACTTTATTAGTCACTTACCACATCCCATTCAACTTTGCCCAGTGTCCAAATAATTTATTCAATGAATATAACGAGTAAGTACACTACGATTTTATCACATAAAACAATAAACGCCGAAACTTAATACTAGTTAGAATTTAAGTATTCTTCTTAAACATTTTGTTGATAAATTAAAGCTATGAACAGATGACGTGTTTCCAAGAAATAGGCGTGATAATAGTAAATTATGTAAACTATCGTGGCAAACTACTTTGGCGCGCAGAAGTGTTTACTCTATGGCCCCAATCATCTATCGACGTGTATCTACATATCTATCTACATAAGGTCCCATTAAAATAGATGGACAAACTTTAAGACATCATTCAGACTACCAAAATAAGGACGATGTTAAAAAAATATATAAGAAAAACTTATTAGATACTTACAAAAAAAATAATCAGCTAACGAAAATACACTAATTTGCCGGCAATTTATTATTTTGGGTCAAACCAAAATCACTTTAATCAGTGTTTTTTTTTGTGCTTGGATATCTTTGGTTAGACGTACTGAGCGCTGTGTTAAAAGTCCATCTATTTGGGAATGGGACCTTGTATAAATAAAAATGAATCGCTGAAATGTATGTACGCGCATAACTTCCGAACGACTGCACCAAATTGGATTTTTTTTTTGTTGTGTTCGGTATTGCCAGGGACAAGGTTTGTATGAAAGAAAATTTCGGAAATTCGAAAAAAAATTGCAGCCGTGCGAAGCTGGGGCAGGCCGCTAGTTTACAATAAATTACCAAGTGATTGGAAATACTTGACAACAGTGGTGTTTAAGAGTAGAGTGCGTGAGTTTTTGGTAGATAAAACGTACTACAGTGTGACTGAGTTTTTTATCAGAGAAAAGAGTTGCCTAAATTGCTCTGGATTGATGGATCTGGTCTACTGGCTTTTGGCTAAACTTAAGTTAATAATATAAATGTTGCATGCCGAATGGTGAAAAATGGTTGAGCTTTAATGTATTTTATTAACACCTAGTTAAGTATGTACTACCCATATTATTTGCAAAATAAATGTATATTCTATTGTAACATTCACAATACCTTATACCAGCGATGGCGTTTTCTTTCTATTTTAATAACATTAAAAAAGGGAAAGCAAAACATAAAATCCCTTCAGTACCTACACAGTTTAAACGTTTAAACTTTTTATAGCGGCCTTTAGAGTAAAAATTCAACGGATATCTTTGAACAAATAGTAGTCCCTGAAGAACGGAAACTGCCATAAAAATTCGCGCCGTCGTCATTAGTCTCAGACGTGTTTTGATCAGGGACCGTACTATGAAGTGTTAGAGCTATCATTGTTCCGTTGCGAGAAAGGGATGGTGCTTCTCATCCTGTATAGCTCCATCCCTCTCGGTCGTACAAGATAATAACCCCAATGACACTTTGTAAGAAGGCGTCCTGACGCAGTCCCGCCTCTTTTTATCTGCCTACTGAGGCCTCGTGAATAGACTTTGCCTTAGAGAGTACTCGATTTTAAATCCCAGAGAGAAATAGTTTTTTACATGTCAGATACAAATCAATTCTCTAACCTGGCCGTACTGGCAAGGACAAAAGTCTGTGGCCTAATTACTTAACAGACTTACATTTCTGCAATAGTTCAATAATATTCACTGCGGTATTTACATTGGCGAGCTAGATAAGTTTTCAAACATTTATGAAGCCATGAATTATTAATTATCTTCAAAATTAAGGGTTATTGTGTTAAGAATTAGGGTGCTTATGAAAACGACACATCTCAAACTGCGACAGTGTACCAACATTCCATCGCCACTTCTCTATCTACTTTATTTAGAGTTATTTTTACTATCTATATTTATCTTCCTAAAAGTTGATTTTTGAGGGACAATGCAATAGTAATACAATGTTCCTACAAAGGAGACCAGTCACGTTTCACACAAAGTTGGGCCCAAAACCCAAAGTGCCAGTGAAAAAAATGTATTACCCTGCGTAGTCTGGTCGGGGAAGTCCTCTTTAACATTTTTTATTATTGCGCCAAATCTCTACGACCATTACATTTTCAGCTGTTTTTTTTTTAAGTTGCAAAATGTAGTTTTATACAAATTTTAATAAAATATAAAACTACCGATTGGCGAAAATAAATGAAAGGTGACCTTAAGCAAGTATTACCTACTATGACCACAAACCTCTGCGAGTGTTCCCATAACTATTTTTTTTGCATATTTAGTTCTAAAATCAGTTATTTTAATATTTCAAACTTGAAAAGCTTGATTTTTCAACTTTCAAGAACAGCTGAAGAAATGTTCGTAGAGATTCTGTGCTATAGTAAAAATTACAAGGAGCACTTTCCCCGACCCGGGTAATACATTTTTTTCCTTGGCCGGCCATTTTAGATTTGGTTGTAATGGTATTCGAACTTTGTTGTGTATGACATTGAGTTAGTTGTCAATCAAACAATCTCAGATTCCGAATTTCAAATATACGACGACAACGTTTTAAAATTCACATGTAACAACATTTCATTTATTAGCCTTGATAACAAAAATATTTTCTTGATTTTTCTATCCTGTGTCCTACTTACGAATATAGCTACCATTTTATACCCAAAAGCTATCACGTCACTGATACGGATTATAAGGATAACATCTATTTGACGACTCTCACTCCATAGCAATAAGGCATTATGGCATCGGTCGGAAAACTGAGTCGGAATGCGTGTGGTGTATATGTCGCAGCCAACTGGTTTAATTAGCCGTTTAGTTAACCGCCTGGCCATTTACCTAAACGGCGGCCGTTCAACTAACAGCCTGAATGATATTCAATTATAGTTTAGGTTGGAAGTCTGTAAACAACCACGACGATCACAAATGGCTATAATGCTTCATTACTAATCAAGTAAAACCAGCGCTCAAAACCAGCGCTGGGGTCTATCTCGCATTTGCGTGGATGTGCGCATATTTTCCCTCAACACTTTCTTTTTTTGTGTTCTTTCTCTGTGTCATGTTTGCCGCACATAAACGTGTTTTCTTTAAGTATATCAATCGTTCGATATCTTCTCCTGCCACATTAAGCTCTATTCAAACCTAAGCAGTATTCGCTGCCGCTGTGGGTAGAAATGCATACCGCGCGGGTTTCGCTCAGATATTTAGTATCAAGTTCCGCGGCTAGAGCGGAATAGTTGGTGCCATAATACCGCTTAAGTATTGTTTCGCTTGTTCCTGAGCGAAACTTGAACTCGGTGTTCTACCCACGAAGTGAAATCCGCTTTGGTGTGGAGCGTAATATTACCGCATACCCAGTCGGTTTTCTCTACCGCAGACGGTATCGAACACCGCTTAGGTTTGAATAGGCCTTTCATTAGACATTATTATAAGTTACTAGCTTCTTCCCGCGACTTCGTCCGCGTGAAATTTCACCCCCCCCATTCACCCCCTTAGGGGGTGAATTTTGAAAAATCCTTTCTTAGTGCACCCCTAGACCTCATAAGGAACGTACGTGCCAAATTTGGAATCTCTAGACCCAGCGGTTTGGGCTGTGCGTTGATATGTCAGTCAGTCAGTTCTCCTTTTATATATAAGTTATAATAACGTTATAATTTATAACAGTCAAAACAAAAACGAAAGTATTCCTGAGACACCCTATTTAAACTACACACATCAAAAGTGTCTAGGGATCAAGCATTTTTATGCGGATTTCTTGAGATTGAGATGTGGCTTTGTAATAAATTTATGATTTTATAAATTTATATGGATCCTTTTTGGTGCATTTCATAATTTGAATCAGGAACTGTGAATCAAATTCGAGTAAAAGATGAAAATCAGCTGTCAATATTTTCCCTATAAAAACATACAACGCATTGAAGACATTATTAGTGCTACTGTTTCCCTACTACTGATTAAAACCAACGTTATTATGGAGCGGCGACGTCATTTAAGCAGGGAAGAAATGCTCAGAGCCGTGGGAATGATAGAAGCTGGTTCCCGGCAACGTACTGTAGCTTTAGCTCTGAATACAAGTCAGAGTGTTATCAGTCGACTTTGGACACGTTACCGAAGCACTGGTACCGTGGCTGAGCGCCATGGAGGACGGTATCGCTGCACCACACGGAGACAAGACCGATACATTCAAATCTTAACTCGAAGAGCTCCAACAATAACCGCCATGATGTTAGCCGTGAGGCTTCATCACTCTTCAGGGAACTTAATTAGCGACCAAACAGTCAGAAACCGCTTGCATGAAGTGAACCTTCATTCCCGAAGACCGCTACGGGTACCACCTATAGCAATGCACAATCGTAGGATTCGATATCAATGGGCTCTTGAACACAGAAATTGGGCAGAAGAACAATGGCGTTTCGTGTGCTTTTCTGATGAGTCTCGTTTTGGTATGAGACCGGATACAAGACGTATACGACACTGGAGAACCCCTGGACGCCAACAGCGATTAAAATCCTGCCAGGAAGTCCATCCTTATAGTGGTGGAACCATCATGGTATGGGCGGGTATTTGGATCGGCGGAAGAACTGAGTTGATTTGGATCAGAGGCAACCTCAACGCTCAAATTTATGCTGAGACGATTGTATCAGACGTCATCGTTCCTCTACAAGTGCAAATCGGTCCCTTATTTCAGTTAATGCATGATAATGCACGACCGCACACCGCAAGAGTTGTAAGACAGACTCTCGCCGCAGCTAACATCAATGTCCTGCCCTGGCCTGCTCAGTCGCCAGACTTGAACCCGATTGAGCATGCATGGGATATGCTACAGAGAAGAGCTCTGCCGAATATGGAGGGTATCCAGTCGCAAGAAGACCTTTTTTTGTTGTTGCAACGAACATGGGCTGCCATTCCACAGCGTGATTTGGATGAACTCATTTTGAGTATGCCAAACCGATGTTCTTGTGTTGTTAGTGTTCGCGGTAGAAACACGGATTATTAATTGTTTAAGTTACCCAATAAAATTTTAAAGAAAACTGTTATTTCAGTCTTTTTTTCGAACTTTTGTGTTAGTGGTTCAAATGTCAAAAATCCCTTTATTAGGAAAATGGCAAATTTCTTTATTAATGCAAAGGTGACTTGGTTTATCGTTACTGTGACAAACGAAAACACTTTATTTGATGAATCCTTAAAGAAAATTTTAATTAATATCAATCAGGAGAAAAGTTATTGCAAAAATATATGTTGATCCCTAGACACTTTTGATGTGTGTAATTGGGGAGGTAAGGCATTATTTTGAGCGGCAAAAATAGCTCAGTGGCTGCTCGAGTGCCGAGCTTCCCGGTGGACCCAGAGAATTAGAAGAGTACTTAAAAACTTTGAAACAATATTTAAATTCTATTATTGTATTTGCTTTAAAATACCCTTCTTAAACAAAACTTTAATTATTTCAAAAAGCAACCTTTCCATCTCAATTTGAGATTAATTTACATGATTTATTCTGTAAAAAAGTGCTATTTACAGCAACATCATACCAGGCTACTCAAAAAGTATTGCGATAAAAAGTTTTTTCACTTCTCATGCTCTAAAAGTTCATGTTTATGTTGTGCGTAGGCGACAAAAAATCGCTTTTTATGTTCTAGGGCATACAGTATTTTTTTTTTCTAAGACTAAGTTAATCAGGCCCAACAGCCCCACACACGTACAATAAAACGTCGCAGATTAAAGTCGTTATTTTATTTAATTTGCTTTAATTTATATCACTTCCGTGTTTTCTATCGTTAATTTAATAAAACCAGATAAGATAGTTGGCATTTATTATTTATATTTAAAAAGGCAAAGAAACATTTTATGACTTAGCAGTATGAAGTAGGTCAATCATGTTGCAAATTTTAAAAAAACTTAATAAGTTTTGTGGCGGGAATTAGCTATTCTATTCGTCAATTTTGCAAAATTTTTGAACAGTGAAATTACTGTTATATACTTTATGCCTGTTTCATTTTCTCGCAATCGAAGTGTAAAACAGAGTGTTTAACTCGGGCATAAACGAGCCATTTTACCCCTCGACTTAACTATCCACCCTCGCCTGCGGCTCGGGTGGATATAAACTTCTCGGGCTAACATGGCTTCTTTTATGCACTAGTTGTACAATCTAGTATTATGTATGAGAGTCTGGCCACATAAAATCTATTTAAAAATATGATTATTTGTAAGTAAAAATAGGTACGTTCCAATTTCAAAATATCCCTCCACATTGTTTGCGAGCTAATTTAAATTATCGTGTCTCATCAAAAAATGGATCTGCGCCGGGGACATTTTCGCGCTATAATTTTTTACGATTTCAAGTGTCGCCTGAAACCGGACGAATCATACGATATACTTCAAATGGCATTCATGGATGAAGGCCCTTCTAAGGCAACCGTGTATCGTTGGATAACGAATTCAAGCGCGGTCGACTAACTTTGGGGGATGAAGAAAGAAGTGGTCGCCCTTTGACGGCTGTTACGAAAGAAAACGTGCTAGCAGTGAAAAATTTAATCCAAGACAATAGGCGAGTTACATATCAAGAGATTCAGCACATACTGCAGGTTGGATCAGGAAACCTTCACGAAATTCTACACGTTAATTTTCGCGTGAAGAGGATAGTTTCACGTTGGGTGCCGCACAACCTCACCGATGCTCAGAAGCAGGCCCGGGTGAAATGGTGCAGTGATATGATAAACAAATTTGAAGCAGGCTCGTCTCGGCATGTTTGCGACATCATTACAGTTGATGAATCTTGGATTTATCAATACGATCCAGAAACGAAACGCCAGTCGACGGTTTGGGTGTTTCAAAACGAATCAACGCCTACCAAAGTGAAGCGATCTAGAAGCGGGGGGAAGATTTTGATCGCGAGCTTTTTCAATTTGGCTGGCTACTTGGTGTCAATTCCTTTACGGAATCAAATAAGCATCAACGCTGGATGGTGTACTACCAAATGCTTGGCAGAAGTATCTGTGTTGTGATCAAGAAGCGACCAAACACAGGGCTCCGCGGGCTGCTGCACCACCACGACAACGCGCATTCGCATACCGCGCTCAAAACGAGGGACTTCCTGGACAGCACGCCGGTCAAACTCCTGGGTCACCCTCCTTACAGCCCTGACCTAGCACCGTGTGACTTCTTTTTATTCTCGAAAATAAAAAATCTGCTAAATTTTCGTCGCCGGAAGATGTGCTGTCAGCGTTCGTGCAGGCTGTAAACGAGGTGTCTGCGACGGACTGGAAAAAGTGTTCCGAAAACTGGTTCAGACGCATGAAACTTTGTATAGAGGCTAGTGGAGAGTACCTACTTTGAAAATATTAATGAAAAATGATTTACCTATATAGAACATTTTTTTTATTTTCACAAAACTTTCTGAGTGTCCCACGTAGGTACTTAATTAGACTCCGTTGATAATAATTATTTAAAATTGGTGGCCCTTAATATCGATACAAACCTAAATTGGAAATCTCATACACATATGTAGCACACAATATAAGTATCTAGAATCTCTTATGCTTTAACGGAATTGAAAAGATCTACGGATTTTAAATCTGCTAAGCAGCTTATAGCGCATGCGCGCAATCTTAACTCTGTTACGGTATAATGCTTCGGAGTAATTGTACGAACGCAAATAAGCTGACCAAGCTATAACAAAAGTGCATACGAGTATTGACGAATAAATGAGCTGTAGACCACATTTTACGCAATATCTCTAACAATGTCTGTTTGTCAGGAAAAATGGGCGACTAGAATCAATTCGTTTTACTATAATTTTTGACGTTCAAAAGTGCCTTTAGTGTACCTAATTGAAATAAATGATTTGACTTTGACTTTGAAATATGTCACATTACGCCTTAAATAAAGACCAGTCACGAAACTTGCATCATAAAAAAGAAACTAGCAATACCGCATTACATACCTGTTCCTCTTCGAGTTTTTCAAACTGGAGCGCAACAGACTGTCAATGACACCTCACAGCGTTCATAACTTTTACCGCGAAAACACGCAAAATTTTTTCATTGTGAATACCGAAGTACTTAATAAAGTGTAAAGAAGTGGTTGTTTAGATTGTTAATGAGTAAGTGAGCGATGGCAAATTTAAGACAGTAATGAGGCACTATAAAACTATTCAATCATTAAATTAGATTAAAATTGATAAAAATAATATAGTGTCCATAACAAATGACGCTTTGCTGCCTGTGGCTCATTCATACAACAAACTACTATTAATAAGAATTGTTTACTTTGCTTCAACATTTATGTGGTCGCGGAATTGTACATATATTCATAATTATAAAAAAATGTGTAAAAGTCGCATGCTTATTTCAGTAATTTTATATTTTTTGAAATGTGGTAATTAAGCCCTTTCATTCAAACACATTCATGAAAACATCGTCAGGAAAAATGTCATAGAATCAAAAATTCGAAGACATGTGACATCTACCAACCCGCACTGGGCCCGCGTGGTGGATTACGGCCCACTCCCTCTCACAGAGAGGAGGCCTGTATGCCAGCAGTGGGAACATTATAGGCTGATTATGCTATGCTTATGCTAAGCCCTTTCATTTGATACCCCACAAGGCACCATCCCAAAATATTTATTTTTAAATTCATTACTTTATGTCATCTAGAGGGCGCCATATTGAATTTAGTGTGACGTTACATAGCTTTTAACCAGCGGACGGTCAAGACGCTTCTAACGCTACCTCATGTGTCAAATTATTATAGTTACTTTTGAAGTTATGAGGGAATAGATGAACATACATACATACATACCGGTTAAAATCATAACCCTCCGTATTCGGGTAAAGTCGCTTTTCGTGGTTGTCTGCGTGACCGCGTTGTTGTTCTTCTAAACTACGCAACCGATTTTGATGCGGTGTTCCCCATCATTTGGAGAATTTATTCCTCAAGGTTTACAAAACATTAAAATTAAACTTACATTAATAATAAATAAAGAAATCTCGATGTTTTGCCGAGTCGTGAAATCTATGTGAAGCAGAGGCTAGTTTATAATAATTGTCATTGTAATACTTGTTACGTTACTGCCAATGGTCCAATCTAATAGCCCAGAGCCTCGACCATAATTTTGAGAGCCTCTCGTGAGGTAGTTGGGCCAAGGGTTTGATGCAGAAAGCGGCACTCTTGGATACGACTCGTATTGTTAGGAGGTGCCTAGCTTGTAAATGTTTTAAATGCTGTATTAATTCCTTACGGAAGTATTATACAACTTAAGAGAACTACATGACCTAAAGCGCGGTCACTGTCTGGCTGCATAGAAAAGAAAGAAAAGCGCGATGACACAACGCTGGTAATTTATTGCAAAATATGAAGCAATTATCTATTTACGAAAAATCTATTGTTTGGACTAAAAAATCAAAACACTAGAGTTTTAGTATGTTGCTTGTAGAATAATCTGACAAAAAATCATAATGATTGTATGTATATTAGTATGGTTTTTATCGTAAAAAAAAGTTTTTAGAGGTATCTTCATGATTTTTTTCTATCGTACCAAATAAATTGTAACAAAAAAATTTTTTTTCTTTTTGATTTTGTTTACTGTAGTCGATCATATACCTACTTTTATTGTTTTTAAAACTTGCGATTTTGAGTTTATTTATTTATTTAGATTTACCATTTAGAGTTGGAGAGGAAATGAATGTTTGTATCGAAGGTCGTCATTTTTGCCACATGGCTGTGCATAGGGCTTTTATTGTATACAAAATAATTATTTCCTTTTCATTAAAACAAGTACCTTGGATAAACAATTAGTTGACGAAACTTCACGGAATTCGGTGAAGATTCGCCAAGCAATTAAAAAAATACTGGGTATGGTACCTTGCCTTTGAGTTAGTTTAAAGCAACAAAATGGTACCGTGGCTTTGACTAATGTGATATCACTTCGTTCACGTCAAGATTAATAGGATCGGGGACTCAAAAAGATTTATATTTTATATTAAGGTAAAGTAAATGTAGTCATAATAAATAGTGGAACAGCTCTTTGTTTGTTACTACCGACCTGTTTTTGCTACCAATATCAAGCAGCGTTTCGTATAAAACAATTATTCTTTTTCTTTCCGTGTTCCAGTTTGAAGAATATATGTACCTGGTCACCGTTGAATTTATAAGCACATGACACATCTAAGCTTTATCTCTGGAATGGTAGAAAAGTTGCAATGGAATTGCAGATAACGCTGACCAAAATTCCAATAACAGAAACGCACAAAAAATTAAAAAAAACATAAACTCATTAGCTCTCTGTCACTGCAAACTAAAACCTTTTTATTGTGTTGCCTACAAGTTGCAATAAAATGGAATCATTTTTAGTCAACAGCACGATGGGAAGCTTTCATTGGCAATTCAACCAATGGCGCGGAAAGGAATGCCGTGTGCAATGCATAGTTATTGGTATTGTGCCACAGCCGGGTATAGTTATTCGGGTCGGCAAGAATGTTTACGGCACGCGTCCGCACGATATAAAACCGAAGCAGACGGCTGGCGTGTCACAATGCTGCCACCTTCTCACAATACAGAGGGTGCCGCAAGAAGCCGAGCCATTGTTACGGTACTCATAAAATTAATCTTCGTACCTTTTATTTGTTGGAGCTTTTAAATCAGTGTCATTGTAGTTTCAAGTTATATACAGCACTAGCTTCTGCCCGCGACTTCGACCGCGTGAAATTTCACCCTCCCCCCCATTTACCCTCTTAGGGGTGGAATTTTGAAAAATCCTTTCTTAGTGCGGTAGCGGGATCGTCCGAAAGGGTTACCGTTGCCCCGGAACATAAAGGGCTAAGGAAGGAACACGGGTGGGTTTTAGTCAGTAAGAGTCTGACACTCCCTTCCGCTCCACCCAGAGCGGGAGGAGTCATTACATGATTTCCCATCCACAAAAAAAAAAGGGGTGGAATTTCGAAAAACCCTTTCTTAGTGGACACCTACTCTTTACAAAGTACACACCCTCCAAAATTCATGTCTCTAGGACCAGCGGTTTAGGCTGTGCGTTGATATCTCAGTCAGGTCATTGAATTTTATATAAATAGATAGCACTTTGCCCGCGACTTCGTCAGCGCGTATTTCGTACTTTCCTCTAAAAATTTCGAAAATGTATGTTTATGATCTTTATCATTTATTTAGATAGATAAGTATTCGGGCCAATTTTTAAGTTTATAGATCAAAGGAATCAGATTTTTCAAAAAACTGTATTCCCGCTTTTCACCCCCACAGGGGTGGAATTACGAAAAATCGTTTGGGATATGTTTATTATTTGACTCAAAGATTATTTATACCAATTTTCGAGTTAATCAAGCCACGCAGTGAAATCCTCCCCTGTATAATTAACTTCCTCTTTTCACCCCGCTAAGGGTAGAATTTCGGAAAACCCTGATACACGTTATTCTTTATTTTTGGTCTTAAGTACAAATACAGAGTTTCGGGTTAATCGGACCGCACGTTAAAATTCTTCCATACAAATTTTGACACCCCTCAATCCCCCTTTTGGGGGTAGTTTAGAAAAACAAAAAATGCCAAACTTCATAATTTACTTAGATAAGTATTCGTGCCGAGTTTCAAGGTTATTAACTCAAGGAATAAGATTTTCCATACAAACAAAAACCCCCTTTTTCACCCCCTTAGGGGGTGAGTTTTGAAAAATCCTTTCTTAGCGCACGCCTTCATCATAATAGCTATACGTGTGCCAAATTTCAGCGCAATCCGTTCAGTGATTTGAGCTGTGATTTTTTTTGTTTTTTTTTTGTATTGTAACGCCTATTAATCATACTCGTATTATACTTAAAAAAACGTAACCAATTTATAATTTAAAAAAAAACGGTCGATTTTTTCAATAAAGTCTACCCGGGATCACGAAAAATGTACCATTGACGCTGCAGCAGGTCCTTCTGGCTTACTCTCGCCTAAAGTAGTTTAAAAATCAACGTGAAACAGATTATAGTTTTTTCGTTGTTTGTCAGTTTGACTCTAGTGATGTTACTCAGTCATCATTAACGTTCGGACACACGATTGTCTCGATTATGTAATTCGAAAATTAAGTTTCCAGCAGCTTCGTACATTTGAAATGCACACAAAAAAACTTAAAGAAAAGAATCATAGCAAGATCCAAAATACAGCAACCATTAAATGTTGGTACCTAATTTGAGGTTTTAGTCAGTGAAATTTGTCTAAGATCGGAGTTGTTCATCTTTGTAAAGAGCGTCTTCTCCTACTTAACTCACATTCCACTGTAAAGCTGATAATCAATGACGATACGATGGCGATTTTAGTGACAAAATACACGTTACCAACTGACAGAACTAACCCACAGAATATGTATTTTTACTCTTACAAAATCCTGTGACTCTGTACAGCACAGTATTTTAACGGTTTATTACACGAAATATCCCTGGTTTATTACCTACCTTCGCATTTAATTATAGAATAAATAATGACAGTTAACTATAGTGGCAGTGTTGGTGATATTTATCTAATTGAGTGGCACCGCGAGAGTAAATCGACTTGCCCCTTTATTTTATTTAGTCGAGTTACGAGTTAATTCAATCGAGCCACATCACTATCTGACACTGTGAGAAAGAAAGTGGCAAGTGACAGTAACACTTCATTCATTTAACTTTTCCCGTATCTTTCGAATTGCATGAAATTGATATTTCTGTTTTCCTGTGTGTAATTGATGAATTGTAATGAATAATATGGATTTTTTGAGATGGTAATATAGCATTTACATCAGAAGGATGTTGTATTAATTGTCATCGTGTATGACATGTCAAACAAAATAAATTAGGTAGGTACCTAGTTCTTTGGGTATTTCGATTTTTTTTTAATCTCTGAAACCCGGGTTTTGTTTACAAAAGAACTTTTGTGGGAGCTAATATGATAAGCGTAGTCTATAAAAAACAAAGTTTGACTTTGATGCAGCATGGTTCGGCATTCCATACATCCACGAGTATTGTCCTTTCACCCACCGAATAGGATTTAATTCCTATCTTTATTCTATCTGACAGGGCTTTCGTTAGCACTATTTTTTTCTAAATGTTAACGGGAAAAGGCTAATGGAACCGGCTGATTAAAATGAGCTGTGACTTTATCGAACAGGGTAAAGAGAAATAGAGATCGGGAGATCAGCGGGTTAAGTGCGTAACACATTATCAATCGGAATCGGTTTCATTTTGACAGTTCAACAACATTCATTGCGTTATTTACGTGTTGAGCAGACACATTTTTCGAACTTATGAAGCAATGGATTAGCAATTTGCTTCAAAATGATTCAGATTCCGATTGATAGTGTGTTACGCAATTAGGGTGCGGGTTTAATTAGCAAATCTTTGTTTTCGAAACGGAGCAGAAAGCGCAATGTCCATATCACAGAACAGTTAAAGAGGTTAGAAGGGCCTTGTGGGCGGGGCAGGCGCGCCACACTTTTGAGCAGACGTTCAAATGTCAACCGAAATTTGATTCACCGGCCAATAATCGCGCGCTTGTTGTGACAGCGTTCGAAGCTCCGCGGAAAAAAATTATTATGCCGCCTTGCGCTATTATAACGTGTCGGAAAAAAAGCCAGGAGTGTAGTGAAGCCCGAGGAGGAACTTCTTTTCACCGATAAGTCCAAAAACCTTAAAATACAAGTGATATTTGTAATTATTACAAAAGTATTATGTAATTTGTAGACAAAAACGACAAAATCGCATTCAGATGCAAAATTATTCATTGCTTGCAATACATGGGCACGATCTTGTACGACGTGAGCGGTCGCGCAATGTATTGCGTTCACTGCGAACGAATTATTTTTGAATGTTAAAATATTTTAAATTTTTACTTGTCTTTTATTTCGTCGTTAATCGCGGCCAAAGACAATCCAGAAGGTTCCAATTCTCGTAATTTAAAACGTTCAAAGTCTAGTCGCAGTCTGATCTCGGCGACAAACAAATGTCGAAAATGTAGGGAAATTAGAGGACTTTTTGACAGACTGAGACTGAGATCAGACTGTGAACGTTCATAAAATAACGAGAATTGCCCCTCTTCGTGGGCGATTGTTTTTTGGCGCTCTATATTTTCAACTCTTAGTATTGAGCCGAACATTGAGAATCTTTATTCGTAAAATAACATGATACAGTAGAGTTAATAAATACATATTTCACACGGTAATTCACAATATTATGTTAATACGACAAAGGGAAAACATTCAATATGGCCGTCTAATTAAAATTTTCGTTTTCGTTTTTAGGAAATTGTAGCTTTATTTTACGTTTTATGTTATTCAAAATGCCGTTTGCCCCCGTAACGGTTACTCAATAATAATGATATTAAATAATTATCAAAGTCGTAAGTACAGTTTTCTAGGTTTACGATGCTCGAAAATAGGATTATTTCCAGTAAAAACTTGTTTTAGAGCATTATCATGATGTTTGATGATTGAAATGATTTTATTGTTTTATTTTATTGATTATCTTTACGTGCGCAAACAACATTATGACCAACATTATTATGACGTAAAACAGAGCTGCAACTAGCAGAAAACGAAATTTAAATTTCGCGGCAGTATCGGATGTTCCCTTAATTTACCGTACCCGCAACTTAAAAAATTGCAAAACTTTAATTAATAAAATTACAGTAATTTTATCGATAAGATTGATCGACTTTTTGGTCGCCGTAACATATATGAGAAATTTATTGCTGTGTGAGTGTACGTGAAACGCAGAGTTTGCGTTAGTGTGACAACCAATAGCAAACACGCGATCTAAGTGCATGTGGTTTATTTGTGTGCGTAATGCGCGTACGTATTGATCTCTTGCTTGTAGTGGAGTGAAAGAGTGGGAGACATGCGGCGACACGCGTTCTAATACAAATCGGGAACTACTTCCTTTCTAATTTCTTTTATCTGTTCTGAGGTCCATATCAGTAATTAATCAAATCAGGTCTCAGACATACCATTCTCCTGACAAAGCTAGTTTGGGTAGCTGATCATTGTTTGTCTCTATACCTGGCCGCGTTACTCATAAGCTCATTAGCTTATGAGCAACTTCATACATATTCTTATAAAATGCGGTATTTAGATTCGGCAAACTGTCAGTAGTCAAGTGAAGAAAACGTGTGCAGACGAAGTTCCTTATGTGATACTCGCATGCTCGTATATAATAGAAAGAGACAGAGAGAGGATGAAAGTGTGAATTTAATACGCATTTTTAATACAGAGCCACCACTCTATCACCAGTTGCGCCGTTGCGGCCACAAGGTGCAGTAGAAGTTTTTCATGCATTATCTATTATTACGTCGAACATCTTAGTTTGAGTTTCCAAGCTAAAGCGCAGCGGCCAAAACGCTGACTGTGCGCGGACTTCTTCTATATGAAAACCAGTGGCAAACAATAACAAGATCATCACATTTTTACTTCGATCAACAATAGTACTAGATTTCCGATGATGACATCAAAAACGGCCGGAAAAATAAGACCACATATAATTGTGTGGTCTTATTTTAGTTCTTATTTTAAAAATACGTTTACTTTTCAATCAAAGTAGTAAATATATTGCAAACTATAATAAACTTTATGTTTGAGTGTTAAGGTTTATAATCATATTATATGCAATCGCGGCCACTTGAGCGATGTGTTTTTGTTCCTAATCCTTAATCTAGTGCTATTGTTGATCAAAGCATTTTAAACCCCCGTCGTATAAAGAGGGATGTTATAAGTTTGACGGTTCTGTCAATGATTCTGTGAATGTCCGTTCGTGGCGTCGCCGTCGTAGCTCCCAAACGGGTGGTTCGATATCAATGCGAATTTTTAATAGATTTCTAGTTTAATCGGGTTGGGTCTTAGCTTTGTTTCATGACAATCTGTTCAGTCATTTGAAGATAATCATATCTTTTCTTATTGACGTATGGATCTGTGCCATATAATGGTAATTTATTTCACTTTTACTCGTCCGATTAACTTGAAATTTAGTATACCATAATATTTTATGAACACTGAACAACAAGAAGAGGCTTGTGGCTAAGTAATACGGGTCGATCGATCAGGTTAAGCTACGATTGCCGCAGTTGCTCCATAGATGGGTGACCATCTTCACATACCAAGACCCCTCCGTGCCTCGGATAGCATGTTAAGCCGTTGGCAACGGCTGTCATTCGATCCACGAATGACAGCCGGGACCAACGGCTCACAGTCAACAGTCGTTACGGGTCGTCAGTAGCCCTAAAGTCTGACAACCAGTCTTACCAAGGGCTATCGTATTACCCAGTAACTGGGTTGTGGAGGTCAGATAGGCAGTAGCTCCATGTAAAATACAGGTATTCAGCAGCAAACGCTTAGACTGGAAGCCGACCCGAACATAGTTTGGAAAAGCCTAGGCAGATGATGATGATATTTTATTTTAGGAACACTGCACATATGTGGTAACCTTGAACTGATGCCGCAGCCAGGAAAATTTGCGTGTTTGGGCTCATTCAATTGATCTCGATGAATAGTTGACTTAGAGATGATGAACATAATCTAATGATGGAGGGTAAAAATGGTCACAGGAACTGGCCCTTACATGAGTAACGCCCAGTTCCTGTGACCATGGTTTACTCTTTGTATTGGTCTATATTATGAGTAGTTGGTAGACAGGTGGTTAAATGGATCTGATGAAGTAGCAGGAAGGCGGTCAGTAAAAGGATGTCAGTTTTCTAATCGTAGGCTCATAATTTTACTCGTTCAAGGCTTTAGTTTTCAAAATCATCCTTATATTCTATAGTTGAGGGTAAAATTACAAGCTGGATGTGGGTATTGCGTATGTGATGATCGAGGGTTTTTACAATACAACAACTTTTTTCAAGAAAAATTGTTTTAACATGTTCTTGGATGTCTCAAAGGACTTCCGTGCATTTAATTGTATAATAGTCAGCGACTAAGTAGTTACGCACAGCGCTGCCCTTTATAATACCAAAAACCCGGATCACGTCATCATCATGTGCGGAAACGAGTAATTGCCTAACGGAAATAGGTATAATTAAACCCTCACTTAGACCAAGTTTGAACTGACGAAACCATATTTCATGTCACACCACTATAGCATGTCGAAATTGACCGCCATTTGGCATTAATTTCCTATTTGAAAAGGTCATCTATTAGACATTTTGTATTTAGTCTGTCTCTAACGTGTCACAGTTTTGACTTGTGATCAACTAAAAAGACACTCTGAAAAGATTATATACTTAACGGTAATTTATTATGAAGATTAGGAGATGAGTGGGCAAAGGACATCGTCCATTTCATACCTAAAAATTAAAGTGCCGGCAAACAAACATTCAACTCGATTTTCGGCAACTCTCATCCAGCTGCTACCAGCCATCCTGCGAAGATCATCGCTCCACCTACCGATTCGCAGTCTCCACTCAAGAACACGTCTACCTCAGCGGTCATCGGTTCTACGGCTAATATGGCCGCTTCATTGCCACTTCAGCTTGCTTATTCTGTGAGCTATGTCGACAACTTTGGTTCTCTGCCGGATCACCTCGTTGCGGATTCGATCCCTCAGAGACTCCAAGCACAGCCCGTTCCATAGCTGGCTGAGCGACCTTGAATTTATGGGCCAGCCGTACCGTGAGTGTCCACGTTTCGGCTCCGTAAGTCATGACTGGCAGGACGCACTGATTGAAGACCTTAGTCTTTAGGCTCTCACCACACAATAAAAGTACTATTTTCTTATGGGAAATAACAACCTGAGAAGTCATTGATTTGTTTTACATAGCTACGGAAAATCAAGTTTGGAAAAACGTTTATCAGGCAACGTTCTAGAACGTCACCTAGTAAAAACGCCTCTAGAACGCTCCCTGTCATTTCATCGATCCATTTTACCTTCCAATTTATTTTGGAAACGAGAAATCGTTTAGTAATTTGGTGGCAGCTATGCGATTATACGCGCGTGAAGACTATGGGATATTAACACGGAAATAGCCAAGTGATCAGTGGTCGACGCTATTTTCAAAGGCTATTGAGATTGAATTGGGATAGAGGAAGAGCAACGCAGCTACGTGTCCTAGTAATGGACAACCCTTTTATGGACCTCTGTTAATACGAGATAAAGTAGATAAGATCAGTCACAGATCGAAACAATAATGCAATGTTTTGTAATAATGACCTATCCAACTGACTAATACCAATCTGGACACTTGGACTAATGGATCTATATAGATACGTTAATGGAAATGTAAAAATGAGATGGCGAACGTTTACGTTAATAAAGTGTCGTCAAAAGGTTTACAAAGAGTACACAAAATAAATAATTCACCGTTCTAGAATATTGAATAGGTACAAATTATATTTAATTATATTGAGGTAAATTGACAGGTGAAGTTATCAGATAAAACGTACGCCAATTTAACCTACACAGATCGTTATCGTGTGTAAGAAATATTATTTGACATAATTTTTATCGAATAGACGCTATACTTAAATTCACTTTAAATACGAGTATTATGACTTTAAAATCTAGAGCCTTTTACAGTAATAACTTCAGTTCTGTACCGACGATAAGAAATATGATAAACATAAAAATAAAACCATGAAAGATAATAAAATAGACAACGCTTTATCGTGATCTGTGGTAGCTACATGGAGCAAAAATAGTTTTCTTAGAAAAATTAGGGTATGTAGACATGATTCTGATTTTTCGCTGCAGTTTTTCCCTACTGCATGCTATATGCAGTGGGCAAAAATGTCAAAGAGAACAGGATATCTCGTTTCATTTTCTTAAAGTATAATTCCGTCAGTATAATTCCGTCAATTGATAAAATTTTATTCACTCTGAGTGTATAAAATTTGAAAATGAAACGAGATATCCTTATTATTTATATCTATCTTAATATTAGCTCTACCAACGCCAGACTTAACCTGTCAGTATTGATGAAATACTTAAAAGTGTTTCAAACATCGCAAGCATAAGCGCAGTGTCGGCATGAATATCTGATAGTGTATGAGGGCACGTGACTCAATAGAGCTTGTAGGAATGCAAACAAGCACTCGACTAAGTAGAGATCGTGCTACTCGTGGCTACCTACGGCTTACGCCTATAAAGCTATTTCGTAATTACGTTTCATCACTTCATTTTAAAGTTCTTGCCATTGAAAATGGGTGGCGTGTGTGTATACAGGTACAATTCTTTTATGTTAAATATTCAAGTTTTTATTTTCAATTTGAGTAGATACTGAAAGAACCGGTCAAGTACGAGTCGGGTTCGTACGGTTACCGGTACCTGGCGAATTATGTGAGCGTTACAAAGTCATCGTCCAAAATGTCAAACTCCTACCTCGCTTGGTTTTTGAGTAAAATTTCTGTGGCTAATAGATCTTTTTTTTGTAACATTACAAAGTGTTCAATATGAATGTGTCGTTTTGTTGAAGAGTACGTCCTAGTAAAGTGAGTGATAGACGAACGAGCAAGTAAACGTTTTTAGGGCTCGAAGACTTTTTTCGTCCATGTGTCACCCTAAAAGTTCGCGTTCTTAGGGTCGAGCCATACGAACCCCTCTTCTTTGACCGTACGCGCGACGACACGTCATTCATCCTAAACATACTGTTTTTTTTCAATAACGCGTATAATAGCTCGTATATGATTACGAAAATCTTTCTTAGTTTCTAATAATCCGGTCCACTACAGTAATACTACATTTTATATATATTACATTTTAGTAATAACCTGTTTTGTCTAGTTATAACTTGGCGATTTGACATCTGGCAATAGAATTTATTTTTATTATAAGTTGGTAAGGTGAATCGATCAGCCAACCAGATCACATTGAACACAGCGAAGATTGAACTTGCAGGTTATTAGGTGCACAAAGGCATAAAATAGGTACGTGAGGAAATCTTAGCTAGAAACGTTATCGCTACTGAATGTAACGCAGAAAGAGCGCAGGATATCGTGTTTTCAAAAATGTGGAAAATGCAATTTTATTTCTTACTAGCTAAGGATGTTAAAGAAAGCTCAAATTATTTTATTTTCACATTTCGTTTTACTGATACCAAATGAATACAGATTAAAGTGGTACTTCCGTTACGCCCATTTTTTTGACACCCAATGCGATGGGATTTGCTAGTTTTGAAGCGAATAAAACAGCCCTGCATATTATATAGGAAAACCTAGATACATATTTTAGATGCTATTTTATAACTTTGTTAGCTTAATACATACCTACCAATGGAACCAAGCAAACCTTATTCATAAAAGTCAGCTACTGCTACCACCTTCCAGACTTGCTAATATTATAACCACGATATGAGCTATTCTTTTGTAGATCGCGACGAGATACGACAGAAGAGGAATAGGTGGATATTTGTTACAAAAGATGGTTGGTAACAAAATACCTGCCAGCAGAACATTTTCATATTTAACAGTAGCAAAACCCTTTTTGACTGTTTTTAAGTAGGTAAGCTATTCAGCAAAATACCCCTGTATTTTACAACACTATCATACATACCAAACTTCGAACAATGGAAGTAGTTCATCCGTTAGTGAATACCGTACCTACATATAAACAGTAGCAAAAACGGGGTACTTTACAATTTTATTGTACCATACATATCAAAATTCATATAATGGAATGAGTTTATAAACACTACAAACAGCAGAAACTGTATTCACATCAGATAAGTTAAATACGCTTCGAACCGGGTCGGTCCCTAAACACCATTCGTTTCGAGTAAGTTTAAACTTGGTTGAACATTAGAATCCCTCAAAGGTAAAGGTTTAGCGGCCCAAACAAAAATAGAAGTATTATGAAGTTCGGTAACATAAGCACTAACGGTCTGGAGGCGGCGAAGTGTTTGTGAGTGTTGAGTCGCAGCGTGATGCCGGCCGACGTGATCCGCATACCGGGGTATCCCCGCGGGCAAACTGAGCGATATTTGCTTTTTTTACTACCGCATCCATATTTCAACACCAATACCCGCAACAATATTTGGAAGTACTGAGAACGCTAATGCGTGCGTGGCAGGAAAAATGATATCCGCTTCACATTCGATATTCTCGACAGTGCCTACAGGAAAGGTACAATTGAATAGTTAACAGAGAGCGGATGACCGCGGTTCAAAATTCAATGGGAGCTTTATATATATATTTTTTCCGTTAGCCTGTACTGTCCCACTGCTGGGCAAAGTATGTAATATTATATATTTAAATTGAAGTCCCAATCCGTCCAATTTAAATTTAATTATTACAATGCCTATTAATTTTTGTCCAATCCATGTCCTAAAAGCTCACACACCAACACATTTTTCATGAATTTCTTAATAGGTATAGGTACCAAATCCAGGAGGGTTTGGTAAAAGCGAGTAATCGACGAGTAACGAGTAAAAGCGGGAGGATCCGCTTTTACTCGTTTGATATCTTCAAAATTTCTCTCACCCGTTTGGAACTCACACCACTATTATGACCTTACACACATTGGAGGGGCTTGTGGCTAAGTAGTAACAGCTGCACGGGTCGATCGATCAGGTTGAGCTACGATTACCGCAGTTGCTCCATAGATGGGTGACCATTTATACATACCAAGGCCCCTCCGTGCCTGGGAAAGCACGTTAAGCCGTTTTTCTCGGCTGTCATTCGTGGATTTTTAACAGTCGTTACGGGTCGTCAGAAGCCCGAAAGTCTGACAACAAGGCTTACCAAGGGCTATCGTATTACCCAGTAACTGGGTTGCAAAGGTCAGGTAGGCAGTCGCTCCATGTAAAATACTGGTATTCAGCTGCATCCGATAAGACTGGAAGCCGACCAACATAGTTGGGAAAAGGCTAGGCAGATGATGATGGCCACTATTATACGTGGTAATAGGTAATACGGGCTGGTATCCGCAACTCCACGTCAATGCACGTATTTTGCGTACACTATTATAAACGATTTATGGTGACATTTAAAACCGAATTTGTGTGTTAAAATACTCTAAACTTAATCTTATTATTATGAAGATAAGTTTATACAGTGGTGTAAACAAGTTATCTGTATGCATTAGGAATGGGCCAAATAAATCACGAACGTTTTGCTAATAACGGTTTATTATCTGCGGGCTTGTATCCCAACACTGTTTCGCACTAAATATTCGATTCCAATTGTCGCATTAGTATGCTGCACAGTTCTTGTTAGACTAATTCAAAACAACAATAACAAATAATATTCAAGTTGTTATTGAATTATACACACACAGTAAGAGCCATAACTGTATATAAGGTCCCATTATATTATTTATGGACAAACTTTTAGAAATCATTCAGACCACCAAAATAAGGACGATGGTAAAAAAAATATATCAGAAAAACGCATTAGATACTTACAAGAAACATAATCAGTTAACAAAAATACACAAATGTGCCGGCAATTTATTATTTTAGGTCAAAATAAAATACCTATTTTAATCAGTGTTTTTTTTTTGGATTTGCTTGCTTGCCTTAACATGCGTCTCTGTTTTGAATGCCTGCCGTCTTGCAGAGTTCCAGAATCCTGGGTCCATAAAGGGGCTTCGTTAGCATGTCAGCAAGCTACCGAGTTGCACGGACTTTGCATACTTCTAATATATCATCTGTAACACATTCTCGTATAAAGAACGCTCTTATACGTATGTGCTTTGTCCGCTGATGACATTCATGCGGTGGATTCTTGGCTAGCCTGATTGCAGACTCATTGTCGATGCATAGGCTTGTTGGACAAGCCTCATCTGTGATGTCTTTCAAGATCCTCTTTAGCCATATGATCTCTCGTGCAGTTTCACTGGCAGCGACTATCTCTGCTTCGGTCGATGAAATAGCAACGGTAGATTGTCACTTGTTCTGCTATGAAATTGGCCCTCCTGCATACAAACATAGCATTCCAGTAGTGGAGCGCCCTGTGGTGTGATCACCACTATGATCGGCATCGCTGTAGCACTCTAAGCCAAGAGTTTTATCGTTTGTATAAGCTATTCCTTTGTCTATTGTGCCTTTCAGATAACGTAAGATTCGCTTCGCAGTTATGATATCCTCCTTTGTAGGATTATCAAGATTACGTGACACAAAACTTATAGCGTAAGCTATATCTGGTCTTGTCCCAGTCATGAGGTAAACTAGTGCTCCCACTACTTGACGATAAGGGAAAACCGTAGAGCTCTCTTCTTCTTCCTTACTAGCATTCGACTTTAGGATCGGTGTTGCAACAGCTTTACAATTTTCCATGCCGAATCTTTCAAGACTGCGTTTGGTGTACGCTTTCTGATGAATAAAAATAGAACCGTCTGACTTCTTCTCTATTTCCATTCCCAAATAATAGCTAGCTGATTTAACGGTTATTTTAAACCGCTTTTTCAGCTCTTCCAAGAAGGTTCCGAAACCCGAAATCCGAAACCTTGGGAAGTAAATAGAATTGGTCAAAGGTTCATGAGCTCCAATTATGATTATTATTAGTATGATATATGATTATTTTAGTTATTTAAAATATTTGAGAAACACTAATCTAATTCAAGGTATTTTCTTTGTTACAGTTTGTCACCAGTTCACTCGCAGCGTAATCGCCATGCTGGGAGCAGTAGCTCCGGATTCCTTCGACACACTGCATTCATATGCTAACACATTCCAAATGCCATTCGTTACGCCCTGGTTCCCTGAGAAGGTACTTATATTATTTGTACTGTCATTATTGCATGTGAACCAGACTCATTGTGCAGAACCAGCCAGCCAACCAGCCTCGAGTCTCTGTCAACCATTACGAAGTTACATAAATCTAACTTGTCAGACAAATTAACTTGCCTTTTAACATGTAGGTATTTTTATCTATACTAATATTATAAAGCTGAAGAGTTTGATTTTTTGTTTGTTTGGTTGAACGCGCAAATCTCAAGAACTACTGGTTCGAATTGAAAAAATAGTTTTGTGTTGGATAGTCCCTATTAATCGAGGAAGGCTATATAACATCTATACTCCATTTGTTTAGGTAATTTTATATCTAACACACATAACCTATTTAACACTTTAACACTAAAATATATATAGATATTATATACAAGTGTATAATAAAAAGAAAGAAAAAAAAAAAAGGCAGGAGCTCATTGGGCATCAAAAAATTCGTCTGCATCGCTGTCAATGGGATAAGTGCCCAAAAGGCTGACAGCATTACCACGCTGGATGGCAATGCTTATTCTTTGGGCTAAAAATAGGCCAGCTCTCTGGTCACGCGTAGAGTCACCCAACCGCTTTGCTATATTTCGAAATATTCAATGAGCACTCGGACCCCAAGGCCCTAGAGTTTCAACCCCAAACGGCTCAAACATATAGCTCCCAATAAGGTTGTCATATTTGCGCCGTTTGAGGTTTTCTGCTCCTGCAGCAGCCGCCCCAGTACAGCCCGCCGTGCTAGGAAGATAGGATGGCGCGAGGGTGTCGACACAGATTGCATCCCACACCAAAGACCTACCCAACTTCCAAGGCATTATGGTCACTTCATCTGGCCTCTTTCCATCGTCGCGTACCAAGCCATTGGGTTCTAAAACAGCTGGCACCCTGGCGGTGACAAGAGCCCGACGGATGATGACGTTAATGCTGGCGTGGCGTGCCAACCGACCAGCGCTCTTGCTGCAGGATATGCCATGGTGTCCGAGGCAGTCGGCTGCTTCAACGCATTGACAGCGATGTGGAGCTCCCAAGGAGCGCCCAGACGCAAACATGTAGCGAGCCGGAATGTGGTGTCACCCACCATAGTGCCTATGTTGGGTGACGGTAGCGGCTGAAGCCAGAGGCCCGACTCCCATTCACCCACAGCCAGCAGGCAGGCACGCTCAGCAGTATTGGTGGACGTACTCGTATTAATAAGTTTATTCCGTACCAACCTGCAAAGCGGCTCATCCCACTGTCTCTGGGAAGACGGGTTCTCGGGCTGAACCATGTCCGGGCAAGCCGCTTTCCAGGCGTTCACCGCATCAGTTAAACACGGCACTTTAGAGTCAACCTGAGCAGGAATCAAGATTCGTGTGGTTAACTTTTCTGTACTTTGTGAAAAATGTTGCAAATTAAAGTTACACAAAAATCATGTATGACGGAATTGTTCCCCTTTAAAAGTTAAAAAAAAAGTTTGCGACAGCATGTCTATCTCTGAAGGTGACAACCTTAAAATATAGACATACTTCACTATAACCTTTTTTTGGTAATCTGTTCTAAAATAATGCATTATTTGCGAAGGTGTTTTTATAAACATAATATTAATCCTTATCCAAATAAATACGATATTCTTCACAAGTATTTAATTTTGAACAAAACTGACCTTGACATCATTTGATTTCAATGAATATCGAGATATCATAGTTTTGAAATAACTCCGCAAGGCGGCCGGTCATGGGGGGGTGGAATATATTTTTGTAGGTTTTTTCCTCAAATTAATGTGGGTGAAACCGTTGGGGCACAGCTAGTCATAACATAAACTAGAAGCTCGACGAATCTCATCTATGTTTGTAGAAATCACTGTCTGATGCTATTTACAGAAATAGCGTAGACTGACGAGTTCATCAAATGCTTCAATTCACTTCTCCTCAGTGTAACAAAATTTCTCTAACTACCGCTTCACAAGACCTCTGTGTGCACGATATAAGTCAACAGTTGAAACATTGCATTCAATATCTGTGCTCGTTTTATGAGTTCACTATGTACTTATTCTAGAATGTAAGAATTAATGGTGTTTCTTGTGAACATTGGTTGCTCTGAATTGCCCAACTAAATGTATGTAGGAATGGAACGCTGTTGAATACATATAAATTGGGATGACTTGGAAGGTATTTAAAAAGGCTAATGAGAATTGGCCTTTTGAATGACGGAGTGAAAACGTTAGACATGATTTTTTACCAAGATATGTTTTTATGAGTTTTTAATTCCCACATGTATTTATTATATTAACTAAAACAACGAACTACCAAGAGTTTTTCTTTAACTCACGACTTCGGTGTTAGTTTGCAACATCCACGTAGGCAGAGTCTCCGACACTGCTTACAGTATTATCAAGTTAAAACTAAATATATTATTTGAATCAACAACGTTTAGCAAGCAATCAACTCTCAAATATAATTAATTTCATAATTCGTTCATTCGCATTTTGTAAAAGAATACGAATGATTCATAGTCTGTACAAAAGCACCTGTTTTTAACACAAACGACGCCGGCAATTTCCGAAGCTAAAACTTTCATCAAGAAAATTGACACTTTACAAACTGAGTGCTTAGAAAGTCATTATATCGTTCCGACCCTTCTCTGTCCAATGGAAGCCTCTGGGTTTAATGCCACCCATGCTACTCGTTATATTATTATTTATTGTGTAATTTTATACGCTAAATAAATAATATCTATGATGACCTTACTCAATAGTATGTTAAGCCGAAAGCGCTAGGGTAGACCTCTTATCAATATAAGAGGTCTACCCTAGCGATTGCACAGCACTAAATGTGCCTGGAATAGAAAGTGTATTTAAAGAATAATAATAATTGCTATCCAAGCAAAAAACAGGAAATGTTTGTATTGTGTGTGAAATTATTCCGTGTGGTGACAGCAAAAATACAACCATTATTTCTTGCCGTGGTTTCGTAAAAGATGTTAAAAATCCGAGGTAGGGAGTCGGATGGCTACCGCAACTGGACCAGGCGCTTGTGTCCACTACCGACGAGAAAATTGCTGAGCGCGACGAATAATTGAACCACTTATAATCGGATGTCATAGAGCTATCTGAAGTCCGAACACTGGAGGAGGAGGACCCTCAAGGGAATTGGCTCTTAGCTCTAATTTTGGGATCAACAAGCTCTGGGCGGCATTCTGTTTATCGTCTACAAATCCCTCGTGAACAACGTTGAGAAGATCGAGTGTATCGTTCAGGGCTTGCGCTTTTTACACTCAGAATAACTAATATCGTTGAAGGTCCTACCGGTACACGATTCAACCTTAGAATACTGTACTTCAACGCGAAAATGAGCAACCAAGATGTGATGATGTAATGCGAAGCCGCTGTTAGGGTAACCCATAGGTCTATTTCGAAAGTCGGTTATCACACCCGTAAGATATTGAATAAAAACCGGGAATACCTCTCATGGGTACAGACTGCAAAATGAATAAACAAAAAAAAATCGAATAAATGATATTCAATAGTAACAAACTGCTATAATGAATTGACAATGACAAGAAACATGATAGACATTTTAAGCGCCTTGATAAATGTCAGCATGCAACACCCTTGTCTTTAAAGAGATTGAATCAGACAAAGAGTGCATTATTATCAATACCGGTTGCTCTAACGCCAAAATGCCCAAACGAAAATAAAAAATCGGGAAATATTAGATTAATAGCATAATCAGCCTATAATGTTCCCACTGCATGCACTGCTGGGACTCAGGCCGCCTCTCTGAGAGGGAGTGGACTGTAATCCACCACACGAGCCCAGTGCGGGTTGGTAGATGTCACATGTCTTCGAAATGTGTGTTCTAAGACATACCGGTTTCCTCACGATGTTTCCTTCACCGTTTTGAGAGCAGTGGTGATAAAAATATTTACACAAAGTAGAGCGCTTGCCTGAGTTCGAACCCATGACCTACAATTCGTAAGTCGGGGCCGTTGCCACTGGGCCACCACTGCTCACCATTAGACTAATAAAATGTGTTAATAATTCGCATATTAGTCAAAATGCTAAGGAATGCCCAACAGGCAGGGGCACGTTGTGTATTCCATCATGTTTTGGGATTTGGGAATGTAGATATCGATCTTCGTTATCATAGTTATGCACATGGGTTTGTAAAGGCAACCGAAATATTGTTGTTCCCTGCTGTGTTCACAATGTGAAAATGGTCGGTAAGGTTATTATAATTATATGGCATTCTTTTCTTCGTAAATTTTATACAACAAAATAAACAAAATACAAAAGGAAAGTAAATAGCGTAATTACATTACAATAATTATCTGAAAGAGTATCCACTTACTCAAGCTATCTTCTAATCCTAGGTGTTCCGGGAGCCCTTTTTCTTTTACTTCCAATTTAAATATTCTAAATAAATTACATACTTGCAAGCATTAAGCTATTACGAAAAGACTTAGCATATAACTTTATAAGTGTTTCTAGCAGCATTTCAGAACTAAAAACTTGTGCAGATTACCTCACACGATCTAGACTTAAGCGACTGAGTCTAGGCACTTGAGCAACTAAATGATTCAAGGACTACCCGCACTCAAACTGCCAGTGCCGCATACTGGAGAAACACGGCAGTTTAGTTTCAAGGGTTTAGTTTGAAACCATTAGATTGTTACACGACACTTTAAAATTATATTCCATGTGTGTCGCTTAAGCAGCTTCGTGTAGATAATTTATGTGCTGACAACTTACAAAAACTTGCGACATTTACTAACTTTGCTCCAAGTGGCATTATGTTTATTTTGCACGTTATGCCGTCACAGTTTAATCTGTTTCCTCTGTGTATAAAGAAAACTTAAAGATACGCATAAAAAATGCTTCAATATTGCACATAGGGTTTAAGGCATAATAGCGAATTTTTTTATTAAAGTTATTTTTTTACAACATTTTGTTAAACATTAGGGAGGTTATTATGATCAGTTGAAATAAAAACTTTTTAACAAAAAAATTATACCGCCGAAAAAACTGAAAAGCAAAAAATAATAACCCTTTTTTATTTAACCCGGCTCACTGTACTTCCACACCGCGTCTCCTAAGCTTCACAATTTTAATAGCTATACATATCGTTATGTTAAACGTTTTCGCAAAATCCCGCACTTCGCAAACGCAGTTTTTGAGAAAAAAAATGTTACAGAAAATCAAAATATTTATATTTAAAAATTTACATTTTACCATAGATAATGTACGAATTTCACTTCTAGGTCGTTCTGTTTTACGTTCAGACAAAGTGACAGTGGATTTTAGTGGTTTTTATTATCAATACTGTTTTTAACTTTAATTCATTTTTAACTGGGCAACGAAACGTAATCGAGTGAAGTGAGGGACGTTGACGTTTAACAGTTGTCACTCGTCGTTTTCTTTTATTTTTGTGTTTTTTTTTGTGTTCTCGATTTCCCGATTACACTACACACTAAACCAACATATTATACAAAAATAACACATTTGTAATTACAACTAGTAGGTTGTAAGAGCGAGCGAAGCGAGCTCGAGACTTGGGGCACCCCGACTCGGACTCCGACTCGGACTTGAGCCCCTGTTATCCCCTTCGAACCTAATCTAGGTCCGAAGGGGATAACGGGGGCTCGAGTGAGCGAGCACAGCGAGCGAACGAACCCCCGTCAACCACGCGCGAGCCGAATTGGACGCAGTAACTAAGCCAGGGCACCGCGACCAACTGGGTTAGATTAGGTTAGAAGCAAGTTAGTTTTCTTACCGACTAACACCCGACACCGATTTGTAAACTGCCCACTCAGCCATTGTACTGCCTAATTATTTATTTAGATACCCATTTAAATATTTTTTATGACTCATTGACTCATTTTTATTTAGTTTACTGCTCAGTTTTCACTGCGGAACTAATTTATAAACACGCATTTTGACATTTTTAATTTACCTAAACTACAATGAACAACTAACGCTCTAAATCAGTGCCCTTTATAAATATGGAGATCTCCGAATCAGAGCCTATACTTTTATGGGCGTTTGTTACAGTAAATATGTATTAAAACAGGCGAGAAAATGTCTAGGCCAAGGTATTAAAGGCAAATATCGGCGCAAAAGTTAGATGATTAGTTTTAGAGTAAAATCTATCATAACTTACTCTGGAGTTAATTTATATCACCCTGATTAGGTTTCACATAAAACGATTTATTCTAGTTTATGTCAATGGATTTATATTATATGAATGGATATATAGCGGTCGCCTTCAGAATTGTACCTTAAGGAAACTAATTTCCCCCATTTCGCGAAGGTATCTTTTCGCCTAATAGTGCTTTCCCGCAAGTGGATTCGCACTAAAGACACATGAGTAAAAGGCACTTTGGAACGTCAAAATTTACATTAAAAAAAATTATTGATTCTAGTTGCCCTCTATCTAAGACATAAGCGTGAAGTCTTATATATAAATAAATATTTGCATATTAATTTCTAGATATTTCTAGTGAAATCTTTTATCTGACTTCATTATTTTTACCCATCAGTTGACCTTCTGTCGTAACTCGTACATAGTAGACAGTAAGCGGAAAACACAAAACCACAGAACAGGATGAAAATTTTAAACAATTATGATTTTTGTGGATGATTTCGCTCTGCGAGATTCACGATACCCACATCAATAACGTTGAAACATTTTACTTAATGAAACATACACCTTTTTGGCTGTGTTGATGAATCATGTTTTTGTAATTAAAAAACGTATTAAGCAAAATGACAAGGAAAAATAAAATTGTTGTTCTTCATTCGTTATTTTGATAGGTACTTAGTATCATGGATGACAAACAAATAAGGTAAGGGTGTAAACAAATTTCATCCACAACCAACAAGTAATAATACCTGAAACTGAAACACAACCGTATCTCACAACATAATCAAGATCTTACCTTCAGTACTTATAATATATTAAACCCCGAATATTACATAAACGTAGGTACCTACATCAAGTTAGTTATACAAATTTTACGTTGCTCACCAATACATTTTTTCAAATCTGCGTTTTGTTCGAGCAATCATCCACAAGTTTTTTATTACAATTATGTGCTTTTAGCTAACAATAATGTGGTTATGCCATTTATGCATAGAAGCTATTTTGGCAGTGATTTTAATTGAGTAGAATTTTTTTTTTCGTCTAGGTACTTAATTTGTAATGAACTAAAAAGAGTATTTACAATCATGGCTAAATATGTATTATACGAGTATGTTCATCCGCCCCGGAGTTTAGTAATCTTTATAGGACCTGAGGAAATAAATAATGAAACTTCTTAATGTCTTTTAAGACACAAATTTACTTGCATGTATGTTTGTGTAACGGGGTACTGGTTTCAAACGCAATCAAATCATATGCAATTTCTGAGTCGCGGAACAATATCTACAGGTCGAATTGGACCGAGAATACAAGCGAGTTGAAAAAACTCGCCCGGTATCCTTATGGTATCACCATACAAATGCCACTTCTGCAGCAGAGCATTCCAGGTCAGCTTTAAGAGCTGTTCTAATCCCTAGAAGACCCGTCGGGCGAATGTCTGTCCAACGAGTGACATTGTGGGCCATGATCGCAGCTTTCAATGTTAAATGAAAACCAAATCGTTTGACCATGCCGTTCGCTTGTGGATAATACACCGTCGTGTGTTGTAACTTGATTCCATATAGTTAAACAAATGCTAGCACGAAACGGAACGGAAAAGATAAAAACTGTATCCCTTCATTTTGCCTAGATAAGGGTGGATGTTTGAATAATGCGTGTTCTATTATTTGACTTAAGTATACTCGTATGTAGACTAGCAGCGCCCCGCGATTACACCCGCATAATTGTCGATCCCGTGGGAATATCGGGATAAAAAGTATCCTCTGTGTTATTCTGATGAATAAGCTATATTACTGTAAAGTTTTATCAAAATCCGTTCAGTAGTTTTTGCGTGAAAGAGTAACAAACATCCATCTATCCATCCATTATCACAAACTTTCGCGTTTATAATATTATATTATTTCGTCTATTTATCAATTTACTTATCTAATTACATTTTTAAATATTTCTTAAAATACAAAAAAAGAGCCACTCCGGGAGTGCCGACAGAAGTGAAAACTTGAACAATTACGTGTGTATTTTTTGAATAACATATCGGAAATACTTTAAAACCGAGTTCATCCCGAGGACAGCCGAACACACCCGAATGTAGCGCGGTGTTGGTAACAGTGTTGCGAGTTCAATGGTTTTTTCACATCTCAAAAAATGCCCAAAGCGCCTAAAGAAGTTTTCACGTCAAAAAAATATCGGATGTGATAGAAAGACAGACTGCTGAATGTGTTAACTTAAGGTTTTCCATTTCTCTTATGAGGAACGGGACCCTTACACGTAAGCTACTCTGGCACATCGTTCTACTTAGTGTAGTATGCATGATTTATCGTGATAAATGCGAGACAGCGATGGATATATTTATTATGTGCGTATTTTTATCGTGTTTTTGTGTATGCCTGATAAAAGAAATATCGAGTATGGGACCTTAATATTGCATCATGAAGACTAAAGATACTATACTCGATATTTCACCACTAAATAGGTACTACATTATAAACATACATAAATAGGCGACGTGTGTGAAGTCTTAAAAATCATTATTTGTATTCACAGGTGATCCCACCATCTTCAGGCCTCACTGATTACGCTGTGAGTATGCGCCCTGACTACCATCGCGCTGTCATGGCTACTATCACGCATTACGGATGGAAGAACGTCATCTACATCTACGATTCTCATGATGGTATGTTATTATTCTCATCTATCTTCTATCTATATAAATAAAAAGAAAAGTCCTGACTGACTGACTCGTCAACGCCCAGCCCAAACCCTTGGACCTAGAAAGCTGAAATTTTGCACAGAGGTTCCCTTTATAATGTAGACAAGGAATAAGAAAGGATTTTTCGAAATTCAACCCCTAAGGGAGTTTAATAGGGGATGAAAGTTTGTATGGAAAATCTGATTCCTTGAGTTAATAGACTTGAAACTTGGCACGAATACTTATCTAAGTAAACTATGAAGATTGGCATTTTTCGTTTTTCTAACCTAACCTTAACGCGCGGTGCGATTAACTCGAAACTTAGTGTTTATACTTAAGACCAAAATAAAGAAAAACGTGTATCAGGGTTTTTCGAAAATCTACCCCTAACTGCGTGAAAAGGGGTAGTTAATTTTACAGGGGAGGATTTTACTGCGTGACTTAACTCGAAAATTGGTACAAATAATATTTGAGTCAAGTAATGACGTCATCCCAAACGATTTTTAGAAATTCGAAACTCGAAACTTGGTAATACTAAAACAAAAAATAAAAAAGTATGTTTTAGGGTTTTTCAAAAATCGACTCCTACCAAGGTGGAAAAGGGTAATAAAGTTTAAGGGGTGGATTTTACTGCTTGCTTCCATTAACTCGAAAATGGGTATGGGTCTTTGAGTCAAGTTATGAACACACCCGAACGATTTTTCAAAATTCCGCCCCTGTGGGGGTGAAAAGCGGGGATATAGTTTATTTGAAAAATCTGATCGCCTTTTTATTGATCTATAAACTTAGAAATTGGCCCGAATACTTATATATCTAAAAAAATTTTAAAGATCATAAACATACATTTATGAAATATTTAGAGGAAAGTATGAACTTCACGCGGACGAAGACGCGGGCAGAAGCTAGTAATAATATATTTTTCTAAATTTTGTAACTGTAAAAAGAAAATGGCGAGGGCTGGTTCGAGGCGGCGCGGGAAAAGAGTGCCTGGAAGGACTCGGGGGAGGCATTTGCCCAGCAGAGGGACAGTATAGGCTTAACAAAAAAAAAAAGCAGTGGCACTCCGGGAGTGCCGACAGAAGTGAAAACAAAACACAAACAGAATACTTTGCCATCACTCACTGAAATATCGGATATACATTAAAACCGAGTACATCCCGAGGACAGCCGAACACATTCAAAGCGGCGTCGGTTACGGTAACAGTGGCGCGAATTCAATGGTGTTTCCCATCTCAAAAAATGCAGAACGCGCCTAAAGAAGTTTTCACTTCAAAAAAGGCTTCTTTATCTACAGGTAGATCAATAGTCAGTCTTACCTTCAAATTCACTATCCGATCTGGATAAATCAAACCCATGTGTATGATGCGTACTTCAATGAAATTGGTCACTTACAACTACTACTAGAATTAAATCGTTGGGACTAAACAGTCCCAATCCTATCGTGTGCAGAGCACACGCATCTGTACAGACCCAACGGAACAGATTAGTCTCATGAGTTAAATCTCTCCGGATTTACTTAGTCGTTCAGGCCGTCTTAAGCGACTGATCTGGATCGGAACAACAGCTTCAGCTTATGATGCGTTAACGTTTGTTAAGATTAGGCAAATGTGATGGTTAGATTTTGTTTATACTAGCGTCTATGGTTATAACTGACCGTATGGCATCCTTTAGTCTCATGTAATTAAGGGGCTTTCAGGACCTAAACGCAAAAAACGCAAGTTTTAAAAACAATAAAAGTATATGATCGACTAAAGTAAACAAAACGAAAAAAATATATGATAAGTATTCTTCAAGATATATGCTAGGTAGATGTGTTGAAAACATAATACAATTTATTTGGTACGATAGAAAAAAATAATTATGATTTTTTGTCAGATTATTCTACAAGCAACATACTAAAACTATAGTGTTTTAATTTTTTATACCAAACAATAGATTTTTCGTAAATAGATAATTGCTTCATATTTTGCAATAAATTACCAGCGTTGTGTCATCGCGCTTCTCTTTCTTTTCTATGCAGTCCGACAGTGACCGCGCTTTAGGTCATGTAGTCACATTATTATAAACTTTAAAGTAGAGCACAAAAATTAAATGGACAATAGTCATAGTGTTAATGGTTAACTATCGATCCAATACATCATGGGTTCTCGTGTTATTTAACACATCTGATTAAATACACCCTTATTAATATTCTCAACTGTGTAAAGTATTAAGACGGGTAAATGTTACGCCTTTATTTCTGAGCGAAAAAAGGCAAATTTTTAAAGTAGCCGCGTCCGGAATGTTAATTCAGGGCGAGGGGTGAAATATTTTCAACTCTCTTCTTCGAATAATGACTGCAGTATTTACAATAATGAGTTAATTTTGTATTCATAACACGTATAACTAATTTAGACATACGCTATCTGTTTTTCATTACTTAAAGTAAACCAGGCATGTACGAACCTATTTAGGTACTCGTAACTAAAACAAAACCATTGTCCTACGAGTATAAGTTTAAACTTGGGCTGTTTATGCCATAGTTTCATTACAAGTGCAATCAATCAACACGACCCGGCTGAGGTCAAATTGGAAAACTAGATTCAAGTACCCTTCTCACACGTAAGTAGGAAAGCCAAAAAAACTGCGCTAATTATTTTTTTGTTTGTAACCAATCTTCCGTAGTATATACTTACTATATTTTTAGTGAATTTTATACTACATTTTCAATTTCATATAAGAAATTTCTTTCCTTTAATAAGATTTATTTGAAATAATCCTCAGTTCCTAGATCATAAACATAACAGGAATAATCAGATCGTAGAACGAGGTGCTCGTTTGTATACTTTCTCAAAAATCTCACGCCTGAGGCATTTTGTAAAATAATCCCATATCCGTACTTAATAGTTACAGCACTCCTCTACATTAAAATCCCCTTTGAGCTCTGCTACGAGTGTAACAAAGAGTACAAAACATAAAATCACGCCTGGCTTTATCAAATGATTTTATTATAAAATTGTGTTACACACACAATTAGGTACATCTTCCCACAAAGTGTTCGATTGTAACTTTTTGTGTTCCCAAATAGGTTTGTTACTGGAATTCCTAACTCTTTGAGTTCTATGAAACAAAAATAGTATCAAAGATGTAAAAAGACTCATCTGCTCGCGATTACCGAGGTAATAAAGTTATGCCCCGCGTTACTTCGTATGACCATTATTTCAAATAACATTATATCTGTAGCATAAGACAAGCCAGTTTAATTTTATACACCACATGCTAGAAGATTAGACCAAGCAGTATGCTGTAATATCAATAAAGCAGTTCTAGCACCACCTAGTAAATTAAAACGCGCACTGAAAATATGATAGTGCTATTACATTTTATTTCTAGGGCTGGAATTAAGTTTAATGGACAAACGAAAACATAATTCACAGAAACGCAGTTTTGTTCAATCTTGATTGACATGGTCAAAATATTAATTTGTCAAATAATTAAGTTGTAAAAAGAAAAACTTATTTAAGTATTTGCAGATTGATCAATAATCATAATACCTAATCAGCGATAGCCGAAAGTCCGCATATCCAAATTTGAATGAAAATGTTTAATATCGTGAATAAAAAAGTATATTAACAATATGTCAATAGAGTCATATAAACATGAGTATAAATACGATTTTTTGAGACGCATAGTCACGGATCCGATGCGACGTAAAATTCATTTTATGTCACAGTCGCAGGATCACCTCAGAAAAAGGAGCACTTTGCAAACGGAAAAGCCCATTTACATATAAAATGTGGTTGAGTAGGTACGTATACTGATAGCTATGAATACGCACGTTTACTGAGGAAACTGTTTCAGTAATTTTTGTTGTATCCGATAGAAGATAAGATACTTCACATTTGACTAAAATAAACCAGGTGGATAATTGTTTCTGTTATAGATTTTATATAGCATTATTATACATAGGTATATATTTTTTCCATGGCATAACATAACTGATAAAAAAGCAAATGAAAGTCGTAACAACGAAAGTTCACCTTAAAACGAGCCATTCTAAGAGAAAATAAAAATGAGAAAGACATTAAAAGCAAGTGCGGATGTCGTGGCAGGGGTCGGGAGTCGCGGGTGCCGGATGCTGTGCAGATGCTAAAGAGGTACGATATAAAAACCAGATTTTTTTACTACATAAAAGAAAGTACAGCATTAAAACGACTATAATAAAAAAGGATTAGGTTCATAAGAAGCCGCATACAATGATATCTGAAAAAACGGAAATAAACTGGAGACCAGATTCGCAACGAAAACGGAAGACAGATCGATCCGATATCCAAATAACACCCTCTTCAGAACGTCTGTTACGTCAAAGTCGATCCATGTACGACACTAATTTGAATACCATCTACTTACAGCTAAAGTTTTACATTTTGAGTCTAAATCTCCTTGAACCCTATGTAGTGTTTTATACACTATCTGTAAAAATAATCAAATGGAAATTGATACATTATAACTATAGTCCGCGCGGAACTAGTTGGCCGCTGAGGTGGGGACAGGGGTGAGGCGGCGGTTCGCAACGCACGTACTGAGTAATGCGCCCAAGCCCTTCCGTCCCACCGCTCACATACCTAAGACCAATTAGTTCCGCGCGGACTATAGTTACTAACACTTACGAGTTTTCAACCACGAGCTTTAATAGGTATAATATTTAATGAAATAATAATCAAAAATGTTGATCGAACGGACGCCACCCAAACAGTAATCTAGTATTATATTAATTTATATTACGAGTATTAAACCAAAAGAGCCTGTAAACGCTGTGTGGTAACTGATAGTACTGTAGATACATACAGAACCCGACCGGGACCATGGGCTGACTATAAAAGGCCACAAACATTATATTTAGATAAATTTTTCATTGATTTAAGCTACACACAGGCATGTAAAATGTTATTTTATTTTATTGTATTCAAAAATAATCTAAATGGGACAAATTATGACAATTACCCTATATCTTTGTGTGCGAAGTCACATTTTAGAAACTTCTAGCTCATAAAACCCAAAAAAAATGCTAATCGCGATATAGAATGAAATAAAATGTCATCTGAGATGTCGTAGCTATACATATTCCCTGTGATTTATTGGGTACGCAACATAAAAAATAAGGTAGCGAGAAGGAGGAAATACGACCGAAGAATTCTCCCCGGAACGAGCTTGCGGAGCTTGTCTATGAAAAGTTATAATCTCAAATACCTACTCCCGCCCAAGAGGTAGTTTAGTTTATAAAACTTTTTCAGTTTTTCTGAAGTGTCATTGAGCCAAGCCGGCACATGAAGGACGTCAACAGAGGGGTCCCCGTGTAAAATATTTGGAATAAACGTCGAATATTTTACGAAAGTTACGAAGTTACGCATAATATAAATAATTTGCCTCCTTTTTCTAGTGAGCGCACCTGTATAGTCTATAGTTAAATCTGATCGTTGTCAGGTAGTAATACATTGTTATATCTAAATACATGTACATGTAAAAAAAACCCGGACAAACTTTAACAGGTCGTAATAATCGTGATGAATATGAATATTTTACAATAATGGACCAACCCTAAAAAAAATCAGCTGTTACATATATTTTGATAGTGTTTTACTTTTGAATTGTAAGGAACAGCTTATTGTTTTCATTAGTATTTCATGGTTGGTCCTATAGCTAAAGTTGTTCTTATTCTTGATGTCATCTGTTCCTTTTTCTCTGTTATTTTTTTTTTGAAAAATTTTCAATGTACAGAAACGCCTCGTCTACTATTTATTATTATGTATAAATTACATATTCCTGTATAAGTTTAACCAGCGGGGTAATTGCGTAACACACTTAGAGTAGCAATGGCTTTCATTTTGACAGTTCAACAACATTCTTTGCGTCATTAACGTTGTAGAGCAGATAAAATTTTCGGACGTCTGAAGCAATGGATTAGCAATGTCCTTCAAAATGATTCAGATTGTGATTGAAAATGTTACGCAATTTAGGGTGATGGTATTAAGTATGGTTTTTTATATAGATATCTACAGTGTGACCTGTATCTTCCGATGAACCGTAGAATTGCCCTTAATTCGTGACTACTCCGAAGTAGGCTTGTACACTCAGCTTTTTAGTAAACCATAACGTTCCGGGTTGCGTAAAGTTGAGTTATTACATATCTATGATAAGATATGCGTCAGTAGTATTAATAGCATTATACATTGATTGAAAAGATTACCTACTGGCCATTACTGACTTACCCAACCCATTTCAATCTATAAGTAATGCCGTTAATGTAACTATATCTGCCTGTTAATCTGCCTACTAAGGCAAATATAATCACACTGATTAATTTAAAATTCACTAACATTGGTAATTTATGATGTTACAAAAGAATAAGTCTCATATATGACTGCGCTGTCGAAGCAAAAAAGGAATCCACTTATTACATGAATTGGTTTATTCGCAGCCACTTATGAGACTAACGAATTCAACATTTTTTTTTTCAAGTTTTGAAACTTTCAGTGTTTTTCCATACAAAAACTGTCAAACATCAAAAATTTAATCGCAGGATTAAACTTTTCGTATTAAAATTTGATTGCATCGTATATTTGATATAATTACCTTTATCCTGATATCATATTATGATTTAAGGTCATACCGTAACCTCACGTAGTTAGCATTTTACACGAAAAAAAAAACTATTCAGTCACCATGCCAGCAGAATTTGCAGTATGATCGTTAACTGTCACCATTACTGGTGCCGCAGGCCCACACCGATTATCAATCGTTTGCACTTATTTTCACATTAAAATTCAAGCTCAGCACAAAAGCATGATGATATATTATGCACTACGCAGCATGGCATTAATTGTTCTCTTTGTTCTCATATATTATTATTAGGCAAAATCACATTCAGTCATAAGCGGTACACGAATGCAAAGCAGTTCTGTGTCAACCGGCAACAATGCCCCCGTAGAAGGCAATAATGCCTGCTCCCTGCTGGCTCAATGCGTCTTTGCCTATTTATCGTGTGCTATTTTCCTCCAGTAGAGTCGGCTGCTTCAGACTTATTCTTATTGCGCAGAAAAAGGCTGTTCAACATAAAAAAAAACTAAGTTTCTATCTACTATATTGTTGGGGGCTTCATTTTTCGTCAGAAAGCTACAAATATTTTTGGCCGACTTCAAAAATAAAGTTTTTTATTTAGGTGCGTTGGTGCCTACACGGAATCTAGCATTTTTTTTTTTCTTAAAACAATATTGTTACAAGTCTAGTGGAAATAAAATACAAGCCTTTATTAGTTCACTTGAAATCGGATGTAATCGTCGGTTATGAAGTGCGTCGGTACTCGTATATTTGAGAGATTTTATGACAGCGATAGATTACCCAAACGTCGCGGTCTGTTATTGAAACTCCCTAATCGTCAACTCGATACAAGCAACAATGGAGACGTGATCCCAACGCATTGTCGCTACAGAATAGGAAGGATTTACGAAGACTGAATAAAACAAGCTAGCAACTCGACTCACCCGAGTAAATGCTTTTGTAATCACATTGCACGAGCGCCTGTGGGCCAAACGCAGAATAAACTTTTGAGCCTCTGTTTAGTTATAGCTGTACGACTTCATTATAATTTGTTTAGCAGCAGTCCATCACTTCATGAGCTTCGTTGCTAGGATACTTATCGTGTTTATTATTAAACTTGTCTGTGCAAACCGGATCTTAAGTTAGGTATTTTCAAGTTTTCATTTTTGTAGTAAAGGACAACATTGTTTATCTCGAAATAGACTTTAGCCGGTACAATTATATTATTCAATTAATGAAAACTTAGTAAGTACAATTACATTAAAAAAATACCTGATGAAAGTTTAAGTAGGTAATTACTCACCTTCGGATAAAGTTTTTATAAAAGTAAACAACCTATATAATAGTACCTATAATGAAGACCTAAAGATTCTCTTACAAAGTAGTGTTCATTTGCAAATGATATTTCAACGGTCCACCGCCATCAATTTGCAATAACACCGCGCCGAATAAAATTTTATGCATAGATATTTTAGAATAACTAGCAGGTTCAATGTGGATTCTGGATAGGAATGGTCCTATCGACTTCCAATTTATTCAGCGAGTTTAATGTATAAAAGCCACGGATTTTCCGCTTCTAACCACGCACAACCCGGATTCTTGCTCAAGCCGTAATGAATTTTATTACTCTTGCATTATAGGTGACAGACCTAGTTAGTTATCGCCAAATTAAATTTGGTATTTATGACCGGAACTATCCGATATGAATTTCCTTAGTCTCCGATATGGATTGAACCTAGGGTCGAAAATTTCGTTAACTAAAAAGATCCAAAAACATTTTGAATAGATTTTCTGTAGCTGTTAACGTTAAATTGTACCTACTCGTATATGCGACGTTACCAGGACTAATTACTCTTTACAAATCTACAAAGAAAACGAAAGCGTATGTGTTTACATAAATAAACAATGACGTTTGAAATTAAGATACTCCGTAGATACGATACCTACTCTTGATTTTCGTACGATGTCAAGATAAGAAGCTTTTCTTTGATACTTTGAACCCCAGTAGCCGATTCACAAAAATGGTTAGTACTTTACCGTATTTCTTCTTTTGAAGATAATGTGATCCTTTTGTAACTTATGTAGGTACTATGATTAGTAAAATTAGCTTTTCATATAGTAGGTAATAAAATCAAAAAACATGGTCACTTTTGTCGTTTTTATGTTAAGTAGTAAGTCGTAGGTAAGTAGTTTTGTGGTAAGCCCTGTGCAGTGTAGGTAGATACCTCCGGATATGTATTTATTTTCAAAATCTTATTTAACCCTTTGATGCCTGTTTTATTGATATTAAGTAGGTATAGCTATTATAACCAAAAACTTAAAGTACTTTGCAATACTTACATATATGTAAGGTACGTATAGAAGAAAAATAATTATATAAAAATGTCATCGCTGTGTTCGGTTTAGCCTGATTCATGATTTAAGGTCAAAGTACGCGTATAAGGACTGCACGTGTTCTGCATCGCCTCAGTTCGGACCGTTCAAATTCTTTCTCTGAAACTCCATACAGCCACGTACACTTATAAGCATCGTGACGGCATCGCCTCGAATCTGGATCAGCTAGTAAACAGCAGTCACTGATCTTACGGCGGACCTTACACCCGCTTACGGCGGCCCGTCAACGCCACGCTTGCGTAGCTCGTAGGGTCGTCGTCACCTTTGCTTACGTCGGGTTGACGCATAGTTGACGACAACCCGATGAGGTGAGGTCATGCCGTCCCCGTGTAAAATATAGCTATAATAATTTATTAAAATCCCAATTCTATTCTACATATTCCATTTACCAATCTTGCTATAATTTGAAGGAGGAGCCTTCAAAGTGTAGCAAGCTATAATTTTAAAATTCATGTCGTGTGTTGGGTGGTCAAAAAGATACCTATTGCTTTTTATGATGTACTACCACATTTTAAGTGTACCTACTTGTTTAATCGAAATTAATTGTAATAGAATCGTTACGTCGCGACGAAACCTATTCAAATATCAAAATAAATGAATTCAATGAAATACGAATCTAATCTATAACTGACTCCAGATAGCAATATTTTTCCGCGGTTCTTAATCATTATCATTGCACAAAAATATTTCACAAATAATTCACAAATTGTCCCACGGTGCAAGTTTATCGACTTTAAGTGACTGTAACTAAAGACTGACAGGAAAGCGTTTCATACCCAGTCACGATCTGTGAGCAATTGACTTCTTGGCCAGCGACTGAGGCTCCATTCATCTCGCACAATATAAGAAAAGACGTAATCATGTCTAGAGAGGAATCACGTCCAACGAGCGACAACGCCGGAATTCCGTCTGGCCCGACATCCCCCGTAGCCTCCGCTGTAGATAATTTTCTTTACAAAAAGAAACGGATTTCTTGCTTACGGTTTTTATAAAATTAGGGTCGACGCAATTTATCACGTTTTCCAATTTTCCTTCATCGTATAGAAAATGTTATACAGTAATTTTCAATTAAACACTTCTGAACTATAAATAATAAGTAGAAGATATTCCTAATTCGTACTTTTTTTCTTTATATAAGTAGCTATTCTAAGTAATATGTTCATTATTCACTAGTTAAATAGCCTATAAAATCTTCCTCGAGCTTCTGCGATAAGCTTGAGTCGTTACCGAGAGAGACATTTAAAGATAAAGAAAAACTTTTGGATTCGAATTCGGCAGATGCTGCAAAAAGACGTTTGGAAAGTTAGTGCAGTTCACGATGAACGCGAATGCCCCAAGTCCACCCGTCTGACTCCAAACAAGTAAAGACTTTACATAGCTCTGAATGAAAGTAGGATTTTCTCAAAAAAGAAGAGCAGATACCTACGTGGGGAGCTTGTAAGAAATTCGGCAAACAAAGACGGCTAATTTATTTATCTTAATGATTACTGACAAAACCGTAAGTAGTAATTTATGAATATGACTATACCTTTTTAAAATATTTACGTTTTTATGTACGTAAACAAACCTCGTCTTGCTCACTAAAACGTTAACATTTGACTTCTCTGTTATCAGGAACAGAGGTAAGATGGAAATAAAAAAACGATTTGAATTTCCGTTCGACATATACAACGACGTCCAATTCAATGGGATTCTCCAAAATATTTATGCCCGACTGTTTATTCACGGGGCGCTATCTCATTTTTCTTCAAACATTTGACTTATACATAAAATATATTTCGATTCAATATTTATGTATTTAATAGGTACAATGTAGGTATAACATCCGTGCTTGCATACCTAATAACTGTTAATTCATTTACTGCCAAGGGAAGGCCGATGTAAAGGGAATGCACATCGTTTGAAGTGGGTAATGATTTTGTCTGAGTGATCAGAACAGATCCCAATTTTAAATAGTTTTATTTTTTACATTTGCGGAATAAAATGCAACCAGGGCATGGACCCATTCACATTTCATAAATATAAGAATCCTCAAAAAAAAACTAATGGTACTGCCTTATCCTTAACATCAATGATGGCGACAAACATTCAAATGCAGACATTACTTGCCTAATTTAGCAAAAATGACGAGTTACGTAACGCTAACGAGTAAAATTTAGAAGGTGTTAAATAGAAAAGGAGCGTTATGACGCGATATGAAATTGCAATGAGGCGACAGTCCTGCCGAGGGAGCGCCAGTCTCAACAAATCCTACGATAACGCCTTCATTACCCACACGTCAACCCTCTTCTCCGTGCGTCTTCGTCACCGCTTCAATCTTTTCGCGGATATTACTCCTAAATTATGACAAAAGCGCCAGTTTTGGAGCTGCATAATGAATCCCTACTAGTGATGAATGGATCACACCATTCATCATCATTTACGATTGACGTTTTAATTAAAATATGACGAATACTGACATCTATTTTGTTTTGTTTTTGTTGATTGACGTTATTTTGCTTTAATGTAGATTTTGAAGGTGCAAGTCTGCAAGCCCAAGTATCTAAGGTGAAGCGGTAGGTTAATAGTACCTGACCTGTTAATGCTTAGGTTATATTATTTTTAGACCCAAAATTATTTTATAACTTGAGAAAATGTAACTAACTATTTACACTAGATATTAATATAAATGACTAACTAACTTACTATACAATACCTGTTCATTATTTGTGAGGAGATTGGAAGTGATCATATTATTATTACATTTACCTTAATCCAAAAATTACATGTTTAAAATTACGAATTTTCCATTAAAATATTGTTTCCAATAGTTGACTTACAACGCGACACTATCGCTGCTCACTGTTTATGTTTCATTTCAGATAGAATGAAAACTAAACTTTGAGCGCTTACAGCATAGAGCCACTGTAATTTAAATACTTACCTATACATACATTACATGCCTACATGTTTTGTGTACTCGATCAGCTTCACAAGTACAACGAGTATAACAGAATAAGCGCAAGACCTAATTAGAATACCGATTTGTCACTATTCTAATACACACAAACACACACATACAGTGGGTACAAATAATTATTGTTCTAATTAGTTTGAATTTAAGATCATAAAAAAGCAAATGGTTTCCCACACTGAATTTGGTAAATACATAACTACGCCTGGCAATAAATTTGGCATGGAAATTCAAGAAAATAAATAAGGAGCTACAATATTTATATAGGTCTATTCGTACGTCACAAACGGTAAAGTGATGTTAAACTAACCTGGCTCGCGGCGACTACGCAAAAACGTACAATCATTCAATAGATGATCTGTTGAGTTTGGTAAGTATGAACAAATCTGAAACTAAAATCTTTAAATACATTTTTTCTTAACTATATCTCTTAATAATAACTCATGTCAATTGATTCTCTTGATTGATTTTCTTGGACTCCTTGATTATTTTTATGTTATTTTCTGAATCAAACTACCTAAATAAGGTAGTACCATAATTTTTATCGTAGTACAAGTAGACCTTCTTGCCCTCAAATGCTTCCATATTTTACCCAAAATCTTATTTATGGTCCCATTTTGGTACTAGGTATCCATGTCAAAATTACTACCTACAATCGTAACATTATATTATTAAAATATTAATTTCCACTTTCGGTGACCCAGTTATTTGTCGACGTATGAATAATGAGTCTGTTAGTTTGTGAGTAATAGGTAGTTGCGATATACATACCTATGAAGTGTTCATACCTTGCCCTATAATGACTTTTGTCATCTTAATAAACTGTACTTACCTAAGTTTTAATTAAAAGAAAACGAAAACTAATTTGTAATTAAAAGTTTGATCAATATCGCTGTAACCTGAAGGTTTGGCTAGTAAAAAAAAATCATTATAATGACGGGGACATACAAGTGACTATCGATTACGTTAAGCGTCCTTATACACCCGTTATAAGTACATAGCAGCACCGTATTTTGTAAATAATGCCATCTCATTAGTTAGGGGCAGTACACAGTGCAAATTGCAAAAAGATAGCAGCTCAAATAAACTTCAGGCCACCGCTCCACCCAAGAACCCTGACAAAAAATGCTGTACCATAATTGCCCCACCCAATTTGTAGGGTTACTTCGCCTGCAGCAGTTGTACCAGAGTCTGCAACCGGGGAACGCAACGTTCCGCATTTCAAATGTGAAGCGAGTCTCCAATGCGTCCGACGTGGTCGAGTACCTGCGAGCTATAGAAAAGCTGGACCGATGGAGCAACAAATATGTTGTGCTAGATTCAACAACACAACTAGCGAAAGCTGCCCTAATTTCGCACGTACGTGACGTGCAACTCGGCCGTAGGAACTACCATTATTTCTTAAGCGGACTGGTGAGTAATTCCCCAGCTCGTTGTTAGAAAGCTAATTGTGAAATTTCAAGATCCCGACTTTGCAAGTTTGTGTAACAATATGCGGAATGCCAATGTTATTGAGAGAACTGTGAGCTTAAACCAGGACCTACTTCATCTTAATTAAAAATTCCATTTAGATTTGTCCACAGTGTTGCTTTTATGTGGTTATTTTCAGTGTATTTTTAGAGTTCCGCATAGTTGTTGTCCGTATATATTTTTACATTGAATGAAAGACAGACATTTTCATAACGAATACTAACAGAATTTTAACCCCTCAATGAAGGGAAAATCTCAATATTTTGTTCATGTCCGTTTTCAATCATTTATCTGGCATTACTTAAAACAAAAATGTGTTGATTCAGGTAATGGATGATCGCTGGGAAAAGGAAGTTACAGAATTCGGAGCTATTAACATTACTGGATTTCGACTGCTAGATTTTTCTCGTAAAGTAGTTCGTGACTTCTTTGACGTATGGAGGAGGGAGACCATTTCGGTAAGTTTAGTTTTGTTGGTTTGTGCATTTATTATTATAAATTATTATTTATTCACAAACCTGGGTTGAACAAATTCAATAAATTAACAAACTCACAATCATGTAAACAACGATATATCTCAAAAGTGTGGTTATATAAACGAGAGATATGTTAAAATTGTTTAATTAAATAAACATATGAGGACATAAGGATTATTTTTTTTATCGACGTACGTCGATGACGTAGACTTTTAAAAGTCGGGACGGTATTATGAAAGATGAAGATGTAATAATTTTTTGACAAAATCAAACGTTACTATAGGCAAAAGTTTCTCAGTCGTTATATTGTATGGAACACAGATTAGGTACTTGAGATTCATCAATGCGTCTTGGTATTTGATGGGAAGTCACACATTCGAGTCAAGGGGTGGATATCGCTTTACGTGATCGAAATATTGAATATCCAAGAAATGGAACAATTTTCAACTTTAGCACTTACAAATATATTTTTTTTTTAAATAGGCAAGTATTTTGGCGAATTTAGTAAAAATAAAAGTATTGCAGTTGAGAATAAGTAAGAATGAAGCAGTTACGATCAGAAGGGCAATAATTCCCGTGATTAAAAACGTTCTAAATCTAGTCGCATCCTCATCTCAGCGACAATCAATGACAAAAACTTGTCAAAATGTAGGGAAATTGGAGGAATTTTTCACAGATTGAGACAGATCAGAGGGGTAATTCTCGTAATTTTAAGAACGTTCACAGTCTGATCTCAGTCTCAATCTGTCAAAAAATACCTCTAATTTCCTTACATTTTAACATTTGTTTGTCGCTGAGATGAAACTGCGACTAGATTTTGAACGTTTTAAATTACGAGAATTGGCCTTCTAACTGTGAACGTTCTTAAAATTACGAGAATTTCCCCTCAGAACTCATGGCAGTTAAAGACATAAACATTAAAAAAAACATGCGGTGATTCACTCAAGTTATAAAATGGCACGATGCAAAACCTAATTTCCTTACCTTGTGTAACAGGCGCAGGCGGCTCTCACGTATGACGCAGTTCAAGTGTTAATCGATGCCATTCTTCGTCTGATGCGCAAGAAACCTGACATTTTGCGTACAACATTGAGGCGGGCAAGTCTCAATAACAGCAAAATTATGGACTGCAACCCTAAAACCAAACTCATACCTTTCGAGTTTGGGGAGAAGATTTCCCGGATGATTAAAAAGGTATGTAATTTGGAGACTTACACTTACCGGCCCGCAGTCTTGCCTACACAACATAATTATGAACCCTTACGTTGTGTTGTCTCCTAAGCTTACGTTATAAAAGCTGACACTCTACCTCGACAATCATTATAACTTAAAATACCTATAAAACAATGTACCTGTGTAATTTATGCAAGTGTAACAAACCCCTATTCTCTGGAGTCATTTTACATTCCCTATTGCTCATGCGAATGATTGATACCAATTCATACATTCAGTTATGATTGCGAGCGAATGTTTCGTTATTCATCCGAGTTGGATACGTGGAGGTGTCGTCATTGTGAATATGAAAAATGCGTACAATAATATTTGCCTAAAGTAGATACGTGCTGATTATATTTACGCCCCGCCTCAATGGCGGAGCCACATTTTTTTTTGTATAATGTTTGCTCTTACCTTCCCTTACATACTTGATTGAGTAAAATTTGTAAGTATTATGGATCTGCACATATAAATACCTACCTACTATTACTGATTGAGTTCAAGTTACAGTACACTAATAATCCTTCAGTTGCCGAACTATGGCTTATATTCAACTAATTAATACCAAACGCGTGAATTTCTAATACACGTAGTAATGAGGGCCAAATAGTTTTCTGTGCTTGAGAGTAAACCGGTTTAAAATATATGAGTAACAATACTGATCCATTAATACTTAGGTACAGATACGATAAACTACTGGTTATGTGTGAAAACTAGCATATTGAGTTTGAGAATAAACTGTTGATCTTTTTGACGGTGAAAATAAAGAAAAGCGAGAAAAACGTAGCAACCACGTGGAATGACATTCCGCTTATACGACAAGTATCCTCTTCCTTTGTGCAAGCATAAATTGTGAAGGGACGAGTCAAGTTGCGGCGTTTGCCGTCATATTGCTATGCTAGGAGTGTAGTTATATTACTTCAGTCAAATGTGGCGCCACTGGCGCAGTGTTGTCACATGGCGTGCCGCGGTGTGCACAACACTTACCCCACGTCAAAATCCGTGGCTGCTTGTGACGTATTATCTTTTACATTTTATGTTTTATCTAATGAATATGAGTTCCATTGTGTTAGGTCGAGCACGCAATAATGCTGGCACCAAATTTTAATTGAGCGGCATTATAAGAACACAGGTGCTGAATACGGGTCCCGTCTTTTATATCGGATGTGCGCCGTGGGAGGGCTGGAGGTTCGGTGGCTCTGACGATTAATTAGGTTTCGTTAGGTGACGCGTAATTAACCCTCGCACTTGCTAACTGCCTCGATTCGCACGGTGCCCTCCCACGCAGGAAATTATGAACCCTTCCCTTTTGCATTTTTTCGGCTTCCACCTCCGCAAAGCTGTGCTACGCGACATATCATCTGTAATATAAGCGCTTAATTGATTTTAAAACTGACGATATTAAATTGAAACACAAGAGATTCTTATATTTTTTTCTAGACGGAGGTTGATGGAATTACCGGCAGTATAAGATTCAATGAATTAGGACATCGCAAGAATTTCACTCTGCAAGTCATGGAACTGACCGTCGATGGTGATATTGTTAAGGTAAGACAAAATGTGAAAGCAAATATCAATTATTGTCACGAAATAATATAACAACAGATGGTAGGACTTTTGTAATAAAATAGTGTAAGATCCGATAAAAAAACAGTTCTCGAAAATTGGTTGGAATTTTGCTTAAGTATTTAACTAATAATTTTTCCAAAGATAGTCGCGCGGTTATTCCAAAAAACACAATTTTTTATTACAGGCCTATAAATATAGAAATACTAACGTATTATTATGGCTATTTCAAACACTAGCCAACTTACCGTATTTACAGGCTATGTATAGGTACATTCAAAAATAAATTAAGTTATCATATTATTAGGAATCAATATTTGTCGTCTCAAGGCTTTACCTCTTTACCTTAATACCTTATACTTTTCGATACTGCTAACTATCCTAAATAAACAGGTGGCGACGTGGTATGACAGCAAGGGCTTCTTCCCTGTCACCCCCCGGCTGGCTCCGCTTGCCGCCCCGGGATCCTACGACCGCAATAAAACTTACATTGTGACCAGCATCGAGGAGCCCCCGTATATAATACGCGAAGATCCTGAAGACCCCGAATTTGACGTTAACGAACCGTTCAAAGGATTTTGTGCAGACCTCACCAAAATGATATCTGATAAGTTGGAAATCAACTGTAAGTGAGACATCCTGCAATTATAATTTCACATTACCTTTTTTATGAAATTGATCCCATGAAGGCCAATCATATTTATTTATTATATTTAACCGATTCAATAATAGTGAAGGCCATCATATCTTTTGTGCCAAGTTACTTTATTACTCTTTCAATAATTCAATACTTAAATTTTCTTATTAGTGTCTAAAGATCCTCTCACAGATAAAATGCCTTGCTTGTAATGCTTTACAATCCATAAGTACTTTTCCCGCAAAGAATGTTGCTTTATGATCGATATGTTACGAGCGGAGTCCGTAGGGTGTTTCAAGCTCTGCCCGGGTGGAGTTAACTTTGTACTGGGTACAAGGCACAGTTTGCACAAATCGATTTATTACCTGGCTGTGCTTGGTTTATTTTGACCAGAATCAAGCTTCACTTGTTGAATTGGCGATATATATAAATAAGCATAAATCATGTATTCTCATGACATAGGAAAGAAAGACATTCAAACACAAGAAAGACTAGACCCGGGTAATAACTATGATTTTATATTACATAAGAAACTATACACAAATCGTTCAAATGAAAGCATAAATGTTCCACTTTCAGTGGTATTATTCAAATAGACTCGGCACGCCTTGTAAGAACAAAGTCACATATAACTAACCAAACCACTAGTTTAGCAGAGAGCGCATCATAGACCGGACAAAGTCAAATAAATCATTGTTTACTACGCGTAGAATGTATATACTTATGCGGATTGACTTTGCAGGTTGCAAAATCAGTTCAGATAGGTATACGTTCGTGGCCCCTGTGGGTTTTACCTATCATAACACATCTATAGGTTTTAAGATAGGAATCAAAATATTTTTTAAATTACAGATGAAATAAAATTAGTCAGAGATGGCAAATATGGAAACGAGAATCCAAAACTCATTGGCGGTTGGGACGGAATGGTTGGAGAACTTATAAGAAAGGTATTATCTTAATTATTAAAAATTATGTTTATGATATTAAAATCTTACCATAAATACGTTTTTCTCAAATATGCTTGGAAATTTGAGCATTCAAACTCAAACTCAAAGCATTTATTACAAATAAACCAATTACAGGCACTTTTGAATTGTCAAGGGTCGGTCAGTCAGAAAGATGAAGCTAGTTGCCCATTCCAAAGCGTAGTAGGTACTTATGGAGAAGAACGGGCAAGAAACTCCACGGATACTCTTATAAATCAAAATAATAATTATGGTTCCAAAGTATTGGTTACATCATGTTTACATCATTAATGTTAAAAATTATGCATGTGAGAACGATAAAATAACGCTAAAAGCGTCCGTAATGAAAAGATAAAAAAAAAACAACTCAAATGCTGTTCTGGTCAAATAAATGAGAGCAGGCGGCCGGCAATGTTAGTATGTAAATCCATGTATCTGTCGTATTAAGCGGCCGAATAAATTACTATGAAAACTCATATCTGTCGTGTAATTTAATTTACTTCTACACTGGCAACCAAGGAGGTAATTTTTCAAAGATTTTTATTAAAATTTCGATTTGGCTTGCAAATGTTTAAAGTAAAAAAGAAACAAATGCAAAATATGACGCGTGAAAAGTTATCGTTGTTCGTCATTGATTCTGGAATTTATAATTAACTAGCTGACCCGGCGAAGTTCGTACAGCCTCAGAATTAAATAATGTGACAAAGTTGAATAGACACGTGGCGCCATCTATTATCAATGATCATAATAACGTTATTGTTGTTTTCCTCGGGAACAGCACTTTTTTTCGGTATGAAAGGTACCCTATATCCGTTTCTGTACACCTGACAACGTATATGCAAAATATCAGGATGATCGGTTCAGTGGTTCAGGCGTAAAACGGTAACAAACAAACAAACTTATTTTCACATTTATAATATTAAGTTAGGATTTACTTATTTTGAATTTAAGTACCAGAGCGTTACCAGGCAGTGATGGACTCATCATGTACGTGTGCCTCGGCTTAGCCTCAGTGGTTTTTTTTATGGAGCGCTATTTCCGATAGACGCAACCTGTAAATGTGGAGTATTTTGTTTATGATTTCTAAGATTATCTAAATAGTAATCCAAAAATGTAGCGTTATGGACTTACGGTGCCTCCCATGTAAATGTGACGTACCCACACAGACTATTTAATTGGAAAAATAGGAAGAATATTTTGTTGAGTTTACAATAAAAAAATAAAATCGTTATATTTACGTAATTTTCTTTTAAAGTGAATTAAAAGAAAATATCTTCCGTATAGTAAAACAAAGACAAAAAGCCGATGTGTTTCTGCAAATCCAATCAGGAAAACTGAGCGGCAATTCTCGTCATTTTAAGAACGTTCACAGTCTGATCTCAGTCTCAATCTGTCAAAAATACCTCTAATTTACTCTACATTTTGACAAGTTTTTGACATTTGTTTGTCGCCGAGATGAGACTGCGACTAGTTTTGAACGTTTTAAATTACGAGAATTGGCCTTCAGGTTGTTCAAAGGAATTTTGGCAGCACTGAAACTGTAATTTAACCATTACTAAATTCCGGTTATTTATTCCTGAAAGGCGCGTTCGTATGAATCTTCGCGCGCTGATCGCGTTCGAGTAGTCTTTGAATCGCGCAAGCGTCGCGCCGTCGCCTTTACGCCTCTTATCATAACGTACCTACATATTCGCAATGATCAAGCACACACGACGCGTGTTTGACGTGTTTGCTATTAGGGCATGCTTGATAATTTTTAATATGTACGTTGTGACAGGAGGCTTACAGTATGAATTCCAGTCTCTTAGAAGTGGCGTGTGCGGGACACGTGCTCGTGTGTTCGCGCTCTTAAGTACCATGGAATCGGTTTTATCATAAAATAAAGACATTTGAATACAGTACATTTTTTTTCCGTTAGCCTGTACTGTCCCACTGCTGGGCAAAGGCGTCCCCCATTTTCTTATATATAATACAGTACAAAATAGCCGACGAAATAGCCTGATGTAGCATTGAGGGTAAATGTCAACCCTGAGTTGCGACAACTGGGTTTAATTTTGATATAAACCTATTTGTTAAGTTACGATACCTACTATTATATCGGTACAATTGCGAAATCTTTACCTTATAAATAGGAATAGTGCAACCTTAACCGCTTACGTAGGACACGTAGGCTGCAGGGCTTACAGGTTTTTGAAGCATTGTCTCAACACTTTATGCACGAGTCGAATCAATATGACTGGGACCTCTGCTACACTCGTAAAACGTACCGAACATTAGTTTACACCAGTTCTGTTAGAATTATTTGAACCACATAAGTAGCACTTCATATTATCAGCATTGTTATAACTGTAATTTGGCAAAGGACTCGTTTCATCATTTTTTAAGAATAAGCGCAAACAATAATACATATTTTATTAAATTTACGCAGATTTAGACTCAATTTGAGCGGCTGGAACATGCTTAGATGCATTACGCACATTTTTCTTGATATTAATTGAAAAGTAAAAAAAGTTGATAAATCTATAAAGCTTACTACCTAACTGCATAGCGAATTTTCTGGGTTCCATTGTATAATCCCTTAGGAACATCGACCGAGGATAGGTCGGTGTCGCTATCTGGTGGCCAGTGAGCAATAAATATCTTTGTAAAATCCCGATGTCCCTGCAGCGTTATTCCAAAGCCTGTTATTGCCGGCTGTTTTCTCTATGTACCGTGGACTCCAATTTATCAAATCAAGTTATATAATCACATACCTAAGCAAAAAAATGAGTTATAGGTATGGGTATTGCGTGGACCGAGATAAACAAATAAGTAATTTTTGAGTACCTAAATAGTACCTATTCCATTCTGAACTATTACTGTAACTAATCTCACGGTGCTTTTCGATAGGTATTAATTTGTTATTGATAGCATGTAATTTATAAAATCTAGTTTTCATCAGCGCAGAAAACAGTGTTCATTATGTGTTATTTTAATTGTTATTATTTTTTAACCTGATTTTGAACTCCCTGGAGTAAATAATCGAAAAAGCACACAGACGTTGCGTAACTATTTCCACTGCATAAACTCAGCTCAGTTCTTTATAACTAGAAAAGAATGTCGGTCTGGATATCGCGTGTTGAATGAGAGTGAGCACACTACCAATATTATATTCGAATGGATTTTGTACAAGGGGAATATTGTTATTGCCATTTGAATTAATTATTAATCCTTCTTGAGTTAAAGCTCCTTTAATGTGGTTACTAAAAATTACACAGATTTAAATTCTGTTATTCAGGTAGTTAATTTACGAGGTGCGCTACTATGGTTCACTAATGTTTTACCAAAACTCTATAGAGGTATGAGGAACAGGGTGTAAAGTTCACTCATACTCTATAGAAAAGGGAGGATCCGACCAGACGGGTGTTGTGTCTGGCGGGCAACTGCCCAATGATTCATGTCGGGCCGTTGTATCTATGCTAGTTGCGCGGTAAACTCTGCTTGCGAGATGCAGGATTTGCGTGACGTCAGTATGACGCGTTGTTCGCATGTGGCGTTGTAGATACCGCTACATCACTCCCCCCCGGAGACCGGAGGTCGATAGTGGGCTGAGTCTTGTATCTTGCGATGCTTGCCAGGCCAGCTGAGGTTCCAGTGAGTCGGAACCTGTTGCCGCATAGTTCACGGTGAGTCGGAACTGTCTGCGAAGATGTCCCCAGTGAGTCGGGGTGGCGCTGCGTTATGTTCCAGTGCGTCGGATTTGATACAGCGCCGGGTTGAGGCTGACTGCTGGCGTCGACCAGGAGACGCTTATTAAGGGCTCTGCTTGTAGACCGGCCGAAGGTGCAGTGTGCTGTGCCAAGGTTGCTGATGAGGCTGAGGGTGATGACCAGGTATGCGCGATTGCTGCATGCTGGTGGTCAGGATACCCGTTGAAGCCGTGGGTGCTGGGCTGGCTGGGTGACTCGCCGCTCTAAAGCTTGCGGGAGTGATGATGATGACGTCACGCTGAAGTGTTTGCACGAAGGCTGCGCTGACGTTCATGTTCGGGGTCACCAGTATAGAGGTATGAGGAACAGGGTGTAAAGTTCACTCATACTCTATAGAAAAGGGAGGATCCTCCGACCAGACGGGTGTTGTGTCTGGCGGGCAACTGCCCAATGATTCATGTCGGGCCGTTGTATCTATGCTAGTTGCGCGGTAAACTCTGCTTGCGAGATGCAGGATTTGCGTGACGTCAGTATGACGCGTTGTTCGCATGTGGCGTTGTAGATACCGCTACAACTCCATTGACAAATTTTTAGTTTACAACCAACGTTTCGTATTCTATTTATTTCACAAACAACTCATTCCGCAAATATTTTATTTTATAAACACTCGCTTTACAAACATTTATTTGGCAAATGCTTCTCTTTACAAATGTTTCGGATGATATTTAATCATTTATACTTTTTTTTTGAAAAAATCACGTTTATACAAACTATCATTTTATAATATACACTGCATTAAACAGACTGCATTAAAATCCGTTGCGTAGTTTAAAAGATCTAAGCTTACAGACAGCGGGAGCTACTTTGTTTTATACTATGTAAAGATTTTCTAAACCAGACACGAAGTGATCATGACGGTATTTCCATTTGGGTCAAATAATTTACAGGCAAGTATTTTTTTCTATATAATCTAGTCGTTTCTGGCACTCGCCGGCCGCTGCCGCGGCACCGCTGGCTTCGCTCGCTCGGCTCGTGCGTAGGGGGTCACAGTTTTAACCTAACCTAACCACACCAATTTTTATAATAATTAACTTATTCTAACTAGTTCGGTTCCGAGTAGCCTACTAAAAATAACCTATTTTTTTTTCTATTAACGCAAGTCGTTTCTGGCGCCCATATTTTGTGTAAAAGTAATTTTTTTCTATATAATCTAGTAATTTCTGGCACTCGCCGGCCGCTGCCGCGGCACCGCTCGCTTCGCTCGCTCGGCTCGTGCGTAGGGGTCACAGTTTTAACCTAACCTAACCTAACAATTTTGTTTTAAATAATTAACCTAATCTAACTACCTACTTCGGTTCCGGGTAGACCACTAAAAATAGCCTCTTTTTTCTATTAGTGCAAGTCGATGAAAGAATGAGTTTCATTTTTAGGAAATTGCGTAATAATAAGTCAATATGTAAAACGTTTTTATCCCAAACGTTTTTTTATAAGATAAAATGAATTGTTTGTCAAATAACACGTTATTAAAGAAAAGTTTATCGGGTAATTATTTTGTAAAGTGAATTATTTGGCAAAATTGTTGTTGTGTAATGATGAAATAACAAATCATGTTTTTGCCAATCGTTGCTTGTCAAGTAAAAATTTGTAAATTAATTTTTGGTAAACTGACAGGGCACCGCGCTACTATATTGTGATTTAAAAACTTAATAAAAAGTAGTATTAAGTTTGTTTTTCGATAAGTTTATCAACTGATGTTTTTGTTTACCGTTTAACCTCGTATAGTTGAACTTTATTTAACCCACTAGGGTTGCCTCACCGTTTTTTACCAAAATGTCCATCCTCCTTTAGGTTGAGTTTTATGCCATCCCTGTTGTGGAATTGCACGTACACACGGCTACACATCAAGCTATACATAACCAGTATAAGCTGACTTCTGATTGTACGAAAAACCTATACAATGCGAGGTCAACTCAAACTGGAAATGTATAGCTTGATGTGTAGCCGTGTGTACCTTCTTCAGAATTATACATGCATATCCCGGAACAAGCCGTAGATACTTTAACGACCGAACGAACATGGATACTTACCCATTTTTCTCTTAAGTACCTACACTTGAACTTCACAAGTGCCTAAGTGACATGACTTTTATGAATAGTCCAATAGTGAATGTACCAAATTTTCCTTTACGGTACCACTATTTAAAATGCATTTTCACAACGTGTTAGTCTATTTTAATTCGGGAACAGTGACAATATTTCTGTTCGCAATTCTTCTTCCCTGACTCTTATCATAATATGACGTAATTCGTCTGTTATTTTATACTGTAGGACACGATTTAAAAATGGTGTTCCTTGTTTCGCAGACAGAAACATAGAATTTCGTTTCGCAGAAAATGTTTCATATAATACCTATTTGGTATTTTTATTTCGAATATTATTGTTTCAACGACGATTTACTTGAATGAAATAGATTTCACAGAAACACAATTCAATGAATGTTATAATCACGTTTTTAAGCTATTGCATAGCTTTTATCTTGGGCTTTGAGCGCGGCGACCGAATGAAGAAATTCCGTAACGAAAATAAACCTAACACCCCCCACTCCGACCGGCACAGCGGTGCAGCGTTGAAAGCCGTGCATCGTCTAACGTCGTATCAGTTCGGCAGACTTCGGCACGGTGTTTGTGTGCGTGCGACTAGACGTATGCGTGTTTTGTTTTCTTATCGGTCACCACGCTAAAAAAGTGTAACAAAAAATATTGCATAAATATTATAATTGCATAAGTTGATAAAAATGCTATGCAATAGCTTTACCGCGGCAGTCCCCGAGTGCCACACGTATTTTTTTATTTATCAAACTAATCGAATAGTAGAATCATTTTTAACGAACATTGCTTGTTCGGTGTATTTAATTTCAACGAAAATGTAAAATTGATGTTATGCTAGACTCATTCCCAGAAACACACAAGCTTGAACTTAGGATGCAAGAGCGAGCGAAGCGAGCTCGGGACTTGGGGCACCTCAACTCGGACAAGTTAGGTTCGAAGGGGATCGGATCCCTTTCGTGTTAGGTTCCTTTAAACCCTGTAGACAGAAATAGGGGCCCCGCGAAGCGGGGCTCCGTCGACTACGTCTTATTAATTAGTTAACTTTATTTACAACCTCATTGTATAATTTAAGAATGCCGTGCATAATATGAAGTCACTATTAAAGAGAATAACAAGATTGTTTTCCTGCTTGACTAGAATTTACCCACATTGGTTTTGTGAACGCGGTGTTGTAATTTTATAGGAGGGTATTCATTTTTTCAAAGGTATGAATTGAAACGTTTAGAAACTGTCACTTGATAAAATGTTTTTCTTGGTAATAAGTTTCAATATGAGGATAAAGATATATGATTTGTTATTCTATGATATGAATATCGAAACATTACATTTTGTTTGTAACAAAAATGCATGATTTAATTTTTTTCACTGTAAGTATTCTGCGTATTGATTATTCTATGAAATGATAATATGAGAAAAAAATTATGTGGAACGAAATCCTATGAAACTTTTGTCTATAAAATAACGCACACCCTTTAAAAATTGATGGTATTTTTTATTTAGTATCAATATTGGCTTTAAAAACAACTGAAATAAAAAGTAACTACACACTAATCCCCTTACTAATAAACGTATTATATCAAATGAATAGTTACACACCGATTTCTCTCTTTCAGTCATCAGTAATTTGACTTTCGAAAGATTGTGTAACTATACAGACGCTATACAACGTTTATTAGTAAGGGGGTTACGCTATACTAACTAAAAACAATTAAGGCCCTTTCCAAACACCCTCTCGTATGTTTTGGTAATAGCTACGTAATACTTATATGCACAGTAACAGGTAGGTACACAGAGATGCTGTTTTTAATATTTGTATAGGTACAGGGGCATCGACGCGCAAACTTTAACCGTGGATTCAGTACATGATTCCGACCCCCTGCGACGAAATTAATCGTCGGTTATTAAAAAAAAATCGCAGTTCCATACATGTTGACCACTTCTTGCAGTTTTCTATGAAACAGCAGATTTAATTTTTGATAACCGACGGAAAATTTCTACGCTAGGGGGTCTAGAATCATGTGCTAAATGTGGCTGGGACATCGACGGACAAACTGTAACTTCATGGTTAAAGTTTGCGCTTTAATGTCCCTGCCATCCTGTATAAGGTTAAGGATAAATAATAAACATAGTGTTGACATAAAAAAAAAAAAACAATAAAGCAAAGTACTTATTATAACTTAATTTAAATTTCAGGAGGCAGACATAGCAATTGCGCCAATGACCGTAACATTAGAACGCGAAGCGGTAATTGATTTCAGCAAACCTTTCCTTTCTTTCGACCTGAAGCCTAACAAGAACGATGCTAATAATACTGGCGCAATTTTTAGTTTTCTTCACCCGTTATCTATGGAAATATGGGTAAGGAAAAGCATTTTTAACATACACGCGAAACATTTTTTGTACTGTAAATACAATAGTACAAATTGATATAATTATCTACGTTTCCAGCTTTCCATCGTCTGTAGCCTGTTCGCTGTGAGTGTGGTTTTATTCATAGTATCTAGATTTTCCCCCTACGAGTGGCGAGTGGTTTCGTTTACGGATTCCCAAATTACGGACCATTCCGACGTTGCAACAACAAAGGTAATATAAGAAACATATTATTAATCTAAACATTATCACTGTAAACATTCATTTTGTTAATAATTGAATGAACATTTGTTAAAACTTGCACATGATGTTTCAGACCACCGTGGTGAATGAATTTAGCTTTTGGAATTCAATGTGGTTTTCGCTGGGCTCTTTTATGCAGCAAGGCAGCGACATTAACCCCAGGTCAGTGAATATTTTAATATTTGATTGTCTAAAGTAAAGAGTAAATTAGTTGGTAAATTCGTAAGTTATAGGTAGTACAAAATCATTATCAGGTATTTTGGTAATGTCCATTGCACTAAAATGATTAATAAATCATTTTGAAAATACAAACTAATTTTGTGAATATTTTAGGTCAGTATCCGGCAGAATTGTGGGCTGCGTGTGGTGGTTTTTCACTCTGATAGTGATATCATCGTATACGGCTAATCTAGCTTCATATCTAACACTGACTCGTATTACGGAACCCACCCAGACCTACAGTAAACTAGCTACGTGCCCAGAGGTAACTTCATTTCTGTTGACATAAACAATCCTTTATAGCTTGTAGGAAATGTGGAAAGCGAGGCTTGATTACCTATGCAACTTGAGTCAGATAGTAGACAGTTTCCATTTATTCAATGTAACTAAACAGTAGTATCTTTTTCAGGATACTCTTGAAACGCCAAACGCCAATATTGAGCCTCAAGATTCACGTGTTGATGAGCATGGGTGGCTTGCATTCCTGATGGACCGCTCCGCTATACCGCAAGACAAACCTTGCGAGATGATCGTCTCCCTGACTCAAAGTGGATTTAAGGACTTCGCTGTCGGCGTTCCAAAAGGATCCAAGCTGCGGTGAGCATTTTGATATTTCATTGACGTACGCGACACTTTTACTCCTATGCGAAATGTGCGCGCGATATTTTTATGGCGAATGTTTTGCGAATTATTCTTTCCTAAGCTCTTAAAAGCGCTTCAGAGTGTTTTCATTAGAGAGTGTTTTATAGGGATGGCGTCAATATGGCCTTGCAATCGCTGAAGGAAGAGGGTGAGATACCGAAACTTGTTCGTAAATGGTTCACCAAATCCGAATGTGATGTCTCCGACACTGTGAGTAAAATCTTAAAATACACATTAATAGTCATATTATTTTATTTGTTTAGCATTCCTACTGGGTAATTATGAAACCCGTTCGTCCGTTACGTGCAATTTCTCTGCATTATTTGATCATAATTCTATTGCCCTTAGGTAATACTTTGAAATGTAGCTTAAAGACCTATTATATACCTTTTAGACCTAACACGATGCCTAAAAAAACAATTTTATAATTAGAATATGATCTTACAGATATAGCATGCAACAAGCTCATAAGCTAATAATCGCTTGCTATATTTCAATTTATTATTAAAAATGTAGTTTCATTTAATTATTAACGATAAAATACTTCAAAAACGCTAGAACGCGGCATAGACAACTGCAAACAAAATATCTGTCTATCCCATGCCTGTATTTTTATAGCCAGCCAGCTGTAACTGGAGCCGTAGAAAAACAAATATTTTATAGGCTGTTTTGCCGCTTAGTTCTTCTAAATTGCACAGAGGGTTCTGATGCGGTTTTCACTATCCTGCATTTATTCCGAAAAGGTTTATGGGTAAAATACATTAATATTTCCTAAATAAAAATATAAAATTTATTTATTCATTCACTGACAGACAATGCACAGCTTAAACCGTTGGGTCTTGAAGTATGATATTTCTTTATAAATATCATACAAAAGTGAGCACAAAACGAGGATATTTGAAAATTCATCCCCTGTAGGGGTTAAATAGATGATGAAAGTTTGTAGGGAAGTTCGTCAATTTAGCCGAGGGGAAATCCCATCGGCTTGTTATCACAGATATCCCCACGTTATGACATGTCGCCACGTCAGTAGATCGCACCCATGTTTAACAGGGGCCCAGTCTAATTAAAACAAGTTCAGGACCAAGAGAAGTCTCCTATATCGTTTCTTGTTACGTTTTCATGAAAATGGTAATATTTATAAGCGTTGAACTTTGTGGTAGGCGCTCACGAAGACACATCGAGCTAACATTTGCAGGTTAAGCTAACCTGGCAATGTATTGTGTGGCTTTACGTGCAATAGAAAAAAACACAGAGGTTCGCTTTTACTGAAAATGTACAACTGGATGTGTCGTTGTGCGTACGGAAGGAACTTTGTCGGTTTTTATGCAGGTACATCTTTTGTTGGTGGTCCTCAATGAATAAATATAATATGTATGTTTTAGGAAATTAAAGGATCTGAGTTGACGCTGAGCCAGGTGGCTGGCTTATTCTACGTTCTGGTCGGAGGTTTGTCCCTGGGTCTGGGAGTAGCTTTGATCGAGTTTTGCAAGCATGGTCGCAAGGAGGCGGCGCGGGCTAACGTGCCACTTCGGGCTGCACTTCGGGCCAAGGCTCGCCTTGCTTCTAACGCAGAACGCAAGACCCAGACCCAACGCGGAACTCAGCGCGAACATGACCGTCTTGGATGGAACGGCGGAGCTTTCGCAGGAGTAAGTATTACTTATAAATATTTATATGAGTCTTTACTTTGTTTAAACCTAATTGGAATACGGAATTCTAGTCAAGTTCCATTCACCAGTCTGTGTAGGGATTTATACTGGTAGCACACTTCCGCTGCGATAACATTAAGTATCCTTTGCACGATGAAACTTACTCGAGTCGAATAGGCGATTATCGATAGGAGATAATAAACTTAACTAGTCCAAAGCCTTGTTCATACGAGGAGAGTCTCTATACCGTTCGGCAGCCGAGAATGTCCATGCGATACTCGTGAGCTTAGAATCAACGGGCGATTTGTTCATTCATATTATGTTTGGATAATACACAGGGTGCATCTTTAAGGCGGGCTATGTGGCTTTTCTTGTAGGACTCTTACCTAGATGGGTACAGCTACAGAAGAGTCGTTTTATCTTTATACAAAACTCCATCGATTGCTATTATAAAAATTAAACGATTTCCTATTCCAAAATCTGTGAATGCAGTTAAGTAGCAATTACACGAAAAGTAAAGTAAAGTACCAACAGTAAAACGTTCTTAAAGGACTGTCCGTTCTTTAAGAACGTTTTACTGTAGGTGCAACGGTTAAATTCACCCTACAAGGAGTAAAACATTTCGAGAGAGCGCAAACGCCAAATGCTTATTATAGTACGTATTTTGTTGAGTGAGTGCGATACATACACATGTCGGTATTGACATTTTCGCCTCTTGACGGTGGAGAAACTAGCCTCGTGTAATAGTTGTCTCGTGTGTGGTAGTTTGGCAAAAGTTAGTATAGGTGATCAGCAACTGTCAAGCTTCGATAAGCTTGACAGTTGCTGATCTTACCCCAACCCAACTACATAATTTCTGATACAAAATCTCATTCAAAAAATCTTTTGCCAGCAGTACTACAGCCCCGCGACCCAGATCGGCCAGGAGGAGACGGCTCTGCATTCCAGTTTCACGCAAGTCTGATCCGCGGCCCGGGAGGCGACGACCCGCCGTCGTCCATCCCACTCCAAGCAAAGATCCAGCTCGGTCGACCTCTACCAACTGTAAACAACACGGCAATCCACATGACTACCGATCACCTATACTGAACACGGACTTAAAGGCTTTTGCCTCTGCTAGATATGATTCAACATAATTACACAAAATCAATTTTAAGCTTTTACTAAAGCATAAATAACACCGATTTGGAACAATACTTTGAAAGACCCCTGCAAATGGGCTTAAAGTAACTGTAACTTAAAATGTAAATTTTACATATAACTTCTAAATTAAATGAACTACTTTTACGAGCACTGTACTTCTGCTATTACGTTTTGGAAGTTAATGCTGAATGAATGACACTGAACTATTTTCTTTTCCATTTCATTCTTAATAGTTAGTACGAACTTCAAACGATTACATGAGAAGGAAAATGACAGTATCACGTTTATGTACGTTCAGTTAGATTATATCAAGTCTATGTTTAAGTGAATTTTACGCCATCATTGTTCACTAAACTAAGAACACAGGGTGGTATCATTTCCGAGGGAGAATTTAATGTAACGAATACAAATTCTTTTTTTATCTAACTATCGCATTAAATTGAGAATACCCAGCATTTATAAACATAAAATTATACCTACATAAACATTTATATTCCAGGTTAATAATGTTAGTCATTGGTTATTTTCCAAAAAGCCTGGCATATTTTACAAAGTAGATAAATATCAGGGTCTTATAATTACGTGTTTAGTAAGTAAAACTTTTTTAATTAGGTGACATAATTTAAAATCCTGTAATTCTAAAAGTTATACCAGGTAGTTAGATAAAGATAAACGTTAATTATGGCGAAGTTACCGCTGTGAGGGCGCAGCGGTACTCCAGTCGTTGTAATTAACGATTCCATTTGACTGCAGAGCGTACTAAATTTTCAAGTTATGACGATACGTTTTTGATTGTCATCACGATCTAATGTAGGCACGTTATCGTTCTACTGCAACCGACGGTTGTACAGACGGAGCAGATATAAAATTGAATAGGGGATTGCGTGGCCTAACCCCGCCTGTTATTTCAGTACATCGAGCATCACGCCAATGACGAGTGCATTTGTGTTAAGATCCTTCGTCAGTAAATGTTTCATGGCCTACATGAATAAACGGATAAGCAGACGGGTCATAGAGAAGACGGACTGATAAATACTATCTATGTAATTCTATTAAAAGTATGAGATAAACTAATCCGTAACAACCTTTAGAAGAGGTCAATTTTACTCACATAGGTACTTAATATCATTTCAGCGCTATACAGCATTTACAGTTCATGCATACCTACAATGCTCAAATGCAGTGTGCTCATTGCATCAAATTTGTCATTACCGTTTACGGTTTAATCGTGTCCATCTCTGAAAGATTTTACATAATTGATGTGCAACAACCATTAGCAATTAGTTATTTAGCAGTTACAGTAATCACATGAAGATGCATGCATGTTTAAAACACATGACTAAATTCTCGTAAAATATATACTTTTTACGTGTCATAATGAAAGGCGTGCATTAGCGTATTTTGTGGGCATGCTAGGCATCCTATTGTGTAACTTGCGCGCACTATGCGTGTACTAGCATATGTTAGGTACACCCATAGATATATGAAAGAAGTTTTTTACATTTCTATGGGTACACCCATGCTGTGCATGCATCAGCAAATATTGTTGCGCATGCTAAAAACATCTAGTCATCATGTGATTTTTGTAGCTTACTGTTTTTAACCATTAGCATTATACTATAAGCACCATATAACGATAGATAATATCTGTGTTTCAAGATTTTCAAAATAAAAAGTAGTTAAAATATCGACGTCTGTATCACATACCACTTTTATTAAAATAAAATAAACCATAGATAATGTAATTTTAAACTTAAAAAAGTAGGTTAAGTTGCTGTGTGATAATGTTATCATTAGTTAGGTAAAATAGAACAAATTATAACATACTATCGTCGTTTTATAATAATTTCAGAGTTCAGTTTTGTTGATATTATCTACAAATATTTTATGTCTTAATGGAAGTGTAGGTCTACTTCTAGTTTCTGACAATTTCAGTCCCTTATCTACACAAACTATGTCAGTTTACGATTTGTTTTATGTATTACCTATTTTAAGTAGTAAATGTTGTTTACCTATAAATTAAGACGAATAATTGATAATGCCAAAGGCACTTGTAAGTCATATCAAAATTATAAATGGCAGTCAAACTATGAGGAAACAATATCTAGGTATGTCTCCTGGTTTGATTTTAAAGTTATATGTATTTTAGCAACTTTCTTTCACGTATAGCTTCTTAAATTAATTACGCTTCCGTCCTAAAGCTATTTTGATAATTTAGAAATACCATTAGCTGATAACTTCGTGCTTGTCCGCCGATTTTGTTTTTCCAAAGTCAACTATTGGCAAAAACATAAGCTCGAATTCTTACTAAATATTGTGCCAAAAGTATCAGCATATATTTCCGAATGGTTTATAAAACACCAATAAAATGATTGACTTTGTTATTGTTAAGTAAATTAAACAAAATGTGCGGTTCAATCCGTCCGTCTGTGAAAGGCTGAACTTTACTCCGGCACCGGTGTAAAGCGCTTTTAATTAAAAATAAATTGAAAAAGATTCACCATTTTTAGCTAACGGGCGGTCGGTTCTCATAATAAATACTGCGAAAACTTCCGACGTCAATAAATTGAAAAAAACATAAAATGCGACATTTGCACCTTACATTATGTAAAAGCAATTTTTTACATTTTTGCATCTTACTAACTGCGATTCTATTCCTAAATATTTACATTAAAGTATTCTTCAAACGACTGATTTACATAATCGTTTCGTGAACGTAGTTTAACTGTAAGGCATATTTCAATAACATTATGTTAATCGTAAATGTAATCGAATGTCTAATTTAAATGGTATATCTGTGAAGTCACCTTCCAGATACTATGTAGTTATAAGATTGAAGGCTCAAGGCTCTTGTAATCTGTAGCATAACGTCATAAATAGTGAAAGTATTAATCTACAAACATTCCTTCGCACGGTCGACTTCTAGCTTAGGACGAGTTTTATAAATTCAAGTTACATTTGTGAATTTATCGCTACCAAAACGAGGTATATACTAAAATGTTATCACGTAATCATTCCAGAACAAATGACTCGCCAAATAAAATGATCTGTCGTGATAATCCCAAAACTTCAACAACACACCTAAGTGTGGAAAGTCATAACGCTGCATAGCGATGAAGCCTCCAAGCTGTAAGTGTACAAAATCTCCTTAATAAGAATTTCGTTAAGACAAGTCTGCGGCGCTTGCTCTGGACCAACTGCTATTGCAAAAGTGCCGTGTATGATGAAGAGCTCAATGTATGATGAAGAGAAGCATAATTACAAAATTTAAATTCTTCTTGTTCTTTCGTGTCGACGGCATTTTGATTTAACAATTTTTTATTGATTGAGCCCAGTAAGTGGCCACGTTGATAACCAAAAAACTTTTAGGCTACGTACTCACAGACAGGTGGCGTGCTTAGCGCCTACAGCATAGTGACTTAACATCCTTCGATACACGCTAGGCGACTAGCGAAGGCGCCAAGTGCGCAGTTCGGCCAGTTGCGATAATTCTAAAGCGTTCGTTTCACTTCGGTACTCGTAAAGGCGGATACAAACATTGCGAGGCGATTGCGAATGTGTGGACGTTCATATTCGTGGTGAGGCATGTGCTACGCACGTGTAGGGTGAGTCAGCTTATGTCGGCAAACGCTCCACGATCAAAGAGTACGTGTGGACTTAGCCAAACACTCACCATACGCGGCGTGCGCCGCGCACGACGCTCTGTACTTGTGCAACACATGCCTCGCCACAATTGCAGGTACGCACATGCACACACACGCTAAGCAAATCACCTGTCAGCGCGTACGTAGCCTTATTCCTACTTATTCGTGGATTCTATGGATACTAGTCTAATCATCAATCTTCATAGTAAATTATTGTCCTAATGAGTTACTGTTTCTATATATATGACGTCATGATACAGGTCGCCTTTTGAAACCTAAACATGAATTTAGGTAACTATTACCACACATTTATATAGTTGTCGTAACATAATTACTTTTACGTGATGACTATCCACCATATATGTTTGTTATAATAAACTATAATAAAGTACTGGAAAAAATGATCTATTGGTGTTTTATTTCAACCACCCAAGACGTCAGATTATAATTTTATTTATAATTCATTGGCCCAAATAGCCCAGTCAGTACTTAATTTAATTTCAGAATATTTACTATTAATTTAAACATTTCATGTAAAGTAGGTTGCCAAGACTTAAATAACGCTTTCACTGTTAAAAAGTTATGATTTAATGTAGAGCCAAGCCTCTGACTCTACAAGGCGTAACTCTACAAACCATACATCTTGGTGTACATGTGGAATAAATATATAGCATAGCATAAGTACTAGTTCACGAAATAAGCATCGCGGTGACAAACGAATCGCACCAAATGCTGCGTAAGATGTGCATGGAGCACAAACACCTTGGTCAAAGTTAAATTGTATGACTTGGCTGTTCCATTGAACTATGGCATGACACAATATTAAAGATCGGTAACTTAATTTCATACAATAACCGATTCATACAATGACCGCTAAACTGCCAAGCCGTACATTTTGACCTATCCTATTGGAAAAATTACCTAATGTTAGACTTTATGAATACATGGTGAGATCCGTCTCTTGCAAGAGAAGGCTTAAGTCAGGACGAATGAATCGCGAATCCGACACTACGTTAAGTGTCAGGTAATTTAGCACTTATAAGTGCCAATGCGCACCAACACAAACTCAAAGACGCGACGCGATCTCCTAATAAAAACAATTGATGTGAGAGTTCACATCGGCCTAGAAGAGGCTTAAAAAATTAAATGATCTTAACATTAAACTCTTAACCCCATCGGATGGTATTGAGCCAGAGGGAGGGAAAAGCTTAAGAGGCCAGGGTTCATCGAAGAAATCTATCATATGCCCGTACTCCAGAGGAAAAATTCAAACTCCTACTCCGGTCTCAATAAATTCCATGAAATATCAGTCATTACTGATAAAACTGTGGGTCCTCAAACATAAACTGTACCAATTGTGTCAACCAAACACACTTTGCGAAGGCTATGCTCCGTTAGCAAAGTTGGTTTCAATTTAAGCTGAGTGTCTGTCACCCCCCCTCTAGGAGTGACCACAGTATTCAAAAACAAATTTCCTCCCATAACTCGCGTCAATATATACTAGAGTACGTTCATGCTATCCCAGCCTATTCGAATCATAAACATTGAAGACGATATATTCACTCCCACAGGCCCCTTGCGAGTTGCGAGGGCACACCTCACACTCTCCCGAACGCGTCCGATGTTTTATTCTCAGCATTTATGCAAAAAATAGAAATAAAAACATATTAAAAAAATACGTGTGGCACTCGGGGACTGCCGCGGTAAAGCTATTACATAGCAACGCACACAAACACCGTGCCGAAGTCTGCCGAACTGATACGACGTTAGACGATGCTTAGGTTTATTTTCGTTACGGAATTTCTTCATTCGGTCGCCGCGCTCAAAGCCCAAGATAAAAGCTATGCAATAGCTTAATAAGTTGTATCATACGAGTATTAACAACTGAAATAATGGACTAATATACAGGGTGGAATTTTGTAATGCCACCTGAAGGGAAAGTACTCTTAATACTGTAGATAGAAAATTTTACTCAAAGAAAACATTCCTTTATTTCTGAATAGAAAGAAAACTGCATTCAAAGATTTTCAAAAATTCTCTTGCCACACCCGGGAATCGAACCGACTAAAATCTGTAAAAATTACAACCTGTACTTTTATTGCATCGATCGTACTTTCATTCCATATTTAAACTACCTCATACACGCTGTTATGTCGCATCTCAGAAAGGAGTCTGCATTACAAACACGTACAAATTGCAATCATCTTATCTAAATAGTAATTCGTCATTTTAATGGATAAATGACGTCAATGATAATTATTAATTACTAACATAAGTAAACAGATGGATATTTGAGTATAAAGAGCTTTAACTTGACTTATTGAATTTATAAGCCCAGATTTCATGGTTTTCCTTTGATTTAATTTATCAAGTTTGTTAGAGAGATTTCATCCTTATAATTGATCCTAACGATCAATGCAATAAAAGTACATGTTGTAATTTTTACAGATTATAGTCGGTTCGATTCCCGGGAGTGGCAAGCGAATTTTCGAAAATCTTTGAATGCAGTTTTCTTTCTATTCAAAAATAAAGGAATGTTTTCTTTGAGTAAAATTTTCTATCTACAGTATTAACACTACTTTCCCTTCAGGTGGCATTACAAAATTCCACCCTGTATATGATGTTTACATCTAACTGACAATTATTTACTTTGACATGACAAGATAAATGACAATAAAAAAAAACAACAAACGTCCACTCTGCCCAAATGGATTGCAGAGATCTTACGGGCTCGAGAAATAAACCAATTGGTCTACTTAGACGATTATATCCTAGTTAGTCAAGACAGAAACATGTTACAGAGTCAGGACTTAGAGACCTTAAAAATTCTGGAAAGTCTAGGTTGGTATGTAAACTATTAAAAGTCAGTGCAAGGACCCTCGTAAGAACTGGAGTATCTAGGTCTGTTATGGAATACCAGGGACAACACCATGGTAAGGCCATGGCCTTACCTCCGAAAAAGGTGACAAAAATAAAGACCGTTCTAACAAGACTTCCACAGAGAGGTCGTTGCACTCTTCGGGGGAAAGTCAATACTTACAAGGTCAAGTGAATTTCACAAACTTGACAACACTGAGAGGGCGCCTACATTGTCGACGAACACAAAGGTTCCTTAGAAGGCTTAGTGATAATTAATTAATTTAATTAATTAATTTCTCTGAAGTTGCAGTTTCGCAGTCGCATCTTAACACCTCAAGAACAGTCATCTGTAAAAATGGTATTCACCATCCCTGCACCACAAGACCCTCTTGTACTTGGAACTAAAAGAGTCTATTCCTACATTACAAATTGAAAAGAATGTCATTCATCCGGCGGAGAGACCACTGAAGAGGGAGTGAAGTACTCAGATGATTTGCTTGTCTCTCTTGTTCTGACGTACCTCGCTCCTTTTAGGGTATAATCGATATACGGCTCGAGAGAGGCCACTGTGCCAGTCACCCTGTCCAACAAGACTGCTGAAGAAATAGATCAAGGCATTCTAGCCATCGTGTTCGTCCTTGATGACACTAGGCAAACCAGTAACATCCCAGAACATCCCGGCGTACGCCAAACGCTGGCAGGCGGCACTTGCCTCGTTAGGAATCGCCGATCTAGTGCCGGGACCATCCTGGCCTATCATCACGGGCTTAGCGACGCGTTTTCATGGGGTGGTATCAGACCGAGATGAATTAAGATCTGAAATTGTGGACAGAGTACTGGGTATTGAAAAGATGAGAGCGGAGGGGGCTGTATTAGTCCAAATTAAGCTTGTGTGGGAATTCGCCTCGTTAAAAGCAGTCCAGTATATGGACCACTCTATTAAGTCCTATTGTAGGGCCTTGGAGATTCCAGCAGTCTTAGATCAAACAATGGACCTCAAAACCAAATGCGAAGCGGCCTCAGACACAGATGACCGTCTCGCATACAGCAGGGTCAGGGACATCAACGCCCACCAGGAGCTCCACCACGCCCACTTCCCAGACCTGTACTACGCCGCCATCGCGTTTGCTAAAGCTCACAAAATTATCGGAGAAAACTTCCAAATTTCACAATCCCATCCTTCGAGCCACGCCACTTTGATTGATAAATACATTCGAAAAATGGTTGCATCAGAGCTTGGCGAGCTCTCGGAGGAAATGAAAGGGAAACTGACAAAGTTGGGCTACCCTGTCAGCCGTAGACGACCAGCAGAGGATACTGACTCGGAGGAAGAGGAGGAGACGTCGCACCACCGCAAGAAGTCCAGGCGTCATTAGTATAAGAACAACCATAGTCTATAAGATAGGACACGCCACGATAGTGGCGATAAGACTTCTCTTTGAGGAGTGGCTAGAGAGGCGTCACGGCGATCTCACCTACCGCCTGACGCAGGTCCTCACCGGACACGGATGTTTCGGGAGGTTCCTGCACATCATCAGGCGGGAGGAGACGCCCGGGTGTCACCATTGCGAGGATTGCCCAGAGGACACGGTGGAGCATACGGTGGAGGTCTGCCCAGCTTGGGCGGAGCACCGCCGTGTCCTCGTAGAGGCGATCGGCAGCGGCGGCGACCTCTCGCGTCCGGCCCTGGTTCAAGCCATGGTTCGAGGCGAGAGGGAGTGGGAGGCAGTCACCTCCTTCTGCGAAGCAGTCATGCTAGCGAAGCTGTGGCGGGATGGCTGAGGGAGAGGACCTCACGTCCCAGCCGCCGCGGGAGACGCTCCGGGCGTCGGGAGCCGCGTGACGACTCCCGGCCACTGTAGGCGCAGGCCTGCGGACGTAGAGTAATGGGTAGCTCACCGTCCGATCAGGACCAGGCCCGTGCCGGACGGCGCGTATTAGTTCCACCGGCGCCTAAAAGAGATGTCACCATAAAGGAAGGGGCCCGCTAGGGCCGAAGCCTGCCGGGGTAGCGGGATCGTTCGTAAGGGTTACCGCTGCCCCGGAACATAAAGGGCTAAGGAAGGAACACGGGTGGGTTTTAGTCAGTAAGAGTCTGACACTCCCTTCCGCTCCACCCAGAGTGGGAGGAGTCATTAGATGATTTCCCATCCAAAAAAAAAGGCTTAGTCGACTCAGAGGACCCCAAAAGAAAGATCTACTTCTTTGTGTGCAGCGAGAACTAAATTGGTGGCGAATCGTCATAGACACGCCATACGTTCAGTGGTCTTACACAAAAAAGAGGTGATCCTATTTTGACCACAGACGCTGCAGATGCAGGCTGGGGCGGTCATCTAAACGGAAACTGACTAACAGGCAGGTGGACAGTGCACCAGAGGTTTAGACATTCAAACGTGAAATAACTATTTACTGTGTACGGTAGAATAGCTCGTTGTCAAAAATTTCCTGCAAATAGAACTCTCGAAGCTTGATGTAAGAACCCCTTTTCCCCCCTCCCACCTCCTCCTCTTCCTTTCTCCTTCTTCCTTCCTGCAGACGACCAAAAAGGGCTTGAGGAGACGATTCCAAAAATATAACACACTAAAACAAAAGATTAAAATTAAAATAAAATGAAAAATCAAAAGCCGACTGTAACTAAGATTCAAAACTAACTCACCTTTGAAGTAGTCTGATGCAATTGGTGGCGTCAAATCTGAGATTGAACTAGTCGGATTTTATTTATTTTTTATCTAATTTCATGCATCTTCAAGACATTACACAATACTTTAATAATATAGTCAATGCAGCGGCAGCCCAAATCGTTGCATTCTAACGCGGAATATGACACGGGCCACAGCAATATTTTGGTTTATGTCTCCATACGATTTTCTCAGTTGACGTTCTAAATTCAGTACAATATTTATGCCCGGCTAGAGCCTAGGGTGAGGCCTAGGGCTTACACCACTTGCTTTAGGTTAGGTTTGCATGACATATAGGTAATTTGACGTTCGCGAGCAGGTGGTGTGAAAATTGTATTAGAAATCGATTATTAAATAGAATTAATGGCATAATAGCCTAAGGGACTCTTCTTCTCGATGTTTAGTGTGTTCCCCACAAGAACATGGCTAATGAATATTTTTAAAGTATTTAGGTTTGTTAACATTTCCGAACGTATTTATAACATAGTGCGTGAGTTCAACATTTTGGCTAGAGGCGGCTTTATAAGAATAAAGCGCTAAGTACCTGATTCGATCAACGTTAAACAACTGCTTTTCTCCTAACTAAAGCCAATATTCACAGATTGCACTTTGATTTTACTAAGTAAAATAAGCGTCGTACATTGATTCTATATGAATAATGTTCATATTCGAATGAAACACTTGCTCACGTTCGGTTATATGGAACACTTACCAAGCAAACTCAAAGTGCGGTCTATGAATCTTGCCCTAAGTGTCACAAACGCGGCCGCTAAGTTCAGCTGAAATGTGCTAAAATCTTTTTTCGTCATTTGTATGGCGGCAAGAAACGAACCAAGCTTGCTCGACAGCTTTTTTTCCCCAAGATGTCATAAATCAGAAGGCGGCAGATGGTGTTGACCTACACCATTATTGCCATGTTCCTAGCTAAGAATTATTATTGCCCTCACTTTAGGTAGTGTACGTCCTTCTCAAATAATAAAGAAAGTCTTAGAATCGTAACTTCGGATTGACTGTTTGGAGAAAAATACATTTTCTAGTAAGGATTTAGTACTTGTGACATTGTTATTGTTACGAACTGTGTTAATTAAAAAAAGCGGCCAAATGCGAGTCTTTGGGTACGGAACCCTAAAAACTATATCATATTCGCTTTTTTAAAACAAACTTTTATATTTTGGTGAGTGGGTCTAGTGGTTGAAGTCTGCCTTCATGTGTCCGTGTATATCGACCCGAAATGTCTAGCTTTACAGGAAATATTTCGCGTAGATATTCAAAAGAATTAGGTAGTGTCATATACCAAATGAAAATTATTTATTTTTACTTTATAACACGAACCCTTTCTACTATATTTTATTAAGAGGTATTCGTTAAAATGTACATTGCCGATAACGTAGTGAAGGTTCAGTTACCATTTTATTCGTGTGATTCTTTTTACAAAATGATATTTCGACAATTGCACCTCGCTCCTGATCGCTGATGTTTCAATGAATGGTCATCATAACAATCTCACATTAATTTGCCTTTCAAAACTATTAGTTCTATTAGTTATTCTGAGCTATAGGGGTGGCCAATTCAAATATACACAACATTTTTTGGCCACCATTTTTATTTGGCGCCAAATTTTACGGTTCTTTTATAACCACCTAAACCGGAACTAAATGTCAAAATGTGGCTTTGTTATGCACCATTTATAAGGCCATGACTACCGCATTCATTTCATTTATTTTGTCCTAAAGTTCCTAAACGGATTGAAAAACGACCCAATCTTTTTTCATCAAATCTGTTTTGATCCCGTTTTGTTCACAGAGGATTCGTAATTAAACAATATTTTCACTATCAATTATTGTGGTGAAGAGCAACGTTTTTGACCCAAACAGGGTCCCTTTTTTGTCTGATTGGTTACGTGGAGTAATTGCACCATTCTTCCTTGAAGAGACTGCAGGACATGTGCTGCTGTTACTGCGACTGGCAATCACAAGTTTCAAGTTTTTTTTTTTCATTTTTAATTTCATCAATTCAATCAGTTAGACCACGGCTATCGAGACCTTGAGAACACGTGGTTCCAATAAGATGGAGCCAGAAACTATGACGCACGAAACATAATCGAGACTGAGAGAATGTTTCCGAAACAAGAAATTCCAAGAAATATTGACATTAATTGACCCCCAAATTCACCCAATCTGTTTGGTCCTGAGTTATCGTAAAGGGATGTGTCATGGTCATTTTTAATATTAAAAGTAGTATATTTGTGACTTTAATAGTTGAATAACTAATAACGTATGCGAATATTTGGTCAAAAAAACTCGATGAAAAGCGATCCCATTTTAAACCAGTAATTAAAAAGGTGGAGATTTGGCAGATATTATTTTTCATACAAAATTGCCAAGCCTGTTATATAATTATTGGAAAATATCTGGTCATTTTCGTTTCTAATAAAAACAATACCTTAATTTAAAGTTGTATACCTTCAAATTGGTCGCCCTGTATTAACCGTCTTAAATTATACATGTTTATTCGATTAAACATGTCTCATTTAATACGGTGAAATCTAATACCAATCTGATTTTTAACAAGGACAATAATTGGTATCAGGACTTTGGTAAAATTAGCCCTAAATATGTCTCAATATAATACGGTAAAATCCAATACCAATCTGTTTTGTGACAAGGACAATTGGTATGTGATTTTACGTTATGTAAACATCTTTTTATTTGTTCAGTAATAACACTTACTATACTAAAAGCAATGTACGAAATATTGTAAAAAATATTGCCACGTTTATCAGATTGCGATTCCATGCGAATAATATTGCTATCACATATATTATGATGGTTGCAGCCATTGCTAGTCGGTAATGAGCAATAAGTTATTCGTGTGCAAGAAAAATGTATCTTCCATCGAATATTGATTCTTTTAATTTATTGACAAAAATAAGGTCTGAGAAAACGAATAGGCAATAAAAACGTGTTGTCAAATTAAAAACACACAAAGTTCAGTCTGCGAAAAACATTATACATACAACCTGAAATCGTAAAAAGAAAATCAACTGTTCCCTACATTTATGTTCGCATACCTCGTCAAAATTTAGGGAACAGCTGATTTTTTTTTACGATTTCTGGTTTTGTTCCATAGTAAAAATTGTTCATAATGATAAGTACAATGACGCCTTAAGAGGAAAACTGTGATTAAAATTACATCCTGTATATATAGTCAAAACCACATTAATATATATAGTCAAAACCACATTAATATAAAAGGTATGTATAAATAAATAGCCGATTACAAACAACTCATAAGAGCTAATGAGACACAATTAATTTTCTTTTGCTACCGACCTGGTATGCGGCCTAACCCATAATGACTTAAATAGGCAAATCTGGATTGATGAACCCTTTTGGCAAATATAGAACACTAAGTGATGTTAATTTGTTGAGAGAAATAAATAATTGGTGAAATATAATGTTTGTTTATTTATTCAGATTATTTTTAACCAAAAGGCTTGAAGGGTCCTTGCTGAGATTAAAAAGTAGTAATCAGTTACTCGTTTTCCATACACTGCATTGTATACCTAAAAGCGGTGCAATAAGAGTCACTTTTCGAGCGATGATGCGATGGTGTTGATAAAGTGATTTTTGTTCTTTAAACTTAAACAAAGAAAGGTTCGTTCTAAACAAGGACAACGATTATTATCCTGTTTTATTTAAACAACCCGTTTAAACGGTTTGATACTTGATATTTTCTTTTCAAACATTTTAATATTGAAAATACGTTTGGACGTGGCGTTGCGAACACCAGCCCGTTATACAATACAAATATACTCGTAAGTATGTAGAAGTTGATACTTCTTCTTCTTAGCGTGTAGATGACAATCTACATTGGCTTAATTAAGTCAGCCTTGAATTTGGCTACGAGCTGGAAACCTTCAGTATCAGTTTTTGTAACGTGCAGGCAACAGGACTCGCAGCGTGTAGATGAAAATCTACACTGACTTAATTAAGTCAGCAATGAATTTGGCTACGAGCTGGAAACCTTCAGTATCAGTTTTTGTAACATGCAGGCAACAGGACTCGCAGCGTGTAGATGACAATCTACACTGACTTAATTAAGCCAACCTAGAATTTGGCTACGAGCTGGAAACCTTCAGTATCAGTTTTTGTAACGTGCAGGCAACAGGACTCGCTTTAGTGTCCCATTTTTTGTGTGTGACTTGTCCAGATTACAAGATATTACGGGAAGTTGCTGTGCTCAATAGTATCCCACCCCAAACGATGTTAAGTTTACGGCCCGCTTCTGTATTGCTAAGGTGGAATATGAAAGACAGCGTTTTGCGCGAATTGGGTTTAAGTGTGTTAGCGATGTAGTACGTGGTTAAGTCACCAAGAGCGAGGGCAAGATCGTCTGCATAGAGGAAGTTAGGCTTGTTCGGGCTTACTGCCATGGTTGACCACACCTAACACGCTTGATTGCGATGAAGATAGCTGCCTTCCCAGAATGCTTCTTGCATGCACAACACATTGGCAAAGGCTATATTTTTACCTGGAAAGATTGAATACATTTAACTTTCTTAGCATTAATAAACAAAGACTAAGAAACTAATTTCTAATGTTTAGCATGTAGGATTAGCGTAGATAGAACAAATCGATCTTGATTACGTAACACAGAATGTGGCTATAAATTAGATGTTAATCACAAGAGAAAGGCCGTTTGGTCGCCAATAATGTGATACGAGGTGATACGTGCATTTGTTTTGCATGGTGTTCCACTTGATTCCAAAGAATTTTAACGTCTTGTCCCGTTTTTGTATACATTTATTAAATGTATATGTCTTGCAGCTGAAGTGCGAGTCGCTTAGCGCGGCACGCGAACATTAATGACATCCGACGAGCTCTTGTCATCGTCGGTGTTCTAACTGTATTAGAACCCAATGGCTTGGCACGCGACGATGGCAAGAGACCGGATGTCTTTATTTCCATGAAAGGTGGGTAGGCCTCTAGTGTGGGACGCAACGTGTGTCGATACTCTTGCGCCATCCTAGTTTCCGGGATCGGCATGCTGTGCTGGCGCTGTTGCTGCGGCTGCGGAAAACCTCAAGCGGCGAAAATATAATAACCTTATCGGAAATTATATTTTCGAGCCGTTTGGGGTTGAAACCCTCGGGCCGTGGGGTCCTAGTGCTCATGGTCTTTTTAAGGAAATTTCAAAATGGCTGGTTGACATTTCGCTAGACCCAAGGGCTGGCTTTTACCTTGGCCAGTGGCTAAGCATTGCCATACAACGCGGTAATGCCGCCAGTCTCTTGGGTACATTACCAGTCGACAGCTATGCGGATCAATTTTTCGACGGTTTATTTTAGTTATTGTATAGTTTTGGTTAAGTTAGGATTTAATTTTGTTATTTTTATTAATTAATTAGGTAATACGAGTAGTTATCTCGTATTTGCTTACTTATTATTTTAATTTACAACAATAAAATATGAATTAAATAATATAATTAAATAATAATAAAATGATAATAATTAACATGACGAGAACCTCGTGAAAGCCGAAAAAGATAAACAAATCAAGTATCTTGACTTGGCTCGCGAGGTTGTCGACATGTGGGATGTGGACTCAGCGATCATTGTGCCGATAGTCGTGACTGCCAATGGGTTAATAGCCAAGAGTCTCGACCAACACCTAAGGAGGCTCTCGTTGGCCAGCTGGATCAAGGGCTTGATTCAGAAAGCGGTACTTCTGGACACGGCCCGCATTGTCCGGAGGTTCCTCTCTCTGGAGCCCTGACCGCCGGTAGCTTGGACCCTGTTCCCGATACCGGTGGGCTACTATTTTTTATATTTTTAAATGTTTTTATATATTCTTTTTTATATTCTAATATTTAAAAATATAATTTATATGTAAATAATGAAATAAAGGAAATAATAATGAATTAAATAATAATAATTGAATTAAATTCAATCATTTGTTGCGGTAAACCAGTGCAACATTATTAAACTGTTCCACCGAACCGCACGTTACCAAATTTTGTTTCAGTGTGGTTAGTGAAAGTGCTCAGGTGCGGTTCGTCCAAGTGCGGTTGAAATCAGTGCTCTGAGCGGAATACCTCGAATTTACTAATGTCGTTCTAATTGTTTTCATGATAACTGGATTTAACTGCGACAGTGTATTTCATCGTGCCACTTTATAGTCTAAACGGCGACTTGTTCAGTTTATCCAATATATGTAAGCTTTATATATAACATTATACTGTAGCAAACATGAATAGAAAGGCAAGTATTGATTCATTCGAAGTAATGAATAACAATGGAAGTGATTCGAGCGCAAATCAGTCCCGGCCGGTGTATCAATGATTCGCCGATAACGGATTCGTGTGATTGATACTTGTCTAAGGTTTTCTGCGGCTGCGTCACTTGCTCTTTAACGGTAGGTATCGTCAGCCGAAAGATATATTGACTTACAACATTTCCGGACATCTCAATCTAAGTAGTGACCGTACAACGTGGCAATGCCTCCAGTCTCTAGGTTATATTACGTGTCGACAGCGATGCAGAGGAATTTTGCGAGACCAAAAATTAATTAGGTATAAGTTGTTATTTATCTACAGTTCATTGCAAATCAGTGAACATAAAAACCAACAACAACGACATCAACAACCAAACATCCCAACATTGATTTTACGTTCACTAAATATGGCATAGAAAGGTACCAAGAAGAAAAGCAGTTTGTCAGGTTTTAATTAGACCATCTTATTTCTCTATTAATAATAATAATAATAATAGATAGTCGTGACTGCCAATGGGTTAATAGCCAAGAGTCTCGACCAACACCTAAGGAGGCTCTCGTTGGGCAGCTGGATCAAGGGCTTGATTCAGAGAGCGGTACTTCTGGACACGGCCCGCATTGTCCGGAGGTTCCTCTCTCTGGAGCCCTGACCGCCGGTAGCTTGGACCCTGTTCCCGATACCGGTGGGCTACATTTTTTATATTTTTAAATGTTTTTCTATATTTTATATGCTAATATTTAAAAATATAATTTATATGTAAATAATGAAATAAAGGAAATAATAATAATTTTATTTATTTCAATTAACTATGGATCACAACAACTAAAAAAAAAAAAAAAACAACAATTATAATAATGCTTTCAGGATGTTGTTGCGACTGCCCCGTTTCTGTAGCGCTTCAGAAATGTTTGCCGAGGCCCACACAGACGGCTTTCAAGCCATAATACGCAAAAAAACGGCTTCGCTGCTGATCAGAGTGCGGAGTAGTCGCAACTATATCCTGAGAGCTGTGGCGGAGAGCTATACTCCTAATATTAGGCTTTTTGTGAGGAGGTTGATTAGGTAGGAAATATATTTCCTGACTGGTCATTCTTTGTCTATTTTTATATCAATGTTACTAACACTAGAATATAAGATGTATTGTAATACTAACAAAATATGGATCACTGTTGTCCGAAATAAATGAATTTTAATTTAATTTAATTAATCAATTAATCAGAATAGAATAACATTATACATTACATTATACATTACATTATACATTGCGTTATACATTACATTATACATTACATTATACATTACATTAAAATTGAAAATTATACAATAATATTAAATCAAAAGAGACAAAATTAAAATAACAATTAGAATTAAGGTTCTTCGTTTTGTTTTGCATAAGAGTTATTTGCGTTGTTCGCCAAAACTATCGATGACGCATCTACAGTTGCCGCGCGCACATTTTCATTGGATTGGAAATGGAGCAGGTACTTTGCACTGATAAGACGCAGTATGGCAATGATGGAGCAAAATCTACCGAAGACAGGGAGAGCGTTTTGAGCAATTTTGTATGAATAAAAGGTAACTTAAGATGGTGGGTGGTGGGTCATGGACAGTCTGGGAAGAATTTCCAGCGATGGAAATACCAGCAAAGGTTGTGACGGGATCTCGGTTGACATTCCTTCCGACTGCGACGAGGGCGGGCTCACGGGCAAAGTTAGTTTTAACATTTATTTACGAACGGGGTAATATTAATGTTAATAAACAGCAATTTAAAAAACATCACTTGAATTTAAATAACCATTTATTAGGCGAATGAAAAGTCAATTTATCACTAACCACTTAATTTCTATCAACACCAAATATATTTTATCTTCTAATTATAAAATTTATTGTCGTCAGAATGGCCTTCATTTAAATTAAAATGATTACTTTTGCTTTGATACCGTAAGCCACAACAAATAATTTCTTCTCCAAAAACTTTTGGTGGAACGTGGCCTCTTTTGTTAATTTAAAACGAAATTTAAGCCAAGAAGGTCGTTCCCTAATTTTTTATTCATTAACGTCGTTACTTATTGCATTAGCTATGAGGTTGGTAGATCTACCAAGCATTTAGACAGACAGGTGTAAGACATTTTCACTTCTTACACTTGGCACTTACCACAGAGTGATGAAAAAGAGAAACTGGGATAATTTACATCCCTTATTTTCGAGTTCAAATAAGTAAGATAATACATATAATCAGCGATTTCTAAATTTTTATTCAAGAGTACTTACATAATATATAGGCTATACAAATATAATATCTATGTATATCTAAAACTAAAAATAAAAAATATTAACCAAAACCAAAACTTCAAAGACTTGTTACATCGGGAACATTATAGGCTGATTAGGCTTATATTATGCTAAAAAAAAAATTAATTAATTCATTCAACCACTGACAGACAACGCACAGCCTAAACCACTGGATCTAGAAACATGACATTTGCATAACGGTGTCATAGGCATGGATATACCTAAATTTAGATTAACTAAAACTAGCAAGTCTTTTCTTGTAAACAGCTTTCGTTTTTATAACAAATTGCCAAAGCACTTAACAGACTTACAGAACTTAGCGATGGAAAGTTCAAAACTCTCATCAAACGAGTCCTTATCAAAGAAGCATATTATAAGATTAAAGACTACGTTGAAGACAAGGTAGTTTGACAATAATTCCTTCTGCACATTTGGCTTCCCTGGCGCCTCATTAACGGCATAACTACGTAAATGTCTATTAATTGCTCTCAAATTACGGTGTTTATTTTTTATTTCTTTTCATACTTCTTTGACATAATCTTTTTATTATTTGACATTCTATACAGACAATTATAATTTTTCACCTCTTTATTAGTGATAGTAATGGCAATCATATCACTTGAATTTAATAGATTTTTACATTTTATTTTTTATATCCTTTTGATAGATTCTTGTTTTATAAATGTGAGGACTTTGTAGGCCTTGTAGACTTAAGATCTGTAGACCATGTTTTATTTTATCAAGTACCTGGTGCTTGTTGACAGGCCTACGCTATCCTCCCATACCATGCCCACTGTAATTTGAAAACATTGTAAAAGCCAATTATTTTTAAAAGAGTTTCTTGCCGGTTCTTCTCCATAGGAAACGACCAATTGGAACCGTGCACCTAGCTTCTGACGTTTCATAAGTGCCCATGTAGGTTTAAATTAAATAAAATATTTTGATTTTGATATACAACGAAAGTAAGAACTAAAGAAGGATTTTTGCAAATTCATCCCATTATGTCCTTTGTACACACACCTTTTTCTTGCCGTGAAAAACTACGGTTCTTACGCCGTGTGTAGGCACGGCCTTCAATGTTCTATAAACTTCCATAGTGATCCATACATCACTGACGACTAATGGCCGATTCCTATAATTTACGAACCTTTATTGATTGAGGACTCTTGTATCTTTACCAGTAATGAAGCCAAGACCTTATAGCTTTGCATAATAGCCCCTTCCATATGGCAGCAGCTACCACAGGTAAAATTAGCTTACGTATTTATATGCCCAGTTTGGCAATAAAAAATGTTACCAGGTAAGCAAAACGATTCGTTTTTGTTTATAGGAACCGAGCTATAATCTGTCTAGTCTTTTTACAACTATTTTGGGGTCGGTGTCCAGTCTAACCGGATGCTGCTGACTACCAGTATTTTACATGGAGCGACTACCTATCTGACATACAAACATCAGTTATAGGGCAACACGATACCCCTTGGTAAGACTGTTTGTCGAACTTTAGGGCTTCTGACTACCCTTAGCGACTCTTAACGATCTACAAATGACACCGGGACCAACGGCTTAACGTGCTAGCCGAGTAACGGAAGGGCATTATGGACAGATATGTAACTAATGGTCTTGGTCACTCATCCACGAACAGAACGCGGCAAGCAAAGCTTGACCTTCAATCGACGAGCAGCTGTTGTTATTTAGCCACGAACCAAAGGAAATTCAACCCATAAAGGGATTAAATAGGGGATAAACTTTTGGAGGAAGTTCGTCATTTTTGCAGCTGGGAAATACTATCGGGCACACGGCTTGTATTCTTCTAGAAAGAAAACTTGTAAAAAACGTGATATTAAAATCAATGTTTGTATTTTTATCACATTCTTCATCGTCTATCTATAAGTAATATCCATGAGGATCCGACCGGAATAAATCGCTTTCTCGGGTAATCAAAGACTATGACAGGGATTTAAGTATTTATCAACACACTTGCTCGAAAACTGGCTCTAATTGCACAGCCTTTAGGTACACAATACACTGTATGGAACATAGCGTGTTCAATACAGTGTATTGTGTATCTATTTGAGCGTCAAATGGATGAAAAAATGGAAAAACAACGTCGATACTCTTTTTTGCAAAAAAAAAACAAATAATGAAATATCTCGGCTGTGCAATTTCAAAAACTAGCAACTGACAAAAAAGTCGGGTGTTTTTGCATATTTGACTTGCTAGATTATCTAGAAAGTCAAATATGCAAAAAAAAACGATTTCTTTTTTGTCAGTTGCTGGGTTTTGAAATTGCACAGCCTATCTATCGACTTGACTTAAAAGGTGATCTAATCAAAGCTTGTTGCTTCTGTGTGTGTGTGGTTGCTTGAAAGATCATGCCAATTTGATCAAACTGTTTGAACCAGCCTGTTTGATCAAATTACTTGAACGTCTATGGCGGCCATAAGAGCGACCAAACCCAATGACGCCAAACTCCGATTTGTTTATCTTTTTCAAATAGGTGAATACAAATTTAGAACAAGGGTGATACCGAAATGATGGCCAGTACGTATGCTTGGCATCGTTAATAGACCGAGTTCCAAACGTCGAGTTACGAAGACGTACAAAGGTCTTCGAGATCGGAAAGCGTGTTATGGAACTCAAATGGAGTTGGGCAGGACACCTGGCAAGGCGCAGTGAACACAGGTGGAGTAAGGCTGTGACAGAGTGGCGTCCAAGGACTGGACGACGAGACGTCAGTCGTCCGATAGCAAGATGGGCGGGTAAATCGTTGCCATCGCGGGCAATACCTGGTTGAGGCTGGCAACATGGATTGGCACAAGAAAAGAGAGGCCTATTCCCAGCAGTGGGTGAAGTGGGGCTGTGGATGATGACGATGTCAGCTTCAAAACTGCATACAAACTTATTCTCTGACTTATCATTATTTAGATGTTTTAGGCCTATAAACATAAAAATGCACTAGGAGTGTATACTAAAATATAGACCTAGATTATCAGACCACTGTCGCTCTTCGGCATATTTTCACATAAATCCTTGTTATAGTGTATTTGTATGCTAAATAAACATACAATTACAGACAACTCCTTGCACTATGCAAATACTAGATTTGGGTTTAGCACTGATTCGTGGGCACAGAGAGCAGGATATCCTATTAACATTCATGGTTTAAGCTTCGCAGTGCTATACAATATAGGCATACTTACACACGACAACGTCTACCAGGTAAAAGAAGTCTCTTTTATAATAGGCGTAAATAATGAACGCTTAATCTTCTGCTATGAAATGTAATGACACCCGTGACTTGCACTCACCAACAAAACCAATTTAAAGTTTTAAACGCCAATTGGTCAAACCGAAATTCATTTCGAATTTTTGTCAATTTATCGTTAATAATACGGAAAGCGATGGAAGACGACAAAATACCGTGAGAACGTTTACACAATAAAAGACGTAGGTTGTATTCAAGTATAACTCCGACCATAGACAGCTCCGTGCAAAAAATAGATTCAGTTTCTAAATTCATCGCGCTACTTTATTAAGAATACCAATAAAAAAGCTCACAAAAGAAACCCTTTCTAACAATTCTGAAATAAACTTTTCACAATTGTTAATTGTTAACATGGAACTTTCTAATTACTTGAAACGGTTAAACCTCGATGTATCTGATGTTGAAGAACAATATTAACAGAAAAAGCAAACGTTCATATCGTATAGAAACAAAAAGGGAAAAAGACAATCCACCTGGTTTAACTATCGAACAAATAGAAGAAAGAAGTAAACCATATAATATCGGCACCGAATAGCGCAGACTTTTAGATAAACAAGTTAAACGAACTATTAGCCGCGATATCCGTGAGCACACATAAGATAAAAATTGCACTCGAGAAAAACCAGTCTTTAAGACCAGTTTTTCATGAACGCAGACTTGAACACAGAAAAAGTGTAGTCTGCGTAGGCTCTAACGCAAGTCTGTCGTAGCTGTTGCCTTTGTACCTAATAAAATTGTGTGCATTGTCCTTTTAACGAACAATTTTGCGTGTTGAAATTGTAGCTCCCAAAGGAAAACCTCGCTGAACTGAATGAAATGTCTTGATTATACTTTTTGCGGGCATTTAATTATGAATCTCGACGTAATGCGCTCATTAATCATAACGAAGTGCCGCGAAGAGACTTCAACGTAAAGTTCGCATAAAAAACTTGCTCTATGTAAGTCACCTGGCAAACTTCTGTTTTACTTACCTAGGAACTTATTTATTTAATTTTCAAAAATAATGTTTTACCAACTATCCGTTTTTGAAGTTATAGTATGTAGTCAACTCGGTAAACGGAATTGTATCTAATTGCCTACATAGCAAAACGCAGTCACAAAATGTGTAAAGCTTTATAAAAATGTGCCGACACTATGTATTATAAAACAAAGACCCCCGCCGCGTATGTCTGCCTGTCTGAACGCTATAAACTCTAATACCACCGAACGGATTTTCATACGGTTTTCACCAATGGACGGATTGTTTTTTCATTCATAAATGTGTTCATTCATAAATGTTGTGTGTGAATTGGCTGCAATATGACGATGATTGTTGAAAATCATCATCTCCTAGCCTTTTCCCGACTATGTTGGGGTCGGTTTCCAGTCAATCAAAATCAAAATATTTTCAGTCGTTTAACCGGATGCAGCTTATATACCAGTATTTTACATGGAGCGACTATCTGAAGGCCAATTCTCGTAATTTAAAACGTTCAAAATCCAGTCGCAGTCTCATCTCAGCGACAAACAAATGCCAAAAACTTGTCAAAAATGTAGGGAAATTAGAGGTATTTTTGACATATTGAGACTGAGATCAGACTGTCAACGTTCTTAAAATTACGAGAAACCTCCACAACCTGAACAATAGGCAGTCGCCTATTGTGTCGGAAAAATCATGCTGACTGGGAGCTTTACTGGCGTACGCCACATATTATACCAATAGTTACTCGTATATGGAAACACGGATTTAATACTTACATTGTTTACCTGGATTAACACATAATATAAGTACTTTTAATCCCGGTAGTACGTTCCCGTGGGACATTTTCCGACAACCACAAAAGCTAATCTAATGTTCTATAATTTTCTATATATACAGGGTTATTGGAAAAACATCAACAACCTCTTAAGAGGTCATTGGACCAAACCTGAAATCGCGAACAAAAATCAGCTGTTCCATACATTTATGTTCGTATAATACGTCAAAATGTAGGGAAGAGCTGATTTTTTTTTGCGATTTCAGCTTTGGCAGGTTTAGTCCCATATTAAAAGTTGTTCATAATGATGAGTACAATGACTTCTTAAGAGGTTGTTGATGTTTTTTCAATAACCGTGTATATAAATCTAATCTATTTATATAAAAGAAAGTCAGGTTAGTTACACCATTTATAACTCAAGAACGGCTGGACCGATTTTTATAATCTTTTATTTTTGGATTCGTCTTTGCCCCGAATAGCAGAACAAGTATTAAAACAATAAAACAAGAGAAATAAAAAAAAACAACTGAGGCGGTCCGAAGTTCGCCGAGTTCAGCTAGTATCTTTATAAAAAAGTAGCCCATACCTCTCATACGTACGGAATAAATCTATTTAGTTACAATATTGTAAAAAAAAACACTGTCAATTTTAAAGAGTAGGTAACCAAGTACCATACGTACTTGGTTACTCTTGCATAAAGCAAAATTACACGAAATGGTTTATGGACAAAGTGATTCTGTGGCAGCTAGATTATAATTATACAAAGTGAAGAATATCGAATTAAAGCGGTTTTTTTTTTTAAATGTAATCAAGATGAAAGCTTCGTCATTGGTGACGACTCTTGCTTAGTCGACGTGAATTTCGCCTCCGCACTGACTCTACAAAATAATCAAGTATAACTTACAACCTATAGGGCAGCACACTTGTATGTTATACAGGGTAAAAATAAATTAGCTAGCGAAACTCCGCAGACGTGACAATTATATCGAAATTAAACATGATAAAATAAAAAATAAATAAATTTGATATTTTTTGTGGGGTCATCGATATGGGTATCGATTTCTATACACGATACAAAGAGTATTGTTTTTAGGTATCGATACCCATAACGTCTGCAGAGTTTCGCTAGCTAATTTAATCAGGTCCTGTATAACAGACACACTTAGCACTCAGATGGTCATAACCAAATGACCAGTATTAGATGTCTACAAGCAAAGGCAACTGTTCATATCGTCACAAATGGCAAATAGCTGTAACGGCGAATAGCCTGATGATGAACTTTGACCAACATCTCATGAGGTAACCAATAAAGCTGGATCAAGCGCCGTCGTAGAGGCGATCGGCAGCGGCGGCGACCTCTCGCGTCCGGCCCTGGTTCAAGCCATGGTCCGGGGCGAGAGGGAGTGGGAGGCAGTCACCTCCTTCTGCGAAGCAGTCATGCTAGCGAAGGAGGTGGCGGGACGGCTCAGGGAGAGCCTCACGTCTCAGCCGCCGCGGGAGAAATTCATCCGCATCGCTGTCATTTTTAGGGTTCCGTACCCCAAGGGTAAAAACGGGACCCTATTAATAAGACTTCGCTGTCTGTCCGCAGGCTGTATTACAAGAACCGCGAAATAGCTAGACAGTTGAAATTTTCACAAATTATGTAAATTGACAGTGTTTTTTTTTACAATATTGTAACTCTAAATAGATTTATTCCGTACGTATAAGAGGTATGGGCTACTTTTATTATTACTAAGAAAAGTTCATATATGCTGCAATTGATTTTTATTTATATAGACTAGCTTTTGCCCGCGACTTCTTCACGTGAATTTTTCTGTCCCCCGGCCCACCCCGTCGCATCGCATCGCCTGCCCGCGCTATTACTTCATTTTCGATTAGCGTTCTTCCTGTCTTTATTTTTCTCGGCTTCTAAGAATGATTTTAAATAGCCTATAGCCTTCCTCAAAGATTGGACTGTCAAATGCAAAAAGGTTTTTTTTTTAATCCTGGTATCCCGGACTGGTAATACCAGTGATTAGCACGTTCAAACAAACAAACTTTTCAGCTTTATTATTAGTATAGATAGATTAATGTAATCGAAAATTACTAAACACATAATGAGCTAAATAATGAGCAAGCAAGTAATAGAAAAGACGAAATCGCACTTGGAGCAACAGGGCTTGGCAGTCACAGTTTGCTGTTTCAAATTAATTAACCTCATCTCGTGCACGCGACTTACTCCTACAGATGAACATTTGTAGTAGTTTCTTAATATAAAATTGTAGGCCACATCTGTGTTTTATTACAGCGGACCAGTTGGTGTGACATTTTTCGTGACGATGAAGCTGGCAAACCGTCTCCAATTCGCGCCGTTATTGCACCGATTTTGTGTTTGCTTTCATACAATCTCTGGCTTAGTTTATTACTTTCAGCACTAGTAAGCCTAAATGCCTAGTATATTTTTCTGGATTTCATTTGTAGTTCAAAAAATCTATTTCGTGAAGATTTTCTGTAATACGTATACAATGTAAGAAAATATAACGGAGGATCCGCTCGTTCTTCATCACGAGATGAGAAAGTAACACAAATAGGTATTAAAGTTAACAACAATCAAAGGTCTGAGGATAAAACTTTAATAACATTACATGATGTTTTTGTTAGGTTAGAATAAAAAGAGTATCTTTTATTTTCATAACGATCCTTTTTGTTCTATGTAAATTTATTTTTTCTACTTTTTCGTTTTATGTTTGTCAACGTTGTTGTCATAGAGAATTACAACACGTAACATATAAGTTTTATCTAAGCTTTTATTTTTCATCATCGACATTCTCAATTATTGCTTTACTCCGCTAAGTGGGACTTGTGCAGCCCCCTTCTAACAGGTTATGGGCAGCGACATGCAAGGAGATGTCTAATGGTAACAAGAGTTCTCATAAAGAGCGGAACTCAACAATGGCACAAAATACGGAGTCTTCAGGGAGTAGTTGGGTTGCCCTCTGTAGAGAAATTAGATGGTAACAGCAATTACGCCACGGAATTACATCTTGTTCACGATGACTTGTGGGCGTATACAAGAGTTACACCTCAAACAGCCGATGCGCAAGGTATGAGGAAGGACCAGAAAGCTAGAGCAAAGATTTGCTTGATGATTAGACCTCATTGCTTGGTGCATATACGCAAAGCTAAAACAGCGAAAGATGCTTGGGAAACATTAATGATTGCGTTCGAGGACAAAGGTCTGAATAGCCGCTGTCGGCTACTTGCAAAGCTGGTGAGCATGAAGCTGGAACAATTCCCATCGGTGAGAGAATATGTCACATCGGTGATGATGGTATCTCAGGAACTTCAAGACCTAAGAAAGGAGGTTGACGATGAACTGTTGGCTGCTCTACTTCTCCAAGGCCTTACCATAGAGTTCCAACTAATGAGACTAGCCATAGAAAATATTAACGTTGTTCTTACTACCGACTATGTAAAGATGAAGCTTTTTCAAATGGAGTATACCTACTCGGCAAGCATGAGTGCAAGCCAGCCGACTTCAGCACTATTGTCAAATAAACATAAGGATAAGAGTACACCGAAGAATATCAAACAAAAGATCAAGTGCTTTATTTGTGACGGACCACATAAGACACATGAGTGTCCTGATAATCCAAAAAGGAAAAGGGAAGCTCTTCAAGCCTTTGCGTTCGGCACGTCGATTCCACAGGCAGAAGACGAGAGTAAGAGTAAGACTGATGTGAAAGGTGTGGAAGAACAAGGTATTTATAAAATAAAGTGCTGTTCACAGGGTTCTGCGCTAGCAACACCTGAGCATGACCGGCAGTTGTTATGGCATCGGAGGATGGGACATCTTGGTATGCATAACCTCAAACTGTTGAGAGATAAGATGGCACCAGGAGTAACATTTCCTGATATTTCTTCTAAACTGGAGTGTATATCTTGCATTATGGCAAAGCAAACGAAACAGCCGTTTCGTAAAACTGATGCAACGAGAGACAGATCAGGAGGATCAGGGTCATCAGGTCTTGCATTAGATTTAGTGCACTCAGACGTGTGGATCTATGAGTATACCTTCTATTAGCGGGTTCCAATATTTTTTGACGTTTATTGACGATTTCACGCCAAAAACTTTTATTTATTTTTTGAAACAAAAAAGTGAAGCTTTCGGAAAATTTATAGATTTTAAGGCGTTTGCTAAAAATCAATGCGGCAAGAAAATGAAGATCCTGCGCACTGACAACGGGATTGAGTACGTCAATAAGCGAATGGAGGATTTACTGAAGAATTGCGGAATCCAGCATCAACTGACTGTGGAGTAAATGCCAGAGCAGAATAGCGTAGCTGAACGGGCCAATCGCACCATTTTCGATAAAGCAAGAACCATGCTACATGAGTCAGGATTCGAAAAAAGTTTTTGGGTTGAAGCTGTCCATCACGCCTTGTTCCTAAAGAACAAGTCACCAACGATTGCGGTGAAGAATATTGACTCCGGATGAGAAATGGTCAGGGAGGAAGTGTGAACTAAGCATGCTAAAAACTTTTGGGTGCAAAGCATTTATGCACATTTCTGAAAAAAAAAAAAGTAATTAAAAAAATTAAAAAACCTGACTGCGGTATAAAACATTAGTTAAAAAAAAACTGAAAGGCTAAAAACAAGCCCATTTTAAATTAAATAAAAGTTGGAACGTTGTTACGACCTTCTTTTAATGAGTAATTAGACACACACACTCGCATATTACTCGAATATAGTTCCATGACATGTTCGTCTTGTTCACATAGTTCGTAAAACTTTATGATTATACCCACAGAATTCAAATAAATAAAATATAAATAAATAGGTAGACAGATGCTTAACTTACGGCTCATTCACCGCTAGTCCCCGACTAAATAGAATGTTGTTGCTTCTTGGTGTTGTGGGTTAGTGAAGTGTGTTTAATCTATTAGCGGTGTTGTAGTTCATTTTGAAATGCAAGCAAATTTAAATATTGAAATGAAAGCGGATATTATACTGCGTAAACATGGACTTAATATTATATCACAAATATTTGATGAAACCGAACTGACTGTGAGTATTACGATTTAATTATTTTATCGAACATTTATCTAATTAAAGTATAACTGATGATCCTTGTAGTTATTTTTTAAACGTTTTATATTTACCATAAGCCCTAAATAGAAGAAAAAAATAATACACACATCAAAAGTGTCTAGGGATCAACATATATTTTTGCAATAACTTTTCTCCTGATTGATATTAATTAAAATTTTCTTTAAGGATTCATCAAATAAAGTGTTTTCGTTTGTCACAGTAACGATAAACCAAGTCACCTTTGCATTAATAAAGAAATTTGCCATTTTCCTAATAAAGGGATTTTTGACATTTGAACCACTAACACAAAAGTTCGAAAAAAAGACTGAAATAACAGTTTTCTTTAAAATTTTATTGGGTAACTTAAACAATTAATAATCCGTGTTTCTACCGCGAACACTAACAACACAAGAACATCGGTTTGGCATACTCAAAATGAGTTCATCCAAATCACGCTGTGGAATGGCAGCCCATGTTCGTTGCAACAACAAAAAAAGGTCTTCTTGCGACTGGATACCCTCCATATTCGGCAGAGCTCTTCTCTGTAGCATATCCCATGCATGCTCAATCGGGTTCAAGTCTGGCGACTGAGCAGGCCAGGGCAGGACATTGATGTTAGCTGCGGCGAGAGTCTGTCTTACAACTCTTGCGGTGTGCGGTCGTGCATTATCATGCATTAACTGAAATAAGGGACCGATTTGCACTTGTAGAGGAACGATGACGTCTGATACAATCGTCTCAGCATAAATTTGAGCGTTGAGGTTGCCTCTGATCCAAATCAACTCAGTTCTTCCGCCGATCCAAATACCCGCCCATACCATGATGGTTCCACCACTATAAGGATGGACTTCCTGGCAGGATTTTAATCGCTGTTGGCGTCCAGGGGTTCTCCAGTGTCGTATACGTCTTGTATCCGGTCTCATACCAAAACGAGACTCATCAGAAAAGCACACGAAACGCCATTGTTCTTCTGCCCAATTTCTGTGTTCAAGAGCCCATTGATATCGAATCCTACGATTGTGCATTGCTATAGGTGGTACCCGTAGCGGTCTTCGGGAATGAAGGTTCACTTCATGCAAGCGGTTTCTGACTGTTTGGTCGCTAATTAAGTTCCCTGAAGAGTGATGAAGCCTCACGGCTAACATCATGGCGGTTATTGTTGGAGCTCTTCGAGTTAAGATTTGAATGTATCGGTCTTGTCTCCGTGTGGTGCAGCGATACCGTCCTCCATGGCGCTCAGCCACGGTACCAGTGCTTCGGTAACGTGTCCAAAGTCGACTGATAACACTCTGACTTGTATTCAGAGCTAAAGCCACAGTACGTTGCCGGAAACCAGCTTCTATCATTCCCACGGCTCTGAGCATTTCTTCCCTGCTTAAATGACGTCGCCGCTCCATAATAACGTTGGTTTTAATCAGTAGTAGGGAAACGCACTAATAATGTCTTCAATGCGTTGTATGTTTTTATAGGGAAAATATTGACAGCTGATTTTCATCTTTTACTCGAATTTGATTCACAGTTCCTGATTCAAATTATGAAATGCACCAAAAAGGATTTATAAAATCATAAATTTATTACAAAGCCACATCTCAATCTCAAGAAATCCGCATAAAAATGCTTGATCCCTAGACACTTTTGATGTGTGTATTTCCTAAAGTTTATTTATTTACTTTTGGAATGATGAATATAACATTAAGCATAATTATAATATAATCATTTTGTAACATTTCTATTTTCAAAATAATTTTGTTTCAAAATAGTAATAATATTTTATAATTTTGCTAGTAGCCTATCAGTATTCCTTTTTTGTTTTAGAGAAATTACCTACTGTGAGTCGGAGGGTCAAAAGATATAAGGAAGAGGGTAGCTTTGCCAGTCGAAAGCGAAGTGGAAGGCCCAGCTGGTCAGTGAATATAAAACAAGTGGTTTCATACCAACGAGATATTTTGCCGAATTATTCGACAAGTGTTTACGAAGCGTTCGCCGTGCAAACGAAAACCAGCTCAAAAACATAATATTTGATTGGAAATCATAAACAAACACGTTTATACAAAGTATTAAGTTATAAATTGATTTTGGTAATATTAAAATGAAATTGTGTCATATCCGTAATAAGGATTATTTTGAGTTTTAGTTTCAATCTTCTTTTCATAATGAAAATGAATACTTAAGCTATAACCGCAATAAGTCCTAATAAATACGACTGTTTATAACGAAAAAACATTTTGAAATCACTTAAGTATAGAACATTTTTATTTTTAACCTCATAACATAAGCATAACAATATAATAATAAAAATATAAAAATTATTACATTATTATTCTCGTTTATTATAACAAAAAAAAAAAAAGAAACGAAAAAGATAATTGTTGAAAAGAAAAATAATAGTCTCATCTCGAGATTGGAACCCAGACCTTCACGTTTGCTAAGCCATTAGGTTACGTTACCAGCTATCTATTCTTGCTGTGATGAAGTGAATTTTAGCAGTAGTATGAACCCACCAAGGTCATGCGTGATTACGTAGTACCGTGTGCGTAAAAGCGACGGTATGTTTTGTTTCGTTCGACGCTAGCCAGTGCGTGTTCGAAATCTGAAGTGTGCGTTCTGGTTTGACACACACAGATGTGGCCTGCGGCGCGAGGGGCCCGTATTATCACAGCAATTTGAACTTTAATATGCTTAAGCAATATTGATGCCTGAGTGTACAGGAAACACCCGGATGGTTACGAAGAAAAAGGAAAGGAAGATTACGTGTGTCTCCTTAAACGTTCGATTTACGGCTTAAAGCTTGGAACAATAAACTGAACAATAAGTTATTGCACTTGTCCTTCAAACGATCCAAAAATGAGCCATGCATTTATATGAGATCTCAAGGTAAGAAGGTCATCATTTTAGCAGTGTATGTGGATGATATGCTGATTTTTTGGAACGACGCGGAGGAACTACGTAAAGTAAAGCGAGATCTTATATCAAAAGGTATGAAGGATCTTGGGAAGGCCGAGCATTTTTTGGGAATGCACACAACGCAAAACGATATTGGATTGGATTAAAATTGACTTGTGTAAAAAAGTATGCCAGAGCTGTTTTTAAAGCTCCCCATGAATGTATCCTAAGTTATTTTTTTATTGATATGCCACATCCTATTTCCGCTTTTTTTTTTTTAATTATACCTGACACCATGACTTTGAATGAAACGGTATCTTGGAAACGACTGGTTTATTCTGTAAATATAAACGAAAATAGAATAACTTTAGATATTATAATACGTAACCAACTATGTAGGTACAGGTTCCAAACAGGCTTGTGCTATCAAACTTTTTTCTAACACAGGTGCCGACATGACTTCGGTACAGTAACGTAAAAGAAAACTAAAATATTAAAATTAAGCACGGCTGTAGTCATTCTGCCGCGAATTGTTCTTTACAAAACTTGAATTGAAAAGCCTTCCAGCCTCAATTTGAATGCAGGAAAACTTTGCAATAGCTTTTATTCGCTGTCGGAAAGCAAATGAATTTACGACTTACGATGAATCGATTGTTTTTTTTTTTCTTCCAATAGGTAGGTACGTAGGCACTCCGAAAATTAAGAACTTTTTTACTTTGCTAGCAGTTCTGAAATGTAAATAAAAATGTACAATAAACAGGACTTGACTAAGGAGCGATTTTTCAATCATTCGATAACTTTTACCTGAAGATTTAATAAATAAAAATAATAATTTTATTTCAGACATAATTCTAGTCCATAGTTTCAACTCATGCAATTAAAATTACTTATAAAATATATTAAATTCCAAACAGATAAAAACCCAAAATACAATTGTGATTAAATAACTTTAAATATTCAACAGCACAAAAATTATAAAAATTACAGAATCGTGTAATATAAAAATAAATAATATGTCAAATATAAAATTGACAACTAGTAAAAATGTTATAAAAATGACCATGTCCAGATTGTCCATGCAAAAACTGTCAAAATGACAAACTTATTCGTCGAATAAAAGTTAGCCGGCGATTAAAAATACGACCCTTACATAATAAAATGTTAGTCAGTTTCCTTGTGCAACAGACGGTTTCATTATTTGCGTGAAGTGTGATGATTTCGAAAACGCTCAATTCCCGAAGCTCTCTGAGCGATATGATTGGCAGCATCACCGCTACGGCTGTTGCTCGTTGATTTCGCTCTAAAATGCAAATGAATTTATCAAGTAATGGAAACCCAACCACGTACTAGATGCATTAGTTATTCATTGAAGCTGCCTGATCATCACACGACCTATGGGTATGTTCAGTATAGTATTGGTAGACTCGATTAAATCACCGTAATTAATTTAACATCCGCGTAGGCGTTACAAACTTCAATTACAATGATTACAACAATACTAGCTTCTGCCCGCGACTTCGTCCGCGTGAAATTTAACCCTCCCCCCTTTCACCCTCTTAGGGGTGGAATTTCGAAAAACCATTTCTTAGTGGATAGGTACCTACTCTTCACAAAAAACATACCCTCCAATTTTCATGACTCTGGGACCAGCGGTTTAGGCTGTGCGTTGCTATATCAGCCAGTCAGGACTTCTAATTTTATATAAATGATAAATGATTTTATTTCTGTAAGTAGGTTTGCACAAACACTTTTACACGTCAATCATATTTTTTTAAACTAGTTGAGGTCAGCGTTTCCTATCTGACTACTCTGAGAAGAAAGGCCGAAACAAACTCGGAGGTCACAGTCTCTTTTAAAGTCCAGACATAATCTTGGTCAGGTTATATGAAGACCATGTAGATCAATGTCTGAGATGGTCTTTTGAGGAAAGAACCACACAGATTGAGTGGACCTGTCCAGTCAGTGCACGCATTTGTCAGAAATCGTGCAGCTCAACTCAAAACTTAAGGAGCTCAACGATTCGACGAACAATACCAAAGAAAGAACATTTGGGTAGGCCACATAAATTACTCAAACTGCTATATAAATAGCACTTTGCGCGCGACTTCGTCCGCATGTATTTTGTACTTTCCTCTAAAAATTTCGAAAATGTATGTTTATGATCTTTATCATTTATTTAGATAAATAAGTATTCTGGCCATTTTTTAAGTTTATAGATCAAAGGAATCAGATTTATCAAATAAACTGTTTCCCTGCTTTCCACCCCCACATGGGTGGAATTTTGAAAAATCGTTTGGGATGTGTTCATTACTTGACTCGAAAAATTATTTATATACTAATTTTCGAGTTAATCAAGCCACGCAGTATAGTCCTCCATTGTAAAATGAACTATACCATTTCACTCTATTAGGGGTAGATTTTCCAAAAATCCTGATACACGTTATTCCTTATTTTTGGTTTTAAGTATAAATACAGTTTCGAGTTCTTCCATACAAATTTTGACACCCCCCAATCCCCCTTTTGGGGTAGTTTGGAAAAACAAAAAATGCCAAACTTCATAATTTACTTAGATAAGTATTCGTGCCGAGTTTCAAGTTTATTAACTCGAGGAATAAAATTTTTCATACAAACAAAATCTCCCCTTTTCGTGAGTTTTGGAAAATCCTTTCTTAGCGCACGCCTACATCATAATAGCTATATGTGTGCCAAATTTCAGCGCAATCCGTTCAGTAGTTTCGAGCTGTGCGCTGAGATCAATCAGTCAGTAACGGTTGCCTTTTATATTATATAGATTTTTACAATAGGTAATTATTACAATAATTCAGTTACTTATTCAGTTGGTTTAGCAGAGATGGAGAGGTCTGCTGTCCGCTTCAATAATTACCCAATCATTCTGTTGAGGCGCTTTGTGGTGGTATCTTATTTATATTTAAGGTTGTACAAAAAGGTTTTGTGGATTTTGGCAAGACAAAGAAAATGTAACTAGTAAGTTTAGTGTAAAAGGAAAAGCAGTTCTATGACAACGAATTACTAAGATTAGTAAGAGTATAACCATACGTGCATAGAAATTAAAAATTATATGTTATTAATTCAACTTTTTATCATGCTCATTCCCAACAAGAGATAGGAACATCAGATGTGCATGAGATGTTGTAATGGCGTATTTAACGGCAAATTTTGCATTTTTTTTACATCTTCGTTTACATTTACACGGAGGTTTCGGAAAATACCTGCGTCGCAAAGGTCCGGAGCGGACGCCCGCTTGTCATCACTGTGTGGACTGCCACGAGGACAAGGCGCAACGTACGCTGGAGGAGTGCTTAGCTTGGGCCCAACAGCGCTGTGCCCTCGTCGCGACATTTGGTGCGGGTGAACTGTAACTTCCAGCCGTGGTTCAGTCCATGGTCGGAAGCGAAAACACATGGGATGCTGTGGCCTCTTTTTTCGAGGAGGCGGCGGAGAGGGAGAGACAGCATACCTCTCATTCCACCCGCACCAGAAGAGCAGCCGGGCGTTGAAGGGCTCTTAACGATCTCCGGCTACCATAAGAAGGAGCCTGCGGGCGACGAAATTGGAGCCGTGTCGTCGCTCAAGCAGTCAGGCTCAAAGAGGTGGCACGCAGTATGCGCGCCTTAATGGTAAGACGTGCGGTCGTGGGATCGGCCGCACCTGGTGATGGGGCACGCTAGACATGACGGGCTGATACCACTCGGTGCGGTCGGGCCCCCGACTCATGGTACTAGAAGGAACAATGGGGTTTTAGTCGGTAGGAGTCCGACATAACCCTCCGTTCTTGCTAGACGGAGGAAATCCATGAGGATTTCCCAACGAAAAAAAAAATACAATGGCAGTGGATTTACGAAATTGTAATGCTATTCCCTGCGTTAAATGTACTCCGAATTGAAATTGGTTGAATGCAGTGAATGTTGATAATTATCGCTCCACGCAGCAGCACGACCGCTAATTAGAATAATTCGTTTAAACTTCGCTTTCAATCTGTTTGTTAATTTTTCAACATTATAAGGATGTGACCTGAATAAAGTTCCTAAAAAGACTTAGAGGTGAATAAGAATGACGTCTTATCATACTGGTGCGAGGGGTGCGAGCGAGATCGATGATCAGCAGTGCAGCTCGAAACCGGAGGCCCTCTGTTCCACTCAATTACCTCCCAAGTACCTAAAGTAGAGCTGTGATAAATTCATGTCGTGACCTGCATCAACAAGCTCAGGTAAACTTTGCGAATTTTATCTCTTCTTTTATCCTATTTTCCTGCACAGCTTGTACAGAAAATTTTGAAGCGACACGTATTAAAAATATCAAGAGGCTGTTAAAAGGTAAATTTAAAGAACGTGGCTGAAATTATAAATGTATTTCTTTCGCCGAGAACTTATTTGCATATCGCTTTGGGGAAACTCGACGCTTTGCACGCGTCGCACCGTAAGGTGTAAACTCGGAGTTTTGTTTATTTTACCACCATAACTAGTTATGTACAGTCAACAAAAGAGATAAGTATGCAGGATCGTCGGATATAGTTGAATTTTAGTAAGAAACCGATGGATGTTGGCGACTGAAATTTAATTTGATTTAATGAGCTGTTTGTTTTCTATTAATTCTATTCACGAACATCCATCGGCATGAAAGACTCTCATGCGCCACTAGCCATAAACTGTTTGATAAATACAATTCCAAATGTCACAAAAAAATTACGGCATTGCCAAAAAGATGTCGATGATGTAGGTATTCTATTTGAAGTTAAAATCGTTCGTTAATTATAAAAATGTTTAGGCCCTTCCGGGGCTCCTTGCATACAATTTCAAGTACTGCTGTCGGTAGAGATGACATTTTGATACGAGTTGATAAGACTTATTATCTAGCTACAACTTTGCAATAATACTTAGTTTAAGACATTTATTCCCTTTTCTTTTTAGTTTTTGTCATGCTGTAAGCAGTGACCAAGACAATTGTTTCAGTCGTTGGCAATGTTATTGTTACTCCATCTAATCCCTGTAATGGGTCTATTGTCAACACAATAGCGTTGATGATAATGTGTCTGGTGCAGTTTGTGATGTCAATGTTCGAAAATTCATGGCAAGCAACGTATATAACAATAATCTCATTTTCCTACTAAAGGTTAAAATAATTAATTATTTCGCACAACTTGTTGGGGGAGGGGGGGGTGGTTGGTAATCTGTAACAGGTTTTCTTAGTGCAGATGTCAGTCACAAAGGATTTCATAGATGTTGTGATTTTCATATTTTTATTTATTTTACCATTTATGTACACACGGCTACACATCAAGCTATACATTTCCAGTTTGAGCTGACCTCGCACTGTATAGGTTTTTCATACAATCAGAAGTCAGCTTATACTGGTTATGTATAGCTTGATGTGTAGCCGTGTGTACACACATATATAAACAGACAAGAAAAATCAGAACAGAAAAATAGGTACAAAGTTGATGCTTATTTCATAAGAAATCTCTTCCAGCATACCTACTTGCGATAGGACAAGAAATAGAGAGATGTAGAAGAGATGTAGACAGCGTGTAAAAGAGTAAAGGAGACAAAAAAAATACATAAAATCTAAAAACAATTCACTTAATAAAACTAAACAAATAATATGAGAATATACATACAAATAAACATACATACTACATTTTATTAGGTAGTGGAGGTATCAAGTTGAAATTAAAATCAAATACTAAGGTATCCCGTCCCTTATTTACCGAAGTCAACGCAATCCTAATATTTTAATTATGGGCCTTATTACAAACAAGACCCAGATTATTTCACATAATTATGATATAAGACATAAAAATACTGTATTTATTTATTACAAACTTATGTACACTTGCAGTTGTAGCATCAATTGTTATGTCGACCGTTGTATGGAAGAACATCTTTCAACTCCAAAGATAAGCCTGTCTTTTGAATACGCACCGGCCGGTTTTTTATTTCAACTTTAAAATGCTTTGTACGGCCACGAGTGCCGCTGATTTAAATGTTTATTGAGTACCGGAACCCTAAAACGTATAGGGGTAGGTAAGTTTATGGTCACAAATTAATTTAAGGCGACTACTTACATGACCTAAAGCGCGGTCACTGTCGGACTGCATAGAAAAAAAAGAAAGAGAAGCGCGATGACACAACGGTGGTAATTTATTGCAAATTAATATAAAGCAACAAACACTATTTAATAATAAAATAATCTATCACTGTATGCAGTTTGGCATTAGAAAAATGGTATATTTTTAATTATAATTAAGATTGTTAATGAAGGGATAACCTGTTTTTAAAGACAATTAAGAGGTGTATTTGAAGATTATTTTGATGCATTAATGTATGTTTAATTATGATTTGAGTTCCATCACTGTATTAAAATAAGACTTGAAAATATATATTTTTTTGGTCAAAATTATTTACGGTTTAAGAGATACACTGCTTTAAAAAAGCGGCCAAGTGCGAGTCGGACTCGCGCACGAAGGGTTCCGTACCATTATCTATACAAGATTAGACATTATCTATACACTGTCTGTACCTATTCAGTAAATATTTCAAACATCTACCTGTTGCCGTTTTTCGCCGGGGCTCCCGCCCCCTTAAATATTTATTTTATTTTAATTATTTATTTTTAAAGTGAATATACAACTAAATATTCTGTGAATATTTCAAGCGTCTACCTGTTGCCGTTTTATTAATATCTAATATCTTCTCTACTCTGTTTAGTATTTGTTGTTATAGCGGCAACAGAAATAAATCATTTGTGAAAATTTCAACTGTCTAGGTATCACGGTTCATGAGATACATCCTGGTGACAGACAAACAGACAGACGGACAGTGGAGTTTTAGTAATAGGGTCCCGTTTTTACCCTTTGGGTACGGAACCCTAAAAACATACTTTTTGACCGTTTTCAAGAAATCTCCGCCTTAAGACCTATGGGAGAAGCGCATTTCTCTTCTGGCTCAGTTTGGTGTGTTATCAACTACGGGGAAATCCATCTAGAAAAAAAGGAGTGAAAGCAAACAATGTCAGTGTTTTTACGCTATGCGTCGCGCGTCGTTGCAAGCCCGGTCGCGACGCCACACACCCGCCGCATTGAATAATTTTATCCAACGCGAATGCACTCCGGCTTTTCACCTATCTCTGAACTTCACAGAAGTTAATCCGCTTTTTGTTTTAAAGTTTCTGTTACGACAGCGACAGGATTTGAAAACCGTCAACTTTCAACTTGTATTTAAATTAAAATAATTAAGCTGCATTCTTATACGTTGGAAGATAAAGTCGTACTTAATCTACTTGAGTTTTAAGACCACGAACTTAAGACTGACCTTAGTTCTCTTAGTATAATTTTAGTCTTTATTTGAAATAAAATAAGTCGCCATCGGTGGAGTGAAACATGATTTGTTTCCAAATCATACTTACATAACTAAAAACATTTAATTCAAAAATGAACTACATGGTTAGTAACATTATAATATACTATTAATATCCTCTATGGTTAGTTAGTTAACGCACGGTGCAACTTAAATTGCCATTTTTTTGTCCCTTGATTTCGTTGGACTGATGTTTTACGACAGAAATGCTCTGCTTATTATTTTCACGATATCTTCTGCAACAGCAGGATTAATATACTTTTCACTTCTCATGCTCTAAGCGTTCGTCTTTAAGCTGTGCCTGTGCGTAGGCGACATAAAGTAGCTTTTTATGCTCTAGTGCATAAATTAATTTTTTTTCTAAGACTAAGATTATCAGGCCCAATAAAACGTCGCAGATTAAAGTCGTTATTTTATTTCATTTGCTTTAATTTATATCACTTCCGTGTTTTCTATCGTTAATTTAATAAAATAAAATAAAAATTGTTGTCATTTATTATTTAAAAACGCAAAGAAACGTTTTTATGACTAGGCAATATAAAATTATGAAGTACCCAAGTCGAAAGACACATGTTGAAAATAATATAAAAACTTTTTAAAAGTTTCGTGGCAGGAATTAGCTATTCTCTTCTTCAATTTTGCAACATTTTTGAACAGTGAAAATACTGTTATATAGGGTGACTGGTAATTAGTGACCGATACTTAAACACGTGATTGTAGTCATGTTAACAAACAACTTTTACTATGGGACCAAACCTGAAATTGCGAAAAAAACCCTATATATACTTTATGCCTGTTTTATTTTCTCTCAATATTATTATTATCTACCTATTTTACCCGTAACGACTGTCAAAGATCCACGAATGAAAGCCGGGACCAATAGGCACGGAGGGGTCTCGGTATGTAAAGATGGTCACTCATCCACGGACCAACCGCGACAAGCGTAGCTTACCCTGATCGAGCGACCCGTGCGGCTGTTATTACTTAGCCACAAGCCCCTTCTGAATACCAGTATTTTACATGGAGCGACTGCCCATCTGACCTCCACAATAAAAAACATCTCTTTAGATGTTACATATAAACAGAAGTAATTTCGGTCGAGTGACTTGTTTTTGAGTGAATAGGTAATTTACAACAGAACGCCACCTGCGCTCGGAGCATCAAGGAACAAAGGTCTCCTGGTTTATGGCGATTAGAAGGGAGACCGTATCCTAAAAGAAAAACCTTAATACAAAAGAAATTCACTCTATTTCTTTATATAACGTCCATTGCGAGCGCCCGAAAGAACGATAGTTTGTTATTTGTTGTAACCTTTTATTTCAACGCTGATCGAGAAAGAAAGTCACATAATGCAGATCTCATTTTCCAAATTACTTTCAAGAGCTCTAGCAGAAATTAATAGAAAGTTATTAAGACACTCGGCACCGCGGTGGTGGAACCTATTACTTACACAATTACGTACTAACAACATTCATTTCAACATAGTTGTAAGTACAATCCACCAAGCTAAAACCGCTGGGCGACCTCGTGGCATCGGGAGAGAGGAATTGATGGCCCGAGCTCGACATATAGTTCCTTACATGTCCATACAAAACAGCTATATTCTCAATTACAACATACGTTTTACTGGGACAGTATGAGAAATCCGAAGCCATAAGAGATACGAGGAAACTGTCATAGGAATCAGTAGCTTTTTTTTATGAAAACAATTTTACCATTAATTATTATTCGATGAAGTGCTAATTATTCAATTTTCTATCGATCCGTATTTACCCATATTGTCTCAGTAAAAATAAATACTCTATAGACACATAAACACGTGCAAGGTATTATTGTCATTTGTCACGTAGATGTCTGCCGTATGACGCTGTGGTCGACCGCAACCAGACCGGAATGAGTTCCTGATCTGTCATTTGTATTTATCATTGATTAATGGTATTTATAGCCTACTGAAAACATTACATCTCCTGAAACTAGAATATGGGACATCTTTTGTTACGTAACCATCTAGTAAAAATATGTTTACTAAAAGTCCAAGGTTTATTGGAAATGAAAATGGAAAATCTGGTACCTACGAGTACTAGAGTTAGTACCAGATTTCTTCTCCTTTTGTTATTATTGAGAAGAAAGTACTTACTAAGACCCCTCTTTGAGGAGTACTGGGTATTGAAAAGATGGGAGCGGAGGGGTCTGTATTAGTCCAAATTAAGCTTGTGTGGGAATTCGCCTCGTCAAAAGCAGTCCAGTATATGGACCACTTTACTAAGTCCCATTGTAGGGCCTTGGAGATTCCAGCAGCCTTAGATCAAGCCTTGGACCTCAAAACCAAACGGGAAGCGTCCTCAAACACAGATGACCGTCTCGCATACAGCAGGGTCAGGGACATCAACGCCCACCAGGAGCTCCACCACACCCACTTCCCAGACCTATATTACGCCGCCATCGCGTTTGCGGAAGCGGCATCAGACACAGATGACCGTCTCGCATACAGCAGGGTCAGGGACATCAACGCCCACCAGGAGCTCCAGCACGCCCACTTCCCAGACCTATATTACGCCGCCATCGCGTTTGCGGAAGCGGCATCAGACACAGATGACCGTCTCGCATACAGCAGGGTCAGGGACATCAACGGGACGGAGAGTAATGGGTAGCTCACCGTCCGATCAGGACCGCCCGTGCCCGACGGCGCGTATGTGTTCCACGCGCGCCTCAAAGAGATGTCAGCATAAAGGAAGGGACCCGCTAGGGTCGAAGCCTGCCGGGGTAGCGGGATCGTCCAAAAGGGTTACCTTTGCCCCGGAACATGAAGGGCTAAGGAAGGAACACGGATGGGTTTTATTCAGAGAGAGTCTGACACTCCCTTCCGCTCCACCCAGAGCCGGAGAAGTCATTCGATGAATTCCCATCCAAAAAAAAATTATTAGTATTTTGCATGGCAGCCGCGGATTTGATATTTTTACATAATTATGTGAATCTCTGTCGTTTTAATAAAATTATTATCGCATTCGAAAATCCATATAATGATGTCCATAAGTGTAGTGTTTGACAAAAAGATCGCGTTGAGCGTGGTCCTCTATGGGCTGTGGTATTATTACTTAGTTTTTGTCAACGGGAATCGGATTAAGTCAAATATTATACTACTACAGTGTGATATCTATGTAACTTAGTGCCAACTAAGCCGCAAGCAAAACGCATCAGTGACTTTCCCTGATTTAAAAAAAACAATAGAGAGCAGACAAGCGCGGCATGTCCAATCCGAGCATAACGTTTAAATTGGTCCGCACGGCAAAACGGTCGACCAAGCGTGGCTGGCGCACACTCTTTGTTTGTGGCTTTACCAAGCGTAATCGATGTCCCAGAAAAATTGCACATCCATATCTGAAAAATAGTACATGCCGTAGGTATTCTAACTTTCAATATGAAGTTTTGCAGTGACTTGTAATTTGACGTATTCCTTCCAGGACGTGATAGTGTGACCCATTTCCAAAAATTAAACACCCCATGATGCCTTTTAAAAACATAAAAACTATTTTTTCCCGAATCCCATTAATCTTCGTGGTGTGCTTAATTGTTACAAATGGACTGCACATCACAACCTAGAAGGAATAAGCCAATTACAAGTTACCGGTGACGACCAAATACACACATCAAAAGTGTCTAGGGATCAACATATATTTTTGCAATAACTTTTCTCCTGATTGATATTAATTAAAATTTTCTTTAAGGATTCATCAAATAAAGTGTTTTCGTTTGTCACAGTAACGATAAACCAAGTCACCTTTGCATTAATAAATTTGCCATTTTCCTAATAAAGGATTTTTGACATTTGAACCACTAACACAAAAGTTCGAAAAAAAGACTGAAATAACAGTTTTCTTTAAAATTTTATTGGGTAACTTAAACAATTAATAATCCGTGTTTCTACCGCGAACACTAACAACACAAGAACATCGGTTTGGCATACTCAAAATGAGTTCATCCAAATCACGCTGTGGAATGGCAGCCCATGTTCGTTGCAACAACAAAAAAAGGTCTTCTTGCGACTGGATACCCTCCATATTCGGCAGAGCTCTTCTCTGTAGCATATCCCATGCATGCTCAATCGGGTTCAAGTCTGGCGACTGAGCAGGCCAGGGCAGGACATTGATGTTAGCTGCGGCGAGAGTCTGTCTTACAACTCTTGCGGTGTGCGGTCGTGCATTATCATGCATTAACTGAAATAAGGGACCGATTTGCACTTGTAGAGGAACGATGACGTCTGATACAATCGTCTCAGCATAAATTTGAGCGTTGAGGTTGCCTCTGATCCAAATCAACTCAGTTCTTCCGCCGATCCAAATACCCGCCCATACCATGATGGTTCCACCACTATAAGGATGGACTTCCTGGCAGGATTTTAATCGCTGTTGGCGTCCAGGGGTTCTCCAGTGTCGTATACGTCTTGTATCCGGTCTCATACCAAAACGAGACTCATCAGAAAAGCACACGAAACGCCATTGTTCTTCTGCCCAATTTCTGTGTTCAAGAGCCCATTGATATCGAATCCTACGATTGTGCATTGCTATAGGTGGTACCCGTAGCGGTCTTCGGGAATGAAGGTTCACTTCATGCAAGCGGTTTCTGACTGTTTGGTCGCTAATTAAGTTCCCTGAAGAGTGATGAAGCCTCACGGCTAACATCATGGCGGTTATTGTTGGAGCTCTTCGAGTTAAGATTTGAATGTATCGGTCTTGTCTCCGTGTGGTGCAGCGATACCGTCCTCCATGGCGCTCAGCCACGGTACCAGTGCTTCGGTAACGTGTCCAAAGTCGACTGATAACACTCTGACTTGTATTCAGAGCTAAAGCCACAGTACGTTGCCGGGAACCAGCTTCTATCATTCCCACGGCTCTGAGCATTTCTTCCCTGCTTAAATGACGTCGCCGCTCCATAATAGCGTTGGTTTTAATCAGTAGTAGGGAAACAGTAGCACTAATAATGTCTTCAATGCGTTGTATGTTTTTATAGGGAAAATATTGACAGCTGATTTTCATCTTTTACTCGAATTTGATTCACAGTTCCTGATTCAAATTATGAAATGCACCAAAAAGGATCCATATAAATTTATAAAATCATAAATTTATTACAAAGCCACATCTCAATCTCAAGAAATCCGCATAAAAATGCTTGATCCCTAGACACTTTTGATGTGTGTATTTAAAAATAGTACCTATGGAAAATTGGTTGTGCAACGACGTAAAATTGCAACATAGTTTCAACGGTGTAACTTGAAAAGCGACAACAAAAGAAATATCATTGAAACATTTGGTACCAAACATTTGGAATACTTTTTAATCCGGAAGCCTATACCGCGCTGCAGCAAAGACCGATATTAATACGCCATAGCAGTCAATACGTACCATTTAACTGGAACGTATTGATACGCCGACACAGAATATTTTTATTCCAAATTTTTAAATGAACATTGCGCTGAAAAGCTGCAATGGATACATAAAACAAGACGCGCCTTTTCCTTGCTTCGCATTCATTCGTCGAAAGAGAGCCTACTCTATCATTTAACACGCATATTTTCCTGTTTTTACTAGCCTGAATTGACAAAAGTTTCCCCCATCCCTTTTTATTTAGATACCTATAGAGAATAAATTAAGAATAACGTTATATTTGTGTAAGGTTTTATAAAAATAAACTATTGTTTACTTTAAGGCTAGTGTTAGATTAAGGCAAGCCTATCCTATTGCATTAGACTGTATAAAGTCGATTTCAAGAGCAGACTGACACAACTATTGCGGTGCAGCCTTGCAGCGCGACCCGACACGATACTGTGCTTTGGCGCTATTTGTCAATGCGGCAAGTTATGGCTGTAATATGCGCTCAGCTTTATTCTAGTGACTAAAGTACCTACAGGTAAGTGTATCAAAAGACGCTGGGGCTGGGGTCTATCTGACCACACGCCAACTGCGACCGTCGACGTGTAGCGTTTAGCCGTCCGTCACCGACGACGCGCGACGACCGAATGCTGTGTTCGTAAATACACGGACGCGGTCTCGCTCGCACACCGCTCATGACCGCCTGGTGCGACGGCGGCAACATTTTGTCAACCAGCAGCGTGTCGGTCATATTTCGTGAAGTCACCGCACGCTGTCGGTAGCGTATGACGTTATAAAGAGACCGCAGCCTAAACGAAGGCGAGAGTCACTTGTTCACCCCGTCATTGTGATACTTTTTTTTGTACTGGACCATAGGTATCTGGGAATCTTCTGGTTACGGAGATGTTGAAGGTCAAAGTTCTAATTACTTTTCTAAAGGAAACAAGATTTAAAGCTTATAAACTAGAAAATTAAATTATTTTTCGACAGGAAACTAGTTTTAAATAATATAAACATGTTATAACTTTACACACTTTAAATACCCGCACGTCTCCAGCTGTACCATTGCTTGCACCCATAAGCACAATGCTATGCGTGCGTTACATTACGCGCTACCATAAACAGCTATTTTTCACAACAAAAATAAAACTCGTTTCCCAGACATTATTTTTGAACAAAGTTACTTAGTTCAGTCTACAGAATGCGCGGAATCTATCAACGCCATTTGATACCCAGTGGATGGCCAGCTATTTTAGAGCAATCTCAAATACTAAATTTTGAATTTCCGTTTTGTAACGAACTGTAATAAATAATAAATGATGACTTTGTGGTGGATATTTTTACATCCGTAAACAGTTCACAGTTCGCAATTCGTAACAGTTCGTCACAGTTCGTAAAATATGTAGTTAATAAAACAAAAAAAATCACGCTTTTATCGCGCACTAAAAACCATAAACTAATATTAAAACATACTTAATAAAAATAGAAAAATAATAGTAGATTACGTTTTATGATACGTTGTATGTGGAGAGACTAATCCCCAAAAATCATCCTTTAAAACAACCGCTTGGAAAGGACCAAACGGAGAAGAAGAGGCAAACCAGCAGAGCGTTCAGCGTTGGCAAAACGAGATTAGAGGAATAAAAACAAAAAAACTACTTTATCCAAAAAGTTGAAAATTACTGAGGGGACCTATAGGTACATAATATATCCTAAATTAATTAATTAATGTTACACAGCAGAATTAACAAAAAATAATAACAATAAGCTAGTCATTTTATTTTATTTGTTAATGGGAATTTTCCGAGATCGGTTTAAAAACACCACCAACTTAAAATACTTCTGTATTAAAAAAGCCGGAATATATTTAAGGTTCAATTTTTTTTTTGTGTCAAATATTTATTTCCCTATGAATTGTTTCATTTCCAAAAGACTATTGGTGAAAAAAATGCACCACCACTAATTAAACATGGAATGCGCATTTAGTCCAAAACACCAAAATTTAACTAAAATAAAAGGTGAACAGCGTTTTTGTAAATATCCGTATCTATATGAGGGACCACGTAACTTGCTGCCGCCCCATATAACTCGCTAACTAAGATAAATTCAGCAAAAGGTCCGAAGACGGACCTTTCCCTCAATTAAGCAATTAGGGGTGGTTAAACCCTTTGAAAATTCAATAAACGTTCACTAACAGCAAAGAGTATTTAATAAAAAAAAACAATGTTATAACATTTTAATAATAATGTACGTTGAACGTTGAGCTAGATAAAGCGCAACGTTATTCATAATCGTACTGCGAAAAACTGTTCGATACGAACTACAGATATGAACACTGAAAGAAATAAGCAGTAAATAAAAAAATTTAAAACATTGATCTGAACTGCTTTAAACAGTTCCATATGAGCGTAACGTTCAAAACAGTATTTTTTACTGATCCGAAAGCAGTTAAAGCTTGAGGCAAAGTGTTACCGTCATACCAATAAACTTTAACGTTTTAAGTAGCTAAAAGGTCAAAAAATTAACTGTCTTATTCATTTGGTAATATCGTTCAAACCATTGAAATTTACTTACATTACAGTAATGGTGGTTTTCTTTTTTTGTTGTTTTGTTGTATGTTCAATCATTAAAAGTTACTGTTATGTCTTTTACTGTTTTACAAACATTTCTTCATACTGTATAAAGTCAGTAGTCTTAATGAAATCGCTTTAATGTGGTGTAGTAAGAAATATTTTTTTTAGTGAAGCACATGACGAAGCAGGGGGAGAAACTTCTATCCTACCACATTTTTTAAAAGCCGCTGCGTTATGATCATAGGCCACGCGTGGTCGTGGTCGCAACCTTAATCGCCTTCTGGTTGTTGTTACACTTGGTTACATATAACTGTTTCTGGATTGTGTTGAACTAATTTTATAGTTATGTTTGATATTGCATGTTTGTTTCCCCAATAAAATAAAATAAAAGCCGACTAAGATACGGGCGTTCATAGTAAAGTACACGGGCGGCACGTCGTCGATGCAGTGCCAAGGACCTTGATTGATTAAATTTAAGACCGTAACTCGTCGGGCTGTACTAATAAGTCAAAATACTGTTTCAAGGAAAAAGGTAATTTAAAAAAATATTATAATTTTCTTGCTAAGTACCTATCAAAGAGGTATCTTTAATTTTCTAATTTTGTGCGTTTTGTTTGTGCATTATACATGCCGAAAGATGCCAAGATTTCATATAACATTCTATTGTTAACATGTTTTGCAAATAAATACTTGTTGTGCACACTTTTTTTAAATAAATGAACCTCTTCTTAACTTTTTGGTCTTTTCTCAATATTGGTCGCATTAACTAAGCTGTGACGAAACACGCGCGAGCCGAACGACCACAGCAAGCGGTGCCATTTGGTCACAGTTAATTGGCTATTTATTAAAACTCTACACACAAGTAAAAAACAAAAAATGCTTAAGGCATTTTCTACCGCTCAATCTTAGGATGATGCAAAGTAGTCTATGAAAAACAAAGTTTGACTTTGATGCAGCATGGTACGGGATTCCATACATCCACGAGCATTGTCCTTTCATTATGCAATTCCTTTTCAAAAAAAGAACATTGTCATGCACGCGCGTTTCACTACCACAGCGCCGTAATTTAAAAAAAGAACTTATAGGTTATTTGAATTCACGTCATATCCCGCCGACCGCCATTTTTGTTCGATATTAGTATGGCAAAAAACTGTTTCAGAACCTTTTATAGAGGATTCATATCATGGGTGTAGATAAAGTCTTGAATGCAACTGTAAATAATTAGGTATTAAAACACTCATGTGACACTATTATCACACTCGGCATTATACAACAGTTGCATAAATACTGAACTATTGTTTCATTTCACTTTTCTTTACCCTGACTCCAACTAGACGCGGAACGATGGGTGAACGATTGGGAAAAAATTGTCGCGTTCTTCAACACGAGTTAACGAGTGGAGCAAAACATTCCCAGTCGTTAATAGTGTTAACGACGGGGTACCCTTTTGGGACAACAAAATAGGAATTATTTGAAACTCACAAAAAGAGGCACATTAGAGACTAACTACACTAATATTTTAGGACATCAAAATGGGAATTATTTGGGGATTGGGGCAGAAATACCTCAATATGTGTGTAATAAAAAGAGCAGTGGTGGCCCAGTGGTAACGGCCGCGACTTACGTGTTGTAGGACGTAGGTTCGCAACCATGCAGACACATTACTTTGTGTAAATTATTTAATCACCACTGCTCTCAAAACGGTAAAGGAAACCATCGTTAGGAAACCGGCATGTCCTAGAACCAAACATTCGAAGACATGTGACATCTATCAACCCGCACTGGTCCGCGTGGTAGATTACGGCCCACTCCCTCTCACAGAGAGGAGGCCTGTGTCCCAGCATAGGCATATTATGTGTGTAATAACTCCGGTCAACGTATTCAATCCGTCAGTATTGAGGTTTTTTGCGACGGGCGGTGTAAAGAGGTAAGAGTCTCATTAGGTATCAAGATGCGGGTCAAACGCAGACAGCCCGCTTTTGGGCCACACCTCATTAATACTTGAAAGCTTCATGTTCGGAAAGTGACGTGGTACGGAGTTACCGTAATAGGTAAATATGATATCGCAGAAAATATGCGTCACGTTACTTATGACGTGATAGACTACAACAGACGATGCTTTCTGCATTTGAAAGCTTTATTTATCGCAACATCTTATTCTAGTACTGACAAAATCTGATAAATATTTTGAAAAAATACAACCAATGAAATATATTTATACTAGCTGACAAAGATAACTTTATTTTGCAAAAAAAAAATTGCCGGCGACCTATACTCAGACCTTCTTTTTTTGGGGGCGCGGTGGAAATCCTCATGGACTTCCTCCATCGTGGGGGTGAAAAAGGGGCATGCCTGACTCTTACCGGCTAAAACCACAGCGGTGTTCCATCTCTACCTATGGCCACCAAATATACCTAGGTACACAAAAATTTCATAAAAAGCGGTCAAGTCGTTTCGGAGGTGTTCGATAACAAGAACTTTGACAGATCTCGGCGATAAGCGTAAGACCAGGGATGTGTGTTGAACGCAAAGAATGTCGCAGTGAGTTTTACGGTAGACATCAGAAAGAATTTTAGATTTGTGAGAACCCTTCGATGTTAATCGAGACATCGCCTTCGTCGTCATCGTGGTGAAAGGATTAGCCAATAAGCGTGGATAACTCGCTGATTGTCCAGGGTGCGCCTGACGTATAGTGGTTGTGTAGATACGTCGCTCGGGGAGGCTCCTTCAGAGCGGTGGTAAGCTCCAGCGAGAGCCAAAATGGTCTCCAACACACGACACCCTTTCCACGACAACATCCTTGTGAAACCGATGGATGTTTTCGACTGAAATTTAATTTGATAAATGAGCTGTTTCTTTTCTATTAATAAAATTAAATTTTAATCGAGAACATCCATCGGTTTCGTACTAAACTTCAACAATATCCGACGATCCTGCATACTTATCTCTTTTGTTGACTGTACATAGGGTACGCGTGGAGCTATTAAGTTACTGACAGACAACGCTCCGTCTAATCCGTTTGGGTCTAGAAGCATAATGCACAAGGTGTTCTTTATTACTTTCTAAATATGTACCTATAGAATATTCTGGGCAAGATGATGAGATGGTTGATGATGAAAAATGGTTATACCTGTAGGATCCTCAAAATAGCTCGCAACCAAAATGTACCGCAAAAAATACCGGTTAAGTCGGACTCGCGCGCCGAGGAGGGTTCCGTACACATTTTTAGGTATGTGTTTTTTTTTCGTTATGTAACTACAAATTTACGGTTTTCGGATTTTTTCCTTTACTTGTGCTACATGACATTGCTTTCATGATTCTAGGTCAACGGGAAGTACCCTATAGGTTTTAATTCCGGAACATAAACGCACGAAGTGATCTTATAAGGGTTCCGTTTTTCCTTTTGAGGTACGGAACCCTAAAAATGGAGCTGTCATTGACTATCACCGATTTAACAATAGCAGCGATATTATTTATAGCAATGTAATACAAACATGAACCATAATAACTTGCACCTATCATGCTTCCAAAAGCATAACGCTTACAAAAGTACAAAATATTAAAAAAAAAAAGTAAGTAAGTACTTAAATAAGGTATCTACAGAAGGTTCTTCAATATAAATGCATACCTAGATATAATTATAATAACTTAGATGTGTGCGTGTATGAGCAGATGTATGAACGTAAACGAGGCAAAAGGAATATATCGCTCATTTGGAGAAACATCGACCTAACTGCTACTTTTTTTTTACTTCTTTGTTTTCCTAACGTAAATACGCTTTTTATGTGCTTTTTCATATTTAACTAATTTTTGGGAAAAAAATACATTTACATCGATGTTAATCCGCAGAGTAATACTACAGCCAAGCTTTATACGAGAAGCTAAAATAAGAAGAAAACAAGCAGACTTATGTATGCATAATAGATCTTCCGCAAACATGCTTAAAGGATAGTGCACGACTACGACTAAAGCCCCATCCAAAAAGGGCAAGAATTCAAAGTCAACCCTTCAAGCTGAAAGTTCAAATGACCGCTTGTGTACACTGGTTGGCACTAAGTACTGGGCACAATCTCCAACCAAAACGTGCGCATCGATGATCATGCGATCTTGTCGCAGTCAATCATTCATCCACGCAATTCAAAGGCGTAAAACTTTAAATTAAGTTATATTTTTTTGGTTACAAACTAAAGAACGATGGGCAACCTACTATATATAGGTCTTGTCCTCAAAGGAAAATGCCCATTTCTCTATTGACCGCGGTTGCGCATCAAAAAATTTTGTATGATACCAAAAATTGGATATAAAAGAGGGGTGATGTCGTACTTTCATAGGAAATAAAAATTATCCATTTATTTTGTGGGGTTTTGTTGTTCTTTGATTTTCTGTTCAGTTTTGAGGTTAGTTACCATCCACCAAAAAAAACAGTATTTTACAACAATACGATTTGAATTCACATAAAACAACAGAAAATAGTTCCAATAAATCAATGAATGATGCCAAATAAATAATATTTCATAGGTAGGTAAAACAAACCTACATGCAAAATGTAGGTTTTTATAGGAAATAGAAAATGCTTGAACATAGGAATGCAATAGTTTTATTCATCATATTCATAAAATATGTTGCCTAAAAACGGAGCCGACGTGGCGGCTCAACAGACCTAAATCAGCTACTGAGTTACTCGTAGCCCTATTAACTAAAATGTAGGCGTAATACACCTTGCTGCTGACATATCGAGATTTAATTCTTCCCCTTACTAAATACTTGTCCGTTCCCAGTACCAACGGCATATCAACCTCAATGTCGTTTGCTAGTTCAGTTTCGTATTTTCCGTTCCTACGGACATGCTAACCATAATACGACTCATCATCTGCCTAGCCTTTTCCCAACTAGGTATGTTGGGGTCGGCTTCCAGTCTAAACGGATGCAGCTGAATACCAGTATTTTACATGGAGCGACTGCCTATCTGACCTCCACAACCCAGTTACTGGGTAATACGATACCTCTTGGTAAGACAGGTTATCAGACTTTCGGGCTTCTGACTACCCGTAACGACTGTCAAAGATCCATGAATGGCAGCCGGGACCAACGGCTTAACGTGCTTTCTGATCCACGGAGGGTTCTCGGTATGTAAACATGGTCACCCATCCACAGACCAACCGTGGCAAGCGTAGCTTAACCTGATCGATCGACCTGTGTGAGACATATAAAAATAAATAGGTATATCATATTCTGTTAAGAAATTGATCTTAGCATTAGTTTAATTATACATATTGTCACAGACAGGCAAAAGCCACAAACAAAATCAAATCAAACTAAGAAAAGTATAGCTGGTGGTTCTTATCGCATCATCTTCTTCTTGGCGTGTCGATAGCAATCTAAATGGACTGGGCCCAGAATTCAGGTACTTGTTTGCCGCCATCACCAACGTCCATCAGTTCCTGTAACGTGCAGCTGACAGGACACGCAGGACACGATATTAAGTGTCCCATCGTTTGTAGAACAGCACCACATTTACACTCCAAGGCAGAGTCGTCTATGAATCTCCATCTCAGCAGGTTTACCCAAGGTAACTCATATCCAGGTAGGAGCTCTTCAGCGGGTAGAACGAATGGTTTGGGTAAGGAAGCACTGTCTCGCCACAGCTTCAGTCTTTTTTTGTGATCGTTCGACAGTGAGTGGGACAACACACTTCACCACTTTTCTCATCATGATGCATTTAAATGTATATTTTGAACATAGTTACACAGCTTCTAGTATTATCTGTAAAACTTAACTGTAAACAACGAAATACAAATAGTGCTGAAAGTCTTCCATTATATCCGTTGCCTCCCCAACTTGACGACGGGGTAGACACAGCTCCCGCAGCGTGACAGTTTTAACGAAATCGTTAGTGATTTACTGCACAGAAGACACGGACCGTAGTCGTGAAAATGTTCTACACAATCCACACCACCCGCACAGAAACAGTACAATCTTGACTGTGCAGGAATCTGAAGATTCAACTGGACACGATGTCAACGCAATGATAAGTTATTTATTAGCACAGCAAACTCAACAACTAACAATACATAAGTAAAAACAAAGATCACTGCGGAGTGCTGGTCGGCCGACATGAGATGTTTGTTTGACAAATTGACAGTGTCTGAGTGACACTTCCCGTGATAGTGTTACCAACAGTTAATCTTAATCCCCCTGACCATAAGTGATTTGTCAACTAAAGAAAGATATTTTAATTAGTAATATATGGACAAATAATTAGTCTGAAATAAATGGATTTAATTTAATATTAGTTTAAAGATGTTAATTAAAAAGATATATTACTTTGATTATGTTAATGAAAAATTAATAACGAGGAAACATTATAGAAAAAAAAAACACTTTTACACATCAAACATATTTTTTTAAACTAGATGAGAAGGGCGTTTTCTATCTGACAACTCTGAGAAGAAAAGCCAAAAGAAACTCAAAGATCACAGTCTCTTTTAAAGCCCAGACATACTTAATCTTGGTTAGATCATACATGTAAAGACCATGTTAGATAAATGTCTGAAATATTCTTTGAGAAAAGAACCACACAGATTGAGTGGACCTGTCCAATCAGTGCACCAGTTGTCAGTAATTGTGCAGCTCAACTCAGAACTTAAGGAGCTCAACGATTTGACGACACCAAAGAAAGGACATTTGGGTAGGCCGTATAAATTACTCCAACTGCCAGATCATGATTAAAACGGAATCAATAACCCAGGAAGAATGTCATAGATGAAATTATTTTTAAAACTCAGCGTCTGTCCTCATACTATCCGTTAAGACCGATTATGGGGAGGTTCTTAAAATTGGCAACACTGCTTTTACTAAAATACGCCATTTAAAAAAGTATGCAACAAAATCCAATAAATAACTAATTAAATACAAAATATTAACCCCACATACGATTTCGATCAAGTGAACTCAGAAATGTTAATAAATTATTTTATAATTTATGAGTATATTTTGAAGGCCATACTCTATTGCTTTAAAGCGGTTTTGATCACGGGCAATCTCCTTTGTTTTTGATTCAATAGACATAATTTTTGTCTCATATTTTTGGGTACTGGCTGTAAAATAACCAACCGTTAAATTTCAAGACTTAAATATATGGGATTTTCTGAAAAATAAACATGTTTCAGTTTCATTTATGTAACGAAAATATTGAAGTGCGTTTACCACGGGTACAGTTTTCCGTCACAATAAAAGAAATAAAACATAATGATTCGACTTATATGATATAGAACATAAAGCAACCAAAACATCACGCCTTTGTCCCACGGAGCGGTAGGCGGAAAAGTGTGGAAAATCCACATTTCTTTAGAGAACATAGTAGTAAAAGTGCGCAGTGCTGCACACCCCTTCATAACATGAATAGTAGGTAGGTACCTATTCAAAATTAATTGAGATGTTAGAACAATTTGTGTACTATTTTAAATATGGAACACACCACGTCATCGCCGCGGGCCATCCCGCTTAATTGGTATTTTTTTTAATTCACACTAGCTGTTTATACACTCACAAGACCGCAAAATTTTTCTTAATTATGTAAAAAAATTCGTAGCTGACTACCTAACCAATTTAGTTCTATTTTTTAAATTCATTCCCGCCCTAGAGAGGGGAAGGGAAGCAATTACTATGAATGTTTCCCGACCTAAGGTGGGCAGCAGCGTCTTCCACCCGCTATTCGGATCAAACAAACACTACTTTCCGAGTATGAGAAATGAAAAATAATTATTAATGTACTTACGTACTTAACCAAATCAAAGCTATTTTATTACATTGATATTTTATAAAAATGGATAAAGCGGACCCTAGTTCTGGGGAAAATGACATCGTGTTAATTGAAGGAAATAAAGGTAAGACTATTCTTGTAAACATTTTTATTTGTTAAACATTGACGGCCGTGGGTGTTGTAAAGGCGTTTTAAATACCCCACGACGGCCAGCAGCGTCTACCTATTTTGCCAACACCCTCAAAATCTGTAACGGGTTCTATCTATCTGTAGGGAGGAAACCCGTAGGTATATGGGTCGTTATGATGATGGTGAAACATTTTTGTGTAGTGGGCAAGGAGAATAAAGTTCTATACTTTTTTATTATAGGTAAAGGCTGGTTACCAAATCAAGGAATGGTCCTTCTGCACGCTGGCCATAAATACAATTTTGTTAAGACAAAATGGTACAACTAATTGGCGATGCGTCAATAAAAACATTTGTAGCACATCCATAACATTGTCGGAAAATAAAGAAATTGTGAAAGAAGCTAAACATGTTGGTTTAGGTACCAGATTTTGAACGCAACAAAATTGATTACACAATGTCATTATTAAAACAGGTTTGTCTTAATATGCAGCCTATACCAAAAATATTTGAAAAACATTATTACAAACTTAATAAACAGGAAAATGAAAAAAAGGAAGCAATTTTGATCATTGTGATCATACACTTTCTCAGGACGAAATGCTTTCCCCAGATGAATTGCCTTTATTCAGTTCAAAAAAGGATACGCTATATCGGGCACGTTATAAATTTTTAAATGTACCTAAAGAAAAATACATTTTTGCGACCACAAGATGTACAGTTGCCAGACAGTTTTGTGAGAAATTTTTTTTTATTTAACAATGGTGTCGAAGAGAAGATCATAATTTTTGGTAGTCATCTGGCAAAAGAAACATTGAATAAAGTTGATATTGTGTACGTTGATGGAACGATTAGATGTTGCCCGGTTCCTTTCTATCAGTTATTTTCTGTGCAGGCCGACATTACGCTATGAATCAGGAACTGTGTATTTTGTGCCATTGTTGTTGGCTTTGTTGCCCAACACAAGCCAAAGTACGTACGAGAGACTTTTCAAAATTGCTTATATTCATGAAAAAATGGTCTTTTAAATCATTTTTCATTAAACACTTTTAAATGCGACTATGAAGTGGGAATCATCCAAGCTATAAAGTCAATACCATATATAATATCATATTTAATTGTAATTTATTCGTATTTGATTATATAAATAAATACTTTAACGAACAAAAATATAACTTTTATTTATAAATGTATTTTTACTCATTATCTGAACCACTTTCTTCACAACTAAGTACTTTCCAAGTTTCTACTAAAATTTAACCAGGGCTGCATTTTGTCGATCGCTACGACGGCTTCGTAACGACGATTATTTTTGCGCGATAGGGGAGTGTCTTCGATGACATATCTATCGTTGGGAAGTACTTTTATTACCCGGTACGGACCCTGATATTTGACAGCCAGTTTTTGTGATTGTCCATCGTTAGGAACCTGTCGCTCTACACGTACTAAGTCTCCTACTGAATAATTCTTGGCTGGTTTCCAACGACGGTTAAACCTTTCCCTATCTTTAATCTGAGTCTCACTAATTTTCTTTCCAGCTACGTCCCTTACTTCTGCTAATTTCTCCGCCGATGTTACGGTCACAGTGTCGTCTAAAACCTCACTCAGTACCTACGCTTTCACTCCTACACTTAATGTTGAATCCGAAAAGTAACTCTGATGGAGTCTTTTGCGTCGTCTTATGAGTCGTAGTATTTAAACCTAATTGTATATCGAGAATTTGTTCATCCTAAGACTTTTCGTCTTTACCGTGGATTGAAGTAGAAAGGGCGTCTAATATGGTCCTGTTAAATCTTTCAACTTGACCATTCGCCCTGGGAGTTGCCACGGCATTCATAATGTGCTTAATGCCGTATAGCATTACAAACTCCCTAAAAACCCCGCTAGTGAAGCTGGTGCCCCTGTCGGTGATAAGGCGTGTTGGGACTCCCAAAGTAGCTGATATGATCTTTGAGTATTTTTATCGTGGTCGCCGATTTAGTGTCTCTAACCGGCTTTACGATAACATATTTTGTAAAGCCGTCGACCAAAACGAGTAAATAACAATTGCCCTTTTTACTCCTTATAAATGGACCCAAGTGGTCAGCATGAACCGTATGAAACGGTATGCTTGGCCTTTCTATAGGGTGCAGTTCGCCTTCACGCTTACCACCAGGTGTTTTGTGGTGTGAGCATTCGAGGCAGGATGAAACGTATTTCTTTACGAATTTGCGCATTTTGGCAAACCAGTAATTTTTACGGATCCGCTGTAAGGTTTTATCATAACCACAATGACCGACGTCATCGTGATTCATTTTTAAAATCTGCCAGCGAACGCCTTTCGGTACCAGCCATTTTATATCATCCCCGACTATTCTGTAGACCCTATTGTTTTTTAATTTGTAGTTTTTGTGAATATCCATCACTTGCTCTGAGCCAGAGCAAGTGCTGAAATATTTCAGAACTGTGAAAATAGGGCATGGTCGGGAAAATCCTGATTCTAGTTTTAAATCCCGAAACGAACGTAAGACTACAACTCTTTTATCAAAACCAGCGAGTTTGAAAATGACGTGTTACAATTGCGATCAAACTGGTCATCCAAGGGTAAAGGGTTGCTACTATCATTTTACATTTACGCGGTTTATACCCTATATATTCGAGGCTCGGAGGGGTCTCGGACCCCTCCGAGCCTCGGAAAGCACGTTAAGCCGTTAGTCCCGGCTGTCATTCGTGGATCTCAGTCCTTACGGGTAGTCAGAAACCCGAAATTCTGACAACCAGTCTTACCAAGGGGTATCGTATTACCCAGCAACTGGGTTGTGGAGGTCAGATAGGCAGTCGCTCCATGTAAAATACTGGTATTCAGCTGCATCCGGTTAGACTGGAAGCCGACCCCAACATAGTTGGGACAAGGCTAGGCAGATGATGACTGAGGAAAGCACACAGATACAAAATTATTTCTTGAAATAATGGATCAATCTTATTACCAGAGAAGTCTTGGCGAGAAATTTCGAACAACAAATGCCATCGAAGGGTGGCATAAAAGAATCAATTCCATAATTCCAAAAGACCATCCATATTTTATTTCATAATGCTTTTGAAGAAGGAAGCGAACCTGACGGACATAAAAATAGTCCGCGGTGCCTATTACTGTGCAGGGAAAAGAAGGAGGAAAAGTGATATTTTATTCGATAATAAAATTGAAAACATTATATCTGAATGTTTAAGGAGCGCTAGGTATATCAACTTTAGAGTCCTTGCAACGTCTTGAGACACTGAGACGTGCCACCAATCAATAAATAAACTTTTAATTTTTCTCTTTCTGTTTACGTGTACCTACTCCTGTCCTTTTGAGAATCGGTCCTTATGAGAATCAAGGCTGAGGCGGATTTATGCAATATGCGTTTTCTACCAATCAACCTTCGGGTGATGCAAAGTGCAATAACAAAAATTAAAAAATAAGTATTAATATAATCTTATCTAAGGTCAGGTGGGGTAAGTGAAACAACAACACCCAATCCTATACAATAAACTATACAGTTTAGCTCTAATAGTGATCGATCGATAAAACAGGATCAACGAGGTTTCAATGTTTTAGCACAGATGTCGCTACAATTATTCTACAAGGATTTATAAAAAAAAGAAATCTGAAATCTTTGAAACTTCAAAACACGAGTGGAACGTGCTTAATCTTTTCGCTGGTGTCAAGCAATTTAATAGTGTTTATGAAGATTTTTCTATCTAAGTAACACATGATGATTTTATGTTCCAATAGTTATTTCTAGCTAAAACGTGCAGGTAATTGAATTATATGGTGGTATGAATCCTAAGCTCAAAAGTACCGAGTGGAGAAAGTGAAACAGTGATGGCCGGGGTAAGAGAAACATATGGCCCACTTCCCCCGTGCCAGAGTTTACAAACATTTTTTTGAAAACGAATCTCGTGTAAAATGTGTAGTTTTACTAAGTACTTGATTTATTGGTTAACGTCTTGCTTCGCATTTCGTTCGCGGAAAGTTCTGAAATTTACAATAACCCTACAGAGGGTGCATTTTTTCAACAAATCTATGTTTATCCGGTTATAAGTTTATAACCAACAGATTTTGATCAAAAATTTACCAGTGTTTAAGTTGAACTACGAGGTACTTATTTAATTTTCATTAAAATCGGATAGGCAAAAATAGAAAAAAATCAAAAACCGTTCGAGGACCTAGTCGACAGCAATCAATTTATCAACGATAAATAAAAATAAAAAATGATTATCAGACAACAATGGCATTGTACAAACAAACCTTTTAATGATTTAACTTCACATAATAAATTAGATATTATGGCGACAGTTTCACTTACCCCATATACGGGGGAAGTGAAACAAAACCGTAGTTTGCTTTCATTTGATGATTTTATCGATAAATGCACTGGCTTGGAACTCATATCATAGACGACGGATTTAAGGAAGAGTACTGCGCATCAATCGTTATTATAAATGCTAGTCTTTTACTGTGCTAGAGCTGTTTACGTGAAATTTAAAAGTAAAGTATGTTTCACTTACCCCACCTGACATATATATATTTTATTAATGTTGATGGCTGACCACTTTCGTGATGTCAGTTTCAATGGCGCGGCCATGACAAAATAAATTAAAAAAAAACATGAAAAATTTGTAGAAGTTGATTCCCAAAACAACAACAGTGCTACTAGGTTTGTACAATTCTCGACCACATTAAACCATGTTCAGGAGTCAGTCTAGAATCATTATCAGGACTTCTATTGTTTCTTATAATGGTAAATGACATTCCACATCGATTTACATTGATCTCAAACATTCCAAAATAGTTCTGAATCACTCAAAATATGTTCTCTACGCTAACGATCTAAAATATAAATTAGCAGACACTTCAAAAAAGCTGCTCTAGCCAAGGAATCGTTTCGACAGCTAGGGTTTCTTCTTAGAAACTGCCAACCATCAAGTTATATCAAACTTCTCTATAACACATTTATGTACTTGATAGAAGTAAAATTTATTCTAGCTCTTGTGCGTGGAATTCTCACGAGAAAGCCATGCCCTTATGATAGAAATTAAAAAATAATTTTGAATGTGTATTTCTACAAACGTAGGTTTGGATACTATCCATACAAGCATCCAATCAGAATTTTAATGGGTTGTTCAGGGAACTTCATATCAGACGAGCTTTCTATCGGTTTGTAACTGCTTGCTAAATCATACACGGAACAGGGATCGATAACCAGACATTAATTTATGGTGATTGTGATATTGGTGATAATGATAATGCATTGCAGTGAGTCGATTGATTTGCGCTAGCGCCTCACGTACTCGTTGAAACGTCGTTTACATAATTGTTCGTTCCCTAATGCGATCAGACTCATGTGATTTTTCAGAATATTATTGACTTCATTTATTTGCATCTTCTTGCCCACATACCCACGCACAAGTGTCTGTGACCGCTAAAGTTCTTTGTGTAAAGCTTTGGTTTCCTAAGAAAACAGTGACGGCTGTCCAAATACAGAGCGTTTTTGACACCTTAGGGCCTGTGCACAGCACGTTTTTTAAACGCGCCGTTGACGCGCGTTCTAGAAACGTGCGTCAACGGCGCGATTTATTCCTCGTAGATACACTTTCCTTGTAGATACACTTTTGGAAATCATTCACTTGTGTTGTCAGATAAATTTTTAAAAATCCTGAACAGTTATTCTTCTTAGATACACTTTCAGGTGCACTAAATAATTATGTTGATGATGAATGATGAATTGAGAGGTTTGTACATATCGAGACCCCTCCGTGTCTCGTAAAGCACAAGCTTAAGTTTTTCGATGCAAAAAGGACAGTTTTTAAAAGATTGAGCGAAGTCATCATTCCACCAAAGTTAGCCGAAATTTTTTTACTTTTTCAAGACGGCATAGATGACAAAATTATAGTTTTTATGAGCCAAGGGTCACGGGCAGTTATTCAAACCACCAAACACGTGTTAGTTGACGGAACTATTAAGAGTATAGCGAAACCATTTTATCAACTTTTTACAGTCCATGGTGTCGTATAAAGTAGCATAGAGGAAACTGTAATTGTTCCAATAATTTTTGCTTTTTTGCCAAATAAGGAAGAAATAACGTATGTAAGATTATTTTCTTTATTGAAGGAACATTTGCCAGAATTTAAACCTGAAATTTTCCAAAGTGATTATGAAGTTGGCGTAATGAATGCCGCCAAGATTGTTTTCCCTGGAATCGATGTAAGAGGCTGTTTATTTCATTACTCCCAAGCATTATGGAAAAAGGCGAAAAGTTTGGGATTAAATCTAAAAGCACAAAAAAAGGTAGTAGCTTTATATGCTTCAATTCCTTATTTACCATTAAATTATTTTCCCGAAGCAATCATGACCATCGAAAATATTTCGATCAATGACGAACGGATTACTTTGTTTCACGATTACTTTATAAAGCAATGGTTGAAGCCAAATATAATGCCGACCATATGTTTTTATGGCCAAAGACACCGCACGACAAACTCAGTCGAAGGCTGGCTGGCATAACCGCTTGAATAAGAAAGTTGCAGTTAAACATCCCAACTTATTTTTACTGATACAAATCTTAAAAAAAGAAAATATTTGTCAAGAGTTTCGGATGATTCAAGCACAGGTACATATTGAACGTCGTACACGAAAACAGCGTGACATTGATATCGATTTACGAATCAATAAAATTGTAAAAGACGTCATTGATGAAAAAATCGACATGGAGCAGTGCCTTAGGCGTCCCTCATTCATACGTTTAAAAACAAGAGTAAGAGTTTAAGTTTTAAGAGATTTTTGTTAATTTGTTTAAGGTGATTCTTTTAACTTTCTGTGTATTTTTGAGATAAGAAGTTCTAGTTAGCTCGGAGATTTAGACGAAAATAAAATATTACTTAATATAAATGTTCTTGTATATAGATTTTATTCAATTTCGAGCGGCCATTGTTGTTTACATTTTTGGTAAATTTAGCGCGGCCGGACCTTAACTCTTTACTGTTTTGCTGTACTAAATGAAAGTGTATCTATAAGGAACAGAAGCGAGATTTTTTCAAAAGTGTCTCTACGAGGAAAGTGTAGGTATCTACGAGGAATAATTCAACGGCGCGCTTTTATCCTACAGAAGGTTTACAGGCTGCGTCTGACTCGCGTGCGTATCGCTACAAACGCGCGTCAACGGCGCGTTTAATAAACGTGGTGTGCACAGGCCCTTAATGTCAAATACCTAGGTACTGGTGAAAATTACAGATTCTGATGACGACGCTTATAATATAACGGGACCGCTTTCCTATGAATCCAAAGCTTTAGCAGTAGCTCGGACAGTCGGACTAGAGCTCATTGCGTAGATAACCATGACATAACTTGCGATATGTAGTTGCTGTAAATAGATCTATGAGTCCGGCCGCTAGTAGTGGAAATGTTCATGAGGGATTTTTTTAAATATTGATACTTACCGCAACACGTTGTTATAAAAAAAACACTGAGCTTACACTCGTTTCCTTCGAATTGTACTCATTGTGTGTGGTTTATAACCGGCTACGAATAAAATCCTGGATGGTTGTGATTTTTTTCTCCCTCGCTCACGCTTTGCGCACATTCACAATAGCTTGTTGGGTACAAAGACTCGTAATGAATTTAATCATTATGTATGCAGGATTTTTCGGAAGTGGCCCGCGGTGTCCCTTCTAGCATTAAGATTTTTATTATGGCATGACATTAAAATTATTGGTCACATCCTAAACTAAGTACCTACTACTACATAGCCACATAAATGTACCTACATATTTCTTTAAATACTAGCGGCCTGTTCCATTTTTCATCGAGGAATCAATTGCTAAAGCAGGGAATTTAAGTATGTTGTACTAATAATTAATCCGTAACCTAACCCAATCACAATACTATAAAACCGAACAAAAGGTTGGGCCTCGAAAAAACCAGAGACGGATAAATCTAAAAACTGGGGAGCAGCACCCGATGTTCTTTCTCACAACCGGCCGGCATAACTCTGTTTCTCAGCTGGTGAATTTGCGTGCCTAATATGGCGATCCGCTCACGCAAAGCAAGACATCGCCCTGAATGAAAAGCGTTGAATAATATCGTGATGCCTAAAGCCGACCCTTTCTCAATGAACTTTACCCGTTGGGTGGTACTTATCTCTTCGAGAAGAAAGCCTTAAATTTCTACCATCACGATTTCAAATTCAGTATTACCTACCCGTATTAAGGTACCTAGAGTCAAATCACCAAAACTTAAAATTATAAGCCGCACAGATTATGAATAAATCCGTGGATCAATCACATCTCTCTAAAATACACAGTGTAAAATTGATCGCTCTAAAAACAGTTTTTACGAATTTATTACTTCCTTTTTTATTATTGTTCAATACACAGAGGGCCAATATGACTAGTTGTCCGATTGGCAAGGAGATCAAGCATATTTCGGTATTGACATCTTTCAATTCTCGATCGGATCCAATGTGCATCGATTACTGGAAACCGCTACCTACGGGTAGGACTTGCGACGGAAGGAAACAACAGCAATTCTAGACTATACCTTCTAATATAACACCAATAGAGCAGACTGGGCAGCCTTGTAACCTTTTAACCGCCCTACTTTATATATATCAGTTGTTCTGCCCCAGCAGCGCCCGAAAAAAAAAACGAAAAAAAAATACCAATTAAACGTGCTGTCATGATGTAATAATAATACAGATTAAATGAGCTGTGGTATTTGGTCATACAGGGTGGAATTTTGTAATGCCACCTGAAGGGAAAGTAAGAAAATTTTACTCAAAGAAAACATTCTTTTATTTTTGAATAGAAAGAAAACTGCATTCAAAGATTTTCAAAAATTCGCTTGCCACACCCGGGAATCGAACCGACTAAAATCTGTAAAAATTACAACCTGTACTTTAATTGCATCGATCTTTAGGATCAATTATAAGGATGAAATCTCTCTTGATAAATTAAATGAAAGGAAAACCATGAAATCTGGACTTATAAATTCAATGAGTCAAGTTAAAGCTCTTTAACTCGAAGCAACGAGAGCAATCGGGTGGAGAACAAATTATGGCCCAGATTCAAGAGAATCTCTTTTGGGGTGAAGATTACATCTTGGGGATGGTGGTTAAGGATGTTGTGCTGCATTTAATGACAATCTTGGACGTGCTGGAGTGGGATATGCCCAACCTTGACGTCGCGTCAGTTAGGTGGCTCGTCAAAATTAAAGAAGGGACATCATAAACCTCCATAGACGAATTCACAAAGGCAGGGTCTGGTTCACTGGAAACCCTTCTGCAAAAGAAGAACGTCTGGTCGCTGACCGACCGACTAATCAAAGAAACTACTCAAAAGACAACCTTTCCCCCTTAAGGTAGAAGATAAATTCACCACATTGATAGGAGACAGCCATTGCACTCCTGAACTACTTTTACCCTGTGATACCTTCGAATAATTGCCAATACAACAAGAACTTCGACAGGTGTGTTCCTCTGTGGCCGGACCACAGTTTAGTACTCAGATGCTATAGTTCGAAATAATACCTACCTAAAGTCTACTTTCATCGGAATATATATATATTTTTAGTACCTCAAGAGATATCTTTTTAATTAACAATTTATGTGGTCCGGCCGCCAGGCAGTGCTCTCTGGCCGCGCCACCTCAAATTAAATAGAGTATAATGAACTATTAATAAATCAATATCCCGAAAAAAACTACCTAAAGAGTACCTTGCATACGACAAATATAGTCAAACAAACCCCTTTAGTTAAGGAGTTATTGGTCGTAGGGTATGGTCCGGCTGGAAGGCATACTCTGCAGCAAGCCAATTTTGCAATATTTAATATTAACTATCCATAAATCAATTCATATAATAGTACCTTTTCTCTACTCTTCGTTGATACTTTTTTCTCTCAAGAAAGTATTCATTTTGATTAATTAAATCGGCGAAATCAAATTGATAATGGAAAATCTTATTGTTATTGCACTTAATAGATACACAGGAAAAGATTCTAACGGCCATCCTACGTTATGTAACCAAAGCTTACAGGAGTTGCTACAGACAGACACAGTTAATACAAATAGAGAAGACGAAGATGATGATGAGGTCAGGGTGAATGAGGAAGGGAATACAATTATTAACGACCTACTCAACTCAGAAGAAATTGAAAATGTTACCTCAGACTTTATGAAAGAATTTACCATGAAAGTTGACAAAGTTTCACTTGAATATGAGATAAAAACGATATATGAAAATGTATATTACTTACCGGATTTTATTAATACCTTCAAGAGGCTAATGTCTAGATTACCAATTTGGTCAAATGTGATGTTGTCATTTGTTTATACAGAAAATATGACATAAACCAGTTCAGACGTGGAAAGTTATTTCAAAAATATTAAAACACTTTTGAAAAGTCCCGTCCTAATGAAGCACCATGAATACATATCTGGGGATTTAAAGAACAAATTCAGTGATGATATTAGTGAACAGAAAACAAAGGCTACTGAAAAAGCTAAAGTTGAGTCAAGTGACTTTTCGCAAGAATCTGTCATGTCTGATGAACCCATCCTTCTAGAGAACTGGCGAGGCCTGACTATACGAAAACAGGAAAAACAAAAGCGAGAGATGCGGTCCAAAAATAAGTCGGTCGATTTTTGGTAAATGGAAGTAGTAGTTCAACTGGTATTAACCGGTTGAATATCGTAATTACAGACACAATTAAAAAGCCATTGTGTCTCGCGTAGATCTACGTTCCGACATACGAAGGGTTAAAGGCGTAGTTGGAGATTTGAATAAAATTGAGGACTGGTCAAATACAGACAAGGATCGTTACTAGAATATGCAATAAAAAAGGAAATACACTTATTAGAGGTAAATAAATCAATGGATAAGCTTACTATCGTTGACCTCCTCGCAACGGGGCTCCCAAATTTCATAGCGGATAGAATAGATAGAAATAGCTTAAAAGAAACCAAAGATTTATTTAATAACATTAGAAGATTAGAACATTTAGTAAAAAAAATTACCTTTTTTTTACTAACTATATGTTCTAATCCTTATACGAGTATGGGAAAAAATACAAGTATTGGTAATAAAATGAAGGAGAGAGACGGAAAAGACAAACCATGCAAGATTTGTGAAAAACAAAATAGAGGGAACCGCTATCACACTGAGTCCTCATGTTGGTTCAAAACCATTACAAACGATAGACCAAACAAAGATCAGATAAGATATGTTAATAATTCAGAAACAGAAACAGAATTAAACGAAATAAACCAAAAAACTAGAGATTTCGCCATTAATCAAAATAAAATTACTCATAAATGATACTTTAGAAATTATGGGAATTTATGATTCGGGATCAAATGGTCTTTAATAAATTCCAAATTGTTATCCTTGAAAAATTATACAAAATGAACTATATTTACATAGTTACTAAGCAAAGCTGCGAAAAATCACGAGGCGCCGCGACCGTCTAATGGAATCGCGTCTGAGTCTTTACCGCCTAGTTGTAGGTATCTAAAAATTTAAATGATTGGTGAAACTGGTCGTCTGCGCCACAGCAGTCTACCTTAATTAGCAGCGAGCAGCAGGGCAATTGCGTAACACACTATCAGTAGCAATGGGTTTCATTTTGACAGTTCAACAACATTCATTGCGTTATTTACGTTGCTGAGCAACCACGACATTTTTCGAACATTTGGAGCAATGGATTAGCAATAACCTTAAAAATGATTCAAATTGAGATTATCTAATAGTGTGTTACGCAATTAGGGTGCTGGTTTAAAATGCTTAGATGTTTATTTAAATTGCAATAGGTTTAAAACACTATTATTTTATAGAGACATTAATTAAAAAAACAACTGTTTGTACGTGTTTAGAGTGATTTACAATGGAGGATCTTTTGGCGCTTAGACAAAATTGGAACAAACGCCGCCATCTTTCTTTGTTTTTAATTCAATGTGTGTGACTATTTCACAAATATTTATCCCTGTCAATGTCATTCTGGCGCCAAAAGATCCCTGTAGTGGTTATCAGCATAGTATTTTGAAACAGAAGCAACTGAAGTGAATTCTGAGTTTTGCGGCTCAATTGGGCTCAATGACTGCAATACTGATTAGTATATACCAGTGGCCACACGAACACAGAATGATCAAGTCTACCCTGTCACCAACCAAAACTAAAAAACGTACTTAGAACAAACCACACTAATAAGAGGTGTAAAACTAGAAAAAGAGAAAGAAATAAAACTTTACCAACAACATGGAAGGTTTGTAGTATCACTCAAGCGTGTTCAAGGGCAAATAGACGCCACTACGGTTCAATAATACTGTCATACAGTCATGGATAACAAACCGGAATTAGAGTATCTCGAAAATCTCCCCTAGTTCAGGTAAAATGATTATAAGAACACTGAAGATAAATACTACACCAAGATACTTAATTCTTGAAAATCACTAACAACTGTCCAACGCAACGTGACGTTTAAACGCTGAAACAATAAGAATCCTCATGATCCAGACCAACAAACAAATTATTTGTAATTTCCAATACTAAAATTTGTCTTGACTGGGGTAATTAACCCAGGGCCAGAATATTAATTCGGCTAATTTAGAAAGTACAACAATTCACAGATTAAAAATGAATTTATTTGACCACGACCGCGACGTTTCTAGAAAAAGTCTATATTGAAAAAAATAATTTCATTTCCGTTTACGGTTATTTAGTTTATTATGACTTTTTACTGAAAGCTGAAAATTATTAAAGATTGGTCTATACGATATTATTTCGATGGATAGCAATCAATATTTGTTAAAATATCGATTAACTACAACTGTAAATCGGCGACCACCAGATGTCGCCTCTGTCAGAAACTGACGTTTGACTGAATGACATTTGGAATGTAAACAAAACAGTTGCGGAGGGGTATGGTGACGTGATGCGAGAGCTCAGTGATTCGTCAACTTGTGACAACTATCACCCCTCCTGCACCGCGCAGCTATCTCAGGCAACGTCTCAGTTAAGCGGTCGACCTATAATGGCTGGTGGCTACATTGCCCTTAGGTAACACTCACGATACACGGTACAGGGTGCTTAAACAAAATAAATGTTAATTTACATTGTTTATTTCATTTCTGAAATTTTAATGAATTTAATATGATTGAATGTTAGATTGAATTACACAACGCCGATACATATAGGTAATGTTAAAGCAATGCGATTTTACAGAAAGCGAAAAACTTGTTTGTTTCATATCATACGCTAAACCAGGTAGGTAAGTCTTGGATGAAACTACTTAAATATAATTATCATAAACGTTTTTGAACGCACAGGTCACAAAACGACAATAAACGTGATCAAACAATCAAGTACATTAAATGTTCCGACAGAATAAGTAGGTTATCATAATAATTATATAGGTAATATCAGTTCTCATAATCAAAACAATTAGGTTAATACAAATAATATAATAGAGAGTCAGTTATGCACTTACAAGCGTGCATAATCTTAATCAGATCCTATAATGTTCCCACTACACTGGCCTCTCTATGAGAGGGAAGCCCAGTGTAGGTTGATAGATGTCACACGTCGTCGAATTTTTGGTTCTAGGACGTGCCGGTTTTCTCACGATGTTTCCCTTCACCGTTTTGAGAGCAGTAGGTTCGAACTCACTACCTACAACTCGTAAGTCAAGGCCGATACCAATGCTCCCAATGCAAGCGTGCATTGACTAATAATGACACAAAATAATAACATGTATTTAGTGAAATAAAGAACACAAAATAATAAGATTTAAGGATTTTGTGCGCATCAAGTTCAAAACAATGAATCCGTTGTGCACTAACAAACTAGAGGTCGAAGAAACAAAAACAGGACTGTCACATTATAATAGGGTTTTAAGCCCACAAATATAGGTACATGAATAAATACTTATAATATTAGCATTACGTTTATACCAAAATATTAAAATTGTGCATGAGTAATATATTCATAAATTATTTGCTACAAAAACGTACTTATATCTAAGATTTAAATAAACCACAAACGTCAATAAAGATTATACCTAACGGTTTATAATTTAAAAACAATCAAGTTAACTGTAACAATGAACAATAATATTGAATGTAAAAAGACCCTTAGAGCAGCTGAAACCCATGCAAACTATGCAAAGGTACCTATGTACTAGCGGCGCGCCCTGCTTCGCACGGGTCTTCTGATGTGGAGACAATCATGTCAAAAGAGATTTTGTGCACCATAATTGCGCACACACACACTTTCAATCACAATTTGAATCATTTTGAAGGATATTGCTAATCCATTGCTTTATATGTTCGAAAAATTTGTCTGTTCAACAACGTAAATAACACAATGATTGTTGTTGAACTGTCAAAATTGTGAACAAATGAAATTGAAAAATTATAATTTAATTGTGAGGGTAAAATAGATGTGCCACATACGCGAGGTAGCTCCGCGGGTGCTTACTGCGATGCTTACTCAGCTCTGCTCCACATAGCTACATAACTCGCGGAACCCTACCCCGCATCTCACGCTTCAGCAAGTCCCAATGCAAAACATTTAGCTTCACCCTTTTCCACCACAGCTAAGCTAACATATTAAAATCAAACTATCCTATTGGTTGGTGTCATACACTTCTCGCTACGCATCTTAGCAGATTTCTGTTGCAATGGCAGCAAACATACACATTATGCACTTAAGTATATAGTTTGTCAATTAGTGCAGTAATAATTAAAAATTATTTTTTTTAAATAAGTGACATAATAATATCAAATAAATATAAAAGGGTACTGTGAATAATAACATAATTTATACGTAACAATTAAATTAATATAACACAGTGATAAAACAATTTAGGTACACGTAAGTACATATCTATATTAATAATACTTGATGTTTAGGGAATGCTTGAAATATGACTAACTAATAAAACAAAGAAACTAGGCTAAATTCGTACCATAATGCTCCTGATTCTGTCCATCAGGACCAGTAGGTACAGTTCGAGATAAATGCCAGTAATTAACATTAATATAACACAACATTATAATTTATTGAGAAATTACTTTTTTTAAGGAAGACCTGCATCCTAATTGCGTAAAACTCTTTCAAATACAATTCGAAAGATTTTAAATTGTCAAGGAAGACTTGCATCCTGAGTAAAAGTCTTTAAGATTTTGAGGTAAATTGCTAAGTCATTGCTTCATGTATGAAAATTTCGTCTGCTTTCAATACATCACTAAAATATGTATTTTATTTGATCAGTTTACAACTAGCAGAGATTCATTATGTAGCAAAAACATTTGGCACAGTTTAATAATTTTTTAATGTATTTTTGTAAACACGCAAAATGTTAGCATTTTATTCGAATACAAACCGCACAGAAATGGTTACACTCGCACTATTTAAATCGCCGTAACTGCAAAACACATACCCCTTACTAATAAACATTGTATAGCGTCTGTATAGTTACACAACGCTTTGTCTTCTTCTTTCGAAAGTCAAATTACTGAGGACTGAAAGAGAGAAATCGGTGTGTAACTATTCATCTATGTATAATACGTTTATTGGTAAGGGGGATAAACATAGACACCACACATGTGCGCTTGACTATACCATTTCAAATTAATTAATATTTAATCTTCATTTAACAACAAGGAATAGTACAGATGGAACAACAAAGGAACAATGGAATAAAAACAGCTAAAACCTAAATAATTGAGGAATGCATCAGGTATTAGGAATATGAATTTGGAATACTAGAAGTGGATTATTCAAATTAATTTAAGCTGCTGACATTGCCGAGTGTTTACACTTAATCGTGTTACAAAGAGGCGCATATTCTTATGTAATAAAAAGTTACCATTGTTGTTGGAGTCGATTTTGTTGTACACAATCTAAACTTAATTTGGGCTACTTCCGTCTTTTTTCTGATTATTTCTTAATTCAGCTCGCGTGCATAACTACATCACAAGCATTAAAAATATTTTAGTTTTTACTTTTAAGACCAGTCATACAAGTAAATGCAATGCAAATAACCCAATGTCAGAATGAGCAAAGAATGTAGGTGCTATCTAAAAACCTAAAACGAATTGGCCGTTTAGTAACTTTCATTATTTTCTCAAAGAACGCTATTTTTAGAAAAAAAAAAAGAAAACTACTTATAATTATTATTATCCGATTACCATAGTATTGCTGCATCCGGTTAGACTGGAATACCGACCCCAACACAACTGGGAAAAAACTAGGCAGATAGATTGATTAGCGTAGTATTGGAATGTTTTATACTTTCTGAAAGTCAGCTCAAAGACTACCTTCGAAGCCATTTTTAACGCCTGGGATATAAACCAACAAATTAACATATAACAATCAACATAAAAATCTAATAGTCAAAAATACAACAGAGTTGAGGCTGGGCTAGTCGACCGAACTCGTTCGTGGCTAAAACGCAAGCAGTCTCGCCCAATGTCGTGTAAGGGCCCACGAGCAACTTAGTTGCCCAGCAACTTTTTTGTCTCTGTCGTTGTCTCCTCGCCAAGATTTGGACGATACGCACACGGGAGCGGCAGCAACGCTACTTTTTTGTTAAATTTTCGGTTGAGCAGCAACGTGCTAGCCGGCAACTTTTTTGTCGCCGTGCGCGCACTTGCATTGCAAGGCAACCAATAGACGGGCGACAGTTGCGTCCAAACCGGCGGACAAAAATGTCTCCTAGTAGTCGCATCGTTACATGCGCGCACTTTCATACAAACACGTAGACTTGATGTGAGAGACAAATTATTTGCGGAGACAAAAGTTGCTCGTGGGCCCTCCCTAAGCGAGAAGCACGATGATTCATACCGAAAAATTTAATGAACGGACCATTGGATTATTGTGAAAAACTACAGAATGTAAAATAAAATTGTTAAAAGTAAAGTAAGTAGGTACTATTGAATAGTTAAACTACGCCTGTACGAATTTTGTTTTGGAGATTTAATACTCCGTATGTTATTTATTTACGTCCAAAGTTGCGTTAAATGAGGGTTGAAGTACGGAGCTTTCGAGGTACATAACTTTCAAATTACTTTTTATTTTACAATTCTGCTTACATACAGGCATCGATAACGACGAGATATCTCGATTATAATGCTTAACTTTAGATGCACGATGCCAAACATTAGAGTAATCAATACAAAGTTTGTATGGAAAATATGCCAACTAGCACCAGCCTTAATAAATAAATATTGGAGTAACATGTTTCTTAACAGACATTTTTATATAGTAGTAAACATTGGTTTTATTGTTGAACACACATTGCCGTTTAACATACGGTACATAAATAGCTTATTTACATCATTCAATAACTGGAGATGTATAATAGGTCCAATGAAAAGCGAGTGCCTGTTAGAAAGGCATCAGCAGAAAATTTTGAATTAAAATTGCATGAACACATTTTATTTTACACATTTTGCACCTATAACTATAATGTTTCTGATAGAAACCACAGGTCCAAATTTTAAAACAAAGAAAGGTGTCTTTCAGGGCTTCCCGCTATGTCCTAAATTTTATTTTATTTGTAATAAAGTTATTATTATACTGATAAAGTTGGCAATTGATTGGAAGGAGAGGCATGTCCTCGGCGACACAAATTAACACTGCGTAAATATTCATACCAACTACGAAACCCTTCACTGTGATCCTCCACGCAATTGAACGGTTTTTATTTTACCATGTACAACCTGCAGAGTGAGATTTTGAACAGGGATCGAGTTATCAGCTATACCACAGTAACAAATCATCTGAAGATCTGAGACTGTGACCAGCTTCGAACAGTGAGTCTGTGGCGCATATCGATGCTGGCCTGTCTGTCCGAGTGTTGTTGCCATAGGCCTGCGGACGACAGCCATGGGGAGTTTGTCGCCAGGCCAGAACAGACACAGGTCCCAGACTGCGGCGGATCTTTCAATAGGTACTGCGGCCGTAAGGTGACGGCTGGAAAGGTCAAGCTATCTGTGAGGAATACCGTGGGGAGCATGAGGCATTTCGCAACTGCTCCAGCACCCCGGCTAAAGTACTTAAGGAACACCATATGATTTTAATAAATAAGGGTCTAACAGCCCGCACCAGGGCGGACATCCACGAGCAATTCTATGGTGTTTTCAAAACAAGGGGTAGGACTATTACTGTTAGAAATCCCTCTAGTTTTAATAAAGTATTAAAAGTTTAAATTATTATGGTTCTTATGCTGATGGTCCAGATCAAAATCAGCCTCCGTATAAAGGTTGTTCTCGTCACACCGTTCAAAAGCGCTAGGGCGCAAACACCTGGGTGTTGTCGCCGGCCGCCAGGTAGGTAAGTACATAAAATGCGATGCATGGATTTTAATGAACGTGGCGAAGCAGATAACTAAAATGAAATGTCCTGAGGGGTAATTCTCGTAATTTTAAGAACATTCAGTCTGATCTGTCTCATTCTGTCAAAAAATACCTCTAATTTCCCTACATTTTGACATTTGTTTGTCGCCGAGATGAGACTGCGACTAGATTTTGAACGTTTTAAATTACAAGAATTGGTCTTCTGGTTTTTTACCTCTTTCCTGCAAAAACAGCGTGCTAAATAGAGCTGACAGGTGCGAAATGGTTCGGCGCGCACAGGCAACATCAATACGACATAGAGGCGCTGTCAATGTCAAATTGTTACCGCAAAATTGCAGTGAACTGTACTTATTTTTACTTATACTCTGAGGTTTATTAATAAACGATGATTAAAGTTAAATGACATTTAAACGTCAAAAATGTATTGTAAAACAGTCGCTAATCACTAATTAACTTTAAACAACGCTTATGAATAAATGGGTTTATGGATATTGGTCTACACCAAGAAATGCTTTCTGTGATGATATGCGAGCTGATGATGACGGTATGTGAGGATAAGCCCTTAATGGTATGGTCTAATCGTGGAGCAGAAGAGGTTATATTTTTCCGATTATATCCTTTGATTTTGTTGTATGTAAGACACACTCACAAAAAGGTTTTGTATCGATTAATGTAAACAAGCTATTACACACATTTGATTTCACCTCAAATTTAGGGTTTCCTTACTAATAAGCAACACGAACTCAAACCGGCTGGCATCTTCGCAAGTTCAGAAAAGCAGATTGATCGTCTAGCGAAGTCGATTTTTTCACAAAACACCTGCAATTGAAAAATTTCATGGTTTAGAACTAAGTACTGAACAAGAACATTCGAATATGCACCTCTCGACAAAACCGATTTTGACAAATTACGGCGAGAAGACAACCTAATGTCAAGGCTACTCCGTCCGATCAGGACCAGGCCCGTGCCGGACGGCGCGTATGTGTTCCACGCGCGCCTCAAAGAGATGTCAGCATAAAGGAAGGGGCCCGCCAGGGCCGAAGCCTGCCGGGGTAGCGGGATCGTCCGAAAGGGTTACCGCTGCCCCGGAACATAAAGGGCTAAGGAAGGAACACGGGTGGGTTTTAGTCAGTAAGAGTCTGACACTCCCTTCCGCTCCACCCAGAGCGGGAGGAGTCATTAGATGATTTCCCATCCAAAAAAAAAAAAAAAAGGCAAGGTTTTGAAGTTATAATCGGAACACCAGAAGGCCAATTCCCGTAATTGAACACGTTCAAAATCTAGATCATCTAGATCTTTCTTTATGTTTCATTTCAGCGACAATCAGTGTCAAAAACTTGTCAAAAATGTAGGGAAATTAGAGGGATTTTTGACAGATTGAAACTGAGATCAGACTGTGAACGTTCTTAAAATTACGATAATTGCACATCAGGTCCTTGTCACCGATGAAACTGTCAGGAGGAGACTGCAAGAAGTTATCCTTCATGCTCGTAGACCACTTCGGATACCAGCACTACGACGAGACAATCACGGACGAAGATTAGAACGGGCAAACATTAAATGATAAATGACTAGCAGCGCCCCGCGGTTTCACCCGCATAAGAGTCGATACCGCGGTTTCACCCGCATAAGAGTCGATACCGTGGGGGTATCGGGATAAACAGTATCCTATGTGTTATTCTGATGTAGAAGTTTCATCAAAATCGGTTCGGTAGTTTTTGCGTGAAAGATTAACAAACATCCATCCATACATTCATCCATCCTCACAAACTTTCGCGTTTATAATATTGGTAGGATTTTATTTTTGTGAGTAGGTTTGCACAAACACTTTTACACGTTAATCATATTTTAAAAACTAGATGAGGTCGGCGTCTCCAATCTGACTATTCTGAGAAGAAAGGTCGAAACAAACTCAGAGGTCACAGTCTCTTTTAAAGTCCAGATATAATCTTGGTCAGATCATATGAAGACCATGTAGATTGATGTCTGAGATGGTCTTTTGAGGAAAGAACCACACAGATTGATTATACGCTTAACTTATACTTTAATGATTTAGGTCCGCTTGCATAATGAAAAATCACTAACTACGTTTAACCATACATATATTTAAAACGTCATTCTCTCTCTGTCATCTTCAAACAATTTACAGAAACAGAACTATGTTTTGTGGAGTTTTAGAATAAAAAAATGCTTTTAAAGAAAATGAATTACAATGGTTCTTCATAAAACTACAGAAATCATACCTTGAATGCTTCAGGTATTTCCTCAATAGCCCTGTGTATGAGCGTTCCATTAAAATAAAGACAATTAGCTGCTTCATCTTCTGGCACTGTCAACGTCTGATATGTAAAGGTGGCTTCACGCTCGATTCTCTTAAGCAACTCTTTGGCCTCCTTACTGGCACTAACACATAGAATGTCAGAACCTGCTACGGTTATGTAGTTCTTTAGCCCTTTCGCTCCTTTAGAAATCTGTAATAAAAAAGTTCAGTCAGAACAGCAGCGACTTCTCACTTCCTAAATTTAGAGAGCTGTTCTGTGATCTGGATCATTCAGGAGATAGCTTGGATTTTTGTTGTTTAAATTTACTGCATGGTAGCACTTCCATAACTAAATTATAAATACCTAATTCTCATGTCGCGTTATGTTTAATGACGAACCAGGCTTGCCATGCAAATGCAACATCAACATTAACATTTTATTTATTTACTTTAATTTTATATTAATTATTTTTGTGTGTATTTTTGAATAAAAATGTTTTATTTCTGCACTATTAATAAAAAAAACATGCGGATCAATATATGTCGCAGATGGATTGTAAAATCCGCTGTTTTACAAAACAGCTCCGTTATGTAAAACAACTGAACAACGTTCACCTACGATCCAGCTGAACGTTGCGCTACGTTTTACAAAACTGCTACCGACGTTTAGACGTAATGCAGAATAACTTATATTGCAGTCACAATGAGCGTCTGTAATAAAACTCTGATAACTTTTAATTAATTCTCCTTAAAATCACTGTTTTCACTTGAGTTAAGGTAATTTTAACTCGTATTATTCGCTTTATTTCCTTCTGTTTCGGACGCCATATTGTTGTTACGATACACAAAGCCACGAGCGAAAAAAATTAGAACTAAGGTCTACGATCTGATGTTTTATTTAACGCTGTTTTACAAAACCGCTAATCGTTGACCCACATTGATAAATCCAAAACGCTTATGCAATTCTGCATGTTCAAGTTCAGTAATTATGGAATTTACAAATCGGAGCTGTTTTGTAAAACAGTGGATGCGAAAATCCATCTGTGACATATATATTTCCTCTGCTTGGACTGAGGCCCCCTGTCTGCGAGAGAAAGTGGGCACGCGGGCCCGGTGTGGCTTGGTGGACGTCAGGTCTTTAAATCTTTGGTTCTAGAATATCCCAATTTCCTAACAATATTTTCTTTCACAACCGCTAAATTGTCAATTCAATGTTTGTAATGCTTATTAATTATTGTACCTTTACTGGAGTGCACGGGAATTCAGGAAAAGCTTCAGCGACAGCACTTGCTCCAGCTTCATTTGTTCTCTCAGATATACCAACAAAGAACTCTCGACCTGAAATTCATAAAAAAAAAAAATATTATTTATGGATTTCTGAATACCCATAGAATATAGAGTTGTTTCATCATACATATGGTTGCGTCTAAAGATTGAACATAGGTAAGTACAAATAATGGTTCAAGGCACACTGACATTGACTCGAAACTATACGTAGCATAAAATTCTACGCGACCAAGGTTGCTGGTGTCTACCGCCTAAATGAGCGACTTGCGTAGGTACATACGCATTACGCATTTGGCGCAAAAGTAGGTATTACAAAATAGAGAAAAATTTCAAATTGGTAGGCACGTAAGATATCTGAGTAAAGAGGCGTTGTTCCAACTCTACATCAGTGTATCTGAGCCACCTAATAGTTCACCTGTGAATAATATATCTGAACAGGCAATATTCGCTTCTGGATCCACTTGATCAATAACGGTTTGGCCCAGATCCTTCTGCAAAATGTCTTTTAAAATTTTCGTCTGAAACAAAGCATCAATTTTATAAATACTATAATAGGTATTGTAAATTCGAAAATTAAGTTCTGTCTTAAAAAAAATCATATTCATAGCTCAGCACCCTAATTCCATATCAATCTCAATCTGAAACATTTTAAAGTATATTGCTAATCCATTGCTTCATATTATTTTCGAAAAATTTGTCTGCTCAACAACGTAAATTTCGCAATTAATGTTGTTGAACTGTCAGAATGAAAGCCATTGCTACTGGTGTGTTACGCAATTACCCCGCAGTTTATTGTCAAGTCGCTGAGCTGAAACCTACTTGGTAAGATATGAGATTTAACATGACTTTAGTGCAAAAACCACATCTATGATGATAATATAGGTTTATCCCAGGAAAATTTGATATTTTCTGGGAAAAAATCTTAGCTAAGGGTTTGCACTATTATAAGGTTTATTTAGGCATGACAAATATGAAAATATAATATGTGTGAAAATTAATCACATCACCTGCCCGCGCTATTACTTTGTTTTCGCTGAGCATTCTTTCTGACTTTTTTATTTTTGCTTGGCTCCTAAGGGTTGTAGCATAATATTGAATAGCTTCCACAAGAATTAGGCCATCAAAAGCAAAAGAACTTTTTATTTTATAATATACATATAACAAATTCACTATGTTTACAACATATAACTTGCATTAACCTGCCATGTTTTCTCTGCATTACCCTATGGTTGACTAGTAAAAAATACCTCAAGCATTAAGTCTGCCTTTGTTCAGTATTGTTTTACTTGTGCATAGAGCTTAAATAAATAAATATTTATAGATGTAATATAGTTAAACATATGATACAAAAAATGTACATGAATGAATTATTGATAGGCACTTTTTTGCAGCTATAAACCATTTTTGGCAACCTACTATTATGTTTTCTTTGTTTATATGAATATATTGCCAGAACTATTTATTATATTACTTTTATATTTTTTTTTTATTTTTTTAAAAGGCATATTACTTGTCTTACATATATTAAAAATGTGCCTAAGGTTTAACACTTTCAAGGGCGCTATACGGCTAAAGCTGTCATAACACTATAACTTCTATTGTCTCGTTTACCACACCAGAACCTGTTAACATAATTTTGACTATTGCCAGTAAATTATGCAGTTCAGCTTACACAAATACTTTTACAGAAAATAGAAATGCTATGAAGGCAACCTCATAAATGGTAAAATCTTATAATAACATAACATCTGAATCTTAATGTTCTCTGATTTGGACACTCAAATGAGCACAGCATAAATACATTATGCAAGATAACATAATCAGCCTATAATATACCCACTGCTGGGACACAGGCCTTCTCTCGGTGAGAGGTAGTGGGCCGTAATCCACCATGAGGGCCCAGTGCGGGTTGGTGGATGTCAGATGTCTTCAAATTTTTCGTTCTAGGATGTGCCGGTTTCCTCGCTATGTTTTCCTTCACTGTTTTGAGAGCAGTGGTGATTAAATTAATTTACACAAAGTAAAGCACCTGTCTGGGTTCAACCTTACGACCTACAACTAGTAAGTCGCGGCCGTTACACCTGGGCCACCACTGCTCTCCCACATTATGCTAAGCATCCATATAAATCGCAATTTTATGAAAAAAATACAAGTATTCGCAAAAATCAGAAAAATATTCGCAGAAATGAAGAGACTATTGATTTTTATACTTACATTGTATATTTCCACTGCTGAACTATTCCTAGGCAGCAAGGCGATACCATGGCATATGACTGCCATGTTTTCTATCAAGACCTGTTCGTGCAAGGACCCTTGCAAATCAACTTCAATAACTTCTATGTTCAACTCCCTCAGGAGTCTCATATAACAATCATGTTGACGACGAACCTCTATACCATCAATACCATCCCCATGACTAGAGCCTGGTGTAACCTTACCCACCAAAGCGTGAGTATATTGGTGCATCTTAAAATCCATCTTAAAAGTCCCTAAGTTGACGCTCAGACAAATTTTCGAAATGTCGTCAGTCGTCTTCTTGTGGCTAATCCACACCTATATTTTTTTGGATTAGGCAAAAGGTCTTTGACTTGTTCAAGTTATGGCCAGAATAAATTAATAAGATTTTTTTTCCGATTTCTGTTGTGATCTGGATCCGATCCTGCGGTCTGACTTCAGGTAGGTAGGTATCTACTAAGTACCAACCGAGCTGTGCTATGGAGTCAAAAATCTTGCTAGAGGTTACAAGCACTGTTTACAGCCACAGTTTTTCACACCACCGTAGTACTGCAACCCGCCCCTTTTCGCAAATTACTACAGAACAGAATTGAGAATATGTATGAACATGAACAACTGTCTACTGCCCACTGACGTCTATCATAAAGTACTCTGCTCTGCTCTGTGCCACTGACGAACAGTGACAAGACCACAGAACATATATACCCTAAAGGGGACAAGACCATTGACATACAAAAGTATGGACTGGAAATACCTACAAAAAAAGGGTGCATACCTACAACTGGTATTGTCTCATAAAATGGCTGCCATTGCTAGTGTTGTGTCTATCAAGGAACATAGGTGTTACTATAACTAGTATCGATACTAAATACGAGTCTTACTAGTTATCACGTTTAGATCATACCTATACTTCATAAAAGATAGCTTGATCTCTGCGACAGCTGTCAGTAAAATCACGCCTATGAAGTCCTGAATTCCATAATAGTACAGGCAGTACCTGTCAATGTCGTACTTTATGGGCATGCCGACCTAATTAGTGATGGGCGATGAATCATCGTGACCACAGACTACAAACTATCGATATTTTAAATAAAGAGTGGAAGAAGGTGGTAACCAAATGCAGAAAACTAATGGAAGAAGATTGGGAGCGGGACGTCCGATTTGATAATATTTGCGAAAAAGAGTTTATAATAAATTTACAAGATTGTTCTAGCGATTCAGAAACTGATTCAGATATGGATTTGGGGTGTATTCCTTTACGAGAATAAATGTATTTTATATTCAAATATTCGTTTAATTTAGTAACGTTTGTAATTAAATTAAACCCAATTAAATGTTACATTAGCATCGATAATAGTAAGAAATGTCGATAATTTCTATTGACAATTTTTATATCGTGACAACCCTAGGAATGTCAGTTTGACTTATGTCGCAGAGATCAAGCTATCTTTTATGTAGTATAATATTATGTATACAAAGTCCGTTGTAATTGTAACAGAAAAAGATGAGTAGGTTATCTTACTTTCCGTTATCTATAAAAATAAATAAAATTGAAGAGTCTGTTGGTACTGTCAAAATAACAGCTTTTTACTAAATGCTTATAAAAGTCTAAACAGTACTATTAACAAAATGGCATTTTTTTTTTATTTTTGTCTGTCTGTTTGTTCCGGCTAATCTGAAACGGCTGGACCAATTTTGACGGGACTTTCACTGACAGATATTTTATTATTTATTTATTTTATTTTATTTTATTTGGGAAACAAACAGATGCAATAACAAACATAAGTATAAAAATTAGTTTAACACAATCCAGAAACAGTTTCCACAGATTACTATGACAAGTACAGTATATGTTACAAGGAGTAACTTAGGCTACCTTTATTTTAGAAAAATAATTAGGGTTCCGCGCAAAAAAAATGCCATGCATAAATTATTTTTGCGTTTGGTAGCCAGGATGGTTATAGGCTATTTAACATCACGTTACGACCCTTAGGAGCCGAGAAAAACGAACGCTAAGCGAAAACGAAATAATAGCGCGGGCGGGCGATGCAATGCGGCCGGTCGGGGGACGAATGAGTTTTATTAGTGTGGCTGTTGTTTTAGTATACTGTGTATCTTACGACTTCTATGCGAAGTCGCGGGGCATAGCTAGTCTGAGAATAAAATCCATGTCATGAAAAAAAAAACTTGCTTGCAGAAAATGTGCTTTCGCAAAAGCCAATTATTTTTAAAAGAGCAAACGTGGAGTTTCTTACCGTTTCTTCTCCATAGGAAACAACCAATTGGAACCGTGCACCTAGCTTCTGACGTTTCATAAAAGTGTCCATGTAGGTTTTTGTGAAATATTTTGATTTTGGTGCTGTGAAGTGTGAACCACAGGCCGGACCTAGCAAGGTCACTCGGACTGAATAAGACGCAGGATTATTTATGTTAACATCGCAGAATATACCGGTATCGTTTCAGCGGAGGAACTAGTTTCGGAAACTATTACGCCAAGTCGGCAACGGTACAACACTATTCCATTATGACATATTATTGTAAACAAACGAACGAATTAACAAATATAATAGAAAGGCCTGTTATACGAAAATGAACCCAAATATCAATACTTTAGCCATAAATTCATGATCACGTTACAATTGCATCATCGAATGTGTATTATTGTATGTATTAATGCATGAAAACCGGCTACTAACCTGTGCAAAGACAATTGAGGTTGATTTTCATTCTTTCTTGCACCACACTTCACAATACAACACACAAGCATGTTGAATTTCTGTTTTCCAACATTTACATGCAGTTTTAACAGGTAAAATCCTCGTAATTTTCTCGCAATCCTGAATAATACAAAAAATAAACAACCATTTGACAGCAAAACTACCACGAAACTCATCGCATAACATGGCTGCTATGGCACTTACCTACAACTGTCACTACGTCACGATAAAATATTGCCATAATGAGCAACAACTAAAATATTGTTGTCTCTTTTATCAAATAAAATTATCTCATTAGAAAGAATGAGACATAATGATATTTCACATTCTGAATCATATTTCACTCATATTTGTATAAGCAAATGTATGTATAGAATAACGCGGCATCTCCATGTTTTTTCTACCTCAATGGACAAGACTGAGACAGACTGTGACACTGACACTATAGGAGTGCGAAATAGTACTCTGTGAGTGCGAAACTGCGAATGACAGACTGTGTTGCCAGATGTTGTGCGCTCCAAGTCGCCAAAGTTTTTGGCCCTAGGGCGCTGGCTCCACGAGCGAGAGAATCGCGGCGATATTATCGTCGTGCCACGTATTTCTATACACTCTCTATGGAACAGTCTCCACACGGCGATATTATCGCCGCGATGCGACGAGTGGCAATGAGCGCGCGAAACGTCATTACATCGTCGCTAGCCCGCCGCGACTAGCAGCGGGCCCGCCGCGCGCTCGCAACGAGCGCGCAGCGGGCGCGCTGTCAAACAAACGCAGCGTCATTTCAGCGTTGCCTCTCGTTAAGGAAGGACGTTTCGAGAAGCTTTTTAAACAATAGTACAATGTTTGACATTGAAAAGTTTATTCTTGAAACTCTGCGATTCCGTTACGACTCGCGACGATACGCGGCGGAATTATCGCTCGTTCGTGGAGATTATCCGACGATATAAGGGCGGACTCGTCGCGATTCTCTCGCTCGTGGAGCCAGCGCCTAGTAGCTAGCCAAAAATCGCCGTATTATAAGTGTGCTGTGTGACACTACACTTTTTCTTAGGAAAAAAAGGAGAATTTTATAAGTTGCTAATTTAAACAAGTAAAAATTGTTTACAAATGTAAATAAACCAATTGAAAGTAACTATTTACTTTTGTACTTTTATACCAGTTTTTTTTTGTTGAACAAAAAAAGTTGTATTAATGAAACCGTGTGAACCCGCGGGGTACTTGCGTAACACACTATCAGTAGCTATGGGTGTCATTGAGACAGTTCAACGAAATTTATTGCGTTATTTACGTCGTTGAGCAGCCAATTTTTCGAACATTATGAAACAATGGATTAGCTCCTTCAAAATGATTCAGATTGAGATTTACAGTGTGTTACTCATAAGGTAGCCAAGTTAGCGATCGGTTGCCGATTGTATTCGTTTGTCGCCCGGATAGGGTACCCGGATAGGATATCTAGTTCCAAGTAGCCTAAATGACAAAAAAAAGCCAGATCTGGCACCACTGAATTGACACTGGGATTAGTATACGGTAGCCTCCCCGTATTATTATTATACTCTTCGGGGTAGCCTAATAACTGGACAACTAGCGCCACTTTATTTATGTAGCGGGTATTGCGCTTTTATAAATTTACATCATAATAATCTTAGTTAGGGAATCAAAGTGTAAATCGATAAGATTGCTATACGCTAGCATAATATTATGGACAATTAGATCCCAACTTCTTCTACTTCCCTGTGGAGAACATAGTGGTACGCGGACACAGAGTACCTACAATAATATTTTTTCTCAAACATGCTTTTTTTTTTTTTTTGGATGGGAAATCATCTAATGACTCCTCCCGCTCTGGTGGAGCGGAAGGGAGTGTCAGACTCTTACTGACTAAAACCCACCCGTGTTCCTTCCTTAGCCCTTTATGTTCCGGGGCAGCGGTAACCCTTTCGGACGATCCCGCTACCCCGGCAGGCTTTGGCCCTGGCGGGCCCCTTCCTTAATGCTGACATCTCTTTGAGGCGCGCGTGGAACACATACGCGCCGTCCGGCACGGGCCCCTGATCGGACGGAGAGCTACCCATTACTCTCCGTCCGCAGGCCCTTCTCAAACATGCTTGGTTTGAGCATTATTTTGACAACCTTCTTCGAGATAACTGTACTGGCCAAATACATGCGAGCAGCGGCCGGTGAAAGTTGTATGAAAATCCATAATATCTGTCGTGTTTTGCGGCCAAATAAATTACATAGTAAACTCATCTGTCGTGTAATTTAAAAATGGAACGATCTTTTACTCCGAAACATAGCAACCAAGGAGGTAACTTATTAAAGGTTTTATTTAAATATTGAACTGCCTTGAAAATATTATAACGCTGTTTATTGAAAAAAAAAAAAAAACAAAAGAACACTTTAACGCGGGAAAAATTATTGTTGTTCGTTGTTTGTTATTGTTTTGAAAAGTAATTGTATTTGACAAAAAAGTTCTGCCTAGGTACTACTTAGTTTTAATTTCAACGCATTATTAGAAAAAAGTACTACACAAGCCTTGGCCACAACTGGCCACTACAGTAATTTACTATAAAGTACGTGGAATTCCTAATGGAGCACATTAATGACCGCGAGCAGTGACAGCGAGTTGACTATTGCTTTAAATTTTTTTTTTTTAATATTGCTTCGTGAAAACATCTTCATTTTTCTAAAGTGTTGAAGAACTGCCATCTGTTTTTGTAAAAGCAGGTGCTTTTTTAGGTACACACGGCTACACATCAAGCTATACATTTAGTTCCAGTTTTAGCTGACCTCACATTGTTTAGGTTTTTCGTACAATCAGAAGTCCGCTTATATTGGTTATGTATAGCTTAATGTGTAGCCCTGCATACGACAACAGAAAAAACATGGTGCCAACTTTGATTATATAATGTCTAGATAGAGCGTCGCCCTACAATCAAAACAAAGAAAACGAGCCAACAATTTCAAACATATGTGCGTGCGGGCGGTGTTTTACACTGTGCATCTATGTCTCTGTGAGCGTGAATAATGATACCAGCTACTACAATTCTCCCATAAATCACATATTAAAAAAATTGACTATACAAATAATATAAGTAAGTTTTAGGTGTATGTTTGTAGTATTATTCAGTTTTAGTAGTGTCTTTATTTACTTGTATTTATAAATAAAAAACACTATTTAATTGAATTAGAGTTGTGTGTGTGAATGTTGTGTTATATTAAATCAGCTAAGTTAATTCAATTAGAATATTTAACTTTTTAGGCAGTTTGTATTTGGAAATTTCAAATGAAAGATCACAGATAATACGAATGGAATAAATTAATCTTATTAAAATTACTCTTGGCACCTTTGAAATCAGTTTATTGGACCCAATGCAACAATAATCATTAAAATGGGCTCATAAACAAAAAAGTTATACGCGAACATTATATTATTATAAAAAAGTACAGACGAATTGAAAAACTTCACCATTTTTGAAATCGAATAATAAAAGTACATCAACTAAATAATATGAACGTAACCATAAAGCAACGAATATACCCACAAAAAAAGGACGTTAAGTTGGGAGAATGGAAAAAGAAACTGGCAACACTGATAAAATATGGCGTAATAGGGCGTAATTTGTAAATATAAAAACAAAAAACAAATACGTACATAGTTTTTTTGGTTATTTACTGATGATATATATGATGTGTTTGGTGTTTTTTACCCTTCCTTTATAATTTCGGCACAGTTTAATAGCACATACCGTCATTTTATCGCTGTTATTTGTTTATTACTTAGCGCGCGTAATACGTAGTGACACCAAAGCGGTACGATCGGCACTAATCGGCGGGTAAGTACTTACAGTCCAACAGTTGGCTGGTATTTTTTGACACGTTTGAGCGCAATTGATGCTCTATCTAGACATTATATAATCAAAGGGTGCCAAACGAATAATATTGGACGTGGAACACGTTCTAGAGGCAAACTATTCGTAGCAGAGTGCGACCGCCACACCGCCACACCACACTACAGTATTCTAAGCTACGTACTAAAATACTGTCATAAGACAACAAATGCCAGCATCTTTGGCGCTGTTTTAATTAGGTATGTAGGTAGGTACCTAGTTTAAGTGTGGTGCAAAGGTTAATTTTTGGTCAAATAGATCTCTGTAGTCACGTATGGTGCCTAATTAATTAAAGTACCTACTCTATTACGTAATACACTGTATATTTTATAAGATTACTAGCTGTGCCCCGCGGTTTCACCCGCGTTAATTTAAGGAAAAAAACTACTAAAATTTATTCCAGTAGGTAGGTACTTTAAGAGTACGTATTACTTATACCATCCATGACCGGCCGCATTACGGACACTATCAAAAAGTACTCTGTGATTGCGGAGTTATTTTAAAACTATGATATTATTCATTGAAATGATGTCAATTTCGTTCAAAATTAAGCACTTGTGATGAATAACGTATTTATTTGGATAAGGTTTAAATGTTTAATATCATATTTATAAAAACACCTTCGCAAATAATGCATTATTTTAGAACTTTGATTACCACAAGGTTATAGTGAATCAACCTTAAAAGATAGACATAAATGCTTTCGCGGACTTTTTTTAGAACTTTTAAAGCGGAACAATTCCGTCATACATGATTTTTGCGTAACTTTAACCGTTTACGCAGCGTATGTTGTACATACCTACGCAACGGAAGCTCTCAAAAGGAATATTTTTTTCCGTTTTTGCAACATTTTTCATTGATGCTCCGCTCCTATTGGTCTTAGCTTGATGTTATATAGCCTATAGCCTTCCTCGCTAAATGGTCTATCAAACACAAAAATATTTTTTCAATTCGAACCAGAAGTTCCTGAGATAAGCGCGTTCAACCAAACAAAACAAACTCTTCAGCTTTATAAATAGAATTTGTGCTTGTATACATAATGAAAAAATTTCTTTGAGACTTTTAAGGTCCTTCTGTTGGCTAAGCTTGCTTTCAATTAAATTAGAACATCATTATAACACAGTGGTTTAATAAGGTAGCGGCGACGGCGTTTAGTTCCGATTTTGACCACGCTTCAAAACAACTTTGAGCGCGACAACGCAAATGGAACGGCTGTTGCCAATGTAATCGGTTACAGCTCTATTTACACGAATCGGAACGCTCCATTATTAGTATTATGATGATGATAACCTTAGTGACTTTGACATAAACCCTGCCCCCTTTGCTTTTCCTCTGTCTACGACTCTACGTATCTTTCCCTTGGGAACACCAGTCAGCTCCCCTCCGGCCTTCTTCCCCCCTCTTTTGCCCTTGCCTTCCTCCATATTTCTTATTATTACAATCGACATTGTAATGTAAATAGATGCACATAAGATAATTAAATTGCCCAGACATATAAGTTTTGTAATTATTAAGATAAATAAGGACTGCAGTTTGACAAATAATTTAAAATAGTGTGTGATAAACATGTCTGATTATGGGAAATTCGGTCCGTTGATCGGTGCCATTGACGAGGGCACTTCAAGTGCGCGGTTCATTATTTTCAAAGCGAATTCATCAGAAGTTGTAGCACATCACCAAAAGGAGCTTGAACAACATTTCCCTCAAGAAGGATGGGTAGAGCAGGATCCGTGCGCGATTTTGGAAGTGGTTACGACATGCATACAAAAAGCTGTGGAGAATTTAGTGACATTAGGAGGATCAGCAAAGGTTATTTGTTTATTTTTATTTTTTGCATTAGGTTCCCATATTGTGTATCAACAAGATTAGTGGGAACCATGGGCCTGCCATCGTCCGCTACAATGCAAATATAACAGGTGTGTGTGTGTATTGCATGGGACCTAATGTTTGCCAATGAATTGGTGATACCAGAATATTGATATTAGAATACCGTTGCAGTGTTTTGAAATTTATCAAAACACCTATTGCAGACTCCTTTAATTAAGGCTCCTATACATGCTTATGGCTAGACAAATGCATTTCCCAAGTACCACCACAACACCACTGCTTCTCGACTTTTTGCAACCACTTGCTGCTACCCTGTTTAGTTAACATTATTACAAAGGCAATTAACATAATACAGTATTGCGGTGGCCCAGTAGTAATGGCAGCGACTTACGTGTTGTAGGTTCAAACCCAGATGGGAGTTAGGTAATAGGTAATACGGGCTGGTGTCCACGCCTTGACATGGGTCGAGGCGCGTATTTTGTGTACGGGTGGGAAAATCGATTATTCGATCCACCCTAGCTCCTCAAGGAAGGCCAGGAACGCCTTGATGTTACTGACTGTCTCACGTAGGGTACCTGGGTTACCAAAGTACTTTGCCCTGTATGTGGCGACCACTAGGCAGTTTAGAAGCACATGTGCCACTGTCTCGTCGTCCTCCATGCAGGCCCTGCACAGCAGACTGTCTGCTACTCCTATGACAAAGAGGTCTTTATTAAATGACCAGTGGCCAGTTAAAGCTGCAGTAACTATGCGCAGCTTTTGTTTGGTTAGACGGAGAACCTGTTTCGTGAGGTGGCCATCCAATGTGGGAAGTGCTTCCCTAGCTTGCCTGAATTCACTTAGGTCTGTCAAAAGTTTATCATGTTGTTCTCTGGTGCGTTTCCTTACCAGAGTACGTATATACCCGAAGGGGAGTGGCGCGGCGGTGGTGGGGAGTGGCGTGGTGGTGGGCTCAGGTCCCACTGGTGCCATGCTCGATCCCCTTCTGGCAAGCTCGTCGGCTGCATCGTTGCCCAGCGAACCGCTGTGTCCTTTGATCCATTGAATGGTTATTTTATTGAGTATACCCACCTGGTTGAGGCGCTGGTGACACTTGTATATTAGCCCAGAGTCAGCTGTATAACTGTTCAGCGCTTGCAGAACAGCCATGCTGTTTGAGAGTATGCGTCAGATGGGAGTTCTACTTTGAGTAAATTATTTCATCACCATGGCTCTCCAAACGGTGAAGGAGAAGATCATGAGGAAACCGGCATGTCCTAAAACCAATACTTCTGAGACATGAGACATCCACCAACCCGCACTGGGCCCGCATGGTGGATTACTGCCCACTCCCTCTCACTGAGAGGAGGCCTGTGTCCCAGGAGTAACAATATAGTCTGATTACACATGCTTATGCTAACATAACACTGAACCGTTTACCCATACCTGTTTTTTTGAACTTGTTTTAGGGAACATTTAATTTATGCATATAACAATGGAACATTGAGTAATGGTACTTTCTTCATATTTGGTGAAATTGGTGTCTTTCCAATGTAAAACTTGGAGGGTGGTACAATTACTTTTACAAGCCCCAAATATGTTTATCTGTTACTGCTAAGGGGAATCTTGAAAAATCTCTGAACCAAGTCCGTAACTATAATTTTTCACAAAAATTTTGTCATTAAACTTTCATAGGTTTTGTAATATCTCCAGTCACCATGCCCTGCGTTGTGCATTAGAGCTGGTCATATAGCACACCACAGCCTTAGCATTATTTTATTTTTCACTGCTGGTTTACAACTTTATTACAACAACTGTTTAGTACCTGATCATGGCAAAATAGCAGATGGGAAAGACATGACGCTATTGTTTTGGAAGATGATCAGACCTTTGGTATGCGACACAACCTCTTTCAACACCCTTGTGGCATCTTGTTTTTTAAGGGGACTACAGGACCTAAACGCAAAAAACGCAAGTTTTATAATGCCTAAAAGTATATGATCAACTACAGTAAACAAAATCAGAAAAATATATGATATTCTACAGGATATATGCTAGGTAGATAGTGTGTTGAAAGCATAACACAACTAATTTGATACAATAGAACAAAATCACGAATATAGGTACCTCTTAAAAGTTCCTTTTATTGATTAAAAACCATAATAATAAACATGCATTTGTTCCCAACGAGTAACACCCTCAAATGTCACACTGTTACTCGATGGGATTTTTTTCTGAAAAAATTCCCAACCGGTCACACTACCAGTCACGGGAACTCGCAATTTTCTCTTTCTAGCTCTTTTTTTTCTATTTGCGCAAGTCGTTTCTGGCACTCGCCGGCCGCTGCCGCGGCACCGCTCGCTTCGCTCGCTCGGCTCGTGCGTAGAGGGGTCTCAGTTTTAACCTAACCTAACCGATTGTTCCCAACGAGTCACACTGTGACATGTTACAGTGTGACTGGTTGGGAACACACCTAAACATGTAATCATTCTGATTTTTTGTCAGATTATTCTACAAACAACATATTAACGTAATAGTGTTTTAATTTTTTTGTCTAATCAATAGATTTTTTGTAAATAGATATTTACTTCATATTTTGCAATAAATTACCAGCGTTTTGTCATTGCGCTTCTCTTTCTTTTCTATGCAGTCCGAAAGTGACCGCGCTTTAGGTCATGTTATCATGTAGTCTCCTTAAGCATGGCAAATTAATGAAAACATGAAAAAAATTATGTAAAAGACTCTTGTGAAAACTGAATTGGCAAGAATTAATTCAATTATTCAAACTCGAGAGTGAGAGTATTTTAATGCACCTTATTGCTAAAGTTGATTATAAAGTATTCCTAAGCGAAATAGAGTACAATACTCTACATTAGAGTATTGTTGGCAACCTTAGTCATGACTGACACATTTTCGCCCAGCCCAAAACAACTAAGTTCCTTGTGACATACGCATTCACTAAGAAAGGTTTCTTTAAAAATTGACCCCTCCAGGGATGAAGAAGGGAGATTTCTTTTGTATGAAAAATCTTATCCCAAGGGTTAATAAATTTGAAACTTGCTACAAATAACCACTTAACCTTTTAACCGCTCACGCTTAAAATATTTTCGTGACCATTTCGCCAGGGTAGTATATTTACCACCAAATACTACAGCTCGTTTAATCTGATTTTTTATGTAATTACGCTGTATTCTATCAGGTGTTTAATGTTCGTTTTTTTTTTCCGGGCGCTATGGTCACGAACTCACGACCTCTTATATGATGTCGGGCGGTTAAAAGGTTAAATAAATAGGTACTAGAACTAGTCAAAATTTACTTCTTATTTTACAAATTGAATTTTATTGACAATTACAATAAACATTACCTATATTTTATTGTTAATTGGCACAAGAGATTATTATACCTGGTTATTGTGGCAGAATAATACCTACTCATGAGTAGATAACAAACAAGTGAATAAATGTCATTATCATTTGCTGATATCAATTATAATCTCTTGTTAACTCGTGATTATTACCTAGGTACCTAGATTATTGCGCCATACTAAAGTTAGTGAGGTCAAATGATATTTTATCATTGTTATTTACTTACTTCTCATACTTACTTCCAGTAAAACCATTGCTTTGTGTATTTAACTAATGTTTTTATTACCATTATGTTTTTTTCCATTCTGTTAGAAAATGATAAAATCTAACTAAGATTGCGATGATTGAAGTTTTTAGTACCAAAGGCACCCCCACCTTCGTTCTCTATAATTTGTTGTATTCTGCTTCTCATTTAAATAACCATAGTCCAACCTGCTTTACCCCGCATCAACTACCAAGTACTCATTCATAAATAAGTATGTTATGTAAGTTATGCTTAGATTTCACATTGCCCTAGTAGCAATTTAAGACCATTTGACCCCAAATATTTTCTAAGTATAGGATTTAAATCCGGACTTTTCGATGGCCAGTGGACGGCCATTTCTGTGTAGTGAGCCACTCCGGCACCATTGGCAAATAATGGACCGCATGGCGCATAGTTGTGAAAAAAATAGACGTACATTCGTATCTGCCCTTCTGGATTAACGAAACGCACTGTTGGCACCATAATTTATTGTAAAACATATCCGTATAATATATATGTCTGGGCATTCATACTGCCGCAAACTTACAAACAATTTTCTGGAATTTCTCAGTAGCAGCCCGGAATTTGGATTTGTACCCGGTTGATGGTAATAGCTGGGTCGCCCCCTATTACATGAGACTTGAAACATAACTAGTGGATTGTGGGTGTACTATAGGTAGACATCTGCCTAACACTTGGAGGAATATAATTATGAGTGTTGTTATGTGTCTGGGAATTCTTACTGTTAAACGTTATAAGATCTCATGTAGAGCCAACTCTGGCGATCTTTGACCTTTGACTAAATGGTCTGAATTAATCCATGCTACCCTTGCCTTTACCATGCTTTGTCTGTTACCTTTTCACGCCTAAACTACTGACCCAATCGTTATGATATTTGACAGATACTTTCATCCTGGATATTTGTATAAAAAAAGGAATAAAAAAAATAAAAAAAAAACCCGACTGCGGTTAAATAATTAAGTAAAAAAAAAACTGAAAAGCTAATAACAAGACCATTTTAAATTAAATAACAGTTGGAAGCAGCCGGGACCGACGTCGGGTTTTTTAATTTTTTTAATTAGGTACTTTTTTATTTCCAGTTTTTAGTTTACAAATGTGAAAGATTTCGCAGGCGATTTAGTTCTTGGTACGTGATTTTTACGATTTGTCATTTCGAATTACTTTTAACTATATAAGTTGTATATATTTTTGTGATCACCTTTTAAAACCCTTGATACCCCACTAGATAAGTTTTGAGAAAAAAAAATTTTTTTGAAGACAGTATGGCGCCAAAAATCCGCCATTTTGTTTTTTTTTTTTATTTTGATATACCCAGTGTCACTGTCACGGTAAATACGAATCTAATGATACCTCTCAAGCTAAAATCCATCGAGCCGTTCAGGCCGCAGAGCGTGCCAAACAATTATACATACCTACATACATATATTCTCGAAAAACATAACCCTTCTTCTGGCGCAGTCGGGTAAAAATGTGAAATACAAACTAATCGCAGATGAAGTTGTGGGCAACAATGGGATTATAAAAATACACGTTCAAGTTTTCACTTCTGTCGGCACTCCCGGAGTGCCACTTTTTTTTGTAAGATAAGATTCATTTAACAATAAAATCCACATAATCGCATATTAATAAACAGTAACAATACATACCAATCAGTATGCATGCATATTTAAACGATTATTATATCATTGTTATTACAATTCAGTCCCACACGAGTGCATTATTATTTTCATTTCGTTTCAAAATACGTCAATTGGAATTTACAGGCTACCCTGACGCTTTCGCCTTTTAAGGCGAAAGCGTCAGGCCTGCCGTAGCCGTAGCCTGTAAATTCTCTTTAGAGTAATATCTAAGAATAAGTACTTCTTTCATTGGGTTTATTTTTATGTCTTTTTTAAATTTCAGGATATAATAGCAGTTGGAGTTACAAATCAACGAGAGACAACAATAGTTTGGGACCGAAACACTGGCAAACCATTGCACAATGCAATTGTTTGGTTGGATATGAGAACGTCGTCTACTATTGATAAGCTGCTGGATACTGTGCCTAACAAAACAAGGAACAAAAATTATTTAAAGGTGTGAATCTAATCTTATTCATTAATTATTATTTAATGCCCCTGCGATATGCCCCGGCGTTTCTGGTAACGTCTGATTCAAACTGCGCTTTAACGAATCGTTTTATTTATGAACGCTATACGTTCATAAATAAAACTTGTAAACAATTAGTCAAACGATTGGCTACATTTATGCGGGTCAGGTCCAAAATGGTAGTTCCATTTGAAATGCTAAAGAGACGACTTTTTTAAAGTTCTCTATATTAATCGGATTTATTGTTTTGTTTACATGAAATATGAATTCATACTTAAATAAAACCAACAACTTCAATATATTTTGTTATTAAAATTTTCCTAGGGTAGTAAGATAGTGAAAGTGACTCAATAGAGGAATTATTTTAGTAAAAGAGCCAGCTGAAAAAAAATTAACTTGGCTGCTATAAAAAGCTAGTTTATTGGAGTAAAATTATCAGGTTATACCTACTTGTTTGTTGCACTTTCTTGAAGAGCTTCTCAATTGTTGGTACGCCCGTTACGAAAAAAATTTATAAACATAATTTTGTTTGTGTATGTACAAATGGTTTTGGGAAAGTGAGAATACGATTACAAATTAAGTGTGTTGCTGAACTTTGTGAATAATTATAATTTGAGCGGTATTTACGGACCGCGTACCGGAAGACGTAGCGTTGGAAGGCCTCCCACAAGGTGGACCGACGACCTTGTGAAGGCCGCAGGAACTTGTTGGATGCGAGAAGCATAAAACCGGTCGAAGTGGACGTGTTTGGGGGAGGCCTATGTCCAACAGTGGACGTCTTTCGGCTGAAATGATGATGATGATGACGGAAAGTGGAATAATTCGCATTTTCTGTATCACCCATTAAATAACAGTTGTTACAAATAATACCTTTTTAGGGTTCAGTATGTCGGTCTATCAATGAACAGGTTACCTACACTTAGGAAAGTGAGGAACGCTGCGATACCTACGGATATTTAAAGAGTTTGTAACATATATTTCGAATGCTACTGAGAAGAAGACAATTGAATCTATTCATTGATTTATAAGTTTACTGCTTTGATTTTATACTTTTAATATGAATAGTTTATCTTCTATTATCTTACAGCCATTATGTGGACTTCCTTTGTCACCGTACTTCAGCGCTGTAAAATTAAGGTGGCTCAGTGACAATGTTGATGCTGTGAAAATCGGTATGAAAAAAGGAACATGCTGTTTTGGAACCGTTGACACTTGGATCATGTGGAATTTAACTGGTAAATATTATTGATATTTCTTGCCGTCAAAATATACTTACCTACTAACCTATTTACGACGTTTTCGTTGGCGTCATATTGGATTTTGATTTCGACCCCATTTTCGGCATGAACGAACCTTGTTTACACAATAAAAAAAATAAGGATAAAAAACTACGACAACGTAAAAGTTATTGACGCCTCACGAGCTATTTACTGCAAGGATTTAAAGTAAAAGAGGTATATAAGAGTGAAGTAAAAGTGAAGACGGATAATATATTTGATGATACAAGTGATTACAGTCTAGAAGTACTAAGTATGTGGTCTGGCGCCGAGGGAATGTGGTAGGTAGTAGAACGAATGATTCTTGGGTATATAGATGAAGTTAATGAGGTTGTAAGGAAGAAGTAAAATACCTGAGGGGCAATTCTCGTAATTTTAAGAACGTATTCACAGTCTGATCTCAGTCTCAATCTGTCAAAAATACCTCTGATTTCTCTACATTTTGACAAGTTTTTGACATTTGTTTGTCGCCGAGATGAGACTGCGACTAGATTTTCAAAGTTTTAAATTACGAGAATTGGCCTTCTGGTTTAATGTTAGCATGTAACGAATGTATTGTGACTTGTGAGTTTCATAAGCTACTAATTCGAAATTTATTAACTAAAAGTCAATTTTAATTTCGAAAAAAAAGAGTATTCTCGCGCGAAAAGAATATTCTCCTCGAGGATAAATGTGTCTTCGTCTTGGGCGAGGCTTGAATATCTCTCTGGATTCTAGTAACAACCTCGCTTCAGTTAGGAGTTATATCCGAGTTGCACTCGGGAGCCCTAGGATCCTTCGTGACATAAGACACTGCTTTATACCTTTAGCGAATAATTTACTAAGTTTTGAAAATGATTCATTTTTGTATTGAGAATTTAAAACAAAATATGTGCGTTAGGAAAGCTCCGTGTGAAAGAGGACTCTTATGCTTTTGGATTAGGACACTCTTTACACATTGCCACATTGCCATGAATAAAGTGCGTAGGGTTCTATATTATTATTTTAATCATAGTTATGGTGAATGTGAGGACTACATAGTCCCATTAGTCCACAGACGGACTAATTTTTTTTGTCAGTTTAAGCACTGCATATGGCCTACCGCTTATCCAAATCAGATATGAAATTTGGCAAAACTCCTTGCGTGTGGTAATGTTCGTCAAGTCATCGAGTTCTTGAGCTCCAATGACTGAGTTATGCATGTTGTCATGCATGAGTCAGTCAGGACCGGACAGGTCCACTCAAATATGTACCTAGGATCTTCAAGAGACATTCTAGGGTTTTGGTTTTACGAAATTGTTTAAATTTCTTATTTATTGCAGGTTATTGAATAAGTCATTTTTTATTTATACAAAAGTAATTATCTAATAAATTAAAATAATGCTTACAGGTGGACCTAATGGTGGGAAACATGTTACTGATGTGTCCAATGCATCAAGAACTATGATGATGAATATTGAGAACTTAGATTGGGATCCTTTGTTGTTGAAGTTTTTCGAAGTTCCTAAGAGCGTCTTGCCAGAAATAAAGTCCAGTTCCGAGGTAAAAAAACGATGGTAGTGTAATTTTTAAGATCATTTAAAAATAACAACTATATAAAGTTTTATACAAGGTTTTAACGCAAGTCCTGAAAGTAGTTTGTTCATAATTGACTAATGAATCGATTTCAGTAACTTTTGATATAGGTATTTTTTTCAAAAATTATGTATTTTGCCATACTGACCGCCGATTGAGCCAAAGAAATTTAAATCTTATTTCAAGGTAATAAGACTCAATTTTAAATGCATAAAGTAATTCTGGGATCATCACGATTTTCTTTATAATCATAGGTAGCTTTAAAAAAAAAGTTTTGGTCATTGTATTATGCTTTTAACTCAGTACTCTAATTGGGGTGTATGAGGTCTTGCGTTGATTATGTTACATATTGTATAAGTATTTAGGCTTGAGGCGCACGAAAATGTATACTACTACCTGTTCCAAAACTATTTGATAAAAGTGTCAACAAACATGTACAGGTTTAATTCTTATGGAATCTCGCACTGAAGGAATTAGTAACACAGACATCGATATTTTTACTTGTACTTTTAATAGAATTCACTAACTTGACAGAAAAAAAGAAAATAATGTAACCATACTAAAACTAAGACTGTTCGGGTAGTGAACGAATATTTTATACTTATTGCTTGATTGTTGCAGGTATATGGTTATATTGCTGATGGACCAATCAAAGGTGTCCCTATAGCAGGCTGTCTTGGTGACCAACAGGCGGCCTTGGTTGGTCAAATGTGCTTACAGAAAGGACAAGCAAAAGCAACTTACGGAACTGGTTGCTTTGTACTGTACAACACGGGCGATATTCGCGTTACCTCTGGCAGAGGCCTTTTGACTACTGTTGCTTATCAATTGGGCAGTAATAACCAAGCGTGTTATGCCCTGGAAGGATCCGTAAGTTAGTCTAGCGACATATCTACGGAAGAATACGTGTCGAATGTTTTGCAATACTTGCACCAACAAACTATAGGCAATTTTAGCAGCATTGCAGGTGTCATAACACACACTGAATATTCCTCGACGTTTAGTCCCGTAGGTGTGTCGCTATTATATACCTAAATGATGATTTTGCATACCTACATGCCTAGTTAAAGGTATTCCAATGTTTAAACAATAGTATTGTTGATTCAAGTAAGTGTATACATTGCCTATTTGTGGATTGAATTCTAGGTTGCTGTAGCTGGAGCAGCATTAGGTTGGCTGAGAGATAATATTGGCCTTTTGGAAAGTGCCAAGGATTCTCAAGGGTTAGCTGAAAAAGCGACAGAGAATGGCAGTGTTGTATTTGTGCCAGCCTTTAGTGGTTTGTATGCACCATACTGGCGTCAAGATGCTAGAGGGTAAGTAGTAAATATTACAACATACTGACATTTTTGTTCCCTGCTGAAAGCCTATTGAAATTGTATTTATAAATAAATAAAATTGAAGTGTCTGTTTGTAGTGTCAAAATAACAGCTTTTTAATAAATGCATATGAAAGTATATAAATGGTACTTATAGCAGAAAAACAATTTTTTTTATTGTCTGTTTGTTCCTACTGATCTTAGAAACAGCTGGACCGATTTTGACGGGACTTTCACTGGCTAATAGCTGATGTTAGAAGAAGTAACTTTGGCTACTTTTATTTGAAATTAAATCCTTTTTGTTACCCGACATGCAAGCGAACGAAGCGAACTGCTACCAAAACGGTGAAGGAAAACATCGTGAGGAAACCGGCATGTCTTAGAACCAAAACTTCGAAGACATGTGACATTACCAACCCGCACTGGGCCTGCGTGGTGAATTACGGCCCACTCCCTTTCACCGAGAGAAGGCCTGTGTCCCAGGAGTGAGAACGTTATAAGCTTATTATGATAAAGATGACGCGAAAGAAGTCGCGGGAACAGCTAGTTAATACATATCTTTTGTCTACTGATTTGATTGGCTGTTGTTATTTTAGTCAACTAATCAGAACAATCAACATGTGTCATTACATTTTTCTGTTGATAACGTGACTCGCGCTCTGCAAATAAGAAAAATGTAATGATATGAGATGGCTTTATTACTCTGGACTCCTTCTTATAGGAATGACCCAAAATCGCAGTAGACCGGGAAAAGTGAAAAGGAGGAAGGGAGGCCTTTGACCTGCAGTGGGACAACACAGGCTTATAATAATAAACAAATATTAATCTACTTGTCAATCCATATGGTCGCTAATCTGCATGGTCCTCACATGATCTGACCAAGGCATTGTCTAGAATTTAAAAGAGACTGACATCGGAGGGGCAATTCTCGTAATTTTAACCTTTTGAACGCCAGAGTATAAACGCATCGCCGTACCCCTGACGCCAGGCCACTTTTTCTGTCAAATGACCTTCATAAAAAATAAGGATTCCAAAACTTATATCGATATACATCTGAGTTTTTATTTTCGTCTTTAATTTTCTAATAAACCGTACTCACGACACTGAAATTTTATTTAACCTGCCACTATATTCCAATATAGTAATCTTTACACAGCATTTAACAGAGACTATCAATAAAAAAGCAGATATTAGAAAACTAAAAAAATATATTTATTACAATGTGGTTACAACACTATTCAACATGACTTGTCTTGGTATTGTGACAATGGCGTTGCTTGCCAGTCAATTTTATGAAAGTCTCGCATTGAATTAGGGATGTAGCAGTGTATACGTTGGTTATCGATTCTAATAAGTATTCTTATCTAATATAATACCTATCCATACTACCACTACAGCAAGGATTTTAATGTAGTAATAAAAAATAATTGAAATCAGTATTTTAATTATTGTTTTTTTTTTTACATGTAAAAAACACATAGAAATAATTTAAAAATCAACAGTTACATATACCTAATAATTATTATTACGAATCAGTCTTACAATAACTCACCTCTAAATCATCTTCTTGTATTGATTCCGCTTCCGAGAACTCTTCGTCATCTCCAATTCCTTCTAATATTCGAAGAAGTTCTTCGGTAGTCATTACACTCATGATCGCAGTTTATAATATAAGTAACTTACACGATATTTTAATAATAACTAAATACAAAAAAATATTAACAAAAAATTGAAAGAACTTCACTAATCTTAATCGCCTGCGCTTACGACGTCACTGTTGTGTCATAGATTTATGACTATGGCGTACAAGGGACTGATAATATTGGTTTGCGCTAGGGATGCGCAAGAGATGAGTATAACAAGTGTCGATATTAGACATTTGCATATTTTATTATTGATTGTGTAGCTAGAGGCATGGTTGTATAAGGCTGATTTGTTTTAAAAATACGTTTTATTTCTCCTGATACCAACTTATACACAAATAATATATTCTGGACTAAAATTTCATATTCATCTTCTTAAGTTTTCATTGATTTTACATTCATACGTCACATCACTAGCTGTCACATATAGCAGACTACGGCGTGTGAGGTACTCCTTTTATACGCGTTTAACATCTACTTTTAAAACAACAAATTTCTGGATATTGGTGGTTTATTTATATTAGTTTCATGTAATACAATATAGACAGAAGCTTAAACTTTTAAATTATATAAATAAAAACACACAAAAGTAATGATTAAATTGTTTATTTCATAATATGGTGCGACGTGTATTTTGTCATATATTTGTGACGTTGGCGTTCAGGGTAAGATTTCGTTTGTCACATATATGTGACAATGGCGTTCAAAAGGTTAAGAACGTTCACAGTCTGATCTCAGTCTCAGTCTGTCAAAAAATACTTACTTATAATTTCCTCACATTTTGACAAGTTTTTGACATTTGTTTGTCGCCGAGATGAGACTGTAACTAGATTTTTAACGTTTTAAATTACGAGAATTAGCCTTCTAAGTTTGTGTTGGTGTTTCTTCTCAGAGTAGTCAGATAGGAAACACTGACATAATCTAGTTTATGTGTAAAATTGCTTGTACAAACCTACTTACAGAAATAAATATAATATAATATTACATAACTAACATAAATGTATCGATTTTCAGTGTCATATGTGGTATCTCTGAAGATACAAACTCAAATCACATTGTAAAGGCAGCATTGGAAGCTGTTTGTTATCAAGTGCGAGATATTTTGGATGCTATGAATGAAGATTGCGGAATACCTCTTCAACTACTCAAGGTAACCATTAAAAAAAAATGCTTATGGCATAGGTATGCCAAGAGCCTGTCCGCCATTTTTTTCATTTATCATAGCTGACATCAATGCAAACGGAAAGTATAATAGGACCAAACCTTCCCTACGGGATTTACTTCTTAAGGGGTTTGGTCGTATTATATTTTCTGTTTGCATTGATGTTAGCTATCCATTTATATAGATTTCATGCGTGACCGCCATATTGAAAAAAAAAAAAACAAAATGGCGCGAGGCTCCATATAAAAATCTTCAATAAGGTCAACCGGGGCAATTGCGTCATATAAATACGTTACACGCTTTTAAAAAATCATATCACACTAATTATAAATTTTATACAAAAATCCTTAATACGAATGTGTATAGAAATTATCTGTGTACACACGGCTACACATCAAGCTATACATAACCAGTATAAGCTGACTTCTGATTGAAAGAAAAACCTATACAATGCGAGGTCAGCTAAAACTGGAAATGTATAGCTTGATGTGTAGCCGTGTGTACAACCTTAATTAATTGTTTCTTCCGTTAATTACAGTAAATACGAGTAACTATCCATTTTTTAAAAAAGAGGAATTTTGGACGCATTTTCCCGCATTGGGGCAAACGCGTCTTCATTAAATAAGTTTTAAGCCTGTGACGTTTGAAGGCTGAAATAAATATGTTTTGCTTCAATTAAAGCTTTGTATTCGAATCTTTCAGTAAATTACAAAAATATTAAATAATCATTATATCAGAAGCGATTTCATAAAAACTGGGAAAATGCGACTATTTTTTCATAGACGCATTTACCCCCTGTCAAATCCAGACGTTACAAACATTTTAGTTGTGAAAGCAAAATTAGTCTAAACTCTCCTAGAAAAAGCTTTTCTTAATGGGTGCTAAATAAAAGTAACATGTAGGTACATTTTTGATGTTTAATCAAAATCAAGTTACATTAAACGAATATTACAAAGTTCAAATTGTCAATAAAAACGTTTTTATTACCAATGCATGTCTCTAAAATCTGTCGAATAAGGTAATTTACTAAAAGAAATAAGTTAAAAGAAGCCAAATATAAATTAACCGCTAAACAAAGCATTAATTAACGAACACTTAGTTACGAAATAAAAATAACTACTAAATACAAAAATGTAAACCCCAAAAAAAGGTTTAAGATCTATGGTATTGGGGCAAATGCGTCATACAGATGCAATAGCCCCGAAACAGCAGACGCATTTACCCCAAAAAACCAGACCTAACATAAAAAAAAATAATCATCATACCCCCACCCTCACCTACGGAGCGCAAACATGGTCGTTAACGAAACGTCAAAAGTCCGCACTCGGGGTCTGCCAGCGAGCAATGGAACGAAGTATTCTTGGAGTCAAAGTCACGGACCGCATTCGGAACAGTATACTTCGTTCCAAAACACAAATCGCAGACGTGGGCAACACAGCCGCCAAACTAAAGTGGAACTGGGCAGGCCACATCGGCCGCATGTCGCAACGGAATTGGGCAAAAGTAGCCACTGACTGGATTCCGAACAACAGGAATCGGCGACGCGGTAGGCCCAGAAAGAGATGGCGTGACGAATTGGACGCCTATCTAAAGGATTGGCCAGAAGTAGCAAGAGACAGGAGAAAATGGAAAGACGGAAGGGAGGCCTTTGCCCTGCAGTGGGACATAACAGGCTCATAATAAAAATCATTTTTCCACAAGTAAAACGATTTCAGTAGAAATAACTATTGGTATAGATAGGCTATAATATAATATTTATGTACATTTCATAATAAAAACGGAAAACCGAGAACAAATATGGATTATTAAGGATTTTGATCACTCACCTCGCGCAGCACCACTTGACAAAAAACATGTGATTTTCAATTTGGCCGATATTTTGAATTTGTGCGGTACAACGCCATCTATTGAAACTATACCTTATGATTTTGTTTAAAATAAACAAAAACAGATGGCAGGAGAGGTTGGTTTCCAAACAGATTTTAAATTATTTCAATTAAACGCAATTGCCCCAAAGACGCAAATGCCCCGGTTGACCTTACCCCTTTATTAATTAACCCAGTAACTCACGACGCTTGCTCAAAAACCCTCTGGGCCAATTCGATATGACTAATAGCCCTTATAGATACAACTTTAAAAAGGTTTTTCTATCGTACTTTATTATCCTGTTACAGGTCGATGGCGGCATGACTTCTAATGCCTTAGTCATGCAAATGCAAGCTGATTTAATTGGGATCAACGTAATTAGAGCTGGATTTACTGAAAGTACCGCTTTAGGAGCAGCACTTGTTGCGTACTGGGGAGTAGAACCTTCGAAACAGGGAACTGCTATACCGATGACAAGCGGAACCACATATTCACCTCTCATCAGCGATGATGAACGAGACATGAGATACAAGCAGTGGAAAATGGCTGTTGACAGATCCCTTGGATGGGAGCAAAACTAAGAATTATAATATCAGAAGCCTAATCATTATAAGAAACTCGACGCGTTTAATAATACAATTTAAAAGCAATAACATAAACAGCTATCAGAATACATAATCTAATAATGCAGGGTATATTTTTTTCAAGCCAGTATGCGCATGTTCTAAACTACAGGCCATAAAAACGCTGAAAGAAAACATGAGCTCAATTTTATAGAAAATAAGTCTCATAAAAGTGCATTTCAAATTTTTTTATATGTATAGGCTGGTGTCTGGAACTCAACGTCAATGCGCGGATTGTGCGTTCGAAAAAAAAATGTATTCCGAATGTGTAATGTAATTAAAAATAAAACAGGCTCGTCGCGTACAAACGAAATCTCGTATCAATTATCGGCCTAAGTTGCTAGAAGTTCCACCATGATCGTATGGACATTCCGAAGTGGCCATCATTTCATGTTCTGAGCACAGCAGATTTCCTTTCAAAATTTGTCGTATCACGTAATTTTTTATTTTTTTATTTTTATTGTATTTTTAGCCCATGGTTCATTTCAGCCACTAGCTTGAAAAGAAGTACCCTGTATATTGTAAGTGATATAAATCGTTTTTACTATACCTACACGATGTATAGACATACGATACTAAATTAATTGTGTATTTGAGATATTATACTAGACATTTCTAATAGTTTACTGTACGATCGATTACCTCTATTTGTAAACATAAGGCAAAGGGAAATGGACAAAGTAGATATTAAAATAATCAAACATAAAACAACACAACTAAATTATTATTATGAGACTAGTTTTTGTCTCTATTGTTTCTATTTTTCAATAGTTTAAAGTTTAGACGCACTTGCAGCGCCGTTCGCCTGATTAAAAATTGTGTCGGATGTCTTTCGCGTACGAGTTCGTATGGCGCTTTTCACATTTGCTGGATGTCGGGCCCGAACCTTTTCAGGACAAATGCAGTATCTAAATCTTGTATTTTGATCCTTACTCGTACCGGTAGATTGTTGAATATGGAGATTCTAAAACCATTAAAACCCTTAAGTGCGTCACATTTCAATCCAGTGAATAAGGCCTAAAAAGTTCCCAATATAATCTTACCTTCGGGATATGGTGACGAACGGACGGAATGGACTATTTGTTTTCTCCTAAAATAATACATCACAACAAAAGCTTCGTCGAGTAGACTACCGAAAATTAGCTCCAGCTTCAATCAGAATAGAGGCACACTCGATAAAAAACACGGGTCCCGACCCCCAGACTGTCTGTATAGAGATTACAATAGTAAAGGTACATTATTGATCTTATGCCATAAATTTTTTCATACAAAAAAATGTGCGTATAAATTTGAATTGATTTAGCTGCAGGAAACCGTCTCATAGTAATTAGCTGTTGCCGCACCGTCATTTAATTTCGCAAAATGTGACGAAGCGACACATCGCGCGTAGTTTGTGAACCACGTTATGAAGAATAGAGTAAATGTTTATTTAATTACTTTATTTTCTCAAATTGATTTAACTATTCCGGGGTACAAAATTTCTTCACTACTGTAATCGATATACAAAACACTGTCTCCAATTGAAGGCGTGGCAGATATTTTTATAACATCTTATATATTATATATACCGCTTAGCAAAATTGTTTATTAATTTTGTTATAAAATATACATATACAACGACTTATCCAACTGAAAGGTTATAAATGAGGTGACGAGTGCACTCGTAGTATCTTGAATAGAATCACTATGGATTGTTTAATATATTAACACAAACTTCATATATATCCGTTAAATTACATTTAAATGCAAAACAAACGCTTCACTTCAGTATGAGGCTCGCTATCCTGTGATTGCACTATGGATAGTTATTAGAGTCTACAGTGCGGCCGACGAGAGGATGCGTTCTTCACACCTGTCAGTTTCATACAAACTAATACCTACGTGTTTCGCGAATTCATTTGAATTTCATTCTCTCGACGGATGGACTGCAGTACAATTTATGATTAGTGTGTTATAATCTAAAAAAACCCGCGAACTTATTTATTAATATCTTAAGCACACAAATGCACTTCATGCCATAGGTATTTTCTACCAGTCAACCTTTGGGTGATGCAGAGGCAAACAGTGGTAGGGGCAATAACGAAAATGTAGAATAAATGTTTATTTAAATTTAAGGATATTATTACTAATTAAAAATTATAAATATAATAAATATACCTAATTATACATAAATATAAGCATAAATAAATACACTTAGGGCCGGTTGTTTCAAATAGTTAGTTAACGTAACATACGTAAGTCCAATAATACCGAGGACATAATTTTGAAAATAGGGCGGGTTGGTTCACGTCCAGTTGACACACCAAACCACATTGACATTGACATGTCAAACCAAAAAAGCGTTGTTTCAAATTACAATTACAAAATTATGGCTTGACTTACGTCAAATAATTACGAATACGTACTTGTAATATTTGACGTACGTATGTTACGTTAACCAACCGTTTCAAACAACCGGCCCTTAGTATGCAATGTACTCTTTCCGTTACGTAACATGTTGTATAACGTCTAACAATACAAGTTTTAAATATTTTAAGGGGTGATAGTACTCTACTACTGTTAAAATGGGACCAACACAGTAATAGCAAAACAAAAGCACCTATTTCATACATTTTGATTGGGAAGATTTTGCATTTTTGTATGAAATAAACAGAAGTATTTTTATAGTTTCAGAATTAATTTCATACTAATTATTTATACATATTGATAAGTACTATCACCGATTAAAATAAACTAGACGTTATTTAAATTATTGCTATTTAAAATGTAAGTAAATATTATACAGTTAATAAGTATGTAGTTCTTGTTAACTGTATTTGTTTATTATCGGCCTTAATGATGCGTATGACGTACAATTTATTGCATAGGTAAATTAACATTCCATGCTATATGATAGCTTGATCGGTTAATCTAATGTTATCGTACAAAAATCTGTGATGTAATGAGAACGTACTATATATATATATAAAATCAGCGTCTGATTTGAAACACCTTATTTTTTTTATGTTTTCAATAATAATTATGCTAGCCCATTACTAGTCATAAAATCTTTACAAGGCCCGGTAATGGTATTAGGCTGATTTAGACAGGGTAAGTAACTGGACTCCAAACTCGAGACAAGTCAGTGCTGACACGATATTTAAACTAGTGTAAATTGATTTGGAGTCAGTACAGCGCTGTCGCGTCAGTGCTAACTTCAATATTCCAGCTTGAATATTTTTTAAGTCGGTTGACACCCCCGCCATCCGCGGTAGCGGTACTGACTTAGTCTAAACGATTAAGTCAGTGCTTGGTCAGTCACTGGCGCCGCGTTGTATGGTGACGTGCGGTAATTTCTAACGAAACTCCAGTTTCTTTTCTCTCTTCTATCCATTTTCGTATCCAACTCGTATCTTTTTAGATATCTCTCTTTCTAACATTTCTGTCAACTCATTCAACAGCAGAATGGAAATATATTTTAGCAAATAATTAAATCGTTGTTTATTCCGCTGAATTCGCGAATTCATTGTTCCCCACTGACTGAAGCAACGTGTGTACACTGTGAAGAAATTACTACGGCTACTGACTGCATGTAAACAGTGTAGTCGGTGCTCGGCGCCAGCACTGACGCCTGTGTACTGACCCGTTTACTTACCCTGTCTAAATCAGCCTTTATAGATCGAGTCGTTTTCTAACACATTTGATTTCCTCACGGCGACAATATGCTGTCTTTTAAAACTGTTAAGCAAAGTGCTCGAACTTGTAATTGTTTGGCTGTAATTGTAATTTTTGTTTTTGTAATTGTTTGACTGTACAGTCAAATACTTCATAATTTGCTCGACCTATTAGTACCATTAGTGTCGGTATCTATACGACTACTGGGTAATCGAACTAGAACTAGATCCAGACCTAAGTGTGACCTAAAACTTAATTCAGAATCTTAGATAATTATCATGTTTCGGAACTAAAAAGTCAATGTCATCTATTAAAGTTGCTTTTCGTGTCTGTTTGTTGCGCTAACTCACCAGTAGGTATTAGACACTCAGACCAACAAAAAAAGATAGACAGCGCGCCGCGAACATTAAAAGTGAAGCCACCTTTTTATCTATGTGTGTATTGAAGAGTTGCCATTTGTTAAATTTTTTCCCTATAATTTGGGGATATTTGTGAGGGTAGGAACTAGTATAATATTGTACGAGTATTGTTGAGTATGGGTATAGTACCTCAATTGTTTAGATTTTAGAAGGACTTCTATTTAAAAAAAAAAAACTCATATTTTCAATCAACTTTATTAAATATTATTATATTATTTATTTTTAATTTCATTATTAATTGGAAACCTAAAATATTAAATACATATAAAAAGAAAATGGGAATATAACTCGAAGTAAGAAATCATATTTATATGTATAGATTAATTGAAAGGGGAAATTTTAAATCGTCTTATGGCAACCCCCGCACTTTATGTCACTGCTTTCGTTCGTTGAGGTTTTTTGTTCCAAGTAACCTAAAATTCATAGATAAATAATAAAGAAACGATGTAATTTCAAGTACTTACAAGTGAAAAGCGATTCCGTGAGACTTTTTGTGTGGTTTTGCAACTTTTCACTACACAGGAAGGCATAATTATATTTTTTAAATCTATGTTATCTTGACGACGACTTCTGACAAACTAAGAGCAATGAGCATGGTTTTAGTGTAGGTGTGTGCGTGAGCGTGTATGTTTACTTGCAGGAGCACGGTTTTGTGGCTTCACTTTTGATGTTTGCGGCGCGCTGTCTATCTTTTTTTGTTGGTCTGAGATTAGACAGAGTTCAAATTCCACAGCAATTGGATGAATGTAAATTTTCCAAGATTCTGAATTCAAGAAAAAAAAAAAAAAAAAGAGTATAGAGTATTCTATTCTATTCTATTCTATTCAAGCTTACTGACATCAGACAATGTCGCAAGTTTTAATATATTTACCAATTTTGTAATTCTGTTCCACAATCGAAATGTTGATACTTTTGTTCACCGTGGTTAAAATATTTACTAACGTGACCTTGTTAGAAAATCATTGTGTATGTGTATTCTGTAAGGACAGGTATATAGGAGAGTTACAGTTATAATCCTATTAACCGTCTGCTCACTATACTCTGTAAATATTGCTACCGAATCCTAGAAAACGTTTATGAGCAGCAAGCACTATGTCATGATTAGAACACTTCGGTCAATTAAAATTAAACATTTAAGTAGATGATCAATTTTAATAACTTACCATATTATTAGGGACATGTATTTCCTTCAAAATGTTCACGGAATAAATTAATTTAAATCAAGGAGTTGTGCTGCAATGGCTCATGAAATATTCAATTTGTAGGTACAATATGCAAGGTCCGGCCGCGCTAAATTTTCCAAAGATGTAAAAAACTGGCCGCTCGAAATTGAATAAAATCGATATACAAGAACATTTATTTTAAGATCTCCGAGCTAACTAGACGAAAACAAACATGACTGTTTATATCTTTGGCAAATTTTGCAAAGTCAAAGTCAAAGTCAAATCATTTATTTCAATTAGGCACAGTAAAGGCACTTTTGAACGTCAAAAATTATAGTAAAAACAATTGATTCTAGTCGCGTGGCGTGGCGTGGCCGGACCTTAGTTCTGTTGTCGTACAGACGCCAGCACATCAACCTACTACAATCTGTCAGATTTCTGTAATAGATTTTCAACTTTATCGCTAAAGCATAAGGTTCAATGTTGATTGGGAAAATTTGACAGTTAGGTGTAGGTTGATGTGCTGGCGTCTGTACATCATGACCATACGACGTGCTGACAGTACACAATGTACCGGCGTACTACTGTGATACGTGCACTAACATATTATTATTATTTAAATAATCTCTTTTTTAACCTCATTCAATTAACAATTATCATTAACGAGAGGTGGGCTATGAGAGCCCGCGAAATTCAAATTTTATAAATTTTTTGTTTCTCAAAAACTATCAACTAGCCGATTGTGCCTTAGATAGGTAATTAAAATTATAGCTAGAGAGGCTGAGTCAATGTCGTTAGCTATATAAAACAGGTAGGTACAAATGATCATCTAAGGGCTGATTTTGGTTTTGAATTTTTACAGTTCTTCCATAGAAAATCTGTCGGAAGTTAATTTTATTCCAAGAATAAAAAATATCTGTAGATTGAAAAATCAGCCCTAAATCTAACTACCTAACCTACCTATTAAATAAATCAATGAATAACTTTAATTCATAGTTTCTTCACTTGAAAGATTAGGTAATACACAAATAATAGGTACCTGCTTACTTTTGAAATTATCTCAATTTCGGCGAAACGTTTATTAGGTCGCAAAAAAAATACACCTACTATTGCAACACTTGTGTGAGCCGAAATCGTCTTACATTTTGAAACAACAACCATTAGTGGAAGGTCGCTTAGTTTTTGAGTAGACCATCTCTACCCATTATTTATTGTATACCTAAATTATGAGATAAATGCGTTTACCTTTATCTGCGACTTTCATGTCTGCTTACTACAGTAGGCGTGCGATCTGAGTGCAGTTCTGAGGAATGCGCTAGTGATGTGACCTAATTAGCGACAATGAACGGAGTTCGATATTTTTCTTCGACACCTTAAAAGTGGACGTTCAAACTGCTTGTATATGTTAGTATTTTAACACATTTCATTTGCGCTAGATATTTTTATTACAAGCTATGGTACAAAAAAGAAAATATCATGCATATGTTCCCTAAAGTAAGAGTAAAACGCTATCGATAAGCGCGCGAGCGAGAGACATCAAAGTCAGTACGGCACTAAACTACAGGCGGCCGCGGCGAGGTGTCGACGAGCGGGGGGAGTTGCACCCGCCCCGCTCCTCATACCCCGACTGCACTCAGATCGCGCGCCTACAGTACTTACTGCGATATGAGGTATATGGCAGTTTGCGAGTCTGGCCTTTCACTCGCCTCGTGTACGAATACTTTAGAAGATAGTTCACTGAGTAAGTCTTGAACTGACTCGCGAACTGGCCTAGTATTGTGACCTCTGTTTTTATTAGTAATATGCTCGGTGCTTTACAGAATGACGAAGATTGTCTACTAATAACAATATTACGCCCCACGTACAATTATTAGATTTACTAACAAATACGTGTTAAAGATTTCGTGTTAAAGTTTTGCTATTTTTTGTGCTAAGTTTGGTATATTAATAATTATAACAAAATAAATATAAAAATACTTATAGTACGGGAGGTACATTGTAAAGCGATTTTATACCGATAGGTTTCTACTTTTTTGTAATAGATTACCTGGTACACGCACGGTCGACTTATGAAACCCTTAATCAACATTAAACGTACCTATTCGAATAAAAAATAAATAATGGTTAGGGTTCATAAAAAGAGGCGCATTCATTATATTAGTTGAATAATATTTTTAGGAAAGCAAAATGGGAATTGTTTGAGGTGCGATTAAATACATGCAAGTACTTCCATAGTTGCAACATTACGATGATTCCCGAAGCGCAAACTTTTGTTGGGATATGTGTACAATCTTTCGTTACCCTTAGTTCCACCGCTACCGGTGTGCACACGTCGACATATCAAGGTATACATCTCCAGTTTTAGCTGACCTCGCATTTTATGTTTTTCTTGCAATGAGAAGTCCGCTTATACTAGAAATATGTAGCTTGATATGTCGCCGTGCGTACCTGGCGGTCGGATATCTCTGTTGTTGAAATACTATCAAACTTTTTTATATCAGCCGGTATAAAATTAACTCTAAAAAAAGAAACGGTACTTCCCGTACTACTTATTAGAATTAGATAATTATGTTATTCGGTAGTAATTAGTTTAATATTGGGATACAGTTTTAGTGATTTAGATCCTGGGTATTTAGAGTTGAGTTTTATAAGTAGCTTTTGTTATGTTTTATATTAGGTGGTAGGTATGATTTTAATTGTTAAACATAAATAAAATACGACGTAAGTAATATTTTGTTTTTTTTTCCACCTTTATCAAATAACGTAGCACTCGGGTCAATTATCCTACTGTTGTATAAATTATGCAAGACTATGGTTTATGGTCTGGCCTAATTATTAGAAATCAATAATGATGAATTGTTTACTGTTATAGTTTTAAGTCGGGTATTCATTTCGCAAAATTTGTTAATAAACACTGTTTATAAACAATTTATTTTATAAACAGTGTTTCACAATGTTTCATCATCTCTGAAAACAGTTTATAAACAAAGGTGATGAAACATTGTTTAGATATTAAACATGTTGTCGTGTTCCCCACTTCTAGTGGAGAGCAAGACGAAACATTTAGTTTATTAAACACTGTTTCCTAATGTCGCCAATTAAATAGCAAAAAACGGTAAAAATAAGAATTTTTTAAATTTTTATTGTAAAGATATAAAATTTTATAATCTGTGTTTCTACCATTGACACAAATCACACAAACACAGTGATTTGGCATGCTTAAAATCAGTTCATCAAAATTACTTTGAGGAATGGCCGCCCACGTTCTTTCTAACAAGTCAAAAAGTTGCTGTGGGGTATGCACGGCATCCATACTCGGCAGAGCTCTGTTTTGGAGCATATCCAATGCGTGCTCAATTGGGTTGAGGTCTGGCGATTGAGCAGACCACGGCAGAATGTCGTTCTTCCACCGACCCAAATGCCGGCCCAAACCATTATTGTTCCACCTCCATATGAATGAATATCCTGACAAAATTTCAAACGTTCTTGACGTCCAGAGGTCCCCCAAACTCGAGTATCTACGTCTTGTATCCGGCCTCATACCGAAACGAGATTCATCGGAAAACCTAACACAACTCCAGAGCTCTTTAAATAAAGATATAAAAAAAAAAACTCCAGTCTTCTTCCTTCCAATGGGATGACGACTAACTTTTTTTTCTTCGTCTATCAGGTAGATTATTAAAAAGTATTGGGCACGTATTTTTTCTTTTTTCACATAATCAAAACATTACAGAGATATATTGATTTGAAATGTCGCATGACGTCACATGTTGGTACAATTTTTACCTACACGTGACGTCACGACCCCCCACTCCCAAACTTTGACACGCTTTATCTTTGTAATTTTTTGGTTGATTGACACAAGAAAAAATATGTGTCCATTATTTTTTGATAATCTAACTGACGGACTAAATAGAATTTCGTTTACTTTTCCCCGTCGTCATCCCTATTTCTGTGTTCGCGAGCCCATTGTAAACGGGCCCTACGATTGCGGGGTGCTATAGGTGGAACTCTCAGCGACCTTCGGGAACGCAGACCCACTTCACGTATCTAAACGATTTCGGATGGTTTGGTCGCTTATCCAAGCCTGAAAAGCTGTGGAGCCTCGTAGCCAACATCATGGCGGTCATGATACGATTCCGTCGAGCAGTATTTTGGATGTACCTACCGTCCTGTCTGCGAGTGGTGTTGCGAGATCGTTGTCCATGTCACTCGGCCACGCTGCCCGTGATACGATAGCGTGTCCAGAGACGGCTTATGACGCTATGTGTAGTGACAAGAGCGACAGCCACAGTACGTTGCCTGGAACCAGCTTACAACATTCCGCCGGCTCTCATCATCACTTCTCGTGTCAAATGATGTCGTCGCTGCATATCGATGCATTTTTTTTCAATTACGATGCAGAAATTGTAATGGTTTTGTAAAAACGCTATTACCAAGGAACATAATATTTACTCTAGAGGAGACTATTACACACTTCTATAGGAATCCTGATTGACTGTTGATTTTCTATTTCTAATCAAAGAAAATTCTTTATTCAAATAGTGAAATTAAGAGGAAAGCTGGTAGTCTTTTCTCCGTAGAAACGCTCTCGCCCGTTTTCTTTCTGGTTAATGACCATAAAGCAATCATGATTTTTTACAGAATAATAAATATTAACTAGTAGTATGTCCCCATGTGTTCGTTTTTGATGATACATTATTTTTAAAAGCACTAGAACCCTAAAAAAATGCCGATTTAAACCGCTGTCAACAGAGGCCTGGTGAACAAATTTGAAAACTATTAATGAAAAAATAAAAACAAGGACACGGTATAAATCCTTCTTATTCAGTTTGTGAAATACCTGTCTTTTAAATTGGTCCAATATTGGAGGAGAAAATAGTCGAAAGCAATACCTTGAATTATGACATTTTACTTAGGCTTTTTCAAAAGTCTCTCCGACCGCATTTCTTCTTAACTGAAAATAATCAATCGATCCAAAAAAGTTAAAATAATAATCCAGGATAGATACCTATAATTATTGCCCAACTAGAGCTTCACATTGAAAATTGAAACCAAGCTTAAAAGGAACCATTAGTTCTCAAAGTAAGATCGATGCTTTCGAGATGTGGTGTCGGCGGAGGCTACGAGTACATCGTATTCGTATACGAATGAATCCATACTAGAGGAACTCAACATCACTCGGTACTTACCCTCATCTTTTTCGGACATATTTTGCGGTCACCGACATAATATGTCATGCTCACTCAAATGTCTCGCTGATAGTGTCGTGGTGGTATGTGTGGGATCATATAGGTAAATCCCTTCAAAATAGTTGAGCTGAACGGTGCTAATACATGTTCATGAATGGGCGTCGTTAGTAGGGACTGGCCGTTTCTTTGCCGCCACGGCTTGTTTTAATATTTTTTTAAATGTTTTTATTACGGACGCTTTCAACATCGTTTCTACATGTTTAATATCAACGGAATGATTTAACCAATATTTTGTAGCAATAGGTATTTTGATTTATAAGACTGTCCGCGCAGTTTCTTGCCCGTTCTCCTCCATAGGAACCTACTACTCTTTGGAATGGGCAGCTTTGTCTTTCTGACTGTATCCCTCGGCAGTACAGAAGTGCCTGTAATTGGTTTGTTTGAAATAATTGCTTTGAGTTTGAGATTGAGTTTATAGTCTGGAAAGGCTTATGATACTGGGCCGGGTGGAAAAAAACGCGATTATGGTAAATCACCGGCGAGATGGCCAGACGCCATCAAGAAAGCTATTGGAGGCAGGCAAGCCCGTCTCGCCATCTTCGTCTCGGCCAGCCGCGATGCCGTATAATAAAAAAAAAAAGTTGCAAAATGTCTCTTCAAACCTTTAAACAGTTTGTGGTCATCGAGCCTAGAGTAGGTATAGAAATGCGTCGAGAGACCTTTTCTAGTCAAATTCGAGACCCAATAGTTAGTCTCTTTGAACAGAACACCCCCATCACATATTTATTTATAATCCTGAATATTTCACGGTAGCATTAGAAAAATCTGGAGGTGTCCGTAAGGCCCGTTAAATAATTGTGTGAACTCGTATGACACGGCAGATCACCGGATGACGAATACGGTGACGGCGCCGTGCCCCGTAGTACCGCCGAGTCAGTCAACAAGCTTCCATAGCCCCTTTAAGGCATGCATTTTCAAAGGCCTTCTTTGAATCAATTTTGCTTTGAGCCTAATTTCGTGCTTCTAGACCCAGATAATTAAGCTGTGCGTTGGCTCTGTCAGTAAGTGGATGTTGTTAAGTAGGTAGATTCATTGTGTTTTGAAAGAAAAAAGCCAAAAGCTTCCTCCCATTGGGTACTTATTTTCACTGTAGATTAATATGGTATTGATTGTCGTTTAATGGTGGCAATTCTTAGTATTTATTGTTCATTTCTGTATTGCGGGGCTATTAAGAGTCCAAAATAGCTGCGTGAAATTGCTATTGACCTTAATTGCTTTTCCTAGATGGATGGACTGGGTCGGGTTTATTACGGCTGGTTGAAATGGAAAAATATGACATGATCGAGAAGTCATAATTGCCCACACGTTAACATTTTTATAATTGCATAAGTATTATGTTCTATTAGTATTTAGATTATTGTTTTTGTTTTTATTTTCATAATCTCTTAACTAACTATTTACACTAAGTACCTAGATACTAAATTAAAATACTAACTAACTAACTATAATAATAAATACAAAAACAAAAGGATATTTAGGCGTCGAAGTACTAGTCCGCATCGCTGTCATCCGGAAACGTGCCCAGAAGCCTGGCAGCATTACCACGTTGAATGGCAATGCTAATTTTTTGGCCAAAGAACGATCCAGCCCTCTGGTTACGTGAAGTGTCGATCAGCCGGCGAGAAATTTATTTTAAAAGGAGACGTGCACTCCGAGCGTTTCAACCCCAAACGGCTCAAAGCTCTAGGTAGTTACCCATAAAGTTCTAGGTAGGTACCATCTTTGATGACAGCATCAGCTATCCGCTGCTGCAGTTCAACTGAGTTCATTACATGTAAAGAATTGAGTTTATTGCAACAAATTGAGTGATTTGGTTATAAATTTGAACACTTAAATTCAAAATTCTAATTTTTAACTACCTTAAAGAAATTTTTCATTCGACAATCAGATTAATTTTAGAAAAGCAGAAGTACTCAGCTCTTATAGATTCCAATGACGATTTTGATTTGAAATTACCAAGACAAAACTTCCAAATTTTCAGTGGTGGTTAGGAAATTTAAAAGTCTAGAAAACTACAGGAACAAACAGTTTCTTGACTCTGTGTGGAGGGCGCATAATGACGACGAGGGCATTGGTGCATTGTGGTCAGAACAAGAACAAGGTTATCATATTTAGATATGGTGTCAGGAGAGAGAAATACATACATGTATTTGCCTTATATGTAAAAACCAAAGAAAACTATAGCGGATCAAGAATTTAGAAACATTAACATTGATACAGAATGGGAAATTGGGAACTATCACCCATTGCATTCAGTTTGATTTGATATAAACTTGGTCAAGCAAAGATTGATTTATTTGCTAGCAGGATCTCCATCGGCGTGCAGTGGTTTCCAGCCTAGGTAGACAACCGAGCAGATGGAGCAAAAAAAAATCAATCTCCCTAATTTGGACAACAAATAGCATTTTTGACACAAAGTGCTGTTATTTTTCCACATTCACACACAGCAACAATATTCCAGTTTCGAAAGGTTTGCCCACCAAAAATATTTCATGTAAAGTAGATTGCCAAGACTTAGGTACAGACGCCAGCACATCAACCTACTACAATCTGTCAGATTTCTGTAATAGATTTTCAACTTTATCGCTAAAGCATAAGGTTCAATGTTGATTGGGAAAATTTGACAGTTAGGTGTAGGTTGATGTGCTGGCGTCTGTACATAACGCTTTCACTGTTAAAAAGTTATCAGATCGAATGTAGACCCAAGCCCCTAACTCTACAAACCTTGCATCTTGGTTAGCATGTACAGCTTGGCCGATACGCGGCCGTCGCACAGACACTTCTATGGCCATATGGAAATAAATTAAGTCACTGGGCTTTAATGCTGTGTCATGCAATAGTTCAATGGAACGGCCAAGCCATACATTTTGACCAAGATGTAAGGTATTGTAGAGTTAGGGGCTTGACTCTTACTTTAGATCTATAGGTACAGCTATTCTCAACCATTCGACAGGCTTTCGGGTCGAAAATTTTGACACGATGACATTTTCAACAAGTTTTTGACATTTATTTTATCGCTGAGATGAGATTAAGACTAGATTTTGAACGTTTTTAATTACAGGAATTGGCCTTCTTATTTGCCTAGTGCCAGCAAATAACTGACGGAAAAATAGCGGTAGTCTATTTGGTTTATACCTAAAACTGTCAAAATTTTTGGGTTTCGAATTTGTGAACAGCGTTTAGAGGATTCCATCGATAACATTGAATGATGTTCGATTCGTTACGGAAGCGTATTGAATTATTGTCAATAGCTATTCTGATAACTTTTTAAGCGTTATGTAAGTCGTGGTAACATACTTTAATACATGAAATGTTTTTGGTGGGATTTCATTTCTTTTGGGTGCTCTATTTCTTTTTATTTGATCGGTGATATTGTACTGACCTATTATCCGTAATAAATACAGACTTGCAATTCCATTTAAGAAGGTCGGAGGGTGAAAGTTACAAACTTCCTATTTTGTTGTTGTTTGTGTGCAAATCCTAGTTTGCATACCAAATTTCAGCTTTCTAGGACTTCGAGAAATGCCCTAGAGGTTTTGATAAGTGAGTGAGTACCTCAGTGGCGAAATCGACGTACCTATTTTATTATTACTCGTATATCAAAAGTATAAAATCTAAACAAATGAAACTTTGTGTGTTTTATAAGGAGTAGTATTTAAACGAGTGACTGTAAATTAAAGTTTTAAACATAACATAACATAATCAGCCTATAATGTTCCCACTGCTGGGACACAGGCCTCCTCTCAGTGAGATTAAATTAAAGTTTTAAGTGACAAAAATAATTAACTTACGTAATAGTATTACTAAGTGAGCGACTGACTGCGAGTGATGAGAAATATACAGAACAGCAACAGCTGACAAACATTAATTTGAGTTACTTAAAATACACGATGCACGGTAAAGGTATTTTTATTGTCATTCGCTCGCTCTTGCATCCTATGTCTTAGTTCCCTATTTCTGTGTAAAGAGTTTAAAGTAACCTAACCATTTTTTTTTTTGTTTCCGGGGTGGAAAATCCTCATGGATGTCCGCCGCCCTGAGGCGGGCGGCGGGGTCTGTCAGACTCTTACTGACTAAAAACCACCCCGGTGTTCCATCTCACACCTACGCCGGGGGTCGCGGGAACGTACGATCCTTCCGCAACCCCCGGCTAAAAGTAACCTAACCAAACCTAACCTCGGGGTGCTCTTCGCTCGCTTTTGCATCCTAAGTCGACGGAACCCCGCTTCGCTATTTCTGTGTAAAGGGTTTAAAGTAACCTAACCATTTTTTTTTAACATGGAGAAATGTTCATGCATTCGGCACTACCACGGGGAGAAAGTGCAGTGATGTGGGACTCTAACCCACTAAAACTCCACGGTGTCCTCCTCTGCCGCTTACGGCGGGAACACGGGCACGCGGGCACGCGCACGGATGAGTGCTAACTCATCCGTGAACCCACCGCGGCTGTCCGTTACCGGACCCTCCTCTGGGGAGTATTCCCCATTACCGGCGCACCAGAACACATAACACGCCGTGACCACCCCAGGGACCAAACTAGCACATGGGTGCCAGACGACCCCGTGTCTGGGCACCCTTGGTCACAGATTACTGCCTTGGTCCCCCTGTGACGGGTCAGGACATTGGCCCCGCCGCCTGCCAATTTTCGGTCGCAGAGGATAGGGAGAGCGGCCAACGTCATACCAACACTCCTCCCCTGCGGCCCCACCGCGTTCGCTATCAGACGGTGGCGACCCTGTCAAGGCCGCGGAAGGTAGGGAGAGCGGTGCACCGCAATACCGGCACTGCTCTCCCGCCGCGGCCTCCAACCCTCCTCCCATACGACATCGCGGCCCGCCTCAATTGCGATGTCGCTCAAGCGGAACTTGTTGGCCGCTACGTCGCCGGCTTACAGGCAACAGCCCTGACGAGCGGACCCTCCTCGGGTTCCTCTTCGCTTCACCGCGGGTGACCAAGCCACGGCCACTGAACCTAACCAAACCTAACCTCGGGGTGTCCTCTCTGTATTTCTAGTCGCTCACTTAGTAATTTAGTCGCACGGCTAGAATTTTAATATCTGAAATGGATTAATCACAACCCACTTTTTGTAAGTTCGTTCTGGATTTTATTAGGTACTAGCTTCTTCCCGCGACTTCGTCCGCGTGAATTTTCACCCTCCCCCTTTTCACCCCCTTAGGGGATGAATTTTGAAAAATCCTTTCTTAGTGCACCCCTAGACCTCATAAGGAACGTACGTGCCAAATTTGGAATCTCTAGACCCAGCGGTTTGGGCTGTGCGTTGATATATGTCAGTCAGTCAGTTCTCCTTTTATATACAGGGTGTGTCGTAAATAGTGGTCCACCGTTAAGGATTCGATATACCAGATAATTTACTATAACATATTATAATTTTAACCATTTTAGTAGTACATTTTTTTTACAAAATCGCTCCTGAATTTGCATGGTTACGCTAAAAATTAGGATCAAAATAGAGAAGAGCTAACTTTTTCTTCAAAAGCTCTAAATTTATATAAAAAACTATAATTTTACACGATAGCTCTAGTATTCAACAGTAATTAACAGAAATCAAAATGAAAAAATAATGGTTTTTGTTGAAACTACAACCAAATTTGTAACAAAAGGTTGAAATATCGTAAATAAAAAACAAAAAAAAAATATTTTCGGAACCCTTGGGTAAAAATGATTAAAATTGTAATATGTTATAGTAAATTATCTGGTATATCGAATCCTTAACGGTGGACCACTATTTACGACACACCCTGTATATAGATTAATAAATATTCGTCGTTAGATTAGTTAATTTTTCGCTTACTCAAATTCATACCGCTCAAGTTATTAAACCAGTACGAGTATCTCATCATCAGTCGCTAGGTTTTTTATTCGATCGTTTTATAATTACCCTTTTACAAGTCTGCTAATTGGAGAATTTGAGCTCTCTAGCATTATCCAGGCCGAAGCTGTGAGGGTCAGACTCAGGCCAGCGTTACAACGATACTCTCATTCATGTAATCCCTCAAACATATTCAATCTCTTATCTTCCTGGCTTAAAAATACTCTTGAAAACTGACATGAAGTTGGCTGTCATCCTAGCCTTAACGTCAGCTCAGCTGATCCAAAAAATGTCAGTAATTAAGTTATAAATATGGAATTATGAAACAAAGATAGTAGATAATTAAATTAATTCTTGTCGATGTATACATTTTTTTGAGGCTGACTGTACTATTAAAAAACAATTGAAGTTGTAGCGCAAACTATAGGAAACTAAATAGTGAACGTAGTACCTATACAATGTCCTTCAATAGTTTTAGTAGAAATTACGATATCAAGTATTTTTTTTAAACCCACTTTTCTATTTAGGCGCCCGGGTAAGACTTGTTTTAGATATATAAGTCAATTAAGTCAACCATTCCAGCAAAAATCAAGTCTAAATGAATTGTGTAGCAACATTAATGTTGACATCTAACTAAATTCGCCACTATCTGTCACGACGAGGTTCATAATTGGGTGTCTGTTGTGGGATGACCACTCGGCTTGGCCCTTTCATAACTATTAACAAGTAGCAAGTTAGCCCCTCATCGCCATAGACACATGTATGGTTGGCGTGAAGTTAAGTGCAGAGCCGTGTAGTGGCGCTCGTACGACAGCCTGACGGATGGCGGAGTGGGGCCACGCCGCATCTTGCGCGGACCATGTGAACCCTCCACAACGACATACGAAACTTACCTACTCTCGTATCCACTAATTATGTGGCATTTTTAATCAGGAACCATATCGTTTCAGTTTCAAGGTAACAATTTAAATAGAAAGCAAAATATCATACGGATGTTGAAGGATTTGTTACGTTAACATTGTGTAATATAAAGGAGTTTGGTAGGTAATGACTAGTGATATTGCAAAAAAAAATAGTAAGTTATTATTCAGCCTAGACAAAGTGTCATTCTGTTAGCGAAAACGGTGATGGAACGTAAAGGCATTTAAATATAGGTACTTACAAAAAGTAAAAAATGTATTGGATTGCCGTCAGCTACTGAAAAACTTATGTCATTCCTATTGAAAATCATTGTAGAAATACGAAAAGATTCGAACGCTAGGCCCTCTTGACCGACCAAGGTGAGAATGGTGGGACGACCTTGACTCAAGAAAGTCTCTCTAGCAGGATATCGAAAAGGGAGAGGCGGCCTATACACTGCAATAAAACTACACGAAAAAACTAGATAACTAGTACATTGAACAAAAATTACACACTATGTCACATTCTTTGGTTGACGAGAGCCCAATAAAGACATTACTAATGCGTTTAGTATTGAAAGCATTGTAGATGTTGCGTTCATATGTTTAAATTGTCATGTCCGCAATATTACGAGAGTATGTATTTCGCAGATCTCAGTGCAGTCTGTAATATCCTGCTGGATTCACGCTCCCCCGCATCCAAAGTGGTAGAGCGTGCCATTGAAGCCTACACTGCATAATCTAAGCTTTGGTCAGGAATACTTTCTTTATATTTGTGGGCTATATGGAAATAATCAGTTTGAAAGAATAAAGTGGTTATTATAGATATTATTTTATCGATTGCATTTTATTATTGGTATAGATAATGAAATAAAGCGGTGTGAGAGTCCCTTCAATAAAATGTTCTTATATTTTTTTGTGAGGCACCAATATCAGATTACTGAAAATAAATCTGTACTGCATGTTTATCGAGCAATCACTCAGGGTTGTCGCAAACTCGACGTATTGACGGCTCTATCTGGGAGCAGCCGATGCATGCGCGGTCTGCAAACACCTATCGCCCCATCCCCGGCGAGCAAACGCGTGCCAAAATTTGATAAAGTCCTCGGTTCATGTTTAATCATACGACATTAAAGGCGAATGTACACAGTCAGTGTGTCGGGAGTGCGCGATCACTGCTGTGCATTATCATTGTCAATCAGCCCCCGTGCTCTCTGCGGTCTTGTTGATTGAGTGAGCAAAAGTGTTTTTGTTTATACCTCGAAATGTTAGGCCACTTTTTTGCGAGCTGCTTTGAGCATGACTTACCCAATTGCTTTTTTTCATTTCATTGATGACACGCACGTACTCAACTTTTGTCTTCCATTATTTTATTGAACCTATGGATATCAAAATAAAATAATATAGACGACCTCGTAATTGCTTTATCACCATAAGGTTGAATGTCAATTGCACGTCATAAAACGATAAGGTCTTTTTGTCAATGTGACAGTTAGTTTCGAGTTTTGGACCTAAGTGAAGTATCATTTTTACTGGGAAATTGGGAATTGTTGTGAAAAGTAGTAGTAATTAAGAGGTCCTCTATTTAAATCTTTATTTTTATAATATGTCATGATGCTATAGAGATATACGCATCTAAATAAAACATCGATGATTATGTACAGTAAGCGTTCAAAAGTATCTGAGCTAATCGACTTATGAACGCCACTGTACAACATACCTAAGAGAAAAATGTCTTACCAAGGGGTATCATATTATCCAGTAACTGGGTTGTGAAGGCCAGATAGGCAATCGCCATGTAAAATATTAGTATTCAGCTGCATCCGGTTAGACTGGAAACCTACCCCTACATAGTTGGGAAAAGGCTAGGCAGATGATGATACCTAAGTGAAAAATGCATGGGAATTTTCTATCCTATATGCTAGAAGAAGGCAGTCAAACAAGTTATCTTCTTTTGTAAAGCCACGAATAACCTACCAATGAGAATAGTTCATACTTTAACCAGCCAACAGAATGTTAGCGGAGCTGCCATCTCTGCACGCGAGGCAAATACGCGCGCAGCGAGTACTTTTTCATAAAGTAATAGAATTAACAACTACTGTCTACATCGATTTAGCGAGTGTCGGTCTTCCACTTACCTACAAACGTGACAAAGGATTTATTTTTATAGAATAACGTAGACTGGTCATAAGTAATTATATGATTATTCTCTTGTTTCCTTTCAATATAGAGAATGAGAATGAGAGGATGTTAAAACCAAACATTTATTTTGATCCCCGCACTTTTCGGTTTAAATTTAAATAAAAAAGGCTTGAGTTTTTTTAATATATTGGCGAGGCAATTAGAAACAGACTACAAAATATTAAAAGTTCCCCTTGCAGTGGAAATGTGTCGCCGACAACGATGGCCCATTCGTCACACGCTGTCCTGACAATCGTACGCACGCTCCAGGCTGCACTTTAAATAATGTTTAATACAATGTAACATCACGTTTAATTGACACTTACATATTTGCCGTTCTTTTTTGTAGGCATTATCGGAAATACTATTATTATGCTGTTGTTTCAATTGAGTTTCAATTGCAGAAATTATTGTTTATGAAAATTATCTTTAATTACCATAATATATTTCCCTCGCATCAAGAGGAGGCCTGTGTCCCAGCAGTGGGAACATTAAAGGCTGATTATGACCATAATACGCTCAAAATAAGGTTCATTTTCTTATTTATACGGGCCTTTTTACATTTCTTGCATTGCTCCTCTCTACAAGATGTAATTGAAAAAACTTAAAAAACCTGATAAGGGTAATTCTAATCATCTTTATGGACCATTTTTGCTATGAGGCACTTTCCTATGTTGAAAAACAGTTACAAATGAACAGAACATACAGAGACACAACTCATGCGTTATGCTAAAGAAGCATACGTACCTCGTACTTACGACTTATGTGCCCAAAAGCTACTTTAGCACAACCCCCGTGCAAGTGTTGGCATGAAGAAGCATTTGTAAACACGTTTACGTACAAAGAGAACGCATTCCCTTCTTCACCTCATCACAACTCATGTGCTACAGAATTCGTTACTCGTATTGATTTATTTGTCCGAAAGCTTCTTTAACGCAACCCTGTACATGTGTTAGCATGTTGAAGCATTTGTAAACACGCCTACACTAGAGTATAATTTGCGTAAAGTTAAAATCGAAATCAAAATATGTTATTTCACATAAACCTACATGGCCACTCCCCTATATATATTATTGTACTTTGTGATGGTAATTTATGAAACGTCAGAAGCTAGCTGTGCACGGTTCCAATTGTTCGTTTCCTATGGAGAAGAGCCGGAAAGAAACTCCACAGTTACTCTTTTAAAAATAATTGGCTATTAGAATGTTTTCAAATTACAGTGTTAACAGGTATGGGAAGACAGTGTTGGCCTGTCAACAAGTACCTACTAATAAAATAGAACAAAAGATAATACAGCAATTAATGGTTAGAGGGTTCAAATGTTTTGGGGACATCTTAATGATGGTACGGTTCAGTGGTTAAGCGAGTGACTGCTGCGCTGCGTGTCGCGGGTTCAATTCCCGCACGGAACAAATATTTGTATGACCTACAAGTAGTTGTTCCGGGTCTGGCTGTTTGTGTATGTGAGTTTAAATGTTTGTAAACGCACCCACAATACAGGAGAAATTCCTAGTGTGGGGCAACGTTTTAAAAAAAGAATGAATGTAGAAAAATAAAGATGGTTTAAAATTAAAATACGCAGTTTACTACAAATCTACGTACTGTTATCATTATCGTTCTGTTCCCTTATCCAAATTTATTTAGGGTCAGTGTCTGTCTGTCTGTGTCTGTGTGTGTGTGGGTGTATGTCTTCTTCATCTATACTTCTCTATAAGTCGTAGTTTCAGCAGTCACCCCCTTTCTAACCGTGCCTATGTAGGTACTTATTAACATATTCATCCGAAAATTAAATGGATTGTTTTGGGAAAATAAATTCAAACAAATAAACGGTATTCAAAACGGGGCATTTCACAGTATTGAATTCAGTTGTATTTCACCTACCTGCCAGTGTCAGCTTGTGATTACTTTACATTTCAGTGTGTTCAGCTTTTGTGCTTCTGTGTACATAATAATCCTCGCTTGTTTTTCAACGTCATTTTGCGTCAAACGTCAAATTAGAGAAATCGCTAGGTAAATCAGAATGTTATTCTGATAATAACGTTATAATTAATAGGCTAAGAATACAAAGAAGTATTGTACTCGCCGACCGAGGACAGATGAATTTATTTTGGTAAGTATAACTATCTTTTCAAATTCACTGAAGTGGTCTTGGTCCCACTCATTCTATAGAAAACTGTAATTTGATGGGTCTTTCGGCAAAGTACTTTTTTTTAACATAGCCTGACGTTTTTGTCAATTTCTTGTTGAGAAGTGGGTATTCTATATTTTTTATTCTGTTACAACGTAAAAAAAAAGAAATTTACTACCGGTTCAATTTCGTTTTGAATTAAATTGCAATAAGCACTGTGAAACTTTTGGATTGTTTAATTTCTTGCTTGATTTGCATTAAAAACCTAAAAATAATAAGAAGGTTAAAGTGATTACACCATTAACAATTTAAGGTTACATTTTTAATGAAATGGGAGGGTAAACGAAGTTCATTAGTAGCCTGGCGCCAAAGCAACACTCGTAAAAATGAAAAAGGGAGAAAAGGGATTTCACAAAGCCGAGCTCAATTTGGATTCAATGAGCCGCGAATTGGTAATGCTAAACGCTCCAAGAGGGCTTAGGTATCCCTACTAAACATAGTTACGTGTAGCTACATAGCTGTTTGTTGGTATTTAAGTCGGATTTTTATTGGTAAACCAATTAACTGAGCTCAAATTGACTCTTACCATTTTTATTTTTTTCACATTAACTACTTACTTGCTCATGATTCAATTAGAGATAAACCATTATAAAACTGCACGCCCTCCACCTAAATTTCTATACAAACATATGAAATGTATATGTAACAAGGAGTAGAGGGACGTTCATTTTTAAAATGGTTTAACTTTCTACCTTCATATATAAGTGTTCAGGTAAGTGTAGATAGGTAACTATTTCACTGTCATCAAACACGATTTTTCAATATTTTAATTACATTATGCTCTCATAACAACTATATGGAGCGTTTATTTAGCAAGTGCTTGTGAATTGAAGAAGCATTTCATATGTTCACCTTTGAAAGCATGTTTAAGGGGCCGCCGGCTTAGCATGCGTAGTTCATACAAACGTAATACCAAAATAATTTGTAAATCAAACATATTCTTAAGGTAGTGTGTATTTATACCGATTGGATATTATCTAAGTTCTCAAATACATATTTTGAAAGGACTCTGATATGAAGACGAGATATGAGGAATTTAAAATTGCTATAAACTTTTTTTCACATAATTCGTCTTTAAATCAGTGTGCATTCAAAATATATATTTGGGAACTTAGATATTCTGCAATAAATACACACTGCATTAAGAATATGTTTGATTTACAAATTATTTTGGTAATACGTTTGTATGAACTACGCATGCCACTCCGGTTCTTTGTGAAAATTCACGATGACCATAATTATTATGTTTACGTGAAATTTCTTTCATATAGATTCAGCCAGTCTAGTAAAATGAACACTGATATGTCTTAGCATTTCATTTATATTTATGTCGCCAAACTAGATTTGAATCTTTAATATAAAGTAGGAACTCGCAGGGCCGCCTGACAAATCGGGCCTATGGCTTAGTGGTGTTTACAGTGTCTCGGGTTGGAGTGGCAGCAATATAAAGATGATCGGTCGACACGTCGCCTCATGTATAATGTGCATACAAATTTAAGTGGGTGCCGGGTAAGCGCGGGTGGGTAGTGAAGACGCGACACTGACGACTCAACTAGCACATCCTTACGATAAGAGTGTGGAGAGAGGAGGAGGCTACATGCGACACGTGTCCGCCCAGCGCAGCGTCGCGACGCGCCCTTACCCCGCGCCCCGACACGTGTAAGTGAACGGTGAATCTTGCTCACGACGCTCTACGAGCCTGACTACGAATTCGGCGTCGTTCGGAGTTTGTTCCGCTCTATATTTACATGAAACGAGAAAGATTTTTGTATTCGATGTAGACAAACCCAGTTTCCGTTTTGCGCTGTAACGAGGAATATTTTCATATACGTTGGACTCACTTCTGCGTCAGTTACGAGTTTTCATTGAAGGTGAACTTTCTTGGTGGAGTTGTGGGTACTCTGCAACTTTAATGCTTTTTTCTTTAACATTTATTCAGAAGTTTCTTGTTAGTTAGTGTAGGTTTATCAACTATTTTAACTCCGTAGGCACCGTACGTAACAATAACATATAAAATAATGTACTTAAAGTTAACTTTAAGATAATGGTACGTGGTAAACAACACACTTTATTCAAAACTTCCAATTACAGATATGAGTATTTCGTGATTCCAATTCGACACATTTGTGTTGGAATCAAGAAATACTACGAATATAGGTACCTCCTACAGGGGCGTGGAATAATTAAACATGAATAATGGGGATAAGGAATGGAAATGCAATATTAAAAAATAAGGACCTTATGATGAACAATTATGAACAATTTGGAAAATAACCAATTTGACTATTAACTTATTACCTGAATAAGGAACTATCTTAAGTTTCTTATTGATGATGTAGTGTGATAATGTAAAAATAGTCATTATTTACAGCACATTCTGTAAATAAGGAATATATTTATCTACAAGTTAATTACTATTTATATAACATTCAATTGAAATGTGCGGAAAACTTCAAACGGCACAAATACTCTAATCTCTTTGGACCCAACTCTTGGAACTTATTTGTTGGAGCCGTTTGGGGTTAAAACACTAGGGCCATGGGGTCCGAGTGCCCACTTAGTTTTTCGAGACATCGCCAAGCGGTTGCGGTGAGTACTTCACGTGGCCAGAGGGCTGAAAGAATCAGCTAAATAGACAGCGATGCGGACGAATTTTTTATGCCCTTATGATTCTTCCTCCTCATCATCATCTGGTTAGCCTTTTCCCAACTATGTTGGGGTCAGCGTCCAGTCTAACCCGATGCAGCTGAATTCCAGTATTTTTACATGGAGCGACTGCCTATCTGACCTCCACAACCCTGTTACTGGGTAATACGATACCCCTTGGTAAAACTGGTTATCAGACTTTCGGGCTTCTGACTACCCGTAACGACTGTCAAAGATCCACGAATAACAACCGGGACCAACGGCTTAACGTGCTTTCCGAGGCACGGAGGAGTCTCGGTATGTAAAGATTTTCACCCATCCACAGACCAACCGTGACAAGCATAGCTTAACCTGATCGATCGACCTGTGCGGCTGTTGTTATTTAGCCCTCCTATTAATATAAATTAAAAAATAATGTTAAGTATTTCGAGCCTTCCCAAAATAAGTATACCTCACACACAAAACAATCAAACTGTATACCTAGTACATGATTCAGAAAAATGTCTGCGTAGAAATTTTTTATAGGTTATTTAAAAAAATACCTATTCCATACATTTTCAGTTTACGCGTCGATGTATAATTATAATAAATAGAGTATAAGTAGCTACCTGCTCTTATAAGATTAAACTAAGATCGTACAAGAATGCACCAAAACTAAGTATGTGACTTGGAAAAGATGACAGCCACTTGAGCGTTCAAACAAGAGACCCACGATTCCTGGAGCGGTTTACGGTTCGAAAGAGGTCAACTCATACGATTTTTAGTACTTTACTTATAAATTATAAGCATCATGTAGGGAATACAATCTATATTTAATCGCAATAATTGTTATACAGGGTGGGCCAGAAAGAATTGCGAATTTGAAAAAATGATTTAAAAAAAACTTAGTACAATTCACATACAAATTTTTATTTCTATAAAAATTTACATCTGGGAAATTCATTTCTTAAAAATAACGTCATCCAGGTGTGCACCATCCCGCTGCAAACATTCTTCGAATCTGAACCTCAAATTGGTAAAAACTCGCTGGCACATTGCACGGGGAATAGCTGCCATTTCTTCCCGGATATTGGTCTTCAACTGGTTAATCGTGGCTGGGTTATTGGAGTAGACTCTACTTTTTAGGTATCCCCACAAAAAAAAGTCCGGTGGCGTTAGATCCGGACTTCTAGGAGGCCATGCAATGGCACCTCGGCGCGATATCAGTTTCCCAGCAAACATCTCGTTTACGACCGCCAAAGAGGCATTAGCTGTATGGCATGTCGCGCCATCTTGTTGAAACCATGTCGCATGATTATAGGCTTCAAATTGTTGTTCAAATCTTTCAACAAAATGCGACGCAAAGATGTTCTGGATACCACAAGTTCGGCTGAACGCTTTCGAGTCGATAGAGCAGGATTACGTTGAACTGAAGCTCTAACTTGTTCAATTGTGTCTTCCGTTCTTGTTGACCTTGGGCGTCCCGCAGGCTTCTGTTTGAGAGTCGAACCAGTATCTTCGAACTTTCTGACCCACGATCGAATCACACTTTCTTTCGGACACTGATTTAGGTCATGTAATCCAAACTCACGCCGAAATAAACGCCGAACAATAGCGCACGAATCGCGATTTTTGTAATAATGTTTAACGCAGAATGCACGTTGCGCTCCGGTGAAGTGATCCATCGCGACTAAATTTCCGAGAACCGAGCTACTTAACCCCACCACCCGCGCAGTCCCCTCTCTAAAGCTTCAAACGCAAGAGTGTTTTTAAAATCGTACGCCTTTCTGGCCCACCCTGTATTTCACTTTCATCAGCATAAACTGATATACTGAGCAAAGATGCTCAAGCAGACCCTAGGCCAGGAGCACCACCACTACCACTCCTTTTTTAACATTTCTCCACGTTAAAAAAAAGGCCAGGAGTATCATACCAAAGTAATTGGAATTTGTGGATAGTTACAGGTAGGTACTGTTTAATGTACCTACCTACCTACAGGAGCAGTGGTGGCTAGTGCCGTGCTTCAAACACAGACAGGCGCTTTACTTTGCGTAAATAATTTCATTCACCACTGCTCTCAAAACGGTGAAGGAAAACATCGTGAGGAAACCGGCATTCTTAGAACCAAAAAATCGAAGACATGTTACATCTCATCACCATCACCAACCCGCACTGGGCCCGCGTACTGAATCCCTCTCGAAGAGAGGAGGCCTGTGTCCCAGCAGTGGGATCATTATAGGCTGATTATGCTACTATTTAGTGTACATTTAATTTGAGTGCGGCTTTGCCCGCGTCATAGCCGAGATAAAAACCGTCTCCAAACAACTGAAATACCGTACAAAATATTGAGTTGTAATTATAACGACTACGAACAACGAACATCACGAAATCTCGCCTTATGTCTTGACGGGATTTTAATATTATTACTAGGTATAGACATTTTGAACTTCTTTATACACCCGTTTATGAAGCACCTCAACAAGCCCCTTATGAAATAATTCTCTCTCGCAGGGCTGCTTATGTAATAATAACGCTTTTAGTACATTGAATTCTGTGATGTTCGCAAGGAAGCCTACACGAGTGTTTATATTAACATACAAAGTTTGGATGCTCCCTATTCGAAAGGAACCAGAGAGCCACCCTTTAAGGGGTGGTGTTATTAGTATAAGCAAAAGACATAAAGTTCCCCCTCCTCGTAGACGTGGTGTGCATACAATGGAGTTGGCATTGATTTTGAGTTAAATATCACCCCTTTGCCGACGTGGTGCATTGTTGTACATCGAACGTGTACAAACATAGCGACATGAATTATTGTTACTGGTTCTTTTATCTGTTTCATTGACGTCATTAATCAGCTACGGAATATGCGTTTGATGGCTGCTCCTGTGGTGTGAGCTTGCAAGCGGCCGCGCCATAGCTGCTTTGTGCAAGCGGTGCCGAGGAAGCACAACATTAGAATACCCTGAATAATTATCCATGGGAGGAGGACATGTTCTTTTAATAATAGTTGTAATATTTTTATTAAATTTTATCACTTCAATAATCTTATCCATTGGTTTAAAGTTTACTTTTTAAAAAATGCAGTTGAATAGGGGATGTTTTGTATGCAAGTTTCTAATTTTTGGCGATGGGAAATCCCATCGGCTACATGGCTTGTAATTATAAAAATACTTTTACTTAAAGCTGTGCATTCTAAAAGTTGTCAACGTCGCAAATAGCAATCAAATATTCGCTGTTTTGATGAAATTATGATACTCAAATAAGTTGTACTTAAAAATTGATTATAAATTGCTATACTTAATGACATTAGATTAAATGTTGCAGCAGTTATAGGTGTAAAATAGTACATTTAGATGCAAGCGTGGAAAGTTTGTAATTCACCGAAATATTCGACATCATTTTGCGACAATGCCAACTTTCTGAATGCAAAGATATAATTTAAGTAATTACACCATATAATTACGGTCAGGTACCCACCGATCTCTCTAGCATCTATTTCAATACTGTCATCCCAAACTGTCATCGTTTCACAAAAACGATGCAAGTAAAAATGACATTCAAGAGGCTTATAATAAGCAAGCTGGTTATTGTAAAAGGGGTACACACCTGAGCAAACTCGGTTAACGTCAAAGAGCAGATTTTAACAGTTCGTGTTTACAGATTACCATTGACAATCGGAGTTGAAAGCAGGTAATCTTCTATGGGATATTAATGCTACAAATCCCGCCGGATGTGTCAAAGACGCGTAGGTTTCCACAATCCCGAAAAATATCTAATAATAGCCGATCCCATATCAATTATTCATATTTACCTAATATGTAATTTTGGATAAAGTTAAACTTTTTTTGTAGAACTAACTGCAAATTCTTATAATTCGGAATTTTCCGATGAAACTTGTGTTGCTGTTGTTGTTGTGTTGTTGGGTATATACCTACCTTAGCTATTAGGTATATTCCAAAATATACCTAATAGCTTAATAAAATTGAGTTTCACGGATGATTACTGGACGAGATTGAACTGATTCAATAGAAAGTCTTTCACTGCCAGTAAATGATTAGTACAGTAGGTAATCCAGTTCAACAGATAATAAATACACACATTTTTAGTGCAATGATCCATTTCGCCATAAATTGGCATGCCAATATTAAAATCAAATCAAATGTCTAAAGAATATAATTCAACATTTTAATGTTTTACACTTACCACTGTAGACTTGCCAACGCGCAACGTAATGAAATTTCGAATGATTTCAGAGATTTCTCTCAATTGCAATGTGTTTTTTCGATACTTCAACAACACTTTCAAAAACACAACGTTTATGAGCATTTCTGTTGAAAAATCGTACAGAAAGCCATTCCAAAGCAATATTTTCGTATTTGTTAAGAAAACTTACATCATTTTTACTTCATGTCTAATTTTGTTCTATCACAGGCAGTCTAATAGATAATTTAAGAATAAATGTAACCTACACGGTAAGAAGGTGAAGTTTACCTTTCTAGCGACAAGTATTTTTTGATGGAAGATTGTATTTATTGGTCTAGAGGTAGTTAAATGTTATAAATCTTAGCTCGTTACTAAAATATTAAAGTTAGACGTAAAGCTAAAGTAATAAGTATAGCTAAAATAATAGGTAAGTATAGTAATATAGCATAAGCATAATCAGCCTTTAATGTTGCCACTGCTGGGACAAAGGCCTCCTTTCTTGGAGAGGGAGTGGGCTGTAATCCGCCACGCAGACCCAGTTCTGATTGGCAGATGTCATATGACTTCGAATTTTTGGTTCTAGGCAATATCTATGGTTCTAGGACATAGAGCTAAAGTAAAAACGTGAATAACATACAGGTACTCAATTCTCACTCATTTATTGCATTCTTCAACGTGCATTTAGGTGGTAACTTCAAATAAGTATAATGAGATCATTATGGTCCCTGTCTAGCAGAACAAAATAGTAAAATAGTAGGAAGACGAAGCTTTTGCTTATACTTAGGTCTACATAATATATGAAACGTTATTAGAAGTTAGATTATAGGTAAATGGTAAGAACGCAGAACCTACCTAAAGATCATGATAATCCAAACAGTTTTGGAACGATTCAAAGCGCGAAATTATGTACGTAGCTCATAGGTTAAAGAAACCTTTATTTAAATTCCCACCCGTTAATAGTACTTAACTGGCATGGAATGTCGCAATTCCAAAATCCCACTGGCTTACTAAGTCAACTCCGCTGAACAAAAAAAAAAAAAATACAATATGTTCACGGCGCTTTGTCCTTTTATTCATATTTAATCTCCAAAGCGTCTACAAAAAACAATGATTTCACGGTACAGCATTAACGCATGTAGGCATAACAGAGAGCCAAACCAACCCAAAGCAAATACAAGACCATATATTAAAATGTTGTCAATCCTATTTACTGACATTTTACTCTGTGTTTATCTTATAAATCTATTGTGTGCATGGCGGTCGAAATTATGGGATTTTGTGTCAATATTGACGCGAGTCGGGTTTGTCGGTCGTTGCATTTAACACATCCCACCGGTGCCTACAGATAAACGCTTGGAACTTGTAGTGCACGGCAACAATGATAGATGGCGCTATGCGGACCGCGTTCAACCGCTACACTCTCGTAGCTTCTAGTATTGTACGCACTGTACTGTAATACAATTAGTCCTTCGGTTGTACTCTACCTCACGGTTTTCTGAATTCCTAATGTACCTATTTTGCTTTTTATTATGTTCTTATGAATTCTAGATATGCACCTACTTAGGTACCAGTCTGTTGTCTAACTGTGCATAAAAAGCAGGTTGACTCTGTGATAAAATTGTAGGTTAGGTATCATTCGCGTAGCATAGGAAGAATGACCCGACGACCCAATTATAGTGGAATTCGATTTAGGCACTCGGACATATAGCCTTAATTTAATTCATAATTTTAAAAGTTAGATTTTTATTAATTTTCGGGTTTGTTAGTAGGTACTCGGCAGTTAGACACGCTTATTATAAAAATATGCATAGGTAAATTCATATGTTTTTTTTCATTGAAGCAATGTGGTATACCTACTTAGCGACTAAGGCAATATTTCACAGCCATTCCTTGTAGGTAAGGCTTACGATACCTGTGACAGGATCCTATCAAATGTTAACAGAAATTTATACTGAAAACATGTAGGTATTTTTTTCAAATAATGTTGTTCTATATATTTATATATATATAGTTATACGTAGTAGGTATATTAATTTTGTTCTGGCGATGGCGTTATCTGTGAAGCATCTTCACGTTGGGTAATTTGCCACCGTTAACAATTATGAGACTCAATCTAATCTTCTCAAACAAATATGATTAATTTATGATAATTAAACGAATACATCAATTTATTTTTATTTTAAATCTAAACAATACAATAGTAATATAATTAAAATTTACCCCTTCTATAAAATTACTGACGTTTGATATTATTTTAGTAAAAAACCGTGATATTAAAAAAAAAACTCCCAACAGTATTATTAGTTTATCTTCAGGTGTAGTATTGAACAGCGCATCGTCTGATATTTTTATTCACCCGTTGTCACAAAAATGATCTACCAAATTATCCCCAGAACGCGGAATATTTAAAAAGGTAAATTAAACGCCTCGTTCCTCGAACAAAGAGTTATTCGGTAAAGCGCCGTGTCGGCATACGTAAGGCGCGCCGGGATGTCATTAGCGAAAGCTCGGCCTTTCTAATGCCTAACTGCGCACCGCCTCCCATTGTCGCGGCAATAATGAGCAACTAACGATTTAAGCCCCTGCACTCCGTTTATTATGGACTAAATGCAGAGATTTCGATGAAAAATAATAATCTGCCGCAACACAAAATAGGGACTTTCTGTGAAAAAAGATACATTGCTTTTTAATTGTTTTTGCAGTCATTTAAAATGTTTGATACGAAAGTTAAATTTCTTATTTTATTTAATACTAGCTGCGCCCCGCGGTTTCACCCGCATAAGTCTCGATACCTTGGGAATATCGGGATAAAAAGTATCCAATGTCCTTTCCCGGGACACAAACTATCTCTATATATTAGTATGGATTTTGTGAGTCGTCTGGACAGCTGGAAGGTTTTTTAACAGATCACTGGCTGATTAAAAAAATTTATGTAGTTATATAATGTCCTTCCGACCGAATGTAGGTAATAGGCGGCCAATCTCAATGAAGATTAGCCAAGTACGCAGGACATTTATACATAGTGCACATGTGTGGGTGCAATCATAGGTGCGCTAATAATATAACTCTTTATTTCTTTACTCTCATAGTCCGATGGGACGGCAATCCAATCCGACCGGAGAGAGGTCGGGCGTAGGACCAACGACTTTAACAAACTTTCCGAGGCATCGGGTGTCAAACCACTAACTTTCAAACGGCGGCCTGCTAGGTACTGAGAAATTTCGAATGAAAAAACCCTGCCCGATTTGGGAATCGAATCCAGGACCGACGCTCAGCAGTCGTGCTTGTGACTTCGAGACCAACGGGACAGTTAGGAGTATGAGGCTGTTTTTAAATACGATACGAGTGGTGCAATTCATATAAACGGTCTTCTTCTGATTCCAACTTTAAAAGCTTTTTTTTACCCAACTACGGAGGGTACCTATATGTTTTAACTGGTATGTGTAAGTATGTATGTTCATCTGTTCCCTCATAACTTCAAAAGTACTTATAATAATGCCTTGTTGGGTATCAAACGAAAGGGCTTAATTAGCACATTTCAAAAATATAAATATTACTGAAATAAGCCCCAAAATAATTAAATAAAAAATAAGTTTAAAAACTAAAACCCGGCTACTGAAAAGAAAGTACCTTGCCGTGGTCGCATGCTACCATAGCTTAGAAGTATGTTAGTACAGCGGCATGCGACCACGGGAAGGTACTTTCTTGTTTCATCCTTTTCAGTAGGTAGTCGGGTTTTAGTTTTTAAACTTATTTTTTATTTATCAAACATAGGGTAAAGGCGGGATAGATGCCCCACTTTTTGAAATATCCTCCTAATTAAAAAAAAAACAATTTTATGTAAATAATGTCTATGAATTTAGCTAGTTTAATCCTTTATGTTTAACTGTGATTTGTATTTTTGGCCCTACATATTACAGATTTTGCAAATTTTTGGTTTTTGTGGAACTCCTTTTTTGGGGATAGATGCCTACCCGTATGGATAGTTGCCCCACCATGAAAATACTAAGAAGGATAGATGCCCTTCATACTGTATAAGCGAAAAACTCAACCAAACCTTTATGAGGTTTTGAGGACAATTGGTGTTTTAGCAGTAAAAGGCTACTCCTAAAACAGAAATTGTTTTCAAGAAACATGGGCCTAATAATGAAAAGCATTTAGCTGTTTTTAATTTTTTTTTCAATTTTCATCGTTAGCATTATAATTCTACATAATTTGAGATCAAATAAAATAACCATAACTGTCGGGATATTTCGTTTATCCCATGGTATTTCTATCCATTTCGTCGAAAGCTGACTGCAATTATTCTGTAGTCCAAGAACATACTCGAGCTCGAACTCTTTCCTTTCTTTTGGATTTTCGTGGCATGTTTCTGCTACAATCACTAAAAAGTCCAAATACAAATATATTTAAACACATGAAAAATATAACAGAAAACAAAAATATGTTCAAAATATACCCTAAAACCACATACCTATGGGTATACATGGTGTATGGAGGGATAGATGCCCCTAGGGGCACCTATACCTCGAAAAATCAGGGCAACTATCCTATTTGATAGGGATAGATGCCCAAGTACTTTTTTTAATAAATAAAAAACAAAAGAGCAACTATTTACATCTAGATGCATACTTGATGAATCAGTTTATTGACGTAATAAATAATATAACGGAATTAATGACTACTTATAAAGTTATACAACAGCAAACACTAACCTTTAAAACTTTGACGTGTTTGTAAAGTTCGCCGCGGAGATGAATGCACACACGAGCGAAACACGTCCTCACCGCACGACGGCCCGTGGCTAACTGAGGTGCGGGGTGCCTGCGGCTCTTAGTTCAACTATTATTTCTTAGTCGTGAGTTTGGGAAGTTAGGTTTTTTGAAAATGAGGCAACTATCCCACTGGGGCATCTATCCCGCCTTTACCCTATTGCATTGGTAGCACAAAAGTTCTGAAGACAATTTTAGCCTGCAGAGGAGTGCCACTGCAGGCAAAAATTAATTTTTACGGTAAGAGTTTAAAGAATATGTGCTTTTGGTTGTTTTTACTTGCCTTATTTTCTATTATTTTTTTTTTCATAGATTCCTCTTAAATGCGCATTAGCCCTATAAGTCCAAAAACTCTTAGTACAACAAGTTTTCAGATTTTAAAAGGTAGGTATACATGAGCAGGCGCATACTTTGAACAATAAAAGTAAGATGATAGTGTTGGTGCTCAGCCATCACGTTTGTTTAACAAATATAACACACTTTTTTGATGTATCTGAGGGTTACTTCCTGCGGTGGCTCAAAAGACAAACGAAATCCCATCTCGTGTTTATATTCGTGTGGTTCATCAACGTTTGCGGATCAGTGCTGTCAAGCTTTTGGATGATCCCATAATTAAACTTAGAAATTCTCTGTTTAGGCTAAGTATTGCTTTCAAAGTTTTCGAGGCATCAATATGTCTGGACAGTATAACGTTATTTGTTTTTTTTTTAATCTAAATAATGTGAATTAGGTGGTGCCACTAGATTTGTTTTTAAAGGTGCGTTTCATTAAAAGCAGTCCATTCTTGCAATAATACGGGGTCGTGCTTTCAGCTCTCTAACCACTGTAAAATTCATGAAACCTATCCATTGCTTCGTTTTTTTTTCAATGTAAATTGGTCGCAATATTGGCATTTTACGGCCAATTTACAGTGAGTTCAGTGTGGTCGATATATTGTAACTTGATTAGCGCCAACGATTTTACTGAATCCAGTAGGAAACCGATAATGTGTGATAAGCCACTTATTTTCAGGCTATGAGAAATTGACTGTGACAGTACCAACGGATTTGTATTAACGTTCGTGGTCTGTATTGCATTCCACACTTGATGGTTTACTAGCAATTATTCAAGAGCTCCGTTATCTAGTGTCCAGGTCGATCATCTGACCAGCTCGAAGGGTATCATATTATTTTTTTATCATCAGAATGCATACATTTGCGAATAATCAAACCAAGACCACTATTAGTGATTAACTATTCAAGTATTCCGTTACCTACGGTCCAGGTACCTGTTACGAGACATCGCCATATCTTTTTTCACACAGCGATTTGAAATAAACCCCAGAGTACTTATTACTCTTAGATATTAAAATGCCTATCTAATGAATGACATATCTTTGGTTGTTATTGATCGTGGGGACCATTTTGTACGGTCCTCCTTTAAAACTAAGAAGGAAATAGCTGTGTTATTTGCCGTAATGCATTATAATGTGTCGTTTAAAGACAGAATACTTACTTACAAAACTCCATTGGAACTGAACTATATTACAATGTTTTTAGTAAGTATTTTTTATAATAAAAGAAGAAAACATATATTTACATATATATTTTAATTTAGTGTCCTTTTGTTTTTGCATGTTTTGTATAGTTAATTAGTCATATAATTTAGTATCTAGTGTACCTAGTTAGTTATCTATATATTACAATATTTAACCTGTAATTGATTAATAACATTTTAATCTAGAATATTATATTTATAGAGCTTTGTGACAAGAGGTTTACAGTTGTAAATAGTGAATGCAGGCCAGTATGCAGGTCAGTATTTTCGTATTTACTAAACTGTATAGGAACATACTGACCTACCAAGATCAATTTATCGGTGTCTGGTATTTTATTTTTGATACACATTTTACCCCGTTTCATGCCTTGCAATCCAAGTTTGGGCTGAAAACCGAAAAAACAAACATAAGCTGATCCTAAACAGGCTGTAAAAAAACCAATCACATAGCCGTTATGTACGCATTATGTACCTACACCAAACTAAGTAATATTGAGCAGAAACACGCAAAACATTGTGATTATGGGTGCATGCAACGATACAGAAGTTAAAACTTGTTTGGGTAATGAAAAAAAAGTACGAACTTTGACTTTCAATATCTCCGTAACGAGAAGGATCCCAGGTATCTATAGTCCAGTACAAAAAAAAAAACACAATGACGGTGAGTACAAGTGATTCTAGGCTTGGTTAAGCGTCTTTTTACACCCGTTATAATAGTTTTGAAGACGCAGAAAACCTCATGAGAAGATTCTCAGATTCGGCATCTGCCGTTGTGCTGGCTGGACCCATAGGGAACACTATGATAACAGTTTGTAAGTAAAGTTAAATCACCATGATTTAACTTCACAAACTTTGAAAAAAAATGTTTCGTGTTGTATCGCTTATTTTTTATCCGATAACTGAATAATTTATAACGATCTTACCTTGCAGTTAAAATAAATCTGTCCAACAATCAAGTCAATTCAAGTTATTTCATTTCACATAAACCTATATGAAACGATAGATGAGACGGTTGCAATTGGTCGTTTCCTATGGTGAAGAGCTGGCAAGAAACTTCACGCTTACTCTTTTAAAAATAATTGTCTTTTACAATATTTTCAATTCATAGAGTTAATACTTAGATACATTATGAAGGTACTTATGGGTGGACATTATAGGTCTATACTCAAGTAACTTGAACAAAGTAGAATAATATGGTTAGCAAATCGAAGCATCTGTGAGACTAAAACATTCTCATATTTACAAAAATCGAAGAAAATCTTTATACAAGATAAAAAAAAATAAACAATTTAAACCAAAGTACCGAAGTAAGCTTGTATTTTCACTCTTTAATGGTGTGTTCTCGTTGTTCAAGCCTGAATTTAACTGTACCGTGTTAGGACAAACATGCTACGATTCAGCTCTTGTGTACTAATCTATACCCACCTTCGCCCCGCATAGAAGCTCGAAAAACCTTATAAAATTTTGGAGTCTACTAGTGGACCACGACCTTCAGATATAGAACTCGCTCTTTTAAGCTGAACTGAGGCTCCTGAAAGTAAAAAAAAACCGAGCAAGTGCGAGTTGGGCTCGCACACAATGGGTCCTATACCACAAGGCAAAAAAGTAAAAAAAAACTACGAAAAACACTATAAACACATTTCTTGTAAGGCAGCCCTTTAATTTTTGTCTTTATTTTATTTTTATTATTGTTGTTATAGCGGCAGTAGAAATAAACACTGAAATTTTCAACTGTCTGCCTTTTACGGCTCATGAGATTACAGCCCGCTGGCAGACAGCAGAGGCTTAGTAATAGGGTTCCATTGGCACCCCTTGGGTACGGAACCCTAAAAACTAGGTATTGTGTTGCAACTTGGGAGGTGCGTGCAGTAGACTGTCAGAATCTTAAAAGCTTCTAAACCACTCAGATTGAGGCTTATGATTCTATTTGATATCTTGTGGCATTTGTTGAGGTAATAAATTTTATAATTGCTATATAATTAAGGCTCTAAAGGATACAATTATCGAGAAAAATTGATTTACTTTTGGTTTACTCAGATTTAACCACAAAATATGTAATCTAGTGATTCACACATACACCCATAGTTTAAGTATGGCTCATATATTATTATGTAGGTATATACATGGGAAAATAAAAGTAAAATTATTTTATTGCCAAGCATGGACGTGATTCACAAATCAAATCAATTAGTATTTTTGATAACTTAGACAAAAGATCGCTCACAAAACTGAATCCCTTTAACAAACATATCAATTAAAACTTCAATTAACACCACGAATATATGCATGAGTTATATGAATCCGATAGTCTAGCTAGTTGATGTAAAAATGTGAACAAATTGAAAGCTTAATTAAAACAAAACGAGTTATTTAGCGGCGGCAAATTGCCGTTGTGGCACTGTCATCGTTCCATTTGACATCGATGCGCATTTACTGAGCCGGGTGCTTTATGAATGTTTGTGAATCACTCTGGTTTTGTAACGACTAGCCGAGCACAAACACCGGCTCGTGGTACACAAACGCGGGGCAGTATGCGTAACAGTATACATAGAAAGCCCTCGTAATGTTTGCCTTCGTGTGATTTATTGGCTTCGTCGGATTTAGAGGCACGCACTGGCGGGGTCCTAGTCTAGCGACTACGCGGTGTAACGTTACGTGACTATTAGATACATACACCACCGCTTGTGATATTGGGTCGCCAGCTCGTCATGAGTGATTTGTTCATCAAACACACTTATCACTCGTCTACAACAAGAGGGCAATGATGTTGTAATAATGGAGGATTTGAAGCGTGAAGGATACCTAAATGGAACCCACATAACCTATCAGAGTAAATGCAGTTTAAGTAGCTTCAAACAAAGTAACCAAAATATGCTACGTCAGCTTTAAAAACTAGAACTAGCATTGCGTCTAGCTATAGGTAAAATTAGAAGTTAAGTGAACGTACACTGAAAGAAATAAGCAGTAAATAAAAATGAAAAAAAAAAACATTGATCTGAACTGCTTTAAACAGTTCCATATGAGCCTAACGTTCAAAACAGTATTTTTTACTGATCCGAAAACAGTAAAAGCTTGAGGCAAAATGTTACCGTCACGTCATGACAGTAAACTTTAACGTTAAAAGGTCACAAAATTAACTGTTTTATTAATTTGGTGATGTCGTTCAAACCATTGAAATTTACTTACATTACAGTAATGGTGGTTTTCCTTTTTTTGTTGTTGTTTTTTTTTCAGTAAATAGCATGTTCAATCATCAAAAGTTACTGTTTTGTCTTTAACTGTTTTACAAACATTTCTTCTTACTGTATAAAATCAGTAGAAATTATTTTTTTCAGTGTATCAACAACACCCTAAAGCGCCAATACGCACCCATTGGAAGTGATTTCGGTAAGCGACGGTCGCTAACGGACAATGAAGAGGAGGGAACGCAGTGTCATCTGCTTTCAACATAATTAAAATCACTTTAAATAATGCCACTAAGCGCCCAACCCTGTCGAGATTTTATTTTAAAAAGTGCTATTAGCATTAAATTTAGTTTTGCGGATGATTATGTCGCCCTCAGGCCCGGGAGCACATTAACTGCTCACAATTTTTGTGAATTATTGTTCCGACCGTACTCCCTCCTCGCCTTTTATAACACGCTTATACCGATTTTAACTACTCGGGGTGTTAAGTTGTAAGGAGGAATTGTTTGAATTCAACGCAGAAGCTTAAATAACATGAGCTGAGTACCTAATTGAGAAATAGCAAATTTCTTTTTTACTGGTAACAAAGTGTTTGCGTATTTGTATTAAGAGGACTACATGACCTAAAGCGCGGTCTTTGTCGGACTGCATAGAAAAGAAAGAGAAGCGCGTTGACACAACGCTGGTAATTTATTGCAAAATATGAAGCAATTATCTATATACGAAAAATCTATTGTTTGGACTAAAAAATTGAAACACTAGAGTTTTAGTATGTTACTTGTAGAATAATCTATAAAATACTGGTATTCAGCTGCTGGTTAGACTGTAAGCCGACCCCAACATAGTTGGGAAAAGGCTAGGCAGATGATGACTTGTAGAATAATCTGACAAAAAATCATAATGATTGTATGTATGTATATTAAGTATGCTTTTTATTGTAAAAACAAAGTTTTTAGAGGTAACTTCATGATTTTTTTCTATCGTACCAAATAAGTTGTATTATGTTTTCAACACACTATTTACCTAGCATATGTCCTGAAGAATATCATTTTTTTTATTTTGTTTACTGTAGTAGATCATATACTTTTATTGTTATTAAAACTTGCGTTTAGGTCCTGTAAGCCCCTTAAATTAATTTGACAGCATTGAATCATGTATTATAAAATCGACTCCAATGGCTTTTCCGGTTGATCAAACAATAATCAGACACGAAAATGAACTAACAAGCACTCAGATTCAATTACCTAATTGAAACTTAACAAAACATTTTCAATAGGTAGTTACGGGTACTATATACCTACTCACTACGATATTCTATAAGTTTCTATATCTCTGGCGTCAACCCAACGTAAGCACGTGACTGAATCGGCTCAGCATTGCCGGGTGGACGCCGTGCTTACGGCGGGATGACGCCGTGCTTACGGCTAGGCGTTGCCGGGCTTACCGCTCGATCGAGTTTGGTTGATAGCAGCCTCACCTAGGATCTTATAATTGGTTGATGCTATATTCGACTAGTAAGCTCACCGACACACCGGCGGCAACGTCCCGCCGCACCGTAAACTGCGATGACTGCTGTTTACTAGCTGATCCCGAGCTGAGGCAATGCCGTTACGATGCTTATAATGTAAGTGTACGTTGCAGTTTGGGGTTTCACATGCAGTGCTCTTACGTGTGGGCTGACCTTTACTGTGCACACTAATAATGTATAGGCCGACTGCTTAACTGAGACGTTGAATGAGTTAGCAGCGGGGTGCGGGAGGGGTGTGGTGACGTGATGCAAGAGCTCAGTGATTCGTCAACTTGTGAAAACTATCAACCCCTCCGCACCGCGCAGCTATCACGTCTCAGTTAAGCGGGTGACCTGTAGTAGTCAATAGGTAAAAACGAGTTTAAAATCAGTGTAACTAACAAGTCTTAAGAATAAAACGCTCAAAACAGTCTTAAGAATCGTAAGACGCCCGCCCCAAAGAAACTACCACGATTAATGTCCTTTAATTGTAATACATTTTGTTTTTAATTAAAATTAAAAAGAACTGGTAAAAGCACACGACACAGCGCCACCTACACACAATGTACATAAGTACAATCGGAACATAAAGTTCGCTCAGAACACGCTTATCGGCTAAATCGGAGGCAAAGAATCGGAAAGAAAAACAATCGTCCGGGGTTGGATTCTTTTAATTTATCCATCGCAGTTTTAAATCGGTGTTAAGATTCAGCAGTCGTAACGTTTTTTCAATTATCGGCGTCGATCTCTACGCGGCTTTACGATAGCTACCGAGACTCGAACACGCCAAGGCTTGGTCCCCGTTAAAAGGAAAAAAAAACTCTTCCTAAACTTACGCTTCGCTTCGAAAACCAGCCAGTCAATGAGTTAGATTTTGTGTATAAAGACAAAGTTTAATTGTTTTCTCTTATCGCGAGTACCTAATTGTTTAATTTATCACGTGCTTTCAAAAATCGGGGCCATTATACAATTGCCTCATAATTAATAAAGTTATCGTCACTTATAATATAAATTAAGTGTTTTCTTTGTTTATTGTTTAAAATAAGAGAGCGAGAGAGAGCGGGCCCATACAGCAATAAGAAAATCTTCCCCTGTACTTAATAAAAAGCAGTAAAAATTAATAAAATCTGCATTTAAGCTGACCAGCTGGCAACACAGCTGCAAATTATTGCGTACCTACTTGAAAAAAGAACTATTGAAACTTCTCTTGATTAAAGTGATTAATTAAATAACCTTCTAGATAAAGTTCAATCATACAAATAACATAATAAATTGTATACTTACCTACTGGGCCCAACTCATCTACCATAGTTGAAATCTTTTTACCTTTGCCATCGACTCGAAAAGAAGAATACAGTGGAAGTACATGCAGCCATGACAATTGGTACCTACTCTAGGTACTAAAAAACACAAAATTACAAGTAAAAATCTAAATTACAAGCTAAATACCAATTAAACAATACCAAATGACGTGATATTATTACGCATTATAAAGTTAAACTACCGTCCACAATAGAGTCATAAAAACGGTACCTTCTTACGTATAAACATAAATATGAGTAGTAAAACCTGACCACGCTTCGTGGCTTTTATACCGGAGCACTATCTATAATTAAACAATGGGCCTGACCCACGCCCTTCCATTACAACCCAACGGCGACGTTTAACACATTCAGATAATCTCACTAAATCGCCATAATCTCAACTCGGGACGAAACTTAATTCAATTCCACGTTAATTTACTTATTTGAAAACGAGAGCACCCGCGATACAGAGTTATCAGGGACGGGCCCCTCGGGAATTAGGGCTTGGTGGATGATCAGGATAATCTTTTTACGAATAAATCACGATATGAACCTTGTTGCTGCTATGATATAAACACTGCGTGTCTTTTGTTATTATCTATTTGGCAGTTAAAACTTTACAAGCCATGAGTTTGATGCGATTTTTCATCGGCAAAGACTAGGAACTTCCATATAAACTGTTGTCTCTTATTGAACCCCTTTAAGTGGATGAATTTTCATTTTCATTATATAAAGAACTCTTGGGCATTTCATGCATCTAGACTCAGCGATTTAAGCTGTTCGTTGTCGGTCAGTAATTGTATGAGTGAATGAATTTAATTTTTTTATTAAAAAGTGTGGTGAGAGTATTTATATGCTAATCAAAAAAAAAAAGTAGACAAGCCGTGTGCTCGATATTTCCCCATGGGAAGAAATGATAAACTTTCATATCCTATTTAAATAAAATCTTTTAGCGGATGAATTTTCAAAAAACACTGCATTAGTGTTCGACTTATATACTCGTAAGAAACTCTTGTGTACAATTTCAAGCTTCTAACCGGTGTAGGTTGTGCGTTGTCTGTCTGTGAATTACAGATATTTATTTAGTAGAAGATGGTTGCAGGCGTCGCCGCCGCGCCGCAAGCAACCGTATCGCAGTGCGAGAAGAAATGCGTTTTACATTTGTTTCGGTGGTTGTGGCCAATCGGTTGGCTTGCGCCATTGTGACTTGCGAGTAACCGCTAAGTTAATGCGATATGACAGTACCTCCCTATTAGTCGGGCAATACTGATTTGATAGTCTCTGTTTGTCATTGTACAGCCTTAATAAGATGTATACTCGGAGGAGGATTCATTTTATTGCGTACAATCATTCTTTCATAATATTCTATCAAATTATAATACTAGCTTCTGTTTGCAACTTCGTCTGCGCGAAATTTGTTATTTTTATTTTATACACGCTAGTACTTCGTTACGGTACGCAAAATATGCGCATTGACGTGGAGTTGCGGACACCAGCCCGTATTACCTATTACCTAGTACTTCGTTTTCACTTAGCGTTCTTTCGGACTTTTTTTCTTTTTGCACGGCTCCTCGGTCCTAGCGTGATGTTTTATAGCCTTCCTCAAAAAATGGGCTATCAAATGCAAAAAGTTATTTTTCAATCCAACTGGTTCTGGAGATTACCCCCTACAAACTTCCAAATAAACAACTTTTACCTCTTTGTAATATTAAGTATAGATTGTTAAATTAAATATAAAATACATATCGCTCATTTAGAGAAACACCCACGTAAATGTACATATTTTTTTACCAAAAATTAGTTAAATATGCCAAAGCACTTAGAAAGCGTATTTACGTTAGGAAAGCAAAGACTTAAAAAAAAAGTAGCAGTAACGTCGATGTTTCTCCAAATGAGCGATATGTAAGCTTTGTCGACCGTACGATGAATCCAAGATGAATATCGATCGTATAGAGGCTGACGAAAATGTTATAAAGTTATAAATATATTTGAAAAAAAAAAACAGTTTACGGAAAACTTCGTTCGTTCGTTTATATTTTCCCCGTAGCAAATCAATATTGTTAACTTTTTTTCCACAAACCTCAGCATTCGCATGGCAGCACGCGGATTAAACGCGGCGTCAACGCCAATGTTCCGCACACACTTCCAGTGTTGCAAAATTTTGGCAAATCCGATAAATTGTAAAAAAGCCAAATAGTCTTAAATCCGGTAGTCTAATTCCCAGTGACGGGAATTAATTACTTTTCCGACCTGGCTTTAGAACTCGGAATTCTAGTTAGCTTGGCTTTCAAGCCTTTTATCTGTGTTATAGGATGATGGCCATGAAAATAGCATTGTATACGTAAAAGATGATGCCACGAAATGTATGGAAGCTGGTACCCGCTCCAATAGGAATAAATGATGTATCATTAGAAATGTATTAAGATTTAATACAAGAATGCTAATGATCCTTGTTCGATCTGAGTAATACAGGGACGAGGCACTCGAGGCAGTAAGGGAAAAGTTATAGAATAACGTTCCTGCGAGACTGTCCTTCACTTCTTGAGTAATTGCTAACTGCATCCACAGATTTTGGAGAAATGGTACAGTCAGCTAAAAGATGTTAATTGTTACATTTTATTTTTAACCGACTTCAAAAAAGGAGGAGGTTCTCAAGGTTTTTTTTTATATATTTGTTACGCGATATCTCCGGCAATTGTAAAACGGTTTACATTTTTTTTTTCTCTGGATAGGGTATGCCTCAGTGGTGGTCCTATATAAATTTTATTAACTTTGTTTGGGTAGTTTTTGAGTTAGCTTCAATATGTAGGTATATAAATGGCAATCAACGAAAATGCGAACCAAACGACACCGACTTCCGAAATTAAAGTTATTTTTCACTTTGTAGTGTCTTATTAGGAAGTCTTTTGTTTTTTTTTTGTAAAAAAGCTTTTTTATGTTGCCAATCGATGCAGTTTCGTATATGGATTCAAAGACACTTTTGGACCAACAGAGGTACCTACTAGATATGGCAGTGAATTATAAAATATCTAAAAGAAACCTTTTCTTGTCTATACAAAAACAGGTTTCTTTTTGATATTTGAACAACGGTTTTTTTAAACATTTCAGTTTTAGCTATCCTAAACTGAAATGTTTGGAACATAACTCTGAACGGAAAACGGACAAGGATTTGGAATTAGGCGCCATCGTAACTTCGATTCAGTTTTAAAAGAGCTATCCAACGGTGTGTTACACATGGCTATTGGAGGGGGGTAGGTACAAAATAAAAAATGAAGCAAATCTAATAATGACTTCATTTTAAATTCACTAGGGAAGAAAATTGTCTGTAACTGACGCGCACAACATAGTATGCAACGTAGATACTGTTTCCGTTCCTCTTTAAACACGAACGCTTCTAAACAAAATAAAACAAAGAATCAACTACGAGTAGATTGCGTTTCACATCATTATGAATAATTTAGAAAAAAAACTTTCTTTAAAGGAATAGCAAATGCTTTTTGGATATGACTAGTACTTCGGCCGCGACTACGTCCGCGAGAATTTCTTACTTTTCCCTACGAATTTCAACACACCCTCCACCCCCTCTAAAGGATAGTTTTGTGAAACAAATTACCATTATTATTGTCCACGTCTATTAACCACGTGAAAAATTACATAACTATTTTTAAATTGCTGCTAAGTGTTAGTTCTCCGGTTTGATTCCACTACCTATTAAACTGATTCATTTTTGGGGATGGGATGCATCATACATAATTGTCCTTGAAATTTTTAGGGATGAATGTCCATCCCTTCTAAAGGTAGTTTTGAAAAATGTATCATTTCGATCTTTATTAGTTAGCTTAAGTAGTATTTGTGCATAGTGTCAAGTTTCGAAATATTCCTTCTTTTCCTTCTCCAATTTTCGAGTCAATCGCAGGACGATTCTACCCTAAAACTATGTAAATCCTTTTTCACTCAATTAGGGGTTTATTTTTAAAATATCCAAAAATACAAGTTTCAAAATAATTGGATCCCGCGTTAAAATTTTTCCATACACCCAAACCCCATTGAGGATAGTTTTGAATAAAAAAAAATGAGTTTAGAAACTAAAACCCGACTACTGAAAAGGATGAAACAAGAAAGTACCTTTCCGTGGTCGCATGCCGCTGTACTAACATATACTTATAAGCTATGGTGGTGATTTTTAGAAATTATTCCTAATTATCGGGTGCATGCAAGCAAAGCCGTGAGCAACAGCTGCCAATATATATATGTTTTAGAAATGTTCTAATTAAGCCCTTTCATTTGATACTCAACACGACATGATAAAAAAAAAATTTTTTTAGTTCATGACTTTATATCCGTTAGAGGGCGCCATATTCAATTTAATGTTACGCCAGCGGACGATCAAGACGCTTCCAACAATACCTCATTTGTCAAATTATGACAAGAAGTTTAGAAGTTAGGTATGAGGGAACAGATGAATATACATACATACATGCCAGTCAAAATCATAACCCTCCTTTTTGCTTCGCCGTAGTCGGGTAAAACTAATAAAATCAATGAAGCCATGTAGGCTTTAAATATTGAAAAAAAAGTTAGTAAAAGTAACTTCTTATTTAATAGAGTATTCAGTGACATGTTCTTTTTAGTTGTGGACATTTGGACAAAGCCCTACTATACATTTTTGTCCAATGTCCTTTCCCAAAATTCATCATTTAATGTAATTTTTCTCTAAACTGCCACTTCATAACGATAAAAAAAAAATGATTTTGAGACAAACAATATGATATATATCACGTCTATATTTCCCAATGCGGTAGGTAGAGGTATATTTGACACCCACTTTCGCTGTTCATATAAGTATCTACCTAATAGACTCGGAAGCAACCCAACTATTTTTTTAAAACGATTGTACAGATGCCAGCATATCAAGTTACTACAATCTGTCAAATATCTTTAATATATTTTCAACTTTATCGCTAACGCATAAGGTTCAAAGTTGATTGGGGAAATTTGATAGTTTCGGGTAGCTTGATGTGCTGGCCTCTGTGCTTAAATAATTATTACTGATTATAACCTCTTTATATCTTTAAGTTTAATGATAATAAAGCAAAACGCATTTAGAGCTACAAAAAAAAAACAGACGGTCAAATAAAAATTTAAGGGCTAAAAATAATAGGATATTGTTTTATTTTGAATGAAATAATTACATATAGTAAGTAGTATACTAACTTAAGTCTACGTTACTCCATGTTACGTATATAATTATGTAAGTCGGGATATTATATTATAATACTAGCTGACCCCACAAACGTTGCTTTGCAAAAAAAAAAATTAGCCTACGACCTATTCTCAGATCTACCAAATATACACAATTTTAACTCGTTTTTAACCGACGAAAAACGGAGGATATTTTTTTATTGAATCCGTTCCCAACTTCCCGGAGATTCTGAACCAAATTCCGAGAGAAAAACCTGTCTAAAGCATGACTTTGTTTTAAATATTTTAATATATAGGGCATTTTTGCACGGCCAAATACGGTTACCGAGTAATTTTCATACTTCGGAAACCCATCCATACTAATATTATAAATGCGAAAGTGTGTCTGTCTGTCTGTCTGTTACCTCTTCACGCATAAACCGCTGAACCGATTTAGATGAAATTTGGTATAGAGATAGTTTGAGTTCCGGGAAAGAACATAGGATAGTTTTTATCCCGATATTCCCACGGGAATCTTATGCGGGTGAAACAGCGGGGCGCAGCTAGTATCCTTATAATTCAGGTCTTCTTATGTGTGCGTTAACGGTACCTACCTTCTAGCTTACTCTTTCAAAGGTCAGCTAATTAAACTTCTGGTACTTTCTTTAACTTCTTGACGGTGAATTTCGCTAGGTAAGTATGGGAAAATGTTTGTTCCCTCGAGTTTCTTCTTTTATCGCGAGGTTTATAGCCCCTATGAGAGAAAACATATTAATAATATCAGTGATATTTTCCTTTTAAATATTCGCATTGCTTAAACATGAAAATCAATCATAGTGTTCATCATTTATTAAATCTAGCATAAGATTAAGGATAAGCTATGTAGGTGGGCGCAACTTGACGTTTATCATAAACATCTATTAATAATGCGTCATTCAGATTTTTAGTAAGTTTAATGGTATAACAGAGAACGCATTTTAAACGAACAGGTGAATTAATATCACTACTTTATTCGGAAGCCTTACTAAATAATGTAACTAATAGAACGATGCCAGATAATAATTTTATGAGTTTGTGCACACAGAAATGATAAATCTCATTATTTAAATCAGTACGACAGATAGGCAAGGAGCTGGGGCGAAGTGGTGTCGCCGTGTATTTTTAGGTTACGTCAGATCGGTCGGGCCGCGGGCGCAGATACGTCGCTGTGTCGCCGGCCGCCGCAAACGCCGCTTGACATTAACAAATTACATCGGCTGTCAACTTTCTGAAACAATATACCAGTTGGCGTTTAACTTATCTTGAAACTTTTCGTCTCGTGTAGATAAAATGTTGTAATACTAAAATGTCATTATGCTTGGTTGAGAGGCCAGTACTCGTAAGTCACACAGGAGATAATATTTCATTGGGCGCGGTGCGGCCCCCGCCTCGATCGACGCTATCGTTTCAGTTAGTATCGCAGTTACCAAAGCGATTTGTTATGTTATCTCCGTTACTTTGTTTGAGGTTGATAGGTCAACTTTAAGGTATCGTTCCGAAATCAATATAGGTAACTTGAACATGCATAGGGACTAGGTACAGCTGTATAGGTTCTTGGATTAACATAATTTCTCAAACATGCAGTTTTGACACCCAATGACCCAAAACGAGCAGCCAAGTTTCTACGAATCTCTTTAAGGGGCCGATACGTGGTTAAAAAGAAAAATTGACGTAAATAATAGTAGATTGTACAACTAGTGCATAAAAGAAGCCATTTTACCGCGAGACGTTTATATCCACCCGAGCCGCGGGCGAGGGTGGATAGTTTAGTCGAGGGGTAAAATGGCTCGTTTATGCGCAAGTTATACACTCTGCTTTTCACTTCGATTGCGAGAAAATGGAACAGGCTTAAAAATATAACAGTTTTCACTGTTCAAAAATGTTGCAAAATTGAAGAAGAGAATAGCTAATTCCCGCCAAGAAACTTCTTAAAGTTTTTTTTTTAGTTTTCAACATGTGTCATTAGACTTGGGTACTTCATACTGCCAAGTCATAAAAACGTTTCTTTGCGTTTTTAAATAATAAATGACAACACTATTTTATCTGGTTTTATTAAATAAAAATTAACGATAGAAAACAAGGAAGTGATATAAATTAAAGCAAATGAAATAAAATAACGACTTAAATCTGCGACGTTTTATTGTGCGTGTGGCTGTTGGGCCTGATTATCTTAGTCTTAGAAAACAAATATACTTTATGCACTAGAGCATAAAAAGCGACTTTATGTCGCATACGCACAACATAAAGACGAACTTTTAGAGCATGAGAAGTGAAAATACATTTTAGCCATGGTGTAAAAAATATATGTTTTAGTGATTAAAACCAATTTTCTCCTTTCATATTTATCGCGGCAGCCTGTTAACACTACCGGAATCTATTAGGCAAAACAGTACTCAGAGGACAGTAGAGTTCTTTCTTTTTGTGATTATTGCCTGTTATATTGTTGGCGAGTTTGTTAACGTAAAAATAAACTCGGACGATGTTGTTTCTAAAATAGGTCTATTAGAAAGACACAAACAAAATGAATAAATTAATTAAATTATTATCTTTTTTTGGACAAAGGAGATTAACATTGAGGACATGTGTGATTTGCTTGCCCATGGCCCTTTAATAGTTTATTTAGTACTATATGTTTGACAAGAATTGACTAAGTAGGTATTTACCGAGACTTACATGCAGATCCACGTGAAAGAATAGTCTAATCCATCCATCGATTGCTCCCATTCACTACAGTTTATTTTTTGTTTGAATATCTACTTAAAAGTTAGAGGTCACTGCTAATTTTAAAACACGCCGCAAAATCTAAGTATAAATATACCTACAGTTTGCTTAGATCGACTCCTTATTCAGACATAATCAGATGTTTACACATGCGGGGTACATAATTAGCCGCCATTCGAGATAGCAAATTCTTAATTAGACCTTCAGCTGTTACCGCTAAGCAGGGCGCCCTGTGCTCTATTTACTGCATGAAAATGTATTATGTAGTAAGTAGAAACAACGTAGGTAAGTACTCAGATTTACTATTGTAGGGAAAGGTCAATAAACAAGAGATTGGTCACGGAATTCAAAATATCAACATTTTAAGTAGTTCTGTTTGACGTGAATAATTTTGAACGGGATTAAACTTACCAATCTGACAGAAGTCTACGTAAGATAGCATCGCGGACATTTCTACTTTTTACAGTAACATATTACCTTTTTAGACAAACGGTACAAGTCAGCCCACGTTCTTTGACAATCGGTGGGCAACGACTTAAAAAACTAATCACACGACTTTTTTATTACTGTTTGGGAGTGAGGCTAGAAGTGATTTGTCCAGGGCAATCTATCATTCAAGCACTATGGGAATAATTAGTGTCAGCGAGCGCATCCGGACGGAGTGCGCGCCAACAATGAGCCGCGTGACGCACCATTCAAACAAACCATTAATAATTTTGAATGCTAGTTTTTCTAAGACGGATTCACTCTTGTAAATAAATGGTACAGCGGATTCTTAACTACCTACTTACGGAGACATTTTTTACGGCGACAAGCCGTTAGGCGGTTAATGTTGCCGCCGCGGTTGAGAAACTATGACTTGGATGGACTATGAAGAACGTGTTCACGCATTGAAATGCCCAAGCGCGAAAGCTAATTGAATATTTAAAAACGCTTTAACGATTAAAAGTCGTATTAATTAATACGGACGCTCGAAAAATGTTGTGATTATCGCCCGAATACTTTTGTTTGTATGTACACGAAAAATTTAAAAATGGTTGAGGGAACGCAAACGGTCACGGTCCCACACCACGTTTTGTAGGAACCAAAACCGGTGTGAACGACCTTTGTTTCGTACCAAGATATGTTTTAATACGCATTTTATTAAAGCTCGTATTGTTTAGGCTGTGGCGGAATTGAATACATTAAGCTTGTCGTCAGAAGCGTTTGATACAGCTATTCCTAATTAAATACATTAATATTGTGAGTTGGCATGTTCTCTTCAATCATGCTTTATAGGGTTTTTTTTTATTTGATGCGCTTAGCTTTATTTTCGGCACTGTCTAAAACCACTGGCAAATACTTACAAGATGCTAAAAATTGCAAACTGTTCAAATTTTCATTGACAATAATTTATTTGCATTCGATGGTAACATTGTGTTGAGTAACTTACATACATCGTAGCAGATCTCGTAAGTAAAACCTATTTCATAAAAAGATAACAATCTTAAAATTTTGCATTAATCTGTTCTTTGCAAATCAAGTCTAAGTTCTGTTAAAAATTGCACTTGAAACCTAGTTAACTACATCGGGGGTGCGAGGACAATGACATTTTAAACCTAACTACCGGAGTGAAAATTGGTAGTGACCCAGGGACGCTTTTGTATAGCAAATAAAAATTAACAAGACGCTGTTCACATGTCATTTAACTGAGACAAAAAAATGACACGTATAAATTCGTTTATCCAGCATAACAATTTATGCTAATTAAATTAGTGAGCAATGGTCAAGTAATAAGTAATTCATTGTCGAGAGGGTTCCCTATATTAAATAATTGTATAAAATAAGTTAGATTGAAGTTTTTTGTTTCGGACAGGTATTAGGCATGTTAATAAGGGAGAATATAAGTAGGTGGAACCCATCTAAGTGTAGTAAAATGAACCAGGGATTATGATAAAAAGTGATTATACTGAAAGTACGGTGTTACAAGTTACATTAACAAAGTGATACAGAAAATCTAAACACATTAACATTTTTCCTATAGATCGTGGAATCAATCGGCATGTTAAACGAGCTGTTCGAATCAAACTAAAGAAAAACATCAATCTCTGCATCCGGTAGGTAGCAAGACCAACCTGATACTTATTTCTTTATTTTATAAAACATATATAACTAACTTGCAGAACCCTGAATGAACCTAAAAGAATAACAATGGCGATTAACCTCCTCTAAGATATTTTGTGAATGGGCCTTCACTTTGTGTAATAAAGAACTCGTTCATAATTAGCGCTGTATATTAAATATAATGTCTAAAACGTGATAATAAGGAAGTAATGTAAGCAAGATCGTTATAATAAAAATAGAGATTTCTTTATGTGTACAACTAAATGAGTGAACGTCGTCATATTAATTGCTTTACAGCAGCTGTTAACAAGTATGAAATACAGCTAGCTTCACGTTAGGGGGCCGTGGTATTATCTGAGTCTAACTGGAGCAAGGTATACCTACACTGCTCTTAAGATTAATGCTCTGAAGCTGATAATTACGCATCATGATCAGCTATAGCAGCGTCTGTCGGTGTGAACAACAACAACAATCCCCGCGCTCGCTAGAAGGGATATTAATAAAATGTTATTCCTTCTTTGAGACTGAATATCAAAGCAATGAAATCCGGGCAGATTTTTCGGTATCATCGGCGCGATTACACAGAAGACGCGACTCTGTCGACAGATTTAACGAGTCGTCCAAACAACGCCCTCACAGATATCTTTCACCTGAATATTTAGCTCTTTGAGTAAAAATAAATCTTTCCGTTTCTCGGAATAACAACAGTGTCAAGTCAACTCGCTTTAGAGCAAAGATTATATTTGTCATCGACGATCGCATTAAGCTCGTTTACGGGGTGTCGCGGACGCGGTAAACGATTTAGTCGGAATAGCCGCCGGAGGCTCCCACACACGGAACAGATGTTTTGTCATCGCACCACCTTTCCACTACAAATACTCTCCTCTCTTTTAGCCCCGACAATTCAAAAATAAATAAAATAATAATATACTCTACGAAGACGCCTGTCTACTATTTATAGAGCTGTCATTTCAGCTTAAAGACCTAATGAGCCGTTTCTAATATCGTGTGGTAGTTATCATTTGGTTTCCCTGTTTGTTCACATAATTACTATCCACACGCTCTAAGCGCTCACCGCTCATCATATAATTTTAAATACTTAAGGGAAAGTACTCAACTTTCACATTACAAAAATATCTTTAAACTAGTTGTAAAAAACATTATAATTAGTTTACTTCGGGTCAGCTTAACTCATCTCTACCTTTGGATATAAAATTCTGTCACAATACCGATAAGTTTTGCCCTTAATGGTGAAAGTGGACTGAATATGTTCAATATCTAGGTACGTAGGGACTCATTTCTAGTAGGTAGTCGAGGCAACTGCGATCAAAAATTTAAATCGCGGGCTAAAGTACTGGAGAATCCTTTAAAATGAATCTCGCTGAAACGAAAAAGCTATCAAGGGCAACAACATACCGTCGGCGCCGACGACAGTGGTGGAGGATTTGAGAAATATCCCGGCATTAGTCCGCCGCACCACCTGTCCGTTCACACTCGACCTCCGGAATTTTTCGGTATTGCCGATGCAAAGTTTCTCGTTAATATGCAAATTAAGAATTATCTGCGCAGAGGACGCGGGATTTAGGGTCACTTTCAAATAACGCAAAGTGCGCAGCTAAATGAAAATGTGAACTTCACGCCCTGATTGTACGCGGACCCGTTTAAAGATTTAGCATAATTACGAGATTTTATTTTGTTGTATATATGTTTATCATGGTATACATATATTTACATATATTTACGCGTGAAATTCGTGGCGCACATAATGTAACTAACGAAGTAAAAATTTTAATAATGTGTTACAGTGCTTAGTTAATTCAAGCAAACTATAAAGTAAGACATAAACCTCTTTACTGCCTGCATTACCTCATTAAGAAAACAACTAAGTATTCTTTTATTAAGTATGGGTGCCTGGTGAATCTTTAAACACATTCGTTTGTGTATAATTAGGTAACTGCCTAGATAATTATAATAATTTGAATTCAGTTATAATAAGAATAAGATAACGTTAGTGTGATAATCTCGAGATGGAGACCTGTTTCACAGTGGGTGGTTTTGTGAAGTTTTGAATGAACTGAGTATAACATTGTTTTACTTGCTACTACGACGTAGCTGTAAAGCCTCGTGTTATTAAAGAAAATGATATGCAAAGGCGTCAGTAATTGATATATAGGTATGTAGGTAGGTTTTTATGAACATAAATCATACATACATCGCTGAAATAGTACAGTAAAGTAACAGTTGGTCACAATCGCGGGGCTGCAGCAAATTACCGCTTGACCACATAAAGACTCCGCAGCAATGCGATGGAGTGCCACCAGTCAATTAATTGCCATGCGTGCTGAAATAGATTTATCATGAGCACTTCTGAGGATTCCCCAACTCCACCTACCGATCGATTGTCTTTAATATTTACACCGCTCCGGTTTCAGATCTGCTGTTACACCGTATCATCGTGCTGCAAAAAATACATCAATAAGCATACAAATGGCACTGGTATCATGCGGATAAACTCCTAATTGTTTTAATTATTGCGTACAAATTAAGTTGTATTTGAAATGGAAGAAAACATAATCCCGTGGTTTTAATTCATGAGCGCTCTAAATATGCCAACCGACTTGGTCAGCACTGATTGAAGTCCCGCATTAATTTATATTGCAAATAAAACCTATTAAAAAAGCCAACAATTGTTTATTTGAAATTCCAACAAAATAACATTTAGTCGGTATGACAAAACCAACGCTGGACAGGATTGTTGGCGGAATACTAATATGCTTAAAGAAGAAATAAAGAATCGTATAATGTTGTGTCGTATTTGTAATATGGACATCGATAAATCATAGGGAACCGACCACAATCGTTCCGATGACATGGCATGCTTACAAAAAATAATACAAGCCATCATTCAGATGCCCCGTAGAATTGGGTGGGAGCTTAGTTCACCTTTAGGGTTGGAGTCAGTATTTATAATAAATCGCTAATACCTACATAATTTTTATTAAAAACATAAATATACGTTTTTTTTTCAGATCAATGCCTTTTAGTTCAATTATTGTTCAATTGGTAGGTAGTGTTAGCCTTCAACTCAAAAAATATACCTACTTCGATTAAAGTCACAGGAAACTAAAGTGGGTAATGTGAACATTTAATTGTAATTATACTCTTTATTAACATCAAAACTTCAGATAACTAAAAGCAAATTAAATTATGCATATTTTATTAAGTCGAATCTTGTTTTGCCAACCTTAACAGATCACGATTCAGATACAAGCAAAATACGGTTTTATACTGAATGTTAATATGAAGGCTTGTCCCTAATTTATTTATCTATTGTATTAACATTATTGGAATGATGGAGTCCATATTGATAATAAGCTTACAATCTACGGATTAAAACTCACGCTTAGTCGGTTTAAAGAAATTAATACGATCCAAATCGGTCATGGCTCATACAAGAAGAAAATCTATTTCTTGTTCTTTTTAAATTCTTGAATTCTTGATGAACGCGGGAAGATACTCGAAACTAGGTGTTTATCTGGTACTCATGTTAATAAATAATTAAGTCGCACAACATTTTGTACAAATATGCCGTGTTATTCAACCACACTCGACTTACTTGCATGCAATTGTACATATCCACGTGGGAGAAAGGTTTTAACGTATTTTAAAGTATGCATACATTCCCTTGACGATCCCGACTCATTGTTTGTGACCACAGAAAGAGCAAAACACCAACCAAGATGGAGATGTCCAATATTTTAGATGGCATAGCAGTCGCCGCTACGAAATCGGAATTCCTGCCTCAAGGATTCCCCTTGAGCTTTATGCTGAAAATCAGCTGTAAACATATGTTATTAAAGTTCTTATTGCTTTGATATAAAACTTGTACAATGAGACTGTATCGCGACGTTCGAACAACGCTTTAGTAACCAGGTATGCAATAGATAACCATGTTTTATGCTAATCCTATAAACAGAAACATAACTTACAAATTTTCGAGAGCCTTGGTAAACGTTAAAGTTAAATCACGAGGAAGTGGGCTTTATTACCGAGCACCTACGTCCAAGTGTGCACATAAAATTATGAGCAATCAACCCGTAGATTGTTATGTTGACTTTTGCCCGTCATCGGCTATTAAGATTTCTTTGTTATAGAAACATGTTGGACTATTTACACAACACGTTGCCCTGAGCGCCTTTGTAAAAATAAGTCTTTTTTCCTTACGTTCTTGTCGGTCAGCATATATCGCTCTCACGAGTTTGAATGAAATCCTCAAGTCACTTAGTGCGATGCGACGTTAGAATTTGCTTTTAACATAATGAATCGTTTCGATAGCTTTATTATACGGACCGAATGACGGCGATATAGTCTGGTAAAGGTTTAACAAAACGAGCATCTTGAGGTGACAATGATGCGTGATTGCCGCGTGAGAGTTTGTAACTGAATTATGAACTTAAATATCTACTTAATTTACTATGACTTATGAGTCACTCCATAAAGATGTTGATTGGCGTTTAGAAATTCTGAGCCAATTTTATATACTCGTATATTATATTAGACTTTGAAAACAGAAGAAATAATAAAATATTTTTACACTAGGCAATTATATTTATGAGATTCCCGATTCCCGTAATTCATCCCGTAATGTCGACTTTTGAGTATGCTCTGTTTCATTACTGTCGAACGCATGATGCATCGTCTGATACCTACCTAGCTGATGTTTTTATTTGAAGATAAGTCAACCAGAAACTTCTTCTTCAATCGGTCCCTCATTACTGAGGATCGTGGTCACTGGATCCTTTCAATCTGCCTCCATCTACTCCGGTCCAAAGTTGCCATCACCACCTTGAAAAAATTGAAGAAGATTGAAAAGATTGAAGTTGAAAATTGCTTGAGGACATAGCTTCTTTTACTTGGTCGGGCCATCGTATTGGCGACCGGCCTCGTGCTCTCTTTCTTTCGGTATTGCCAACAATAACCAGCTTTTCATGCTTTTCATGCAGCTTTTCTCCTATCTCCCCTTCGCATTATGTGGCCGAAATAGGTCAGAATACGCTGTAGGCATATTGTAGACAATCGGGTCTTGACATCGAGTTGGGAAAGGATAGACACATTTGTGCGTTTGGCTGTCCATGGTATTCGGAGCATCCGCCTCCAGCACCACATTTCGAATGCACCTATCCTCTGTCTTTCTCTTGCTCGGATTGTCCACGTCTCAACTCCATAGAGGAAAATCGGGAAAACTAATGCTCTGACCAAACGGGCTTTAGTTTTATAACTTATAGCACGATTTTTCCAGATGTTCTGGAGGCGTATCATAACATCTTTAGCCATGGCTATCCGTCTTTTTATTTCTGGGACGCAGCTGCCTTCATTATTAATATTAGAGCCCAGATAAATGAAACTGTCCACAGTATCCATGCCTTGGATGTTATAGGCGCCCGATAGCTTTCCAGCACGATCTATCACCATAAGCTTTGTTTTCTGCCTATTTATAGCAAGCCCTAATTTGCCACTTTCCACCTCCAATCTATGCAGTATGTCGTCAAATGTTGTAATCCTTCATGTCGTCAAATGTTGTAGCAAGGATAACGGTGTCATCAGCGTAACGCAGATTGTAGATGCGATTTCCACCAACAGCAAACCCCCTTTCCCAGCCCTGAGCCGCCAAGAGTTTTCCGAATAATATACTCTCCATACACATTGAAGAGCAGAGGTGAGAGGGTGCATCCCTGTCTAACGTCTTTCTTGATGGAGAACACATTTGAACAGTCGGTGTCTATTTTGGCGAAAGAGCGGTTGTTGATATAAAGGCATCGGACTAAATCAATAAGATGTTGAGGCGTACCCATGTCTTTTAAAACCTCCCACAGCTTATCCCACTGCACACAATCAAAGGCTTTGGTGTAATCAATGAAGTACAATAACACAGGACTGTTAAATTCCCGGCTCTTTTCTATGATTTGGCGAACGTTCAGTATTTGTGCCCGCGTGCCTTTGCCTTTAACAAAACCTGCTTGTTCTCATGGAATTTGTGGAACGAGAAAGTGTTTCAGCCTGTTGTTTATGATGTACAGGAGTATCTTGCTGATATGTGGGATAAGTGCCAGGGTTCTTTAGTTGCTGCAGTCTTTGGTAGAGCCTTTTTTATGAAGTGGAAAATACACGGACTCTGTCCACTCTTCAGGTCATCTGCTGGTCTTCCAGATGGAATTGTAGATGCTTAGAATCTGCTTTACTCCTTTAAACCAGAATCTACTGCTACTTATAAAGAAATATAATGTTTCTATCAGCACATTCACGCAAATACTTCACGCAGAGATTCGTAATTTTTCGGATTCCGGATAGTGATTCCTGAAGAATCAGTACTATTTTGTTTAGTGACCCCTAGCCCACAGAAACATACCTACGTCCGCTTCTTGCATACTTGAGTCTGGTTAGACTGTCAGAAGGCCGTTGCGCCATATACAGGGTCAATATAAATTAGTTGGAGATAGCTGATGTTCTGCTCGTAGTCAAAAACAGCATTTACGATTTTACTATAGTTAGCGCCACGAAAGATAAGACTTTACAGTTGATATACCACGTGGTTTGACTTGCGCAGTACACGATTTTAGGTATCTTTAGCGGTATGAGATCTGAGTGTGGGACGGGACCGGACGTCATAGGGGCGGCGGAAAGAGCGCGGAAGGCGGGGTCAAGTCTCATCTTTCGTGGCGCTCATTGTACTCTTCCGATTGTGTGATGCTAATGGATTTCGTCCAGTTTTTTTTCTGCTTCTTTAAGCAACAAGCCCTTTATCTAAGTTGCATTACATACAAACAAGTTACATCCAAGTTAGTCGCAGATGTTAGGCTAGGGCACATCTCAAAAGACAACTATAGGGCACCCCGTTAGAACGGTGACGACGCGCGAGCCGATCGAGCGAAGCGAGCATTGCTGCAGTAATGGCCGGCGACCGCTACATCCAAGTTGGTTGCAGTAAATGCGACCAACTCAAAAAGACGATCAGTGATTTTGAGGAAGTAATAATGATAATTATTTGGGGATTACAAGAAGACGATCAATTAGTATATTAGCGCATCTATTTATAAGTTTAGGAAATGAGAATGACGGTGATGATCTATATTTTTATTTTTACGAGAACGGCTTTTGGTAAATGATGATGATGATTTTAATTTTTTTTAATGGGAATTATTTTGAGATCGATTAAATGCATGCCTTTTTTATTGTATTCTGTGCGTTAACAAGATTAAATTTATCTTGGATGCATTGTCACTGTAAGAGTGTGCTTGCAATTAGTGTTGTTGCAGAGCACGCTTATACGTGGGACACAGAAAGTTTTGCGAAAATAAAAAAAAAATCTATAAGCAGGTAAATATTTCTTTAATTAAATATTTTCAAAGTACTCTCCACTTGCCTCTATACAGAGTTTCATGCATCTGAGCCAGTTTTCGAAACACTTTTCCAATCCGCCGTAGACACCTCGTTTACAGCCTGCTCGAACGCTGCAGCGCATCTTCCGGCGACGAAAATTGTATCCCTTTGAGCTGATTTGTTATTTCAGTCAGTCACACGGTGCTAGGTCAGGGCTAGGTAAGGAGGGTGACCCAGGAGTTTGACCGGCGTGCTGTCCAGGAAGTCCCTCGTTTTGAGCGCGGTGTGCGAAGGCGCGTTGTCGTGGTGGAGCAGTAGCCCGCGTAGTCCTGTTTTTGGTCGCTTGTTGCTCACAACAGAGAAAAATTTTGCCAAGTATTTGGTAGTACCTATACCATTTAGCGTTGATGCTTCTTTGGTTCCGTAAAGGAATCGACACCAAGTAACCAGTCAAATTGAAAAATCTCGCGATCAAAATCTTCCCCCCGCTTCTAGATCGCTTCACTTTGGTAGGCGTTGATAAGTTTTGAAAAACCCGAACTGTCGATTGGCGCTTCGTTTCTGGATCGTATTGATAAATCCAAGTATCATCAACTGTAATGATGTCGTAAACACGCCGAGTCGAGCCTGCTTCAAATTTGTTTATCATATCACGGCACCATTCCACCCGGGCCTGCTTCTGAGCATCGGTGAGGTTGTGCGGCACCCAGCGTGAAACTATCCTCCTCACGCGAAGATGCACGTGTAGAATTTCGTGAAGGCATCTCTTGATACGTAACTCGCCTATTGTCGTGGATTAAACTTTTCACTGCTAGCACGTTTTCTTCCGTTACAGCCGTCAAAGGGCGACCACTTCTTTCTTCATCCCCCATAGTTAGTCGACCGCGCTTGAATTCGTTATACCAACAATACATGGTTGCCTTAGAAGGGCCTTCATCCATGAATGCCGTTTGAAGTCTATCTATCGATTCGTCCGGTTTTAGGCGACACTTGAAATCGTAAATAAATCATAGCGCAAAAATGTTCCCGGCGCAGATCCATTTTTTTATGAGACCCGACACGATAATTTAAATTAGCTCACAAACAATGTGGAGGGAAATTTTGAAATGTGAACGTATCTATTTTTACTTAGAAATAATCATATTTTCAAAATAGATTATAACTGGCCAGTCTCTCATACATAAAAACTTTTTTCGCAATACTTTCTGCGGGATCGTCCCCGCTCGTTAATACCCCGTCGTTAACACTATTAACGACTGGGAATGTTTTGTCCCACTCGCTAAGAGTGTTGAAGAACGCGACATTTTTTTCCCAATCGTTCACCCCTCGTTCCGCGTCTAGTTTAGGAGTCAGAGTAAAGAAACGAACACCTGATGAGGCACCAAATTAATAGCGATATCGTTTAATGTTCAATGGTTACATTTGAAATACCTTAAACTTTAAATGTTTATGAATTGTGCTAATCATAGATAATCAAAATAAATTTTATAAAGTTATTATTGAAAATGTAAAAATTAAGAACTTTTATATTAATTACCTATTTAACCATCTAGTTTTACATCAATTGAGTTAACTAATCATTAAGTTTACAATAAATAAAAAAACAGCAAAGCTTGCTTGCTGACAAAAACTACTTCAAGTAGTTTTTGTCAGCAATCATCTAATTATACAATAATTCAAAACAGCACAATAGAAGCCGTTTACGAAACAAGGATAGAAGCATTTATCTTTTCGTTGTTCATTTTGTGCATTCAAAAGTCGTAGGTACCTAATTAAAGCCCTTTTTTAACCTATCTGACTATAGAACTAGACGCGGACGGAACTAGGGGTGAACGATTGGGAAAAAAGTGTCGCGTTCTTCAACACTGTTAGCGAGTGGGACAAAACATTCCCAGTCGTTAATAGTGTTAACGACGGGGTATTAACGAGCGGGAACTACCCCTGGTACATAGCGTAGACTATGCCTAGGCACTGCATAGACGCTGACGAAACACTGCGATGTCGATATACATCTTTTCTATTAATTTGACCTTATTTGTGAGCGGGCGGGAAAGAAGCCGTCTAGCAGACCTCTGCGCTGGACGAAGTGCTAACAGTTTTCTCCATTAAATTTTATGGCATATTTATTTAAAATCGCAAATGATACTATAGATTGCCCAGGAGGCCTACCACAAGCTCTTAACGCGATCCATTTTAGGACCTAAACTGAATTGTTCTTCTAATTCGTACCATGTCGTCAGTTTAACGATTCAGTTTAGGCCGTGCCATCTGCTGACAGCGATTGTCTCAAACTGAGTCGCAAGTTTTGGTTTCATTCATACTTGTTTGGTACCATGACGTCTATAGAGCAGCTCAAGCGATGCAGTTTAGGAACCTAAACTGAAATGTCTTGTGTTTGAATCGTTTTTAATTAGATCATGGTAGGCCACCTGAGCTGTTAGGTAGTTTAGGATTAGTTACACACTGCAAAATGAGAAGAAAAGAGTAACCATGGAGTTTCTTGCCGGTTCTTCTCCATAGGAAACGACCAATTGGAACCGTGCACCTAGTATCTGACGTTTCATAAGTGCCCATGTTGGTTTATGTGAAATAAAAATATTTTGATTGATTGATTGATTGAATGTTTCGCAACCTAGCTTGTTGCATCTCTCTCATTCCAAATTTGCGTACAGGCAGAATTCGTATCTAATTCGTGCAAGCAGAAGTTTTGATAAGCTAATTAGTGAACAAGATTTGGACATTTTCAATACCAGTGTTTCTCGGTTTAAGCATTTGTTGGTGAAAAGCTTTTTCACGGAAAAGTAATTGTTTGCGTCTGAATGGTTTTTAGTTTGTAACTTATTAATCGATCGTGTTTTTTTATTTCCTAATTTATGTTATAGGTATTTTGTACCGACCTTTTTTGTTGACTTTTTTGTTTCAAGTGTTTATCAGTGGAAACTTGTAAATAGCCTTCAAATGCATATTGCTTAAGAGCACTGTTTAAATTAGCTGTAAGTTTCCCGAATAGAATAAAATAAATGACGTAGTAAACCTGATATTTTTTTCTTTAATTGATGCACGTGAAATTTGTAATAAGTTATATTGAAAAATTACTTATCATTGCACTTTCAAGATATAATATAGGTGTAAGTGTTACCTATTGTCTTCGTCGTTCGTCGTCGTTCGTCTCCTACAGTGAGTTAAGCAAAGATAAAGAGTACAACATACATATTAGTACCCTTGGCAATTATGGTTCTGCATGTCGTAGAAGTTCGGCGCTGAGACCTTCGTGACCAGTAAGGGGAAATTCTCGTAATGTTAAGAACGTTCACAGTCTGACCAGTCTCAGTCTCTAAAATACAGACATATTTTTAACAGATTGAGAAAAATGTAGGGAAATTAGAGAATTTCCCAACATTTATGACAAGTTTTTGACATTGATTGTCACTGAGATGAGATTGCGACTAGATTTTGAACGTTTTTACTTAGGAGAATTGGCCTTTAGGTAACTTCCCAGTGGACTTCCAAAATGGGGTATTTACAGCACGTCTTTTGTAGTAGTAGAAGACTAAGTACCTATTTTAGTAATAGAGTCCCGTTGACACCGTTGGTAAGGAACCCTAGAAAGTAGGACAATAAACCCATTCCTTATTAGAAGTTTTTTTATCTTTGCCGCTAATTTTACGATTTATGACTGATAAGATATCAAATTCAAAGCGAATCAAAGCTCGCTACTTATACAATAATAGAAATACAAAAGTTATTAATATTAATTTGAGAATTTCGTTTTTAAGAAAAATATTTCTTAAAGAAAACACTTCATCCTGTTTCTTTTACTTTTTATTGATCAAAATTTTGGTCAACTTTTTTGAAGATTTTTAGACTAAACCGCTTGCTGTAGGCCGCCTACGCGACGACAAATAACTGGACTATTTAGAAAAATCGATTATTTATGTCATCTGCTAAGTAATTCGTTGTCCTGCAGCAATTTTAGACCTTTTTAAATGGATTTTTAAATCGCGTCACGGATTATCCATGGCGCTCAAAGGACTTAGGACAAGAAAGGGGTAGCCGGGAAAGATGATGCGATGCTATAACCCGCAGGAGTTAATTTGAGCTATCGCTCGGATGACATAAGCTCGCGGTACTGAGGTGCCGATGGCGAGAGCGGTAGCAGCGCGGGGGTCGGGATCGGGAGGTCCGCTCGGGTCTCAAGTTAACTTTTGCTGAGGGAATACTGCTGGGACACAGCATTTATTTAAGTATTTATTTTATTTTACTTTATTTCATTATTTACATATAAATTATATTTTTAAATATTAGAATATAAAAAAGAATATATAAAAACATTTAAAAATATAAAAAATATTATTTTACTTATTATTAATAACCAACTTAATCACAGTTTACGCCACACATACAATGTATCGGTTATTTACCTAGTGGCCACTTGTGGCATGCAACACAAATGCTGCATCCGCTACCCCAGCGCCGTCACGTCATCTTCTGGCTCTTGTTGAATAGTAGATATAGGTATCTTCATTCGCCTGCACGCAACTTGACATAGGTAGATTCCACTGACAGCACAGCTAAACAAATGTTCCGTGTAAGTGTTGCGATTGTTTTCTTGTACCTACCTATAAGGATAATGGAAGACATCTTAAGTAGGTACCTAGTGTACGCTATATTGGTGTTAAACCTGATATAGAACTACTGCTTAGTTCTAAATATTTCTCTATAAGTGTCATTCTTGTGATACTTAGATACAGTCGACCGCGCATCAATGCTGACAAAATTGGTATAAGCTTGCCTCGTATTCTGTTCAAACTCCGTATTAAGGCTCCCACAGACAGTTGCGACGCCACTCTAGTAGAACTAATTCTATGAAAACTTTAATGGAAATTATTCGAATAGAATCGCGTCACGCCGTCGCGTCGCGCCTGTCTACGGGAGCCTTTAAGCAGCTCAAGGTCAAAGGGGTACCACTGACATGGGGTCGGACTGGACTCAAAACTTGGAACTTCGCCAAGTAAATATATTAGTGTTTTTTTTTTTGGATACAGTTACTTGCATTTTTCTATTTTGTAACCAACACAATATTTGTTATTTTATCAATTAGCGAAGTGTTTACAGCGCACTTGAGAACCATGACGTCAGCATTGACGCCGCAAGTACTCCTTCATTCCTGCCTACAGATTTTTATTTCACTAACTTTTCACGCCTTGTTATAAACACTTGATAACACGAATTACAATTTATGATAAGTGAATCGTTAACACTTTAATTGAAAGTTATTAACACAATTCGAGTGCATGTATTTCTCATGAATTCCATTATAATTCCGTCATGAAGTTCTTTCAACGTCGCCATAGGCTGTTCCACGATTTGTTTATTTATATTGTGGTCGCCTTTCATCTAGTATACGTGAGCAAATAATGAATGTACGACATATCAGACGGCGGTGTGACGTCACTCCGGACACGGCCACATCAAAGCACTCTACATCGATGATTTATGCGTATTTTGTTAGACTTCGGCCCAATTACGTTCATGAAAATTTGTGCACTTTCATAATAAAGTGTTTACCGCTAAAATGCTTTGATGTCTAATTGGGAGGATGGCGCGATGAGCTATACTGTTACTATACGTACGAGTGTCCCGGTAATCGTTGATTGATATATCGTTACACTTTGAGTAGATTTACTACTGGTCAAGGGTAGTCATCATAATGAGATATCGTAGACTAGAATATCAGCAGCGACTCGCGTTACTTTGATACAAGTATTTACCTTCTTTCAAATGAGTCCTGTTTTAAAGAATATATAATTATTGTTCTCTATTATGTTGTACACGTTATTCCTCATATAATCATAGATATCATCCAAAATATAAAGAAAATAGGTGGGTAGGGGTACCTACATCATGAGTTCATGACTGGTTGCTCACAAGTAACGAAGGAAAATGTAAATGAAATAAAAACTCCTTTAAAAACCTTAAAATAAAATGAAACATGCCGAATAGTTACAGGGTGACTTAAAGCAACACCACTGACCTCACTATACCCAAGCAGGAATAGCCCCCCCAGAGGTTCGAAGAGAAATTACCTGTGCTTCTTAAAAGCTAAAGCAGGAGAAAGACAAACGTCATTCACTCTAAGGACGTAACTAAGCCGAGGAGTAGAATGAAGAGCTGTAACAGTTTCCTCAAGTCGAACAACCCACTAAATGACAGCAGCGGCACGGGAGCATTGCTGCAGGCTTGAAATACTCCAGCTGAGTGTATCGAGCCTGCAGAAAAGCTCCCAGCTGTCCACTAACTACCATGGCCCTCCAGTAAGTCTCTTAACCGACTAAGAAGCCAGGTGCGTAGCTGCAGGTACAACGTAGTAAGGTAGGGGTACTCCAATGAGCCACAGTGCGACTGTGCCACATCACAAACGATGCCTTACCTCTTGTGCAAAAAACCTGCACTATGGCCAACCGCTGTCGAAGTGGCCGAATTCTGGTCGAAGCTTATATAAAGTTAATAAAAGGGAATCATCAATACGACGAAGAAGAAGATTAGTTTACTTAGATTGGCTATTTATTACAGCACTTTCACGGGCAGGTGCAAAGGGCTGGGGCGATAAGACCCTTATTAGACTGGGAGCTATGATCAGTTCTGATCCGTTCTACAAACTGGGCTAAAGATAGCGAATGCGAATGTCTACATGTGACGGATTATACTGGAAAATTTATTAATATTAAAACTGTGATCATATCATATCTATCTATATATGTTAATAATAAAGCTAAAGAGTTTATTTGTATGTTTTTTTGAACAAGCAAATCTCTGGAACATTCGGATTTGAAAAAATCTTTTTGCATTTGATAGCCCAAATCTTGAGGATAGCTACCTATAGGCTATCATGCTACGGCTCTTAGGATCCGAGCAAAACTAATAATGTAAGAAAGAACGCTAAGCGTAAACGTATTAGTACCACGGGCAAGGGCGATGCGATGCGATGAGGTGTGTGGGCCAAAATTTGACGCGAACGAAGTCAAAGGCAGCAGCTAGTATTTTTTATAAAATTGACGGCTGGATCGTGTAAGTACTGAGTGGCCTCCTTGAATATACCCAATATTTTATGAATCAGTCTGAATAATATGATAATTATGGGGCCGTATCATTTTTCTACATTCATACTAACATTGTATGTGTGAGAATTTAAATGTCAGTAGGTCAGCTCAAAGAACAATCGAACGTTAAAGTAAATGTTAGTTTTACCTGGAGACCGGTTGAAGCGGCTCTCGGCGATATCGCAATAAGCTCGTCGGAACCATCTTGACCAAATTGGTTCTACCTATCGTATTTAATAGATACTAACCTAATATTATTTAACATAAGTTTGGAGCAGTTGGTGTCTTATCTTTGGTGACGTCACGAGCTCTATATTTTAAATTTGTCAAAAAAGTTTCATAGTCTATTTAGCGAACATTTTAGGCGTTTATTTATAAACGTTGCTTAAAATGAAGCAATGATTAAAGTATTTTTATCAATAAAAATAATTGACGATTCAACGTCTCTTAACTTTAAGCAACTTGAATATATAAACCCTATTGTCTTAGTTGGCACGTACTTAAATATGATTCAGGTAATGGGGATGTAATGATTGAAACAACAAACAAATATTTCTGTATTAAATTTTATTGCATCTATTCACACACCTTTCTGGGAAAACGGTTAAAAGACGTTTGAAGCTAACAAAATGAAACAACATGTAATAATTTTATCAACAGTTATTTTGTTTTTAACTAAACCCATTTATATTACATTAGATTTCGATTCTACAGCTTTCTGAATGACACTGGCACTACAATAATATTACAGTAAACGTGAATTCAGAAATATAAGTAGTACTTGTTGATTAATGAAAAATATACATTGTCATTAAGATATTCGTATATCGTATATAGTCGGATATACATATTTTCGTTGTTTATATAACTACATTGAAGATTCACGTCTTCCATCCGTGTTTTTATTTACATCAAAAGGACCTCTAATACAGAAAAATTATTGCATTTACCTCTCTTAAATACTCACGTTATTATTACAATATATACTTACAACAGTGACGTATGTACAAAACTATAGACTCAATTTTGGACTTTCAGTCTCTACAATATTGAAAAAAAATTATCATACAATGTTTAGAAACAAATCGACGATGTGAATTTACATTCGTTTAACGTTTACAATCATACAAGGCCATTTTTATTTAGTTATGACAAATTGCTACGAAGACGAATGATGTGTAAATGCTACACAGATGAGACAAATTTCCGTTTCGAGTAGGGCTGGCAATTACGAAACGTTCTGGATATTGAATCTTGCATCAGGAAGAGGCTACGACATCATCACATTTACAATATTATTTTGCATAATTAAAATTTTATATCAGATCTTTGTGTTTCTTTTTATATTAATATTTTCATTTACAACACTGCATATTTGTTGCAGAAGTGAATTTTTATGAACAAATATAATGTCAATTCCTAATTAATACCAGTGACAATCCGATTTGCAGAAAAACCATCGCAATAGCTTTGCATTGCAGTGACAGAAGATGTATGAAAATAGAGTCCAAAAATTACGGATATTTTTCTTCCTCTGCTAGCCATAGATAGAATAGTAGCTTTCATCTTTATTGTATTCTAAAAACTACTATTTGACCTATGACTCGTTCTATTAATACAATTAAAAGCAAGAAAATAAATGTGTAATTATAAGTAACAATCAAATTAATTAAGATAGTTTTAAGTAATAATAGGAAAACTTGGCACTAAATTAAATGGAAATTAGTTACCTAATTATGCGTAAGTATCACAAACACGGTTTGTTTAACTTTAATAACATTCTGCCGTACGCAAACAAAAGTTAACAGCAATGCTAGATATTTTAATTGTGACAATAAATTTCCTACAATTATGTACTACAGTAGCGAGTAACTTTTATTTGGACTCTAATTATTTTAATTTCGCAGGAAGCGAACTCTCATCCGCATTTTACGTTTCGTTGGTCCCACATGGTTTAAAAGTTTTTAACTATACCTACTTACTTAGAATAATATAAGTAATAGGTTTTCAGTTTCTGGGGACTCTTATAACCAGTCCTTGTTCAATATTTTTGTTAATAATTACGTTTTCTTGTCTGGTAAATATTAAAATAATCCAACATTCAATCATTGGCACGGTAGTGTCATTGGTGTTTGAACAAAAAGTGTGTTTATGCCAGCCCTACTTAATGGGAAATTATTAGTAACTTAAGTTGAATAATTAGACATAGGTTTGTAATTTCAATTATGTTTAACACAGACAATCATAGTCTTCTGACTAGAAAAAACTATACAGATTTTCCGAAATCCTCACCAAATCTGATATAAATTATTGATATATTGTAGATAATAAAAACTTATATTAACGACTCGTTATACTACTGACCTCGTATCAATAAATATTAAAATTCGAATGTTAGATATTTTAAGAAACTATCAAACAAAAGAAAACACTGGACGTAATTAGGCACTAAATATAAGTAGAATATTTGAAATAATAATTTACACTACATACAAATAATAATCTAAAACAGTGTTGTTTATCTATGTATAGAAACTTAACACATATTAATACCTATTTTTGAATGAAATCACTTCGTTTAACCACCTCCAATAATAACTACAGCAACATGTCGCAAGGTCCAACTTGTATAGCACCTAGTATTGTCGGTCGGTCGGCGCGGGCGCAGCGTCGACGTCGTTTGCGAGTTGTCAACCTCACGGCGCGGGCGGTGGCAGGTGGCGCACCGCTCGCATGTGTCCACTATCACAAATCTAAGCTTCTCTACCGGTGCATAATAATTATTATCACGTATTTATACGTATGTATACATATTTATATTAGTCTATCGCTATTTACAGGCCGAGTTCACCCTCGCGGCACTCATCGGAGGAGATCGAAATTATTGTCGATGCGCCAGCGGCGGGCGGGGGGCTTGTGGTCAGGCCCGTGGTGGAGGAGGTGGCTCGGCCAGCGACGATGTGGATGATGAGGACGGCGAAGGAGCTGGAGGTGCGGGCGCGGGCGCAGCCAGCGCTAGCGAGCGAGAGTACTCGAGGAGAGCCACGTCCGCAGGGTGAGTCGGGGGATACAAGCCTCGGTACAGCTCCGGTCGGCTGTAGGGATGGGCAAGGCGAGCTGCTGCTGCCGCAGCCGCGGACTGGTAAAACGCAGATGCTGGCGAAGGCGGTGTCGGCGCATCGCCCTCCTTGCTTGCCATGTCCGCTAAAGACCATATTCTTGGCTTAGCCGATGCTGGTGTGCTGCCTGGTGGAGCACGGGAAGGTAAATGCTGATAGGCTGGGTGAATAGGCCTTTCGTAAGGCTCAGGTGATTCAGGACCGCTGTCAGCGCGAGATTCAGACCACTCTGATTCAGTTCTTTGCCCAAGCATATCCAATCTTTGCTGTGGTCTATCTCCGTCTTCGCTGGAGCCCGTTCCCGAGTCTTTTCCATCTAAAAGAGAAACTAATTTTAGCTAAAAGAAACTCTATACCAACATAGTTGAAATTCTTTAAAGCGTTATGGTTCCTACGTATTTTATATTTAAAGCGCAGTCCCGTGTTTTCGTTAGAAATAGGGCTACTTGAAAATGGCAGCATGATTTTACTATTAATATTGTCTAATCGTGATACGTACCTAATCCGTCTTTTCCATCATTACTTTTGTGGTCATCATCGTCATTATTATTGTCATCGTCATCGACCCTGTTTCTCGGCTCCCACGTCATCTTGTTCTCCTTCTTGAGACGGCGGCGTGCGTTCGCGAACCACGTCGACACCTGTGTCAGCGTCATCTTGGTGATGATCGCCAACATTATCTTCTCGCCCTTCGTTGGGTAGGGATTCTTCTTGTGCTCGTTCAACCACGCTTTTAAGGTGCTCGTGGTCTCTCTGGTTGCATTTTTTCTTCTTGCGCCATTTAGGTCCATTCCATACCTAACACAAATAAAGAATGATTACTATATTGTTAGGTTACAAAATTCAGATGAAAACTTAAAATATGTATTGCTTATATTGTGAAATCATTGCAAAAATACCAGTGCTAAATTTTTAGAACATAATCAAGCGTATAATGGCAAAGTCCGATTTGGGCGAGATTTCAGATAACGTGAATCGAGACCGCCCCAATCCCTATCGGGCGCCCTCCCGGCCGTGATCGCCACACCGAACCAATGAAAGCGCCAGCATAATAATTGAAATCGAGATAAGCCATCGACTGCTGTGCCAGCGTTAAGCTGCAGCTTATCTCAGACACAGCTACGTACGCATTTGTTGGTGGCCATGCGCCATTATTTGAATTGTACTATCTTTATTGCGATGCAGTATCTATATATATTCTACTTAAGTTAATTCTTAACGTGTGTCGCTTGTTTACTTAAATATTTAATGTCAGAGTGACAAGATACAGTTGTCGTCGTGTTAATATCTAGGCATTTTTTTTAACTTATTGTTAAAAGATCTGTAGGTACTCAACTCTCAACATAGGTGAAAGATAGGCAGACCAAACATCAAAAACTAAGTACATTTTATTTAGATAACAAATAATTGAAAAAATGAATAACTTGAAACAATTTTCATACTACATTTTTATAACTTTTAGATGGTGCAAACTCTGCCGGTACCATATGCTGCCTTTGCAGAGGTATTGAAGATTGGGTAAGTGGGTAGGGTGAAAAATAGGGATGAGTAGTGGGAAATTAATAAAACTGTCACTTAAATCGCAGAAGTGACGGGCAGTGCCCCTCGTCGTTCAACCCAAGCAATCGATTTTGAACCTTTAGCGTAACAGATATGGTCACGATTCACTTAAAACCCTCGCCAAATGAACTAGCACACTCTATTGTTAAGTTCGTTGTTGACTTAATTCTCCTCGATCCCCATTCAGTGAGATCCTCGTAAATAAATATGATAGAAAATCCCTTTTATTTCGTTACAATTTTTGTGAATTGTTGTTAACACTGGGTCATTCTAAAGGGGAAGATATAAAGACTTGTTTGAGCACTGCGATAATTTTAGTAGAAAAGAAGGCATACTGGTAAAATAAACTTAATGACGCCCGCGAAGAAGGCTATGAATGAACTAACATCCATAGAATTCGAGTGACAATGCGAAAGTGGAGCGACGCCAAGCTTAGGCGTATTCTACAAACAAAAAAGCTTCATTTATCCACGGCGTGCCACTTTCACAGCATCCGAGCTCGCGGGGGATCGGTCTGCAAGCTTCATTTTTTTATTATTTTGCTATCCCCGCGGCGTGCTTGCGCCCCGGCGCGGGCGGTTGCGGGTATCCACCCTTCTCACACCAACGCCTCGCCTTCAATTAAATCCCTATCTCTCGCGCCACCTCATGCTTCCTACTTAAACTCATAAAAATGAGATAAACACAAAAATATTGCTCGTACAGTCTGTCGTTATTATTAAAGTAATCCGATGGTGCTGTGGTTCATTCAGTTATTTAAATTTTATGTACCAATTCATAGTTTATTGCATTAATGTACTGTAATTTAAATTTTCTCTCGTGCTAGCCTCAAAACAATGTCATAATTTGGTCCAATACACGATTTTTGCAAGGAATAAAATGAGGATCGTTTTTACCCAACAGAAGGAGGGTATTCTTCGTTATCAATTAGGTATATGACAAATGATAGATATACCTATATGGTATAAGCTATTTTCTAGCAGTAGAAATTTTCACGTTACACATTTAAGAGATCCTAAATAACTAATATATTATGTATTAGAGCCGCAGGTGGTCATAAAAACCGGGCGGGCGTGAATTGGGAGTCATAATAATGAAATAAAGGTAAAAGAATGAGCCGCAACGGTCCGAAACGTTTGTTTGATATATTCGGTATGTTGCACAAAATCATATTTTGACGTTTGTTGCCATGCATGTAATTTTTTTTGCTGGACTTTTTTTGAATATTTTTTTTCGATTTATTCCGGTCTGATCCCCCAAGCCCCCTCCACCCAATCCCCTGCTAGTTCTTCTTCTGTTTTTATCTCTGGCTTATCCACTTTATGCTAGGTTACTCTTTTTGACAGGTAAGTACAGTCAAGAGAAAATAAACGTTTCACTTCTAGTGTAGTCTAAAAGATAGATTTCGTTTCATCAATTGTTTTGCTTACAAAGGTCAAGCTCCGTGTGGCCAGAGGTAGGCTGTTACAGCTAGGCTGATGTTCTTGTTTACTTTTTCTTCTGCATATCATCATTAAGAAGAAAAAGTGAGTCCCGAAGCACCTACCGTGATCGGATATTTCGATGACAGGTTACCGTGAATGTCGGATATTTGGATTTATTACTGAGCTTTAACTTACTTATATCACGGGATTAAATTTTATTTTTAGTCTTCTCAGAAGATCAGTCAATTAATCAACTCAGCCTATTGCAGTCCACTGCTGGACATAGGCCTCTCCAGGCTGCGTCACAACACCCTGTCGTCCGCCTTCCGCATCCAGTCTCTCAGTTCTCAGAAGATGTCTAGATCTTAAGTCATAAAATTTATCTAGTCTTAAAGTTCTTTGTTTACGTTCTCTCGCGAAAGAGCAGAGTTTGGAAACATATCGATAGATAACGGCAGAAGAATAGACAGACAGTGCGGCAATTTTTTTTTCGAATTGTATAGCTCAATGTGATTAGTTGATTGTGAGATTAATGAAGAGGCACGGGAACAATAGCCTAGGGGGCCACAACTCTGGAAAAATAAGAGTCCCTGAAAGAGGTAGAACTCTGTGTAAAATAGGTCAAATCTGATTCAATTATAACGGATTTACTTTAAAGGTTTTTATTAGTTTCTCTTAGGTAGGTACCTACTGTTTTTTTATATTAAGTTTCATATCATCATCATAATCAGCCTATAATGTTCCCACTGCTGGGAAAAAAGCCTCCAGTTTGTGAGAGGGCGTGGGCTGTACCTAAGTCACATGTCTTCGAACTTTTGGCTCTAGGACAACCCGATTTCCTCACGATGTTTCCTTCACCTATACGCCTTATGAAACTATTTTGATCAACAAGAATCTCGTCCATCAATATACCAGCCTTAGTATAATATTACGGACACTTAAGACAATTAAAAAGAATAGAAAATGTTGTAAAAGTAAATATAAAATCAAGAATGTTTAACCGGCGGACGGCGCCTAGACATCGCTATAAAAGAGCAATGTTAGTTGCGCGACTCGCAGCTCGAATGTACTTGGCTGATCTAAAATTTCATTGCACATGTTTCTGTCGTGTTTAATTAGATCGTTTACGTAAAATCTTGCCTGTACCTTACTATTAGCAAAAACTCGGCGGCTAGAGAGTTTTGCGATTACGCGATTATTATGTAACTGTAGTCCTTGCAGATAGTTTGTTCTAAGATTTTAGCTATGGAGCTAATTTCTCTTTTATTCACGTGTGTGAAACGTATTGTTTAAGTAATTCATATTTAAATAAGTATGTTAACACGACTGCGTAATTGCTAATGCTAATGGATGTTGGGATAAAGCGGAGCCGGCGTCCTGATTTGCCGGTGATGTGGTTCGCCCAAACCGGTGAAATCAATTTACATTATTGGGCTAAATTGAGCTTGTTATTAGCGAGTGCAAACATTGCGATAGTTTGGAGGCCAATTTTGAGTATCATTAATTGAAGCAATCTGCTTTTATAATCTGGAAAAGGATACCTAGGTATGTATAGTCACATTTTAGTTGATTATGGCTCCAATGAGTCCGTTTTACCAACGCCACACTTGACTGTTCCTAAATTACCCTGGGGTGATAATATTTTAATCTTTCCTAATTATGTTTATTTAAGTGTTAAGATCGGCTCTCCCCTGTGGGAAAGTCCCTCTTAAACCGCGGTCTCAAACTAGGTATTTATTTAAGGACAAAGTGTGGTATATTTTTGGTGGAAACGTAACTATTCAAGTACTTATTCATTATTTAATTAATATGAACTTAGTTTTGTTTGCTTATACAGTACCTACTGGTACCATGTAAACAGAAACATGTAAAGCAAGTGGAATTTTAAATAGGTCAGTGCACAGAAATAATATTGTTCATTGTGCCACCAAACTAGATTTTGTGAGTACCTATACCACAGAACAGTTCTTTTATCTGTTCTGTGACCTATACCTACCCGATATCTAGTAGGGTCTTATCTAACAAAACTTTTAAAGTTTTACTTTCACTTGCAGTGTTGGAAATGGTTTCAAGATAGCTATACCTATCTTATTTTACTGCTAAGGAGATACCCATAGTATATCAAAATATTATGTTTATTAGAAAGAGAACGATTTATTGTAACTCGCACAGGAAGATCACAAACTAAACTAAACAAAATCATTAAAATATAAAAAAAAAACAAAATTAGGTAGGATATAAAAAGAAAGTAAAAAAAAAATAGAAAGTCCTGTACGAAGCCAAATTACTTAAACTCTGAAATGGAATTCGAGATCAAAAATCTAAACAAAGGTGTTGCCAATTTAAAATAATAACCTCCATTGTGTAGTTTGTAGAAAATTACTATAATATAGTGCTAAAATTGTAGGCTTAAACAGGTAAAATATAATATTGCACACAGTTTTTAGCGTTAAAGTGACGTAAACTACGATCCAAGAAAAATATAACTGTTAGAAATAAAATCGTGTAAATAATTTTTATGATACTGGCAAAAAGGCAGAAGCTCTACACATTTGGTCTTTCATTTATTATTTTCTATTTACAAATCTCTACTGGTCGCCATTTTGTTTTCGTCATTCGCAGTCATTCGGTTTCTGAAGTTTGTCGTGATTGAAAGTGTCCCTCGTGAGTTTTTCTTTGTTGTATTTTACGTTTTTGTTTATTTTGTTGTCGCGTAAAATCGTGTTTACGCGTAATAAAATAAAAGTACCTACAATGGATGCTTTTCCAGGGCCGTCGGTCAAAAAAGATATTCTATCACCACCTAAAAAGAGACAACGCATTGCTATGTCTGTGTTTGAAGATCGAAATTGGCCTTTAGGTGATCGCCCCGAGATTTTGGGCATTTCTGCAGTGACAGTATATTATATCAAATAAATAAATATGAGCAACTTGTTTATAAGAATAGAAATATTTTATTTTCATTAGTTTATGGCGAGACCATAAGCTATAATATGTTTAATTTTGACATGCCGCGCGCCGCTTCAGAGTGCTTTTAAAAGCATGAAATTTAATAAAATCAAATAAGTTTAATGACTAGAGAAATGTTGACTACCCCTGAAACATCACTTTGACAATGAAGTTTCTTTGTTTACATTTTTGATATCGAATTCCACACTTTTAGGTTTAAAAAGGTATAGTAACATCGATTTAGCTATGTAGGTATTTCAATACTGGGCATTTGTCATAAGTCATTTGTGAAGTCAACATAGTATACCTACCAGATACTTTATAAAAAATAATAATAAGCCAAGATATCGTACTTTACTCATGTACTTACAGGCTACATTTACATACTTAATATATATTTTCGAATGATAAAATTAAGAGAAACGTAAAACTCATTTCATGTCCAACACAACGTAACCGTATACCAACAGAATTTTTGTATGAGTGGTTACCGCCCCAACTAACATGAGGTAGCTTAAAGACAAGTTAACGAGTATAGTGTTTCTCTTACAGTTTGAAATTTACCAATGACATCGCCCGCACCCATATAAAATTACACGGTGCCATATTTTGTGATACTTAGATGTAGCCGATGTAGGTACACCTTTTTCTTACGCTTCAACGACTTCGTCAACTTTGTAATCCACCATCTATGAAATTTAAAAGACACACTTAACACATGGTGACAGATTTTTTGTGTGTAAAACGCACTTGAAATCGTAACCCACAGAGCTAAGTATGTATATCGTATTTCTTTTATCTAGTTGTAGGAGCCAACCTCGAGAACCGAGTTCGATTTTAAACTTTTGAACTGTTTGATTTGATTTTAGACTCAATTCGACATAATAACCTCTGCTTGTAGAGGCTAAATAATTAAATGATTTAAAAACAACAGTCGATTCCAACACAAAGTTCGCTTTTCATGCTACTAGTAAATTACTGTGTTCGTAAAAATGATATCTGATAAAGCTAATTATTCGTCGTCGTAATATAGAAATGGGCGCACGCAACGACCAATCTCGGGTTATGGACGAAGTTTTAAAAGGTACGATACAGGTCCTAAATATTGGTGGGTAGATAGGGTGGCTGGGGGCGCGGCACGCCAAAAACACATTACGAGCCGGCAACGCGCTATTACGGCGAACCGCACGCGTCCATGTTAGCCGATAGCTGCCACCCGAACATGCTATCCGACGACTAATTGGTCAGCTTCATGCACAAAAACCCCTAATAGAAACAACTGCGGCTAGGGGGAGCCGCTTTACAGCTTAAACCGTATATGATCGCATTCATCGCAAGGTATGATTGTAACAATCCGGTGTTTGTGGCTGCCTACCGAATATTTTCGGCGGCGGTGGTTGTAATGAGGGCCAATCGTTAAGTTAGGTGGTTAAAGGGCGTGTTATCTAGAGGCTTGGGCGGCGCATGTCACGTGACAAACGAAGCGTAAACTCACCACCGCACCGGTACTTCGGTTGCGCCATCTTTGTTTTTGTAACAGAGGGTAACATTTTAAATTGCTTTTATTTTAAAGTCTCAAATTACCTGCCTGTCACATTTCCGGTGATATGTTACGTAAATTATCTATATGCATGTATACTCTTGTTTTATGTACTTATAGAGAACCTTGACAACGTTACACGTATTTGTAACATGTACCCACTTATAATCATTTATAAACAATCAGTTGTTTTTGTTGATTGACATTGCAAATCATGTTTTAAGACAGAATTTCCAGTGTGGTCATAATAATTACTCATGCTCAATAACTGAGAATGTTTATTGAAGAGCATTGCAGCTTAATGAATATCATTATTGTTTTAAATCTTTCCATTATATCAATCTTTTCTTGAGTCGAGACTGAACTTTACAAAAACAAGGCATAAATTGTGTCTTTTATCTGTGGCAAATTATTTTTCTGTTAAACTTGTTACTTGACCCTGCCGTTTACGTAGTTGATAAAAATATTAATGTATGTGATATAGTAACACAGTGCTGTTTTAATTAATTTTACAATTATTATAACAACGATACTGTCGTACGCGTACGCAATTAAACCCAAGTGTGTCCCAGTAAATCTGTCACAACATGATATTGTATGTAATTTGTTGTAAATGTTGCCGATACCTGGATTGAAAATAATAAGAAAACAAATCGTTGTAGAGGCTAGTAGAACTATAACTGCATTTGATTCCAAATAGCGTAACTTCTATTGTGGTAGCCGATAATTCATGTAATTGCTTGAACCCTGAAAAGGATTCGACGAGTTCTATAATACCAGCATCAGATCAATTTATAGCTAAAGAATTATCATGTGTGTATCAGGACCTGACACATCTAATAAGATCGGGATTAACATTATCATCTGCCTAGCCTTTTCCCAACTACATATGTTGGGGTCAGCTTCCAGTCTAACCGGATGCAGCTGAGTACCAGTATTTTACATAGAGCGACTGCCAATCTGACCTTCACAACTCAGTTACTGGGTAATACGAAACCCCTTGGTAAGACTGGTTGTCAGACTTTCGGGCTTCTGACGACCCGTAACCGAGCCCGAAAGTCTGACAAACAGTTTTACCAAAGGGTATCGTATTACCCAGTAACTGGTTTGTGGAGGTCAGATAGGCAGTCGTTCCATGTAAAATACAGGTATTCAGCTGCATCTGTTTAGACTGGAAGCCGTCCCCAACATAGTTGGGAAAAGGCTAGGCAGATGATGATGAATAGCAATTGATATGCCTACTACCTATTCATTTGGCGCAAAGATTACCTATAATTTCACCACAATCTTCCATATCATATACTACCTACGCATATTCAATGCCTTTGACCTAATAAACAAATAACACAATAGCTTATTAATTAGAGAAAAACAGAAACGCTATAGTACATGTGCCTACATAATCTAAAAAATGGTATGCCTATTTATTCGTTCCGGTTCCAGTCAAAAACACAAAAGAATGTTATTTTAATTAAATTATATCACGCATGGTTAATTCGGCATAAGCTAGTGGGAATATTAATCCACCATGTTTCTTGGAAGTCAACAGAATCTACATGAAGGTTTCATTAATGTACACTGGTAAGTACTTACTTAAGAGGCTAAGTAATAACAGCCGCACGGGTCGATCGATCAGGTTAAGCTACGCTTGCTGCTGTTGGTCCGTGGATGGGTGACCATCTTCACATACCAAGATCCCTCCGTGCCTCGGATAGCACGTTAAGCCGTTGGTACCGGCTGCCATTCGTGGATCTTTGACAATCGCTACGGGTCGTCAGAAGCCCGAAAGTCTGACAAACAGTCTTACGAAGGGGTATCGTATTACCCAAAAATTCTGGTATTCAGCTGCATCCGGTTAGACTGGAAGCCGTCCCTAACATGTTGGGAAAAGGCTAGGCAGATGATGAGATGATGGTAAGTAGGTACTTACTTAGTGTTTTATAATACCTAAACACGAGTACCTACGTATAGAGGTACTAGAAAATCGTAAAGGAAACAAGTATGGTACTCGTACTACTAATGTCTGAGTAGAAAATGAAAAAAAAAAAACAAATATTTTGTTGTAGTTGTTCAAAAACAAAGTTCGAAATATTTTTCACTGACATTCTTAGTAGTGATTCCGTTTTTTTATGTTTATAATAACAGAAATATCACCACAATTTGATGTGCATTTGCTATAGCTATTTCAACTTTGCTAAATATAAAGGCTATAATATAGCCTTTATATTCACCTTAATATTATAGTGCATAATGATTTGATAGACAAACACCATGGTTATTTGTAATATTGATCATTTTGTAACTTTGCTCAGTATCATACATAAACTCTCTCAATGTTACAAATAAGCTGGTCTTATTAATCTAGATTAAAATCTCTTTCAAGTCCATAGACAATGAGTTAAGCTTACCGCTATCTTACCTATAGGGTCTTTGTTTCACATTCACAAGGGTCACAAAAACTCCTAGATAAATATTACAGGAAGCATTGTAGCGGTTTCCCAATGATTAAACTTTGCATTGTAATCTAGATGTAAGATTAATGTGATCAATCAAGTTTATTAATATTATCATAATATTCGTTCTGCAACTTACATAAACGCATAACGAATGTGTTCGTGATTGACTTTTACCTAATCATTGCTTAACAACGTCTCATGCACGGTGTTAGTTCAACGATACTTTTGGTTCCCACAACTTATTTAACAGTTTATGTAGGTACTTCCACACGTACAGGGTGACAGGGACATCGACATACAGCCTGTTACCATCCAGCACCTGACTCTGGATTTTGGATTCAAAACTGAGTTTTGTCGTGATTATGATTTCTGGGACCCAAGCAACACTTTTCGCACTAGTCTAGCACCGTGGAGCATCAAGCGTTTTGTCGACGTAGGTAATATACCTATGGTAATCGGCAGTAAAACTGTGTTACCTGAACACGTGTGTTTACTTAAACTATTTTAGATCTTTGACGCACTTTACGTTTACAGATGTTATTTTAATTTTTGATAAGAAACTTTTATTATTTTTATGATTATGGAGAGATCTTGTGAACAATGAATTTATTATATTTATCAACGTAATATTATAGAAATACATTTAGAGCATTTTTTCTACAAGGACTTTTAAATAATATGTAGTTAATGTGAAATAAAATATATTTGATAAGAATTAATGGTTTGGTATCGTGAGAGGTAATCATGAAGAACAATAAAAGTATTATTATGGTATCAAATCATAGGTATACAGTTATTATATAATTATAATAAACAAATCAACAATACCTACCACACAGTATTTTATCGACCCGATAAATTGTCATGTTTATTTTGTTGTTGTAAATTTGTTTACGACCTCCCAAAGACTTATCAATGCTCAACTCTCACTAGGAAGATGTCAACACATGCTATTTATCAAACGTCAATCAACTGTTGAACATTTACCTACATGGAAGTGTAAAGGCGCGGGTAGATCACACATGTCTACTTGGATATGCCAATGAAAGATATATTATGCAAGCTGATACACGAGAGGGTACTTCATGTCCACATTTGAATACTCAAATCAGTCTGGTCGCACTAGAGTTAAATTTTACAAACATTGTTGAATACGCGCTTTCGTCTGTCTTTTGTAGCATCGTCTCGCAATATTTCGATTTAAAAAAGTGTCCATGGAGTTTCTTGCCAGTTCTTCTTCATATTTACCTAATTCGCTTTGGAATGGGCAACTAGCTTCATCTTTTTGAATGACCGACTGTTTGACAATTCAAAAGTGCTTGTAAATGGTTTAATCGAAATAAATTCTTTGAGTTGTATATTTATATGTAATTATAAGATAATCATCCGTCATTTCAGCACAAATAACATTCACTGCTGGACCTAATGCAATAAATGTTGTGAATTACCTATGAACGTTTAAGGGCTGACTTTTCCATCGTCATACAACTCTTATTAGAGAAATAAAATTGACGTTTGACAGTTTTTGTATGAAATAACTGTCAAAATTTCAAAATTATTCCTTGAATAAAGTTATCAGATTCGAAAATTAAAAACTAAATCCTGTTTTCATTATCACTAGGCGACACCCAAATGTAATGCCTAAACAAAAGCGCACTATCAACTTGATAATAATGTATTTAAGCACTACATTTTGGCGTGATGGTGACTAGTAGGTACGTTTTAGTAGATTTTAGTAATCATGTTTTCATTATCTCTAGGCGACACTCAAATGTAATGCCTAAACAAAAGCGCACTGTCAACTTAATAATATTTAGGCACTACATTTGACGAGACGGTGATGCTAAGGTGGAAGGAAGTAAAGATCTCGTAGGAGATTCGTGGATAAGTAAATCGTTTCGGAATGTCATTACGAAATTTTTGGATCTCGCACATCTGATAAAGTGTAGTCTGTCCAGGCCTTAACATGTTCCTCGTTTGTCGCTACGTTGTGCCGTGGCGCCACTGACGGCCCGATAGTCGCATTGGACCTCACAAGACGCCTTATGTAGAACGTATAAACTAGTGAAAATTAAGTGTCGTGACCACGGTTCACTTGCTATCAGAGGTCACGTCTCATTTTATTACTGACATATTATTAATATCGATGAGAACATTGAATTTTATACGGTCAGCAGGCATTGTTTCGCAACAATTCCTACAATTTTTGTTGCGTAATACTAGTCTTCGTGATCTGTGAATACAAGTTGATCAAGTTGCATGGGTTTATCAAGAATTCTTTTATCTATGTCGTAAACTCTATATACCTATTTTCCTAAACGAGAAAAAAGTATATGCGCTCAATATTTGGGCCTTATTTTATGTTTTAACAAGAACTTTTTACTGTAATTTTTTGTTTATTCCGTTTGAAAACTGAAATTAAATTATATAATTTTAAATGGAACAGTAGCAAACGGTCTATCGGTCTTTGCTTGTTCCTGTTAGGTTTATGTTGAGCTCTAAAACTTTTATTAGATCCATGCAGCTGTAAGCTTTCATTCCAATAGCAACTAGGTAAGAACTTGATTTCTTAACGCTCTGAGTAACAAAGGAAAATTTTCTTTAACGGTAAATATATGTTTTCTTAATTACTACTTCTTCCATTTTGTTCGGAAAACGAGATAGGTACAGGTATTTATAATTACGTATACTGTTTCCATTTAGTACCGTTAGTAGGTTTTTATTGAGCAAGAACGTGGAAATTAATTTCATAAGACATCTTCGTTAAGTGAAATAACATTCTATTGGTGGACAACCGTGTAATGCCAATTTCAATTTACGAATTTGAATTAACATTCATTCTGCATTAAAATCTAAATTGGTTTCTGGTGTTCGCTCGAACGACACTAACGCTTTTCTCATTGTGAGCATGTAAATTTGATATGTCATAGGGATATAAATACATGTATTACAGTGAATTTATATTAAATAAAGCTTCCAGCCGATCTCAATTGAAACGGTTATTATTTATTCTGGTCTTCTTATTAGCGTGTCTATAGCAATCTAAATGGACTCAGCCCAGAATTCGGGTACTTGTTTGGCGCCATCACCAGCGTCCATCTGTTCCTGTAACGTGCAGCTGACAGGACACGCAGGACATGATATTAAGTGTTCCATCGTTTGTGGAACACGACCATATTTACACTCCAAGACGGTATTTTGGTATTCCCACTTAAATACATACACGTCTTTCTTAACACCATTGTAATTGGAATATCATCACATACTTATTGCTCAAAAGATACTAAAATAACTAAATAAATATATAGATTTGCGTTTAATAGTCATCATGGATGAATTTTGCCATTGAGTTTCAATAGAAAAGTTTAGTTTATGAATGACAAATGACGCTTGGAGATTGTATACCTACTCAAACTATCTATTAGATTAGCTAACTGCAATCCACTGTTGACCATAGGCCTCTTCTAAACCATTATGTGAAATACGAATTGAAGTTGCTATTGCATCTAGAAATACCCGGATGTCGCGACGTCCAGCCATTGCTGGATGTACAGTCAACAAAAGAGATAAGTATGCAGGATCTTTGGATATAGTTGAAGTTTAGTAAGAAACCGATGGATGTTCTTGAATAAAATTTTATTTTATTAATAGAAAACAAATAGCTCATTTATCAAATTAAATGTCAGTCGACAACATCCGTCGGTTTCTTACTAAACTTCAAATATATTCGACGATCCTGCATACTTATCTCTTTTGTAGACTATACATCGCTGTAACTGACTGGACAGGACTTGGGATCTTTTTTTCCAGCGCCCATCGGTCCTGCGAAATCCATTGATCACTCACTCCTTCTCAAGTTGCAGTCCAGTTTTTCCCTGCATGAATTTAGAATAAAGTAAATTAAAGATATCCAAAAAAGCTTGGTCCATTGATCTATGAGTGAGCCTTATTTGAGGGGTTCCTACCGGCTGTCTACCTGCTCTGTTACCGAAACTATTAGGTAAGGCATACTGGTGCTGGTGGCTGGTGGTGGTATGCTTAGATGTGACGCATATTTTCTCCCACAAAAATACATTAATTTGCGGTAAACATGATTTTTTTTCTTTTGTTTCATAGGATTCAATAGGAGCCGTTCCTGCATCTTGGGATTGAGGCGAGTTTAATATATTTGGAAGCTGAGCTATCGGAATTTGCTTGACAAATGTACAGTCAACAAAAGACATATACGTATGCAGGATCGTCGTATTTAGTAGAAGTTTAGTAAGAAACCGATGGAAGTTGTCGACTGAAATTTAATTTGATAAATGAGCTTTTTGTTTTCTATTAACAACATTAATTTTTATTCGAGAACATCCATCGGTTTCTTACTAAACTTCAACTATATCCGACGATCCTGAATACTTATCTCTTTTGTTGACTGTACATCGCAACGTTAGTGACCTAAGAGCCAACGATTTATTCTGGTCTGATCCTCTGAACCCCCCCTCCACCCGCCCCTCCTCGACCCCTGTTAGTTCGTCTTCTGTTTTAAACTTTGTCTTATCCACATTATCTAGGTTACTCTTTTTGACAGGTAAGTACATTCAAGAGAAAATAAATGTTTCATGTTTTACAAAACAGTAAAGTTGTTGAGACGTTGGCAGGCAACTAATTATTGTAATAATCTTTAAGTAGCAAAAGCTTCTTGCTAAAGTTATGTCCATACAATTTTCTTCAGATACGAATATTGCGATTTTTTATTATTTTGGTTTGATGGCAACTGCATTTTATTCTAGACATGCTCACTAAGTTGTTTTTCTTCTGAGAACTTGGTGTTCAGTTCTTTTTATGTCGTGAACAGATGTTAACTCGCTGCAGTGGTTATTTACTTGTGATCGGAAGATGATTACCAGGTTATTTGTCGGATAGGACCTATATAACATTAACCCCCTTACCAATAAACGTATTATATCAGGTGAATAGTTACACATCGATTTCTCTTTTTCAGTCGTCAGTAATTTGACTTTCGAAAGAAGAAGACAAAGCGTTGTATAAGTATACAGACGCTATACAACGATTATTAGTAAGGGGGTAAGGCAATAATGTATTGCAAAAACAACTACAACACCTCATTGTGTCAAAATGTGATGATTTGATTACGAGTAGCAGAACAAAGACGGAAACGGAAAAATACATACAAATAACCATTGCTGTTTAAATTAACATTCCTGCTGTCAGGTAAAAAGTGGCAAGAACTACATTAAGTAATCATCAATACTAGAAGTGCGTAGTTACGTGCAAATATTTCTATACCTAAATATTAACTTCCCTTAATATGTTGCAATTTGCGGCATCTTTAATCGTAGCACTTATGTTTAACACGTTACATATGTAGGCACATTAAGCTGGAACACGCAAGACCGATACATGACCAATACAACAAACTGTCTGCAACATGTACAACCACTAGCTTGTTATATCGTTCAAGGAACCGCAAATCGTATGTATGTCTACGTAATCGACTACACGTTGGGTTGCTGTGCAAGTATCGACATGCATGTGATTTATTTAGGTACCTACTGATCTGAAAATATAATTTCATTCATTTTCTTAGCATGTAACTGCCTTGCTTCTTATAAAGTTGCTAGCTTGCAAAAGCGGCTGTTTTATAATAAACCTAAGAGCCGAAAATAGGTTTATATTTGACTAAAGTAAGAACATACTCCATACTTCTTTTTTGATCTTATGCAGGTCGTCTAGCTTAGTAGACGTATAATTAAATACCGGCTATTGTGAGTTATATATAAACTATTCTTAGCTTCTTGTGTAATAAATAAAAGTTCATTCAACTGGCCTATAATTTTCCCACTGCCTCTTCTCAGAACGAGGATAGATCCTGCTAGATCACTGCATGTTGGTGGTTCAGAGTGTGAAACACCATTGTATCTTCAGGTTTCATTACGACATTTTTCATTTACCGAAATTAAAATGATATGACATCACAAACATCTCTGATGTTTGAAAACGCCACGTGCTACCTACTTGCTATATTCAAAACAGCACTCTAGTGCTTGAGAAGCTCTTCAGGGCCCTTTGTGCTCGCTGGGATATTCAGTATTATTTAATCATATAAGTATATTTTTTAAAGTTTAATTATACATATTTAAAGCTCCATTGGTGCAGTCTTAAAATTGCAAACTACAAATTCTTCTAAAGTAGGTACTTATTTATACAATATCCATTTAAGTGAAAAGGCTTTCAAATAAATCAACAGCCTTAGAACAAAGCGACTCATCAGTCGTATATTTTTAATTAAGTTGTATAAGTACATTCATGTCGATCACAACTCGCCTCGTGGCCGCCGCTGACCGATAGGAAAAAGGAAAGAGGAAGCGTCCAATGCGCCTAGAATGAAATTAGCCCGTCGGTCAATTACTCCGAACCGAGCGCGGCTTACTAATGGCACGCGCGGTGTCCCTTGCATACACCACCGCTCATTTATATGCCTTCGCGCGTACTCTTTATTGTTCCATAGATTGGTAATACACGGGAGGACTGGCACTTTGTGCTGTAAATCGTTGTCTGTACACGTATCCACGATTAACTGTGTGCTGTAGCCATAGTCGAAGCGGGCACCGTGTCAGTACATGCCGCCTCTGCGCAAGTGTGGACGATGACATCATGTCCGGAATGGAGTGGCCACACAGAAACGTGAGAGTACGTGTTTGACTGATTCTTATTATCGCTGAGCGTTACTGTGCTCGATGACGCATAGCCCTTCAGTCGGCTTTATCATCAATGTGTTGTGGAATTGATCTGCAATACTGATAAAAATATTACCACCTCAAGCGAGTTGAAATCTTTAGGTACCCATGCATGCGTCTGCCTCAAGTAAGTATGAAAACTAATTAATAAATTACCTACAAAGTTTTGGACAAAAATAATATATTTTGTCTAACAGCTGATCTTGTTAGTATAATTTCAGATGGTTATACTTGTTCTTGGCAATAAAGAACCTCCTTTTTTGAAGTCGGTTAAAAAAGAGTGCAATTGATTTTATGTTCACATTAGTTGCAGCAAGCTTTAATCCGTTACTGTAGGTATAAGTGGTAATTCTATTACACTTGGGAAAAGATCGGATTAAAGAAAACATAGACATTACAAAAGAAATGTCGTTAATGTTATGAATAAAGACATGTTGATAAGGCGTTGTAAAAAAACAAACCCATAGCCTAATATGCATATTCTTTCCTCGTAATGTTGGCTACGCAACGCATGTGGATTCACTTTTACTATATCCTAAGTGACCGGGTCTGACAAATTGTGAACGTTAAACCTTTTTAACTCTGGTACCCTACCCTACCTCAACGAGACGACAAAAATAGCACAAAGATTGAAGTAATTTTTCTAACAAATTGTCACATGTCAGTAGAGCAGTAGTGAATGCAAATACATGCTGAATATTCATGTGCCTACGATATTTTAGATTGAAACAGTCATCCGAACAACGATGTTGCTATAATTTGAGGCAAACAAGTAGCGACAGGCGCCGTCATATTGGGAAGTTATAACCATTAAGAGAATACAATCGCAATTTCTTCCTGTCATAAATAAAGTTTGGCGGGCATGAGTAATCGTTACTTTGTGTGCACAATATCGGGTCGGGGTCCAAATAGATTGGTACGTGAGCTGCGTGCCGACCGCGTCCGCCTCCCGAGTATTATCACTTGCTTCAACGAAATTCGTCTACACTTTTGTATGGTGTAGTTGAATTTTCCGTTTGTAATTATGTCGGTGGACAGAGGAAGTGTCGGCAGTGGTTGTTACACCGGTCACGACGCACCGGTTGACGACCGTCGCCCGTCGTCTAACGGGCTACTGCCTGCTATGGACTGCGGCGCGACCATCTTACATTAGGGACTTCAAATAAATTTTGTTGGGCCCTTAGCGTATTAAACTTACTAGTCATAAGTTCATGATCTAAAACAGTAAATATAGGAACCTTTTTGGCACATTGTGCCATTCGATCCCTTTATAAATCCATGGTGGAGATATTCAAGTTAACTCTGGAAAAGCATTAATTTCCTGTTTTAGGATTATTTATTTTATTACCAAATTATTGTATATACGTTATTTCGATGGAAATGACATTTAGTAGCGTGATCGATAAATCATTAATTGTTAGTACTCAAATTGCCATAAGGAGAATATTGAGTAAGCCTGTTGCTTTACGCATAACTCGTGTAAACTGGAAACTAAACTTTGATTTATGTTAATTAAATTTAATAAACAGACAAACAGTTGAACTAGGCGCGTATAATCGTTTCGCTTCAAGAAACGTAGATAATTAGATAGAGTTAAAAGCCGTTCATCGTAGTTTGCTAGCCCATCACTTATGAGTATACATACCTATCTACTGTAGTAAACCGTATTCCTCACATGGTTTTATAACAACCGTTATGTTGTAAGCATACTAGGTATCTTCCCTAATTTAACAAAAAACAAATAAGTTTTGTGATTTGAAATACTTAGGTGTGTAAATAAAATGATAATGCATAGTACCTACTTAATAGGTTTGTGCAACCGATCAGGGTGTCCGGGTTTTCTGTAGAGGGTTTGTTTGTTGGACTCCTTTTCACTGTTGGTCGGTTGTCACTAACCGGATAAGGGGGTGCCCATGAGGTGCCTAATTGCTGGCGGAAATTTGCGAATAGCGATTGTCAGCGCTTTGACACTTTTGATAGAGTGAAACATAGTTTCGAGCTGAGTTCATTTTAATTTAACTGACATTTTCTAACATTTTCGCCCTTAAACACGCCCTAATAGGCACACATCAGATTTTGCATTAAAGCTACATAGGGACCACGTGTTAAGTTTGTACGATTTGATTACGAACACATAGTGTACATACATAGGCAGTCCTTCCATGTAAAATACTGGTATTCAGCTACATCCAGTTAGACTGGAAGCCGACCCCAACATAGTTGGGAAAAGGCTAGGCACATGATGACGTATACATACATACATTATCAGTCTATAACGTTCCCACAGCTGGGACACAAGCCTCCTCTCAGTGAGAGGGAGCGGGCTGTAATCCACCACGTGGGCCCAGCGCAGGTTGGTACCACATAGTATACTCTGTTATATATGATGTCCTTAGCACCCGGAATAACTCTAACACTAGCATGGTGTATAATGAAAATTTATAAAAAAGATGTATTATGTCACTGTGAATGTCCGATATTAGCTAATGTTGCATCGATGTGTGTTGACACCACCAATTTCGATGGTGTAGGTAAGTCAGAAATTGTTTCATTAATTTACTTAATTCGGACATAGGTACACCAGTGAATAACCACAGTGTGCCAGGGCATTTCTGTGAATCTAAGATTCAGCGATTATTTTCGTGAATATTAACATACGCTAGTTGTTGTTCGAAAAGCGAAAGTATTTTACTGTTCCTTCTTTTACCCACGCCGCCGTGTTACCCTGCACAGACCAGTTTTAATTTCTATCTCCTCAGGTCCAACCTTTCGTCACAGAACAGATGGTCAATGGTGCAATATCATATACAACTAAGTGTATTTATTGATATCTAGTAGGTACTGCTGGTTGGGTATTGACTTACAATTTCTATCTTAATTTTACAAGGGCCCAAAACTTCTGTTTCTGCAGATATTTTTTTATAAATCTTGAGAGAGCAGTGGTGGCTCAGTGATATCGGCCCTGACTTACGAGTTGTAGATCGTTAGTTCGAACCCAGACAGCCACTTTACTATGTGTATTAAATTTCATCACCACTGCTCTCAAAACGGTAAAGGAAAACATCATGAGGAAACCGACATGTCTTAGAACCAAAAATTCGAAGACATTTGTGACATCTACCAACCCGCACTGGGCCCGCGTGCTGGATTATAGCCCACTCCCTCTCACAGAGAGGAGGCCTGTGTCCCAGCACTGGAAACATTATAGGCTGATTGTGAAATCTTGAATACTCTGTCATAATTTCGCTCATAATAAAGATTAACCAAGTTCGTGGTGTTTGATAAAGATAATTCAAGAAAAAAGTAGATACGGTCATTCACCAGCTAGCTTGATGGTTGTTCAGTCACCAGAGTATCTTCATATACACTGCGCTTCGGACATTGACAGTAATATACATACCTATGCATTACACGGCGTGCTCCCGAACGTCCGAAATCCCGACTAACTAAGCTCGTACCACGACTGTTGTTAAATGCACACACGCGGAAAGTTCGCACCATACAATATTCGACGACTCTATAAGTTGGCGTGTTTTATTTGCTGATAAATTATTCAACTTCATTAACGTCGACGGTGCTTTATTGTCGGTCACATCGTTATACAAATAACATTTACTGGCTTAAATTAAACGTTGTTTTGGTTTTTTTAGGGTTCCGTAACTCAAAGGGAAAAAACGGATAGGATCACTTCGTTGTCCGTCTGTCTGTCAGTCTGTCAAAGACCCATTTTCTCAGGAGCACTTGGAGGTATCAAGTTGAAATTAATATCAAATGCGTAGGTCTACGGTCCCATGGAGCTCTGAAATCAAGGTTTACAAGTCAACGCAATAAAAAATACGACCATTTATGCGACATTTTTGATACTCGCAAAAAAATCATAAAATTTGGCAAGAAGCAAGGTCTCTCAGCACAAGTAAAGAAAAATTCAGAAATCGTTAATTTGTGGGGTATCAATTTTTTTTTGCGAAAAAAAAAATCATTTGCTGTTGGAGAATTGCCCATGACGTATCTCAGTGTATGGGAGAACTTGTTTTCAAACTCCAATTTTAAGTATGTTTTTGAGATAAATTCATCATAACTACGGAATCCTTCATTATGCGTGGTCCGACACGCACTTGGCCGGTTTTTTATTAGTATGTTCGCCGTGAGGATTGTTACCGATTTAACTTTATTATCAATAAATTGTGTTTGTCTCTATAAGTAGGTTTATACAAATACTTACACGTCAATATTTTTTTCATAGATGAGGTCAATAAGGCCTAATCAAAAGATGTTCTTAAGTAAGAGGAATTGATACAGTTGAATAGATATAACAGTCTAGAGCACGATGGAATACGTGTCAAAAATAATATCTGTTAAATCTTAAAAGTCTATTAATAACAGTATTAACAACGAAGTACCTGAGTTAGTCTTGAAATAAGCAATAAAAAATTCAATAAAAACTGTTTAATTCACCTCTATCACGTTTTCAAGTCGGTAACATAGTTAAATATACTTAATTATGGTCCGTTTTCGTGTTTATTTAGTACATACATATCATTACGGATTGTTGCCGACGTGAGTGATTAAGGTGTGAGATACGCATCGGGAAAGAGTCGTTGTCTGGAGTCGCACCTGCCGCCCGCTCGGCTCACTTCAAAACCTTCTATTACCTCGTTATTAGTGAGACGCCCCTCGACGTTTTACAACATTTTAATTGTGTTATTTAACGCTTGTTATTTCACAACTGACATGGTGATTTATTCGTTATTGGCAGTTGCGGATTTTGATCGCACGACTATTAAGCGAAACCTGTAAGCTTCCTGTCCAACATTGTAATTGAAAGTGACAGATGTTTTATTTATATCGAGTTAGAAGTCTGAGAACGTTACTAGTTTTATTGTGAACATAATTTTCTTAGCAAAATTCTAAAGAACTGTCGAAAATAGTTTCCGGCCAATAAGTTCAGTCTTATCATCTAGGCTCGTCCATGATGTGATGTAACGGATTGGACGCCTAAAAACAAGTGAATAAACTTTCATGACAATATGTGTTGATGATTGCAGGAATATGCACCTCTAGAAACTTGATGCCGCAGTCATCGTATTCATCAGTATTTTATTGCATTGTTTATGAATTCACCTCCGTTTTTTCAATAAGTGTTATCTTATCTGAATCTTTGCCGTGATTATTTTAAGCCTTCTGTTTATGTTTTTTTCTTCTTTTTGATGCAGGTAAAGTGCGATACAGCCGTCGTTATTCGTGTTTAGGTAAGTTTTCCCTAACAATGTAGAGTTGCTAAAATAAGTATAATTTTTAAATGAAATGAAATTGAACCGGGAAATTTGTACCAAGCTGGTGTAGTAAAAGAGCAAGTGGTAATTTCTAGCGTATGCTTTTACGCCTGTCAGAGAAAACTTACTATACAACAGTGGCGAAGGGTGAATTTATGACAGAGGTAAGCCGGAGCAAAGAAAATTCCAAAAGAAAATTTCAATGATGAATTGACTATAGAATGGTTATGTTCTGAACTTTTGAAGGGAAGCCGGTGGGAATCGAGTTGTATGGTACCTTCGCCACTGCTATACAATGGTTGTCGAACAAAGACCAATATTAATTTTTCCCTATTGCAGGATTATTCGAATCTACTGCAGGATCTGAAGATGGCAGCGGGCCTACTACTTTTAGTTTGTGGTAGGTATAGACACAAAATCCAAATATATTTTTTCTGTTAAATAGCTCAATCACGCTTTAATGAAGGCTCAGAAAAGGGCCTAGAGTAAAACCTTGGGGCATACCCGTGTTAGCCCTGTGATTCAGAGGGTGCTGCGATATCAATGGCTACTTTTTGTTATCACCTAGATATATAATATATTATTAACTCTACAAAATGGTACTGTGTTCAGAATTGGTTAAGTTTAGGCACAAGCGCATTTTGATCAATGCAGTCAAAAGCCTTTCAACATTCTTTATAATCTCTTAAAATATGATTTCTAACCATAAATGCCTGCAATATACAGGATTTTTCCCTGAAGTAGAACAGTACGGCTGTTTACTGTCACATAATAATATTATAAAGAAATAAACCTGCTATTTAGTGGCCAACTTGTACAGAATGTACGAGTATTCATGTCAGTTACGTTATTTTGTTTAATTTTATAAAACGGACAACAATATTAGATAACATAATAAGTAAAAGAAGTTTATTTCTAGAAAAAAAAACATGTTTTCTTCAGAATAATGATAGCATTACTACCTGACAAATGCGCAACTTTGAAAACGGGATTCTTGCCCTTTATTGATGAACGTCAAAACGAGAGAAAATACATTATTCCTCTCGCTAGAAGTTGAGAAACTAAATTAAATTACAGTAGTCGTGAATGATGAATATAATTGGCACTTTACGTATCCATGTTGCGCTTGTAGTAGGTACTTAATGGCAAACAGGTAACGTTATTTATTATGATTTAGCGAACGATTGAAATACTACACAACAAGCGGCTCTTCATTATCACACTTTTAATACGTATACCGGAACTGCGCAAAGTAAATGTAGCTATTAGCAATCCTATTTACCACAGATACGTTTTTATAGCCAATTACTGTTTTACAGCGAACGATAAATACTTCCAATACAGCGGCATACAACCTAATAGAGGATACAAAATGTTTTTAAATTACTAATTCAAATTAACGAGGGGCTTCGTTGCGGTAGAAGAACGTCTAAAGTTAGTTCCAATCGCGTAATCTATATTCATTCGGCGAAGTTAGCGCGGCATCAGTGCACAGCGGTGCAATTAAAAACGTATAAATCAAAGCATTCTCTCTACATATAGTTAACAACGGCGGTAATCTATTAACGCGTTATAAAGCCGCTAATTAACTTATATCCACGACCTGTTTTTGTTTACAATTAGTGGAACAAAAAATAACCAACATGTTCTAACCTAAACATCGTTTCATTTGAAAGTCTAAATACTCATAGACGTAAGGTTCCAATCATTCTATTGGTGGCTCTTACTTGAAGGACATAATTATAGAAACAATAAAGTTTGTGATAATAGGATACAGATACGAGTACTCACCATATCTATTCCTCGTGTCTATTGTTAATTGATGCAATTTTATTTATAATGCTCACCTGTCGATTAATTACAGGTTAGCTATCGTTTATGGCTAGTTTATGTGTTATAAAAGTGATAGAAAAACAATGTTTCCTCCTCACATTGACATGAAACCATTGCTAATTATAATTACCAACGTGGCGCAATGAGCACGTAGCAAAAACAGTTCATGAGAACGATGCCATGATTGTATTAACTTTCATATTCTTGTTATACGATCAATAGGTATGCGCCGACATTATCGTTGAAAAAATCTTGTAAAGTACCAAGGCGTGAAACTAATGAAGTGTTTCTATAACAAAAACTGTAATGCCAGACTTTTTCATCAAACTACTAACAGATTTCCTACTTTTTGCCTTCTGTTTAGTGCGTGAAACATTTTTATTCATTGGAGTTTTTTGCGCATGTCTTTTAACAAATGAAGATACATAAATGTTAATATTTCATTATTACTTGATTCTAATAATAAACTACTAGATATTTCAAATTTTTTTTTTGTTATACTATGTGAAATTTATCGCAATTACCTACGAAAAAATAAGATAATTTGCATTCAGTTTGACCGTTAGACAGCTTAGATGGACCAGTGTTAGCCTGACGAGGTGACATGGTTTCATGGGAAGAATTTTTGAATGTGAAATAAAAGCCATAATTCTCTACTTCAATGAAACAAGGAAATTAGTCAAATTAAAGTATCGAGGCAAAATACATGTTTGGAAATAACGGCAGTTATTGCCAAACATGTCTAAGGAGCAGCTTATGTAAGGTCTCTGGGACCAAACCACACATAGGACGCGGTGTGTGTTAGGGAGTCCGCATTTCTCTAAGCAATTGTTTGCGGTTCTACTGGACACGATAGTACCCTTGAACTATTTATTTAGTTTGTATAACTGGCTGAAATGTTTAAATTGAACAATTATCGACATGGACGCTGGGGGTGCTTCAAGGCACCACACCTCAATGCTCCACATTGTACACATTCTTTAAGACTAATTTGCTCCATTGAATGTAAAACATTGTAAATTACTGGTCATCCCTGTTGCATCTTTTTTTCGCGTAAGATTTGGTCTTGCTAGCTGAATAATCCAAAAATCCTAAAGATGATGTTGAAAAAATGTATGTAAGAAGGTACCTACTTTAAAACCGCTCTACGAGAATGTCCAAGGCCTTCCGTATAATGTAAATCTTGGACAGGTATTCTTAGTGATTTTAGTGATCGATCAGTACGTAAACACAGGGAAAATAATCGTTAAGCGAATTGACTGCTTACCAACTTAAACTGCGAGTATATTCAAATCACAACGGCCACTCTTTGACTGTTCTTTAAAATGAGACGGCAAATTGACGTAGGGTGTAAATTTCCTTAACAAATAATTTGCCTGATTCTAAATTTTTTCAGGATATAGTCAGTTCTTTATTAGAGAACACCAAATAAAAGACATATGGAAATGCATTAAGATGAGGTATAATAAATTTAATACCACTCTTCGGCAAACTTAGCGACGGACGCGACCAAGAAAATATCCTATTTACATGGTGCTGAAACATTTTCAAGGTTCCCAATAGAAGATGTAGGTGCCTACTTCAGTTCGTCTGGCATACGTAAGGGAAGATCAAGGCCGCATACGAGAAGCACAGAACCGGTCGAACTGACGATGCTTGGGGGAGGCCTATGTCCAGCTGTGGACGTCTTTCGGCTGAAATGATGATGAATTAAGGGAGTTCAAATATGAATAGAATAGTTATTGAGACAGTGAAAAATAATCAAACTTATGAATGTACTTATCTGGACCAAGTCATAGAGAAAAGCTGTCCGGAAAAGAGAAGGACACGAGGAGGTATTGCAGCAAGATGGGTTGCTGTATGGTAGTGTTTTAATGGGTACCTAATGGAATCTAATGAGAACGATCATTATTCATATATTCTGAAAACCCGCTAAAACAATGTAATGCTCACTTATGCTACCTACTGATCGTTAACAGCACCAACATTAAAAGTAGCGTCGATGTTGCATTGACATGTGCCGCGTTATTATCAAAATCAATCTAACGAATTCGTCGATAGCTATAATTTAAAATAAAAATATGTGATACTAATATATCTTGTGACAAGGTTTACAAATACCTATACAAATTGAAAGAAAAAGTCCGACTTGCAAAAAAAAAAAAAACACTAGGAGTGAAAAATAACTTTAATTTCGGAAGTCGGTGTCTTTAGTTTTCTATTTTCGTTTTTTTATCCACCGATTTCCGAAATTAAAGTTATATTTCACTTTGTAGTGTTTTTTGGATGTCGGTTGTTTTTTTCTGTAAAAAAAAAATGTGTCACTTTTATTATTTGTGCTACCTACCCTACCCCATACGAATTCGTATATCACTTACTTGCTATTTTAACAACAGTGACCTTAGTAGGTAATAATCTATAGGGGACCATCGTGCGAGCTTTCTTTTCCAAACGAAAAAAGAATCACGAAAATAGGCTCCGTAATCATGGAAAAATCAGTGTATAGACTTAAAATAAAATAAAAAAACCGCCGAATGCATAACCTCTTTGGTCAAAACTATTTAAAAATTTCAAAGTTTCCTTTAAATTATCATTTTACAGTTTGAGTAAAATCGATAGCAGCCCTGGTAGCGCGATCAATAAACCCCACTTCCCAGGCATAACGTCTATCAGTACTTAATCAAATAATAGGTTTTTTTTTTAATGTAGGTCGGCAACCATTTCCTACAATTGCGCACTTAAAGAACTGCTTTTGTGTACCTACGCCCGCATATACGGACACAGTTTCGATAATCTAATTCAACATTCATAATTATCTAATAAACTCATGTTTTTTAACCTTTTCAGGACGCCGCTATCAGTGTACATAAGCGTGTTGACTATCAAATCCTATCTATCTACATAGGTACGTTTGCGCTGATTACGATAATATACACACATCAAAAGACTCCACAAGAATTACCTACTTATTTAAAAAAGCGATATCAGGCTAATGTATCGCTGTTAAGGGGTTAAACGGATTTTGATTACCTTTCGGAAATGCATTAAAAAGATAGGAAAATATTTTAAATGGTAGCGTCGTCTGCCGCCTCTGGATTTTGCTGGGGTATTTTATGTTTGAAAGGCATATTGCCTAAAGAATCTTTATTATAACAGTAAGCTGCCTACTTTAGCTGCACACTTTAATAGAAGTAACATTATAAATAACCAGGTTGCGGTCATAAGCTGCAGTACAGTACGCTAAATGAGATTTCTCACCTATGTGTGTGTTTGTAACCCTTAGCTCGCCCGCGGGGCGTACACATCGATACTTTACACCTACACCCCTCTATCCGAGTATCTGGTTACTTACCGATAATGTCGTTTTTGTGAGCTACATAAGGTAGTTAACATGTACCTAAACCTTATACTAAATGACGTACCTAACTACAGTAATTTTGTACGATTTTTACAACGTGGTCTTCAATTAATGTCAAAGCTTGCCTGTGTTGTTTGTCACTGAAAGCCTACTACTAATATTTAACTCCCACTTAATTAATTCGAAATATAAGAACCTTAATCTTTATCCCTCAATTGCGTGACAGGGGTGATAACATGTTGTTTCACCTTTGAGTGTAACGGTTAATTTTAATAAGACAGTAATTAAGTATTTGACGTAGTACCTGTTATCGGTTTCGAAAATTACTTTTAATACATTAAGTTCAAACAAGGAGGATCTAAAGACATTATTATAACAATTTCTACAGCAGAACTTAACCCTAAACCGTAACTATCAAACAGGCAGGCTTTATATAAGCGAAACCTATTCAAAGTTTAGGAATACAAATAAGAAAGAGCATAATTGAAACTATTAATTGTTAGTTTTACTTGAATAGAGAGATAAACTTTAAACCATAACCACTTAAAATGTATTGTATTGACAGTTAATGGTCATGACAATAGTCAATTTACCTACGTCTAGAAAAGATCTGTATAGCTTTCTCGCAACTAAACTTTACAAAATCTCGAAAACTTTAAAATACCAGGCATGTCTAGTAAAAGTATTAATTAGCTAACTCCCACAAAGCTGACGTTTGACTTTCTATTAACGTAAAGAGCCTTAGTCAACGGGACAAGAGCGTAAAAAGAGCATCAGTGGTATGGACAGGAAATGTGGACTGACAGTAGGTAGTTTGAGCGTAGCATCCATTTTAGCCTTTACGTCGGTTTTCCCCCTTTTTTAGAGATTTGCACGTCTACTCTGTCGATATTGCAGCCGTTAGGGACTTATCTGTAAATTGCCAAGTGCCGAGTATTGTCTGGCATTGGCTCGCTTCGCCAGTTACTCAAAAATTAATTATGCCAGACACAGAGCTGCCCAACGCTGTCAACGAGAATAGTAAATCAGGATACATAGAGACGGACCTGAATTATAGATACATACGATTTTATACTTGGAAACTATTATAGAAGGATAATAATTCTACAATGCAGATCGCGGATGCCTAGTAGAAATCTTAAAAAAAATCCTTTCATCAATGCCCCCCTTGAAAGGATTTTTTTAAAGATTTCTTTAAGAGTCAAAAGTCCGCAATTCTGACAACCAATATTACTAAGTCACATCGGCTTCCGCTGTTAATTGGGTGCAGTTAGTTACTATGACAGTTCTTCCGTGGAAAGTACAAATAATGTTTGATATTTTGTGATTTGAAGCAAACTCCAATACTTATGTGTAAAAAATGTGATTGTTTAACTTACCCGTTGAAAGGGTACCCTGCGAAAGCTGCATCGTAGGGGTGGTAGACAGTTGGGTAAGGCCAGGATGCTGCACTCGCCGCAAGGTTTTCTTTTAGTTCGATCCCTGCAGCCTATGGATAAAAAAAAAATATAAGTAAAAGCTCAGTTCGGTATGAGAATTATTATTTTATGTCAATTTAAACATATTTATATATCTACGATTCTACGTATGTTTAAAGTGACATAAAATATTGATTAGTCTGTTGCCATCGGTAAAATGTAAAGGTTGGCAGCAAATAAGTCTATAACTAACTCATTAAAAAGCACCAGCATAATAACTGTACTATTATAATATATCCTTCCACGTTTCCGGTAGCTTTAACGTAATCCATTACTAAAATGATCCTCGTCGGATTGATTTCTTGATCGATCGCTTTAGCGTTTCGGTCTTAACTATTATTACTTAATGGGCAAAGATAGGAGACGCGCGCATCAATCATCTTTCGATCGACAAATGTATCTTTTTTATGTTTTGTAATTGTTGAACTTTGATGTTTAAACAAAAACAAATTCCTTTAATGTTTTAAATAAAACTACTATAGGTAATTATTTGAGAAAGTTTGAACATTAAATAAACAGCGGTTTTAAAATTATGATTAATTTGTTATTAAGGTTGTGCAGAGGAGATCGCGTAAAAAAGCACAGCTGTCACTAAGGGTCCAAAAATTTATAGCGACACATTAAAAATAACTCAGGAGCGAGTCTTAATGCGGTCAGCCAGGATAAATCTATCAAAAGATTTTGTTGTCCAACAACTTCATTGGTGGCCGAATCGAAAATCCGATAATAAATTTTACTCAAGTACGACAGCGTAATCCAGTCGCGCTGTCGGTCTTTGTTGCTACGACCTTTGTGATATAATTCCAGTTTTCTGTTACTTCAAATAATAATCGGACTACGTCGTAACGCGAATCTGCGGCTACGTGGATTTATTGTGCCTACTGCGTTGTTGGCGTATTTACTTAATAGGCTGATCCCATCCATCGTAGGCGTTTGAAAGACACATAAAGGACCGATTGTGTGACAGTGTGAAATATCTACTGTTTTGTTTCACTCTCACGTTATCATTATTTCTTTTAAAATAAATAGTTAGAAGTAACGGTCGATTTATCCAAATGTCCTTCATTCTCAGTAATTTGATCTGCCTTAAAAAAAGCAATGAAGTAGTGACTAGAGACCTACCTATACTCGTAATATTGTGCAATACGTTTTAACAGTAACTAGGTCCTCTAAAATATTATTCTTAAGATAAATTGATCGCCTAACTACTTAAAAGGTTAAGGTATGATTGATAGACGTGTTGGTCTTAAGGAAACTATTATTTTAACACAAAAAACTTGCCCGTGATCTTTATTGGTATCAACAGTATGAGTTTAATGGAACCTAGCTATAATCCCATTAACATTAGTGTGTTGAACTAGCTTGTAGGTATATATTTTATGGAAGGTATAAGTTAATCCGGTGAGCGATGTGGTTGACACGCAAGCTCAGGTAGCGTTCAAATGTCGTCGAGTCGACAAAGGTACTGAGTAGATACACGACTTTGGATGGATTTTTTAAAATGATTATCGTTATTTTTACAGTAAAGATATGATTGATGTTGGAGTATTAAGTTTTACTAAAGTGGTAGGTTATTTAGATAGCCTTGTCCGATACTACAATCTGAATACTGAATTTATGAAATTGAGTTTTAAGAACGTTTTTATAACGTCTAAAATAATGTTATTTGGGTTATGTTGTACTTTGAATTTGTTTCTCTAGCTTTCTATTGTTAAAATCCACACAACATCGGTAAGTTAATTAAATATCTTCCTTTATGTATAGCTGGAACTAGTGACAAAATAATTTATGATAAAATTATTGATGTCTGCTTACACACGTTTGAATAAATCTGTAAGCCCATTGATTACAATACCATAGATATTATAATCACCATAAATTACAGAGGACATTAACCACAAATTTACTAAAAGCGGTAGCGCAAACCGATGATTTATTTTAGGACACTTCTTCGGAACTATAAATTATTTTTTTAATATAATATACGTTAGCTTCCTGTCAGTATAGCCCCACATGTGCAAATGGAAACGATTAGACCGAGCGAGCTATTAAATATTTTGACACTTCAAATATTCCGTTTGTCTCATAAACGTATTTCTGTTTACAGTAAACGTTAGATTTAAGTTTTAAAGTGTAAACAAACACGTTATAATCCGACAGGTAAAAAGAGCAAACAAAGAAGTATAAAACAAGTCTACAGTGCACGGATACCCTACGAGACGGGATGAAATAATAAATTATAGACAAAATAAAAGGCGTTAACTAAAAAAACGGTGTGAGGCAGGATCCCATTGAAGGCGTCGCATCGGCCAGAGTTAACACTTTCGCCACTGATGATGTACGATCATATCTTCATGAATGATTGAATCATCTGCCGGGACACGTTCACGGCTTTTAACACCTTCCTCCAAAAGTTTTACTACACGTCATATATTACGTGGCGTTGCTACTTTTATGTTGTTATGATCATTATCATTCAAAGTCACTACCCACACGTTTGGGCAAGCACAGTATAACACAAGGAGTGCTTTTATGATTAGAATTTTGTATTATTTTAAGCGATTGAAGAAGCTAACATTTTTGTTTGTCTATTTTAATTTCATAAAATAACCTAGGATAAGTAATTAGATTGACATATTTCCATATAAACATACTACTGATATTATAAATTTATAATCCTGTATAAAGGCAATATGGATCTTTGGACATATTTTAATCCTCTGAAAGAAATTGTTAAACATATTAAGTTATTAAAGCCGGCTGGTCCGGTACAAGTTTTTGGGTCGATGGACAAAAGAACATACATCAACGGATTACGATTCAAATTTATATGTATTTATTACTTGTATCATAAACCTTATTGTGGTGCCTACTTAACACTGCGCGAGAGTCTTATAACTACCTTTCTAACGTAATATTTTGACAACGTATCCTAATTATTTTAACGTAATACCTTTTGTAATAGGAAGTGGAAGAAAAATGGAATTAAAGCTCTACTGTCAAAGATGAAGATAGAAACATAATCCCTTTGGTTAAGTAGATGATATCGCGGCTTCAGCGGCGAAGGGTTTTTAAGCTTTTGTGGACGTAATTAATTCAAGTCATAGTTTAATAAGATTAGATGGATTCGTTTTTTTAAGAATATTAATATCGTTATATTATGCCTACATGATGTTGGTACTTAACAACCTAACTATTAGGAAATAAGATATGAAGTGCGGGTTGTAAACCTGGAAGTTGAGTCCTTTAAAATATTGAAACTTAACCCCGGGTTCTGTCGTGAAGTAAAAGTTGGCGTCCCTACAAGTCTTTTCGACAATCTTCATATGTAGGTAATTTAAAATACTTTATTTCTAATTCTGAACCATGTCTTCAATGTTATGTTGCAAGATCTGCCAAAAAATTGAACACATTTTTGCTATATACAGGGTCCGTCATTCGAAGTGTTACCACCTTCAAACTGCAACACTCTAATTGTTAATGGCAGCGCGGTAAAGTTCGTTTGGTGCCGTGGGCACCGAGCAATTCCCTCGAACTGTAGCGGTGACTGCGGCCCAATAATCGACACGTTTTCATCAACCGGGACGTCAAGGTAATCCAGAAAGTCTACTAACAAATGATATAAAATGTTGCGTTGATATCCTGGGAATGAAAACAATTCAACACAAGCCACTGACAATCTAGCCGGACTTGAAACCATCTCGCAAAACTTATCTGACGAAATATTTTTAACAAAATAATTTTTGAGGTTCATTTCTACAGAAGAGTGGCCTCAAAGGACCGGATCCCATGGACTTCATGGATACGTAAGTGTGAAAATGCTGAAGGCAGTTTTTTGTCAGGCTTTGTTGAAATACACTATTATTCATGTTAAAAGATGTCATATTAAACTATAGCTTTGTTTATCTTGAATTCCAATTTATTCCTAATATCATCTAAAATTCTGAATTAATTGTATGTCAATTAATCAAATTACAGCATTTTCAACTGGTAACACTTCCGAGAGACGGACACTGTTAACTTAGTTTTTTTAACCTTTTCTTAAAATAAAACGATCCATTACCTTACGTAGATACTACAAAGAAAATCTATTAAGTATGAGTTTCAAATTGGAATATACTTTCAATAAAACCGCTCCTATTCCTACGTCATTATTACGAAAACAATAAAATATTAAATTACTTAGCTGTTTGGTATCGACTAGATAGGCCAGAAACCTGTCAACAAAACTTGTTTTGTAAGTATGTAGGTACTTGCTGTAGGCTGGTCATAGCCACATAAACATCGAGCACACATATAGTGGTCTAGCAGTAGTTGTTCATTTTATTATCATACAATTAATAGGTACATGACTTATTCTTTACTTAGTAAATGTATTTCATATTCGGAGAACTGAGTCAATTTTGCTGTATTCACGCCCCAGACTTCCAGATCAAAACTTCATTGCTAAGGCTTTTTCCTTTTCTTTTAAATTATATTCACATATACAATGAATGAGAAAAGTGCGTTTTCTCATCTGATCCTGAAAGTTTTCAACATAACTTTTACCTTCACAATTCACGGAAAGTATAGAACGAGTCTTCTTTTCAGCACTGTCTTCCTTATTTATAACCGAGCTATAAAAAATATTTATAAAATGGATTCATTATTTCGTATCGATAGGTTGCTGAAAAAAGTGATTTCTAATGCGATGGAAATTAAGAGACGTCGAACATTAAGTGACCGATATTCGTGAGTGCAAAAAGCACAGAATTAATTTAATGTTCGTTTTTATTTGCAATTCAATTCGATATCCTTAATTCATGTCGGTTGCAACACTAGTGTCTGATTATCATGTCAACCGCAGGAATTGGTCGCGTTGTATTGAAAAGTCGGTCAAATAACATTATTAATTACTAGGTATAAATCTTTGGTTTTTTTAATTACTAGGTATATGGATGAGTGACGTTGGCTGCAGTTTAATACCTAAGTTTAGCTTTTTGTGTGAAAATGAAGTAGATTCGCTTTTTCAAGTGACAAATACCTACTAACTCCTATATTTTCGGCGTTACATACATTGTAGGTACAGCCTATTTATTTTAATGTGAACACTTATAACATACTCATTAGTATAACATATTATTTTGGTACCTAGTGAATATTCTATTCCCTTTCAAACGACAACATAAAGTTATTTTTAAAAACCTTACGAATTTATTACAATTTGTTTTGTAATATCGGATATATTTTAGGTAGAAAACAGAGTTAAATATTTAATTTCATCCCATATCGAGTAGGTAATGAAGTGATTTTAAATGAATTTCCAAGTGCTTTGACGGGTACGAAGATACGTGTTCTTTAAGTAAGAGTTATTTTGCTGCCAAAATTACCGACAACCATAGACAATTTATGGTCTGTTCCAAAAGCATCTGATGAAAATGTAAACATATAGATCAGAAAACATATCTGTGAATTGAACTTGAAGTGCCACTTACCCAAAATGTATTTGATAACTGAGGTTGATGATTTTTTTAAATTATAATTTAATCAAACAATATTTTGTTGGAAAAAGTGGTGAGATATAAAATTGAAACCTTCTACCTGAAGTTTCCGACCTTTAACCTGAACAGGGTTTGTTTATACTTTTATCAGATACCTTTCAACCAGACTAAAAGAGATAAAAATAATTTAGAAAAATATTCATACTTACAGCATTAGTGTAAAAGGGTGGTTGATCAGCTGCTAGAGCGGGAAAATACGCCGCCATTCCGGCAGCTGTAGCCGCTGCGGCGTCTGAGTAAGGGGCACTGTACATAGACAGGGGCACACCGGAAGCGAGCCTCTGGTAGTTGAGAAACTCGTATTGACACGAGCAGACGGTCTGTCCGGTGATAGGGTCCTGGAATATAGGGCGGCCAGTGTCGCAGCAGCGCGGGGCCGCGGCTGCGGGCGAGCTGGGCCGCGCTGCAGCGCTTGCGCCGCCCGCACCCGCGCTCATTCCCGCCTGCGCCGGCGGCGGACTGTTGGAGGCTGTCGAGATGGTGCTCTGTAAGTTGTAAATTTTGAAATGCCTTTATGGCGCGTTTACCATTCGCTTTTGCAGACGCGATGTATGTATATAAATAAATAGGAGGCCTCCGTGCGCACAGCAAGTCGCAAAGCATGATTTATAACAATTTAAAATTGTGATATGCTCACGTAGTTAATGTAGGTACTATAAATTGATCAACAAAAAGTTCATAATGAACAACTAAAATAAAATTAGCATAATATAAAATAATTGATGGATAATAAACGAGCCTTTAACGATTGTGTGAAAAGGGGTGAGCATCAAGAATAACCTTGGGCGTGCCTATTATATCGTCAGGGCTTGCGACGACCCACGATACGCAAATTCGAAACGCTGAGGGCCCTTTTATTAAAAAAAAAAATAATGCTCCTTTACGAGTTATACTAATATGATGCGATTGAAGATTTTGAATAAATCACAATAGGATCGGGCAGGGTGGACACATTGTTGTTGTTATAGATTTATTATTCGCCGAACTACCTGAATCGATACCGCGGTTGTAAAATAAACATCCGGCTGTTGTCCGATCATAATGCCAGAAACGCGAGTTTAGATCGTCCTTTTAATTGAGCACAGCGCCGAGTGCGGACCCGCCGTACCTAAATAACTTTCTAAATATTTGTCATTGGAATGAAAAATGGTCCCAACCACCCAACATTCATTGTGTTTTCAATGGGATTAGAAACCGAGAAATGTCGTTTTGATAAAACTCCATGTCATATTTTTTTTAAGAAAATCAATTAATTCTTTTATTGTATCCTTTGTGCTATTGTAAGTTATTTGTAAAAAATAACTATCCAATAATATGATTCGTACGTACACCTCAATGACCAGTATAGTGGTACCTATGTGTCAAAGAATTTGCTAAGGGACATCTCTGTTACATTATGTTGAACCTACCTGGCAGGCAGTCGGCACCTGGTTGATCAGTCAGCATCAGCGTCTCATTTGACACAACATGTAAAGTGGTAAACCTCGTCCAGGAACAGCGTGACTTGACCTTTAGTTGTGTAAAGAACTAAAGAGGCGGTTCTGTCGCCATAAGCCTAGTAAAGTCACGTCGCGGTTGACTGTGGATGTATTAAGTTGGAGCTATGACCCGTCTGCCAGAAGTATGGCTTCGGTAGCCCTAAACACGCGACGCACACCCATTGCCACGTCTGTCGCTATGGATACGAACCATTCAACGACCTATAGCATCGCTGAGCCCACGTTCGCCCCCTCACGACAGCGACAGGCTAAAAACATTTGTTGTGTTGAGGGAATTATTGAGGTAATCCCGAAGCCGTTAAACGTCGAATCCCTGCATTACCTACATTACATACCCTGCATAGTTATTTAATCCTTGCTTGCTAACATAGTGTACCTATGTAGGTTCCAGTGTTGGTAGTGTTCACGTTGTATCGTTGCTCATTCGACCTAATGACTATGGTAATAGAGATGATATCGATCTATAGGGGGCTGCGGCTGAAATCTACGCCGGTGCTTAAAAGGGATTCAATCCGTTCAAATGATACGAGCGTCTGGTGGTTGAAACGACATAATTATTGTTCCTACTCCCTACAGTATGCTCTATTTTATCGCTCAGTCGACAATTGTTAACAGGCCTCAGTTAACACTAAATGTCCCTAACGATTACAAATATATTCTGTAGTGTCTCAGCCTAGGTACTATAGGATGAATGTGGATACTAAAGTGATTTAACTCTAATTAATTACGAGTGATCAGAACGTAAGCATCTAAAATTAAAGTGCGGTGGAAAGTTCCAAATGCGGTGTGATTGGAAACCAGAGTAAAGTAACGAATTTGGTTTGCTGATTCTAGTGTCATTTGATTCAAACAGGCATAATTAGTGGTGCATGACTAAATAACTGTATAAGTACTAGGATTATTGACAGTCTAAAAATACATTTGCAGTACCTGTGATCGTGCCCTTGAACTGATCATAATCGTAGAGCAAAGGTATTTTAAGATATTTCGTTTTTATTGCAATTTTCATACAAGGGCCCGATCACACGTACCACAAATGTATTTTTGGACTGCCGATAATCCTCATTTGGCGTGCATAGAAGTTAGATGGACGTTTACACATTGCAGACTTTTTCATTTTGACGTAATTTATTATTCTGACCATTAAAAAAAAAACATTAAAAACATATTTGTTTTAAAATAAAATGGATTTTCGAAAGTTGATAATATTTGTATTCAAGGCATGTTGTAGTAATAAAATTGGCAAATATTTGAATAACTTTGTGGTTGACTGTAAAAAAATACCTTAACAATTTTGTATTGCAAAATGTTTTTGAGCTAAAAATATGAAATATCACCATAGTTTTGTTAATGATTTTAAATTAATTAATATTTTTGTGATTTTTGGGACGGGCCCTCATGCACGTGGTTGGGGTTCACCTTTGTGCTCACTAGTTCCTTGAGAACTTTTGGATCAGTAGTTCCTTTGCAGCGACTAATGTCCCAGCGACCAATGTGAGTTTTTTATTTATTTTATTTTTATTTATTTATTTACTTTAGGATCTCCAACAAAAGATATACACTAAACATTACATAGTTAATGGACGACAAAGTATTTGGTAGGTGTACTCTTTCAATTACAGGAGACCACAGCATGCACAATAAAATTGACAACTAAGCTAACTTTCAAAGCTAATTCACATGTACTGACAAGTGTATACCAATATACCTGCAGCGATAGAATGCCCTGTTTAAACAATAAAAAATAAATTGCGTTACAGAAATGACTAATTACAAAACTAATACTTATTGTATTAGTTTTATTGATATTTTTCTGAAATATTTATAGGGAAATAGACCATAAGGAATTTAATTAATCGGTTTCTCAAAAACGGTCGATTAGCCTATTGTTGCTATTTTATTAAAAATAAATGGTGACTATTGTGGAATTTATATTGAAAAAAATTATTGTAATTGCTCCTATTTTGCTTAGTAATTCATCTAAAAGAAACAATGATTGATATTGTGATATTATTTAAACCTATAATTTTATACTTAATTGAGAAATCATTTCATTCAAATCACATAATTAAATCAACCTACTACGACGTAAGCTTCGCTAAGAAGCCGCCTAGAGTTCACGTATTATCGCGTAGGCGCGCGTAGAGGCAGCGTAGTAGCGCGTGGAGGTCGCGTAGTACCCGTAGAGGCAGCGTAGTAGCGCGTAGAGGTCGCGCAGTAGCGCGTAGAGGCAGCGTAATAGCGCGTAGAGGCAGCGTAGTAGCGCGTAGAGGCAGCGTAGTACCGCGTAGAGGCAGCGTAGTAGCGCGTAGAGGTCGCGCAGTAGCGCGTAGAGGCAGCGTAGTAGCGCGTAGAGGCAGCGTAGTAGCGCGTAGAGGCAGCGTAGTAGCGCGTAGAAGCAGCGTAGTAGCGCGTAGCGGGAGCGTCGTCGCGCATAGGAACTATGTCGTCCTTCGTAGAGCCAACCCACGCTTATACACTGCGTTCGCGTCGTGCAAACGCTACGCGAACGTTAAATTATTTTAATTTTATGCAGGCATTAAAAAATGACCCCGACGAAGAATTACTACATTTGGCTGTGTTTCTAAAATATAATTATTATTTATTACGATCACGAATAAAGAATAAAGTTGTAAGAGGATAAATTTTGGAGTTTCGGTCACTGAAAGTGCTTACTCTCAATTATTTTATTCACTTTTGAAAACAATACTAGTTTTGTTCAAAATTATCCAAATACGTATGTTTAATACGCATTTGCACTTTTTAGTTACTCTTTACAGTGACAAGCTTGTATTTTTTGACACATAAACTCAGACATAAGTATTAAGTCTTGTATTATTAACACCACAACAGTTAGTAATAATACTAATAATAAGGTGGTTTGCCTGAATTATCCAAAACATTTCCGTTGCGATCGCTGAGAAAACGTGAGCAACTTGCGGCATATGCTAACGCAGCGCCTAGGCATGGTCGCAACATTTTGGCAATAGATGAATCAATAGGTACCTATTCATTAAAATTCTTTGAAAGAGATGGCAATACCGCGGAATCCATTATCATTTAGCTAATTAAGACGACACTTGGGTCACCTATGATGTGATCGGAATAGCTGTAGGAACCCTATATTTACAAATAATTTACTGCTTTAATAGAATAACGTCTACTTTCTTAACGTATTGATTTTGTTTCTTATTCAATCGGAGTTGCTATTTCTTCTATAAGGTTCACATGAAAAGATTTTTTCGCAATTACTATATCTATGATTTCATGTAATAATAATTCAGCCATGTAAAAAATTAAGAGCGAGCTCTTGGTACTTAGCACTTGACAAGTTCTGTTAAGTGAAGCTGAGTCAGCCAAGAAGCCGGGAAAACGGTAGGATGAAGAAGACTAAATGGTTTAAGACACGTCATTGTTGTAAATTATCAAGCCTGTAGCTTGTAGCAAACTCAATAACAGTTGCTATTGAATATGAACAGCCTCATCAGGAATAAAAAGAGGAAAAAGAAATGCTAGTTTATATCACGAAACAACAATTTTTTTGTTACAAGTTTGTAATGCCGGAAAATTCTTCCAAGCTCTACCTAATGGTTGCTGTTAATTGAAAGAACAAATGAATTATAGACTCATATGTCTTTCGTAACATGAAGCTACAGTTAGAATTTATTAAATTAGAATTGGACGCGTAGATAGCGCCGTTTAAAACGTTATGATAACTGCGTGGGTATATGAGGGGTCCGTGGCTAAATAATAACAGCCGCACAGGTCGATCGATCAGGTTAAGCTACGCTTGCCGCGGTTGGTCTGTGGATGGGTGACCATCTTTACATACTGACACCTCTCCGTGCCTCGGAAAGCACGTTAAGCCGTTGGTCCCGGCTGTCATTCGTGGATCTTTGACAATCGTTATGGGTAGTCAGAAGCCCGAAAGTCTGACAACCAGTCTTACCAAGGGGTATCGTATTACCCAGTAACTGGGTTGTGGAGGTCAGATAGGCAGTCGCTCCATGTAAAATACTGGTATTCAGCTGCATCCGGTTAGACTGGAAGCCGACCCCAGCATAGTTGGGAAAAGGCTAGGCAGATGATGATGCATTAAACAAGTTTCATATTTATGCAATGTTAGTTTGTCAGTTACCAAAACGGTACGTAAAGTTGACACGTAACTAAATATTCACGTGTAACACGTAATTTTCATTTATCTATTTAGACAAACTTTGAAATAACTAAGTATTGGTTATGTGTGCTTATTAGATAAAGAATACAAAAAAGTTGTCATCATATCCTTTTCAAATATCGGACGGTTGGAGGATTAAAGTGCCGCTGCACCTTATCTTCAGCAGACATCTTTTAAAAAACAAACACGAGAAGTATTCTCTTTTTGTCGTCTTTTTTTATCGTAACCCGCAGGATATGTTAGAGTCGTTAAGCCCTTTTAAGTGTTAAACCATGTAACTGAATATTCGAGCGTATAAGGGTCCGATCTATTTGTTAAATAATGTAAAAAAGTTAATCTTAGAGAAATCGGACCCAATGACATGAATTTCGTTAAAGACATCAGCCGGGCAAAAAATATCGATGACATGTCGCTCGCTTAACTAACCGTGGATGACGCCGAGCGATGGCTTTTGTTCAGGTACCACGGGGTTTTTTTTATCAAAGTCGGCCCTTTAGCAGACATCATTAAAGTATTAAATTTACGATAAGGTTACCGGTGCACAATAATAATTTTGAAATTCTTGCTAATGTTTAATTCTTCGACAAAGCCGAGATAAATGTCTTCGCAGCTCTGTGAAGTCCTGACGCGAGCCGTGATCCCGCTTAGAATCAGTATTAATCTTAAACAATCAGGCAATCTGTTACGTAAACAAATAACTGATATATAGATCACGTTATGGACACTGTTTACTGAAACACGCTAGCCCATTGCGGTCGCGCGTTATCATTAAATATGTATGGATATAATAGGTACGTTTGCATATGTCGCAGCAGGTCTGCTGATTCTGCCAGCGACGATAATACTCTGGACTCGTTGAGCACCACGTAACAGTCCACGACTGAAGCTATTAGTCAGACGCGAGACAGTTCACAGAATTATCAGAGTGCTAATATTCTCGCCTAATCCTTTTCGCACATAGTTTGCAAAAGAAAAAGCATCACAATTTTATAGATCGTATGATAAGGCCGCTTGCGCGGGCGTCACGCCAGCTTGCGTTCGCGTTTACATTCCTTGTCTTGAGAAAAGCGTGTGCGAATAATTCCGATGCGGTATATTTTTTCCTCTCCTAAACATCAGGTTAATTGCGGCAGATTAAGATCAATAATATTAAAATAATTTGTTTAACAGCTATACGCTCCCGTCTCCCATACAACTTTCGATTCTATAAACAGATATACCGGACATTAAAGAGTTATTAAAAAAAATATTAGCATAACAATATTCGCGTTCTTGCTTTCCTGCTACAGATGAATATGATAACGTCGCACTCGTTCTACAAGAGAACATTGCCTAGAAACCGCTTTTTTACGTGTCATTCATATTTATTAGAGCCGAACTTTAATTTTTACAATGTTCTATGCTTGTAAAGCTAATAGCAAAAAAGCATAAATAATAATACGAACGAATCCAAAATCTTTACTTTATCAAATTTAAAGTAACAAGTAATGTCGAGTACATAGGTGGGTACATTCTCAAAGGTTTTTTTAACAATATCATCTATCTTAGAAAAGCATCAACGTATGATTTCTATAATTAAGCTTCGAGTCGATAAAACATAGTTGCACGCTGACAAACTATATGATAGATTATCGCCGATCTGTTTTAGACAATGAGTGCTAGCGTTTCGTGTGATTCGGCCTCAATTAACAACGTACCTCGTTCGCATGAATAGGAAAACTAATTAATTAACCGGTTGTTCAATGTTTTTTATCCACTTTTCTACGGACTAACATTGGCAATGTAATTACGTACCTACATCCGAAACGGTTGAACTTCGCGTAACACGTAGGCGAGGATTTATTTTGTGAGCTCGTATTATGAAGAAATGGTCAATCCAACCTAATTGCTGCTAGCTCAATACGTGGGGCATAAAGTCACCAACTCCTTCCACCTTAAGGCATAATAAAAAATTTACGTCTCCATGTAATTATGTAAACTTATTTACATGAAATTGTAATTTTAATTGGACAATTACATGGTGGATCACCAGTTATGGTAGGTGTCTATTTCGACCGCATCCTGTGTCAAGATATCCGTAGAGATAAGCCAACAAAATTGGCCCACCCTCAAAATGTTTGATGCCTTAAAGAAATTCACACCTTCCCTAATTAGGGTAGAATTAGGAAAGAATAAATATTGAAAAGGAACCGCCGCGGCCTGCCGCCCTTGTTCTAATACTCGGTGATATGTTAATATGAAGATAAATACACATTAATGATGCATAATGATAATAAACGCATATCTATTAATTTATCTAAGTATAGATAGGTATAATAATATAATAAAAGTTGCTCGTGAAACGCTATTGTTAGTATGCAGAAAAGTTTCCATTATAAATAGAAGTTGGTTTAAAAATTGTTTATAATTTTACTGCTTTTCATAGTGTGACAATATTAAAAAAAAATACATAATTGGTCGTCTGTAATTCTGTGTTTCGATTTAGATAGGTGTTCTTACCTACTACCTGCGATTATTATGTCGGTAGCTAGTTTGGTTGCAGATAATAATAATTAACAATCGTTTTCCATTAATTAAGTAGGTAAGAACATGAAAAGTTCATTTATACTTGTATTTAGATTAGTCTAATTAAAATGTATGGTCGCAAAACAAGCATTTTGTATACGCTCTTTTTGTAGTATAATTTTGGGTGTGGTCGTAAAAAATGATATAAACAGTGTCGGCGATTTTATTACAGAACCTTCTTTTCTTATCGACTGATGATCTGTTAGCAATGTGGGTAAGTAACATTTATACACAAGGTATTTAATTTTTTGTGATGTTATAAATATAATTACAACCATGACTTACTTAAATACTGGCTTTAGAACATAATATTTGGTCGCTGAATGTATTACGTTTTAATTATGTCCTATAGAAAAAGCTTACTCCGTCAAGGCACTTATTGCCTGTGTATTATGTACCACAAATGTAGAAAGTGTTTTCAATAACAAATAAGGTTTTTCATTGGCACATACAACCCTTGTTTCCATTATTTTAAGTTTAAATACGCTTCAAGCGATTTAAATAAGAACAGCAACGCGCGCCGAGGCGCTGTAAATCGATATACAATATTATTAAGTGTTTTATGGGGAGGTGAAATCTTTAACGTCGGACCAAATATTATGCTCGTTTAAAAGGCGGTTCGGACACGTACACGTCTCTGCAGCGCGCTTTCCGCGTCGGTTCGTAGCCCGAGCCGTATTATTATTGTGTTTCATTCAAACAACTCATTCATAAAATTGCAACTCTTTCGAGAGCAACCGGAGAGCCGTCGACACACTCCATCGCACCCTCAAATGTGAACGAAAACTTTTACCTGTTCCTTTTAATCCGATATTCACATGTGAAAAATAAGATTCGATTCATTATCTCGAAACGGCGTCTTTATGTGTCTTCAATCATCCAGTGCGGTGCGAACGAACGTTGATTTCGCTAATGAAGTTGTTTCAGATTGTTCAGTGAGATTTATTGGCCCCTGTTACGGAATAAACATGTGCTAGTGCCGCGGGTACTTGTCTATTAATAACCGGACCATTATTCTGCTTAATACCCCTGTGACGTGGTCGCAAACATTCCTGCGTTACTGTAATGCTGAAATTAGATTGATGCAATCAGAACACTGTACTGTGATTTATTTCATAGTATTGATATGGAGTAGTTGTATTTTGTATTACTTGTAGTTGAAGTTTCTGTCGTTGATTTTATTTTTACTAATTTTTTTTTTTGGTTGTTGAGTCAATCTTCGACTTGCAGTGCGTACATTTTAACTCATCTAATTTGTTGAGCTTAGGTTTGTTTAGTTTAGCATTGTGTTCACTGTATACCAAATTAGTATATTTTCTAGTCTTCCCAGGATAACTAAGCAAGGCAAAATAATTAAGTTTGGTCTCAATACAAATGATGAAATATTGAAAAAATGTCGCTTCCGGCACCGTACACGTGACAGAAGTGAAATAAAGAATAAGAGAGATTTAGTGTGTTAGACAGAGAGAGATATATCTTTCTTCTCTGTCATGTAACGAAATGAGCTTAAACGTGACATATCCTTGAAATTTCAGTCTCAATTCTCGTTTTCACGTCAAAAATAATCTTGGTTTGAATAATATGCAACCGTAGTTGTGACTAATATGATTATGAAATATACATATTTTAAGTATTTATTTAGATTTCCGTCTTGTCTTTCTTGAACCACAATGAATATCGGGAAAATTAAATAAAAGTAAATGCGTGAAATGAGTTACCTAACCTTCGTAAAGATTGTTGTAAGGCGATTCACAGAAGTGATGTTCTAATAATGTAATATGTAAGAATCCAGAAACAAAACTAAGTAGGAACCTATATTAAATCCACGAATATGTACCTCAGTTCGTAGTTGTCGATATCTATAGAGAGGGCGCAGTATGTTATGTCAGCTTGTGTTTAGAACTGGAAGAGGGGCATGGAAATTTGAATTATCGGTTAATACAGACGCCGTTAAAGCGGTGGCGATTCAAAACATCCCGTGCTGTTCCCGGTCGATCCTTTATTGCAAACGCCCTGTCGTTACCCACTAATCGACAACTGTGTTACCAAAATAACTCCTGTACAAAATTACACTGTGAGCGATACTAACTTATTTACAAATTGGATAATAATGAGCGTTTTATTAAAGCAAGATACATTACACTGTACCGCATCATACGACGGTTCATTATGCCGTAGTACACGTGTCATCATCTGCCTAGCCTTTTCCCAGCTATGTTGGGGTCGGCTTCCAGTCTAACCGGATGCAGCTGAATACCAGTATTTTACATGGAGCGACTGCCTATCTGGCCTCCACAACCCAGTTACTGGGTAATACGATACCCCTTGGTAAGACTGGTTGTCAGACTTTCGGGCTACTGACGACCCGTAACGACTGTCAAAGATCCACGAAAGACAGCCGGGACCAACGGCTTAACGTGCTTTCCGACTTCCGAGGCATCGTAGTACACGTGTAACACTCTCTATAATTATCAGCGCTGCGTATTAATTTGAAAACTTATTCAAGATTTCTCGAACAAGAAACTTGTAAGCGACGTTACAGTGACTAAGATGCTTTCCGACAGGATATTTTGAAAGCGTCCTAAGAAATGAGAGAAACATTGTCGTGGCCATAGTTCAACTTGTAAAAGTGAAAATGATCTTAAAAGATTTATCTTATTGGCACTGCATTCGTGTAGCAGTGCTAACTTCTTGTTTAAATTCTAATTAAACAGTTTTCATGACTTCGAAGTTATTTGTTTGTATTTTTAAATGTTTTTATTGTCTACATATACCTACTTAGAATTAAATCATTTAAATTTAAACAGATAACGGTGTAGGTGAATTTATTTGCAAGTAGAATTAATTCGATCTTAAGTTTTATTCCTGTAACATCTTTCAAAGCTATCTGCTTGTTTGAGAAATGAGTTTAATAATACAATCAGCTCTGTGTAAAATGACCGGGAAGGCATTGATCTGGGGACAATTTAGAAGTTGCTGTAGGAACGGCATCGCAGTGTGTCACAATTGTAACGACGTCTCGCGAACGCGGACGGCTCGGAGGCGACGAGGTGTGAACTAACGATATGTGAGCACCTCATCCGTCGCACACACACGCCCGTGGGCGAGACAACGCCAGTAATTGTCATACATGTGTATTTTAAGTTCACAATGTTGGTAATAAAGTTTCACGACTCTCTATGGCGCGCCTGATTAGGACCACTAACGAAAGATCTGTGGTTGCGACGCGCCACAACGGCGGTTTATTCGTGTATTACAGTTGTCTCGGGATTATTTTGATGCTGTATTTTTTTTGTACTTAAAGTAAATAATGATGTGAGAAAAATTAGACTGAAACATGTCATCATACTCATAGTGATAACTATGACAATTTCACAAAATTTTCTATTTCTGTCAAATATTGCACATAGGTACCTACCTAGATACGTTTCTTGTAATTTTATTATCTTTTCCGAGTTGGTGCCTACGCTAAATACACGGGCCATTATTGTACTAAAACATGGATTATGGTTTTCATAATTTAAGGGGCTGTAAGTAATCTGTAAATATTTGCAAAGGAACTTTACAAATGCTGAGACTGAATTATTCCTACCACGGCAACTTTACGGGCGTAAGTACCAGAGTATGCGATGTTTTCCTTTAAGTAGCAGCAAATTCTATAATTTCATGCGGTCATCCATAAGAATTACTGTATCTTCTTATTAATCGCAACATAACTCGCTAACACGGTCTTTTCATTGCCGTGTTTGAACGCGAAAAAGTTTTATTACCATCAAAATGTCGTAACATATCTTGGGGTTCCATCCGACTGACTATTAGATTATAGGGCAGAATTAAACTCTGTAGCGTAGGGGGAAAGATTCATATTCGAAAGGATGCTAACGCGACTTGATATTCTCAAAATGGATGGAGTATGTCTCTGGGCGAGCGTACGCGGCACGCACACACATGCTACTAAATCCGGTTGCGCCCGCGCTTTAGTATGGGAATCACTATCACAATTCGTCGCTGCCGTAACGAGAGACTACAAAATTTACTAACCGCGTGAACAGCGCACTCCCTTCATTTCGGAGAAATTAATTAAAGTTTCTGAGAAGTGAACGTCTCATTCACCTATCTGATTAGGGTGAGGTGAGTGGGTGTGCAGAGGATCGCTCTGCACCGATTTCGGGGTCGTGAGATAAGGTGTCAGGTTTACGGTACGCTTACAAAAAGATTTTATATCTCAAGTTCAGTTAGGGGCCAATTTCTGCGTTGATACGATTACATTAAACTAGCTATTGCAATAGATGTCCACAGACTTACCTAAGTATCATAATCACCTACCTACCTAAGTATAGCTACTTATCTATTATTTTTAAGTACTTTTTTTGCCAAATCACTTGGTATCACACTCGTCATCTGCCTAGCCTAATCCTAACATTATAATATCTATATTACATGTACTCGTATATGTTTGTTAATTAAATTGTTTGAGATTTATAATAATGTGATTGACTTCGATACCGTTTGACCGATCAATATGAAAGTTGGCACATACAGTATAAATAGGTGGTACTTCGTATTATTTCATGAAGGAGGTTTATAGGTTTTTTTTTACCTCGACGCTGACAAAGCCGTGGAAACAGCTATATCAATATCCATAAATGCGAAAGTAGAGCTACTTTCGCATTAATAATATTAGTATCTATCTGTCTGCTACATTTTCACATCTTAACGGATTTGGATGAAATTTGGCACAGGGATACACCATGACCTGGGTTAGGATTTAGGACTACTTTTTTATCCTGGTAGTACTACATTCCAATGGAATAATTTCCGGCATTCACGTGGGCGAAGTCACGGGTTTAGGCTACTATTGAATAAATGCGAATGTAACTCTCTGTGTCTGTCCGTTACCTCAACACGACTAAACATCCGAACCGATCATAATGAAATTTACAAAGACGTAGCTGGGTCCTGTAGAGAGATAAAGTTGAGACTACTTTTATTTCTGAATATTTATGATGAAATGTTTTTACATTTCATCATACACACAGACAAATTCGCGGGAAGCAGCTAGTTTTAAATAGAATTTGGAGATTTTAACTCCGAAAATTGTTAGCTTTGACCCCTGAGATTTTGATTGATTACCGGTGAGCTACTATCTTCATATTTTCAAATGTTTTTTTAAAGAATGAAAAAAAGTATTTATTTAGAAACGGACTTTTTACATCATGATTTATAAAGTTCACGAGTTATCTTCCCGAGTAACAAGAGATTAAAATTATATGTATTCGGTACCTACCTGTAACCAGGACATAGTGACAATACATCTGGTGACACATGATGGCTCATCAGGTAGGTATGTCCGCAACAACGACTGCTAATAGTTTTTTAATATCAAGACAAAGTTTAGTACAGGACCTACTTTGTCTTAAATAAAACTTTAAAAAATAATCCTTTACCAAATTGTACGACCTAATTAGCAAAACTGTGATGCGATATCCTGTTACACAAATGTAAAAAGCACACTTGCATATCATTAAACATTGGCTCATTATCAAGAACAATAGCTCACCAGACGAACATTTACTTAATCATGGCTTTTTATTAGGTACGCATTATTAAAGTCGAACGGGTACCAAACGTCAAATTACGATTCCGAACAAAAAGGGGCAGTAAGCGGTCGAATGCAAACTGCAAAAATGACGAAGATTGTTCATGGCTCATTATGAAGTTAAATGAATGGTGTTGGTTTTGTTCTTCGGTTTACGTGTCCCGAGGTCGTGCACGCGTGTTCGCCGATATGTGACCACAAGCCAGCGAAGTAGGCACCCATAGTTCAGCTCGCTCACGCCTCCGCGCCTCGCCTCTAGAGCCCACCTTCAATTACCGCGGAGAGTAAACCTCTGTGCACATGTGACGCTGCGTGGAATATTGATTCGAAAATTTAATTACATGGCAATTTATTTAAAAATTTTATAAAAATGTATACGTTATGACAATCCTGTACCGTCATTAGTAACCAACAAGGTGATTAGCACAAAAACGATTGCCGTTTGCGTCAAGCATTTTCCAAGCAGTACGTCGTTCCCACAAATGTGTATTCCTCCTAAGATTTGGTCGCAACTCCGAGACGCATTCACAAAATATTAATCTGGAACTCGACACTTGGAACGCAAGTTAACCGAGACTTGTATGACCTAAATAAAAACAACTTTGTCGTCTTTTGTTCCAGCTTGTTTATGAAATGAAAATGTACATAACTTAAACACCAGTAGATAATAACATAGCTACCTACATGATGTTTAACGCAACACATTCAAACGTTTAAGTATTCTTTTTTTGTAGCTATTCTTAAGGCTATTATGCTAGGCTATTTATGAAATGTTGTAGTACCTTTTTACCTTACCTATAAAAACTTTAAAGTAACCACGTTCAAAAACAAAAAGTTTGTAAAATGAACCATTGGTGATTATTGAGGGAAGACGTCCCTTTTGTCTGCTTTACGTAGTTATCTACCACTTAAATAAAATAAATATGTCTTCCTAATGCGATTCAATTTTGATCCTTTTTGCGACGAGGTGCTATAAAGTAGTCTATACATTTAAGAAGATCCCAGGATGCGTTCTTCAGTTCCTACACTAGATATAAAATAAGAAGTATAAGAAGGTACAATACATATGTAATGCCTAAAAGACAAGAAGACTAAGTATTACTAAATCCTTGAAACGTTTTTTATATGTCTAATAAAATGTTGGTTACTGCATTTTAGAACTGCGACACACGAGTAATAAATAATATGCACTTATAACTTTTTATGAACTAGGTGAGGCTGATTATAATGTAGGCACATACCTTCGATTAAGCATAATTTAATTGCAATATTGTTAGAAATCAAACCCGTCTAGGCATGTAAGTATTGTGAGAGTAAAATGATGCCACTCTGGATTTAGCGACTCTGAGGTCTTAAAACGAACGATACAACGGAGTATAAACGTTTACAGCCCATTCTTGAACTTAATTGCTATTTAAATAAAAACGTACCATGAAAGCAATGAGACCAAGCTGCTATTAAAGAAAAGACTGAATTCTTATTAAGTAAGCTTATTTAAAGGCAGAATTTATGACGGTCTCATATTATGAAATGAAAAATAGAGAGTCATAACTGCAACTGGATCGTGTCAAGACTATTGGGTGTTAAAAGTCTCAGAATGTTACGTCGAGTGGTCGACGGAGCTTACACTTCAAAACTGGGAAATAATGAGGATAATCCTCTCTCTGGCGAGGGAGTGACTCCCTCTTATCAAGGAGATAGCGAAATTAGATCGAATACGGCACGCACTCGGCCACTGACCGAGCCATTCCATATAATATTATCTTTATTAACATTGGTTTGCGTACGTAGACTTCACTATTTTAATTATGGCTCGCAAAACTAACTGTATTACCAGATAACTTTGAACGATATTAATACGAGTGCAAAATTTAATAAACTGTTATCGGATAACAAATAAGGGTGACAGGAAATCCAATAATTGATTAATGAATCACGTCCACTTGAGAGATAATGTTTTGTTTTTAAATAATAAACTTATTTCGGAGATTTTATTGGATTATTCAGCAGGTTGGCAGTACATGGATATAGGTACTTTTATTAAAATTATGTTTTGAAAAAATATGAGTTTAGATAAAAATTTAATCCAGTGTGTGAAATTAAACGGAGCAAGAAGAAACATAAGACTATACATATAGGAGACATTAGATTTCGTCCCTACAGTATGTAGGAACCGCTTGCAAAATAATGGACAATACGACAGTATGTAGGAAGTTGTATTCCTGTTATAATAATAATTATTATAACAGGAATACTTAGTTGTTAATTATTAACAACTAAGTATCTAAAGTAAATGGAAACCATCATAACTTTACAAGTTGATAGAAACAAAGAACATTTAGACCTGATTTTACAGTTTATACTTAAAGACACATTATATAACAACTCATTCTAACTGGTTCAGCTGCTTCTGAAGTTATTGAAGATTGGTATCTCAGATAGAGTTGATTGTACGTTTTCATGTGAATACTACTTGTTTAAGTTAAATATCATTTTGAATTGATTCATTTCCTCATATGTTACGATGTTACTATAGGATAAGTGTTTTCATTTAGGTTGTTACCCATGGGTATAGTTATGTTTGTGAATATTTTGTTGATAAAAAATTATTAGCAATTACATTATTTGATATTTTTGACCGTTCCTTCTTATTCCTGTTCCTTTTTTTAACGTGATGTTCTGAGTGGACACCCTGTACTTCATGTGCTGTTAACAGTGACAGATTTGCTGCATTTCACGTTTATTACTTATTCAATATTTATTAAATAGAACGGACTCTATTATTTTCATTTTAATGCTCAATTATTACTTTTAACAATCCTATTTTTACGATTTGATAAACAATGATATGACAAAGATATAATTTATGGTTCAATAAAGTTGACTTTATATTTGTTTGAATGGTTGTGGCAAACCAATTCTGTAAAGGTCCAACCTAACACAAATAAAAATGGGTTATTGGGGAAACTTTAAAAACTATGTTGTGAGTGATTTAAGTTGCAATACGAAACAATCTAATGAAAACACAAACAATTTCACTGTTGATAAAAAAGTAGAGATGAAAAGTGTCGGGATGATTAGAATTATGTATTGCGTCGGCAAAATGAGTTTATCAGTATTAACGATCGTCGATCGTAAAGACAAAACACATATAATATAAATAAAACACACATAATAGTATGTTTATAAGAAAATAATAAATAAACTATAAAGTTATTGTGCCTACACAATAAATATATTGTTTCTTTTTAATGTATGGGCAATATATTTTTAAATATATAAAATATTACATTGCATTGTTACAGGAGGGTACTATTAGCAGTAAACCTATTTTTGAACACAATGTGCAATTCATTACAGTCGTGTGAGGCTGAATTAATTCGATTGTTTTTGCCACGTTCTATCGAGAGTTAGTTGTTTTATATAAAAAAAATATTGTTAATATATTTATTGTCAACACCGAAACTTACGAGCATTTATATTGTCCAAAGGAGAATAAAATATTTTATATGGTAAAACTGTGATTATTGTTATTATGTCTTTCTAGTTTTACGTCCACATTATTTCTAAAACATTAAACTAATATTTGTTTTAGCTGTTAAATATATTGTGTCCTATATTATATTGCTTTATTCTCGAGCTCCTTTTTATTTTAACACAAATGATTTTAAAGTGTAAGAGATAAAATAATAGATGACAACAAATTAACATTATAATTTCAGAAAAAACAAGTACCTATCCCAATTATTTATTTGTTTTATAAACCCTTAACCACATGAACATATCACTCTAACTTATGCATTATTTTGGCATAGTAGTACAGTACATTCAAAAATGTTTATATTTATATCAACTGACATCGCATCGCAAAATATTTGATTACTTTCAAAAGTTTATAAATTTTCCAAATAGCTAAGTATTTTTGTTACCTGATTGGGGGGAGATCCTCTGAAGGCGAACTGGGACGTCATCTCGTACTGTGTAAGTCGCCAGAAAACTTTTATATAATCACGTTTAGTTTAATGTCTGTGTCACTGTCCGCACACACTTCACAGTTGCATGTTTGTCGCGCGTTGGCACTATTCAGGACGCGGGCTGAAGTAGTAGCGGTGCATCCCCGAGACGAGCGAGAATCAGCGAGCGTAGCATGGGATGCACTCGCGACGGTGCACAGTGGGTAGCCGCGAGTCCGCGAATATCGATTGCGGTGTGGAGTCGGGATACAGCGGAGCGTCACAGGAGCGGAGCGAGCCGCGTGGTGCAGCGGGCGCGTGGTCGCGCGCGCGGCGGCAGTGGGTAATGCGGTAGCTGCCCGCCAGGTGATAGTAATTGGCGCCGCCGTCCCGCTCGCTCGTCGGCCGTCCCTCTCGGCGCGCACACGCACACTCGTCGCTGTGTGCGTGAAGCTCGCACACCGCTCCTTCTTTTCACGCTCGCGTCGCCGTTTGACCCCGCGCGCCGTCGACGCTCTCGATTTTTGCGGTGCGGTGGGTGGCGCCCGCCGCAGGGGCGGCCCGACGCGGTGGGGGCCACCGGAGGTGGGGGTAGATGCACTCCTTTCTTTTTTAAAGCTTCTCTTTCTTTTCTCGTATTTTTTATGTTAGTATTGGTACGAAGCGGTCTCTTTTATTTTATTTTATACATATATATTGTGATAATTAACAGTGACGATGCGCACGACGAGCGAGTTTGCCGAAGCGTCGACTTAATGATAGCTTTGCATTTGATTAAAGGTAACCACGACATTTGTAATTTTTATTTTCCTTCCATGTGAAACGTACTTTGGTAGCTATACCTACAAGCCTGTCTGTAAAGTCGACGGTTGTGGCCTGTTGTGTACTCGATAGCTTATATTACAGGGGTCGCTTTAGCGGTGGAAACATGTTAGCGGTGACAGTATTAAACGGTCTTTTGAATGTGTTTCACTTATGTCTGTATTGCGTACCAACTTCTAGGAACTTTTATCTCCAACACAAATAGAGTTGGTTTATACATACCTACCTATCTACCTACATTCTCATGTGTTATAACCTACGTAGAGTCACATAAACAACTATGTTTTATTTTGCACGGTTTTGCTTTCAAAGTTTTATCCTGTTTTCAACTTTAAAGGCTGAGTGGTACCACTCGCACCTGTCTTTGGCATACTCAATTTAATCAATTAATATGAAATAATTATGTTATGCAGGACTTGACAGCTCTGTCTGCTACAAATTCAATGTTCTTTGTTAAGAAATTGCCATACTGGGCCAAGTGGCAACCGTGCTAAGTGATTATAGAAGATAACCATCTACAATTAAACTATGACAATAACACACCAAGTATCGAAATAAAAAGCGCAACGTCCCGATCGATCTGTTCCCCTCTTCTTTCTTATCGCGCGAATATTTCACAGTGAACGCATACCGACCGAAAAAACTCACACAGATATAAAATATTCAAACGGTATAACATAAAATAAATTATCTTAGGTGAGTGTGAGATTGTGTGCGTTGCCCCCTCCTCTGGGCGGGTACCGGCGAGCGACCAATTGGGTCGAGCGGCGCGCGACGCTGGGCCAAAGTCACTCATCGCGGCGCTGTAGCCGATGCCGCACGCTATGCCCGCTCTCACTTCAGCCGTCACGCCACCCGCCGGCACTAAACCATGACCTTAATCCTTTAACTCATTACACCGACTCACTGACACCGCAATGTACTTACACATCGACACTTCCATACTGTTGTTAACTATCGTCTCGATTAAAATGGGGCTATGGGTATGGACAAAGCAATATAAACGACTGATTACAGCTAGTTAGATTTTGCATTAATTATGACAATCTAAGGCCGGAATATCTTCAATCTTGATCATTTTTATACCTATTTATATTTATCATCACTAGTGACTTTAAAAACAACACAGTGGATAATATGACGAATCGTTTTAAATAGGTAATAAATTAATTTGTTGCTAAACGGAAAAAAAAAAACTTGATATAGTTTTATATCTACCTCACTGTTATAAAATATTTTGTTTTAATTTATCCTATGTTTAGACTTGTCCTTCAGAGAAATACTTTTTACAAAATTGAAAATTATTATCTTTTATTTTGATATGTTTTATAACAGGTAATGCTTATATAAATTAGCTAGGTATATTAAAATAATATTCATTCGTATAATTTGGTAATCAAACATTGATCAAGGAAAAAGGGAACACTAGACATAAAAAAAAAAAAAATTTTTTTTTGTTCGGTCTATAATTAGGTAGTTGTTTTTATTCAGATACTAAACAAGTGCCTAAATCTCAGGAAATATAATTGGTTAATAGACCGTTTTCAACTTTTACAAAAAAAAAAAATCATACACAGTGACAGTAATTCAAGACATTGTAGAGCTCTACATTTTGTTTTCCAGTTTGTTAATACCTACATATTTGACGTTTATTTGTGATAACTTTTCGTTTATTCGATCAAAGAATTTTTTAAAAGAGTATAACAAATTCTACAGAGCCAGTCAATTATGACGTCTCTACTAAATTTCCCTCAGTAATTTCTTCGCCACTGAGTGACGCGGCTCGCAATAAACACCTTGTGAAAATATTTTCTTGGCTTGTTATTTCTGAAGTTACCGGTAGACATAGCTCATTCGACGGCTTCTTTTAATTTCAGCCAGGGCGGCATGTGTGGTGATCTTTTATGAGTCGTCCACTTACACCTATAAACGCTCTATAGCCTCAACGACAGATTGAAATAAAATGGAAAGACGCATCGGCATCTTAAAAGGCGTGCGCATAAGAAAATAAAAAGAAAGTGAACGTTATTTGTTTTAGTCAAATGAGTTTCTGACGTGGAGCGTCTCATACATATCGAGTTCGTGGAAGGCTGGCTTTATTAGCGCGACTGTACCGGCACAAAGACACATCGCATTTAAATATCACACTAAAAGCGTCAATCTACATACGTCCTATCGAGCAAATCCTAAAAGTGATTTATACTGAGACCCTATTCGATTGAAGTAGATTACAAATAATGAATAAAATTGCATACGAAATGAGTAGACCGAGAGTCCGTGGGTGTACCGTTGTTTGAGCGGGGTGGGGGAGGCGTGCAGGCGGGTTTATTGCTGGTAAATACTTAGCTAGTATACCTCTAGATACTCGCCGCTTATCCGAACGATATGCCTCCGTGTGGATACGTCAAAATTCATTTGCGCTTTTGATCTGTGCTCCAGTAGCTACGTGGAACGGTTTCGCTTCCACACGCTCGCATTAAATCAGGGAAGTTACCGGAGGAAATGGAGAACGACCGAATCCCGTTTTGGTTACATTTTGATTCAAATAAGGTTTTTGTTTACATAATGTTGACTTTAGTAAACACGTGTGGAAAGCATAGATTAAACCTAGGCATTTTTATAGGTGACCTAGATCTGCGTACAAGCACACGAGGTCTTCTAGCAAGAGCAAAAGCAAGAGTTATCGTAACGACAGTCGACGAGAACATATTGTTTCAGTCTGTAAAAGTAATATTTGTTTTGTATTCGGTTATTTTAAGTACCTACTTGTCCTATTAGGTTATAAGTAGGTACTGTTACGGTGTTCCAATTGGGATCTTGTAGGAATGACATATCACTAGATTAAGATATGACTAGACTTTTCTAACCCCGTTATTGTCAGCAGGTAGGTAAGTATTAGAAGTGTCTTAAAAACATTGTTCAAGTTATTCCGCGTAATGTGCAACAGGAGGTGCAGGAGGTTTTGCCTTGTTTTATGAACTTTGACCTTTTTGTAATCTATTTATGATTTTGCCTTGGGTTTCACAAAAATAAAATATGTCGTTTTTGAATTGAACAAATACGCGACTATTCAAACTACTTATGTGTTTAATTTAAAGAGGTTTTTTTTATTGAAAGAGAAAATGCATCGTTCTTAAGAGGAAATACTTTTACGGTTTTCTCTCCATAGAAATGCTCTCGCCTGTTTTCTTTCTAGTTAATGACCATAAAGTAATAATTTTTTACAGAATAATAAATATTAATTACTTGCATGTCCCTTGTGTTTTCGTTTTTGATGATGCAATATTTTAATAAGCACTAGAACCCTCAAAAAATGCTCAAAATTGCCGCTGTCAACAGATGTTTAGTGTACAAATTTTACAACTATTAATAAAAAAAGCAAAACATAGGGACCCAGTATATATCCTTCTTAATCAGTTTATGAAATATCTTTTAAATTGGTCCAATATTAGAGGAAAAACAGGCGAGAGCCAAACCTAGAATTATGAGTTTTTACTTAGGCTTTTTTAAAAGTCTCTCCGATCGCATTTCCTCTTAATTTAAGCTAATTCAGAATCCCTATTCTATCTCGGATACAAAATAGTTCTTAGTCGGATCGGTGTTGAGCATCATACACCATGAGTCTATTTCCGGCCATAATATCTATAATCATCGTAAGCTTTACTCGAGACGGCTAAGCTTTATGCCTGCAGGCTGGTCAGCAGCACCATTGTGCCTTAATAACATTATACTACGGCCACAAAGCACCAAGCCAAGCGAAATGATTATAATTAAGGGCTCGAAGCTGTTGTCAATCTATCTATGAGTCCCGGAGTATCAGCAGGCAGTGTTTAGAATATTGGTTTATAGGTACCTAATGCCGGCGAAAATAGGTTATACTAAGTAATACCAACCTGACCTACATAATTATTTTCATGTGACAATGATGCGTTGTATTTTGAGGGATTATTTACCTATTATGTTCCTACCTATTAGCAAAAAAAAAACAACAGACTTCCAAAAAAAAACATTACATAGTGAAAAATAACTTTAATTTCAGAAGTCGGTGTCTTTGGGTTCGCACTTTCGTTTTTTGACACTGACTTCCGAAATTAAAGTAGGTACTTAATCTTTTTTTTTGTAAAAAAGTTTTTATTTTTAACTTTTTTGTTGTACCTACCTATCCCACACAAATTCATATAACACTACTTGCTATGTAAATATTAGTGACAGGAACCTATTAAAACATCATCAATATAAACTAAGACGAAAAAAATCGTAGTATTGAAGCTAACTCCAAAAACTACCCAAGCAAAGTTAATAAAAAATTATATGGGGCTACCCCTGAGGCATAGGTACCCCCTATCCATTAAAAAAATAATTTTTGAAATCGATTTACAATTGCCGGAGATATCGCGTAACATACAAACAAAAACAATGTCGTTTACTTGAATTTTTACCAGTAATTTTGGTTTAAAAACAAAACTACTGGTAAATTTGATAATATATCCTTTCAAATAAAAAAATTATTTTGCAAATCGGCTTATAAATAACGGAGTTCTGAGGTAACACACGTTAAAAAAAAAACAACCGAATTGATAACCTCCTCCTTTTTTTGAAGTCGGTTAAAAAAGTAGTAAAGCCTAATGTAAAACAGAAAGATACTTACAGCATAAAAATAGCATTGAAATTCAGCGTTGGTATAGGTAATAACTTGGTGTGATAGGCCACTCAAAGATATTATGTTTTGTGTTCGAGTTCTAGACTGCACGATGTCTTAATTGGTCTGATAATCAACGGGTTACGGAATACTCAATCATGTCTTTATTAATTAAAATGGACGAGTCAGTAGTACCGCTAATAACTAGCCGCCACAGAAAGGGCTATAATAAGCATCGGTACTCAAATTTTTTTTTCATCATGTTGAAGAACAGTTTTTGCAAGAAATGATTTATGATTAAATGAGTAGGCATGATAAAATTATTTCAAATTCAATCATTTGAGTTCAACGAAACACCGTTTATTACGGTTAGTGGGTATAATAATGTTGAAATACAGACAGACAGATATATTTCCTACTTGTACCTTTTATATAAAAGGTACAAGTTTAGTGTTAAATATTATTTATATTGGAATTACCCTAAACTATTTTTTGGATCGTAAATAGTTAGGCTCCTGCTTTATTAAGACTTTTTTTTTTTGCAAAATCCGTTTATGAATTCCTAACTTCCAAAAGTAAACTCACTTGAACTTCTTAATAAGCCAGGACACTAAGTATCTAGACATAGACGTAGAACTTACAAATAATGTGTATGTTTAAAGGTGGATCGCACCATTTCATTCACATGAATGGGATCGTAGCTACTTATTGTTACAATGAAGTTTCTGCTCCATTAGTCGAATCGAGCCGGGATCGTTAATTACCTTCTACTTAATTATCGAATTGCACGGAACATTTTTTTAATTTAATTACTAGTGAACTTATCTTGGGAGCACACATTGAATAAGTGGGTAAACATTTTCTTGGGAGAGAGAGAAGACAAGTTACAAAAACAGTTTAAGACAAAAGAGTAGCGAAAACCAGAAATGAATCCGGGCGGGCGGAGTGCTTCCGCCCAACCCCGACGGCGAGGGCGCGGAAATAACACGGGAGGCACGACCATAGAGCCACAACCGCTTAGACCTACCAGCATCATCAAACTACATCACTTTAGTAGGCAGCTTATTTTAACCTTCTTGATTGTTGGTTTTCCTTTGCTAGGTATTGACGAGTCTAATAGTCACTACTTAATCTTTCTTTTTATAGAGTGGACTTTTTAATTAATGAAACCATAAGATTTGTGTCTAATATGATTCTTGTATCAAATACCAACTTAAAGAAATTTTTGTGCATCAAAATGTTTGCGATGAATGAAAGTATGACACACTGCAAATAAATTCCTACTCACAAAATTAAGACTAAAATTTTAAAACAAATACGAAAGCATTTACGAATTTATGAACTCTCTTTCGCACTCACTGTCAGTCTGTCACACATGTCGGATATCGCATTCCGATTGAGTTTTAATTTAATGTTAAGGGGCTTAGAAGACCTAAACGCAAAAAACGCAAGTTTTAGAAACAATAAAAGTATATGATAAACTACAGTAAAAAAACTCAAAAAAATATATAATATTCTTCAGGATAAATGCGAGGAAGATAGTGTGTTGAATACATAATACAACTTATTTGGTACGATAGAAAAAAATCATGAAGATACCTCTAAAAACTTTTTTTTTACAACAAAATTCATACTAATATACATACAATCATTATGATTTTTTGTCAGATTATTCTACAAGCAACATACTAAAACTATAGTGTTTTAGTTTTTTAGGTCATGTAGTCCTCTTAAGGCTGCTCTAATAGAATGTGTGGTACTATTGTTTGCCGCACTCACCGAGTATACTGTTTGTGGATACGGTGGCACGGGTTAACAGAGTAGAGGGATGGTCATTTAGTGGAAGGTAGCCCGCCCCGCGCCCCTTTGCCCCCGCGAGCCGTGTCTGCAGCACAGACTGATTAAACGATCCGCTGTCTGTCTCTAAACTTGTTTGTTTTGCGGCCCTCTTCGATACTACGTATTTCACTTTAAAACTTCGAAATTCGAAAATGAGTAGCTATCTTTATTTTCTGTTTCATTAATATTTTTCTCTGTTTGCCATGGCAGCCCTCAAGGGGTTTGATGACAGATGCCACTTCCTAAAACTGTGCGAGTGGATATACTTATGAGCTTTTTGAAAAAGATGGGATCTTTGTTCGGCTCCCTCTCTCCTCTTTGTTATTACTTATCCGTGCTCTGTTCATTTTACCGGATAAGACCAAGACTATGTAGTAAGTGGTTTAAGAAGAGTTTGGGGGCTGTCTGTTCCCTATACCACCAAAACTATATGATTACTGTGTATGTTTAATCTTAATTCTAATTAGCCATTTTAGAGATGCAATTTTTGTCTAGAGCTTTGATTTTCTTCTCCTTTGTCTTCCAGTATATTATATTGATAAGGTGGTACGAACTGATTATACCAGATTAACAAAATTCTCGAAATATGATGTCAATAGTGAACTTGTTAATATTATATTTAAATTGCATAACCCTTATACTTTAGATTTTATTGATATCTAAAATACCCCGATTTCGTTCGATCAAAACTCTTAGGGTACTTTCTGAAGTCCTAGAAAGCTTAAATTTGGTATGTAAGCTAATATTATTACACAAACAACAAAAAAATCTAAAACTTGGAACTTTTACCCTCCAACCCCTTATACTAGGGGATGGAAGTTTGTATGAGACTTCCGCAAATTTTGATGCTAGAGGTCTGAAAATTGATATAGGGACTCCTTGTTATAAATAATAAAACTAATCACCCAAAAAAAAAAATTTTTTTTTTTCTTATAAGTACAACTTACAAAAAGATGTGAAATCCCACAAAAATCATTTTCATGTAAAATGTTGCCAAGACGAGACCACACATGGCTTGCACTGTCAAAAATTTATCAGATCTCATGTAGAGCCAAGCTTCTAACTCTACACGCCCTAACAGTACAAGCCCTAACTTCACAAACTCTACATCTTAGTCATAATATGTGGCTTGGCCGTTTCGCTACCATCACATGGGCGTAAGGTGAAAAATTTATTCACTGTTCATTACTTTTCTATTATACAATATGTCTTGTATTAACTAAAACTTAAAATGTCTAGTGTACCTAATGAGCGTTTTCACATTATCAGATAACGACACCAACCCGATTCCGATATGTCGGCAGCTATACCTTCACCGATTTGATACCGATATAATTATTATTTAGGCCAGATGATATTGGTGAATATCGGTGAACATCGCGACGTACCAAACGACCGCATTATCTACAAAATATCGACGAGACGTCTCGAAGTCGGCAGTGGGAAAAAGTGGGTTCCAGTGAAAAAACGCCCGCTACTTTGACCCTGCACTGTACCCTCGCCAGTAGATATCACGCCGATCGTATCTTAACAAGGACATAAACTGGAAGAGATCTAGTTAGATTTTAGAATACCATAACATAACATTACAATTGTTTGCCCCGAAGGGTAAGACAGATGTTTAACAAAATTGACAGTCGTAGATGGGCGTTTTTCAAATTTGTTGACCATTGCCAAAACATAATGTCCACTGACTTATCAATTAACTTATTAAATAATTATTAGTCAAAATATCATGTTTAAAATGGCAATCGATAGCACATTTCAAGAAAAGTAAATTAAAACAGAAAAAAAATTTAAAATATACACTCAATTAAAAAAAAATAATAATATGTACTTAATGCTACCCCAATTTCACGATGTCCCATGCATACTTTCCTAACTTTGAAGCAAATATTCACATCATACTCATATTAAAATCACTAGGCTCGTGGTAAAACAATATGACATTATGTTTTTTATGTCTTTTAACTGGTTGTTATATCAAAATAATAAAATTATATAATAAAAGTGTTACTAACTGGAACTACAGTGCTCTATACAAACTCATTTTTTGGCTCAACTACTTGTTCAATTACAAAACAATTAGTATTTTCAAAAAGCTCATTTAATAAGCTATCCAAAAATTAAAAATAAAATACAAAATTATTAAAAAAAAAATAGCGTTCCGGTTAGTAACGGTCAACAAATTTGAAAAACGCCCAGATAGACGATTGCCATTTCCTATTTTTTTATATCTATAATATGTAGGTGCCTATATCTTTATATTTTAAATAATAACAGCCGCACAGGTCGATCGATTGCCGCGGTTGGTCTGTGGATACCAGTATTTTACATGGAGCAGTCGGTCCATGTAAAATACTAGTATTCGGTTACATCCGGTTAGACTAGAAGCCGACCCCAACACAGTTGGAAAAAGGCTAGGCAGATGATGACCTATATAAATAAATATTAATTATTTTCGCTGTTGCACCTAGGTACCACTGTGCACCTGTCGCTGCCGGCCGTGGTCGAGTCGATGGTCGGCAGCGAAGAGTCCTGGGACGCGGTGGTTTCCTTCTGCGAAACAGTCGTCTCGCAGAAGGAGGCTGCGGAAAGGGAGAGGGAGATCTCGTCCACTCACCCGGCCCGCAGCAGGCGCACCGGGCGTCGGCGGAGGGCAGACAATGCCCTCTTCCAGCCCCCCTAAATGGGTCCAGGGGCGACGGACTCGGGGACGTCCGTCGCCCCCCACACACTAGGACCCGAGGTGGCGGCGCGTAGTGTTCCACGCGCGCCCCTGTTAGACGTCACGGGGGGAGTCAAACACCTCACTCCCCCCCCCTGACCCGAGGAGGCCCGCAATTGCGGGGGCACCAGCCGGGGGTTGCGGAAGGATCGTACGTTCCCGCGACCCCCGGCGTAGGTGTGAGATGGAACACCGGGGTGGTTTTTAGTCAGTAAGAGTCTGACAGACCCCGTCGCCCGCCCCAGGGCGGCGGACATCCATGAGGATTTTCCACCCCGGAAACAAAAAAAAAAAAAAAAAGGTACCACTGTGTGTCTCTGCATTGCCCAAAGGTAACTGGTAGAAAATGTCCATGGCTTTAAGTCCGCCTTTGTGCATTTGTGTGCTTAAATTATTAATTAAACAAATAATGGGCCTACACAAATATAACTACATGCTACTAATTTAGTAGATGAATAAAGAACACCATATCGTGCGAGAGGGACACACTACTAATCAGTGTTGTACCTTGCAACACCATTCCTATCGTTCGTCTATTTAATTGGTAATGCAAATAAAACTTTATATCTGAAGAATAAAGTTTGTTTCTATTTACAATAAGTCGTCTGGAAATTGTGACGTATCGCACTCAGATTTGCGTTCAATGTCACGTGACTTATGGCTTTATTTTAACGCAATTATTAATAAAAAATATAAATTAATTTACAAAATTAAGCTGATTTTTGATATTTTTATATTGTGCGAACCTGACTCGCTCTTTGCCAGATTTATTTGAATCACAGCCCTATTTGTTTATCGATATTTTGGAATTAGGTGTGATACGATGCGAGTTGAGAAACGTCTCGAAGTATGGTTGTTGCGATTACTATTTAATTTTTGATCCAAGCTAGATAATAATATAGATATATAATATACCTACAGACAGTTCACTATCATCACATGCATTGTTAAAATCCATGAAAAAATCCAAGCAGTATTTATTAAGATATTCTAACTTACTCGTATATGATAAGTACCGTACGATATGCTTTTGACCTCGCTCCTACCTGGAAAAAAGACAAGCTTGACAAGTGTTAAGTTGACATAAGTTCGACATATGTAGGTGCTCGTGAACAAATCTACTCTGAGAGTGAAGTTTAACTTTTTTTTTTAATTCTTTTGACGGGCACGCCGACCTTTTAACCTTGTTGGCTTAAACATTGTGTAAATTGAAAAATAAGAATGCGTTTGACCGTTTTTTAAACTAAGCCGATAAAGGCTAATTTGGTGTGAGAAAATTTTTAGGACTGACGGTGTTTTGTCTTAAAAAATTTGCATTAATTTTGTTATGAAATAAAGATTATTCTATTATCTGTTACTCTGGACAGGTCTTTAACATTCAGCAAAAACTGCAAGAACATCAAGCAGAAGGTGCACACTCGCAACAGTCTTCTTCGTCGACTGGTCTCATCGAAGTGGGGTGCTTCGTTTGACGTGCCCTGCGTGTCGTGTCAGCTGCACGTTACAGGAATTGATGGACGCTGGTGATGGCGCCAAACAAGTAGCCGAATTCTGGGCCGAGTACATATAGATTGCTATCGACACGCTAAGAAGAAGAAGAAGAAGATACCCATCTCGTCTGCGGAGTTTCGCTAGCTTATTTAATTTGAACGTGTATATAGGTGGAATCTGAATCTAAGCCTGAAGGTCTGACAACCAGTCTCACCAAGTGGTATCGTATTACCTAGTAACTGGGTTGTGGGGGTCAGATAGGCAGTCGCTCCATGTAAAATACTGGTATTCAGCTGCATCCGGTTAGACTGGAAGCCGACCCTAACACCGTTGGGAAAAAGCTAGGCAGATGATGATGACGATGATATAGGTGGAATCTGCTAATGACATTCTTTAGCGGCCAAACGTGCTAGAAAGGACTTATTCTATTATTGCGATGGTTAGGCACCTACATATTATACCTATATTATCTTTTAATAATTTTATAGATCTTTTTTTCATTATCTCTATTCGACTTCTTCAGAGAAGATCTCGATCAAGCTAAGCGATCGGCTTCAAATGGTTATATAATCAAAGTACTCAAATATTTAAACTCAATCAATAAACTTTCCGAATTGTAAAGAGTCTCAAATAATTGAAGGGATACATGCAAATAATAGTTTGAATTAAATCATCATATTCAGCCTTATTGTTCCCACTGCTGGGACACAGGCCTTCTCTCTTCGAGAGGGAGTGGGCTATAATCTACCACGCGGGCCCAGTGCGGGTTGGTAAATGTTACACGTCTTCGAATTTTTGGTTCTAGGATATGCCGGTTTCCTCACGATGTTTTCCTTCACCGTTTTGAGAGCAGTGGTGATGAAATAATTTACATTTTTTTTACACTTATTTACTGGCCAACTTACGACCTACAACTCGTAAGTCGCGGCTGTTATCACTGGGCCACCGCTGGTCTAGTTGAAAAGCTCAAGTCTTTAAGTTTCCCTCTTTGAATTTAAATATAAGACTGGTGTTATTGGACATACGAGTACGTTCGTACAATGGAAAAAAAGCAACCAGTCTATTACCCCGCTAAATGTGAGTTCGGCTCTATAAAACATTTCAGGCAAATTATTTTCACGTATACAGAGACATGTCGTCAACATAGATAAAAATGCCGTATTTAGGAATATTTAATGTTCTTAGGGTATTTATGAAAAAGAAAAAGGAGGGTAGGGACCAGAACTGAACCCTGAGGTACCCTGAAATTTAAAAAGACATTGTTACTAATAAAATAATCATGTTTTCCAGACTGTGTCCTTCCAGAAAGATAGCCTATGGATATCCGGAGAGCATATCCTCGGAGTTCCAGCCTTTCCACCTTTTTAGGAGAACGTGCTAGAGACAGTGTCAAATGCCTTTGTGCGATCAAGAAAGACACCTAGGAGTTTTGGTGTATTTTCAAGATAGTCCACTATATGATCAAGAGAAGTCACAGAATCACAGCTTCTTCCGAAGGTTTTGCATGTCTATAACCAAATTGATTTGACGCCAAAAGATTGCTTTTTCTCAGAAAATTTGCGAGGCAAATGCTCAGTAAATTTACCACGATCTTGGACATGACGGGTAACACACTTTCTACAGTTATTTACACTGTCTCTGCTTAAAACTTTTGAAAATAAGATGGACAACAACCAAGAAAAAGAAATTTAGATGTTATGAATGTGTGTCATAATCGGCGGAGTAACATACTAAAAATTTCAATGCCTTTCATTTTGTCGTTTTGACAACATCAATTGCGTTATTGACAGGTTTTTAGAACATATACGGCAATGGATTAGGAATTTCCTTCAAAATCCTTCGGATTGTGAAAGAAAGTGTGTTAAGTACGCAATAGGGGTGCGGGACAAGTGTGTCTTAACACTGATGTAGCAATTATGTTGAGTCTCAACTAATAAGTAAGCAGTCTGCGAGCAAGCCACGTATGATTGAAGTTTTGAAAGATTCATTCTGATTGAAGTTGTCAATTAGATGGATATGAACGAGGGTACATTGCTCGCAGAACAGATGGCCGATGGGGCCGAAAGGACGTAGGTAGACGTAGTTGGAAGGCCTCCCACAAGGTGGACCGGGGACCTTGTGAAGGCCGCAGGAACCCGTTGGATGCGAGAAGCACAGAACCGGTCAAAGTGGAGGTGCTTGGGGGAGGCCTATGTCCAGCAGTGGACGTCTTTCGTCTGAAATGATGATGATGATTATGAACGAGGGTCACGAGCTCTTCGAAATTAAATAATGAGCAACTAGTTAGCTCACATATTGAGGAGGATCATCGGGAAGTCTTTATGATTTCTCCTCGCACCATGTCCTCGTATAAGTGACTGTCGCTTTCAAGTTGTGCGGCGAGCCCGAATGCGTCGCCGCGGCAACAAAGAGCGGATTTAAAAACCAACAAACCAGAGTGACAAATGATCCCTTTCTATTAGGACACGGGGCTGAAACAGAGTCGTGCTGGTTACAGCGCATTTCACGGAGGCTCGAGCTTTTTTATGAGGCTGAAACATAAAGAGTTTCGAATCATTTTGTATAATACACATTATTCTGTAAGTATTAATGTATTAGTGAGACCATTTTGAAATGACACAATAATAGCTATAACAAAAAGTGTAGGAAATATTTCAAATTTAGTGACTATGACAGTTTCGGACCTTCTTTTAGTACCTTTTCTATATCAATGGAGCTAAATGATACGTAACCAAATGCTTGTCATATAAGAAGTTCCTGTTTTACAGTGAGGAGTCAGCGTATTTTACAGTGGGGACCATTGCAGGCTGCTGTTTTACAACGCAAACATCAGTGGTTTTCTGAACAGCCTCGTTTTGATTCCAATTTGATACCATATTATTGATACCATTATATTGTATTTAATCAGCTATAATATATATTTCTAACACAGATTTCTCACAAGTGGATATATTTAACTGTAATAAACCTACATTCAAAAAACAAATGATAAAAACCATTAAAGAAGACAATTGATAAACAACTAATCTCTTATTAATTGTTCTCACTTTTTTTTAATAATCAAACTTTTTTTTTCTTTATCTAAAATTTAAATATAAGTATATGTTATATACGAGTACCTAAAACTCAACCTTTTGTATTTAAATATTTCTTAGTCTGTAATCCGTTCGCATGTTTTTATACATATTCTAGTTATAATACACATATGTACTCTGTAACATACTATTTGTATCGCTGTTGGTTGCCTAAATAAATAAATAATTTCATCACCACTGTTCTCAAAACGTTGAAGAAAACATCGTAAGGAAACCGACATGTCTTACAATAAAAAATTCGAAGACATGCGACATCTACCAACCCGCCCACTGGGCCCCCGTGGTAGAACTGCCCTCTGCCTTTCGAAGAGAGGTGACCTGTTTTCCAGCAGTGGGAACAATATAGGTTGATTATGCGAAGAAAGCAGTTTTCTTCACCAGAAGATGCATTTGAGCAACCAGAGATATCTATTATGTTAGGGATTGGAAGTGATGGATGTTGAGGAATGCAAACTCTTTATTAATACTCTATGGTTGTGTTGCCTAGCAATACTTACTGTTGATGAAAGTCATTCTAATTATTCGTTTTTATACTAAAATACCTACTTTTTCTTATTAAACTGTTTTTCTTATATCCTCGCCACCTAACTTTAACAATGTATCGGTGATGATAATATTTAGATGCATGAATGAATATATTTCAGACACTGGTGGTAACTTCTGAAAAGTAAGTAATTAATTATTTTGTCAATTCGAAATTTGCCCTTCCACGCGGAAATACATAGTTCTACTTAATAAGTTGTATGTAATCTATGGATTACAATGTTGTGTATGCACAACAATGGAAATTAGGTACGTACTTTGTTTCATGTAATTCATTGATAATGAATGACAAGACATTTTATTTCTGTCTTAACATAGATACCTTAAAAAATTCATTTGTTAAGTTAACGAGTTGGTATTTATTTTAATTGTTAAACTGTGTTAATGGAAATAAATTGTTTAAATGGCTGCCGTCGGATTAATATCAATGCAAATATTCATAATTCCGTAATTGGCAATTCAAATGAGCATTTTGTTAGTTTTGGGTCGCGGTGGTGACCCGGCCACCGCAGTGACAACCCAATATAACAAGGGACTGACATAAGCAAACTGTTACGAGAACAATGTCTATTAAACTGCAAAATAAAATACTTCCGTGAACTAAACAAACCACTCGATAGGTACTGAAACTTTTATTTTCGTGTGATCAGAACTCCAGAACAATGCTGAAAAAGAAACTTAACTTCGCTAAGTTGTTATTTGGAACTTTAGAGGTTTTTGTGGAGAAAAAGACTAAAACATATTAAAATGTCACCAGAATCTTATTTGTCCACTCAATTTTTTTCAGATGCGTTTTAAGCTAAAAAACCTACTAAAATATATTAAATTACTTTAAGAGTATTACTGATTATTACTTTTTAGGTACATCACGCTCTATGATCAGAAGAGTGGAACTACAGTAAACCTCACAGAGCTACCGGCAGCCGTGCGAAATTGTTTTAAAACTATGATATCTCCTAAGATATTAATTAAAATCAAATGATGTCATGGGCAACTTTGTTCAAAATTAAATACTTGTGATGACTAACGTATTTATTTGTATAAGGATTAATATCATGTTTATCAAAACACCTTCGCAAATAATGCATTATTTTAGAACAAATTTGATTAACATAAAAAGGTTTTTGTGAGTCAATCTTAAAAGATAGACATATGCAATTTTGTGTAACATTTTCAACCGTCCGCGTCGCCAAAAGCAATCAACAAATTTGAAATCTTGCTTTCCCGATATAATTTCAACTCCGGGACTAGAAAAACCATACTTTATCTGCAAGACTTCAAAAATAAACTAAGTACTGGAAAGGCGCTCTAGTAATCGGAACTTTCATAGCCTATGCCTGATCCCTGGATACTCTGAACACTCGAGAGGTTATCAAGAAGCAACTCGTTTTAAAAGTTCTAGGTATTTCATCTCATTAGCTTTACATAAATACCTACTACGATTTTTCTTTTGATTTATTTTCAAATAGTAGGTCTGTATTTTCAAATAGTGGGTCTGTGTACTAGGTTTAGGTATTCAAAGCAAATATTCATTATTTAGTTACAAAACTAGCATTTATGGAAATATTACTGATTAGTAAAACCAAAATCTATTGATCATGTCATCATAATCAGCCTATACCTAATGTTTCCACTGCTGGGACACAAGCCTCTTCTCAGTGAGAGGGAGTGGGCCGTAATCCACCACGCGGGCCCATAGCGGGCTGGTGGATGTCACATGTGTTCGAATTTTTGGTTCTAGGACATGTCGGTTTCCTCACGATGTTTTCCTTCACCGTCTTCAGAGCAGTGGTGATGAAATAATTTACACAAAGTAAAGTGCCTGTCTGGGCTCGAACCTACGACCTACAACTCGTAAGTCGTGTCCGTTACCACTGGGTCATCTATTAATTTTATATATAATATAACACTGATCATGTATTAATTGTTAACTAAGTAGTTACCAACCAACCAAACTTACTGCGTAGCAGCTGAAACCTTATTAAATAACAGTCTGTTTACACAATAACATTATTATGTAAGCACATCCAAATTGTACTGTTTCCTGAAACGGTAACTTGGTTAATTAATTTATGTCCAATTGAGCTTGTCGAAATGTTGTATTGTACAGTACACACAGAATGAGCAGCGTTTTCCATGGACCTGAGTTATGAAAACAATATTAAAATTAAAGTTATTCGTGCAAGGTTATTGATGAAAATGGATAATAATCGTTGCATGATTGTTCAAAAGTGCACTCGGAAGCAATTCCCGTATATGAGGGGCAATTCCCGTATTTTTAAGATCGCATTCTAATCTCAGTTGCAATCTGTCAAAAAATAAAAGAAAGCCGTTTGCAAAATTTCACATTCCTAGTCCCAGTAGCATCGGCTGTGCGTTGATATGTTAGTCAGTCAGTCAGTCAATCAGTTTCTTCTTTTATATTTATACTTAGATTATTGTTTCACAAATAAGTACATCTTATTTGTTGACTGTACCTTTAAAGTACTTGTAATATGGGACGAAACACAACTTTAATAGTGATATGGGACAAACTAAGAATTTTTTGGAATGTGTGACAAAAATTCGGGACGAACGAAGAATAAATCGAATTTATATACATTTTTGACAGGTTTTTGACATTCATAGTCGCTGAGATGAGATTGCGACTTGAATTTTAACGTTTTTTAAGTAAGGTTTTAAAATAATTACTGTACATACCATACAGAATAGAAGATTATTATTAATTATCCCAAAACAAGTCAACCCTACCTTCTTTAGGCACCAAAGTTGGTACTTTACGACATCGCAATCTTCTGATAACGTGTCCGCTTCGTTGAATGGTTAGTAAGGCATTTTTTGGCCAAAAACCAAGACACCCTTTTCTGATCACACGAAGTGCTTAGACAAATAGTCTCCAAGAAACCTTGAAAAGAAAACGCGCACTCCGACCCTATGACCCGAGCATGCCGACTTTATATCGGGTTCAAAGCTATTCAAGAGAGGTATATGCGCCGTTTGGGGATCTCTGAAGCGCCTGCGCAGCCACCGTGTTAGGAAAATAAGATAGAAAAAGTGGATAGATGCAAATGTTGCAACGGGAGTGCCAGACACCTAACTACCAAAATAAAGTGGGTTATAAATGTCTAACAAATCCCAAAAACGATATAATCATCATATATATATTTTTGTTTTATCATGTTTTGATACCGTCGACCTACCCATCACATCAGTGGAGCTTCTTTAACTAGTTTAATTTTACCCTGCATGTATTTATTTTTCTATTGTGGCACCAAAAAATGCTAAATCTCTCTCTCTCTTTTAGGCTCTCACCTTGATTTAAATTAATTTCAAAAGATTTCTGTAGTCATTAAAATTATGATTTCCTTTGAGATGGTTCTGACATAATTATTTAAATTTTATAGCAAATCAAGTCGGTAATCTTGTTGAACTTCGTTTTTATTGTCAGTACTAGAGAAAAGCTTATGACGATGCTTTTTTAAACAAAAGCCGATCAGTCAGCAAGCAAGGTTTGTAGATTAACTTACTCTCTGTTCTCTGAAATGATTGAATTTGTTTATATTTATTTGTACAGTAAGTTAGTTAGTAATTTAATGTAGTCTCTAGTGTAAATAGTTATCTATACATACAATAAATGCAATATTTGTTTAGTATCTTCGTTTTATATAGCAAAACCGTCCTAGCCATTTCCCAACTAAGTTCAAAGCAGCTACTTGCATCTCTTTGCATCGCTGTCGAAATCACAGGGATGTTTATTCTCGTTACAATGGCTCTTTAGTCAACTGAGGCCGCTTGAACTTATCCCGCGGGATGGTAGGGTTGCTGCCAGTGATGAGGCTATCAAAATCAAAGTTAGCTTTATTTTCATTCCAATAAGGTTGCTATTAGGTTGCTACTGTCAGAGATAAAATAACTGTGAATGGACTGTAGTTGCAACTGATGCGGCGAAACAACTATGATGTACATTTCTTTGGGAACAATTAAATAGCCCAAATATGCAGTTTACCTACTATCAAGGTTCTAAGGTTAGAACAATTTTGAGTCATTGAACTGTGAGGTTTATCATTTTACTAGCTTCTCCTCGCGACTTCGTCGGCGTGAAATTTCACCCTCCCCCCATTAACCCTCTTAGGTATGGAATTTCGAAAAACCCTTTGTTAGTGGATACCTAATCTTCACAAAGAACACACTACAAATTTCATGTCTCTAGGACCAGCGGTTTAGGCTGTGCGTTGATATATCAGTCAGTCAGGACTTTGAATTTTATGTACAGTGTGGCCCAAAAGTCGTGGATCAAACGAAACAGGGCGATAGTTGGGGTTATTTGTAGTAAAAAAAAATTGTGCGAGAGCCCTAACTTGATCTCCTTAAAAGTTATTACAATTTGAGTGTTTACAGTAAGGTTCTAATGTTAGAAATATTTTTTTTTGAGCCTTAAAAGATATTGAAAAAAGTGCCAATACTGATAAATCATAGAACCCACTGTCATAAAAGCACTGTTGCAGTGATGATACTTTTTTTGTTTTTATTTTTTTTTATGTTTTTTTTTTATTTTTATTTTTTTCTATTTTTTTTATTTTATTACTGTAGATGAATTAAATATATAATTTAAAGAGCTCTTCAAAGCATGGGATTCTCAATATCCTTGGGCCGACCATCACGAGTACGAGTACCATTTTGGCTACGAGTTTCAGAGACTTTACATCATTTCACAAGTTTGTTTGCGAATAGGAGTTCAATTTCGAAAGAGAGGATTGGTGAACCATAATTTCGTGGGTACCGCTGAGCCGTTTTTATGTTGCACCTCTGGATTTTCTATCAATCAAGTTTATCACGATTACTAAATTGAAACACAATTTCCAATATACAACTACACCGTTTAGCAAAGGAGATGGATCAATATATACCCAGCGATGTAATTGCGTAACACACTAACAGTAGCAATGGCTTTCATTTTGACAGGTCAACAACATTCATTGCGTTATTAACCTTGTTGAGCAAACAAATTTTTCGAACATAATATGATGCAATGGATTAGCAATATGCTTCAAAATTATTCAGTTTGTGATTGAAAGTGTCCGCTAGCATAAAGTTGCCATTATTACATGCAGGATGTGTGAAATATATATGTTTCTACTACAGTAACACACGGCCATATTGCTGCAGCAATGTTACATAAGTTTTGTTTACCATGGATACATACATAAAGAAAGAAAAATTGTTTATTCTGCACAAACAAAACGCACATTACAAATAAAATAAAATAAAAAAAAGACATAAAATATACACATACAACGTAGTCAAAAGCCTCGTACTCAAGCTTAAAAATGTTGACAATTTTGTACATGGCTTCTCAGTAGATTTATGAAAATCTTTTCTATGCATATAAAAATATTAGCGGTAAAAAAACCCAGTTATATCCATAATGTAAAGACTAGGAGCAAACACAGTCCCTGCAACTAGTCTCACGAAAATAAGGGGTCATTTGGATGCCAATGTAATGATTTATGATGAACTCTCTAGCCATATTCAAGAACTAAGCCTAGTAACTAAATACTAATGTTTTATGAAGCGAAAACTATTATATCAGTCATGATATGATATCATCATCTCTAAATAAAGAGAAAAGATTTGATTTTTAGGGTTCGGTACCCAAAGGGTAAAAACGGGACCCTATTACTAAGACTCCACTGTCCGTCTGTCTGTCTGTCACCAGGCTGTATCTCATGAACCGTGATAGCTAGACAGTTGAAATTTTCACAGATGATGTATTTCTGTTCCCGCTATAACAACAAATACTAAAAACAGAATAAAATAACTATTTAAGGGGGGCCTCCCATACAACAAACGTGATATTTTTTGCCGTTATGTGTATGTAGTGTTATCTCGCACACAAAGGGTTCTGTAACACCGTATAATAGTACGGTGGTATGGAACCCTTCGTGTGCGAATCCGACTCGCACTTGACTGGTTTTTTTATGTTTGTGACGCTTTCACGCTGAAACGGCTGAACGGATTTAGATGAAATTTGGCACATGGCTAAACCATGACTGGATTAGGATGATATTCCCACGGGATCGACACTTATGCGAGTGCAACCACGGAGCGCAACTAGTTATAAATAATTGCATGGATTAAGAAACTTTGACCTCTGAGTTTGTTTCGGTGTTTCTTCTCAAAGTGAAATACTATAATATACTGCAAACGTGGTGAAATGATGATGATTCAGTAAACTTAAAAGAGCGATTTTGACTACTACAAACTAAAGAAACTTTCAATCTCAAACTGTTTTCATTCAATCAGTTAGTAAAAAGTATTTATGTTGCAAATTCTAATTACAAATACGAAACCGGCAGTACTCAGCACGATTAAAACAATGGTAATCGATTATAGAGGTAATTAACCGACATGTAATAAGTTCAAGTAGGTAACTATACATACATACATGACGTGTGGCGATTTATTATTTCCTTCCATCCGTACCTACAAGCGCCTGTGATTGTGTGAGTCACACTCACAGCAATCAAGGCAGTTTAGTTTATTACTCACTAGCTGTTTCCAGGGACATTGTCTGCGTGTAGTTTGTATTTCATATTTTTAAATACAAATATCCAGGATGAATAGTATGCTGTAAGTAAGTGAACGCCTGGTAAGTGGCTTGTCCGGATACGGTGCTGCCTGAGAACCTAAATTCCATATGACAGTGGGATGAGCCGCTCTGAAGGTTGATATGGAATAATCTTATTAATACGTCCACCATTACTTCTCAACGTGACCGCCTGCTGGCTGTTGGAGACTGGGAAAATGGCCTCTGGCTTCAGGCACTACCGTTACCCAACATCGCTACATGTCTGCGTTTTGGCGCTCCTTGCGGGGCTCCACATCGCTATCAGTTCGTTGGAGCAGTCGAATGTTTCCGCTACCGTGGGCTATCCTGCAGCAAGAGCAGTGGTCAAATGGGATGGCATGCCAGCTTTCATGCCATCATCCGTCAGGCTCTTGTCACCGCCGAAAGATGAGCAGCAGCCGGGGTACATATTAAGAACCCAATGCTTGGCACGCGACGATGGTAAGAGGCCCAGATGGAATGACTATTAATGCCTTAAAAGTTGGGTAAACCTTCGGTGTCGGATGCAATCTGTGTCAACACCCTTGCACTTCAACTTCCAAGCATTCAAATCCTACCCTAAAAACATGCTCGAAAAATCCAAAAATACGTAATGTTAGGTCCTGAGTTAGAATGTTTGACTTTTTAAGTAAGGAGTGGGTGTGTAGTTTAAAACATTACTTTGGTTTTCAGTTTCATTGAGAACTGCATACTAAGAAATACAAACTTATTTGGATCTTTGTTTGTCTTAGGCCGCTTCCTAACCAAAAGTGATCATCGGAAAACCGGAAAGCGCCTAAAGGTTTTCCGACGATCACTTTTAGTCGGCGCGACCATGCGTTCCGATTCACCGAACAAAAAGTGACTTATGAACGCAGTGCTCGCGTATTTGCGCGACGATCGCTGGTAAAGATTCTAGAACTGTGTTTTAATATGGCTGCTAAGTGTAAATTCTTCGGTTAGATTTCACTATTGGTTCATGATTAGGTAAAAAACTGTGTGAGGTCTCACACAGTTTTTTGGGAGTGGTAAACAAAATTCACTACCCCCTCTGGGCCTGCACCCACTTTGTGTTTTGCAAAATTAATTTGTTCGATCTTTTTATTTATTTAGCTAATTATGTAATTGTGCCATGTTTCAAGTTTCTAAACCATAGGAATAAAATATTTCATAAAAACTTTTCTACTATTCTTGTCAAGTTTCAAGTTTATAAAACTAAGGATAAAAGATTTTTTTACCCCTTTAAGGTACCTACATCTCTTCGTTTTAAACCACCACTGCTGTCCATAAATTAAGTTTGTATATTAAGCGATTTGAGCTGTGCGAGACTCTTACGAACTTGCATATTCTTTTATACAGGGTCAAATTAAATTTGTCGTGATAGGTATCGATGTCTAAATGTCGCAGCCAAGTGGTTAAATTAGCCGTATAGTTAACCGCTTGGGGTTGATCACAGTTCTAGCTATTCAGCACTACCACGGGGAGATAGTGCAGTTATGTGGGATTCTAACCCACTAAAACTCCACGTCCTCCTCTGCCGCTTACGGCGGGAACACGGGCACGCGTTAGCACTCATCGGTGAAACCGCCGCGGCTGTCTGTCACCGGACTGGCACTTCTCTCTCGCCGCGGCCTCCAACCCTCAGCCGCGATGCCTCCCATACGACATCGCGGCCCGTCTCAGTTGCTATGTCGCCCAAGTGGCACCGCAACTTACTTGTTGGCCGCTACGCCATGGGCTTACCGGCAAAAGCCCTGACGAGCGGCGGCTCCTCGGGTTCCTATTCGCTTCACCGTGGGTGACCAAGCCACGGCTACTGAGCCCCCCGCCTCGACAATGCAGGAACCCACCGGGGGATCACAGTTCTAACCTAACCTAACCCATTTGGTCGGGGTGCTGGCTTAGTTACTGCGACCAATTCGGCTCGCGCGTGATTGGTTACAGACTTCCAACCTAAACTATAATTGAATATCATTCAGGCCGTTAGTTGAAGGGCCGCCGTGTAGTTAATAGGCTAGGTGGTTAACTAAACGGCTAACTAAACCAGTTGGCTGCGACATTAACACGATAATAAAAATGATTTGATGTTATTTTGGGGGTCAACGACCTCTGGTAGGAATTGAGAAAATCGGTTTTCTTTTGTTTTATCGTACCAAACAAGTCTGTGAATATTACACAAATAAAAAAAACTGATATTACATGACTACAAAAGCTGTCGACGACCCCACAAAAATTTAGCAAAGTAAGTTATTTTTTGTTTTATCATCTTTAATTATCGATACCCAGCACATCTGCGGAGTTTTGCCAGTTAATTTAATTTGGCCCTGTACATACATCTAGATGTCCAAGTATTTATTTACATAACATATATAATCAGCCTATAATGTTCCCACTGCTGGGACACAGGCCTCCTCTCGATGAGAGGGAGTGGGACGTAATCCACCAAGCGGGCCCAGTGCGGGTTTGCAGATGTCACATATCTTAGAATTTTTGGTTCTAGGACATGCCGGTTTCCTCACGATGTTTTCCTTCACCGTTTTGAGAGCGTTTAATATTTATATAATTATGTAATTCTAAATAAATATATAAAATTGAAGTGTATGTTTGTAATGCAACATAACAGCGTTTTACTAAATGCTGAAAGTATATATATGATAAGTATGATAAGTATGTAGATAATAAAGAGTATTCTATTCTATTCTATTCTACGGTACTTATAACAAAAAAACATTTTTTTAAATTTTGTCTGTCTGTCTGTTTGTTCCGGCTAATCTCCGAAACGGCTAGACCGATTTTGACGGGACTTTCACTGGCTGATAACTGATGTTATAAGGAGTACATAACGAGTAGTTTTTGTCCCGGTAGGACGACCTCGTGGGACAATTTCTGACTGAAGCTGGTAAATATTATTGTTAAAAATATTAAATAATTTTCGTTCAATCGATGTATCTAGGGCAGTATGTCTTGTATTTCACTGGGTCACTACATTTATAAATAACACAAACCAAAATTAGTTCCAAAAACCAGACGAAGTGACAATGCCCCCATTGTTTTAAAAGCGGGAAGTCGGTTTGAACCATACGACCTTATTTGCATTTAATAGGACACGCAGCCGGATCTTAAATTATTTATTCTAGATTTTCATGTTAGGTTATACATAGTTGGTAAGTAAGTAAGTAGTAGGTAGTTCTTTTTACCCGTGAAATCTTATACACGTGCAGTAATTAAAAGCCTAACCTCAGATATGAAAGCGATTAGGCACAAAGCAAGTAATATGTATGAAATAAGAGTCGGAATTAATCAGAAATAAATACTTAAACCATTGTTCTAACTCCTTCATTCGATATTTCAGTTAAATATACATATTGCAATGAAAATTATTTACAAACATTTTTCCTCAAACATTGTGTCTGCCCAAATCAGGTCTTTTTACGATTTATAGTAGGTAAAGAGTCACTCCAATTTCCGCTTACAAAGACATTTTATGCATAACATTTTTTTATGTTTTTTAAACTATTAGCCTTCTAAATCCAGCTTATCTTTACGTTGTTGAATGAGAAATCGTAAATTAAGATTTAAATAAAAGATGTCTTGTAAACAACAAACCTTTTGCTAAAAGCGGTAATAAATTGTGGGCAGGGCAATTTTTTTTTATACTTATTTTTTGTTAGTGTTTTATCACTTTTCTGTTCGTCTAGTTTTTATAGATGCTGCTTTTATCAACTACAGATTTTTATCGTAAAAAACGCTTTTTTGGTCGTCTATGTTAAGCAATAAAATCGATTGGTCCCTTTTTGGTGAGCGTTGTTTTAGAAAAGGTAATTATAACTGGTTGCTGATTTTTTTTTCTCAGATAAAATCGTGTAATGTAGGTTTTCACCAATATACTGTATACCTGTGATTCTTCTCATTATGAATATAGATAGCTAGAATATACTTTACCGTACACGAAAATAAAATTAATGGGTATAATTAATTTAAACAGTGTTTTTTTTAAAATACGTACTTTAACAAAATTGAATGACATTGTCATGAATATGGAGTATGTAATGGAATTACTAATTTACAATATACAATGAACGAAAGGTTAATAGAAACAACCCCTTTTCCTTGATGTTAAATTCAGATATCATAAATCATAACAGACAAAAGTAACGTTAGCGATGTTTTGTTTTTAAATATTTATAATAATGACGGGTACACATTATGTAGAGTAGTGGTGACCTAGTGGTAGGTTCAAACCCAGACAGGCGCTTTACTTTCTGGAAATTATTTCATCACTACTGTTCTCAAAACGGTGAAGCAAAACATCGTGAGGAAACTGGCATGTCCTAGAATAGAATAGAATAGAATAGGTCTTTATTTGCTTAGAATGTAGGTACATAAAAATAAGTTGTTAAATTATATAATAGGATCCATGTACATTTTACGGGCCAGTCCCTCTCACAGAGAGGAGGTCTGTGTCCCAGCAGTAGGAACATATGTTTTGTACAGATTAGAGAAAACTAACATGAAATGTACACCCACGATGTGAACACACATGAGCCGTCCTAATTTGTGCAATGCAACACGATATACAACACAATAACTAGGTGAATTTGTTTGAACGTGTGCTACATTTCTTGGTTCACCAATCTATACCCGGTAGTATAAGAACTACTTGTAGAGTTGAAAGTTACTCGGGATAATTAAATCGAACAAATACGTTTGCGTCTCCTTCAGAAGTACACACTAGAGAAAACGTAGATACGTATACCTTCGATTTAATCTAAGTCATCCACATATATCTCTCTATCTACGTGTATTTACAATATTTTGCACTTAACAATCGGAACAATCAAAAAGATATGGCCTGGTTAAATTAATATTGAATATAATATCAGTAAGTTCTGTTAAATCGTACCATTTATTGATATTTTGTTATTGCCGTGATAACGCGTAGATATAAATATTGTTCATGATACTTTAACTTTATCTATGCATTTACACTTCTCTGATTACGTAAGTAATATATCCTGTCAACGCTCCTTTAGAAGCAAGGCCCAGTAACCATTCTCAAACAGTTAGTGGACAAAGGTTTCAGTAGTTATGACTGTTAAATGTGGCCAAAGAGGAGCCCCAAAATGATCTAATTCAAACAAAGCGTAATAATGAACTAATTCAATATACTGAGTAGGTACTTTAGTCGATCCGTATGTAGTGTCTGTACGGAATTTACATGGAAAATAGGTTGAAGTAAAAAAGTAAAAAAAATAAGGTACCTATCTAGCACGTGAAAGAATTACTGCGATCAATATGAGTAGTAGCAACAAACAAAAAACAATGACTTGTGATGACCTCGGCTTATGACTTTAATTAATTCTTACTGATTAAAATACCATTTGCCAGATACTTTTACAGATTGGGCAATTCTCTAATTTTTTTAAGAACGTTCACAGTCCGATCTCAGTCTCAATCTGTCAAAAATATCTCTGATTTCCCTATATTTTTGACAAGTTTTTGACATTGATTATCGCTGAGATTGCGACTAGATTTTGAACGTTTTTAATTACGGGAATTGGCCTTCAGGTAACTTCTAGGCACTGAAAACTGCAGTAATAAAACGTTTCTTATAAAAAGTCCCACTTCGACTAAAGGGACTTGCCTTATGATAATAACATGATAGTTTACAGGCTTATGTTAAATATTCATCGTATAGTAACTTGACCTCAGAATTTCCTTCATGTAATCGGTAATAGTGTATTTGTTATTCAGTGTGGACTAAATATTCTGTTGTATGTTGAACTTTGGAGCAAGAAGTTATGACTACTAATTCAGATTTACATTCGGAACTGCTTAAAAAAACATTATCTGATTATTTTTTTAGATAAGTCATATGGTGACTTAGAACGGATGCAAAGTGCAATACACACCGGTATCTTGAATTGGTTATATCGTTTGGTTTCTGGATGAAAACTTTGGCTTTCCTAAATCCTCATGCAATGAGCAAGTTCTGAGAAGGACTCTTTCCTTTCCATGTATTTCTTCAGGGAACATAACAGTGTTCAATCTATCATATTTTGATGATAGGAATATACTTTATTTAAAATAAATTTCTTATATTAAGGTCCAGTCCTAATAAGAAACAGTTTGTACAACAAATCAGTTAAAAGTATTTATTACTATTTTCGGTAATCCGAATATTTTGGAAGATAAATATTTTATAATTTTTATGTCAGCGTCGGGATTTGAAGTGTTATAAAAAGCTATAAATGTAGGTAAGTAAGTATTTTAAAGAGCCGAAAACTGAAATCTATTGTAATTAAATTGCTAGCCTACCTACATACTATTACTAAATATATGGCGTTAGCTACTATTAGACGTCATTCAAGGCGCAATCTTATCTTGAAGAACAGTCAGTTGTTCTCGACCCCCGGTTTATTGGTCGTCGTTTATTATCAAGATAAGTTATCTTTGAGAAGCCAATTAAATTTGAAAACAAAGGTAACATAATAAGGCGCCACAGTGAACTCGGACAGCGAAGGGGCGCGAGGGCGCGGGACGCGGATCTCCGCGGCGGGGAGGGGGTCACTGGCACTGGCGACTTGCGTAGGCGCAACTCCTTTGTCGCTCAAAGGATTTATAAGGTAACATTATGAGGAATCGGCTATTGTTTTATCTAAACAACGAAACATCGATATGATCGGTATTTTGATTACAGTTACTTACCTATCAGTTATAGATAACAACAAATACGAAAACAAAATGGCGGTCAGTTATATTCAATTTTTTTTATTTATGTTTGTCCTTGTTGACGACTTTCGTTATAAACTTAGGTATGAACAAAGTTTTTTTTGAAAACGCGTATTTTAAATTTGTACTAAGAGCTCATGATTGGAGCCCATTCCATACTTGGCCTATATCCGTTCGGCACCTCAATCTCCCCACTTTATTGCCCTTATTTCTTCCAAAGGTAGACACAAAGAACTGTGTTTATAGCTAATGATACTTAGGTGTGTATTTTAACACAAAATCCGGGCCTCCAAAAGGTACACGTAAAAAATACACTACACGATATTATAAGGACCTGCCTGATGTACATCGACTTGGGATTCTCCTTGGTGGCGCCTATTTTTTGCTAACATTTTTTTGACGCATATTAAACCAAGAGTTGGCAGTGTAATAAAATGGCAACTGTAAGAGGTTTAACAGCCACTTTGGGCAATATCCTCTACTTTATTATTACATTAATGCGTGCCCGCTTACGCGATAGAAATTCAAGATTTTAAAGTTATAAATAAACACTGTTTTACAATATCAGCAGAAAAAAGTCTTAAAAAGATATTAATGTTCTTAAAAGTATATATACCATACAGTCAGCTGAATAGCTGTATGTATGGTATATATACTTTGAACGAATGTTCTTTATGTGTTTTTCTGTACGTTTCCTATACGAACAAAAATAAATATGTATTAAGAAATAAATAATAAAAGTAATAAATATGATTAAAATAACTAGTGATCGTTAGTTTGATACTCGCATCTTAGTAAAGTACCTACCTTCCTAACTATGTTTTGAGTCCGCTTATTCAGGTAAATATTTAACTTGATTGTAGCACTTGATGACGAAGTCGTATTTACGACTCGTAAGAATGAATTAGTTCGTAATTTATTCAAGGGGAGGTGGAGAACAAAATAAATCAAAAACTCAATTCACATAAAACTTCAAGTAAAAAATATACCAGTGAAATGAAATTAGGGCAACAAGTCAAACTTTTACTTGACTTACTTTACCCTGTCACGCAACGGAAAAAGACATCGAAACATAATGTCAGAGCCAAATAGGGTAGTTAAAAACTAAAATAGAAATAGTTGTTGGTAATGTCATACAATACAAGAGATTTTTTAATTAACTAATAATTCTAAATTGGTATTAAGTAATACCCAATATGATAATTTAGTCCCCAAGTATCATAATTCAAACAAAAAATAGGAACTTACCAATCATCATCCTAAAAACACGTAATGGCTTTCTGTATCTACTATCTTGCTCAACTAAAGCCGGTGTCCAGAGACAAACGACAAAGCATCGTTTTAAGATTAACCCCATCAGTTCGAGATAACTGCGCCTACTGTTCTCTTGTGTGGCCTCCCAAAATGAAACAAAAATAAATAGTGAGACTGTCCACTTCCTCCCCAAAATAAAACGTTAACCGCTTCAATAAAACCAGGACAGTTTTAGTACTAACCGTTCCAATTGTTAAATTGAAAGCTTTTAAATTTATATAAAGCCTACTGAAATAGGACAGCCACTATCGCAAGTCAAAGATTCTCTGTCAATTATCTATTTAAGAGCGGCGTATTTCTAATAAATGTGATATTTGTGTACATCATTATGATCAATAAAAAGGCGGAGGAAAAGCTAACGAAGCATCTTGATTGGGATACACAATACGAACTTAGCGTCGACGCTCCATTAGTGAAAGAGTTGGTATCACGACTCGGGCTCGCACGGCTTTTATTATTTATTCCCAGTTTCGTAACCGCACCGCCACGCCATCGGCCTGTACACAAACAAATGAACGTTTATGCACAATGAATAAACCGGCGGACTGGAATTTTGTGACGACCCACGGTGATTACACTGAAACCACTGCAGCTTTTGCGCATGAAAATGTGGAAGTTGCTATGCCTGATTGGTTGTTTATATTATATTATATTTGAATTGACTGTTGCTGCTGATTTTAGTCTATTTCAGTTAGGGTTTGAATCCTGAGACGTCTCGTGTCTCGAAGTCACGAGACGTTTTTAAATTTAGTTGTCTCGGGTCCCGAAACTTTTGGGTCGAGACTCGAAACACTGGCCACCACAGCTTACAGTCCCAAAATACGGATTTTTTTACTTCGAATATGAGTATAATTGCATTTATTGCTTTTGCGGAAGAACTATTGCAGTCTTTTCGCCAGATTTGGAAATAATGGACGCCGAACCTAGTACCAGTAGATCTACAGTACCTACACAAACGAAACCGACGAGACGTTTTAAAGTCAAATGGAACAGCCAATCAAAAAATTCTAAAAAACGAGAGTAACATTAAAAAAGGTGTTCCAGTTGTTCGAAGCAACCAGAAAACGTACTGAAAGTTTGGAACTATTTTACAAAGCTTTTAACACAATAACCGACATCCGTTGTAAACGAGAGAGTGTCCTCTTTGTCCGGTGGTACTATTACATAAATCACAAACAAATTGCTTTTTTTATTGATACATCTGGCCTAAAATTAACATGATTCTAATTATATTCTGAGATGTCGCGAAGTCCCGGGACGTCCCGGGACTTTGATCGTGAGTTGTCTCGTGTCCCGAGACTTTGAGAATGGCGAGATTTCCCAAACCCTACTTTTCGTATTTTACCTATGTCTATTTATTCAAGAAAATGATAGGTTGTTTTAAGACTTTTCTTAGACGGTACTTTAGAACTGGTAAATGTAGAGTGTGTGTTAAAAACTCGGGGGTAAGAATAGGGTTATCCAGCATGGGGTAAGACAGTAGGCAGTAAATAGAAGTTTTCTTACTAAAGGACACATGAAGCTATTGATGCGTGTTGGTACTATAGAAACTTCGGTGTCAGGGCAAGGTAATGAAAACGAGTAGATAGATGTACAATAATTAATAGATATGGAGATAATACTCGTATATGAAACCGCCAGAAAATTAATATTTTAGTAAGTGAAATCTAATTTTGTCAGTACTCAGTAAGTACCTATTTACCAAGGGGTATCGTATTACCCAGTAACTGGGTTGTGGAGATCAGATAGGCAGTCGCTCCATGTAAAATACTGGTATTCTGCTGCATCCGGTTAGATAGGAAGCCAAACCTAACATAGTTGGGAAAAGGCTAGGCAGATGATGATGACTCAGTAGGTACCTATCTACCTAATTACTCGAGGAGTACCTACTGAATGATGCAAAGACTCAGGAAAGCAAAAACTGAAACATTAAATTAAATAAAAAACGAAATCAATAATGAAAATTTCCCTTTTCTTATCTCCGCCGTTTTTGAGAACAATGCCGCCTAAACTGTTTAATTTACATCCGAAACAGTAAAACAAAAAAGCTAAAGTGGTGACATGCGCCGACACACCAAAAGCCTAGAGATGTTGAGAGCGTCCGGCCGGCGCGCGCATCGCCGCCGCAAAAAGGACGAATCATTAGGAGGCGCCACACGAGATCCCATTTAAAAGTATGAGAATATTTTCACAAAAAGCCTCACATTCAACTCCCAGCACATTCATTTTATGAGAACAATGAGTGATTTTTGTATTTTTCTTTAATTCTATGTCGATTTTATCCGCGGCAGCGTGGAGGCGAGCCTCTGTGGTTGTCGCCTCGTTCCGTCTTCGACTTTTTGCTATAAGGGAAGCGCGGGCGTCAGAGGCAAACGGTGGTTTTATTCCCGCGGAGGCGCTATTCCCCCGCCCCCCGCCGTGTTTGCAGCCCCCCCGCGACTTCCATTCGCCGGCGCCACATTTCACGCTCTTGACGCTCGCCACACAGAACCTGTACATGCCCTTGATGTTTCAGACAGCCGCATCACCCGATTAATTAAACACAAGAGCCTATAATTATGACTATGTAATGAGTGATTTCTTTGTCCATCACAAAACTGTCAGTAAATGTTCCAATTGCTAATAAGTCATACAAACAGGTGTCAAATCATAACTTGTTGTGAGATATCCAGTCACGTTTCCAAGTGTTATTTATTAAAGAAGTGAAACTAATGAGTAGCCATGCCGGAGTCCCCGATGTTTTTTGTTATTTATTTCTAACAGATCTATGACGGGGCTGCATAACATGTCGATGTGACGGCATAATGGTGCGGAGACAATGGACTTCAAGACTTGTTTATTGAGTGGATGGAGTTGTTTTGAAGTAGAGTGTGCGCAGGAGTGGAGGCGGCGTCTGGTCCGTGAGAGCCAATGATAGCCGTTCGGCGCGGTGGGAGGAACGAGTAATCATGCATTAAGACTAACACGAGCGACGTCGAGGAGATTCACCTCGCGGTAACAGCTTTACGATTCATTATAAATATTTTGTGTCACTTTGTTTATTAAGAATCTTCAAAGTACCCTTCAGTTTCTGAATGACAAGCGAGGAAACCAGTGTGGTAATGGAGACGTTAATTTATCTTAAAATCATGTCTCCCATTATCCTCTTCATTATTGTCTGTATATGCATCGGTGCGACGTGTAGGCTAATTTCATTTATAAAATGAAGTTGGCACATGTCAATCTAATGACGCAATTTCTGAGTCACCCATTCAGACAAGGATTTGCATAAATATGTCTATATATAAGGCTTTCTGGTACCTAGTTTAAAAACATGATTAGATACAATTACGCAATACATAATTCATTCATACAAGCCATTATAATTGCTTGCAAGCTCTATTTTTACACAAGGCCTCAAATATTTAACGTAAAGGAACTCCTTTACGTTAAATATATTTGAGGCCAAAGAATCTTCTCTTTCGTGACTTACTCGAACTCGAGTAAGTCACGAAAGAGAAGATTCTTTATTTTTATTTAGAATATTAGTATTTTATGCATCATGATTTCGTTGACAGAAGACTTTCAAACTTAAGAAATATTTCTGAAAGTTACGCGCAATGTGTCTAAAAGTCATTTATCAAAGAGCCCTTAGATTAAAATGTAACTTGTATGTATATATATATATATGTAAATAGACGACTATGAAGCACTACTACGTACCCTATATCAGAAAACTTCGTAACGTACTGTGCTGGGTAAAATTTTGGAGACACTGCAATAAATACCTTATTTAAATCGAACTGTACATAAGCAACTGACATGGTTAATTGGTCATCATCAAAATTAAAATACATAGGTGATACCAAACACAATTGCAAATGTCGTTGAGAAATTGTGGAATAACCGCAGCGTTTCCGCAACGCTAATGCAGCTAATAGGCGCAGCCTCGGCATTTGCTGACACTGATAGTCTACGTGGCTTCTGCATCCATGCGATGCCTACAAAGCGTCTATGCGGCGCTTATTTGGCGTCAATGCAACTTCTTTTGTAGGCATCAACTTTTTCTTTTGAAACTCCGACTTTCGCACGGAGCTACAAAAGAAAGTATCCTGAATAGTTTCAGTTAAGCTAATCTGTGACCTGTGACGAATAATGTTATAAATTAATGAAGCAACTATATCTGCTGACTTTTTTAGAACCCAAGACGTACTCGTCGATGTATCTCCATATTCTTTCATATCTTTACTTACAACAACCATAATTTAAAAATGCATATTTACGATATTACATTCAAAGTGCTATCCACTTTGTATGCATTTTGCTGTGTTGTTCAAGTTATCGCACTTGTTTTCAGTTGGTAGATATGGTTTTTGTAGTGTTCTGGCAAAGCTTTATAGAGACATTATGTGCAAATTTCTTTGAAAGCTATTTGATATGAAAAATAAATTGTAACTTTTTGGCTAAAATGATGTATAGATTCAAATGACTGGCTCGGTGCATAGATAATCCCAATCGACTACTCGCTGTAGTGATGGTTTGCTATGCGAGATAATTCTCTCTTTCAACATAAAAATCACGCTAATGTGACCAAAATCAATGGAATGGCACGGAGTAATGTTGGTTAATTTCGAGTCGTGACAGACGCTGCTTCAGTCCGATGTGAAATGTATGAAAGTCTATTAGTTATATAACGGTCTGGTGTCCGCAACTCCACGTCCAAGCGCGTATTTTTAGGGTTAGGTATTATTAATTCTGTGCACAGACTGGCTTTTGACTGTCTACTAAGACTATGAAAACTGTGAAAGCTCTATGAAAATACTCGAAATAAAACTGTCGAAATACCCAGTCATTTAACAAAAAAACCAATTTCGACATTATGACAAAACCGTTTAGTTTCAACCGCGCAACTGTCTAGCAAATATCATTTTACCTAAAAGGCAAAGTAAAATAACTCACTGGACGTAGAATAAAAAGTATGGTGTATCTCTATGAGTCAACGGAAGTGGAAATATAAATAATGACTCAACTGTTTAATTAGTAGCAGGAGATGAGATTAGTGCTCTAATGAACGTGAAATGAAAACCATGTCCCGTCCGCCAATCCAAAATTCGCATTTCGAGGCAGCACACAATAGATTTAATCACCACATACTAAAAATTAGTGATAAATACTTCCTTTCTTCTTGCAGAGAAAAGCTTGCTTTTTTATTTCAGTTAAGTTTGGTGAAGTTTCAAATGAGTTTAAATATCACTGAAACACCCGAAGGCTTATTGTACGATACTTTTTAATATTGCTGGATCTTGGCTACTGGTCTACCCAAACCAGGAAATACACCGCTGTGAAAAGTTGGTAGCGTGATGTGGATAACTAAACTTTTAACTTCATTCATTTGTGTTACAGATACTTATATTCAAGATTTATACTTATTAGCTACCAATGCGAATAGTAAGTTCTAGGCTGTTTGTTGTAGTAATGTAACGCAAATTTGTGCACACGTAATCAGCCCATATAATGTTCCCACTATTGGGACCAAGGCCTCCTCTCGGTGGGAGCGAGTGGGCCTTAACCACAGAACCTGTGGTCTTAACCCACCACGCGGGCCCAGTGCGGGTTGGCGGATGTCACATGTCCTCGAACTTTTGGTTCTAGGACATGCCGGTTTCCTCACGATGTTTTCCTTCACCATTTTGAGAGCAGTGATGAAGAAATAAATTCAAATTCAAAATTGTGCGTTTTATGAAAATTATAGTAAAAGCGATAGTAAATGATGGATTTTGTGTTCTAAATAGGTATTCTAAGATCATGTCCAATTTAATGAGCTACAAGAAAACGGTGCGTGCATTAGGTTACCGTTGTTGTTGGCCAGATAGGCTTGAGATTTCTTAGCCCCGAGGTATAGACTGCTACATGAACTTCAAACAAGATTCTACGGCATTATATAATTTGTCAGTCGGTAATTTAATAGAACCTCACCATCATTTTTCTTATAAGTATCACTAACGGAAACCATTTTAAAATTATAGTTATAGGTAGGCATGTAGGTATCCGAACGTTTTCGTAGCATTATACCTTTGTAATGTTTATGTTCTTATACTAATGTATAAGAACATAAACATTGTAATCACAAAACTGTGACCTTACCAATCCCTAACTAAGCTAAAAAGCTTAGTGGTTCTATTCGTAAACCAGTGTATCAGACATTAGACATTTACCGTTTGCAATGTTGATGTGTACACTATATCTATACCTACAGGGTTCCATTAAAATAGTTGGACAAATTTTAACAAAGCACTCAGTACGTCTAACCATAGATATCCAAGCAAAAAAAAAACACTGATTAAAGTAATTTTATTTTGACCTAAAATAATAAATTATCGGCACATTAGTGTACTTTCGTTAGCTGATTATTTTTCTTGTAAGTATCTAATGCGTTTTTCTTAAGATATTTTTTTACCATCGTCCTTAATTTGGTGGTCTGAATGTTTTCTAAAAGTTTGTCCATCTATTTTAATGGGACGTTATATATTGTTTCCAGTGTTTATTTTCTGATTTTATTATATTATGCATAATTTTACGCTTCTTTGTAAGTTGGTATTTTGTTAATGGAAATCCTACGTTTTCTCAACTTGCATGAAGTTTTCACAGTGAAAGATACAGATATCTTCATCGCAGTAAACAAGAACTTCGTTCGAGATCATTTACAATGTTACTAACAGTGAGCAAGTAAACCAAGCTTCACCCAAAAGTATTTATATCTCAGCAATAGTGCGTCAGATAAGAGCCTTAATCTTAATTACATACATTTAGATTAAAATTTTCCATTTTGTTAATTATTCGTAAGAAACAATAAACTAAGTTAGCACCGTTACTACAAATTATGAAACGATGCTTTCCTTTATTTCATTATTTACATATAAATTATATTTTTAAATATTAGGATATAAAAAATATAAAAACATTTAAAAATAGTAGCCCACCGGTATCTGGAATAGGGTCCAAGCTATCGGCGGTCAGGGCTCCAGAGAGAGGAACCTCCTAACAATGCGGGCCGTGTCCAGAAGTACCGCTTTCTGAATCAAGCCCTTGATCCAGCTGCCCAACGAGAGCCTCCTTAGGTGTTGGTCGAGGCTCTTGGCTATTAACCAATTGGCAGTCACGACTATCGGCACAATGATCGCTGAGTCCACATCCCACATGTGGAAAACCTCGCGAGCCAAGTCAAGATACTTGATTTGTTTATCTTTCTCGGCTTTCACGAGGTTCTCAAAACGAAACAATGTTTAATTTTTTGACAAGGTTTGCTATGCATTTTTAAAAGAAACGTCCCCCGCTTTCTTTGCCTATGTGTGAGTCTAGCTTAACCATCACTTACGCGTACATGTTCTCTAAATTCTCAACTATTTCTTAGTTCCGTTTTTCGATAATCAGAAGAATCTATAACAATAATAAAATATTTTTTCAAGTTTTTTTTAGAAAGCTAGTAAAACATTGAACGTAGTACCTACATCTAGAATTGGTTGGTTTTAGAATAAGATAAACTTTGAAATAATCAGGATGGTGAGAGAAGGGTGATAGCTAAAACTGAATTCAAATAAAAACCTTACAAAATTTTTCTTAATAGGATTAACACATTTTTTTTTCCAAGCGATATCGATGCAACCGAGCAAGTGACCAACAAAAGACTATTAAAACAAGATATTTTATTTAAGTAGGTAAGTTTTTGTATTTGGAGCTATTTTTGTAATCCATCAAGTAACATAAGGCAAGCCGGTCTAAGCCGGTAAAAATCGAACTGTGAAAACTACTGTGAAGTGAGTCCACCTCATACTACTTAGGGATTAAAGACAGCTCACTTCACTTATATTTTCATATATAGATTTTTACAGAACAAATTGAATGATGTATGTATGTCGGGAATAAGGAAGTAGTTATGCAACATGTTATGCAACACGAGAGCAGTGGTGGCCAAGTGGTAACGGCCGCGACTTACGAGTTGTAGGTCGTAGGTTCGAATCCAGACAGGCGCTTTACTTTGTGTAAATTATTTCATCACCAATGCTCTCAAAACGGTGAAGGAAAACATCGTGAGGAAACCGGCATGTTCTAGAACCAAAAACTCGAAGACATGTGACATCTGCCAACCCGCACAGAGCCCGCGTGGTGGATTACGGCCTGTGTCCCAGCAGTGGGAACATTATAGGCTGATTATGTAATCAAATATGTTCCATAGAACATTGATACAATCAAGACAAATTAATGCAACGCAACGTAGACACGAACATAACATTAGTTTAATAAATAACAATAGTTTTACTTTACATTTTTCTATTATCTCTTACTTTATTTGACTGCATTAATTTGTCCCCTAAAAGAAAACCCCAACGACACATCCATCGGAAATTCTAATTGAATAGGAAAATAACATATTTTATTTAAAGGCACTCATTAAAAACGTGCGCACTGTGTTGTATGAATTATAACGGGCATCGACTGGTAATAAAAACTGTCGTTCGATATCGGCAAGGCATAAATAAGCGTTGTCGGGTAGCGGTCTGGTACATCGTCGATCCCTGATTAGGCGTGCGTCGCGTGACAAACCCCTATTTGTTCGATCATTGTCTTACCCTGCATCCTCGCGCCATCAAAACAAACTGGAACACACACAAACTGCCAGCTACAACGTTCTGCGTTTGGGTATAAACGCTATTCAAATTAATATAGCGACCGTTACGTACGTACTTGATAATGGCGGGTGTCGTTCCAGAAGTATTCTCGATATTTGTATTCTCTCCCTAACAATTGATTTTAATGTAGGTAAGTACAATCTCTTCAAATCTTGCCAGCACACGCCAGCTGTAGCAATAGTAACGGTAATAGTAATTTTATTTCCAAACTTCAGTACACATTATATCAATGAGGACTCGACCCATGAACTAAGACATCCTGTAAGACAGGGTTCGAGGTTTCTCCAGTTACATGGATTAGCATTCTCATGCATGCTGATCCATGACTAAGTGTGAATTTTATTTAGTCTAAGCCTTCTCAGTAAAAGAAAACTGAAATAACCTAAAAATACAAAAACTTTAACAAAAAATAATGAAATTATTAATAATTCTAACACATATTCTGTTCAAAGCACTTTTACTACGAAAACTATACTTACTGATGTGATTCTTAGCCTCTGTGAAATTCAAAATGACCACTACCATCCAAGTGTGGTTGACTCATCATCTGCCTAGCCTTTTCCCAACTATGTTAGTGTCGGCTTCCAGTCTAACCGGATGCAGCTGAATACCAGTATTTTTACATGAAGCGACTGTCTATCTGACCTCCACAACCCAGTTACTGGGTAATACGTTATCCTTTCGTAAGACTGGTTGTCCGACTTTCAGGCTTCTGATGACCCGTAAAGACTGTCAAAGATCTACGAATGACAGCCGGGACCAACGGCTTAACGTGCTTTCCGAGGCACGTGGTTGACTATTTATTATACTCAATTGTAGAAGTAATCCTCTATTTGTGTGCCATGTCGGGTACACATCCACTTGCCTACCTCTTTTAACTGTTCTGTGTTGCCTGCATAACAAGATGCTTAAATCAGCTTATAAGAAATATAATTAAAAAAAATGAGGTACGGTGGAGGTAGTAGAAATATGTATAAGTGTAGAATTTGCGAATTGCAAAGCTCTCTTCTTTTAAAATTATAATATATTTATTGACTTGTGAGATATTAAACTTAGAAGAACGAATCTCATAACTGTATTTTTCCTTTTGATTTTTTGTTCTTAATATGTTATTAGCATTTGCTAATATAATGATCCGTCAAACTGTTACTTTGAAAGCTCAATTCTCAATATACAAATTATAAACGTGTCTTTAATACACTGCATTGTGAACCTAAAAGCGGTGCAACTGAGCGACTTTTCGAGCAAGTTTGTTGAAAAAGTGTTCTATATTTTTAGCCCAGTGTCTCACCAGTCGGATGACGCTTTCTTCAGCGCTCATCTCCTCAGTCCTACCCGGGTACTGATGCAGAGATGTCAGGGCACAGAAGACAAAATGATTTGAGGCCATGGTTTCCACGTCTAAGATTGGAACTGTTAAAAAAAAAATATATACGCGTCGACTTGATAACCTCCTCCGTTTTTTCGTCGGTTAAAAAGTAGTCTTTGCTTCGTACCGATTCTGAGAGTCGGTTGGTTTCGGTAGAGTGTGACGAGAATTCAATTTTGCAGAATACTAAACAATACTTTACTGAGCTATTTTCTTTTCAGATATCGCATCTGCCTCGAGGAGCGTCACCTTGATTCCAAGGTGACGCTCCTCGAGCCTTGAATGAGATCAAATCCAGGAAGTTGTTTTGATTCTTGAGGCTCTGTTGAACACTGGTTTTTTTGCAAATATGATGTCATACATTTCAGGTTTTGGATCTTTCTTTCGACCTGCAAACCGGCGGATTGATTACAGCCAATAGATACATAAATCCAATCCAGACAGGAGTTAATTTAGGGCAGTCATGATTCATGACTGTGTACACCGACTACTTTGTCCCAGCAAAACGTCTCCACACAAAAAATGTTTTTTCAGGTGCAGAGTTACAAAGAGCTAATCCAGTCTATCACTGGTATTGTGGTAAGGTTCTAAATGGCCGCAAAATACAATTTGGACGTCATAGAACGGTATATATAAAAAGGAAATGATACTCGTAACATGGAGTAACGTTAAATAATAAAATAATATTATCTTCTTCAACAGCTATAAAAAGGTTATCTACTTGGGAAGTTTTAGTTAATTAGCTATCTATTTTTAATTACGTATTTGTGTCTCATTTAACTATAAAACAGTGCGAGTAATTTTTACTGTGTTACCCAATGAATGAATCAGAATCACTATTCACATGAAACACTATTTTTACAGAATAATTAATCACGTTAATTTAAACAGAGGGGCAATTCTCATAATTTGAAGAACGTTCACAGCCTGATCTCAGTCGCAATCTGTCAAAAATACCTCTAATTTCCCTAGATTTTGACAAGTTTTTGACATTGATTGCAACTAGATTTTGTACGTTGTCAATTACGGAAATTCTTCTTCAGGTAGGTGCTCAATGCAAATCAATATTTATGTCCATCTTGATTGTGGTAGCTGAAACGTCATACATACGTATTCGTAAATACTCGGAAAGGCTAAGGAAACGGACTTGAATCGACATAAAATATCTATAGACGGCGCGCGAGCGCACGTGCGTTGCGTGGTAATTAAGCGCCGCGCAGAGCCATCTATTGGAAAATAACATAATTAAATTAAACAAATAAGTGCTGTGGAAACCAAATTGTGCGCCTTAAAATTATCTTAGAATTATGAATAAAATATAAATATTTCCCCACTCGGTTTCGTCTCGTTAAGTTCCGCTTATGCGCAAAGTTAATGAGCCAGCCCAAGACAGAACAGTGCTCAACCGTTGGTGTAACAATTTCTAATTTATTTTATATTGGGTTTTTATTTAATTTATTCAGTGTGAGAGAAGTGGGCAGGTTTCCGATGCTTGTTACGATACGATAATCTCGGCTTACAGGATGTTTGTGGCGATTTAATTGGCACTCGAAATGCTTCGACGTTTTTGCGCCTGCCTTTTATTGCAGGCTAACGAGAAATGAACATAGTTATGTGCAATATACTGTCCCTTGCTTGACTCGACTGTTGAAGAGGTGCCTGTCTAGGTGTATGTTAGCAATATTATGTCACGTTTAATAAAAAATAACCTCGCTTCGCATTCAATTATATAATTATTTCTTAATTAATTTTGATCCAGGATCGATGTTACTTAACTATATAGGTATGTTAAAATTAATACTAATCAAAAAAATTAACGTTAAGCTTTCGAACCTCGTCATCCTGTCCCATCATAACTATGCAACGTTTTTAATAGAAACGGATCTCCAAGCATAAAGAAGTTAAGCATTTTCAGTTTAAAACATCTTAGCTCCCAGAAACTATATTAAGATACAGAAGGCCAAGGCAAAGATTTCAGGAAAAATTTAACTGGCTTGTCCACATTTTAAATATTGCTTTGAATTGAATAACATATATATTTGTGTACTAGTAGCACCTGGCGGTTTCACCCGCATAAGTTTCCCGTGTGAATATCGGGATGAAAACTATCCAATGTCCTTTCCCGGGACTCAAACTATCTCTTTACCAAATTTCATCTAAATCAGCGGTTTAAGCGTGAAGAGGTAACAGTCAGACAGACAGACACACTTTCGCATTCATAATATTAGTATGGATAGTCAAACGAGCCAAATAAGTATGTAGTTACCTAGTTGGTAGTCTATTACTTACACTGCAATCAGATTTGGCTGTATTTTCCTGAAATCTGATTGAGCGGAAAATTTGATAGTCAAAGTATAGTCGGTCGTGTGACGTAGGTATGCTAAAATTAAATATTCAATCACACGTCACAAACGAAAATCTTATTATGACCAATTATTATTGTTTACGTTTTTGCTAGCGTGTTTACATGGGCATGTCTTGCACTCGAACATAAACTGTAATCAATAGTTCTTTACGTGCGAGTTCGTAAGTCAAACTTTGTAACACACAAAATGCCTAATAATTATATTAATAACCCCACCGGCCACCGCCGTATCTCTACGTTGTCGTCGTGGTGGACTTGCGCGCTCTGAACTCTAGGCCTATGCCGGAAGAGTTTACTTTGCCGGAACAGGTCTAGGTTGAGTAGCCAGACCAAGAGAGATACAGAAACCCGCAGGGCAGCATGTGGCGAGCTGTTGGGCAGTAGCGATCCCACGGACCCTATCTCCCGGGGGAAGTCTTGTTCCTCACCTCTGGTTTGACTTTATTGGCCGGCTTGAGTGGAGATTCGCAAGAGCAAACGTGCTCGGAGGAAGGAAGTATTCCAGTAAGATGCTGATAGGGATCTTAACCGTACTTCCGGGATTCCTCATAAGCAACTCAGGAAATGTTGTCCCCTTGTCGCTACGACACTATGTGCTAGTGACTGTTTTCGGGGGGCCATTATTGAATGTGCAAGTCACCCCCTTTACTGACTAAAACCACATGGTGTCCTGCTGCTACCTTTAGCCGTGGTGCTGAAGTGCTTGCGCGTTTCGTCACGCTCCCCCGGCCAGGTGTTGGCCCGCATGAATCCATGCGGACATATTATCTGTGTAATTTGTATAAAAAATGGTCAGGTAGGGGGGGGGGGGGGCAATAGTCCTTCTATAGTGCTAGATAACCAGTTCACTTTAGCCACCCAAACCCATAATCCAATATCTTTGTTTCCATATCTTGCAAAAGTCCTACACCAACCGGGGGTTGTCCTTGGGTACACTTGCATAGTGCGAACAGGGATAATCGTCGGTTGGTGCCTCATTTCATTGAAAACGTCTAACGTGCTCCTGCGTATTGGTTTTGGCCCCTCGTATGCCTTCCAAAGGTCCGGGACCCCAGGGTCCCGAGATATTATGTCAAAAACACTTTCAATATTATTAATAATTATTTTAAGTACAGTATTTTCTAACAATAACAATAAAAAAATATTAAGTTTGGTTTAAATTACTGTTATGTTATATTGCCGGTTAAGCCATTAAATTAAACAAAACGAGTTTTTGAGACATTAAATAAGCAATTAGGTACTGCTTTTTATTTTTAGTAACAAAGACAACACAATAACACGTCGGAATCTTTGTTTTGTTGAAAACAAGGCAACAGTTTACTTACCTATCTTGCAAAACTATGTTATTGCCCTTGGTACTATTGATAGAACTTGATTTGCTCATGGTCCGATTGATAGAACCACCGAAAAGAAAAATACCCTTGGTCCTACTAGTAGAACTACGCGGTCGAACCACGGGCAATAAACGATAGTGATATTGTTACCTGGAATCAGTGACACCCATTTTAGTTTGCAGTTTCCTCAAATTGAATCTCATGTGTCTCCGACGTTAAAAACAAAGGTGGAATATCAATTAAGACATCAACTTTAGCAGTTGGAACATCATAGCCAGATAATCGGCAACGACTTTGAGATCAGCTACACTTAAATAAACTACCTATTTATTGTCTATTCCGTGATATTTACTTGACATACAATGTTAGGGAAAACTGTAAGAGCAAAGAACTTATTTTTTTGGGAAAATCAGAGCTTGATAGAGCTTTGACTAACAAAATAGTAAAGTTTCAGGTTCTTGTAGTGTCCTAATGGTGTCTGCTGTCCTGTTTTGTAGACTGGAAACGGTGACGAGAGAGGTGAAGATGACGAGACAGAACGGTGCACCTCGTTCGACGTTGTTTCGAAGCTTTTCAAGGTCCGTTTTGGTGTGTGCCTCGAGTAAATTTTCAGAACTTTAAGAAATTATGCAGTCATCGTTGCTTGAGAGTCATACTGTTGTAATTCGTAGTATCTATAGGTATTATGTTTCCTAGCTTACCTTATTTATATTTTATACCGTTGCCTCGTATTTTAACAACAATAAGATGTGGATATCGGTATTCTGAACTGAAATTGTCAACACGCAGTCTAAACTACAAGTAACGCTGATTCACTCTCAATTTAAACACTATACGAACCGTCTATTTTGCTTTATACTCCTCTATTGTTACATATAGTATTACCTGTTGGGGTGGTGCGGCAAAAACGACTCTAGAAATAGCTCACAGACCTGCATTAAAAGTTGCTACTTTTCGCCCTATTTTATTTCCTACCAGTTGTACAAATATTGGAAAATTCTTAATGTACGAGTAAGACAACACTATATCTTACAAGCCATCCTACTACAACTACTAACAACTACTAAAATCACAAAACGACGAAAAGATCAGTACCGCAAACACGACCATCCTTCATTAAGAAACTTTTTAACAAAAAAAAAAAAACCGATTTCCAAATAAAACACTACAAAGTGATAAATAACTTTAATTTCGGAAGTCGGTGTCAAAAAACGAAAATGCGGAACCAACGACGACAGTGATTTCTTTAAAGTCGGTTGTATTTCTTGTAAAAAAATCCTTTTGTATTACCCTTAGTTACACTATGTCACCAATAATAATAAAATTGTAGTAGAAGACATGTTTTAATAGTTATTCTGCTATTCGAGGCGGAGACACATCCAACAAATCAAAGATCAAAAAATCGATCCAGCCTTTCTTGAGTTATAAATGGCATAACTAACCCGACTTTGTTTTGTTTATATAGATTAGGCGTTGCTAAACTTGACGTTAGCAAAAACGGACATGTCTTGCAGTATCAGTGCTAAGAAAAGTCAAAGAAATATCAAATGTAAAGAATGGACCTGTTCACTGGTCTGACCTGCTCTCTAAAATTATGACGGAAATCGGTTTGCCTAAAATAAGAATGGCCAAGACGTTTTTAAAAAGAACGGACGGGACGCTTGAGTGATTTATTGTTAGACCAACGAATTTTGCAGGGAAACGCAATGCAAAAATCAATTAGAATCTTAAAGCTTAGTGAAAAGCGATAAGTTTACTGTGAAAATCTAAAGAGATAACCTATAGGTAATAGGTAATACGGGCTGGTGTCCGCAAATCCACGTCAATGCGCGTATTTTGCGTACCTATAGGTAATGAAATCCCACGAATACAGCATGAAAACTTGTAGGCAGGCTATTTTATTTTATCTGGTCACCGCGTTACTGTTTTTAATGTTGGTAAGTGGCGGGAAAAATCTAGCGGTAATAAAAAAATGTGTTTAATTCAACGTACATTTTCAATTCCTACTGTATTTTTTATTTATTTACTAACTTGTCGGCTTGTCGGCCTATTCGTAGAAACGTAGCAAAGTGCGAAGTGGTGCTACGTGGCGCTACGAATAGGTTATCGATTCACTTCCTGTAGTACTAGCGTAGGAGATGATACGTGCTTAGGTCACCGGTTTTCTTAAACTGGTCTTTGCTCTATAGATTTTTTTAAAATTCGTTCTCAGTAGAAAGAGATGCAACGAACGTGCTGTAGCAAATCCAGGGATATATGCCGTGATGTTACAAACAAAGAAACACTCCTTTTTTGGTCATGAAATTCCTTTCCTTTTACTTTCTTCCTTTGTGATAGGTGTTTATCTATGTGGTTATTTTTCTAGTGCACTTATGTCGGAGTTTGCTATTTTCTGCAACAGCTTCATACAAGAGGATCTATTTTATTTTGCGTAATATACTTATTACTCCATTGTGTTTTTCATGTTATTTCTGGATATTTTTGTAGAATGGTTTTTTAAGCACCATTTGGTGGTTTGTATTATGATTAATTGGCGTGTTAGTTATTATGTAATCAATGTCTTTTTGGCGTTTTCCATCGGGTGACAATCAGGTCCGTTTGGTTTTGAGTTTTTTCCTGAAGACTGAATTGAGCAGTGTTAGGTTGTTTTGTAATACAAATTTGATCAGTTTGGTTATCACTCCTCTTTCCATGGGTCATGCTTCCCAATATCAATTCTTCACCAGCTTATCTGGTGGTACACTTGGGCATTCAAATCTCCCATAACTATGAGGTGGTTGTTGTGATATTTCTTTACATTATACGATAGATTGATGTAGAAGTCTTGATTCTCACATTTGGATGCTAACTCTGTGGATGAATGTACTTGTATGCCCATGGTTTTTTGTAGCTTGACAAATTAATGTTGAGTATTGCTAGTCTATCTGAGATTCCTACCTGCGGCTGTATGTTATTTTTCAACGATCTTTTAATGAAAAATCCCACTTTTCTTTAACTTTTTGATCAATATGTAGTCATGATGACTCCACAGAGGTTGACATAGAAGTTCATTTTGGAAACAGTTTCGAATGTGTGAATGACTATGTTTACCTCGGACAAATTATCTCCCCCAATGAGTCGATGTCCAAGGAAGTTAACAAAACAATAGCTTTAGATGGAACAACACAGATTTCAAAGATTCAAGCATGTATATTAAGAGGAAATTTTTCAACACTTGCATTCTTCTTTGCATTACATATGGCTGCGAAACTAGGATGCATGCAGACAATGATAGAGAGAAAATGGAAAAATGTCAAAGGGCGATGGACAGAAGCATTTTAAGTTAGTCAAACTAAGGAACAAAATAATAAATATAGAGATAAGAAGAATAACCAAACGGATATATTGGTTCGTATAGACCATTTGAAATGGGGCTGGACAACTGGACAAGACACATGCTTCGATGTAAAAAAATAAATGGAGCAAACAAGTGACACTGTGGAACCCAAAAGACGGGACTAGGAAACGGAGACGTCCAAAAACAAGATAGGAAGACGATACCCGGAAAATATTGGGGCCATACTGGACTAGAGTTGCAGAGGATAAAGCGCAATGGAAACAGTTGGTGGAGGCCTATGTCAAAAAGCACACCGAACTGTGGGGCACCTTATAATTTTCTTTTCGTCCAAATTGGTCTTGCAACAAATAATGTGCCCAATTTCGGGAATAAACGGCTTTGTTATTATTATAATATGTACATCATAATCATCATCCTAGCCTTTTCCCAACTATCTTGAACTCGACTTTTCGCATTAAATGTCATGGTTAGATATTTGAATAAAATCTTTTTTTTTTATATGCTTCACATATTGTTGGCCCACAAAATCTTTCAGCAGCCTAATAATTATTCGGTATCGCTGCCTAGTTGCTTTAACAAAATCTGTCTTATCTTAATTCGTATCACACGATACTCACAAGGTTTAAATTAGTCATTCGACGAGTAGAACAGCTAAGCTTTTAACTTCGCCGCTTAGAGACCTAGCATCTGTTGGCGGTTTCACTTGTTTATGGAACTGCAAAAGTGTAGTTGAAACTTTATTTATTTCATAGCTACCTGAATCTTTATGTAAAGATTAAGTTAATCGTTCAGTTGTATTTTCATTCATGAAGTGTGTTTCATAACTTTTTGTTTTTTAAGAAAGTTTTTTTTTTGTCTATTTCATAATATGGGTAGTAATGTCCATATATAAATGCGACATTACTCTTGAGAGAACTTTATTCAGGGCGTTAAATAATTTAGAACATTTCACTTCGAATAGTCGAACGTTTCGTAGGCTTCGAATGGGTTCAAAATCGTGCTATTAGCCACGACTAATGATGTCAAAAAGCCCAATTTCGATTCTGCACTCTGTAATATTCTTTTTCAAAGGAAGTAGGGACCTACTTCTTAAATGACACAGATAAATGAGGACAATCATGCATTTAATATGAAAATGCGGTTCAAATTTTTATCAAACTAATGCAAGTTTTGAGAGCTGGACTTCTTTAATGAAGACTGGTCCTTGGCACCTCTGGACAGAGACAGGTTGAAAGAGAGTAGGGAGCCCTTTGCCCAGCAGTGGGACATTAATAAATAAGAATAATGCAAGTTTTAGTCCTGTCAGCGACCATCTAATTTAACGCCAAAACGTAACTTGGCCTTTAATTAAAACCTATTCTGTGATTCCACATTACTGCAAAGTATCTATAAAAAGAAAAACAATCGGCCAAGAGCGGCCCGCAGAACTATTTTTCCGTACCAAACTACATTGAGCAGTCGCTGGTCTGCCAAAATTATTGTATTGCGCGTAAAGTTGCGGTAGCTCTTAAACTATACACCTAAATGTCGTAGTGTGAAGGAAAAAAATGATTTGAACTTTATGATAAACTTAACTAACGTTTTTTTTTTATTTGTAAAGATCAATCCTACTACATGTAGGCTAGTATATTTTTATTTTATTTTTTACCATTTCCCAAACGGCTATAAATTTCCTTTAACATCTACCTAGTATAACCATAGGTACTAAAATAAAAAAATGCTTTAGAAACTTAGGAAATAAGGGGAAGGGACGATCAATTTTACAATTTTATCACCTCTACCTATCATTAAATTATCTATTCGAAAAGACCCCCAACAATTCGAAAATTAGTACTTTGTTATTAACATTGCCAAAATTCAAAGTCCTACCGTTGCATATATCACAAGAAGAACTTCTTTGACAGACGGACAAGATCTTCCCTCTTTACTACTCTTTAGGAACCTAAGTACATACGTCTGTGATTTCTTTTCACGAATAGGTTCTGTATTAGCTCTATACAGACTTGTAACACTTGTACATATTATCGGAGGATTGAGACTGGAGCGTATAATATTTAATCAAGTCTAGTGTTGATAGAGTGAGTGAGTCGTTGACAGAGCAAGAGCGTGAGAACCGCGCTGGGCAATGTGGCTACACGTCATACCGCTTGTAACTTCCATAAATGTCAAAATACCCGCATAAACCACTTATGATTTTAATATAGCACCAGTTGAAAGAATAACCTGGGAATTACAGTAAAATAAAATGTCCAAAACATTCATATGTAGGTAATTCCCATTGGAACACAGAATGCTTAGTGAAATGAAAGTTTTAAAACCAATCTTAGTTTTTAATAATATTTCTAATAGGGATATCAATAAATCAAATATTTATTTACAATGATCCCTAGATATATCTAAAAGGTTTGTCAATAAAATTGACAATTTGCTACTACTAATATCCGGTTATATGCTCAGGGTCAACGCTAGCAACAAAGAACGTTGTTAAAATTTATCTCTAAAAACATCCGGTACTAACAATCTAATATAAATCCATTCATATGTTTTTTAAAACGCCCATGACAATAGCGCGACGAATCGAAATGCAAACAAATCAACGTCACCTTTAGGCGACGCAAACAGATTAAACTTGGACAAAGCACGCATTGACCCTTTGCATTAGGACGCGATATCAAAAATTATAGGGCAGCCAACCCCCGCTCATAATTCAAGAATCATTCTCGTCCATATTCGACGATCCTCGGACAATGGGTCGGACAACACACAGTTAAACGCCGCAAATGCCGTAAGCGGCTATAAATCATTGACATAGCGGAAGTGCGTAGCCTGCCAGTGGTGAGAGAACCCCAGCAATAACGGTTGCGCGGCCGTCTCCGGCATTTTCAGCGTTATAGATAAATTAAATGCCAACACATCCAGTCGGGCAAGCGCAGCCGAGGCGCGCTAGGAATGTCCAAATAAATTTTTTGATAAACGCACCGGAAGCTGGACCTATTACGTGACACTGTTCCCGTTCCTTCCTTATACTCCTCAGTTATTGTTTTTCTCGGTGGGTATTCGAGGAATTTTAAGCTTTTATTCAAGCCAGCATATGGGAAGCGCGGCCCTTTGAATCGATTTAGAGATCGTAATCAATAAACTGTAATAGGTCAGTTTTGTGTCGGAATTAATCAAGCGTCAAAGGTCTGGCTATAATTGAGCGCCAAAGGCTGCGGGTGTGTCGTATATCTCACTAATTAATGGATTCGCTAGAAATGTTTTTGTCACAAAAGATACCGCTTAGCCGCACAAAAAACATCTCGATACGTTTTTGTGTTCAGATACACACAATAACCCTTTCTTGGTTTCTAGAGCATGTGTTGTTTATGTCACAGTGTGGAGCATACGAGGACACAGAAACTGCATTCATAAGAATTATTAGCCGCATATTGGCGAGGCGGAATAGGTGCGTGCGTGTTCGATATAAAGAAATATTAATATTCCGGTGGCCATAAACAAGCGTTTGACGATAATAATACGAACGCATAAAACAAAGCTTTATCTATGATCGAAAGGCAGCCCCCAGGGAGTTTAGTGTGAAATGTGTTCTCAAAGACACCGTTTAGTAGCGTAATGCGCGTGACTGTCGTACAAATTATGCATTTTCGAGACAAGCCGATTTTATTGCCGCGGAAGTGACGTCAATAAAGCACAATGTACAGCAGTTTAATGTTCTCGTATAATAATTTTTGATCGGCTCCGTTCACGATATGCATCACGCTCTGACACGGAACGTGGCACACGTGCTCGTTGACAAACATCATATGCTGGAATACTTACTGCCGTCTGACGCACTTGTCCATTACAAGATTTTGTTCTTAAAATCTTTTAAGTACTTGCCTACTTTTTAGTATTACCCTCTTCACTTTAAAAATGTACAAACACTTCACTCAGGTACCTACTTCAGTTTTCCTAGAATGATTGAATGAATTAATTTAGACCGTTTCAACACTCAAACAGAATGACGAGCATACATAAATTATGAATAAAAATGAACAGGTGTGCATATATTTAAACAGCTCTCCTTAACCAGTATCAGAAAATACGTACTATTTAAAACCCATTCATTAGTTCAGTACAGTTATTATAATTTATAATAATGTAAACACTAACACGTACGCTTTTATTAAAAAGCAATTCAGTGTATTGTTGTTTTACTTAAACAGTACTAGTAAGAGTAGGTATATAAAAAACTAGCTTCTGCCCGCGACTTCGTCCGCGTGAAATTTCACCCTCCCCCCCATTCACCCTCTTAGGGGTGGAATTTCGAAAAACCCTTTCTTAGTGCACCCCTAGACTTCATAAGGAACCTACATGCCAAGTTTGGAATCTCTAGACCCAGCGGTTTGGGCTGTGCGTTGATATGTCAGTCAGTCAGTTCTCCTTTTATATATATAGAGATAATGCAAATAAAAATATTTAATACTAAGTAGACTGTCGCGCTTGTATACAATTTATCGATATTATTGTTTTAAACTACGACATAATTCATAGCTGTAAATCGCGTCGAAACATCATAACACCCCAAAATATAAATGGCGTGTGACGCCCAACCGTTCCGAACGCCCTTAGAGATTCGGTACTGACTCAAAAAATGATATACTCCATACCTTATATTGAACGGGAAATAAATCGTATACTTCCTTTAAGTGCCAATAAAAGTTGGAGTAAATCATAAAAGTATCACTCCTCGAGAAATGTCTATAACAAGTGTGTTATTGCGGAATAATTCAGTAGCGTCGGAGGGTGGTTTGAAGGATGACTCCCTCTAGATCCAGCCGGCGTACTCCGACCTGGAATTCCCGATGCTCTATCAAAGCCTTCAATTATTTATCGGACCCGTGTCTACTTTTCATTTTACTCCTTTTCCCGGCAAGGCTTTCAGTGCCGGAAAATAAACATGTCACACTATTGGGAATACGTTTTACATGAATAGTGGTCTTGTGACTATAAACTGTACCGGTTACGGCCCCACCGATGACGGTGATGTATGGCGCCCGCTCATATTAATTATTAAATTGGGACTAGCATACATGTTATTTGCTGAATAAACAATAACAGGATTGATTTTAGATTCGCACCTGTGAGGATTCTCGTGCCTACTGATTAACGCGCCGTATTCTATGAGCCCCAGTGGGTTAGACAGTGATGCTTTGTAACAAAGCGGCAACCAGTAATGTAAGTATTAAGTATGCTGTCAACATCACTACTAGAGCATAGGAGATACACGAGTACGAACAGATTGTTAGTGCTAATTGCAGCATGACATCTGTGGTTACAACCCATTCTTTTCTAATTCGTATAGCTGGTATTTTTATATCTTATTATTATTTTTTCCAATTTTAACGTAAGCATTTGATTATTGAAAAAAATCTTCAGCGGCTGAAAAATAGAAATGGAATCCTCTCTTTTTTTTCAATTTTATCTTTTAATTTGACATGGAGATTTGTGGATTACATTGTGTCTATAAGTTCAAATGTTCTACAGTCAACCAATGTCTATAGTTGAGTTCTGCACAAATGGTGTGAGATATTCTTCGAATCTGGTGTATAACCGGTTAGAAAAGGGATGCTTGCGGCCCTTTTACCCGTGTATAGGACTATTCACTCGGCTTGCGTGCTATTCCGTAGCTTTTACCATCCGCATAGAACCCTTGGAGCATCAACACCTGCAAGTCTGGTTTGTTCCGCGACACATGATCATCGTATTACCTGCTATTCTCTCCTTTAACAATTACAGTTATTAGTACCTACTTTCAAGTTTAACAATTTTAATTCTGGTTGACCATTAACCAGGACTGTTTCTATCGGGATAACTTAAAGTTCATCATTTGAAGGTTTACGTAATTTAGTGGTCACGAACCTAAAACCGATTGCAATCGATTCCCTATTTCGGAAACCAAATGCGTAATAAAGATTTTCCATCCGATGTACTTTAAGTTTTCTCGTATTCTCTTTTCATTTAGGTCAAATTATCTGGAACGGAACTATTAAAATTGTATTTAACTTTAGCTTATTATATTTTTTATTTCGATGTGTTTTTTAAATGTTAGAATTTACATTTTTATTTCGCTACATATTGAACGATTACCCATCCAATGCATACCTAATTCTAGCTTAACATCACCATGCAGTATTTAAGGGACGAGCCACTTTTTAAATTAAACCTTAAATTCAGCAAGGCCAATTTCCGTAATTAAAAACGTTCAAAATCTAGTCGCAATTTCACCACGGCTCAATCAATGTCAAAAACTTGTCAAAAATGTAAGGATTTTAAAGGTATTTTTGACAGATTGAGACTGGGACTGTGAACGTTCTTAAAATTACGAGAATTGCCCCCCTTGTCAGGCAGTACGCTCTATTCTAAACCTTCTCAAATTACTTTCACTTTACTCACGTATAATACCGGAATGCATACTGCCATTCCTTCATGCAATAATTTTATTTTTGTTACGGTAACTACTAATAAATCAAAAATCTAATTTATAGTTACAGTTTGCTATAAAATACCATCATTACCTACGCACACTAACAGTCGAGGAAACATAAAAATTATATTATCTTTTCACGTGTAAGCTCGATTCGTCGTTTAGTACCCAGTAAATATATTGAATTATGTGGTCATTGTAAAATATATCACATAATATGACAAAGACAATAATAAAAATTGTTCAACGTAATTCTCAATTGTATTTATTGGCAATTTAAGAATTTAGATGAAGTTATTATTAGCCTTAAAGCGCTAAATGTTATGTTATTTAACATTCGCTTTGTTTTCTCTTTGTACAAAAGTAATTTTAAAATTATTGACAACTGTAAAGATAAATAAGACCCGTATATATATAATTATATGACAAAAAGAGCTTTAAACGCTGACATCTACTAGCTACATTATCCTGCAATGGCCATCGTCTCGCCTCTAAAAAGCTCATTTTTACTCATATACGTATATGTTAGTAGACACGATTGGTGCGTAGGTGCGGCCGCACAATACGGACATCTCTCGAGGTTGCGGCCAGTTATGTGAGGCAAAAAGCGATGATAATGACAGAGAGCATCGGCGCAAAGGGCGCGGGATGAAGCCCCGCCAGAGAACGCGCGTAGAATAACAAATGTTCCACAGATAGACGGCGGAATCTTGTAGACTGGCCTTCCTAAAACCGCTTTGGCGTTAGATATTAAAGAGGAATTGGGATATTTCTAGACAGTCAGTCTGGTTTTCCGCTTTTGAAATATTTATAGTTTCTGTCAGTTCACCGGGATATTAGCGAGCTTCAGTTTTCACCGCGTGTGGCTATAAAAAGATAGCTATCGCTGCAGTAAAAAAAAAATCATAAAAGATTAGTTAAGTACTAATATAACGTTACGGTTGGAGTATTGTGATCTAAAAATAAATTACCATGTGTAATGGAAATAGAAAAGTGAAATATTATTATCCGCTGTATTATTTGTGTTATTAGAAATCATGAAGGGAGGAACACACTACTTGACTGTTTATGTAGATATTGACAGGTGTTTACATTTTTATTAAAAATGAATCGTAATTCGTAAGCGAACTCAAACTCAACGAGTATAAAATAAAAACATCGACTTAGGCAGAAAGAAGATTGATTATTCTGCACAAACAAAACGCACATTACAAATAAAACTAAGACATAAAATACATAAAAGCCTCCTACTCAAGCGTATAAAATGTTGACAATTTTGTCCATTGCTTGATGTCAGGGCCAGTTGACATTGACAATACAAAATCCGGTGATGCGCTTGCGACACTGGCAGATGACAACAAAACAACAACAATCAAAACAAAAAACAAAATGCCAAATTGCAGAGTGGAAACATAACTACTTTTGTAAAAAACAAACAACAATAATAAGAACAATTAAGCCGTGCGTTGCACCTGTGCAAGAACAGGTCGTTGCTCAGCAAAATGCTGTGATTTGGGACGAACCTATCGTCAACAGCACTGATTTTCAGCAACTAACTCTCGAATGACGTAATGACGCTGACGTCCCACCGTGTGACATAATAAATCGGGTACCTACTTAAATCTAGTTTTCCGCAAAAATAAGTGTGATTCTAGCTGAACATAATTTGTACTTATAAATAAAATAAAGAAAAATATATATTTATGCGTAACTCTTATAATAAAAATAAAACAAAAATTCTAAGTAATAACTCTAGACGTTATGTACAGTGTGGTGTGTTTTCCTATTTACATACGAGTATTATGCTATATTAATGATATAACTTCGACACTCCATAATTAAGAAAAGAAGTCTGCATTGATACACCATATTTTTTAGATTGAAATTGGGATCGCGATGACGGCCATTTGCATAACGGCCATGCATCGAGGCATGGCGTCGGCAGACGACAACCATGCTTTTTACGACATACCTACCCAAGGAATTCAAAAGCATACCCGCCTTCAAAGCCTCCATGATCTTAATGGTAAGTCTAGTAAAGACTTCAGTTTATGTTCAAGAACCGAAAATGGTCCATTGGTTAAGTAAAGAAATTACCGTTTCTATTGTTTTATTCGATCAGTCGAATTTGCAACACCATAATATGCTCCAAGACAGGCATTGCCGATGTTGGCGTTAAATATGCGAGGTTGAAATAGGCCGGGACGGATCATACTTACAGGATGCATGAGTACGTATGGATCAGGATCGTCACACAGTGGGTGCCTTAAGACGGGTTTAGTCGCCGAGGCAGGTCTAGGAAATGCTGGCGTGATGATCTGGACTCATTCTTACCATATTGGCCGGAAAACACAAGGTAAGGCTCCCCTTTATAAATTTTTCCGTCAAGGACAGAGTTCCATGACGGAAAAATTTCTGCATACCAATATACAATTTACATAGAATTAAATAAATAAATACTGTAACCTTATGGGCAACTACAGCTTTGAGCCGTTTGGGGTCGAAACGCTCGGGTCATGGGGCCCGAGCGCGCGTCTTCTTTTTAAGGAAATTTCTCGCCGGCTGGTCGATACTTCACGTGACCTGTGAGGGCTGGGTCGTTCTTTGGTCAAAGAATTAGCATTGCCATTCAACGTGGCAATGCTGCCAGTCTTCTGGGTACGTTTCCGGATGAAAGCGATGCGGACGAGTACTTCGTCGCCTAAGTGTCCTTTGGTTTTTTTTATTTATTTATTTGTATAGTAGGTTAGTAAGTCTTTTATTTTAGTATCTAGTGTATATAGTTACATTGTAATTATAGTTAATAAATTTAGATAGCCAGCGTAATATGTACCTACAGCTTTAACTAACCACTCACATGATAGAGCCACGGTTCATATTAATAAAATTAATTGTTATTTCTACCTAATAATAAATTGACGCCTTAATATCTCCTATGTAGACTGCCACATCTCTCTTGCTGCTGCCTTCTCTGGCTAATCCATCAAAAGTAAATTCAAGGTATTAAAAATCAAAATATTTTTTCCCATCGTGGAAGATCTACCGCTACCTAAATCTTTATCATATAAAATCGTAGTGATACTTCTTAGTGGCGCGGTGAAGAAGGGGAGGCCTAAGGCAATAGTAGAAACACGTCGCGAACATCGTTTCAGAGTCACGTAACGTAACGATACCGAATTACTCGGTCGCAAACTGATCTTTGGCGTGCCCAGGGAAATATGCGGTGAGGAAATAAAAAGTACGAGTACCTACATACATCTAACAAATAAAGTTTTATTGCGTCACGGTACGAAGCTGCACTGATCCCCCAGAACTGTGATCATTGGCTATACGAGTGGACAGGCCAGTGGGATAGTTAATAGCGTACTTACATACGAATCCACGAGTCATGTCCCCAATGCGATGGCTTATGGTACGAATATTTTGGAAAGGGCTTTAAGAGGATTGATATGATAGTCGCTTGTAGCAATGGGTTTTAGCATTGCATTTATCATGATTGTTCGTTCTCATTAATAATTATATCTAGACTGGAGATTATTGATAGTTTATCGATTTGCAATTTGTAGTTTCTTAGACCAATCACTCTTTGAAAACTCACGCAAATGCTAGCAACAATTCCGGCTTCGTATAATATTTTACAAACAAGAAAACATTGCATAATGTGAGGACCCTTAAACGGAAAAACCTTCAAACAAGCGATGTTTCAAATCGCCTCTGAAACGTCATTTAAACGAAACAACATAAAACTAAAGCCTCGTAGCATTATATGTCGAACGGAGCCGAGGGGCGACAGTAACAGAATTTTCACAAACTTTCCGAAACAATATCCCCAACGTTTTCCACCCGAATCTTTCTATAAGCCTCACTCAGCTTTTTAAAATCTTATTCAAACTTTATAAAATAAGTGGTGCTCCCCTCTGAAGGGGTCTCACTGCCGATATTATTGTGTAGCCATCTGTGACGAGACCGGGACGCCATAGAAAAGACATATTTTTAGATTTAACTCGTAAATTACTTCGATCCAATTGCTTTACGCTCGTGTGAGAATTAGGAGAGAAGTTTTATTTGCCAATGCGGTTGTTTATAGCGGCGGAGGGCGCTGGCTTACAGTTATACCTAATCTAAGAGTGTATCTGTTTACATTTACTGCATTTTGATTTACAGGTTAGATAACAATTACGGTTTATTGTTTCCTTAGTAATATGAAATTATAAATATATTATGTAGATGGAAATAACCTTAACTAAATGAATGGTTTACTCTGAGTAATATCTAACGATGCAGAAAAGAATGTTAACTATGCGACGTGGAAACACGCTATTGTTCCTTTATAGATGTGTTATGATGATAATATTATGATAACTATTATAATAACTAGTTAGCATAGCTTTATATGCCTTGAAAATTAATAAAACAGCATGCATAATAATCATTTACACATAAAACGAACACTTTTATAATATTTTATAATTCTCACTTTTATAATTTTACTGCTTCTTTCAATTCGAATTATTATATTTACCATAGTTTTATCAATTACCTATACGATTATATTAAATCAAATAAATCATAAAGTATTTCATTAACTTTACAAATTCGTCATCGCCGAGCTGTACGAAAGCTACCCGGTGATACGACAGTGCGTGTCTAATAAATTATAAATCATGCCATCAATCCTAGTCTTCTTATTGGCCTAATATACATTTTTAGCCTCGTCACACTTTATTGACGGAACTCAACACGTAACTAACCAATTTAAAAATTATGTCTCTCTTTATTAACGTGGCAATAAATTAATTTACTTTCATATTATATTATTACGAGGCTGCTATAAAAAGTGTCTGTCACCATAATTTTGGACACAGATTGTTGCACTAATGCGTTAAGTTTAAAGGAAGGGGTTGACGACCCCTTTTGCCCGATTTCCATTCGTCACACACACGCCGTCAAATGGAAGTTTAATTTTTTAAAATTGGATTTTTATTGCTATTTGGAATGGAATGAAAAGTGGCAACACTGGCGACTTTGACATCTAGCTGGAGCCTGCACTTGCAGTAAAGAGTAAAAAAGCAATGGTTTGCCATGATTCACATTTTTACAGTCTACAAAAGGGAATCGTATTCCACATAATTATGTGTTCATTATTTATTATACATAGGTATACAGGGCGTAACCATTATCGCAATATTTTATTATCTTTATGTTAATATTGGACAATTAACCCCTTTTTTATGTGATGATGGTATACATTAGGGGCGTAATCAATCATATTTAAAACAGGAACTTTTTACGCTAACCTGAGTTTAAAAACTGTAAGTGAAATCAATGGTAGTAAAAATGGATTGAATACCTATATTCGATTAACTTTTGCTGACATTGACATCTTCATCAGACCCGTCAGTGATGGATTTAATAAAAGCCATTTACCCTAAGAATACAGTTCATAGTTATTTATAGAAGGATTTAATACGGAATAAAATACAGGGAAAACATGACGCATTTTCATTAAAATTCTGACGCCTTTAAAAACACATCGGGTAAAGAGGTAAGTGTTCTTTAATCAAGAGTTAACAGCAGGGTGCGGTCCCCTAATAAGCATCTACTAGATTTCATCGCCACCGCGCCGTCTTTTAAAATTTGCACCGTCGTTGCATAATGACGTAATTGGCGGTATAGCATGAGGCATTGTCCGACTCTCACATACATAATTCCAAGTACCCATGCAACGGTTGATCGTTTAATCGGCAACAATTATATATGGAAATTATGGGCGGTAAATACAGGTTTCCCGCTATGACCATAGTCTGTGGTATATCCAATTTTAACTGAATACAGTTACGGATATCAGAAATATTCATATCTGCGCAGTTAGTAGGTATTAGTTATTTTTGTTCAGTTGTGACATTTCGGTTATTATTGGATCGGATCGGCTCCGTCTCTAAATTAAGGCGAGGCTATTAGGGCCTGTCGGCCTTTGAAATGCTACCTCTGCCTCCCCCAAATGCAGCGCGACGTATTTATTTTCGATGCACCGCCGACCAATTTGCGGAAAAACCATGCCACATTATATTTGCAGCTGATGCACTGAATTAGGTTATTCTTACGTTTGGAAAATACTAAAGTTGTAATTTTGTTCATTATAAAAAGAACTCTTGCGCAAAATTGAATGCTTCTGGACCCAACGGTTTAGGCTGTACGTTGTCTGTCATTGAAATTAAACTTTTTAGTCAAGTATACAAGTCATGTTACCGATGGCCTTTTTAATCCGGTTTACTATAATATTGAGTTTAATGAAAAAAAAAAATATGGTACTCAAAGATCCAACCTTTAAATTCAGTATAAAATACGATTACCTCAAAGAACATGCAATTTTCATATTATTCTAGGCTGTAATTAGGAAATAAAACGAAAAATGGTTTTAGAAATCGACCCCAATTCGGATTTTTCTTATAGAGTAAATTACAATTTATCGAGTTTTGAACCGTTAATTTCCCTAAAACAAACATATTTTTTGATAAGGCTAAATACACTAATTTAACTAGTTAAAATGAATTCTAAAAGATACAAATTCGGATAACCCTTCGTTATTTGATAGGATTTAATTTATGGCCAAAACACTTTGTGCAGTGAATCTAGTCAGACATAATAAATAAGTATCAATATGAAATTATAGATTAAAAGAGTCAACATCGTCCTTTAGAAATAATACTAATGCCGCCCGCCTTATCGAGAGGTAAGTATTTGTTAACTTTAAGTAAAATTCCTTAAAAATATTATCTAGGACCAATTTAAAAACACTCATTGTTTACCTTTCCATTTAAAAAACCGATAGATTATAGAAATATTAAAATGCCCTTAGTCAAAGATAATACAAAGTTTACTGAATTGGATATGTACTATGTACATTTAACTTTTACCGATAACAAAGCCTTAAAGTGGTGCTTTCGGAATTTAGTAAAAACATAGATTTAATGCTGATCAAGTATTTGTTTGGGATCTATTTTTATATTGTTACTTAGCAGTAACAAAAGAAAGTTCAAAGTTACAAAATTAAAGCGAACACAGCGTTATCATTCGTTTTTTTTTAATCAATCTCTTCAGTTCTTTCATTTTGCCTGCAGTTTAAATAAGAACAGAGAGGAAGTGTAACAAGAGCGAGGTTCATATTGCAGTGTTGGCGAACAATCGGAAAGTTTAGACAGACAGAGGTGGCGGCGTGTACAACCCCCAAGTTAATCGAGACTAAAACTGCGTACGTAGCTGTGGAAAGTTTACGAAACGGTATGTTACCGACGTCTTATTAGCTAAAGTTATCCTAGTGATACTGATTATCATATTCAGTTAAGGGCCTTATTATGCTACGTATGTCCTACGCAAAAGAGTACAAAATTCGTATCTGTTCGTACAAAATGTTGTTCAAAGGAATTGTTTATTTTATAAATCACGTGTGTCTTCCTCGAAGGAGGTGGGAGCCCCTAGGTGTTTTCATATTGAGCTAACCCTAATTATTATATAATAATAGAAAAAAACAAAGAATGGCCCAATAAATAAGTAATTTGTGAAATTCCAAACGCTCATGACATAGATCTCTATAACAGTAATTTATACATGAACAAAACCTGACACAATTGTTCACTACAGAATGTACAATGTATGTAGAACTACCTTACCACGCTCTACGTTAAACTTAATACTTACTTGAAACTTTCACGCGGCGTGATTGCGAATCTGAAAAGTTTCAGTCTGGCTTGTCTCAAACCCCGCATGTGGCGCCAGCAAGAACCCCTAAACGAAAATAGTTTATAAAACCTTAAGCATAAGGTGTATTATGACTTGTAGCTATTACCGCTACTCTGTCAAGCATGAACTATCGGTTCACACTCATGTCTCCCACTTCAGCTCACTGCGGATTAGTTCTTAACTGTAAACGTGTTCTTTGTTCGAGTTTTTGAACTTACGTTGTTACATTTTCAGAGGTATGCTGTAGGGCGGAAACGCATTTTGTACTGAAACTGTAAGGTGAGTCGATTTACATGCAACGATTTTTAATAAACAAAGATGCTTAGATATTTGCATTGTTGCAGGAACATTCACGTCTTTCTTTGACTTAACCTCTCACACGTTTGCCCGCCTAGCTACCTATCGAAACACCCCACGCGTCGGAGTAGTTGAAAGGGCGCAGTAAAGTCATTGTTTTAATAATAACAATGACAATAGATTAATGACACTGTTGTGTACACTTGGTGTACCGTTGACGTTTCCAGCAGTTTCTCTTATGTACGCTTGGTGTACACTTGACGCTTGAGGGGTTAAACGTATTTTGTGTTTTGTTTTAGTCACTTTTTAATTAGTAAGTATATTAACAAGTACTGGGATATAATAAAGTTGAGTTGGTATGTAGACAAAATAGGTATACATTAGGTATTACGTTATTCCTCAGTAAATTATAAAGTACCTACGATATCGAGATTGTATATCTACTTAACTTAAATATTATTCTTATACCTACATACACCTTCCGGAATAAAGTGATAGTGAAAATTGCATCATAATCATTAACTGGGTTGTGGAGGTCAGATAGGCAGTCGCTCCATGTAAAATACTGGTATTCAGTTGCATCCGGTTAGACTGGAAGCCGACCCCAACATAGTTGGGAAAAGGCTAGGCAGATGATGAATCCGTTACTCAGTTCTGAAAAACAACGTGACCACACAGATATACACAAAAAGCGACTTTCATTTATAAGTTAAGTTATCCTTTTAAGGTAAGTCGTTAATCCCTGTTTCTAAAAATGTGTAAGTGGGTAAGTATCTCCATAAATATTATATCAAGAATGATTGAACATAATGAGGTTTAAATTTAAAGTACTTCTAGCTTTGAAAAAAAAACCATACACATTTACTGAAAATGATAATAAACGAGAAATTAGGTGTACCTACGTTTTGTGTTGCTACAAACTCTACATTAAATCAGGAACAGTTTGGTCAGTTACATTAGTTAATTAAATTGGTTAGTGGCCGTTTTAATATTAACAGTTGGAAATTTTAATATCACAAACAATTTGCATTTGCGCAAACTGCGAGAGCTTTTAATAAAACCGTGGAACAAACAGCTCCGCTATGGTATGAACTCTTGCAAATTGCTTTAAGCTGCAGGGCGGCGGCGTTTAACAAGAACCTGCGCGACCGAAGTTCCGCCGAGTTCCGTTTTAAGGCCAAGATGCACCGATCATCAACAAAGAGATTTAAAAAATAAAAAAGAAGGAGGTACTCCTAAACACATTGAACCAAGACAAGTTTAACATCAGTTCAAGTAAAATGTGTTCTGTTTAGTAGATTATATGCATTAAACGCAAGTTGAAATATTTTTTTGATAATTTTCTCTTGTTGGCTTGTGTTTTTGGTTAAACATATAGTTGATTTGGTCCAGTATCTGTGTTTGTGCCAAGATTACAGAAATACTTTATATTTGGTGTATCTACGTGTTTTGGTCATAACTCATCACAATCCATACTGAAGAATTAATACTATGACACTCCCTTCAGCTCCACTCAGAGCGGGAGGAGTCATTAGATGATATCCCATCCAAAAAAAAAAAAAAATACTTCTGTGTATTTAACACAAGTGATCACAGAAATATTTAATCAATACTTTTAGAAAAGCCAAAACCAATCTTTCGAGGCTAGCAAGCTCCCAGAATTATCATAAGCCTAGCCTTTATTTTTATCATCGCCACAATAAAAAGCTCTACAGTCTTAGGGTTTTCCATAGCAGTCATTTTAGTCATTTACACAGCTATGAAAACAACGACCTAGTTTCATTGGAAAATAAAGTAATGTAATTATTACGAGTATGACCTGATTTAATAAATATTATTGAACTAAATACCTACCCACATTTCTAACATTGGAACCACCGCGGGCCAAAAAAACTAATGGCTAACGAATCTCATTGAAAATAATTTGGTACATGCACAATGCACATACAAAGATTTTCGGCCGGCCGGCGTTGTAACAAGCGCGTTTCGTTCTATTGTTAACTCAAGTACCGGTAACAGACACTTGAAAACGTCCAATTAGCAAGGGCTGAGCCTTAAGCACGAGCTCGAGGCCGATGAGAGCTTGCGAACAAAACTATGTGGTGGCGCGGAATAGCGAAGCAAGCAATGCAGCCGCCCCCCTCCCCGCGCCCCCCACAGCCACCGCCGGCCCCCCAGGTACACACAGAGGTGAACAGCAATCTCGTCCGTACAATACTCTGTAGATAGTTCACAACACAATAGTTTCTGCGAGTCTCGCCAACTCGCGCCGCTTGTAGGTGAGCGGTTACGTTCGAACGTGAGAATTAACTTTTTATTTATTAAACGGCTTTCGACTTGCGTTTTTGTCGACAAAACATGTTTTCATGCTTATATTTAAGGAAGACAGAAGATGTAATTCGTTGGATATTCATCCGTTGCGGGTACTCGATCGCTGACTTGTTATTTTTAGCATTATGTCATCATTTGAGAACAGAAATAAGGTTTTAAAATTTTACACCCGCTTTTTTTTATTCTGTTTTATTGATCAAAACCCGTGAGTAAAGTCAGAACCTAGACGACTGCATTAAATTTACGTTTGTTAAATGGTAATATGTACTTATTTGTTTGTTGCTATACCAGGCTAGCTAAAACCGAAAATGGTTTATCCATCAGCAATTCATCTGCATGCTACATAAGGAATCAATCTATGAGATCAAGCCTTTCAAAATAACTGCTTATACTTAGATGCGGATTTACTATTGAAATAATGCGTTGACTGACACGCCTTACTTAATAAGCTGTAAGGAATGCCAATAATTCATTCTCCTCTACAGCATGTAGGTATACAGATGTAGAAATTAAAGATACCTATTTTATTATAAGTAAGTTTCCATGTGTTACAAGTTAATTTAACTTCCATAATGTTATCAGCTGGTCGTCATAACCTTGTTGGTTATCAGTAAGATGTAGACGTATGTAATCGCTTTGCAGGTGAGGCAGATCTTTATTGGATGGATGTCGTAAACTTCACCTTTAAAATAAAGTTAAAGCAATGTACACAGGATTTTGTAATATTATCTTGATTTAAAAGAGTGTCCTTGAAGTTTCTTGGAGTTCCCATTCCAAAACATATATCTCTATGGAGAAGAACGGTCTCCTCCATAGAGATCTACGTTTGGGAATGGGAACTATTTAGCTTCAACTTTCTAACTGACCGACTCTAATGACAATATAATTCAAAGGAGCCTTTGTAGTTTTGAGTTTGAGTTTGAAACTATTTCTGGCAATACATTAACTTCAGACCATGACTAAGTTTCTTGTTTCGAGGTACCTATATAACTCTTAAGTATAGGTAGTATTCAAATAAGGTGCCACCAACCTACTTATAGTATTTAACCCATATTGAAAAGCTGATCGGTAACTCTTAAAAACAATATGCCGTGGATGGTAGTTGTGAGATTAAAAAAATATTGTAATAGTACCTTATTAGTATGCAAGTATCGCTCGAAGTCCTCAGCTTTAACCACCTACGCGTTGCAGCGATATTTATATCAACACTTTGCTGCTGTGTACTTGTCACGACAAATACATTTTTCTCAAACAATCTTAGTTAAGTGTTCCAAACGACTCATTGCCCTTTGACCGCTCTCACTTAGGTTTATATTATGCTGATTCCCACAGGAACAAACCTTTTTGGGTTTAGTTTTGGTCGTTTGTTCCCACGTTCCAAAACGAAAACGCCTAAAAAAATGTTCAACCTACGTATGTGGGACAAAACATTGCATACTAGATATTCATTTATTATTTCAACAGAAAACTAAAACTTACACAAAGCAAAATAAGCTCGTCAATAGAACCCACATATTCTTCTATGAATGAGTATTTAGACTTTAAACATTCACACTGACACCTTGATCTTATAATTTGACAAATGCTTGATATTTTGAATTTAATAACCATGATTTACGTACCAATTTTATTAGGTCTTTATTTAATTATTGTAATCAATCATTATGCATGCTACCTTTAGCGAATTGTTTTAGAAACTGCTAAAAAAACCCGACCTTCTGTAATACGTACTACAATTCTTGCAAATAAATATCATTCCAACGAAAAATACTGAACCCTAAAACGTACAATTCATAACAAAAGCGCTGTTTAGAATGCTGATAGTGGATTCGAAGATTCATTCCATTATAATCAGTGCTACTTAAATCTATCTCTTGTGTTCCTGGTGCTTCGTTAGTATGTGATCCGATCACAGTTTGTTGTAAAGATTATGTCTTAAAGAAACTCCCATCCGGTCTTGGGTTAGACTGCTATACGTGAGATTAAGAAATATCTCGTCATTTAATTTTGTTTCACTAAGTTTGAAATACCGTTTCACATAAATAAACATATACTTTTAATGCAGTTTAAAAGCAATTTATTAAAAAAAAAACAATTATTAATTTTAGTTTCTATTTATTTTTAGTTTATTCCGTTTATTTATCTATTTACATATTAAATTACATTTTTAAATATTTCTTAATATATAAAAAATCAGTTAGTCAATCAGTATTAGTTTATTCATTATTAATAGGTTATTATTAGGCAAAACAAAATAAAGAGTACCTTTATTTAAAAAAAACAGTAGTAATAATAAATTCATTTATTTCACGTAATTCACACTTATTACCAAACGAAATAACAAAAATCAAATACAATAAAATAACGCAAAACAAATCACATAATAATAAATCGTAGTAATGTCTTTACCTACATGAACTTAACAAATTACATTATGTAAGTTAAATATTAACGTATCATGGACATAAAACTTCCGGAATAAATTCTATAAATGATCGTGAAAACCACATTAAAATCCGTAGCGTACTTAAGAAAATAAAGCGGTCACAAAGAAAGACACGAAAAGCGTCTTTATTTTATACGATTTATAGATGATTGGTGACTGAGCTCGACTAGACTATGACTAGATTTAGGCAAAAAAATCGGAATCACTTTAATATTTTAGCAAGATCAAAGCCCAAGTATGTGAATAAACCATGGCGTTATAAAATCACCATTCATTCGGCTTTCTGTATTCAGCAATAGGTTATTTCGAGTCCAATGGCTTGTCCGTTCATTTTATGGGAACACTAAACGCGATTGAAATCTCCTGGAGTACGTTGTTTAATGCAATAGTAGGTACTAGTGTCACCGTGAATTACTTTGGTAAAATAAAATATTTTAGTAGTGCTTTTTAAGGAAAACGCAATCTCAATAAATATCTACAATTAAGGATAGTCAGCAATATGCAATACATACCTATGGTGAATAAAATATTACTTCTTATTATTGTATTAATAATTATGTGATTTGTGATTGAATTAAAAACATAATTTTTACATGAAAATGAATTCGAGAAAATTTTGTCAAATGTCAGAGCGAGTTTGGCACATATCTTGTGACGTGTCTTTGACTAATAACGCCGTGTATGTTCCATGTATAGTGGTCAACATCGGTCCTCCAATGTCGGACATGTCGCTCCTATCTGTTTCGATGCATTTGTCGTTTAAACACCGACCTGTAATAAATCAGCCACCATTTCAAATATCACCAAATGAACTAACTCGCAACAAGAGCCCCACAAAATAAAACTCTAAGTGTATCACGTTAAGAACCTGTTTCGATTGGTGTAATACCGTGACTTGTGGCGCAATCCTGAGAGCTAATTTAAGCCTATCTCAAGTCCACTACGGACACTCTTCATTCAATACTTTAAATGAGATTCTTATCGTACGCCCTTAAATAGATTAGTAGATTAATGATGTCTGTAATAATTAATAATGGATCGTGAATTTTACAACAACAATAAAAGCGGTTCGGTCGCCGTCGTAAACACTGGCTTGCAGTTTGTTGTTTTGAATCCTTTAGCTTTACGATCCGTCAATGCGTTCCATATATTTACCTCGTCTTAATTACTGTGGAGTTATCCTCTCCGTTTTATTGCACTTCATTTTTAGTATAATCAAAGTCCTGTTTAGTGGTACCACGATTACCTTTATGTTTGCCTTGCAATATACGGTTTTAGAGTGCTATTGATGTAATCAAATTAAATCGATATAGCGAAGTGACAGTCGTATTTAAAACTAATTAACGTAATTATATAATATATTTGAAGATGAAATCACTGAGGGGCTCGTGGCTAAGTAATAACAGCCGCACAAATCGATCGATCAGGTTAAGCTACGCTTGCCGCGGTTGGTCCGTAGATGGGTGACCGTCTTTACATACCGAGACCCCTCCGTGCCCCGGTAAGGGTCCCGGCTGTCATTCCAGGATCTTTGACAGTCGTTACGGGTCGTCAGAAGCCCAAAAGTCTGACACACAGTCTTAACAAAGGGACCAAAGGGAGTGTTACCTAGGAACTGGGCTGTGGAGGTCAGATAGGCAGTCGCTCCTTGTAAAATACTGGTATTCTGCCGCTGCTGCATCCGGTTACACTGGAAGCCGACCCGAACATACTAGGGAAAAGGCTAGGTAGATTGATTGATTTGAAGATGAAATAACTAGTGTTCATTGTAATCACTAGGTCTAATATATTTCTCTATACTGTTTTTTGGCGAGCTGCTGTTGTTGAGCTGGCTGTCAGTTGCGGCCGTTACGAGTTGTAGGTCGTAGGTTCGAATCCACACTGGCGTTTTACTTTGTGTAAATTATTTCATCACCACTGCTCTCAAAACGGTGAAGGAAAACATCGTGAGGAAACCGGCATGTCCTAGAACTAAAAACTCGAAGACATGTGACATTTGCCAACCCGCACTGGGCCTGCGTGGTGGATTACGCACTCCCTCTCACTGAGAGGAGGCCTGTGTCCCAGCAGTGGGAACATTATAGGCTGATTATGTTATGTATGGTTATTTGGCGGAGCCAATTAGCGCACTATCTACGTATAGCTATTGTGGCAAGCACTGAGTTACCTAAAGGCACATAAAACAGTGAAGCTCCTACATCATAATACCCATTCTATTATCTTTAATGGACCCCTAAAGAATAAACGAAAGGTAATGTTTGCATCCATTTATCTCTTTATCGCCGTAACTGAGATCCATACAAGAATCATTGAGATTGATCTAATCAAATAAGTCAGTAAAAAATAACGAACAACATCGAGCGCCGGCTGGTCAACGTACAAGTTTAAAAAGTTAAGCCCTTTTTCAAAAAAGGGAAAAAAGAACAAGAAGAGCCCCTAATTGATGCGTCGTCTTTGTTTAGTTTAATTCTAACATGCTTTTCCCATTAAAGTGGTCAGGAATCGGGCCTGTGTAAAAGATAACGCCGACTCTTTTACTCCTTACACGTTATAATATTATGAGGTCGGGGTAGACCCTCCACACTTTTAACCCTAGTTTAACTCTCGTTTTGGTAATGTTCGGTGCTCACTCGCCGCACGAGAGGACAAATAAGTGAATCACGCGGTGCGCTGCGTATTCGCGTTTTTACATTGTCACAGTGTCCCCGGGGCGTTAGCGTCGCATATTGAGAATCGATATGTTTGCGCTAAGTGCTTAAGTGCTTCGAGGGGATTGCGTTTCACTGATGAATAAGCAATGCATGCTATTTAACATTTGGCGAGTTTCTCAATTCGATGCAAGATTCTTCTACTTACTGTATTTATTGTACCTAGATTAGTTAAAATTTTCTTTTTATTTTATTATACTTCCTCATAATTTTTTGTTCAGTCTGTACTAGCCAAAAACCTTTAAATAGGTGTGTTCTATGAAGACTATAGCAATACATAGGTAAAATACACGGCCAAATTTTTCACCTTTGTGCTATACAAAAGCTATGAAAAATTTGGCTGTGTATTTTAGTGGAGTCAAACAAAAACTTGATCCATATGTAATCTGTATCTGAACGTAGATTAAAACTTCGGTTAAGCACTTCTGTGCACTCGGGCCTCCTCGGTCGTGAAGACAACTCGGCACCTTTTGTGAGTTTTATGGATTATCTTGGTTTACGTGTATTAACATGCGGAGCTGTGTCCGGTCGCACGTCTCGCCTCCACACCCACTCGCCGCCTTATCAAACACGGTCAATGCTCGATAATTTTATTACAGAAGTTTTGTCGAATTACTTGAGCCTTCAAATTAAATTAAACGATACTTGTCTCTCGTTGATATGAAGCATTAATTTATTTTAGGACCTCGTTTTATACCGTTGCGTCGTCACCGATAGAAATGGACTGACGTTTTCATCGACCTTCTGAATTAGAATTTCCTTCAATGTGCGGCGGGCTGTAACAAAAATACTTAAGTATCTACATAAAGTAGGGGACTCGATTCGACTGAACATTGAGACAAACAGGCGTTCCCAAAGCTCCCCTGCGTTTCAGGAATGACACTGTAAACAAAAGTATCATATAAGTTTATTAATTACACGGCCCCTCCGGCACGAGCCTCCATGAATATTAATTACTGGATACCGAAAAGCTTTAGAACGCTCAAGGAGGGAAAGTTTTACAAAGAGCTTTTATTATTTAAGAAGTAACGTCGATGCGGTGAAACGAATTATGCTCACTAGACGGTGTTGTAGGAAAATGTACGCTTTGGCGTTGAGAACAGGGTCGTGTTCATGGCGGAGTTGGCACCATTTATCATAACTCGATAAGAAAGTGACGGAAGAAAGTCAATAGAGTAGGTGCTTGAGGGTAGGCTTTACACAGCGCTGGCGCTCGCTCGCCCCGCCTTAATGAACAAATAACAGCGACTGTGTGCGTCGGGACCATTCAAATTATTCTCTGTTTTCATAAAAGTAAAGTGTTATTACGCGCTTTTTTTAAGTCGACGATCGATTAAACTACGCTCCTAGGAGTGAACAATGAACTTACATTAGCTTTTGCAATTCTGTATCTGTACTTACCATGCACTTAAAATGGCAGGTTAATTATCATAATTTTTTTATTACAGAAAATATTTACTAAATAATAGATATTATGTAGTACTTAATTAATATGTTGTACTTTTATTTGTGTTCAAATATTAATTAGTATTTTTTGCCTTGTCTGGGCATTAGACTTGCTGGTTGATTCTAGAACACATGTAATGTTTAAGCTACATATACATACTTACATAAAAAATTCAATGGTGTTCGTTCAGTCGTTACGGGTCGTCAGAAGCCCGAAAGTCTAACAACCAGTCTTACCAAGGGGTATCGTATTACGCAGTAACTGGGTTGTGGAGGTCAGATAGGCAGTCGCTAGCCTTCGGCGCGGGAGATATTATAGTGCACCAGTGTGTGCGCAGATACTGGTGCACTCTCTCTTCTCCCACTCTCATAGTCCGATGGGACGGTATGCAATTCGACACGATTGGAGTCGGATCAGGCGCAGGACCAATGGCTTAACGTGCTTTCCGAATTCTGAAACACGAGGGGATCTCACGGCTTGCTAATGAAAAACCCAATGACCTGGGTGTTGAACCCACGGCCCCACGCCCAGGAGTCGTGCTTGCAACCACGAGACTAAACAGGGCAGTTAAAAACTTGCTTATAAAGTTATTACAATATCGTCTAACCTAATTGTGGCAGTTAGTACTACCTACCATCAACATTATCGAGACTGAGCCTTTTAGCAGTCACTAAAACGCACCAGTAACAGTTAAGTTTTAAGAGCTGAACCTACATAATGAAAAAATCACGAAACCAATTTATTATCTGATCATAAGTTAGCCCATTTAAATAAATTTGTATTTTCATATATTTTTAAAACAGAGATCATTAATATTAAGTTTATGTTATTTGTAGCTGCAATAGGACACAGGGATTACCATCCTGTTGATGTGTCTATCACCTACAAGCACGGAAATATTCGCTTGCAGCTTCAATCATGGACCGACAAAATATTCGCTTGCAGCTTCAATCATGGACCGACAAAATATTCGCTTGCAGCTTCAATCATGGACCGACAAAATATTCGCTTGCAGCTTCAATCATGGACCGACAAAATATTCGCTTGCAGCTTCAATCATGGACCGACAAAATATTCGCTTGCAGCTTCAATCATGGACCGACAAAATATTCGCTTGCAGCTTCAAATGATAATGATAAATGATAAATGATTTTATTTCTGTAAGTAGGTTTGCACAAACACTTTTACACGTCTTCAATCATGGACCGACAAAATATTCGCTTGCAGCTTCAATCATGGACCGACAAAATATTCGCTTGCAGCTTCAATCATGGACCGACAAAATTAAGTGCTTGCACCTAGTGGTTAAGAACTCATAAGGCTACCATGAACTGTTTTACCTTCCAGTTCGCCTGACCTCACCGTGTTCGGTACCATGTGTGGATGTTACGACCTCAAGGTCTTCGCATAGCCACAGTCGGAGATTGCTTGCTACCTATCGCTGTCCTTGGTCACATTCACGACACCCAGCTTAGTTTTAGACTAACGAGCCTGTAAAAGAAAGGTTGTAGATAGAAGCAGTGGTGGCCAAGTGGTAACGACCCCGACTTAAGTACCAGTTGTAGGAACATTAAAGGCTGATGAATATAATGTATCTTACTTACCCCCTTACTAATAAACGTATTATATCAGATGAATAGTTATACACCGATTTTTCTCTTTCACTCTTCTGTAATTTGACTTTCGAAAGAAGAAGGCAAAGCGTTGTGTAACTATACAGACGCTATACAACGTTTATTAGGAAGCGGGTTGATATATCACTACTATTTACTAGACTGGTGGTATAAAAGTTGCTTAAGACCGCAGCCTTTTCAGTTGGCTATTGTAACTTAGGACTGAGGGTAAACAAAAAATGGAAGTAGGCATAAAATTAGAAGCCTGTAAACGTTTATCAAACAAGTCTTCTCTCCCAGTATAGCATTTGCGCTGTTATGTTGAGCAGACAAGATCCTGTCGCCATTCTTTTAACTTAATGAATGTATGACCACCCTTCAAAACTAATGCAATACGTTTTGTGATAGTTGATTAGGAGCCTCAACGTTCAGCTGCCACGGTTCGGGTTCTTGCACTGAACTAGTTATAATAAAACACTGACGGGAATTTTAGGTCTGAACTAGTGTTGCAGTATCTAGATAATTTAAGCGTTGCAACACAGAATTACATTATATCCATGTTGAATGGATGTTAGCGCTACCAGCATCAGACGTTTCCACCATAGTGGTTGAGCCAACCATTAAAAAATTCCTTTAAAACATTGAATGTTTCGTTTTGTCCCTATCTTGAATTGAACAACGTCATTATAGCAGAGAGAAAAAGAACCATTATTATAATGAAAAATGCGCCTTAAGCGGTTGGTGAAAACATTCTATAACTACAAGAGACACTTGATCATAGCCTGGGGTTTTTATTATGAGTTTAGACAGTCGACCTCTGGGCAATAACTGCACCCATTAAATTCTGCCTTTGATATCAACCAGGAACATTACATTCTGTGAACTTGTGTTCCCCTTTTGTTTAGATGATCCTTTTGAAATAAACTTTTAGAATGTAAACTTGAAATGTAGTAGCTTTTTTATGTTATAATTATGTTCTCTTTTTAGACATTAATAGACGCAAATACATTTTTTTTGTTTATGTTTTGTATCTCAGAATGGAAATCTAATAACTGAATAAATTTATGAATGAAATAGGTATACAAAGCACATCTGACGACATTTCATTAACTAGCTAAATGCACATCTACCAGACAAAGTTACAACGTCATCATCTGCCTAGCCTTTTCCCAACCCTGTTGGGGTTTGCTTCCAGTCTAACCGGATACCAGTATTTTACATGGAGCGACTGTCTATCTACAACGTATGATGCACAAAGTCCAACCCTCGCAGCAACGCAGATCATGACAACAACCCAGAACTCTGGAAAAAGAGGCGAAACTTAAATGGCTTGTTATTAAATACTGTTACTAAACAATCTAATACACTGCGAGAGTAAACATGGCGAAAGCAAGGGACGGCGTGTAACATAACCTAGCTCGGTCGGGTCGGGGCTCGGGGCCAAGGAGTTATTATTTAAAGTAATTATTTAATTAACACCGTGTCACTGAGTCTTACCCTCTTAAGCGAGTTTAGGGCTACAAGGAATTAAGTACGGAGCTAATGTTAACACGGCATACGTCGTGGTTATTGTTACCGACGCCCGGCGCGGCGGCCCCCCGCGGCGGTATTTATGGCCGCAGTACCCAAGTTTTGGCGCACACACACCCGAACTATGACTGTTAACATTGTTACTCTTACCCCTCGCTTTTAACGTCATTAGTTGTACGAGATTTCGTACGTACTCGTAATGTGTATTTGTTTTCATAACTCACTGCTCTATAGTGTTTTCAGTTTGCCCTTTATTCGTTGCCGTTTAATCGCTGTGGGAAACTAATGTTTTGACTTTGCAGTTTTTTTTTAATTTATTGACATAATACACTTTTATGACGTAAGCAGATGCTTACCAGAGAAAGCTTTATATTTAGTTACTGACTTATTACACACATTTACATTATGATGCTCGTTTCAACAGTGAGCAGAGCGCGTTCATTGTACGTGCTATAACAATTGAATATATAAACTGACAGACAAAAGATTCATAATGTTTTTTGTTTGCTCATTAACAGTAGCTAAATGCTGTCTAAACTCTTTTTCGAGCAGTAAAAAGAAATTCATCACATTTTATATGACCGTTTTATTCAGACGGCGAGCGTCAAAGAGCACTAAAGCTGTGCGACTTTAAATTCATAACTTTTAATTAACTGGAATGCTAACACAATTACAGGCTTTATAGTCGTATCAAATTTTCCGAAACGGACCGTTCACCGTCGTAAAATGTGAGAATGATTACAAATTTTAAAACAAAGCATTGTAATGTGGAATTTAGTGCTGCGAGCAGCTGGCGTCGCGCTTAAGGGAAGCTTTAGGGCTCGTTCCGAGCTGGGAATGGGTTGTTGCATTGCCTCAGTTTGCTCGAGTCGGTGTTAATTTGTCGCTACAAAAGGAACAGATGTTACGTACGGCGTCTCCGCGCCGCTAGTCACCGCTGCCACGCCGTACCGCATCGCCGCGCCACCGCGCAGTCCTGCCTGCTGCACCTCATCAAAGCTCTACTCAAAACATCTCTCTTTACTCCTAAAAAACGTGAATAACATAATTTACTCCCTTCATTAAAAAAAAAAAGATAACACTGCTGCGTTATTCTATGTTTTATTAACTCGCCTGATGCAGAATATAGAGGTCCTTATAATTACCAGCTACCTTTTTAAGACTATTGCAGCCATGAATTTAGCGGCCGAAGCCGGCAGAATCGCACACCGGTCAGCGAGAGGTCGAAAGAATCCGAACCCCACTTATTTAGTATATTTAGCATAGGTACAGCAGATTAAGTGGCTAAGTAATAACAGCCGCACGGATAGATCAATCAGGTAAATAAGCTACGCTTGCCGCGGTTCGTCCGTAGATGGGTGGTCATCTGTACATACCGAGATCCCTCCGTGTCTCGGAAAACACATTAAGCCGTAGAAGCCGGCTGTCATTCGTGGCTCTTTAACAGTCGTTACGGGTCGTCAGAAGCCCGAAAATCTGACAACCAGTCTTACCAAGAGGTATCGTATTTCCTAATGAGTGGGTTGTGGAGGTCAGGTAGACAGTCGCTCCATGTAAAATACTGGTATTCATCTACATCCGGTTAGACTAGAAGCCAACCCCAACATAGTTGAGAAAAGGCTACGCAGATAATGGTAGCAGATTTAGTCACTAATCAAGAATTGTCAACAGAACCCTATTGATAAGCCTACATTGCCTGTTTGACGAGGGTCTCTACCAAGGCAAATAATAAAAAGATGGTGAAACATGACAGTTTTGGTGGCACAGAACTCTCAGTGCGCGAGCCCGGCTCGCACTGAGCGGATTTTTGAGAACTAAACCATTTCTTGATAAAATGTTCGTCTTGAGCTGCGTCCCCACTTATTACAAACACGCAAACAGCTCTCCCAACAAAGTGACCAACATGTTGCGAATTATGTTGCCTGGGATTTTAGCATTTCACTCAGCGAACTTCCAACCAGTCCAAACAAAACGGCGACGTGGCGACGACGCAGACGTTTCCACGCAGACCATACTCCTACTAAAGTGCGTATAGCCGAGTCGTCATGTCGTAGGCAGCGTTAACAGTGGCTAAATATTTTTACCGTGTGTTATTACTAAGTCTTTTAAGACACAGATAAGGCATCTAAATTGAATAACTCAGAAAAAAAGAAAAAGAAAGATCTTTATACCTGTCTGATCAGTTTTAACTGAACTGACTATCCATCAGGTAAGATCACCAATCCAATAGGATATTCAACTTGATTTACCTACCCACCAGATAAAATCATCCGTCAGATAAAATAATATTCAAACTGTTTTGACTATCGGCCAGATAGCATAAAAACACACTTAAAAAGTCCTTTTAAGATCGTCTATTTATCGTCATATCAATAATCTATGATCATATGACAATTCTAATCGTAAGTTGCGTCCTAAAACGGATTAGTTGGAATCCCCTGTTTGAGTTATTCGCAAATATCTCAAAAACTAGGCAAAAAATAATAAAACGTTCATTTCTCCCTCTTTTCGTAGAGATATTTGCGAAAAACCCAAAAAGAGGATTTCGAGTTCCAATGAAAGTTTAGGCTCTTTTTTTTTAAACGTACACTGACGCATCATATGCGGAGTTCACAGACAGTCTTTGATGAAACCTAGTGGATTGACTGAAACATTTGAGATTCGTCGGAACAAATTTTGCAACTAGGTTGCAGAGTAGGTATAGGTTTAGCGTCGACTTGGTAAACAGTATGTTTAGAGTAAGGAATGAATAGCTGTGTGACGCCACATTTCATTACTCGTATTGTTGGAAGTTTTGTTGGAGAAAATGTTAAAAGAAGGGACACAGCTTAAGGCGACTACATGACCTAAAGCGCGGTCACTGTCGGACTTCATAGAAAAGAAAGAGAAGCGCGATGACACATCGGGAGTAATTTATTGCAAATATGAAGCAATTATCTATTAACAAAAAATATTTAATAATAAATAATCCATCACATCATCATCATCTGCAGTTTGGCATTAGAAATTTAATGGTATATTTTTAATTATAATTAAAATTGTTAATGAAGGCATAAACTGCTTTTAAAGACAATTAAGAAGTGTGTCTGGACATTTTTTTGATGAATTAATGTATGTTTAATTATGATTTGAGTTTCATCATGTATTAAAATAAGACTTGAAAATATCATATTTTTTTTGGTCATAATTATTTATGGTTTAAGAAATACACTGCTTTAAAAAAACCGGCCAAGTGCGAGTCGGACTCGCGAACGAAGGGTTCCGTACCATTGACTAGGTAAACAACAGTAGGTACACAAACTTCATATTATTGTAAAAAAATATATTATTAAAGTAAATTAATATACAATTAAGTATTTTGTGAATACTTCAAGTGCCTACCTGTTACCATTTATTGATATCGAGCAAAAAAGGGCAAAAAAAAAATCGCGGTTGTTGTATGGGAGCGGGAGCCCGCCTTAAATATTTATTTTATTTTGTTTTTAGTATTTGTCGTTATAAATAAATACAGAAATACATAATTTGTGAAAATTTCAACTGTCTAGCTATCGCGGTTCTTGAGATACAGCCTGGTGACAGACAGACGGACGGACAGACAGCGAAGTCTTAGTAATAGGGTCCCGTTTTTACCCTTTGGGTACGGAACCCTAAAAACCAACTTTTTGACCATTTTCAAGAAACCTCCGCCTTAAGAGGAAATGCGGGTGGTCGTTTCTCCATAGAAACGCTCTCGCCTGTTTTCTTTCTGGTTAATAATAAAGCAATGTTTTTTTTACAGAATAATAAATATTAACTACTTGTATGTCCCTATGTTTTTCTTTTTGATGATACATTATTTTTATAAGCACTAGTACCTACCCTCAAGAAATGCTCAAAATTGCCGATTTAAACCGCTGTCAATAGAGGCCTAGTGTACAAATTTAACAACTATTAATGAAAAAAGAAAAACATAGGGACACAGTATATATCCTTCTAATTCTGTTTATGAATTATCTTTTAAATATGTATATTTCTAAATATTTGAGGAGGAAAGAGGCGAGAGCCATACCTCGAATTATGACTTTTACTTAGGCTTTTTAAAAACTTGTCAAAATGTATGGGAATTAGAGGTATTTTTGACAGAATGAAATTGAGTACAGACTGTGAACGTTTTTAAAATCACGAGAATTGCTCCTCTCTTGTTAAGTACATTCATATTTCAACAGTTATGATTGTTTCAGTCCCAGCTACGAGCATATGGCAAAAACCCAATAACACTTTGCCTGACCTGGGTATCGAACCCCACGCCCAGTAGTGGCGCAAGGCTTGCGACCACTAAAACAAAATTTTGTAACTTTTATAAAATTTCTACTTCACTCCATGTTACGAGATGTAAAAAAATACTAGGTACCTATGCGATTTAGCTTCAGAAAAGTTAAGCATTTACTTTGGCAGAATATAATCCACGCGCCGTTGCGCTTGTCTTACGCGCCTCTACGTCTGTGCTACGTGCGAGTTAGTGGCCGCTACGCGCGTGCTACGAGCATGCTACGCGCGTACGACGCATGGCATCACTCGTCCTACGCGTAATTTACGACTCGTTGTTGCGCCACCTAAGGGCTTTCTACGTAACGTCCACGCACCACCTACACAGCTCCTACGCAGAGTCCGACTGACGCCTACGCTGGACGAACGCTCCTTGCGAAGACACTCTTTAAAAGAGCTCTTAAATTCCCCTTTTTGATAATACAAACACAACAATCCTTGGTGCTACTCGGTTCTTTTCACCTCAAACGGTACCGGGTTTGTTGACCACTATTGAAATTAGTTTACTAATATAAAAATGCTGCCAAAATTAAGGAGCTTTAAAATAGTCAACAGATTAGTTATTCTTGTAATGTAAATTGGTAACACACCTGTAAATGTATACAGGTGTTATGTAACAAAAACAACTACTTATTGGTAAAATATTATTATGTATTACGTACCTAAACTATGAGAAATCTGTCACGCAGCCGTTATCTATCTATAAATAAAATATGTGGGAGGGTACAAATGTAAAACAAAGCGCGGCTGATAAGTTTCAAGAGCAACCAATACTCTCTCAAAGTTGGTGTAGCGATGTTCGTCAATCCCATTTTCTCGTCTTTTATCCGCGCCGCCGCGCCACACCGCTCGGTTCGCGACAACTCGCGAATCACAACGCCGCCTCCTCCTCCAATTTCCGACATTAATCCCCAGATCGTAAGGTTTGTTAAATCAAATAAGTTCTTGCTTTATAATTTAAGCATTCGCATTTACATTCGAACTAGATTCATCTTGCCGCCGTCTTCGGCCAAAAATTTTAATAACAAAATAACTTGCCAACTCCGTCTCGTCAAATATAATAGCAAAGTTGGAAGTAATAAGACAAAATTTTATGCATAACAACGGGAGCCCTTCGAGATGGGGTGGGCTGGGGGCGCGCATGGCAGGCACGAAGGAGGGTTAGCACTTGTCGGCCTGCCTAGACAGAAATGAAACGTCAAGCCTTATGAAGACGAACAACTTCGCCTTAACAAATATAAATCTCCTTTTCATCCTGCGTAGGTTTTTTGAGGCAGTTTAGGGTAATGTTAATTTATGGTTTGTAATTGTTTGCTGTTAACCTCGTCGGAAGAGTTCCTTCTAATAATGTTCTCGAGTGGTCTTTAGTTAATTATTTTGGGTTTTATAAGTAGGCATAACCGAGTAATTTATTGTGTATAACCAATGTTAAACAATTTAACACTTCATATTTGAAGTTCTCCATATTTAACATTAGACGCTTTCTCTGCTGGCTGGAAACTTTACAAACGATGTGGGGAGTTATGTGTATCATCCGCCACTCGATGTGGCGCCATCTGCACCGCCATTTACATACGACAACAAAATATATTAAAATTCTGTCATCGCGATCCAAGATACAGTTGCGAGCCGTCATTGACACCGGGCGCGGGCGGTGATTAGCTGAGGGGGACTGGGGGGCACCATGGCGACAAGGAAAAAGGGCTACCCAGTAATAATTACTTTATATACCCCCTGTGAATAATTACCCCGGCCAGAGATCAATTAGACGGAAACCCCGAATTAAACCCCTCTTTAATGAGCCGGCAAATTTTTATTTCAGCTATATTCGAACTTTAATCGACCTAAAGCTCTGTCATAAAGTTAACCATATGACGATACTTACACACCGTACAAACACCACAACATAATGTAGGTAGACATTCCCATACTATAAATACATTGCTGAAATAATTATACGTTTCGTAATTGACTTAATTCCGGTGCCCCTTCAATTCAATACACTCGTTTATTACCTTTTTGCGTCTATTAGAAAAAAATATTGTTTATCGACGGAGCTAGGATGTTGATACACGGAAAGAAGGCCGGTTTGTCATACTATCTCTCACAAGTCGTAAAACATTTTTTTCACTTCCTACTCAGAGCGTTGTAACGACTTAACATATGGTGAACTAAATTATGTTACCTACGTCTAAATGACAGCAAAATAAAAATGTCCAAACATTTGTATACATTAAATAAATTTATCATCCCGTTTCATTTATAGGAGCGTTGCAGTGAAAAGGAAGCTGCCGTGCGCACATGGGGAGCCGTCAAATCCCAAACGTATTATTTTTTCAATATCACCTCACACGCTCGCTAATACAAGATAACGAAATTCACGACAATCGGATGAATGTTCGCGCCGCGTGAAATCACGACTTTTGTGCAGAAAAAAAGGCTGGCATCGAACGTTACGAGTCCGCGTGGGACGAACGAACACGTGTATGTGGGCAGACGAGGGTACGGACATATGACGATACCTGTCAAAATATGACGAGTCTTATTCAGCTACAGATGTAGTTATTGTCATCGCGCTAATCTAATTCGGTGTCGCGAACCGTGAAAGTGTTCGGTGCGCGATTAACACATTTTCGTAACGAATTATTGGGAGGCTGTCAGTTGGTTTGCGTAAGCTGTGACAGGAGAGTGGCAGCAGCCGTGGGGTGCGAGCTTAGGGCCTGGCACCCAGCGCCGGCCGTGCGTTGTGCTGCGGCCGTGCGTGCGCCTGTCGGATAGCTTTATCTAATAGCTTACTCTACACACTGCTTTTAACACTAGCACAGTGCAGCGCTAGTCAAAAGAAACAAACAAAATCTGCCATGAAAAAACAATAGTTACCTCTTAGTAAAAAGAAGACTGACGGAAAGAAAAACAAAGGTTTTATTAATCGAGTACCCGCCATTCTTTATTGAAATACTCTTATTACATAATATTAAAACGCTTTGTTTTACAAAAAATCGACAATATTTCTACCACTTAGGCTACGAGTTCTCAAAACTTGGTGATCTTTTCAAGGACCCAAAACTACAGCTGTTTGAATAAGCACCTACATGATTAGTAAAAAAAATTTTTTTGTTCTCTGTTCATTTCAATTAAGACGAGACAACAAATCTGCTCCAAAAACACATTTGGTTTGAATGTTTCTTCCCCAATACATTTGTACAGATACGGCTACTTAGTAAAATTAGAGGGTAGGGGAGAAGTGTCACACAAAAGTTATTTAGATGTTTACGTGTGCATCGTTGCATTAAATAAGCAACGAATCCTTGCGGGGGGTGGCCGAGCTCGAACCTGGGACAATGATATCGCGACACCCGGCCCACCCCGGCGCACTAACATGATTAACTTTTATATTGGCAATCACAACCGTTGACGTTTCGGGGTTTTGTTCTCGACAAACGCCACTACAATGTGTTATATGATAGCTTTCACGTCGCAGCAAAAAGCTTATTATACAGGAGTTAACAGGAGTTTATAATTTGTTCATGGAATCGTCTGTCCAAAGTTAGTATAAACACGTGTACCTATTGCTAGGCTTTTGTTTTGTTTAAAATGTCGACTTTCGACTCGACAGGAACAGAAATAATAGTTACTTTAGTTCTGAACAAAGTTTGTGATAAGTTTGAATTCAGTAGAACATTTAGGTACAGTTGCTGGGGTTGACGTGTCTTTTAATATTGATACGAATGTTTGGTGGAGGGTGTTCTGGCATCGCGACGATACTCTAATGCCGAGATAATGCCCGCCCGAGGAGTTAATTGCAAGCGCAGCACCACACTCTGGTGTCAGGGGTTCCACACACTCCCTTGAGACGCAGGCCCTCTCACGACGTTGTCACTCCCTCGCCGCTGCGAGGCTCGACCTCTTAATCATTCACTCCTAATGGAAACCCATCAGCGACGTCTATCTCACTAAAATACGCATGCAATTTAAATGTCCCACTCAAAAAGGAAAACGGTGAAAAAAATAGCACGAGAATGTTTGCCGAATTGTGTCCGCAGTGAACAATAGCGAAGCCACCAACGCTGACGTTCAGCATCCCGCAGCGCGACTTATGAATAGAATAATGCGAGCCTACACAAAACCCGTGCGAGGAGAACATCATCAATCAATGTATTTAGAAATGTTTCATTAGTAAACATTAAGATGTTTGCTTACATGTCCGAATGTTGTCCGCCGTATATGGTCGGATTCCGTGAAATAAGGGTCGGTGGTAAAATATTGTCAGTAAAGATGTATGGGATGACGCAGCGAGGTAAAATAAACGCAGTGTAGGTACGTAGTTGCGTTGCAAGTTACCCACGCTGTAGGTGTCAAGGCCACTGCTGTGAATATAATACATCATTACAAATTCAGTTCAGTCATTCTCTAGGGATGTCTGCACAACTGGGAGGACTCTTTATGCCACCAACTGACCAAAGCTTGGACAATAAGATGTCAGTAAAAGTAAGATATCAACCTTGAATTGGGCCACTATTATTACCGTATAGAAAGGGAGTACAAATCCACTTTCAAATGTCAATAATAATTTATAGATTCTTTTTTTCGTTGTTTATTTTAAGGCACATAAAACGCCTACATGCCCTTATGTTTCCATTTTTTGTGAACACCTCTTACATAATTAGCCTATAATGTTCCCACTGCTGGGACACAGGCCTCCTCTCAGTGAGAGTGAGTGGGCCGTAATCCATCACGCGGGCCCAGTGGGGGTTGGCAGATGTCACATGTCTTCGAATTTTTGGTTCTAGGACATACTGGTTTCCTCACGAGGTTTTCCTTCACTGTTTTGAGAGCAGTGGTGATGAAATAATTTACACAAAGTAAAGCGCCTGTCAGGATTCGAACCTGCGACCTACAACTCGTAAGTCGCGGCCGTTACCACTTGGCCACCACTGTTCTCGAAACACCTCTTACCAACAGTTTTTCAAAATTGACAATTAAAAGGCATTTTGTATTTCAGCAACTTTGGGAACCACCAATTTATTTATGTGATAGAGCCAGACGTTAGTGCTTTCTAGCATTTGATTAAATATTTATCCATTTGGGGTATTTCTGGAAGAGCAACGTCAGTGGCTGATACCTCCACTCAGTTAAGAGATTCGTAAATCAGCATCAATCAGTCTTTCAGAAACCGATGCATGGCAAAAAACTGAGGGTCTATTCTAGTAATTTTAAGAACGTTCACAGTCTGATCTCAGTCTCAGTCAAAAATACCTCCTATGTCCTTACATTTTTGACAAGTTTTTTACATTTGTTTGTCGCCGAGATGAGATTGCGACTAGATTTTGAATGTATTAAATTACGAGAATTGGCGTTCTGATCTGAGAAATTGCAGTTAAACCTAATAACTACTGAAATTTTGAGGTCGGTTAATAAAAACGAAAATTAACAGATTTATTGTTATAAGTTGGCAACCAAATTAATTGATTAGTTTCGGCCTAACAATACTAATTTAATTAAAACATAAGAACTTAGGTAACACCTTTTCTCCTGGATGTTGAACTTCATACAGTAGGTAGTGCAATCCTTCTTACTACGACTAAAGCTCTATTTTATTCCAGTTCTTTGCTTTCTACACTGAACCGTATTGAAAACCTAACAAGTTAAATAAAATAACTGTAGAGATAAAACTTTATCTTCATTGGGCCACAAATTATATTGAACGCGGGTTTTGAGAGTGACTCATGCGCACAACGCCTTGTAGAAAAAGAGAAGTGGCTCCTACAACGTTTTAATGTTGCCGTAAACGCAAGCGCAGGCGCTTCACGACACACAACTTTTGTATAATTTTTTGAGCAAAAGCATGGTTACGAGTAAGTTACAATATCATTTTGATTGATAATTTGATCAGTAGTGGATACGTAATGGTTTTTGTTGTGATTTAGTTATCTGCATAAGTACATAAACTCTATTTAGGTAGGTATGAGCGCATACTAATTCAACTCCTCTCTTGTTTTTCATTTGTTTTGATGCTTCATGCTTTTTCTTACGTTGGTAGGTAGGCCCACTGAAAAACGTCTCGTCTTGCACGGTTTTCTTTCAAAACGTTACTACTCTGAGCAATTAGCTCCAGCTTTTGTGACCACAGTGATTACAAACGACTGTAAAGGAAAAATTATCTCAATTATACATATAATATAATATTATATATATAATAATTCATAAAAATATGATACTGTGTACGTTTCTACATACCTAGTAGAGACCTAGACTCAACTGTTCATGGGCCTGCGCATAACTTAGTAAAGGTTTTGCCTGAAGTTGTTTGCAGTTAGAGTATGATTGCAAGATTGTGTATCAGTAGGTACTGGAAATACGTTGGTGGACTTTAATGTTGGCAAATATGGAAACTATAACTTCAGAATCAGGATTCGAAGTGTAGAATAGGCTGAATCATTCTTCTTATTCTTGGTTCACGACTGTATTTCGGATTTTGTTGGCCCAAAACTTCGCCACTTCCACAGCGTCGTCGGCGACAGCGTAGAGGTAACTTAGACTGCATGTTTTGGGAGCATTGTTTACGATACAGCTCCACGCCCACTGCCTACTGCCGTTCCGTCGAGGTAGCCCCACTTAACCAGGTTGTAGTTACATCTTCCCACTTGTGTCCGGAGACGGTAGGGACTCCCAAGTGGACCACGAAAGGTTACACGCTGCAGGGAGGTACTCCTTGGGTGGTAGATGACGGAGGGACTCCCAAGTGGACCACGAAAGGTTACACGCTGCAGGGAGACACTCCTTGGATGGTAGATAGTAAGTAGGAGAGGAAGAGTATCGTGCGACAGTTTGCAATGGGCGTCGGCCGGGTTTCCTGGCAGAGACGTTGTCGATTTTAAGAAGCTGTGCCTGCTTTTTAGCCGTTCCTGAATTATTGCACACTGTATATAAGAATATTTCTTTAACTACGTAATCAATTAACCAAAATAATCATTTTATAAATCATTATTTATTAACAAAATTGAATGGTGTTGTGATGACAATCATTGTTCGCGTAAAAACACGTGAAATACGGGGTATTACACCACAGTGAACGGCTGTGCAGTTCGTAAAATATTACTTCAATTACGATGTACTCTTTTCAACCATAACACTTATCAGCTCATAATTATGTTCTTCTTAGATGCGTAGCACAGTTATTTATTGGGATAGTGAGATCCAAGTAACTTCAATACAAAATGGCGCAAGTTGCGCTATTTTGTATTGAAGTTACTTAAATGCACCGCGCAACTCTCTTCAACCAATCGACTCAGCCTATCGAAGTCCACTGCTGGACATATGCCTCTCCCAGGCTGCGCCGCAATACCCTGTGCATCCAATTTGTCTCAGCAACCTTCTTAAGGTCGTCAGTCCATCTAGCTTGGGGGCGTCCCACACTATGCTTGCCGTTACGCGGTCTCCACTCTCGGACTTGTCTGCTCCACCGTCCATCGGTTCTTCGACAAACATGACCAGCCCACTGCCACTTCAGTTTGCTTACTCTGCAAGCTATGTCGGCTGCTCAGGTTCTTTTCCGGATAACTTCATTCCTTGTTTTATCCTCCAAAGAAACTCCGAGCATAGCCCACTCCATAGCGCAACTAAACTCAACTCTTTCTCTTTCTTTTATTATAGTTTATATGTTAGCTAATATTATGTAAATATTTACAGAAATAAACAGATTTATAAATGTATTACCCACTTTTTAACTTGGACACTTTTCAAATTATAGTAACGTGTCCAAACTAAACTAAATGACAGAAATGCGATAAAAGCGTTTTGACTAAGTCAATGCTTGCATCTTCTCTATATGTGTAGAGGCTTTTGCCGGACCTACCTAGTGAGATCATTACATACAGGTATTGTGGTTTCATATTCCGGAATTAAGTTGATAGTTTGCGTAATTGAGACAAGTCTACTTCTTGCTCCATTTCAAGAACAGCTGGAACTACAAAATGGTATTTTCAGTACTTTATCGTACTTTGTGTGGGAAAGATTTTGTAACTTCGCGAGCGTTGAATATTTTTAGTTGGGTATCTGTTTTGTTAGTCATCCGTGACCTTGCACTTTGGGTGAACATTTACATTTGACTGATAAACACTGCTTGGTTTCTCAATCAGGCAACTGCTAAGAGTACTACTTTATGTTTATAACCAACCATAAACAGATTTTTTTTTTTTTTTGTGGATGGTAAATCATCTAATGACTCCTCCCGCTCTGGGTGGAGCGGAAGGGAGTGTCAGACTCTTACTGACTAAAACCCACCCGTGTTCCTTCCTTAGCCCTTTATGTTCCGCGGCAGCGGTAACCCTTTCGGACGATCCCGCTACCATAAACAGATTCACTTCTAGGTCTTGATAAACATTTTAGATCAATTAAACTAATGCATAATTTAAATGAACTCTCTTTTAAGAATACAAATACGTTTTAAAAACCACCATAGTGAATACAATATGCGGTGTTATGTTTAGTGAGCATCTACATATACTGAGAGCGTCTCGGATATGATCGATGACTGTTGAAGTCAAGGACACCCACCCATGCGTCCCCATAAAGACGTAAAAGTTTACTGGAAGTGGTTATTTCATCAATGGCGTTCTTGTTTTCGAGTGATTTTATGATTAAATATTTATTTATTTAGTATTTATTGTTTTCAAATGGATACAAACAATAAAAACCATAGAAAACGGAATTATACAAAACAGACAATTTTGTACCCCACAACGCTGTTAACAGACTAGCTAAAAAAATTTGCACTCATTTCGATTTTAATAACTTACTTCCTGATCATATGAAATCATATCAAACCTAGTCATATCCCAATGAATTAAACGCTGAAATCGACTTTTTATCAATATTATTTCAATATTACTACAAAGAAACCGTGTAGTCCAATTCATGTTTAGTCATAATTATAAGCAATTAGTGATTCCATAGCAGAGTCCTAATTTCGTAGTAAAGAACTCAAACAAAAAAGAACAATCCACGAAAATTATGTGTAGGTGGGTTATCTTCTCTCATATAACCATAATAAGTAGAGCATAATTAGAACCGATCCGCGAAAAGTGAAGATTCCGGCAAATATTTTCGAAACTTGCAGTTTTGGAAGGCGGTTTTTAACAGCTTGTCGTTTAAGAAATGATGATGTGATGTAGTACCTATGTAGTGCAAATATTTCTTTGTATTTAGTCTTGCATCACTAAAATAAATTATTAAATGGTATCTACAATAATTCCAAGATATATTTTTTTATTGTGGATCTATTAAGTAGCGTCAATGGAGAAATTAAAATTGCGTGTTTCTTATATTTAATAGTAAGTACCTACTTCAGTAGGTTCATATAACAAATATTTTTGTTGGAAGTCATATTATTACAATGCTTTTTGGTGAAGCATCTACAGAATAATAATTACAATGTTAAACATTACGCTAATCATCATCAATCAATCAGTTTCTCGTTGTGCTGCTTACATCATTCACGTAATCAGTTTCATTAAATACATTGATAACTCCTTTAAGATAGCATGAGGCACTTATTTAATTAGGGCATAACATAATTCAGAACAGTGTCAACAATAAGTATTTTTTAAACAGAGTTTATTAAACTTATTAGAAGAACTTAACACAATATAGGTAAGTTTCTAAAACTGACAAGCTTATAATTTTCCCACTGCTGGGACACAGGCCTCTTCTCAGTGAGGGGAGTGGGCCGTAATTCACCACGCGGGCCCGGTGCGGGTTGGTAGCTAGATGTCACATGTCTTCGAATTTTTGGTTCTAGGACATGCCGGTTTCTTCAAGATGTTTTCCTTCACCATTTTGAGAGCAGTAGTGATGAAATAATTTTCACAAAATGAACGCCGCACGCACGAAAAAGCATGACTCATTGTCACGTTCCGCCTGAGCCGAGCGTGAAAGCGAGAGCGCGGAACAAGCGATAGAGAGGCATGTTTTCTTATGATGTTATCACGTAAAATTATCGTCCGTAAACCGACTATAGACAACCAACTTTTTTTCCTGAGTTTTTCTATATATTAAGGAATAAGTAACAGTTACAGGAATTTTTCTTTTCCTTTATACAATCGATATTTAATAATAATTGTAGGTATTTACAAATGATATTTTATAATGCTCAGCATCATCCACATCGCTTGCCGTATCTGTTAGTTAAGTATCCTTGTTCAGCGTACGTGCTTAATGAAATACACATATCGATACATCATTGATCGTGGCGCGATAGCGATGCCCACGTCATGTTTACTAGATCTGACATGAACGCCCCGTGTAGTTTCAACTCTCATTACCGGAATTAATGATGATTGTCATGTGGACCTTTACATTAGTTTCACTAGCTCTAAACATTAAAAATCTATAGAACATCTAGGTATTCATGCTAGGACTTTACATACCGTGTAAGTGTAGGAATAGGTAATTATTAGCTCTTCATTAACAAAGATTGAGACTAGTGTAATGCCACCACCATTCAGGAATCGATTTGGCTGCGTCAGAGCGTGTGTGGAAGTAGCAAATCCCTACTTAAAGAAAATAAAAGTGTGTAGTGGCTTCAGATAAAAAGGAATACAAAAGTGTCTACGAAACAGCATAAATAATACCCAAATAAAATATGAAGTCATGCCTAACCTCGTACCCCCTCGTACACTCATCCAGTAACGTTTTTTGATGTTTAAAAATGTTGAAGACAATATTGAGTATAAGAATTTAAAGGTCTTCTAAGTAGGCACTGTTTTTTAAGGGTCAGTACATAAACATCGACAAAATTATAAATATTGGAGATAGAAATATCTGGCATTATTCAATATTCTGGATTAATGCCCAGGATCCAGCAGTTTTTTTTAATGTACCTAACCTGAATCCAAGCGATAAGTACCTACTTAGATTTATAAATTTTTACTTAATTTACTTAATACCTATGTTAAAAAAGCAATGCCAATAATTGAAGACACAGTTAACAACAATAATGACGACATGATAATGCTTCCATGAATTTCCCACTATAATTAGTGCTCTAAAAATACAATTAAGAAGAAATTCTTTACCCAAAGTATTCCTTATAGGTGTGTCATCATCATCAGCATACAGCAGTCCACTGCTGGACATAGGCCTCAACAATTGCACGCCATTTAGCTCGATTCTTCGGCAACTCTCATCCCGCTCCACCTAGCCGATTCACGGTCTCCACTCAAGAACACGTCTACCGCAACGGTCATCGGTTTTACGGATAATATGACCAGCACATTGCCACTTAAGCTTGCATATTTTGTGAGCCATGTCGACAACTTTGGTTCTCTGCAGGATCACCACATTTCGGATTCTATCTCTCAGAGAGACTCCAAGCATAGCTGAGCGACCTTAAATTTATGGACCAGCCGTACTATGACTTCAGCTCCGTAAGTCATAACAGGCAGGGCGCACTGATTGAAGACTTTAGTCTGTAGGCTCTGCGGAATACGCGACGAGAAAACTCGAAGAAGCCGAAACGCTGCCCAGCCCAGCTAAATTCTTCTGTTAGCCTCTTTTTTTTTTTTTTTTTTTTTTTTTTTTTTGGATGGGAAATCATCTAATGACTCCTCCCGCTCTGGGTGGAGCGGAAGGGAGTGTCAGACTCTTACTGACTAAAACCCACCCGTGTTCCTTCCTTAGCCCTTTATGTTCCGGGGCAGCGGTAACCCTTTCGGACGATCCCGCTACCCCGGCATTCTGTTAGCCTCTTTCTCAAAATGTTGGGATCTTATTGAGTGGACTGTATTTTTCTTCTGGTTTTTGTTGGCGTAGGTGGTGTGAATTGTGGGTTAACCCTTATACATCTATACATTTTCTGTAAATCAGTTGAAAATGTGTAATCACCAAAGCGAAATAAAAGAGCGACATCAAAAAGTTCCTTTTGAACCAGAGGACCATTCAACATCAAATCATTAAGTGAAATTTTATTTTTTGTTTTCATAGATGCATCAAATACTGCTCGAACCTTAGTGGTTTTACTATTTTCATTAATTACCGCATGATGTGGCAAAAAGTACACTGAATCTTTATTTAAATTGTAAGATTTGAGATCTACATATTCAGCATGATCTAGTGTTATAAACTCATTAATAAATCTGATATATTCACCTTGTAATTTAGGATTTTTCATTAACTTTTTTTCGAAATTAAGAAATCTATGATATGCTGAATCAAAGGAGTTACCAAGGGTATTATTTACTTCCTCTAATGGCACCTTTAATGGTATGTCAACATAAAATGTATTGTTTAAAAGTTCTGTTAGCCTCTTTCTCAAAATTGTCCTTACCAAACTGCAGAGTTTGCCTGAGGCAAACGTATTCTCGAACAACCTTGAGAGCACCGCCATTGACAGCAATCGGCCCCGGAGTAACGTGTTTGTTGAACATAACCTTGATTTTGTCCAAGTTCATCCAGAGAACAATGCGTACAGAAGAATCAACTAGGCCGTCCAGCATCTGCTGCAAGTCATGTAAGGTATGTAATTATGCATTTTATTCCTAATAACGGATCAACTCAAAAATAATATTGAATATCAAAGCAACAATCACAATATCACGAAAAGAAAATTACAGTAATTGTAAACAAAAATAGTTTTTTACGATTCGTGCCGAGAAACAGCCATAAAAAAATGTTCGGTGGTAGCAATAATAACTTCATTCATCCTTTGTCGATCTCCATCGGAACACAAAAAAAGGTTTTACAATCGAAATCAATTTAAAATTAATAAAACCGTTCAGGGCGACCGCAACGCTCAATCATCTGGTGCTTATGTATATCAAAACATTTAAAAAGAACAAACACTCGTTATGGTGTTTATTATTTCTCGTAATATTGTGTTCCAAATGACTTTTAATAATACCCTTTTAAAAGAATAGCCCGGCCCTTTCACTGTTTTAATAATATATATGTAACGATTATTATTGTTGTGCCTAACGAAGGCAATAAATTGTCATGTACCTTGCGTACCTATTTTACATTTATTCATTTGACTGAGTTCTTATTGCGCAAAAGGCTCGTAAACTAAACTAAGCTATAACGCGCATTAGTGTGTTTTATTAATATTAAATACCTATACACAAGCATTCAATTTGTCATAAATAAAACGTTAGATAAAACTCAGTCCATCAAAGATGTTTTTTTTTTCACACATCCGGCCCGAAGGACCGACGACCCTATAAACGAGCCTTCCTTCGCTGGAGCTAGAACCCACGGTCAAAGTAATCGAATATTATTAATTTTCAGAGATTACAAAATACAACTCTGTCTTGACAAAGTTATTTGTGGGAGCATCACGCGTCGTCATAATTCGATACCAAATATTTAACCAATAAAGCTTAATACGCATGTACAAGCATTCCACAAATAAAAGAGATATATTTAAAGAAATACCACATAATAATTATAACACACTTATATTCATTAATCTCGGGATAAATTATAATTTATAATGGCCCACAAGCGGAGCATTAATAAATTTGGACGAGAGTATTGAAAAGTCCGGAGTTATGATAAATAAATAACAACATGATATCGTGGAACAAACAAACAAACACAGGTCACCTCCCGGAGCTGCGAGCGCGTGCCCCGGATTAGCTGTATTTTCATATGAAAGGGCTCGCTCAGTTTTATGAATTGCTCCTATTTGGGCCCCGACGTAATGTCTTTCTTTATACGAGGGACGTTTCGCGTGGGAGAATTTAATTTGTTGCACTTTTCGTTTAATCGCATTAGAGGGTATTCATATCTTTATTTTGTCGAATCAACCACTCCTTATCGTTGGTTTGCATAGGCGTTGAGTGACACTGTAATTTAATTTTCAGTGAAATAAGAGGATGCGATTATAGATCCCCCAGAGGCAAAAGGGTAACAATAACAACAAAATTATAGGTACATTTGACATAATAACAATAATTTTAAGACGACTCTAGGTCATTTGCAAATAAAATAAAGGGGTATCCGTGATTTTTCAACTTTTTTAAAAAATCTGCTCTTATTTGTTCAATATGTTTACTTTCTTAAGTTTTGTACCAACTAAATCTTTCAACACAGGAAGTTGTGTGTTAACCAGGAGCTATCGGACGCAGGGAACTATTCTTGGACATGTGGTCGTAGGGAAGCAGCCGCGGTCATGACGTCATTATTCCGGGATTCGCAAATGGATCACAAGGTGAATCCGCGGACCACCGGACTCGGTATTGTCAGATTTGTCCCCATTTCCATGAATTGTGTTTATTCAACATTGGTCCGTTTCTGGGTTTGTTTTGTATGTTTTTTTACATATACACATGATTTATCCCCGCCCATTAGGTCACGGTGAGTAATGCTGGCAAGCCGAGCCCGCACCCCGGGGCGTCCGATCCGTCCGCGTAGATAGCGACTACACGTGTTGTCAACTTGTATGTTTTCATCCAAATACCGTATATTTGATAAATTTAACATTCTATATTAGTATGATATCTCGATAATGACGCCGTTTTATACAGAGGTGTCAGCTAATAAAGTTCTCCGGTTTCGGTCGCTCGCCGAATGTAGGTGTTTTACAACTTGTTTGCACGCGTGTTATGACGCTGTCTATATTTTACAACATAGTTTTAATTTACTTGCGAATATACTATACTTAATAAAATAAAATTAATGGGGATCAGTTTCTTAATGTCAAGGAGGTAATATTTACAAAAGTAGGCAATATTATTGTGGTACCTATATGAAATAGTAGTCTACATTTTTTGCCATGTGAAAATGACGGCGACTTTTCGCAGTTTTAGATGATTTCTTGGCTAATAAATGAGATCATTGGCTCCATTGAAGCAATTTAAAATTACATATTTGAATGAAGAACAACTAGAATCGTAAATGAGGTCAGTTCTCCACCCTTACCTACCACAACGATATCGGGTGTCTATTTACACATGCCATCACTGCTCGCTTATAAGCTGTAAAAGAGCACAGTCATCAGGTGTTATGGACATTCATAAACAAGTTGAACAAATCAACAAATATTATAAACAAAGGCCACTTGTCACCCGACGTAAGCGTTTTTGTTCCTCGTGCATTTTTATAACAAGCGTTTTTGTAGTGAGGCGATGTAGGAAGGAAGCCGCGGCGGGGGGTCCCGGCCCGGCCTCCCGGGGCACCACTACACAAAACATTTCGTGATCCATAAAGACAAAAGGAAAATTAAAATCTGTAAAACTCACGGGACGGACCTCGCGTTCTTGTACCTTACACTGACATCCAGCTACACTCCAAATTATTTCGGTAATTGAATCTTGTTCGCAAGTTACGCGAATTTGAATAATATAGAAATGGCATATTATTATAATTGTGTAGAAATTAGCAATTTTGAAAGTTAACGTAATGACCAATTTCACCAACCTCCGGATGATTTCCAGTTTGCTTATCTGAAACATTTCATAGAAATAACACACTTTTCACTTTTTCTTTTACGTAGATTTCCTGTCCTGACTCTTAAACAGTCGCATTCTTAGTAATCCTTTCGTTTAAAGCTTGTTCCAAGCGTAGGAAAGTGATCCAAGAATTTAAACAAAAGCAATCTAATAAGACATTAAATTAGGTACAATTATCAATTCATTCCTAAATGCATATTTCACCATTGTATCATAATAACAATTTCAGAAGAGCGTTTCATGTAAGCACTGTCCAAAAATTAAGAAACGTGGTGTACCAACATGTCATAAACTTAAACTAATAAAACAAAAGAGACAAGTCCAAGTACCACAATTTAGTTTAATTGCACAGTTTAGCACACCACTGCCTCACGAAGTAGTCGCAAGAGCTCTCCAAACGTGTATATAATAATGTATTTACATATTATTATTCATGGAAACAAATGTCCTTTGAATGGTTTTTGGATTTGTTGACTTAATACAAAGTGCTTTTGCGAGAGGTGGTCGGTCTGTCGGCGACGTCGCATAATGGATGGTCCCGATGTTCGCATTTTGCGCAAATGTTTCTCTTATAATATCACAAAATATATCTTGGTGAGTGGAATCGATGCTTTTGTTGCCTCTCTCGTTGTTTGCTCTAAGACCGTCTCGAGTCTGTTCGCTATGGGTTTTTCTTAAGATTTTAATCTAAAGTGTAATCCAGTCAATTTATCATGAAATTTGTTAAATATAAAATGTGTTTGTGAACACTGTGTGCCTCTGCCTTAGTTTTAATATTGAAACTGAAGAAAGTTTTAATTCATAAAAATGTAAACTTACAATTATATTTAACGTAGGTACTGTTTTTTACTCTTATTCTCAAAAATATCGCGAGTATTGCACATGATTTACAAGTAAGTCATAAGCAAAATGATTACCAGCACAACACAAAATGCGCGTACCTTTAGTATCATAAAAACAACATCGGAGTTTATCTGTTTTTATGCAAATGCAGCATCATGTGGTGTACTGTGGCAGTGTGAGGAGGGCGCGAGGAGTGCGCCGAGTGGCCAGGCGACCTCCGGAAATCATTGGTGCTGTAATAAAGAGCTGCGCGAGAAAGCGCCCGCACGCTGCGTGATAGATGCCCACGAGCGAGCGACAAAAAAATAACAAAATCGACTTAGCAAACATGTTTAATAAAATGAATGACCCGCTCGTATATCTTCACCTGCTTAGTATGACATAAATTATAATAACATTATGTTGTACACGTTCAAGGAGTCCCAACAAATTCTTATTCACTAGAAAATAAGATGTTTCACAAAAAATATTGTCCGAGTTATTAAGATGAGTTCGGAATAGAATAAAATGCTGGAATTTTTCTATGTCACCCCGCTGTTGAACAGCGTACACTGTCTTTTTGTTGTTTATTGCTCACGTAACTAGCTTTGTATAAGCTTGGGGTAAACAGATTGTACCGTCACGACATCGAGAATTCAATACATTTCCATAATCTTAACAATTTCACATAATAAGTAAGTCGACGCCTTTATTTTTGAGATACTAAAGTCTATTTTAATTTAGATAAATTATTTTATTATAAATTACAAAAACAAACTTATTAATTTGCAAATGAGGTGATAAGAACATTATTTTATCCAAAGAACATTCATTTCCGACTAAACCGTGATACGATCGATACCCGCTTAGTAACATTTAACATTAGCGAATATTGTTATCCATGTCTTGTCATTTGTAGCACATTGTGTAAATGAACATTGCTAGTAAAATTTGGATTTATGACATGAAATATATTATTTACAACCCATCACTGCGAATTTTTAAAGCAAAACAAAAGCTCCGAACGAAAACAGAGTTGTTCAGATTCTCGATAGCAGCTCAAACAAAGCCTTTACAAAATTGCCTCCCCCGCAGACACCCTTAACGATCGCAAAAGCAGGCTGCACATAATTAGCGCTAAACAATATTTAGCGCCGATTAACTCCATAAACTCGCATTAAATTAGAAGGGCAGTAAAAATCAATTAGAGAGTCTATCCAAGTGATGTAACCGCACGCTTCCGAATTCCTCCTTTTATTAACAATTAGGTGGGTTTATGTGTGGAGTAGGTGCGGATTAGGCGAGTTTCGGACGACGTGCGTGTCTCCGCCGGACGGCAGGGGCTTAGCCTCGAGGGATGCCGCGACCCTTCAAGCCACGATGACAGCTGCCTTTGTCGTGTCCGAAGAGGAATTTTATACCGCGAAATTGACAGCCACGCTGTACCGTAACTCATCGATCGCGCAACGTGTTCCCAGGGATGTTTCGATGAGCGCAATAAAGTATTTGTTCATGTTCTCGGCGCATGAGTGAAGCCAAGTCCGCAGTTCACGCGGCGGGGTCCGATTTATGTTGTTTTATATCGTCTTGTCCGCTTTTGTTAATGTGAAATCTAAATCAGCGTGTGTTTTTTGTAATATCATTTGCTTATTCGAATGTGTTCCATCGGCGCTAATACCAGGCGTCGGTTTTAGTTATACATTGCGCCTGGTTTATTCTTAATTTAGATTTCAACGTGATCGTAGATTTAAATTGTACAGAAATCTGCTATTGTTTCGTAAGTATTTATATTCATTTACTTATTTTAATTTTATGCAAAGAACATATACCTACACAAGCCTTAGTTACTCTCTACAAGTCAACCTAGAGTGATGCAGACGTAACGTAGTAGTTGAACTATTAACCTATTGAATGGATGACAATTGCAATCTCAACACCTAATCCTCGAGTCGTTATGAATAATCTGCATACGTACGTGGGTACACCGTGGCACAATCACGCCCGAAGGTGAACTCATTTAAACTCCAAAGTTCCTCTCAATCGCGAATCCTCGACGGTCGTGTAGGAATGTCTCATTGATTTTCCTTTGGATTATGCGTCGACTGCGCCGTGAAAGTATTCCCAAGTTAGGTATTTGATTTCGATAGAAATATTAATGAAGCAAATCCCTCGTCTCTCGCTTTCTCAAGGTATATAAATATGCTTTGTTTCTTGGATTACTTACTTGATTTATTTATCCGCCTTTTTTTTTATTGGAAAGTGCTTTTCGCCAATGGCATCTTTATCTGTTACATATTTTATATAGAAATACGTAAATGTTAGTAGGTGGGTTTGTCTCTCAAGCTTTGCCCCTGACATGGTTGATACGTTTGTCTTACTTATAGTCGTTAAGGACGGAGCAACACCATTAAAGTTGATAGGTACCTTTTAACTGATATGAGAAAATTATCCTTTTTAATCAGTTAAGTATCTGCAGTAAATTTAAGTAATATTATCTGGCTTATCTGTAACGGCATTAATATTAGTAAGGGTACTATCTAGTGGTTCGGTGTAGGAAGGTACCAAGCGGCCGGCCAGCGCATCCGATACAAGACACAGGGAGCCGAGCGCAGACGAATTGCTGTAGATAAATTATTAAACGTAATGTTTTCAGTTATCTCCGATGTCGGGATGGTGGAATGCCGGCGATCACATCTCGGACGCAGGGAGCGATCGATGCTACGATACGCGCTCGGCACACATCTGGTAGCCACTAGTTTGTTATCGGCGTGAACCGTCGGCCAAACCTATTTATCGAAGTCATAGAGATTTATTGATGGCTATTTTAGTTAATAACATGACGTCTAACACATTATGTCACAATAAATAATTAGATATATATCTTGGTCCGCACAAACAACTGTAATTTATTAATATTTGTTTGATATCACGTTTGCTTGCTCTGCAGCAGAGTAGTTTTGTACATGCAGATGATCGTAAAATTATTAAATTGATAAAGGTCACAAAATTCAGACATTTAAATCAATAATGAATATCGCCAATAGCTATGGAAGAAATTGCTGCAAGCAGTCAAATATGTTTGCGGGTCATTCAACCTTTGTTTTAACAAATTTCAGAATGTTGGAATCAAGATTACAATTCAAAACAAGCCAAACCACTCCGAGTCTCATAAATCGTTCATAAAAATCTGTTTAGATGCAATAAATAAAGCTGAAGGTCCGCACTGATCTCCATGCATATAGGGGCAGTATTACGCAATAGTTTGATTTATTGGTTTCGGCAAGGTGCACAAAATTCTAACGCCTCGCGCCCTCCTTGGGACGCGGCGTGATAGAATTTCGCCTCGGCAATTTTCTCATACATGCGAAAAACTATTCGGAGCGGCCCGCGGTGATAAATGTGAGGTTATGAATAAATTTGCCCCTTCGCAACCAAATCTGAAGTGATTAGATTCGACACTTTCGACGTGAGCAGGTGGGCCGATGCCACCTGTGTTTTTTACATTGTTTACGGTTGTAATTGCGGATGTCATAATGAACACTCATAGTATTAAATCACAGACCGCACGGGAGGGCGTACCTATACGGTTTGTTTTTATTACTCTCCAATTCCATTTGTACACCTAATAAATTTTACAAGCTCAAAAAAACTAACTCGGGGCGCGTTCGCAATAAGAGCCATTCTCGGCGAACAATAGCAGAATAACATTCACGAAGCAGTAAACGACGTTGGAAATCTAAATATTTATTTGAATTACTGTGAGCGGGCGGCACGGGGCGCGGTTGATGGCCGCGCCGCCGACGCTAAGTTCCGACCGCGGACCGCAAACTGGACTGTGTTGCACACTCGGGGTTATCCCAAGACGAGACTAAAATATTTATAAATATACCAAACGTAAACGCGTTTGTGCGATAAAAGTTCTCTTTAAGGAATCGATATGCTGCGGGACGCCCGCAAAGGTTGCGGTAACAGACCTCCACTGCGTTCCTCGCGGGAACATTATTGGGAACAATCATCATGCTACAACAACTGTCCTTGTTTGTTTTATGCACTGATAACACTAATAATAATAGCTTAATAAAGGTAGGTAGTTTATTCTTTTGTTCCACGAGTTTTCAAGCCAAACTATATCTAGGTATCCAGGTGGGTTTCCGTTTATGTCATATAGATATTATGCTGGCATGCAAATCATGATTCTATTATCTAATACTTAAAATCGGAGAAGAAAGGGATAATAGGTACTTTTCTTGTATTGCCTATTTCTTAAATGTCGCATTTAATGGGTTTGAAATCTATCGCTTTTAAAACAAACTTCAAAAAATTAAGGAGGTTATGCATGCATTCGGATTAACATTCCTGTATCATGTTAGGACACCGATTTCCTCGTAATTAGATACTGGGACAATTTAGGTGAGTGTTTTTATTCGATAGAGAAAGCTTGTAAAGTTAATTTAAATTTTGCGTAGGTAAAAACAAAAAATAAAAATTTAGTTACAAAAAAAAATAACGGTTCCATTAGAAATTAACAAAGCACTCTATCCATTCAATCAATTTGGTTGTTCCAAACTAAACACAGGCCTGTTCAGTTTGATCGATGCGTCTATCATAATTATTATTTGAATCGTATTTAGTATCGAAACGGTCGGTCCGATACTCTATAGCTGCTATAACTGATGTGTGTAGGTGTTAGGCCAGGTAGAGCGCTGTAGTACCAGGTGTGCCATCTGTCGCACAACGCTGGAAGCTCGTTTAACGTTAACTCGACTTCCTGGTTACGGGACTGTAGTTTGCATGAATTAAACTAACCGATACTATTAGTTCGGGCGTAATCAATGGGATGTCAAAGATTTCGGAATCCCTGTGCTAGATTTTAGTATCAAAATAAAGATAAATAAAGATTTACGTATCTTGAAACTCAGATTTAAATGCATAGGAAATTAATCTTGGTACGGTTTTCTTATGTAAACTCTTTTGGTCAGTGGCGCTACCCTTCGGTGTTTGTACACTTTAGAAGTGCATATTGCAGCGCTTTCAGATTAAGTAGGTGCTACCTAGTTACAAGTTTCGTAAATGATTCCTGACAGATTGGTGTACAACACACTATACATGCTGTTTATTTAAATGGCTGGTTATTGAACAAATCTGATGTTTGAACTGAATTATAGGACCTACGTTTTCCAACGTTAGTGTAGGTAATATGAACCTAATTAATTAAAAGCGGGGACAGCAAACAATTTTATTGCGGCAATCATCTGCAAGGCTCGATCTCTATAAAGGTACGTATAAAATATATTGGTATCACACGCGTACGATCTGATTGGTTCATTGATTATTAGCTGCTATTTGTGTTGTCAATGTTTATGACCGTTTTATTAGTGATGCTGGTTTTATTGCAGATTCAATTGTTATAGCAACGGATTTGATTAAGTAAAGCAATCGTTGCGTTTTGTTTGTTATTAAATGAGAACATTTTATTGTCAAGCTATATTTTGCTGAATGTTATTTGCTTTATTGATTCGTTGTTGAAGTTACTAGGTAGTTTGTAGGGATCGCTCTGTCAACATATTTTATACTTACCACGAGTTACATAATATGTCTTATTGATATTTTATGTTACTAATAATTATTTAAGTTTCTCACTGCTCAGTTCTATTTTAATTAACCAAAAATTCGAAAACATGTGACGTCTACCAACCCGCACTGGGCCCGAGTGGTGATTACGGTCCACTCCCTCTCACAGAGAGGAGGCCTGTGTCCTAACAGTGGGAACATTTTACTTAGGATGCAGTTCTATTTTACTTACTTGGACGGGTTTACCAGAATCGCCACCAGCAGCACTCCTACTACTGGAGACCAAAATCTAAGTAGGTATTTAAAATATAAAATCTCAAGGACACAAATGATTGACTCATCATCATAAATGAATATTATCAAACATTGGTTTGACATTGTCAAACTGCATCATTGGCTCTTGAACTCTCAACCATGTCAGTCAGTCAATGACATTTGTGCTTATTCCCCTGCCCTTAGGCTTGCGTAGACGATTGGTTAATTAAAAAAAAAATTGTAGTGATCTTAATATGTAATTTACTTTCAATACCTAACTCATAAATAAACAGGGGTGACATCGCATTTATTTTGCAATTAACGGCCCAAAATAAAACTGTGAGGTAACTTTTATTGTTCTGTATCGGGTCTTCTTCTACTATAAAGATAGGCACCTACCTACCTTAGCGTTTATATTTCCAATTCGGTTGTCTCTTTCAATTATTATTTTAACAGCAAAATAACCATAGAATAGGTATTCGTAGGTACTTGTTTAAATAAAATAATCATAAACGGAACATCAAAAAATATATTTATAAAAGCCTTATAGCCTTTAATTAATATAATCCTCGCTAAAGTGGAAATAGAAGGCATCATTTTATCTAAGAAAGTTAAAAAGGTTCGTTTTATTAGCTTTTAAGCATTGTTTAAGTGTTGAGAGTAGGGGAGGTTACCCCTCGGAGTGTACCCTACGACTTTTAGCGGCTCATTATGGACTTTTTCCCATTTTATTTAGAGGTATGTACCTACCTCACGATGGAACCATTTGAAAGTCCCAATTCTTTTAATTTAGTTCCGATTAAGTACTTAAGAAAAGGGTAGACTATCAATAGCTGCTTCCTCTGATTAAAGATTAATTGTGAGCAAATGGAAAAAGGTTTGGGCCGAGTTGAATTCTAATGAAACGATCCTGATAATATAATTTACTCCGTTTAAGTTTTAAAATACTCAGGTAGGTAGCCTTTATCCTCTTGTGAATCTTTTTTAGATGTGTCGTTAACAACGGGTTTTTGGCATCCGAAATGTCGACTTTTGTAGTTTATGTCTAATAAAATAGAGTAAGTAGGTATTTATTTGCTAAAAGGCCAGATGTTGATTTAGAAACTAAATTAATCAAAACATAGGTATTACCTATTATAACAGTTTTCATGCAATCATGCTACATTAATATTAGGATTCAGGAAATGATCGTAAAAATAAAAATTACACCGTTGAAATAAAGATTTAATTACAATCGTTACATAATTTTACTCATAATAATAATAATTAATAGGTATATATTCTATAAATATCTATATAGAACATTTAATATTAAGCGAATGTATTCGATTTGGTCACATTGAAATTTTCTTCATCTGTTTTTACGTTAGATGAACTTCTATAATACAAGCCTCAAAACTATTGCTTTAAATCTTGTGACCTGAGAAAAAATCGTTGACTTTTGTTAGGATGTGGGAAATTAGGTTTAATTCTATGTGAAATGCTTAATAAATTATCTTATATTACTGATCGATGTATGTATTATGCCTTCGTTACAAAATTTTTAGAAACGTCTTAGATATTCACAGCTCCGTTCAATTAACGCTGTGCGCAGACGCGGCAATACTGTGCTTAACTCGGCGTGACGTATGCTCATTGCTCAATGCCTGCGCTTAGCGCTAATTATAAAACAAAATATACATCAAACGTCACATCCAATAGTCTACCTATTTGCCACATCAGGTTTTATACAACACATAATAATTATGGCTTTGAATTTTCCAAGTTGCAAGACTATCGATCGGCATCAATAACAGTTTCAATTTAATATTCAGTAGCATATCCATTTTAACTCTTAAGTTACCCACATGACTATAATTTGACTTGCAAGAAAATGATCTCCAAAGAATGAATGTCATTAAAACGTTGCTTCAGAAAAGTTACTGCGACCGATTTAAAATAAAAAATATTCAGAATATTTTTATGTACATGTATACTAATAATACTTTTAAACAATATTTATAAGTTTTATCATCGAAATATTTGTCGACAACATCGAACGTGGTGAAATCATACTAATTACTTTGTACACATCTCGACAAACTAAAATAGAAAATCTACAAAACATTTTATATGTACAAGGACAACAACAATAACCAAATCGATGATTGTTTATCGACTTTTTATCTAGTTATTAACAAAATTAAACAATAGTTTGTGTAGTAGGGCGTAATACCAAACCTAACCACCTCTCATTGTCTACTCTCTCAATGTACAATTACACTTATATCTAATCAAAGTTAAGTCTGGCACCTGTACTAACGAATAACTTATTGCTCCAAAAGTAATTTAAACCATAAACATAAGATTGGAAGAACTTAGCAAAAACATAAAGATTCCTTATTGTATGTAGAAAACATTCCAGTCGTGGAATTGGTAATAAATTTACAATAATTCACTAAAACCAATTTAGGCTAGTTTAAATTTTATTACACATAATTGCGCTTTCCGTGTATCTATAAATAATTTGGATGTTATTTCCATAATATTCTTAAGTCTATAAAAATACTGAGCAACGTCGATTTCATACAATGATTCATTCGATAAGTACTTAGTGACAAGTGACAACCATAGCCATAACCACATCAAACAAAAATTAAGTACTTAACGGAAAACTTTATACATCGTTATGATCTGTGCATATAGTTCAGGAATTTAAAATTACACTATGTGATATACAAATAAATGTATGTACCAAATTATATAAATTTTACAAAGGGGTCTATAGACCTAGTTGTATATCTAGCCAGAGGCCATTTAACTAAGGTATAGTCGTGTCGTTGATCTAAATGTAGAACTGAAACACTGTGCCACTGTGATAATCTGACAGTCCCTAGTAGTTGACGGGTAGTGCAGCGACCCAGGTTTCACGTGCTTTACCTGCAACAAACGATAACAAGATTACATTTAAAGGTCCATTTCTTGCATTGAATTAAATTCATTCAGAGGTTCTCATTCTTAACGGCCGCGTCATTTCGGTTTATTTTAAAACAATAAAAATATCCCTTAAAAAGAATCTATAGCGGTATTTAAATTAACAAAAAAGAAGGTCCATTTCGATAGCTGTTCCGATTCTATCGCGGCGTCGACGGTGCGAGCCCGCCGCCGCGTTCACACATATAAACCGAAAAAGAAAAAATCTAAACCAATCGAGATGAGGTGACGAAACGTTCAGTCTCATTATCTGAGAATTTATTAACGAATCGCTTGGACCGGAAAACCAAAATGTGAAAGAAATAAAAACTCGACCTCGGCCGCGGTCATCTAAAGTTTGTACGGCGTCAATGAAAAAAGAAGTCAAACAGGTTGTCCGAGCGACCTGCGACTGAATGAAACGGAGAAGGACCCGAGTCAGGATCGAGAGATAAGAGAAAAGATTAGGGCGTCGAAAAAAAGTAAAGCAGCTTTTAATGCGGAGGTAGTGTTGTGAATGAAGAGGATCCATTGAGATTCCGCGCCCACGCACACTCGCGGTACGCGCGTTATCGGCGCGCGCTGGACCGCCCGGCTGCCGTGCGCCAGCGCAGCCACCACCATGCACCCTCCACAACGAACAATACACATTGTACAACTGCATATTAAGTTTTTTGTATTTCCAACGACCCTACCGACCTATTTAAATTAGTCTTACTGAATGGATAGAGCTGAGAGCAAATATCACCACCGTTGATCGCTTCGTGCGGCATACATGCATCGTACCTCTTACAACAATGTTGTTACAAGACTAATGAAGAAGCTACCCTAAGATAATTTTAAATTGAGTAGGACTCCAATTTAGTAGCAATATTATTTAGAAAAATAATAAGTTAAAACGATGTAGGAATGTTATTTAAGGCGAAAACAAAAACTGACAATTTAAATCCGTTCTTTTTGGGGCTACTTTAAAGGAATGCCGCGATAAGGAGTTATTTTCGCGTCAAGGAATTCGAGGGACAAAAAGGCGTGAAAACCGAAATAATACAAAAGGTTTATAGAAGTGAATTTGTGAGCGTTTGGCTAAAACAAAATTCTTGGCGTTGCCGTCCTGTGCGGCGACGCCGGTGACGCGATTTATTGTAATGAGACGCGGATGCCGCTACTGCTTCTTAGAAAATCTTTGATGACTCTAAGAAATATTTGACACGGGAAACTGCGGATACTACCTTCGCACAATACTACTTGACCTGTCAGTATTGTGTCCTTGTTAATGGAATTAGACCACAGATGCGATCTGGTTACGATAAATAACTACATATGATTCATATTAATGATGTCCATCGTAATTTGACCAAGCTGATAAAATATTTCGAAGTGGCTAAGGTGTGTCTCTTTGATTTTAATATCCACGTCACCAACGAGTTTACATACTCGTAGAAAGAGCTAATTTAGGCAGGTCAGCGGTACGAGTGTAGGCGCAAGGAACGCGTCGCTCTGACAATGACAAATGACACAAGATTGCAATCTCGCCGCCCTCGAGTCGCGCGTCGCCCTTCCGCCTCGACTCAACTCCATTGTTTTCAATTACTGACATGACACCCCGGCGCGAGCTTCGCTACTAAACCGCAACTCAGTTTATGGCCCTCCGATATCTCCACCACGATCGTCCATTACGTGCGCAGCTCTCATTTACATGTGCGCGTCGCGATTATGTTGAAGCTCGTCAATCTGAATCAATCTGTAACTCACCGCTATTGGTGTGCGGTCCGCTTTCAGACGGCCGACACGAAACCGTTGGGATGTTGGAGCGAGCTGGAATAGGAAACATTCACTCTTTTCACGTGACGTTAGCAATATCTGACAAACCTATACCGAAAGCGTATTCACGAGCAGGATGATTTGTGTGTTCCTATAATCATGCAGTTTAGATAGAAAGGAAGTTATAATAACCTTTTATAGAAAGGCTTGAAGGCCGCAGATCCCTCGTTGTGATGTGGTTGATTAGGCTGGTGACTGTTGGCGGCGTGGTGAGGGTTGTGGTAGGGATCGCGTTGAGGTGACTGCTGATGTCGAGGGAAGCAGTAGCCGGAGCCGCCGCCACTGCCGAGTGGGTTGGCGACGCTGGGCACCTTCATGTTGGGAGGCGTCTGAGGCGGCGTATCGGTCTGCACGTCGGGGAACGACGCCGGGTGCACGCAGGGGTGCTGCCCGCCATACTGCCCGCCGGCGAAGCCACCGTACCGCCCGTATGAGCCACTGGCTGGACTCGCAGCGGCTGTCGCCGGCAATGCAAAGCCATTGGAGCCACCATCGGAAGGCGCCGCTCGCTCCGGCGGACCGTAGGCATGCTGAGGCCACGGCTGAGCTGCTGGAGGTGGAGTTTTGCATGCCGCAGTGTCAGCTAAGGACCATATTTTCGGTTTGGAGGCGGGAATCGGCACGCCACAATCAGATGTGCCTCGCTTCGTCTCTTCCTTTATTCCGTAGCCCAGCATTTGGTGGTGCATACCCTGCAGCATCTCGTCCCCCTTACGCTCCTCATCTGTAAAGATAATAATATTCATCGATCATATTTTACGTCCGACTGGCAATAAACGCGTGAGCGCACGTTATTGCAATCAGATTAGTCGCAATAGCCGAGGCCATAACTAACGCGACAACAATAAAGAGGGCTTAAAATGTTTCAAAAAAATCGATATGTTGCGGATTGAATCGTCGACGTGACCGTTACAAGCGGTACGTAAGTTTTAGCTACTAAGAAGCGGGATTTTGCGGGCCCCTCCAGAAAAGTCGTGTGAAAATACGTTAGGCGTGCAGTGACCCATTCGTTAAGTGGTTATCCGATTAGCGAAGTGAAAATACCACTTTGGGGCGCGATTCCCTCGCCGCGGGCGCTGCTACCGATCCCTTTCGTATTAAGCCGAGCATTTATTTCGCATTTCCCGGCGCGCCCCGCGGCACCGCTCTCTCCACCGCGGAATGTGCGAGCGATACAATTAACGGTCAACCACGGTTGCCGTTTTTCTTAACCTTTTCTTAATTTTTTTAAAACTGTTGCTTATTCAAATGAGTTTGTTTACCATAGCATATTTATTCTTTGATTTATACGGAATCATGTCGTAGAATAAACCGCATATTTCTGTTTCATCCATAAAGATCATGATCGTAAAAGTGCAATGAAATAAATCTGAAAGAGTATCTCGCTTGAAAAAATTTGATGTTATTGTACAATTACACAAAAATGTTTATTCAGCGAATTTTATAAGGCTCTAAGTATTATCATAATGCCATTTTCCGTTGTAAAGTGGCTTTCGGCGGGTGCGGAGGCGGGCCCGGGGCCGCTAATGAAATTCAGAGGCCCCGCGAACGCGGCGAGGACGTGCGCGAGGGCGAGGCGCGGTGCGGGGCGACGCGACCGCTCGACTTCATTCTCTTTATTCCATTTAATGCTGACTGCTCCTAGCTTTTAAGAGGGGTTATCCGCGTTGCCCTTCACTAGGGATAAATATAGGGACGCCACTGATACTCCGCGCGAAGATATTTATCCGGCAAATTGTTTTAATTTTCATTGTATTAATCTAATAAAGGCCCACAACGGCGGGAGATAAGCGTGCTAAGGACGATTTCGTAATGTTTTATTTTGGCAATACATTTAAGGCACTTCTCAGTCAAATTAATTTCCTTACAAATTTCTGGTGTATGGGTTAAATATTGTTGATTTTTGTTTCTATTTCAGTTACTATAAAACTTGTTTTGCTGTTGTTTATTTTATAAACTTTTATTTGGACAAACTATTCAACATGGTAAAATTTTACTGACAAGTAGGTGGAAATGGTTAATAAACTACGAATTTTACTTAATTGAATATACGTTAGCTGCTTTAATTAAATAACTAAACCATAAACAAGGAGTAATTTAATTAATGTAATGAAGGAAATCCGCCACTTACATTTACTGCAAAGGGCTTGTTTGTTTATAAGGATAAACACTTGAGTAGTTCTGCGGCGTTACTAGAGATGTGCTTTACTAGATTAGTGAGATTAATACATATACCTACTTACCAAATATTTCCTTACCAAGCGGTAGGTACCTATATTCCAACTCAGGATCGAAAATCAAGAGATGGTATTTTTGTTTTAGGGGTTTAATAAATTTCGTCAATTTTATCAAAAATTAAAAACACAACCGTACAATTATTTAATTTTGGGAAATTCACTAGATGCGAAGTTTGGACTAATATTGTTTAATGTAGGTATATGATATGTTGTTTCATATTTTGTATCCATTAATAATTACCAGATACCTATGCCAAATTGTCTGAAACCTACAATGTTTACCTGCGCTCGCCGTGTCGCGTCAGACGACAGGCGCTATACGGCCGGAGCGTGCGGAAAGTGGCAACCTGAACACTCCGCATTGAGTGGTTTTCCCTTCAGTATGCTTAAGTCACAAGCCGAGCAAAAGTGAGACATAATAAAGACCCGTCTCAGTAGCTCTGGGCGCTTCGCAGCCCCACTCTCTCTATAGTGTATCCACTTTACAAAAACCCCTTGTTTAGGGTGAAATAATCTGTCTAGGATTTGTTTATTTTGATACTGAGTTACAGTTACACATTTTGGTAATTAAATTACCTAGTACAAATTAAGTCGGTTTTTTCTGCTCTATGCGTTAAGATGTCTACGAGTTTAGGTTCTAATACCAACTTGGCGTTTTATGCAAATGACACGGATGATGCATTATAAAAGTATGCAGTGTATCATATGAAGTGTGTTAGAGCGGTTGGCGTTAAGTGGTTGCACCCCCGCTGCAGCCCTGCACTTAACAGCTGAGGTCAGTGCAATTTATTGCTCGTCGGTGTCCTCCCCGGCGCGGCGAGCGCGGGCGGACGACGTTCACTTGTTTGTGTTACTTCTACTCGTTTTCCATTAACGCGCGCCGGATTAATATTTTGTTTGCAATGCGTGCGCTCACGACAAAAATTAACATTTATTGGTAGGGTCCGAAAATGAAGCTTTTATTCATGAGTGGCTTAGCTCCGGATAGTTCTGTGTGTTTGTTTGCCGACGACGGTCTAGGGATCGCGTGTGAAAGCTTTTATATTGGCTTTGTTTGCCGTGACTTAAAATGATATATTACACGTCGCTAACATTGACGTTTTTCTAAAAGAATGGTTATGCACGTTAGTGAGAAATGTTATGGTTTGTTTGCGATCTGACTCCGGGATTAGTTTAATCGCAAAGTTGTTTAGTTCAGTTTAATCTGGTGATGCCCAGCTTTTGATTACAGATTCTTTCTCACGAATTTCCTTTGTGGTCACGAAAGTTATACATAGGTATTTATGATGATGAGTTTTTGGATTTAACATCAGTCACGCGATTTTTAGCATTTAGGGGCATTTTTAGGAGAATTTTGATACAACTTTTTCCCGTGTAGGACAGTTCCAATTTCCATAATTTTGAAAGTAGGTATTATTATCAACTTTAGAATTTACCACTCATAGGTACAATTAAAACGGCTAGTTCGATGAAATTCCATTTAGTTGAGTCGAAAGAAAAATATTAAATGTTATATAACAATCGCTTGACACCCCGGCCTTTGGCGACGTCGCGCCGCAGTCGCCGGGGGCGCGTGTCTATAATCCTGCAGACAATGCGCAGCTTCTAGCGTTTTTTCTCGCACTCGCTACCAAGACTTCCAAGAGGGCTTAGATTACATCGATGACTAGACACGATGCGACAAACTGACGGTAAACTAAAGTAGCTTTTGTGGTTGCATTAATGATTCGAAATCATATAATTTTCCAAAACATCCCTAAATAATAATTAGTAGGACAGTAATTCGATATTTAGTAGGTACTTTAGTTAGTAACTTAGATCCTTGGATGTACCTACATTCAATCAATTCTGATCAAATTCGGTAAATCTTAAAATTATCATACGTTTTACTAACATCTAACAGAATTTTATAGTTATTTAAGAGGAGAGAGTGATTATTATTTTGAACTGTTCCCACCACTTTTATTGGGCACCAATCAATTTAACTTGTAAATTATATAATATTTTGACAATAAACCACAAATTTGAAATTTGTTCCATCAGTTTCAGATCCGCACACACGCTCCTGCCATAGATATTACTTTTTATGAATCGTGTGAGATGGCTGCGAGTGGCCCATTCACGAGGCGTTCTACACAGCGAATTAAGTACACTTCTGTCGCAACAATAGTGGGCTTCATTACACGAGCGTATGCCGGGCGTTATGCGTGACGCCCTCGCGCCTCCATTAGCGACGCGAACTTCGCTATGAAAACACTCTGTTAGAAGCCATCTTTATTGTAACAATGCCTACTTATAATTTATGTTGTTGACAAGAGGGCCTTACTGCCGCCCTAGCAGTTCTCACGTAGCGTGTCGAATACGTATCTGGATTTTATTATGGCACTTACACTTTTCAAACACTTACTACTTGTTATTTTTTGGGTCGATTACTATGTTGATCTGGCCAGATGATATTGCAGAAATACAAATTCTATTCATCCCTACTTAAATCTGAAAATAAAAATAAAATAAATAACGTCTTACCGACATATCGTCAAGGAAAGCGTTGTTACAAATGCCCAGAACCTAATTCCGATCAGTAGGTATAGGTACCAACATTATAAATCCCCAAAACCGTACATACTTACGTTCCAGCGGAATATCCTCATAAAAGAAACGATCCACGAACTCGACAAATCCTTTGGCAAGAACATGAAGTAGGGCAGATCGTCAGACAAGCTGAACGCGACCTCCGAGCGTCACGTCGGCCCGTTGTAGCGACGAACGGAAGACGCGTTATATGAAATTTGGGCCCGGGCGCCGCCCACTTTACTACGAATAGGAAATCCGGTAGCGAGGAGCGGTTACGCACAGTTACACGCCTGAGACCTCCCCCCGGCCGCCGCACGCCCCTCCGACCCCTCGCCTCCTCACAGACCCGCACACCCTCCGGCCCGCAGCCGCGTTATGCCAATTCACTAGACGATTTATACACCGACAAAATTAAAGCAATTTTAAACGGTTCACAACACCGTCACAATCCTTACATGAAAAAACACGCACTACTCACAGGTCAAGGGTAATTAGTGCACTATTGGTAAATCAAACAATCGCAGGCGCGCTTATCGAGAAAAAACACAACATAATACATCAATACACAACAGTTCGCATTGCAATCGAAAATTGAAAACTTATATTGCAACATAGACAGATGGTGAAAGCTCTAAAAATTAAATCAACATCCGACAGTCAACATTGTTTTCACTTTTAAATTTTATATGGAAAACTGCGTCATAAATAATTTTCATGTTAATAATGACGGTTGACTATCCGACATTGTGTTTTATGTAACTCAACGAACCTTTATGAGTTTTAATTTTCTCCTCCTGCTCGTCTTTATCCTTCTCCTCATCGGAGAGCATCGTGTCGTCATCGTCGTCCGTCTTATTCTTGGGCTCCCACGTCATCTTGTTCTCCTTCTTGAGACGGCGGCGTGCGTTCGCGAACCACGTCGACACCTGTGTCAGCGTCATCTTGGTGATGATCGCCAACATTATCTTCTCGCCCTTCGTTGGGTAAGGATTCTTTTTGTGTTCGTTCAGCCACGCCTTCAGAGTCGCTGTTGACTCCCGTGTTGCGTTTTTCCGTCTGGCAGCTAAATCGTACCCCGCTCCATATCTGTCGACAAACATGTTTATACTTACATATGCCTAGTGGGTGATTTACGCTTCCGACCTTAGCAGAGCTACAAAACTTTCGCATAATATGCCGTAAATACACTGGAAAATAGATTCGGACTACGTTTTCGTGAGGGACCCATTTAACTATCTTGAATATGGGACTGTCTGCATTATGACGAAACAAACTAAAATACTTAGAAGTATGACACAATTACGAATAGGTGATATAATAATGGATACAACTTGAATATGATATTCCCGTACCGTGCTCAAATGCAAGGTTTGTAAATGAAGAATATGACATCGAAATTTGGATCGTCTCCATAATAAACGTACTTAAACCAATAAATCCGTAATATAACGAGAAGTTTCAATATAACATATTTCAGTTAGTTACACCGTCCATACGTCGAATCGTTTACAGCGAGCAATAAAGTGGCTTTTAAATTCGTAGCAGATAGGCGTTTTATTTGAGGCAATAGATTTCTCGTAACGGCAGCAAAAATAAAGCTATCGCGGCACAGAGCGACATTCGGTTCACTTTTTAGGGCCTACGGTCCCATTTGCATCCCGCATTCTGAGCGTAATTGTGGCTTCCCCCCGGCGCTGCTAGTATTCGTACCTGACTTCGATTTTCCCGCCGACATGACAAAGGCGCGGTCTAAGGGGCCCAATAAATAGGTTTCGCGCGTGAAAATAGTTAAAAAATGGTCCCGAGTCGATTGATATTCACGCAAATTGCAATGTTGAGCGTCTCGCTTAGGGTCTAGTTTCGAGGCGGTTGTCGAATTTTCTGCCTACGTGTTGTGCATGACGCGAATAAGATTTGCAAAATTGACAACATTTGTTCTTTTGTTACGGTATTGCTCGATTTGATCTAGGTTGACTGTTTGACAGGCTTGTTTCTTTGTTATTATTTAATATCCAGTGCTGATTATTTAGTACAAAAATAAAAAATAAGGTCATAATTTAAAAAGAAACAGTTATCATACGTCTTGGCATTGCATTGATAACTTCACAATTCATAAGAAATTATGTCTTTACAATGTGAAGACCTCTTTCTTGTACGATAGTCGTTGTCAAAGTAGAGGGCGGACCGTTGCATCGCGGTTGCAATTGCAGGGCGGTGCAGCGCAGGCGTGGGTAGCGTGGGCGTACTCACCACCAATCGATCGCGACGCCATCTTGCTCACCGGACATCACCGGTATTGCTAGTCGCCGAACGACCGCCGGCCGGCGACACCGGCCTCACGCGCCGACCGAGCCGGTGGTTTTATTGTAAAAACACCGAAGGAGCGACCCATACTTTGAAATTCTAATTCAATTTTTTTTGTGAAAATTCATGCTGCCGTAAAGTACCTACACGCCGTATCGGTACGTATGTATTCCCATATGAAACACGCGTCGCGCCATATTAATACGCGTGTCAAACGTGCATCTATACAAAGCCTTGGAAACCAAACCGCATTAGTTTGAACACGAATAAGCTCTTCAGAAATACGGTGGTTAGTGACGACAGCGCCGGTTACGAAAAACAGCGCTTTATTGCTTTACGTTTTATTGATTCGGTCTCGCATGGTTTGGTTTATAGCCCTGAAGCTGCTGCGAGGGTTGAATCCTTTAAGCTTTGTTAATTAATTTAGACAGTCCACTTACTCGGCGCGCCCGCCCTGTGAGAACACATGCACTCGGCTCCGAGAATGTTAATACTTTCGTGGGCGGAAATACTTTGTATCTTTGTTAATTTGGGGACGAAAGCAACGAACAACAAGCGACCTACGGCGAGCTTTGAATAATGTTCCATATTTGTGCGCCGAACAAATGTTTGGATTAATTCTTTGTGACATTTCCTGGGTTTGTTTTAAATATTATTTAGGTACTTTAATAGATTAGTTGCAATGGAAAAGCATCAATCACTATAATAACAATGAATTTGAGTTTGAAAAGATTTAAGTTTTATACGGTATGTTGTCCACATATAATTATGTTGTAGATAGTTACATAACTTTAAACCCCAGATAAATTAATTATTTTCGTGCAACACTGTGTAATTACAAATAACATTTTAGGAGTAGTAAACATTTCCAAATAAACAGTACGCGTAGAGTATGTCAGGTCACCCCGAGTGCCGGTGAACAGCGGCGCAGTGTTGGGCGGGTGCTTACTACCGCTGCTACATATTTGCGCTTGCCGAGTATTCAATTCGCGGTATCGAAGGTTTACGATCTACCCGCTTGGGGGAATTGCGGCCTCTACGTGCCCTCCCCCGTAAACCGTACAGCTATATACGAAAACGAATGTACATAAGTAATACCCCCCGCTTTGAGGGAGGTTTGGCTCGTATTAGAATTAGGATTCGCAACTCAAGTGCGCGTCGAGTACTTCTACTTAGGCATTTTAAGAACTGTTCGCAGTTTGCTGTGTTAGTCTTGTCTTTGTGTGTTTTTAGTTGTCTTGTGTTATGGATTACAAAGGTTTTATAGTTTTTTTTTTAAATCTAGAACTTTTATACAAGTTAAACCAGAATATATTATCTCTATTCGGTTTCTGGACACGATAAGACTATTTTGTTTACGATTAATTGAATTGATATTTATTAATAAAGTGTCAAATCTAAGTAACTTGTCAGTGAAATATGTATTGTTAATTTTATCATTAATTTAATTAATTTCTCATCTTCTTTATTCTTCTCTTTGAAAGCTTACCTGATTGAAGCAGTGAGCTACCCGAGACCAATTTTTTTTCGTAATGTTTCTATTAAGAGGACCTCTTAAACCTCTGAAAGCAAGACTAATTATTTCTATACGTTTTATAGCTGAACTTAGAGTTTAATGGATGCCTGTAAAATTTTGTGTTTTTTTAATATAAAATTGGCGACATGAGTTGGTACATTCACCAAGGAAAATCGTTTAACACTTACTGAAGTGTTTAGTATATGTCTATTATTATTAACAAAAGTTTATTAAAAACAAATAATTTGATTTCATAATTAATTTATAATCTTAAGGCATTGACATCAACGCGATCAACAGTGACCGCGAACAATAGATTTTCTATTGTCTCTTGTCTGGCAGTCAACGTGTTAAGTAATTTTTTATTTTCTGTAAGATAAACAGTGTTAACGAACTTTTTTACCGACCTTACAAAGCCTAAACCGAGTTTATTTTTACCGTCAAAGATTAAGATGGGAATGGTAGAGGTTCTCTGTCTTTTGCTAATCATCCAGACCTCCTTTACATTTCATGATTTTACTTCAAAGTTTATTCTAAATTGCCATCGATAGTTTCCCTAATAATTTTACTAATCTAAAGGTGGTAGATACTGTAGATAGGTACTACTGAAATGCAATGAATAAAATGTGTATTTTTTAAAGAAAAAACTAAATAATGTGCGATATACCTATAATTGTCCACAATTCCACATAATATGTATAAGACTCTGACTCATATTTACTTGTCTCTGTATCTATCTATAATCTCTGTTCCTGATAATTATTTTAACAATGATATTTTCAGCGAAAGTTATACGAATTCGTTCTACACATACCTATATAAAAATAATAAATAAAAAATGTAATTAATATATAATTAATAATACGATGTAGATCATGTAGATGGTACGAGACAACTATAAATTAATCGATCATATCGCACGATAATACTTACATAGGCTATAGTCGTATGGCTATAACCTTTGTATAAGTATTATCGTGCGAGTAATTAGTATTAATTATTCATTAGATTTGACTAGGTAGGGTACCAAGGGTTAGTTTGACAGATCAGAAGGACAATTACCGTAATTAAAAACGTTCAAAATCTAGTCGCAAACTAATCTCTGCGACAATCAATGTCGAAAACTTGTCAAAAATGTTGGGAAATTAGAGGTACATTTGACAGATTGAGACTGAGATCAGACTGGGAACGTTCTTAAAATAAAATTACGAGAATTGCCCCTCGGGTCTTGAACCAGCAAGACTCACAACGAAACAAAATACTAACACCTATAATTCTACAAATGAGCACGTATTATTAAAATAGCTACTAGATACTACCACGCTACTGTGCTTAAATGATGTATTACAAATTCATTATATGTAGTTGCACTGAAAATTACGAATAATACCTAAGTTTTTACTACAGGTAACCAGGTGGGAAAGAGAGTATTTACCTAACGACCTTAGTAATTGACACTTTTCCCCTACTTAAAATGGAGGTCCTTTACAAACCATACTAATATTATAATTGCGAAAGTAATTCTGTCTGTCGGTCTGTCTTTTTCTTACGCTTTCACGCCTAAAGGACTAAAATTTGGCACATGGATAGACCTGGGTTAGGTCACAGGATACTTTTTATCACGGTAGTTCCTTTCCGAGTGATGATTTCAGAACTTAAAAATTTAAAACCTAATAATATGATACCTACATACTTAGTGTAAGCTGTTAAGTCTTCAGCGTTGTGTGCATAATGAGCGTATTTCAGAAAGGACGTGCAAGTGTCAATCATATTGTAATTCTGTTGTAATTAGTTAATTACGCTGGCTTCCTCCTGTCGAGCCCCGCGCCTACCTACACAATTATCTGATACATTTATTATTAACTTACACCTGATTGGAACGCGCTGTGTGACGTATTAATTATGATCAATACGCGCACCGGTAATTGTCTTCCGATAACTTACGGTTTTTGTAGGTTTTGACAGCGACAAAATAATTAATAATTCCAGCTTAACACCGGCCGGTGTAATGGGAAATTCTTATAAATTGCAGCTGCAGACATTACAAGACAATTATTTTTTAATTTTCTAGACTAGTCAGGTACTTGTCGTGTCAGTCATTTATAGTTAAAGTTGACTAACGGCCAATAATTTGTTTTGGATGATATTGTTTCCATAGTACCTGCATACTTAATATTTTACCGTGCAGTTCTGGAGCTTTTTCAGCAGGTAAGCAATGCCTTAGGACTTCGTGTCATCGTAAGTAGGTACCTACTGTACTGTATACAACTTAGATCATCTGATTTGGAGAAGACATGGACAGTAATGACAGAGTTCGTAAATCTAAGCGTGTGCTAAAAGCTCACAAATGTCGCTCGAGCTCCGTGTCTCGTTAACAAGCGCCCTTACTTGGGTTATTTAAAAAGTAACAACCCAAATCGTTGGCACACAAATAATTCCCTCAGAGCTCCGTGCTCGGGGCGCGGTAATTTCCTGCGCATTTTGATCTCAATGGTGCGGTACAAGTGCTCCCTCGTCTCTTTTCTCTAATTTTTGTACGTTTTCTGTGCTCGAGACTTTTGTTAAAAATAGCTGAGTAATTTTTCATTTCGGCGCGCGGCGGGCGTGGCAGATTACAGGCTGTTCCAAATAATACGCCAACGGTACTTAACTCGAGAGCGCCTACACTCGCGGCCAAGTTTTGTTGCTTATGTACGCTTTTCACCGTAGTTGTTTCTTTGTGAGGCTATTTATTCGGTCCGGCTAACTTATTGCGAACCCCGGAACGTTTTATGAGCCTCTTATGAAGTTTTTCTTTTGAAATGAATACACAACAATTTCGTTGGCAACTGTCTGTAATTACACTTGCAAATAGAGCTTGCGACAACAATGTATTGCGTAAATGTTTTATTTGAACACCTTTGGAGGTTGTAATTAAGTTTTTCGAAAGTATAATGATAAGAAAAATGTAAAGTGATCATCCTATGCGTGCGCCGGAGTAGTGAACAATTGTGTTGGAACATCGGGGGCGCTATATATCACGGTGTATTTCCGTGCTCGTGTCGTGCTCTCGTCCCGCCACGATACCGTAACGTCGCGTCTTTTTTACGCATAAAAACTAATGTCGCCTCTAATTATTTTTAGATTATAACGCACCGCCTGCTATATATTAAGTCGAGCGCAGCCGAATTGTCAGCATAACTCCGCTTTGATGTATCATGATTTGTTTTTATTTTCAGGCAGTTTCAATGTGATTCATGGACGGATAAATTTCAAGTGCGCCGTGAAACGTATATTTAATTGATGCTTCTGCATAATACATTATTATGACACTCTTATGATGGCCGTTGCCGATTTATAGACGACAAGTTTGTGTAGACGATCCGATATAAATAAGATTGAATAAGAGGCCACCCTTGCTCGTCGACAAGTCTGACGGGTTGATAAGTTTGCCGAAAACGTCAACGCAATGCGTCGTGCGATCGCGTTTCAAAGAAAAACTGTGAATTAATCAAGCACTAGTGCGAATGGATGTGGCGTCATCCGTCTCTGTCAGAGGCGCTGGTATGTACGTGTCGAAACGGGACGGCGAACAACCGGGAGTGGTTACTCGGTCATTTGTCCCTTGCGGCCGACACGCACTGCCTAGCGCACTACTACGTGTATGCCTTCATCGGTGCACTTGAATTTTTTTATGTTATAATAGCATTATCTACAAGTCGTTACGTATAAGAGTTGCATGTTCCCACTCTGTGATATGTGTGTATATTAATAATGCCAAAGGATGCCGAGCGAATCGTCGACTCTAATACAATGTTACATGAGACAATATGTCGAACGCCGTATCTCGTAATGTCGTTTGTTAAATGGGTATCTAATTATAATATATAGTAACTAAGCACGTTTACAGAGAGAGTGAGAGAAAGAGAGAACACTTGACTATTATCCACATTCCTAAATTCCTCAAACAACATATGTATTAACTATTTAATGGATATGTTTACCGCATATATTAAAAGAACCTGTATGATACTAACTGTATGAACTGTTAAACACGGCATCGGCCGCACATTATCTATATTTAACCAATCTTAGTAAATCTTATGTCGGGCTATAGTTACTGGCTTTTAACGATCACGTATAAAATGTCAACAAGTTAATTATGACATGTGATTTGACAACGTCAAATGAGTAATATGAAACCAACGACGGTTGTACACACAAATCGGTCCAATAACCAGCTGAACACAATGACAGATCGTAATGACGAATATTTTATGACGATTTCACGAGCAAATTTAATTGGGGACAAACTAATCTAACAAACCTTATAAACACATCAACTTAACGAGAAAGCTGACACGGGGAACATTGTGGAGACAATGTTTTAATTTTGCTTCAAGTATGTTAATGTATTCAGAAGGGGCATTGTTTAAAACAATCACTCAGTAAAACGCGTCCGAATCCAATAAACACTAAACATGTAAGGGGTACATATGCACAACATAACAGAATGTATTAAAGTCAAAACGAGTCGCCAAATACAAACATGAGCCTTTCGCATTGCAATCTATTAGAGAGATAAGTCTCGATAGGGAGGTATTATGTTAATCCGGGTGTGGCGCGGCGCGGGCTTTATCTAAAGTGGTGCTGGCGCTGTGGACCTGTGGGGTCTCTTGGACCCTGGGGACTTACCCGTAGGCTGCGAGTGTGGGGTCGTAGGGGTAGTAGCCGCCGGAGGGTTGAAGGCCGGCCGACGTCCACGCAGACATCTCGCCGCCGCCCTCCTTGAGCGCGTAAGGGTTGCTCTGAAATACCGCACGACACAATAAACAAACTTGCCTCTGGCGAAATGATCATGTTGTAGTACATCTCTAGATACAGATACAGTTTATTTCAGTCGACACATTTGTTAATTAACTCGTAGGGTTTCAACTGAAACACTTGAATAAATATATATAGATACGTGATATTTTATCAAATTAATCGATTAACACAAAAGTTTCTTCTATTAAAACGAAATGTGAATTATTATTATTAGCCTGTGATGTCCCACTACAGGCGGCAGGCCCAGACGGAGATGACGGGATGAGCTGGACTCCTTCAACAAGAACTGGTCCTTAGCAGCTTTGAACAGAGAGAAGTGGAAAGAGAGTAGGGAGGCCTTTGCCCTGCAGTGGGAAATGTGAATAAAGTAAAAAAAACAGTTCTTTAGGAAAATATTAACAAACCACGTCTTTTATCATAACATACCCATTCTTATGTAAGTCGGGTGAATATGACGAAAACAATAAATTGTGGGTCTACTGATAACTTTTAAGAGAGCAACATAGAACAAAACCTATCCAGACCTAACAGTAGCAAAACCAAACAATCAGACGATCGGCAATATTCACACGGTGCGCGCACTATCGTTATCCAATTATTTCAAATCCGTTAGCCATTAACGCTAACACTCCGCATCGCTAATCCCACATGTAAGCGGATAAATCTCGGCGCTTAATACCTTTCAGTCAATCGGCCTAACAAATACGTCGGCTTGAATTTAATTAAACTTAACTTAATAAAAGGGAATAAACTCACGAACAACAATAAAAGTCCCAAGTGTACTGGCTGACATATCACTGGCGTATTTGCATAATGTATGAAACCAGAGGGGAAAACTATTAAGGCCTAACGCACCCTACGCGTGATAGTTGTTTAAGAGTGAGGTAGCGAGCGGGGATGCTACCCTCCTTACTCAGTTATTCGCATACATTAGGAGCAACTAAATTAAAAGTGTGAACGATTCGATCGCGCCTCGGGATCTCGTCCCTTGTCTCACCCTAGCCCGCTCCTTTGATAATAAAATGAAAAGCATTATGATACGTATGGCACTGGTTGTGACGCAATAACTGAATAAAAAGAGCAAGCTTATTTGTCCCCCCGCCTTGAGTAAGAAAAGTGTGTGTCGTGTTTAGTAATTTGTTTTCATTTTGCGACAACACTAAGATGTTACTGTTTTGCTTAGAGAAAGGTACACCTGTGGATTTTAGGATTCATCTAAGTACAAGCCATTTTTACTCTTTATATGAAGGTTCCTTATTTGTATGTGGAAATCCTGAGTTTAACGCTTTTGTTCTTAAAGTTGAAAGTAGGTAACCAACTTTAAAAACTCCAGATCAATATTTCGGTGGAAATTTTCAACTCTAGATAATAACGGTACGTAACAGGTGAGCCTATACTAATATTTTACCTATACGTAACAGTTAAGTTCATTTTATTGTTAATCGCAAACGGCGGACTCTAGAGTGCAGATTACAAATCCAAGGAGGCCGTTTCGGAGTGTTCGTCACTACGTCACCGTGACAGGAGCCCGATGACAAATGGCATTTTATCTACTACCGTAGGGTGAGAGTGCTTTTACATCTGTTATACCTACATACTTACACTCACACTTACACTAAATGCTAAGTAACGTGCAAATTGCAATATCATGCACGTATAATATAGTTTCCGCCTAGATTTAGCCTGAAGCTTTAAAATCGAGGTTTATTAGAGTGCTTAATTTTTTACAACTTTTACTAATATGATACGGGCTGGTGTCCGCAACTCCACGTCAATACGCGTATTTTGCGTACGGGTGGGAAAATCGATTATTCGATCCACACCAGCTCCTCTAGGAAGGCCAGCAACGCCTTGATGTTACTGACCGTCTCACGTTGGGTACCTGGGTTACCGAAGTACTTTGCCCTGTACGTGGCGACCACTGGGCAGTTTAGAAGCACATTTGCCGCTGTCTCGTCGTCCTCCATGCGGCCCTGCACAGCGGACAGCTAATATGATGCCATAAGGTACCATACTTCAGTTAAAAACGTAGACACGAAGTTGGCTCTTGAGTATTTATCTAGCGTAAGCGTTATTCAGACGTTTGCATAGCGTAGCATCTGCGTAGAGGCCGCGTAGCATCGTCTACGCCGTTACGCCGTAGGCGCTACGCATACGCCGCGCGTTGTGTAAAGGGGTTTTACGCTGAGCTAACGTTGCACAGACATTGGCGCGAACTACGTCGCGAAAGCTACATCGTTCTGATATAATCATTAACAAAACGGATACCGATTTGTTTGTTGAAATGGCTTATATATATATATTGATATATTGCGAATTACTACTACGAACACTCGTTCATGTACTCGTATATATGAATAGCTATAAAGGACTCATGGTAAAGTTTTCGGTCAAATGCAAGTGACTACTTCGTGAGGTAAACCACAATTGTAAGCATTTTCGACACGTTTTTGCAAGTGCGCAGAAAACGCAACATCCGGTGCGACGCTAACGAATGACGAACTACTAATAACTACAAATAACCTACTAAAATAATGTATCGAGCTTATATGCATTTGAGTTAATTGCTTATAAACCGCATAAACTAAGTTGCCTCTTAGGAGCACTTGTTCACATCCTGTGTAAGCATTGTTTGAGCGTTAGCGTAGCGTACCAACCGAGTAGGCTTCGCGTAGCATCGCTTACGCTGTGCCTACGCAGAGTTGGCGCTACGCATAAGTCGACGCAGTATTAAAATGTTTACGGATTATGTTTCAATCATTGAAAAAATGGATTTCGAATTGAAATCACATGTTGCCCTTATTGCGAAATATGAAATTATTGAGAACACTTTTTGCTGTTTTAAATAAAAGCAAAATATAAGTTTTTTTTTTGGAAAATACGGTGGCATACGCGACGCTAAAGCTCCAGCAGTCATCGGTCCTTCCACAAATATGGCCAGCCCAAGGCCAAATAAATTTGCTTACTCTGAAAGTTACTTCTGTCATGTTACGGATCATTTCATTTCTGATAACCGTATATTGATTGATGAAAAATAACTAAGTGTCACAATCTTCAATTTTGGTAAATTTCTCTTAGTTTTCTTGAAGCAGTCATTATAATGTAACATAGTTTTGTTAAATAAAGTGCTGGTCATAAAATTAACTGTTAGCAATAAAAACTAAAAATGTATAAAGTATACGTAGATAAGCCAAATGATGTACGCGACTGTAACATCGGCAATAAAAAGTAACACAAGCAATTACAGAGAAAAAAAAATGATAAAAAGCAACTGCCTCGTACCATACCTTATTAGAATGGTAATGAGTATTTGTGAGATAATAGCATAATTATTGTTCAAGAGCTGAGCTAAATACTTGTACTAAGTAAACAGCTTGTTTGTTCATTGCGCAGACAAATTGTTCGGCTTAGTTACTTGTTTGCATTAGTAATTATTGTCATTGGTGACGTCATTCGATTTATGTTCGACACGACAGTACTGACTTACAAATCCTTATTGCATGTTGGATGTCACGTTTCTCGTTAACGTCATACTCGGATCGTGTCGAGACAAAGAGATGTATTGAATTTGACTGTTTGGATGGATATGTAAAGGATAGGCCGACCGCATACGTCCGTTTCCTGATTTGGTTTCCGACTCAGGAATTCAGATTCGGCGCATTGAGAGAGACACATTTCATACAAAATCTTCTCATTCGCGCACACGTTCTTATATTTTCCGTCAGGGTTTCCGAACGGAAAATATAAGAACGTGTGCGCTAAAGAGAAGATTTTGTATGAAATGTGTGCATTCGGGGTCTCCGAATCTGAATTCCGAATCAGGAAACCGGACGTATGCGGCCAGCTTTATCCATGGACTGACCTCGACAAGCTAAGCTTAACAAACGATCCACCAGTGCGGCTGTTATTACTTAGCCACTAAGCGTTCTTTATTATTTTTTAACTAAGCTATAGGTTCTTTGAAACTTTTCAAAATAAAAACAAGTTTGAAAAAAAATTGGCCAACTCAATGCCAACAGTAAATATTGTGTTTGGTTTTTTGAAAAGCAGCCTCATTTGGACGCAATTAATCAAGGGACTAAATGATAATTATGTGAGGGGGCGACTGCTAGCTAAAACGAAGCTCACGTTGGTGGAAGCGACTCAGATGTGTAGCAAGAGCGCGCTGGACAGCAAGCAGCAGTATGTTCATCTAGCAAAACGGTTAAAGAAACGAGCAGCGCTGCTGTGGAACAGCTACGACGAGGAAATGCCCGTAACAATGCTTGGAATTCTGGTGCTCGTGCTAATGGAAGCGGTGTACGCCAGAGAAGTGGCTCCTACTAGGAGGGCAGTGCAGCCCGCCGATTCTGTTATAGATTCTCACCGTGAGAAGTTAGGTGAAGTGAGCTGTCAATTCATCTGATACTAGAGATTGTACACTATATGACAGCTCACTTTAAGCTCACTTCACCAGAATTATCACGGTGAGATTTTTACAGAAGATCATTTGGCGTGTATTTCTTGTATCATCGTCAGTATTGAGAACCTGTTATAAACGTAGCTTAGAGAACTATTTTCCTTTAGAAGTGTTATTGTGATTGTTTAAAGGTTCCCAGAGCATTAACCTATTTGTTGTTTTTTTTTATATCTACTAAATGTGTTTTATAATCCGGACATATTATAATTGTTTGTTGCATTGAACATTGGTTTCGGTACAAGATCAACGCTGATACCTTAATTGAACTCGATAATTATAATTGGCAATACACGTTCAATCGTTTATCAATCTCCGTTTGATAGGAAGACATTATGATAATTTGGTTTACCCAATGAATTTCAGAGAATTTTGATCTAAAGATAAGTAAGTTTCGTTTTTGTTTTGTTATCTACCTGCATTGTCTGATAACGGTCAAGATCGTAATCTTCAGTCATAAAAGGCTGTCATAGTACATAATTGTAGTGTGATTTGGTAAAACATTCATTAGTGACCTTGGGAATCCCCAATACCTATTGCAAACACGTGGTACTTACCTAAGTACCACGTAACGTGTTGGCTACGAACAAACTATGGAGATTCTGTTATTTTTTTATTTGAATTCTTAACTTTCAAAATATTTTTTGTTTACATAAATAAATGTCAAAACATACAAATCTTACAACATTATAATTTTGAAAAATGATTAGGTATCTCAAAGCTAAATTCTCGTAATTTAAAACGTTCAAAATCTAGTCGCAATCTCATCTCAGCGACAATCAATGTCAAAAACTTGTCAAAAATGTAGGGAAATTAAAGGTGTTTTTGACAGATTGAACTGAGATTAGACTGGGAACGTTCTTAAAATTACGAGAATTTACCCTCAGGTTTCAGCATCCTACTATTGCAGTGGGTATAACCCTTTACCTACTTAGTTTTATTTTGAAATGGTATCATCATTATACCGCGTACTTATGTGTCATTGTTTCTGTGCTAATCCCAGGAAAGGCGCGCGGGCCATACATTGGTACGAGTACATACAATAAGATTAGAGCACCAAAACCACTAGGGAGAGTCAGAGAGCCGGAGAGCAACTGTAAATGATTACCGTATCATTAATATCTATCATTGTATAAGTAAACATTACACTTTTTCGACGTTCCCCAGCAAATAAGCCAGTGACAAATTCGCGACCGCAACTCTTTTGTGGGACTGTGATAAAAATTGCTTCTTTTCCTGGCGGTGACAGGGCAGCGTGGTTCCCTCTGAGGTCGGGAGGGCTCGCTAACTATGACTGATGATTGTCTCGCCCCCGACATTAGTGGCAAACTCGAGAACGCACGTGCCTGCCCGAACATTAATGATTATACTATTATTACTTATACGACTATGCATATCCGACTTCGTGTTAGGGATTTATGAACTTTTTTGTTTGTGATTGACTAGGGAACTATAAGGGATTGTAAGCTCGCCATTTTTTATTAGGGTATGACAGATATTGCTATCTATTTGTACTAGCTTTAATTGATGCAGTATGCTCTTTTCAGGTCAGTTGTAATTAGATATGGCTTAAAAGTGTTCCAAAGATTCGGCTTAACTTGTAGGCAGTTCGCTTTAAATAAAGGGGGAAAATGGATGAAGGACCAATGGATTATTGATAACCTCTATATTTTAAATATCTACTGTAAATTATTTAGTTACACTTTCTAGGCTGATGTGCCCGACAAGTCAGTTAAATGATTGAACTGCAGGTTACTGTTACTGTTAGCCTGCATCATCCCACTGCTGGGCAAAGGCCTCTCCCCATGACTTCCAGTTCTTTCGATCCAGGGCTAAAGTGGACCACTGGCCGTTTGTTTTGTCCGAACTGCAGGTGCTATTTTTATTTCAAAAATCTAATAATCATGTCTCCACATTGATACAAATCCTAAGTATTGTACCCACAAGTTTCAGTTTGTAAATCTCTAACGTGTTTATTTTAACTGGGGTGATAAAACTCATTTATTAACTCTCGAAAAATCTTATCCGCGCCAATTCATCCCCCTTTTCCGTAAGACTGGGTCTAACAACATTTTAATCAATTCTCCACAGACTCCGCGAGTCAGCGCGCCAGATAGACTCATTACACCAACCCCAAATAAATATAAACAGTAGCGAAAAGGGGCCGGCCCCACTATTAACGTTATTCACACGCGCCGCTAGATCCATAAATAAGAGCCAACTATGGCCGCGACCCTAGAAACAAAAAAGACAAAGTTCACGTTCGACTGATCTGTGCGGTTCATAAATAAGGCTCGTTTATTTCATTGCATTAAACTGGTGATAAGTTATTTGACGGTTCATAAATTCGTACCCCATCGGTGGTTGGAGCCGCTTATTGAGCTAGCGCGCGCCCCGGCACCGCCCGAGGCGCCGCGCCGACCCGCCGCCTTGCCAAATCGACGACACTCCATCATACCGCGACTCAGCTTTCTGGCTACTGTGCGCCAGTTAAAGGCATGATTTTACTTTGGTATCGTGTACGGCGATAACATTTTCTGCATCATAAACTGTATTATAATACGCCTTGCACCACTCCAAGTACGTGCGTCTAAACAAAATATGACGTTGGCCTAAGAATCGACATTTCAATATATCGTCGATGGTTTAATACACCAAGTCCTTCGAGCGTAACTACAAAAAAGAAATAAAATTATTCATGCTATAAAATAATACCGGTAGGAAACACTACTAGCAGAATCTAAAAGTGAATTGTAGCAAGTGGAAAAAAGAATGACTCTAAGTGGATAAAGAGCGAATACAAACGAAAAAGTCATTTCATGGCGCACGGCAGTGACGCAACGGTACGTGCTATTCCACAGTGAGTCGTGGCCGAGCGAGTTAAGGGCTGTATTTGTAAGGCGTGCAGACAACGTGGCTAACTTCAATAAAGCTTTCCCCCAAATAAGCCATAAAACGAGCGGCGACGGGCGCGGGCGTTTTAGGTACGTTCCCGTTCCAATTATTTGTTTGTGGAGGCACAATAATTTTATTTTACGTTTTATTTAACATTTATTTCGTTACGGCAATTTCACGGGTATCAAAGAATTGCTAGATTGTGATTTAAACGAAATTGGTTATTTTCCACTTCGAGAACTGAAAGTTATTTCTTTTGGTATCGAGTTAATATTATTTTATTATGCATGATATTGTGTTCTTAATCAGAAACATTTCTTTTTACAACACTTTATTATTGAAAATTGACCGAAGGCTCGTAATTTGGAATTGAGTTGTACGCCGTTATTAAAACCTCGTTGGTGGAGGTTCGCAAGCTTATTAATAAGGCTTACGGTCGGGTCAGTAAATGTTTTTATTTAATCTTTTAATGAGGCAGTTTTGAATCTTTTATTAATCATTTACTTATACCTCCGTGCTTAAGCTGACCCTAACATAGTTGGGAAAAGGCTAGGCAGATGATGATGATGATACCTCTGTGCAGTGTAGTCTGTTAAAGACTGGAGCAACGGCGCTTGAAAAGCTTACCCATAAATAAATAAACAATAAACCGGGATTAAACAAGTCAATTGGAGCTCAGACACAGACAATGTGCGGTCACGTTTAACTGCCGAACCCGACGGTAACCGATCGCGGCCGGCGTAATTCAATGATCGTAAACGCTCGCAATGATATCAATTAGACGGGGCCCCGAGACCGATAAAGCTCCACTTTAATTAGGAGAACAAACAACAGACGGTTCTTAATGAGCCGTGCGCGTGTGGAGGGCGAGAGAGGTAATTAGGTCGGGGGAGACTGGCGCGGTGCCGCCGAGGGCGATCAATTATTGAGCCTCCGTGATTGATTCGGGCACGCCGGAGCACCGCGGCCGCCGCGGTCCACCGCACACTCCGCCACCTCCGCGACACCTCACTCTTAATCCTTGTTTGCCTCAACTTCTAACTCCTCTAAAACTGTCTCCATTTACGGGTCTTGTTTAAACCGCAAACACAACAGCAATATGTTGGCTAACAATCCATTAAAGATTCGTTACAGAAAAGCTTTTACTTATTAGTTTAGTTACATACAAAAAACAAGCAAGTCGAGCGACAACCTAAATTAAAACTCCAAACATCTAATTCAATGATAACTGAGTGAGCATTAAATTACAATGAAACATGGACTACGTCGGTTCATAAGAGTTTCCGGGGCCCCGAGTTTATCGTATTTATCTGATGTCTTGCTAATAGCCGTCATTGAAGGGTGCAACGCAGCTGTAAAGGCCCGACTGTACGTATAAATTACTTTATAAAATAAGGACATTAAAAACCATTTAGAGCAATAACTATTATACACTGAATATAGCTATAAATAAATTGAATAAATTATATGTATTATTTTGATACAGGAATAAATGTTAGAGGTGTCAGCGTTAATGGTTGACTCGGGGAGGTCGGGGAGGAGAGGACAATGCGCCCCCGGGGCGCTTTTGTTGTCGCGGATTCCCTGCCCGTGACATCTGTCCGAATCGCTACAATAACTCGCAAAAAACTCACTCCAAATTTACCAACTGTAAAGCGCTTCTCTGCGATTATTTTCCGCTGAACATACAATGTACCTATCGTAGAGCTTCGCTTGCACGCCGAGATGTCTTCATTGAGCCATTGTTGTCGGTGACGTATCATTTATTCCGTTTTGAATTAGTGCCCCCCTTCTTCGGTGGTCCTAAATCGATCAAAGTAGGATACACTATCGTGTCATAATATTATAAATGGCGTAAAATTTTGTCTTTTCAATGTTATTGTAATTTTTTTTTGTGCAAAACTATTACAAAAGATGTGAAATGTCAAATATATTGAATTACGAGATTATAGTATTACGTAGAGTGACATGTGAAATTGTAGTACTTGCCTGGTGCATAACAATTCATTTTTGCTTGTTTAAACAAATGTAAACTTAACAATTGCAATTAGTTAGGTATTCTTCAAATGATATTCAAAGCGTATTAACATATTGTTGCTAGATCTATATTTTACTTAAACGTCATGTATAATTTGCTTCTTTATACTTTCTTATTATGCAAATTACTTTAAAAACACGATACCACGGAATCCTAAAACAAACTTTAAATTAAATAATAACGTAGTTAAAAGCTATCTCAAGTTTAATCGACACCTTGTTTTTTATTCGACTAATGCTTAGCGCGTCGGGCGAAGCAAGCGGCGCGGACAAAAATTACGCTTGGATCACGTTTTTTTACTTCCGGCCGAGATAACGGTCGAAATAAGCACCTTTATATTGTTAAGTGGTCACAGATCGCTTAGTAAACGGCACATACAATATAATTGTTTATTTTCAAGCTAATCTCAACCCTCGTCGATTCCTCGTATAACTTTCAATTATCGCGCATTAGACGGTTTCCTTAGGTCAAGCGACCGGCCAAACTTTTCGCTTAAGATTAATCGCGGGCGCCTTCACACGGAACGGTCATAATATCCTTCAGTTCCGGACCTAACAAAGGGATGTAACAAATTTCCTGTGCCGTCCAAGATTGCTGACTAACGTCTGCTACATGTAGGTACGCAAACCGAAAATGATCGCCGAATGAAATATGCATCAACACACACGGACAGCCGGACATCGGTCACGATAGTGGTGTTCGAGGTGTATTCAAACAATAGTAAATGCATTTAGCCCGACCATTGTGTGATTTATAGCGAAAGCGTGTAGGTAATTTATAAGAGTAGCACGAGAGTGGACGTAGGGCGCCGGCCACCGCGGGGCGCCGGGAAATCGGGGAAAATCCGAAGATTTATTAGCGGTAGAGCCGCAACGCGGCTGACCGCGCGACCGCGCTCTCGCTCTGTTTGACCAGTCATTAAAGTCGGCAAGTAAACGCTTAGTGCGAAGATGAGTATATTTGCGGAGCAATTAACGCGTTTGAGGTGAGACGAGGGTTGCGGGGTGGTTAACGGTCATTGTTTGTGAATTATTTTAAACGGACTAATAGCCACGGCCCGGCCTGTCACAGTTATCGAATATTATATATTTTTAGACGGTGTTGCGACCATCTTTCGTTTGTACGGTATCGTTAAAGCGCTTATGTGTCTGTTAGATAAGGCGGCTGATACAGAAGGTGTATCTACGTCAGGATATCGCAGTGTAAACATGCGCGGTGTCAATCACTGCTAGGCGGCGCTTTACAACATTTTATCGGTTGTCACATAGGTAATCTAAGTATAACGCATTTATGTCAAATCGCCGATGTACCTATTGATAAGCCCACCCACGTTTCGCCGGCTCTCTATTGCATCATTAAAGCAATGGCGGTTGATATTATGTACTGTCACACTTATACGTTGTCATTACGAATACAAAAAATGACATATGTTACTTATCGCGCCTGCATGAATATGTTGTGGATATTTACAGGTGAAGAAAATTTTAAAATTTCTAATTTGCTCGTAGAACATGTTGCTGCAGTTATTAAAGTTGACACTAACTGTTTTTGTAGATAATTTATGAGTCTACAGCCACTCATGACTGACAATTTTTTGTAGTACCATTGGTGCATATTGCAAGCAGAATGACTGGTAAACATTATAAGTATTATATAGTTGTATTGTTATTGTTTGAGCCCAGTTTCCTTACAATAGTAACATGCTCCATAACAAAATGAGTATTCGAACGGCGAACCTCTAACTTTATTGTGAAAGGAATCGTTAACCATCTCCTTTTTCCCAAAGAATACAGTTATAATTTAACATAAAATAATCAGCCTTTAACGTTCCCACAGCTGGGACACAGGCCTCCTCTCCATGAGAGGGAGAGGGCCGTAATTCGCCACACTGGCCTTGTACGGGTTGGTAGAATACTCGTACATGTCTTCGAATTTCTGGTTCTAGGACATGTCAGTTTCCTCATGATGTTTTCCTGCACCGTTTTGAGTGTAATGTTGATGAAATAATTTACACAAAATAAAGCGTCTGTCGGGGTTCGAACCTACAACTTGCAAGTCGCGGCCGATACCACTGCAAGCATTAATAGCGATCTGTGCGTGCGATCGAAACCGTTGTGCCAAAATTAAAGGTTCTGATTTTCATTTGTTTGGAACCTTAAAAACCGAAATGTAAAATTAAATTATTTGCAGAAATAACCTAGTTGGTCCGGAAGAAGGTAAGGTATTCACGATAAGACCAGTACGAGTGCACTTCCTTGACACCTTAAGTGGACATTTAAGTATCAATGGTAAAATATGTGAAGAGATTTACTGTATAACCGATTTTTCTAGTATTTTTTTTATATATTAGCCTATACTGTCCCACTGCTGAGCATAGGCCTCTCCCTAATCCTTTCAGACGTCCTTTTCTAGCGCCACCTCGATCCAACTAAGTTGGTATAGTTCTTAATTAGTTTTTTTTTATTTTTTATTAATTTGTTTTGTTTATAATCATTTGTTCTGTATCCACAAATTACTTCTATCCTACCATCGGTAACAAAACTTAGCAATCAGGGCCTTGAATCGCGAGTTGGAAAAATATTTATTTCAAATGTAGTTTGTTGGATTTAAGTTAGTCAGCGATGACCTAGTAGCGGAGTTTCGGCTGACAGATAGCACAATGCTTGTCTTCTTTAAAATTTAAAATATCGGGAACTAAAACTTTATTAGCTAATTGTCAGTGGAAATAAGCATTAGGTGAACTATCGGATAAATGCATTGTTTTTCATTTTATAATAAACAACGAAGAATGCCTATGCACTCTTCGTCGTTTTCCTTGACAACTAATAAGAGTAATAGTTAATAAACAAGAACGTTCGATTTGCGATAAAAATGAATGTATGCCGCTCTTCTATCAAAATAAAATAGCCATTATGCTACATATTATCTATCTAAGTTCACCGCCCAATCTAAAGATAGCTTATCCATTTACAGAATACTCCTACTCGTGTATAGATTGACGCACACATGTGTACATAATCACATATGTTTGGATGTTGAAGATCGAGTGATTTGAAGCCTTATTGCGATGTTGTACAGTGTAATTTTATTTGGGCTGTGACCGAGTGCTCTTTTCCCGGTGAAGCTAATTAAAAAGAAAATAAAATGAAGTGTGGTCATTACTCAGAAGCAAGGTCGCTTGTGACTAATTAATTGGCGAAAGAGTAATGGTGGTAATAGACGTCGACTAAGATATTTATGACATACCTAAAGTACCTAACTGGGTACTTACCTGTATATTATTTGATTAAAGGACCGAAGAGAAACATAGATTAACAAGGCTATACGCAGCCAAGCTGGTAGACTTTCAGAATTGACGTTTTCTCTTTTTGTGTTGACAGGTAAGTCCACCAAAATATTTGGGAATTAATAGGTATCTAAATGTAACGGGTACCCTAGCTACGCTTTTTGTACGAATATGTTGCTCTCAACGTAATGAGGTGGTTTCCAGCGGTGACAATGTTTTTTTTGGAATTTTAGATATAGTTAAATTAAACTGAAACTTACAACAGGAAAGTATACCAAAAGAATACAAAAAGAAGTTAATCAATGATTTATACAAACACTATAGTCACAGGCAAAATGGTAATCTTTCCACTAAGTACTTACATAACATACATAGTATCCCCACTGCTGGGACACAGGCCTTCTCTCAGAGTGAGGTACGCCGTAATCCTTCATGCGGGCCCAGTGCGGGTTAGTAGATGTCACACGTGTTCAATTTTTTTTGGTTCTAGAACATGCCGGTTTCCTCGTAATAAGCACTTACTTTGCCAATATTCATTTTGATTGTGTTGGTTATTACTTTTTGACAATAGAACACACTTACATATCACAAGAGTGATTTAAAAGATTTGACTCACTACTCAGCCCCTACAAAATGCTTTAGAAGTAGTAACTGAGGTATACAATACAACCTAATATACACGAGATTCGATAGTAATGTTTTCCTCTAATGCAGATCAATGTACAAACTCAATTAAGTATACAAACGATGCACATTCAGTATTAACGCTCACATTCAGATTAAGTGGCCATTTTCAGTCGCGTTTTATTGTTCCATGTCACATTAATCCGACATCAAGAATTCTGAGAACACACTAGTGGAAAACATGGTCTAATTAAACCGAAATGTCTTTTACTTCGAAGGATTCGAGATTTATAGAACTCTTTTAGCTATTAAGCACCTACTTGTGAACTGACAGCAAAATTAAATTAGACAAGGTATATATCCATTGTACTTAACCTTCTATGGCAAAGCCCATTAAACTATTGTTAAATTGGATACCTTCGAGTTGTCACCTGTCACTTACCAGTCCTATTTTTGGCGAGTGATTTTCGACCCTTAATGCAATGTTGCATTGTAGGTCTGTAAATAAGAGTACCTACTCGGAACTTTATATTGATAATATTGTGATCTTCCTTATTTTTTTGTGGAATTTGATAAATTAGATTTTCTAAAACACATATTTAAATTTGAGGAGACTGAGGAGAAGGACGTAAAGTATGAGAGGCTGTTACAATATCTAGATATTAGTAATATTTTTGCAACGCTCTCACAATGTAAAAAACATATTGTAGTAGCAGTGTTCTGGTTGTACTGGAAGGTGTAGAGTGTAGAATACAGATGCAATTAATCAAGCGCACCGTGAAATCGTCCTGTAACCAGCAGTGGACTACCATACACTAAGTTGATTAATAGATCGATCGGATTAGGCTGCAAACGACCATAGGCCGGTTATCCACTTTAAGAGCGGTTTCGCACTACATCCGACCCGACTAATCCGATTAAAGATCCGACTTCAATCCGATTATTCCGAATTGGAAATGTTTTAAATTCAGACGGAAAAACTTCGGATCTAGTGCGCAACCCCTCATAGAAATAAGACTACGGTCACTTCGGACCGGCATTTCTCGGATTCGGACGTAGTGCGAAACCGCTCTAAGGAGGAGGAGGATCACGATGATGGAAGCAGATTTCTAGCATCAGGCATAATTATTAGCTCAGTGTCAGTCTATAAACCATAATTTCGCGCCTCTTTTATAAGATTTGTGCAAAATGTGGCTCAATGTGCACATCGATACAAGCAAGCTAACTCACGAACAAAAACGATGACATTATCAAAACTTCATCGTCCATTGTTGCTCGTGATACACATTTGATAATTAAGTCGAAATTTAATCTGCAGTGATTAATGAACAAAGCAAGCACTACAGGCAGACCACCCACGGGGAGGAGACGGCTTAATAAGACCCTCATTAACACCTTAATGGCTATTCTCAATTCGCCTGATTTCTCTTGACTTTTATTTATTTTTTTCCCTCTCGGTTCCACCCGGTTCCTGCGCATCTTGTATCCTGCTCAGATACCCTCCTTTAATTGAATTTCTGGTCTCTTTTTCTAAACTTATTCCCTTTGACTTAAGATTAGTGATGTATTTAAATTGGCGTTTTGTTACGTTTTTATAACCGAGCAAGTCGAAGGAGCGTTTCGTCGTTTTACGTTTTTCCTGATTTCTTATCGATATTTTAATTTGATTGAACTGTTATTATGAGCAAAGAACATGTCGTGAATGTTTGATACAGTTCTTATTGATGTGAGAGATATGACGCGGTTTGTTTGCTCTCCGCTCGTTAATTTGGGACGTCGCGTCATATGTCTATCAATGGGCTATAATGCTGCATGGTAGAAGGGTTGGCCTGAGGTTTCCGTTTGCAATAAACGAGTGATAAACGTATACCTATGTAGCAGGACACATGCTGCTGCACATGCTCTCGAACGGCTGACGAGAGATTTTATTGCTTGCCTTCACGATTCGCCATCAGTTTCTTAAATATTAATTAACATTTTTATCACGTTTTATGAAGTATTTATGCTTTTATCTTCAAAGGAGAAACACTATCCGTTTTATTGTGTCTACATAAAAATTAATTGCGTAGTGCCCGATGCTTATAATCTAGTAATAAAACAGCATTTATATTAACTTGCTTTGAAAGAACTGCTAGAAATTAATAAAATGAAGCTAACCCAATTACCTATAAGTACTTTATATTTGACTAATTCCCGGGACCAGGATGCAGCTTTAGATTAATTTAGCACAGTGCATTAAGCGAATGGTCAGATCAGTAGTGTTTATGTCAGTCCTTGACTATATCAACTTGCTTTTTGTTATTGTTTTGTTTAGCTATGTCTTCGAAAGAACTTAAATAAATAAATATTCAATTTATTTGAGAATAAATTGAAGGTTTAGTCGCAATCTATAAGTAGTAACTGTTGTCAGAAAGCATAAAGCATTCTACTTATATTGTTGTGCTGCAATCGAAATATTATGAAACTCACTAAAAGTAACACAATTAATTCTGAAACATTTTCACCATGAAACTAAAAAATCAAAATAAAGAATTAACGTGATGTTATTAAAAGCGGTTACACAAACAAACCCCTTTTATTGATTATCAAACGCATACAATAGATGGCGCTGTTCGTATTGTAAGTCGCAAGTCGAACAGACGCCGCCACCGGAGTTGCTCGTGTACAAAAATGGCAGTTGAATATTTTCCCCCGCAACGGTTTCAAAGACGGCCAAATGATAATACACCCTGTAGAGATGTCCTTACGGGTGTATTTGGTATGTGGGTAGGTGAAGACTTACATAGCCAGAAACAGACACAAGTGTATTTGTGGTGGAGCGTCGTCATTGTTCGCTAAATCGTCGCTTGCACGGAACCGGCCGGGCTTGTCGTGAGTTAGGTATGAACAGGGACACACAATGACAGTATACATACATTTAAACACCTGTTATTAAACATGCAGGGTCACAGAGCGTACCTACCTACGTACCAGCTTCGTTAAATAAATGACAGATAGAGATCTCTACCGGCGGTTTAGGATGCATCCACAATTACCAACAAACCACAGAGTTACTACATTGAAGTGTAATTATGAGTTGAACAAACTCTTTTTTTTTGTTTTCGCATCATACCTACTCACTAAAAATCTTATTTCAATGAAGTTTTAGTAAAATTTTGACGGAATTTTCGTTCAACGCTATGTTATGCTAACGATTAAGGGTTCACTAAGACCCTTTCTAACAAGATTTATGTCGTTGAATTTAAGAGCATGCGACTAGTTGAGTAATTTGATTTTAACTAAGCAAGTCCAAAACAAAATGTTTCCGATGATGTGCTAAAAAATATTATGGCTTAACAAAGAACGCTTAATTGTTTCGATATTCGAGAAACATAATCTTACTAAGCCTTATAACACGATTTTTTTTATAAGAAATGTTGCCATATTCTTACCAAAAATGAGAAACTAAAGATGTCTACAACATATTTTCACGTAGCTATAAGATTAAAATGTTCTACAAAAACACTCATGTTTGATGTATAGCCGTGACGAAAGATACTCAAAAGACATTATAATGTCATAATCTTGCCAAACGCCGCGTCACTCATATCTTTTGAGAAAACTTCCTTTATAAATGTTTCAGTGGTTCACGATTGAGCCCTTTAAACTTCCTCTCGAAAAAACGAAAAAGAGAACGGATGACTCGTTCAATAGGCTTTTCTGGGCTTAGCGGATTTCACATGTGTTTCACGGGAATTGCTTAAATCGAAGAATCGGTAAAACTTAACGCAGTAAAAGAAATAATAAAATAATGGAAACAAAGTAATGTTTTACGTATAGTGATTATTCTGAAAGCTTTAAGCTGCTAAGCCTGTTCCAAGCATGCGGTAGCTCGGGTATGTACGATTCTTTGGCGACTATAGTACCTTATAAGGGTATGGGTGCCGCATAAACCGACCGCCCATTTGTCCCCTTTGCTCAGACAAGGTGTTAACCGAGCAGCAGTTCCAACCATTCTTCGGCTGACCACAAATTGGATACTTATTGCAATTTATGAAAAACGCATTCGCCAACTGTCATAATTTAAAAGTGGCAGAAGGAGAATACAGAACGAGAAACTTCGTGTCATTCCAAACAACGTGAAAGTATGAACTGTACTGAGATAGAGTGTAATTGGTATAATAATGGCGGTAGGTTTTTGAATTTATTTTTGAGTTTAAATATTAATGTTTCGTGACAGGGCAGCGGCGGCGGCGGGGTCTGCGAGGTGTCGGTGGTTTTCTGGCCCAGCGCGCCCGGACCGGTTCGCCGGTGGCTCGCACGCCACGCCAGAAAAGCCAAACACGTTGTATCGCAGTCGAGAGCGATAAACCTTGCTTCGTATACGGGCAAACGGCAAACGACCTATTCGTACCAATTTGCAGTCTGTTCATTCTGTTTTAGGAGGTAAACAGCTTGACTCAGCTAATGGCGACTATGAAATAAACTGTATCATAATTACTGATATATCCGATTGTGACGTTTCAAGCGGTATTATCACGAAGAACAGTGCCTTATATTTCTCAATTAGCTAAGATAAACATCGACAGCAATTTGTTCGTTAGATTAAATAACATTAAATATTGAATCTTAATACTTGTTCTGCGTGACATGACTTGAGATTCAATTATGATCATCTAAAAACATCCTAGAATGTCATGATTTGCGTCTGTCGTATTAAATTTCATGACGTCGATGACATTCTAGGTGTTTTGGTAAAGAGAGTAAAAATACATACCAGCGGAGAGTAGAACGCAGAGCTGTCCACACCAATGCTGGGGTAAGGGTTTTGATCTGTCGATGGGTACGGTGTTCCATAGACGCCGACGGCGGCGCTGGAGAGGCGTGGATATGAGGTGAGGGCGAGTCTTGCGCCGTCGTACTGGCAGGAGCAGACGGTCTGGCCGGAGACAGGGTCCGTGATGATGGGGCGCGGCGTGTCGCAGCAGGAGGCGGCGGGGGTGCTGGCGTGGCTGCCGGCGCCGGGCGACAACGCGCCGCCGGCGACGGCCGAGCCACCCGGCGACAGCGGGGGCGCCGAGCTCGACCCGCCGTCCGGCGAGGTGGCCGCGCCGCCGGTGCCCGCCCCGCTGCTGCCCACGAGCAACTGGAACAACATATCCTATTACTACAATGCTGCTTCCCGTAAGTTCTCTTCTGTGACATGTCTGCTTTCAGCAAAATAACAAAATTTAGACTATTTTAGGATTTTTGCCCACGTTTCATATGTTACAGCTAAAACTAGTTTGTACCCTAATTTATCCACGATGATGTGTACGTACTCTAAAAATCACTGAGTTTTGCCAAATAATTACCAACTTATTATTTTTCATTTTTATTTCATTAGTAGGCACCTAGAATTAGAGTAACTCGTCGCTATAGGGGTCTGGACCTAATCGACTTTGATGACTTATATTTTGTGATCTATTCAAGCCAAATAAACAAATATTAGAATAATCTTTAGATTTGTGAAACTCAACGACAACCACAAGCTAATTAACAGTTAAAAAGATAGTTACTCGGTCGATTTGAGAGCACACCTAACAAGTGGATCGCTTTCTTGTGCGTTTATTTTTAAACGAATGCAAATTAATTCCATTTCTAGGGCAGAGCGGTAAGATAATATCAGGGGCATCCGCTTAATCTAAGCATCTCTGTGACGCGCCCATCGTCCCGTCCGACTGGATATACTCTCGAATTACTTCGTGGAAATAATTAGTAAACATATTATGAAGAGTCGAGTTAACGCTCCGTTGATCAAAGTAACGACGTGATCGGCACAATTTGTTAATCGTAACGTCTTGTTTAAAAATCATCGTAATTTTGTGTTGATATTATGAATAGACGAGTCTCGTTCACTTCCTCTGTTCTCATTCTGGCTACTTATTACTTTAACAATAATTATGTGTACCTAATTGTATCTACAGAATAGAAGGGTGAAATTATTGCTTCTTTCTAATTCTTAGCAGAGTAAAAATCTACATCATTGAAATATTTTCCTGCAACTGATTTACGAGTTTTCATTTAAATGATCTAAAAATACAGTGAAGAACTTTATTTTCACACATTTTACCCATCGCACCAATCTATTTATTTGCCTACAAAAACAATCGAAATCTAAAGAACTGAAATTAAAGTTTTCGTTTTAGGTACAGTCAACCGCACATCATCAGTGTTAACAATTTTACATTGGCAGTGCCTTTTCATGTCGTAGCAGTAAGGGCACAAAAATAAGGGCGAATTTCGTAGTGCATGTGTTACCTATACTTATCCCTGATGTGCGTTTAACTGTACATTATAATGAATTTGGGGTCTTATCCAACCAGATAACAGACAACTAAATTTTAAAATTTCTGATTGTCACTACAGCAGTCACCATCCAGCCTCGGAACTTCAACCGATCGGAACAATAAACGAATGACCCGTACGCAAATGTAAGCACTGTGTATACTTATACCTACTCGTATAAAGAGCAAACACGACGTAGGCCCATTGAATAGAGATGAAAGAGTGGGTTCAGACAAGGCACTTCAGCCTTCTTGATATAACAAATATGAATTTCTTTATTTAATAAATATGAGTGTAGTTTAGGCGGTGAAAGACTAAAGGGAACGGGGACGTAAACAGATTTGGTTAAACATTGGGGCCGGGTTGACTTAGAAATAATAGCATAAGATACTGTGCACACACTGGACCCCACTTCACCTATGACGCTCCGTTTGAGTGCACCAACTTGTTTTCTTTAAACAGAGCGAGGTCTTCAAAGAGACATGTCTTGTACCTTTGTTGGCCATCAATTTTACATGGGAATTGTAGGTTGCAAGCTGAAAGCTTTGACTCATGCGTGTAAACTGTTAACTATCATTTTAAAGGTTCTTTAAATAAAGATATAGAATGGCTGACCAGTCCAATGACTGATAGTAATGATGATGATACAGGAAATTATAACAGTCCTTATAAAAAATCATAATTATATTTAATTTACGACATCGTCAAGAGTTACTTTTTTAAAGTATACTTTTTTACGGTAGGAATAACGTCTTAGGCGGTCCTAGTATGTTAAATTAGTCGATAGTCAAAAGAGTTTTCAAAGATCCGAAAAGAAAAAGTCATAAAAGTAGTATCCTCGGGCATTATGAACACGTGAAATTAGAGTATGCAGTTGTCGGGGCGAACACGTCGCGATTAATCTGAGCTACAATTACAAAGAGCCAACCGCTTATTGGGCCGCCATATTTGTATAAACAGCGCTATCACTGTTTGCGTGCATACGTGTAATTAGTAATAGTCCAAGATAACACACGTACACACTATGTCATTATGGATAACGACGATATTTAGGTATGAAATTGTGATTTCGATATCAATCGCACGCCGCTCGATAATCGCGCCGCGCAGTACCTACCCCGATTGTCTATGAACAATATTAACTTGTACATATATGTATATATACGAGGAACATTAAATAAACCGTACATATGTATATAACTGTATTTGTGTCAGTAGGTACTATGAATTACAAAGGTATTAGTCATGTACTTATTGGTGTGATATAGAGAATAGTCGCGCGTAATTGAACGTGTGTATGTGTCAGTGTGTTTGAAAATGTTTAAACAATGTAAATATTATGATTATTTGATGTACCTACATGTGCTTTTACCGTCACTTAGAAAAAAAATATTCCCTCGTTGTTAACACGTAAGTCACGCAAAATGTTTAATTTATTTAACGTAAATAATAAAATTGAATGGCATTGTGTTGAACACGTTTAATTATTCGTATTTATACAAAATGAAACCTGTAGTTTGAAATATTATTTGATTTTGGTAAACAGCAGGTAAAAGTGAAGACGTCAGTCCTATATTCTATTTATTAAAAATCATACATTCATTCATCTACCCACAGTCTAAACCGTTGGGTCTAGAAGTATGAAATTTTGCACGAAAGTTTCTTTTATAGCGAAAGTGAGCACCGAGGAACAATTTTTATAAATTCCCCTAAAGAGGTTAAATAAGTTTGAAGTTTGTCATTTTTGCAGATGGGCAATCCCCTCGGGCACACGGCTTGTAAGTTCACAAATTATAACTACCCAGATAACCTTAATTCTGGGATTAACAACAATATGCAGTAGGTACCGGAACACATTTCTTTGCAACATTTTCATTGAATTTGACGAGCATCACTAATTAAAACCAGCAATAAATTCGACACTCGTTAAGAAATGTAACGAGCGTTTATAAGCTAATAAAAACGCGAGGGTAAGAGCAATAACAGGGCTTCCTGTGCCGTCCGGAGGGCTGATCAAATCAAATATAAGCAATATTATGTCACTGTGTACAAAGGGGGCCAAAGCTCCGCCGACGCTTGACTGCTTCGGTCAACAAAACTTCTAATAAAAACTACTTGGACTAGAGCGATCTCAGCGAGACAGAACAAACAAGCTTTCAAATAGAAATACTCCTACGATTGCTGTTACCCTTAAATTAAATAAAAAAGCTTCAGTAATTTAGTCCAATCTGTCAAATGAAGAGTGTTGAGCAAAGAGAGGGTTTCGGATTAATGTTTTATGTGGGCGATATCAGATGGTTTCAAGAGGGGGGTGAGAGTAACGTAGCCAGTTGTTAATATGGCTCGGCTTGACATCGGTTATCTTACCTATAGGTACACTTTATACTACTTACATGCTGAAAAACAATTAAGGGGCTTTATAAGCGAAGTGCTGTTATGATACAGCGTAATGGCATTGCTTATTAATGTTATGATTATTATTTTAAATAATTTGTTGTTATTTTATTTTGAATTAAAGCTCTGGACTCTTCATCATTTTTTTTTTTTTACATTGCGAGAGTTTGTATTCCATTTACACTCGGCCAATTAATAAAATCACGTACTATATTATATTAATATCAAGTTAGTCTCGTTCAAGTTAGTCTAGTTTGGGTGAGCGATTTCAGGCTCTTTTCAAACCAATTTCTAATGTTATTTTATTTTGGATCTATAAGCTCTGGACTTTTCATTTAATTTTTTTTACATAGCGAGAGTTTGTATTCCTTTAGCACTCGGCCAATTTACTTAAGTTAAACAATCATCTTTAGAAACTAAGAGTTATTATATAATTATTTGTCTATTGTCAACTTTTGATTATTTATTAATTTTAAAAGACTATTTAGCTCATCTCGCCTGAAACACAGATTACCTAGTTCAGGCACGTAAGTCTTAGCCATATAATTTCATTTAAGCAAAACTGTACAAATTTTCATGCCTTATAATTTTTGAATAAACTTATTATTATTAATTAATAAAATCACGTACTATATATTAAAATCAAGTTAGTCTAGTTTATATGAGCATTTTCAGGCTCTTTTCTAATCAATTTCTAATGTTATACTACATTAAAAAAGGATACCTCTGCAAGCTCTCATATTGTAAGTAATACGAACAGGTTGGCTATATTTTTTTAATAATATTCTACATATAAGTCATCGGAACCCATACATGCATTTTAACCCACTATTTTATAAGGCCAATTGCCGTTATGAGTTAAAGTACTTAAAAAGCTTATCTAAGTACATTGGCTCTAGAACGGATGAAAGTCTTGAGTTGGGGCTCAACGGCTCAACGGTTGCATGCATCACAAGACTAGGACATATAAAGTCCCCATTGCAAACTCGTCAGCCATCGCGTGCCTGTCGGAAATTTCCAGAATTATACGTTAAGAATTTTTATACCTAAACCTAATAGACACCTCACATCTCATATTAAAACAAAACTGGTAAGGTATTCTAGCAATTGAATTTCGTGATTAGAATTTAATGCACGGTTAACTTTATATTATTGAATCGAGTACATACGTAGGCACGCTAATGTTGTGAAAAATTATTGATTTTCCGGATTAATACGAGTTTATTGTTCAAATTTATTTTATCGTCATTTGAAACGCTAGAAAGAATATAGCGCTTGTAGTCTATTAATGTAAATTTAAATTTCGTATTGATTATCGTCTTCGCCAGTTTCATTGAATCTATCCACGCAAAAAGCATTGGAGTAATTTAATCGTTGATGGAAGGTATTACCTTTAAATTTTCAAATACTTACTGAACACACTTGTTAGGTATTAAGTATAACCATGGACGTCCAAAATTTTTAATGCTTTGATTCAATCAATATCGATAATAGTTCATCGAAAGAAAATGAGGATCTAGTTAAGTTGCATTTAGTTACTTTTTATAAATTACGTTGATTTATGTCTGTTATTGCCATTTTTAATTAGTCATGATGATCAATGCTTAAAAGAACAGCAACATCGATCCACAAATCTGCATCATTGAATCCTATAAGCTATTTACACGAACCTCCTTCACTTCAAACATTGTAATTTCGTCCATTACCCAAACTAATAAACAGTCTCATAATATCATTTGTCAATCCGGGCGAATAAATTAAACCTGATGAGGGAAAATCCGTTCAAAGTTTTATGCATTCATAGGCTGATTGACCCTTTCATTTAGATTGTTGCTTATTTTGGCAACACTTGATCCCCAATAGAAATGGTCACTCTGATCAGAATACATTGATTATGTTTATACCCAAATATAATTGGACTGAGGCGTGGTCTCATTTTGTATGCGCCTCGTCATGTACGCAGAACTAGAGATGGCGGTGGGTAGGTACATAGATGCGTAAGTAGATGTATACCTATATAACCGATGGGAAGCTTTCAGTCTCCCGTCAATATTTGATGAGATTCGGACGAGGGCGGATTCGACAGTGTCCGTGTCGACCGCTTGTCCTTCATAGCGATTCGTTGTCAGCCTTCATACATATTGATGATGGCTAGAGACGATTATTCGAGCACGACGGGCAGAACTTCCTACCTATAGGTATCTGAAGTTATTCTTTTATCTGAAGGAACAAAGGCCTTCGTTCCTGCATAAAAAATATTAGGTAGGTTGAAACTTGAAATTTGCTGCTGATCTAAGAAAATTTTCAAGTTTGTGGTAGGATCTTCAAAATCTGTCGATATTGTGTTAGTGTTTTTATCTCAACATTAATATTTACTATTCAGTCCCGAGTAAACGCAACCTAGTATGCTTTTACAAAATCCAGCACAATGCAGCAATTAATTTAAAAAAATACATTCAGAACCTATTTTAATCAAGCAAATGGGAATCGACAATAGGTCTCTCGTTTCGAACAAGAACTGGTGATAAGGTCACCACATTTTTAGATAAAGAAAAAATTAAACCGGCAGCAGCACCAAGTGTACTTAGCAGGTAACGTTAAAAGGCAAATTAATGGAGCAATACCTTTAGAGCTGTCGTAACAAAATAGTGTTAGATATCAGAGTAAGGATACTCTTTCTAGTGCTTCGAATGCGATGACCGTGTTGTTATAAATATAAAATAGGGGTGTGGATTAAGTAATGACGGTACAGTCTGACGAGCAACATTAAGCCACTTTGTGCACAACCCAAGGCAGCTAACTTAGGTAGTAGGTACTTATAAATAGTTGATTAGTCAGCCTCTATTCAGCTGACCATTATATAGTTTTAGTTAAGTAAGGGCTGATTTATCCAACGCCAGATATTTTTATCTGTGGAATAGTTTTTTATTTTTGACAGTTCTACCATACAAATTAAAAACTGTCAGACGTCAACTTTATTCCACGAATAAGAATTAGCTGTCGATTGAAAAATCAGCCCTTAGAATACTTATATTGTTTTTTTTTTTACTAGCCTGTGCTGTCCCACTCCTGGGCAAAGGTCTCCCTCCAGTCCTTCCATCTTTTGCGATCCCGCGCATCCTCTTTCCAGTTTTGACGGAACCTATCCAGCTCGACCCGCCATCTCCTACGTTGTCTGGCGCGACCCCGCCTCACTGTCTCAGGGCACCAATTCTGTGCTATTTGGGCCCACAGCATGTCATGCGGCAGACATGTCCAGCCCAGTCCCATTTAAGTTGAACAGCCTTTTGAGCCACGACAGCTATCTTTGTTTTGGAGCGCAGTATTGATATTTTTAGGGTTCCGTATCTCAAAAGGAACAGACGGAACCCTTATACGATCACTTTCTTGTCCGTCTGTCTATCTGTCAAGACCCTTTATCTCGATAACGCGTAGAGGTATCGAATTGAAATTAAAACTCAAGTCCCTTGAAGCTGTGAAAAAATCTAACTTCTAAGTTAACGTAAAAAATAGATACGGCCGTTTATGCCGCAAAAAACGTATGTTTCGACACTGTCAAGGGAATCAAAATGTATAGGGTACTTCCCGTTGACCTAGAATCATGAAATTTGGCAAGAAGCAAGATCATGTAGCACAAGTCATCATCATCATCTGCCTAGCCTTTTCCCAACTATGTTGGGGTCGGCTTCCAGTCTAACCGGAAGTATCATGTAGCACAAGTAAGGGAAAAAATCCGAAAACCGTAAATTTAAAGTTACACTAAAAAAAATTCAGTGGTAAACTATTTACATACCTACAAATTTGTACGGAACCCACGGTGCGCGAGTCCGACTCGCACTTGACCAGTATTTTTATTAATTAATTAGATATAAGCTGTTGTTTATATACATTTCATTTTAATTCTGAATAAGGATAAAAGAGAATACATATTAATTATTCAATGTTAGTTTTGATTATCTGGAAAAATCCACGTATTGGCAGTCTGTTCATAGACATTAATAAACAAATAAAAGCCATAGCTACATCATTTTCAAATTATTTAATTGAAAATCATTAGCTACCTGTGCGGACTGTGCATTTGAATATAAAGCGTGGTTCACACGGAATACCCCGCTATAAACTCACCGGAGCGACGCTAAACTCGAAGTAATGTGTTTATTTTAAAAGCACAGTTGAAAGGCATAAAGATGATCTCATAATTTCCATTACATTAGCGAAGGCATTATCTCGTCGCAAAGGTCCGTCTCTCGTTCCAATTTCGCCCCGACCAACGGGATATGTTAAAGAGGACATTATAATAATTAGATTGTTATCAGATGTTATTATATGAATTTTCCAAAATTATAAGAGTGAACGACGAAGATAAGTCGACGATATCGTGACGACGGTAGGAATAGATTACGGAATAGCCGGCGGGCAGCGCAGCGGCGCGTAATCGGACGCACTAAATTTTGGTCCTTTAGAAAAACACGCCATACAGCAAATCGATAACCGATCATTATAATGATTGGGCTGTAAACGCCACTCTTGTTTCTTTTGAGACGCTTGACGAACGGGAGTCGTATTTTAATTTGAGCGAGGGCGCGCGAGGGGCGTTCACGGGATGCGCGGGCGAGCACTCCATGCGTGCTCACTCCACCTGACCATTCGGCGAGGTCGAACCATTAAATAACAAATTTTCTCATTTTTAACAGTCGCTACTCGAGTAGGAATAACTTTCTCCTCTTCGTACGTCTCTAACATCATAATTAAATATGCTTACATGTAACCGTAATATCTTAAGCTCATCCCGCTCGTAAAGCGTAAACGCAGTAGCATCGTATAACCATAACGTTTCGAAACATATTTTTTTTGAATGGTCAGTCATAATGGCCCTAAGCGCTATTTAAATATCACAGTAATGGGTGGAGACATCACAAAACATCCACGCATCGAGACGGAACACAAAAGGGGTCGTCTCCTTCGCCGCCAGCTTTCAATTGACGCCACTATTATGCGTATCATAAACATAAATCTTCAAGCGCCATTCCTTGGAAATATTATGTGGCGCTTTGCAGCGCTGCGGCGGAAAAATTGTCTCACACTGAGCGTCCGTCCACCTAAGTACAGTCGAGCACAAAGTTCACTTTCTTTTCGAAATAAGGTTGGTAACCACAAATTCATGCTTTATTTCTGCTACTATAGAACACCCACAAGCCGGGAAAGCTCTAAAAGTAATAGTTCCACTGAAATACCCCTTTATTTTAAGGCACGAACACCTTTCTACATCACGATAATGTGTCGTCGAGAGTACATTACACTGCACTGACATAATATTATTATGTACCAGAGCTCGGTGCGCTGTGCGGAGCATAGCGTCGTATAATGTGTCTACAATGTAATATACAATATGTCATGTGGGTATTAATGTCTAGTGTCACACTAGGCGTCGGAATGTCGAGCGAAGTATACTAACTTGGAACATGAGCGTTCGCGAAAACAACGATATGACTAGGGCGCGATAAAACGGCTCGATTCTTGTAGTAAAATTGAAATGAGGTGTGTGCGTGACGCACGTTGTCACGAAAAACGGGTTCGCGGCGTGCGTGGCTATCGGAACACGACGAAATGACGCGTTGGCTGTGACACACGCGCGGACGTGTGCGCGCCGCCATTAGAGATGCACCGGCCGCACCTTGGGGGCCCACAGATCGCACCGGCGATAAATATCAATCGCGCTCGCGACAACAATTAATGGTTATTTAACGCGCTTCCATTCAATTATCGTCAAGCGGATTGCGCCGATAATTCCGATGGCCAAATTCCCAGTAGTTAATACTCGGCGGGTACTTCATTTATGGCTCTTGCCATGCGAGCAATGGACTCGCCACATGTTCAATCGGCGTCCATTGGGCATTAATTCTGCAACGTTCGAAGCCGACAGAGCGTAAAAGTATGTTAATGTTACTTTACAACTTAAAGTAACGGATAAAAATGTCATCTGCTAGGTAGGTATTTCGTTTAATTGCCCGTCCGCCTGATGAAATTGCGATAACACTACGATTAATAGCCAAATAATAAAAAGGCCTAGGTAATTTGTTACAAAAATAAATAATAACATCAGGTCTGTTATTAGATATTTTATAGCCGGCAGCAATTACTGAACAAAATAGTTTTGCACAAATTAACCTTTACGAAATAACTTCAAACCGGTGGGCACACAACGCTACTAGCATAATTTATTATTCTAATATAAAGGTAATATAGAGATATTAAAAATGTGAAAATTTACAAAAAACAGCGGATTAAAACCTAAGTGAAAAACAGGTTATATTAATATTTTCAGGTAAATTACAGGTGTGCATTTATAAAATATAAGTGAACAACTCACACGGATATGGAGACGCGGGTGTTCGTTGTGCGCACTGTACATCGCTAACAAATCGAATGGAAACGCGCCGAGTAATTATTCCCGACAAAACACAATCTAAGCGTATGCGAAAGGGCAATCGGCCGCGACGCCGCAATTTGAGATTCGTGTTCCATCTTAAATTATCGACAAGTTTAATAACAAGCGTAAAGGCAATAGCAATAATCGCTGCAAATTAATTACCAGCTTAGAGCGAGCGCGAAGAAAAACAGTAAAAGTAATGACGCGTTGCTGAAACACGCCAGTGGCTGGCGGCCAGTATGGGGTGCAATAGGCTAAAATTTATACACGGCGTAGGTGCGGCGGCCGGCGGCTGTTTGGAGTTCCGCTTATAAATAACATTTAGCGGGTGGGGCGAGAGGCGCGGATTATGAGGTCGGAGGACTCAATTAAACTGTGCTACCGGACCCGGCTTTTATTGTGGACTTTTGCAGTGACCTCCCACCGGATTTCCAAATAAATGGATCCACTTTACGCACGACGTTGGCGTTCGCACAAAATTCCGGTGAATTAATGATTATGATTTCACCACAAGCGGCCCGCATGTGACCCCTACAAGATAGATGTACTAATGTTGTTTTGTGAATGCACTGGTGACCGAGGTCATTCCAAATGTAAAGCGAGATACTTATACTTGAATGTCTAATAGATACTTAGGTCGATCTTGGAAATGAATACTGCAGGCCAATGAAAGTTACCGGTCCCTTTGAAAACTTCTTTCAGCTAGCTAAGTCTAGGAATGAAAGAATAAAAACCCATTGTTGAACTCAAGGGCCATAATTTATAACCCGTATCATGATTAATTACCAGCATATAAAGATGAATGTATACAAGGACTGTCTTAAACAATTAGCAATTTGTTCCATCTGTATTTAAAGTATAAATAGTAAAAAATATGTACCTACTTGTATGAAGTGTGCAGTAATTACACATAAATAATTCAATACCGCATTCATCGTAAGCAAAAAAAGTGTAGAGCTATTTTGCGTAGCTATATGGGACAAAATGCTTATTAAGAAAACTACTTAAATGGGAATTTTCTTGCATAATACATTATACTGATGGTAAAACAAACACCTAGAAGACAACCTGTCTGTTTTACCAAGACATGTAGCAAAAATAAACCTACTAAAAGCAGGTAAGGTAACCATAATTGTTCGTGTTTTTCATTCTTCAGGTATACTACAGAATGCCATGCGGAGAGGGACAAATGTTACTGTATTTCGGGTACCTAATGAAGATTAAGTCGATGCCTACCTAGAGAGCCATGGGTGTGAGACCACTAATGTCCCTATTCCAATAAGTAAAAAAAAAAACTAATCAGATTGCTTACCAACACAGTTATTGATAACGCCAAACTAGGTACGAATGTATGCCTACTAAAAATATACTTTGATAACTTTACCACGAACCCGAATAAATGTAGAGATAGCATACTACGAGTATTTTAGGTTACTAATATTATGACAAGCCTTGATTTTTACCAAAAACGATTAAAATAGAACTGCAAGTTTTTTTATCCCTGTTGTATTTGGGGTGCCTCAGGGTTCAATATTTGGTTCGATAGTGTTTTTGTTCCAATTACTGGCATGAGTAGATTTTTTTGTTAATTACGTACCTACTGATGCACATAAAGATAGAAAATACTAGTTCTGACAGACTACTTAAACTTTTTACTCATATAAAACTAAAACATTCGAATAAATTACATTTTTCACATGGATTTTAGTATCCGTACCGTATCTCTCAGATTCATATGATTGATAAAAAGCGTGATGTCCTTGTTATCGGCCGTCCGTCTGAAACGCTCTCAACACCCGCACACCTGCAAAAGTGAGTTCGATCACTCACAATTTGTCAAAACTTTATTGCATCGCTATGACAAAGCTGTTTTAGTGCAAACATTTTAACTTTACTTTCAATGTATTTCTATGGATCCTATTTTATTTATAACCAGTTATCAGATTATTCATAGTCATTAAATTAAAATGTACCTATTTGTATTTTTGTTATAAGTTAGGTTAGATCCACTTTAGTTGTAGGTATGTCACTTACAAGAATCTAATATGAAATATAAATAACAAGTGAAATCTATAAGTGAAAAATAAAACATTTTTAATTTAATCTTCATGATTCAGATGCCCTGTAGTTGCAATTCTTTTTCTATCTCTTCCCTGAAATTAGAGATCATTTGGCAAAAAAATTGGCTTTTTAAATTTTCGCGAACAGGGACCTTGCCAAGGAACTGATGGAACGGGGATGCACAGGAAACTAAGTATTGGTTCTCCAAAACTCGTAAACGTAATGTTTGATAAGTTAATCATAATACCATTTATATTGATAAAGTATTATGATTAACTTATATTGATTACGGAACTCAAATGTGAAACTTATGAGAATGCGCCTCCAGCCAATGAATTCTCTTTCACATTTGATAAATTGGTCGGTCGGCCCAAACTCATGCGTTGTTATGCTCACTTCGCCCTTTACTTACATGGTTTGAAACCACAACACAACACGTTATTTGGCTTTTGGGTGTATCTTTTTAATGCCTTTTTCTAGCTGATAGGGAACTGTTACATAATTCTTGAAGCTTTAACAGAAATAAACGTAGTGAAAACGCAAATCAAACATTAATTAAATAGTAACTTGATTTGAGGTTGGTGAAGCTACAATAATCTTTTCGTACATTGTTATAATGTTTTTTAGGAACATTATTTTACGGTTTTATTTCGGTAGGTAGGTACGCCTGTGGGTAGGTACGCCTCGCATTTTAGAAAATTGCCCCATACATGTTTCCCCAATGTTTCTTTTTTTAAATTGAATGATTGATTATTGCAAAGGTAGGGGACATGTTAGGTCTTCCTTATACATTGGTAAATCAAAAAAAAATGTTTTATGTTTTACGAGTAGTAACGCAAAAAAAGAGCTGCTGTCTGCGTCACTCCAAATCCCACAATTTCTAAGTAGAATCAACCTTTAACTAGAATTGGCTTATAAATTCTGAAAATTTCATTAGGTATGTGAAATTTATTTTTTAAATATCTATTTTAACAATTAAATGGCCAACGTCAAATTGTTTTTACTCAAATAATTAGTGTCATGAAGTTTTAAATTAAATAACTAATTTCCATACAAAGGAGAAACTGAATAAAGGAAAACAGAATCACCCACTGCTCAGCAACAAAACAAATCTTAAAGGTCAACTTGAACCGTCCAAGCACTACACAACACAACAAGGGTTATTCTAGAAAAGTGCAATTATTAAAATAATACAAATGTTTATTTTTTCAATTTAATTCATGTAAGGCATTGAAAAGGAGGCTGCGACTTAGGTTCGTAGAAAAATCGTTTAAGATCCGTTCTTCAAAATTATGTAGGTCAGTGAAGCAAAATCTATATTTTGACAGAAAAACTATTTCTAGCGTCATAATTTAATTTTTTTTTCATACGAGCAACCAGTGGTAATACAAATCAAAATAAGTATCGAACATGAGTTTCATTTTCTGTTTTATAAAAGATCCCATGGTTCAAACGTCTCACTCCAGTACGTTTTGATTTAAACAAATGAAAAAGCACAGATTTAATTAAAAGAAAGGGATCACAAAAAGTAAAGTAGAAACCAGAGCGTGTTTTAAAAAGCTGAAGTGTTTACAAACGGCAGGTTACCCAATGCAATTTTCTTTCAAGTTTGTTTGATTTTCTAGCAAAGGACCCGTATCAGAAGGCTATTAACTATTAACTGCTATCGAATCAACTTGAATGCTCAATTGCACTCGGTCAATTAGACGGAAAATTGTTGTGGGGATTGCACATGTGCCTTTCTGGTCTCGTGACGAGCGACACAAACAGGTCCTTGGTGCTTTCTACCTGCGAACAAATCCGCTTTTAATTCATAGTAACTGTAGATTAATCATTGAGTACTGTAGATATATGAAAGTTAGTATTCTAATAAATGTAGTCAAATTAACAAATGTGCGTGCGTTCGAAAAAGATCGTAGATTGCTTGACAATTTGACATTCAACTTTCTGTCACACCGTATTTTCGACGTGCCTGAAAATAAATAGATTTTGTGTTATTCATAAATATAACAGTTACGGCTTATAGGTACAAAAACGTACAACAAGTATCGACTACAAACTACATCGGCAATAAGTACCTTGTCGCTGTTTCGTTAACTTATATGGTTTCTAGTACTCTAGCTTGCTCATATTGTTATGATTTATAATAAAAATAGAACGGCAGCCATGAACTCGCAAGTTACCAGATTATTCAGAAAAAACACAACGAAAATCGGAATTATTTGACATCGTGTGATATGCCTATCGTCAGATCGCAATGAGGAAACGCACGGAACAGCTGACTGGCACACAGATCGCCCTCAACGATAAAAAGATTAAATATTTTTAATCCATCGTCCGTTGGGAGTTTAGATCGCAGTCGTGCCCAGCACATGTAAATTGTTGCCAAAGCGCTAAATACGTAGCAGTTAAAATTGAATTTTTATTAGGGTATTTTTTTCTAAATGTGTGAGGAATAAAACCCGAAATTTAACGCAAGGGTCAAGTTTACCTGCTCCTAAACATTATCAGATCTTATTTGTTCACAGAGGCGCCATCTTGATATTATTTGGAGTCCCGTAAAGGTAACAACGGAACCTCGTATGGGATTACTCGTTTATCAACCCGTCCGGCCATTCATCTGTCACCGAGTCATCTATTTACAATCGGGACGTTTTTTTTTGTTGTGCCTTTTTCGTTTATGTTTAATTATTTTAGTATCTTGTTCAGTTATCGTTAGTCGAATTTATAGGGTTAAGACTGTTTGCAAGTAAACTGTTCAACCACCATTTTACAGGTCATGTTAAAAATTACTGTAGGTAATTTAAGGTTTGGGTTAACCTTAAAAGGTCATAAATAATCAAAATCATCATGAGCATATTAAAAATGAATACAGAACCACGTTCTACTATCAGAAATTCCATTTCCATTCATTTTCTATCAGTTGATGCGGGTGTCAAATATTAACGTTTCGTTACTTCAACGTAGTGAAGTATTTGCTCAACAATCTTATTATATAATATAAGCTCACAAATTCATGCCAATATACACAATATTACATAGAGTATAAAGGTGAGACTCGTGTGCTCTATAAAACAGATGTTAATAGCTTTTAATCCTATCTAACTAGGCGATCGAAGTCACCACCTTTTTGGGATTGTTGTAATTAATTATTAGTTTAATATTTACCATTTTCTATTAACGTCAATATGTCTGTCGAGTCTACGGCCTAAGATTATATCTTGTGTTATTTTAAGGAGAGTAAAGTTTTAATTACCTTTTAAATAATAAAATCCGGCTTTGTCACTTTTTATGTAAGTAATAATGAATGCATAGTTTTACAAATTACGCACATACTTATTTTGCATAATATATGTATAACATTCTTTAGTAACTGTACGTTTTATGGATACCTAATAGGTAGCTACCTACTTATACTCACTTCTTGATTTACCTAAAATAAGAAAAACATGTTATTAGCTGTCAACATGCATTAATTAAAGATAACGTTGTGAAAGTAGATATAATTTATATTGGATGTTCGAACAAGAATAGAGTAACGTACTGTACTGATGATTGATTTTTAATTAATTCGAAATTGTTCCATTGTTTTACTTATTTCTTTCAGCATTGTAGACAATATTTAAAAAAACCATCTATATGTTAGTCCCCACTTAAGATCTAGTACTTTTAGGTACGGGATCCAGGAAATGATATGCGTTCAAATACACTTTCGCACATCGTTTTTTTTTTATTATAGGTAGGTTTTCTTACCAGATTTTTATCGCATATTAGTGAAATATAGTCAAACGTTTCCAAGATAATAAAGGAATATTTGGATTTTAAGTTGTTTATAACGTCTGGTAATTAGCCCATACTTATTTTTATAAGATTTTAATCCGTGCTTCCTTCAGTAGGTACTCACTTTAAATTTTCCGAAGTACCAACAGCTTGCAATTTTGTTTTATTTATTCACAAGGCGTAGCACAAGGCTTATGATTTTGTGTATTTTGCCAATCCTTGGGTATATCAACCTATATTGCTTTTCAGAACAAACTGATAAAAATCTTTAAAAAAATATTGAATACAAATCTACATAAGAACATTTAGGTATAACTGATAATTTAATTTTACATTTATTTTATACTTAAAGATTATTAATTTTGTTAGATACAGATATAAGATTAGGCATATTTTTCTTTATTGTATGCCGCGATAGTGTGGTACATTATGCATTAACTTATCAATACAATTAAATAGGGTAACTTTAAGAACTGATTGTGGCACAATTCTTTGACTATAGGATACGGAATTGCGGCTGCTTAAAAAACACGTAGGTAGTTATTTTAAAAACACTTTACCTCCCTTCATTATTTGAAAAGTTAACTAATAATGTCGACTATCTAATTAGGCAACATTACCTACATAGCTTACGAACAAGATAAAACTCAAATACCTTCTACTTATTTCTGACGCTGTAAAACTTCGAAACGTCTTCCAGCCTAACAATGAAAATAAAAATGAAGACACTCACAATCAACAACAACAATTCATCCAAAATAATACTAATACAACGCAAACAGAATATTTAAGAAAGACATTTAAAACGAAAAGGCTTTCCTTACGAAGTATCTAATGATTTTTAAAGTTTTTAGTTTAAAAGCTACCTGATAAACTGGATGCAGTACACGAAAGTAAACTCTTGCACTAGTGATCAACTCCCCATTGATTTTGGAGTCCCACAGGGTAGTGTACTTGGCCCCACGCTTTTAATTGTCTATATTAACGAAATTTACCTTTCTGTAAATAATGCTGAAATAATAACATATGCAGATGACACTGCCGTAATATTTCACGGAAAAACGTGGGTACATGTACACTCTCTAGCAGAAGAGGGATTACCACTAATCGCGAACAACCTGGACAGAAACCTGATCAGCCTAAATGACAGTAAAACTGAATATATTGTTTTCTCCAAAACCGCCGCTTCAAGCCCACCTGAACACTTTAAACTCAAACTACATTACTGCTCTTCTAAAATTTCTACTTCCCCTTGCGACTGTTCTCCTCTTGAACGTACCTCTTACATAAAATACCTCGGTATTCTTATCGACGACCACCTTACATTTAAGCAACATATATCCAACCTTTCTGGCAGAATAAGAAAACTTATTCACACCATGCGTAGACTACGAGACTGTCTGTTCACAGACACTTCAACAACCTACTATGCCAATCGATAATATTCAGTATTGCATCGGCGTGTGGGGTTGTGCTGGAAAGACATACTTGATCGAAGCTGAAAGAGCACAGAGGGCGCTTCTTATAGTAACTTTTAAGAAGCCCTATCGGTTTTCTACTGATCTAATCTACCGAGAAACGAGAGTCCTCAGAGTCCGCCAGCTTTTCATTCTTTCTGTATGCACTAAAACACACAAAAATATTAAAAGAAGACCCGACTATACATCTATCATAAGCAAAAGAAATTACGGAATACCAAAACCTGACAGGACCTCATTGCTAGCGAGTCACTCCCCAGCCTACTCTCTCATTAATACGTACAATAAAGTCTGCAAACTCTGCGAAATTAAAAATACTACTTCATTCAGTTGCAAAAAAATAGTAAAGGAAATTTGCATAACACTGGTTATGGTGACTCGGAACGATTAATATAAAGATCCTGACCTGACACTAAATCAAACGAAGCACAATGGAACAATCACGCAAACTTACACACTCACACACCAGACGTCAGACACACATCCTCACCACACACACATCACACACACACCACACAAACATCACACATACACACGTACCATACCATACTCATACGAGTATAATCACCTCACTAGTCTCCACTCAGGAATTCGTACTCCGAGCCCCAAGATACAGATTACCTATCTGTCTAGTTTGGGGCTCACTAGCAAATACTATATTGTAACCTAGCTGTAGGTAATATTTTAAGATACTCATGTCGTCCTAACTAGCTGTTAACCAGTGAACCTGCTTACTGGATAACCTGGACAATAAATATTTTCTATTTCTTTTAAAATGTTGCTTTAATACTTAGCTACTTTACAATTCATTGGTTCTGTGTTTGCGGTTACATTGTATATAAAATAACTTCTTTAGCAATCGTAGCACGTAACATAATATCAATACTTAAATAATAATTCGATTTGTTATTTTGTATACATAATCAGCCTATAATGTTCCCACTGCTGGGACACAGGCCTCCTCTCTATGAGAGGGAGTGGGCCAGTGGGAGGCGTCCCAGAACCAATAATTCGAAGACATGTGACATCTACCAACAGTGCGGGTTGGTAGATGTCACATGTCTTCGAATTTTTGGTTCTGGGACATGCCAGTTTCCTCACGATTTTTTCCTTCACCTTGAGAGCAGTATTGATGAAAAAATTTACACACAGTAAAGCGCCTGTCAGGGTTCGAACCAACGATCTATATCGTAAGTCGCGGTCGTTACCACATTGCCACCAGTGCTCTCTGTTTTGTATAATAACAGTATTAAATGAAATGCAAGTCGATGTAAGCAACTTTGTAGCACAATTCTGGTTATTTCTCCCACAAAGCAGTAATTTCTGATACTCCTACGCACTCTTAAAAACTGCTTATGTTTAGGCACATCTACATTTAATGCGACCACATAATCGTTTTTCATTAAGTTAGCTTCAGAAAGTTGAGCACTATCAACACGTATTCTGTTTAATTTCAGAGATAATATTCTTTTTAAGTACACTTTTAATTGAGCCTACTCGGCGCTAAGTACCTACTTTAGGGCTACCGTCCGACGGCTTGTACCGTCAACAGGTGATGAAAATGTCAGGAGATAATAACGGAACGTATGTTATTTATTGACTGGTAATATTAACGAAGCCCTACAGTAATAGGACACCCAATTACCTGTTTAAAATTTTTCATTTATTTGATACTCTTAACTCCAGTTTAATGCGTATTACCTATACTTTTTATTTTTTATAATAAAGTTTTCAGGCAGAAGTCAAAACAACAACATTTTGTAAACCCAATATATTATTTTTCTGTTAGAGTTGTTAAGTATAAATTGAATTCTATTTTATTTATTTCATTTAAGTTTTTATTGAGGGTTCAACCTATGTATATTAACCGAGTTAGTAGAATATTAAAATAGTGATAGGTATTTTTAATAATGCAATGTTTACCTGCTATGATCACGATCATAGGTACTCGTAACACAATCACTAATGTTGTAGTGCCAATGATGTAAATACTAATTTAGCCAACATAAAACAAACTATGCCGTTTTTAAAATATTTTGTAAAAAATAATAATAAAACATTAGAGGTTTAGGTATTTTATAAATGTTGCTTAAAATGAAGTATCTAATGATACACCTCGATTTACACCGTCGCTTTAAATTAAGCAACATTTATAAATAAGCCCTTAGGTAAGACCTATTCCTTGTTCCGTTGCATTTTATTTTGTTTACGTATCGCGGTATTTACGACAAGTAAATGTATGCAATCATTGAGGTTTATTATGATTAAGTAATCAATATTGAATAGTACTAGGATAACATGCTTAGTTAAAACAAAAGACAAACGACCGATCTCGAGGCCTATCTAATATCAAAGCCAGTCCATTGTTATAGGCTGAAAAAAAAAACGATGTCTAAGAGACAACTGTTTACATGAGCTGAAAAATATGTAAATAGAGCAATCAAAATCAGCAATATTCTAAAAGCAAAGCAAAATTTCATTACTTAACTACTGACAAGTGGAACCAAGGTTGACAGGTAAAACCTTTCATGTTATTAAGCCAAACAGTTAAAACTACTTGGGTATTATTAGCTTGATTTACCTTACATTTATACCTACTATAATGTAATAGTAGGTTTATCTAGTAAGTAATATCTAAAGTCATTAAGTGAAATACAATCTCATAAACAAAATTGAATAGAACAAAAATAGTGTAAAATTAACATAGAAATAGATCATCAATAAAATAAATACTAGTACCTAACCTACCTAACAAGCGAAGCCCACAAAGTAGGCGGCCATTAATTTAAGTAAGATTACGAAAGTGGTTAAAGTTTCATTTAGTTAAGTTGGGATTAAGTAAGTAAGTCTCAAGTTTCATTGTGCATCGTATCAATAAATTTGTTTTCTGTAAGCATGATGTTAAAACCAACCTTCAATTGTATTCTTGTTTGTAATCTAATAGATAATAATATAAATTAAAAACACTAAAATCGTTTACATTACTTTTTGTTATTTTTTTTTTTTTTTGAAGATTTGAATGTTCGTAACCAAAACCCTAAACCTATAAGTAACTAATCGATTTTTAAATCATTTTTATTTTTTGAATAAAAAAAGGTAAATGAATAACGCAAAAGTCCTGTTTTGATATAGCTATGTAGTTATGGGTAGGCCTATTGTGAATAATTTGGAAGTTGCGATTGTGTAGGTTATAATATGTTATGTGATAGATACCAAGACGCCAAATGTTTTTAGCACCAAATAAATAAAAACTAAACTTTGTATAATTAGTCGGAAGTAGTAGGTTACACTGTGTACCTACCGGTGTTCAAATATAACAGATATCATTTAGAATAAGATGTACCTAACTATTAAGTAATTGAATATTCAACTAAATTAATTATTCATAGTTAGATAGGTAGGTACCTACATAGTTGTAAAGTACAACATTTTACACTTTTTATATACGTATATAAATATTTAGGTAATTTGTATAGACTGTGCATATGTTCGAATCAATTAGCCATAGGCATCAGGTAATCTGCTAGGTAATTCTACTTTATTTAAAAAAAAAACTTTACGGAACTTTCAGCATCAAATTGGTTTAAGTAATTGAAATAAATTATTTCACTTAGTCAAGTACAATATGGTAGGTTTCGTTGAGTATGACCTAATCAATATAGATCTACATTATTTTTATCATAAATCAGTTGTTTTAACATCGTAGATCTATCAGATTGCAGTTAACGCGACAAGTGTCATTGATAGGTTAAAAACTCTAATCACTTCCTTGTTTGTGTACAAATGGACACATTACAACAACAAAAACGCAAATAATAGTAAAGTAAACTTTCTACACATACTTTTGCAACTAAAATAACTTCATGAACCAAGTTGCCAGCTCTACCAAGCTAAGAGGTAACAGGTAGGTTGGCTCCAGAGTAACATTCTTTGTGTTATACATGAATTTCTCTTGTTACCAATAGATTTCATTGTGAAAACGTTCCTTACATTGTGAGAAGAAGATTACAGATTGTTTATTTTCATCTAAAGTCAGGCTAAATCAATGAATGTTGCCACTAAGTTGATTTTATTGCAGATGTTTATACAAAGAGCACTAAAAAAGAAAACTGAAGCAAGGATTTACCAAAAAAATGTTGGTTACACGGTTTTTTACTAACCTGCGAGGCGGGCGGGTATGAATAGCCAAATTGCGCATACGCTGCCATCGGGACGATCATATGGGCGGCTTCACACTAAACACTGTCTCTCGAAGTCTTTAGCACGGACGTATTAGTTTCCTATAAATATTTCTACTACTGCTAGTATGAAATTAAGTTAATTAATTGTATCACAGTTGGTTGTGTGCGCGGCGACTGCGCGGCGCGCTGCCATTCCTGCGCGTCAGGCCGGTGCGCGCGCGCTTCGCATGCCGGGGCCCTCGTGCTCGTGTGCGACCGGCCTATACCTTCCTTACGCGATCGAGGCTAAACACCGACTGGCGCGCGTACGACGCCTGACGCCCCTCCGCCGTAGGAGACGGCCAATTTGGCCCCGCCTTGAAGGCGGCCCTTCGTATCGACCGCCAACCGCGAGCTCAATTTTCTGTCCTGTTCAAAACAACGGACGGAAACGCGGCTTCGGATTGGCGTTTACTATCCCCTCCAGTGAACGAAACCGCCCACTCGTTCTTTGCCGCCCACGTCCGGGTGGGGCGCTGGAAAAAAGCGGCAGAGTCGGGCCGACTTGATCATGTTTATGGGTTTCCGTCGAGACAGTCCGCCAGCCCTGTACCGCTGGCAAACAAATCTCTAGTGGCAAAAAATGGCTCGGCCGAGGACAAGTTGTTTCACCTCGTCAGATTTACGAACAAGGCGACGCGAAGTTAAGAATCGACTTTATAGACTACCACCTGCGTTGATATTGGGTAGAGCTTTATGTTGTCTTTGATGCTCAGATAAAAAGATGGATAAATGTAATTGGGTTGGAGACATCGTCATCACATTTTGGGTCAAAAGAAGCTGTTATCGCCTTTTAGTCAAATAAATGTCATCAGTTGCCGAAAAATATTTTCCATTAGGTAGGAACGTCTAAACACATTAATTCTAGCTTTTGCAGAAAATGTAGGTTAGGTACCCTATTTTTCGGTGGATTCAGAGGGGCGTATGATTTAGGTACCTACCTAATTCGCAAGGACTGTTAAGTCAGTGGATACCTAAGAAAGAATAAGGTAGGTACCCTGCCAATAGTTTAAAATTAATCAATATCGAAAGACACATTAAATAGGCTGCTATAAAAAATTGATAAATATGCTAAACCATCTAGGTACACTCAGCAAAATTCAAAACTAATTTTGAGAAGCCTTTGTGATAAGAATCTTGTATATTATAGAAATAAATGCATTTGTGAGGAATATTCAAAGCTTTTCTAAAATAAGAGTAAGAAATAAATGCATTTGTGAGTAATATTCAAAGCTTCCCTAAAATAAGAGTAAGGTACCTACCACCATTTAGCTATAAAAAAAAAACTTACTTTTCTGTAGCTAAGTTTTGACCTAATTTTTTTAAATCCGACTGCCTACCAGCGTAATAATATCGATAAAACTAATAGCTAAGTAGAGCAACACTAAAATACACTTATCATACATTAGAACTACAGCGCATCTACAATGAAAGCCCCGTCAGATAGGTAGGTAAGTATCTATTCCTGAAAGAACAGCCGGAACCATTTTACTGAAAGAACAGCCGGAATATTGCGGTACTAACTGAAATAGGAGAGGTTTCGCGGAGACGTTGGAGAAGTGATTTAGAGGTCGCTACATAGGTGGCGCTATTCACGCCGAGAACCGACGAGAGATGTCACATTTTAACTGATCGCTCAGGTACTTTGGAGAATAGTACCCTATTTTTTATAGTAGGCACTTAGTGTAGGGCCTGGTGTTTTAAGTTGTGCGTTTAGTAGCTTTAAATTCACAATTTTCTCGAATTATTAGGCACTAGTAAAGATAACGTGATTATAATTATTATTTAGTTTACCTACCTAAGTAGGTGTACTTGTTTGATACTAAGGTTTTGATAACACAAGGCTTATGTTTATGGCTGACTTCGAATAGAGGGACTCGGCTTGTTTGAGGCCTGACGGAGACAGTGACGCTAAACCAATAGGTATTGGAAACAAAATTAAATGATAATCTTTCCACTACTAGAATATAGCCACTCTCAGTTTTTAAAAAGCCAATCAAGATAAGAATCTACTCACAGTACCTATGGCAAACTCATGTTACCTAGCTGACTGAAATAACATGAGCAAACCAAATCCCTTGACATGAGTAAATTTTTTTTGTGATAACTTTTTATAAGTAGGTAACTGGATGTTAGGTAGGTACAACTGCTGTACCTATAAGGCACCTAACGGTTAAATAGATAGGTACCTACTAGGAAGATTTGGACTGAGTTAAAAGGTTGTCGTGTTTATGAACCCTAAATAGGTAGTAGGTACCTACTAGGTACCTAATAACCTACATGTGTAATGGTAGGTTTACCCACGTGTATCTCTACGAACCTGCAGTTCAACCTGCTATCATGGAGGCTTTAAAAGTTAGACACTAACGATACATTTGGTCTGTTTTTTGGTTCGTTGCACAAGAAAACAAACTTGGCACGTGGTACACGTGGCACAGCGTCCTCTATTCTTACAATTTGCTCGATGTTATCTAGATTAGGTATATCAAGTCAATTACTAAGTATTATTGTCTATCGGTGATTGCACTTACCTAAAGCGGTTTCTCATGCTATTATCTTTAAAAATACGGAAGTTTTTTTAAATAATAAGTGGGTAGGTAATGCCTGTTATTACTACGTGTACGTAGAATTTTACTTTATTACCTTTATATAAACCTATTTATAATAGGCAGCAAAGCATTAATTGCAGAAATAAAAACTCACCATTCATATACCGAAGAACTTCAAACGATACTTACCTACTCTGTGAACCTATTATAGTGTAAAATAATAGTTTTACGATAAAATATAATAGTAGCAAGAGATACCATTAAAGATTTAATTAGGATCCGGGAAAAACTATAAAAACTACAATAAAATAACTTTGCTTACCTACCTATTAGTTACGGATGTCAGTTTGTTTTGTTCTTTTATTTCATTTTTCTTTTCATTATATAAATCAATTAGCAACTCCCTGCGTAGGTATGAGGTTAACTAAGTAGGTTTGAAAATAAAAAGTGTTTAGCTACACATGCCTCTCACCAACCTCGTTCTCCACAACTATCAATAACTTTTCTATAAAAGAGCACCAAAAATGTCTCTCTATCTAGACAGAGCGTTAAGAATATAGATTTTTTTTGCAAGCTATCCATGTTTTATTATTTTTCCTAAAATTAGGTTCACGTGGAATAGCTTTCCTAGCGCGGTCTTCCTCATGTACAAACCATTGAGAGCATCCTAGTTGGAGCGAAGGCTATGTTAGAGTAATTATAATAATATGGTCATCTAGCTAGATGATAGAACGGTACAGCTTTACCGCTCGTAAACGATACATTAAAGCACGACCTATTAGAACCTGTTTCTTTGAACCAGAGCCCCCTATAGATATGACAATAAAATTTTATCAGGGCTGACTGCTCTCATTTTGGTCAAATAAGTAGTACCTGGTAACAAGTTACAGAAATGCATAAACATCTTCATCTTCTTATTAGGATCTGTTGGACATCTGATTTGGTTATTAGAACCCAATTCTATACTTTTTCTCTTAATCTTTTTTCTCACTGCTGGACAAAGGTCTCTCCCATATTTTTACACTTTACTTTGTACTGCGCCTTCTCCGTCCAATCAGTTCCAAATGAGTCCAATTTTAATTATATTTTTTCTTATTAAATTCTAGAACAATGCTCGGATAAATATTATTTTATGATTTCATTCAACGTTGCTCAGTGAGCTAGATATCTGAGTAATTTTTATTTTAAACTGTCAAAGCTTTAACAATGATCATAGATCTGGCTTTATATCAAGCATTGTTGTAATATTCATACCTACAGATCCAGCTGATTTATAAATGAACTATCAAGCAGTGTTAATAATGATTTTCATTTGCAGTTTGAATATTAAATTGCATGTAGAGAAGCAACAATATGAATTGGAAGAAACTCAAAGTATGTGGCAAAGTCTATAAATTTTAAATATTGGGGATACTAGTTTAATTTCTAAATTGGATATTCTAAATTCTAAAGCCTGTGACGTCTCAGATATAGGTACCTACTCACTTAGCAGACACCGACGGATTAAAGCGCTCTACGCAAACCATTTTATTTTTCTTCTTCAAGTCTTTGAGTATCCAAGACTTTGTAAACTGACTTTTTAATTTTCGACACATCAATAAATCAGCGTGGTTGCCACGACCCTAATCTTAAAGCCTACATCTACCTACATCATTTATTATACCTATAAATAAAAAATCTTCATACACATAATCAGACGTTTGACAATTTGCTGTTTGGCAAGACGTCAATATGACGTGTGTGTTTAATGTAGATTTTAAAAGAGTAGAAATTTACACAACATATCGTTACGTAGCCGTAGAAGGTATCAATCTACTGTTTGCCTATTGTTCAAGCTGACTGAATCAAAACTAATAACACGGCTACAAATCAATCATATTAATATTTACTTTCGAATAGAGGGTAGCATGAGTAGGTACCGGGAAATCCCCTTGATACTTGAGTACCTACTTATCTGCAACTGTTTTTGCATGGTCTACTTTCGAATACCTATCTCTCTAAATGATAAATCTGCATCTATTTAGGTACCTACAAGTGGAGACTGAACCGATTTAAGTAGGACTGATGATAAGCGTAGTAAGATCTATACGATAATCATCAATTTATTTTCCGTTCGGAAAATAAATAAAAAACACAAAAAAAAAATATATAAAAAAATATAGAATACTTCCTATTCATAATTTAAAAAAATATTGTTGACTTAGAAGTTTGATTTTTTTTTCACTGCATCAGGGGATTGCAGCCCTGAGTATTTGATATTAATTTCAACTTAATAACTCCACGCGTTCCTGAGAAAAAGGGTCTTGACACATGGAAAGACGGACAACGAAGTGATCTTATAAGGGTTCCGTTTTTCCTTTTCAGGTACGGAACCCTAAAAATGGTCTAGTTGTTTCCTAAGCTCCAGGTTTCTCTTACAATCTCCACCAATATTTTTATGTTAATGGCATAATGTGGATATAATCACTGTTTCATAGGTATTTCGAACAGAAAAGATTTGAGAGTCAGCTCGGATAGCAGACAGACCTTGAAAAAGAGAATGAAGATGTAAAAAGTAATTCTTTACAGCTTATCTTAATATCTATCAAATACATTTTATTCATAGATCTCTAGGAGACTTTTCGAGTCTCCTATAGTACCTAATATACTTAGTGGATATCTACACCCACATTTAGAATAGAATATAATAGAATAGGACTCTTTATTATGTACACCATATACATTACAGGCATAAATATAGAAACTTTTAGCCAGCTATTATAAGTCCAGTTGTAATATTAAGCGATAGTTTTGCTAACGGGCACGAATCCGATCTCTGTGAAATACCTAATAGAAAATTCTATATAACTTTACCCGACCCTGGAGCCACTACCTACGAGAATTGTATGGTTAAACTGACTTAACGTGTATCAAACGTGAAACCGTATTTTATATTTATGATGAGTATATTATCTTTTATTAACATCTAAGTACGAGTAGACTTAGCGGACTTACAAACAGCCTTCTTTGTTAAAAGCGCTGCAATATACACTTCTACAATAAATAGCCGTATAACATCAATATTTCTAAATTACTACCTTTTAATAGAATCTAATTAACTCTTAATTCTTTATGCTGTAAACAATTGAATAAATTTAATGGAATAATAAACAGCTCGTTTACATTAAAGGATATCATAAGTTTGCGTCACAACTTATGACCGTCGTTCGGCCCTTTTTATGATGGTTCTCTCAACAGTAATTTAAAATACAACATTGTCCCTAGTTGTTACAAAAAAACATCTTTAAAGACGGGTATTGTTTGGAAATGTTAATTTTCTATTAATTTTCTCGACTATGATATCTTATACTAGGTTTACATAATTATGTAGGTTTAAAAATAACTTATATTAGAAAGAATTAAGTTTAAAAGAAAGCTGAGTAAAAAAAACTTAATCTAAGATTAATGTATTCTATAATTCAGGTATTTTAATATCCTGAACTTCTTTCTCTTTATTCAGCGAAATTACTCGGTACAGGTACAGTCAGCGACAAAAGTCGATTAACACTTCAGTTTTTTTTTTAATCCTTATATTGAACTTTTAATTCGGATTCTGATTTAATTAAATCCGGAACAGAAATGCTGAAATACAAATGTGTCGAATAATTTTGTGTCTATACCCGACATAAAATTATTCGATAAATTATCATTATGAATTATTTGTGTTACCGTGGCAATACCGGTCATTGACCCACCTGCATTTTCTAGCATTCATATTTCAAAAACTGAAATAAAGTCCGGTGACGTCCTGAATCTCTCCCTGAATCTATCGTGATCTAACATGTTACATTAACGAAAAACCATACATAGTTTATTGTTTGGGTTCCTACGGAGAGATATTAAGGAAAGGGCAATGACCGCTATTGCCATGCTAAAGCGGCTTGGGTGTACTTACGTAGATGATGTGTAAAAGTAGCAACAATGGGGCACTTAGTATCGCGTCGAGCGTGTCCTGTTGTCTACACATGAGTTGATGGACGCTACTGAAGGTATCTAATAATAATCTAATAATCTCGTAGCCAAATTCTGGGCTAATTTTAGGTATATAGATTGCCATCGATCGATTCGCTAAGAAGTGTTAACACTTCTTGACTTTTTTAAATTTAACATTAAACGGACAACATTCAATTATATAACTTGAAGTACCTATTAATTATTATTGGACAAAATTCATACACTCATCCTGACCCTACCTAAAGGGTAAAATTGTGTACCTATATGTCAATTGGCTCGAGATCGATAGTATATAATAATACTTATTGATAAAGAAATAGAAAAACTTCATCTACCTACTCGTTTTCTTGTATTAGAATTTTGAGCCATTCTTATTGTAATCATTAACACCAGTCCCTTTACGTCGTAAAACATGAAAACCTTGGAAGCCAAGTTAACTTTTATACAAACATTATAGGTATTGTTATGTTTTTATAGTATGCTTACCTACCTTTAATAAAAGTTACAGGTGCACTTAATGTAAAGGTTGCTAATTAACGAAGAATGTAACTTCTTAAATATAATGCAAAGAAATATTATAATATTTGCCCATTCTAACTCAAAGAGCTTTATAACGTCATTTTAGGTACGTAGGTAAAACATTATTTTATTATATTTATCCCAATAATATATCCCACAATATCACTTTACTTATGAGTGGGTGTAGACGCTCAGTAATTTAAGTAATTTAAAGCTACATCAGGGCTAATACTATTTTTAACCGACTTTAAAAAAAGGAGGAGGTTATCAATTCAGTTGATTTTTTTAATGTATGCTACATCAGAACTCCGTTATTTATATGCCGATTTGCAATTTTTTTTTCTTTGAGAAAGGATATAGGTACTTTCAGATTGGTCCCATAGAAATTTTATCAAAATCGGTTCAGTAGTTTGGCTTTTAAACCAAAATTACTGGTAAAAATTCAAGTAAACGACATTGTTTTGTACGTAGATATGTTACGCGATATCTCCAGCAATTGTAAATCGATTTCAAAAATTATGTTTTTAATGGATAGGGTACGTATGCCTAAGGAGTGGTCCCATATAAATTTTTATTAACTTTGCTTGGGTAGTTTTTGAGTTAGCTTCAATAATACGATTTTTTTCTACTTAGTTTATATTTATTATGTTTTAATAGCTTCCTGTCATTAATATTTACATAGCAAGTACTGTTACATGAATTTGTGTGGGATAGGTACCTACAACTAAAATGTGAAAAATAACTTTAATTTCGTTAGTAAGTGTCTTAAAACGAAAATGCGAACCCAACGACACCGACTTCCGAAATTAAAGTTATTTTATTTTTCACTTTGTAGTGTTTTTTTTTTTGTAAGTAAAAAGGTTTTTTGTGTAGATAATATATTCTGTGGAAACTAAAGTTGAAATAGGCACAGGAGTAATATTATAGGGTTACCCACTCACCCTACGCATTAACTAGACGGCAAGAGAAGATATTCAAATATCCGTCAAACTGATGGGCAAGAAAGGCTAAATGGCCAAGTAGATAATAAAACAACCAAGCCAACGATCCTTTGTTTTGAGAAAGACTACTTTTACTTTCTTAAGATCAAACAGCAATAAATGCTTCAAAAGTAAGGGAACTGAAACGAATGAATAAACATACACATAAATAAATAGATAAAATCATGTAAGTACGTGCGGCTGCACTGGACTTAAATGAATGCGGCTAACCTTTAATAAGGTTATAGGGGGTAAGGTCCATAGATACTTTAAGGTGGGCTTAGAACAGGCAAAAACGCGATGATCCACAACTGTGTATTTTATTGAAAAAAATAATTAAATAAGTACTTATTAAAGTAAATTAAATCCCTCTTTTAATACGATCCAATGTTCTACCCGTCAAATTGTTGGTATAACTAAAACCAAGGACCAGCTAATAAGTCTCTTTTGAAAACAAGTGGGATAAAAAATTGTCGTCTCGCATCAAGAAGCCTGAAAGACTTACTGGTCCATGAAGGCGCCAATAAAAGGTGGCTTTCCTGCTTCAATGTAATTTACCTATTGTAATCTATGGCATTCAGACTTTAACTTTTTCTTTGAATGACGCTCAAGCTTACTACTCCAGAGGATGACAAATTGACAACTCGTGTCAATCATCACCAATCCTAATAATTATAATTGGTGTATAAATGGTGCCATACTCACGAAGAAATCTCTCTAAGTACCTACCTGATTCTATTTTTGTAGAAACAAACAGCTACAACACTACAAATAGCTCTAATACAAAAACAATTTAATAGGCAACACATCAAGTCCTATCCCAATTTGACAGAAGATTCGAGCCAATTAAGAAGCAATATTGTTAATTTAGCGGACTCTAGCTCGGAACATGTACGAAAATAACGAGGAATTTCAATTCCAAAGCCAATTAACGACAGATTGTACTGAATGGTGTTGATTTAAGTACATAATTATATTCTACCGAAACTAACAGAGCAAATGATAAAGATAACTAAAACATATTTTAACAACATATCAATCATAAATTTAACGAAGCAGGACCGAAATAATTATTAAGAAGATAAATACTACTCTATGTTTTGGAGGAATAAAAGATCCCATTAAACTCATAAATTAATAATAGGTAAGTAAGTAGTTGTAAAATACTAAAGATATCTAATGTTAAATAAGTTCACTTATTTGTTTTTATGTCACATCAACTTACCACAAAATCTACCTACCTATAAGACCAAAATGTCCTGTCCACAGAATTATAATGCCTACGTTCGACATCTAAACATCTCACTTTTCTTCGCTTTCAACAAAAAACTAAAGTTTTTGTCACTAATTGCATATCCATAGCTCTAGTATCAACACATCCGATCAGTCGCCTCGAGATTTAAGAGTCCACTCTATTCCAAACACGTCCCTAAACCGACGGTGCAAGGTTGTATTTAAAATCAAAACGCAGCAGGGGCTGGCGCCAAGACATCTGTCATCGTTAATAACAAGCAATTTGAGCCAATTTTGCATTTTTAGAATATCGGAGAGCGCCCAGGCGTCTCGCTCTCACGGCAGGAAGTAATACAAAAAGTAACACTAAATAAAGTAGTGGTTGACATGTTTAGTTTTTGCCTCGGCTCACTAATTACGCGGGCGCAACAGTAGGTGCGTGAGCGTTCGCGTGAACCGTCGAAGCGAACGTTGGCCGTAAATGCTAACAGTTTAGATATTTATGAACATGTGTACGTAATTAATTTTTACGATGGATCAGATAACGGAATCGGTGGAGCGATACGCTTGTCGCGGCGGCGGCGTCTCGACTGCGACTCGTATAAAGGTTAATTAAGCTTGAATTAGCGGCTAAGGAGGTTTTTCCGCGGATCGATTCGTTAAGCAATAAAGGCGACGAGAGGCTGCGGTTCGCGACCCCGCCACGCACGAACAATGGCCCGCCACACGTCCGCCGGCGCTGAAGTGTTAACATCGCTCACACACAATACACATTTCCATAGAAAGCACTTAAAAAATGGATTAGTTTCGATAGAAAAACAAGGAAACTCGCTTTGTTGGTGTTCCAGTCACGGATATAAATTAGGAGAGCGAGTTAAATCCGCTTACGTGAATAATCCTTTTGTTACAATTTGATGCTACGTACGAACGGTGATATAGATAAAGGGCTCTGTGTAGTGGTAATGTATTGCTCGCGCGTACGGTTTGTTTAGAGATATTTCGTTTTTGTGAAGATGTGCTTTACGTCCCACCCCCGCAATGAACATGACACCCCTTTGTAGCGGGCGCTTACAAACTTCTTAGTGTAGCGTATAATGTTTATTTATTAGGTTAATTAACACTCGCTTGTTTTTACAGTATAGTGATCGCTGTTCTATAAAATAACTCGAGTTTAAAGTGTAAAAAATAAATTGGATCCTCAGATTTACGAGTTTGAAAACTGCGCAAAGCAACAAAAAAAAACATATAAAACAAAAAACCCGTAAATATCAATAACGACCCCTATCCACTAGGTACGTATCCATCCACCCACAGCAGGGAATAGGTATTTCGTACAAAAAAAAACAAAAGCTATAACCAGCCATTTGTAATTCGCATTAATTAACTCTCCCTGAATAAATGCCAAAAAGTAATCTTTCCAGCAACAATGGGCACATAAACCTTTTTACGGGCGGTCAGAAAAAAAAGGGTGCGCGCACATAGATACATGTGTCGGCTTGGAACCGTCGCTGGTACATCGTGTTTATTCGTTGATTAAACATATCCACGGCCGCAATGCGTATGCAACCGGACGGACATATTACCAGGGCTCGAATTCTGATTGTTTAGAGAATTTATTACTCCCGTGCCTTGTACAGTTAATTGAATTCGCCTGTAGAATAGGCACGAGCTGAATTGCCCGCCGACCGTTTATCGTGTCTTCCCAGTGCGTGGTCCGACGCACAGCGACGCCATTTTTGTTGATAATAGACCTTGTCGTTTGTCAGTAAAATTAGATTTTGACGGAGATTTCAATTACTTTTTTGATTTTTATCAAAACATTATCACAATTTAGAAGGAAACCCAACAGTTTGATATGTATTAAACTAAAATGAAAAATGCGCCTATCATTCATGGTCATCAATGTAGTCACCTACTTAAGAAATAAAATGTATAACTATGTTGTTCATGAATAAAATTAACAAAGGTAATTCATTATACAACTAGTTTTAGTGAGAACACTAATCAGTAATTAAATTAACAAAATATAGGTAAAAATAAGTAAAAAAATGTATTCAACGATTTTATCGCAATTTTAGTTCTCTTCATTAATTGTTTAGTAAGAGAAACTTGTAGATAATACTAAGACTCATTAATGTAAGAAATCTTTTTATAATAATAGATATTTGCACACTGTTAAAGTGCTAAGGTAGGATATGAATTAAAGATTTATTTTTATATGTAGGTATCACCTCATGTGCAAATAAAGCAAATAAATAAATTTCAAGCAAATAAATTATATTATTTGATTTGATTTAAGTATCAATACCTACATGTTTTCTAACAATTGTTTCATAATATTATAGTAGGTACCTAGTTTATAAAATTCTTGCATAATACCTAAGAATTATTAATAGTACCAAGAGTGTTTTAGTAATTAGTATCTGCCCAGTTAAGTGCAGTTTCAGAAACTACTTTATGAATTCAGTATAGTAACATAACACCATGCCATTTTTTTCCGAAGAGAGTTAGGCAGAGGTATATAGTACACCCATATTTCGTCAGTTTTGTTTAAGTGCCATGTAATAAGGGGCGACCCTATTACAATCAACAGGGCACAAATCCAGAGTCTCTGCTGCTACTAAGATATCTCTGATGAAAAAACCCAATAAAACTATGCCCGACCTGGGTATCGAACCCCCGCAGGATCTCTAGCTCAATCAAAAAGAAATACCATATTCTTTATATTGTTATCGTAAAATATTGCACTGATCAGCTGTGGCTGTCATCCACAGTTCCACACAGCCGCAAAGCACGCGCCGGCACAGATAATGTAGATAAAGCGGTTGGACGAGTCTAATTTTCACATTAGGTAGATACGTATATACTAATTTTGGACTTAACCATTTATGCAGAAAAAAAACTGTTCTAATCTGTTGTTATCGATTTTGTTTTATCTATTTAATTAATTAAAATTGTTGTTATTGGGCTAAAAGAACTAATACTTATTAGTGCTATTTCTTTTAGCCATAACTTGCGTAGGTAAGTAGGTTATAGCTAAAAAAGTTCGTCTTTAAGGTACCTAAAATGTTTGATTTCATAACAAGAAATACCTATACGATATGTCATACTCGTATGAGTGTAGACAAAGATGTTTTAATATCGCTATTGTTTCGAAAACCAACGCTCCACGTGCTGTTTCTATTATTTTTTTTAACAAAATTACAAGCAGCACTCGTTATTAATTTATCAAAAACAGTGTGTTGGCCGTTACATCTTGCGCCCGAATCCATTAATTATTTATCAACTTAACGCTCATTATCTTAAAACAAAACACTATTTTTTCGTCGTTAAAAAGCTTGCGGTCATTAATCACTGCGTTCACTACGTTTAGCGCGAGAATTCGACCTACATTTGTTTAATAATATAATCAGATCATCATGTTTTGTAATCGTTGTTGTTTTCAACGTCTATTATTATTAACTGTAAGTTATTCAGTTTAATTGTTACGGTCGCGAATCATATAATCAACATTGACATTGACAAAAAACGTAAGTAAATTTGATTTTTGCAGGCTACCTTAGCACATCCCTCTTAAATTTTAAACACTTTCAAAGTAGCTGTACTCCATTTGAAATAAGATTAGACGTTTAAATGACCCTTTTTTGCCGTCTGTTCAACCGATTTTCACTTCTATTGTGTTGGTGGCATGAAAAATGGCAGATGCAGTAAACAGTTGGTATTGTAACCTCGTTTTTGCTTTTAATGTCATCCTTATGCCTACGGAATAGAAGTCAAAATCGGTTGAACGAACGGTAAAAAGGTTTGTTTAAATTTCTAATGTTATTTCTAATGGTGTATAAGTCGATGTGATAAATAGAAGGTACCTACTTAAAACTTTAATTTTTTGTAATCTTATGATATTGGTATTGGATATTTATCAAAAGCTGAATTTTATTCAAATACATAGAGACTGAAAAATAGAATGTTTGATTTTAAAAAATGTAAAATTTTCAGTGGGAAAATCCAGTCTTAGTAACTGCACCGGCAGGACTGCAAACAACCATCTACGATTTCAGGCAAAGGGTTGTCGAGATTGCCGAAACAAGACCATAAACTTTACCATAAAACAACCACATCAGTCAAAAAAAATAATTTTCTAAATGTATATATTCAAATACTTACCATTATACCTTGTTGGCCATATTATATTATATAAAAGGTATTTATACCTACTTTTAGTAAGTATCAAAATACCTGAAAAAATATTTCGCTTTTAAAAAGAAACTTATATAACCCCACTTAAAAGGTTTTTTGCCCTTCACGCGATAATATAACACAAACAAATAAAAAAAACACACATCTGCAAGCTACTTGATTCACTCAAGACCTCGAGAGCTAATCAGTTAAAATGACTTGAAAAAAGTTACTCTAAGCGTCCGGATGTAGCGGAAACATGTTATCAACGCCACTTGTACCCTGTATCTGTGGTACACGTGTCAAATGTGTTTACAGACGTTTTCGTAAGTTAATCGCCTCCTTTTTAACCGACTTCTACCATGCAAGAGCACGCGAGGTTCTAACTGTCTTTGAAGTGCTAGTTAAAAGTAATTTGAGACTTACTAACAGTGATAAAGTATGCAGTTGACTAACTCTAGAGCAGCAATATTTTTCTTGAAATAGTATCAGTGAAGAATATTACTTTCAGTTTTTAAAATTTATTATTTTTTATGTTTGAGTATTAAAAGTAAAAATAATTCTGTGTTGTTTCTCACCAGCATTTGGTATTATTCCTTTAATAATTTGTAAGAGAAAAGCATTATGCTATTCTAACCGTTTGTCATTCCGATCGTTCCTTGTTTCTCAGATAGAACTAACAGGTAGGAGAATAATATTTTATGTCTCTAGTTTGAGGATCGACATGCAACGCGACGTCGAAAGATCTTGAAATAGGATGCAGACAGTTTACGTCGTGATCAGATTAGCAACTTGTGTACCTACCTTGAGTGCTTGCAAACGTGCTATATCTGCTTATGCCAAAATCCATGTACATAGATAGCGAACTCAAGTGTTGGGTGATAGGTAGGTATCTACCTGAAATGGATACCTATTATTATAATTCCTCTTGTGCTTGCTATCTCGTTTTGATTAACGATGTTGATTAAACACATTCCAATAAAAAAAAATGAAGATGCTTTCGCGTCTGCCTCCTTTGTCATAGGATTTCTTTTTTGCTCTCGTCGCTTCATTCGTTGCCTAACTACTGAAAGTGTTACACATTACTATTTATCGGATATTTCGTGCGGTACTTTCGTATATTTCTATTAGGTATACTTCTAAAGTTTGTCAAAAGATAAAAGTAAAAAAAAGCCTTTTGCTTATTTAATGTTATTTGACAAAGTTTGTCTCTACTAACGATGAAATAATTTAATAAAAAAAAATGCTTCGACTTCAAAGAAATACTGAAAACAGTAAAAAAAAATATATATATATACAGTAGTGAACGCTAATACGTTCACTACTATATATATTTTAATGCATCGATTTTAAACAAAACAGTTACTATCACTGAATAGAAACAAAAAGGATTCAGTCTCAACAAACAAACAAAATGTGAGATTGGCGACCTAGCGCTTCAAACAAATCGAACGGGTTCAAATGGAGTTTTAAACTGAAATAGAACTCAGAATGCAAGTTTCCCGATTTGCGTGTAGGCAGGCACCATATAGATATGTTAGGGAAACACTAAGAGCTTTCCAAGACGAACTCCCCAGAAATGCATTTACATGTCACGAGATCCTATGGGAAAATTTGCACGTGGCGTTGATTGTATGCTTGTACCTGCCCCGTTCACATGTAGTAGATATCGCGTTATTAAGTCGTCGATACTTAGCATTATGTACAATTACAATGCGGCAGTGAGCGCCAGTAAGGAGGGTTGATTAATTGAAATGTGAATTTTACCAATTGCTATAAATTGCACCATTGCAGGTAGGAAGAACTTCATGTCACGTCATTGTCAGTTTTATAATGCCAATGTTGAAGACCAATAAAATAGCCAGATACCGGTGTCTGAAGCTTATTTGAATGTCAATTTGAGGCTCTGTTATTGAAGTGTTCAACGATTGTCATATTTTAATGTTCGAATCAGAACAGACAAAGTGGGCGACTTCGAGTGAAATTCAGGTTGTTGGGTAACACTTCATTAGTACAGACGCCAGCACATCAAGCTACTACAATCTGTCAAATTTCTTTAATAGATTTTCAACTTTATCGCTACAACATAAGGTTCAAGGTAGATTGGGAAAATTTTATAGTTTCGTGTAGTTTGATGTGCTGGCGTCTGTACAACCGCACGTTATATCTTCTATCGTAACTATCTCTGTATGCCTAAGCTCCTGTCCTTTACAAACGCGATTTGCGTTTCATTAGTGATCAACAAACCCGCTAAACAAAGGCCCCGTTTGATACAACACCCAATGAACTGAGGTTTATTAGCCTTGTATTTGTTTAATAGGAAGGCTGCGCGTGCTGCCGGGGTGTGGATAAGCAAACAGATTTTGGAAGTAACAGATTTCGGAAGCAATCTAGTCGTTGTTTACATAGGTTCTTCTCAGGTATCTGGCGCTCGATAAATTAACGCCTTGACGAATGTAATAAGTTGCAATAGCGGAAAGCATAAAGTAATATGTAAAGTATCCATGGGTGGTCAATCTATTTAATAAAAATCACTTAATTAATTCAATGACAGACAGGTATAAATTCATACAGTTTCTTATGCCATAATTCGTCCCCTAAAGGGGTAAAATTGGGAATGAAAGTATGACCGATGAGAATAATTCCCATCGAACTTGTAATAATCATAAAATATTGACATTTGGGTTTCAAAATGTCAATATTTTATGATTATTGATATGTTTATATATTTTACAAATAACATGTTAAAATGTAAAGAAATAATGTAACATCCATTTTGTATTTCGATATCTGTATAGTATAACGTTAGGGATGAAGCTCATAGGGGTGGATGTAGCCCACAGGGGTGTACCTACGTACAGTTCCCACTCTCTGAGCGGAATTGAAACTGCACGCAGCCTCTGGGCAAAGTAGTTAGCAAGGATCGATTTATTAGTAGGTTTTGCCCGGTTTATTGTGAGCAGAATCACTATGCGGGCATTGTTAATATGAATGGTGAATTAGCGGAAGAGACCTAATGATGACATCGCTTTTCCGCTTATCTTATCTATGTAGAATAAATGATACATAGTAAAATACGCAGGTAGATACTGTAAGTACCTAGATGTATATTATGATTCTGCCTACCTACTTCCTTACTAATAAATTAACTACATACACCTATTTTAGTCCACGGTTGACCAGCGGCTATCAATAATTCAAGTTGCCGAAACATATCTCTACCTCCAGTAAAAACTCAATTATTTTAGACTTTCGAATTCTGGTTTCTAGTTTGTCGATTGGTATCACTTCTAGGTATCTAGTGACAAGCAAAACCTTTTATATGTGCCGAGTGGCTAGTATAGAATTTCATTAATAAAACATATATACGTTTTGAAAAAACTCAATGAAAAGTAAATTAAAACAATCTGGATTACATTATGCGATTAGATCAAGAGAGAGACTCAACTAATAATTAACTGTATAATGAAGTATGTAATAGTACGGATGGTTTGATTGCATCCTGTGTTGAACTTTTTATCTGTTTGTAAGGGTATGTAAATGTTTATAGCTGTTTTATTATCAGAGTTATAGATTAAAGCCGTACTCTATTCGATTCAAAATTTTATCGTTGCTGTCCTCTTGAAAACAAGTATTTTATAAAATAAAAATATAATAATCCCCAGAGGGTCAAGTCAATATTGAATGAGTATCATTCAATAGGTACTCAATTATATTTTTTTTATATAATTGTACCATTACCTCATGTGAGCATTTGTACAAGCCCTTATGGTTTTTCGACATCATTTTTTATTTCAGTTTGTGAGAAGAAAGTTATGTTCGAGTACATTCCTCTCTTTTATAAAAAAAAAACACTATAATGAGGACAGTTGAAAGAAAATAGTTGAGCTATAGAGCATAAAATGTTCGGTAATACAAACTATGACGATGCACCTAAAACAAAATGACTATACCACAATAGGTAAAAGAATTAAAAACGAAACCATGACATATACATTAATTATCTGATAGATACATGGTGCTCACATGACATGGGTGTCAAACATGGTAAAAGTAAACGATTTTCATTTAAAAAATAATAAAAATTTAACAAGTGATAAGTCAGGGTGTGAGTTAAAGAAATTACAGAATGTAAATCAATGTCAAAAAAAGAATACATTTTACAATTAAATTAGCAACCAGTTTGATTTTGTCTAGACTCTAGATTGTCCTATGGAGCAGGACCAGTATGTTACCAAGCGTTCTTATCTTGGATATAATCTTCTAATTTATATAGTATGCTTGTTTACAAAGTATACTTTTCTTTCATTTAATTGCATTATATCACAATGAATGAATTAATGAATGAATTGCACCGATCCCAGCATGGTTAAACCAACTCGATTAATCGAATGAACCCCAAGATTCGCACTAGCTCCTGTAGCCTCATGTTCATGGTGCTACAGCTACCATTGCATATCAAGGAATAGACCGGGGGGCGCGGTAATGGTAGGGTAGACGTGCCCGAAGGATAGGTAAGGATTTAAGAGCCTACCGGATATGCATCCTAGAGCAAGCATTGGACTAGTGGAGAGATGGGTAATTATATCTATGCATGGGCATCTTTTAGTGACCTTGCCGCCAGGTTGGTTAAGGTCGAGCTTCATCGTTGAGTCTTTTGGCAGGGTTCTAGTGCTATCTCGGTTCTCTTGTATGTCGTCGCTCTGCTGAGATTTTTCTTACATACTCGTACATAATATTTTCATTAATGAATTGGCAAGGTACCGTCATAATATTAATCCTTTTAAAAAGTTCCCTGAGACATTCATGCGACGTAGATTATAAATGGCTCTGACAGCTCTCCTTTGCAAAAGAAAGATGGATTCAATGTCAGCAACTCGACCCCTTAGTAAAATGCCGTACGACAAAATGTTGATAATGTTAATGTTGTGAAATTAGCTAAAATAGACTAAACACGCGGTTTCTACATCTGTTAATTGTCTTATCTTTCTAACAGCATAAGCGGCCGAGCTAAGCCGCCCCGCATGAGATGTTATATGTGAGGCCTCCATTGTAATTTCTCGACTAGCGTGATTCCCAGAAAAAACGTTTGATCAACAAAATCCAGTTTTTCTCCATTCAGTATAATGTCACATTCGCTACTTCTTACATTAGGTAATTTAAATCTAATGCAGTTTTAGGTTAGACAAAAATTATATATGACGACTGTATAAAGGTACTATAAAAACCCTGTACAAAAATAATTTTACACTAAAAAAGTCTCTTCGTGACCACTCATCAATGATACTATACTATAAGGTATTTGAAAACTATAATATAGTTCAATAACGTACAAGAGAAGTAACAATTCAACGCAATATAAATAAATCGTTATATTGTAAAGTCAACGTGACCACTAAAACATTATCTACTAGCAGCAACACCAAAACCGTCAATATCACAAAATCGCACTATTGTTGAAGTTATAGCACCTTTATAGCGCAAGGGATGTAGCAGTCACTATGGAACCGTTTTGCACAAATTAGATGTAAATGGGAATTATTCACTTTTACTAGTTCTAGTTAAGTTCGATATAGTTATTGACTATAACGGTTATATAAAATATTTATATAAAGGCTACTAGAGCCAAAATATCATGCCTAAGAGGAAATACGGGTGGTCGTTTCTCCATAGAAACGCTTTCGTCTGTATTCTTTCTAGTTAATGAACATAAAGCAATGATTTTTTACAGAATAATAAATATTAACTACTTGTATCTCCCTATGTTTTCCTTTTTGATAATCCAATATTTTTATATAAGCACTAGAACCCTGAAAAAATGCCGATTTAGACCGCTGTCAATAAAGGCCTAGTGTACAAATCTCTCGCCTATTTCCTTCTTAATTCTCCCTCGAATTGACTTTTTACTTAGGCGTTTTCAAGAGTCTCTCCGACCGCATTTCCTCTTAACGCACAAAAAGAGTACACCAGCAACACTTTTATACAACATTTATGGGATGTTTTTGTTATAACACAATTTTTCTAGTTGGAATGACGCACATTCTCTCACAACTTTTTTATTGTCTACTCCGAAAAGTCAAACATTGTTACAAGTTCCATCCAAAAATGTTATAAAATATATTTCATCCCAAGTCGGTCTGAGTAACAACTTGGGCTGACTCCTTCTTAATATATTCTGTGTTTAGAATAAGATTATAATATTAAGGAGGACAGACAGCGTCGTTTCACAGTTTTGGACCGGGGAATTTGTGGAAATGTCTTGGTTACTGTACACTGACGAATTATAATTGGAGATTAGTGGATATAGATAATGTACCGACATAGCTTAGTTGAACACGAACAGGTCGACAATACGACGACAAGTTGGTAGCTACAGTTTAACTAATTGATCTGAGAAATTGGTTTTCTAATAAGGGCCAGCATAGTGTTACTAATTTTGAATTTATAATAAATTCTCAGGTAGGTACGGACAGAGTAGGTACTTATGCATACGTGTACCTGCTCTTATGTACTTGTCTAAGGCAAAAAAACAATAGGTTTCGAATTTCATCCTCAAAACAACGATAGTTAATGCTTTCATGCACTTAAACGAAAAAAAAGAAATCAGATGTAGCGCCAACCACATCGCGACTTATCCTTACTCGTACCTTTGTCCTAAAAAGAGAACTGATTTTAAAGATAACATTTTATATGATCGAATTTTGGAGATACAGCATGTACCTACCTACCTACCCGCATTCCTAAACACAAAATTGGTAATAAAAAATGCATCCGTCTATGGATAAAAGTTTACGGATTAAAGTGACGTCTGTTACGTTATTTAAGTAAGAAATTTAACCTTTTATTCATAAACGTTGCTTAAAGTTAATTAGTGAATAGACCTCTTAAACATACATTTTTGACGTCACTTAAATTTAACCATCGTTTGTAAATAAAAACTTCAAATTTTTTCAAACCTGAAGCAAGAAATATCTACTTAGATATGTATTTCTAATAGATATCCAAATACCAGAAATGTTTGTTTTCAAAGACTATACGGACGGTCATCCTTAGAAGCAGATCAGGGTTTTTTTGGACGAAACGAAAAGTAAGTGAAACATGCAAAATATTTAAATATGCTTATTAATAAATTAAATGCAAAACCTCAGTCTAGATATAGGTTTTGATAACAATTTACTCTTCACAATTTTTTCACCCTTAGTAGACATATACTATTTTCCACCCTAGCTAACATATCTTTTCAAATGTAAGTAACCAGAACAGTTACTTTTAATCATAGCTAAAATGTATTAATTTCCAAACGAGGTGATGATAGACCACTTAAATTGCAGTTAAAATAACGAGAAGCCAATTATTATCGCCAAGCAATAGAAGGGATATTACGTATCGCTTAACAATGTAGCAAAACTCCACTAATTAGCGACGTACAAGTTTTATGTATAATTTGAGGCTAATACAACTTGTTTAATGGCTCGTTGCATACAATTTCATGCAATTTAACTAAATACGGCTCATTACGAAAGTGTAAAATAGTTTGTATTTCTGTTTTGTTTGCATACTCGTATATATTATATTCGAATGTTGATGATGATTAAATGTGCCGAGTTGTCTTCTTAAAGATACGTTTTATAATTCAACAAAAGGAAAAACATAAATTTTTCGAAATCAGATCACTAATTTTAAGAGAATTTTAAATTTAAACATCCACGAGGGCCCTTTAAAAGGCTTTTTCAAAGTGGAGATGAACAAAAAATCTTAAACCTATTCTACACCAACGACCTTTGTCACACACGCCTGACTACACGCAAAACAAGTACCTCTCTCACTCACACAGGCACGCGTATGGACATCGAAAATGTTCATTCACAAAGGGCTAACGTGTCCCCTGTCCTCTGAACCCATCCTCTTCATCTTGCCTTATCTGTGTTCATTCATTACCATCTAGTTTTATAAGAGTCGACGGCCCGAAAACATATCACGCCTCCATTTTTTGTCACACCACTTAATTATCTAGATTTATATCATGATAAAATCGACGCGTCGACGTCAGAGATAAAATAAATATTATTGGAAAAACATAAATGAATATTTTATTCCGTAGTGATTGTTGTATGTGTTGGTGATAATGACTAAACAGTTGATAATACCAGCTTAGTTGAGTTAAAAGTCTGAAACACAGATTCGCTGCGTAAATTGTTTAATTTGATTGTATTATAATCAATGCTTGAATAAGATTAATAGTATGAGGGGCTGCATTGGAAATAACTTTTATGGCAGCTTCAGAAACAAAAGGCATTTCTGGTCATGTGCGCTGCTAAAACGATAAATTCTAATATATCTTGTAAATTGTGGGTGACATTACATTAGGCAAAGACAATAGGTATATCATAACAATAGAATTCTATGTTATTTTACATGTGCAAAAGCAGTTATTTGATAAATTGCTATTGACTTCATTATTTCGAATATAATATTGATATCGTTGTCGACCAAACTGACAGGACAATGAGTGCCTTGATACATCATACATGAGCCCAGCGACCACGTGTTGTTTCGTGTAATAGATATTATTTAAACACCGTAGCTACAGAACAAAAGAATGAATGAATGTTCTGCGGTGTACCTACCGCATACCTAATGTACCTCGTGTATAACCTATTATTTGGACCAAGTGTTAATTTAATATTTTGGGTACAAAATTAAATTAGCGTTTAATTGAGACAGACCTAGTTAAATCAGTTTTTTCTACCGCTGATAAAATATGTAGTAGTCTGATATAAGTCAGGTATTGACTAGTTCTGCGCACGTTCTTATTATCCAAATGGTACATTGCATTGAGCGTAGTGCTAGGCGTAAGCGCCCGTCAAAACTACTCGTATATGCAGCACTTACTACATTTATAACCTGCGATAACGCATTTCGACGACACAATGTTTAATTATGCAACGGGTCTCATAGCTTTCTATTTAGCAGAGCCAACGTTATTGTCTCTTCGAATGTAAATAATATTTAATCGTAATGATATTACGTTCGTGACACCTGTGAGGCGCTAGCGTAACATATAGGCATGATGGGACGACTACGAGACCGCCACGACACCGCCACGTCACCGCTACGAGACGCCAAAGAGAAGTGAGAAACGTCTACAAGACGTCTACGAGACATAGCTACGAGATTGCTACGTGGCTTCTACGAGATTGATACGAGGCTTCCACGAGACCTCTAAAAAACGCCTACGAGACGATAACGAAATGTCTACGAGACGTTAACGAAACATCTACGAGGCTTCTACGAGACCTCTACAAAATGCCTACGAGACGTTAACGAAATGTCTACGAGACTTTAACGAAACATCTACGAGGCTTCTACAAAACGCCTTCGAGAAGTTAACAAAACGTCTACGAGACGTTAACGAGACATCTACGACGCTGCTATGAGACCTCTACAAAACGCCTTCGAGATCGCTATAAAACCTCTACGAAATATCAAAAAGATCTCTACGAGACATCTACGAGACCGCTACGATACGATAACGAGGCGTCTACGAGACGGCTATTAGAGCGCTACGAGACAACTAAGAGATATCTGCTCGTCGTCTGAGCGACTACAATGCAGGGTTTACGTGTCGTCTACACTGTGCATACTTTCGACTAGCCACTACGCTGGACAAGCGCCCATTGCAACAAGCTCTTAGGTTCTGTAACATAAATAGAAAATAGAGTATGACTGGTTAGTATTTTAAAAAATCGGCCAAGTGAATGTAGGGCCACGAACGTGAAAGGTTCCGTAGTTGGAATGAATATTGACGTATGCACCAGCATTGATTTTATCCACTGCAAAAATAAGTTTGTAAGTACTTATATTTTATCGAATAATATTCGATCAAAGCATAAAAAACAAAAATATTATCGCAAGCGTAAAGTTATAGTAGTAAGTACATTTATGTAGTTTGTACAATAATCATATATTTTGTTTTGGAATCAAATTCTTCTAATTTAACAGACAGCTGTGCTGCTGCGGAGTTTGTTGCGCCACTTCTTCCCAGCTAAATCACTAGGAAACGAGTAAAGGGCGGGTGTTTTAGGGGAATGTTTTAAGTAATGTTAACGTTAAAAAATATAACATTTTACAATAACATTACAAAGTTATAATGCATCTAGATATAATATATTCATTAATGCCAATTACTCTTATCCAAGTATATTTCATAAGTTGGTCAGCTTGATAACTTGAAGAGCCTACTTAGCTGTGATACTTTCTTTCTCTTTTAACTTGTATAAGTACTTCTATCGTGAATAATTTTCCAAAAACAACGGTTTAGCTGGTAGAGAGGGTTGACACACAAAAATTACCATTTTAAAGCTTAATATTTCGCAAGCGGATCCCTGGTTCAAAAAACACTCATCACATTCCTGCTATATTCTTAATAGACTTATCCAACGACACCCCCCACACAATAGAATAGATGAATTTAAAAAAATATTTCCCGCTCTACGTGTAAAGGAGGTACCAAAAAAAAACAACTTTGTAGGCGTGATTAATATGTATAACCATACCAAATTACAGCTTTTTAGCACCAAGAGTCTTTAAGTTAAAGCGCAGACAGACAGACAGACTGACGGATTTAGCAAAACTGCGAAATAGGTTTCCTTGTTTTACTACGGAACCATAAAAACGAAAAAATTATTGAATTTGAACTTTAAGTTTGACACGTCCATCATTACTACAAACCGAATGTGTTCTAAGAGAATTGCCTATAAGCAAGTAAAGTTGATATAAATATCTTGCCCATGTATTTCGAATTATGCCAAACTTGGCCAACATGCTCTAACACCCTGCCAAGTCGTAAGACACAACTGACAGAATTAGCTTTAAGTGACGAAATAAGGCGATGTGAGAAGATTATTACTGTACGTCAATTCAAGCTATAAAAACACTTGAAATAAGGCAAAGTTTAACGTTCGATGAATTAAAATTGTCTTTTTGATGTAAGTAGTATAGACATGACATCAAAGTAGACAAACAGTATTTTTTAAGAACCACCTTTAAAAGTTCCCAAATAGGTGGTATGAACCAGATTCTTTAGTTAACGTGATTAAATTAAACTTAACAGAGATGGTTGGCTAAAATTAGCTGAAAAAAGGAAAAATAGGAATAACAGTACGTAACAGAAGCCAAAGTCGGCCGCAATTTATGCGTGGACGTGCATTTTTCGAGAGTTGTGCATCCTTTGTTGTGCGTCGGATACATTGGCGGGCTCGATTCGCTCGGTTTTAGTTAATTACAGAGTGCGACTAAGCGCCGGGCGCTCCTCCGCGGCCGCGCTGGTGGCCGCTACACAAAAGCGGGTCGATGCCTTCGATAACGAAGCCAGTTTTTATCTTCTTATTTTAACGCTTTTAATTAGTTAGGAAAATATTCTCAAATAAAAACTGCCAGCAGCGACCGGCAGGTCTCGAGTTAAGGATTGTCTTTGACCGCTCGGGGCCTGAGGCGCACTATAATGGAACGGAATACCTCTGCTATTCCGATTGGCTTCTGTATTGCCGATAACTTTAATAACAGTAATTGAACGCATCGTTTTAATGATTTTCTTAGTGCTCGTTACGTACGGAATGACTATAAAACAAAACGACATCAACGATGTTAGATGTTAGACTTTTATACCGCTCTGCTCATGTTTTACGAATCATATTTACAAAAGTTGTAATTGACCATCAATAAAATCGTACACAAACAGAAATTATGATGAGTTCTTTTATTATTAAATGTTTTCCATCCCATCAAGTCGTCGTGTTTAATTATTACTTTTTTATGCAAAAATATTAATTATGCCTAGGTATCTTTACCTTTTACTATCGCGTGGAAGTCTGTAACGTTACTGTAAATTTAATTAGTTAAACAATAATAATAGGAATACAAGAGAACGATCAATATACCAAACGATATCATACCACATCTGAATAACAATGAAACGCGTTTTTTTTTCAATGTAGGTATACTTAAATAGTTGAGTTAATTATGATTATAGCGTCGCCAGTTGGATACTCGTAATTAGAATACATGAATAATGAATACAGTATTCTCAGTTGAACAATCAAACCACAGTGAAAACTTAAATATCAGTTTGCGTCGGAACTTTCGAAACGGCACGAAATGATACACCTGTTAAATTATATCATTTCATTACGAACCTATTCAAGTTGTTTTAACAGTTTATCAGTGTCTTATTCATTTTATAAGGGAACACTGGCATACACTAGGTAATAACATCGTATTAAATAATAACATATAATTAGTATCTACCTGCTACAAAGATAAAGGAGGGACAACGGAGTTTTTTTTAAAAGCTGTTTACAATCAACCGTAAGTGGAGGTACAGTCGTCTACTCGAGTTGTTTGTTGAACTGTAGACCCTATCTAATGGATACTGCAACGATGGGCTTCTTTACACTTAATTTCATTAAAAATATTGACCTTTTAGTTTATTAGGTTGACATTAAAAAGTAGATTGCATACATTGCACTTACTATCTGAATAGGAAAAAGATGATAATACTTTTGCGTTTTATGTTTGTACTGGTTAAAGTTTTTGAGGAAATAACAACAATACCTACGTGCTACCTTTGTCAGGGTGCGAGTAGGTACTAGTTATTAAAACTATGTAGTTTAATAACCACTAGCATTTTTCTAGAAACATTCATTCATAGATGTAGCAAATAATTAATCAAAGCAGATATATAAGGAACACAAATAAATTCCCTTCAGACATCTGTATGGTTATAAGGTATAAGTATCTAACAATAATGTTTGAAGATGTTTGTACGCGACGCTACTACGGACGTTAGGCTCGTTACCACGTTATCGGGCCCGGGCCGCGATGTTTATCTTGACAGTCACGTCGCCGGCCTCTTGGGGCCTTCAGCATCGACACCTCGCAACAATAAATTGACCTTGTTAACCCTTTATGCAACACAACCTAATTTTTGTGCACTTTGTTCTTTTTTGTTTCCATGTTATTGACTCATTCATTGTTTGATATCTTCGGGAAGGAGCACTAGCACTTGGGCTAGCTTTGACAATGGGAAAAAGTAATATGTACAGGGCGCACATCAACCTACTACACTACCTCCACCAACCTCTACTATATATAGAATCCCGAACTCAAATAACTTAAATTATTGCTTCGACAAACTTGAAAAGCTCTTGCAGGAAATTTTATGTACAAGCTGTAAGAACATTGTTATCTGCGGAGATTTTAACATTGATGTACTCAAGCAAAATAGAGCAACTAATGACTTTGAATGTCTTTTAATGAGTTACAATATGAAACTTGCTTTGAAACAACCAACGCGCATGGCCAGTTTATCGTGCATTGACAACTTTGCGCATAACTTTAACGCATGTAAAACTGAAGTACTAGAATGGGCATTATCTGATCACACAGCACAGCTGCTTCAGTGCCCAGTACAAAAAATATGTTGCATTAAGTATTGGTACGCAACTAGAAGGGACTATAGTACGGAAAATACAGTAAAATTTAAAAACCATCTAATGAATCTTACCTTTTCAGAACTATATGACACGGATGACCCAAACGTAGCCTATAATCATTTCATTGAGATTTTCAAGCTATTATACGATCTGTGTTTTCCATTAAAATTGGTTAAAATAAATACAATAAGAAGAACTAAGTGGTTGTCAAAAGGGATCAAACTATGCAGTAAAAAGAAAAGGAAACTCCTATGGCAGTTTAGACTTAATCGTAATAATATTAATAAAACCATATTATATAATTATTCTAAAATATACAAAAAAATTATCCACTTAACACAAAAAGCACAAAACAATTACAATATAAGGACATCTAAAAACAAATCGAAAACTGCGTGGCAAATTATCAATCGTGCAAAGTATAACGTACCTAAATCTAACATAAATAAAATTAAAATGGGTGGCTGCGTCATATCTCATCACAAGACTATTGCAGAAGCATTTAATGATTTTTTTATTGATAAAATACAGCCAAAACTGGATATCGACTGCAGACCTGGGCCGTGTACATTAGATTTCAATAACAAAACTATGTTTATGGCCCCTAGTATACCAGATGATATTAAAAAGATAGTAATGTCTTTGAATAATACAAGCAGTGTAGGATATGACGGTATTGCAACTAACATACTAAAACATGTGGCGGATGAAATCTGCGGTCACTTGAGTCATGTCATCAATCTCAGCATTAGCGCAGGCGTTTACCCTGATGCTCTAAAAGTTTCTATCGTCAAGCCACTACTTAAGAAAGCAGATAGGGAGTTAATGGAGAACTATCGGCCTATATCACTAATTCCTATAATTTCTAAAATATTTGAGAAATACATTTACATGGAACTAAATTCATTTATAGAAAAACATAATATTATATGCGAGGAACAGAAAGGATTTAGAATAGGTAAAACTATTAATATGGCCATTTATGATTTTTTATATAATGTTACATTTAACGTGGATAAGAGGAAACCGGTCTGTGGCGTTTTTTGTGACATGACGCAAGCCTTTGACTATGTGCATTATGGTAGACTCTTAAATAAACTTGAAGCATATGGAATTAGAGGAAATGTCAATAATCTAATTAAATCTTACATACTTAACAGAACTCAAATAACAAATATAAACCATATTAATATGAAAAGTAAACATGAAATTGTATTTCAATCCTCAGAACGTATAGTTTCGTTTGGTGTGCCACAGGGGAGTGTTCTAGGGCCTCCCTTATTTATATTATACATTAATGATCTACCGAAAGGCATCCCTCAACCTCTGACATTATTTGCCGATGATAGCACCATAACGATACCTTGTAAAAGTGTTGATACTTATGAAAGTGACATAAATGATTCTATAAATTTAATGATAAAGTGGCTAGATGACAATAACTTAAAAATTAACCTGACAAAAACTAAATTAATACATTTTAGTCAAAGGATCAATAGCAAAAGTAATTTAAATATACACTACGGTGACCAGCCTATAGAAGAGGTAGAAACAACAAAATTTTTAGGGCTCCACATTGACAAAAAACTGAATTGGAAAACCCATATCGAAATCTTGTGCAAGAAAATCAGTAAATCTGCCTATGCCCTGCACACATTGTCGTTTATAATAAATGTGGAGGCATTACTTACAGCCTACTATGGTTTAACAGAATCTCATCTACGCTATGGTATCATTTTTTGGGGCAACTCAACAGAAAAAGATACGGTGTTCAAGGCTCAAAAGAGATGTGTCCGTTCAATATTTAAAATTAAACCTACTGATAGTTGCGTGCCTTACTTTAAAAAATATAAAATACTTACTTTGCCATGTCTGTACATTTCAGAAGTAGCTGTTTTTGTCAAAACAAATCCACACCGATTTAAACGACTAGATGAAGTAGTCCCACGTAATAGGCGCGACAACAGCAGGATATGCTCTCATACTGCGAGAACATCCCTTATGCGAAAAAGTGTCTTCTGTATGGCTCCTATCATATTTAATAAATTTCCTAAAAGTTGGAGAGAACTGCCCTTGTCACTTTTCAAAAATAAGCTAAGAAAATTTTTAGTTAGTAAGGTGTATTACAATGTTATAGATTTTTTAAATGAAAAGGACTTTTCTATTCCGACTTCTAATACATAGTTTGAGTAATGTATTTTGTAATGAAATTTAGAATTGATATAGTCAATTCTAAATTTGTAAAATGCAATTGAATGTAATTTTTTTTTTTAATTTTTATACCCACAAAATTTGTACGCCGCTATTGGCAAAACATGGACGCACACAACATCTATTAATTCAATACCTTGCATGTCTGATTAGTCAGTTTATGTAAACGCATGTTTGACAAATAAATTCTTTCTTTCTTTCTTTCTTCTTCTTTCTTCTACAATCTGTCAGATTTCTGTAATAGATTTTCAACTTTATCTCTAAAGCATAAGGTTCAATGTTGATTGGTAAAATTTGACAGTTAGGGGTAGGTTGATGTGCTGGCGTCTGTACCTGGTAGGTAGGTATTAGGTAAATTGTATTCTTGAATTGGTATTTTAAGAGGAACCGGGACAACTCCTATGTGCTGATGGTGTTCACCGGGGTGGTTTTAGTGAGTTACAAATCCCACACTCGCCGACCTCTCTCCCCGGAGGTCAGCTGCCTTTTGATGGTTTCCACACGAAAACAAAAAAAAAGGCAAAATGCATTCGACGATGAGTGAGAACCAACCTTTTTTTATTTTATTTTAAATATCTATATTAATAAACATCCAGCAATGATACTCTATTACTATTTTAATGACACCTAAATCAATATAATAAAAAAATAAGTTTATTAAAAAAATTGTATGAAAATACCTTTGTATGAAAGTACATACCTATGTAACTAATCTGTTTTAATAATGATTCATAGATTGTGATGTAGATAAACCATGGTTCTAATGAACTTTAGTCTCGAGCTGAAATAGAAAGCCATTATCAGCTCGAAAATTTTATACAATACAAGTTTAATAGCCGTAAGGGTTGGCATATTTAGGTAAGACTCAGTTGGGAAGTCCTTTGAACAGCATTTCATTGCGCTAGCGCTGGATTTCCATCAATTTCGAGGTAGGATCTCAGACCTATAAACATGTAGGATTTAACCTACATTTAGGTACCTACCTCTAACTTTAGATAAGGTAAAATACCTTAAATCCGAAATTAACTGACATAAGTTTTCAGAATTGTCAGTGACTGTATGCTGACCTTCCAACGTATTCACGTCGTAGGTACTTGCAGATCATGGTGCTGAACGTGATAAGCGGCTCTCCCTACCACTATTATTCATTCTTACCTTGGAATATTGCTACGCAACATACCCTTAAGTATTTGTATCTGTGATCATTTCAGTCTAACTACGCTATGCTATAACCTCCTTCTTATGTTTTTAGCATTAACATTATTTTTTTACTAATAGCAATCAGGCCGTAATAGGAAAAACGACGCTGCGCTCCAAAACGGGGATCCTAGACCTGGACGTCGCGTCGCGTTAGCCGCATGCACGATGACCGCTGAGCAACAGTCACCACACGGTGGGTGGAGGATGGACGGCACCGCCGAGACCGGCCAAGGAAGAAGTGGCGAAACGGTGCGTACCGTAACTGTTGGATCAAGGTGGTTCTGGAAAAGGATGCCTAGATTTGGAGAAGGCTGAACAAAGGCTCAGCAGTGGGACAGAGCAGACCAACTTAAAACAAGAAAATTGCTAGCAATTAATCATCCAAATAATAATAATGAGGCTAAATTAAAATTGTGCTCTTTAGTACATCTTTAATTCAACAACGGAAACATTTTCTGAATGCATTCGTAAATTGATTAAAGCCATGGAAAATAAAACATATAATTAAATTACCTCACTGGCTCGTCAAACAGTCACGAAGCAAAGAGTAAATTGCACTACGCAGTTTTAAACAATAGTATTCTGTCAATCTGAATCAGCAAACCATTTAAAATTCTTTGCTAACATTAGGACATCGCTCAAGAGACGAAAATAGAATGCAGAACAGTCATAGGCCCTGCATCCTAATTGCGTAACATACTATCAATCATAATCTAGATAATTTTGAAGGATATTGCTAATCCATTGCTTTATAGAGGTATGAGGAAAAGGGTGTAAAGTTCACTCATACTCTATAGAAAAGGGAGGATTCTCCGACCAGACAGATGTTGTGTCTGGCGGGCAATTGCCCAATGATTCATGTCGGGCCGTTGTATCTATGCTAGTTGCGCGGTAAACTCTGCTTGCGAGATGCAGGATTTGCGTGACGTCAGTATGACGCGTTGTTCGCATGTGGCGTTGTAGATACCGCTACAGCTTCATATTTTCGAAAAATTTGTCGGCTCAGCAACTTAAATAACGCAGTGAATGTTATTGAATTGTTAAATGAAAGCCATTGCTACTGTTAGCTTGATACGCAATTACCATGCTGGATATGCATCAAAACTCTACTTATCAATAATCACGTCACATACGTGGGACACTCAGAAAGTTTTGAAAAAATATTTACCTATAGAACATTTGTTGTATAGGTAAATATTTTTTTTTATTATTTCAAAATACTCTTCACTAGCCTCTATACAAAGTTCCATTCGTCTGAACCAGTTGTCGAAACACTTTTTCCAGTCCGCCGCAGACACCACGTTTACAGCCTGCTCGAGCGCTGACAGCGCATCTTCCAAATCGAAAATTGTATCCCTTTGAGTTGATTTTTTATTTTCAGGAGTAAAAAGAAGTGACACGGTACTAGGTCAGGGCTGTAACCAAGGAGTTTGACTGGCGTGCCGTCCAGGAAGTCCCTCGTTTTGAGGGCGGTGTGCGAAGGCGCGTTGTCGTGGTGGAGCAGTAACCTGCGGAGCCGTGTTTGGTCGCTTGTTGCTCACAACAGAGAAAACTTCTGCCAAGCTTGTCATAGTATACCATTCAGCATTGATGCTTCTTTGGTTCCGTAAAGGAATTAACACCAAGTAGCCAGTCAAATTGAAAAAAGCTCGCGATCAAAATCTTCTCCGCTTCTAGATCGCATCACTTTGGTAGGCGTTGATTCGTTTTGAAACACCCAAACCGTCGACTGGCGCTTTGTTTCTGGTTCGTATTGATGAATCCAAGACTCATCACCTGTAATGATGTCGTAAACACGCCGAGACGAGCCTGCTTCAAATTTGTTTATAATATCACGGCACCATTCCACCCGGGCCTGCTTCTGAGCATCGGTGAGGTTGTGCGGCACTCAGCGTGAAACTATCCTCCTCACGAGAAGATGCACGTGTAGAATTTCGTGAACGCTTCCCAACCCAACCTGCAGTATGTGCTGAATCTCTTTATATGTAACTCGCCTATTGTCTTGGATTAATTTTTTTTACTTCTATCACGTTTTCTTCCGTAACAGCCGTCAAAGGGCGACAAACCTCTTTCTTCATCCCCCAAAGTTAATCGACCGCGCTTGAATTCGTTATACCAACGATACACGGTTGCCTTAGAAGGGCCTTCATCCATGAATGCCATTTGAAGTCGATACGATTCGTCTGGTTTCAGGCGACACTTGAAATCGTAAAAAATCATAACGCAAAAATGTTCCCGGCGCAGATCCATTTTTAGGGTTCCGTACCCAAAGGGTAAAACGGGACCCTATTACTAAGACTCCACTGTCCGTCTGTCTGTCTGTCTGTCACCAGGCTGTATCTCAAGAACCGTGATAGCTAGACAGTTGAAATTTTTACAGATGATGTGTTTCTGTTGCCGATATAACAACAAATACTAAAAACAGAATAAAATAAATATTTAAGGGGGGCTCTTATACAACAAACGTGTTTTTTTGGCCGTTATTTGCTCGACATTAATATCGGCAACAGGTAGAGGCTTCAAATATTCACAGAATATTTAGTTGCATATTCACTTTAAAAATAATTAATTAATTTAAAATAAATATTTAAGGGGGGCTCCCATACAACAGACGTGATCAGGTAGACGCCTGAAATATATACAGAATAGGTACTTAGTTGTATATTCACTATAAAATAAATAATTAAATTAAAATAAAATAAATTAAGGGGGCTCCCATACAACAATCGTGATTTTTTATATATTATGTAGTGTTAAATATTTTATGATGGTACGAAACCCTTAGTGTGCGAGTCCGACTCGCACTTGGCCGGTTTTTTAATGAGACAAGATAATTTAAATTAGCTCGCAAACAATGTTGAAGAGAAATTTTGAAATTTGAACGTACCTATTTTTACTTACAAATAGAAAATTATCTATCTATATTAAATTATGATCTCAGTCTCAATCTGTCAAAAATACCTGTAATTTGCCTACATTTAGACAAGTATTTTAACATTTTTGTTTGTCACCGAGATGTGATTGCGACTAGATTTGCCTTCTGGTATTTCAAGCATGATATTTTTGGCGGCGCTTTGTATCTAAAAGCCGGAATACCGTCTTTTAAAAATATGCCTATATCGACATAAAAGAGCTGGTTTATAAATAAAGCAAAATATATCTGTCCGTGTCTTCCTATCGCCGACACAATTAGACCGATTTTTGAATGAACGCTTCAATTTGGAACTAAGATTTAGGTAAGGTTTGATGATAAACAAGACAGCTAGTCTCGACAATGAACCGTCAGGATTAGCCTTTAAAATTTTAGTACCACGTCTGCAAAATTAATTAAGACTATTCTTACTTCCAGATAGTCGCGGGTCTAATGACGATTAGAATGATTGGATATTATACTATACATGGAATTACCCGAGAGTCTGAGACCCAATCACTATAAAACTTTATAACTTTGAGCTTCAGCTCAATGTGTTTTAGTTGGATTCGCCGACGAAGGAATGTCCCTGTTATGGTGTCCCCTACGACAATTTATTAAAATCTATACATATGTAAAGTCAGGGAAATTAATTGCTAGGCTGATTGATTACCAGATACTAGACTACTACTACCGGACATAGATATTAGGGACGATGTTTGCTGGTTTTGGTGGCCAATACTCAGTGAGCTATTAATGAAGAAGTGTTCACGCAAATCGTTATTATTGCCTTAGTACTTTTGTGTTACTTGTGGCTAAGTACAACAGCAGCACGGGTCGATCGATCGGGCTAAGCTACGCTTGACGCGGTTCGATCTTTACACACCAAGACCCCTCCGTGTCTCGGCAGGCACGTTAAGCCGCTGGTCCCGGCTGTCATTCGTGGATCTTTGATTGACGTTGTCGTTTGTCATGTGAAGCCCGAAAGACTGACAACCAGTCGTACCAAGGCTAACGTATTACCCCGTAACTGGATTGTGGAGGTCAGTTAGGCAATCGCTCCATATAAAATACTGATAGTCAGCTGCATCCGGTTAGACTAGAAGCCGCCCAATATAGTTGGGGGAAGGCTAGGCAGATGAAGATGAGTACTTTTGAGTTAGCCCTTATAGTTAGGTATCATTTTGTATATAGGTAAATAACGTACTTAACCTACCTTATGTAAATATTATAAATTAAAGTGGGAGAGATCAAACAAAATGATTCTCCAAAATATACATGTACCAAGAATATTAATTGCACGTAATACATGTGCCTACTACAATCAAAATAGACGATGCAAATAAATGGCAAGCAAGTGATTTGTACAGGGAAATGTTACCGAGAGTCGGAAAGGCGTTTTACGTCGGTCGAACGATGTCGGACGTGAGTCTTGCATTGTTCCTGGAATTGTAGTCGTTCCTTTATGTTCGAGTTGGTACTGAACCCGCAAACTGGATTAGCTTCAACAAGATTGAATATGTTCATATTCATATATTTATTTGCATTCCATAATGCTGCAGAGGTGTTATAATGGCTTAAAGCTAAGGTACAATTATGGACCCTGTAGGGCACAGCAAAAAGTCTAAAATTAATTCTTAAAATAAAAAGAAAAGAACACAAATTAAGGTAAGCCATTTTTAAAATATGGTATTAACATTAAATAAGTCATCATCTGCCTAGCCTTTTCCCAACTATGTTGGGGTCGGCTTCCAGTCTAACCGGATGCAGCTAAATACCAGTATTTTACATGGAGCGACTGCCTATCGGACCTCCACAACCCAGTTACTGGGTAAGTAAATATAACATTTTATTTTATTGAGACCAGTCCAACCATTTACGACCATTTAATTAAACCTATAACGTTGTGGTACATAATAATTATTCGATATAATCTATCATATTATTATATTTATCTATGAATGTATGAATGTATTTATACGACTAACAGTGTGTGGTGTCTGTTTGTGTTCAATGTAATGTCATATTGTGTTATGAAGACTGAATTTGTACATTATTATAGACAAATTTTTATTGAGGACATAACTTGGACGCTAGTTTCAAAAGTTTGCAAGCAGAGTGGTAAAGCGCAAAATAGGTGTTGAAACTTATAAAACTATAATGAATCCCTTGTGCGACTTCATAGATAGGTATTTGGGCAGTTGATGCTATCTGAAGGTTTATTAGAAATTCAAACATCAAACGGTATTTATATACTTACATACGATATTTTACGGTCGTGGAAGACAAATGAAAAATTATAGTAGCGAGAAACACTAGAATTTTCAATTTATCACCAGTGTTTTAGTCATAAATCAACATTCAATAGCGGTTGGCAAATAAAATTTAAAAAATACAGCAGTTTCGTTTTCATTTTTTACTGTCACTTTTTGCACTGCTGAGCAGTATTGTTGCGATACATAATTGCGCTATTTGTCTTTCAATGTCATGTAATGCGTTATTGTTTTTTTTACTTATTATTTGTTGTTGTATCGCGTGTTCTGTGGTAATGTGCTAAACAAACACTTACAAATGTTTATTATGTGTCCTAAATATATACACAAGTGAAATTAATTATTGTACGCTGCCGATACTCTGTTGGTAAAAGTTTGTGTTCCTCGGATTAGCACGCCTGCCTCATTCATAAGTACTGGAAGAACAGACCGAAGTTAATATTCTGCTATTTATTTATTCATTATTCTCGTTTATTCCTGGCCGATCAAATACATATTTGAATAGGAATCTGACAATGTCTTTACAATTTCCACAAGAGGCCATTTATCAGCCCAATATCGCCATATAAAGTTACTTTATCATTTTATTAGTTAATTAAGTAAATAAAATTAATGAAAACTATTTATAAAGATACATACATCTGGCTGATGACAGCAAGATGATGTTATATTTACACAAAAATAACCTTCAAGTGTCTTGAATGAATATAAACCAAATACCCCAACATCCAATATTTCGAACGACGGAGAAATTGGTCAACATTCGTAACCTAAAAGCTAGACTGTCTGCATTGTATCTATTTTAAACTGTCTGACCGAAATCAAACGAGAGCTACGTTTTCCAGGTTTGTCTGCATTTAGTGTGATTGGCATTGGCATTATTTGAAGCAGATATCGTGATTCCTGCTATATAATCGATTTTAGCTTTCGTGAGGCTTTTAAAACGGATCAAGAGTTGGATTGTGTTGTTTTCGCGTCATTGACGCACCCGACCTTTTGTCATAGATCCAAATTGGTCCATGCTGACTTTCGTGAGACACATTTGTGTTTTTCTTTAATATTTACAACATTACGTTCGTGTTTGATACAGAATCGCCCGAAGTTTAACGAGGTCGACCGCTTAACTAAGACGCTGCCTGAGGTAGCTGCGCGGTGCGGGCCGTGCAGGAGGGGTGATAGTTGTCACACGTTGACGAATCACTGAGCTCTCGCATCCCGTCACCATACTCCTCCCACACCGCGCTGCTACCTCAGGCAACGTCTCAGTTAAGCGGTCGGCCTATAGCAACCTCGCCACGGTATGGTCATTTGACTACAGACATGCTCCTTTTCAATTCGGATTGGTCGGGTGGGCAATACCAGAAAAGCCAACGGGAATCAACGGTAAGTGCATGTAATAGCTCAGCTCAAATTCATATTTTGCCCTCACTTCCCCGCGCCATGTATCACTATCCCGCGCACTGTCAAACTGATTCAGTTAGGGTGAACGACAACATAAATGAAAATGTTTTGAAAGTTTAGCTAATTAATTTTATAATTTACTAAGGTTGGTAACGTACGTACAGATGTCAAACCCAAAGTTTGAGATTCGGCAATCATCGTCTGTCTTCAAAAATACGAACGGGCGATGATGAGATCTAATATAGAGCTGTTACAACCTTGAAGAACTTTCTCTATTTCGTATTACCATAGTTAGAAAATTAAAGATTAACACCTCTACGCCCTTCTATTAAAGACTCCATTTCACTCCTTAACCACGTATGTAAGTTGTTTTCAAGTGTCGTCCCGAATCGCCTAGCGCAAAGACTCGATGAGTTTCAGCCACCGGAGCAGGCCGGCTTTTGAGAAAGATACAGCATCTCAGACCACTCAAAGTGCGGCAAATTATACAGAAGTCCGAATAGTATAATCGACCCCTATGTCTTGGGACTATGAGAAAGCCTTGTGACTCTATCGAGACCTGCTCTGTTTTGAAATCTCTGCAGTGATGCTAAGTCGACTGGCGATACATCCAAGTGCTTAGAAGTCTGCATGAAAACGCGACAATGATCGACTAAACTCAAAGCCAGCGAACTAAACAGATCCCTCTGCATCGAGGGGTGAGACAAGGGAACGTAATTTCCCCGATATATACTCTAGCATATTGAAGACGCTGAACTGGGAAGGGCGTGACATACTCGTAAACATTAACGGTGAGTACACCTTCACACTTAAGATTGCTGATGACTGTCCGGGATCGATTGCTGCCAATGGCGCTGCACTCAATGTTATTAGAGTATACGTTTGCCTCGGGAAACTCTGCAGTTTGGTAAGAACAACTTTGAAAGGAGGGCTAACAGAATTATTCTCGTCGCGTACTCCACTTATGGTACGGCAGGTCCATAAATTCAAGGTCACTCAGCGAGCTTTGAAACGGGCTATGCTTGGAATCCCTGTAAAGGATCGAATTCGAAACGACGTAATCCGACAGATGAGCAAAGTTATTGACATAGGTCACAGAATATACAAGCTAGGCCGGCCGTAGAGTCGATGGCTGTTAGGGTAGAAATGTTCTTGAGTGAGACCGTGAATCGGCAAACACAAGGTCAGGCTAGGGGGAGCGACAATCTTCGCAAGGTGGCTGGTAGCAGCTGGATGAGTTTTGCCTATAATCGAGTTGAATAGCGTTCAATAAATAGGAGAGGCCTATGTCGAGCAGTGGACTGCTGCTATAAGCTGATGATACCACTACGCAATTCCAAAAAACTTTTCAAATTGATTTAGTGATAGATGGCGAGTGCAACTGGAGTAGGTAACTCGAAAGAGAGAAAACTTCATTCAAATTCGTAATGATAGGTGCACTGCTACAAAGCACGGCAGTAGAAAACTTACAAGGTAATCTTGTGGTGCGACGTTCGAGCTAATTCAGAAACAGGAAGATTACCGAGGCGCATACCTTATCTGGTTTAACTGTATTTAGCTCGACTAACCTTATTACTAAGGTAGCTTCATAAATTATGTAGGAAGTGGGTAATAAGTATTACTATAATACAGTTGGATAATTTTCCTACAGGTTTAGAGAAATAAAAATTATGGCCTGTCACAATTTGTCACTGGACCAACTAAGTTGCGTGATGTTGAAGAGTACGTGTCTTTATACTTTATCTCTGGCTGACGACATAATAATCCAGGTGGCGATTGATGCATCATAACATTTTTCTGATCCTCACGACCCGAACACGTGTTAGGCCGAACTGTGCTCAAACATATACATACATTTACTTAAATTAAAAAATAGGCTATTATCACTCAAAAAAAATAATAAAATAATTAAATTGACTTGTAAGTATTAGTAACGGTATAAGAACCTATAGAGCATGTCACTTCTTTTATATCCAATGATTAATTCAAAAAGCGTGGAGCGCTTTTCGGTTGTGTGTACTTTTAATTAAAAAGTGATCCACACTTTTTTATATGACACACGATTTTTTTATTATATGTTTATTTAATATTAATTTATTCTCTAAATTAAGTATAGTGAAAACTGTATAAAAATCCGTTGCGTGGTTCAGAAGAACAACGCGGTCACAGACACTCACTAAAAGCGATTTTAATTTATAATTTGCATTGATATGTATGTGATGTACCATCTTATACCTGTACCTACATTGTTGGCAAATAAATAAATCTGAATCTGAATCTGAATCAGTACCCTCCAAAAGTGAGCTGTCTTTTTTCCACTTCAGCTGTGATGCCCCATTATGTATTTACCTAAATAAAAAATAATCAGGTAATCCCTTTGATTAATTTTATGATGTCATAAGTTGAATTAGTCAATAAAAAGGCTTTAGTTAAACATTTGGAACTAGGAATTTTGAATCATAATGTGGTATGTCATACATGAAGTGGAAAAATGTCAACTAACTTTTGGAGGCCACTGTAGGTATTATAGATAATTACGGTTTGGTCTGGAACTCTGGATATATCATATCACATTCTGTATCACATACTGATTAACTAACCATCGCTCGAAATGAGATCTGTCTTTATTAATTAGAATACTTCCAGTTACCTACCCAGTTATAAGATACTCGCATTTAGTGTAGCCGTTTGTTTTGCTCATTTGTCACTGTTTGACTCATTTATTTGTATTTTTTATTTGATAGTCTGTTTACATTTTACAAAGGCTTTTTGTTATTTCATTGTTGCAGTTGTTGTGTGCTAATATTGAAGGGGCATAAATATACAAATGAGCCTCTTACCTATATAGTATCGTTTTGAGTTTTTTAATGAGCATCAACTTTTAAAACTAACTGAGCCTCTTTTAAATTTTTGAGAAAAAATATCTTTAAAGTGTGTTAACTACTAGAAGTTAATAATATACGATTAATAAATGAATATGTTATTAGAAGTAAATTCTCCTGGCCTGTTGAGAACATCTTTGTAAGATCTGGGTGTCCCGAGGGTTTCTGACCTAATCGGGGTGAGGCCTGTGCACTCAAGGAGCACATGCGCAACGTAACATATTCTAATTGGGGTGTTTAGTGGTGTGTGTTAATTCCGGGACATGTTGTATATTTAAAATGTATTTGTCAAATACCTTTATTTTTATCAAATACCTAAATAAAATTGAAAATACTGTCCTTAATAAAGTCAAGAAAAGATAGAGATGCATAGGATATATATTTCCCTAGCAACAACATAATCAGCCTATAATGTTCCCACGGGTGGGCCACAAGCCTTCTCTCAGTTCACTCCCTCTGGAGTGGGCCGGAATCGACCACGTGGGTTCAGTCCGGGTTGGTGGATGTCACATTTTTCCGAATATTTGGTTCTAGGACATGCCGGTTTCCTCGCGATGTTTTGCGATGTTTTCCATCACCGTTTTCATCTAGCAAATTAGACAGTGACAGTTAGTGCTCTCGCTATGTTATCTCAATAACAAGACGCATTTAGATTTTTTCTCTTATCTTGACTTGATACGTTTTTTAGAATCAAAGGGTATTTTGACAGTTGGAACCACGCCATTGTGTCATAGAGAATACGTTAATAGCACAAGGCCAATTCCCTTAACGGTCAAGCTCCGCGCGTGACCTATCGGCCACGAAACAATAGATAATCAATTGTGTCTCTTTAGCGGAGCTTCACAGATTAAAAACGTTAAAAATCTAGTCGCAATCTCATCTCAGCGACAATCAATGTCAAAAAATTTTGGAAATTTAGAGATTTTTTGAAAGATTGAGACCGAGATCAGACTGTCATGTGAACGTTCTTAAAATTACGAGAATTGCCCGTCAAATGTCGTGATTAACTAAGGAATTGGCGTGGTTTCTTAGTATGGAATAGTTAAGGTGAATGCCCAGTGGTAGACCGCGAAATTCAAATTTTCTTACGTTTTTTGCAATTTGCAGGTCAGTCAGGTTGTATCTTGGTCAAAATATGATTCGCGACTATAATAGTATTTACAGAATTATAGTCATTAGAATCATTAATACAACTTTCTAAGTTATGTAAGTAGTAAGTTCGACTTTATGTATGTTTTTTTTTACGTACGTTCACTGATTTCTCCGTCAATTGTGGCCCTATTTTTTTTTTAAAGGTTTTACTCGCGAGGTCCCATTGTCATCAAGTTGGAATCTTATTTTGTAATAGGCGATGAGCAAGTTCACATTAGGCTATTGTAACTTAGGTAAATTATAAACACCCCCCTAAAAAGCGAGAAATAAAAACTTTTAACAAAAAAAACGACTTCCCAAAAAATCACTACAAAGTGAAAAATATTTATATTTCGGAAGTCGGTGACAAAAAACTAAAATACAGATCCAAAGACACCGACTTCCGAAATGAAAGTTATTTTTCACTTTGTAGTGTTTTTTTTGGAAGCCGGTTTATTTTTGTAAACATTTTTTATATGTTTGAGCCCTCTCCATGGCACAAAGAACTTCAACGAGGCGCATAAGGATAACCCTCGTGTATTCGAGTTGATCCCCAAGGGGTTGTTTTAAAAAATACCTCATTAGTGTGTTACAATTTATGAGGAAGATTCTGACTCATTTTGCAAATCCAGTGGTTTGGTTCCAGTGCTGACACAACATTCAGTCAGGACGCATTGTCTTTATTTATAAGGTGTAACAATAATGTAGAAGTAGACCTAGTTTTATTTACATTAAGTATCTATAATATTGATGCATTTCAATTGCTGTACGGTCTACCAAAAACATGATATGAAAAGATCACTTTGCAAATTAAACATAACAGACGTTTAATTTGCAAATTGATCTTTTCATATAATTTTCACATCAATTCCCCAAGTAATTACTTTCTTAGTTTACCGTGCACTTCTCGACTTCAAAACTAACAACGAGCAGCCCACGAATTTCAAACTTCCTGTCGCTTTCCAATTTACAGGTTAGTATTATGTTGTATGTTTTTGATAAAATGATTCGTGACTTTAACAACTATGTACTCGTATTTAGAGAATTATAATTATTAAAATCATCAATAATTACCTAACTCTCTAAGTTAAAATGACCCTATTGAATGACCTTTTCATGAAATCATGACATTTGGGTCCATTTCTGACTACTAAATATATGATGCCAATTCTCGTAATTTAAAACGTTTAAAATCTGGTCGCACTCTCATCTCGGCGAAAAACAAATGTCAAAAATGTAGGGAAATTAGAGGTTTTTTGACAGATGGAGACCGAGATCAGACTTTGAACGTTCTTAAAATGACGATAATTGCCCCTCAGATTACTTTAATGTTTTTTTCCAACAGCCTAATGGATAAGAACTTGAACCTTGATTTGATTTAGTCTATAGATATTCAGAGAGATCAAATTTAGACATGAAGTTTGATTAAAAATAACCTACCTATATTAGTTGGTATGTAGTAGATACCTACACTTTCAGTTTAATTAAAACAACAATATAATCAGATGAATAAATATGTAGATAGGTACAACATGGTAAGGAGATCACGACGTCAATACTTTTTTCTTCTTTATAAGTATCTAAATAAAATTTTAATTTTTAATTTATAAGATCATTTACTAGGTATTATTAGCATGATTTACCTAATTAGGATGAGTCCTCGACAATATTTGTCACGCCATGGCAATAAATCAAATAAGTAGTTTCAAAGTAAATAAAATGGTAATATTTTCTATATTTACCTTATTATTTTAATTGTGTCTGAATCTTAAGGATTTTCGTGTCGAGTTCTAGGGTACCTACCTAAATGTATAAATTAAGAGTCTAAGCAATTAATGAATCTCGAAAATTATTCTACATCATTCCATAAGTGCACAGGAAGTTGTGTCGAGTTTTCGACACCCGCAACTTGGTGGACGATAAAATACGCGTTGGCCACGCCGACGGGCGCGCGGCTTCTTATGAATAAATTATTACTTGGCGGCAGGTGGAATGACCTGACACAAAATGTTTTGATGGAATTGTTTTAATTGGACGTTATCTGGCCTCAACTATCGCACCCGATACTTCGTTACAAAAATATGAATTTAGTTGCCTGACGATTCACACCAACGTTCGCATTTAATTATAACTTCATTGTTGCATCTTGATATTGGTTTAAAACAAATAACTAAGCGGAAAGGCTGCGATTAATTGTAACTCATTTAATAAAGCTATTATAGTGTTTAATGGCTTGTCGGATACCTAATAACATGTGGCTTGTAAAGAATAGTAGCCCGAGACGACAAGGCTGAAAAAAATAACTATGAATCGTTTAGCCACCTTCAATCATGAATGACGATCCAAGTCAATACTTACTTGATAAGTATACAAATTAAATTGGGAAACAAACAAATCTTTGTTTTACTACCTTTTTTAATGAGTAGGCAAAAATCTGAAAAAAAAAACTGACCAAGTGCGTGTCGGCCGGTGTCGGACCACGCACAATGAAGGGTTCCGTAGTTGGGGTTAACTTTGTAGTTGAAAAAAATATTCTATCATACATTCTAATTGCAAATATGAGTTTGTACGTACAATATAGAGATATTTACCATGTTATTTTAAGACCATAGAGGTCTTATAGGTTTTCCTATAATATAGTATGGTCAATTTTTCTTCAAGAGCTTTAAAACTGTTTATTATTAGATTATAAAAAAAATATTTGAAACTCTTACACTAGGTAAGCCCTTTAATTTGATTGTCACACGGTAAAATATGCAAAATATTAAATAAAAAAAAAAACTTATACATAAAATTAATTAATTTATGTTACACATCCGTGTTTGGGTCACAGACATTCATAGTATCAAATTGTAACTTAATCAATCCATTAGATTCGGAGTAAAATTGCTGTGATAGAGAAACAGAAACACGTGTGATCCTAGAAGGGTTCCATTTTTTCCTAAAAATCTGGCCAAGAGCGAGTCGGGCTCGCACAATTACGCTTCCGTACCAAACTACACTGAGCAGTCTATAGATCGTCGCTGGTCTACCTAATTACTGTTTTCAGCGATGTTATTACCTATACCTGCACCAGCTACTAAACTAAAAATCTAAATTACTACGTAGTGTCGTTGACGGTTGATCTGTACTATTTGTTTGACCTAAGTGATGTTTTTTTATTTGATAAAGATTAATCTATATATATAAAAGGAGAACTGACTGACTGACATATCAACGCACAGCCCAAACCGCTGGGTCTAGAGATTCCAAATTTGGCACGTACGTTCCTTATGAGGTCTAGGGGTGCACTAAGAAAGGATTTTTCAAAATTCATCCCCTAAGGGGGTGAATGGGGGGGGGTGAAATTTCACGCGGACGAAGTCGCGGGAAGAAGCTAGTACTCCATAGATGAAAAGAACTTTTGAAGTACCTAAGTATTTTTGGTTTTTGTCAACAAATAGGTACCTTTGTAAACAGTTATAATTTTCCTATAAAATACCTGCAAGGTATATATATATATAGTTAGCCTGTGTTATCCCACTGCTGGACAAAGGCCTCTCTCCATTCTTTCCGTCGATTCCGGTTCTGCGTCACTTCTTGTAAATTCCTATGAAAGACATCCAATTCGTCCCGCCATTTACTCGTGGTCTGCCACGGCGCTGCCTCGCAGTGTTAGGACACCAACCCTGTGCTTTACGGGCTCATCACAATATCGCCCATCAACATTTAAAATCATACGTTGCAAAGATCTAAAAAAAAAAAATACGTTAGTCAAATAAATATACCTACATGTACTGATTAGGTATGCCAATAAAGGGGCTTTAGAAATTATAATTATACGCAATAACAACCCGTCTAAGCAGATAATAATAATTACAAAATATAATAGTAATTATAAAACCCACATGGACTGAGTATGCGGGTCTATACAATAACATATTGAAGGTGAATGTCAAGCGTAAGTAGATGGGTTGTGGACATAAATTATTCACCTATGCGAAAAGTTCTTTCAGTTCAATGAAATAATCTCCACCTGAGTCCATTACTGCCGAGTTATGCCAGGGCCCTTCTATAATTTCTTCTAATGAGTTCTTTCTAAAATCGTGAATGGTCAATTTCATAGGCTCCCATGACGTAAACTCAATAAGTAACTATGCTACGTCCCATGCAGCAGGTCTAAATTCCTACATCGAACCCACTATTTATGTAAATTATCACCTCATCAACTCAACATTTCTTTGACCTGAAAATAACGACTAATAAAAATAATAAATTATGGGAACAAAGCAATAGCTAAAACCTTAACATCATTAAACTATGTCTTTGATTACGAAATCATGGAGGATTTACATAACAAGGTTTATCTTCAGACTCAGGTTTAAACCATGGAGCTACTTTTGAATTTCAAACTTTATTCCGACTACGGTAACGTTCTTAACAAAACTGACTACTTAGTACCAAGTTCTCAGTTTTGTATTTAAAGAACTGTACCTACTTCAGTTACATAATATTACCTACCAATAAAAAGTAATTTAAAAAAATGAAATCGACTTCAAAACGAAGTTCACTAAAAATTATGAAATAACTTTGATTCCGGAAGTCGGTGTCTTAGGATTTGTATTTTATTTCTTTACCCGTACGCAAAATACGCGCATTGACGTGGAGTTGCGGATACCAGCCCGTATTACCTATTACCTATTTATTTCTTTACCACCGACTTCCGGAATTAAAGTTATTTCATAATTTTGAGTGAATTTCCTTTTGAAGTCGATTTTTTTTTTTTTAATTACTTTTTATTTCGTAATTTTTAGCTTTAAATAAAGACTGTAATATTTGTTTGTAACATGTAGTTAATAGTTTTGGTGTAAATATTGCACTAGAATTAGACCAAGGTTTTGAGATGTTTTCCCTTTGACACTACACCCGTACCTCTTATCAATAAGCCAGGCCGTCACACTTACAGTATTAGTCCATATCTTGAAAATTACTGAATCGATTTCTATGAAACTTGCACTGTTCCCTAAGTTGAAGTAAATGAAAGCCAATAAAAAAAAATATCACGATCCGATTAATAGTTGCGGAGAAATGCGTGGACAAACATACATACATCTATAAAATTTTGTATATTTGTTTGGAAGCCCTAATAGATTGTCATAAATGTGAATATATTGCAGTTCCAATAATATTACATACATACGTGTCGAATTGATAACCTCCTTTTTTGAAGTCGGTAAAAATGGTTCGATGGTTTAAATTAAACAATGTCAAAAGAAAATTCTTTGTTTTCTGATAAGACCGTGTTTTTGGCTCAGAATTCGATTTCTTTATTACTCTGGTGTCTAATGAACAAATGTTTGATATATTATGTGGATTCAATAACTTGTACTTATCGAAACTTAAATACAGGGTGGTAAGATGGGTTAGCATGAAAAGCTAAGTAGGTACCTTAACCATTGCAACTACATGAAAACGTTCTTAGGAGATAATCCGTAGGTTTTGGTGCTTTTTGCAACATTTAACATTTTGTTTTTTGCCCATATATGATCTCATCAGGATTTTGGCTACGGTGAGATTTTCTATTTTTCTACGCTAAGGTTACGAGCACTGTAACAGCGAAACAGCACATTTTCCGATTAGTTTTGATCCGAACTGCTACAACAGCATTTTCATTGTTTTTCTTCAGATCTGCAAAGGCAGCCGCAAGTGCCCTTTGGGCAAAATCTGCAGTGGCAATCTTTCACAATAACATCATTTACCGATACGTAAAAAACGAAAAGCTTTTTAACAAGATGTTCGTCTAACCACAAACAAGCTTTCGGTTACCACGATTTGTGGCACCGGATTACGTGGGTACCTACTTCCAGTGGAAGTTCACTCGCAATAAATTCAAGAAATCATTTATCAATATACCTATTGTCAATACGAATCAAACTAAGATTGCGTTACCCAGCTGGATGACCATTGAACAAAAAGATTACTTTTTGCAACATAATTACGATAAGGGTCGCCCGCCATTATCAGTTGCATATATAGGTATTTAAGCAGGCCGTTAGCACGCAGATCCCTGAAGACCTAACGACCAAAGACCATTATCTCTAAGTTCATGTCCACTCGTGTACACTCAACTACACGATAATTATATAATTTTCGTAGTTCGTCAAGCGCCTCGAGAATGAGGCACGCATTCATTAGACTCTCCGGAAGTCCGTCGCGTGCTTCCATCGCCGATAGCCCATTGAATTATTTATACTTTTAATATTGTAATTATTATACACCAGCGGTCTGCCTTATTATAATTTAGGTTATTATATTAAATGTTATAATAACGCTCACACAGAAAGGTTATACATTTTGATAAGGAGATAACGTCCACTGTCAGCGTTTAATGAGCGTTTTCGTTTATACCGATCGCCGCACTCGTACACTCGAATGCTAATTCCGTAGTCGGCAACTTGTTGTTTATATTATTACACGCGACGAATAAATTCTTTTACAATTTGTACTCGTTTGTCGAACTTGACGATCTCATTTCGATACCAAATGTTATAAAGTGGTCGCTGGTACCTACACGAATGTCAGTGGTTTTTTTTTACTCTACACCAGACTGCACAATTCTTCAATAGCCTTATCATTCTTAAGATAATTGATTTTTTTACACAAACCTTAAGATTTTTCGCTGTCACGAGCTTTATTGGCAAAAATTGGGTAGGTACAAATCAATAGCAATATTTTATACATTACCTACAACCTAGAAGTTTACTTTGACACTTTCAGATTAATACCTACTTTTAAGATTGACGTTCTTACCAGATTTTCTCAAAAGATACCATTTCAGTAGGTTTAAAACAATAAAGTAGGGTTTTTACATATAGTGACGTACATAATTTATCTTCTCTACTACTGAGTAAGATCGTATTAGATTGGTATTTTGGTCGTAATCATTACATTTGCAGTCTGCAGGTATTTTAAAATTCAATATGCGTTTTGGCGTACCTACCTATATGAAATTTATTCGGGCTTGCACAGTCCAGCCGAGTGTAGCACAGCTGCACTATAGTATAGAATTTCATTAAAAATTACCGGTTCTTAAGTAAAATAATGCGGGTAGACGGTTCGTTGGCAAATGGCGGACACACGTGTCCAAGGAAGTACTACCTAAGGCCACCTGAACGCTATACTAGTGGATTTTCTCACGGTGTAGCAGTAAAAGGGTATAACGCATTAAAACACAATGGGAAAAACTAGTAACAGCACTTAGCTGTCCGAGACCAAGTGGCCCGTGTCAAGTTTCGACTGTTGAACGACCGCGTGGTGGACAAATTATATTTAAAGTCGTTCAAAAAACAGAACAGCATTCATTAGAAGGAACAGATAACACAAAAGTAAAAAAGAAATGCTTGTCTAAAATGCCTGGTAAGTTGTTAACTCTTTACAATGAATATAAGCAAAAAAGAGGTGTTTCTATGAGAAACCTCTGTCATTCAATGTGAAATATACTTACTTACTTACCGATAAGAATAATTATTAAAACTTATGCGCAGACCTTCACGACATCAGGGAAAAAATGCATATCTAGTTGTCGTGGAATTAATGAACATGAAAGCTATAGTTATTAAATAGTATGCCCATTTAATTTATTATAGGTAAAATAATTGCACAGGATAGTAATTCGCAAAACAAGTCGCAAATGCGTGCTTGATGTAGGTATTAATAAAATTCATTTATCAAAATGTTGATCAACACTTCGAGTTTCACGCTATTATGTAATATGCATTTAAAAATGTTAATCGTCTATTTAGCTACTGCTACTTAGCTTTATTTCGGAGCTAAATATTAGTTCTAAAATTACACTGAATTTATCCTATGATTTGGCGCACCACAAAAGTTACGTCCATAAAAAAACCGCACCAAATTTTCATAATGAGGTTGGTAATAAGGCTAAACTAATTCAACTCAACAATTTTCGAACGTCATTGTCTACCTTAATAGATATAGGTTTTGCTAACAGTGGCGGCAGTGGCACCCAAAAAATTAAATTATTCCCACCAGTGCGGTACTCAAGTGATATTGCTGGCAGACGAGATTTAAAACAACGTCTGGTTAAAACAGAACAAGCGTGTTGTGACAGGGATCGATGCTTGTTAGATCCGAGTTGGAGTTGGTTAGGTACTAGATTAGGTCGGTCGAGATGTCGGCTGTGTTAAATGCTGGTGTGTGGCCGTACTCACTCAGCAAACCCGATCGACTCCCTTTTGTTATAGTGGACTGTCGGTTGGTTTGATTTCCAGGAGATGAGGGATAGGAAGAACGATTAATAACACGCACTTGTTACCTTGAATACGAATCCGAAGACTTCTTTATTCCCACTACTTACCAAAGACAGTGACATAAAACCACTGACAGATGATCAGTCAAAATGACCGTAGTATAATGTTACAATGTGAAAATATTAACTAAAATGTTGCAACTTCCAACAAGGTCAACCTGGGGGCTTACCATACCTACACTCTTATTCAATATTTTTTTGGTGTTGCGCCAGTGACCAAATCGGTGAGCAGCGCCAGCAGCTAAATCACTAGATACTAAAATCTAAGCACAAGCGTGTCCGTCAGCAGAGTTTCATCTTATATTATTATTAAAATATGAGGAAACAGTAACAAATATTAAAATACTAAGTTATTTATTAAAAAAAAAACAATTCTCTTGGCATCGCTGTAACCCTGCGCTACTTATTTATAACCAAGCGCGAGTCAAACTCGCGCACTAAGGGTTCTGTACTACCAAAACAGTGATCTTATAGTTGGTAAATCATCATCTCTGTTTTTATTTTTCTAGCATGTACGCACTATAATCCGACCAAAATTGCTGCAGCGACTCGCTAAGACGAAAAGCAGCATTGAAACACACTGATATGTGCACTATTGTTATCGCGATAAAAAGCAAAGAATCACCAAACTGATGTAGCGTTGAAGAAATCGCTAGATCGCCTATCGCCGCCGATACTACAAGTATACTGTCTGCTGCAGCCCTACTAACACCTATAATATGAAAGCTCACTTATAGAAAAACTGTCAAAATGTTGATAACATTAAATATAAGGTATTATTAGCTATTAGGTAAGATGATTTTGAAATCATCAACAAATCCGACATATCAAATACCTAAGCATGACTAATAATATTCACATGATAAATAAGATAAATTTTTAAAACAAACTTTAAGTATATCGAATGGAATTATTTCCATCAATGATATTGCCCCAAGGGTAATATATATTAATATGAACTAACGACAGGAAGGCTCCTTGTTTAACTTTATGCTTTGTGAGCGACTTCATCAAAGGGTCTCTTTAACAAGTAGCTGAATGTATTATCCCCTAACTAAAATTTATCGATGGACCATCAATATTGGTTACATATATGTGTCAGTAGTTTTTGATAAATTTTGTTTGTATTTATGACATCATGACATATCTGGCATTATTAATGTACCTAAAGATCTTACCAGGAGATTTGCCACGAACATTGTACCTACAAATGTTTCTTGCACGTTTTACTTTCAATTTGGTGTTTAATGATTTATATCGGAACACCAGTGGTAATACATTCGTTAATTTGCTTTCTTCGAGTTTTTTTGAATGTGCTTATTATGCGGCCACTGTGTTCACAAACATTAACTGACATTTTTAAGTCACGCTAACTTTAAGGCGAGCTATAAACGAATTACAGTGGACGTATATTATATCGAAGTAATGCTTACAGTGGTCTGTTTTACTTGTAACAGAGATTAATGTTGAGAAGGTATTGAAACATGGAAATTCAATAAAGGTAGGAACCCAGCTCATCTGATTATTGTAGTTATATTCTAAATGGCAAAATGAACCCAATTAAAAAGAAAATTTTAGTCTTGTTAAACATTCAAAACATTATGTAGCAGGCTAAGTAAAGAACATTGCGAACCTGTTGTAAATATTCATCATATATACATTTAGTAAGAATAATTTAATACCAATACTTGTTATACTTACAGGATAAAATTTTAACTAGTATGCAAACTGTTACCATGAATTCAGCATTTGATTCTAGACCCCCTTTTTATAACCGACGAAACATTTCTACGCTAAGGGGGTCTAGAATCATGGTGAATTTATGGTTGCAGTTTGCTCACTGGTTAAATTTATATTTCTTATATACTTAATTTAAAAAAAAACAGATTAATACAATGATAATGCTTGTGATAATAATTCATATGGTATATGGACTTGACTTTCCTTCAGTCTTGTAGGATCTAGGACCTTATCCAGTAGGATCGGCTTCAGAATTTTCCGGTCTACATTTAAGGCAACTTGTTTCAGTTATACCTAGATGGTATGGTGTTTGCAGACATGGTTGGAAAAAGAGTAAATTACGAAGTTTCAAAGGAAAAATGGGTGCCATTTGCCCAGCAGTCGGTCATAAAAATGGAATGATAAAAAAATAATTAGGTACAATTATTTGATATTAGGGAGAATCTAATGAACCTAGGTAGGTATAGGTCGATACTAAATATACCTATTGAGACCTTTCCTATAGAGAAGCGTTCGCGAAAGAACAATTTCACGTTTCTCTTAAGGCCCTTATAAGTTTAACTCCCAATCCAACCAATGAGATCACCCTGGTTACAATATCAACTGATATATATATATATATTGTAAGGCAGTAGATGGCGCTCGAGAACCATCATGAAGTTGACAAGACAGTGCGAACATAGCAACGCGCGGGCGGCGCGCCTAGCTGGCATATCGCACCGAGGCTGACGTTCTCTTTTCTGGCGGACACCGACGGCTTAACACCTACTTAACATTTATATTGTACTACATAAGTGTATTTTAATTAAATATTTATTTAAACTTTTACTTTGTTTTTCTGAGCTCTTATAATATATATATATATATATATATATATAATATATATACTATACAAAGTATACGAGACGGTCTATAGAGCATCCGTAATTTTTGCATTATTTCCCAAACTTCCACCGCTCAAATGAACACCTATGTTTATGCCTTCCTGTTATCTACTTGATGTTATAATAAGGTAAGTATTAGTAATGACATCATATGAAATAATGTCTGGTCACAAAAAAATAAATAAATAAGCCCGGGCGAGTTTTGAAGGACTCCCGTCGAAAAATAAAAATGGCTCCTAGATGGTCACCTGCGTTAACAGCATTCTAACTTCCTAACTGTAATATTATAAATGAGAAAGTAAGTTTGTTTGTTTGTTAGGCTTTCACGCTAAAACGGCTGAACGGATTTGGATGAAATTTAGCACATGGGTAGATCATGACCTGGGGAAGGACATACTTTTCATCCTGGATCGCAGAAAAAGTCGCGGGCATCAGCTAGTTTTCAATAATTTGAGTAACAGCTCCTGCAACTTAGCGTGATTTTGTCGATTTCCATTTATTTTCTTTATTTTTTTTTTATTCAAATCAAACTTGAAATCAGTAATGTTCCCAACATTTAAATTATACAAAAATGCAATTAATTCCACACAAATGGGGAGGGCTAACCGTTCACAGGATTGTCCACCTACAACGAATAAATCAAACAAGTCGCTTCATTATAATCGGAAAGGCTGTAAATCGGATCTTGGGCGGCATTGTTTATTGATGGAAGAGATTAACACGGAGTAATACTTGACTCTACTTCCGTCTTGTTTGCTAAGTACTTAGATTAGTTTCAAATATATTTATTTTAAATTGAGCACCCATGCATGAATACTGTCATACCTACCTACAAATATCACTATTTTTGGGAACGAACGAATATCAGAAATTAAAATTTCACATAAAATTAATTGATGCAATTTACCAGTACCTATATATAAACTACAACCTGCCGCGCGATTACTTCGTTGCCTATGCCTTCTTCAAGAATTAGACTAACAAATGCAATAAAAAAAATCAAATCCAACTGGCAGTTATTTCAGAAATTAGCGCGTTAAAACAAACAAACTCTTCAGCTTTATTAATAATAATATTAGTATAGATAGAAAGGGCACAAGACTAAAGACTAGTATTAAAGTCTGAAAATATTTGCAGTTAAGTAAGAATGTAGAGCTGCCTAAGCTCTTAAGTCTCCCCAAAAAGGAAGTTGAAGTGAAACATGATCAACACACTGGCTAAGCGCATTAGTAAGTGTTACACCAGTGAAGCGCCTGCTCTACAACAGAGGTTAAAAAGGCGTTAAAAAACTAGTTTAGCTGGTTGTTTACATCGAATTATTAATGCAGCTAAACAAATGAAAATTAAAATAACTATTTAGTATATCGGAATGGGTTAGGATGTGTTAAGTTCTCTACTCTGTCTATTACCACAGCTATACTATAAAATTTATTGACTGACAGTTTTGATACACAATTATCGATAAATAATGCCTCGGCTATCAAATGGCCATAAGCAACAAGAGATCAACTTAGTCGTACATTAAAATGTTTAATTAAATTGATCAATCAACTCATGCGCAGTCTAAGTGCAGTACTTTGACGACTTTGAAATTACACGCGTAACATTAGATTTTGTACCTTCACATAGTGTTTACAAAGTACTTTCTTCAGTATTGAATTACCTATATGACTGAGAAAACTACCTTCGCTGTTTGCAATTTCGCGTCCTCTGGTGATGATAATTTCGGTATCAACTGCTCAAATATTTATCTTAATCTACTGCTTACAATCGACACAATCTAAATTATAATGACTACATCGACAATCACAAAAAGCTTTGTGGTTCGTAGGTAGGTACACGTAACACTTTTAGTATTAGGAACTTCGCTATTTTTCATTTGTTACTCAATTGTGTTTGTCAGAACAAAGATTAATTTGAACACACAAAGCAACGAATATTGATTCATACTGAAAATACTTCATTATGTTTATATCCGTATTTTTTCGTTAGCAATCACGATCCCTTCAAAATATGGGTTGACTATGTGAGCGCCATGACCAAACCTATCATTAACGAAGCCTGAAATGACAAGTTACGTTCGATAATTACCTTCGTAGGGGGTGCACTTATCTTTAGTTTCATCTGTTTGTAATAAACAGAACGGAAAGTTGACAAGTTAAGGATTTTTCAATCCTTTTTATTTGTCTACTTTCTATTTGATCGATAATGGAAGTAAATAACTGAGTTATTTACTCAGTTAGGTAATAATGCTCTTGATAAAGCATAAGAAGAGCAGTTTCATTTCAGCCCTCGGCCGCTTCGAAGTCTTGCGTTTCACTTAGTGTGTATGTATCACCTTGAATCACGCGCCCGTTAAGGAGAGTGAAACCAACTCGACAATATTGCGTGACAGAAACTCGTGTGAACACGCAGCGAGTGAATTTTACATAAGTATTTTATTTTATACCAAATTGATATGATGTAAATTATATTCTCTGTTCAGTTTTTTGTAAACAATAGAGTATTCCGTACTGGTTATTGTAATGTTCTTAGATAAATAGAATGCCAACAATCGTTGATAAATAGTTACTCACTTCTTTTTTCGAAAAAAAGTTCGATAACGGCAACGGTGAGCGCTTCGTTAAATAGTTTTTAACTACATAGAACGCTTTAGTTCTCCCAACCGTACTTTTTAGATGAATCAGTTAATAAAACAATACACTAAACTTGTACTTTACAATCGAAATTATTTTATACATGACCTGTTCGATATAGTGTGAAATATTTATCTGTACATATAGTTTTACCTATAAAAATGAATAATAAGAGAATGGATAATACCCATCCAATTGGATTTGGTCAGTTATATTTTTAAGTAGATACCGGATTGCGTTAGGAGGGTTTTATATTGTGAACTGAGATTAAGTCGGCAGATGTGATTAAAAGTAAATATACTAGTGGAAACATTCATCAATGTGACCAATCTGATGCCTCTAGATGCTTACCTATTATATCGAATCTACATCATGCGAGCGTGAAAATGAAAGAAAACAGTAGACAATTACCTATAAAATGTTACTCGAACCACTATTCCGTGAATGTGCTGCTTATTGCCTTGTGCAAACCACTACTTAATGGAGTAAATGTGTTGATAGCGGCCTGTAATTATCTGGCTCCTGGGTTCCTTCCTACCTCCTGGGTTCCTCGCCCCACATTAAAGATTTACAAATCAGTACCTGGGTACTGATTAGTACATCTTTAATATTATTATATTGGTCAGAATTGTGAAAATTATCATTTATTAGGTACTATTACCGAATCCGACGTGACCGGAATAATGAAATAGATTTCCCATAAAGGTGTTGCCATATCATAAAGAACAAGGATTTTCCGGTATCATCGATATCAATTCTAATACAAAGCCAATAACCGATTCAAACACCAATAACAGTTCCATGTTTCAGCGAAGACATCGTTGTAGAGACGCGAATGTTGCGGTGAATGGCGCTCTTACTCGGGCAATTAAGCATAACAGCAGTACCAGGCCCCGGGCACCTTGCCACATGGCAGCAGTCTCGAATCTCGTTTTATATTGAAACTGGTCTAACCCGCGATGTTCGACATATCTCTAGCATAGCTCCGGTAGTTGAGCGAAATACACTGCTCGTATATTAGTACGAAAAGGAACGATTAATGGTTTGTGGATAATCAGCCTGCTGTTCGGTATAAGTTCCTATAGGGTTTAACAAAATTGGCGAAATATGTTGTTTGAAAAACGCAATGTGGTATAGAAAGATAGTAAGTTTTGATAGATGGACATCAATGATATTTTGATAGCCTAAGTATTGAATACTCATTGATAAACGCTGTTCGTAACCCAAACGCCAAGTGGAACTCCCAACTATTTATCTATTGTTTTTGTGTTTTAAGTTTAAACGGAGGATTTCATTGGAAAAAATACGATCAAATACGCAACGTATGTAGGTATAATTTTCATATACATTTTTTTAAGGTAGGTACTTTTCCTTAATATCCTGATACATCACTTCTTAAAATACTAAACATTACTTTGGTTCGGAACTAAGTAGGTTCATAATATGTATTAGTTTCTTTCCAAACGATTTTAACTCCGCTCACACACACAGCATCTTTCAGTTAAAGACTTAACAAGCTATCAGGAGTTAAAGTGAATTGATTGGGAAGCAAATGAATGAACTACAAATAACGACTTACCCTCCGGCTAAGATACCTAAATTATGACGATCCCTACCTACCTGCCAAATGAATGGTGTAACAAGTAGGTTATCAAACGCCGATTATTTTGATAACTTGTATAATACACCACTAATTTAGCAAAGATTTTGTTAGCAATCCGAGGTGTGAACAACTGCAGATGTTATCATCGAATTGTGATATAAGGGGAATGTAAATTACAGAGCGTATTAGCTCGTAGGTCTGAGCTTTGCAAAAACGAGTTGACCCAAAAATATATAAAAACGGAACTGACCGAAAGAGGAATGATGACATTGGAATTTCCCCAGATTATTATATACAAACATTTGGATAACGAAGGAGATTATAATCCCGATAACAATAGGTAGGCAACAAAATTCGATTTACACTTCAGTTCTTTACATCTTAATTAAGTATTAAGCTAAATATTTGATTGACATCAAAACAGAAGTACCTAAACTTAAAAGAATATTAACTCTTAGCTAATAAATGAAATACTGAAATAGAATGTATCGAACTTTATGTCAATCTAGATGTTTAAACCTCAAACTTACTGTATTAATCGACAATTGTTACTGACCGTAAAACCAGTACTGGAAATTAAATGAAGTAAGTAATACTTTAATAGAGGCAAATAAGGAAGCATTATTCAAATTATGAAAAGTTTACATATTTCATTTGCTAACTAAAGAATCCTTAATCTTTACTATTGTCGCTTTTTGTCTCTGTCTGTGTGACCGTGATGTTCATCTAAACTACGTAGCGGATTTCGATACGGTTTTGTCATCATACTTTACTAGAGAATTTATTCCGGAAGGTTCATTTACATTAAAGACATATAATAAATAAAGAAATCTCGATTTTTTTTTCGAATCATAAAAATCGTGCTGCTTTGCGGGTCACTCGTTCAATAGAATAGGTAATTTAAAACAGTTGATATTTGTTTGTTTTTTTTAACAGAATGTGCAGCCTCCGCTGCTGTAGGTAACTATACCCTAGTACATACTGTCAGTGCTCCAAATACATGTACTTATGATGAACCTACCTTTAATCTGTAACACACGGAATGACAACTCCTTTAAAGCTTTTGATACTACAACATAATGCCTTGGCTATATGAGTCTAGGAGATATGTCATAGTACCAAAAGCAATCAGTTTGAAAAATTCCTAGGCTAGAATAAAAAATAACGCAAGGATTTATGGATTGTCTAAATGAAAGGGCTTGAGTGTGTGTAGTGGCTTTGCAATGTGATAGTTGTTTTGTTCCCTTAACATAAATTGCCTGACTACACTTTGACTCCTACTTCTTTTAATGTAATGATAGTACTTAAACGATGAGACGATAATATATTATGGCATTAATTGTGTCATTTCAGCGTGAAATCCTGAATGAACATTATTTCGAAGATGTTGAAGTCGTTCGTCTGTTTTATAAGATTTTTTCTTGAGTTATCGCTACGTGAGTGAAGAAAAGCGGATGTGTTGGGTATTTGTGATAAAAAGTCCATGCGTAGAATTTTACCAAATAATGTTTAGTTTTATGTCTGTACATAAAACTAAATTATTTTGGCACAAGTATACGTACATTGCTCAATTAATAAGAGTTGTTTGTAACTGACTACAAAGAACATATTCTTCTTAAGCTTGAAACTCATTGAGGGAGGATTCGGCTAACCATGTGATGATACAGACTTCAATAACAGCAACACTAACTCGCCTCTCGCATTTATAGTACCTATTCTTGTACAACCCTCCTTATGCTGAAATGGGTGTCTTAAGACTGGATTTTCGTCAATTGTGTAGGTATCGGATATTATTGGAAAACACAGCCTCTTGACTATTGTCCATTTTATTTTTTTGTTTACAGTATGCAGTAGTAAAAGTTAAATAAAAACCGTAAAATTCAGCGTTCTACTAGTCTTTAAAATTTTGTGTTTTAATCAAGACCTGATCTTTACTTTAGGTAAGCATTTTCACATGACAGTATGATTCATTTTCATGGTATGGATTACATAATTATTATGTAAGGTAGGTACTAGCCTCCACGAGAATCTAACAAATTGTATCTCATATGATTAAGCGATTACATGAAGATAATTACGTTTATTGCAACCGAGGAATACAAACTGATGTTATTTTAATGAATTCTTTTGTTAAATATATTGTGAAATATTTTGTTTTATCTTGCTTAGGTAGTTATTTCTAGTTTATGAAGTTTTAATACTTAGAGAGATTTTGTTAGCGTTAATTAATGTTTTGCGATACGATTGTTTTTCAAACCTGTAATAAGCAAATCATAATTATGTGCGTATGTTTCAAAGAATTATAAGAGTTTTATTATGATCTTGGTGTGTAGTTATCCACATTTACACAATGTAAGTAATTGCCTAGTCACTTGTCAGTGACATCACTAACTGTTAATAGCGCATTATTCAACTTAGTTACATTCTTATAATAATAAGTGTCTTCCTGACTGTTAAAATGCTGTATAATTCGTACGTCTATCACTTACGTCTTGTTGATTAAAGAAGTCATCTTGGGCGTCTTCGTTTGCACACCCCATGTCTTGAAGGAGCGGGGTTACGTGCCGCTCCCAGTCATCCATTATTATAAAACTTTCCTGAACAGTTAGATTAAAACGCGAACCGAAATCACAGCTCAACAATCTTCACAAACTAACAGAGTAGTCGACTTAGCGATTACCACAGGTATCCAGCATTCCCTGCGAGCGCGACATTGAATCCCACATTTCGCGCCAAAAACTTCTCAGTTTTACTTTTTACTTTTCCGTGAGCTACTGGAAGTGGCGGGAAATGGGCGAGATCGCACGCGACACTCAGCTGTCACAAAGTCGAGCGAAAGAGAAAAAAACAGCTGTGGCCGCGGGCGTATCACGTGCCCGCTGTTACCGGCGCGCATTCAAAAAACGTACTAGGAGAAAAGTCAGTGTTAGCAGCGTGTACGGAGTCAGTGTGGCGAGGCGCGGGTTCCCGGCCGCCCGTCGACGCGACCGGAACAGGAGTGCGTGGCGGTCCGCGACTCCGTACGCCCTCTGCGTCGCGCCGCCTCGCGCTCGTCTCGCTCGTGCCTCCACCGCATGAATCTCGCCGTCCCGCTCACCTGGCCCGGCGCCGCACGCCTCCCATGGGCGGCCGCGATTTCCCGCCGTCCGTCTGCGGCCGCAACATGGCCGTACCTCTCTGCAGACCTCTGCTTACCAGCTTTGGACATCATCCTTCATCCACTTTGCTCTCCTTTCATCACTAGACCTATTAAAAAGATCCAGAAAGCATTCCATTCTAAAAAACTTCAAGTGGGTATAGAAGTTGAAATACTCACATTATTTCAGAAACTTTCAGCTGTCAAAACTTCTTGAAAAAAAGTTAAGGACGAACCAATCTTTAACTTTAATGTCCAGACTCCGGATAAGCACTATAACTTACAGTATTTACTTGATACATTGATACGAATAGAATGTGTAGTAAATTATCTGCAAGCCAAGTTAATTATCTGCCGAAATTAACCCAGAGGTGCTGAAACAGAAGGCGAGGGGCCTAACAGGACATAATATTATGTACTTTTTAACTATTATGTCTAATGCAGTATATTTGAATCCTGCTTCCAGGACCTATATCATTTGAGTGCATTAATTGGGAATGCATAACTTTTTTAATTAATATTAAGCGTAGCACTGAAATTAGTGAAATAGGTACTTACTGTAGAAGACTTTAGGAGTCTCCATGGGATCGTCGTATGAATAAAACACATAGGTGTTTGATATTTTTTTTATGAGCCTGTTATGTCCCACTGCAGAGCAAAGGCCTCCCTTCCGTCTTTCCATTTTTTCCTGTCTCTTGCAATATCTTTCCAATCCTTTAGATAGGCGTCCAATTCGTCACGCCATCTCTTTCTGGGCCCACCGCGTCGCCGCTTGCTGTTCGGTATCCAGTCAGTGGCTACTTTTGCCCAATTCTGTTGCAACATGCGGCCCCAATTCCACTTTAGTTTGGCGGCTGTGTTGCCCACGTTTGCGATTTGTATTTTGGAACGAAGTATACTGATCCAAATGCGGTCTGTGACTTTGACTCCAAAAATACTTCGTTCCATTGCTCGCTGGCAGACCCCGAGTGCGGACTTTTGACGTTTCGTTAACGACCACGTTTGCGCTCCGTAGGTGAGGGTGGGAAGGATGCACATGTCCATGAGTTTCCTTTTTAGGGAAAGTGAAAGTGTTCCTTTCATTAGGTGTTTCATCTACCAATAGCTGTTCCAGGCATTTTCGGTGCGTCGAGCAACCTATTTATTTTGCCTGGCCTGGAAAGAGACTATTTGGCCGAGGTATATGTACTCATGGACATATTCAACCTCCACACCTCCAATGTCCACTTTGCATTTCATGCTTTTGTCGTTCATTTTGAGTCCGACCTCGAGGCTGGCGTGGCTCAGTTGTTTCAGCATAAGACAACTCAGCCGCCGAAGATGAGCTTCAGAGCCGAGAAAAGGACAATGTCGTCGGGGAAGCGTAGATTAGCTAATCTTCTGTCTCCAACGACAATGCCCTAGTCCCGCCAGTGTACATCTAAATTTTGGAAGACTTCTTTAAGCGTTGCTGTGAAGAGTTTTGGAGACAGCGGATCCCCCTGCTTGACACCCCTTCGGATTGAATAGGATGGGCCAGTGGTATCTAAGCGTATGGCAGATGTACTATTAAGATAAATTCGTTCCAGTAATTTAACATAGTGGGATCTATTTCCTGTTTGTAGTGTCGTAATAAAAATAGCTTTGTGTGATAGACTATCAAATGCTTTGGAATAATCCACGAACGCAAGGTACAACGGTAAGTTAAATTCTTCGTGCTTTTCTATCAGCTGGTTCAAAGAGTGTAAGTAGTTGGTAGTGGACAAGCCGCGGCGGAAACCAGCTTGTTCAGGAGGCTGGTAGAGGTCTAGTTGGTCGGAAATTCGGTTTTCAAGGACCTTGATGAAAGCTTTGTACAGAGGCTAATAGGACGGTAATTACTTATATCGGATTTATCACTCTTTTTATGTAGCAGAATTATGTTGGAATGGCAGAAATTACTTGGAAACATGCCTGTTTTTAAAATTGAGTTAAATAGATTACAAATGTGTGGTAATAAAAATTGCTCCCCAACTCGCAGTGCGTCTGTTGTAATACCATCTTCTCCTGGGGTTTTATTGTACTTCATGCTACCGAGAGCCTTATGAACTTCAAAGCCAGTTATCATTGGGACATCATCAGAGCATGAGTACCTAGACTTCATCTGCAAGTTGGAAAGTTGTGTGGTTTTATCCGAGTATAAATATTTGTAAAATTGAGTGCAAATTTGGATTAATTTTGTCCTATCACCCTGTCTCATACCATTACTGTCCTTCAAGTGTGTTATAGAGGTAGATATTTTATTAGATATTAAGATAGGATAATTACTTAATATATCTTTAAATAATTACTTTTCTACATCCAAACGGGGTTCAGATATCAGAGCTGTCCCTCGAATTTTATATATTTTAAATATGAAATAGTGTAATGACGAAATTCATTGTCTAATTTCTTCGCCGGGGTCAGAGCTTAGACCTTACGAGCGAATACACACCCCAACCCCCCTGTATCAAATTCTCATTGCGTAAACAGACAGAGCATTCTTTGTTTGTTTTATCTTTTTTCGCGGGATTTTTTTAAATGTTTTAAGAATGGTCGTTCTATGTAAACGAACGAACATAATATTTTGTCTAGAGCAAGGCTGCGCAACTAATTTTTAAGATTGTAAAGAAAATTAAAGTACTCAGTTCAATAAAGATCTACGATAAAAAACTTCAATGAGACATTGGAAGAAGTTTTTGCAAATGCGTTGGCGGACCACCCCGTGGTCCGCAGGCTTAGGGCTGGACGGCCTTGGCCTAGAGCGTTCTTTCGTGACAAGGCGCGCTCGCTCCTTGAAACAATCCCTTCAGACGGTTCTTTCCCCACTCTATCAAGTTCGCTTTGTGTAAACAGAAAACGAGCACTCTTTAATTGTTCTATAATGCTCGTTGGCTTGATGTAAATATCTCACGAACTTGTGAACATTTGCCGTTCTTTCGTGTTCAGAAGTACACACTCCTCGAAGCGATCTTTCTAAACCGTTCTTGAGTTTTATAAACTAACCAGAGTGTGCGCAACCTTGGACAGGCAGACAAACGTTGGTGGGGACGAGATAGTAAGTCATGCGCTAACATGAGTGCCATGACATGTAGGGAATACTTAAATATCTACATCCAATTAAATCTATACCTAACACTACATTTAATAGGATGTATTTTCTGTCTACATAATCAGCCTATAATGTTCCCACTGCTGGGGTACAAGCCTCCTCATTCTCTGTGGGAGAGTGGTAATCTACCACGCGGGCCCAGTCCGGGTTGGTAATATCACATGTCTTCGATTTTTTGTATCCAGGACATGCCTGTTTCCTCACGATGTTTTCCTTCACCGTATTGAGAACCGCGGGGATGAAATCATTTACACGAAGTAAAGGGTCTGTCGGGGTTCGAGCCTAAGACCTACAACTTGTAGGTACCGCTGCTCAACACACACACAAACACAATCTACTATTAACACAGACCAACAATTACGCAATTTTGATCAAAAGATTTCAGGAAATTCTACGGAAAACGAAGAAAATGTAGATACTTTACTATACCTATTACATGCATCACTAAATTTGGTTTCTTTTGAAAAATTATATTATGGTAGATATAACTATTGTCACTACTATTTGTATTTGTGGCTTTAGACAATTTAAATCAAGAAGGAATCTAGAAAAGCCTTAAAGACACTGCCTGCTGTGAACACGAAGGAATAATAATCTCTTTAATTCGTATTTGATTTAAGTACAAATTATGTCCTTGATTAGTGACAATAAATACAAAATTTGTTTGTTTGTAAGTTTGTATGTAGGGGGATATCTCCGGAACTTCCAGTTCTTAGGAAGCTTATAAACTATTTAACATTACGCTACGACCCTTAGAAGCCTAGCAAAAGTCAAAACAAAGTAAGAACGAACGCTAAGCAAAAACGAAGTAGTAGCACGGACGAGCCATGGATGTGACGCGGACAAAGTCGCGTGCAGAAGCTAGTTGTTGAATATAACTGCATCAAGCACATCCAATCTTCTTTCGTCACTCACCAATGTCTCTTCCATTTTAAGTACCTAATTAAGACAGAATGGTAAATATAGAACTTGCAATAACAATATCGCTCTTAGAGACCCTCTTACTGTATTCAACTACGACCGCAGGCACCAACTGAGCATTCGAAAACAAGGTTCCAAGTCTGCACAAATTCTGTAGTTGTTAATTCAATGTATATTATGTAATAGAGTAAATAATTATTACACTGAAAGATCAAGAATATTAAGAAAATAATGCTACGAAAATAATGTTTTGTACTTATATAATATGTCGTAGGTTCGAACCCAGACAGGCGCTTTACTTTGTGTAAATTATTTCATCACCACGGCTCTTAAAACGGTGAAGGAAAACATCGTGAGGAAACCGGCATGCCCTAGAATCAAAAATTCTGAGACATGTGACATCTGCCGACCCGCACTGGGCCCGCGTGGTGGATTACGGCCCCCTCCCTCTCACCGAGAGGAGGCCTGTGTCCCAGCAGTGGGAACATTATAGGCTGATTATGATGATGATTGTGACATAACATGTTCCTTTGGTCTAAAGCCACCTCTTCATGAACGTACTTCCAAACACAAGACAATCTATTGCGAACCACAACAAAGCAAGGAATACTAAGTATATAACAACCCTCAATCGCGAAATCTGAATTCAAATAAAGGAATATCAACAACATTCGAATAAAATATGAGGATAGCCCTCTAACCTCATTACCTCATCCACCTAAGAGTTTATCGCTCGATATTAAACACAAATACACAAAAACTCATCAGCACTAGTTAGGTACTTATGTTTTTTTGGTTAAACGCTGCTACTGTATCCCATCCTGGTTTTAGATTTTCCAGGCTGTTGCTACCTTCTTTTATTTAGCAGATAAATATAACACTTGTTTTTTTTTTACTCAAGCATTGCGTGACGTCTTTCTATAACAATTCGGTCAAAATTCATACGTAGAATTAAAACTAAAAATCAAAGTACATTAACTCTTAATTATTCCGTTGATGTTGGGGTCTGAAACCAAACTATTTCAGAACAGAAAGCAACTTTGGTCATTATTAAAAGCGTGGAGTACCTATAACATAGTTAAACACTTACGGCGAACAAAGTTTCTGAAGACCGTACAAGCGGCCAATTAAAAGTTAAATGTCTAATTCTTGTTAGAAGCGGGAAGTCCGCAACTAGTGGGTATACCTACTACTAAATCGAAAGTTCTTCAATGTTATGCATAGGTACGACACGGACCTGCTCCGGTTGTGATGGACCACACGAAAATCTAATCAGGATAATGATAAAGTTTGGACTCCAACAAATTAAAATCAACCGTTCCACATTAGGATTGATAATAACAAACTTTATCTAGAAGGTATGCTGAATAGTGAAATTGCCAACTAGAGACAAAAGACAGAAACAGGGTTTGAAATCAAATGGGTCCATTTGTGATGTGATTTTCGGTCTAGTTCTACTTTTGCGAACAATCAAAGACTTTCTAGTCTATTTTGATGGATGGAAAGGGAGAGGAAAAGTATGAATTGGGCGGATTATTTGAGGGATGCTATGAATTAAAAAGGAGTAAAATGATACCGTGAAAGAAGATAGGGGAGAAAGGAAGAGAAAAACATTTTGCGCCGAACCCACGAAACATTTGAAATAAAAGCAGGAAGACGAAAACGAAAATACTTTTTAGTCTCACTGCAATCAATATTTTAAATGATAGGTTAATATTTTTGTTTTATTGTAACATTTTGTGCAAATCGATGTTTAAATGAAAGACGAAGCTTCCGAGTCTGAGCTGGCCTGGTCATTTGACTTTGTAGACATAAGATTGGGACTCATTTGTTATTATAGATGTTGTACTTAAGTACCGTATCTCATGAAAAGCCAATTTAAACAGATATTTCCAATAAAACGTTGGTTTTCAGAATGTTATTAATATCTGGCCCCGTTTTCAGCACTCCCGGTGGCCAACCATGATCTAATTAAAAACGATTCAAAAACAAGACATTTCAGTTTAGGTTCCTAAACTGCATGGCTTGAGCTGCTCTATGGACGTCATGGTACCAAACAAGTATTAATGAAACCAAAACTTGCGACTCAGTTTGGGACAATCGCTGTCAGCAGAATGGCATGGCCTAAACTGAATCGTTAAACTGACGTCATGGTACGAATTAGAAGAACAGTTTAGTTTAGGTCCTAAAATGGATCGCGTTAAGAGCTTGTGGTAGGCCTCCAGCTCTCACAAATACTTTTTATCTTGAAAATTGCATCCTGCTGTACTTCGATCAACAATACCAACGTTGGAATTGTTGATCGAAACTGGTGTATGACATATTACAAGTCAGAATTGCCCTAATAGTAACGAATAATTATTTTGGGACGCCAGCCCACGGCGACGTAACGCATCCTCCTTAAATATTAGATAGACGTCACGCAAGCCTAGAATTAGATGAAATATCCAAATCCTGACAGCCTATACCACGGATATATGGCCTATACGATCAAAGCTAGGAAAATCAATTTTGCACATAAGTAATTCACATTGACATGACGGTTTTGATGACGGTAGGAGGGATATTTCATCTAAAACCTACCGCAGGGGTAGGTTTTAGATGAAATATTTTTTGATAAGGGCTATGCATCTTAATTACTTATTATATTGTATTTAATTATTATTTTAAAAATATCTCTCACATATCTTGGGACCCGAGGGTCCCGGACCTTTGGAAGGCGCACGAGGGCCGAAGCCAACTCGCAGAGGCCCCTTAGAAAGATTTAAGTGATGAGCCATCCGACGGTTATCCCTGTATGCACTATGCAAATGCATCCAAAGACAATCCCCGTTTGCTGCAAGACTTTTACAGGAAATGGAAAAAATTATTACTGGTTGCTCCCAGTAAAGTATTGTATGAATTGCCGATACATACTACCACCACTAGTGTTTTTCGCCTTACCTACCATGTTCGAACTCCAATTTAACCAAGTAATGTCCCGAAAAGTATTTATTATTTGTAATGTATTGCTTACTCCAAAAAAGAAGTGATAGCTCTGTTTCTCATCAGTTTTTACTCTTGTCGCTCATTAAAGTGAAGCCAGAAATGAGAAACAAGAACTCTCCCCGGAGATCGTGTCAGTTGGGTCGCTACTGCCTATCTATAACTTCATGCTACTGCCTATCTATAACTTCATGCTACTGCCCAACAGCTCGCCACATAATTCTCTGTATATCCCCCTACAACCCCTAATCAGTCTGTTAAAACAAACGGATGTAGACTCTGAAATATACACGTTTACTGTAAATTGAATGACAAGTCTGATACAGAAAATTATAAAAAACAACCAAAACCAAACTACAAAAAATATGTTCCACAGGGGAATCAAACAAACCTTCAGGAGCTTCATGAGAATTGGCCGCTTTTTGTAGAAAATAATTTCTATGTCAGGAACGACAACAGTATATGGAAACACAGAGCTCATATCGTCGCTCGCATGACTAACAGTCCTATCTCATTTTTTAGCTGATTTGAGTTAGGACAACTACTTTTTTCTATCCTTGATTCTTTACATTTTGTTGCCTTTCAAGATGGCTATATTTTGAGATCCAAATAACATAGAGATACGACGGTTACTGAAAAATCCCACCCCCCACCACCACCACCACCCACCCACCACTGCACCCACTGCTGGGTATACGCCTCCTGTCGTACTTCTGCCATACTTCCCGGTTACCTGCGTCTCTCAGCCAGGTGTTACCCACGACTTTGACATACCGTCAACCCAGCGGGCTTTTAGACGGCCCTGGTTTCTTTGGTCTAACCTTGGCCACCATTAAGTCACAGCGTTACTCCATCGGCCATCTCGTTGTCTAGCCAGATGTCCTGCCCAACTCCACTTGAGGCACATTGCCCTGTCCCCGACGTCGTAGTCTTTCGACCGACGACGGATTTTGGTGTTAGGTACGCACTCGGTCTAATAGGGTTATGCCAAGCATGGCTCGCTCCATGGCCCTTTGTGCTACTCGTAAGTATGCGGTGGGCAGTCTCCTTTGTGAGCGTCCATGTTTCGGCACCGTAGGTCATTGATAGCAGGACACATGCCAATCACGAGGTGGTCACATTCACATCAAACGACTGGACGGACTGGGCGGTGGCGATGGGATTCCCTAACTCCGCCTAGTACAGCGAGCACAGTTTCATGACGAGCGAGTGAAGCCCCCCCACAAGACGGGCGTACGACAAAACCACTCTTAAAACGAGCGAGCGAAGTGAGCCCACCTATGCCACGTGTGAGCTTAGCACGCTTTCACACGGGGAAAGCGAGTCCAGGAAGGTCTTTTTACTTAGTCAACTGCCGTTGGGACCTCATTATTCATGCATGCTTTTGATGACGTAACGATTTTAGATGATTGTTTTAAGGCTTCCGGTACTGCCGTAGATATTGTTTGCTCGGCACTGTATTAATAGTAGAGCAGCTTTCTTCGATTATATTTTTTTTATTTCTGAGCAGATTTATGGCCGATGAGAGACGAAATCTGTATTTATTTTGCTGTTTTAAATCTTCATGTTTTACCCTTTACGCGTTACGGCGAATTTTTTTTTGTTCCTCTTTAGGTCCTTCGTAGTAGTGGGTGGTTTGTAATTTTTTGAAAACGACACCGGAATCACCTAGTAGAGGGTTGCGTGCATGCGTCAGCATGCGTTATGTGACGTCATAGACAAATGAAATAGGTAACACCTCAAAATTGGTATAGATAGAGCTATTATTTTTGCATGCTCAACCATCAGGTTCCTACTTTTGCATTAAAAGCGTTTTAGTTATTAGCGAGAGATTGAAGTCTTAGTTGATTTTCTCGGTCAGAAATATTGAACTTACCGACAGTTCAGTACACACGAGCGAAAATACAGATTTTTTTTTACTAAACTTTTTTAAATAAGTAGTTAATAAGTAAGTAGATCGTAATACATTCAACATGAATTCTCGCAGTTTTGTCAAGTCGTCAAAAACCTCAAATAATTTTATTAACCTCAAAAACATTATAATTAATTTGATCAACGTAGGTACAGCTGGAAATTACAATTAATTAAGAAAAAATAAATTACGCGGGCTTTCCAGTTTTATGATTATGGAATCATTTTACTGACCAAATCCTATAATATTTTAGGCAGATTTTCTTATCATCTTTAACTTACTACTTATGAATCTTGTGTGCAAAGGCTTGTGTGTCACGCGGATCAAACGGGTAAACGACACACAATAAAAGCAAGTGTGTTGAAAAAATAATATTGGTGTGTGTATTTGTGTATGCAGTGAACCATGCCCGTGAAAAGAAACGTAAACGTCAAACTTAATAAACAGGTACGCGCTTGACGTTTAGGTACTGATTAGTGATTTCATTTTTCTGTGTTGTACTAGTAGTTGGTGTTAGTTTTTAAGGCTAGGTACGCTGACTTTATTTGACACAAAAACATAATGTCGTCACCATCAGAATTAAGTTTTGAAGAAATATTAAAATTTATGTTGTTGCATAATGGAAAAGTAACCAACCATGAGTTAGTCAAACATTTCAAAGTATTTCTGATGAACCCCGACATGAGAGGTGAGTCGTATTGTGGATTCTTTAAGTTTATTTTCTTTGCGTTACCTCAACTTATTCAAGTCTTATATTCGTAGATGAAGCCAGAAGTACATTTAAAAAGCATGTCAACACCCTAGCCATAATAAAAAATCAAAACAACGAGAAATGGCTTATACTGAAAAAGAAATATATGCCGAATAACGGTAAAGATAACGAAGATGCCATGGAAAAAGTTACTGATTCATCCAACACGTCTGTTACTGAGACACCCATAGAAACTGAGTCAAATAAGGAGGAAGAACCTCCAGAACGTCCTCCACTGCCATTACAACTTAACCAAGATTTCAGCATACTAACAAATCTTATTCAAGATAACACATTTAGTGTTGGTCATTCAGCTCTCAAACATGAAAGTGAGTCCAAAGAGAGCCTAACATCTATTCCAAGTGAAGACATACCACCTAAAGTGCATCCACGAAGGCGTTCATCAGATAAAAATATTGAAACAAAAAGATCAAGCAATCAAGGAGCACAGGGGCAGAGATTGTCTATAACAAATCAGGAAGAGTCCAGTTTTGATAGTCCAATGTCACAAACATTAACATCATCTAGAAGTGAGAGCATGTTAGTGGACAGCGAACAAACAATCTCAGTGAAGGAGAGAAAGCAAATGTTCAATAGAATGGCTTCTGAGAGTGATGTGTTGAAGACAAATAAACTGGGTGGCAACTTAAGCTCACAGGTGAGTACCTGCATATACTTATATTTATGTAATTTAGTACAGTTTCATGGAAGTTACTTAATTTTATTGTGAACAACGCTTGTGTTCCGAATAATCTGACAAAATTTATAATTTTATACAAAGAATACTTTATCATAATGATAAATCAAATCATTATGCAGATAATTGATGAAAATTTATATTCCATAATCAGTGTAAGTACATGCACACTACTTACTACTTCAAACCAAGATAATTTGAAACAAAGCAACTTAATGTACAAGATCAACATTTTGAGCAACATAAATAAAACACTTATTTTTGCAAATTTTAATACTTAGGTAACAGGTAATTGTAACACTTAATAATATATTACTTTTGAGAAAAGGTATATATTTTTAATTTTCTGCAATTTTTTTTTAATGTTACCATCAAAGTCTAAAAAGATGTAACTGTGTTAATATCTAAATTACATATGCTGTGTACAGTGGTGAACAGAACACTCAGTCGGTCGGTCATACTAACAAAGCACTCTGTACTTGGTATGTTAAATCAATTTGTTACTCTGGTCTGCCGAAGGTTTGTAAAGGTTGGATAGGTTCTATATTAGAAGGTTTGGTTTCCACACTTAGTCCTTCAAATGGACCATTATGTGTGGGCCACGGGAGCCATCAGTGGTAATTCCAAGATTGGGTATTATAAGTGTAAAAATATGTGCATAAATATGGAAAATGTTAAGTTTCTGTTGGAATGGAAGTTTCAGGTTAAATATGACCATTTGCTTTTCAGAATAAAGTTCTGGATTTGCAACAACTTGATGAGTACTACTTACCAGCTAGTTAGTAGTCAATGGTTTTTGAGATATGGGAAATTTTTACAACCGCAGCAATAACATTGTTTTTCAGAGTTTTAGACATGCTCTGGTGGGTTTTTGATTGATCATTTTGTGCGATATGTCAGTCCGGTTTTGGATTTTTAATGCAGTTAGTTACAGATATTGAAAATAAGTCAGTTTCTTAGTAGGTTCCTAGTTTGTTAAGGGCTACACAAATCACATGATGATATTACCCTATGTCTTCTTATAGTTTACATTACATGGTATTCATCAACATAGAAATGGGTTTATATACATTTGTTGGCTTAATCTAATTTACACTTGGCTTAAATTGCTTTATAAAACTCAAATGATAATTGTCAACTTGTGCAGTGATTTAAAATCAAACATTGTTTTAAGTTTTTATTTAAATATGTAATAAATACTACTTAACAGCGTGCTTGTATTGTCAACAAAATTCTTAGGTATGCACAATAACATTTCTGCACTAGAATTGCAATTTGAATTGATTGTTATGTTATTGCATGTAATATTTTTTATAAACATAATATTCCTCGGGCAACTTAAAAACAAAAAATACTACAAAACCATAGTACTATACTTGTTAGCTGCCTGCATACTTAAATCTCTTAAGTGGGGTGCACTTCATACCTATGTCGGGGGTTAAAAAGTGATTTGTGTGGCAACGTGTATTCCTTCAATGCGGTTTTTTATTGGATGGCTGGTTGATTCTGGGTGGCTCTTAGCTAAGTTTGATGAAAATCTGTTCAGAAATTTAAAGATAATCAAGTCTTATCTGATTGGTGCAGGGATCTCAGTCACACAATGGTATTTTTTTTTACTTTAACTTGTTCGATCAACTTGAAATTTGGTATAGTATAATATTTTGTAAACACTGCATTTATGTGGTAACTTTAACCTGATGCTGAGCAGCCAGGAGTATGCGGAATAATCCTCTTCAACAACTTCAGGAGACATATTGTGTTTGGGCTTAGTCAAATGGTCCTGATGAGTTGTTGTCTTAGAGATGGTGAACATAGTTTGATGATGGAGCAAAAAAGTGGTTACAGAAACTCGGCCTTATAAATCGTAGGCCAACCGAGTTTGGACCCGTTGGATTGGTCTATAGGAGTAGTTGGTATAGGTACAGATGGTGAAAATAATGTAATGTTTGAATTGTAGACCCATACTTCCACTCATTCAATGCAAACAACTTATGGTTTTTACTATCATTGCTATATTCAGTTAGTATTCAGCTGCATCCGGTAAGACTGGAAGCCGACCCCAACATAGTTGGGAAAAGGCTAGGCAGATGATGATGTGCTATATTCAGTTAAAATATTAAGTTAAATTATAAAATAAATAATAAAATGGTTGTGTTTTATGGTAATAATTGCATGGTGTGTTGATCATGGTAATAATTGCATGGGAAGGAAAACCTGTTCAGGTGGAGATTCATAGACGACTCCGCCTTGGAGTGTAAATGTGGTGCTGTTCCACAAACGATGGGACACTTAATATCGTGTCCTGCGTGTCTTGTCAGCTGCACGTTACAGGAATTGATGGACGCTGGTGATGGCGCCAAACAAGTAGCCGAATTCTGGGCAGAGTCCATTTAGATTGCTATCGACACGCTAAGAAGAAGATTGCTTGGGGATCTTTAAATTTGCAATTTAATAACTTGTGTTGACTCAGTTTCAAGAATAGTAGTGTCATGAGGCGATCTGTTTACTCCTAACAAGATTATTCTAACAAAAACAGGGAAGATAAATAAAGTGCTTTATTTTCCCTTTTTTATCCTGAGACAAATTCAACACTACTTAGGTAGGGTCTTAAGAACTGTTGAATTTGTCTTGGGATGGAGAGCGTCTAGAGGATATTCAAACCGTGTGGAAAATGGTAAATGAACCAATAGAAGTAAGCTATATTTTGAAACTGCATTATGAAAACCATATTATTATTTACTAGCTGTGCCCCGCCGTTTCACCCGCGTTAATTTGAAGAAAAACCTAAAATACAATTCCATTACCTTCTTTAAAATTATTACGGCCGCCTTGTGGAGTTATTTTAAAACTATGATAAATCTCCTAAGATATTCATTGAAATCAAATGAGGTCAAGGACGATTTTGTTCAAAATAAAATACTTGTGATGAATAACGTATTTATTTGGATAAGGATTAATATATAGATAGTATAGATTTTAATTTTGACGTCATCAAAATCTGCACTTATCAATTTTACGAAAATAGGGCGATGATAATATTTAGTTATTGTGCGGTGCTAGACGCCTCTCACGGAGGTTGGGTACTGGGTACCTATAACGTATTTCATAATGTAATCCTATTTACCACTTAGGAAACCCGACTGCAAAAACCAACCGTCGGGTTATTTTTATGTTTCTTTTTTAACCTGCTCGTGGGTCTTCCTTGGGGGAGGCTTTTGCCCAGCAGTGGGACAATACCTATCGGCTAAACAAAAAAAAGTGAGTCGTCATGGTGGGCCCTTTCATTATGAGAATTAGTAGAACTCCTTCTGTAAAATTGCATGTTATGGCCGCTATACATAGGTATTTTTTTAAACGTCTCCTAAACTTTGTCACCTGGACGCTAGCGATAAAGCTATCGGCGTGTCAATCATTAAAATACATTCAGCCGTTTGGATGCTATAAGGAAACAAAAAGTCCTACATTTAAGTTGAAAGGTAGGTCTGTACCTACTACCTACATAGTTACACGCGAAAAAGAGATCTTTGAAGTTGGGTAAAAAATGAATACGTTTTTCTAAAACGTTTATTTGGTCATTGTCAGTTTATGATTCATTTCGTATTCAACGTCCACTGCGGTCTACAGTTATTTTATACTTAGATACCTAATTAATTATTGCTTTTAATGAGTAAATAATTATAAAATATTAGGGGTTGTGTTCGGGTTGCCAGGAGCGCGGCACCTGTTGGTCGGCTGACAATCATTAACAAATATTTTGACCCACAAGTATTTGATTATATTAATTTCAAACAAAACGCGAGAATGTTTTAACTGTTTATTGTTTTCATTTTCCAGTAAGTACCTACACCATACAATCGAACAAAAGAAATAGAATGCTATTTGATTTACTTTTAGAAATAAAGGAATGTTTTCTTTGGTTTAGATTGGATAACTTCCATCTTTAGGTATTTCAAGTATAAAACATAATAATGAAGAAAATTAATTTTATTGTGGATAGGTGCTTACTTACATGAAATATAAAATCATTTTCTACATAATATCTGGAACGCGAATGGAAGACTTTTATATTTTCCTACAAATATCCAACGTTCAACAAATCAGCATGCATTATAGGTAGGTAGATCTTTCGCTGTCGGTAACTTTTTGCTCCTGGGCAAATGCCTTCTTAAATTCCTTCCGTTTCTCTCGATGTTGCACTTTTCCGACAATTCTTGAGAACGAAATCTAAGGTATCTTCAAAATCTACTTACTCCGCGGTCTGTCGTGACTGTGTCTAGGAATTTATTACGAACTGGCGACAAGCCCCTGCTTCACATGGTTTTTACGACTTGACAAAGTATGTGTATTATACACATACCCCTTCCGAAATAAATGCTCTAAGTGATGTTGGGAACGGTATTAAAATCCGTTGCGTACTTTAGAAGAACAACGCGGTCACACAGACAAACACAAAAACGACATCAATGTATAATATGTATAGATTAACCTTTCAGTCGACTAGTTTATGCTTTAAGTCCCTACCTTTTAATTTGAATAATAGTGTCCTTTAACACGAAGTCCAATTTGAATCTATCTTGAGGGTCTCGGGATTAACAACAAAGCGACTATAATTATTTGTACCTTTTGACAAAGTCAAAGTAGGTAAGTGAATTCAACTATGAATTTTATTAGGTACGCAATCCAATAAAAGTCTTTTGGATGTTAAATTGTTGCGTTGCGGTAAGGGTAAAAGTTTCCTGTCTGTTACCACCTGGTGCAGCTAATTGAATTGTAAAACCTTCGTCATGGGCCTTTGGCGGTCAAAATGATGTCGAATATGATTATTATCGATATATTTTTCGAGATCGCGCCGGGATATCAAAAGAGGACGGGAAAATTACTAATGCCGTACAATCATTGACAGAGGTGCATTTAAAAAAAAAACGTCATGTTCTATTGTACCTACAGTATGATAACGTACTCAATTGGTAACAACACTACACCCAAAGGGCACATTTCGGAAACAACCGTCGAGGGATGTTCGTCGCGAGAGCAAAAATTTATATAATAATTTCGACTCATCCGAACGGGACAGTCCCTACACGAGGGTAGCGCACACAACACGAACAACAAAAGCTCCTAATGACAAATATTAGGCCGCGCCTCCGCGCACCTAATGGACTTTACAATTGCTTTATACAGCGTATACCTCACATTGTAACCTATTAAAAGGACGAGAGGGGCATTAACCAGCTTGTACAAAAACATATTATAAGCCAAAGATATTTAAAATAAAGATTGTCATAACATTATATTCGTTATCAAGGATGCTCGTTGGTTTTTTTTTAATTCATGTTTTTCATTAACATATCCTGAAATGTGCCCCATCGATAAATCAGCGTGAATATTGAAGATGTCCGCTTAGCAATTAGCTTGTCATATAGCTATGCTTCTAAACGAGATAATCACAGGATTCGGAATTCACTTAACGCCGCCGCGGAAGCTAATAAATAATAAATGAACAAACCGTTTCTCACTAATATGCCACGTTGCCACCCGTCTGAGCGAGATCCCGACGCATAAATCAACACTGAAATAGACCGACGATGTGTACAGTATACACTTCCGCTCGTCAGTTAGAAAACTTTCAAAAAACAGAAACTTTATGAAAGCTTTGTCTGCTTGATACTAAAAAGGGGTGTAGTAAGTCACTACCTATAATTAGGTTAAGAGCATAATTTTTCGGTTACTATGTTTGGATGGCATACGATATAGAAAATCACATCACACTATTTTAAACACGTTCCTGTAGGTATCAAATGAGTTAAAGAAAACAAGACTGAAAACATTGTCGACACTGATGGACTCTTGCGCGATGACATAACTGAATTTAAAATAATACCCATATCGCTGACTTTCCAACAGGCAAAGCATGAGACCAAAGAGATTTTTAATAGTTTAACATTTGATCGTCAGTATGTTTTAGGTAGCACATTGTTTAAAATAGATGGTTTTATTTTAACCTAAGTTTGACAATGAAAACGCTAACTTTGTTCCATAACAATACAAAGATAGCAATAGTTAGTAATTGTATGATAGAAACAAAAGCCATTCAAACAATATGCATATCAAAATCATTTTAAAATTCGATTAACAATTAATGACTTGCTAACTCACGGACTATAAAGGACGTCCAAATGAATCCATTTCGGCCTAATAGATTGTGATGTGTGTAAATTTTCTGCCGGTCCATCAAATTAAGGTACGGATAGGCTTAAAGTCAATATTGTTATTATTATTCAAGGCGCATACCATATTGAATACTGCCTCGTGACTTGCGGTCGATTGTCAATTACTGTCGTGTGACTACAAAGCGCACGTGCGCTATTAAAGTTTGAAAAAAGGCAATTCGTGCTTAGTGCTGACCACGCTGTCGGTTGGGTTTCGCTTGTGTTTAATATGACCAGCCTGCATAATGACGTTTGTAGTACTTTGCCACATTTAAGCCTGGTAATTTTATATCCTCTTTGTAACAAAAAACAACAAACACATTCGTATATACCTATGCATGAATTTAAAATGAAGTGGCTAGTTTAATTTTGTGATCCCTTTAAGAGTTCTTAGTACGTGCTAAACGCGAAATCCAATTGGTTTTTAGGGGCTAAGCACCCCGTAAACGTTTTATTATCCCATTGCCTTATTTTGAGTTAAGTCCATCTAGACGTCTCAGATAATCTTGGACTCCGATAGTAAACGATTGAACATAGGTACGGATAGCGACAGAAGTAAAAGGACAAACAGAAAAATATTAACTAAGAAAATTAAAATGGAGATAAAAACTGCCACTTGCACACTTCAGATGTCGTTACTGTCATGTGTCCAAGAATTGGCAGCTAGCTGTCACTATCTATATATTTTTTGTAAATAAGCGTCTTCTTTTACACATAATTAATTAATATACCCGTACCGTTGTGCAGCCGTTGACTGCTAAAATACGGGGCCCCATGTATTTACCAAAGATGTTAAAAGACGAAAACTGTGGGAGAAAGCTCACCCAAAAAAAATTGGAAGCCTGATATTTTGTCGAGACTATGTGCTCTCTTTTTTAAACCTCAATAGGAATTTCTCCCATAAAATTTTTTTGGGAGAAATTCGTATACTGCTCTCAAGAGAACTAAGTCTGTTTTCAAAACCTACAGGCGCTGTGGTGTGACATTTTATAGTAGAGGTGTGTGAGGGTGTGTGTGTGTGTGTTTATATTATCATATTAGATCAGTGTTAGAATTAACATCTGAAGTTTTTCAGTCAGGAAGATCATCGTAAATATAAGCAAAACAATAGCAGTTTGTGGACGGGGAGCAGTGCTGCCATCTATGACGATATTTCTGTTTTTAAACCCAAAAAGCTCGGCACCCTCTCCATTTTCCACACATGATCTGGCCCGCATGACAGAGGACAGCTCTACCATTACGAACCAGTTCTTTCGACAGGAGTCAAGTTCGTTCCTTAATCTTCGTTTTGGTCTGCCGCGATGTCGCCTAGCATTAACCTAATGGGACAATGGTAATTTTAGCCCATCTGACATGCGACAGACATGCTCATCCCTATCCTACATAAGAACAGCAGCTTTCCGAGTTACATCCGTGATTTTGGTTTTTGTGCGCAATATTGTATTTCTTACATGGTCCGACATTTGAACCTCCAGGATAAAAAAGTGCTGTTCCCGAGGAAAATAGTAATAACGTTATTATTATAATAGATAGCGCCACGTGTCTATTGAATTTTGTTTCATTATTTAATTCTGAGGCGGTACGAAGTTCGCCGGGTCAGCTAGTTATATAATAATTTTGATGGGTGCCTGTAGCATTGCCACATGAAACCATACATTTCTGGTAACTCCTTTTTTACTTCAGACAACAAACTGTCCCTGTTGACAGAGTTGAAGGCGTTCTTAACGTTAACCTTGAGGATGACCTTGCCTTTATTGGCATTTAAAAAACTAGATAGGGTATGTACGGCCTCGCAGCCCCCTTTGGAACCAAAGCCAAGCTGTTGGGGCTGGAATTTATTGGACAAAATGTCGCCGTAGAATTTGCAGCATATTTTGGCTGCCGTACGCCTGTAGGTGTACCCAACGGCAATGGGACGAATGCCGCCGTCGCTCTTGCGCAGGGCGCATAAATTGGCCCCGTACAAGACATCGACGACAGCATCATTCACACCGCAGTTGAACGTCAGATTAATTAGAGCCGCAAGCTCCTTCAAAAGCGACTCACCAGCTTCCCCGGCGCCTGAACTCAATAAATCTTTTAAATGCTGAGGAGACAGGCCTTCGAGGCCGCCGGCAGAACCACTTCGGAAGGAGCTCACGGCAGCAATCAGCTGGGGGGTAGTAACATTTAAAGGCGTTGAATCCGGATCGAGAGATGAGATCGCTGGATGTTTCGAAAAATAAAACAAACCGCATTAAGATACGTAGCTTAATGCGGTTTGTTTTATTTTCTTGCACTTTTAACATACACGGTCACAACTTTTCTAGCAAAGTGACCAACACGTTACGCATAATGTGGACGGGGGGGGGGGGTTTAGAATTTCACTCAGCGAACCTCTGAACTAGTCCAAACAAAGCGGCGACTTCCTCGGGTCTATGCGTTAGGAAAAACTTCTCCAATAGGCTCAATATACTTATTGAGGCTATTGGAGAAGTGTTTGGTACCTCTTGCTTTGAAATCTGTCGTTATTGTGTCTGGCTCAAATTCTGATATTCTGTTCTTTATGAGTCGAAACAAAATGTCATACGTAGGTATTTTCTTTTTATCCGTTTTATCCGGGAGCAGGCAGTACAATACAGTTACAGTACTGTTGCTATCTTCAGAACTGCAGCCCGCTTGCACTTGTTTTGTGTACAATTGGGTAAAAGGTTGTGTTGCACATTTGAATGTGCCGTCGCAGAAAACATGCTTGGCTTTTTTTAGTGTTCTAGCGTCTGCACTTGTGAACATATAATGAAAGGGGGGTTCGGTGGTTGGAACCGAAACCCCTTTCTCCTTCAGAAATCTTATGTGCTTAGCACCTAAATTCACCTAATGCTTGTATAAAGTTTTATTATATTGTCAGATTTTGGATTTTTTATGGCGCGTTCGACATCAAGTTGTGTAATAACCACTGAGTAACGTATTAGCGTTCATTCAGTTTCTGCTTTCTGCCCTTTTGATCGTTTCATTAATTGTTAATTTAAATTCGTTTTCAACCTCATCCGATTGGCATTTGTGGGCTTGGTCTTTTACAATGATAGAGATGCTAGTAACTGAGACAGCACCGCATAGTTTTATAATTATGTATGTATGGGAAAGGGTAAAATCGGGACGGTAAGGCAATTTTTTTTATAAAACAGAAGTTTTAAAGAAATTAAATACATTTTAATAATGTAATAATAAATAAAACGGTGAAACATTAAAACACGTTCCAATTCTTTTGGGGCATAAATGATAGAAAATTATTTCCATAACTTTAAACGCACCTTTTCACCACAGAAATGTCCAATAAAACACAAATATCTTCATAAGAATATTTTTCACTGCCAAAGTGCTAGTAGCAAAAAACTAGCAGCAGGTGGCTCGGTTGCTCCGGTGACGGCCGACACTGTTGATGAACAAAAATTACATACTTTTCACTATTTATGCTTTGCGCTTTCGTTAGTTCAACTTTCAGCCACCGGGTCAGAAAAGTTTGTGGAAAACAAAATACCTAAAAAAAACTAATACAAACGAAATTATTGTTTTTATCACATCTATTCAAAAAGAGCTAGTGTATTCTTCGTAAACAGGGACTAAAATAGCACTTTAATCCCTTGGGACTAAAAGTGATTTGAATTTGGAATGTGGATATTGTTAGTAAAAGTTCCTATCACCAAAGAGATCAATCACGAACATTGTATGAACAAGTAGCCTGCTACTTGTACAGCCTGCTGTATGATAAAGTAAAACGCGCGCGAGCCAAATTAAAAAAACCGTTTCTGAAAACAAAAAACGCGCGAAAAGCGTTCTGCCTTCGTTCGTAATTGTTTATTAAAAATTGTATGTAAATAAATAAACGTACTATTCTTAGTTGCACTTACTTATTTGAATCCCTCGCTGCGCTCTGGATTCAAAGAAACACTCACCTTCAAAATAGTTGTTTTTGGCAAACAATCTACTGTTAAAATGTCTTCACCTAAATGTATTAATATAAAAACTCCTTCAATCAACTTTGCTCGAAATCTAATTACAAATAAGTAAATCACTTTTTTTTTATAAGTTGGAATTAATTTTTTCTTCCTTTATAATAAATCCTTCACAAAGGCAGCTAAAATAAGCTTCGGTTTAAGTATACATCATCAGCGTTTTGAATAAACGCATGGTTGTTATGCACGATGAGAAAGATAACGCGGTACGGTCCGTTGCGAGTTGGAAAATATGACCGATTTCATTGTTCTCTCTGTGCTATTCGGGCCTGAGAATCACTCGCAGCCATCAACAACGCGGATGCCGCACTTAACGAGCCTTGTCGAAGTGATGGAAAATAGGAACGGATGAATTAGCTGTCAGCTATTCAATGATAAAAGTAAGACAGCGCATAATACACGCTCTGTGGCATGAAACAATCAAGTGTCCATGACAATAACTACGTTGCGAAAGCTGCTTATGCCGTTTAATAGGTTTCGTCTGCAACCGTGTTCTAATATGGTAATAGTTCGTCCATCCATAACATCGTGAATGTATATATAACATATGTGAATCTTCGCTAGATTTAGTTTCAATGGTGGATATAACAGCAAAATTGTGCAAGTTGCAGTTTATTAGATTTGAAATATGTGGGACTCCGTGGCACTGCTCTTTCCACACCTTCTGCGATCTCTATGACCTCGATGATCCGTGATAGATATGTTAACATTGAATGAGCTTGGACGAATCCAAACAATTTGGCAGATAGAGCAACCTAGGAATATTTCATCCGCTTTATTAAAGATCACGATCTGGATGTATACCATGACCGCTAAAATAACAATACTCTTACTTACACCGCTTTGTCGAACCATCTAAACCTACAGTGTGGTTGTCAAGAGCGTAACCGGCGTTATTCTAATTTTCGAATATTATATCGAAAAATTAAATATTGTACCAAGAAGAACTGTGCCTAGAGTCCGATCATATGGTAAGGTTTTCAAAAAAAGCACTTCTCCCGCGTGATTGCCGCGTACGCGGCGCTCCACGATCGTGCGCAGTCCCGTACTCGCATCCAAAAGGAGTTAAATTGTCACGTGATCAGGCTGCAAAATTTTTAAAGAAGTAAGACATTCATGATGAACTAAAGAAATAAAAAAAAAATTAAACCATGTTAATCTAATCATTATGGCTAGGAATTATTGGTCAAAAAGGAGGCTAATATGTCTTAAAGATACTATCAGGACATGACAGTAATGATCATTACAGCAAAATCTTTTTGCTCAATTCTTAAAGGATTCTTATCGTTTTTCTCTTAGGTGACGGCGTTTGCGCCAGGATTTGTGCTTACTTTTTATTGTTTCGTTGACGATCAATCAATAAAAAATATGACGTCATTTCGACATACCATCTTCTTAGCATGTCTTTGATGCAGTCCTTGAAAAATATTGATCGGAAAGAAGTTAAAAGCTAACACCATTCACTACGCAGACATTAGGTTCTCACGCATACATGTGGCATGCGGTGCAAGATGAAACGTGGGCAATGGTCTGTCGCCGTTGTTGTTAAACTCACGCAACATAATATTGAAGATGGGTTTGAAACAAGGAAACAAGGAAAGTGACGGGAGCTTCATTCAGACTGGTCGACAGCAATACCGTTTACAATCACGTTTACTGTGGAAGGTTACCAACTTAACAGAGGATCCAGTTTCAATGAATTCTCCGGGAACTCCTCAGTAACCGATGATTTTAAGTGAATCTTATTGAGCTAAAAGTAGGTGGTGAGCCCAAAAGAACGGTCTGCCTCAGGTTAGTGTACTTGACATCTCTGCTGTTAAACATTTACACCAATAGGTAATCAAACGGTTACCCAAACACAACCCGCTTTCTGTCGACTTACCCTACCCTACACGTCGAAAACTAAACTCGGTTTATTATCGCCTAACTTACTAAAGCCTATTTCAAATAAAAAATCTTAATACCTATGTATGTGTAATTCAAGCAATAAGTAGAGTTTAACGGATGTCTTTGGTTTATAATTTAATTATTGGAATGTGGCGTTTTTTTACGCTGTCGTATAAATCATATAAATAAAGTTGAAAGTTAGAAGGTTGTGACGTGTATCGATTGTAATGTGGTGCCGTCGTCGCCACCATAATGCGAGCCAGCGCGAACAACGCGATGTCTATGGCGTCCTACGGCGAGGAGAGAGGCACGCACGCCTGGAGCCCTTCGGCGACTAACTGGCGAGCCTACCCTTACAATTTACTTACATAAATATATATTTTATTTTTTATCGTGTTAATGAAAATGCCGATGTTTTAACTTAGATAGAAAGATAACAAGCTCGTTTTTCTTAACTGTCGGTTAAAACTGATAATAATGAGGTCAATCATCGAGTTGATTAACCTTATACGACATTCAGCGACTTGTTCAAAAATGAGTAACCGCACTTGACACATCAACGCCCGCCAGCGAGAGTACCAAGAGCCTGTGAGCTGTCTATCCCAATAGTGAAGTCAATATACTATGACAATGATTACAAATACGCAAAGATATCTGAAATGCGAACTAAAGTAAATTTTGGGCGGTACCTAGTGTTTTTGGTAACACAGTTCGGTGTTAGGTAGGCATCTAGAACATTTTCGTTGCAATCATTATTTAAGGATAGTATTGGTGTAATTTTGTCCTTTAAATAATGAATTACCTAGTCGGATAAATTAAACGATAGTTTGTTAAGGTCACATAATTAAAAAATCAACTATAGTGGAAGCTAATTTGGCTGTCGGTTTTGTTTAGCAAACCTGCCAGGGGCTTCAGGGGGACTCATGGCATTGTTCACAAACTAACGTAACCGAGAATGTTGCAGAACAGTTTGAAAGAGACTGAATCTCAATGATCTGTATAGTTGAAATGTCCCGGGTAACTGGGTTATCTTCAATACTGCTTCAACTTGGTATGGAATTGACTTTAGCTGGACATAAATGCCAAGATAATAACATAAATTCGTGAGTATACTCGATATTGCTCATAACACAGTGACTAAAAAATAGTTTAACAAAAATCTAATGCCGTAGTCTCAAATTACACTATCGCAACGTGTTGGTTTGTAGAAAATGTAGATAACTAAAATGATCAAGTAACATGTTTCCTATTAGGCGTGTGGTATGAACGTTCAAAAACTAATTTCGCCGCTAATTTTAATTGTTGTTGCCATAAAATCTTAAAACCAGCGACGTAACAAACATAATCTTATTATTAAATCAAACACATCACATTAAGGATGTTATCTTGTCAATATCAAAGTCCCTAACAGTGAGGCCAATAGTGTAGACATAAATATGTAACGACAGGTGGTAAAGTGGTCATGCTGCGCAGCGCACGCCCAGTGCACCAGTCGTGAACATTGTAACTTTACCCGTACATTACACGAAAATGAACTGTATTGTACATTACATAGAGTTTTTAATTACACTGACCCATACAAATAACTTATGACCTAAATCATCTTACATGAATAGCAGCGCAAGCCTGAAGACGGGAGAATTCGAATTTATTGACCATTAATTCAAAATATTATTTTCACAATATAAGTACTCATTTATTAATTTTGAAATATTAGGTTCCGATTAATTTATATGTGTCGTTAAGATATTTATTATGTATGTAAATATCGTCTTTATTTATAATCCTAATCTTTTGTTTTCAGACGTTAAGTACGTTGATGTACATCGTTTAATAAATTGTTCGCCATGAATGAACAAGCTTGTGTTTAAAAGTATAAAATTGTTAATGAAATCTCGACTATAATGGTGACTCATTGAAATATTTTGTTTGTTCGCAGGGGGTGGATGAGGAAGACAGAGTTTCTGTAAGTAAGAATGAGATGGGCATCCGATAAGAATTTAATAGAGAACAATTAATAAATAGATTATTCAATTGCAGTTAGATCAGAAGAGTGAGACTGATCCATTGGACTCAAAGCAAAAGCAATGGATTTTATGTGCTGCAAGAGGTGACTACCATGCTTTGGCAAAGATGTGCAAAGAGAACGCCAAACTTGTCAAGACTAAGGTAAGTTTCGTTACATACTATTTAAATGAGATAAGGGAACACTATTACAATTTAATAGCATTGTACATGTATGTGATATATAAACTGATCATTTCCAAGAAATAGAAATAGGCGGGATTTGCCTCTCTTTTCTGGTTCCAATCCAACACTTCGATAGGTACTGTTTAAAAATATTACTATCTATAAAATATTCTTCAGTTGCGAATTCGCCGCACAATACCTACCCATGGGGGATCCAGAAGAATTTCCATGAAAAAAATGTGGTAAACGGTAACGGATGTAGTTGTCCCGTATCCTTGAGTTTTTCGGGGTTAGTTAGCGCCAAGTGAGAGCACATGTCCAAAAGGTGTGCTTCTAATTGGGTCTCGGGGTGCACGGCCGGCGCCGGCCCGCGCCCCCCCGCCGCATGCTATCTTGACATATCTCCGGACGTAGTCCCTTGTTTTATTTTATGAGCCATCTCTCAGACCCCGACTTTTTTCTATCCAACTATTGTGTTTATGCTGTTTCAAGTCTCGCACTTGATATATAGATGTCAATATAAACTGGAGAGATCGCTAATTCTGAAAAGCATTCCATTAATTTATGTGATAACGATTACGAAGTAACAACTTGTCCTATTTGTTAGGCAATTTCTCGGAGAATATCTAAGCAATTCTGAACCGAACACATATAACTCCCAATTATCCCCAATGACTGACGAAGTGAATCATTCAAGTCGACAAATTGTATCTTGGGATCGTGGTCGACGTAAATTATTTTTATTGGTCTTCCTAAAAATAATGATTATTTCATCAGATTTATAAATCCAAAGGATTTTAGTAAATTACCGCTAGGCTCTTATTTGAAAGACCACTGTCATCAGATTGATTACCGAGTACATTACTTTTTATTGAATACGCAGTAAAAAGGTAATGATAGCCTTCTCTTTTATTGATTCGTTGTAAATCAAGGGTCGACGCAATTGGATTTAAATTTTATTGGCATCCTTTCTTGGGTATGTGAATAGTCAAAAAACGAATAAAGGAATTAACAAAGATTTTCTCATAATCTGTCGTTGCGGCCGACTCTTTTTGTTTCTGTATTTGTTTCCAATTAATCCTTCCACTTCGTATTACTCTAACACATGCTTTAGAATGTAGAACGGCAGTTATTTTCATTTTCTCCTATCCACTTCCCGAGCTAATAAAGCAACAGTAAATATTGTCAGACAATATGTAACACGTGTTTGCTACTGGTGCCTTGCTGGTTGACATTTGTCGTCTTTCCTCTAAAAAACACTTTGATGCTTATTTTCGTATTTGCCTGACTTGCTGATAGAATTATAGATTTGTGGAAATTTCTCTGTGTGTGGGTTCTTGTGATATTTTTTATTGTAGGCCTCGCTTGTTTCTCTTTGAAATGAGAAATTTAAATATGTCATCGTCGCTTCCTATCTAAAAGAACTCGTCTTTAATATTTATATTTTAATGCCTCATGATGATTAGTTGAGATATATTAGCTGATTTTATAAGCTTTTTTAACACTTCATGACATTCCCGTTAACACTGTGTTAATGTTGAATTCATTTTATATGTGTAAGAAATATTAGACCAGCCAACGAAGAGATGTTTGAGTCTTTGATTATTGTTTGATAAATTGTCTGATTTTATGATAAAATTGTTGCAATACCAGTCGCCACGCCACAATCGAAGACAACATTCTCTTTTCTAAAAGATAACCGCTTTTTTTCAATCACTGATTATTTTACAAAAGGTTGAAAGCAACAAAAGTCCTTCTCGTATTACAAACTAAGATAACAATGTTTAAGATAAGGATTTTGTTTCGTCGTTGTCAAAGTGCGAGTTTTAAATGATGTTTAAAATATTATGCGAGAATTTGTTCTGTCTGACAGTTCACATTATCAGGAACAGATATGAAAACAAAAGTTACATTATTTTGTTTTACAATTTTTTTTTTGTTTTGCCGTAGGTAATGATTCTTTTCTTGGGATTGATTTGTGAAATAGTAAAATGGATGGAAGCCATTGCCCAGCAGTATGATCACCAGTAGGTACTGTCCAGTACCAGTGAGTGATTATAAAAATTGATATACTTAATGATAATTAACTGTGCATGGATTCAATACTGTAATAAGTGCGTGTACGGATTTTATAATATGGCAAGCCGTGTGCCCTATAGGATTTCCCATCGCTAACTTCGCTTCATCAGGAGCCTTAGGGCATGAGTTATCAAAAACTGATGATACAAGTAACTTAATTAAAAGTTTAACGAGGATATTGTCTTTTACGCTTCTCCTTTAAGAAAAGCGTAAACGCCAATATTCTCGTTTCTTACTTACAAAAAGGACGAACTTCCATACAAACTAACATCCTTTATTAAGGGCGTGAGTTTAAAAAATCCTTCCTTAGTGCTCACTTTTGCTATAGAAGGAACTCATGCAAAATTTCATGCTTCCAGACCCATCCGTTTAAGCCGTGCGTTGTCTGACAGTGAATTAATGAATTTACTATTTTAATTAAGTAGAAGATAGAAAGTTCTGTTTTGAATGTTCGACTAATTTTCGAAATTCTTTCAAATCTTTAGTTGGTTTGTTTCTTTTTTTTTGTACCTAATTGTTTTTATTTGTTATTTTCACTACATTTTCTTTCTGTAAATGTAAAATAAGGAAGAAAATACCGTGTTTAAAAAACAAAGCAGCTACGTAATTAGGTACTTACCTACTTACTTACTGGGAGCATCCAAATGCGTACACAAATACGTTATTTGCTAATCCGTACTTTGGAAGCCCTTGCAGCTTAACTGACTGTAGGGACGCGGACGTAGGGTTTTAAAATCGACGATACACAACGAATGGAAAAATTCCAATAATTCATTCTAATCTTATTTTAGCTTAGCTGGTGAGCTCCCAGAAAGCTATTTGGTAATATTTAATTGTTCACTAACGATCGTGTAATTGTGTTGATAAAGATTTGTTTAGTCAATAAAAAAGACCAAAGCTCGGTATTATTATTCTTGATTTACGAGTGTTCGATTCCAACGAGGGCGGAGTTGGTGATCCAAGTAATTAAATCCAAATCATTTCGATGTTGGTTGCCATACCAACAGTTATATTGATACGATCCAATAATGGTATTGTTAATTACATTTATATCGGGTAATATAAGTAGAAATTTATATCGACGTCTTTAATTTAAATGACTACTTACGGATTTTATTATGTTTGTTAAATCATCATTTAAGATGCTCCTACAATCAATTTAATAGTTTTGTGGTTTGGCATGTTCTAATTGGTGCCTTTAACTGGACTGCAATTACCTACAACGACTTTTTTGTGGCGCCTGCTCGCAGACCTTGAGTATTCTATTTCATTGTAAAAAATACTTCCAAACATTCGTCTAAGATTTCGGTTGCACGCGCTATTAACGCCAACTCGACGGTGGGAGTGTCGTTGCAGAAAGCAATTTAAGTCCTGATTTATTCCGGTGCAAGACATTGGCTCCGCTGACATCTCTCACTCTAATTAAGACAGTGGCTTTCTAAATGATTTATCTGCATTTAAATCTATGAGTTGCACATTTAACATAGTGCTAATTAATTGAACTATAAAATTATTTATTCTTGCAGTCTCATTAGGTGTCTTTCTCCGCCACGCTGTGGTCATTCGTTTTGTTTTTTATTTATTTAGGTATATAATAACATTTGTACAGGCTAAACAAATCGTGTTAAAATTAAAACCGTAGCACACTGACGAAATCGATTCCGCGACGGGCTCGTTTGTTACGGCCGCTTGTTACTTTGTGAAGTGATGCACGACGGCAAGAACTTTAGTGTATTGTTTTTTAGCCGTTTTCAATGGGTGTGCTAACTTCTCGAATGTGTCGGCCGGCGCCAAGTTGGTGCAACCCGAGATTTGACGCCGCGCCTCATTTGACCCGTCCGTCGAACGCGCGCGCCATTGTTTAGCTATGCATGTTGAACATGACGCGCCGATAGTAACATTTCCTCTCTGTGTGTCATACAAGATAGATATCTCCCCATTATTGTATATCGGTGTAATAAAAATATAATGCTACTTGACTGATTACGAATCCATCAGCCATATTTGCTCTACATCGATCGGTCTGTTAATCAATAAAATGTCCATAATTGTTACCTATGATATGAAATAAGTCAATAATTATAAGTAAGCACTTACTTTAAAAAAAAATTATCTAGGTAAGCTCGGTCTCAAGTAAATCGCTAGCGCGGCGGCGGCACGTCGCAGCGCGCGGCGCGGCGGGTATCCTACGAATAGGACCTAGGCGTGTAGCATAAGGCACTTGCGCGGGAGTGCAAGTCACTCCTACAATAAGTGATTTCCAACACGGTGACGCAGCGATATTGTAATGGTTGTTTGTTTAGTGGTTCTACCTTACTCGTGTATCGGCCTAATCATATATGCCCATAGTTTTGTTTTTATATGGCTGTTTCATTATAGAGTTCATGGGCGTGTGATGTTGGGCGCAATCAAATTTGAAAGGAGACAGCTCAGCAATCGTGCTGCTTTAGTAATTTGGTTCTGGCGCCATAAGGTGTTGGCAGTGGACGATCCAACATTTTCTCATTCAACACTATAGCATTTGTTTCTTCATTATGCAATATTAGGTAATACGTAGCATTACGTACTATAAATATATACCTAGTAGTTATCTACTAATATATCTGATAGGTATTAGTTTGGGAAATATCTGTTATCGATTTAGAGCGCCAATTACTATAATAATATATAAGTAATGTAAGTTAACTTATCACTCCCAGATCTCGAACCATATAACAAGGTGTTATTTTCAAATCGAAGTTGGTGCGTTTGGGGCTAGTTGACTAACTTTTGCGGGACAGGTTGACTCATACTGACTAGGAGATGATATATAGAAAAAAAGCTTGCCAGTTAATAAGGTCAAAGCGGCGGCCGGTGGCAAATGCGTTTGATAATCTGTAAAAGACTTTAAGGCCCGTTTGCACCTCAAAAAATCACTAAATACGTTTAACGCTAAGCATACTAAATATAGGTAGATACATGATGAAATTAAAATAAGACTAAAAATGAGAATGTGAGACTGTTAATTAATATAGACGTACTTAAATATTATGTTTGTTATAAACGCTGTAACGTTAGAATCTGCTTAAGTTATTTACTTTCTTGAGGCTTATTGAATAGAAGTATTGTTTAATTACTCATTCCTTCTCATCATTTCACTTACTTATTTACTGTATTAACCAACCTACCCCAGACCGATCAGGTCGACCTACCGTGGTGGGGTAGGTTGACCAATATTTCTTGTTGTGTAAAAACCAGTACATAAAAATAACTATGATAATTAATTATGATATAGGTAGATGTTAATTATTTTGTAAGGCTAATAGGCTAACAAATAGTCATTTTCTATAGATATAAAAATAAAAACACAAGAAATGTAGACCAATAAGTGAAAAGTTAATCAACCAGCGGGTCTTCTATTTATTCTAAAAAAGTATAAAGCTTCGATTTTACGTATCTATATTCAAGCTTGGATGGTTGTAGCTAGGTACCTATATTGCACGTTGTGTTCTCCAAACGGGGCTCGGTTTGTTATTGCAAAACACGAAAGCATGCTAATTGAAATTCAGCATGAAAGGGATAATGAGGGTGGCGGGGAACCTTCGCCCCTCATCGCTCCCGCCATACGTCACTCAAGAGCGCAATGTTAAGATGTGATCTTCAGAATCACTTCACAAATGTAATATCGACGAAACTTGGAAGTAAACCCAATTTGTTACTGCATACCAAAGGGTTTATTTGATACTAGCTGTGCCTGCGACTTCGTTCGCGTGCATGAGATTTTTTTTTGCGCGGAATTCTAATTATTTATCTAAAATAAGTTAATAGGTATGTTACTCCTTATAAAATCAGCCATCTGCCAGTGAAAGTCCCTTCAAAATCGGTCCAGCCATTTCGGAGATCAGCCGGAACAAACAGGCAAACAGTAATGTTAAAAATTGTTTTTTTGTTATAAGTACAGTATATACTTTCACATGGATTTAGTAAAAGCTGTTATTTTGACATTACAAACAGACACTAAAATTTTATCTTAATTGTATAGATCATATTATAATTTATAAACGCTGCTTTAAAGTTCAGAGAAGTTTATTCGTCAAAAATTGTATGGTCATGCAGACGTTTATCGTTTCTTAACTTTAGGCAATATAAATAAACCCCTTCATATAAAATTGCTGTTTTTGACTAAATAAACATTCAATAAGGGAATTTGTATAATATCAATTAATTTGTGGTAACTTTACAGACGTGATGGGTACTGTCACTTGTCATAAAAAAAAATTGTTTAATCATACAATAATGTCTGAAAGAATTCCAAATAATTTTAAACCGGCCAAGTCCGTGTCGGACTACGCAAAATAAAGACTTCCGTAGTTGGGATGAATATTGACGAAAACATACAGTATTGATTTTATCGGTTACCGCAAAATAGAGTTTGTATTTAACAGTATTTCTCTAAAAAAACAGGTAGGTATAAAAAATGTTATTTCTGCGGTTGTATCCGAAAATATCCCACATCTCAAAAAATATTGACTTAAGTAGTAGTCAGTTAGAAACACCATATTTTTTTTAAATTATGGGATCTAACATTAAATACGCGTGAAAGTGCCACTTATGAACTTTTTTGTTCATGCCTCTTTTACTTGTAGGTACATGCATTGGCAGTGCCACACCTAATTATTTTTTACGTAATTTCACTACACACTTATTTGGGGGTCACAGAATACAACTTTTATCCAATTTTTATCGATATAGTACAAGAAGTCTCCTAGTAGGTATTGGCTGTTTGATGAACAAATTATAAAGGTCCGTATTTACTATGTGGCTATGGAACCCTAAAAATGCCCTGTATAAGTCATACCTAAGTTTAGATTTCAACAAGACAACAAAAACTTATAAAAATAAACGCTTGAAAAATATGAAAAGTCGAGCTTAAAAATCCCAATTTACCAAAAAATCTGAAAGAAAATTTTCATTAAAATAAGACAACCGTGTTCCATAATAGTGTGGTCATATGTAGTCAAGTTAAATTGTGTTAACAATGTGGAGTGGTTCATGTAAGCTTGTACTTCAGTATTCTGTGGTTCGTGTGACAAATGACGCTACTTTATACACGTTGAAAATTTCTCGTGCTTGCGAATTTCCTCACGATGTTTTTCTTAATAAAGCTCACAGCTTTAAATTAACTCGCAGGTTTTTCCTACGTGGAATCTTAGGAATCTCCACATGTTAATCTGAAAAAATTTTTGATTGACAATATTTTAGCGTCTAATTTTAATTTGCCAAACTAGAGCTGTTGTACCAACATGTGGGAGATGGGTGCGCAATTTACGAAACCCGGCTGGGGATGCGAGGGAGAGACCTCGCACTTTACCGTGGCACATTAATTAACCGAGCTGAATCTACATACGGCGCCACAACCACGTAGAGAGCCCACTGGTGGCAAGAGCGTAGATTTACGACTCGTTCGACCACCATCTATCGGATAAACTAATTGCAGCGCAGAGCTATTGTTTCTAAACACTAGGCAGAAATAGAGCCTGCCGAATGTCCGGTTGGGATCGCAGCTTGTATGCGATCGAGGACAATTATTCGATTGTCTGGCTATTTGAATACGCTACGATCTTTGTTCGTCGAAGTTCTGTGATAGATGAGGTGCCGTTATAAATCTCCGTTACGCAAACAGATTTTTTTAGAAACGCTATGTTGTTGTTTTATATGAATAAATATATTGGATGATCCAGTCTAATGTCAATTAGTCGACTGCATTCTACTTAAATTACGAGCTTAAATGCCATATTCTGAGCTAAAAATCTCGACATAGCCTTTGACATGGTTGCTCAGGACCAAAACATTGCCACGAAGATAGTGATGGTATCTCACATTCACAACAGTGTTATCAGAATCAGAAATCATTTATTTGCAAAGAATGTAGGTAATAAAACATAGTTTTGATGGCGTAAAAAAGAAAAATAATTGGATCCAGTACATTCTACCGTATGGCATGCAACAAAAATAATCATAAGTATTGCAAATCTATCTTAATCAACAATTTTTAAGTAATCAGAAATAAAATTTAATAAATTAAAATATTATTGAGCAATGTCATAGGGTGTTATCATTTAAAAATTCACTGACAGCGTAATAGCATTTTTCAACTAGTAGTTTAGTTAATTTCCTTTTGTTAATATTTACTCTGGTTTGTATATTTTTTAAGATATTCGCAAGTTGTGCCGCTTGGATTCCCCATGTTTGCCCGATTTAATCCCAAATTCACAAATTCACAAATAGTTGCTGATAACCCTAGGTGGGGCATGTCGGCGGCGGGCGCCCTCGGCATACAAGCCGCGCGCCCGCAGCGGCGCTTTCGGCGATCCGCGAACAACCGCCTCTACCGCACCCTCACAGCTTCAAATATTTTATTGTAGATATCATTTTAAGGCTTTGAAGTAAATGTAACTGTTAAACATTATTCCTAGTACATTTTTTTACATTTTCTTTTTTGCTCTCAATTTTCCGGGACATTAACCTTTTCGCCGCCAACAACTTCTATAGAAGTTCAGGATTTTCGTGCCGTCCACGCCACTACTTCTATAGAAGTTCATTGTATCTACCTACTATAAAAAATACATTTACGATACATAAAACATTTGTTTCTTTGTAATTTTGTAATATGGACACGACGAACTATTTTTTCTCATGCAAAACAGACTATTTTCTGTTTTAAAAAGGTAAAACATAAAAGGTTTCAAATAATTTTATATCCCGCACGCCAACGACTTCATATCAAGTAGGCCAGTGATGTGACGCGAAAGTTGCATTCATTAGAATCTTTATTTACTATAATATTTGTTTTCTTTTCCATCCAATAGTTTTTTGAATTCTATGAATAAAAATAAATTCCGGTCAGTAAATAACGTATTACAATGCGTTTCAAAATTAATGTACATCTACCTATCAAATCATTTCATTAAAATTAATTATTATGTACTGAGGGTTTTCGATATTGCTAGACCCATCTCTACGTAATGGCAAGATGTCGAGTGACACTAGCGCCGTCAACTTCAATAGAAGTAAACCTGTGACGTCGTAAGCGCTTAGGCGTCAAGGTCATTGTGTCATAGTGCCGGGCGACGCGTGCACGCACATTTTTCTTTCCCAGTGCAGTGCAAAATGACCGAATATGATTCGGATGAGTTGTTGCGGCTGTTACAAGGTGTGGAACCTGATTCCGACTTTGATGTTGAATGGGAAAGCACATTAGAAGAGGACGATAATGAGGTAAGTTTATGTGCTTTATTTACCTATGAATGTCTTATACAGCTTAGAAAAATTGTAATAAAAAGTAGGTAATGTATCAGACAGAGAGGCCAAGGAAAAGTTAATTATTTTATGTACCTCGGGTGAAACAAGATAGGCAAATTTTTGGTTCATTAAGTTCATTTCAGTTCATTGGGCAATAAGTATTCACTTGCTTAGTCTTCTTTCTAGCATAATTTCTGTCTATTGTTTCAACAGTACTTTCTAGATTTTTTTACAGGTCCTTCTTTCTTATTTAGCTCATGTTTTGCCTCCTATTTATTGTCAATGGCGTGTTAGGATTATTACAGTTTTTTAGCACGAACTGGACACGTTGCTACCTGCAAGGAATTACGACGCGCGTAGGTACTTTTGTTCAAACGGCCGAGCGCCGCACCAAGTGATTTCCCGCGCAAGTAAATTGGTGGTCGGCAGACGGTAGCCTGACAAAATGCTTGACATAGCGAATACCTACAGTTGTATGCAATACTAGAATATTATTGCTTTAGCTTATTACTGGATAATTCTGGAATGCGCTGTTTGGTAACGAAGTATTACAAGTTTATTCGTGTATATACTTAGCTGTTGTTTGAATTCTGCCGAATAAAAATATTTTTCAATAACATGACAACCAATAATAAGATTAATAGATATGAATAAAAAACAGGAGGTGTATCTAAGTTCGTAGATTTGATATACGTATTAAAAACTGTATTTTTTTTTAAGATGACTTTAGTATTATATTCGGTGGGGGCGTCGCTATGTTTTATTTCGTTTGGGCCTCGTCAGGCACATATATGCACATATTATTATTTATTTATACAGTTGATAAACATACTTATATATGTGGAAATACATACCTACATATTATAGATAAATTACACCCAGACACAGAACAAATATTCAAGCTCATCACACAAATATTTGTCCTGGGTGGGAATCGAACCCACGACCTCACGCTTCGCTGTCGGCTCATCACCCACTATATATATGTGTCACCGTACCCATCCTATGTGAAATAGACTATACGCAACGGAGGCAGTCAATAATAGGATGTAATTCATTTTTATTTCCAGGCACAATCTAACAACGCTTCGACATTGCAACAAGCTATAGCAACAAGTCCAATAACCGTGCAGCAGGAACAATGGTCTTCAACTCCATATAACCCAAAAATAGAACCATTCGATGATTTCGCGTCTGGGCTCAACATACATTTTAATAATGGAAATTTTATACAATTAGACATATTTCAACAATTTTTAGATAATGAACTAGTCACGCAAATTATTACCTGTATAAATCAATATCATAATTATTTTTTGCTAAATGTGCCTTTGTCTGCCCACTCTAAATTGCACAGATGGCACGACATAACCGTTCCTGAGTTTTACATTTTTATTTCAATAGTGATGTTGATGTCGCGAAACAAACATTTGACCATCGAAGAGCACTGGTCTACAGATCCATTATTATTGTCACCAATATTTGGCAGCCTCATGCCAAGAAATCGATTTGTTAATATTTTAGGTATGTTATATTTTTGTAATCCTTTTCAAAAAAATCCAAATTTAAAATTGCAGAAAATAGATCTAGTGATTAATCATGCCCGCCAAAAATATAAACAATTATTAACACCCTACAAAAATGTGTGTGTAGACGAGAGCATAGTCCCATTTAAAGGGAGACTTTCAATGAAACAATATCTCCCGAAAAAACGAAACCGATTCGGCATTAAATTATTTGTCCTGTGCGACGTGACCACTGGCATAATTTTAGATTTTATTGTGTATTGTGGTGCTACAACCGCTATCGTGGACCCGGCTAATTTGGGTGTTGGTGGTGCAGTGGTTGTTACACTGATTCAAGACTTTTTTGGGTCATATAGACATTTGTACATAGATAATTGGTACACGAGTCCTAAATTATTGCGATATTTGCATGAAAATAATATTTATGCATGTGGTACTGTGAAGAAAAATAGAGCGGGAATGCCATCAATGACTCAAAAATTAAAAAGAGGAGAAATTATTTCGAAGTCTCTTCCACCGCTAACGGCTATCAAGTGGCACGATAAAAAAGATATACATTTATTAACTACTATTCATGACAAAACAATGCACCCGTCTTTGAAAGAGGACCGCAGTACTGGTTTGCCAGTTATGAAACCAAAAGCCGTTCTAGACTATAGCAGCAATATGGGGAGTGTTGATACAGCTGATATGATGTTAAGTTCTGTGCAGTGTATTAGAAAATCTTTGAAATGGTACAAAAAGCTATTCTTTCACATTGTAGACATGCATTTACTAAATTCTTTTAACACATATAAAGTAATAAAAAATGATACGAAAGCGGCAATAGCAGATTTTCAATTAAATATTATTCGACAAATAATTCAAAAGTACAACCCACTGGCTCTGATACACCCACAAATACCGCGGAGTAATGTAAATAACCCATTAAGAATACTGCCCGGTAACACGGTAGAACATATGCCCGAAATTAAACCCCAATACCGAAACTGTAAAGAATGTGCCAAACAAAAGGTTAGAAAACAAACTCGATTCATGTGTCGTATTTGCAACGTCTACTTGTGTGCTGCCCCATGTTTTCATAACTATCACTTGATGTAAGAATAATTTTTAAAAGGTAAATTACCTAGTACCTATAAATGAAACCAATCTGTGATTTCAGAATATTGTTTTGATACGAATCAATCTGTGATTTTAGAATAATGTTTTCAAATGAGTCAATATGTGATTTTAAAATAATGTCTTCATATGAGTCAATCTGTGATTTTAGAATATTGTTTTGATACGAATCAATCTGTGATTTTAGAATAATGTTTTCAAATGAGTCAATCTTTGTTAAAAAAATATGTGGTAGGTACTATAAAAAAAGTGATTTATATTGTACCTACTTATTTATTATATAAGCTAAAGCAATATATACATTTATTATTAAGTTGAGATTATGTTTTACTACCTATTGAAAAGTTGATTTTATTTTGTCAAAAATAAAAGAGTAAGTTCAGTTTTAAAACCTGTATTTATTTAACTCTTCTCACTTCTCTACCTAAGTTGTATTTGGCATTTCTAAAGTATTATTTTTATTAAGTAAATCTAATATTTTCTGCATATATATATTTCTGTTACTATTTGTGCACTTACAAATTAACTTAATTAGAATAATCACAGTTCAATCAAATATTCGCTTAATTGGAATAATCACAGTTTAATCATTTTTCAGTTTTCATTTTTCTTTATGGAAAACCTCTAAAATTTTCTGCATAATTTCATATCTTTTTTTTGTGTCAAATCTTAGTAACTCATTTGACACCAATTTGCCGAAATACTGACTCCCATGCAAATCTACGACGCTAAGTGTAGATAGGCTGTTCTTTTCTGTGTAAGTACTGCTGTCCTTATTTTTATTTTCATCTTCTTGTTGGTCATCCAAGGGTTGTGAATACATTTTGGAATCGAAAATATCATTGTCGTCCGAACATTGGGTCCGGTCTTCATCAAAATCGGCCGTCTCCGGAACATACTTTCGTTTTTTATTTGAATCTAAAATAAGAAAAACGTGCCTATAGAGCGCGCCAAAGATAAAGTCGCGGCGTTGCCGTGTGCAGTGATCGAGAATGGTATAGGTCGCGCGACGAGTCACGAGCGACGAGCCCTCGCTGATGAACTAAATTGTAGAGGGGGTATGCGCAGTAGCGATTCTTAGTATAAAATCGCTACTGCGCATCCCCCTCTACTTTCGTCCAGCGCTCATAATTAATCGCGCGGCCTATACCTATAATTATTTTCATGATTATGAAATATCCAAATGATTGAGTCATTTTGATTCGATTACAAACTGTTTGGGTCGCGAAAAATTTGTGATCGACTCAGGTCTATATTTGTTCGCCGACACAGCTAAAAGTTTGCGAAACCGAGAGCCGCAACGAATAGGTATTTTATGACTACCTAATATCCATCAAACGTGCCAGTTTTTCATTTGCATTAAATGAAAAATAAGCTATTAAAGTTTAGTACATCTGTATTAAAATAGTTACTTACCATCCATTTCCAAAACTACACATATGTTGCCACTTTTAATCACTACAAACAATGTTCCTGATCGTGACCTGACGTTAGATTTTAAATGTAAACTAAAACCAAAAGCAAACCAAACTCGATAGAAAGAAAGAAAAGCATAGACAACTCTATTCCTTACGAAATGTATCGTGCTATGAACGCCAATGACTTGATATGAAGTAAACAGACTACGTTATGAAATGAATAGTGAAGTGGCTAATGTTACGAATTATTATTATTATCTCTAGCAACTCTATGCATGTATCTTCATCTCCGATAACGGATACCCATTTTTCTTAGTATAAATGTTCATAAAATAAAACAAATTACCATTATAATTTAACAGTTTGTATTTTTAATTGTAAATTTGAGTACCAATTTAAATTTACACATATTTTTTTTCATTATCGACATGATGTTACCGCCATCCCTACTTTCGTACTATACATTTATTATACATTTATACGTTGGCGTACGGCGACACATCGTGTTTAGTATAGCTGGGCGGCGAAAAGGTTAAGTACAGCATCGTGCCAAAATGTTGCGTGGAAGATGTTTGCTGCTAATTTAGCCCTTAAACGTCGCCGCTTAACCTTCATAAACGTATTTCTTCGTACCAAAAACTTATTCATATCCTTCATCACATTTATAATTTACCCTAACCGTCTCAGTTGGTCTCACGATTTCTTAATATATTCTACAGTAATGGTCTACCTTCCAGAGCTCTCCTTCGAGCTTCGGCTCGTGTTAAAACCTAAGAATATATAATCGGCTAATCCTTTAAAAGTGGTGCGGGCGTCAACTTGTCTCGATTCACTTTCATCTCGATCTATACACACCAAGCGAAGCTATCTTACGACAAAAATAATTATAACCAAGAAGCGGTAGGCGAAGCTCGAGGTACTCCGCTAAGCCACTACAATTCGTTTGCGGCGGCAATGAGCGGCTTGTAAATCAAAGGGATTCTACATAATTAAGCTCATAATTAATGTAAGGACTCCGTTATTTATAGGCGTAGTCATTCTTAAAATTGCTCCCGTTTTGATAAGACGGTCCTAAGAGGATGTGATTAACACATGTAACATGTTAATGGGTGTAGTAGATAATGGTCCCTAGTTGGGTTTCCAATGTTTTAAATATATTTTTCGATGCTCTCGAAGTGCATGCCGTTTCGTATTGTTATTTTGGTTCTAATTTAATTAAACAGTCAAAAAACGTTTATGGCTTATGATACAAAACAGATATAAAAATGATTGCTTATAAATTATGTTTCCTTAATATTGTCATCCATAATAAAAATATCACAGACAGGAAATATATATTTAACAAAAGTACAAAAAACTCTCGGCGTGATTTACAGCTGGCAATAATTTTTAGTAAATGCATTAAAGAATAGTTGAGAGCTGTTCTTCATCTACTCATAAACCCCTATCGGTGAACGAGTGTCTCTAAATTACACCCGCCACTGCAGCGGGCTCGAACCGCTCCCTATTAATTTGTTTATACTTATTAGAGATGTTCACTTGCGCAGTCAATCACGATAGTCGTCAAGCGACCGATACACGATTTGTTTTCGAAAGATCTTAACCGTGTTTTGGTTATTTCTGTACAATTGAAGCTTTTAAATTTAGTGTCACCGCAACTCTCCGGAGACACTCTAAACATTTGTCTCGGGATATTTATCGCTGCGGCTCGTCGACTATATCATCCAGCCGGCATTGTGGCAATCGATCAGAAGCCGCGCGGGGCTGGCTAAATTGATTATTTATTCAAGCTTAGTTAAATCTTTGAGCAGTCGCGTTATTTGTAGACTAAACAGGCAGGAAGTGGTTAAATGCTTATTTGAAATGTGTGGCGAGCCTCGACGTCTCATTTGTCATGGCGGCAAATTTTTAATATATTACTATGTGAAATGTGATGAATATTAACAAGCTCTACGTGATATATGCTGTGGTTTGGAGAATGGGCAAAACTGTTCTATGGGCCTATAGCGATGCGGTTTTGATATTTGTGAAGGGATACCTTATCTTTACCCTTGTGCAAAAGGGCATTATAATCGAACCCGGCAATTTTGGAAAAAATATACTTTTATAATATACAGAGTGGATATTCGGACGAATAGTAAGGGCCTTTGTAGCAATCTGAAAACATTTCTAGGAGACTACTTAGCTTTTTTCAAAATTTTGTCCTGCATATTTACAGATTTAAGAAAAAATGGGTAAATAAATGGACAATTTACACAAAAAATATGCAAATCGATTATAATCGACACCCTGTTTCTCGTAAGGATTTATAACTGTTGGACCAACCGAGTTTTACTGAAACGTGGACACTGACGGTCGAGCTGGTCCACAAATTCAAGGTCGCTCAGCGCGCTATGGAGCGAGCTATGCTCGAAGTCTCTTTGAAGGACAAAATGAGGAATGAAATTATCCGGAAAAGAACCGGAGTTACCGAAACAGCATGTAGAGTAAGCAAACTGAAGTGACAGTGGGCTGACCATGTCTATCGAAGGAACGATAGCCGGTGACGAGACGAGTCCTGGAGTGGAGCTCGCGTATTGCCAAGCGTAGTGTGGGATGCCCCCCAGCTAGCTGGACGGACGACCTAAAGAAGGTGGCTGGGGTAGACTGGATGCGGAAGGCGGAGGACAGGGTAGTTGTGGCGCAGTCTGGAAGAGGCCTATGTCCAGTATTGGATTGCGATAGGCTGAGTTGATTGATTGAACCGAGTTCAGAGTAGATACTAGAAAGGTCACAAATGGCAAAAAAACTTTTCCCAAAAACTATTCGTACTGATCAATCATCTGATATCAACGATCTTTTACATCACATGAAAAAATAAAGTTACTGACAAAGTAGGTACCTATTCTGAATTTCAAACAAAACCATATTTTTTTTGTTTACTTTTTTTGAGGTATTGAAAAATCAAGGGGTTAGGTATTGCGTCTATGAGATCGCCACAGCAGTCAGTACTTTTACACTATGAAAACGGTCTTACGAAATATATGGGGAACGTTTTTTTAAATTGTTACTTTCCTTGTTCTATAACCTCAGTTGGTCTAGAATGGGCTTTTAATCCATGAACCTACAAACTAATTTTTCTAGCTGACTTTACCATTTTTACAAAATCTTATTTGATATTCCTTTGCATAAGGATTAACTAGTATCCCAACACAAATATCAAAACTTCTATATCGCTATAATATTGGTCTATTGACCACTTCCCATCCCAAATTTGACCAGTCTCCTTTGACAAAAGGTTTGAACATGTCTTCTCTCGCACTGTCGCATGTTTTGAGCTTCTTAACTTGGCCGAACGCCATCGCTTCGTTAACTCATATAGACAAAAACATACCTACTTAACAATTACCCAATGTTACGTAGGTATGTTTTGTTATTCTGATAACTTATGCAATATGCTTACCCAACAAATCAATCATGATGTGTGTCAGTGTTCCACGGAAGTGCATTTTTAGGGCTTCATTGCCAAATAGTAAAAAACAGACGTCCGTCCGAAAGTTGTACAGCCATTTTACTTGAAGACTATTAGCATCATATCGTTGAAATTTTGAAGGAAGCGTGAGGGGTATTTTTTGAAGTGAAAACTTCTTTAGGCCGCGTTGGGCATTTTTTGAGATGGGAAAAAACCATTGAATTCGCGCCACTGTTACCGTAACCGTCACCGCTTCGGATGTGTTCGGCTGTCCTCGGGATGTACTCGGTTTTAATGTATTTCCGATATGTCAGTGAGTGATGGCAAAGTATTCCGTTTGTGTTTTGTTTATATGACGATAAAAAAAATACACACGTACAGTTTGGCAAGAAAGTCCTGAAACGGAACTAAAATATTTAATCATTGGCAACACTCGCTCTGCCTCGTCGAGTAAGGTACATATTCTGTCATTTCTTGTAATCGGTGACTGTTTCTCGTGTTTATTTTTATTTATTTGCGTTATTGTGGTGATACTGGTGACCCATTGTGTACATAAAGAACAGATCTGTTATTCGCAGCTCCGCAAGACCGATAATTTGTAGTGTACGTGAGATGTTTGGCGGAACTCGAGGCCGGACAAATTTTATCCGATCTCAACGATGTGTATAAAAGAACCGGTGAAATGACAGGTAAAATTAATTTTTATACATGTAATCAGATGTAATGTGTGTATTTCAAGGTGCAATATCTAGTATAAACCTTTCATACAATCATTGAAATGTACATGCACGAATTTGAGGTTATGTTTACAAAACACATTCAGATTGCAGCGCATTCGTATAATTTTGATACTTTTGGTTAATATTGTTTAGTTGTTTTTATTTTATTGTTCTAGGCAGTGGCTGAACAAGCGTTTCAGAGCATTTCAGTTGACGACTGGAAAAAATCACGTCAATATGTCATGAAAATACAAAAAGGTTATTTTCGAAGGGGGCAAACTCTGTATCTGTACATTGGAAAAGACATATCTGCAGGTAGCCAGCAGAGTTTTGGTGAAAGCTCACACCAAGACATGGATGAAGACTTTTCGGGTGTGGAATACTTAGAGGAAAACATTTTTGATTCTGATGTTTGTTTTTTAGTTTTTGTTTAGAACACCAACTATGGAACATTTTGCCTGTGGTTAGCGGAGAACTTGGATTCGTGGGATACAGTCACACAGTAGTAAAGCTTCCAACTTGTCACTGTGATCTAAACCCTATTGAATTAATCTGGGGTCTTGTAAAACATGAAATTGTCTTATATAATGTGGGATTAGTTGACATCAAGGTATTTTGAAATACCTAATAAGTTTATTTTTAATTCATTGAAATAAATAACTACAAATGTTATCGTTTTAGGCAATGGCTGAACAAGCGTTTCAGAGGTTTTCTTTTTTTCATAAAACCCACCTATTCACATTGATTGTCAAAAAAAAAGAAGTATCAAAACCGTTTTCGTCGTACTATATAGGGTTACAACATGCACGATAGTAGCGCCACCATTATTTTCACGACTTTTTTGCCAAGCTGTACCTAATTGTTTTTCACTTCTGTCGGTACTCCCGGAGTGCCACTTTATTTTTACCCCATAAAGTCCAAAATTCACGGTCAAATTTGAAGGACGTAAAAGCAACTTTTAACGACGTAAAACCAACCGGCTAAAACCAATGGCGCACGTCAAATTTGGAGGCCACTCACGGCTTTATTCCAACAGCATAACTCAAACTCATAGTCATTGCAATGTAACTCTTATTTTATTGAAATAAGGTGTAACTAAGAATGATTGCAGAGAGTTTAATAAAACTTATGTCGAGATTTAGCCCACGCACATATGCGGCCGCATACGTTCTTCTATTTTCCGTTCTGAAACCCTGACGGAAAATATAAGAAAATGTGCGCAAAAGAGAAGATTTTGTATTAAATGCGTGCATTCAGGGTCTACGAACCTAAATTCCGAATCTGAATTCCGACTCAGGAAACCGGACGTATGCGGCCAGCCTTAAACTGGGAGTGACCTCGATTTTATGGTTTTATGCCTTTGGTAAATCAAGGTGACCGTGAATGTTCTAATACCGTAATACAAGAAGAAGAGAGAAGAGTCACAATGCTAAGACTTACTTGACACTCGAGTGATCTGCATCAATTTTAGCCGATTCCGAGGTTTTGCGTGATACCAATGTTTTACCTACTTCATGATTCGACGCTTCGACGTTCACGTTTTTGTTGTTTAACGAATTTCAAAGTTGGTTTTACGGCATTAAAATTTGACCGTGATTGTAGACTTAATAAACGAAGATGTTTCTAATTTAAATTACCTATTGTTTTCGGTTACAACCGCAAAAACAATTTTGTATTTCACAGTTTCTATGAAAAATAAACTTATTTCGACTGATACTGTCGATGACATCAATATTGTACACGTGAAAATATTTATCCCTACTACGGAACCCTTCACTGTACGTGGTCCGACACGATCTTGGCTGGTTTCTTATTTTCAAAATCATGGGCACAATTATTGTTCAGTTTGTATATTTTTAGGCTCTTACTAATAAACGTATTATAACAGATGAATAGTTATACACCGATTTCTCTCTTTCAGTCGTCAGCAATTTGACTTTCGAAAGAAGAAGACAAAGCGTTGTATATAGACGATATACAACGTTTATTAGTAAGGGGGTTCAGGTTTAATAAACAATAAAAGAATCACATTAACCGGGGGACTTACAAGTGCGGCATCCTTTTGAACTATTATACTGAGGGATCCCCCTTACACACAAAACGTTACCACCGCCCAACTCACCGCAGATATTTCCAAAACTCAACCGACGTGTCCCTTTTATTATATTACCTACTTGAAGGTACTCCCGTGTAAAACAACGCGAGAGGGCCACAGCCGCATGACCTCCCGGGGCAAACGGGGATAAGTACACGCCGCACTCGGGTGGAAATATAAAACATGTTCATTATTTTAAGGCTAATTGGGAGAGGCCGCTTGCAGCAAAGTAGGTGCGAGCCCGCCACCGCCCGCCCACGGCAGTACCGAATTCGGGCGCCGTGTTACGGGCTCATTATGGTATAAATGCGAATATACGTATAGACACTGTTTCTGCATTAAGCTGAAATACAGCTGTACTAGAGCGCTTTGTAAGATATGTCTAACCGTACGTTCGTCGGTTCATATGGCGTACTGAGTGGGAAACCAAAGACTGCTCGACTTTAGAAACAGAAGTTCACATTTTATTTTCTCTCGCGCTTTGTTATTTATTATTTTATAGTAGGTACACCAAAATTCAAACAAATCCTTATCTTCTTCATAAATCCTTTTATTATTACTTTCTTTTAAATACTTGTGAATAGAGTACCTACAACTTTAGAAAAAGGATTTATTCCCGTCTTTGATGATCTCCCCGCCCGAGGCGTATACTTTATTGTAAAACTTTTATATTTTGTTGCAGATTGAGCGTTGTTTTACTGAAAAACTTCTCTTTATAGGATAAAATACAAAAGAAGTTCACTAAGTACAACCCTTGCGTTAAGATTACTCTTTTCCATGCAAAACTTTTAATTAATCAAAATTAAAAGGGACGGTTGACGATATTCTGTCTGCTTTCTATTTAGAGAAATGCTTATATACTGCCTTTTAATTTAAGAGAGATTGTCACTTGTTAAGTTTATTTCAAATAACGGAGAAAGAGCTAAAATGTCTCATCATCACCATCATTACACTGTTCAAACCGAAACGAAGCAACATTGCTTAGCAACCAAACCTAGCTACGTATAAATCACAATTAAATCTCTGAAGGTAACGCAGAATAAACTATGAAGACACCTACACCAAATTACCAAATCCCTTGGGGAAACATTTCTGTCACATCCGCTGAAATGAGATCTCATCCAATTTCGCTTCTAATTGGCCAGCATGAGGCAACTTAGGTGCGGGCTCCGTTCGAACACCGCGGAACCAAAGACGAAGATAGTTAATCACTATTCGCATCTGTGATGAAGTGTGGCTCGATTGTAATTACTTCGTGTGTTGATTTAAGCTTTATCACGAGGTTAAGCGGAGGGATCCCCGGCCGGCCGGCCCCGCGACGGAATATTGAATTTATTCCTCCAGAGATACTTTATACAATTACTGGCGAAGGTGCCGCCGCGGGAACCTATTAAAATATTGAAGATAAGATCAAACTTTTAGTGCAGACGAGGTGGGCCGGCCGCCTTATAAACAAGAATCGGATCCCGGCTGCTTCCAGCGCACGCTTGCTCTCTCTCGCTTATAGTTTTTGTGTTTACAATTGTTTCTAATTATGAATTGATCAAACATTCAATTCGATATTGTATATTATTATCTTGAGATGTTTGGTTTTATTTGTAATTTGTTATTTAATTGGCTTCTGATTATGAAGTGGTCGAAGTAAGTATCTTACTTTTAATTTTTAATGGCGTTCTTTATAGACATTGGTATGATAGTTAGAATAAAGGAAAGCTTGTTATCTATGCATATTAATAAATAAAGCTGCTTTTCGTGTCTGTTTTCTAAACTACAAAATGGATTTTAATTAGTGATGGGCCGAATACGAATGATCGGTCGAATGCTCGCTTAAAAGTTTGCCGAACCGAATATTCGGCATGATTTGGCACGATTTATCGTGCATCTCAAAAAATCAGCAGGGCAATTGCGTAACACACTATCAGTAGCAATGGGTTTCATTTTGACAGTTTAACAACATTCATTGCGTTATTTACGTTGCTAAGCAAACACATTTTTCGAACATTTGAAGCAATGGATTAGCAATAAACTTCAAAATGATTCAAATTGACAGTAATAGTGTGTTACGCAATTAGGGTGCAGGTCTGTGTGCTTGTTGAAGCTCGCGTCCTTTCCGCCCGCTCACGCCGCTACCCCCGGACGGCCCGGAGTGTTACTGCGTCATCTAGTTAGCGGTGAAACATTGACACGTGCGTTTGTATTTGTGTGCAAAATTGTACAAAAAAAGTAAATTGGCAAAAAAACAATGAGTGGAAGGAAGAAATCAAAAATTTTTTTTTTTCATAATATTAACCTGCCACTTATTTTTTCTGTTAAACCATAACTGCTACTCATCGAAGCAATGTAAGATTATTACTATGTAACTATCTCTTTACATAGAGCAGCGGTGGCCAAGTGGTAACGGCCGCGACTTACGAGTTGTAGGTCGTAGGTTCAAATCCAGACAGGCGCTTTACTATGTGTAATTTATTTCATCACCACTGCTCTCAAAACGGTGAAGGAAAACATCGTGAGGAAATCGGCATGTCCTAGAACCAAAAAATCGAAGACATGTGAGGTCTGCCAATCCGCACTGGGCCCGCGTGCTAGATTACTGCCCACTCCCTCTCACGAGGAGGCCTGTGTCCCAGCAGTGGGCACATTATAGGCTGATTATCTCTTTACATAGAATAAATGATAAGACACTTGATATGGATACAATTATGTAATAGTGCTAGGTATATAACACAATATTATTCGGTGGAATATTCGGCATTTCCGCCGAATAATCGGCCGAACACGAATGTTCGGCAAACCTGCCGAATATGCAGAATACCGAACATAAAACGAATATTTGGCTTTTCCCTAATTTTGATGTGGGTTTTACCTACTCTTACTCACGTCGCTATTGCACAGTTGTACTAACGGCCTGTCCCTAATCCCGTGTTTCGTGTGACGTCTTAAATACAGTACTCAACGCGAGCATTCACTTCACGAATTGGGTTTGCAATCATTCATTGCGCGAGCTTTTGTTACGCGATGAACATTCATTTGTGTAACGAACAGTTCGGTGATTAAGTGAATGCAACTCACAAAAAACTCGACAAGTGCTAGTAGGACTTGCACTCAGAGGGTTCCGTCTCAAAGTTATGCTTTCACTGTCCGAATTTCATGGAGGAGAAACTTAACTTAGCAGCTGAAAGACATGTTCTTCCATACATTCCAACTGCAAATGTAAGTTTGTATGCATAAAATTGAGAGATTTACCATGTTATTTTAAAATCATAGACTTGGGTTTCCTGTAATATATCGGTTATTTGGAGAACCATCGAAGTAACTGCTACTTTGTTTTAAATTGCTTTCCTAACGTATATACGGTTTCTAAGTGTTTTGTCATATTTAACTCATTTTTGGGAAAAAATATATTTAAGTCGATGTTTCTCCAAATGAACGATACGTCTATTCCCGTTGTCCCCATTGACGCTGTCCCCATTATGGGGACAACGGGTGGTGGGTTGGTTGGTTACTGTGGGTGGTGTTGGTTATTGCGTAATAGAAAAACGGTTTGCAGTTCAAATCAGATTATAATTTCATGAACAATTTAATCACACTAGGAAATCACAAACTGTAGGTATACAATACAACCAGATACACAATATAAAAAACGAGTGTGCTTATGACCACACAACTGAAGTGAAACTTCAGTATTGCGTATTTGGCTATGAGAGGAAGAGCGAAAGAAAATGTACGCGCGCACTGCTGTCTCTTGCTTATATCCCCCACTCAACTCCCGTTCGCCTCGCCCGATCACACTTTTCGTAACGCTTACGTCACGCGTTCGCCAGCTTACTCCCCAAGTCAAGCGTGCGTAAAGTTTCACTTCAATAATTATGTTCAGTAACAAAATAATTACTGTTCGTATAGGGACAGAGCCATCCAAATGAACTTTAGTAAACCGCCAGGTATGTCGGGAGCTAGTGCTCTGTCAGGAGTAGAGTCTGAAGACCGACTGACGACCTGCACAAACGAGTGCGCTCAGATATAAAGGGGTTGTCCCTACCACGCACTCGCCCCACAACAACTCTGTCCCATCGGACAGAGTTGTTGTGGGGCGAGTGACGTAAACACTAAAATGTGAGTAATCGAATAATACAACAAGAATCATTGTTTTAAATAAACAATGGTGATTTCACTAAGTAAATCATTTTAAAATCAAAGTAACATGTCATCAATTATTTTGAACAAAACCAACGGGTACAATTATCGAAATAAGTTAAATCACTTAAATTAGTAATAAGATAAACAAATCATAACAAATTCTGTTGACTACCGACAATTGTAAATGACAACCTACGAATACTTATTTGTAGTTGACAACCAAATTAAAAAAAAAGTTAAAATATGTGGCTTGGCCGTTTCGCTACCATCACATGGGCGTAAGGTGAAAAATGTATTCACTGTTCATTACTTTTCTGTTATACAATAGTTTTTGTAGTAACGAAACGGTCAAGTCTCATATTTTGACTAAGGTGTAGAGTTTGTGAAGTTAGGGCTTGTAGAGTTAGGGCGTGTAGAGTTAGAAGCTTGACTCTACATGAGATCTGATAACTTTTTGACAGTGCGAGCCATAATTATGTGGTCTCGTCTTGGCAACATTTTACATGAAAATGTTTTTGGTGGAATATATATTACTTGATCGGTCCTGTAGATTCGGAGCAAATTGGCTGTGACAGACAGACAAACAGTGTGTTGATGAATGAGTGTTTTGTTTTTTCTTTCGGACGTACGGAACCTTAAAAACAAATTATCATAGCTGTGTGTTCGAACGAATGTTAGTTTCGCGAATAAAGTAACAAAAGGTCGCGCAAGGCATTGTTTCAAAACAAATTCGTGAACCGAATGCTCGCCGTGAGTACCGTTCATTACTCATGTTCTTGACTAATTCCAAAGTCATAGGTACTGGCGTTAGGTATAATTGCGATATGTCGATTTGTTGTAGTTGAGAGTATGGATAAAATAAAGGTATGTTATTGAGGGTATAGGTACTCTGTGCTGTCGCTGTCTTCAAATGTCATTTGTTTTTTTATTGGACGGAAAAAAATCCAGAGTGACCTCTATTCCATTTTTTGTATTCGTTGTTTTGGCATAAGTACAAATTAATTTGAAATTACATAAACAAATTCACTTCGTTGTAAAAAATGGAAAATGAATGCATGGACGGTGTTCCTGTTTTATTAAAATTTACCTTTATAAATGCTTCAGAAAAAACTAATTTCATTGTTATTTTTACTAGGCGCTAGCCCCGAAACGTTATGGATTTGCTCGTAAAGGTCCTTCAAAGGAAATGATAGCAATTTATGTAAACATCTAAGTAGTCTTTGATGATATGTATTAGGCATATGATATACTTGCTAAGCAACCTGTCGTTACGTACATTTTTCAAATTCCAATCCGATTTCACCATAATATAATTATGATGGTCTAGTGGTCAGAATTTGTCTCATTTAAGGACAACAAAAGTAATATTAAAACTGTTAGACGTTTTCACACGCTATAGGATTTCATCGCTTACATCCTATCAAACAAATGTCTTTCATTCACGGCTTTGGCCCCAACGCAATACGAACGCTAAACGACTGGGAGGTGTCCAGACGTGGTGACTAACTGCCTAAGGCCTCCACGTAATATACGACAGCGGCTGAATATAGTTTTTAATTAGGATCTGCCTACCGACCCAACGAGGCCTCTATTTGTTTAACCAAATGCAATGAAAAGCGAACGAGATGAGAACAGGACGATAACCGCTATCACGAATGCTGACTTGTGGTTTTATTTGTTAAACAGCCGTTAGAAAGATTTACACACGGCTGCCACGAAACGGGTTAAGTGTCACAATCAATTGAGTAAATAGAATTACCTACAGATGGGGTACAGCGGACTTTAAACAATTCTGATTACGATTGGTACGAACCTTCCGAGAGATAGGTACTTCAATTATTTAAGGTTTATTAACTTTAATAAGTTGGGTCAAAAGGCTTTGTTGAAATACTTAGTTACTGAGTACTTTCCGGAAGCTCCTGTTTTAACAAAAAAGATCGAGGTTGTGTAAGCTATAATAAGATTAATGGTGTTGCTGTCATTGCAAATTAAGTTCCCGTCAAGATTTTAATAAGGCCTTTGTCAAGCAAAAGTTTGGAATTCATGTAAATTGCTAAGTTTCTACTGTTTTTGGAGAGTTGCTTAGAGGCTAGATATTTCTCTAGTGTTGGCTTTTGGTATACTGTATTTTGTAGCAATATCGTTTCGTTTTTATAATCTTGTAAAGAGTGCATAATCGCGAGTCATCGGGGCGGCCCGGGCGGCGCGCCTGGGCGTCAGTGTGCGGCGCAAGGCCGCAGGTCCAATCTGTAAGTTTCAATTAAAATTCTTCTATCTTCGCTACCGCCGTTGAATTGGTCCAATGAACGATTCGTTTTGCATAAATGCCCGCCAGCTGTTTACAATAATCGATGATATGTTTTTACGAGTTACATTTTCAATTTATTGATATTCATTCTTGGTCGGACAATTTATTTGTATCGATAATGTTTCAAAGACTTCTGTTTATTTTTATCATGGAGTCGCTGACGGGTTTACGATGGCGCGTCTCGGACTCAAATGATATATTGGTTCTCTCTCATAATTACACTTTAATTACGAATCATTAATTTTAATCGACACTGAAAATGACTTTTAATGGATTTCGTTCGGTTACACCGTGCATGTAAACCGATTCAATCCCGGAACAAACAATAGAATACAAAAAAATAAGTGTTACTTCTCATTGTTTCTGTGTTGGGCCCATTCTGATTTGTAGCTTTTTTATTTGTTGAGTCTCCAAATCCTGTTCAAACGTAACCTCTGGAGGCATTGACTCCGGGTACATTCGGATGTATTGTATTGGTGAAACTAACCGACGACAGCGAGTTGAAAACAGTTTTTCACATCCCGGTAAGATAAGTGCATTTGCTTGTAACGACAAGGCGCGCCGCGGCGATCGCCTCGCCACGCCGCCTCAATGGGCGCGCGTTCTTTATTTATATACGCCCTTCTGTAATTAACGATAGTAAAAAGAAATACATATATCTTTTGATTTATATCATATCATTCTTTCCTCGTGTTTGTTTTTGGAGGAAACAGTTTCTTTGCCTGTTTTTTTATGGTCCACTTGAACTGTAAGAAAGTAGAGCGTATCCAACAAGTCTCAGCGCGAATTAACATCGACGCAACATCATTTCAACGTTCACTGCTTGTTACAGGCCTCCCCTTAAGCGTTACCAAATCTGTCTCATCATCATCTCGCATACCGTAGACTCTCAGGACCTTCACCAAATTATCGGTCCACCTGGTGGGACGAGGCCTCACTAACGCTGCACGTCTTTCATCGTCGTTCAAATCTAACTGTCATTCCGAAATTACCTTTCGTCTTTAGCATACGACATCTGTCTCACTCACACCCCAGCTTCTTTTTCACAGTCATGCATTCATCACGTTCCTTTCTTAGGTAAATAATATTTGAGATCCAAGTGGCCAGTTCGACAAAACGCCAATTTCACAAGTAAGGACCTAATATACCACCATCTTCGGTTGAATGAAACTAGGGAACCTGTCAATAACTCGCGAGTTTCAGTCTGAATTACTTGAGTGTTGATGTTTGCAAATCTTCTTCAACTTGGGGATGCGGGACGGGCCAGTGCCGAAGCCGACATGTTGAGCCGGGCCGACAACTACTTACTAACATTAAATTTTCCATGTGGGCGCCTGTCTGGATAGCGCGAGGCACCCACATGTTCTCACAGGGCATAGATGACATGGCTCAGTTGCTAAATGTGCATAATATGAATGTGCCAAATAAAAAAATACTTTTTATGTAAAATAGCTTATTTTAAACAAGACATGCATCGTATCTAACTTTTATAAGAAGGTGCGGCACAAAAAGGAGTGTTATGAGCGTTCTCAAAAGTGCTTAAATATAATGCTCCTGCTGTTTTGCATTTTAAAAACTTATAAAGAATAAAGATAAGAATAACGTTGTCGGAGCTGGCGATGTGCTGTGTCGTTGTCCTCCCCAAGTATAGACCAATGATATCGATGCTGTTGGAACTCGATCTTCGGCAACTCGCATCCAGGTGATACCAGCCACCCTTCGCACATCGTTGCTCCACGTGGCCTGAGGGGCGACTCTATACGTTACGTTTTTCTGATTCTCTTGGTGACGTTTAATCACGTTTGTTGATTTTCTTTCGCCATTGGCGCCGATTCCCTTGTTCACAAACTGAACTAAATTTAAGTTAAGCGCATCATTTTCTTTCTATTTCATAAAGAAACGGTCAGTAGATAAATATTCGTTTAGTCCTGTCAAATTAAGATACTCCATAGACAAGTTTAGAAGTGATTAAAAAATTGGCTAGGTACTAAAAATACGTCAATTTACGTGAGGCGCTGACTAATTTGACAGGACTAAACTAATATTTATTTATCTTCTGTCCTTTTCTTAATGAAATAGAAAGAAAAAGATGCACTGAACTTTAATTTAGTTTAGTTTGTGAACAAGGGAATCGGCGCCATTATCTAAGTTTAATTAATCATATTAACATGCAATTTTCCCAAATCGTTACAATACTCAAAATCCGCCTTCTTCTTTTCGTATCGACAGTACATCGTTCTTGTAATTCTTGGCAGGTACAGCAGGTAGCGACGTTAATGTTGACATCAGTGATGTTCTTATCATCATCAAAAATTTAGTTAGATAGTCATTATCTGGCTGTTGTGTTGTTGGGGTGGTAATGTTACGAAGGCGAGAGGTGGTGGATACTTCTCTTCCTAAAATTTTCTTTTTTCTTTTGGTGATTTGTCTTTAACTCTTGTATAGCAACGGTACAAGCCATACCTACTATACAAGAAAAAGGTGTATCGTATAAACTTTCGAGTGCTGAAAAATGAATATTATTATCATTTTTATTATAGGCTGGCCAATACGGAAGTATACAATTTTTAATTAAGATTATTTATACCTATTACAAACGAAAGTTACGACATATTTTTCCATAATTATATTATTTAGGCTTGGTAATTTTATACGGTAAATAACATCTACCAAATCTCTACTTTTTGATACTTAAAAATGCGATCGCTTTTCATTGTTTTTCTTAAAAAAATTGCAAAACTACTTTATTAGGTATCCCACTACCCAAGTCACACAAAATATTGGTCAATCTTGAAGGCCAAAGCAAAATTACTTTTCGCCTTAAAGATTGACCAAGACTCGTCCCTTTAGGTAACGCCGCAAAATTTTCAGTGATCAAAATTATTATATATTATGGAATCAGGCGTTACTTTACGGAAATCCATGACATTAAGATGTTATGTGTAATATCTAGTTTTAATTCCGTGTAATAAAAACCCAGGGTACCTGGGTTTTTATTACACGGAATTTATTCAATCAAAATTATTCGTTATTCATAATGATTTGTTATCAGAGTTGGGTCGTTTTTCAATCCATTTAAGATCTTCAGGATAAAACTACTGATGGCATCGCGGCGGTCTTATAGACTGTGCACAATTAATTTGCCACATTTTAACGCAATAACAGATATAAAAAAATTGCAGAATTTGGCGCCAAATCAGAATGTTGGCTAAAAAAGTTATAAAAGTCGATACATACGAGTTGGCCACCCTGTACTTTTAAGTACCTATAACCAAACTAGTTTTTGGACTTTGCCTGCGTAGATTTTCCGGATTTTAGATTTGTAGGTACAAAGTTTTATCCCCGACTACTCCTCGCCTAGCGTCGAATTTTCAAAAATCGTCGTCATTGTTAGTGACAAAGGAGTTTCTCCACCTATAGTTCACATTGATATCAAAATATTATATATGAAATATTAGGTTTTACTGGAACTAAGATGTTCCAGTCAAACCTAAGATTTACCAATTTACGTGTACACTATTCACTACCACTATTCTAATAAATAATATGTATGTCTCGCGATAGTAGATTCTATTCAAAAATGTGGCTAATATAATGTAGCTGACAAAATAGACTGCAATAAAAAACGTTTAAAACGTTTAGATAAATAAAATTAAAATAATTTATAGCGGCATGATGGATATAAAGTACATCAAAAGATTCTCATGAAAAAATATTTGACAGTTCAATGAAGCTTATAATTTGTATATATAGTAATTGCTGCGATAAATGATAAGATATTGGTCTTGGTCACCATGAACACGAGACATACAATATCTCTTGTGTCATGGAATTAACGCAGCTGAAGCGATAATGCTAACACAAACAAATAGAATGGCGAGAGAACGAAACGAAAATTGAACGGAGCGTTGATAAAATAAGAGAATTTAGGAGTAGAACGTGAGGAATGAGACATCGACGCAAGAGTGCAGAGGCGGTGGAGCAGCTGACACCTGTCATCACGCAATTTATTAGTCGCTCCGAAATAACGGAGTCAGTGAACGTTCAAACAAAATGAAGAGACACAACGCTCTATTAACGACACATCCTCGGGGTGCACCCGTTAACAGCTCTACAATTAAATTCACAATGTTCACTCGATATCCACACGTTAAAAATAATACACTGCCGATTGTGGTTACGTTGTGTACTTTGTCATTATAAGAATTTAGTGTAGGTAGGCACGATTAAAAATGTGATCGCTTTTACGATATCTGATGGACGGTTATTTTTATTTGTATTTGCAGTCTTAATCCAAGATGACATTATTGAGGTTACTGTTTTGAATTATTATACTAAATACAATGCTTTGAATTAATTCCAGTGTTTGCGAGTGTAATTAAGAACATTAAACCTGTCGTATCAGCGGAACGTATCGTTAAAGAATTCGTAAATTGAAGAAGAATAATGACGTGGAATTTGTCTGGGCTTTGATTTATGTATTAGTTGTGAGTGCAAGTGACGCCGCAAGCAAGTGAGATGACAATATAGTCGCGAGGGACGCGCGCCCTCTTCATCCTGATGCAGTGTTCTAGCGCTTAATAACTGTCGACGAATGTTTGCGTCACTGCGTCTGCAATGCTTATGATAATAAATTGGCTCTTATTTTAGAAATCCTCATTCACCATGCTTATAGCCATACGAGCTCATCGTTTACGATGTCGGCATACATTTCTCGAAAATGACATTCGACGACTGATTGTTTACTGCTTTAAAGTTAACTGATTAATTAGTAATTTTACAAATGAATTTAAGTTAGCTTGCAATATCTGAAATGATAATTTTAACTGATGAGGTATTTATAATTTCGTTTTTGTGGAATAGAATCGTAGCAGGTGGCGTTTTGTAGTATCCGCTTTCCATGGGGATATCACAATAATATTGTAAAGCCGAAAGTTTGTGAGTGTGTTTGTATGTTTGTAAATTTTTCATGCATAAACGGCTGGACCAATTTGGATAAAATTTTGTATGGAGGTAGCTGATATCCTGGATTAACACATATGCTACTTTTTATCCCGATATTACCACGGGATCGAAACTTATGCGGATGAAACCGCGGGGCGCAGCTAGTAGGAAATATGCGTGAGTTTATTGTCTGTGTGTATTTAGGGTACACACGGCTACACATCAAACTCTTCATAACCAGTATAAGCTGAGTTTTGATTGTACGAAAAACATATACAATGCGAGGTCATCTAAAACTGGAAATGTATAGCTTGACGTGTAGCCGTGTGTACACTTGTGACGATATCGGCATCGCATAATCAACCCCTTTTGTGTTAAGAATGTTCATTCATGGACAGCGGTGATTATTTGTGATCAGGTTCAGGTGACTTGCATTTCCGTTTGCCAACTACCTTTTGCGTACCTATTCTAATTTTGCAAGTTCTGACCAGATCCGCATAATTGTTTTGCATTATTTTTCCATTGCTTTTCTCCTTTTTTTCGAAACGAATATCTTTAGGTATATATACCTAATAATTTTCTAGAAATCTGTAAGACAGTTTTCCATTGTAATTAAGTAATTCTTCTTCTCTTAACTTAAATATTTACTGATATATTGGGGCGTATAATCTTAATAAATCCATTTTGAGGTGCGGAACCCTTAAAATGCAATTCGAATGTCGCAATTTTTGTGTTTCGGGTCGCAACTTCGATCCGTTGAACGAAAATTGGTGCATGATCTAAGTATGAACTTAAATTAAAACTAAGTACAAAAGTATGAAGTAAGTGTGGCTATTCTTAAATCAAGATATCTTGCTAGTAACAAGACGCTGATTTAATTTTGACTATCGAGAGAGGGCTATTTATTGAGCCAACAAAACGCCTTTCAAGAAGACTTTTCAAATGGATGGTAGAAATGACGCTGTCTGACCTTACACTTAGCTTTAAACATTGATTGCATTTGAAACGTTTCAATAAAAGCCAATCAAACGATAAAGCGTGGCGTGCAATACGGTAATCAAACAGATTTATTCAATAAAGGTGAATTATCGGTCGCGGAGGCGGGTGCGCGCGTCGGTCGCACAGTCATTACCCGGCTTCATCTTTGTACACGCATGGGGTATAGCACTGATGGGATATTAAGGTTATTACCAACGGCAAAATTGGCCGAGCGACCGCTGAGGAAGCTGCCCACCGAGACCTATTAGCGGTATTACATATTTCATATGATCCACCGTCGAACGACGATTATGGGTGTATTAAAACGCCGTCTGACCGTCTTCCGATCATGGGAATATGCACAACCCCACCTTTTATCTACGTTTTTTACAGTTTAGTAGGTAATTCGGCGATCACCGAGCGGCTGAGGCGGTGCGATGTAGGTACCTACATTATGGGCACTACTCCGAAACTTTTAATGGTATTTCTGATTTTTCATGATCGACCGCGCGGTATCGTGGGAGCGAGCCTCACTAAAAAACACATTCATTAACAATCGTGCTGACATAGGTAATAGAAGTTAATATTTGATGTAGGTACTTTGAATTCGGTTCAATCCTACTTTATTCAAAAATAATTAATATTAACAAGATAAATAAGTTAAAACAAAGAGTTTAATCTATACTAATATAGGTACTAGTTTGTTTGATTTTTTGTTTGATTGTTTGTTTGAACGCACTATATCTGGCACTACCAGTCCGATTTGTAAAATTCTTTTTGCATTTGATAGCCAATTCTTGAGGCATGCTATATTTAACATCACGCTATGATCCTTAGGAGCCGAGCAAAAAAAGGAACGCTAAGCGAAAACGAATTGATAGTGCGGGCAGATGATGGGTATGGGACGCGACGGGGTGGCCCGGGGCAACAAGAAATTTCACGCCAACGAAGTCGCGCGCAGAAGCTAGTCCACTAATAAAAACCGGCCATCGAGGGTTCCGTACAAATTTACGGATTTCGGATATTTTTCTTTACTTGTGCTACATGACATTACTTCTTGCCAAATTTCATGATTCTAGGCCAACGGGAAGTACCCTATAGGTTTTGGTTCCTTTGCGAGTGTCAAAATATGCGGCATAAACGGAACACAAACGCCCGTATCTTTTGACTGCGTTGACTTAGAAGTTTGATTTTTTCAAAGAAAAAGGGTCTTGACAGACGGACAGACAGATGGACAACGAAGTGATCTTATAGAGGTACGGAACCCAAAAAGATGTAAGTATAGTAAACTACGCAGGCGCTTAGAATTTATTCATGTGTTTATAAAAAGTAACTTCTGTCTGTTACTAAAATGCTAGCCACAGCCATGATGGCTGTACCTATTCCTCGAAAGGCTAGGCACAGGCGTTTAGTAGATACTACGCAACATATCGTATACGTAACTTTTTCTGATAATTTATTCCAAAAAAATTAAAGGTTAGGTAATAGGAGGATAATTTTTAATTTTCTGTTTTTAATTCAGTATCGTCACTGAAAATTCAGTTATGTGCCATTACGTTATTTCTTATAAAGTTCGTAAACCTACTATTTCTTACGACGCTTATGACTTGTGCTATACCTACTTAAAATAAAATGCGCCCGCGATTAGTCCTGGATACATTTTTAAATTACATGTATTAGCGGTCATGTATTGTAAGTAACCAATCAATTTCGTGTTGTACATTGCGTTTCTTTTTCAACACCGTAACATAAGAAAACAAGATCTGTAACGTTTGATTTCATTGTTAATAAAAATATTGTTCTACCGTACCTACCAAATATTTGTTAACCAAAACCAAACCACCAAAACCACATATTTATTATGGTTTAGTTAGTAAAATACCGTTTTTCTTTTGTTTCAGGATCCTTTTACGGTAAGTAACATAGGCACAACATAATGGTAATTACAGCAACGTAGTAATTACGTCGCATGTACCTAGTCGATGAAATAAAAGCTTCCACAAAAACACACGAAGAAAACCGAAAAGTGGTTTGGGGTAGTACCTACCTATGTGAGGATTGGTATGTATTTTAATAACTAGTTTCAAAGGCCTACTGCCCTAAGTACAACTTGACTCGGATGCTCTACAAGTTCTGGAATGACATCAGACTATTTTCCCAATAAAATCTGCCAACCCGCACTGAGTCCGCGTGGTCGATTATGGACCACTCACTCACCGAGAGGAGGCCTGTGTCCCAGCAGTGGGAACATTATTGGCTGACAATCCTAATGCCTCAATAATCAAATCAAATGTTCATGTAGTCAGATAGGTACATTATTATAATAATTGAATGCTGTTTTTTTTTTATTTCTCGGTATTCACAATGTGGGCGATCGTGAACAGGGTGTAAGTATATTGTTAAACTTTGCCATTTTTTAATATATCTAATAGCTGTGCTGTACGTTACTAATTATTAGACTATGTTCATCAGTCACTCTTTCTAGGCATGCATACCTAGATGGAGATTAATAGTAACTCTCGAGTTCGACACGTATATCAACGTCGCTGTCAACCTATATGCATAATTACACAGTGACAAGACGATAATTAGTGGCGTGGAAGACGCATCGTTCCGCGGATCCTAATTGATGTACATGCAAACGCAATCAATATGACGTGGTAGCGGATGTTGGTCGGCACACGGGGACATGAGCCGTGTCCTCGCCGTTCTAGGGTATAGCCACTCGCGCTAAACAATACTACACTACACTACATGACGTCTTGTCACGGTGCCACACCGGAGTCTCGTTTCACATCATCGTGAGACTCTTTGGATTCAAAGCTTATTTATTTTAAAGTTGTTTAGCAATATCTAGAATTCTAGACAGCTTTCTCGAATTTCGTTTTCTAACCGTGTTGTAGGTATACAGTAGAAACTAATCCCTTTCTTCAATAACTTGGCGTGCTGCTTGTACCTACCGAATATCAACAAACGTGAAATAAGGATTCCAATAATTTAAAATATTAAGTACCAATCTAATCATTTATATATGCCAACCAAGGTCTATAATAACATATTAGCAACCTAATATGTTTCAATCAATAAAGATTGGTCCTTGGCAGCTCTGTACAGAGAGAGGGACAGAGCGTAGGGATCCCAGCAGTGGGACGTTAATAGCTAATAAAAAAAATATTAAAAAAAACGTATTTTTAAATTATTGTTTCTACAACTTGCTTACGGGGGTGTTCACTCATTAAGTTACACACAATCATGCCGGCTAAGGCATAAGGTTTCCGGGAGATACCTAAGGTTTAGTTCAAAACAATAAAAATACATTTTGAGTAATTTATATTACGGAAAGGTGTCATCAATAGGTACCTACCAGCCTCAAGTAAAGTAAGTTAACACATAGACCTTCTTCGCCTTCCGATGGCCACAAAACATAACATTGCTTTTTAAACGCCTAAAATAATGGCCTATAACAATTTACACATTTAAATGTACGGAAGTTGAAACTGAATAAAATTTATTGCTTTTAGGACTGGTTTCGTAATATTTGTGAATTTAACCCCCAGAGCACTCAAGTATCTTATCAAGTATCGTAACTTTACAAGCTATTATATACCTTATGTCGATGGAGCAATGTATAACATCAAAAAATCTATTTCGCCACACCTACGTAAATTCATAAGGTGACTTAAATTGGTACCTATCTATGTCAATATACCTAATATAAAGGCGATTTATGTTTGATTAAAGTTTAATGTTTGGAACTTACGACAACTATTTACTTCTAATCGTCTTTATTTTTACAAGCTATGTTTTCAGACTATAATTTTTACGGTGCAACGTTTAAAACGAATAAAACTGACATTGAATACTTAGAGATAGGTGTACATGCTTAGCCTATGTGACTTCAAGAACGATAGAGCTGTTATAAGAAGGCGGTCAACTGTTCAGTGTCTAGGCCTTTTTTAAGTCATTTCGTTTTAAATGATAAGTCACTCGTTTGACGCAGACGAGAGATTTATATCGGGCAAATTGTAAAGCTTTGCTTTGTGCACGGACCACGTAATCCTGTTTTAAATTTATTAGGTTAGCCGACAGTAAATTTGTAAATTCTGTAGTCCGCTGACCCGGAAACGTCGCCTTAATGAGATTTTTATTTTAAGGATATTCAAAGGACCCTTATCTTTTAAAATAACTGCTGCCATGGTAACATTTTTATGTCGGACTTTACAAGTTCATGTATCATTATGTAGGATTAATTACATTTAGACTTTGTTCCCGCATGTCGCTCGCCGATACCTGCCGCTGCCGATGGTGTGAACGCGTGCAACATGCAGTATGTAAGTATAATTACGTACTTGTAAATTACAGCTGTAGTAAAACATTCATTTTATGATTGCTGGATGCCCTCCAGCTAATATTAGGTACAAAGAATTGCGCTAATTAGCTGGTAAATGTCCGACGTTTTTAACAAGTTGATGGAGCATATATTATCTCGTCATAAGTGTTTATTTCATACATATTATCTGCATAGCTGTCAAGGATATTCCATAAGGAATACTATTGTATTATTTAAAATTTGCCGATCATTGAAATAATTTTTAATCAAAAGCTTAGGTTGTAGAGTAGCAGTACCTGTGTATAAATACCTAGTTTGCAATGCTCGAAGGTTTTCCATCGTTTATTTTCCACGGAACCATTTTATTAAGAAGTAGCTGACCCGACAGGTCTTGTACTAACAAAATTTCAATCTATAGAAAAAAGCACTTCCAGTTTTTTCCCGAGTTATCCAATCTGCGGGCAACTTTTCCAATTTTTATTCCATTAATATCTAATTCTATCCTATTACGAACATTTTAGAATAAAAAAAAAGCCAAATCTGACCAGCCGTTCTCAAGTGATGCGCTTACCAACGAACAGCATTTCATTTTTAGTTATATATCCACTGCGTAGTTGGTCTAGTGGTCGCAAGCGCTACTGCTGAGCATGAGGGCTATGATGGTTCGGTTCCCGGGTCAGGTAAAGCCATATTGGGTTTTTCCATCTGGAATTTCTTAGTAGCAACCCGGAGTCTGGATTTGTGCCCGGTTGACGGCAAAAAGCTTGCCCCCTATTACATGGGACTTAAACATAAATGGCGAAATGTGGGTGCGCTATAGGTACACCTCTGCCTAACCTCGCGGGGATAACCTCTTTCGGGGAATACATGCATATGCGTGATATGGTTGTAGATTAAATATGACTTTAAAACATTACTAAATATATGGGTTGACGCACTAATTCCGTCAGTCCCTTATAAGACCAAGTCCGGACCATTACCTTGACACTCCCAGACGCATTTAATCTGAGGTTACCCTCTTTAAAACCTGCAAGCCATTCTAGGCATATAATACCTCAGTGCGTGTTTTTTGTTTTGGTCAACGGAAGCGCTTGAGTAAAAATAAAATTTGTTTGTTAATGTGATAATGAAGGTATCACATTATTATCTATATTTATAAAATAATATCACTTTACTAAATAAATCTTAGGCAGAATCCTGATCGGCTTGAGCTTAGGCAATGCTGATTCCGTGCAGTACAAATACGTGAGCGTTGACCTTTAACGCCCTATCAATAATAATATCTAACGGTACCTAATATCACCTAGAAATATTCGTTAGTGTGTGATTTGTGGAATCATGGAACCTTTGAACGTTGTCAAACTACACAAAGTAACATCTATCGTGAGCTATTATTGTAAAACACACACACGCTGTCATTAAAATACGTATGTAAAATGGAACAAACTCAAAGCTTACGCTGAACAAAGGAAATACTTGTATAGAACGAAATTGCCTCTACCAATATTGACGTAGTCAACTCTAAACGCGTAGGTAGATAGATACGCGGAAAATCGTGCCTGTGCCCAATGTGCGCTGCAAATTAACAGCGCTTCCCCTGGGGCCAATATTTCTCCCGGCGACGTCGAACCTAGGACCGCCCGCCACTAACTACCCCACTGAATCAGCGACGATCACGCCTACATCTTGTACATACGCCGATTGGTACGTAACTCGTACCCTCGGCTCGGATAAAGTAATATATATTCGCAAGACTTAACTGCTGACTGAAAACCTTGGCACACCTAAGGTGACGGAGATTTTATGGGCTCCGGTAGAGCGTGGGTCAATCGCATCACTATTAAATCTGTATTCGCCGACGCTTTTTCATTCCTACATACGTAGACGTTCTCATTGTTACATTACAGCGATGAATTTTTGTCTTGACAGTTATTTAAGAAATGGCGGCTAGCCATCTCACAATTCGTATTTTTAATACGTGTGCCATAACTTCCACAGTTTGTGTCTGACTCTAGTCTAGAATATTGCTTGTTTACCACAACAGAGCAATCTAAACCGAAAATGTAATCAAGTATGCAGTAGTCCGTAGAAGGTAGTATAGGTATTTTCACTAAAGTTATTTCTTACCGAAAATCATTGGGTTAAATCGAATTGTGCAAGACAAAACAGAATGGGGAGTTTTCTAGGCTTTCTTGTAAATACCTAATTCATATAATTTTACACTACCTAGTGCCTACTGTTGGCTACTAATTCATCTGTTGAGAAGTAATCACTCGGTTCTCTATTAACGACGGAGGTTTTGTTAGTGTAATTGCAGTTTCAATATCCGAAGCCGGTTAGTTGGAGTAATTACTAAGCAAGCTTCCTCCATACACTCACAATGGACGGTCCCGGGAGATACTTCCCGGTCGGTCTCGATCACTCTCCTTCACTGATTGGCTTGATTCAAGAACAATGTTATTATTTAACCCCCTATTGTAGTTATTAGAACATTTGTGTTTTATTGCAAACTGTCGCCGAACTTTGTAGTTTAGTTTAAAACCTACGTTGGTTTTCAATTCTTCCTTAGTTACCTACCCTCTTCTCTTACGACAACTGCGGTGAGATAGTGATAGGAAACGATTTTGAAAAAAAAAACTTGTTCCTAAATAGAGATCGTAAAAACTTCAGTCGTGTGAAAATAACGTGACGCAAATTACCTACATACCTACGTCTTGTTATATGGTACCTACACATCTATTAAAACTTAATAAAAACATGCAATTAGTTTAAGGTTGTGACTTAATATCGGACTCCCATTTTTATAGACTAAACAACTAGTAAAACCAGCTTAAATTGCTAACTATTACCTGCAGTTAAAAGCAACCTTCATCTAAAATACGGTTCCTTAAAATTATGCTTCACTTACCATAACGTTTTAAATATTAAAATGACCAACGATGATAGCAAGCTAATTCCTATAACTATGCTAATAACACCTACCTTCACCAAAATATAATCTTTAATCTGGATGCAAATCATCCTAATGCGTTCCGATTATAAAGAGCTATAATTTCGGCATTATATTGTCCATCAAAGTGTTTTACATATATAAAAATAAAAGGCTGACAATCAAGTAATTTGTTTCTCGACCTACTAAACTCTTTTCGTGATGGAATCGTGTTTTGGTCTTAGGATCTGAATATTTAACTTTATTATTTGGTATCGATTTCAAAATTGCACTATAATTAGATTAGAAGTTTTACTAGTACGTATAAGGGTGCTGGGTTGCAGAGACATCGACGAACAAACTGTAACAATGAATTCAGGACATGATTTGAGCGTAGAAAAATTTCGTCGGTTATTATTAAAAATCTACTGCTTCATAGAAAAGTGCAATACGAGTACCTACGCCGTCAAAATATATGAAACAGTATTTTTTTAAATCCATAGTAACAAATTGTTCGTCGATGTTCCTGCCACCCTTTATACATATAAAAGTTTACTCGTCAATTTATTTCAGACGGCGATGCACTGGGCTTGTAAACGCGGTGATGAAAATTTAGTGAAACTGCTGGGTGGGGTTACCCGACAAGTAGTCAACGAACGATCGGTGAGTCGTAATTAACTATGACAGCTACACATCCTCCAGTTATGCATGCTGCGAACAAGTTCCATATTTACAAAGTTTAGAAGCTGAAACACAACTAGTATTATTTTTAGCTGTGAATATTTTCAGGGCGGTCCAATGATATCTTGGTTACACAATTTTTTGCTAAATTAAATTAAAAAGAATTGTCTTAACTTAGTCTTACCATGCCGAACTAATAATACATTAAATACGAGTACGTTACTTGATCTTAATGGACACTACCTTTAGCAGTAACCCACATACAATTCTCATGGAGCTGAAGGATTCTCCTACTCGGACAGGGTTTGATGACCTCATAGACTCAATTGTTTTAAGTGGGCTAACGCACTCTTTCTGTAACCTAGCCCATGCATCCCCTATTGACCTTCAAGATAGGCACGGTTGGAGAATAGCAGTATTAGATATTATATTTGTTTTCCTAGATAAGGGTGTTCTGAGGATTGTCAATGATCATACAGTACTACTTCCCGAAGACACACGGCATATCTTCAATAGGTGGTATCGTTCAATGGCCCATCACATGAAAAGAAGAGTTGACGCTCACCTTTTAAGAGACATGCTTGGTACTGAGCTGAGGGACTTGCTTGAGAGGGCTGTGCCAAGATCTTCCTTGCAGGCTATTCATTGGCCTCCCATGGCCCTCTCAGAAGAAGAAAGCGTGGCTAGAATAAGGAAAACTCCTAGACCAACTCATAGGCCTATCAGAGACATACCAATACCTATTTCTAAGTGCCCTAATGCCGTAAGATTGGAAGGAGCGGATCCGGATGTGGAGGAGGCCATGTACTGTGTAGCTGGAGGAAGATTTGTTAATCAGATTTACGAGATCATGATCCATTTCCAGCCAATTGGGTGGGGTGTACATACATATTACTTGAGGCTACCTATACTCGTATGTTTCTATTATTCGTTCGCGACTGGACTATGGCAACTTTTTATATGATAGTGGGTACAAGAGCAACTTAGTCCAATTGGACAGAATACAAAATCAATGTATGCGCGTTATTGGTGGTTTTGTGAGGACTACCCCAATACACGCGTGATGGAGTGTGAGCTTCACCTTCAACCTTTATATGTACGCAGGTACCTCTTAGCCGGCAAATATTGGTTGAAGGTGAATTCGTTCCGGGGCAGTAAAATATTTGTCTTGATAAACAATCTTGCCGAGTCATGTCAGAGTTTATATTGGAGGCGAAAAAAAAACCAATATTAGTGACGGTACATGAGTTTCTTATTGAATACCCTTTATATTCATCGCAGCAATTAGAAAGATTTTCTTTGAACACGTGGGTTAGCAGTGTGGACCTATCCAATGTAGTAAAACCTTGTTTAGATGGCATAGACAAACCGAAACATCAGTACAAATGTAGCAACATACGTGAAATTTGTGATCAGTATCTGAATGCTAATTATTTAAATTTTTACTCAGTCTATACTGATGAGTCACGTTAAGGTAACGAGTCGGGATGGGCTGTTTTTGATCCGCAAACGAAGGCTTCTATAAAGTTTAGATCATGTGCTAAAATTTCTATTATGCACGTTGAACTACTAGCGATCTCAGAAGCTATTTCATACATTGGGAAACTATGTAATACTGACTGATTCTAGGAGTGCTCTGCAACACCTGGCTTGATGCACCTCGAATTGTCGAGGTGCACCGATAGCCTATAAAATTTTAGATTCTCTTGACAAGATCCAAGGCAAAAGAATTGTGCTACAATGGGTACCATCCCATATTGGATTGTATGGAAATGAGGAAGTAGATCGTTTAGCGAAAGAGGCTATCTCGGACGGAATATCTGTTGAATGTTTTCCCTTATTTAGTGACCTCTTGTATCGAGTTCGCGACCAGTGTTTTGAATTATGGAAAGAATACTTTGATGAGAGGTCACTAAGTAAGGGAATTTGGTATAGAACCGTTCAACATAGCCTTTCCCGCCTTCCTTGGTTTGTAGGTACAGATATGCATCGAAATGAGATTGTGACTGCTTTCAGGCTACGTTCGGGGCATGTTCCGTTGAATAGCTTCGCCTTTTTAATGAGAAAGAGTGATTCGCCCAATTGTTATGAGTGCGATAAGGTAGAGGATACCACGCATATTTTAGCGGAATGTGTCCGGAACGAGTTTGAGAGGAGTAACTATTTCATGGAAAACGGTTTTAAATCTATGAATGTTGGCATGTTTAATAGTCTCTTGGCTGCTCCCTTCTCCAGGACAGCAAAAAAAAATATAAAATTGTACACCTAGGTATTAAGCGTAGATAGCAAAAAATAGAATGCCCCTATGAGGGTGGCATGGTCATATTGATCAAACCCTCTATAAACTAATAAAAACAAAAAAATAATAATAATAATAATATCGCGGTTGGTGCCGCATTGCATTAAAATTTCCTAAGGGGCCTCTGCGAGTTGGCTTCGGCCCCTCGTACGCCTTCCAAAGGACCGGGACCCCATGGTCCCGAGATATATAAATTCAAGAAAATAATAATATTGTGTACAAAACATGCGACTGTAGTAAGAGTTCGCGATTGAAATCGACTTTTAATGCAGTTAATAACGTGTTTACATCCGCGCTAAGAGTAATTGCAAATTTAACTTTTACCTAGAAGCTTTAATGTCCAATCAAATTTACTTACTGCGAGTTATTTTGCCTGTTTTACTGTATCGTTAAAGTGTCGTTACAATCTTTTTCATGTGCTGTTCGGCATCGTCGGCGACGGAAGTAGAATGGGGTAAGTCCGCCGAGAATTTTATTGCTGGACTACTTGTGGATTCAAGGGAAGTGGTGGTAAATTTATCTGTGCACCACTTAGGATTTTAATGTTTCTCTTTTCCTCATAAAGCTGTAGTCTTTTTATGACAATTTAATGTAAGTACATACATTCCTTTAGAATTGTGCTCATGTCGTCCCAATAACTATTTCGAAGAGGTGTGATGTTAGTGCTTAGTAATGACCTTTTGAGATGGGGTTTTTATGATGAATCTGCCATGTATCGTATATCTAATGGCATTTAGTTATCTCAGTAATATAGGTAAACTAAAGTTCCCTATGTCACAATATAGGTACTTTCGCTTAGTTTACGCTACAGCTGTCGCTGTTATATATTCAGTAATATCCAACTGGGTTTAATATCTATCGCAGATAATATTGAATGTAAGTATTGGATTCGCAAACGGGGGCAATGTATGAGGAGCCGGGAGCAGATGTGAGCCTTTACAACGCGGTGTAAGCCTCATCCGCCCCGCGCACCCTCTCTTGTTGAAATATTTCATATGTGATACCATCGTAAAGGTGCAATCTTCGAAACTTCTTTGTATATGTATAAAGCTTATATAATTATTTATGTTGTAAATCTTAAACTTAAACTTTAGCTACTAACAAATGTTTTAAGAAAGAAGAGATATAGAGAAGATTGTACCTACCTGTAGAAAAATGATAACTATCTAATGATTTTCATTAAACATACTAAGTCAAAGAATCAGTTCATGTTCAAAAAACAAGATCTCGTGTGAAAACATAAATATGTATGTTACAGGGATACACACCTCTGCACATCGCAATGCAGTTTCGCCACGAGAACGTGTATAGACTATTAGTAGAAGTATACGGTAAGTTCTTTCTCTTCCAATTATTTAGTACGGCTGCATAATTAGGTGCATGTAAAAGAAACTACTTAACGCTGAAGCAAAACGACAATGAATGTAGAAGAAACAGGACTCCCAAATTATTTTTCAAATTAAAAAAAACTCAAAGCAAAATAAGGTCAGACGGGAAATTCTCGTAATTTTAAGAACGTTCACAGTTTGATCTCAGTCTCAATTTTTTAATAGTTTCATTGTTTAATCATAATAATATAGGCACGTGTATAAAAATATAAATAATATCTAGTCTACAACTACTTACTTATTTATTTACAATGAAAAACAAGCTATTAAAATTAAAAATACCTCTACTTTCCCTACATTTTCGATATGTTTTTGACATTGATTGTCGATGAGATGAGATTGCGACTAGAATTTTATCGTTTTTAATGACGGGAGTTGGCCTTCAGGTGTCATTACCACATTCCCTTATATTTGCCATGGATAAAAACTAGACAGATACCTATTACTATATTTATGGATTGGGGTAGCTATTGTGAGGACTTATTAACTATCAGACCAGTAGAGCTAAAAGCGGTGAGCCTATTGGCGATACTTACTCAGTTTTTTTGTTTGAAATGTTTAAGTACCTATAATTAATTATACTGGCCACATAAGAAACTCAAAAAATATTAAGTTCCAAGTTTTTTTTAAACTCTTTCTTTTTATTAAATTCTTATAAATTTCCTCACAACACTCACTTTACTATAAATCGATGTTAATTCTACTATTAATTTGTCAGATTCCATAGTCTTCAATAACGATCATGGTAACGCTGCACGATTAAGATAATGATTTTCAGAACGATGATTCCAAAACTCTAGAAATAACCGTAAACAACCCGAAAGTGAAGAAACCTTCTTATTATAGATAAGTAGTGTAATGAAAATGTTATGTTATTATATATGCTTATTTGTAAAGTTAAGTGTACAGACAACAACACAAGTGTTTTGTGCTACAAATTAAAGTCCTTTACGTTAGTTCAAAATTTCAAGCGCCACCGCGCCATCTAGTGATTTTAATGCGTATAAATTGGTCGAACGGATGTTACTGATGACGCGGTAGCGCAACATATTCTTTGTTTCGTTTAGGTGGAAGTGATATTTCACAGATGGCGTTAAGTTTAACATGAATTTCAAAAATAAATTAACTGATGTAATATAATGTTTTATTTGACATTTATTTTATTACACTGTTGTATATTTTTATTTACACTTTTATATTATAAATCAAAGTTTTAAGGCATAAAGGCTCTATGCTGTGATTAAAAAAATCACATTTAAAAGCAGTGAATTAAGAGCTACTTTCCGAACATAATATGTTAAAAAATAATTAGTACCTATGTCGTTTATTTTTAAAAGGTGTTATTTCCTCTATTGCAGATGCAGATCCGAATGTCCGCGACTGGTCAGGCAGGAAGCCGAGACAGTATCTAGTCCACATGGACACTTCGCTGTCACCAGGATCATATAGAAGTATGCTGCTACGCAAAAAATATTTACTTAAATCATTTTAAATTTAATACATTTAATTGTATTCGTATAGTTAACAAACTATAGTATTTTTTTAAATTAGGATTGTAGTCTAGTGGATATAAGAGGAAGGTCGTATATAAACTAACGCCTTTATATTTTTTTCTTAACCAAACCTGACTATGGATGTTTTAAAAAAAATTATTTCGTATCTCTCATTATACTTCAAAGAACATACCGCGAATGGATAGCCAAATGAAATGAGGTCAAAATAAGTGGTTTTATACAAGCGGCATATTGTAATTTGGTCACAACTGTAAATTGGTCATCAATAAATCATATGTAGATTGGTCGGAGGTAATTTTCTTTTGTGAATATTGTTCACAGCCTTTTCATAAACAAACATTTTTTTCTTCTTCAAATATTGTCTTTTCCCTTCTACTAAATCATGAAAGCAATAAAAAAAAAAACGTTGTTTATGCTTTACTTGAACATAAGACATTATACTAAACCCACAAAAAAAAACTTTTACTATCAATACTAATAATAAATAAAGCTGAAGATTTACTTTTTTTTTGTTTGATGGCGCTAATCTTTGGGAAGTAGGATTTGAAAAATACTTTTATTATTTGATAGCCCAATTCCCGGGGAAGGTTACAGACTAAGGTTTAACATAACGCTAGGACTCATGGGAGCCGAGCAAAAAGAAAAAAGTCCGAAAGAACGCTTCGTTGTCGACGATGTAATAGCGCAGGTGGGCGATGCGACGCGACGCGATGGGTCGGGGTCCGAAATTTCACGCGGGTAAGTCATGGGCAGAAGCTAGTACTAAAATAAAATACGAAATAATATAATATGGGTTTATATGCATACAGTTGTACAAGGAAAACAACCCAGGCAACCATTCAAACATTCTGGTTTCCTATCAAGGAATTTGCCTATGGCATTGACCGAGGTATGGAGACTACGTCCAGGACGTGGCTGCGTACGGACCATGTATTTTTTAGTCTCATTAACGATTACTCATGCAAGGTTTTTGTGCACTTTATGGCCCACAAAAGCCCTCCGGAGCAACTGGACAGATTCGCAACTGGACAGTTTCTCAGCTGGACAGATTAGCAACTGGACAGAATGTGTACAGTCCATGACATAATTAAAGTGGATGGGTGCATTGATGATTCAAGCTAAAATTTGTGTTTGGCAGTCAAGCAGCAAAAGAGTTAATAAAAAATACAGACTTATTATTATGGGGACGGTACATTCAAAATTGCACCAAAACCGTTTTACTAGCTTTTCTCGTTACATGTTGACATAACCAAGGGTAGCGATTATGTTAACTTTGTACCAGTACTGTTTATTCTTTTACCAAATAAGTCTCAGGAAACGTATACAAGAATGTTTAGAATTTTGAAAGAGCAATTCTGTTATATTATACATAATATACAGGTGAACTGATTCATTCACTGCAAATGTAACTTTGTAATCCTATATATTTATATGGGATTACAAAGTTCCCTATGAACTCAACGTCGGGAATACTCGCCAACCTAAAGTTTTGGCGTAAATAATATCGACGTTGCCTCCGCTCTTCCTGTAAAGCTTCTTCAATAATTAAAAAAGTAACCATAGTTTGAAATTCTTTTAAACTAGTACTTTCGTTGATAGCACGGGAACTATTTAAATAAACTATAAATTGATTGCACTAAACGATTTGAGATTTGAGATTTATTTTGATGTCGTATCAACTGACGTAACTATCCGTCAAAACCAGTGTCATGTTCAACTGTTCGGACGGGCAAAAACACATCGGGAATAGGAACAACAGTCAAATCGCGTTGTCATTCATTCTTCGCTCGGGCCCCGAACGAATCATCCGTTCGTAGGTCATAGGGAGTAGGAAACGCCCGTAACAAAGCCCGAAGCGACGGACTTCGTGCTTAGGGAGTAGACCCCCCGCTGCGAAACTGTCCCGCTGAGAATCTCTGTCCAGCTGCCAATATGTCCAGTTGCTCCGGAGGACACAAAAGTAAAGGCACTAGACAAAATCGAGAAATAAGGAATCTAGTTGAGCAAAAGTATTACAGTTCTTCGGTCAGATAATGGCAAAGTATACGTTAATAACAGTTTCGAAAAGGAAATCGCGACATTACACATCAGACTAGACATTACACATCAGACTAGCCATCCCTATTCCCCGGAGCAAAATAGTCGCGCGGAGCGCATGATTTTGAATTTTACCCTCCTTAATATCTTCAACGAGGAATTCATGTAAAAGAAACTACTTAATGATAAAACAAAACAAAAAAAGTAAAAGAAAAAAAAACTCAAATTAGAACAGATTCACGAAGATGATTCTTCGTGAATCTGTTCTTCTAGTACCATTCTGTTTATAATCTCATCGAACGTTTTTGTACATCAAGTTCGACTGCTGACGCGTTCTACTTTGGAATGGTCAAGTCTGATGATAGTCCGAACTGCACTATCTTCGCAATGATTATCTTCTCCTAGTACTTTTACCATTTTGCTTATAATCATTGGTACCTACTCTGCCTAAAACATACCCAAATATATAGATAAATTAATTTGCGACAAATAAATCATAATTTTCATATCCTATAAATATTGTTTTAGTAGCTTCTGCCTGCCGACTTCATTCGCGTTATACCTCCTGTCAATAGTGTAGCCGTCTATCAGTGAAAGAGTTTTTTTTTTATCGGAACAGTAGTATTATTGGGTTTTTCCATCAGGGATTTCTTAGTAGCAGCTCGAAGTCTGGATTTGTTCCCGCCCGTCTGATGCCAATAAACTCGCCCCTTATTACATAGGACTAACAGAACTGGCGAAGTGTGGGTAAACTACAGGTACACTTCTGCCTAACCCTTGGGGGATTCCAGTCGTGATTTTATGTTTAATACCTATTAGTTTAAATAAAAGTGCCTGTGACCAATTCACATTCAATGCCTGGAATTTAAAATGCTGTGACCAAATTACATTGTGACTAAACTTCAACCATACAAACTGGGTTTCTGTTCCCATTAAAGGAATTATGGCCATTCCAGCTTTTCTGCTCCAACTCCCTTATGAACCCAAAAGGTCAACATTACTCACCATTTTATAGGTGCGGGGAGGTACCACAGGTCAAATGGGTACCCTCCCGAATACGGGATGGCTACGCCAAATATGTACGTCATTCCCTTAGAAGAAATTGACATTTTGAAAATTTGTTTCTCATGTGAACCTACGGTTCTTTCAGTAATAAACTTGACTAAATTCTTTCACGTAAGTACTGGATGTTATAGGTTTAGGTTTTATCGGCGCTGTCCGATACACCAGGCTGTCCGTAGCTATTGAACGTTCTTAGGGGAAGTAAGATGTAGGCATCTTCAAATTTCAAATAGCCTTTATTAGAAATCTTAAAACTGGTTTAACAATTTATTTAAATTAAAGGGTTAGACATCGGAAATCTCCAGACTTTTCCATAGCTCATAATCGTGAGTTTTTCTCCTCCATGTCTCCTCCCGCAGTAGTTTTCAAATCGTCTTCCCGTATTTGAAATGGTCTTCCTCTTTTCCGCTTTCCCTCTCTGGGATACCATTATGTTACTTCTCCTTTTAACCTCTGATGACATGACCTACATACATCCATTTTAGTTTTTTAATTGTGTAAGTCACGTCTTCTACGTCTGTTTTACTTTAAGGTTTACTGTTTTCTTTATTGTAATTTGTAAGTTAATTGTAGGTAAATGAGGTATTTATATTATATTTATACCTATTTATTTATACAGTCGAATAGACCTTTTCAGTTCTTATAAGTGTAAGTACAAATTGAATGACTGATCTGTCGTGCAGCAGAGGTGCCTAAGCGGAACATGTTTTACAGAGGCAGACACATATGATATACGTCGGACTGTAACCGCTCCGCCGGTCATAAGAGTCTCTTCGAACACAATTAATGCCCAATCAAGTAAGATACACAAAACCGTGTCTGCGTCCTCACAGTGCTTACTTGCGTGTTATTGTTTCAATTTCGTACTTACAAAATTAAATCATAATATCATCTTCGTACTACTATGATATTTTACAATCTGTATAAGTAGGTAATCAGTCAGTATTCTGTCGTAAATAATAATAACATACTAGCAAATGGTACATGCAAGTCGCCACCTTTACATCAGTGAAGGCGTCAAGACGAGCATTACAAAGCGCAGACTTTAATCAATTTTGTAAAACAAGATAAACCTTCATAATGGATCGTAGTGGGTGATATTATGATTTGTTCTTTCACACCGTGCGCACATCTCAGGGTTGCGGTATTTGTTAATTTTCTAAGCATTGTAGTTAGTCAGTGGTTGTTTGTTATTTGTAATTCCATTTTCTTATTGGGTAAAACAGATATTTAAAATTCTCAGTACATTGACAGCTTATCGCATTACATACCACCTTCAATGCATGTAGGTCTTTTAAATCACTTAAAGCTATATAAGGTGTTAAAAAATTAGCCTCACAAACTTTAAGAGGTGCTTTAGACCATCGAACTGAACAACTTTCACTATGGGATCGACTCTGAAATCACGAAAAAAAAATCAGCTGTTTCATACATTTTGGTCAACTAGGTATTGACCTTTTGTATGAAACAGCTGATTTTTTTTCGTGATTTCAGAGTTGGTCACATAGTGAAAGTTGTTCAGTTCGATGGTCTAAAGCACCTCTTAAAGGTTGTATGGTTAATTTTTTAACACGTTGTATAGTAAATTGGTAGCCGCCAAAGCGAAACTGCTTAAGCAGTTTCTAGGATCTAACCCCGTTTTTACACCAAGTTATAAAACATGTATTCTACATGTTGTGTGTACTGTTTTCGTCTAGCGTATGTTCGAAAGGTGAAAATAATTAAAATAGTTAATAATACATACAACAGAAGCCGATGCCGGACATAGCAGACAGAACCTTTATTTCACCTTTATAGACCTAGAAAAGGCGTTTGATAGGGTTCCCAGATACAAGGAAACTAGTGTGGCAAGCAATGCGGGCGCAGAATATACCAGATACCTATGTCTCTAAATTACAGAATATGTATAACTGCGTAACCGCGCAAATCAGAAGCCCTGCAGGTATCACTGATCGTTTCTCAGTGAAAGTTGGCATCCATCAGGGGGTTCTGTATTGAGTCCATTGAGTCTAGGCTAGGCAAGTAGTTAAACCGTTAAACTTTAGCTATCCAAGTCATTTGTCTAGCTGTTTGATTAAATGGCTGAATATCATTCAGTCCAATGTCAATGTCCTTCCGATACGAAAGGACATAATTGACGATGTCTGGTGTGCTAGCTAGCAAACATGCTGCAATTTGATCAATAAAAACACCTGCAGTAGCCTACTCTTAGTTAGTAGGAACTTATCTAGATGTTATATAGTTGTGGCCTTTGGTAGTAGCGCGGAGAAAGCGCCGGTATTCGTTTTGTACATGTACAAGTTGATGTAATTTAAAGATAAAATATAATATTAACATTAGTCACAAAGTATTGTTTGAAGTATGTTAAAAAACGCGATATCCGATCCGAAGTCTATTCATGAGGTATTTTTTAGAAAAACACGCGCGTTTTTAAAAATGAGGAAATTTAACCTGGCTATACCTGGTGCGCGGTGGCATTCGTGTAGCGGGTGTCTACAAGTAACCTCTGTTGGCAAACGTTTAATGAAATGGTGGTATTTTGGTACTAAAACCGTGAAATTCAAATAGCTACTTAAAACTTTTTATTTTTAATAATAATAAGTTTTTTATATAGTTTTGGCAATGTTATTGCAGTACCTACGTGCCCCTTTTGGATCGGACAGGGTTTTTGTTACATGTCGTATAGATGCACTAAACATAATTTGTAAATAATGATTTTGGTAATATTATGCTATTTCAGCACATACCAACAAATGCTAATGTATTTCATTATGCTGATTTAACTCATTGCAATGCAAACCTAAATGTTTTCAATGTGTGTATCGTTATTTGTAGAAAGGTTTTAGGATAATTATATCCTTAAACCTTTCTACAAATAACGATGTTTCAACATTTGATCTTGTCTTTTGTCCTGTGACCTCGTAATTGTGTATGTTTAAAGGTCACAGCTCATTAGAGCCACCCGGCACCCACTCCGCACCGCCTCGCCTCCTGCGGCTAGTATTCTTTATATGGAGTTGTATGGATATGCGCTCACTATATCAACTCCGTAGCGTCACCGGATCGCCTCGGTCGTAAGCCCTCCACGCGCAGACGGCGAGTGGACCACTCGGTGACAACTCGCTGCTGGCATGCTTGCCTTGCGTTGACTGCGCATTGACAACGCGCGGGTCCCGAGTGGACCGCGCGCTGCCCGCGAATGACGATACTTGGCGATGCGCCGCTCCCCACCCGCCCTTCATTCCCAGCCTTTCTTTCGAACGAGTCGGACGTACGTTTTTGCTTTCAAAATGAATAAAGAATTGTTAACAGACTACTCGAAAATTCGTGGACCAAGCGACGTCCACTCGTTGACCACTCGGCGTTCACTCGTTGACCACTCGGCGTTCACTCGTTGACCGCGCGGGGTCCACTGGTTGACCGCGCGATGTTTATTGGTGATAACGCGGCGTCCACCCGTGGACCACCTGTCGACAACGAGTGGACGCCGTGCGACGAGGCGGTGCGGGGTGGGTGCCGGGTGGCTCTAATGAGCTGTGACCTTAAGTAAACTAATAATGTTGTACAGTCGATAGGATATACGATTATTATCTTAATAAGGGCTGATTTTACCAAAGTCAGATATCTTTTATTCGTGGAATAAAATTGACGTCTGATAGTTCTAGTATGGTAAAACTGTCAAAAATTCAAAATTTATTCTCAGGATAAGACTTATTCTAGGTATACAAGATTGGTAGAATGCGCCCTTAGTTAGTGTAATTCATTATTATTGATGCTTAAATGTGGAGTGCATCAATTGCAGAAAAAGAAGGATTTCTACGGATCGGTTCGCTTAACGTGAGGGTGAAGAAAACCACAGAAGCGTTTAGTAACTTCCTTGGGGTGGGCGCAACCAGATCTTCGGCCTACGTACCAAAGTCTACTCGCGATCGTGAAGAAAGGCGATCTGACGACAGCGACCAGCTGAAGAGTTGGGGCTCCGCTGACAATATACAAGTAAGGATACCACTATAACGTATTGCTTCAATACAATATTGTAGATCGTGTGAATGTGTAGGACGTGTGTGTGTGGTGTGTGTCTAATCATTGTTTTAGGTGCTTTTAATCAATAGGTTCCAAGTTCCAACATTTGTTGAATAGGTTATCAAGAAGCCTTATAATATAACATGCAGTGGTAGCAAATCTGAACTCGAACTACCTGCAGGTACTCAGTATTATTATTGGGGATATTTTGAAAATCTTCAAATGCAGTTTTTCTTAACTCTAGAATTAATGACATGAAACTCTACCTCTAACAGGTCCATATTTCACATATCGACCAATCTCTGCATATTAATAGGAGATGACAAAGTTTCCAAAGCGACTGCGGAGCGGGAGCGTCAGAAGCGAAGCAGCGGGGGCATAGACGTCGCCCTTGTATTTCAATGCAGCACTGCACACTTGCAACGATAGGCCTTGTACCTTGGCAGTCGGCTTGCGTCGGCAAAGTGAGACATACCGGTCCAACGACATACAGATTAAATATACATCTGTTCGCGTACATTTCGTTTTAGACACTTATTTACAATCTAAAATATCGATTTAAGGGTTTCTAATTTCATATGTTTCTTGAACAGAAAGATGACAAGCTGATGCCACCTCCCAATAACAACAAGGTGCGACGTCGTGGCGCTACCGGCCGGCGGGGGCTCGGAGCGGCGCATAGCCGCAGCACGCCGTCCACACCTGACCAAGTAAATATTTGAAGGCCCTTTATACTTTGCATGTGCTCTAAAACGTTCAACTACTGGCGTATAACATTTGAAATTAAAATTGCCTCAAAGGAACACAAAAAATAACTTACATAAGGACCTATAGTAGTTTTCTCCAATATTAGAAATATATAACTGATGTAACAATTATTTTTTACAGCCCCGGGCTCAAATGGGTGTAAGTGAAGAAGGAGACTCTGATTCTGATTCGGCTGCAGGGTTCCATGCGGCATGGCGACAGCAAAGAGCTTCGAACTGCACATAGGGCCATACCTTCCCCTTCAGACAATCACAGTGTAAAGTACATATCTATTTTTTTTGTTTTGGTCCTAAGTAATGGATCCAAAGTAATGTACTAAACAGCCACGTTAGGTAATTTTATTTATATGTTGAGGCAATGAAATGGTTATTCAAATGTAAAATAAAAAACCATTATAGACAGGCCGCATCGGCGGAATTGTAAAGTATTTCTTTTATACTATGGATTTTACAAATCATCTTTTTCTATGTATGTAAGAATCAAGGAAAAATTTCCAAACCAATAATTGTATAGCATGATTATTATAATTTGGTCTTTATGTGGTGGCTCTTGACAAATTAAACTGACAAATGTATTAAGCTCATGGTTCCTTTCAGCGGTTTAGGTGAGTACCTAAACCGCAGAAAGAACGAGACGAGACGGGTCATAGAGGTATGACCTACATGTTTGTATATAAGTTACGAATGAGTACGAACCTCTGCACTTGATGTCGTTAATGATATCGCTCCTAGTTCTAAATATCCGTTCGTATCGTTAAATAAGCCGTTTCCTTTACTTTGCCTTATGTCATTATTTCCCGGAATTTGATCCTTATTAGTGGCACTATCGGATGCTGCAATAATAAATGGATGCCTTTTTTTTTAAATCAACTTGTTCTATCCCTTACAAGAAAAACAGATTTTTCAAAAATCTACTGATGCGGTATTAGTAAGTTTTAATCAAAATCGGCCGCGGGAATCCTTTAAATATTTTTTCGCTATTACCTTTAGTTTCGGATTTGGCTATCCATACCGATTTGAACACAAGTCACTCAGAAAAAGTCAAGTCACAAGTCAAGTTTGATTCACAAGTCGGTTAAAAATAATTTTGTATTTGATTATCGTTCTTTTAATCTAGTCAAAAAAGATGGCGGCCTAAGCATAAGTGAAGTAGAAGGCTAATTTAACAAAACTCACAATCACGAACTATTATTAAGGACTAGGAGCGATATCAGTAACGATATCGAGTGCAGGGGTTCGTAGTTGCAAAGAAACCTTGAATGGAAAGGTGTTACGACGACGTAAACAAGTAGGTATTGTAATGTTTTCATTACTTTTTGTAACTGTTGTTTTCCAACTTTGCCAGTTTTATCAAACAATTGACGGGCACCTCGAATATTTTTAAAATGTTGACAGTTCGTTGGATAGCCCATAATGAGACTTTTTTTCAAATACTTTTTTGCTTAGTGTCTTAGTAATATGTTGAAATAATCAACCGTGCTTTTGGTGTACCTCGACGATGTTCTAATTTTGCTAGTTAACTTTTAATAATTACGTTCAATTATTTGATATTTTGAAAGTTCTGTATGACAAATCTTCACAAAAGGGGGTCAGCTTCTAATTAAAATAACAATCAAAGCTGAATAACTTTTAGAGATTAGTATACTCTTATGAATCAATGAAATTTCGTCATATTTGACAAAAGGCTCCTTCAATCCGTCAGAAATTTATATGTTCACTATCAGGACATGTAACACTATTGCAGTGAATAACGTTTCTCTTTCCTGAATTTTTCTTTGAAATTTGACAAAATCTGAGTTAGATTTTGTCATCAAAGTCAAAATCAAGGAGAGCCCACGATTTCTTCATCAGATTTGCCTATTTGTCAGGCCGCACACGATCAAATTAAAATCAACGGCGCTGAAGATCACTGTTTTTTTCTGGCCCTTTTGGAAACCTGAAAGTAGAACCCTGACCACGAGACTCCCTTCGGTAACTTTTCAAATATATTTTCGGTGTTCTCTCATCATACCGCACCTACTCAGCTATCAACTTTTCGCCCTGTATATGTATGCTTAAAAAAGCTTAGCGCTTCCACCATTTGCTTTTCTACTCAAGAATAACGTTTAATTTGCAATTCCCAACGTCGATAAGTGCTTATAACTTGAAGTCGTTAATCGACGAAGTAGGTATAGGTGGTACTATGCCTACATTTATACAAATAATACCTTAATATGTAGTTTAAAATGAAGTTTTACGACAAATTAAAAGCTGTGCTTTAATACAATATTTAATTAAGTAACATTACGGATGATTCTATTGGAATCTTGCCACATTCCACATTTTCAAGATTTACTTGAAGTTTATGTATAAACCGTTGGAAATGTATTCGAAACATGTGATATTTTATGAAGTTCTTTTTAAAGGGATCAGTATTCTTTAAACATTCTGTTATTCACAATGAAGTGCCTTATTTTATAATAATTAAGATTAAGTTAGTTTAATATTTGTACGAAACTGATGAAGTATATGACTTATGATTATTTATAGCTGTATGTATATTATGTAACGCGGTTTACTTACCCGACTGCAAAGAAGGTTTTTGTTTTTACTAATGATTTGTTGTGTTAAGCTTATTTTGAATTAAATTTTTGATTTATAAAACCAACTTAGTGTCTCTCAACTCAGACGTAATTTTGACACATATCGACCGTTAGCAAGAGACTGTCACACGGACATGATAGAGAAACGATCATATGACACAATACAAAACCGAACTTTTCTAGCACTGAAGTATAGACGCCAGCACATCAAGCTAAGTACTACAATCTGTCAAATTTCTTCAATAATGTTTTCAACTTTATCGCTAAAGCAAAAGGGTTCAAAGTTGATTGGGAAAATTTTACAGTTTCGGGTAGCTTGATGTGCTAGCGTCCGTATCATATTTACGGCTGGGTACTGTATTTTGTTTTATTATATTTTGAAATTAACCTATATTTTAATAATCATACACCCATCTCAATAAAACACGATTTATGTTAGTGAAACACACTTAAACTCTAACCATTTATTTCAATTAAACCAATTACAGCCACTTTGGAATTGTCAAGACGTTGTCGGTTAGTCAGATGGAAGCTACTAGAGAGTAAATAGGTGACTCTTTTAGAGAAGCGTGCTCTATCGTCATCCACATCATCGCTTACCATCATGGGTGATAGTGGTAAAACGCGCGGCTATCGATAAAAAAAAAATACGAATTTTCAATCAATTCGAACGATTGATTCACTCTTTACATCTTGTCTGTCAGTGATCGGTTGGTTCAATAATTTAATGTCTTTGCTTTGGTTCAAGGTATTTAGGTTTGTCGTTGTGAAATGATATTGTTTTGTTACCGTTGTTGACTAGAAAAAATATTAAGTGTATTACCTACCTACTTATATTTATTACAATATTATAAGAAGGAACATTGCTTGGATTAAGTGGTATTTCGATTTCTGTGAAATGGTTTGATTTGTCGCCTGTTTCTCGATGTTGTTATGGCTAGCGTTCTATGTACCTATGGCTAGAGTACGGTGAAAACTAAAAAATTACACACTGCTGTCGTATCGTATGGAAATTTAAATTATAACTGTCACGCTCTCCCCATGCACAACGGACCGAATGGGAGTCTAAGTGCAGAAAAGGGAGTCCTACAATCATCAATCAATCAAACGGTCACGCTCTTGTCATACAAACTCTATGCTTTCTCACCATTAAAAAAAAGATAGTAGTGGAAATAAATCCAAGTTCCTTAAATTGATTATGAACCTGCTATGATAATACTCTTAAAATAGTTTTTCCTGAAAGCACCTGAAGCCTACGACTAGATGTTACTTTCACTTTACAAAACGAGGTGATGAAAATAGCATAGAAACATCAATTATAAAAGTAAGTATCAAAGATGCAAATAAAAACAAAAGGTTAAAAAAATACATTACTTAAGCTTAAGGAGCTAAAAACGGGGGGAAAGTTTGTATATAAGGCTGAATTTTTTTGGAAGATTTTTTGTTGCGTAGTGACCTAGAACTTTTTACTTATGTTTAGAGCTGGCACGCGTACTCTGATAGTTTGTCAAGCTGGCATCATTGACGTTTTGTGATGTCAGATTCGATGTCCTGAATGTTGAATGTCGTTAGCATAACAATTCTTTTTTTAAATGTTTCTGTTGTGTCGTTCCTTTCGATTCTACGTTGTCTTTGATGGTTGTTATACCAATGAGTTGTTGAATTGTTGTTAAGTTTTTTCGTCGTTTAAGTCGTTAAGGTTCTAAAAACTAATTCATTCCATAAAAAATCTATTCTGATCGATTTATCTATCTATACCTATTTTATTCTGATATATATTATGTAGTTATATGTATAAATAAATACTAAACATACGTCGTTTCATGTTGCCGTATTCCGTTATTCCTATCGTCACAGATTACTGAATAGTTACTACGCTATCGTAGGAGATAGCGCGTGCCTATTTCGAGGTACCTGCCTATCTCATACCTGATGGCGGTCTAGTGATGGCTATCGAGAGAGAAGAGAAATCATTGATTATGTAGACGACGATTGGGTTGACGTCCGTTGAAACGGTCTGCACGGTAGAAACAAGAAGAATTTATTCAAAGCCACCATAAACAGCAAACAGGGCACAGCGTTAATTTCTCGTGACACCACCGAAGTGCTATCCTGCTCATTTATAGCATAATCTAACGAATATGAAGATGTTATGTAGGTATTCTATTAAACCCTTAGGTGCATGATTTATGTTTTAGATTAAAAAAGGAAAATAAGGTTTTGGGTACATCCGATTTTAGAAAAAAAGGGAGGAATTATGTGCAGTTCATGCACTTGTTAAGAATCAAATTATAGGAAGACGAAGATAAGTTTTACAATTATTTTAGAATGCAGAAAACCACGTTCGACAAATTGATACACAAACAAAATCAGCGTACCTACATACGTAAGCTCTCACGAATATAATTGCCGCCACAAAAACACTGATGTGAATTACGACGTGAACGGACGCGACGCGGTGTGTCAAAAAACTTCTATAGTGAACCATACAACACTGACGACGGTGAATCAACCGTAACTGTATCAAAAAGTCCTAAACGCAAATGGTCCTAGTAGCAAAACGACAATTTAGCAAAATGTCCTATAAGTAAATCGTCATATTTGCAAAGTAAGTACAGTGATACTGAAAAATCACCACCTTTTATACCAAACTTGAAATCATTGCAAAATGTAAGAAACAGACACGATGCCGTGAAACGTTACCATAAAATAGTTGTATTGGCCTTGTGGATTATGTCGTTTACAGAACCGTGGGTGAACGTCATCAGAACTGTTTCTCTGCAACCCTTTTTCATACATTACTGGACCGAACTTCAATTAAACTTCTATAAAAAGGTTTCTAGGTCATATCTTTAAGAAAATTCGTCCTCCTAATCCTACAAATGTTTACGAAAGTAAACACTTGTTTTTGTACGTCGTGATGTTAAAGATCGAAGATAAGTCTGTGCCACTTTCGCAAATGATTTCAGCTCTACAAACTATGGACAACATATTTGAATGGTTAAAGAAATGGATCAGTGAAATGTAAGCGCCGAACGAAGTCATTTGCGATGACTCTTCTGCAATAGGAGCTGTTGTGAACGCGTTCACAAGATTTACCACAACCCGGGAATATTTATCACATTGCTTTAATGTGTTGTGCCAAGGAGAACGTTGTGAAATTACTTGCCTTTTGAGATTGGATACGTCACACTTATTGAAGTCTTTGTATCGTCTACAATGTTTCATGTTCGTTGATATACGTGTCAAGTTTTTCTATATTAGATATCTGTTGGGACTGAAAAGCTGTACGAATTTTGAGGTGGCAAAAACTATCATTGAAAATTTAATTGTCCTTGCGCTGCAGAAATATGATAGAAATTTAATGGACGGTAACAAAACCAAATGCGACAAAGCTCGAGAGTTACTAAAATCTCTTGGACTGTCAAGTGGAGGTTCTACTAATATTGACCAAAGTGATGAAGATGTGATTGGTACCCACGAAGATAGTGAAAATGTTAACAATTCTTTTATTACTTGTTTTAACGCAATTGTTGATGGTGAAACTGTTAATTCTGATTTAAGTGAAAAAACGGTCTACGAAAACATATTATTTGCCTAATTTTGTAACATTTTTTCGCAAACTTGTGCTAAGATTACCTCTCTGGTCGAATGTTGTTTCCCTACATTCCAAACTCCTCTGACTCATCAGATGTTGCTAGTAGTAGTAATGTAGAAGGCTACTTTAAAAATATTAAAACTTTATTATTGCATAGTACAAGTGGACTGATGAGAGTTGACGATTTTGTAATGAAACATACACAGTTTATAACGGGAGAATTAAAAGCAGCTAATAGTGCCAATTTTCTAAAAAGTAAATGTAAAAATTTTGACGAAGATTTAAAATATACTGTGAATGAAGAAATTAATTCAAAAAATGCTGACTTTAGTCGAGAATCGGTGTTTAAAGCAACCCTAAGCTGGAAGAGAATTGGCGCAATAAAACAGAAAAACGAAAAACCACACGGTTAATAGAAAAAGTAAAACCCAGAACAAAAGAAATAGAAATTCTACCTAATTGAAATATTTGCACATCAGGTATAAAAAATGTAGTTGTAACGAATACATCTGCTTTTGATGCCGTATTTAATGCTTTGTTAGTTATTTTTACTAATTACATAAATATTTCCATATTTATTACTTCTATGGATTCGGCTTTTTCCACACTGGTTTCTGCTTTGGTACAAAAAGATGTTGATGTACTTAAATTGTTTAAAAATTAGAACAGAAATCTTACAAAAACATTATCAATCTACGGTACAGTCAACAGCAAAAGTAGATGATCAAAATCAGAAATTCAATACTAATGAACGGAGTTCGCGTCAGAACTGTGTGTCGTCGAAGTGATTCAAAAGTATGTGATTGTAAATTATACCAAACATTAACTACTAGTTCAGCTGCCATATATTCGTGATCAGTTTTGACTCCAAAAGTTATAAACTCAATTCGCATCAGAACTAAGAAGTGAAAAAAAATTCAAAACTGGTGAACAGTTAAAATCAAAAATTTTATTATGAAACCGAGGCCACGTAATCACGAGGCAAATAATTCATCCATACTTATTTTTTAATTATCCCAGTTATTTAATTTGTTATGTTTTAAGGAAAAACAGCACGGAGCACGGAGCAGAGGACAAAAATAAAAAAATTAATATGAAAAAATATTGCTATTATTATTAATTAGTAATATTATTGAAAATTTATTGATTACTAAATAATTCATACATTCAAATATTATAAATGTTCAAGAAATATAATTTTCTTACGTTTATAACGGAAATCTGCTTTAGTATACTAATTTTGAACCCTGGGAAGGGTAGGTATATAATATTTAGGATTATATTAAAACTATTGTGCTCATGTAAGTAACATTGTTTTCTGTGGGACCGAAATTTGACGTTGGGTTCAAAATGAAAAATAATCGTCACATATTTATTATAATCAAAAATTACGTAACTAAAAAACAAACATAGATAACAATTTTCATTGTAGATATGGAACAAAAATTTTATCACTTATTTTTTTATTCATATTGGAACAATTTTATAATCATCATATCCAAATCACGGATTAAAGTCAGTAGTCTTTCCCTTATTGAATCCACCATATTTTGGCATACATTCGAACCTCTACATGATTCCCATATTTCAACCACATGACGTTGTATAATGTATATTGACCCGGGTGCGGGGTGTATCTGAGTCCCACTGCTGAATCATGAGGCCCCAGAGATTTTCAATAGGGTTTATGTCTGGGCTTTTTGGGGGAAAGGGAAGAACTCTTATGAGGTCACGATTATTTTGAAACCACACATTACAGATTCGTGCAGTGTGCACTGAGCTGTTGTCATGAATAAATGAGAAAGGCACAAGATCTGGGTGGGAAATATTAACAGTGGGTATGAGCGTGTCTCGAATAATTTCCAAGTAGTTTTAACTGTTTAAACGCCCTCCTATTTCAACTAACTCTCCTGGTCCAGCAGCGGACATCCATCCCCAATAGCCAATATTAATTCGTCCACTACTTCTATTAGGAACAATATTTTCTTCATGGTAGCGCGTGTTATTTATTCGCCATAGTGTGACCCTGTTCACTCGAAGAGAATGTTTTTTCGTCTGAAAATATTACATTTTAAAAATCAAAATCTAAATATTTTTGCGCAAAATTTAGTCTCTCTTGTTTGTGCAAGGATGATAATGATAATTTCCGTGCTGGCTGACGGTGCCGTAATCCTGCGTCCTTTAAACGTCGACGAACAGTGGTCATAGACACTCTCATATTAGTGGCGATATCTCTGATTCGCGTAAACCCATCATTTCTCATCCTGTTTGCAATTTCTCGATTTTGCGTAGTTGTTGTGCAACGAGGACGACCGGACTTTCTTTGTGTGTTCACGTGACCCTCATTTTCCCATCTTCTTATCCAAAGGTGCACAGTATTTCTCTGAAATGAAGAATATAATGTATATTATCATAATATATTGGATATACAGGGTGTAAGGGAAACGCTTCCGAAAACGAAGACAGGTGATATTCTAGAAGCAAGAAGTATGTTGAAAGAGACGATTTTATTAGAGAAGCACAAGTACAATTAACTTGTGGGGAAATTCCTACAGAGATATTCTTATACAAAGTCGCTCTTTTTACGTGTTAAAAATAAAATTATGATATAGTTTGTTTACATTATATGCCTATTTTATTTGCCGAACTAAATGGGTCACAAAATCGCTCTTTTTACGTGTTAAAAATAAAATTGAGATATAGTTTGTTTACATTATATGCCTAGTTTATTTGCCGAACTAAAGGGGTACATATTTAAGTTTCAGTAGTTCGGCCAACCCCGGACTAACAACCGAACTACTGCTACTAGAGGCTACAAAATATTAAACTAAATCATAATGATGTAATGGAAACTTCAAATATTCAAGAATCTATAATCGAAGAAGATGTCACTTTTTTTATGATGACTTACACCTTAATGCTATAATAGATGGCCAAGTGTTATATGCTGATCTCTGTGATAGCACAATGTACGAAAATATCTATTACTTTCCAAGCTTTGTAGATACTTTAAAAAAACTTTTCTGTCGTATCCCTCTCTGGACTAACTTGATGCTGCCCTTCTACAAAAAATGAATTGATTCAGCTAGCAGCGTTGAAAGTTACTTTAAAAATATTAAGCAACTTTTGTTGACACAAGAAGTGGATTGTTGCGTGTTGATGATTTCATTATGAAACACACCAATTATACTTATATATCAGAAGAAATTAAATCGGCACAGTGTTACTTAGCCAAAAAGACACTTGTGGAAGCCAGTCAAACTAACTACTCTTCCCTACTCCTGTTCCTTAAAGGCATGAACAAGGTCTACAACATGCAAAGACACTAAATTCCAATATCACCATCCTTGGACAGCTAATTGATCAATTCAAGATACAGTTGAACCAAGCCAAGCGGTAATCAGAAATGGATCGGGAATTCCAAGAGGGCCTCCGGCTGTTCAGAATCAAAACCTAGTAACTCATAATTTCAAAAATGTCCAGGAAAAGCCAAAAACATGTTTGCATCCTTAATCGTCTGCCCTATTTGAACCATTAGAGTTAGGGTTATGAATGTTAGACCATAGCGTGCGTAATAAAATCAGCTACACTTTTCAATTGTCTTTTACTCAAGAAGGCGTTCAGTACAGCTTAGAACCTCCTTACTATTTAATAATTTGATCAAATATACCAATTATTCAATAAGGAACCAAATCATAACACAGTAAGTATACTTACTCGGTTTTAAAATTGCGTCTGATTTGTAAACGTGATTATCTTTTAAAGTTCAAAAGATAGTATCTCCTATACCTACTACAGAAATTAAAACACATAATACAAAATAATAAGTGAATGATGTATTTATTATTATTCATACAAGTACAGTTGACTACCTCACAATAACTTTTACATTTATAACGTTGATCAACTGCGACAATAAATAATCGGAATGCGATCGAAAAATCGAATATAAATAGATGAATAAATTAACTCGATATTTTAAGAAAATAGTCTGTATTATTTCCAAGTAATAATTTCTTACAATATCTAAATAATTTACTCATCATTAGTTATTTGTCCATCAGATATTAAATCAATAGATCGGTCATTAATTGGTAACTGTAACCAAAACTCTCTTCGACTAATGGGCATTAGTGTTACTAGTTTAGAAACTAGACCATCTTTTTTTGAAGATTTTATTCCACGTGGAATGTTATTTGATAAAGGTGGAAGCTTTGATACATCGAATTTATTAATAAGAAAATCGAATTCTTTGTAAGGGTCCCCAAAATCAGTCTTGTACAAAAGATTACGTGATCCTGCTGTGAACTTAGCCTCGACTAATGGACCTAGTAAAAAATTATCCAGAGGATCATCTTTTGCATTCCGACGAGCAACGCGCTTTTTCTTTGGCCATTGGTATGATTGTTGCACCTCAATCACATTAATATTTTTTCTGCAATGCGCAATCACATCTTTAAAGTCCTCGTAGTCGTAAACTCCGTTTCGCCGATTGAAGTCTCTTTCGATGTTACCATGAACACCGTCCGCTGACATATGGGTGTGCCCCTTCGTAAGATATTTAAATGTAATAGTTTCAACATCAAAAGACTGACAGTTTACTATAGTAACAAGAGCTGTGAATAAAAAACAATTTTTATTTTGGCCCGCACAGTTGTCACACCACAGTATTAAATGTTTAACATTTCTCTCGCTACGAAGAAACGCAACTAAAGCGTCGACTATGTTATTGGCGTCTCTACCCATCAATGCTTCGTGCCAAACAACACATTTAGAGTGTATGTCAGTGTCTTTCTTTATCGGTGCAAATGTTAAATTAAATGCGATTAATCTGCTGAGGAAAACTGAGTCTTTAATAGTCGGCATGTCTGGTAGTAGAGTTACTTTTTGCAAATCCATAGAATAGGTATGATTTGTAGCGGTATTTTTATATGTTCCGTCTTCTCTGTATCTTTTAATCGCTTTCTCAGCTTTTTTCTTGTGACTTTCATATGTCTCTTTTAAAGTTTCTGTTTCGTCACCATTCTTAATTTTTTCTTCAAAAACTCCGCAATCTGTACATTGGTCTCCTTTTGGAAAATTTAATGACACCTTCATTTGTTTCATCGTCGTCCGGTAGGTTTCAAGTGAAAATTTGGAGTTAGGATTTTTCGACTTATAATCATTGAGCATAGACTGAAGTGTAAGTGTTCTTGGAAGGTATTTTGTCAAAGGCGCATTATTTCTTCGGTAATGGCTCAAAGCCGGATTATAACTCATGATGTGTTGCTGAATTGGACCTCTTGAAAGTAAAGGCTTCTTTCCTCCCCTATTTTCTTTGACATCTTCAAAAAGTGGTTTCCTTTTGACAGCTTTACTCAGTTCTGTTATGACACTGTCAGTCCTATAACCTAAAGTTTGGAGAAAATACGCCTTACACACATTTATTTCTTTTCCCATATAGTAAAAATAATAGTATGTAGACTCTTTCTTCAGGTGCATTTTATTTGAATTTTCAATAGCAGTAGTAGTTTGTTTTTTTGGTTCAATTTTTACGCATTTATTCAGAAACTGTCGACGAGAAGAATAACTCATATTCCAATAGTTATTCCATATGTCTTCTCGCTCTTTCTCAGTCAAATAATTGCAAGATCTCCTACATTTCGCTTCACAGGTTTTTGCCATTATTGGATATTTCAGTTTATTCTTAACTACCTTCGATTGTGTGTCGTTATCGGAAGGTTTATCAGATTTATTCAAATCGTATATCGGACCTGGATACATTGCTGAAAAGCGTGCTGGTGCAACAAACCGGAAAGCTTGTTCAACATCGATAAAAATAGTTGTATTTGGATATGTAGCAACAAAAATTGTACTGTTTGGAGTTGGTGATAAAAGAGGTATTTGGGGAAGATCTGTTGGAAATGTTGGTTCTAAAATTGAATTGCCGGTTGGAGTAGGTGAAAAAGAAGGTATTTGGGGCAGATCTTCTGCTGGAAATGTTGGTTCTAAAATTGAATTGCCGGTTGGAGTAGGTGAAAAAGAAGGTATTTGGGGCAGATCTTCTATTGGAAATGTTGGTTCTGGAAGTTCAAGATTTTCGAAAAGAAAATCTGTGTCATTGCAATCAAAAGTAAAGCCCTTTTTCAGTTTCTTTTTCGAGGGTGGGAGGTATTCAGGATCAGTAACAGAATCATCGCTTGAATATAACACACTTAAGGCTACATCATCATTCTGATTCTACGCTGCTCATAGCTGATGTCCCAGGTACAGGATTTTCATAATCTATAGCAATATAAGGGATAGCTTCTTTATTACTCTATATGGTATTAGATCTGAAAGAAAATGAAAAGCAAGCTGTTGGTAAGCAAGTCCCCAGAAGCAGTTATGATTGATAAAAAAAGATAAAAAATTAAAGCAAAATGAATAGGGACGCAACACATAGTTATTATGTGATATATAGTTTTAAAGATATAAGCATACAGGCAGAGCCGGACAGCGACATTGTTTTATACTATGTAGTGATGAGGTACTAGACCGAATACTAATACTAGACCTAGAACTGGACCTGCAGTAGAAAATCACTACACATCACTAGGTACTTCAAGCAGCGAGATGTTTGTCCCCGCACTAGCTTTTACTTTGACAGTTCATGTTGGCGGGAGAATGAGTATGCTGACGATATTATTGCTAATATTTTGTAATAGTTCAATAATAATTTAAACCCTTAACAATGTATAGTATAATTCGTTTTAATACTACCGCTATAAGTAAAAAGAACTGGCTATCGTACTTTATAACATTCACAGAATTATAGGTACTCAGTACTTTTAAAACACTAGATACCAGGGTTTCAAGCTAATGAAATGCTAATAAAAAGAAAGAAGATGCGTATGTAAGTGGATTTCAGTAATAACTGAGCATTATAAAGCTTTATTTATAAACAGAATCCCATAAAAGAACCAACAATTAAAAACATTGAAATAATTTGAGATTAATTTCATGCTACGACCAAATTTATATAAAATTTAATAAAAGTATGTGAAGGTTTGTACTTACCTAGTTTCTTCTGCATTTTTCATAGCATTAAAAATGAGTTTGGACCGGTAAAACTGTTGACGTCTCATTTTAAACAATATTGAACACAGTGTAAAAAGTTTTTGCGCCCGCGTAAACTGACTTACTGGAACGAATGACCGACGAACGAATGAATGGCACAATTTCAAAACAAAGTAACAGTGAGTATCAAAATTAAAACCTAGTAACTGACTGACTTACTAGGTTTTTGAAATCTGAGTTACTACGTAGTGAATTTGTTATTTTAGGGAAACTAGACATGAATTACAAATTAGCTTGACTTGCTCAATATTTTTTTAAATTTATCTTATGAAAATGGCTGTTTTAAGCACCTGGTCACAAGGACCTATACCTAGTAAGTCAGAAAATTGAATAAAACGAATTTCCCAAAAATCTGAGATACTAGGTTATGAATTTGAACAGCCGCCTCACTGTCCAACTCAACACCTTCACAAGGATTGTGGCCGACCTATTGGAAAAGCTCGAAGTAAAGACCCTGGAACTATCTCAGCCCCGCTCCACAAGGGTCACCCTCGATGGTACAGCATTTACTCTAGAAGGATGTTGTCTTAATTTTTCAGTAAGATTTCTACCCAATGTGCGATGGCATTGTCCGAGACTGCTGCAGATGTGCGGTAACTTGAGGTCTAAAACCTTTTTACGAGTAGACCTCAAGTTACCGCTTTGGTAGAATCATAATAGAATAATATTATGAATCATATTACAAATTGTAAAATGTAAAATTATGAATTGCTCTATTGAAGTTTAAGGTCAAATAGCAAAATAATAAGTTTGTCAAGAGCAGCATCTCACAATTCATATTGAAGATTTTGTGAAGAAATATTCTAATAATGGCAGATTTAGCCCTTTATGAAAATTTACTTGAGCACGTGCGGGTTATGGAGGCCATTGTATAGCGCCGACGAAGTGTAGCTCCTCGGAAAATGGACATGGCCTTCGAAATGCCAGACCTCGAGTTTGTTGGCGTATGTAGATAAAAGTGTGTTTCGTGACCTCATTCAAGCTGGAAACGTACACGTGATCCCCCGCCACGATGGCATGAGTACTACCTCCAAGGCAAGTAAAAGGATTGTAATAAAGTAGTCTGTTTTAATTTATCATCTCTGTCTAACCCTTCGTGGATATGCAGGTGTCCCAGAAATCAAACAAGTCGTGACAGTTGTCAGAAAAATATAAAAATATTCTTGATCACGTACTTTTTAAATTATAAGTATCAAAAAATTAATCGGAAAAACTGACACCCTGTAAGGATCTTTCAAGTCCTGCTACTAAACGGGGAAATAAATAAATAAATAATAGCTTTTCTTCGACTTTTCTGTAATGTACCTAATCTTTCACATTACGCAGATGGTATGTTAGTTAGATGCACAGCCTGGTTTTACTAATGAGTCGTTTCGCGCTTTAAAGTTAAAAATAATTAAAACGGGTAACGAATTATTTTGTTCTTTAGTTTTCGATGAGATTTCTATTAGAGGTCAAATGAACGAAACGAACGAAAGAGGCCAAAATTAATTAATGTTTCGTCAATTTAGATTTTGGTGACATAAGAGATGAAATAGCTTCTCAACCTCTTGTTTTCATGTTAAAGCTGAATTCAAAGCTACATTAATTAAGCAATGTTTAAGCTTATGCCACGAAGTAGGCGTAAAAATAGTCAGTACTACTTTCGATGGTGCCCCAACAAATTTAAATACTTCAGAAACGTTAGGTTGTAAATTCAGTGATCCAGATAATTTAAAAACAGATTTTCCTCATCCAGTTAATCATGAAAGTGTTGTATGCATGGGGCCCGTTTAAGGGTTAAGTCTACAACTTACAGGTACAAGTTTACGCCATTTCGACACTGTGACTACTGTGAGTGAAACCGATAGAGCCACCTTGGTAGTTTTTATTTTTATTTTAGGTGCAAGTTTAATTCGCTATGCTTCAGCTAGAATTTATCGTGAGAGATATTCAAACGCTGTGAGCGCCATCCCGATCATCGAGTGTTTATTAATGTGAACCGATAGGTCATTCTCAGGGGGTCGATTCCCAAGTCAAATGGTTAGCGAGTGAGGACCCGTCATGCCCTACGAGAACGATGTCTTCCAAGCAGTCGAATAAGACGTAAGTATCTCTGTACGTGGAATTGAGAGTACTGGAGTACCCAAAAGTACTGCACATCGTATTCTACAAAAAAAACCAGTTTCACCCATACCATTTACAACGAGTACAAAGTCTGCTACCTCAAGACTACCCAGGGAGTGCAGGGAGTGGTTTTGTCGAACGATGTTGCAGAGGCACAGAGAAGATCCGCGATTCTTTGAAAAAATTATATGGTCTGATTGATCAACATTTAAAAAGGACGGTTACATGAACCTCTACGATTTGCACGAATGACACGTGGAAAATTCACATTTGATGGGGAAGACAGATCGCAGTACCGGCTTAAAGTAAACATGTGGACGGGAATTTTGAATAGTAGAGATTGATCCATTCGAGCTGCCGGACTTAAATGCCCAGGTATATCCGGAGAACCACTTACTAAATTTATTAGAAAAAGTGCCAATGAACATTTAAAAAATGAGTTACTCCAAGCGAAAAAATATAGAATACTTTAGTACTGTAAAGGTTGTCTGCAAAAGTCGACCTTATGTTGTGCAGAGTGGCAGTAAAATACGTCTGGTTGCATTCGAACAGTCAAGCGAATATAGAATGAGCGTTCAATTTATTTTTAGTAGGTTTATTGTTTCGAAAAATAGTGAGAGCGTTATCACACTGGCGATTTGCAAGCGACTCAAAAGCGAGGCTCTGGGTGTAGCCGAAGGGAAGGAAAACTTGCAAAAACACGCCATATTTACTGTGACGGGACCTTCAAATGCGTTCCCAAGCCATTTCTACAAATTTACAGAATACACGGCGAGATTGATGGCTTCGTAAAGCCATTAGCGTATGCTCTGCTGCTTAGTGAGCAAAAGAAAAAGTATACATACAAAGCACTGTTCCAGTTGCTAAAATCCACAATTCCAGCCATGCATTTAGATTTCTTCACAAGTGATTTTAAAGAAGCCGCGTGACGAAATTTAACGACTATATCACACACACACACACACACAGCACAGTGAATCGGACACAAATTATGGTGGGATAAATGCTCTTTTTATGGGGTCTTGGTATAGCTAACAAGACTAACAATTATCCAGAAACCCATTATGCAACACTGAGCAGAGCCATAAACAGAAACAGTGGTGTAAACTTTGCACAAATTTTGGGTTTTTGTAAAAACAATTGCAGACGAAAAAAATCGAAAACCGAAGTCACAAAAATTAGCTGCAAAAAAAGAATCTCTCATTGATATGATAATTCAAGAGTTCAAAAATGAACCCACTGTTTGCCACTGTATTGAGAAACTTCGTTTTTATGAGAACAGCATACGTCATCATCATGATGGTGATGTTGACCCCCATATAAAGTTTACTTTGGGCTACAACTTCAAACATTTGCATGACTTTGCAAATGTTAGAAGTTGTAGCAGAAACAAGCCATACTAAAATCCATTCATCCACAAAAAGTGACCACCACCTTTTGAAGCTACGGCGCTTGGCAGAATATTGAATAGAAAACTATATTTAACTACTTGTTGTTAAAGATCAAAACAGCATACACCTTTGAAGAATGTCGAGTTGACACGTCCTGGAGGGCGCCCACGAGCAACTTTTGTCTCAACAACTAATTTGTCTCTCACATCAAGTCTACGGGTTTTTATGAAAGTGATGTCTTTGTCGGCACATGCGCGTAAATGCGTTAGATGGTTTGAAGTGGCATAGGAACAATTACTCGATGCGTGTAGAGTGTCAACTAGTAAGGTTATTACAATTATCTAGCAGAAGTTGGCTCGTTCAAGAAAAAGTTAGTATGACATTCAAGTGTATTAGATGAAAATATGGTGATTCCAATTTTTGTCGCTCGTAAAAGCGTATCGTGATATTTCTTCTAGAGATGTCGCTAGCGAAATGAGTGTTTCGCACCCACTTATTTTGAAGACATGGAGGAAGCACAGGTATAAATGTTATCGGCAGTGACAAATAGATCAAGCAATACATTCTGGAGACAACATTCGCAAACTTACATTTTGAAGAAGGTTACGAGAGAAAATCAGCAAGGGCAATAATTTATAAACTATATTCTATGGACTGATGAAACAGATTTCTCCAATAATGGCATGCACCATTATGCAGCATTATTGGTCTAAAGAAAATTCTCTCAAATTTTGGGAAAGCCCAGGAAACTAGGTTCGATTCTCTGTTAATTGCCGGTGTGGCGTAATGTCGAACCCAGAGGTTATGGTGGAATTTTATGAAGGCACCCTAAACTCCCAGCCACCTTTTTAAGGTCTCGGTCCATCATTCAAGGCAGTAGACAGGATCCTATACCGTGGCCACCTCCTCGCAGTCCTGATCTCACGCCTCTCATTTTTTTATATGGAGCATTTTAAAAATAACATTAAAATACTCAAAGATATACTTACCACGATTCTCTTTGGAATCGATTTGTGTGTGAATCTTTGGTTACTAATATGATTATACAAAAAAAGATATGGATCACCGTGTCTGAAGGAAATAAATAACAATCTTGTATATTATACATCATTGGTCATTCAGGGGCAACAGTCCTTTCATAGTTCTTGGTTGCCCCATTAACACCGCCAGGCGCCACCGCTACCATTACCACCTCTATTATTACCAGTAGCACAACGAGGGGCTCGTACAGCATTAGCTGTAAGCCTACCATTTGGTAGGAATTTGGTAGGAGGTTGGCTTGAAGTATTACAGGCTCGCTTATAATTTTATAAGCGAGCCTGTAATACTTCAAGCCACTATATATTTAATAGGTTTATCAATGATACATATCATTTGATACCTGCATGTGTTAAAAGGATTTTAGTTACAGAACACAATTTTTACATTTATTTTCGAATGAGTGGCACTCATTACCCCAGAGTTTTCCCTATTTTTCAGTACAGTGAGCTTATGCTATTTTCATTAGGGCCTTATCAGGTTAAGCAAGCAAAGCCCTACTACGGCGAACATATAGGTACGTGAAAATAGAATATACCCCGTGGAAGTGTGTCCAGATCTGGAACATTCACATGAAATGAATGCACTGATTGGTGGAAATAACCCGTATTTATTAAGAGGGCGAATAAAATCTAAGCAGAAAATATATTTCACTTACATTCTAATAGCCAGAGAACCCAGCAGCAATTCTCCTTTAGATGCGATTTTAGGCTATTATTGCAACTGTTTCGTGGGGAATCGAACAGTCGACTGTTGCTGTCATGTCATGACGCTAGTATGGTATCTTGGCTGGGCAAGGCATCAAGGTAACGTGCTAGCACCAGCGACATTTTTGGACAATGTTTCGGTGTGTCTAGAAGACGTTTAGTTTTTTTATCATTTTATTTAAATATGTATCTACAATAAAAGAATTTGTTTGGCAATAAATACATATACATAGTTTTATTTATTATAATCTCAATTCAGTACCAACAAGTAGCTAAATATAAATAATATTGTATTATGGGTACCAATTGAATATAGAAACCAAAATACGGAGTTGTTATAGATGATACCAATATCATAATATGTGAATTTATGTGTACAATAAATGCTTTGTGGTTAAATGAAAAAAAAATGTTAAGCACTTAGATAGTATTTGATAGATAAACAGTAGGTGCTTTACATTTTTGAACAAGAAATATACAAAAATACTGCAGAATATGATCTCAGACGAACAAAATATTAAATGTTTCATAGACCTCACAAAGGCATGCCAATTAATACCTGTAGTCGCTCACAGATGGAGTTATACTAAAAAAAACTAAGACAAATACCTAGCGTATAAACCTTATTTTGACCAGTTTTCGCAAGATCCTGACTCCGGAAACGTATTTATTGATAAACTATAAAATACGACGGTTGTAATAATATAACAATTATTACTGAACATTCTTTTTGACTACCTAGACAATCGCCCATTGCTCCACCAGACATGTCCTTTGAAATTGGAACGTACCTATTTTTACTTACAAATAACTATATTTTCAAAATAGATTATAACTGGCCTGTCTCTCGTACATAAAAACTTTTTTTCGCAATACTTTCTGAGTGGCCTGGTACATACCTTCTTGCGATATATTTCTACCTAGAATCAATATTATCAACGAAAAATTTACATTTCTTTAGATTTATTGTAAATCCACAGCATGCTTTCTTTCGCATGGTTTGTTCTAAATAAGAGAGAACTTCCTCTATTGTTGAAAACGGAATTAATAAGTCATCTATAAATACCAGAAGGAATTTCAAATGTTGTACAGCCTTTGCTTTGTAATGGCTCTTCGAAATACAGGTAGCCCGTTACAAATGCCAAAGAGGCATTTTCAAAAATTCCTAATTGCGATCTGGTGTTACAAAGGCAGTATATTTTATACATTCTACTGATATTAGTATTTGATAAAAGCCATTTTTCATATCAATACATATATAAAATACTTAGCTTAAGGTATATTTTATAGATTCTACTAATATTAGTATTTGATAAAAGCTATTTTTCATATCAATATATATAAAATACTTAGCTTTACCTAACTTGTCTACTTGGTCTTGACTAAGAGGAAGTGGGTACCTATCCTTTTCCAACATTTTATTTAATGCTATGTAATTTACACACTATCGCTACCGTCATTCTTTTTTGCTAATATTATTGGACTAGAAAACGGGGAATCACTTTCTCTAATTATATTCCATTTTCAAAAATTCATAATTGCCATCTGGTGTTACAAAGGCAGTATATTTTATACATTCTACTGATATTAGTATTTGATAAAAGCCATTTTTCATATCAATACATATAAAATACTTAGCTTTACCTAACTTGTCTATTTGATCTTGACTAAGAGGAAGTGGGTCCCTATCCTTTTCCAAAATTTTATTTAATGCTATGTAATCTACACACATTCTATCGCTACCGTCATTCTTTTTTGCTAATATTATTGGACTAGCAAACGGGGAATCACTTTCTCGAATTATATTTTTCTTTAGATTTCTTGTATTATGTCTTCTATCTTCTTTTTTTTAATTGGAGCTAATCTATATGGGCGGTAATTAATGATTTATTTTGTTTGTAAACGCAGAAGGAAAACGTTGAAAAATGTTTTTAATTTTGTCTTGTAATGGTAAATCTAAGTGTTTGATTTTGAATGTGATTCGCCAGGTTCTAAAGCTGTGGAAATAAAATTTATTTCTAGTTTGGTGTCAATCGGCTTTCTAACCAAGCAACTACCAAAAGAATCGGGAATAATTCCTACATCAGGGTATTGAACTGCATTTCTGCCTTTATGAAGATCATAACTGAAGTCGTGGTCTCTTACCACATACATATCAAGTTCTAAACAAATATCTTCAAATTGATCTGGTAGGGTAACTCAAGCAATTGCATAAATCTTACTTTGTCCTATTCCATTTAGATGCATTGACACAGGTAACAAGTGGCAATGTATTTGTTTTGCAATAGATTATTTAATTAAACTACAGCTAGCTAGTATCTATAAGTGATTCAATTGGTTTATTTTTAATGAAAACTTTGGTGTGTTTAATTCGGTTTGTCTAAAAAAATAATATCCTTAGACGGACCTGCTATTGATGCATTGGTTGTTTCAGCCCGCTGATTTTGCTTCTTTTTACAATAAGCTTTTTTTGTAGGAACATCTCGAGTGTGTACTCTAGTTAAGGAATTATTATTAACCTTACGGGGGACCAGCCAGAACTGAAATAAGTTTTGTACATTGAGATTTTACATGGTCAGTTTGATTACAATTATAACAGTTTTTTTCTAATCTGAGTCGCTTATTTACTAGGGATCTGCATTTTCTGACAGCCTTTTCTTGGTCTTAGAGTAAGTAGACAGCAAAGAAATAAGTCCGGAAGTGAAAATGGCGCCAATGTTTAGGGCGGCCATCTTTACGTCGACATCACTGATGCCACCACAAACTAATTCTATAAATTGCGTTGCAGTAAACGCAATTTTAGTGTTTCTAAACAATTTAATCCTCTCCCTTGCATATTCACTGTACGATTCCGCTAATCAGACACAAATAGAACCGCTTTGCTAATCCTTTCACTTAAATTTCTTTTTTCAGAATATATATCCTGAATGTCTGCCCGAAAATTATCCCAAGACCTTCCTTCTGACGGTGTCCAGGTCTCGAACCATGATAATGCAGAGCCCCTAAAGGCTTTACTAGCTTAAGCAACTGTTTTAATACTGCTCCATCTTAATTTCACGGCGAGGGCCTCGGTGCTGATACACCAGCCCCATGCTCCGCAATCGTTTTTGTCGAGATCAAACACCGGCAGCGCGATGTCATCTACTTTTTGTTGTGGACTAGAAACAGCATCGCGAATAGCCTTCAAAAGGTCATTTATCGTTGCAGCTTTCATTCTGGAAATGTTTAAATTAGGTGAATTAAAAACGAGGCCAGAGAACAATCCCACTTCTGATATGAGAAAATGATTAATCCATTTTGATTATGATCAATATTTCGGAGAGAGGTAAGTACTCGTATAGTACATTACTGCAGCGGCCAGCAAAAGAGGCATTGATGGATGAACGTGTTAATGTGGCCCGAGGCACACATACGTAAGTGCATCAATGCTTAGTTGTGACTAAGGCTTGTATAGTACTTTTCTCAAATAATGCGCAGAAATTAAAACTAAGTAGTACCTATACGCAGAACTTTTTTGTAAAATACAATTACTTTTCAAAATCAATGACGAACAACAGTAATTTTTCCCTCGTTAAAGTGTCCATTTGTTTTTTTTTTTCAAAAAACAGCTTTCTATTTGCAAGGCAGTTCGAAATTTAAATAAAACCTTTGGAATTCATTGATTATTTGGTCTAGAAACACTCTCGGCAGTTTAGCAAAAATTTTGTACATACTAATTCTATGCAATCTAGGAAAGTACATACTAATTCCATGCAACCTAGGAACATTGTATTCTTTATAATTCTACATATTCCGACACGCGCGTACACGTTACAAACTATACACGACGAGCAGTTTCCTATGGCTGCGTTCTGGCCTTGTATAGAATGGAAAGACGCATCTTGGATCCCGCAACGAAATTAATCAGAAAAGAACAGCGGAGGAGTAAGAAAAAACATATTTCCTCTTCTACTAGAACTAGGCCAATAGGCACAAAGGGACGTTTACAACTGGGAGAAGCCCAGATAGCCAAGAACTACGGATAATATTGCGTTCGTTCTGCCAAAGAATACACTCTCATAAGATATGATGTGCAGATTGTTCGTATTCACAGTCAGATGTAGAACATTGACACAAAGACGAAGCAAGCTTAAAAGAAAATAATTTACTCTTAAAGTTGCCATGACCTGTGAAAAATTGGGCAACACAGCGGTCCACCTCTAGCCATGTCCTGGCCAGCCGCTCACGAACGGAAAGAAAGAACTGATGGAAGTGTCGGCCCTTGATTAAATCGAGAATTAACAGAGTTCCTCCCAGACGTCAGTCTGCGGTTTAAATAATCTAGAGATCTTAGCACGGTCACGTTGTGTTAAAAAGTTTGCGTTCATGGTCTCTCGGGTGGAATAGTACTTTGCAGCACGTCGCTGCATCTCAAGATCGACTGGAAGTACACCTGCAAGTACTGGTAGGGCTTCAGTACTAACGGTCTTATACGCTTTGCATAAGAATATATTTTGGATGGATGGCTATTTTTCAATATTATTTTCTATATAAGTACTCTTGGTATTAGTCTGTAAGCCTTCTGTAAAATACTTAAAATAATAATAAATAAATAAATAGAATATCAAAGCTAAACGTTGACTTTGAAGCAATTTACGTTGTACCGCTCCTATAGTGGCCGTATCGACCGAGGCAAGTGCACCGAAGCACATACAACCCAGGTTACCCAGGTAAGTAGCCCCATAAATAGTTTTTAGAGTTCAAAATGATAAATCCCAAGTAGCTCAACATCATCAATGTTAACCAAAAAGCCATGCTTTTTTGGCTTAGTCGATGAATGCTTAATTTGTAAAATGCCCAACAGCTTGAAACGGACTAATTCGCTAAATACCTAGTTCTGAAAATAACCTATTTCTGGAAATGCCTATTTCTTAAAAAGCCCATTTCTCAAAAATATTATATTCTTAAGGAGCAATTCCTAAAAAGCTCAATTCTTAAAAATACCAATCCCTATTTCTTTTTTCAATCTGACAGATAAATCGAATAATAGATAAAAGTTTGTATCGAAGTTCGTCATTATTGGTGTTAAAAACATGAATCTTTTCCTTTTCTACAGAAGTCTCAAGTACTAATTACTTGAGACTTAAAAGTAGAAGTAAAAAAACTAAGGCTCCTGATTGATAATTTATAATAGATTTGCGAATAGAGATATAAGACCTGATACGAGTAATAGATCGGCTTTTAATAATATAAGTTAGCTGAATGTTCCAAAACGTATACGACGAACGGGCCGTAACGGCAGACAAAACTTTATTAAAAGACAAAACACATTGCAGTTGTCTTGAGATATCGCGTCGAAAACAAGGGGGACCCAGGCGTGCAACGTGGCGGCGCCGCTGAGCGTCGGCGGCATGTTGCGTCGACAACACGCCGGAGCCGGCTGGCCAGATTGTTCCCGCCCTTCATCCGGCATTGTCGCGCCGCCCGCCCGGCCGCCCGTCGCGATACACGCACACGCCATTCGGACTTGTGCCCCCTAATTACTTAATACTAACTCATCGTTTGACAAATTGCTCCATTGGTGAAACAATATTTCGTGTTAAGGTGAAATTTGCGGATACTATCGCGCTGAGGTAAGGACAATTACTTGTATTAGTTTCGAATTTCTTCTTAACGTTTCACAATAAAAGCATGCGATAGTAAAAAGATAGCCATAAAGACTCTTAAGCTGGATAAGAAATACTTAAAGTACCCATTCATTCGACAGCTGATAGGTACTTACCCGAAGCGTTTTAAATGATATTCTTAGTCAAAATTATAGGTTTTTCTGGACATGTACAATAGTTACTTCAAATATTTCTACTGGACTTATTTCTGCGTTTTATGATGAACTTATTACTTTTTTGCTCGTTATGGTTACAGAATTTCGTATATTAGGTATTGGCGGTCAAGAGGGTTAATATTAAATTAATTCTTCTTACTATCGGGAATAGAATTCTTTACCTTGACACGCAATAACCATAAACTTTTCCCAATGTGCAAATATTAATAACATTACCAAAAACGTAATTAATTAGGTATATGTTGTTAATATCCGTTTCACATGTAATATAATTTAATAGATTTCCCTCGTTGATTATGTTTTATTTCCCAATACACTAAGTAAACAGGTTCTTATCGAAAGCATTTGAGTAAAATTAATAGAATGATGCGTTGTCTAAAACTTTTTCCAAAAAATTACCACAATTTTTACGATAGGTACCTATAATTACTCATTCTTAAACCAATGCACCTACCCCAGGGTACCAATATGGCACAGTTTACCCAAGTAACGACGGGTAGTCAAGAAAAACATGTGTAATACGTTTGCTTAATTAGTTAATAGTCGTCGAGGTAGTGCTTCTCCCTCACTCTGGCTAAAGAATTAAGCCCGCAATTAATGGAAATTACCTCAGCTGGAGGTTTTAACTGAATTAAATTGATTTTCTAAAGCACCTTCTGTTGCAAAATTATGGCAAAATACAGATTAGGCGGTGGAGACTACGGTCCGCGTTTCGTATCAGAACTGCATTAATAAATAAAATTATTATTTATTGCAAAAATGTTTTTAATTATCTAAAAAGAACATTTCGGATAAAAGTAATAAATATTGAATCAAATCTACAAACGTTTAATCTTATCTACTAATTTTCACACATGGTAAGTACCTAATTGATTAGATTTGTAGGTTTAAACGTACAAAAGGGTCATAATATTATTTTAGCTAAGTTTATCCATAGGTGTTTAATCCAAATGAAGTACTTACCTACGTTGTCTAGCTGTGACAAAAGCACTGTATAAATACGGACTTGTTCAACGAAACGGCGAGATGAGATACGATACGACAGAGCGAAATCACAAAGTTGGCTATGTGGCTTTCAATAAAATTGCTTCGTGTAAAAGTAATAGAAAGCGGGGTGGATAGTCCTGTCAACGTGTTTTGATATGGGTATGTAAGAAGATACATATTTTTGAACATCTAATTTTGGAAACAAATACCTATAGTCCAGGAAGTTAAATTAAAGGCAAATCATGCGAAATAAATCCTAGTGAAGATTGATAAATCTTCACTAGGATTTATTCCTAAATTCCTAAATCCTAGTGAAGATTAATAAATCTTCACTAGGATTTTTTCAGGCATTAGAAATAAACTCAGTTTGGGGACCTTTGATAGCTAATTTAATTTATTTCGTACAATTTATCACAATGGACTTTTCACACAGTATTTCTAATGATTCATTATATATGATCCCGCTGAGAATTCTTTTTTCGCAGTAAATATCTTATTTTCCTGGACTAATTACGACGAAAACGTAGAAAAAATAAATTAATATTATCTATAATTTTCATACAAGTTGGTTTTCCCATTAGGGATTTCTCATTGTAGCCCAGTCTGGATTCGTGCCCGGTTAATGGCAATAGGGTATCCCCATATTACATGGCTCTTAAACATAACGGGTGAAATGTGAGTGTCCTATAGGTATACATACATAATCAGCCTATAATGTTCTCACTGCTGGGACACAGGCCTACTCTGTGAGAGGGAGTAGGCCGTACTCCACACCACACGGACCCAGTGCGGGTTGGTAGATGTCACATGCCTTCGATTTTTTGGTTCTAGGACATGCCGGTTTACTTACGATGTTTTCCTTTACCGTTTTGAGAGTAGTGGTGTTGAAATAATTTACACAAAATAAAGCGCCTGTCTGGGTTCGATCCTACGACCTACAACGCGTATGAGTCGTAAGTCGCGGCCGTTACCTCTGCTTACTCACTATAGGTACACCTCTGCCTAAACCTTCGGGGAATACAAGCATGATGTAATGTGATATTACCTTATCACGTAAGCGATAATCCCCAGATTGTATTATTCGTTAATGACACTTCACACATTTTTTAAATCAAACGTCAGTCAACTTTGAAGAAGTTAACAACGCACTCTCTAAAGTTGTTCCATCGGTTTAATGTAAATAAGCTTCTCCTGAACGAAAAAATGACTAAGCTCATTAAATCAACGCCAAATGTCCGGCAGCTAAGTACTAGCTTTCAACTTAATGAAAAAGAATTGAACCCTGTTGAGTCGACAGTTATTCTTGGAATACACACAGAAAAGTTGCCAGGAAGAATCAGACAGGGCGCTTAAGCAGGGCATTATAACTGATAGATGTAGAAGCTGGTCTTCACAGGGTCGGACATTAGTGCGATCTTTGCTTTGCAGAAAAAGGCTGCTACCTACAAGCTAAGTTCAAGGGATTCTCTTCAAAAGTTTCAAACATCCAACTGTATCCTCAAAATATACCTATCGTTCCTCCACTAACTTGTGTGTACACCCTTGTAAGTTCATAGTTAGACCGCAATTATTAGAATATGCAGTACCGATTTGGAATCTGTATTATGCTAAATATAATGAAATTATAGAATTAGTTCAGCTGAAGTAGGTACCTTCGTGCTATGCAGTATAGATGTTTTTAGAAAAAAAGCGGCAACTTGGCCAAGTGCGAGTTGGACTCGCGCATGAAAGTTCAGTACCATTATATCAAAAAACGGAAAAAAAATCACGTCTGTTGTATGGGTCGTCCCTTAAATATTTATTTTATTTTAATTATTTATTTTTAAAGTGAATATACAACTAAATATTCTGTGAATATTCCAAGCGTCTACCTGTTGCCGTCATTAATATCGAGCAAATAACGGCAAAAAAAATCACGTTTGTTGTATGGGAGCCCCCTTAAATATTTATTTTATTCTGTTTTTAGTATTTGTTGTTATAGCGGCAACAGAAATACGTCATCTGTGAAAATTACAACTGTCTAGCTATCACGGTTCATGAGATTATATTATAGTCTGGTGACAGACAGACAAACAGACGGACAGTGGAGTCTTAGTAATAGGGTCCCGTTTTTACCCTTTGGGTACGGAACCCTAAAAAAACATCTAACCAGTCGTTTTTTTTTTAAATATGAACTACTTACTCTACATTCCAGATGTACGTTGCTTGAGGCAATGACTCTATACAATATATGCCGTAATAAGTTTGATTGCCCTGATTTAGTGAACAGTTTGTGTTACCTGGTTCCTCGAGACTGTTTGCTACCAGCTTTTGTAAATCCAATGCTATTGTGCGGTCGCCGTTACACCGCTTAGTCGATACATATAATAAGCAATTTTGTGAAATCAACATACTATTCTATTCCCGAAATACTTCTTAAAAGTAATATAACTAAAATTCTGAGGGATTAGCAGTAAACTCCGTATGCTTAAGCAAATTATTATTGTTATTGTAGAACCCGTAGGATACAACACACAATCAAGAGTTTTGTTATGTTACGTTTAGTTTATTTTGTTTATATTATAAATTTTGCTCTGACTACAATTACGTTTATTTTCAGTTAGTAAATATCTCAATTGTATCTAATCTGTGGAAAATGTAGGGGTTAATATTATTTTGTTAAGTTATTTCCATTTATTTTTAATATAGGTACCTACTACTGTTTGTTTTACCTTACAAATAAATAAATAAACCACTGATTTTAGATTCAAAATGATGGTTTAGCTTTACTCATACCTACCAATATAGGTAATAGTAACTGACTGTTACTAATTGAACTTTGTTTTTTGGCATTATAAATGATAGGTTTTCCTACATATATGGTAATTTTTAGCTATAATACACAGCCGTGGCTAAATGTATTAGGCACCCTACGAATAAACCCGAGGTGATGGCCAAAGACCAAAAGCAATAACATTGAATTGAACTTACCTGAGAATAAGCCAAGAAATATTCGTGTCGCTTTAGTCGTGCGCTTACACATATTGTAGCGAAATAAAAATGAAAATTCACCACTTTAGCACGTATAAAAAATTATTTATATTTAAAAAAGAATCGTATCAAAAAATATAATAGGCTAAAATTAACAATCGGTTTTAGGTTCATGACCACTAAATTACGTAAAATTTCAAAAAAAATATTATAAAGATGATCCTATGTTATGGTTTAAATAATAAGTCGATCCTGACGTACCGCAACATGAAAGCGTAGCACGCCTCGACATAATCGGTAGGTGTGTCGCAGACTAAAACAGACTTGTTGGTCTCGAACTCTTAACGGATCAGAAAACCAGCCCCTTTGAACTGCTCAGGGGGGTGAGACAGGGGGATGTAATATCCCCTAAATTGTTTACTAATGCGTTGGAGGATCTTCAAGACGCTGGACTGGACAGGGTATCCACGAGAATGGCGAGTACAGTCGCCATCAGATATATTGTAGCAGACAAGGTGACCAAATACTTCTGAACAGTTTAAAATGTCAATAAGTTCCATACACTACAAATTACCATTAATATCTGAACATTCATTACTTCATTCATATCTGAGCAGATGCTTGTCAATAATTTCTATACAAACAACTAACCAAAAATATCTGAACACTTACAATTATACCGTCAAGCGTATCTACGCAGATGGGGTAGTCTTAGATATCTGAGCAGTTGAGGAAAAATTGCAGTAGGAAATGCTTCCAACTTTACTATAAATACAACATACAGGTTGTGTCGTAAATAGTGGTCGTACCGTTAAGGATTCGATATACCAGATAATTTACTATAATATATTATAAGTTTAAACATTTTAGTTGTATACTATGATAACCCTGGCAGTTTATAACATTTTGTAGTTTTGAGTCTTGTCATGAATTTTTTCCGGGAGTTTTGAAAATTGGTTATTTTATTGAGTTCGACGTGTTCTCTTCGAATTTTCACTTTGTCGCTCATTGTTTTACCTTTGCCGCTCGCACCGCCATATTGAAAAAATGGCGCCTAATAGCAGTTTTTTGACAATTCATTTTACGATAACACATTAATCAACAAAATGAAACTTTCCTTCAATTTATGTCTTCACAATTTTTTGGTAAAATCAATAGTCATTTATGCCTTTGCGGTAGAACTCTGGGGAAAATGTGAAAATTCGAAGAGAATAAGTACGTCGAAAATTCGAAGAGAACACGTCAATAAAATCACCAGTTTAAAAACTTTCCAGGTAAAACTACCAAATGACTAGACTAACCACAGATTGTCAAGTCGATAGTCCTTTTTGGTTCGTCCTTTATTTCACGCAGTAACGAATTAGGTAAGCTCAGTGTTTGTCTGCGTAGATACACTTGACGTTGTAAGTGTTCAGATATTTTTGGTTAGTTGTTTGTATAGAAATTATTGACAAGCATCTGCTCAGATATTAATGAAGTAATGAATGTTCAGATATTAATGGTAACTTGTAGTGTATGGAACTTATTGACATTATAAATTGTTCAGAAGTATTTGGTCACCTTGTCTGCTACAATATATCTGATGGCGACTGTACATCTCACATCTTCAATTTGCCGATAACATCGTCATAATGGCAGAGAGGCTGAAACAGCTAGACCAAATGCTGCACAGCCTAAATGGAGCCTCTCGGAGGGTTGCCCTCGGCATGAATTTGCACAACACAAAATTCATGTACAATTCGCACGATTTGCCGAGTCCAATCCGCATCGAAGGTCGCTTCTCGAAATTGTGAAGGATTATGTTACTTAGGTCAAGTTATCCGGCTCGGTAGAATATAATAATACATACTCGTATAATAGCTTGGTATACTCGCATTACCCAATCTCTCTGAGAAGATATTTCCTGTTCATATCGAGGATTTAAGAGATTGAGACATTATTATTATGAGAGAGTTAACAGATTTTAAGAGAGATGAAAGAAGAGAGAGTTTGAGAGAGAGTAGTAACTCAAACATGTGAAGGGTACATTAGACAGCCCACCATCACATCCCTGATCCCATCTATCATAACAAGACCCATCAGAAAGGAGGATATTAGAAAAGTTCTTAAATTGGATTTCTTCAAAACATTAAAAACAAGTCAGTGTATATGTGTATGTATATCTAAATTGGGGTTCCAGAATGTATACGAGAGAGAGATGGATTCTAAAAACAGAGCTGAAACGCAAATGAAATAAGTTTCTTCCTCTCATCCTATATGACGGTGTAGTCTATACATAATACACCAAAATTTTCTTAGGGATAGGAGGAGTCATATCATGCTATAGTTTTCACACATGAAAATGTGTTTTATGTAAGTGTCACGGTATTTTTCAGATACGATTTTCTTCATGTCGTCATAACTTTTTTGTTTTTGGTCGTAATAGAACGTAATACCTTTTGGTGTTATATTTGCAACGCACATTTATATACCTACAATTGGTTTTAGAAAATGACTTCATTATGTGCTCCCAGTCTTAAAATGGTGTTAATATACGAAAATTAAAAAAATTATTATAAAAATAAAATAATTGTGTGCTAGCAATAACACTCTCTGTCCCTCAAAAAATTGTGTCGGCTCTTATACCATATTTGGTAGAAGGGCCAATACAGGGGATTCCCTGTATAATAAATATGATTATGAAAAATAGCTTGAAGACTAGCCAAGCTATTTTTAAGAAAAAAAATAAAAGCTTCGGTGGACACGTACACAGGTAATAGGAGGTACATTAAAATGCTACCGCTTGCTTGACTTGAAAGGCTATTAATATTCTAAGCAAATGCCGAGTAGCGTTGACCACTATTCGAAACTTGTTTATCTGTGTACTCCAAGTAAGTCAGTCATACTTAATATATAAAAAATCTCAAGTAAAGAATAATAAGACAAAATAGATAATTGCCCATTCCAAAATGTAGTTCCATTTAGTGTGAAGTCTCCTATATAGCTTTAAGGCATCACACATGGCTTATCGTCCTTAACACCAAGTTTCTTGGATCTTGGATTTGGCACTACATACTTATTTATTGAAAATATGCCAACCATTGCCATTGACAATAGCTTAGCCATGGCAATTAACAAGTTGACTGGTCCGGAACTCCCGACCGAGCCTACATCCGTTATTGACGAGTTCGACAGGTGCATCGTTCTATTCAACCATTTCATAGGAAATTGAAGGACCAAGCGGCATAACGCGGGCAACTGACAGAATTTCGGATTGGCGTATTTCACCTGACAGCACATACCATGAGAATGTATGTTAAATTAATCGTCGCTATTTGAACCAGTTTTTAGCTGAAATGGATAACAGATTCTTATTTAGAAACTAGTTATTAAAACACTCGTGTGATAGATATTAATGTCAATTTATTAGAACATTTTAAGTCTGTTTCAGTCCTACAAACTTGTAAACCTATTTTTGGAGCCCACAAGAATAACCCCTACTAGTGCCACATGCCTAGATAATTACAGACATTATACCAAGCCACAAAGAAATTATAGATTTACTAGATTCTGATCATTGCGGGCAAAGGATTACTATTCAAAACAAAAACAAAAAATTGGCTAAAAAGGATGTCACTGTTAACCCCAAAACTGCAAATCGCTTGGAGGCTTTTAAAGTTAAACTCATTAATAAACTACCTACCAGTTTTGACTATTCATGCTGATCCTAATCATCTCTTTTGATTTATACTCTTTTGATCACGATACTGACTAACCATATTATTTTCCTTATTTTTGTTTATGACTAATATTGACAGTAGGTATTTACGTCAAGTATCATTTATTTTAACTTATTGCGTTGCGAGCTTAGTACATGAAAGGACAATGGCGAACGCCCAAACAAATTTTTGTTCTAATTTCTTTTTTGCGTCTGCCGATGAAAAATCTGTAAAATACAGAGTTCGAGTTTCTGAACAGGTTTGCCTTCAGTTATACTTTTATAGGAAGTCAGGAATTAAAGATATTCCAGTTTGAAGTTCTAGAGGTTATGTCTTATCAACACATACCTTGATCGAAAAAGAAATATAGAAATACCTACTCACTTAAATATCATTGATAGAAATGCATTTTACACAGCTAAATAAACTGCGGTCTACGTATTCAGAAGTATAAGTCTAGCCGACCTCGACGTGCGTAGGTCTGCCACATGGCCCACATGCTACGCAAGTAAATGAATGCTCAGAAGAATATTAATTTAATAATCTTAGCTTACAGTTATTGATATATGTATATGGTTAACTGGCTAATCTCCCGCCTGCGGCTTCGTCCGCGTGAAACTTCTTTTTCCCCCGACTCATCCGGTCGCATCGCATCGTCCTTCCCGCGCTATTACTTCGTTTTCGCTTAGCGTTCTTTCTGACTTTTTTTCTTTTTGCTCAGTTCCTAAGGGTCCTAGCGTGATGTTAAACCTATCTTCTAGACTTTCTCAAGAATTGTGCTACAAATACAAAAATAATGTTTCAAGGCCGACTGGTAGTTCGAGAGATTAGCGCATTCCAACAAACAAACTCTGCAGCTTGATTTTAGTACCTATACAATATTATAGGTTATATGGTAGGGGTAGGTCATAGGTAGGTTTAGATAAATAAAACAACAACAAAATATGTATTTTAATGTACTATATTCCTTATCATCCCTAACAACAATGCCATCACGAAAAACCACCTGCGTGTGCTAAAATATTTGGTTGATGTCTGGCCCATCCTAGACCACTCCAGTCATTGTATGAGCGCAACATCCAACAGTTCGTCTTCCAACTAAATAATTAAGCAATTTATTGACACATAATTATGTTGCCGTTGACACACATGATGTAGGTATGTAGGCCTTACACGGCTTCCCATCCTGATAAACAAATCGATGCACCCACAACAAAATCCAAGGTATCAGGTAGAATCGTAATCCAGAGTCATAGAAAAATGTGATCGTATAAGAAAATAATCATAACGAAATCGTATCATCGTATCAGAATCCTTAGGCAAGCAGTAGTCACACAAAGAACAGTATATCTCAGAGTCCATAAGCAAAAGCAGTCGGCAAAGTAAAAAATTACGGAAAATCTATGGAAAACACAAAGTAATTATAAACGACAAGTTTTCAGTAGGCCGGATGACCCGTACGCAAAATATGTGCATTGACGTGGAGTTGCGGACACCAGCCCGTATTACCTAGGCCGGATGACAGATGAAATGTCATATTATTTTTTGTTGGTGATGTTACCATACTCAAAATTGTACTGCGATTTCATTTATGTATAACGAGGACCGCTATTTTCTTAACACAAGCAATTAATTTTATTTCCACATTTACATTCATGCAGACATGTATTTCTTAAGTATACCTACTATTAATGCAATACGTAAAGCAAAGCATTTTTTGTAACTTGACCAAGATTTTTATTACATGGCAACGTTAATAGTTCAGCTTAACCAAAAGTCATAAGTCAAGCCAGAAAAGAAAACTAAGCCATGACTATTTTTTATCAACAATAAACTAGTCAATTCAGTTTTCATTAATGACGATTATTTTTCCACACTTGGATAGGCCATAAACTTGATTTAATAAAACTTATTAAATTATTTCGTCGGTATCTATCACGGTGACATACGTAGATGCTCAATAATTCCATCAACAATTCTGAAATGTATGAGTAAAACAACGTGTAGCTAGTTATGCGGTTTTATTGGGAACAGCCATCATGGACACAACGCAGTGACAGGCTGCCAAAAAGACAGACCATAAACAACATAAGGTTACTATACATTACACCTCCCCACTTAATCTAGAACCCCTTTACAATTTACCTTCACTACAAATTATACCTCACTGGCTTATTAATTCGACATTGACGAATAGGACGAGCCTGGGGCGGCTCAGGAGAAGGCAAAGAAGGCTGTGTTGAGCTCTGAACCGGCTGTTCTACGCAGTCCTCAAAATGCTCTCGGTCCTCGTCATCCTGATGTGCGGTCGCTGTGGCCGCACCATCCACCGGACCACCCAGACTGGGCGCCTCCTGTTCTTGAGTCACCTCAACCGGGTTGGACCTTTCACTAACCGGGCTAGAGGAAGAAGGACAGATTAATGAACTCCGTATCCGTTGTTTCAGCTGATCTACGTGTCTGTGGGATTCTCTACCTAAAGCATCTACTACCTTATAATCAGTGGTTCCCATCTTTTCTGTAACCTTTCCAGGTACCCATTTATCCTGTCCACGATATTGACGCAGCCAGACCTCATCCCCCCGGCGCATTTGACGCGACCCACTTGCACCGTATTTTTGTTGACGCTCCTGAGCATCCCTAACTTTACAGTCCCTACTTGGTCTTAGGGCGTCGAATTTTGTACGCAACCTACGGCCAAACATGAGCGACGCTGGTGTTTCACCTGTAGTACAGTGTTCTGTGTTCCTATAGTATAGCAGAAAATTATTTAAAAATAAATGTATGTTTAAGTTCTCTCTAATTGCCTTTTTAATTGCTCTTTTGACTGTATGTACTGCGTTTTCTGCTGCCCCGTTCGAAGCGGGGTGATATGGCGCTGAATATATATGTTCGATCCCGTTTGTATTGAGAAATTGTGAAAACTCATGACTTGTAAACGGCGGCCCGTTATCTGAGACTATTTGTCTCGGCAACCCAAACCGTGCAAACACCTCACTTAACACACTGATCGTGGGACCAGCCGCTGTACTAGGCACTTGACTAACTTCTAACCACTTGGTCCTGGCATCCACAATTACTAAAAATAGCCGCCCCGTGATAGGGCCTAAGAAATCAATATGTACACGGGCCCACGGTCTATCTGGCCACTTCCATGGGCAGGGCATATGACCAACCGGCGCCTCACTTTCAGCAGCACAGACACGACAACCACGGCACGTCTTTTCAATTTCTTCGTCCATACCCGGCCACCAAACATAGCTCCTAGCAAAAGCTTTAGTTTTAACTATGCCCATATGAGCCTCATGTAAAACCATTAAAACCTTATTCCTACACTCCCCCGGTACGACCACCCTATGGCCCCACATCACACAACCTAACTCCTCGTATAGCTCTTTTTTACGGTTAAAATAAGGTTGGAGCGATTTAATTTCGTTATCAGACGGCCATTCGTCGCGAAGATATGTTAAAACTCGGCCTAGCAACTGGTCTCGACTCGTCTGTCTTTTAATCTCATTATAATCCAATAACATGGCATTTTGAGCAAAATGTAAATAAGATTGTTCCGGAAATTTAATAGGTTGTTTAATGCCAGAAAGAGCTGGCAACCGCGACAACCCATCAGCCACATTCTGCTTTGAAGTAACGTACTCAATATCATAAGTATAGGCTGACAATTTAATAGCCCACCTTTGCAACCGGCTCGCAGCCATTGATGGTATACCCTGCTTTGGCCCAAAAATTGTAACTAATGGCTTGTGGTCCGTGCGTAGTGTAAAACGTCGCCCATATAAATACTGGTGTAATTTTTCAAAACAGAATACAATAGCCAAAGCCTCCCGCTCGATTTGTGAATAATGCTTCTCAGCCGCGTTAAGCGCACGCGACACATACACGACAGGTCGCTCCTGCGCTCCGTCAGCGCCGCTTTCATTCTGCTCATACAGCTGGCTTAGTACGCCTCCTATGCCTCTCGCGCTTGCATCACAAGTTAAAAACAAAGGTTTTTCTGGTTCGTAATGAGCAAGGACGTCGGCACTAATCAAAATATTTTTAACTCTTTTAAAAGCTGACTCACACTCATTGTCCCATGTCCAAGTAACTCCCTTTTTCAATAAGCTATACAAAGGTGCCAGTATACTGCTCAAGTTTTTAACAAATTTTGCATAGAACATAATTGTTCCTAAAAAGGCCCTCAAGTCGCTAATATTGACTGGGCGAGGAATATTTAATATACCTTCCACCTTTTCAGGGTCCACCTTAATTCCTTCGGCAGAGATAACAAACCCTAAATATTTAACCTCATTAGTCAAGAACAAGCACTTCTTTTGATTTAGTTTCATTCCGTTATGATGTAAACGCTCTAAAACTCTCTCTAAAATAACTAAATGCTCACTAATATTGGGTGATCCAACAATAATATCGTCCAGAAATACTTCTGTGTTTGGAATATCGTTAAGAAGATTCGCCATAATTCGTTGGAATATACCAGGGCTTGACGATAAACCAAATACTAATCTTTTATATTTAAAAAGGCCCTTGTGAGTATTAATAACCGTACAATTATCAGGGTCATCCAATTCAATTTGATTATAAGCTTGTGTTAAATCTATTTTGGTAAATATCTTAGAACCATTTAATTTAACCAACAAGTCGTTTATACGAGGTATGGGATATTTGTCCACCAATAGTACTGGATTTAACGTTATTTTGTAATCAGCACAGATACGGAGCCCACCATCAGCCTTACGCACCGGTACAAGTGGAGTAGCCCAGTCTGCGCACTCCACAGGCTCGATGACACCGGCGCGCAGCATGCCGCTCAACTCAGCCTCGACGCGCTCGCGGAGTGCGTACGGCACAGGCCGTGCGCGGCAGAACACCGGCGTTGCTCCCTCACGTAGTCGTAACTTAGCCTTGCCTCCCGTGAACCGGCCCAGTCCCTCCGTAAACAAATCCTTATATCTGTTAAGTAATAAAGTTAACTGGTCATTACTGGAAACATTGCTACTTATTTTGTCAGTGTTCATTGTGACCATATTTTGGTACAAAGGTATTTTAATGTCTAGTTCTGCAAGCCATTGTCGACCCAATAATGAGGTGGTGCCACCTTTTATTACAAACAATTCCATTTGTTTGGACTTATTTCCATACTTAACTATTGGCCTAATCACTCCTATAGGTTTTGTGATAGTACCATCATAGAATCTAAGTACTAAATTAGAATTATCTAATGGTCTATGGCTAAACAGTTGATCATACGTTTCCCAACTAATACATGATATCAAAGACCCCGTATCAACCTCCATAGGCAATTGGGTTTGATCCACAAAAACAGTTAAGCTCACCGGTTTGTAGCTATTCAAACTAAGTTGATGCAATTCTTCTACTTCCCAGTCTTCATCGTCAGATAGAGGAGGTTCATCCTCTCCAGACTGGTCCCAAGTGCTTGACGGGTTGGCTGCCCCGCCAACTGCTTGCACATGCGCCACCATGTTGCTTGTGCCCCATCGCTCCTGCGGCTGTCTTCCACCAAGACGCGCTGGACAAACCCGACGTAAATGTCCCTTCTGTCTACACCTACCGCAGACAAACCGACTATATCTACATCCTTCCCTCTGGTGATCCGAAGCTCCGCAAGCAGAACAATTGCTTTTCGAATCATGTGACGGAAGGACATCGTCGTTCCGAGCGCGTACCGTCGGTAGTCCGCGTGGTCCACCACGCCCTCGGCGGCCTCGGCTCCCCGACGTTGCCACCGCATGCAGCGCTCCGGCCGCGGTGTCACCGCTACCGCCCGAGTCGACTGACTGTTCCACTGCCGCTGCATCCCTCTCCGCCGCTTCCATAGTGCATGAAATTTTTACGGCATTTGTATATTGCAGATTTTCTTCAGTGAACAAACGTTGCCTGATCGACTCGCTTCGCAACCCGCAAACTAACTGATCACGTAAATTCTCTTCTAAAACGGACGTAAATTCACAAAACTTGGACATTTTCTTTAGTTCTGATATATATTGTAAAATGGATTCACCCGCATTCTGTCTTCTTCTTCGGAAACGATACCTCTCTGCCATAAACGACGGCTTAGGTTGAAGGTGATCCGTCATAGACTTCACCACCTCCACGTATGTTTTCGCCCCCGGTTTGTCCGGACTTGTTAAGTTGCTTATAAGTTCATAAGCTTCATCACCCATCGCCGCAATCAATGTGGGTAACCAAAATTCCTCCTTAACATTGTTGACCTTGAAGAACATTTCCATGCGTTCCACGTACATTGTCCAATTTCCGGATCTTACATTAAACTCCGTTAGTTTCCCAATTGACATTTTGGATTTAAATTTTTTTTTTAGCACGATACTAATTTTTATCCTCGTCGCCACTGAAATGTATGAGTAAAACAACGTGTAGCTAGTTATGCGGTTTTATTGGGAACAGCCATCATGGACACAACGCAGTGACAGGCTGCCAAAAAGACAGACCATAAACAACATAAGGTTACTATACATTACAAATTCCCTCGCCATTGTTCTTTATTGAAAATGGATCAATCCAATCCTAATATAAACAACGAAACCAAGTTTATAAAAGTCGAAAAAATAAACCGGCGTTACTACATGGCGGATACAGATATAATTTGTATTTAAAAAATAAGTCTGGGACGACGAACTGGCGGTGTTACTTACCCAACAAACAACAAAGAACGTATGAGAGGTTTTTTCTATACTTAAACAACAATTTGGGTTGAAAATATTTCGTATAAAGACATAAATTAGTGCCAGGAACCCAGCGGCAGGTACCCACATTCCTGGGCAGCATTTGGACCAATTTAATTCTCTTATGAAGATGAGCAATCTCCTCAACACTCAATGGATACTGAAAATTAGCAGCGAAACATTAAGCTGTTATGACCAAAAAAATAGGACGACAAACAGCGTCGAGGGTTAGCATCGCCGCATCAATACTAAAATTCCAAGAAAGCTAACTATGTTTCAATTCATATCATTATTAAAAAAAGAGGCAAAACTACAAAATGTTAAATTAGAGAGGAACAATTTACATTACACTGATACCAAAAGAAGTATAGATAACAATAATAGACAAAAACACAAAATTTAAAAGTATCGTCAATGATTTTACGTAATAATAATTACGTAATAAAATAAATATTCTTTAAACGCCTAAATGCATTACGGAATTACTAGGATTTTATTTTGTTTGACTGTTCATTTTAATTATAAATATTTTGTTACAAATTAAAAAATGTTTTATTTTTTAAAAGATGACAGAATTGTGGTCTGTCACCGAAAATGATATTCTCTGCCTGACTGTACTTAGAATATGATCTATTATGAGAATACAATGTCCTGCTATTATATCATATACTGCGCCGGAGCGAGTCAGAAAACTAGTTGCTCATTCCAAAGCGTAGTAAGTACCTATGGATAAAAACGGGCAAGAGACTCCACGGACACTCTTTTTAATAAAAAATGTTACATCATCAGTTCGATAGTAGGGTGGAATTGTTGAGTAAAGTGACATACATTGTGTAAAGGAAGGCAGGTATTTATTTTTTTAATGAAATATCTTTGTAAAAACTGCGTCGATTATTTTTGATTAATATTCTTAAAATTGCGTAATTGGAATCCTTTGTTCATATTAATGAACGCAAAAACTTGGCTTTTCTCGTTGTCACTTTATGATCGATAACCAGACACAACACTTCATCGCGCCTATAGTGCGGATAATACTTATGTTCTGCGAGTCGTCAATTCGCCATGCACACATTAGTGTTTTGTTTACTACGAGTATAGTTGTCTGCTTTAGACGAACCGTTTCTTTACTGTAGCCTGCAGACCTTAAAACCATGCTTACTAAGAAAACCTACGCAGCGCATTGACAAACATACCACATTCTCAGTTTTCAACACTACCGTCTTGTTATAATAATTATAAAGTTCTGATGGCGAAAGGGGAATATGGATTTGAAGTTCATTAATATCTTCTCTACCCGGCTGAGTAGAGTACCTAGGTATTCACCACGATCCTCAACAAAGAATTTTTATAATTAGACATCCATTCAGACAATCCACAGAATCGCAGCCAAATTAATCAGAGACATTATTATTATAGGGGCGGCAGATCGAATCTGCGAAACAATTATTCAAGGTGACTGATAAACACAAACAGACGTCAATTAAAAGTTCTTTTTGACTCGCAACGTGATCGAATTTATCACGTTTTCGCTTAAACGCCGACTCTACCCAAAAACCCAGACGAAAGAGAATGTGAGCTTCTGCGAAATTTCCTATACCGTATCTACTAATTCGCTTGATGATGCATAAAGAAGACGGAACCTTATCACTTTTTTGCAAAAGTGGACAGTTAAATATTATAAATTAACAAGGTTATAAATACGCTCAAAATCGTATGTCACTGGTTGAGCAGCAGTATCCTGTCAATGAATACGCAAAAATAAAACACAGTATGAACATAACGTTTGAAAACGTTATGTACCTACTGTGTTTTTGCGTTTGTCTTCCTCACTTCCCTGATCCTTCTGCTTGATTGCACAGAACTGCTGCAATAGTGGAATCTGCCAACTACTAACCTTGGCCAAAACTAGAATGTTATAGTACATTATTGCAGCGGCCAGCAAAAGAGGCTTTGATGGACTTACGTTCGTCCATCAATGCCTAGTTGTGGCCAAGGTTTGTATAGTAATTTTCTCAAATAATGCGCGGAAATTACAACTAAGTAGTATCTACGCAGATCTTTTCTGTCAAATACAATTACTTTTCAAAATCAATGACGAACAACGAACAAAAATAATTTTTCCCGCGTTAAAGTGTTCAATTTTGTTTTTTTTTTTGTTTTTCAATGAACAGCTTTCTATTTGCAAGCCAGTTCGAAATTTAAATTAAAACTTTGATAAGTTACCTCCTTGGTTGCCACGTTTCGGAGTAAAAAATCGTTCCATTTTTAAATTACACGACAGATAGGTATGAGTTTTCTATGTAATTTATCTGGCCGCAAAATACGACAGATATGGATTTTCATACAACTTTTGCCGACCGCTGCTCGCATGTATTTGGCCAGTACAGCAATTTCGATTTATCTCGAAGAACTTTGTCAAAATAATGCTCAAATTTCCAAGCATGTTTGAGAAAAAATACTTATTTATAATATATAATAGCCTTTCCTTTAAACCGCACATAATAGCCCTTTTGTTACAGCTCGACTAAGAAAACTAATATATTATGTTTTTCAAAAGCTGCGACATATTAAAGATCCCAAATTAGTCGAGCAATGTTATCTAGCACCTGGTTAAACAGATTAAGTTGGGCAACTCTATCCACATGGTAACTCCTCACTAGGCAGCGCTTTTTCAACGTCAAAATGACACCCCCCCCCCCCCAGCACAGCAGAGTGTGTAGGAGGATGAGTACGAACTCTAATGCGAAAGACTTTCGATTCCATCATAAGTCAGTTTTATTCATGACATTCGTTTTAGATTATATCTTGAATTCCGTTTTGTATGCCACATTAGCAGTTTTCAAATGGGTTCACTAATGTTTTACCAAAACTCCATTGACAAATTTTTAGTTTACAACCAACGTTTCGTATTCTATTTATTTCACAAACAACTCATTCCACAAATATTTTATTTTATAAACACTCGCTTTACAAACATTTATTTGGCAAATGCTTCTCTTTACAAATGTTTCGGATGATATTTAATCATTTATACATTTCTTTTGAAAAAATCACGTTTATACAAACTATCATTTTATAATGCACTAGCGACTGCATTAAAATCCGTTGCGTAGTTTAAAAGATCTGAGCTTACAGACAGCGGGAGCTACTTTGTTTTATACTATGTATAGATTTTCTAAATCAGACACAGTGATCATGACGGTATTTTCCATTCGGGTCAAATAATTTACAGGCAAATATTTTTTTCTATATAATCTAGTCGTTTCTGGCACTCGCCGGCCGCTCCCGCGGCACCGCTCGCTTCGCTCGCTCGGCTCGTGCGTAGGGGGTCACAGTTTTAACCTAACCTAACCTAACAATTTTGTTTTTAATAATTAACCTAATCTAACTAGTTCGGTTCCGGGTAGCCCACTAAAAATAGCCTCTTTTTTCTATTAGTGCAAGTCGATGAAAGAATGAGTTTCATGTTTAGGAAATTGCGTAATAATAAGTCAATATGTAAAACATTTTTATCCCAAACGTTTTTTTATAAGATAAAATGAATTCTTTGTCAAATAACACGTTATTAAAGAAAAGTTTATCGGGTAATTATTTTGTAAAGTGAATTATTTGGCAAACTTGTTGTTGTGTAATGATGAAATAACAAATCATGTGTTTGCCAATCGTTGCATATCAAGTAAAAATTTGTAAATTAATTTTTGGTAAACTGACAGGGCACCTTTCAAATGTATTACTCTAAAGGAAGAGCGCTACAGCCAAGTTGGTCACAGTTGGCTATTTCGTGTTTTTAGGACCCTAAAATAGGCACTTTCCTTTACTTTGTCGTGTGACATTACTTCCCAGAATTTAATTTGACCCTTGTGTTTGGAAGACGCTATTTGTTTTGACGAATCATTTAAGTCTTGTCTTACTTGTGGTTCTAACGTAGCAGTCAACTACGAATTACATTTCGTCATTGCATTTGATTTAAATGGTACTGATGAGTATTGCCTGCAGGATATACCGTACACACTAAGAATAAAATCAAAGGTGTACGAACTTATCGGAGCAATTCAATTCGTTCCTTCAATTTGAAATACCCCTATACTTACCTTGGTAAGCACTAAGCATAGGGCTAGACATAGTGTATTATAGTCATAGCTTTAAGGTTTTTAATATGTATTAGTTTATTATAGTATAAGATTATGTTGTGTATTTTATCTATGGGCCTTAGCTGCCTGATAATAAAATGATTATTATTATTATTATAGACCTTGCACCCTAATTGCGTAACACAGTTTCAATCACTTATGTTATGAAGCATATTTCTATCATAGGCTTAATAAATTCGTCTGCTCAACAAAATAAATAACGCAATAAACGTGGCTGAACAACTGTCATTTTATGTGTTATGCTTAAGAAAAGTGATGTGTAACAATCTAAATCGATTAATCGATGTTGCAGGCACAAAAAGAAGTTTTTATAAGTTGTTATCATTAACCTATGTCTCCGGTCGCTTTATGCAAGAAATCTCGTAGGTGATCCTTCATACATGAAAGTAAGGCAAAACCAACACAAGTTCATTTTAATAAGCGGGGTACGAGTAGTAGGATTAGTATGTAAGGGTTGTAATGTAAGTTATACAGGATGACTTGTAATTCGCCGTATTTCTCCCAGCACGTGATAGTCTGACTTCTTTATAGGAAAAATACCGCACTGCACAAACAAAACTTTTGACGTAATAAAAAACATAAAAAATTAAACGTTACAACAAGAAGTATCCATTTTCAAAAAAGACAACACAAAACACAAAAAGAATGTATGATATTAAAAGAAAAACTACAGGAAAATATCTTCATGTAAAAATTTTAAAACAATATTTAGAGGCCCTTCTGGACTACAATGTTGAATTTGCAAAATTTTGAATTCGCAAAATTTTGAATTCGTAAAATGTTGAATTCGCAAAATGTTGAATTTGTAAAAAGTTGTATTTCCCATCCGGACCACAATTTTGAGGCGCCCATGAAACAGTCGATAGTGCGCTGGCGAATATATTAACTGGTTTTAGTCATCTAAGTATTTTCTACAACCACCCAGTAATCCTTCATGCGTTAAACGCTAACAAAAATGTCTGAAATAACAGCCTCTTAAGATAAGCAGGCTGTCATAGGCAGCCAGTAGCAGCCTTTGTCTGCTTAAAATATTACTTTCAACCACATGTACGGTACCAGCAGTAAAATGATTGAAAATACATTATTTGAAGTAAATTCTCATGTTTATGGTATAGACGAGTGACGCTCCCGTAAAATGCAACACAATAACATAGCGGTTTACGCAATAATCAATACCCGCAGCTCCAGATAGGCCCTCACCACCACAAGTGGACGAATCAAGAATACTAATAGCCGAGAAGGCTGTAACTTACATTTACAGATATATTTTATGAGTACGCTTTAGTATGCGTCTATAAAGTGACAGTATAAGTAACCTGCCAGAAAAAAACAATATTTTTTGGGTTTAAAAACTATATTTTTTTCGAAACAATCGGAACAGATTTTAATTACGTTTTAAACCTTTATACTATTGATCAAGTATTTATTATTTTATTCGGGAATTGTTAAAGTCAACTCTGTGAATGGTAATGAAAACGTAAGAAACCGAACCACTAGATCCTATAGACAAGAATGTGGATAGGAGATATTGGTGCACTCGTGGAGAGTTTAATAAAATCTTAGAGTACCTACTGCATTGCTGTTGGTTTGGTCGCTATGTGCATTGCTTGGTCAGTGGGTCGTTTTAGAGGTGGATTTCATTGCTTAGTTTACAAAGGACAACATGCGGGGTGCAGAAAGTTTGAATAAAATCTTAGAGTACCTACTGCATGAAAATCCCTAGGGTGGAAACGGAACATATTGCTACAGTTTCTCCCTCAAAATTGCCTATCTATTGCTGCGGTTGGTTTGGTCGCTATGTGTATTGCTTGGTCAGTGGGTCGTTTTAGAGGTGGATTTCATTGCTTAGTTTACAAAGGACAACATGCGGGGTGCAGAACGTTTGACCGCAGCCCGTCTTCACAACCGATTGCTGTTTGCATATATGAAGATACTGCGACTAATAATCACAATGTCATCAACAAAAACCACCTGCGGGTGCTACAATATTTGGGTGATGTCTGGCCCATTCTAGACCACTACAATCATTGTATGAGCGCAACATCCAATAGTTCGTCTTCCAACTAAACAATTAAGCAATTTATTGATACAATTATGTTGCAGTTGACACACATGATGCGTGTAGGCCTTACAGGGGTCCCCATCGTGATAAACAAATCGATGCATACACAACAAAATCCAAGGTATCAGGCAGAATCGTAATCCAGAGTCACAGAAAAATGTCATCATATAGGAAAATAATCAGATTCCACAAGCAAAAGCAGTTGATAAAGTAGAAAATCACGGAAAATCGATGGAAAACACAAAATATACCTAACGACCAGTTGTCAATAGGCGTTGACAAATTAAATGTCATGTTTTTGTTGGTGATTTTGCCATACTCGAATGATAAGTCTGCGATTTCATTTATGTAATCGATGACCGTTATATTCTTAGCACAAACAATTATTTTTATTTTCACATTTATATTCTGATGCAGACATTTATATCTTAAGTACCTATACCTATTAATGCAATACGTAAAGCAAAGCATTTTTTGTAACTTAACCAAGATTTTTATTACATGGCAACGTTAATAGTTCAGCTTAGCCAAAAGTCATGAAGTCAAGCCAGAAAAAGAAATCTATGCCATGATTGTTTTTTATCAACAATAAACTAGTCAATTAACTTTTCATTAATGATGATTATTTTGTCAGACTTCGATCAGCCATACATTTGATTTGATAAAACTTAGTAAATTATTTCGTCGGTTAGGTATCAATCACGGTGACATACGTAGACGCTCAATAATTCCATCAATAATTTCCTCGCCATTGTTCTTTTGTCTTGGACCTTTCTCCCATTTTCCGTAGTAATTGTAATGATTTTGGAAAGTTAACGCTGATTAATTTTAAATCTATTCTAAGCAAACGTTTTGGATGTATTGAACTCAACTGAGTTAATGTGAGAATCATGGGTTGGCTTATTTGAGCAGAACTACGAGTAATGTTCAAATGATATTTGTTTTTGGTACCTCGGTTGTTAAGAAATGCTGGAGAATTCACTGCTGAGTGAATTCATCTTCAGGTCTTCAGACCATATAAACAGTCCGATCTAATTGATCTACAATCTAACATTATTTCAGAAACAAAAAGTACCGTATTTTCTAAATATTATTATGAATGTGCAAATTATTACAGAAGATAACATCTGCCTACGTAAGTCAACTCTAACGTTAAACTGAAAATACATACCGCTATAATATCTCGAAGTGGTAAGGATTTTAAACTTAAGTATCACGGTAACATGTGTTTGACGGGATGTCATCTACGTAAACGTAGTAGTTTTCCATTATAGTCGAGCGCAACAAACACTCCAAGTCTTGACTGCACTATACAGGTTGGGAAAAAAATCGTGGATCAAACGAAACAGGGCGATAGTTGGGGTTATTTGTAGTAAAAAATATGTTTATTCGAGAGCCCTAACTTGATCTCCTTAAAAGTTATGGTAATTTGAGTGTTTACAGTAAGGTTCTAAAGTTACAAATATTTTTTTTTGAGCCTTAAAAGATATTGAAAAAAGTGCCAATACTGATAAATCATGGTAACCACTGTCATAAAAGCACTGTTGTAATGATGATACTTTTTTTTTCTTTTTTTATATTTTTTTTTTTACTGTAAATAACCTCAACTATCGCCCTGTTTCGTTTGATCCACGATTTTTGCCCACGCTGTATACTCAAGCATTTATCCGCAGATGTTATCGACATACAAGTCTTGGCATAAATTTCAAGATTGGATGTATCATACTTAGCTTGGGCGTCGACTTTACAGTCTGTAAAATCGCCGTCAAAGAGCATTTAGGTGCTCTGCGCCTTTTGAAACAGTAAAATCTTAAAACACGACATCAACCACATCCCTAGCGCAAAAAATAGCACTTAAGCATCCTCAGTCTGTAGTTAATCTTACTATGATGATTAAAAAATAAGTCCTGATGTAAACAATGAATACCTTCCACAGTCTTATACCATTATCATGTTTTAGAATTTTCATTATCTGTTAAACCAATTAATAACCCCTCGCCCTGCTACGTTGATTCTCCTTTTGTGGTATTTAAATGGTGTTAAAGCAAAATAGAATATCATAGATTATATTTGCATAGGATCGCTTTTAAAAAATTAAACAAATAACGGTAAAATAATCACGTTTGTTGTATTGGAGCTCCCGTAAATATTTATTTTGTTCTGTTTTTAGTATTTGTTGTTATAGCGGCAACAGAAATACATCATTTGTGAAAATTTCAACTGTCTAGCTGTCACGGTTCATGAGATACAGCCTAGTGACAGACAGACAGATAGACAGACGGACAGTGGAGGGCAGTAAAGGGTCTTGTTTTTACCCTTTGGGTATGGGACCCTAAAAATCTTACGTCTACGCTCATCTACATTAAATAAAAAAGAAATTTGTCCTCAAACAATGCAACAACCTAATAAGTGGTCCAGGTTGAATGCAAGTTTGTTGCTAATAACAGGATATTCTAAGTCAAAACATTTATTTTTGTCTAATTGCTTCAATGAAGGTTTTAAACACTGCGTTAACTGAATATCGTGTTTCAGGTCCTCTGAGAAGGGTGCACCTCGGCTGCACTATCATGTGGCCTTACATCATTGCTGCGGCCCGCCGTGACACGCGCCACTCCTTACACACGCGTAGGCGCAACACTTCGGCCAACAGATTTAACGACCAACCGTACTCGTAAGTCTAAATGATTAAAATATAATGTCATTTAAAAATCGAATACCATTACAAGTAGGCTTAGCAGTCCAAGCAAACAAAAATTGTGGGGTAAATAATAATACTCGTATGTAATTATTGTACCAAGGTGAGTGGAATAAAAATAGTCTTGGCGATTTATTTTAAATTATTTAGTATTTCAGTTTTTCTTGTCATAATCACTAAACACATGAATATATGAAGAAGAATGTCGGTTCAACTTAGTAATAAGTTGATGTAAGTTTTTATAATTTATTTCCTTAACACTTAAGGCGACGTAATTCGGTCCTTTAGACATTTGAAACGCTACCTCCGCCCACAACTTCAGCACGACGTATTTATTTACGATAGGTACTCCGCCGAACTCTTCGCGGAAAATCCAAGCCACAGTATAAAATATTTGCAGATGAATTGGTTTCTTTATTAGGTACGATTTTTGTTCGTTAGGTTTGCATTTTATAGTACAGTGTAGAGAACTAAAATAATTCTACATTAGCCCTGGCGAGGGAAGCGCTTGAAGAGAGACTTGTAAAAATACACTACATTATGAACCTGCGTTGCAATAAGAGCCACTTTACAAGCAAGTGCAGTGTTAAAGAGGCATTTCATTCTTTGATTTCGATCTCGTCTAATGGAAAGCAATGAATGAGTGTAACGGTGAAACGAGCCTAGATTAGATTAACGGGTTAGAGAGAAGCAGACAACATAGACGCTGGCAAAGCATTCCACACTAGCATATTTCGACATATTTTCGCAACTACGATTCTGATGGACTATTAAAAATTTCTATTAGTTTTAACAGTACAAATAGAATGTTTTAAGATCGCTGAATATAACATATTTTCGCAGATTCCGTGATGGAAGAGCTTTCACGTTGACAAGCTCGGGCCCACATCCTGGACCATCTGGGTTTCGCAGCCGGAGCAAAATCCGTGTCAAACGATATTATTCACGATCTGAGAATTCCAATTCTCCGAAGACACTCAGCCCCGTTCACTTGTCGACCCAGTACAAACATGAGCTGGAGGCCATAGAGCCCTTTGACGAGGTAAGTTTTATTACAACGAGTTTTTGATCAAGACACCGAATTCTAATACACGGAAACCAGAAAGGCTAGCTTTGTTAGATCAAAACAACATTCCTTTTAATCCTACGTTGACCACTTTATTTGTGGATTTCTATAATTGAATAACTCAGACTAGTTATAAAATCATAAAAATCCAGACTGAATATACTTAGCCAAGGATGAGTAATAAATCCTTGTGAAGATTTCTTACCGGGATTATCTTTATTCAGGCATTAGAAATACTGTGTGAAAAGTCCATTAAAATTAATTGTGCAAAAAATAAAATAGACTGCCAAACGTCCCAAAAGTTCGTTTTTTGCTAATATTTAATAAAAATATTAGTATATTACGTCAGTTTACGTTATCACCTACTTATTCTATATTAACGGTCACATGAGAATTACGGATATTCCATTAAAGTGCTGCGACTTTGATTTTTTAATTTTTTTTATGATAACGTTAAAAGTTACAAGCCTAACAAATTGTTAACATCTTCATGAGTTCATATCATTGTTTCCTATCTCAGTTCAATATTATAAATTGCTAGGCCAATTTCTTTTCCTTTAGGTACTTCGGTACACTCCAGATCAGTGTTACATAAAATTTACCTATGTTGCATTTTTCGCTACGGCTACGGAACCCCTTAAATGTAACACAAAATTGTATTACCGTATAATTATATACGTATTTTAAACTAGTGCTTAAAGACGTTACGTTAGTAACACACGAAATATTTTATTTCAAGGTGTAGTTTCCCACTAACCCTTTATATTATTTTTCAACCCATAAGCTTCCTTTTTCTTCTATTTTAGTCATGTAACATATAGAGGCCTACTTCACACAATCCAGGTACCTATTATTACAGGTACTAACATTCAAATAAGTTAATTAATTGAGTAAATTAGCTTAGATGATGGATGATGATTAGCCACCTTAATTGAAGGCAAACATAACAATGTCAGCTTCACAAAGAAATTTCAAACTCGCTGGAAAATGTACTAATTTACTTAAAACGTTTAGATCGCAAACACAGCAATGTAATTGTGATGAGGCATCGAAACATGATCAAGTTAATGCATTAACTTTTAAAGGGGCAATTAGAAGTATTACGTTCGGCGATGGTGGTCGGGCAATCAGTATTTACGACGGAAGCTACGGTGAACGCGTCATAAACGTGACATCGGGAAGTTGCTCGTGGTGTGGCGCGCTCCTCATGGCCTATTGTTTCGATGGTACTGCCTTGGACACGCACGGACTAACTATTAAATTTGGACTTGATGCTCATTCCCTTTTCAATTGTGGAAGCAACGGACGCCTGACCTACCTACCGCGCATTTAATATTCAAATGTTAAAATATAACTCTTTACAAGTGTTATTTTTCAAATAATAGTGACATCGGTCTTAATTGAAGACAAGTCGCACCCTCGTATCTATTAGTCGTGTTAACAAAATTCCTTTAATTGAAGTTCGTGCTAAGTCGGTATCGTGACCCAACCTTCTAACAATTACTTTGATACCGATCTATACTGTTTGTCGACGACTCTTAATGACTCTATTTATTTTGAAGACATCGTTGTGGTGAATAAGAGTGGATAGTAAAATGAAATGACTTCGGTGACTGGCAGTCGCGTGTGCCTGTAGCAAATCATGAGTCCTGTTTACACTATTCAAAAAATAGGTCTGAACAGCATGGCTTCGGTAAGTAACAATTTTTTTACACAAATGTCGCAATTATTTGTGGTCGGAAAAGTGTCGTAAAATATTGGTATCCACCTAAACCCACAGTCTAAGAAAATTACCAGCAATAACTGTAAAAATAAAACTAATTTATTGCCTTTTTTAATATTATTAGTATTAATAGGAGGATTAGACGTGTGCATTTTTAAAGCTTAATTTATGCGAGTCGTGAAGTTGCTGTAATACTCGTATAGTACATTACTGCAGCGGCCAGCAAAAAATTAAAACGCATGTACCTAGGCAGAACCTTTTATTTGAAAATATAGTTGTTGAATCTTGAATGTACAACCCGCGTTGAAGTGTTCATTTGATTTTTAAATAAAACCTTTGAAAGTTACCTCCTTGGTTGCCCTGTTTCGGAGTAAAAGATCGTTCCATTTTTAAATTACACGACAGATATGAGTTTACTATGTAATTTATTTGGCCGCTAAACCACGACAGATATGGATTTTCATACAACTTTTGCCGGCCACTGCTCGCATATATTTGGCCAGTACAGCAATTTCGATTTATCTCGAAGAAGGTTGTCAAAATAATGCTCAAATTTCCAACCATGTTTGAGAAAATTTAATTTCATAAAAAATGTTTTCCAGAACACTTCACTCAATACAGAAATTAGTAGTTAATCATCTCCACCATTATATTCCGCATCACAAAACAGTAACCCAAGATACTAGTATCTATAATATAGGTACTAGTATCCCAGAGCCAAGTCAATTATGGTACGGATAAACAATTTGGTTAGGTATTACCTTCCAAAGTTATTTAAAGTGAGACAACCAACGTTTAATCTGGAAATTATTTTTATGTATCTTGTGCAACAATTTTCATCGAAGATTGAAAATGGGAGGGATTTTTTTTTCACATTGGCTGTAGGCGTTTATTTTTATTGGAGTATTCCGATAGTTGGTATCTATTTCCAATTTAAACATACATTTTATTATGAAACTTGATGCGGTTACGTTTGTATGACCAATAAAACAACGAGGTTTTCCAATTCACTGCCATTTTAATCGATTATTGGTTACATACATTACACATACTTTTATTACTACATGTTTTTTCAACCCTCTTGCTAACTAGATAATGTTTGCATTAAATAAGAAAATAAAGGACATTGTAAAAAATGGCCTATGAATCAACACGCATCAAACATTTACTATAATTACTAGTTCTTTTAATAATATACATTACAAATATTTCAATAGAACGGACACTTTTTAATTTCGAAAACATTTTAAAAAGTATTCACTTCCGTCCTTAGCTTCCGTCATAATCCTCGGTGATATTTCTGTTATTTTTTGGTTCAATTTGAGGTTTTTAATAGGCAAAGGTAATTAGCTCATACAGCCAAGTATTTGTAACAGCACTCTTAATAAGAGTTTGACACAGACAAGCGTCAGTATTTTCGTAATTCTCAGCTACATTATTATGTATGTAATACAATACTATACCTACTTTATAATCACACGAAAATGAAAAAGTAAATCCTTAATAAAACCCTTGCATGTCCATAAGACTCCATAGAGTTCAATGTCAAGAAGCGAGCATCTGTCAAGCCAACTCCTGGAGTTGGGTCCGCTTATAGCAGCAGAACTGTTGTCGCAAACAGTAGTTCAGAGTATTATGACTGACCTAGCAGTGTGGCAATAAAACGTTACCTACAATTTATAATCAAATGTAAGTACGTACTTACATTCAGTATTATATGCTAAGTTACTGCTACATATCGAATGTTTTTATTAACGTAATTATAACCTCAAAATCCGAAAGTGTTTTGATTTTTTCAGAATTCTCAAAAGTGTCCGTTGTTTTAATTTAGGTTCAATCGAATATATACATTATCTAAAACCCAAAAAGTAAATACACTTCCCTGTTGGATCTTAGGCGAGCTATGTAAGGACGAAGAGCATTCTCCTTTAAATTTAATTAAATTATGACTTCATTCGCGCTCCTGTTTCATTTCCCCCAACCTCTGTGATAGATACACTGTGTCACACAGTCAATCGAACATTCGGTCAAGGAAATGTTTTATTTGTTTGTATGTCTGATTTTGATTTATAGCGGTTTGCATACAAAACAAACGGAACTTTCTATTGCAAACTGAAGAGAAAAAGACAGAACTTTCAGTAATTTGCGGCATTTAATGGGTTAGTGCGCGCAAATGAAGGGTGTCGTGTCTAGCATTCGTAGTTGGCTTCTACACAAAGGAATGAACAGTGTTTAATGAACTTGACACTGTCTGCAAAGCCGCCATTAAATAACACTACAGAATGTTTATAAAATTTACGTTAAGCGAGTATAAACTTGTTTTAGTTTCAAACTGTAACTTTTATACTATAAAAAATTTACGGTTGCCTAGCTACAAGACGTAACAGCAAAAAAAAATCCTGTCAATTTTCTAATTATTTTTACCTACTTTAAAATTAAATTAAATTATTTCTATATTCTATATGTCTAAATAAATTATTAAATTAAATAAAAAATGAATACCCAAGATCAACATTCGACAATTCAAAATGAAACCCAATTAAATACGTTGCAGTGTCCTCATTGTCCTGGAACTTTTAAACGAAACGGAATACAACGACATAATATGCGCGCCGCCCATAGTGAGAATCCACCTCCAGCAATTACCCAGACCGTTCACACAACATACATAGAAGATACTATTGCATTGACCATGAAAATAATACTCGGCTACTTTAAGACGGGTCACTCACAGAGTAGTCGACATCGTTTAGATATGACATTAATGGAGATTAAGATATTATTGCCGAACTATCCATACCTAGTAATATATTTATGCCCGTGACCGCACCTACCTATTTACTTCATATAACATATAAATAATAAGTCGGGTTAATTACACCATTTATAACTCAAGTAGGGCAAGACCGATCTTTATGATATTTGATTTGTTGGATTTGTCTCCGCCCCAAATAGCAGAATAACTAATAAAACATGGGGAAAATTCACGAAACAAAGAATAAAGATAATTCACATTCGTTCTTATTGATTCTGTGGCGACACGAAGTTCGCTGGGTCAGCTAGTATAAAATAAAATGATTTAAGTACCTATGTAAAAGGTACCTAGGCAAAACAATTTTCGAGGGAATTAAATGTATTTTTTTAAACGACTTCAAAAATGTAGGTTCTGTATTCGACCTGTATGTATGTATGTATGTTTTTATGTCCGTGATTTTCTCAAAAACTAATGAACCAAATTTGATAATTCTTTCACTAATGTGATCTACATACTTTCAAAAAGGTTTTAGTATATAATACATTATGTAATTATTCTTATGTACGACTAGCTTCTTCCCGCGACTTCGTCCGCGTGAAATTTCACCCCCCCATTCACCCCCTTAGGGGATGAATTTTGAAAAATCCTTTCTTAGTGCACCCCTAGACCTCATAAGGAACGTACGTGCCAAATTTGGAATCTCTAGACCCAGCGGTTTGGGCTGTGCGTTGATATGTCAGTCAGTCAGTTCTCCTTTTATATATATAGATGTTATATGCATAAATGCACTGCATCTCCGGCATTTCTATGCGAATTTTGATGATTCTTCTAGTCGGTGTCTTCAATTCTTCATAACTAGTGTTATTTGAATTTGTGTGGAGTATTTACAACGAAAAAGTGAAAAATATAAAACTTTTTTTTACAAAAAAAACAACCAATTCGATTACTTTAATATGGTTGCTAAGCAATATACGCTCGTCACAATGCGAATGGTGAAATGGAGCTGATGGTGGACCAGGAGAACTCCTCAACAATTAACGTCCCTGCATCGGGAAAAGCAATATTTTGTAAAAGGCGATGAGCAAGTTGACACTAGGCTATTGTAACTTAGATACATTACAAGCACACCCACTGAAAAGCGAGACATAAAAACTTCTTAACAAAAAAAAAACCGATTTCCAAAAAAAACACTACATAGTGAAAAAAAATAATTTTAATTTCGGAAGTCGGTGGCAAAAGACTAAAATACAGATCCAAAGACACCGACTTCCGAAATCAAAGTTATTTTTCACTTTGTAGTTTTTTTTTGGAAGTCGTTTTTTTTTTTTTTGTTAAAAGGGAACCATTTAACAAAATTAATATTTAGATAAAGTTATTTATATTTTATTGACATAGGACATATATTAGGCATTCTATTAAAGCAACAGAGGACCCAGTATTTAAATATATCTATTATATATGCTAATAATTATCGCTGCACCGAATGTGGGTCCTGCCGAATGTCGAATTCGGCCGAATGTTCGGTTTAAATATGTACCGAAGCCGAAGTTCGGCCGAACTTCGGGCCGACATTCGGTTAAATTTCGCGCGCTTTTGCTCAATTCTGCTCTGTTCTGAAGAGATCTGAAGATCCATTTAAATGGTGGGAGAAAAACTGTGCCAGATTTCCAATAATGGCCAAAGTGGCAAAGATATTTCTATGTTGCCCTGCCAGTACAGTTTACAGTGAGAGGCTCTTCTCAGAAGCCGGGAATATTTATGAAGAGAAAAGAAATCGTCTTCCCCCAGAAAGAGCTGAGACGCTAACTTTCCTCCACCACAACCTGCCACTGATTAGAAATATTAAGAGAAAATAATGTTTTTGTCAATTAATTATTAAGCGTAACTGCAAATTTAATTATAAATGTTTCAATATCTAAAATTATTTACGAAGAAGAATGAATGTTATGTTACCTTGCTGATAGATAATATTACAATTGATAAATTTAATAAAGCATATTTTTGATACGTGATGTTTCTTTTCTACGGAAATAAAAACAAACACGAACATCCACGTTACCTATTTACATACAATTCTTACAAATCATCATTTGATCTAGATTTCATTTTAAAATAAATTTCTTTTCACTTTTCCATTTCTTATTTAAATTAATTTAAGCTACCGAATTTCGGCCGACATTCGGCAGATCTAACCGAAATTCGGCCGGAGACGAATTTCGGTAAAAGTTGCCGAACTTCGGTAATACCGAATGTGAAACGAATTTCGGTGCATCTCTACTAATAATAAAGCTGAAGAGTTTGTTTGGTTTTTTTTTCTTTGTTTGTTTGAACGCGCTAATCACTGAAACTACAAGTCGGATTTGAAAAAAATATTTTATTAATTTTATAGCCCAAATCTTGATGAAGGCTATTTAACGTGACGCTAGGATCCTTAGAATCCGAGGCAAAAGAAAAAAAATTCAGAAACAACGCTAAGCCAAAACCAAGTAATAGCGGGGGGGAGGGGGGGCAGGCGATGCGATGTGACGAGGTGGGTCGACGGAACAAGAAATTGTATGCGGTCAAAATCGCGAGCAGAAGCAATAAATGAATAATTTGCAAATGCCAAAGTAGTAACTACCTAGAGACAAAAGCCTGGTCTTTCAAACAGTATGTTGCATGACTATTGGGTACCTATAGCCATACCATATTTTCTAGTCAAATTATCGTATACGAGTATCTATAATATTTTGGGGGTTTCAGTAGGCTGACAAAAGCATTTAACACAGCATCAGGTTTAATTTTCATCTCAAGTTACTAATTATTGTTTTTTTTTTTTTCAATTAATTTACATAATATCAATTAGATACTACCATTCATTCCACTTGCCTCATTAAAAAGCCGGTAATCAATTGATGTCACCATTATCATGGCAAACATGATATCATACTCTATCAATATACATAGAAGCCATGAAAGTAACACATCGTCATCGCTTAAGTGAAAATTGATAGTTCGTTTATATTTACGTTTGCATAAATTTTCCAAAGTAATAAATGGCCTTTTCAGTTAAACTCATTAGATGCTTAATTACAAAATTGTCATTTGTAACAAGCCGCTCCTTTATTATAATTACTAGCTTCTGCCCGCGACTTCGTCCGTGTGAAATTTCTTGTTCCCCCGACCTACACTGTCGCATCTCACCGCCTAGGCCTGCCCGTGCTATTGATAAATGATTTATTTCTGCATTTTTTTTTTGATTACCTATTTATTTTGTCATGGCCGCGCCATTGAAACGGACGCTTGTACAGACGCCAGTACATCAACCTACCCGAAACTGTCAAATTTTCCCAATCAATTTTGAACCTTTTGCTTCAGCAATAAAGTTGAAAATAAAGAAATTTGACAGATTGTAGTAGGTTGATGTGCTGGCGTCTGTACAAACACTTTTACTTCGTATTCGCTTAGCGTTCTTTCTTACTTTTATTCTTTTTGCACGGCTCCTAAGAGTCCTAGCGTGTGTATATTAAATAGCCTATAATAGCCTTCCTCAAGAATTGGGCTATCAAATGCAATAATATTTTTTCAAATCCGACTGGTAGTTCCAGAGAATATCGCGTTCACACAAACAAATTCTTCAGCTTTGTTATTACTTATTAGTATAGTGTAAGGTAATAAGGTTGGGTATTGGTAGAAGATGAAACTCATTCAATATTACTTTTCGGTCAAGTCCTCGGAAAGAAAAAGTCCAATAACGAAACGTACACTTAGAATGAGAGTCTGTACCATACGCACCGTGCGCCTGCATTGCGACCCGACACCCCATAACCAAACATGGCAGGGTCGCCATGTAAGGTTGGGTAATGGACAAGAGTAAAACGCTCTGACTGCTCGTTGATAACTAACTCATTTATTAATAAGGATTGGTATTTAAGTACACGAGTAACATACATAGGTATATGCAAACTTAGAACATAGGTTATACACTACAATAGATAGATGTCAGTCCGGTATGTATGTATGTTTGTCTGTTGCCTCATAACTTCTAAACTCCATGTCATAATTAGACAAATGAGGTATCGTTGGAAGCGTCTTGATCGTCCGCTGGTTATAGGCTATGTGATGTCACATTAAATTGAATATGGCGCTCTCTAGCGAACATAATTATAGTCATGGTCTAAAAAAAAATTTTTTTTTCCTTGTTGTGTATCAAATGAAAGGGCTTAATTAACACATTTCAAAAATATAAATATTACTGAAATAAGCCCCAAAATAATTAAATAAAAAACAAGTTTAAAAATTAAAACGTGACACCTGAAAAGGATGAAACAAGAAAGTACCTTCCCTTGGTCGCATGCTACCCATAGCTTATAAGTTAGTACCGCGGCATGCGACTACGGGAAGTTACTTACTTTCTTGTTTCATCCTTTTCAGTAGTCGGGTTTTAGTTTTTACACTTTTATCTATGTATAGAAATAGATATTTTAAACATATTTTACCGTGTCTGTGTAAAAAATTATCAGTATCAGTTGACTACCACGCCCCTTGCGGTTACTGATCATGATTGGTCCGGCATAGTCTACACCGACATTGCTGAATGCGAAATCTGAATGTATGCGTGGCTCGGGTAAGTTACCCATGATTGGTGTAATTGTTTTGCCTTGAAAGCGTCTACATGTAATTACGAGTTTCTTAGCGGAGAACAAAAACTCAATCAGCGAAAGTGCAGCAGGACAAGACATCACTTTTCACTTCATACCCCCATATTCCCCACACTTTGGTGGGCTATGGGAAAGCACAGTCAAGTCAACAAAACATCACCTTAGGCGAGTCTTAGGCCTAGCTCATCTCACCTATGAAGAAATGTACACAGTTTTATGCCAAATTGAAGGCATTTTAAATTCAAGGCCGTTAACACCTCTCTGATCAGACCCTTCTGACCCCACTGCACTCACTCCGTTCCATTTCTTAATTGGTCGATCATTATCTGTACTACCTCATCCACCACTGTCGGACTGCAATCCAATGCATATACCCAGATACAAGCGCATAGAGCTCCTGCGTCAACACTTTTGGACACGATTTTACAAAGAGTATATTTCTCAGCTACAGATCAGGACTAAATGGAAGAAGTCGTCAGGACAGCTGACAGAAGGCACCTTAGTTGTCGTAAAAGATGACAACCTCCCACCTGCCCGCTGGGTCCTTGGACGAGTAACACAGCTCCATCCGGGGCCTGACGGAGTCACAAGGGTGGCCGACATCCGGACAAACACAGGCACTATCAGAAGAGCATTTAACCGGATATGCCCTCTCATTTGCGGCCCGGCAGAATGTCTATGACACACAACGCGTTGCGCCGTCACATCACTATCGCCCGCGGAGCCAGCCAATGAGAGCTGCCCGCCGACCGCGCGGCTCGACCGCGCGCGCCGCCATGGTCAGAACAATTCAGACAGCCAAACGAGAAACCGCATTTCAAGATCACTCGCATTAATATTGTCGGGGTGCACTATTGTAACTAAATCTTATTATACAGTCCACTAAAGTAATACCATCTTTTATTGTATGGCCTTAACAATATGATTGTCTTCGGTTTCGGGAACCGGTGTCCAAGCTAGCCCCAGAGATACAAATGATATTTCTCAAATACTGTCAAATGTATGGGCAACGAACTACTGTACAGTCCGTTTAGTTATTTTACCCCTGACAGAAGCAACCTAACAGCAACCTAATTAGTATGAGAATAAAGATCACAGTGATTCGGACTGTGATGAAAAATCACACACAAAAAGGTCTGGACCTTTCACAATTATTTTACCTCTGATTTACCATATACCACAGAGTATATACATACACTCTATTTCCAGAAGTAGAGTGTATGTATATATTCTGTGGTTTAAGTATGAAAAAGAAGAAACAAATGTGCCCAAGTTAAAAAAAAAAAGTGTAGACTTATTCTGGTGATCTAAAAGGGCATGTTTCGCCACCTCCAAAATAAGTTCCCGTTAAACTAAGCAAATTTCATACAAATTCTGAAGTTAGTCTGTAAATAGTGGCTATTTAGACATTGTGAAACAGTAAAGGAATTCTTAGAACCGTCGCCTCGTCGTGAAAGAACTGAGTTTTTTAGAATTTTCTATAAAATGCCACACAATACTTAATTGATTTGTTGGCATCCATAGGCTAATTTTCTAGATAAGTCAGTAAACATAAACCCCCTTACTAATAAACTTTGTATAGCGTCTGTATGGTTACACAACGCTTTGTCTTCTTCTTTCGATATAGTTTTTCCGAGAAATACTATGAAATACAAACTTATTTTTGCGGTCAATGAAATCGATATTTGCCGTGCGTAAATACTCATCTCAACGACGTGAGCCATCACTGTGCGTGGTCCGGCACTTGGCTGGTTTTTTTATTTTATATCAACTTTGGATCGGGAAGCTATTTGGTCAACAGGCAAATGCAAAATAATGTTTGTATGCAAAAGCGAAATTAATTTTAAAAAAATGTTACTAACGATTCAGTAAGCCCAGCAATTGTGATATGCAGGTGCCAATATCACTCAATTATGAACAAAATATACATAATTGAACTAAAGGACGCAAATAAATTAACTAAACAAAATCTACATTCATTCATTCATTCATTCATATTTTATATATCATTATAATTATATTTATTTATTGATCTATCTATTTATTAAACTGGGCCCTTGATGATGGACAATCATCTGTAAAATTTTAATTGCGAAAGCATCGTAACGTGAAAATAATTGATAGTCGCTGTAAACGAATTTCCAACAAAGGTTAATTGAGCGAAATATAAATTAAATATTTCGATGACCCGTGACCATTGGTACCTGACACTGACACATCACCAGCTGTTAATGAGCCAGTTACTAAACACTCGGCGTAAATTCAATGGCTAAGTACATTGTTATAACCGATAGAAACATCCATAGCACCCGATTCTGATGTCATAATTGCTAGTGTTTGCATTTTAATTACTAGCTTAATAGTGGAAGTACTAAATTGGAAACGACATGTTAAAATACGTTTATCAATTAATATGTGAAAATGAAATAAAAATATAGGTAAGTTTTCTTTTTAAATGGCTGAAAGGAGTGATTCGTCAACTCGTCCTACATGCCTACGGCCCATTTGGGACATGACGAAAATCAAAATAAATTTTATTTTCCTTCTGCAAGTCGTTCAACGTTTTTTTTTGTATGGAACTTTAAACTTTATCAACGTTTGGTACAGTTAGCAAGACAAGTCATTTTAAGAATTTTTAGTTTTTACTTTAGTTTTGGTTATAGATTATTTAATATTAAAAAAGTCAGTATCTCCCTACTAAATAATATTTCTCTAGAACAAAAGTTTATTGTTTAATTTTACAAGCAAATGCACAAGTTCAAGTGTTATCCGAAATTAATAAGAATGGTAGACATGTATGACTTTCGGTTATTATCAGGTAAGTAAACAATGGTTACGGTGGTTACTTTTGAAGTAGGACAGACCTATGAAAGAATGAAGATACAATAAAATCTTTTGTTTTGACCAGTGATGTTTCTCCGGTTATTATCTGCAAGTAAACAATGGTTATGGCGGTTACTTTTAAATTAAATGATGACAGGACTTTCATGTTTTCTGTTTATATGCGACAATGTTGTGATGATTAAATATTTTGTAACAAATTCGTTTTTTTATTATTTCCACACTAACACTTTTGCTACTGATTGTACCTTTTCTCATTTTGATAGTAACGTGGCGTACCACGTAGCTGTAGCTTGCAGAATGAAAATAAAATTTATTTTGATTTTCGTCAAGTCGTCCCAAATAGGCCGTAGGCATGTAGGATGGGTTGTCGAATCACTCGCTGAAAGCCAATGCAAATATAGATATTCAATTGTGAATTTACTACGAGGGTTCCACTGTAAATGTAGGTGACGTTTATTATTTATTTGACATTTAAATACGAATGAATTTGACAAATATTATTGCCGCTAAGCGGTTAATTTTTTATGAATAAATAATTGTTTAATTCACCGGAGAATTAAACAATTATTTATTCATACAAAATTAGTGTCTCCAATCTCATACCGACTTGTAACCACGTGTCAATTAATACCCGTCGATCGCATCATTGTTTATACCATAAGGTTTGAATCGAGGTCAGACCCGAGCCTATCCAATCGAAAAAGATTTTAGATGATATTACGATTCTGAACCACAAATGTTCCCATTATTGTACCGTTTTAATAGACGATTTATAACAAAAATATGAGTAAGATTCCAAAATTGTTTCAATGACATGATACACATTGATAGAGACTGATTTAAATTCAACATCCATTCCCCGACTGACACTTACCTATGTCATAACGACACCGATCACGATATAAGCTAGCGATACGAACTATACTTGATACAAATATTAAGCAGTATCAAATGTCATGAGGAAAGTCGTTCTTCTTAATAAGGAAGCTATTTATAAATTATATTGTAATTGTTGAGACAAAGGTTGTCTACAATGTCTTTTCGCCCACAGGTCAAGGTTTGGCCAAACCTATTTCAAATGCAAAAAACGTTACTTCAAAAACCGGAGTGAGAGAAAAATTATAGAAAGAAATCAATTTCAAGCAGACAATCAGATTACAGAATGCACACATCGCTCATTTGGATAAACATCGACGTAACTGCCACTTTTTTTTACGTCTTTGCTTTCCTAACGTAAATACGCTTTCTAAGAGCTTTGGCATATTTAATTTTTTTTTTGGGAAAAAATACATTTACGTCGATGTTTTTTCAAATGAGCGACATATTGCGAGTTTGACCCTGATGCGCGTTGTTTGAAAAAATAATATTGTTATTTTACTATTAGTGGATCACTCTTTGATACACCTCACTATCCCATCTGGAACCAAGTCCTCACACATACAGGTATTAAGTAGACCTTTATGAGTGAGGACTTTGTTCCAGATTCTATTAGACGTTTTGACGTCGGTACCTGTCTTTAAGCATGTTCTTTTTTTGCGTTATTTGGCGCAATCACCCATTATCCTTATTATGTATCATTCGAAGAATAGACGTTTCAGGGCCATCATATCGCACCCTCATCCCCCAACTGACCAACTGCTACCCTCTAATTCCTTGTAGATACCCATATATATGTAGGACTCATTAGATCTCGAGATAAATGGTCGAAAAAAGTTAAGGACAATGATGCATTTCTTTTCTGCATCACGAGGCGTGTTTTGGAGAGATCACAGTGGTTGACGGTGAGTTTTTATTGGAGAAGAAAATATTTTTAGCCACTTCTCATAAAAGGGGAGACGTGATGTTTATCAGTCTACATTTCTCAAAATGGAAAACACACAGGCGTCATCGGATACCGAGTGATTTCTTCGGACCCTTGATGAGATGTTTGATAATAATCTCAAAGAATTGTTAAGTTATTCAGAGAATCCATAATGTTTTTATTGGATGTCTGTACCTACCCTCTTTGAAGAATGGAGAATTGTTAGAAGGGTTGGGAATGTTGTAAAGATGATTTGGTTGGTAATGAGGGACTCTGTCAGAAAGGCTCTATGAACGATCTGAAGACAACCTTCGGATGGATTTAAAGGGAATAAAGAGTGAAAATACTACAGGTAGTATGTGGTGTAACATTGAAATATATAATAAATAATTACATGCATAATTGCATACGTAAAGCATGTTCAAGATCCCAGAGCCACACCACACCAGTTCGATCACTATGTATGGCAAGCTGATCCCTTGGGGGAAGCAAGCTAAATACTTGGTGTTATCCTCGACCACCATCTTACTTTCAATGAGCACATAAAGACGGCTGTTCGTGCGCCTCCTTCACTCTCAGTAGGCTCCACTTCATACTGACCGCCCGCAGCAAATTGTCACTCAAGTGCAAATTGCGCCTCTACACTGCAGTCATCCATCCCATCATGACCTATGCTTGCGTCGTCTTCGCACACGCTAAGCCTCACTATCTGCATATAATGCAGACCCTCCTGTACCGTCATGCGGCATGAAAGGTCATGGTAGCCCCCTTCTATGTCCACAATAATAGTCTACACTTAGATCTGAGAATGGCCACCGTCCAGCAGTTCATGCGTTCTGAGCATTTCTTTGATACTGCTATAAAGCACCCCAATCCCCTGATTGCGGCGGCCGCGCGATACACTTCCTCCCGCTTAAGTAGGATTTGCCGACCGACGCATACCCTTACCATTCCCGACGACGCCACGACCCTCCTACAGGAGAGTAGTAAGGCCACCAGTAGTCTCAGAAAGTACAAGTCCCGACAGCCGTCCTACCGTCCTCGCCGTCGAGGCCCGTCGCCATACCATGTGCGCCGCGACCCTTGCTCGAGCTAGCCCGCTGCGCTGAGCCTGTAGTTTTAAATTCGTCCTTAAATAATTCCGTTCCAGCCTGTCCCTTGCTGCCCTCTCCCAGCGACGCCCTAAGCCGAGGTCCGTATCCCACTGGGGTGCCCTTAGCGTGTAGTTGCCTAGTTTTTAAGCCCTGGCTGAAGCCTTAGTTTATTGAGGCATCCACAGGCAAGCCCGGTTAAGCAGACGACAACCTCATAGGTTGAACAGCGAGATGAAATAACGTACGCATACCTGCTAGCTTGGTACGGAAGGTACGTAAAAATGTTACTCATTTTTCTTAGTCTGAGTGCTGATTTTTATGCACAGTGAGTGGCCTCCAAAAGCTACTTGAAATTTTTTCACTTCAGTTGTGATGCCACTTCATGAACTAAAATAAAAAAAATATCAGGATTACTAAGGAATTACTTGATAGATGATAAGTCAAAGGTAGTTGAATGAGTTAATAGAAAACGTTATAGCAGTTCAAACATATGGATCACTAGAATTTTAAATCATAATGTGCACCGTCAAAGCTGAAGTGGAAATATGTCAACAATGTTCTACAGAATATTGTTAATAATCAATAATCGATACTGCCAGACACTTCCCGCCGGCGCCGGCGGTAATTTCGGCTCAACGCTATAAAGCTCACAAAAAAAAAAGTGTGCGGTCGAGGGTCCCCTGTCAGGAACGAAGTTAACTTATGCAATACTCGCACACATCGTGTATGAAAAAGACAGAGGCAGAAAAATTGTGAATTCAATACGCGTTTTTTAATACAGAGCCACCTCAGGAAGTTGTTGCCATCTTGGAATAATATATTATTATTATTTTATGTTATATATTTTTTCATTTATTTCTTTAATACTATATCTTATTACACTTTTACATATTTCTGAAAATAAACAAAATAAGTATAAAAAAACCGGTCAAGTGCGAGTCAGATTCGCGCACCGAGGGTTCACTGCTTCAAGGGATTGCAGCCTTGAGTATTTGATATTAATTTCAACTAGAAAACGCCACCCGTTCCTGAGAAAAAGGGTATTGACACGACGGACAACGAAGTGATTTTATAACGGTTCCATTTTTCCTTTTGAGGTACGGAACCCTCAAAACATATATTATATTATAATTATATTACTATTATCTTATACATAATAGAAAGAGACAGAAAGTCGCACGAAGGGAAAGCATAACGCCATTTCGTTATGTGATTTTTATAACTTCCAATAACGTCATCGTACTTTATAGACTGTGTCTTAATTTTTATTTAAAATACTCAGGGAACTATTTTCAATACTATTTGTAAGCAGCCAGACCAATCGTAGGGGCCAAACATCCACGAGACACAATTAAAAGGTCTCCGTGTATGAGCGTGTGCGTGATAATTAGGTGGCTTCTAAACTTAAGTTGTTAATGGTCTAATGGTCTTATAATAATTAAATAATACTTTAACACCTAATTTAGTAATTATAGTAGGTACAGTAAAATACGAATACAATTTTAACATACAGTTTGTTGACTTATGGAAGATATTCTTTTACTTTTCTAGTATTCAGAAAATTATTATAAAAGTTTTGTGAAAATATTATTTTATAATTATGTTATTATCTTCATTATCATCATCATTGTCATCAAGTTCGATAAATCATCATCAAGCTAATCTTTGATTTTATTGTTGTAAATTAAAATAATAAATTATTATTTTTTATTATTATATACTGAGAGCAGTGGTGGCCAAGTGGTAACGGCCGCGACTTACGAGTAGTAGGTCGTAGGTTCAGATCCAGACAGGCGCTTTACTTTGTGTAAATTATTTCATCACCACTGCTCTCAAAACGGTGAAGGAAAACATCGTGAGGAAACCGGCATGTCCTAGAACCAAAAATTCGAAGACATGTGACATCTGCCAACCCGCACTGGGCCCGCGTGGTGGATTACGGTCCACTCCCTCTCACTGAGAGGAAGCCTGTGACCCAGCAGTGGGAACATTATAGGATGATTATGTGATGTATGTGTATGTAAATTAAAATAATAAATAAGCAAATAATAACTAATACCTAATTAATTAATAAAAATAAAACATTTTTATAGCTAATCTTGGTATTGAATATCCAAATCAAAATCAGCATGCCCACTTTTCTCCCATTTAAAAACAAATAAAATACCTAATTAATATTCGAGTAGCCATAATAATTAACAAAAATGGGTATTAGTATATAGTGTACTTCTCCACCAGGACCGCCTTGAATTTTCCACCCTGTATGACGTATGTACTATTTTCTGAAATCATAACAGAGTTAAAAATTATTTGTAACAGACGGCAAGCGAAGAAGATGTCGGCAGGAATTGGATGCAGAAGCAGTTCTCTAAGGTGACGCGAAATCTCCGCTACAGAATCAGCGGAGAGGGCCACTCTAAAACGCCTGACTGGTTCTTGGACAAATTCGCGGCGCAGACCTTCACTGATCCTGAGGGGCCCCTGTACCAAGCCAAACGATCCAAACTGTTCTGTGGGCTAAGGCTTGCATTTGACCCTACACTCCCTGGGCATTATCACGTGAGTAGACTGTTCAATGTATTGTTTACTTTGTATGCATTAATTACTCTCCACGCCTGTGTTGCTGCCAACGCTAAAATCCACCTCACTCGTCTACCTCCAACCAAAACGGCTGTAGCCCAATATTCCTAGTTATGGGTAATGATACGGCTCGGAAGACAGCTAAAACTATGATTTTAAAAATGGTCTGTGTTTGAAGTGCTATATCTCGGGTACTGTTGGACCTACAGAGCTACAGCCGCTCTGAAATTGTATCAAATTGTGTATAATGTCAAAATGTATTGATTACTTTTTCCGTAGGATGCACCTTTTAGAAGTTTAAGCCAAAAACGGAAAGAAGTCCCGAAAAGTTTTGAGGTTTTTCGAGCATCACGCTCATAGCACAGATATTTTCAAGCTGCAAACTTGGTTTTGCACTATGGTATCTATTCTAATAACGTCCCAAAAAATCAGTAGGTACAGTGCAGTTTTTTGCGACTTATGTTTTATGACCATAAACGAGCATTCCAAACGTTTCATTCTTGGATTATTTACTGCATTTATATTAACGCACACCTACTTCATAATATATACTTTTTTTACATTAATTTTACAGTGGCTTGCTGTGGTGTCGTTAGCTATTCTGTACAATATGGTCTTCGTGATTGGTCGAGCAGTCTTCTGGGAACTGGACAAATTGACGGCGCTCTGGTTTGTGCTGGATTATCTATGCGATGCTATTTACCTTATCGACACCGTTGTGCACGTCCACGAAGGTACGTTACTTTAGCATATTATTACCCACTCAATATTTAAATTTACTTGTTCATATTGTGTTCAAATATATTATGAGATTCGGAGGAGATCATCAAACAAAGTACATCGGTATTTAATTATCAGTTTGGATATACTTAAATTAATCGTGTTTTATAGGTACTATTTTACCTACTTCCCCAATTGTTGAAATGGAATGTAACCATTGTATAAATAAGTCACCTGACTTCTGTCAACGTCAAGTTTTGTGTGTGTCACTGTCTTTGTATTTTAACTTCATTTTCCTCTCGGCTTCTGAATTGAGAATTTGTCCTCTTTGGGATTGAAACCCTTAAGGCCGTGGGTCCGAGTGCTCATTGTGTGTAATTAACTACTGAGCTACTGTATTTTCTATCAGTAGGTACCTAATTTTCCTACAATGACAAGACAACGTCAACTTTTCCTATTTGATACACTGTCAGTGATTTGAAACTTTTCTTCAATGACAAATGACAATAGATACCTACTAATAAGTGCAAAATTAAAAACTTTTTACTAAAAAAAACCGATTTCCTAGAAACAAAAACGAAAATAAAAATCCAAACTGTAATGTTTTTTGAAAGTCAGTCGTTTTCATTTTTCACATTTTAGTAGTTGCACCAACTACGCCATAAAATTTCGCATACCCCTATACTTAGTGACAGGAAGATAAATCATCAAGAAAAACAAAGTGGATTAAATACGTATTAAGGAAGCCAAATCAACAACTTCTCAAGCAAGCCTATTAACATAAATATATGGAACTTCCGCACGGGCCCTCCGTCAAATGAAAAAGTATCACGTAAATTGGCCTAATAATCACGGAAAAATCGGTGTACATACGATGAATAAGAAAAAAACCGGCTAAGTGCGAGTTGGACTCGCACACTAAGGGTTCCGTACCACAAGGCAAAACACGCTGAAAAAACGCCAAAAAAATCACGTCTGTTGTATGGGAGCCCCCTTAAATATTTATTTTATTTTAATTTAAATATTTATTTTTTAAAGTGAATATACAACTAAATATTTCAAGCGTCTACCTGTTGCCGTTATTAATATCGAGCAAATAACGGCAAAAAAATATCGTTTGTTGTATGGGAGCCCCCCTTAAATATTTATTTTATGTTTAGTACTTGTTGTTATAGCGGCAACAGAAATACATCATGTATGAAAATTTCAACTGTCTAGCTATCACGATTCATGAGATGCAGCTTGGTGACAGACAGACAAACAGACAGACAGTGGAGTCTTAGTAATAGGGTCTCGTTTTTACCCTTTGGGTACGGAACCCTAAAAAACAACGTGCCGAATGCATAACCTCCTCTTTTTTTCACAGCCACGTCACTGACTTCGCGCATGAAATGAAAAAAATAAAAAGGACTTTTTCTTTATCTATACCTACTACTTAATAATAAAGCTGAAGAGTTTGTTTGAACGCACTAATAGAAGTACCAGTTGAATTTGAAAATTGTTTTTGGATTTCATAGCCCAATTCTTCAAATCTATTTAACATCACCGAGCAAAAGTACAAAAGAACGATAAGCGAAAGCGAAGTAATAGTGCGGTCTGGGGGATCAAGAAATTTCACGCGGACGAAATCGCGGGCAGAAGCTAGTCGAAATATTCGTATAATTCGTCATAAGTTGCATGACGTTGGTCAAGGATATAGGTAAAATAGTACCTAAAACAAGCCTTAAACATATAATTCAAACTGATATACAATTAAATACCATGGTGGTATACAGTTATCATAATAGTTTTAGTTTTAAGCATAGATCCATGGTTCGATGCCCAGGTCGGACCAATTGTTATGCCCGTTTTCACTAAGTGCAAACGTCCCGACAACCGGGTAGCGAAGTGTATAGCCATGTACGCTATCTTTCACACATACCGGCGTAGTTTGCCTGGCAAGTTTACCGGATAGTCGGCACCGGCTACGCGGTTGCCGGGACGTGTGAAAAGCTACTTCTCTACGCAACACCTAAAAGTAAAGCCGAATTATGCGCACTGTTGAATTTCTAACTCTCGGCGCTAAGAAAATCCAACAGTGCACTTGTATTAGGCATTTAGGCGTCGCGTAGTGTATGCAGAAGCGAGCATTAATGGGTTTTTACATTAGGAATTTCCCAGCAGCAGCATGGAGTCATTTGTACCTTAGAAATGCAGGCGTAGTTTATGTGAATTTGGCTCAAAGTCTAATTAATAATTTGTAAATTTTACTCTCTGTGCTAAGCGAACACAAAGCGAAAACCGCATCAAGCGAATGTTCAAACAAAATGACGATGATTATTGCTTTTGAAACAAATATAACTTTAGTTTCTATATGAAATTCCATGCTGGAATTCTGATATTAATTCCCTGTTGAGCTGGTTTGAAGTATCGTTTGTCAGTAAATCCCAAACTAGCAACGGCTTTGCAATTGAAACTGCGCATTATACCTACACACTATTACTGATGTTACTTTACGTGTGTTTTACCCATAGCTTTGATTTTATAGGTGTAATAGACATACCGTCCATCATACCGTTTATAGGTATGTAGACACATGAAGGGCATTTTCATTCACTATTCCGTGCACCTGTATTTTAATTTATTCTGTTCGTTCACTTCAAACAATATGTCAGTTAGTAGGGCCAGGGGAAACAGCGAGCTGCACTGAAATCGTGCTTCGCATTACATAAACACCCCATTCATTCGCTGTCGTCAACACCATTCAGAAGAAGTCGCATTGAGATTATATTTGGACAAACATCATCACCCTTCAGCTATTATTTTGAATAAAAAATATCTATCTCTTTTATACTAGTTCATTAGCATGATGATGGAGGTTAATTAGAAGAAGATAGTGCTTTTTGCTTAAGTTAGAACTGTCAAAGGGACAGGTGTCAAACTATGAAATGAGATTAACACGGGTAAAAAAAAACTTCTCATGGTAATACTGGGTCGCTTGGTAGTTCTATGGGATTTTTTTTACCCGTAGTACTACTGGTAGTAATCCAACCAACTGCTCAGGGAGGTGAGACAGGGGGATGTAATATCCCCCCTAAAGTATTCAAGACGCTGGACTGGACTGGACAGGGTATCAACATGAACGGCGAGTACATCTCACATCTTCGATTTGCCGATGACATCGTCATAATGGCAGAGACGCTGGAACAGCTAGACCAAATGCTGCATTGTCTAAATGGAGATTGGCCTCGGCATGTATTTGGACAAGACAAAAGTCATGTACAATTCGGACATCTTGCCGAGTCCAATCCACATCGAAGGGTCGCTTCTCGAAGTTGTGAAGGATTATGTCTACCTAGAGCAAGTCATCCAGCTCGGTAGACACAACTTTGAGAAAGAGGCCGACAGAAGGGTCCAGTTGGGTTGGGCAGTATTTGGAAAACTCCGTCAAGTCTTCTCGTCGCCTATCCCGCAGTGTTTGAAGACTAAGGTCTTCAACCAGTGCGTCTTACCCGTTATGACACACGGTGCTGAAACGTGGACACTGACAGTCGGGCTGGTCCACAAATTCAAGGCCGCTCAGCGCGCTATGGAGCGAGCTATGTTTGGAGTCTCTTTGAAGGATAAAATCGGGAATAAAATTATCCGGAAAATAACCGGAGTTACCGACATCGACATAGCTTGCAGAGTAAGCAAACTGAAGTGGCAGTGAGCTGGCCATGTCTGTCGAAGGACCGATGGTTGATGGAGCAGAGGAGTCCTGGAGTGGAGACCGCGTATGGGCGGGCAAGCGTAGTGTGGGACACCCCCCAGCCAGATGGACGGATGACCTAAAGAAGGTGGCTGGGGTAGACTGGATGCGGAAGGCAGTGGACTGCGATACGCTGAGTTGATTGACTACTGGTAGTACCACGGGCAACAAACGTGAGCGGCTGCCTATTCGGATGCAGCATACTGTCTTCCCGAGCTTAGTTCTTGTCACAAAAAGAGCCTTACGTTAAATTCTTGTCAAGTAGACAGTAACTTCAGCAGTAGCAACCGCTTAATAAGCCGAAACCTTGGGATTTCGTAGCTAATTGGTCGAAAGTAGAAACCAAAGAACATTTAATTGCGTAGTGAAAGCCTCATCCATATATGTGTGTGCGGAGTCGCCCGGATCGTCGGCGCCCCGTGTTTATGCAGTGGTGCGTTTTAGCCGGTCACGAGATTTTCAGTGATTATCGCCCCGCCCAAACGCTGCCATGTCGGTATTGTTGTTACACACATCAATTAATAAAGACACCAATGTTGGTAACATGTGATATACAATTATTAGTTTTTTGAGAACTTAATTAATTCACATGGATAAACTCATATGTTTACCGATTTCTATATACAATTTAATCATCATTACCTATTCAAAAATGCCGTAGAACCAATTCAATATCTTAGAATTCGGTGATATGTAATTACTGTAGGTACCGACTATTTAAAAAGTAAAAAAAAAAATACGTGTGGCACTCGGGGACTGCCGCGGTAAAGCTATTGCATAGCAACGCACACAAACACCGTGCCGAAGTCTGCCGAACTGATACGACGTTAGACGATGCTTAGGTTTATTTTCGTTACGGAATTTCTTCATTCGGTCGCCGCGCTCAAAGCCCAAGATAAAAGCTATGCAATAGCTTAAAAACAATAACCTTAGCGTAGATTAAGGCTTACCAAAATGGACAACAACGTTTAGACAATTGTTAAAGCAATCTGTAGGCAGGTACATACATCTGTCTTTGTATTCATGTTATCATTTACATACATGTCATGAGTTAGTAGTTGCACATCGTAAGAACTATTAAAATCGACACAGTTTACGACAATGTAAGTTACGAGTATTACTTTGGAGTGAGCCCGCAAATCAACAATTTGACACCCACACGCAGAGCCGCGCCTTGCGTCATCAAATTTAGCTAACGTGTGAACAAACATTTGACCCTGCCTAGTTGCTTTTCCGCACAAATATTGCACTGGCGTGTAAGGGCACGAATTCACGAATATTGTGATTGATTGGTTATTTCTTTACTGTTTATGGAAATCGGGCGAAAAACCTTTAAAAGTTGACGTCAAACTGTATTACGCCAAAAATTATCTTAGTCACATGATCACATTCAGGCCGCCATTCTACTTGTTGGTTGGAAATTAAATATGACAACACGGTACCTACGTCAACTTCACTAGATGATTAAATTATTAGGAAAAGGTTTTTTTATATTCTTTCATTTACATCATTACTATACGAGGGGCGTTCAATTAATAGTGAGAAAGAGTATGTTACAGGTAACTTTTATTAAATGTTTTGTTATTTTTCGATATACTCACCTTTTAGTGTAATACACCTGAAATACCCTTTTTCTAAACTTAACATTCCCTTCCTTCCGAGCACCTAAAAATGCCTATACTGCAGCGATTACTGCTTTATCATCTTCAAATTTCTGTCCTCTCAGATATTTCTTCAACCTCGGAAATAGATACAAATGACTAAGGGCAAGGTCTGGTGAATATTGAGAATGCTCAAGTATTTCAAATCCAGCATCTGAATTGCAGTCATCGCAAACGTGGACTTGTGGGCGGGGGCGATATCTTGATGAAACAAGACAATCTTTGCATGTTGTTATGCATATAAAGTGCTTGTGAAAGTACTAGCCCTTGACTATCCCAGAAAAGAGAGCCCATGACCTTACCGGCAGAAGAATTGAATTTATTAGGGGTGGAGATGATAGTCTTTCCATGTAGGTAGACTGTAATTTTGTTTCGAGATCGTAATGTCACGTTTCGTCCATTCTTATAAATCGAGCCAAAAAACGATTTATAAGGATCTCGCTGCAACAGGGAAATATCCAGTCTCGTTGATTTTTGCGCATCGGTAAGCATTCTGGATACCTAACGCGCGGATATATTTTTCATCCCCAAGCGTTCATGTAAGATGCTATGCATACAACCTGTTGAATTCTTTATTTTTTCAGCAATAAAACGTACCGTGACACGACGATCTGTTAAAACATTTTTTTCGACTTTTTTACCACTTCTACGGTCACTCCTGTTGTAGGGCGCCCCAAGCGAGGTTTATCTTTGATGTATGGTCTTTCATGTTTGAATTCGGCGCAACAACGTGCAACTGTGGAATACGGCGACGCATTTGCTCCTAATGTAAAGTTAACGTTAACGGTAACGTTGTTTTTACTTCATTCACAGCACTATTCTCACTGTTTTTTCACATAGTGTAAACTTATAGCAAAACTTAGGCCCTAGAAATGTTGACAGAAAGTTTCTCTCTTGAAACTTCACCACCTTCATCATTCTCATTACTAAAAAAGTAGTAGCATCTTCCAAGGTCCATGCTGGTGATGATGACGTCCGAGCAGTCTGCGGTCTGTGCTCTGCGCAACAAACTCGTGCACTTATTCAACGCTGACATCGCGCAGTGCCACTGCGGAAGCCGCCTACAATCGCCGTCAAAGCGACAGTATAAAAGCGTTCGCTAAAGCGCAGCTGCAGCTAGACGTCATAGCTACATACTAACATCTAGACTAATTAAAACACGTGTTTATTGTTCACAGGATATCTTGAACAAGGTCTTATGGTCAAGGATTCAAAAATGCTCAGGACGCAATATTTAAAATCCGTGTCATGGAGATACGATTTCATATCATTAATACCCACTGATATAGCATACTACTGGTGGAGACCCGGAACTTGTGATGATGTTAGTATTAGACATTAATATACTACAAAAAATACACAATCTATTTTAGTTTCGGACGAGAATATTTAGAAAACCGGAAGACAAGGATTGTTTTTAATAGATAACTTGCGCACAAAGGAGAATACTGGTATTCTCCTTACTTTGGGTGGCCAAAGTACGAGTATGGAGCTTTAGGCCCTCTTCTTCCTATTTTTTTTATCTTATCTCAAAGAAATTATATAGGATAAAATGTAAAACCAGGTGAAAAAAACCGGCCAAGACCAATAATAGGCTAGTTGACAGTAAGAAAAACCCCTTATGAATTTTGTGTCGCAGAGTGTTTGTGAACTAAAAGATTTAAAATCAAGTTTGGTTTCAGAATAATTGAACTAAAAGTTTTAAAATCAACTTTGGTTTCAGAATAATTAATATTTTTGAAAAAATTATTTGCTTATAATAGGGCCATAACATTGGTCACGTGGAAAATTAACGCAAATCAGATGACAGTTTCAAATTATAAATAGAAACATACTTTATACGTCAGACAAAGTTTATTTTGCATTACTAATAGAAGTACAACAGGAGTCTTGAAAGGAACAACACTGATTGGTAGTGTATCCTTTTCGCACAATGTGGAAGTATTAATCTACTAAATTAGTAGAATTCAGTCATATTTTGTATAAGGACATTAAAAATTAGAAAACGTTTACCAACGAGTGTCAAAGTAAACATAAACACAAATACCTATTATAATTGTTTGTATGCTTTGTTTGTTTATGTTGTTAAATAAATAAGACTACCGAATAGTAGAAAATATAAATAAATACTCCAACAGAAGTAATAAATAAAGTGTGTGTGCGAGCAACACTTTAAAAAAGCTTGACGATTTGACAGAATGAAATAAATGAAGTCACTCGAGGCGCCATGACCATAAAAATTTGACAATCCAAAAAAAAAAAGCGGTATAATTAAAATTACTTTTAAATTAATAAGTTTTTTCGCTGAAAAATTCATATTTTAAGGAAAATAAACCGCAAAATATATTTTTATTTGGTTTCATAACTGTCAACTACCCTATGATTGTCACTCACTATAGTTTTCCGGGGATCTGGCTTATTGGTAGGGGAGCCCAGAGGGTTTTTGAGCAAGCATATGCAGGGCGAATACCTACCTTTAGCAAATTTTTTGAGAAATTAATTTTAGACCAAATGCAGAGGTTTTTTAATAAACATAAATTATTACATAGCAAACAGTTCGGCTTTACAAGGGGTCGTTCAACTACTGATGCCGGTGTTGAACTTTTAGGACATATTTATAGTGCTTGGGAAGATAAATGCGATGCTTTAATCAGGAAACTCCGCCACTACGGGATCCGGAATAGTGCTCTGGATCTTCTTACTTCATATTTGAGTAAAAGGATTCAAAGCGTTGACGTTAATGGAAAAAGATCACCCGGATCTATAGTAACAATGGGAGTCCCACAGGGCTCAATTCTTGGTCCTTTCTTGTTTCTTATTTATATTAATGACTTGCCGTACCTCATAAAGGATAATCATGATATAGTGTTGTTTGCAGATGACACTTCACTTTTGTTTAAACTTAAACGTCAGCAGTTGGTTACTGACGATGTAAATAGCGCGATCTCGAAAGTAGTCCACTGGTTCAATGTTAATAATTTACTTCTAAACGAGAAAAAAACCAAATGCATTAAGTTTACGCTACCTCACGTCAGGCAGGTGAAAACTAATGTGTTGATAAAGGGCGAAGAATTGAATCCTGAAGACAGCACAGTATTCTTGGGCATAACTTTGGATGCTAAGCTTCAGTGGGGTCCACATATAGACAAATTGTTAAAAAAGCTAAGTTCCGCAGCATACGCTGTTAGAAAAATTCGTAATTTAACTGATATAGAGACTGCCCGTTTAGTGTACTTTAGCTATTTTCATAGTGTAATATCGTACGGTATTCTATTGTGGGGAAATGCCGCCGATATTCAGACTATTTTTGTTTTGCAGAAGCGAGCTGTTCGTTCTATTTATAAATTAAGTCCGAGACACTCTCTCAGAGACAAATTTAAAGAGATTAATATAATGACTGTGCCTTCTCAGTATATTTATGAAAATCTTTTATATGCCCATAAAAATATAAAATTGTTTAAAAAATACAGTGATATCCATAATATAAATACTAGGAACAAACACAAATTTGTTGTACCTACAACAAGGCTCAAAAAAATAGGTGGCTCATTCAGATGCCAATGTATACGCTTTTACAATAAACTACCAAGCCAAGTTCAAGATCTAAGCCTTAATAAATTCAAGTCATTCATTAAACGTAAGTTGTGCCAGAAAGCCTTTTATACTGTTAAAGATTACATTGAGGACAAAAAGCTTGGGGTTGATCTGCTTCCAATTTTGTATTTTGAACATTTTTTTTTTTTATATACACATTGACATTAATGAATTTTATATAAACAATGACATTTGCTTACTTTGTAAAGTATTATATTCTTTTAATTATTGTGAGTGTGAAGACAATGTGGGTCATTTTATTTTTTACTTATTTTTTTATTTTGATTATTTTCTTTGTTCTGTTTAGTTTTTTTCATGGTCTGGCAGTTTGAGTAATTTATGTGGCCTACCCAAATGTCCTTTCTTTGGTATTGTTCGTCGAATCGTTGAGCTCCTTAAGTTTTGAGTTGAGCTGCACGAATTCTAACAAATGCGTGCACTGACTGGACAGGTCCACTCAATCTGTGTGGTTCTTTCTTCAAAAGACCATCTCGGACTTCGATCTACATGGTCTTCATATAACCTGACCAAGATTATGTCTGGACTTTAAAAGAGACTGACCTCTGAGTTTGTTTCGGCCTTTCTTCTCAGAGTAGTCAGATAGGAAACGCCGACCTCATCTAGTTTTTAAAATATGATTGACGTGTAAAAGTGTTTGTGCAAACCTACTTACAGAAATAAAATCATTTATCATTTATCAATACTTGACAGCTGAGTAGGTGCGGCATGATGAGAGAACACCGAAAATATATTTTAAAAGTTTCTAATAGGAGCCCCGTGACCAGGAGTCCACTTTCAGGTTTCAAAAAAGGGACAAAATTAAAGCGCTCAGAATCAGAAGGTCTATAAGGGAAAAAGTCATTGTTTGCAGAACGTCCACATGTTAAAACGTCTATTAGGTGACAATGTCTAGAGTGGCAAAACGTCCAAAATGTGAAATCGTCAATAATTCAAAAGGTCAGGGACATTCAAGAAAACAATGGAAAAGAAAAATGAAAATTTATCTTTACTTTTAATTTTTAAAGAAACATAATACAGTTTTTAACCTCCGACGGAAAAAGAGGAAAAAATGGAATGTTCTAAATTCGGACGAATAGAGTTCGGATCTAGTGCACAACCCCTCATACATAGGACTATGGTCACTTCGGACCGGCATTTCTCGGATTCGGATCGGATATGTGTAGTGTGAAACGGCTTAAAAGAGTAACCATGGAGTTTCTTGCCGGTTCTTCTCCATAGGAAACGACCAATTCGAACCGTGCACCTAGCTTCTGACGTTTCATAAGTGCCCATGTTGGTTTATGTGAAATAAAAATATTTTGATTTTGCTCTAACCCATAATGACAAATTCATATGTCAAAGCTGTCAACAGAAAGATTGTTTAGTTTCTGCTTTCTGGTTTAATCGTCTGTCTCAAATGCGGTCTCGTATTATGTTTACTAATTTAGCTTTAAACTATCCTTCGTAATTTACATACATCGCAAATAATTGTGAATCTTATTGTGTAATCAACGCCGACTGTTTACAAAAAGCCGTACGAGATTGTGGACGGTACGAACTAGATTGAGATGCCACCAAATACTTTCAAGTATTCTTATACCTGGTTTTCGACCCTGGTATTTTTACAACTTGTACTTGCAAGCCCTGGCATTGAATTTTGCAAGTCTATCTCATCCCTACTTTACCTCAACTTGAGATAGTTTAGGAACAATCGTACAACAGAATTGCGAAGAGGAGAACGAAAGAAGTATTTATGATATCAAACAACGGATAGAATTCAATAGAAAGACATACAACTGTTATCACCCAATTACTGACAACGACAAAACTTTTGAAATAGCAAATTGAGAGGGTCATACATCCGCGGAAAATTTTTACATCGCCATTCGGAAAAATGATGTTTTTGCACAACATCATCTATTGGTACAGACGCCAGCACATCAACCTACACCTAACTGTCAAATTTTCCCAATCAACATTGAACCTTATGCTTTAGTAATAAAGTTGAAAATCTATTACAGAAATCTGACAGATTGTAGTAGGTTGATGTGCTGGTGTCTGTACATGGATAAAACGTCTACATAAAGCTAGACCGCGAGGGGTATGAATGAAAATTGTATTCGTGAATGTTTTAAGGGCATTTTGCGTTTTAGTAATTTTATATTATCTCCGAAATTATATGACCAATTGATATACTGTAAAGGGCAAATCTTATCTCCATGAGTTCCTTGTAATCATTAAATAATTTATTTTGATAAGGATTAATATTAAAAAAATATTTTCATCAAAACTTAAGTAGGTACTTATGTCGAAAAAATAGTTTAACATAAGAGATTTTAAACGGTAAAATATAAAAGATAGAAATATATTATGGTGTTGCGGACTTTTTTGTAAAATTATTTAAGGCGGGCCAGATGGCCATACATTGTTTTTAACTGTATAGGCAGCTTAGTTTTTAACTACGAGGGGGCGTTTTTATGTTCGCGGAATGGGAGGTAAGGGGGGTAAATAAAACTTCGCAAATATTTTTCTTTTTCTATATATTCACCTGCTAGCCTAATACATTTTTCAGATCGTTCAATAAGTGTATACATACCATCGAAAAAAAAAATACATTTTTGTCCTCAAAATACGCTGAAACTGCGTCCATCACTCCTTCATCACTTGAAAATTTCTTGCCACGCAGCTCTTTTTTCACGTTTGGTAATAGATAATAATCGCAGGGGGCCAGGTCTGGACTATATGGTGGGTGGTTAATTATTTCGAAGCCTGACTTGTGTAGGGCAGCCATGGCAACACGACTCTTGTGAACAGGCGCATTGTCGTGCAAGAGCAAGACGCCTTTCGTCAATTTTCCTCGTCTTTCCTCTTTGATTGCTTCCCCTTAAACGCTTCAGAATTGACGCGTAGTATTCTCCGGTTATATTAACGCCCTTGTCCTTATAATCGATCAGCAGGAAGGGGATCAGCAGGGGTTTTCCAAGAAAACGGTCGTCCAGGCCAGAGATCGTCTTCAAGTGATTCTCGTCCTTGCTTGAATAGACGATGCCATTTGTAAACCATGGTTTTACAAGGCCAAGAGTCTCCGTAAATGCAGGACATCTCTTCCGTAATGGTTTGGACGTTTTATCCTTGCTTAGTAAGGAACTTTATAACGGGGCGCGGTGCTCGATTTTCTCCATTGTGAACGCTGTCATCCCGATTAAGTTGTTTGGTTGGTGATAAGTTCAGAGACTAATTAGCCGATTGTAATAAAATTTTGTATTTATGCTAATAGTGAATCACTCAACACGTTGAGGTACTAATGAGAGCCGTAACCTCTCTCTAACCCCTCCATTCCGCGAACATTAAAACGCCCCCTCGTATAACTGTTTAGGCAGCGCATGCAAATAATTCTGTTTTAAGAGGTATTTCTTTCAGACTTGCTAGACAAAAGTTGTGACAGTTCAGCTAAAATGCAAGATAGAAATATAATTTATAACACTCAGGAATAATGAAGCTTGCTACCAGTGAAAAGATTTTTAGAATTGGATCATTAGCTCTGGAGATTACCCCCTACATACATATAAACAAACAAATTCTTCCTCTATATAATTGAAAATTGGATGAACTTACCTAAGTGAAATCTAATTGTAATTTTGTGAACATTGATCTGCACAATAATTTAGTAAATAATATAGGGTATCTCTCAATATTTATTAAAATGGTGCTAGCTTGTTAGATAGCTCACAAGATGAGGATGTTTATCGAATAATGACGAAATATTAATTCCATATATAATATCTATGTACATATATCTAATACTGTTGAAGACTCTTCAACGGGGGGAGTATGTTGAGACCGCTGCACTCAACATCGCCGCGCGCTGGCGGCAGTGAACGAGGGGTGCGGGGACAGCGGGTGGTCAGCCGGCCGCCGGCCGAGCGCGGGCCCCCGCGACACACCGCGACAGGAGTCAGCTGTTGCACGCCTTCAAGCACGGCTGCGCTTGCGCGTTCATCTTTTTTTTTATATTATTTCTTATTTACATTTTTTAACCGACCGTTGTAATTTCTTTGCATTATAAAATTCATGTTATACAGTCCACTACATTTTCATTTTGCTCCACCACGACCTATCGTCGCGATCAAATACTAAAAATTACAAAATTAAATCCTAACTTAACTAAAACTATACAGAAACTAAAATATAGCGTCGAAAAATTCATCCGCATCGCTGTCGACTGGTAATATTCCCAAGAGACTGGCGGCATTGCCACGTTGTATGGCAATGCTTAGCCTTTGGCCAAGGTAAAAGCCAGCCCTTGGGTCACGGGAAGTAATTGGTTTACTTAGTGTCATAGTAAAATTTTGAAATAATGAACATTGTTTATGGTGTACTCCAACGATGTATAAGTTTTGCTACTTTTAATCATTACTATTACGTATTAGACACTCGTATTTTCCATTTTCCAACTTCTGAATAACAACAAATCTTCACAAAAGCAAAGGACATCATTCACGTTTCATACATTTTTGGGCCAAATCTGAAAGTGCCGGCCAGAAAAAAAAAACGTAATATTCGGATAGATCACCAAATTCCTATTATTTTTTACTATGGCACCAAACCTGTGCGCCCTATGGTTATGTTGTTACATGCTTTTAAAAAAAATGTGAAATAAAATGTTATAAGATGTGTGTTATTTTAATACATTTGGTCAAATATAGTAAATATGAAAAAAAAAACAAGCAACAATACCAACAGCACCTAATTTAGATTCAGTACCTTTCATTTAGGTAAAAAAGAGCAAAATGAAACAACATTAAATTGTATAAATTCATTTATATTTGTCCTAATCTAACATATACATCATGTAATCCTATTGCAGGTGGGGTGAGGTATGGGTCATGTCTAGCATAACCCATGTACTAGACTATGGTCATGGTATGTGAGCAGCATCCAATGGTCCTCTTGCCGATATTGCATGTACAATAATAATGAGCTAATGCTCGACGACCATTTGCTGCCCGATCTAGTGCAATGTACACATGATATTTTTTGGCTTGGATGTGGCGGGATTGTATTCGTCCTCTTATAATCCACAAGTCTTCCCCTTCAAGTTCCCTGACTATTTCCAGAGGAAGCCCCCCACGGAGCTCAATGATAAAAACTCCGTCGGATTGAAGGTGCTCTCCGTAATAACTTTTTGCTTGTTTGAGCTGATATACACCAAGGCTGAATAATATTAAATCTTCTTCTCATTAATAATCTTAGAGCACAAACAATTTGAGTTGCACTGAATCCTCCGATTAAATTGTCTTGCAAAGCAAGTAAATGCCATTCAGCTTGCTCAAGGTGTTCACTGCATACACGGCTATTTTCGGTTATAAATAGGCTGTAGCGGCATAACATTCGTAGTATGATATCTTCGGGTACTCTGTGCCTCGTTGCATTTTGACAGTGTTGAAATACACACGTATTCGCCGAATTACCGGTACGGCTGAACCCGGGTAAAACGGTTGGTGAAGCATGAGGTTCAGCGTTGACTTCTTCGTCTGCAACATCATGATCCACTTCACGTTGGTGTCGGAGATACCGACGCTCAGCCCGTTGCCAACAGGGTCGACAAATAACCTCTGTAGGTTCTTCCTGTAAAACAAGAAACATGTATTATTCGTTGCACATGTACATACATGAGCCGTGATATTCTAATCGTTTTGTTTCCTAAGCAAGAAGGGTTCTATTTCACGGTATATACATACAAGGTGATACAATGATTAGTTAAGTACAAAGGAGTACTTATATATAGAAACAAAAACGTGTGAAATAAATAATTCTAATAAATGGTCAAAATGAATGAGTTGATGGCAAGTGACCAAATTATTTGGAAAAAGAAAACATACTGCGCCGACATCAGGTAAACTGGTATACAGACAAGGAAATGATGAAATAAAGACTTAGTCAAAATCATATAAAACTCTAGGTAGGTAAAGGTCTGTATATAAAATGAAATAAAATAATAATGATTCATACCTGTCGAACTAATAGATCTTCAATAACAAACTGTGCAACATCCGTATGCTGTGATTCTCGGGAAGTCCAAGTATAACTTCGACGATTACCGACAGGCGTACGACACGAAATACACAATTGTCCACTCATAACGTCAGTTAAAACAATAACAATAACAAAAAATAACTATAAACAAATAACAACAAACAAGAATAACAATATTAACTGAGGAGTGCAAGTCGCGATTTAGCCGTCCCATGTAACAAGAGTCGCATGGATAACTGAACAAAACAAAAGACGGGTGACGCGGGGTACAGTAGTTGCGGGCGGCGGGGAGGGACAAACCGGTGATTTTCCAGGTACCTGCTTAAAACAGGTTTGGACTTGTTGTGAATTGTGACGCTCTGTCTGTGCCTGTGCGGTGCGTGGAGTATCAATGATGAAAATACTCTCTTAATAGAGAATAGAATTCATTTTATTGCACATCAAAAGGACATACACAGTATGAATAATTAAATATACATGATCAAATGTATGAAAATAACAACTTCATAATAACATTTTTATTGTATTTTAAAAGTGTTTAACACCGTAACCAAAGGGCGCACAGATTTGGTGTCGTAGTAGAAAATGATAGGAATTGTGAGTTCTATCCGAATATTACACATTTTTATCCTGGCCGGCACTTTCAGTTTTTGGTCCAAAATGAATGATGTCCTTTAAATAGCAATCCAAGCCAATCGGTTCGTTCATTAAGAGATAAATGCCAAGTTATAAATACTGTTGGGTACTTTTGTAAATCAATGAAATGTGTTCATATTTGCTAAAAGGCTCCATTAATCCGTCAGATATTTATAAATTCACTATCAAGACATGTAACGCTATTGCACAGAATAACTTTTATTCGCTCTGAATATCCTTTTAAAATTGTCTAATTCTGAGTGTTCAAAGTCTTTATGGTTGGATTTGTCATTATGGGTTAGGCCACACCTGATTATGCCGAAATCAACGCCTCTGAAAATCGCTTTAATTTTGATCCTTTTTAAAATCTGAAATTGGACTCTCCTGACCACGGGGCTCCTATCAGAAACTTTTCAAATATATTTTCGGTATTTTCTCATCATGCCGCATCTACTCAGCTATCAAGTTTTCGCCCTGCATATGCTTGCTCAAAAATCCTCTGGGCTCCATTTTATTTTAATGCTTTACAAACCTAGTAGATAAGGGGTGACGGATCAGTAATTTTTGCAAATTTTGTTGAAATATTATTTAAAATTTTGTATCTTTTAAAGACCGCTGGACAACCTCTGTGTCCAGACGGATGGACCAAAAAAGTGATATTTTTAAGGTTCCACAACCTCAAGCAGGTCCCTTTTCCAAAGCTTTTAAGGTTTGGAACGATAGAATTGTTATAACTTCTATAGTAGTAGTCGTCATATTCTATAGTAGTAGTCGGTATCTGAATCAAGTTTATCAAGTTCTCAACTTCCCAATACAGAAACCGTTTGAGACACGATGCAGAAAAGGGGCCTGAATTCTGGTAATCTTCTTTCAAATGAGCCATTATGTTAAGGATGGCTCTATATCTAGGGTCAAGACAGCTCGTCCTTAAAATACAGGTACGTCTTAGTTTCCTCAACAATAGGTGCAGTGCAGGGTGTCCAGTAATTCATGGCATGCGGAAATGTGTGGTACTAATAAAATGAGGTGAGCTAACTCCAAGTCAGAAGTGGACTATTTAAAAGAAAATAACTTGCACTTTGCATCAGTATTTAAACCAATAGCAAATGCGTAATATTCCACAGAAACATTCCTTAACTTTTTTATTACCTAAGTGTCAATATTTGTTGTTCCAGAAACGTTTGCCCTGCCCTGTTATTGTTCGACTCAATCGACTATTTCGCCTTCCTCGAATGTGGGAGTGGTTCGATCGCACTGAGACTGCCACTAGTTATCCAAATGCCTTTAGGATTTGCAAGGTTGGAAACGTGTTAAATAATAAATCCTTTCCGTTTTTATAACCAAATTATTAAAAAAGTCTTTGACATATCTCGGGATCCTGTGGTCCCGGACCTTTGGAAGGTGTACGAGGGGCCCGCGGGCCGAAGCCAACTCGCAGAGGTTACACGTTTTCAATTAAATGAGGCACCAACCGCCGATTATCCCTGTCCGCACTATGCAAGTGCACCCAAGGACAACCCCCGGTTGGTGTAAGACTATTGCAAGACAAGAAAACAAAAATATTGGATTATGGGTTTGGGTGGCTAATAAGTGAACTTAACCAAATTATTACTAACATTCTTATCTGCTTCCAGGTCGTAATGGCAATATTGGTGCTCATTCATTGGAACGCCTGCCTATATTTTGCCATAAGTTATGCAATTGGATTCGGCTCTGACAATTGGGTGTACAATATAACTGGAGCCCGTAACGAAACATTGGCACATCAATACATTTACAGCTTTTATTGGTCCACTCTGACTCTTACTACTATTGGAGAAACTCCACAGCCGGAGATTGATGCTGAATACCTATTTGTCGTCGCGGACTTCTTAGCTGGTGTTTTAATTTTTGCCACAATAGTCGGGAATATCGGATCAATGATTTCAAATATGAATGTCGCCAGGGTAGAATTTCAAAATAAAATGGATGGTGTAAAACAGTATATGGCGTTCAGAAAGGTTAGCGGGGAACTTGAAGCCAGAGTTATTCGTTGGTTTGCTTACACTTGGGCACAAAGCGGAGCACTTGATGAAGAACATGTCTTATCTTCCCTGCCTGACAAACTTAAAGCAGAAATTGCTATTCGCGTTCATTTGGATACTTTGCGTAAAGTGAGAATTTTCCAAGATTGTGAACCTGGGTTATTAGAGGCATTGGTATTAAAACTGAAACTTCAAGTTTTCAGTCCAGGTGATTACATTTGCCGAAAAGGAGATGTTGGGAAAGAAATGTACATTGTGAAACGCGGAAGACTTCAAGTGGTGGCCGATGATGGTAAAACTGTATTAGCTACTTTGAGCGCTGGCTCTGTTTTTGGAGAAGTGAGTGTACTAGAGATAGCTGGTAATCGTACCGGAAATAGAAGGACAGCTAACGTGCGAGCCTTGGGCTATTCTGACTTGTTTTGCTTGGCAAAAAGAGATCTTTGGGAAGCACTCGCTGATTATCCAGATGCGAGAGCAACACTCACTGAACGAGGCTGTCAGTTATTGAGGAAGGTTCGTAAATAATAATATGTCACAGTAGCAGTGACAAACAAACATAATAATAACCACACAAAGTATAACCCCACGCATAACCGTATAAAAATATGCACAACATATAACCATATAAAGTATACCACTATTTAAATAATATTCATACACACATATATACAAATATATACAATTCTTTTGAAACTACAGGATGGCTTGCTTGATGAAGCTGTTTTCGAAAATGCGCAAACAACTCAACAGAGCATGGAAGAAACAGTACATAAATTGGAAACTACCGTTGATATGTTGAATAATCGCTTACAAGGACTACTTACAGACGTCGGTGAAGAACAGGCTAAAATAAAACAAAGAATGAGCAAAATTGAACTGAGGTGAGTATTATCACTACTGCAACATAGTTCTTAAGATAGAGGGATACAATGCCTTTGCGATTATTTGTCTTTTTTCTACCCCACGTATTGCGGACCATTGCGAATGTGTTTTGTTTGCTTTATTTAACAGACCTTTAAAGCACGAAAATTTTCAGGGTTTTGGAAACTGAAGACGAAGATACTGATTCAGATGACATGACATCGTTAGCAGCTTCAGATTTAAGGAGCGATATTGGTGGTTACAGTGAGTTACCCATGATTTCGGCGTGCAATACCTCCATGCATCTGCTGACGCACCCTATGCCCGTGCGTGAACGTGGCCACTCGTTGAGTGTGGAAAGGCCATCCGGATTACTGAATCGAGCTCCGGAGCCACGCAGCAAATCCCTTCGTTTGAAACGGAACCACAAAGACACTTCTAAATAAACAGTAGTAATTAAGTGTTGTTTAACAGTTAAGAACCTTGATACGGGAAGGGAGTTAACAACGTGTAGGAGGGAAATTCCAAATTGTAAAAATGTAAATTATTTTTGATACCACAGTATTTAGGGTTTTTACATATTTGATATTGAAAATCAAAATTTGATCGGGGGTTATTTGTTTTAAATACATATATTTGTATCAAAACGATACACAATCAAAATCATTCATTGCTTATTGCAAAGAAAATAATTTTTATAACTTCTCGGAGTATTTTCAGAACTACTGAACATTTATCTAATAAAAGTTGACAAAGTTGGTAAGTTAACAATATTGATTGTGAGCATTTTAAATGAATCTGATGTTAACGGCAATTGGCTTGGATAGGTGTGTTTAAAATACAAAGGATATAACTAAATGTTTCATAATATGAAATTTTAGTTTTACTTTTATTGTATGTATGTGGGTATGCATTTATAACAAAGGTTTAAGAAATTTTTCATATTCCCAATTAAGATTTGATCCAAATATTTTAATATTTGTGTTTGTAATGAATGCCATAACGAATTTTAGTAATGTTGGTTTTTTAATGTAAGTTTAATCATTAATAATATCTGTCTCTTATTCTCAATTGAGATTTTTTAAAATTCATACATTCATAATAATATCAGTAAAGTAACTGTGGAACATTTCAAAAATAATGTTTAATATATTTAAGGTTCAGAATCCACATCAGAGATAATTCCGAAATGTTACGGAGGCTGCAGGCGGAGTATTAAAACCCAAATTGCTAACAATCAATTTATTTGGAATTAAAATTACATGATTGTTATAAATGCTGAAGGTGTTGACTACGTTCAAAGTTGTAACCGAAGTGCCGTCCTCAATGATGTCATCGGTGGCGGTGGTGTGGTGACACGTTGTGCGGAGTCAGAATAATACGTGCAAATGTGATATTTACACCGTCAGCGATTTTTGTAGTATTATTTCGTGATATAACAAAATGTACCTATATATTGCTATACTTACATCATATTATTTTGTTGCGCATCTCGCCGTTTTTTTCCTGATAGAATCTCTTAAGTTCAAGGTGCATTCAAGAGGCACCGTCAGCGCAGAGAAACTTAGACACAGCATTAATAGTTACCTAGGTAAGAATGACTAATAACGCGCACCAAGTCGTCATGATTGCCATCATGTGCGCAAGGTAGCGGATTCGTGCACATACATTTTTGGCTTGACTAGCGGACAAGGCTTCACGCGTTTTATCATAACATTTTATTAACCCAATCGAGTGCCTCTCGAAAGATATCACGTTATTAGCCTATATTTGTGAACTTGTCATTGATTTCTCGTGTATGTATTCAGTACATATATGGCAATAGTAAAAAAAATTATATGTAACTGTCAAGTCATAAATTATGAATTTTAATTCTGATGTTGTGTAACTTTTTAATTAAATACTTGATACAATTCTGATGATATTATGAAAACTTAGTTATAATGATTGTGTACCAGTAATTTATATCTATATTTCAAATCTGTAGAAATGAAGATAAGGTTTTTTGTAGATAATTTTAAATATTCCAACTGTGTCCAAATTTGATAAATATTAAACTACTCAATGCCGACTTTCATTTTAAAGCCCAAAAAGCTAACGTAGACAATGGTTTTACTGTAATTTACCTACAGGTAGGTATCTACTACTACAGACAGCAACAAGATTCCTGAACGGCACCTATTAACAAATATATTTTCACAATTATTGTACACTAAAAATACATATTATAATTATATAAGTTCATGTTAAGTCAAATACATACATCGTATAAGTATAAATCAAGGCGAATATTTCGCCACAAACATTTTACAAAATATTCTAAGAAATGTCGAAATATTCATCAATGTGCATTTATTCTAACTTTTATTTAAAAATCAAATTGTTTATACGTGTGTCACATTTAAATTTTCAACAAATTAAAATGCACGTTTACATCATATAATTTTTTACATTGATCACTACACGAACTTTATATTACAGTCAATAATTCCATAATAATTCACGCATGGTGCTTATGATATTCTAGTCTTGTGTTTCCCTCCAACTTTGGCAACTTTACATAAAACATTTCGAATAAGGTGCTGCATTAGATACGAGACTTGAGGACGCTTCTTCTTTTACGCCAACTGCCAAAGAAATACTGTTTATTAACGTTTCATTAGGTATAGGTATTGGTAATCTATGTTAAACGTAAGAAGCATAGCATACAAAAATGCGATGCGCCACGCCACGCCTATGAATTTGGTCTGCATTTGAGACAATGCATACCAGAAACGTTGTGGCGCGAGTCAACTCGCCGAGTTCTGTTATTAAACCACGGCGGCGGCGTGCCGGTTTTGTGTGCGAAGCTCCTTACTCTTATCTGCCAAATGATATAATGAGGTGACGAACTCTTAAAGCATTGATTTTTATAGCGCACTGCTATACAGACAAAATAAAAATGAAACCATGATATTAAACCACACAACTAACAAGTTGTTTCCAAATAACTAATCGTAAATTGGAAATAACGTTTATTAACTAAGTAATAGTTACGATAATAGGTACTGTGCCTAATTCCGTGTTATGGTAGAGACCTACAGCACATAAGTTAAAAATACTTAACTAAGGCATTACCTTTAGTTATTTTAGTGGTGAAACAAGCTCGATAGATAATTCTACCACTTTTTACCACTTGTCTTTATTTGTCATAATTTAGGTTTCGTATTTTACCTTGAAGTCTAATAAAAAAGAAATCAACCTTTATGGTAGATATCCATTGTAATTATGTTTCATCAGTTCCTAAGAATCGTCATTTTATTTTCCTAAGCTTTTCTCATGGTCGACTGTCGGTGTATCATAATATTTATCAGTACCTACGTTACTCGTGGTGTTTCAATGTACCGTTCCAAAACCAACTACCGGTGCCACGCCAGTTAATTAATTATCAATTTTAGCCCAGCGGCGCACTAACAAACATTTCCGCCGCAGGCCCTAAATTTGATGAAAACCGGTCAAGCGCAAAGGCCGGTTAGCCTAAGATAATTCAATTTGGCTATTGGTGCACACATGAATTATCTTAGTTATTCTATATACATTTAATAATACCTGTAATACCTCGGTACTTACATTTAGATTAGAGAGAGCTTTGGTAGTTATCACCAACAGGTGATTTCATCATTTTTAGATCGGTAATGGTGCACTTATTGAAAAAGTTAGCACATGTACAATGTCTAAATAACATCAAAAAGCACTTGGTGGAAAAACATTATTTATTTATATCAAATCCGTGTTCCACCAAACAACATTTTTTGTTTGCTGATTGACCTACTAAAACAAAAAAAATAAGAATTTAAATGTTTGCTAGTAAAGATCGAGCCACGAGAAATACAAAAAAATCTAAATAAGTATACTGTGATGGATCCTTTTAAGTGTGGTTCTTCCATACACATCTAAACACGACAATTACCGATAACCATTACTAATGAATAAAATCATATAATATATGTTACGAAGTAGTGATACAATATTAAAAGTCAAGTCCCACAGACTTCGAAGTGAGTAGCAACCCACTCTGTCTACGATTCATGAAATACGCTCCCGCAAAATAGGCGAGGCGACACGTCAGGACTTAATAACTTTCAATAATATAACCATTGCAATATCGAGTTTTGAAATAGTCATAATAATTACAAAATTGATTTAAAAAAAAATTCAATACTATAAACAAGTGATCTACACAAAAAATATTCACCATCGGGCCAGAACGAGAAGCGAGCACTTGTTGCATCTGATGACGTGACTGCCTCATGGCGGCGAGTTGGCGAGAAACTGCTAGACGGCACGTAACTTTGATTTGGACTTGGGGATCCACCTGTAAGACATAATATTATGGAAATTTTACGAGATTGTCATTTTATGCATAGATACACAGCAGGACTAACATTTCTAAGTTGATCGGAGTTGCCTTGAATGATTAAGTAGGTACTAAACTAGAAATGCCATTTTGGGTACACACTTACGCTTTCTTTTAATTCCGTTATGCCTACAAAATGCCGAAAATGGTTTGGTAATTTGACTGTTACCTTGATATTGAGCTTATTTACTACAATTTCGACGCCGCTAACTAAACGTGAAAACTACTTTTTTTTCTGAGTACTTGAGACTGCTAATAGTGAAAAATCTGTGTACAGTACTGTGAAGGTTGTCTGGCAAAGGTATCCTTAACTCATGTATGCCGTATGCTCCGTGAAATTATATTGATATATATCTCAATTTTTAACCGACTTCAAAAAAAGGAAGAGGTTATCAATTCGGTTGAATTTTTTTTTCAAGGCCTAATTTCTGAAGCTCAAAACCATTTATCTGGGACATATCACTAACAGAGACTGCATTACATTACCCGAACCCCGGCAAAATCTCCGCAATCCAAAAATATTCAATCAGAAAAGATCCCTAAGGAAATAAAAAAATATATAAACAAACCTCTACAATGGATGATGAACTTGAGAGAACCCAACTCACGACTAAGTGATGGCAACTAAACCTAAGCGAATATGACTTTACTGTAGTGTATATACGAAAGGAAAATTCAACACCAATGCTGATGCTCTCTCCAATGAAGAAATTTACAATGAGGAAACAGTGATGAGATCAACTCATTGATCGAAAGTATTAAGGATCTCAGGTAAATAATTAACTACCCATCGGAGGCTTCACCTCCAAAATCAAAATATTTTTATTTCACATAAACCAACATGGGCACTTATGAAACGTCAGAAGCTAGGTGCACGGTTCCAATTGGTCGTTTCCTATGGAGAAGAACCGGCAAGAAACTCCATGGTTACTCTTTTAAAAAAAGCCACCAACCACCAACCACCACCATCAAACTCCTCGACTGACACCATACATACCAGTAATGAACCTCTCAATAAATTTCATCGACAGATTTACTTTACCGTAGTTGGTGACATAACCCACCGACCGACAGTAACTAAACTTTTTTAACTTAACTGCATTCAGTCGTGACTAACTTTACGCGGTCGGCTATAGTCGTGTAGTGTCGACGCACGCTGTCCATCGCAAACCTCATTCAGTTAATGTGCAGATAGTCCAGTTAATATTGACTTCACTCGACTGCAGCCGACCGCGTGAAGTTGATATCATGACTGAACGAAGTCGATACATTCAACTGCATGCAGTTGTAGCATGCAGTTGAATGTATCGACTGCGCGCGGTTGCTGCGATGCAGTCCGTCTGATGGCAGCCTAAGACTTTTAGGACTAAACTTAATAACGAGACTTACATGCTTTACGAATATCAGATTGATTACCTTACTTAACAAACCTAGTAAAGTACTACCAACAAGTAAAATATATGGAACATGTTTGTTTGAGGTCTTGTTGATAGCGTTGGGTCAGTAGTAAAAAGTGTTACTGGCAATTTAGATTATCTAGAGGCACTTAAATATGACGAGGGCATTAAAACTTTACAAAATAATGAAAATAAAATAATCTCAAAATTCAATAACCATATCAGCCTTAGTAAAGAATGGATGTCCCAACATAGTACTATCTTAGACCAATTGACAAAAAATCAAGAAAAAGTTAACGCAACTTTAGAATTAATTTTAGAGAAAAACTCTTGTAGAGATTGCAGCTTAATAAAAGGACAATGAGAAATGGTGGGCCAACTTCTCCATAGAAATAAGATACTCATGACTGAATATAGGTATTTTTATGCAGAATAAAACTTAGTATTACGACTAAGGTTAAAAGTCAGTACTTTCGGAGTTAATAACTATTATACTACCATAAAAATGATCCCAATCTAAGCAATTAATGATCATAGTTTGCTTCATTATAAGATAAACATTACCCAGACACGTCGATTCCCGCACGGGACAAATATTTGTATGACCTATAAGTAGTTGTTCCGGGTCTGGCTGTTTGTGTATGTGAGTTTAAATTTTTGTAAATGCATCCACAATACAGGAGAAATTCCTAGTGTGGGCCAAAGTAAAAAAAACAGCTTTGTCTACTGGCTGATTTTTCAATCGCCAGATAATTTTTATTCGTGGAATAAAGTTGACATACCTATGACAGTTTTTGTATGAAAAAATTGTCAAAAATCAAAATTATTCCTCCGATAAAATTATCTGGCATTGGAAAAATCAGCCCATAATGGACTACTGGAGGCCTACCACAAGCTCTTAATGCGATCCATTTTAGGACCTAAATTGAACTGTTCTTCTAATTCGTACCATGACGTCAGTTTAACGATTCAGTTTAGGCCGTGCCATCTGCTGAGAGCGATTGTCCCAAAATGAGTCGCAAGTTTTGGTTTCATTCATACTTGTTTGGTACCATGACGTCCATAGAGGTTGCTCTATGGACGTCATGGTCGCTTGAGTTGTCAAGCGATGCAGTTTAGGAACCTAAACTGAAATGTCTTGTTTTTGAATCATTTTTTAATAGATCGTGGTAGGCCACCTGAACTGCATCTCGATTGGTTTTCTGGAAAATGGAACAACATCGTAACTGTGTTGTGTGCAAATACATGTATTAAGTATTACTATTCTACCTTCTCGTAAATATCCATAAAGAATATGTTAGACTGAGACGACTTTAAGACGTCGTATCTCCGAAAGTACTAACATTTGACCATAGCCTTATTAGTAACTAATGTTCCGCTTAAAAAGCCCTATCCAACGATATATCACATGTTACTATTGAAGGGTGGGCCTCACCCCATACATTTGTTTCCCACTCTCCTTTGCAAAGTTTGCCCAAATTTTAGGAAACTAATAATGTAGAGGATTTAATGTTCGAGATAATTAGGTTAGAAAATATAATGGCTTTTATACGAGCGTCTAGCACCCACCATTCTATGATTGACAAAGTGTTAAGATCTATGATAGATAGGCTAAAATCAATATGAAATCAAGATCAAATCCTAAATTTAGATTTACGAGAATATTATGACCTAATAAAACCAGGTTCCTACATTATTGAGAAGAGAATAGTAATAGTATACAGTTATCCCATAGCCTCTTAAAGACTTTTACGATCAATACAAACTATCCATTGTACCTAATATGAAACAACTCGCCCTTATTCGTCCCACTCCCTATATAGCAACAAACGAGAATGCATTTGTGTACATGGAAGCTGCAAGCCCGAAGTAGAGTACCATCCATCTTTGTGAAAAGAAGACAAGTCCTCAGAGGGGCAATTCTCTTAATTTTAAGAACGTTTTGCACAGTCTGATCTCAGTCTCAATCTGTCAAAAATACCTCTAATTTCCCTACATTTTTGACAAGTTTTTGACATGCCGCATATCAGACGAACAATGGGCCAAACTAACGACCCAATGGGTCCCTCTTAATGGCAAACGACATCGTGGCAGGACCAGACGGAGATGGCGGGATGAGCTGACTCCTTCAACAAGAACTGGTCGTTAGCAGCTTTGAACAGAGAGAAGTGGACAGAGAGTAGGGACGCCTTTGCCCTGCAGTGGGACAGCACTGGCTAATAATAATAATTTTGACATTGATTGTCGCTGAGATCATATTGCGACTAGATTATGAACTGAAATAAATTAATCATCATAAAAGCATGTATTTAATGACGTAGAAAATAAGTAACGATCAGTGACAATGTCACAATCGTAAAGCCAGGCCAAGTACATATAATTCGTACACATCCTAATAAGTTACGACATCTCCTCAATAAGTCGTCGTGGTTTCGTGGTGGTGCGCCCACTGCGCCTTGCTGGTACTCCCTGCAAAACAGCCGTGGCCAGTGGGAGACCAGGTGTCTCAGCGCTGGCTTGTCGTGGAGTGCCCGCTTGATTCTGTGTGTGTGAACTTGGCATTATGTGCTCCATCACATTTGGTTTTATATCAGGCGAGTCTCGAGTAGCCTGGCAGGAGGACCAAATTGATGGATGGGTTAGTTGAGGTGTTGGGTGATGTGATTGCTGTCTGATAGGTGTGGAAAAAGTTAGTGAATGAGGCGTAGGTGTGAATGGAGGCAATGAGCGAGAATGAGGTGTGGACGGTGGTGCTAGTGGTTCTCCAACAGGTGTTGACGAAGGTAATGGAGTCAGATCAGTAACAGCTGGACTGATTGGGTCTGCTAAACGGGAACGCACATGATCTGCATATCGTCTCCGTCGCTCAATAACCTCGGTGACTCAGGCATGATGGAGGAAAGCTCACCCGCCAGGGACACGGCCAGTTGGTAAGCCATGCCCACGCATAGGTTGTTGTCCACGTATTGTAAACACTTGACCATGTTCTGACAGGATACCGGGTAGTTCGCCACGGTGAACAGCTCATACAGTCCGGCCTGTAGTGGAACCCAAAAGTTCTCGAAACCTGGCTGTCCCGCAGCTATCCTTGCACCTCTAAAGACGTTTAACGGCGCTGCTCCTGGTAGCATAAAGTGCGTCTGTTGAGCATAGATGTTCTCGTCAAGCAAGACGCAAACCAGATTCGTGGGTCCGGGTATGTGTACCTGATGAGCCGCAGGCATTCCGGTAGTGTAAACTGTACTTGAGGAGACGACAGCGCTGGACGCGGCCAAGGAGCGCCCGTCCCCACCGGACAGTCCGTGGCCGGCCCCTCTAGCCAACGTGAACAAGGGACAGACCCACCAGCTAGCAGCTCTTCTGATGACGCAGAGATCGTTAACTCTCAAGATAGGGGTCTCAGAGATGACGACGACGGGCCTCAAAAACCGGCTAAGACGAATAAGGCACTGGTTATACCGCTGAGAACAGTGCGAACAGTGGCCAGGGCTTTCAAGGGTCATAAGAAAAGCGATCCACCCAAGAGCCCCGCCATGGTAACCATAGAATCTTACGCTACCAACAACGAGAGGGCAGCATCCCAGCCCTACCTGGCCACGACTCGTGGGGTGTTTTCAAGAGATATGTCGGGGATACAAGAGCTGGTGTCCTACGCAGCACCGTATAACGTGTTATACATAGACACAGCTCCACCACTGAGGGGCCTGCTGTATGTGTACCCCCGTTCCCCTGATGCTTGGTACTTCGACTCATTTGAAAGGGGCTTCTTGCGCCGACAAAAATTGGAAACAAGTGGAGGGAGGATGGAGCATTGGCATCAAGTGGAACACCAAAATAGAATAGCGGTCAGAGCCGTGGCAGTAACGCTACCAGCTTTCGCAGCACACTTAAAACCATAAAGCCAGGTACATATCATGAACGTATTAAAATACGAGAATTGGCCTTCAGATCCGGACGAAGCCTGCATAGCTATTCACAACTACTCGATACGCTTCCGTACCGTATCGAACAGCAATCAATGTTGTCGTAGGAGTCTTCTAAACACTATTCACAAGTCCAAAACCCAAAAATGTTGTCAGTTTAAATCAAATAGACGACCGCTAATCTTCCGACAGCTGTTTGCTGTCGGGGGCAAGGTAAATCAGGTTATCAACATGTGTCATTTTCGATACGATAGCCTGTCGGATGGTTGTGAATATGCTTGGGAGGGACCCAAGCCCGGTTAGTGAACACTAAGCAATGTCCCGTAAAGTACAAACACCTCCATGTCAGCCTTCTTGAAAATACTTATCTTCACTCCAAGCTCAACGAAGCTTAAATGACAACAGATTTACACAATCAGACTCATCCTATCATACTTCAAGATAAGTCCCCAACTGGGGTCATTGCATCTACCCCATCTAGCTTCTAAGGGTAAAGTGACCAATTATTCTCATAAGTATAGTATAGTGAACCATACCATTTTAAATCATCGTACTATGCGCAACCGTACTTATCATTTTCGTAATAAGCCGCAGATACTAATGCTGGAACCTCAGAGCAGATGACAAGGAGCAGCAGCAAACTCCTAAGACACAGACATATGAAGCGGCAACCAGAGACACCAGGAAACGAAATGAAGTCCCAGCAACATTTTCTTTCAACTCGATCAAATAGTTGCTGATCTGCGCCGAGCGCATAGAAAACTGCATCGACGACATCCGTCCGGTCACGAGCTGCCGACGCGCGACGCAGCGAAACTTGACATTAGCTATTAGTAATTATATTAATACATATTTTTGTCATTCCATATTCTTGTATCGAATAGGTTTCACTATTTTTAATTTTAGTTATTTCCCTTAAAATAAATTAGATTTAAAGTAACTTTGGTTTTTATTGTTCCTCCGTCATTTAGGTATGTATTACGAAGCCATCGTTAGGATAAACACGAAATTAAATTATCCCCGGGGGCCCTCCGCAAACTTCATGACTTCACGCTCGGCACGCAAATCCTCTTCCCGACGCTATTAATTAATACAACTCATTCAGGTACCCAACACGCAGTATTAGCGACCTCTATCGCTTCTCTCCTGAACTCACATGCTCTCCTGAACTCACATGAAAGCGTGCCTCAGACAGTTTGTTCATGTTCCACGTTCAAGTTTTTTGGCGAGACTTCGTACAAGTATTACCGACCTGTCAATAGAGGGCGCTTATTTTATGTATCCCTCATTTTCATTTTTAGAACGAAGTTCTTTCGAAGCTTGTCCACCAGAGGTGCGGAGTGGTACGAGGAGGCTGAGCAGCCTCTCCTGTACGAGGAAGCGGTGCAAGATAATTTACTTAACTGGATGACGATAATTATCACTACACAGACGGATATTCATGTATCTACAGTCCTTGTTATCTAGCAAAACCTTTACCCAATGTAGTATCTACCCATTTAGTCCAAACAGAAAGTTTAGTGACCCTGGGATCTAACTTCATAGGTGACACATTTACTGAGTGACTGCACCTACTACAGTATAATTTAGTCCAAAAAAAGTTTACCTTCAGGCCAGAATGGAAATCGAGTAACAGCCGCGTCTGACGACGTGACGATGTCGTGATGTCTGTTCGGTGAAAAGCCGCCGGTTGAAGGGGCATAACCAGGACCGGGACTCGGAGACCCGTCTGAAAATAAGTAGAAAAAATATGCTTAAAAAATAATGTAGTTATGTGTAGGTTAAGCATATTATAAACAAATGAAAAATTAAGATAAGTAGTAGTAACTTGTAGCGTGTTCTTTAGTCTGATTAAATACTTCGTAGTGTAAAGACGTTTTGTTTTATTTACTGTAGACCCCTTTTGTCAAATAATATATCGCTTTTGACAACTTACATAATCTGCCTATAATGTTCCCACTGCTGGGACACAGGCAACTTATACGGGTTCAATGCAAGGGTTTTACTTTTACAAGTTCAGTCTCAAAATGGTAAATAAATGTTCATGGGTTCAGATTATGGTAACAATTAAGCCACCAGACTAACTGAAAGAGATAGTTATTCCGACTGACTAGATCGATACGCCCTCTCAAATACGAACCACTGAATTTAACAGTGCGTATATTAATATTTTGATCGCAGCTAATTTGTAGATCCGTCTACGATGCAACGATAAAATTTTATTTTTCATGGTAACATCAGGAATACATAATTATCAACATCATCAGATGATGATGTTGATACTGCCTAGCCTTTTCCCGGTTATGTTGGGGTCGCCTTCCCTTGTAAGCAGCAGAATAACACTGTTTTACATGGAGCTACTGCCTATCTGTACGTCACAACCCAGTCACTGGGTAATACCAATACCCCTTGCAAAAACTTCTTATTCGACATTGGGCTTCAGACTACCGGGACGACTGTCTGTAGATCTCTAAATAATCGCTAACATGCTGTTCAAGGGCACGGAGAGCCTCAATATGTAAACGACAATCGCCCATCCATGGACCGACCTCGGCAAGTAAAGCTTAACCTTTGATTGACCCTTGAGGCTGTTTTTATTTAGCCATAAGCATAAATCATTGTACCTGCAACAATTACCAGGAAAGAGTACTCTTTCTGGAAAAATAACCACAAAAACATACCTATAGCACTGACTCCAATAGCATTGTAGGAATTCATCGACATCGATTGCATGGGCTGCAAAGGACTCTGAAGCTGAAACAGATAATAATCATAATATCAACAACGAGTTGATTTATTTTATTATTTGCAGACTATTATGTACACATGTCAATTTTTATTACAGAAAATCATTTTCAAAAAGATTATTTTAAATATTTATTGTAAGTGCAAGGACGCAATCCAGAAATGCACACGGACAAAATAGCTACACTTATGGAGTAATACACAATATAGGGAGAATACCACAATAGAGGGCTATGCTTGGAGTTTCTCTGCGTGGTCGAATCAGAAATGAAGAGATCCGCAGGAGAACCAAGGTAACTGACATAGCCTGACGAATTGCCAAACTTAAGTGGCAGTGGGCGGCACATTGCTCGCAGAACAGATGTCCGATGGGGCCGATGGGGCCGAAAGGTTCTGGAGTGGCGATCGCGTACCGGAAAACGTAGCGTTGGAAGGCCTGCCACAAGGTGGACCGACGACGACCTTGTGAAGGCCGCAGGAACTCGTTAGATGCGAGAAGCACAAAACCGGTCGAAGTGGAGGTGCTTTTGGGAGGCCATGTCCAGCAGTGGACGTCTTTCGGCTGAAATGATGATGATGACACAATATAGCAAGAATGGAAGAGAAGCCATTTCCAATTATTATGATACCTGTATTTTTGGGTTGCAACTTTTGTTTGCTGCGCAGCCGTATGATAATTGTTTCTATTTGGATTGGTGAAACCAAACGTTCCGTCAGAGAATCGCTTCAAAATTAATCAGGTATTTTTCACATCAATAATTATCTTTTCGTTTTTCACAGAGGAATTATACAACTGTTAGGTAATAGTGAACCTTAGCTGGAGCTAAGATGCAGCCTAATGAATTTGCACGTTTTGGCCATGCAGATTTTTGGGCAACCAAAATATACAAGCGGTGATGGCGTGCTATCCCAATTTACACTAGGCTTTATAGAAAAAACTGAGGACTTCAAGATACGGTAACGGTAACCATAACTAATGATAGGTTCAAACTATCCTTTTTAACCAGATATGAGACCATTACCGAGGTATTCCCGGTGGATATAGGACTGATAACCATAGTAACGAAAATAATATACCTAGTTGTAACAACCTTTGACACAATAAAAATATGATTGTACTCCAGTGAATTTTATTAAACAAATATTAATTATAAATCCTCGCAACTAATGAAGATAGAGGTTAACGTGCTGTCCGAGGCACGGAGGTATTTTGGTATTTAAAGGTGGTCACCCATCCACGGACCAACCACGGCAAGCGTAGCTTAACCTGATCGATCAACCCGCGCGGTTATTGTTACATAGCCACAAGTCCCTCGCACTCCTCTCACGAACTTAACTTAAAATTTGTGATTTTTTATTAATTACTAGCTTCAGCCCGCGACTTCGTCCGCGTGAAATTTCTGTTTCCCCCAACCCACCCGTCGCATCGCATCGCCTGACCGCACTACTACTTCGTTTTCGCTTTCGTTCTGACTTTTTTTCTTTTTGCACGGCTCCTAAGGGTGCTAGCGTGATGTTAAATAGCCTATAGCCTTCCTCAAAAATTGGGCAATCAAACGCAAAAATATTTTTTTAAATCCGACTGGTAGTTCCGGAGATTACCCCCTACATACAAACTTACAAAAAAATTTTACCTCTTTATAATATTAGTATAGATAAAAAATAGCAATATAAAAAATAAATTTACTTATTCAAATAATTATAGAATGTGCTCCATTGCAAACACTCTGAACAGGCTATTAATGTAGGTTTACCTCTTAAGAAGTTGGGACCAAACGCTTACGACATCTAACGCCCTAAGTGCATTCGTATTCATAGTTATTTCATCGATAAAGTCGTTTATTGAACAGTCATAGCGCCAATTTGCGAACATACAGTTTTACTGCTTTTTGATACGCTACTCAAATTTTAATCTCGATTTAATTACTGAAATGAAATTAGCCTCTTAACACGCCATCGGAATTCACAGGAGCATTACGACACTTATGTTTACTATAATTAAATCAATTTCACGTAAAACATGAAAATTTCCCGGAAATCGTCATTAAATATCACTTTTCTTTAAAATCGCGAGGTTTCTTCTCAAATTAGGCAGTTAGGGAAACACCGACCTCATCTAGTTTTAAAATACACTCATGGAAGAGGAACGAAAGAACGAAAAACAAAATATGGATATTCGTGACAATTAAGATTATTACTTATGATTTCTCTTATTATTCGTTAATTTAAAATAGCAAATGTTGAAAAAACAAGACCAAATGAAAAAATGAACCACATTAAGAAAAAGATAAAAAATTTCAAGAACGAAACATTTTTGGACTTAACTTTTTTTTCATAAATGCTTATGAAAGGGTACGTGGGCGTATTAGTTCCACCCGCGCCTCAAAGAGATATCAGCATAAAGGAAGGGGTCCGCTAGGGCCGAAGCCTGCCGGGGTAGCGGGACTGTCCGAAAGGGTTACCGCTGCCCCGGAACATAAAGGGAAGGAACACGGGTGGGTTTTAGTCAGTAAGAGTCTGACACTCCCTTCCGCTCCACCCAGAGCGGGAGGAGTCAGTAGATGAAGTCCCATCCAAAAAAAAAAAAAAGGGTACGTGGGCTACAATCGATACTTAGTGTTGCCCCCTCTACTGCTTCCGGTCTCCTTAGCATACTCCTAATCTTAAGATCTTGCGAGATTGCGTTGCATTATTCCTGTAATGCGTTTTTCAGATCTCTTAAATTAGCGGGGACAGGATTTCTTTTCTTAATTTGTCTTCCAAGCTTATCCCATACATGTTGTATGGGGTTTAAGGCGGGCGAGCGTGCTGGCCACCCAATAGCATTGATTTCATCGTCTCAAGGTATTCGACAACTACGACCGCAGTATGGGCATGCATTATCATGCCCAAAAGCAAATCTATCTTCATTTGACTCCAAGCTTCGTCATTCTAATTTTCCTGATTGCGAGCAAAATTAGCTCGAGATACTCGATGGCATATTGTGACAAGAAATTTATTTCAGCCGATTTCTGTCTTGTCACAGTTTTTGTGAGTCTGCGTATCAGTGGTCAGTTTCCCTCAGTCGTCAGTTTATTTAATTCGCCAGTTTCTTTGATTGGTCAGTTTGGCCGATTAGACAGTTGCGTTAACTCGACTATTTCCAGTGTTTGCCAGTTTTCGTCGATTCGTCAACAAATTAGTTTTCCTATATCAACTCGAAACTACATTGTGTACTGGATGTTTTTTTCAACTTAGTTTTTTAGACTATAAAGAGCTGTTTTGATTATAATAAATTGCATATTTTGCAGGACAACCGTTATTCTGAAGAGCAGGTGGCGTAGAAGAAAATATGGTTGTGGATGCTGTGGAAACCGACGAAGAGATTGACGAAATAACAAAATGAGGAAAATAATTCACCGTTTGAAAAATGTATCGGCTAGAAGACGAAGAAAAATAAAAAATATATCACAAAAAAATAAAAGACAAGAAAAAAAATTATGAAATTAAAAGATGTTACAGAGAAACTGAAAAAAAACGTATGTTGAGCGAAGATGTTGAAATGCAGCTACATGTAGAAAAAGTGCAATTGATGGCAGAATTAAAAAAAATCTTCAGAGAAAAGGACTTTTAAAAAAATTCCGTATATATTCTAAAAAAATTGCTTTGACATTAAACTTTTACTCCCCTTCTGCCTATAAATATGTTCAATCTGTTTTGAATAACTCATTACCACATCCGAGAACACTGGCTAATTGGTATACAAAAATAAAATGAGATCCTGGATTTACGTCGGAGGCTTTTAATGTTTTAAAGGTCAAAAGCGACAATTCTGAGTCCAAGATCATTTGCAATTTAGTTATCGATCAGATAGCTATCCGTCAACAAAAAAATTATGATGGAAAGAAGCACCACGGGTATGTCGATTTCGGATTAGATGACACAAACTAAGAACAACATCTAGCATGTTCTGCTTTAGTTTTACTTCTCACATGTTTGAATCAAACATGGAAGATACCCTATATTGGCTATTTTTTATACATGACTTAACAACGTCCTGGGGTGGTGCTCCAAGAAATACTATGTTAGAGCTCGAACGAGCGCAGAGAGCCATCCTGAAAGTATCTTTATTCAGACCTGGTAGCAGAGGCAGCTACAATAATATAATAATAATATATAATATTGCAAACAGTTACAAAACAGCATGGCCTCACTACGTTCAACCACTCACTCTCCCACAGAAGTAGACGATTCGATCCCATGGACCGCCACCACATCCGGCTCTTGACTACTTCCTCTCGTCGATTCTTTTGCTATCTTGGGTGCTTTCTATGTAATAAAAATCAATGACACTCCCAATTTATAGCCCCTCCAAATCAAATGCAAAACTATACTAAGTAGCTGGCTCCAGGAGTTAAATTATGAAGAAACAGAAAAACTACTTGTTGTCCCAAAATAGCCAATATAAAACATTATATCCCCCCCTCAACACACACTACCCTCACACATGCACCTTACTCATTCACAAATACACAATCATACAAATACCTACTAAACATATGAAACATATGAAATGTTGTTTGTACACAATAGAAAATCTAATAACGGACATTCGGTACCAACTTGGCTTCTAACACCCGGTCCTGTCCTACTCAAAAAACACAACAGATCCAACAAATACTCTCCCATAGTCGAGGAAGTCGAGCTGTTGGAGTCCAACCCGGATTATTCTTTTATGAGACTGGATGACGGCCGAAAAACGACCGTGTCTAAGAGACATTTAGCCCCGACGGAGCTAGAGAGGGGGAAAGAAGGCGAACGTATTGAAACTGTAGAAACAGAAAGCGACTCCTCATTTGTCTCTACAAAGAGTGCTGCGCCAGATAGGGAGTATCTGGCGCAACACTCTCTGTAGAGACAAATGAGGAGTTCAAGGCCAGATACTCCTTCAATTCAGCAGACCTGCCTACCTGCAGTACTACGACACCTCAAGCTTCAAGCTAGAATGCAGCGGGGGAGAATGTGGTGAACTTCTTAGTCGCCACATACACACTATTTAAGAGTCTATGCTTTTTCAGTGGTTTGAAGTTGTCATAATATCTGTACAAATTTAAAGTTGAATAAAGCCAACATTTGGTTGTATTTCGCTATTTTTATTTCATAACAGCAACCAAATCACGAAAGTCTAGTTGGCATCACAGCTGCTGAGTAATAGTGTTGCTCAGTCACTCCATTTGGCCAAGGACTTGTCTTCAGAATTTTCAGAGACTGAACCCATTGCGGAATTTATTTAAATACACTATGATATTTTTGACGTTTTAAATTCTTAAGGAGACCCCAAAGCTTATGGTTTTAAGAAAACTCTAAAATAAGAAACGAAAAATAATATGTACGAACTAATTGAAAAATACAAAGAGTACATTACCAATCTAAAAGTACAAGTTACAACAAAAAAGAAACAATTAAACGAAGAGGTCAAATACAAAATATAATAATTTAAAAAATATATCAATAAGTCAATAGACAGTTAAACGATAAAAACATATCTTGACCCTTTTTATAGATTTTAGAAAAGCATTCGATGTGCTCCGTTGTGATATACTTTTTGACAAATTGTCACAAAATGGAATACAAGGGCCACTATTAGAACTATTAAAAAACTATCACACAAACAGATACAACACGTTTAAAATAGTAATGAGTATAGTGTTAAGCTTCCATCCACGCAAGGAACTGCCCAGGGTTCAATTATAGGTCCGACAAAATACTTATTTTGTGTTAATGATATGAGTAATGCTATAAATTCAGGTTCTGTATACCAATTTGCAGACGAAACGTGTATATTAGTCGCTAATAAAAACATCCAGGATGCTGAGGAAACCCTACAACGTAGCTTCGACGAAATCTGTAAATGGGCTCATGACATAGGATTAGTAATAATCGCAACAAAAACAAAAATTGTTCACATACATTCATCACACAATAAATGCTCCACTATGCCTACAGTTATAGCACACGAACACACTTGCTTACATAGCTCGCCAAAGACTTGCAAATGTCCGATATTAGAAGTAGTTGATTAACATAATACTTATATCTGTGTAATGGTTGATAGCCGTTTCTGTTGGGGACCGCACAAAGATTACGTATGCAACAAGCTGAGGTCTATTCTAGGTAAGCTTAGTATACTGAAATATAAACTGCCTTACAAAACGCTTACAATGTTATATATGGCCCTAGCAGACTCGGTTATCAACTACGGACTCAGCAGCTATGGGAGAACTTATCACCTGACAGATATTTATAAATTACAACGAAGAATATTAAAAGTAATTACGCCAAAACATTTAATCGAGAAATTCAAAAACAGTGACGACGACCTCTCTAAATATTGTAATGTTATGAATGTGTTCAATAAAGTTAAATTTTGTACTCTAGCGGAAGTCAATAGACCTGACTTGCTAACCGAAAAAACAAGACCTGACTTTCTGAGAATGATACCACTTACCAAAAATTCAATAATGTGTACGGGAGGAGGCTTGCAGGATATTTAGTACTGTTTTATCTTAATAAACTTGCAGGAGACTTGCAAAAGTTAAACAAAATGAGTTCGAAAAGTTATAAGTACAAATCAAAGCGTTTCCTTACACAAAATGTCTCCTAATGTATGCATTAATGTACCTATAAATTATAAACATTGTTATAAAATTATAGATGTGAACGGCATGCCAACATGCAGATAAACCCTGAGAGGTTTTCGTTGTGTGGCTAAAACTAAATGTGAATTAGGTTAAGTGTTTTAGAAATTAATAATAAAATAATATAAATAACGTGATAGATTGCAAATTTAAACCCGGTTTTTTGGGTTTTCTAGTTTGTTTAGAAAGCCTTAAAGTACTGTTTTCAAGGCTAATTGAGACAAAAGTGATAAAATACATCGCGACATATAGACTGTAACAAGACCATCTAGAATTGTTCTTTGGTTGCACCCCGCAAAAAGGTGGTGACAATAACAATCCAAATGTAGTGCAGTTCAGATCAGCCTATAAAATATTATTGAACCACCTTGAATTAAAGAACAATATTTTAGAGGTAACTGCGTGCCCCTTGAAAAAAATTATGACTACAATTAACGACCATATCCAAGAAATTAATAAGTCATGCTTTGACCGTGATAATAGTGACTCGGAAAAGTCACAAGTCGTCATGAAGAATCAAAAAGATTTAATAAAAAGAATGGGTCGTGCAGCAAACGAACATTAACATTTTCACGAATATAACAAAACAAGTTGTTGGATATATTTCCGGCTATGTTGTTGATAGAGTTGGTCAAGACCTTAAATGTGAAATAAAGCATTATTAGCTACAGAACTCAAGTGGTTTCACAAACTAATAAATATAAAAGATAATGGAGGATTGTGTTACCCATCGAAATACGTATTTGAAATATGTATGAGTTGCGAAAGCGTTGTAAGACATGCCATAACACTTTCCGACAACAAGTCTTTGTCTCCAAAATTTTGGTTTCTTGATATTAGCTACAAAAACTTTAAAAACTCAAATAAAATAAGATATTAAAAGAATTTTCGATACACCCGGGAGATCATTTATCATCAATACAAGTTGATCATTCCCTTTTATTAATAAATGATATCATTTATAAATATTAAAAAAATTAGATTGTATCACGAAAGCAAATTATTCACTCAAACTTACAAAAAAGAGTCTAAAAGGCAATTGTATACAAAACTAATGTTACATAGCGGAGTACGATTTAATTAATAATAAATTTATTCAAAAGGAAAATGTCTTAATTATTATAAGAAATACATAATTCAAATATTTATAAATAATTTAACTTAAAGTTTTTTTAAACGTTGTTTATGGCTTAAAAAGTTGAGTAAAATTTCGCATGGGTAGGCAACCTCATCTCGCCATTGCATGTTTATATTGCGGTCTTTGTCTAATCTAAGCGACGGTATTATTCTTGCGACTTGTGTAAGTGAGACAGATGTATGTTTACTTTTAAATATTTAGTGGTTTCAAAGCTATGTCGTCGCGTTTAAATAGTGGTTACACTTTTTTGATACATTTTAATGAGGTTTGCTTCTCTAGTTATTTAACTCAATGCTCATAATGTTTGGGCCACATCTTTGTAGGTGTACCCAGTTTCAATGAAACTAACAGCCCTAGCAACTTGAGTGGCGTTAAGATCTGGCATTCTCAGTTTATTTGCAGTAACAATTCACACTTAACGATAAAAATTTAAACAAAACCTATATTTTAACTCAAATTCAAAAGTTGGCAACATTTGTCGCAGTATGAAAGAAAGCCATATTACGCAATAATTACATCAAAACAAAAGAAATTCGAAAATAAAAATTCCAAAACTTTTTTTTATTTTTTTGCGTTCCTCTAAATTTTTCCATGACCGTATAATTATTTCTGTGTGTGTACGTGTAAAAGTATTTTTTAAACCAATTTTCTGTTTTTTTTTTATTATTTAGCCTACATTTTCCCGCTGTTGGGCAAAGGCCTCCCCGAAATCCTTCCATGCATCCTTTTCTAGTGCCACCTCGATCTAACCCTTGCGGTATGCGTCTAGGTCGTCTCGCCACCTGTTCTTCCTGGGCCGGCCTAGGCGACGCCGTCCATCCTCAGGCCACCCACCGTGTCGAGACTGTTGTCCAGCGGTCACTATGCTTGCGGCTGACATGAACCGCCCGATCCCATTTCAGCTTGGCAACCTTTGTTTTTATAGTTTTAAGGTGTATTTATTTTGCTGTAATGCCAATAAACGCATTTTTCTTTCTTTCTTTCTTTTTCATTTTGCCTACGTCTAGGATCCCCGTTTTGGATTGAATTATCTACATCTACACTAATATTATAAAGAGGAAAGATTTTTATTTTTGTATGTAACGAATAAACTTAAAAACTGCTGGACCGATTTCAAAAATTCTTTTGCCGTTAGAAAGCTACATTATCACTGAGTAACATAGGCTACATTTATTACTAAAAAAAAAATTAGAGATCCTTAGCAATCCCTACTAAAACCAACCCAAGGTGTAAAAAATTAGGCATAAAATGTCTTTCATCGCATGCGCTGAGGAAAGTATTGATGATAGAACAAAAAAATGTTTTACAATATTATAGAACATATCAATATCTACAAAAAACTCCGCGAGACCATATGTCCAACTATTGTAGTTATGTCACTATAACTACTTTTTTACATTTTAAAAGTTGATAGAAATGTCGATCAAAATCAGACCATGTTATCCATACCTTTGTATTAATTCTTATCCAAATAAATTATTTCGTATTCAAGACTGTATCTATACCTGTTGATTACTTTTTGAATTATTGAAATCGGACATTCCATTCAAAAGACGCGCCAGTGTGGCTCCACGTAGCGCAGCGAGCAACGCGGCGAAAGAGAAGATAGGATGATCATGTAGGGTAGGGTAGGAGTAGGCTAGGAGTAGGCTCGGAGTAGGGCAGGAGTAGGCTAGGAATAGGGTAGGGGTACGGTAGGAGTAGGGTAGGGGTAGGGTAGGAGTAGGGAAGGGGCAGGGTAGGGTAGGAGTAGAGTAGGGGTACTGTAGGAGTAGGGAAGGGGTAGGGTAGGAGTAGGGTAAGAGAAGGGTAGGAGTAGGAGGAGTAGGTTAGGAGTAGGGTAGGAGAAGGGTAGGAGTAAGGGGTAGGGAAGGGGTAGGAGTAAGGTAGGAGAAGGGGAGGGGTAGGATTGGTAGGAGTAGGGTAGGGGTAGGAGTAGAACACCACGCGAACGAAGTCGCGCCGGGCAGCTAGTCATTTATATTTATAGGCTAATTATTTCTGTGTGTGTACGTGTAAAAGTATTTTCTAAACAAATTTATTGAAATAAATTATCATTTATATTTAATAGGCTATTTATCACACTGCAGTCTCTTAGAAATTTCTCAGTGAAGAAATTAAAAATAATGTGTAACACACTACTCGTATACTTAGGAAAAAAAATGTCGGACATGCTATACAAATTTTCCCCACGTTTTTAGCCTGATACACAGAGCCCATAACTTCAATTGACCAGCATTTATCATGTCAACATAATTAAAAAATGTTCTTAATCTCTCTTTACATTATTAAAGTTAATGATTGAATTTTAAAGTAACGTCTCTGAGTGCGGCAGCGATGATTTTAATATAATCATTAAAAGCATGTTCCATTATGACTTAGATCATGTTTCCAACTTTTGGTTTAATTTAGCGACGCATTAAAATCCTCCCCTAAAAACTTGATAATTTTTTTTCACACAGATAACACGTAATTGTTGTTCTTCTTATTAATTTACCATAGACCTTATCCATCGCTTTCCATCAGGCGTGACCGAGGTCACGAGCAGGCCCATTCAGCAATAAAAAAAAATTAAGTTTCGAATAAATCGGACCCCGCGTTAAGATTCTTCCAGAAAAAATATGACACACCTTAAATCCCATTTGGAGAGTAGTTTTGAAACTTTATAATTTACTTAGGTAGATACCTACCTAAGTAAATTATATAAGTTGTTAGTAATTGTAAAGTTTGTTTTTATGAAAATTCCCCCTTTTACCTTCATGTATTTAATACATACATACATATGTTATTTATATAGATGCTAGCAGATTGGTTGTGGTTTTTGGAAAAATGTCGGTAATACCACTCAGGGTGAACATGTTTAAGGGAAATTTGATTCAAATTCGACGAAACGGAAAATAAAATAAAAACATTAACCCTCTTGCCAATAAACGTATTAAGTATATCAGATGAATAGTTACACACCGATTTCTCTCTTTCAGTTGTCAGTAATTTGACATTCGAAAGAAGAAGACAAAGCGTTGTGTAACTATACAGACGCTATACAACGATTATTATTAGTAAGGGGGTAAGTATGAAATACTTAATGTTTTCATTTTATTATCCGTTATTTTATCTATAATTTGTTTTCACTACACGGCGCGAATGCAATTTTATTAAAATTTAATCGGTTTTATTTACGCTGTCTTATTCAGATATATGAATAGATAATCAAACTGCGGCCAAGTTAGTCATGAGTTTGATTGATAATTTTCTTTGTAATAGCGACCCGCCCCTGCTTCGCTAGATTTTTACGACTTTACAAAACATCGAGATTACTTTAAGTACCTACTATACACATTTAAAATCTTCCAGAATAAATAAATGTCGAAAACTGCATCAAAATCCACTGTGTAGTTGTAGAAGAGCAAAGCGGTCACACTACCAGACAGAAAAGCGACTTTAATTTATAATATGTATAGATTTCGCCTATCTAAAGGATTGGCCAGATGTAGCAAGAGGCAGGAAAAAATGGAAAGACGGAAGGGAGGCCTTTGCTCTGCAGTGGGACATAACAGGCTTATTATGAGCCTGTTATGTAATAGATTTCTCTAGCGAATTAAGTAGTTTTTTCACGGTGAAATGCGCTTTATTTTTTGTCCGCATTCCGCAACGTCAAAGGCCCCTCCCTCGCCCACGGCGACACGTTTTGTAAACGCGCTTCTGCATCGCTACTATCGCGCGTTAGTCGCGTTTGCAACGTGCGTCAGAAACGATGCAAACGCGCCGCTGTATCGATAAACATGCGCGACAGCATCGCGAATGTATCGATGCATAATCCAATATATTTTACGCTGCTTTCGTCGCGCACGCTTCGGCTGGTTACGTTTACGTAAAAGCAGCACCAAACACAACGTAACCAGTGTTATCTCGACTCTCGACTGAGTCCATCGTTCACAGGCCGCGCTTTCACATTTCTGTGTCGATGCTGAATCGCGGTTGCATCGCGACTGAAGCGCGATAGTAGCGATACAGAATTTCGGCGAAGGTACACACCCAGCGACAGCATTGCGGCTGTAGCGATACACATGCGCGACAGCACCGCTACAAAAGTCGCCGTGGGCGAGAGGCCAAGGGTCTTCAGATTCTCTTTTATACACTAATCATCTGATTGAAAGCATGTTGTGAGAAAGTCGCAAAAATGACTTTTAGGTATGTTATACCATTTTGCTAGCGACCCGCTCATTCGCTTGGGGCAATAGCATAATTTCAAAACATTCGAGATTTCTGTGCTATATATCCAAGTTAAAAATTAGTGTATTATAAACTTGTTGGAATGAATGCTCTAAATGATGGTGAAAACTGCGTCAAAATCCATTGCGTCCTTTAGAAGGTCTATCACAAGGTCGGTCACAAAAGTGACTTTGTTTTTATACATAGAACCATTAGTGCATAATTATTATTAAAATACTCAAAAGTAAAGCATATAAGAGAAAAACGCACTTGCGCTTAAAGACACAACCAGACTGTCATTATAAATATTTGCGACCACTGAAAGTAATTCGGTGCGAAAAGAATATGAAAGAAAACTAGGCTGCAATTGTATTGTTGCTGGTTAATTACCTGTCCTTGAATTTGATGAGTGGCGAACGGATTGACGGCGACTGGCGACGACTGGTGGGGCAGCGCGCTGTGTGGCGAACACCCGGGTGGACTGCGTCCCATACTTCCGCACGCGCCCGCGTACCCGAGCCCGCTCGGCGACTGCGTTAGCCATGTACTGGAAACGTTTAAACACCACTTAACACATGTTACTCCGAACAGTGAATGCTTGAAGGCAACGAGTAATTTTAAACAAAGCATTTAAGAACGCAAGGCCCATTTTTGAATCTTAATAAATAGATTAAAGCGGTTGGCTCATTGATACGACGTTGCTTTGCTGGCAATATTTATAACAATGTTTTGCAGTCATTTTTAACACGCTTTTATTTGCTTCACTTGTAACTACGTAACAAAATCTTTGAAGTACTTCTATCGTCGCATCGAATTAAACTTTGTATGTATACGTAGTTCGGAAGACAAAACTATAATTTGATATCTTGGAGCTGATCTGATGATGGAGCCAGGAGGTGGATAGTGGAACTCTTCAGCGTATACTAGTAAACCCCTCGAGTTTGGGCTCATATGATTTTTTTTGTCGAGTCCAATAGATTGCACTTGGTGTCAAGGGTGTGATGATGGAGCCAGGTGGTGGATGGTGGAACTCTTCAGTGGCTACTAACTAGCAAACCCCTCGAGTTTTGACTCATATGATTTGTATTGACGAGTCCAATAGATTGCACTTGGTGTCGAGGGTCTGATGATGGAACCAGGAGATACGATAGTGGAACTCTTTAGGGGCTACTTGTAAATCCTTCGATTTTGCTAGTACCTACTACCCCTAATCGGCATAACTTCTAAAAAGGAAAATATACTAGACATAAAAGTTAAAAATAAAAATGTACACAACATGCAGCTGCCCATATGTGCGTGAGTTGAAACCAAAGGTATTAATTAGTCTAGGAGACCATGTTGCTGTACATATTATTATAGAAATTATGGTAGTTTTTCTACGGGTATTGCGCCTGAATTATTCGTCTCTTTAAAAAGATTAACAGTCAAAATACATAATTGAACTTAATGTACGTTTGTATGGTGGTGGACAGTGACTTCAGCGCTTACAAAATAATTTTGGAAGATCGTCCATATCAAATTAAATTTATAATCGTATAGTACGAAAACCAGCCAACTACTACAAAGGGAACTATGATGAGGGCAACCTCATCGAAAACGACATTTGTTCAAATAGTATATTATTATGAACAATCATAATATTCACTAATAAATGCACGCATGGGTCACTACGCGCGGGAAAAAAATTGGACGAAAAGCTTTTTCCCTGACATTTTGTGCCTGCCTCTATAAAACGTCTCCCTTCTTCAGTATGTTCGTTTTAGGGTTCCGTGCGTCCGAGTGAAGAAACGGAACCCTTATAGGATCACTCGGGTGTTTGTCTGACCGTCTGTCACAGCCAAGTTGCTCCGAATCTAATGCAATGCACCTATTAAGTTGAAATTTTGCACACATGAAATTCTGTTATTCCAAACACGTGTGTAACGTATGGCAAATAAGAAAATTCAAAAATAAAGTTTTCAAACTGTACAGTATTACATATAGAGGGTTTCAAATGTTTTTTTAATAAATTAAAATAAAAAAAATCTAGTTATTTAAGAAATTTACTATTTTCCTTATCTCCGAAATTACTGAGCCTATTTTTTTTGCAGAAAATACTTCTAGGTTACAGGAAAACCTATAAGAAGTCTATGGTCTGAAAATAACATGGTAAATCTCTCAATACTGTACGTACAAATCTAAATTTGCATTTGGAACGTAGATAGGTAGGTACCTATAGGTATGTTTATGTTTGAGCTTAGGATAAATTCATCCCAACTACGTAACCCTTCATTGTGCGCGGTCCAACACGCATTTTGCCGGTTTTTCATTTACATACACTTTAAATATTTTTTAACAACAAGCCTTATGCCCGATGAGATTTCTCAAATTGATGAGATTACAAAAATTACGAACTTTTAAAACTTTCATGAATTTTCAAAAATCCGTCCAAAATTTCATGCTTCTAGATCCAGCAGTTTAGGCTGTTAGTGAAAGAATGAAAAAAAATAATATTTTTAGAAATTAGACAAGCCATGTGCCCCATATGGGATTTTCCATCGGCAAAAATGACGAAATTCCATATACAAACTTTCGTCCCTTATGTAACCCCTTATAATTTTTAAAAGAAGGGGGCACGGTCTGTACAAAATTAACCCACGTCCTAAAGCAATGAGAAGTATCTCAAAATAATGATAAAATTGAGTATAAAAAGATGGTATGCTTCCGAACGCCATCCTTACAGTCTCATATAAAATAATTGCTATGAAATTTTGATCATTAGCATTGTTAAAATAGAATAGAGTAGACTACGATAGAGTAGGGTAGACTATGAAATAAAATAAATTCCAACTCTACATACTGTTATTGTTTTTTTTTCTTTTGTTGATGATTAACAAAAAAAATATATAAATCGATGATGGAATTCAATAATTGAAGTCAAGTTAAGATAGCCAAGTATTTCTCAATATTGTAATATATTCATTGTAGATATTACTGCCCCAGAACGAATTTTCATTGCATTTTTTTTATATGTTACTGTAAGGCTGGAGAGTTAGAAAGTAATGCCATCTATTTATACCCATTTTTATAATTTTTTTGAGATACTTCCTTTGCTGATGGGTGAATTTTGATCCTTCTTCTTTAAGAAGGCCTTGTTCCAATTTTGAAAGCGATCGTTGCGCGAATACTCGATCGTAGCGATAATTTTCATTCTGCGAAACCGGAAGGCGCCCCCTTCTCCTCTGTCGTGTCTTATTAGGAAAAGGTCGAAAACGAGCCAACGAACGAGAGGTTAGGTTCTTATTATCTTGAAAGAAGAAAATCTTCCCCCACTCCAATAGAAATTAGCCCGAACTGTAAAGCTATCAAAGGTGAGATGGCATCATCAGCGTCGCCGACGCAAAAACATCCACGGATGTTCGTTCGGGAAGAGATAATAAAATGCGCGATCCCGGCCAATGACATTGCAAAAATGCACATGCACTGATGCATTTCATTCTTGCCGTTATATACGCAAGAAAAATAGAAGAAAAATAACACTTCACTTTGAAACGAACGATAATAATGGCGTGTTAAAGATATATATTATAGGTATTTTTTTAAATAATTTAATGTAAAGTGATAACTGATAACCTATGTAGTAAACGGGTTTTTTCCATATACATTTAGTTTTTTGTGATTATCAACAAAAATGGTCCATACCGTCAGTATATAAATTAATATTACAGGTAATCCCATGTTAAGATAATAAAACCTTAATTAACATAGCCGTTTGATGACAGACACATCCACTTCGTGTTTCTAACGCGGCTCCTTAAAACCTACGAAGATTTATTATCGTTGTAATGTAAACCTTGAACAGTCTCTAAAGTCGCCGTAGCATGGACAATAGATAAAGCGAACAAACTCCGCCCATCTTACCTGCCTTCGACCAATAACATATCGGCCTTTCAACAATTGTTTCCCACAATTGAAATCCATTATTAGTTCTTGCCAAAGTCTTACCCATCAACGACATTACCTCCAATTTTATAGGTGCCTACCAACAAGTACCCACACAATACGCTGGATTACGTCACTATTAAAACGTACATGTTTTAATAGTGACGTAATCCAGCGTGTACAATCAGACATGTATACAATAAGATTAAAATTCTTATAAATATCTAAGAAAGCGAGGTTGTCGTCGTGTGGAATGTAGACTGCGATCATTGTGCAGACTGACATTCAAAATGCTCCACTGTAACTACCCACCCCTTTTTGATAAGTGGACCATGGCATTTTCTATGTAGGTATAAGTGCCTGATTGAGATAACAATCAAACACTTATATTTAATTTACGACCAGGACTAGGCAGTAAAAGCAGCAACCGCAAGAGCCGTAACTACTTGAAAATATTTTTTAGGTAGTTCATAACCTTTGAAGACATTGTGAAGTGACAAAATATTAAAAATTAATTAGGAAAAGCATTTTTTGCTTGACGCAATCGGTGCTTAAAGGGCAATGGTGGCCAAGTGGTAACAGCCGCGACTTACGAGTTATAGGTCGTAGGTTCGAATCCAGACAGGCGCTTTACTTTGTGTAAATTATTTCATCACCACTGCTCTCAAAATGGTGAAGGAAAACATCATGAGGAAATCGGCATGCCCTAGAACCAAAAATTCGAAGACACGTGACATCTGCCAACCCGCAATGGGCCCGCGTGGTGGATTACGGCCCACTCCCTCTCACTGAGAGGAGGCCTGTGTCCTAGCAGTGAGAACATTATAGGCTGATTATGTATGGTCCTTACAATACATTCGAGAGACTACTATTTAAAACTTAGCTTGCAAAATGTAATACACTATAATAATAAGTATAATGTGTATATTTAAATGTAGTTGCCTCGGTATAAAGTAGCTGATATCAAATCGGGCAATACTTACGATATCTCATGTATTATATAAGATACACTATTTATCAAAAGGACAAACACGTTTGATAAACTTTCAAAAGTTCGAATTTTCAACCAATTAAATAAGTATCTTGTACTTATCAAATGTATTCTACAGTTCGTACATTGTTTATTATATTCTGGTTTACATACTATCTATCTTATCACCACTATTGTCAAGGTCAAGTTAGATATACCTGAATGTATTATTCAATGTTATTATGACATTCATTGATAACTGTCTAATTGAAACAGTCAAGGAAATCGGAAATAAAATTCTTTAGCAACAATATCAGTAAATTATTAGCATTTGTTTTGTAAACACTAGTATGAGAAACGTAAATATTTATTATAATTAATATGTAATAATAATGTCATAGTGTTAACACGCCCGTTTGAATTATAACATTTAAAACAAAAGCGATGTGAATAATTTTCAATATAAATGTTGATAAATGTTTATCAACTCAGCGCAATTTATAGATTCATGTGATTATTATTATCTCAGTCCAATTTTCGACCGTAATCTTCTAAGCTGCGCCAGATCACCCGGTCCTCCGCCTTCCGCATCCATCCTGTCCTGTGCCTAGACACCTTTTAAGGTCGTAGGTCCGTTTCGCTGGGCAGGCTACGCTTGTCGATACGCGGGTCTCCACTTCAGAACTCGGTTTCACCGGCCATTAATCCTCTGACAAACATGACCAGCCACTGCCACATCAACTTGCTAATTCTACAAGCGCTATGTCGGTAACTCCAGTTGTTTTCCGGATAATTTTATTTCTGATTTTATCCTTCAAAGAAACTCAGAGCACAGCTCGTTCCATAATGCGCTGAGTGACCTTGAGTTTTGTGGGCCAACCCTACTATTAGTGTCCACATTTTGGCACTACGTATGTAACAAAAGTTGGTAAGAAATGCGCGTCCTAAGTCGCATTTTTTACTTTCACCTACTAACGTCAACACCCCCTTCTCCCTCTATATAAAGGCTAGTTTTGGAAAATTAATCATTACAATCGTTATTATTTAAGTACCTTAATAAAAAATCGTTTTATACAGAAAGAATAACATCTTTCACACAAACTGTATTTATCGTTTTTACCCCGACAGGGGTACACTAAAATAAATAACTTTGTTCGTGTCCATCATCTGACTTTAATATTATTTTACCAATTTTCGGGCAAGTAGTAAAATCCTCCCCAAAATACTTGATAACCCCTTTTTACCGGGTTCGATTTTGAAAAGTCATTTTAGTCGAGAGGTGGATTTCCAATGGAGAATGCCGTCAAATAAAGGGCGCCCTGTACCAAACGAAAAAACCAAGAAGAATGAGATGGTTGGAGGAGAATTTAATGCCCTTCCTATATTGCTAACTATTTTATATGGGTTCCCGCAATTCGTATTTAGTTACCTACTAAATATTTTGAGGTTACGTTCGAGAAAATGACGAATGAACAAGGACGATGAATGATGGAGGCATCGCTAAGGATTATCACACAAAGACTACGTTATGGAAAAGCACCTGAACGTTTTCATTAATAAGGATTTTAATTACATATATTGGAATAGTTCAGATGAAACCAATGTTGAAAGTAACGTCATCCGTGACTGCGCAACAGAACAAAAATGCAATACGTCACAACCACAGAATATAATATAATTATACTCGTCACAATAAAAACGATTTCTTTTTTTTATCGGTCCTCTTTTCTTTAAATGCTTAAAAGTATTCCAAAATAATAATTTAAAATAATACGATACAGCTGATTATGCAAGATTTCTTCCACCGGGGTCCTACATCGACGGCAGAAAGCAACACGTTATTGAACTGGCAGCCATGATGAACAAACTGATGCACTCCCCAAAAGAATACAGTCAGTATTTTAGGTGGAAGCACCATTACACCTATCATAATCCGTCAGCCGCGGAGAACGTTTGCGCTGTCTGTGAAGCCCTTCACGACAAGAAAATGCTTCAAAAAACAACAATTTATGACGATTTCCGACAATGGTGGAACCCACATTTTGAGACGAGATGCCCTAGTAGATAATTTTATTGAATTTAGTATTATGTGAAAAATCAAGGCTGCCTCGCTAAAAGTGAAGGTTGCCTCCAAAGTACACTTTGTGCCTCGAGTTGAGCAAATTCCATAAGATCTGGTGTCCTTAAATGAAAGTTGCTCGTATCGAGGTTTGTAGTAGTTATAGTTAAATTGTTAAAAAAATAGACTAGCGCGCCTCAGGTAAAGTAAGAAATATAACTAGTCTCATTTACTTACTTTAGTGATACGAAATGATTTTGTTATAATGTTTTATATATAATTAAGAAAGGTCACATGTTAAACGACTATTTTTAATTACCAGAAAAAAATAAGAAAATAAATAAGCCAGCAGAAAGAAAATCGCACATGAATAGGTACATAGTATATCGAAGCGTCGTATATCTATATATATAAAAGGAGAACTGACTGACTGACATATCAACGCACAGCCCAAACCGCTGGGTCTAGAGATTCCAAATGTGGCACGTAGGTTCCTTATGAGGTCTAGGGGTGCACTAAGAAAGGATTTTTCAAAATTCACACCCTAAGGGGGTGAATGGGGGAGGGTGAAATTTCACGCGGACGAAGTCGCGGGAAGAAGCTAGTTTGTTATAATATCATAATAGTCATATTTGGTACTAGCTGCGCCCCGCGGTTTCACCCGCGTAAATGTCGATCCCGTGGGAATATCGGGATAAAAAGTAGCCTATATGTTAATCCAGGGTGTCAGATACCACCATACAAAGTTTTATCAAAATTGGTCCAGCCGCTTGAGCGTGAGGAAGTAAACGATCAAATTTCTTGACTCTACGTTACACAAACATTACGTTTCGCCATTTCGTGTTAATGCAACCGAAATTAAAAAAAAAAAACAACGGCAAAGAGCGAGTTGGCCTCGCGTACGAAGGGTTTCGTTCCTTGTTTTGGAAGTAGCAACATTTTAGTTAACATTTAATCATTGTACTACTGTCATTTTGACAGATCATCTATCAGTGGTTTTGTGTCACTGCCTCTTGGTAGTGAGAATAAAGAAGTCTTCGGATTCGTATCCAAGGTAACAAGTGCGTGTCGTATCGATCTTCCTATCACTCATCTCCTGGAAATCAAACCAACCTACAGTCCACTATAATAAAGGAAGTCGAGCGGGTTTGCTGAATAGGAAATGTTTTTTTTTTCACCAACACTTCATACTGCCGGTAGGAAATAGTTTTCCTATTTCAAAATTATATTATAACTAAGTTTACAGACTTTGACGTGCTGGCGTTATCACAGCATACCGTTGGTCCTGGCTGTCATTCGTCGATCTTTGACAGTCGTTACTATTATCTTCTTCATTTTAAATGTTTGAAGGCGGCATTCTTTAAAATGTTCAATAACTCGAAAACAACCCAATTTGGACCTTAAGCTATCGGGGTCAATAATGTACCAAATTAGCTTTAGTGTCACCCGTTGCAAGAAATGCGCCCAAATTACCAATGTTTTTTTTTATATTGAAATTGTTTTACCTGGTTTTTAGAATAAGACATTTCGGCACAGTGTTTAATTAATGAAATATAATAACTGAATGAACCAATATAAAAAACATAGATTTAACGACAATTCCAATTTGCTGAGATAGTTTGGGCATGCGCTCATAAACATGCAGACTTTAGACGTTAATTACTTTTTACGACACTTTTCCTAATTCTGTTCCATAAAATATTCATTCTATTTATATTATAGATAGTGCAATCCACGAAGACGCGCCCCACTCTTCTTCCTGATCTCTTACACTACAAGTGTGCAACATTCCGCTAGTGTTTTAGTTTTTTCGATACTCACTAATTGCTTATTACTTAGTGGGTAATTAGCGTGTATCGAAAAAACAAAACAATAGCGGAATTAACTGGCGATATTACGATTAGGAAAAAGAGTGGGGCGCGTCTTCGTGGATTGCACTATCTGTAATCGTAAGACTACTCTGAATTGAAATAATTATTTCCCAGCTAAAACCCACGAAAAATTAAGTTCGATTTCAAAGTAATCATTACCTATATTTTATTTAAAAATAATGAAAACTCACGTGTCATATCGAGGGTATGAAGGTGGATGGTACGGTGAACCAGATCCGAAATAATTCCTGGCCCCGAGGGGCAGGGGCTGCATGTGAGGTGGTACGTGTTGACCGACGTGTGCCACGTGATACCCGTCTCCGAACAATGTTTTGGAGTAAGGGGTAGCTCGAAATGGCCTCTTCATCCTCCGCCGTCGCCTGAAGTTCCCATTTTCGAACATCTCGCCGCATTGAGGATCTAAAACAATACTACACTCACCACCCAAGAGTCTATAAACATGGGAGCAGGAATACATCGCAAGCAATTCGCTTTCTAAGGTATGAAATATGAGATCATGATGAATGATCGCGTAGCTGTCAGCAGTAATTCGCATTGCGCACTCAAAAGAGATGGAGGCAATTTTTGGTTTAGGAACAATCTTGGTGGTATTTTCATAATGTACAGACATGGCTGTCTGTACATTATGAAAACACATCAAGCTTCTAAAATCTGTCAAATTTCTGTAATAGATTTTCAACTTCATCGCTAAAGCATAAGGTTCAATCTTGATTGGGCAAATTTGACAGTTTCGGGTAGCTTGATGTGCTGGCGTCTGTACATGTTCATGATTCGAGATTGTTTTTGGCTTTTGTTACTCCTAATTGTCGTGGTGATAGTTTGGAACACTATTTTGATTTTGGTTCTCATGTGATTTCAAGTAATAAAGCTGTATGGATTTCGCAGCACATTTTAATAATATGCAACGAGATTACACTGACTCTTATTTTGTGGGATTCACAGCTAGGGTACATTTCTATTATCACTACTTTTATGCGCTTAATTAAATCAAATTATGCACGAAGAGTTACTAGTAATGCGATCGCGCGCGCTTATATCTCAATGCTTATAGGATTTGTACGCTTAAATATGGGTGATAGGCGTGCCGAGTGTGGTTTCGTTCGTGGCCTTTATATGCTTGAGGGTAGCTATTTTGATTTACCTGATGATGTGTCTGATTTAGTTAAAGATTTTGAGAGTTTCTCACAGTGGCTATTATCTGAGCTACCTAATATTCTTCCAAGTTATATGCTTATTGAGCTTCTTTTTAAAGATTAATCTTTTCCTACAAATTCGGATCTTGATGGAGTATGCATTTATGTTCCTATAGTTCCTTTGTTTATATAGCAACAAGTTTGCTTTAGTACTAAACTTTATAAAATGCGAAATTGTATCGAACACGTTATCACCACTAACGTACACGTTGTGCTTTCCATTCAAAAATCAAAATAATTTTGCAACTTCTAAGTAGGTAGTAACTTACCAAGGGTCCAATAATTTCCCTTACGCTCACCACCACCTTCTCTTGGTACTTTTATGAAACATTCGTTTAGACTTAAATTATGCCGAATTGAATTTTGCCACCCTTTCTTATTCTTCTCGAAAAATGGAAATTCCTTGGTGATGTAAGCGTAAATTTCACTTAGCGTAGCACGTTTAGTTTGGCTGTTTTGTATTGCCATCGTGATGAGGGCCACGTAAGAATAGGGAGGCTTCGTAAGCGCTTGCGACGTCGGCGTGGTAGACTGCGGCTTCATTTCAGAGTTGCCTGGACTGGCTGGGGTCGTTGACTTAGATTTACTCTTTGTTTCAGTATTGCTAGAACAAGAAACATACAGTTGATATTCCTATTTACGAGTAATTCATTCAATTTAATTCGTTTATTGGTACGAAAGTTAGGTCAAGCGGCAATCACGCATTTAAGAAGAAAGTTGAAAATAAAGAATATTCATCTTACTTACGACTTGGCAATATCAAGTCTTGTAATTTTAGTAGGAACTAAGCTCGAAGGAAAAATACTAGGTAGACATGTAATTTAATGATAAATTAAATATCAAACCAACCTGTTGTTAGAATTGTTATCTTCTCTTGGAAGTGTTGGTAATGAGAGGGTTTGGTAAACTCGCGATAGCTCCTCTTCCCCTTTGACGCTTTGGGAATTTGCTGCGTCCGCGTTGCTTTCCTGGAGGCATATTCTATTGTCGTACGGCGAACCTACACAACAAGAAAAATGAACATTCATGAAATCGCTATAACCTTGACACTTAAGACATAATAAGATTGACATTTTCACTGTAGATTTGATCAAATATAATATAGAACCATCACAATTCAGAAGTCCCAAAAATGCACTATACAGGGTGTCCATGGAAGTATGGATCAAATCGAATAGGGGCGTGGGCAAGGTCATTTCCAAACTTTATAATCACTTCGCATGGGACTCGAAAGAAAAAAAAACATTGAAAGACACTATCAGGGCTGTCAACCAATTTTTTTAGATAGCCCTGATAGTTTTTTTTAATATTTTTTTTCTTTCAGTACTATGCGAAGTGACTGAAAAAAAAAAATTGGTCATAACTTTTTCTCCGTAAAAAAATTCACCCGACATTCTCAGGGTTAAAAAGTTTGGAAATGACCTTGCCCACGCCCCTATTCGATTTGATCCAGACTTCCAGGGACACCTTTTTTTTCATTTGGGTGGAAAATTATTCAATAATGTAAGTATATTTCAAAAAAACTGTTCATGAATAAGATGCTAATTCTCGTAAACCTACTTTTGTAGAGAACTTGCCTAAGTAGGCACCTGCTCTTGAAACTTTTGTTTAGCTCATTAGGCACCTATTAATCACCCAAATGATTATTGTTAAAGTCGTTCAGTAATTTTAAATATTTTGTTATTCATTAATTTCACAATTACTTATTTATTATTTTAACCTAAAATGTATGGAAATAAACGCTTCCTTTAAAAATATATACCTATCGAATTCATTTTTTCAATCCTTCTTCTGTGTTATATTTACGACTAGCTTTTGTCCGTGATTTAGCAAATTATCACACGGGAACGTGCTACTGGAATAAAAAGTATCCTATGTCCTATTCCAAGTCACCTGGGTGTCAAATTTCATCTAAATCCGTTCAGCGTTAAGGCGCGAACAAGTTACAGACAGGAGTTACGTTCGCATATAAAATATAATATCCATGTATAATATTTTATATGCTAAAGTAAGTCGTTCGATAATTATCCATTAAAATCATTTTTTGAAGCCAGCCAATGTGTACAATCCCTAATTTGCTTACAAATATGCTGAGTGCTAGTGTGCAACAAAAGTTCTGTTTAAAGTTCATACAATATACATTATTGTTATTATGTTGTAACATTTAACACTTGAGATTTAGCCAATCTTACGCGTACGTGCCTCCCGATACGGGTTTCTTGGAATTCGTCGCTTAACGTTGTAGGTAGCTAAACATGCACACAACATACTTTTATAGTTACCTACTACACGTGGCCATGGTAACATTGGTAACTAAGCTACTTATCCGATTATTTTTTGTAAATATAAAATGTTTGAAGCTTCAGAAATATAAATTAGGAATAAGATTCTGCATAAGAAACAAAATAACACTAGCTCCTGCCCGCGACTTCGTCCGCGTGAAAATTCACCCTCTCCCATTCACCCTCTTAGGGGTGGAATTTCGTAAAACCCTTTTTAATGGATACCTACTCTTTAAAAAAACACACCCTCCAAATTTCATGTTTCTAGGACCAGCGGTTTAGGCTGCGCGTTGATATATCAGCCAGTCAGGACTTTGAATTTTATATATATAGATTTTTGGTATCCGTAAAATACTGGTATTCAGCTGCATCCGGTTAGACTGGAAGCCGACCCCAACATAGTTGGGAAAAGGCTAGGCAGATGATGGTCTCCACAAAATTTGGAATCATGGTTATTTAAGAAAAGCAGAATTTAAGATAAAAAACATTCCTAAAAGGCAAAATAAAAAGGTATGATTTCCACACTGCGCGTGTAGAAGAATGCGTCAGACAGAGACGCCGCACGCCGATGTAGTTGCATATCGGATTCGAGCCGAGCCGCGAACACCGCAAGGTATTGTGTCGCTTATAGAACAATGCGTCGTATTTATAAAACATTAAAAGCCGGCGTATCGTTCGTGAAATTAATAACAAATAACAATTGTGAAACGTTAGTTCGGGAGCAGTGCGAATTACCCATGCCGTTGAATAACTGGCTTCTGAATGTTCAACGAGTTATGGGACTCATCTCGTCTTCAAAGCAATAAAAGAGTCTGTTCCAACCAGCATCCAAATAAGACCCAATAGCACTCGTTTAATATATAACAAACATATAAAGCTGCTGTTGATACCAGCACGCGAGGACTATTACACATTTTCATTCATTGTATGACATTTTCTGTAAGATCGTTATTTCAATGCAGATTAATTAATTTTGTTCCTAAATATGATGCCTACTTATTCGATTAGTTGTAGTTATTTTGGTCAACCACAATCAAATACCCAACATGTGATTTGACAGCAGGTTTACTGACGAGATCTTGATGACTGACTTTTATAAACAAGATTATGTTTTATGCCCACAGTTCCGTTCGTGTTGATTTTTGTAACGTAGATACCTGCGTACCTACTAAAACTTAGCTAAACTCGTGAGCCTAAGCAAGTTAGACAGCCGATTTGAAACGGACACGACAAGATCGAGAGTCCAGTCTTTACAAGAAGCAAGCGTTCGGCACCAACATCCCACAACGCAAATGCAGCCCAAACAGGCAACACCCCTCATTCCTCTGCAGTGTATCCAACCAGATATCCTCATTCTACACTGATATTTTTTAGACAGTGGTTCTGAATAAAGTTGTTACTAAAAATCACACATTTGAGAGCAGTAGTGGCCCAGTGGTAATCCTGACAAGCGCTTTACTTTGTGTAAATTCTTTCATCACTACTGCTCTCAAAACGGTAAAGAGAATCATCGTGAGGAAACCGGCATGTCCTAGAAGATATGTGACATCTACCAACCCGCGCTGAGCTCGCGTGGTGGATTACGGCTCACTCTCACAGGGAGGAGGCCTGTGCCCCAGCAGTGGGAACAGGATAGGGTCATTATGTAATGTATTTGTATTATTCATAACACTCATTAAAAATTTGCACGAATAAGACGAAAGCAGTGCTAATATCATTGTTGTGGTGGATTACGTACCTAAAATGCTCACAGATGGCTTATCGCCACACCTGTAGAGTTGCATAATATCGATAGATGTTTTTTTTTGGTTTGCTTTGTCCATGTTTTTTTTTTCTTTTCCATTATGCTCGTAAACCCACATGATTAAAACAAGACTGTTTCGCCTATATCTATTCATAAAATAATATATAAAACAGTCGCTTTTTGTGACTGTCCGTGTGACTGTAAACTACACAATGGATTTTGATGCGGTTTTCATCATGATTTTAGAGCATTTATTTCGGGAAGGTTTATGTAATACATTTATAATTTTGGGGCGGCCGTAGCCAAATGGCAAAAGTGGAACCTTTATAATTTTGTCATGTCCGTCTATTCGATGACACAGACATTTTGGCACTATATCAATGAAAATTGGAAAGAAGGTGTAGCGCACAACAACAAACAATGATGTAATTAAATTACGAAAAAATAATTAGGGGTGGCGCTTCCATACAACCGTATACATGTAACAAGGAATGGAAAAAAAATCTATGCATATAAGCGTGTGGGGTATTGTTGGGTCCCATAATTAAAAATAAGATAATGTAATCCAAGAGATTTTTATTTAAGTCAAAAGTTTTTGATATATGAGATATTTTCGGCTACAACCGCAGAAATAACTTTGCTTTTTATAGTTTTTTATGAGAAATACTATGAAATACAAAATTATATTTGCGAGGGATAAAATCAGTACTGTGCATGCGTATACATCCAAACTACGGAACCCTTCCCTGTACGTGGTCTGACACGTACATGGCCGGTTTTGTCTTTATTACAGGAGGACTCGATCTCGCTTAAAACGTTAAACTTACTTATACGAGTATAGAACAGGGGCTCATGGTTAAATAACAACAGCCCCATGGGTTGATCTTCATGGTTAACCAACGCTTGCCGAGTTTGAAGGATGAGTGACCATCCATTACATACAGAGACCCATTCGTGCCTCAGAAAGCACGTTAAGTCGTTTGTAGAGTCCGACCGAATTTAGTTTTCTTTTTACGACTATTTTGCAAACTCAAAACTCTTTCAACTCTTTCGTTCGTGTCATGTCATGGGATAAGTACCTACGGTAAAAAACAAATTGTGTTGCTGACAAATACTTTCTTTTGCAGTATCAGAATAACACTCATGCAATGTTATTTTTAACCGGCTTCAAAAAAGAAGGTTCTGCATTCGACCCTGGTACGCGACTTTGCAAATTGCGGTGGCATACGGGCAGGAGGATTTAGCACCATAGACCACATCCACAATGTGCGACAAATTATACAGAAGTCCGAAGAGTATAATCTTACCTTTGTGGACTATGAGAAAGCTTTTGACTCTATCGAGACCTGCGGGGCAATTGCGTAAAACATTATCAATCGGAATCGGTTTTATTTTGACAGTTCAACAACATTCATTGCATTATTTACGTAGTGAGCAGACACATTTTTCGAACTTATGAAGCAATGGATTAGCAATTTGTTTCAAAATGATGCAGATTCCGATTGATAGTGTGTTATGCAATTAGGGTGCAGGTCTGTTTTCGAGTCTCTGCAGCGATGCCAAGTCGACTGGCGATACATCCAAGTGCTGAGATGTCTTTATGAAAACGCGACAATGACCGTCCAAACTCAGGATCAGCGAACTGAACATATCCCCCTGCGTCGAGGGGTGAGACAAGTGGAAATAATATCCCCGACATTGTTCTCTAACGCATTGGAGGATGTATTTAAGACGCTGAACTGGGAAGGACGCGGCATTAACATCAACGGCGAGTACAGCTCACACTTCGAGATTTTCAGATGACATTGTTATACTGGCTGAATCGGAGCAGGACATGCAGCAGACGCTGGACGGCCTAGTTGATTCTTTTGTACGCAGTGGTCTCCGGTTATGTTCAACGAACACGTTACCCCGGGACCGATTGCTGTCAATGGCGGTGCTCTCAATTTCACTTCTCCGTTGTTTAGTGGTGCACAGAATATACGGTCTACGTAACAATTTTCACCTATATAGTGCAAATAGTCTCCGAGTAAAATGGGTTTGTGACGTCCGGACAGAAGGGCATAATGAAATCATAAGGATTCCGTTTTAGCCATTTGGCTACGGAACTCAAAAAAGTATGTTAGCATCTTTCATGTAACTGACAAAAACAACGATAGCACGATGTCGCATCACCATCACCACCCAGGCCACCCACTACCCACTGTAGATATTGAAAAAAGATGTAGCCCCTATTTAAGGTAGCAATTACGGTGACTATTCCCTGAGGCAAGTAACATAATCTTTTCGCTCAATTAGCGACCTATTTGTATATATATGGGGTGAAAAACCTTGAGGCGGATATAATTAAACACCTGGTTACTAAGGAAAAAGCAGGTTGATTTGAAAATACAACGTAAACAGTCATTAATCTCTAGTAAGATGTTTGGAATTGCTGAAAAAGAGTTTCGCCATTGTTTGTAAATAACGCTAGTTACATTTGTAAGCCAACACATTTAGGTCATTTGTACGATTGAGTTATCTTTGCGACGATAATATCTGGTGTTTCCCTGATTCGCAGACAGAAATTTCATAGAATTTCGTTTCGCAGAAAATGTTTCATATAATATTTGGTCCCTGTATTTTTATTTCGAATATTATTGTTTCCATGACTATTTACTTGAATGAAACATATTACACAGAAACACAATACAATGAATTTTATAATCGCGTTTTTTTTTAACAAAATAATCAAACAGTAGAATTATTTTTAAAGAATATTGTTTGTTCGGTGTATTTTTCCATGGTATTTGAATGAACTATAAAAATAATGGTTTCTATTTGCGATCTCGGGACTTGGGGTACCCCGACTTGGGTTTGGTTAGGTTCCTTTAAACCCAGTAGATAGAAATAAGGGCCCCGCGAAGCGGGGCTCCGTCGTCTACGTCTTATTATGAGTATTATTGCTTGTAAACCAACGTAGACCCGCCACGAGATCTTCCCCACGAATTGAAACGTTTACAAACTGTCACTCAATAAAATCTTTTTCTTGGTAATAAGTTTTATATTAACTAAACAATATGAGGATAAAGAATATTTGATTTGTTTGTTATTATGATATGAATATCGAAACATTAAATTTTATTTGTAACATAAATATACTTATGATTTAAAAAAAAATATGTGAAACGAAATTCTATGAAACTGTTGTCTATAAAACAACGCACAACCATAATATCTATGTGAAATCATTTGCATTTTTTATCCAGTAACAGCAGTACCATTGAATTAAGTAAACCTGAAACTTCTAGCTGGTTTCTGTTTAATTCTAATTATTAATTACTATAATGTTTTTGTACGAGTATGTAATCTATTTCCAGCGTAGCTTAAGTTTCCAATGAAAAGCAAACAAAGACATATTAAAAAGGTGGTAATGGTAGCCTTTGCGACTTACGCTAAATAGTAGAACTCGAGCCTCCGGCGTTACTTAACGCGTCTACTGATAGTGGCGTCGATACCCAACTCGTACAAAAGGTAATTGTTCTCTCAAACAATAAAGTTTAATAACGTAAGGTTCTAGGTAAGGTGTGCATACGCATTGTGGGCCGCAGTAACGCACCGATGACGGGCGATCGGTGTTATAGCATAAAATAAGTATTAACTACTCGTTAATCTGATGGTTTAACGTTAGTTAACACCATGAAGGCCTCTACAGCAATTGTATTAACAATATTAATACTCGACCATTCCGTCAGTCTGAATTCCATTGAGCTAGAAATGTAGGTATTTACAAAATTCGTTTTTCTGTTGTAGCCTAGCACCCCATTTTATCAACAGATATCTTGCTAAAAGTTTTACGATTGCGTGACTCGCACCGATAGATGTAAATGCTTTGTACCTATCCATCCTAAACTTCAGCAGCAATAAAAATATTATTAAGTTTTAAATCAGAGTATGTTTGAAAGTCTTCAAATACCAAAGTATCGTAAAATCATGGCGCATATCGCACTTTTTATTGTAATCGGATTGAATTATGAACAGTTTGCAACAAGAGCACTGAGGTTAAGGGGACGCGACCCGAACTGACGTCAGGGGCTTCATGAGATCGTTGCGCGCCCGCGCCCGCTAGATACGAACGATGTCGTTCTTTTAGATAAGCCCAATGCTTGAGTTAATCACATGTTATTTAACTAGTAGGTACAATTTACGGGTTAGTGTTAACTATTCAAATATTTTCCGAATAATACAAAAAAAAAACAGACAAATGCTTGTCGAACCACATACCTACAGGGTTCCGTGGTTGGGATGAATATTTACGAATGCACATTATTGCTTTTATTATCCGCAAAAAATTGTTTGTATTTCATTGTATTCCTCGTTTTGTTATTTCAGTGGTGGTAACCGAAAATATCCCATATCTCAAAAACTATTTACTTAAATAGAAAAGCCACTCAGAAACATCATAATATTTTTATTATGAGACCCAACAATATACAGAATACACCTTCTTTCCAATTATTATTGATATAGTGCAAATAGTCTCCGAGTAGAATGGCTGACTTCTAGGAAGACGGTCCGACAGACGTATAGACGGACATGGACATGCTGAAATTATAAGGGTTTCGTTTTTTTCATTTGGCTGCGGAACCCTACAAACGAGACTATGCCAAAGACTAAGTCAAGCACTCTCAACCAAGCTCAATTTTTTCCCCAAATGCATGCAATGAAACATTTTATGCTAGTAAGTTTCACAAAAATCTGTTATTCATTAGGTAGGTGGCATAAGTTGAAACGCAAGAATTGCAATGATAAAGCCTATATCGTAAATGAATTATCAGCACAAGTCTAATCGATTTCTCTCGATGTCTAATCGATTTAGGTGTAAACTGTGTTAAAGGTGGCTCAACGCGACACATAAAAGCAAGAAATACACGCTCATATTTGTACTGGATTCGACGCGGGCTACTTTACGACCACAATCAATGCTTCAGGATAGGGCTGCCTACTGTTCTTTCATAAGCCTTGGTTAAAATCTAATTGCTATTATTATTATTCAAGAAATAAAAACAAATACTACCTACTTATACGACAAGCAAAATTAGGAATACAGTTTTTCTTTTTTAAAGGAATTGCGAATGCTACAGGAGGCCTACCACAAGCTCTTAACGCGATCCATTTTAGGACCTAAACTGAACTGTTCTTCTAATTCGTACCATGACGTCAGTTTAACGATCCAGTTTAGGCCGTGCCATCTGCTGACAGCGATTGTCCCAAACTGAGTCGCAAGTTTTGGTTTCATTCATACTTGTTTGGTACCATGACGTACATAGAGCAGCTCAAGCGATGCAGTTTAGGAACCTAAACTGAAATGTCTTGTTTTTGAATCGTTTTTAATAAGATCATGGTAGGCCACCAGGTTAAACTTAATTAACATGAAAGGTACTCAAGCAATCAACTACAATGGCCTGCAAAACTAAGTGTCTCACTTTTAAAATTGAAATAACTTTTTTAAGTACACAAGATATAGGTACTTTCGAAATAAAAAGGACTCGAAAAAGTGTTTAATTTTGTATATAAAAATTTCATAGTCGAGAGCCTTCTTTTAAGAAATGGCTGAAAAGAGTTTTAAAAACAAAAAATAATTCTTTCGAATTACAATTTTACTATTAATTTTATTGTTTTTGTTATTGTTTTCAAATTTTTTCTTGATCGATGAGTCTTGTTACAAAAGCTAAGTTAGACAACTGCACGTAAATTTTATTTATCATGCCTCTTTCACTTGAAGAATGTGCTAGGATCATGACTTTTCTGGAACTAGGCATCAGTATGCGTCGTACTGCAAGAATGGTGGGCGTGACGTCACGAACGGTCCAGAAGGTGAAGCGAAGGTTCGAAGAGACTGGAAACCATCTGAACAGACCTTGTAATAACAGACCCAGGTGTACTAGTGCCCGAGAAGACAGTTATATTGTTTCCACTTTGTTCGAGAAATCGCCACCTTAATGGAGTTGAGACCGAGCAACAGCTTCTTCAGACCCGAGAATATTCCCCAACATCGGCTCCGAAACCTCGTGTTCAGTATGCCATACCGGCTCGAAGCTGTAGTCAAAGCCCGAGGAGGCAATACCAGTTATTAAAAATTAAATAATATGTAAAACATACTTAAGTATAAATGATAATTGAGTTTTTTGACACTAAGCTAAAAATGGCTTGTTTTATCATTTATTTTAAGTTAAAAATGTTACTAATGTATAGTTTACTATTCAAAGAAAACTGATAAAATTTGCTATACTTAAAACGTTTTTTATTTTAAATCTCTAAGTTCTGTCATGATTCCGTTTTGATTATTTAAATTGGCAACACAGTGAATTTTTTTTATTTTGATTGGCAAGACACCAATCGGGATGGCGCGAAAAATTGAAGGAAAAAAAGAAAGAAAGGTAGACGGGCCTCACGCTGGGATTCGCTCAGAAAGTTTGGACAGACCCTGGTCGTCCTAGTAAGACATATAGACTAGCAGTTGGTAATATTAGAGTTAGTCATATTATACTACATTGATATTGGTAATAACGAAAATATATTCTGAAATAGCACAAAAAGTGTTTTCATTATACTTCTATAGAATAGAAAAAAAAAATGTAAGTGTAGTACTTAGTTTCGCAGGCCAGTGTATTTGTTATTTTATTCCTTTAAGAATCAATGTTGCACCTTAATTCACTATAGGTAATTTAGCTGAGGAAACCCTATCACAGACCAGGCTTCTCCTGTTTTGCGAAGGAGTGTTTTCACTTTGGCACCTTTATATTAGCCATTTCACCATTTTTTTTTTATGAACTGACCGAAAATATAGTATCATAATAAAAACCGAATTCGATAGGTAAACATAGGTACGCCACGTCAAGACTCGAGAACTACTCTGGGCAATGATTGTGTACCTGAAGAAAGTCTAAACAAAAACCCTGTTCGGATTAAATTCTTACGCAATCTCTAACAAAGGGAAATTAGTAACATTTCTGGATTTAGAAGATTCCAACTTCATATTCTTTAAACAATCATTGTTTAACAAACATTACTAAATACTTAGTAATTGAAAAATTATCGAAAAAAATTGAGGTTATATCAGTGCTTGTAGCGTAGAGCAAGGAATTTAAGTTTACATAAGACACAGACAGGGAAAGCAATTATAAAGTTATGTACAGCATTATCACACATTCCTCCATAATTCGTTGAAGATGGTTGGTTTTATATTATGGCAGAAAGTCTATGCAGTCAAGACTTTACCAAATTCAATGATTATTTTGTTAGCACGTGGCTAGAGGATAAGGTGATTTCAAGTATTTGATGTACATAATATAATGAATATCATAAAACGCACAACATTGTTGAGTAATGAAATAATAGAATTTAAAAAAATCATAAAGTCAAACCAAATATTGGACAACTTCTCTGCAAGGATATTGTTGAGTAATGAAATAATAGAATTTAAAAATAAAAGTCAAACCAAATGTTGGACAACTTCTGCAAGGATTGCCATAAGGATGTCAAATTTTATTTAACACAGCTGAGACAACCTGATGGCACAAAAATTTCAAAAAGGAAATCTGAAACTTTAGCAACAAACTGGAAAATACAAACTACAGTACATGAATTATTAACTGGGCAGATAAGCGTGGGGCATTGTTTGGAAAAATTAAAATTTTAAATAATGTGCTTATACAACAACGATATTGCATAAGTTCAATAGTTTTATCCCCTTACTAATAAAAACGTTATATAGCGTTTGTAGAGTTATACAACGTTTAGTCTCAGCGTATTGAATAATAACTGCACTGTGAACATGATATTTAATAATTGATTACTGTATCAATCTCATTTCTAAACAAATAGATCAGTCCAGTCTTTAAAGTATGTAATGGCAGCACCTTCTTTATCGTTCATAATAATTGTCACTGCCCGTCTTTGTTATGCATTTGTCAATTGTCATTTATGCTTTACACAGAGTTAAAACATAGAGGAGGCATTAAAAGATAAACAGTGCTACGAAATATTTTAATAAGTATTTTTTCTCTTTTGTTCTATACGAAACATCCTGTGTGCTAGAAAGAGTACCCTGTAGTACTTATTATTATTATCTATCTATATATAAAAGGAGAACTGACTGACTGACATATCAACGCACAGCCCAAACCGCTGGGTCTAGAGATTCCAAACTTGGCATGTAGGTTCCTTATGAGGTCTAGGGGTGCACTAAGAAAGGGTTTTTCGAAATTCCACCCCTAAGAGGGTGAATGGGGAGGAGGGTGAAATTTCACGCGGACGAAGTCGCGGGCAGAAGCTAGTTTATTTATATTTCAGATAACAAGATCAATTTTTTTATTAAAATAATGTTTAAAACTATGATGGTTCACACATAAACGCAAACAATTTTTGAAGAACGGACAGTCATACCTGTCCTCTATCACACTCAGGATGCTGTTGCTACTCACACGCACTCTGTGCAGCAGTGATGCCGCTTTCTTCCATAAGGTCGCCCGCCATCTGTGCGTGCCTCCATGAAGATGGCGGACGCGCTGCAAAACGGAGGGAGCCTCAGCAGCACCCTGAATGCGTTATTGTATTGGACCCGCAGAGCATTGGCAGCCCTTTGCGTATATACTGTCCACAGGCTGCTGGAGTAAAACGTCTGACAAAAGAATTTAAATAACAAAATCTTTACCTCTCTTGTGCAGCGGGCAAACCTGCAGGCCAGCATATTAGCCCTGACTGTTAACGCTCTGCGTTCCCTTTCCATATCACATTCGTCGTTCAAAGAGTCCGTGATATTTGAATTTACAGACTCTTCGAAGTTCAGTCTTACACATCATAACAGGTGTAACCTTATCCATTCTCCTGCATCTAGGAGCAAAAACCAAGAACTCGCTCTTTTTCACGTTATACTACAAGCCGTGGCTGGCAGCATACGTCTGACACTCACGCAAACACACCCTTTTTTTGGGTGGGAAATTATCAAATAACTTCTCTCGCTCTGGGCGGAGCGAGAGGGCGTGTCAGACTCTTACTGACTAAAACCCACCCGTGTTCCTTCACTTGCCTGTGCCAGTGGCCACGGTATCTCCTACGAACAACCCGCGACCCCGGCAGGCATCAGCCCTAGCGGACCCCGTCAGTTAGTGCTGACATCTCTTTGAGGTGCGCGTGGAACACAACGCGCCGTCGACCCGGGCCTGGTCCTTACCGGACGGCGAGCTGCCAATTGCTCGCCGTCCGCAAGCCCGCGCCTACGGTGGCCGGGAATCGGCTATTGATTCCCGATGCCCCGGGCGTCTCCTGCGGCGACTAGGGGCGCGACCGCGCAAAGATTGCCTCTCCCTCACGCGCTCGGCCTCCTCCTTCGCGAGCATTACTGCTTCGCAAAAGGAGGCAACGGCTTCCCATGCACTCCCGCTCCGTACCATGGCCTGAACCAGGGCCGGACGCGAGAGATCGTCGCCGCCGATCGCCGCCGTGAGGACGCGGCGGTGCTCTGCCCAGGCTGGGCAGACCTCCACCGTATGCTCCACCGTGTCCTCCGGACGACCCACACAATGGTGAGACCCGGGCGTTTCCTCCCGCCTTATCCGGAACAGGAACCTCCTTCCGAAACAGCCATGTCCGGTGAGGACCTGCATTAGGCGGAAGGTGAGGACCTGCATTAGGCGGAAGGTGAGGACCTGCATTAGGCGGAAGGTGAGGACGCCGTGGCGCCTCTCCAGCCACTCCTCAAAGAGGGGACTTATCGCCGCAATTGTGGCGTGCCCACGCAAACACACCCTCACGCACATTTTTCTAAAGATAATACAAATCTAAGAAAAAAATTAAATCTTGTATTTCAACTTTTTAACTTTTGCACCCGAATGTACTTGTGATTTAGTTTATGACATTGAATTTGTTTACAAGTTTTTATCAACAGTCCTTTGGAACCTAGACAATTTTCGTTTACGGTCGAACGGCCCGCGGGCCATTCGATTTGGGCCGTTCCCGTAAGATAACCTACGAAAAATAATGAGAACTAACAGTAACCATATATCTTTCTTTTCTCCTGCACTTAAAATTTCAGATTTAATATCACTGTGATTATTTAGACATTAAGTTTTTTTCAACATTTTTTTTAAATTAGATGTGAAGTACCTACTTAAATTATAAAACTTATTTTCACTTCTCATGCTCTAAAAGTTCGTCTTTATGTTGTACGTAGGCGACATAAAGTAGCTTTTTATGTTCTAGTGCATAAAGTAATTTTTTTCTAAGACTAAGATAATCAGGCGCAACAGCCACACACGCACAATAAAACGTCGCAGATGAAAGTCGTTATTTTATTTCATTTGCTTTAATTTATATCACTTCCGTGTTTTCTATCGTTAATTTAATAAAACCAGATAAAGTAGTTGTCATTTATTATTTAAAAACGCAAAGAAACATTTTTATGACTTGGCAGTATGAAGTAGGTAGGTACCAAAGTCGAATGACACAATCATGTTGAAAATTAAAAAAAATGTTTTGTGGCGGGAATTAGCTATTCTCTTCTTCAATTTTGCAACATTTTTGAACAGTGGAAATACTGTTATATAGTGTTTAACTCACGAGCCATTTTACCCCTCGACTTAAATATATATAGGTAGGTATATTTATTTAGTTGTAAGTAAAACTATGATTTTTTATGTAGACGTTGTTGGTATATACAAATATTCCTAACACATAAAACCTCATTCCATGTTGTTGCTTACTCGTTCAGCCCAAGCGTTCTTTAAAAACGCGTTGATTTATTCAAATAAATATGGTTGACACGAACGATCGTTTTTCTTTTCAATTCCCATTTCCAATAGGTTATGGGCCCGGGACGCGTTAGTAACTGCTCAAATTAACTAGTTTAAAAGTTAAATTCAAGCGTTGTAATAATGGATTTCCGCAATAAAAGAAACGCGTTTACAGAGCGACTGAATCGTGTAAATGTACGATTTGAATTTTATACGGATGGAACTTGTTTTTTTTCGCATTATAACCTGTAAGGATGATTTCGTAATTCCTAATATCGATGACCGTGCACGAAGTGATAAACGTGGATTTTCAGTCACAAAAACCATAAGACGTTCATTTTCGTCCGTGGCTACCGCTTGTCCTGGTCTGGGGCTGTTTAATGTTGATCCTGTAGCACTGAACTTTGCTACACCCAAGACTAAATAAGGTTGATCGATAGTCCATCGCGTAAATCGTAACGATTACTAAGTCGAGGACGTGTTTCAGTAAGCGAAAAACCACTTGAAATTATTTTACGCCTCGATGGCAAAAGCGCGGTGCACTCCACTACCCGCGGTGCACTACACTCCACTACCGCTCCATGGCAGCTAAAAACTCCGCAGAGCTTTCAACGACGCGCGGCGTCTCCCGCGCCACTCTAACGTGTTGCGTTCAGAAATTACGTTTGTTTAAACTTTGAAATCTGCCACTGGACACCCTGTACAAGGACTATCCAATTTTGGCGATAAGCTCCCAGTCATACAGACCTCAACCACCATAGATCGTGTATTTATGTCTCAACCAATCTCAAAACATAGCTCTTAACAACGCAGACTTCAGTAACGCCGCAAGATGGAACCATCTCTGTATTTAAAAACAAACAATGATGGAAGAATTGAAGGAGGTGTCACGGATACCACTTGATTATTGTTCTGGATGTTGGGAAATTAAACTTAGCTATTAAGACCCCACCGAGGAAAACAGGTATTATTGTCTGCACTTTTGCGATATTGCAATACGTGATCAAATAAACATACAACTTAATATATGATAAGTATTTATAATATAATAAACATTATACAACAAGCTGTACAGAAAAACAGTGGTGTCGCCTGAACGTTTCAACTATTGAATCTAATGAAAACGGTGAAGAAGATTGCCAGTGTTACACAAGAAATGAAATGACGACATGGTAGGACTTCATCACGACATGTATTTGGAAAAGTCATAAGGCTTTTGAGACTAAAATTGGTTGAGGAAGAATGGGTTTTATATGTGTTACACCACCACTTAGAACAAATGCCTATAATACCAATTCGCGATTGCAAAGCCCTGATATTTGTAAAACGTCGCGACTACATGGATTCAGGTTCTGCAGCTTCTACCTCTATGCAACAACGTAATCTGCAGCACTTTTCGTACAACGTAATTTCTTTAAAAATATATATTGAATTCATTATTTAAATCCTTCTTCTGTGTTATATTTACGACTAGCTTTTGCCCGTGGTTTAGCAAATTATCACACGGGAACGTGCTACTGGAATAAAAAGTATCCTATGTCCTATTCCACGTCACCTGGGTGTCAAATTTCATCTAAATCCGTTCAGCGTTAAGGCGCGAACAAGTTACAGACAGGAGTTACGTTCGCATATAAAATATAATATCCATGTATAATATTTTATATGCTAAAGTAAGTCGTTCGATAATTATCCATTTAAATCAATTTTTGAAGCCAGCCAATGTGTACAATCCCTAATTTGCTTACAAATGCTGAGTGCTAGTGTGCAACAAAAGTTCTGTTTAAAGTACATACAATATACATTATTGTTATTATGTTGTAACATTTACTGAGCCTTAATGCCACTCGGTCAACCAAAAGCCGAAAAAATATGGCAATGATTTTTGCAGTGTTTTCAATAATTCAAGAAAACTGACACTTTTAGAACAATCCATTCATTACGTGACAAGATGATGATTCGTACTAGGGATGAAGATAGCAGCAACTCCCATTAGTCACCAAACTATTTCGCGTTTGTCATCGATTAAACGAAGATGTACATGATATTCCCACGATGACGATTAAACTGATATGAAGTTGATACATACCAGGAACAACTGAAGAATGTTTTGAAAAGGGCATGAGAAAATATCTCGGATGCAAAAGTAGGCATTTGATGTAAGTAATCACCTATCAACAAAAAATTTAACAACAAAAAAAAAAACAAGCTAAATGATTTTAGTCCTGAATGGGTACAAGGTAAGTACTAAATAGATTATAATATTTACTGAGCAATTAAACCGTCATTGTGCCCAAAAGTGGAAAACTGAAAACCAATCTTTTCATTGCAGTCGGGGGACACGCGGACGATTCGTTGGAATAGTTCTTTACATGTCCCCTGACTTTGCATTTGCTAAGTAAGTAATTATTCCTATAACATTGAGACAATCCATTGCTTAAATATGTAGGTACGACGTAGTAGTATATAAGATATAACTATATATCAACACCAGAGTATACCTACCTGTGTAACACAATGATCTCATAAATAGAGTACAGCAAGGAACAGAAGGCTGTGATTATAATGTAAACATATTTTGTACCTACCCATATATTATAAACATGAACACTTATGTATGACGTGTCATTATGTAACTAAAGTATGAATCTATGACTCGAGACCAGCAAGTAAAATGGCTGCGTTATATGTAATCTATTTTAACTACGTAGCGTAGGTCTATCTTCAATACAAATATCATAATAAACAAGGGACATTCGCATATGGGAAGGTCTCTTATTAGACTATTTTATTTTTTTCATCCCTTACCTTCATTTTGTTTACTCTGATACTATTTCTGCTCATCCGATATGGACAAACTAACTAAAATTTTTCATCGCCTGAAAGAGGCCAAACTAGCTACACTTCAGTTAAATGATTCTTTATACCTACATCATCTATGAAAACTTAACTCTGGAAACCCTGTTCGATTCCAAGAAACTCGCACGGGTTGTCAAATACAGCAGTGACCAAGCGAAGGAGAACTCCGTATTAAGCCAATTAATACTGATTGAAAAATCTGAGGGAAAGAAGAAGCCAAAACTGTTAGGCTACGACCTCAGAAACCAGCTGGATCAGGAAAACCAATCCATGCCATCCACATCCTCTCACTAAGAATCTGACGATGTGGAGATGACCAACAGTCCCGAAGGGATCCTGACTGATGCTAAGGAGGAGAGAGAGCCTCCTGACAACAAAGATGGTGATGAGGATGTTCTGAGTCTGGGTTCATTTCGGAGGAGGACGAGGGGGGCAAGACTTTCACAAGAAAATTCCCAAACTTACCCCAGGGTTATTGTCCCAAGGCCCTTTTCATACACCCATAAGTAACGCCCGAAGTACCTGAACGATCTTTACACCACTGTCTCCAGAGCCTATCCTCGGAATTGGAACCGAGTTAAAAAGGATCCGATTGCTGCCTGGCGTGCTCTGAACCAGACAGTTCTAAAGTACCTTAATATGGAATTCTCCAACCAAGGAGCATCGTTCTCGACCGGGGGTAGACCCCTAAAACATTTATGACATGAAGAGGGAAATTCGGGAGACTATCACCACCACCGGAACCGCATCATCATCAGATCGAGGGAGCAGACGATACAGAGTCACGAACCATCGACCTATTAATCAGCCAGTTAAAGGAGACTACAAGGGTGATTGTTTCGATAAAGATCGAACGCTCCACAGGGAAAATATCGACCGGAACCGATGAGAACAGAGACCTCGGACGATGAGGTGTCCTTTGAGGACATAGGTTAAGAAAAAAAAATGTGTTTCTCATATCACACTGATTTAACACGATAGTAATGCACAATGAAAAGTAATATTATTTCAGGAAGATTTACACTTGAAACGAAAAGCCCTCAGTGATTAGCTGAGATGTTATTATATTATTTAACTGTTGTGAAATAACGACAGCCAATTAAACCGCTCGACACGAGATTTGAGAACCTTTTCATTTCTCATACTCGGAAAGTAATGTTTGTTTGATCCGAATAGCGGGTGAAAGACGCTGCTTCCCACCTTAGGGCGGGAAAGACTCATAGTAACTGCTTCCCTCTCTAGGGCGGGAATGAATTTTAATAAAAATAGAACTAAATTAGTAAGGTAGTCTCAGCTACGAAATTTTTTACATAATAAGAGAAATGTTGCGGTCTTGTGAGTGTATAAACAGCCAGTGTCAATAAAAAAAATACCTATTAAGCGGGACTGCCCGCGGCGGTGACGCGGTGTGTTCCATATTTAAAATAGTACGCAAATTGTTCTAACATCTCAATTTATTTTAAATAGGTAGGTACCTACTATTCATGTTATTATTATCAATAAATATTTTAGAAAAACCACTATTTTTTACTTTCCTTATATTCGAAATGAAAAGTAGAGTGTTTAACAGAAAGTCATCAATTCCTACTCGGACTATAGCCACCCTCGCCGACCCTTTTTTTTTTTATGGATGGGATATCATCTAATGACTCCTCCCGCTCTGAGTGGAGCGGAAGGGAGTGTCAGACTCTTACTGACTAAAACCCACCAGTGTTCCTTCCTTAGCCCTTTATGTTCCGGGGTAGCGGTAATCCCTCGCCGACCCTCGTATAACAATCTACTAATCTATATACCTAATTAAATGCAATTGACAACACTTTTATTAATAAAACGAGCAGTATAGTTTCTAACGAAAAATATGAAGCTATGCGACCTCCGCTCTCATGTCCGGATGTATAAGACTTCGAGAAGGACATGAAGGACATAAAGACGGATACTTAAAAAAAAGAACCATGGGACGCTATAAAACTTACGAGCTTAATAAAAAAAGAAATTAACTCAAAATTATGAAATAACTTTAATTTCAGAAGTCGGTGTCTTGGGATCTGTATTTTAGTTTTAGTTTTTTGCCACCGACTTCCGAAATTAAAGTTACTTCATAATTTTATTTTGAGTTAGTTTCTTTTTAAAGTTTTTAGTTTTAAGAAAAAACTGGAATATTTGTTTGTAATAAGTAGGTAATAGTTTTGTTGTAAATATTGCACTACAATTTGACCAAGGTTTTGAGATGTTTCCCTTTGACATTACACCCGTAGCTCGTATCAATAAGCCAGGCCGTCACACTTACACGTCCATATCTTGAAAATTACTAAATCGATTTTGATGAAACTTGCACTGTTCCCTAAGTTGAAGTAAAAGTAAGCCAATAAAAAAATGGTCACGATCCGATGAATAGTTACGGAGGAATGCGTGGACAAACATACTATAAAATTTTGTATATTTGTTTGGAAGCCCTAATAGATTGTCATATGTGAATATATTGCAGTTCCAATAATATTACATACATGCAATGAGATTATGCATACATACGTCTCGAATTGATCACCTCTTTTTTTTGAAGTCGGTAAAAAGTTGCTTCTTTTTTAAATTTTTCCGTTAGTAATTTTTTTCTTACATAAAAGATTTTCAATGTCTTCCTACCATACCATTACCTTGACGTAAAAGTTTACCGTTTGGGAAATATTGACCTTAGCTAGTTTTTAAACAAAACCTGCACTAACAAGCGAGTGCATACTGACGCAAGTCGACTTTAATTTCAAACTTCAAGGATCCCTGTTAGCTCCCTGAAAATAGCACGAGTTTTTAGTGCGGAGAGCCGCGCCGAGACCGGACGGCATTAATGACTTAGCAATTTACTCCTCAAATCAAATCCTACTGCGTGGTACGTTATTTCAGTGCAAGGCGATTAAATCTATCAATGAATTTCCGGCAGCGGGCGCTTGACACTTTTAATATCGCCAATCAACCCGAGACCGTTCTGAATGAACAATACTGGCTGGCTCGTAAATTAAATATTCCTAAGTTCGTATACCAACACAACAAACGTTTGCAGTGGTACGACGCGACGTTGAACCTAGGTCGGTAAGTTGAAACGCCACAAGCCATTGCATTGCAGCAATAATAAGGGCATTCTGTAAAAATACGGAACACAATACTTAAAACATATAAGTACTATTTGACTTTAACATAATATTGCCGAAAATAAATGACAAATTATATACTAAAAAGTTAACGAGACCGTAAAAAAAATTGTTTTTTTTTACTTGTGTACCTCCTCTAGGTATGTATAATAATTTTACTTTCGCATTATATTGCATTATAATTTACTAGCGTAGAACAACAGACCTAAATACGACTTTATAATAATGTATGTTAAATACACACATCAAAAGTGTCTAGGGATCAACATATATTTTTGCAATAACTTTTCTCCTGATTGATATTAATTAAAATTTTCTTTAAGGATTTATCAAATAAAGTGTTTTCGTTTGTCACAGTAACGATAAACCAAGTCACCTTTGCATTAATAAAGAAATTTGCCATTTTCCTAATAAAGGGATTTTTGACATTTGAACCACTAACACAAAAGTTCGAAAAAAAGACTGAAATAACAGTTTTCTTTAAAATTTTATTGGGTAACTTAAACAATTAATAATCCGTGTTTCTACCGCGAACACTAACAACACAAGAACATCGGTTTGGCATACTCAAAATGAGTTCATCCAAATCACGCTGTGGAATGGCAGCCCATGTTCGTTGCAACAACAAAAAAAGGTCTTCTTGCGACTGGATACCCTCCATATTCGGCAGAGCTCTTCTCTGTAGCATATCCCATGCATGCTCAATCGGGTTCAAGTCTGGCGACTGAGCAGGCCAGGGCAGGACATTGATGTTAGCTGCGGCGAGAGTCTGTCTTACAACTCTTGCGGTGTGCGGTCGTGCATTATCATGCATTAACTGAAATAAGGGACCGATTTGCACTTGTAGAGGAACGATGACGTCTGATACAATCGTCTCAGCATAAATTTGAGCGTTGAGGTTGCCTCTGATCCAAATCAACTCAGTTCTTCCGCCGATCCAAATACCCGCCCATACCATGATGGTTCCACCACTATAAGGATGGACTTCCTGGCAGGATTTTAATCGCTGTTGGCATCCAGGGGTTCTCCAGTGTCGTATACGTCTTGTATCCGGTCTCATACCAAAACGAGACTCATCAGAAAAGCACACGAACGCCATTGTTCTTCTGCCCAATTTCTGTGTTCAAGAGCCCATTGATATCGAATCCTACGATTGTGCATTGCTATAGGTGGTACCCGTAGCGGTCTTCGGGAATGAAGGTTCACTTCATGCAAGCGGTTTCTGACTGTTTGATCGCTAATTAAGTTCCCTGAAGAGTGATGAAGCCTCACGGCTAACATCATGGCGGTTATTGTTGGAGCTCTTCGAGTTAAGATTTGAATGTATCGGTCTTGTCTCCGTGTGGTGCAGCGATACCGTCCTCCATGGCGCTCAGCCACGGTACCAGTGCTTCGGTAACGTGTCCAAAGTCGACTGATAACACTCTGACTTGTATTCAGAGCTAAAGCCACAGTACGTTGCCGGGAACCAGCTTCTATCATTCCCACGGCTCTGAGCATTTCTTCCCTGCTTAAATGACGTCGCCGCTCCATAATAACGTTGGTTTTAATCAGTAGTAGGGAAACAGTAGCACTAATAATGTCTTCAATGCGTTGTATGTTTTTATAGGGAAAATATTGACAGCTGATTTTCATCTTTTACTCGAATTTGATTCACAGTTCCTGATTCAAATTATGAAATGCACCAAAAAGGATCCATATAAATTTATAAAATCATAAATTTATTACAAAGCCACATCTCAATCTCAAGAAATCCGCATAAAAATGCTTGATCCCTAGACACTTTTGATGTGTGTAGTTAAGACTGCTCATTAGGTATACTACCAGGCCACTCAGAAAGTATTGCGAAAAAAAGTTTTTATGTATGAGAGACTGGTCAGTTATAATCTATTTTTGAAGTAAAAATAGGTACGTTTCAATTTCAAAATTTCCCTCCACACTATTTGCGAGCTAATTTAAATTATCGTGTCTCATTCAAAAAGGATCGAGTTACGTATCAAGAGATTCAGCACATACTATAGGTTGGAGCGGGAAGCCTTCACGAAATTCTACACATGCATCTTCGCGTGAGGAGGATAGTTTCACGCTGGGTGCGGCACAACCTCACCGATGCTCAGAAGCAGGCCCGGGTGGAATGGTGCCGTGATATGATAAACAAATTTGAAGCAGGCTCGTCTCGGCGTGTTTACGACACCATTACAGGTGATGAGTCTTAGATTTATCAATACGATCCAGGAAAGAAGCGCCAGTCGATGTTTGGATGTTTCAAAACGAATCACCGGCTACCAAAGTGAAGCGATCTAGAAGCGGGGGGAAGATTCTGATCGCGAGCTTTTTCAATTTGACTGGCTACTTGGTGTCAATTCCTTTACGCGAAACCAAAGAAGCATCAACGCTGAATGGTATACTACCAAATTCTTGGCAGAAGTTTTCTCTATTGTGAGCAACAAGCGACCAAACACGGCTCCGCGGGCTACTGCTCCACCACGACAACGCGCCTTCGCACACCGCGCTCAAAACGGGGGAGTTCCTGTACGGTACGCCGGTCAAAATCCTGGGTCACCCTCCTTAAAGCCCTGACCTAGCACCGTGTGACTTCTTTTTATTCCCGAAAATAAAAAATCAGCTCAAAGGGATACAATTTTCGTCGCCGGAAGATGCGCTGTTAGCGTTCGAGCAGGCTGTACAAGTAAACGGGGTGTCTGCGGCGCACTGGAAAAAAGTGTTTCAAAAACTGGTTCAGACGCATAAAACTTTTGTATAGAGGCTAGTGGAGAGTACTTTGAAAATATTTAATAAAAAAATATTTACCTATAGAACATTTTTTTTTATTTTCGCAAAACTTTCTGAGTGTCCCACGTATTTCCTTACTTACCCTATTTATCCGACCAATTATAATATGATATGCGATTCGTTCGTTCGTCGCAAGGATATCGGATGCGTTGCCTAAAGGCAAGGTGTATCCAATTAAAATCCCATTGTTTAATATAATCGATTACTTGTAAAGAACACTGACCTGCCCATATTCTAAAAGATGTACCGAAAAATTATAACATTCATACAGATGTAAGAACAATAAATTTGTATGTGGGAAAAATGATGACGGTGACATAAAACAAAACAGCAAAAAATCCATTTTTAATTATGTCAATAACGGCACGGATAACAGTTTCATATTTTACAATGATGAGCTGGCAATTGTTACACATGTTTACCTGTGTATATATTTGGAAAAATGTAAGCATAAATTAGAATGAATTCGTTTTTTTTTTCAAAATAAAAGTATTAGAAACACTGACACCTGACTCTATGGGAACCTACGCAAATTCACCTGATCCATGTCTTTAAATGCTGAGGAGGGAAATGCAATGGACAGAACCCCATTCAGTCGACATAATAACATTATATTGTAGCACGTAAAAATAAACCTTTTTGTTCGTTCTGGTAATTTGATAAGGCTTGTTAAAGCTTCACATCTGTACAGATTAAAAATAATGATTTATATTATTTTTAAATATCTCGAAAGGATTGATGTTCTGTTCAGTACAGCATGAGCTTTATTTTGATGTTGTTGTGCGTAGGGTCGCTACTGCCCAACAGCTCGCCACATGCTGCCCTGCGGGTTGCAGTATCTCTCTTGGTCTGGCTCCTCACCATAAACCTGTTCCGGCAAAGTAAACCCTTCCGGCACAGGCCTAGAGTTCTGAGCGCGCAAGCCCTACTACAACGTCAACAGAGATACGGCGATGGGGTTATGATTATTATGTCCTTTATTCATCTAAATACATATAAATTTTATTTTTAAATATTAGAATATAAAAAAAATATATATAAAAACATTTAAAAATACAAAAAATAGTAGCCCACCGGTATCGGGAACAGGGTCCAAGCTACCGGCGCGGCGGTCAGGGCTCCAGAGAGAGGAACCTCCTCCTGACAATTCGAGCCGTGTCCAGATGTACTGCTTTCTGAATAAAGCCCTTGATCCAGCTGCCCAACGAGAGCCTCCTTAGGTGTTGGTCGAGGCTCTTGGCTATTAACCCATTGGCAGTCACGACTATCGGCACAATGATCGCTGAGTCCACATCCCACATGTCGACAACCTCGCGAGCCAAGTCAAGATACTTGATTTGTTTATCGGTATTTTTTTATTTTTTTTATTTTACATATCTCGGGACCATGGGGTCCCGGTCCTTTGGAAGGCGTACGAGGGGCCGAAGCCAACTCGCAGAGGCCCCCTTAGGAAATTTTAATGAAATGTGGCACCAACCGACGACCATCCCTGTATGCACTATGCAAGTGCACCCAAGGATAACCCCCGGTTCGTGTAGGACTATTGCGGGATATAGAAAAATAAAAAGTTGGACTATGGGTTTGGGTGGCTAAAGTGGACTGGTTACCAAGAACTATGGACAAACTATGACCCCTGCCTGATCAATGTTTATATATACACGGATAAAATGGCAGGGGGTGACTTGCACACTCAATAATGGGCCCCCGGAAACGGTCGCTAGTACATAGTGACGTAGCGACAAGGGGGCAACATGTCTTGAGGTGCTTATGAGGAGTGGAGACGTTTATTATTACAATACTTATTTGGTTGTTTAAATTTCGAAAAAAGCCGGAATATAAATCCATTGGATTCTTTTCAAAGTATATAGATTTTAGGATTGTTTAATTTAAATATGTTATTGAAATTCGAGTAGATGCAAAGTTTTTCTATACTGATTTACCTATAATATAAAATGATTATTTTCAATTTATTCATTTAAAGCGAATACATTCGATCTGGGATTCTTCTGGGCCCGCGTGGTAGATTACGGCCCACCCCCTCTCATAGACAGCAGGCCTGTGTCCCAGCAGTGGGAATATTATAGGCTGAGTATATGTATGTACATTCCATCACATCACTTAGTGCGACAGAATGTAACTATGTATATTATTTATTTATTATTTAATACTTTAAGCACATAAATGTACAGAGGCGGACTTAATGCCATAGGCTGTATATACGCATAACAATAATATTTTTTTGTTAAAACTGATACACGTACGGTATTATAATGCCTGTAAAAAGTCATAATAAGGTAATTCAATGAGATAAGGCAGTTTATATATTTATTTTATTACGCATTTTAAAATTAACTTTTACGTAATCTGGAATTGTTACGGGAATTGTTACGTTCTAAGGCAACTGTCAAAACACTAATAACCTAGTGGACAGAGTGTAGTAAGTACCTACAGGCTAGCCCGATTTCCGAATTGGACATTTTAAGTTGAGAATATGTCAAAATCCACTAACTTAAATTCTTTGCATTTCGTGGAATTCAAAATTCTTTGCAAAACGCCTGAGAATTGAGCGTGCTACGTTAAAGGAATCACCTTAAGTAATATTAAAGTAAAGTTTGACTAGCTCAGAAACCAAAAGGCCAATACTCGTACGTAAAAAACGTTCAAATTTAAGTCGCAATCTCATCTCAGCCACAATCAATGTCAAAACACTTGTCAAAAATGTATGTAAATTGATTGTATTTTTGACAGATTGAGACTGAGATTAAAATGAGAAAGTTCTTAAAAATATGGGAATTGTCCCTCAGGTAATAGGCAGAAACATAATAATATAACGACTTAAATTACCAAATCGTCATGTTTATTAGTCTTATAGTTATCTGATGAACGAAGATTGCTTAATTCTTAATTGATTCTTATCCCATCCACACTAGATTGAATGACTTATTAAAATACTAGCTGATCCGGCGAACTTCGTACCGCCTCAGAATTAAATAATGTGATAAAGTTCAATAGACACGTGGCGGCATCTACACACATCAAAAGTGTCTAGGGATCAAGCATTTTTATGCGGATTTCTTGAGATTGAGATGTGGCTTTGTAATAAATTTATGATTTTATAAATTTATATGGATCCTTTTTGGTGCATTTCATAATTTGAATCAGGAACTGTGAATCAAATTCGAGTAAAAGATGAAAATCAGCTGTCAATATTTTCCCTATAAAAACATACAACGCATTGAAGACATTATTAGTGCTACTGTTTCCCTACTACTGATTAAAACCAACGTTATTATGGAGCGGCGACGTCATTTAAGCAGGGAAGAAATGCTCAGAGCCGTGGGAATGATAGAAGCTGGTTCCCGGCAACGTACTGTGGCTTTAGCTCTGAATACAAGTCAGAGTGTTATCAGTCGACTTTGGACACGTTACCGAAGCACTGGTACCGTGGCTGAGCGCCATGGAGGACGGTATCGCTGCACCACACGGAGACAAGACCGATACATTCAAATCTTAACTCGAAGAATTCCAACAATAACCGCCATGATGTTAGCCGTGAGGTTTCATCACTCTTCAGGGAACTTAATTAGCGACCAAACAGTCAGAAACCGCTTGCATGAAGTGAACCTTCATTCCCGAAGACCGCTACGGGTACCACCTATAGCAATGCACAATCGTAGGATTCGATATCAATGGGCTCTTGAACACAGAAATTGGGCAGAAGAACAATGGCGTTTCGTGTGCTTTTCTGATGAGTCTCGTTTTGGTATGAGACCGGATACAAGACGTATACGACACTGGAGAACCCCTGGACGCCAACAGCGATTAAAATCCTGCCAGGAAGTCCATCCTTATAGTGGTGGAACCATCATGGTATGGGCGGGTATTTGGATCGGCGGAAGAACTGAGTTGATTTGGATCAGAGGCAACATCAACGCTCAAATTTATGCTGAGACGATTGTATCAGACGTCATCGTGCCTCTACAAGTGCAAATCGGTCCCTTATTTCAGTTAATGCATGATAATGCACGACCGCACACCGCAAGAGTTGTAAGACCGACTCTCGCCGCAGCTAACATCAATGTCCTGCCCTGGCCTGCTCAGTCGCCAGACTTGAACCCGATTGAGCATGCATAGGATATGCTACAGAGAAGAGCTCTGCCGAATATGGAGGGTATCCAGTCGCAAGAAGACCTTTTTTTGTTGTTGCAACGAACATGGGCTGCCATTCCACAGCGTGATTTGGATGAACTCATTTTGAGTATGCCAAACCGATGTTCTTGTGTTGTTAGTGTTCGCGGTAGAAACACGGATTATTAATTGTTTAAGTTACCCAATAAAATTTTAAAGAAAACTGTTATTTCAGTCTTTTTTTCGAACTTTTGTGTTAGTGGTTCAAATGTCAAAAATCCCTTTATTAGGAAAATGGCAAATTTCTTTATTAATGCAAAGGTGACTTGGTTTATCGTTACTGTGACAAACGAAAACACTTTATTTGATGAATCCTTAAAGAAAATTTTAATTAATATCAATCAGGAGAAAAGTTATTGCAAAAATATATGTTGATCCCTAGACACTTTTGATGTGTGTATTATCATAATAACGTTATTGTTGTTTTCCTCGCGAACAGCTCTTTTTTCGGGATGAAAGGTACCCCCTATGTCCGTTTCTGACCTGAATTTTGCATATATGTTGTCAGGTGACAACATATATGCAAAATTTCAGGATGAAAAATCGCACTCAAGACTCTAGTTAGAAATTACGAGAAATACAATGTTATGATTCTCGTAATAAAGGCCTTGTGACTAAGTAATAAAAGCCACACGGATCGATCGATCGATAAGTTAAGCTACGAGTGCCGCGGTTGGTCCGTGCATGCGTGACTATCTTTACATACTAAGACCCCTCCGTACCTCGGAAAGCACATTAAGCCGTTGGTCCCAGAAGACCCATCCGAAATCAGAATAACAGCTGGGCCAAAGGCAAAGTAGTTTTAACACACAGATACACCAGCCTCTTCCAAGAGGTTTAACGTCCTCTTAAAGGGGTAGGAGGTGTAGGTGATTTGCTTTGTTGGTTACTTGCTTAGCTTAGATAGGACTAGATGGGACGTCCTCATCCTCATCGGTTGATCGGATCATCTTGGTTAGTTTGCTCTTGACGCACGGAGTCAAGACGAATCTAATGTTATCTCATTTACGTTTAAATCCAACGAAATCCGTTCGCTTGTTTAGACTCTAAAAAAACTGGAAAACATACGCGAAACACACAAATGTGCCACTCGATCTTCTCTGCCTACCCCGCAAAGGAAAGCATAAAGTTATAGTAGTAGTACATTTATGTAGTTTTCATCATTGCCTACATAAAGGTTAAAAGCATTACCCTCATTTGGGGTTCGTCGCAGTCGAGCCAAAAGGGTGCAACTGAACTAAATTGCTAAGGGGATAATTGAAAACTCTAGAATTGGAATTCCACCGACTATTATCCAATTCTGTCAATTGGGCAGCTACTTATCTCATAAATTAATTTGTACATAAAGTTTTTGTAGTACATGAGGGACCTAGAAAGTATGCATTAAGTATTAATTACATGGTGTAGGTACAACGAATTGTTGGGTGAATCGCTGCTCTCCTAGCTAGATTACTGAGTAATCTGTATTTAGGAGATTTATATCTGTAATTTATATGGTGTAAATAATAAACAGTATTCTATCTATCTTATATATATTCAGCATCTGTGATTTTCATTTATAGTTCTGATGTATCTAGATAATTTCGTACTAACCTGTGTGATGTAAGCTGACCGAGCAAAGGTTCGTAGAAGCAGCCAATGAATATGAAGGTTCATCTTTTGGCTTCAGCAGCTCGTGTGTAGACACCGCATGTATTGACAGCTCCTAAGATAAACACAAATTAGCTATCACTCAATATTAGATATAACCAATAATTAACGCCACAGGCCATCAAACATACACCCCTCATCAATACATTACAATATTATTATTATTATAAATCTTGGATTAAAAATAATTTTGACTTTGACCTCTCGAGTCAGTTTCAGTACTTCTTTTGAGAGTAGCACCAATGAGTTTAAAATATTATTATTGATTTGGTTGACTGAATAAAAGCGATTTAATTAATTAATAAACGTTTTGTTTGTACGAATGAATTAATTTATTTGTTGTTTTTGGTCTAGAATAGTCTTCAACCATCTCCCTATATGTAATTTGAACGTATGTGTCGCAGATGGATTGTATAATCCGCTGTTTTACAAAACAGCTCAGTTATGTAAAACAACTGAACAACGGTCAGCTCGATTGTAATTGCGCTACATTTTACGAAACGGCTACACCGAGGTTTAGACGTAAAGCAATGAGCTTTTTTCGTAAAACTCTGATAACTTTTAATTAATATTGTCCTTAAAAATCACTGTTTTCACTTGAGTTAAGGTAATTTTTACTCGTATTACTGGTTTTATTTATTTCTGTTTCGGACGACACACAGAGCGCCACGAGCGACTAAATTTAGAACTAAAATCTACAATCTGACGTTTCATTTCACGCTGTTTTACAAAACCGCTAATCGTTGACCCGCTGCATTGATAAATGCAAAACGTTTATTCAGTTCTGCGTGTCCATGTTCAGTAATTATGGAAAACCGCTGAACGTTGTTCAGTTGTTTTACATAACGGAGCTGTTTTGTAAAACAGCGGATTCTATAAACCATCTGCGACATATGCATTGCATACCTTTAGTAGGTTCAGTAATTAGTCCATAGATATGCATTGCATACGTTTAAATTCGAATAAACGTAACCCGTAATTACAGAATACTAATTCCAAGTACCTGTTTAAACGTTCGCCTTTTATCAATGTTTGGTTCAGAACCACAATAACAACAATAAAAAAAATACTGCTCATACAGAAATATTCTTCATTTGAACATACTAATATCGATGAACAAATTAGCATCCATCGCATCAACACGTGCGTACTATATTTTTCTAATCTTAATATTAAATCGAATCCCGAAGAGATGGCCAATAAATATTCTACAATATCTATTTTTAAATACGTAGGATGCTTTCTCCGATCTTGAATGAACGAGTCGACCCTCCTCGTAATGTCTTTGCTTGTTACGTCGAGGTACAAGATATAAGCGAATAGCGTGACTATTAACTGATCGAAGAAACTGAAAAATATTGACTGAAGTTGTTTTTAATTATAGCTCACGAAATTGAAGAATACTACTTATGTGTTTTTCACTGAACATTTATGGATGGATTTAGGAGTTGGTACACTAAGAAAGGAAAGATTCCTAATCCACTGTTAATTTTCTTTATATTTGTGGTATGAAAAATAATATAAATAAATTAATATGTTTAATGAAGCATGTAACCTGTTAAGGTACTTTTATAATTAATAATATTATGATGTCGTTTAGTAAAGATTATTTGGTAGTTTTTTATTTGAATATAATGTTTTTAGTATAAGATCACAACAAAACTGTATTTTTTTCATTTTTTGAGTTGATGCGATAACTCTTATTTTGTCATACTAATATACAATGAATATACTCATATTTTACACCGCTCGTCGCCTATAAAATGCGCCCAAGCGTTAGCTTTTTGACAGTGTCAGCTATATCCGAGCTGATTTGTTCGCAACAGCTGCGTGAGCGCACCTATTAACCGCTGATACATGTTTGTCAGCCGGCTATTAGGGTGAAAGAGATAAAATTTCGGAATCATCTATATAAGAGCGAGATCGATTCATTTCTCCAATTCACGACCAATATTTATTTGCTGCATCGTGACACTCGAGAAAAATTCCTGTACCAAAAAATTAGAATTGGAATATAAATGCGAGATTTCCTCTGGCAGGCCATTTCTCTTGTTACTATATAAAGAAATATTGGTCAAGGCATGAAAGTTTTTGTCAGGGCAACGGCTTTTTATCCTATTTAATAATTAGTAAAACATAAGAATTCAAGAATGTTTGTTTTGAGCGGTTAGAGTAAACGAGAACATTTTAAAATTTATCGAGAAAGAAGTTGTATTACATAAACATTTTATCGATTTCACTGGTAACATCACAAACAATATCACAAAGACATTTATTACGTGTTCACTGTTTTAAGAAAAAATATGTTCTTGGCTGGATATCAACCAAAAATATTTTGCCAATGTTCCGGTAGCTGTTAATCAATGTTAGTTTATCAAAATTTCAAGAATCCGTTTCAATGTCCGTTTAGAGATTTCTAAAGTAATGCCATCTTTCTTCTCTACTTAGCGTGTCGAAAAATAATTGATTAGATTGAAAAATGTGAAATTAGAATTCGCAATCGAATCTTATTATATTTACTTAATTATTGCTTGAAATATTTATGAGATACTGTTGCTACTTATTTGGATAAAAATTTCTAAATTGGATTTCAGTTTGCGAAGTACCAACCAGATTGTAGTTGGTTTTTTAGTGCCTTACACAATATAAATATCAAAAGTAAAATCGTTTATGAATTATTACGAAATTAACAAGGTATATATACCTACCTATAGACATTTCCTATTCACAAAACAAGTTCCTTTAAAAGAAAAAAAACATGATTTGAATGTAGGTAACTATTAATTCGAATATTAATAAATAGTGTACGTATTTACTAATTATAGTATACCTATTTACTATTAATATTCAGAATGATAGTTACCTATTTACATTTTTTTTCAATTAATACGATGATAAAAAATGTCCGCTTACTTCGACGACGAAGTGACGAGACGACACACTGGATCGCAGGGTGGGATTAAACGAAAATAGCATAGTAATTAATGGGCGTTTCCAAGCCCACAATTTCAAAATGAGTCGCATTACGAGAATTCCATCTTATCATAACATAAAGTATTTAATATTTATGTAATATAAATAATAATAACATTACTATATAATATGTAAATAATATTTAGATTTGAGATAAACCAATTGAATGTATGTAAAATATTTGCTGATCATCGCAAAAATTATATTAAACGCTAGAAACGAAGAAACGACCAGTTAATGACTGTGTTCGGGACTGACTTAGTTTTATTTTGTTCTACCTTATATTTATGAAATTCAAACACCAATTACTGTTTCGGGCCAAACTGCAAAAAATTCAATAGAAACCACCAGTTATCAGCACTCGCTAAAGAGGTCCTCCACCATGCCTATAATGTTCCCACTGCTGAGATACAGGCCGCCTCTGTGGAAGAAGGAGAGACTGTGCAATAATCGACCACGCGGGCCCAGTGCGGTTGGTGGATGTGACATGTCTTCGAATTTCCTCCATCATGACTTACCATATTTTTAAACATCAGCCGGACATTATACGTACGCTTTATCTAAAAGCTCTTTCGGTCGTGAATTGAAGTTCGTTTTCATCACCAGCAGCAAGAACTCTTGGATGGTATTGTGAACGGTCTTATAACTTCTACCTTTTGTAGCCCACTGTGAGCCAATTAGTATAACAAAACGGCATCGGCTACAGCAAGCGGCTGCCCGCTTGCTGAATGTCTTGTACTTCACTGTCATTATTGAATCACTTGAAGTACTTAAGACAAGAGAAATACACATGTTTATTGCGTGTCAATTGAATGGGAAAGTAGGAACGAGGCCTCATTCCTCGTTTCGCACCAACAAGACCCAGTGGTGTCAATAGTGTTTCCTTTACCTTGGCCAGAAGATAAGTATTGCCTTGTTGGCAATGCCGCCAGTCTCTTGGGTACATTACCAAAATATGGCGTCGAAATACCTCCGCATCGCTGTCGGCTAGCGATGCGGAGGTATTTCGACGCCATATTTTAGTTTTAATCAGGTTAGGATTATCTTTGTGTTGCTCTGTTAGAACAATTAAAAACTATAATTTGATTTCGACATCTCCGTACCGAGTATATCATCAGTGTGAAAAATAATACAACCGTGTGTAGTACAACCAATATTATTTTACTCCCAGCTACCAAACATAAACTGTGTTGTGTTTACAACTAGTGTGCAACAACTAATGTCCAAAGAAAAGTAAAGTTCTTTGGACAATAACAAGACCACAAAACGTGTAGGTACTGACACTTGACTAGACATTTATACAGCTCGGTGTTGGTGTTCATCAATGTTCATGGAACCCGTCAGGCCGAACAACATTAGCAAGAAAAATTACAAAACCCCTATTCAATGGACGTCTGAATCAGAACAAGCCTTCGAGTTTTGCCGTCACAGCCTTCTTGAGAAGACTTTGACGGCAAAGCTGGAAGGCTGATGCATTAATGCGCTATATAACGCTCCACTGTGCCTGCGCCCCGATGCATCGACGGCGTTCTTCAACGTAAGGTCAATTTTGGAAACATCTTGCTTTTATGAGCGACACGCAACAGCGATACAGCTAGTACGATCGCGATTTTTTTTTTTAAAGAGTAACGGTGGAGTTTCTTGCCCATTCTTCTCCATACGAAAACTACCTTTTGGAATGGGCGACTAGAATCAATTAGTTTTATTCTAATTTTTGACGTTCAAAAGTGCCTTTAGTGTGCCTATTTGAAATAAATGATTTGACTTTGACTTTGAATTATTATGCTATGTACACAGCTGTTCAAAACCTACGCTGGCTGATCGAGGATATCGACCTCACTATATTCATGGAGCACAAGCCGCTGACGTATGCGTTATTGAAAACACCAGTAGCAGCTTACTTCACGAAGAAAACGTCAATTACACTTTATTGGCCAGTTTTGCTCGAAGATAAGGTAAATTGATGGCGACAGAAACAAAGCAGATGACACACTTTCTCGCAAAAAGGTGATCTAATTTCGCTAAAGAACGCTCGATTATGTAAAATTCGCGCTCGATTATAATAATTCGCGCTCGATTATAATAATTCGCGCTCGATTATAATAATTAGCGGTTATGAAAAACTCGCGCTCGGTTATGATAAACTCGCGCTCGGTTATGATAAACTCGCGTTCGGTTATGATAAACTCGCGCTCGGTTATGAAAAACTCGCGCTCGACCAAGAGAACGACACCAAATTGCAAGAGTGCTTTAAGAACCCTAATCTCATGTTTACACTCTTAAATCTACCCGGATGCGATCGACTAATTACTTGCGAAACGTAAACCGCACGCAGATGATGGCCATACCTGCCCGTTGCTTGCTTAAGCGCAACACGACCTAAGCCAATCCGCAGTACGAGCAACGAGGAAAATAATGACGTCTAAAATATTTTGACCTTCAATGTAGAGAGACATGGGAACATGGGCTAAAAGATGCATTGTGTGTCAGCGTGCAACGTCAGCAGTCCACTCGGCAAGTTGGGAGAATCGGCACGTTTCACATCTTTACGTCGATATTGTCGGACCGCTGCCACCACCAAATGACTTGAGTCGCGAAAGCCTTGTACGACGGTTGGTTTGCGCAATTTGGCTGTCCACTACGTCTTACGACCGACCAAGGCAGACAGTTCGCTTCGATAGCGTTCGCACGGGCTCACAAACTTATAGGAGATAATTTTATTATCTCCCAGTCACATCCATCTGTACATACCGCGCTTATTGACAAGTATATACGCAAGATGGCAGCAACAGAGCTGGGTGAACTTACAGAGGAAACCAAAACCAAGCTCTCTCGCCTGGGCTACCCCATCTCCCAAAGAAGGGTGAGAGATGACTCGGATTCAGACACAGATGATGACCAACCCCGGCGCCATAAGAGGACCAGGCGTCACTAATCCCCGACACAGTATCATAACACTCACCCTCATTAATATGTATCCTTAAGAAAAACTGACCCTCCAAAACCCAAACATGGAAATCGATCCCACCTCGACGAAGAAGACCAGCTTGATGCGGCCATGGCCAAGCTGTCAAAGTCAACAGGAAACATTCTGTGCCAGGGCGTAACAGGAGTCCAATAGGGGACCCGGGGAATATCTACTCGTGCTGCCACAAGACGCGCCTCAGAAGACGGGCCAACCACTTCAAGGAAACCCACGAAGAAGAAAAAACCCTCTGCACCTCTGCATGAGGAGTCCGACGATGAAGGCGAGAATGCTCCATCAGCACCTACATCATACCAGCTTCCTCCAGTGTACCAAGAAGACAGCGGGATGATCCATACACTGTTGGTAGATATACAGCGCACTCAGAAAGAGATCTTAATTTTATTAACAACCATGAGCGGTCAAATGGAGAGTGATCGTCAGAGGGATAATCTCGAGATGCGAGTGACCTCTCTTCAGAAAGCTCGTATGATGGGCCTGACGTCCCAGTCCGCCCTGTCACACTCTACTGCTGCCTCGAGCGGCACAACCCCGCACAATCCTCGTGACAGTGATGGCCCCATTTCTTGTAGATGTAACTTAAAAACCTTATTCAGATTATAATGAGGAAAAAATAAAAAAATACTAAAAAAAACTCGAGTTCGCTAATGATGCGCAAACCAACAAACATCATTTCATTTTATTTAGATAGTTATTGTAATATTGTTCAATATACACTACTGTTTAACATAAATAAATAAACATTGCCTTGCCCCCACAACAAGAACCACTACAACGACCGTTCTTGCTGAGCTATCTACTCACAATCCAGCAAATTCTTGCAACCTTCATTCAAAATGCTATCTACGTAGACATCAATGATCACAGCACCTAACATCAGTGCATATTTGATACTCATTAATAACGCTATCCGCTGGCATTAAATTAATTTTCCTTCAAATAACTAACCACATACATACCTACGTAAACTCACGCCCACTTCCCATGGGGGTGGGTAGGCAGAAAATAACACGTTAACTAACCAGGTTAAATTCCACTTGAACCTAACAAGTGCCGTTTTAATGTTTTATCTTTTTTATTTATAGAACCACGAATCTAAACAATCCCTGTAAGGTTCGTAATGTCTTGAAGAAGTTCTTGAGAACTTCATCATATATTTTACGGAAGTAGGTACTGATATAGCGAATAGTCAGGAAGTGGCTCTAAACATCCAAGAGGACTCACAAAGAGTCGATTCCTTACGATTGAAGACAGACTTTTACAGACCTGTAAAACTATCATCATCAAATTCCAACTTCATTCCGTTCACACACATTGAAAAACAATTTGGAACGGTTATTCGACGCAGGACAATAATAAACGATTATTTTATTTACTCGACACGCACGGTATTTACAGAACAACAAAATTCACCATTGAGCCCAATATAAACGATTACTTTTACAGGCACCTTAAATAAAAAATATACACAGCGACACAAAACCTGAGCACAAAACTCAATCAAAAACGACAGCAAAAGATTGCCACTGACGATGACGACAAATCTTAACTATATTTAAGACATTCTAAAAAGGGGCACAACACTAATAATTCTCTACCATTACCAAAAACCCAAAAACGACTCCATTTTTACAATTTCGTTTTAACATTGATAAACGCGCGGAACGATGTACCTATAATTTCTTAATTTAAATTTTTTGTTTATTTTTTTTATAATCATCCAGTCCATAAAATCATGTCAATTTCTCTTCGGAGTTTGTACGGTCAAACCTTTTTACAGCCTAATCATGTTGATCAATTTAGTAGGTAACCCTATAGTAAACATTTTTATTGTTATTTTGAACACTTTTTGCAGAAAGAATCATGGCAGGATTTGTACAAAAAAATAAAGATGTTTAGAGAAGTTGGAATTCTAATTATTATACTCTTGGGTACCTAAAAAGTATCTTCAGGCATTTACAATCCATACTTAATATTATAAATGCGAAAGTGTGTCTGTCTGTCTGTTACCTCTTCATGCTTAAACTGCTGAACCGATTTAGATGAAATTTGGTATAAGTAGAGATAGTTTTTGTCCCGATATTCCCACGGGAAACTTATGCGGGTGAAACCGCGGGGCGCTGCTAGTATTTTTATAACCCTGCAATAAAAATATAATGTTTAAAGTAAATAGTTTAACCAGGAGCTTATTTCAGATCGAAACGGCGCGGCGGCGGCGGCTGTCAGTGTAAACAGCAGTGGTAAAGATTTAAATCTTTAGATTCGCCTTACTGCGTTAAAATAAAGTCTCATTTCCTATTCGTTTTGACACCTCTGATACACAATGACGCAGTAACTACACTTGAATGTCATAGAAACGCTCTTTAATAATGTGTGAGCTCACTCTTCTCAGTATGGTCACGTTTTCTTGTGACTAAGTACGGTGAGGGCAAATCTAACTATTTAAATCTATAGGGGGCGGGGTTTGTTTTAATGTCAAATACTGTTTTTTTTTTTAATAAATACATAATGGACAACGAGATGAAACGAAAAACTGATATTTTCATTTCGAAACATTTTAATTTTGCGGGGTTTTATAATTATGATAAGTATATCAATCTACTCCTGGTAATTTATTCTCAGCATTGGAAAATATTTTGAACCCTCTAAATGAAATCTTTTTTTGTATAAAATAATGTGAGGATCTTGCCATGATTCTTTACTAATAATACTCGTAATATATTCCTACTTTGGCTTTACTAGGTATTTGGTTGATTTAATGAATCTGATGATATTTTTTTACTTTTTATATCTCAGAAGAAAGTTCGTCATGATCATATTATTTCCCACTATTTTATCTACATATCGTTAAAAAAACAATGAGCAATGATTATAGAGTGCTATAAGGATCTTTCGGTGCCTGAATGACATCGACAGGGGGCGCTGTTAGTAAACAAAACAAGCTTTTTTTCTATTAATGTACAAGTCGACCAAAGAGTTCTCACTTCACAGGTTTTAGTCGCCGTCGACGAACAAAATGATCGGTTGCTACGCGTATACCCCCGCGTTGGATTTTAGCTGATGCTCCATTGACGATGATAGTACTTATTCATTGTGTTTTTGATGAAAATGCATGAGATTAGATTGGAAAAATTTAAAAAATCCGACAGGCAGTAAGTAGGTACCTAGGTATGTTATTTTAGAGCAATCTCAAATTTGATGCCACCTTGCATCAGACTATTTGAACTAAGCTATTTTGAATCTTAGTTGCAGTTGGGTTTTGATTTTGTCGTTTTCTTTTAATTCTTTTAGTGTGTTATATTTTTGGAATAGTCTTTCATAAAGTACTAAGTAATTCAATAATCGAATTGATTTTTATTACCTCGCAGTAGATGCGAAAAGTAGAGTAGGTATTCTCCGCGAGGATAAAAGGTGTCGTCGTCTTGGGCGAACTTGAATCCGTCACTGCACTCAGGATTCTAGTCTTTACTCCCATCGCTTCGCTCAGGGATTAACTCGGAGCTCCCTCGCTCCGCTCGGGAGCTCTAGAATCCTTCGTTGCGTTCAGCATTCAAAATAGCTCCCGCGACATTAATGCCTGCATTAATAAACGTTACTCAGCCCAAGAGCTCGCACTTGATATCAATCTTGAGGTCATGAACGTATTAATAAACATAATAATTTACGTATTTTTTATACTTAAACTACATAAAAAATGCGATGAAATCTTGATAAAAATTACTAAAAATTGTGTTGCGACGTGACAGTTTTTAGTGCTGACTGCCACCCAACTTACTCATTTTGAATCAAAACTTGCATACAGCCTAATCGATACTCACAATAAAAAAAAAATTTAGGAACTGAAAAATATCTCTTTTAACTAACAAAAAGTATTATAATGTAAAGTGTTTGCAGAATACCCAAATTATAGAATTAATTTATCATCATTTTCAAACAAAATTTTGCTAAGCCTACCTAAAAAATGTATATTGGGCATTCTGTAGGTGCTGAACTATTATAAAGTATCAAAATCCACAATAAATTATTGTCCAATAAATTAAAATAATTTTAAGCAGCGAACGCATTCCGAATATAAATTCAAATACACTAATATAACATTTCGGTGCGAAATTCAATAAATGAGGTACCTATGGCCTGTCTGTTATTGAGTCGGTTTCAATATAATGTCCAAAAAACTATTGAAATGTTATTAGAAAAGCATAAATCATTATTATAAACGATGCTTATTGTATTTATTGCTTAAAATAATTTTATTTAATTTCCAAGTATCGATTACATTCGTCATATTAATTATTAAAAAAAAAATTGTTTGGAATAATCGCTTTCGCACATCATCGCAATAGAAAAAAACAATAATGGTCGGCGATTTTGAACACAAATTGAGTAGTGGATTAATTACGTGTTATTGGACCTGTGTTTGAATAATACGTTAAAACCTGGGCATTTTCGTGTTGTTCATAATATTTTCAGTAATATTTGTCACATTTTAAATCGTCCGTGCGTGTGAAATTTGTGAAAAGTAAAAATGTAAACACGCACGATTGGCGCGAAACTTCGACATTAGATATCAAAAAACTTCATTACCACTACTTATTTACCTTAAACTATGGATAGAATCGTCCAATAATTAAATTATGTATTAATCACAGACCCTATGGTGAAGTCAAGATGTTCGAAATCCCCAATTATTATGTTTTTTAGCCTCGACCACCACTGTCATCAAAATGGCGATTATCGTATTTATTTACAAACTTGAATTTATTCAAGATAAATTATAAGCTTGCGCGCGAAATATGAATGATTTAATGACGTTAAAATATGAGCTTTTTATCCTACTCTCCTAATTAACGCACATTGAATAGATTTGATGCCATAGCATAACAAATATTTACATAATCAATTAAGAGTGCCGTATGTCGTCATTCTTGGGTCTGATGGGACCTGGTAACGAGCTGGCGGAGGTTCGTATGGTCGAGTCCAACTGGGGGGAGCTTTCGAACTATACGGTTAAGACTTTTTGGGTAGAAAACATCTTTATAACGTGATACAGCGCTATTAATTAAAATTTTAACGAAATAGAAGTATTTCAATAAATCTTACGACATAGCAAGAACGAAATGTGATGAATGTCATTCTAAACTTCGGTCAATGTGACGTAATCGTTCACGAGATCAAGCCCTCAAGTACATCGTCTTGAGGAGCTGATCTTGGTAACTGAGATACTGTTTTCATGTGTTTATTAATAGAAATGATCTTGAGATGCTGATATCGTACCTAATAATGGCGTATCACATGATAACGCACTTGAGTACGTCGTTGTGGAAAGTTTATTAAAGCGGGCGTACTCGTAAGACACTGCTTTATCCCTAATCCCCTTACTAATAAACGTTGTATAGCGTCTGTTTACTTAGTTACATATCGCTTTGTCTTCTTCTTTCGAAAGTCTAATTACTGACGACTTTTTTTTTTTTTTGGATGGGAAATCATCTGACGACTGACGACTGAAAGACAGAAATCGGTGTGTAACTATTCATCTGATTATTATACGTTTATTAGTAAGGGGGTTAGTGAATAATACCACCACTATTCTGACCGTTTCAAGTTCGATGTTGTTCCCAATGTATCTGTACAAGACATTCGATACCTGTGAAATAAAAGCAATAAAAATGCCACAAAGTTAATTGGCTCGTGAAATAGGCCCATTGTATGTTGTACACGACCGAATTAGCTGTATTGCTTAGCAATATTTCCGATAAGCTACTTTTTAGCTTTATCAGCTCATTTAGTTCTTTAGATCCCTTATTTAAGATTGAATCTCGGTTGGAGGTAAGTTACGAATGAAAGTTGACGCTCGAGTAAAATATACATATGTAAAAAAGTAGTACAGGGCCACCCACGATCACTGAACAAATGTACAAACACTGAACATTCTGTTGCACGTGCAGGTTACTTCGGCTAGCTCTGCGTGTTCTTAACACAATGTGACCTGTGCACGCCGACTTTACTTCTCAACTGACTTATAAAAAAAGGGAACTAACAATAGGTACTGTAGCACAATCATTTTCATAATAATCTCTCATTCTGTACGACATGATAAGTTATACGAGTACCTATTGCCTATACCTCGATCATTTTTATAGTCCTGGCCATCTCATTATACGCCAGTCACCATAGACACAAATTTCGCGTTAGGTCGAAAAAATTCACTGTAAGTACTTATTATTATTAGGGATGTTGTTAAGTAGGATGGATATCAATAGTGTAAAACAAAGTTTGCAGCTGCGAAACCTGTGCTAGCTGTGTGGTTCTCGAAAAACCTCGAAATTTCGGACTTCTTTCAGTTTTTGACTTATAACTCCTAAAAGGTGCATCCTGCGGAAAAGTCACACCTTATATATTTTTAAAGTATAAAATTTGCAGCCGTAGCTCTGTTGGTGTAAAAAAAACTCGAAATACAGCACTTCAAACATTGGCAATTTTTCACAAATAGTTCAACAATATAGTTTTAACTGTCTTCCGAGCAGAATATCGGCTAAAATATTCATCCTATACGAGGAAGGATATGGGCAGAGCATTTTAGCCATGCTTTCTGGCAGGAGCACCTCCCTCCTCCGCACCGTTTCTGGCAACTGTATGACAGGAGTTTCAGCAGGGTTAGCGTTCCTTGGTGTCATCACTGTCATCCATTGCTGGCTTCTTGTCCACCACCAGTAATTGGTGAGCTCTTTCATTTCTCGATCTCGGGTTCTATTGGATCTAGGGAGCTATGACTGCACTGTTACTGTTTTATAGACTTTTACTACCTACATATTTCTTAAAATGCTGCAGTTTATTATGATATGGTAAAATGTTGCCATTATCAACGTGTGTTCCGTACAAATTTTCAAGACAGTAACAGTAACGGTAAAGCCGTCAAAATGTTCTATTGTGCGGAGTCGATCATTGCTGCAGAAGTAGGTCATCCTCACTAAGAAATGTACCTATTGTCATTAGATCGGAATAAGTGTACAACACAACCTATCAACTCGAAAGTACAAGAGGAAGTTGTCCATAATTTTAGTAGTTTGCAAGAATCCATCTGAACACAAGTACCTAAAGCTAAAAGCATGTAATCATATCAATCAATCTTTACAATGGACTACATTGTTGAGGTATCATTTTTCATTGTTCAGTAACTCAGTACCCCTTCACGATTAAAAAATCTGATTACAACTGAGTATGATACCGTGACCTTGCCCAATAAGTACATTTTTGATATCCATAGTTTAGCTTTACATATTAAATAAAAAGCTGTACCCACGGTTGCGTCCGACTGCCTAACTCTACTAAAACCTACCCACAACCTAGTCCACAAGTGAATTCAAAAACAAAATGGAGGTGCCAGAAACGATGAAGCAGTTCTTGAGATATTAAAGCGTATGCCTAACAGGCAGACAAAGACAGAGATTTTGCGATAAAAAATTAGCGGAGATGACAACACAGCAAATATTTCTATTACATTAGTAGATAAACAAAATAATAACGGTTTCTAGTTGAAAGAATGTTCCATTTTGTACCGCCAACTATTGAATTTCATCAACTGATTACAGCATGTATTGTAGACGTTAATAAACACACGTTCCCAAGGAACAGTAGTTTCCGTTGTGTTAGCACAATTCATAATAATGCCGGCTAAGCGGTCGACGCCTTGACGGTCGATCTTCAATTTCGTCACCATTATAACATTGGCATCATTATTTACTATTACGCTTTACTTTGATTGGGGTCAGTTGCGACACTAATATTTGAAATCTTTTCAAATATTCTTCTAAACTAAACTGCTTTAGCTATAAGATCCAAATTAGTTTTCTTTTGAGAAACAATGTATGGATCATTGTTGTCGGTTATTAAAGAAAAAAATTTTCTGAAACATGCTTGGAAATTTGAGCATTATTTTGACAACCTTCTTCGAAATAAATTGAAATTGCTGTACTGGCCAAATACAGGTGAGCAGCGGCCGGCAAAAGTTGCATGAAAATCAACTTCTGTCGTGGTTTAGCGGCCAAATAAATTACATAGTAAACTCATATCAGATCTGTCGTGTAATTTAAAAATGGAACGATCTTTTACTCTAAAACATGGCAACCAAGGAGGTAACTTATCAAAGGTTTTATTTAAATTTCGAACCGGCTTGCAAATAGAAAGCTGTTCTTTTTTAAATAAAAAAACAAATGAACACTTTAACGCGCGAAAAATTATTGTTGATCGTTGTTCGTCATTGATTTTGAAAAGTAATAAAATTGCATTTGACAAAAAAGTTCTGCCTAGGTACTACTTAGTTTTAATTTCCGCGCATTATTTGAGAAAAGTATTATACAAGCCTTGGTCTCAACTAGGCATTGATGGACGAACGTGTAAATGTGAGCCGAAGCGAAGCTGAGGCACACATACGTAAGTACACACTTACGTTTACACGTTCGTCCATCAATGCCTCTTTTGCTGGCCGCTGCAGTAATGTACTATTATTTGCCTTCTGCCTGCGACTTCCGCACGTGTGGAAGTTAACTATATCTACCATAAGGCATATCGTATGGCACTCGGCAATAGTATAAGTAGCTATCCTATCAGTAAAAGAATTTTTGTAATCGGATCAGTACAGGTTACAAACAAAGAAACAATTGTATCTCTTTATAATAAAATATTAGTTTACATTACTTTATATAGCTTAGGTATAAGTTTAGATTATTCTTTTTAATTTCATAGCGTCGAATTTGCCGAACGTGGTCTACAGCATGAAAACTTTGGCATCTTTTACAACATATTCCAAAAACATAACACAATCTATTTAAAAATTGAAATATATCAGCTAAATGATAGTTCAGCTATCTAGGATCTTAATTGATCGTATTATGTAGGTAATAGCAACTTGTTTAAGAAAGAATTTGAGTTCAACCTTATTGGCACAATATTATATAAAAATTCATATTACAATAACAATTGGCTTTCAAGCCAGACCTACAAACATGAAATTCAATTGAGGGAAAAAAATCGTTCATGTACCTAACGAATGAGACGTATTGAGAGCACTTTGGACGGCAGCAAGAGCGCACGGGCGCACTTTAAAAACGTAATACTTTTCACATTTGTCACAGGGTCCGGTCGAATTACAGCGGAGTCATTCGAGTCGCCGCGTGCCGAAGCAGCTGAGTCGACGTCATCGCTCGCCAGTCGCGCTAGCGCTGCCTTTATGTTCACTTCACAGCTCATGAAATATGTTTCAAACATTCGTGTACCTAACTACGGTTAAGTCTATATTCTGTCAAGTGTGTCAAGAATATTTTTTATATTGTTCGATAAAGTAAGGTCTGGTTTTAATTTCAGTATCATGTGGCAATTTTCTAGGCAATGAGCAACAGGTATTTCTACATTTGATTCCCTATTCATTAAACATAATTATCCAACCTATCCAAATATTAGGTATCACCAATGCCATGTTTCCAACTTCATTTGTGCTTGGTTTGGTGGGGTACCAAAGTTTAGAACTAAAAAGAAATCTTAGTCTGGTAAAATATTTCATCCGCGTGGTAACTGAAAACTTGAATGTTTATTGGCAAACTAAGTTAATGTCCAGGTAACGCTCTGTTCATACTTACAATATATCTCATAACGAACCGTGATTTGTTTTTGGACGGATTTAAGTGATTTTTTTACCTTTTCCGTCATTTTTCACGACCCCGACCATTCATCCACATGTGAACTGTAAATCGATTGCTATCCATGTGCAAAGTTGTTCTGATCCTGGTGTTTTAAACCCACGATACCGGGCAAATTTTAGAGCAAGTCCTCTGAGAAGAATAGGGAACGCTCCTGCAATGCCTTTGGTATTGCAGACAACTCAAAATGCAGCCGGCATTTTCATCTAGATACGATCCGTTTATTATAAAGTAGATACCTACCTACCTACCCACTTCAGTTGAAAACGAATAATTTGCCTAAAAAAACATATTAATTTACAGCCGAGATTTAAACATTATTTAAATTATGCGTAATAGTAAGTAATAGTAAGAACACCGTTTGATTTAATAATATTCACACTAGTAATAAATTAATTTAAATTAATATTAAACAATACCTACAACAATAGGTAATTAAAATAATAACATTTCTAACTACCAATATCTGATCAAGCTAGAATTTTTCATATATTTTTATATGTAGGTACTAAGCTACAGTTATGATACCTACTGAATCTTATTGACAATCTGTTGTTCGGTTCGCGATGAACTTATGTCAGGGACATTTGATAAAACTCTGCTTCGGTCGTAATTGCTTTAATTTTCATAAAATTGTGTCTCTATTATTAACGTTTCCAACGTTTATCTTTGTTCGATCAAATTGTACTCGTAACTTAATTGTTTTTCACAGACCCATTGAATTGAAGCAAATATCCAAAAACTAAGAACTATCAAACATAAATGTAAGAAAGCTATAATCTAATTATCCACCTATTACTAAACATTTCCTATCTAAACACAAACCAGGCCCAGTCAGAGCAGCATTTATCTTATTGCTTTATAATTATATACTAGAAAAATCAGTACCTAAGTTTTAAAACAGTGATAAAATGGCAAGAAAAAGTCAAACAAACAAGGTCGGTGATGTAACGGATGGTGATGAAGACATCTTTGATAACACGAGTTCAGTGTTGCGATAGTGCGGGGCCTGGCGGCTAAACGTCATGATCACAACTAGCTGTTATGAAAGTAATTATATTATTAAAATAAATTAATTACGCGAGAAAATATGATGTATTTACAAATTACAGTATGTCATTGTTTATTTATCAAATTATAACGAGTTATTCCTATGCACACCACTACATCTAAATAGATTCTACAACTGTTAGGTACAAGTATCGTAATTAATAGGTAATTTATCTCGATATTACTTTAATTTGTGTATTTATCGCAATGGCATAACGGTTAACATAATAGGAATGGCAGGGTCATTGAGCATGACTCAGAAAAAATAAGTGAATTTGCTCGTGTGAACTGTTAGAGGAACGAAGGCGAGTCGAATGGCCACTTTCAGAGTGGAAACCTTACGCCCCAGCCGGTACTATACCCTCAAATTATTCTTATTTTCGCGCCTCGCAACGCATTTCATCTTTTCAACGTTATATTTTTGTTTTAGGTGTCGACGAGCGACGTTTTTATGGTTTAAAGACGGATTTGTTTTGCCTCAGTTTATACGATTCATATTAGTTTTAACCTTTTTTTCGTCATTTTATTTGACACGTTGAACGTGTTTTGTTTCCTGGCGTTAAGCGTAATGTTTTCCATGAAAGAAACAACAACGAACCTTTGACCTTTTGATGTTTTCAGTTCACTCGATACACGTCAAGACATCGCATGATAGACGTCACAAGTGTTACTCCAGACTACTTCTATCTTCTTGTGCAAGGGTAAACAACAACGTCTTATTTAAATTATCATTACTTTTTTCATCCAGTTAGAGGTACCTATGTGCGAGAAAATTCTAGACGTGACGTTCCTTTTGTGTCAGATTTATGTCAAGCGGAGGTAGGTACCTGAAACAAAGGCGTTGACTCACCGTGGGATGTACGTGTGGGTGCGAGTATAATTGCATTCTGCGAGTGTCCAACGTGTAGGCGTTCGACGGCAGATCGTTCATGTCGAAGGTTGTTTCGGGATGCAGGCCTGGAGTCAGCCGCGAGACGTCGTCTTCGCAGCCTCCATCGAGGCCCGACCCATCGGTACTGCGGGCCACTGTAGACAATGTAAATTTAGCCAGGCAAAGTAATATTACTATTCAGTTATATGAGCAAGTTGGGGTAATCTAAACTGCACTGAGTCCATGCAGAATAACACAGTTGTAATTTAGGGAAATTTTATTTAATATGACATTACAATTATTTATTATTTTACCAATAGGCTACGCAGTTGCTGCAGCCAATTGGTAAAAAATAAAATTGAGAAAATAAATTTAAAATATTGTACAGACGCCAGCACATCAACCTACTACAATCTGTCAGATTTCTGTAATCGATTTTCAACTTTATCGCTAAAGCATAAGGTTCAATGTTGATTGGGAAAATTTGACAGTTAGGTGTAGGTTGATGTGCTGGCGTCTGTACCTACCTATCATATTTATAAATCTATAGCAGAAAAATAATGACAAAGCTACCTACTTTATAATGGGAGTACAAACAGCAGCACAAGAAGGAATTAAAAAATCCGTAACGCATGCAATATCTACTGGTACGAGTATCGGCTAGGATTTGTTGTGTTGACAATCATAAAGTAAATTAGACAGGTCATGTAACTGTGCATAACAAACAATATTTTTACATTAAAAAATGTGCTGATTGATGGATACCTACATACATTGGATTCACCTACTTTTAAAAATTGCTTAATGTTTATGGGGGAATCCTTTTTCTCAAAACATTTCTTTCAGTGATACGCGGACTCAATAATTTTTATGCTGGTCGAACTTTTAAATGTCCGTTTTTAAAGATTTTAGCAAAAAAAGAGTAGTTACTAGAGTTAGCAAGCCCGTTCTTTTTTCTTTCGACATTCTTACTAAAAATGTTAGTATTAAAAATTCGTTAGTATTAAAAACACTTGTTAGGATAGTTTAGACTATCTGCAACGAAATTTCAGATAGTGTTGATCTAACCGTGGCATTAGACTAACTTATAATAAATAAAGATTCACGTTTGGTTTTACCACCCTATTTATTTAAGTAAGCACCAACTCGTCATTTCAAAATTATATCCAACATAAATATTGATTAAAAGTTCCTTTCTGCTTTGAGCCTAATTAATAAACAATATTGGACAAGAAATGAATATGGCATGATATTTTACCTTCGGTACCTACCTATACTTATGAATTTATTTTTTCTATGCTTCTTAAAGTAAATTAATTTTTCTGTATCTCCCAAATTCCTTGTCACATTTTTAATTGTAAAGTATTTTAAACTTGAGTGCACATTAATATGTTTCGTAAAATCAATATAGAAAATAGTTGATGTTTTCCATTGTACACCATAAAAATTCATTTCATTCAGAAATTAATTTATGTGCAGATAAATATTTTCAATTACCGAAAATAAACACGTTACATTTCTAACACTGAAATTGTTTCTGTAATAATTCTAACCTCCGAAAATATTATCTGTATTTTATAATCACTGATTGATAAATCCATTGGTATTTTTGGCATTGTCTAATGCAGTATTCCTTTTCGTAATCAAATCGAATTAAAATATTTTTATTAAATACGCTTCACTTGTATTAGTTTTGCGTACAAATAATAAATAATTTTACAACACATGGTTGCTCGTAAAGCGGTTCTAATTGCAGAGCTTTTAGGTTCACAATGCAATGTTTTTAACGCGTGCTTTTTTCTTGTAGAAAAAATGCGCTATAGATAACTGTAGAATTACAAGGCAAAGACGTGCAATTTTTTTTAATCTCAGTCAATTGTCTGCGTGGCTTTTTATGCCAAAAAAATTCGTGAATATGTGAAACAGTAAACAAATAAAATATGATAAATAAACAAAGTAATTCATCAAAATGTTATTTTATTCAACAAATTAACTTTAGTTGGTTTTTTATGAATAAAAGTATTCAGTTTCATATTATAATAATTTGTTTGGCGGCTTCGAGAAAGCAATGGCGCACGAAAAAATTCATTAGCTATTTTTCACAAACATTTGTTACAAAAAATTCTGTTTATATATATTTCGTTTATTGCGGATCACACACACAATCCATATAGTATTATGGAATCTTATTTATTTTTTCCTCGCAAATGGGTTGAAAAAAGGCGTTTGATATGTGTGTGCATGAGTCATTTCACTCTCTGCAACATTACCCCTCACCTATGGTTAGGGCTGCGATCCCGCCTGGAGCAATGACAAACTTGGCTCACTTACATCGTAATGGATAATCTAATAATGGAAACGCTCAATTTTCTAGATATCTCATTGAATTACGTAGGTAATTTGATTACAATCAATATTTTCACATTCAATTATTTGGTCAAAACTAATTTAGTTATAATTCTAATAATGATACATCAGAATTATTTTTTATACATAATATCATCTTTAAATTTTGATTAATATAATCATGTGACTGACTTCCATAGGCGCATAAATTATAACTAGGTAGCTAAGTATGTGGTTGTGGCAATAATTCTGCTTTAGAAATATTTGCATGTTGTGCAGTTTTCGGTGAGTTGTTTTGTATAACAAATCTCGACAGACTCGTTCAGATTAAGAGTAAGTCGGCACAGATTGTTACAATGTTCATTTATCAAAGTTAGAATATTTTTATAGACCGGAGACAATATTACACCTATTCTTACACTAGTTACCCTAAAAAAGAGTAAAGTTAATTACAAATCTGTGTAAATGAGCCGAGAGAATAGGTAGATACTCTGATTGCTTAATCGGTTTTTGAAGAATTTTAATTCTAATTCAATTATGTACTCACCCACTTTTTCTATTTCAATGTGAAGTTTATTTCCCACGGGCGTCTTGAAATCCAAAAGACTTCTTATAATATTAACATCCTCATTTAAACACTACAGAAAGTTTTTATTAGTTTATAAAATCACTTTTGTTAAACTTTTTCGCTTGATGTTAAACACAATGCAGTTATTCAACTTGACAATTAACTATTTATAAACAATATTTGTGAATATTATAAGATTTATTTTTATAATGACAGTACAGGCGCACTCTGGGCGGGCGGGCGCAGGTTCGCTTTCGGTTGTCGGACGTTTGACGCAAGCGGAGCGCGATGCGAGTGACGCGCGCCGTGGCCGAGCTGCGGACTGACTCAAATACTACTCGAACGAAACTCTCACGCTTCGAACACATCAACGTAAAGCTCGACGCCCGCCGTCGCCGTGTAGGCGTCCTCACACTTTAGCATTTACCTGAATACGTGGTTAATTACCCAACCTCTAAACCAAAACACATTCTCCTGGTAAAATTCAGAAATCCTCGCTGTCCTACTCTCAACGGCTCCAGCAATTGCACACTGTGTCTCTCTGTAATCCAATTGTTACCGCGTATTTGTGGTATAATTGTTGAAAATGGGCATTTTTCTTAATCAAGGAAAACGTAATCTTAGTCATATGAAATGGCAGCGAGTGGGGCTAAACGCGGTCTCATTGGCGGAGCTGTGCCGCCCAACGCCAATGGCACGGGAAGGAGGAGCCGCATAGCAATCACTTCGAAGTTTGGCGAGACACGTCTCTAACCTCCCTAATTTTGTTCTTTTTAGCGTCGAGTATTTTACAAAAATAGGCTTTATTTAACACGTAACTCAAGCTTCTTGGGGCTGGTAACAATGAGGCGATCTGGCTTGCGTACTTATTCGTTTTAAGTATTTTACGTTGTAAGCTAACGATAGCTGCGATATTCCTTATTTGACACGATACGTTCAAGTATGTTACAATACCTACTCTTTTATTTGTATGTATGTATTTATTTATAGTTCTGTTGTAAAAATATTATAAAACCACAAAATTATTTATCTGCACTTTAAAGATACTTAAAAACTATTAAAACTTTTAAGTGGTTTGTTGAAGTAAATCCTAATAACATACAAAATAGTTTAGTTTCATTTTTAATTTAGGTGGGTAGGCCTTTAGTGTAGGACGCAACGTGTGTCGATACTCTTGCGCCATCCCACCTTCTTGCATCGGCATGCTGTGCTGGCGCTGCTGCTGCGGCTGCGGAAAACCTCAAGCGGCGGATATCCCCATATATATAGTATTATCTATGTATATGCCTTATCGGAAATTATATTTTCGAGCCGTTTAGGGTTGAAACCCTCGGGCCGTGGGGTCCGATTGCTCATGGTCTTTTTAAGGAAATTTCGAAACTGCTGGTTCACACTTCCCGTGACCCAAAGGCTGGCTTTTACCTTGGTCAGAGGCTAAACATTGCCATACAACGTGGTAATGCCGCCAGTCTCTTGGGTACATTACCAGTCGACAGCGATGCTGATGAATTTTTCGACGCTATATTTTAGTTTGTGTATAGTTTTAGTGAGTTATTTAGGTTTTAATTTTGTTATTTTTATTAATAAAGTAGGTATTAAGTAGTTATTATTTGCTTACTTATTATTTTAATTTACAACAATATAAAGACATAAATTGCTCGAAGAAAACATTGAATAATAGACAATAGTAAAAGTAAACTTTAAAGTTAAAATGAAAAAAATGCTAAATGAGTCTAGTCTCTATTAATAGAGACTAGACTCATTTTGCTGCGCTAAGTAAAGTAACTAAAAGGATTTAACTGAAAAGCTGACTGAGCTTTCTTTTCAAATTGTTAAACTTTTCATTGTCTTTGTTTGCCTGGTGATTATACTTAAGTAAGTATATGACAAATCCAGCCTATCCCTATGTTCAGCAGTGGACGTCTTTCGGCTGAAATGATGATATATGACAAATCGCTAAGTTTTCGTTCGGTCTTAATTTAAAAATATATTTTCATGATACTTAAGTACAAGGTGTCTCAAAAGAAAGTTCACATTTAAATATTTTTTTAAAAGAAAAGTCTTAGCTTTATTGAAAAAATGTTTATTTTATATTGAAGTACACTGTTTGGGAATTTATTTTTTAAAAATAACATCGTCCAAATGTAAACCGTTGCGCTCTCGGCATTCATTTAGTCGGGCACTAAAATTGCCTATGACAGCTCGGCAGGTAGTCTCCGTGATGGCTGCCATTTCATGACGGATATTTTCTTTTAATTGTGCCAGGGAAGTCGGTTTATTAGCGTAAACTTTTGATTTGACATAACCCCACAGGAAAAAATCCATAGGCGTTAAATCGGGACTCCGTGGAGGCCGAAATTTTTCCGAACAAATTAATCTCCAGGCGAGGTGACATAAATTGGCCTCCACGGAGTCCCGATTTAACGCCTATGGATTTTTTCCTGTGGGGTTATGTCAAATCAAAAGTTTACGCTAATAAACCGACTTCCCTGGCACAATTAAAAGAAAATATCCGTCATGAAATGGCAGCCATCACGGAGACTACCTGCCGAGCTGTCATAGGCAATTTTAGTGCCCGACTAAATGAATGCCGAGAGCGCAACGGTTTACATTTGGACGATGTTATTTTTAAAAAATAAATTCCCAAACAGTGTACTTCAATATAAAATAAACATTTTTTCAATAAAGCTAAGACTTTTCTTTTAAAAAAATATTTAAATGTGAACTTTCTTTTGAGACACCTTGTATATTATGTCCTTAACATAGATACTTAAGTATCATGGAAATATATTTTTTCACTTAACTATGGAGTTATGAACGTTGTGTTTTAATAACGTTGGGTTCTTACGGTAGACCGTTTATCGTATTATCTTACAAAACAAAACAGCAAAAGAAAACATTCCTTGAAGTCGATTCTGTAAATTTAGATTTAAAGGAAACAATCTGACCGCGTACCGTGTTCGGATGCTCTCTCTTCTTCAGGTGCTTAAGCCAGCTGTCAACGTTTCGACAAGGTTAATGTTTATTAATGGTTGTGTTACCGCGTATAAAGTGGTTACCGTCGCCTAGGCAGACCTTTGAGGGTACAGTAGCCGGCTAGCCGCAGAGAGTAGCAGTACCTATTTCACAGTTCACAGATCACAGTGAAATCGCTATATTGTTTTAGTGACCGTTTCACTTTACTTCCAAATATAAAACTGTAACGGTTTGTAAGTGAGACAAGGACTGGTTTACAATAACAAAATAGTAGGTAGTTTTATTAAGGGGCTTACAGGACCTAAACGAAAAAAACGCAAGTTTTAGAAACAATAAAAGTATATGATCGACTACAGTAAATAAAATCAAAAAAATATATTATATTCTTCATTATATATGCTAGGTATATAGTGTGTTGAAAACATAATACAACTTATTTGGTACGATAGAAAAAATCATGAATATACCTCTAAAAACTTTATTTTTACAATAAAAGCCATACAAACAATCATTATGATTTTTTGTCAGATTATTCTACAAGCAATATGCTAAAACTCTAGTGTTTTAATTTTTTAGTCAAAACAATATATTTTTCGTAAATAGATAATTGCTTCATATTTTGCAATAAATTACCAGCGTTGTGTCATAGCGCTTCTCTTTCTTTTCTATGCAGTCCGACAAAGATCGCGCTTTAGGTCATAATTATGGTCTTCTTAAATGGTATTTGAAGAAAAGTGATTCTTCGCGTAGCGTATCGGTTATCTACTACGACAGCGTAGCGAGCGTAGCCATTCACACAACAGCTACGAATGTAGCAACAGTATAATTCCTCTACACCTTCGATCACTATTATTTCTCGAAGCTCTACGCGCTCTAAGCTCAAGTGGCTTCCCATTACGTCTTCGCCGGAATTCTCATATCTTGTTTCAACTCTACAGTATTTTGTTTAATCCTAGAACCCCCACTTATCTTAAAGAACGTTTCAAGTTCCTTCATGACACACATAATAGATATCTGAGGTCATCGGAAAACCTGAGACTAGAGATTCCACCAGTTTCTATGACAAATCTTTTACTGTTCAAGCAGTACGGTTATGGAATGACATATATATATATGTATATATTTATTTAGATTAGTTGTTGAAAGTGGCGCCGGTAACGGAAAAGTTGTGTGGAAATCGGTTGTCATGGTATGGGGCATGTGATGCGGAGGAATGAGGAAAATGTCGTGAGGAGAGTTTTGAGTATGAATGTCGATGGCTATAAGCGTAGGGGAAGACCAAAAAAACGATGGATGGAATGTGTGAATGATGATATGATTAGAAAGGGGGTGACTACCGAGATGACGTCTAATAGAGAAGTATGGAAGAAAAAGATATGTTGCGCCGACCCCAAATAAATTGGGATAAGGGCAGGAGAATGATTATGAAATGATATAATATACTTTATGTATGTATTTATGGTATTGTGTAAATGGTACACCACAGACTACCTACAGTACTTGTCTGTCTTTCCTCTTTTTAATTCATCCAAAGGTTGTCTTTAAAAGATCGCTTTTAGCGATAAGACCGCCCATTGTGTCACCCATTGTAAAGTTTCTATATTTATGTCTGTAATTTATATGGTGTACATAATAAAGAGTATTCTATTCTATTCTATTCTCTACACTTACGAAAAAAGCGACAAGTTGGATTGGTTAGAGAATTATTGATCGTTATTTCTATGCTTGGTGTTCAAGTGTAATGTCTTTTATACAGGGTTACTTGTAATTCGACGTATATCCGTCAGGAGCTGATAGGGGGGCCAAAATGCAACATATTGAACCACCCATATGTATGGCCGAAATTCAATAGTTTTCAAGATATTTGAAACATTTTTGAAGCGTAAAATGAAAATATTGGTAAGATATTATTCTTAAATCGCTCATCGATTTTAATTATTTTGTTGAATTAAGTACTTTTAATTATGTTTATAGCTTAATTGAAGTGCCAGCTACAATATCATTTTTAATGTGTAATAGTTTCAATATGTAGTTTTTTTTATTTGGAATTATATCGAAAAACCCTTAAAATTCAAATATCTCGAAAACTATTGAATTTTGACCATACATATGGGTGGTTCAATTTGTTGCATTTTGGCCCCCCTGTCAGCTCCTGAACTCCTGACGGATGTACGTCGAATTACAAGTAACCCTGTATGTATACTGTGCATTTTTAATTTATTTAAACATATCTCGAAGCGGCTGGTTGACGCTTCCCGTGACCTGGTGAAGGGTTGGCTTTTACCCTGGACAGAGGCTAAGCATTGACATACAACGTGGTAATGCCGCCAGTCTCTTGGGTACATTACCAGTCGACATCGATGCGGATGAATTTTTCGACGCTATAAGTTAGTTTGTTAATAGTTTTAGTTAAGTTATGATATAATTTTGCTATTTTAATTAATTAAGTAATAAGACATAAGTTGTTATTTACGTACATACGTATATATTACTTTAATTCTGAATAATTAACATATGTTGAAAAAAAAAGAAACAAAGGTATTTAAAAACTTAAACGACTAGTCACGTTAAGAATGCCTCAACTGGACCCGCGGGTTCAGTTCGTGTGGGTCCAGTTGACCAAAGACTCGTCTTTTCACTGTTTTATCTTACGGGTGGTGACGCTGCGGAGATGTCGCACAGTCCAGACATAGGTCTCTAGCCGCCCTAGGCAATGTAAGTCCCGAGGACGCTCTCGCTATAATATTTGTACGTTTCTAAAATTAAAATGCTTTGTAGTAGCTCAACTGTCACTAATGAGACACAATTAGTTTTCTATTGTCACCGATCTTTAGGAGATTTCTCGAAATCGGAGCGGATACCGGCTGATGTTTTTACCGTCTGGACAAAAACAGGGTATTAGTATAAAAGAAGAACGGAGTAGAAGCCTAATGGCACAGAAATTTTATTTTCGCAAAAAAAATCGACAAATAACACATAACACCCTAATTGCGTAACACACTATTAATCTCAATCATTTTCGAAAAATTTGTCTGCTTAACAACGTAAATAACGCAATGAATGTTATTGAACTGTTAAAATCAAAACCATTGCTATAAAAAAAAAAAAAAAAAAAAAAAAAAAAAAAAAAAAAAAAAAAAAAATTCTATAAACCATAGTGTGTTACGCAATTATGTACTATAGGGATGTAGCTAAGATGGGAGCACTATATGAAATCAAACTCCTATAATATGATATCATCTACTATATTTTGTAGGAGTTTTCACAATAAAACTAACACTGCTTCTAAGACAAGAAAAAACACTAACAGAATATTTGATACGTCAAATATTCTGTTAGTGTTTTATATTGTGTTCCATTCGAACGCACATGCGTGTGCCGCCGTGTGCGCTTGGACGTTCGAATGGAACACGCCCTCAATTATAACCAGCCTGTCCCAAAAAGAGGTGAGGCTTCATAGATAGCCTCTACATGAGCTACGCCCACCTTTGAATAAAATTATTGACATAGCTCCACTACCAAATAAAACGTTTATTCACACCATTCGAATATCCAAGCCCTTCCTGCCGATCCCTATAAGACAACTTACCTAACGTTGGACTTTAAATTTACATGATGAGGTCCGTCTCTTGCAAGAGAAGCCTTAAATGAGGACGAACGAATCGCGAATCCAACACTACGTTTAGTGTTGGGTAAGTATACTATTACGACTATAAGTGCCAATGCGCACCCATACAAACTAACTTCGTCATGCTTAAACCTCGTCGTGTCAAAACCGACGTAAAGGACGCGATGCGGCCTCCTAATGAGAACAATTGATGTGAGAGTTCACATCAGCCTGGAAGAGGCTTAAGAAAATTTAAACGATCTTAACATAAAACTCTTTTAACCCCATCGAATGGTATTGAGCCAGAGGGAGGAAAAAGCTTAAGAGGCCAGAGTTCATCGAAGAAATCTATTATATGCCCGTACTCCAGAGGAAAACTTCAAAAACCTACTCCGTTCGCAATAAATTCTAACTCGATGAAATATCAGTCATCTATATATATAAAAGGAGAACTGACTGACTGACATATCAACGCACAGCCCAAACCGCTGTGTCTAGAGTTCCTTATGAGGTCTAGGGGTGCACTAAGAAAGGGTTTTTCGAAATTCCACCCCTAAGAGGGTGAATGGGGGGGGAGGGTGAAATTTCACGCGGATGAAGTCGCGGGCAGAAGCTAGTTACTGATAAAACTGTGGGTCCTCGATCATAAGCTGAACCAATTGTGTCAACCAAACACACTTTGCGAAGGCTATGCCCCGTTAGCAAAGTTGGTAACAACTTGAGCTGAGTGTCTGTCCACTGGTTGCAGCTGAGCTACTTGCAAAGACTGCTTCCGCTCCTGACACAACGTACAGCTCCTTACATACCGATCTACCTCTTTTTCAGCATCCTTATCAAAGTATGCTGCTCTGAACTTTGCCAAGGTTTTCGCCAATCCTAAATATCCGCCGGACCATGGATCATCATGAAACTCTTTCAAAATCTCGTGCAATAAACTTGTACGTTTATTGCACGAGATTTTGAAAGAGTTTCATGATGTTTCATGATCCATGGTCCGGCGGATATTTAGGATTGGCGAAAACATTACCACCAACTCTCGAACATTATTCATCCTTTCAGCTTTCTTGCATAAAATACCATCCACAACACTAAATCCCCTAATATTGCTTCGACCACTAGCTGCAATTCTATCTAACCATTGTCTACAAAATTCATCTTCCTGCTGCTCATCCTTCATCTTTACTACCTCTATCTTATACACCTGCATGTCATCCTCCTGGTGCATCATCGGCAGCCGGTCAAAAAATCTGCTATTACATCCTCTCTCCCTGCACAATGAATGATGTCGAACTCGTACGTCTGGATACACAGCGACCACCTAGCCAACCTTCCATTCATATCCTTCCTATCACAGAGTACTTTTTGATACTATCTCAGCCACTATCAAAAAGTACTCTGTGCAACACCTTATGATCAGTCACAATTTGGCAAACCCCATAGATTTTTTTTTTTAAATAAATCAATGCCCAGACTTGAGTATCTCTTGAATATCTCTTCTCACACTGACTCAGTTTTTTTGATGAATATGATATTGGATACATGATGTCTGTTACCCTGCATAAGGCACGCCCCAAGTGCTTCTCCGCTAGCATCAATGTAATGGCGGGTCAACACTTGTTTATTATTTGAATAAAAATGCAAAATAGGTGGGTTGTTGTGTTCATGTAATGTATGTACCTACTATTGTAATGTATGTGTCAAACGCTTCCTGATGTTTCAGTGACCAACTAAACGTTGTCCCTTTCTTTAATAATTTTGTTAGAGGCAATGTTATTTCGGCAAAGTTGTTAATTTGTTTGTTTGTTAAATTGTTTCGTCTATAAAACTCGGAATGGATCATTGCTATTCAAAATGTCTAGGCACTTTTTTTTAAATCCTTTTTATAGTATCTCTCGCTTCTTCTCTGATCATAAAACTTAAACTATTGTAAAGACATACCTGTAAGCTTTAATATGATGTACTGCATGTCAGTGTACATGAATATATTTTGTTAGGGCACAGCTTTCTACAAATTCCGGCCCGCGGTGAAAAAAACCACCGCAGTGTTCCACCTCTACCTATGGCCGGGGGGCCATAGGTAGAGGTGGTTTTAGCCGGTAAGAGTCCGGCATGCCCCTCTGTCCCCCCAAATGTAAACAAACATATATGATAGGTATTATATTTTGTTTACATTTTTGTTTTTTGCTTGAGTATAATTTTCGTTGTAGGTATTTATTGGCGTGTCCTGGCTGACATAAATTATAGCAAATAATTTAATATAATGTTCTGCTGTGTCGCGTAATGTTAATTACTTTGCATACCTTTTATTGTACCTACAGAATCAAGTTTTATTTAACTGTTTAGAATTTAAACAGAATTAATTACCATCGATATCTGGAGACTGGTAACTTCGCGCGCCATCCAGGAGGACCACGGTCGGTTTATCTTTACCACCAGCCTGCGTAATCGTCACCAGAAGAACAATTTCGAGACATTCATATACTGACTGTTTGAGCTCGAACTAGTTAGAGGAAGACTCGATAAACGTGGCTTAAACCTCATAAGCCAGCCAATGGTCCCAAATAACACGAGCACACACAGTGAGTCCAACATTTGCTTTGGACTCAACTTCGATGGAGACAGTTTATTCTTACGGTTGAAACCAAGATTATGCTATATGGCAGTGATAGACGTAGGAAAGTCTATAGAAGACAGGGAGAACGTTTACAGCAATATTGAATTGAAGAGAAAAGAGAGAGAGGTGAGTTATGGCGCTGGGTCATGGATCATCATCATCTGCCTAGCCTTTTCCCAACTATGTTGGGGTCGGCTTCCAGTCTAACCGGATGCAGCTGAATACCAGTATTTTACATGGAGCGACTGCCTATCTGACCTCCACAACCCAGTCACTGGGTCATGCGCATGGGCGCTGGGTCATGGATACCGAAGGAAAAACTGGTAATGACGATGTGACGCGACCATGGTTCCTCATCATCATCATCAGCCTTACAGCAGTCCACTACTGGACATAGGCCTCTCCTATTTCACGCTACGCCATTCAACTCACCACGGCTGCTGCCATAAAATAGAGACTGATAAATTCATTAGCCTAGAGGCTCATGTGATGCCATATGCTGAGCTTGTGGACCAGGATGTCATTTTTTAAGTTGTTCAAGAATACCTGCATGGCGTTAGTATCGCAGTAATGGAATAGCCAGCAAGAAGCCCTGATATGAATCCAATAGAGCACTTATAAGGGATGAGCTGAAGAGGCGTGTTCGAACAAACTAACCAGCTCCAAATACTTTGCAGGAGCTGAAAACTGACATCATTTCCGCTGAATGTCGGAATACTGGCGTAGTACGCCCCTTTGAGTTTCGAACTTAGGTTCAAAACTGTCACTGCTGACCATGAGTTGTACAGCAGCTCATGTTGACAATTGGTAAATCGTAACTATGCACCATGTCATTGTAGTGCTTCCGATCGCTCCACTGGGGTAGAATATGAAGTAAATTACCCAGTGAATCGTCGCACTCGTCCCACCTATACCTGAATCACTGGGAACACAAGTTACTTCAATGTTTAAACCGTTGTTCGAGCCCGTACGCCTTGGCCTTGCCTTCTCCTTAATTGGGATATAACTTGACCGTCAATATTAATGTCAACTTGGAAAATAAAGCGTCTACGAGAAAATACAACTGTTAGCAAGATGCCGCTCAGTCCGGTTACAGTGTAACCATACTGAGCGGAATCTTCAATGGAACTACCACTGACCAATAGTACAGACACCAGCACATCAAGCTACCACAATCTGTCAAATTTCTTTAATAGATTTTCAACTTTATCGGTAAAGCATAAGGTTCAAAGTTGATTGGGAAAATTTTACTGTTTCGGGTAGCTTGACGTGCTGGATTTTGCATATAAGCAAAAAGGAAGATCAAAGATACAAATATTAAATAAAGGGGACAAAGTACGAATCCCTGAGGTAGCCCCTCCAAACTGACCTCGGTTCATATGTAGATTTTCACGGCAATCCTGAATTGAATACTTACTACGATCTGAAAAAATACAGCAAATGATATTATGAAGAATCCTAGCCGAGGTCCTCAGCTGTTGCATTTTCTGCCTGAGAACTGAAATTTCTAGGAAACCGGCTGTATCGGGTGTACGACTGTGCTTTTCTCAAGCCGAATTGTGTCGCTGGGGGTTGTTGCCTATTTTATAGGGATAACGGCTAGAAACTTCCAATCACGAGAAATATAACTGAAAGTAAAACAATAATTGACTAAGTCCAGACAATATTGATATGTCTTATGACCAGCTTCAGTAATAAAGGAGTGTGGGAATCCATCCACTCCAGAAGCCTTAACATGGGCGAGGATTAATTTAAGTTCTCTCAGAGTAAAATACTTATCCAGAGGGTCGGGTGTAGAAACCAGCTGGTGATTTAAAAAACCCATCTTCACACACAGATTTCACAGTAGATTCGTCGCTCGCGATTTCAAAATCTGTTTGGACGCGAGATTTCGAAATTGCCAGCGAGTCGCAGACGACTATAGTCGCCGCGTGTGTACTTAGCATAGCTAAGCATGGAATTAGTAAGTACTTAATAGCAAAAAAGACGTATACAACCACTGACCTGTATCATACACTTGTAATAGAGGTCAGTGCGTACAACGCTACAAGACTATTGTGGCTTATGGCCAAAATCGGAACTCACACCATCATTTATTTTCTGTGAAAATTTTACTAATATTTACTAACAACACCCAATGACATTGACAGAAATGACTGAATGAATTGTAATATTATTTTTCGAAATATTAGCATTATCATTGTATTGTTTCTACCTTATGTAATAGGTAATACGGGCAGTGTCCGCAACTCCACGTCAATGCGCGTATTTTGCGTACGAGTTTATTTTCTTTCTACCTTATGTTCTAAACCTGTGTATAAAATATTAGACTATTTAAGTTAGAAATGGTGATATAGTAAACCAAAGTAAAATGTTATTACACACAAATTACAAACAATTTGGTCGACATAAGTTTATTTTTACTGTGGCAATGTAAGTACGTCATTATTATGACAGCTGTCTTCTCAATGTTGTTTTGTCAAAATTTCACGGAGTGTGTCACTGTCAATTTATTCACGACTCGTCAAGTCGTGAACGCACAGAGTACTTTTTGATAGCGTGAACGTGAAGTCGTAATTTCTAGGAGTATATGTGTTCTGTGGTCATTTCATTGGCTGCACCGTAGACAGGGCTACACGGGTTTTTTGTATTAGAAAAAAAAAGAATTTTGAAAATCTGTCGACAATTGGCGGAGTATTCGATGAACAAACATACAAAAAAAAAAAAAAAAAAAAAAAAAAAAAAACATACAAACAGCCGAACATAGTACCTCCTCCTTTTTGTGAAGTCGGTAAAAATAATGTAATCCTAATATAAACGAATTTCTTAGTCGCAGTCAAAGAGTAAAGTAACTATAGAGGGAAAGAGTGACAACTCTGTGGTAAAATTTGCATGTATGGAAAGTGCTGCCACCTTGAGTTTGGTGGGTGACCTAAGGCTCTAATAAATATACACATACCTATAGTTAAGCATACTTACTATAAGTAGCGAATCTTTATTATAATGTTTAGGGTCACAATCAGGGTTTAACAAATAACAGTAACAAGTAACAATTTTAACATAATTAGCTGAGATAAACTCGGGATTTCGGGAAGCGCATCAACGTCGGGAAAGCCGGAGTTGCGGAGTTGACAATGATAATGGCGGATGGCCGGCGGCGACAATGACATTTGTTTGACAATTTGACAAACAAGAAAATGGCTGCCAAGTTTTGTTCACCCACCAAACTGCAGATGTCGCTGTCGTCTACGGAAATTGATGACAGTGCTAAGTGTGCCCCCCCTGGTCGCAGTGTACGGTCGTGTGTTGTGAACGTCAATAATATTAATGAGGTCGGTAGATTTCACTCCGTGGTTATCATTATCATAGATAACTTTATCAATTTTATAAGCCGTGTCCATGCTACAGTTCAATGTTTACAAGTTATCCAATCGGCTCTGCTTGAATAAGAGAGTATCTAGTTATTGAAATATTTACGTAAGTATGCGAAGCTTATTTATTTATTTCTTGAAGTTCGAGGTTTTTGTTTGCGAAATTGTCGTTATAGATAAAAGATGAGCTCGATGAGCATTTCTCAGAAACTTATGTCCTATGTCCTATTCCTTTTTTGTACATCAGAAACAAACAACTTTGACTTGTCTGTTGAAATGATAAAGATCAAGTTACACACATCACAGTCAATCCTCGCGATCAAGTTCGTATTAAAACTGAATTGATTCTTATAAGAACTACTTACTAATAGTGTTAAGTACATCAGTTCAAAAATTCAAGACCTTGACTGGTATGGCACATAATACAGTTACATGTGTGTAACTAACAAAAACTATACAGAAAAAAATAACATGGTACCTACCTAGTCAAGTAACTACTAACCTATTTTGGTTTCTTCTACAGAACAATTCCTGGTCAGTGGGTCGTCTAAATGTTGAATAACTTTATTTTTTCTTACAGCTCCCTAAATGTTGCCTTCAAAGATGCAAGTCAACAAGAAGTTGCTACCAATAAAGGGGCATTTCTTTTTCTTCAATGCTGGTAAGTATAAATTTTATCTATTTATTTATTTTATTTTACCATTTATGTACACACATATATAAACAGACAAGAAAAAAACAGAACAGAAAAATAGGTACAAAGGTGATGCTTATTTCATAAGAAATCTCTTCCAGCATACCTGCGATAGGACAAGAAATCTATATGTAAAACATATCTAATTATGAGACAAATGATAGTGGTCTTATGTTTGGTCTCTTTGTAAACAAGTACCTATAAATAAAGAAGGTTCTTTATTTCGTAGTTTTTATTTATGTGAACCAGGATTGCTTAGATTTCTGGGTTGATTTCTGTAATCCTTTTGGTTTTTGGTAGAGAAAAAATGATTAATTAAATAGTTCACTCAATAAAATCATTCATTTTGGTTGATTCGTTTTTTAATCAGTTACAATATTGAGAATATCTATGTGGATTTTCCTGTAATCAGCCATATTGTTGCAGCTTATATTAATATCTTTAAGATTTAATTTTATTGTTAGTACAGCTCAATTCAAAGTTTATGGCGGCTCGGAACATGAGGCGAGTTGTTGCGCAGTAACAAATTTATATGTCAGCGGAGGTGAGGGGTGGGGAACTGCGCAGTGAGTAGCGCACTTCAGAGCCGCCATAAAGTTTGATGCGAACTAAACCTGGCTATAAAATGGCACATCCAAGAGCTTGTAGAACCTTGTCTCAATCAGTTATTCCTGTGTGACAGTATCTATCTTGTACAGATCTCTTTAGGTACTGAAATGAAATAAAATTGTTTATTCTGTAAATAGGATATCGGAATCAGTATTACACGTCATATTATAAAAAAAAATAAGCTAGATGAGGTTGTTGTTTCCTATCTGACTACTCTGAGAAGAAATGCCGAAACAAACTCAGAGGTCAGTCTCTTTTAAAGTCCAGACATAATCTTGTTCAGATCATGTGAAGACCATGTATATTAATGTCTGAAATGGTCTTTTGAAGAAAGAACTACACAGATTTGAGTGGACCAGTCCAGTCAGTGCAAACATTTGTCAGTAATTGTGTAGCTCAACTCAAAACTTGTGGAGCTCAATGACTTGACAAACATTACCAAAGAAAGGACATTTGGGTAGGGCGCATAAAGTAATGAAAACTGCCAAACCAACATTAACTCTTAACAGAGAAAAGAAAAAGAAATACCCACATAGTCCTCACATTCACAACAATTAAAGTAAAATATTACTTTACAAAGTAAAAATTCATGTCATTTTGTATAAAATATTCATCTGTGTCAATATGTATTATAAAAAATTCTGTATTAAAGATAAAGATGATTATGCATGATAATTAAAATGTCAACTATCACTGAACATACTTAATACTGGATCTCTCGAATTGTTTGGCATTAACTATGGCCTGTCTGTATGTCCACTTGTGTGTATTCTGCTGACTGATGAAAAACCTAGAAAGTCAAGATCTGTATATTAAGATTCATCATATTGTAACCCATGACTGATACTGCATGATACTGCAACACAGCTAGGCGTAGGCCTCCCCAAAGTCCTGCATGTGAAATCCATCAGGCAAGTTATGCGTCTACCATTATGCCTTTCCTTTCTCTTCTAACCCTAGAGTACCGTTATGTAGCTTCTTTGATCCGTTTATCCTTTAGACCATAATATGTCTACAACAGCACCATTTAAACTAATATAATTATTTTTTATTGACTTCATTATAAAATTTCTACTTCTGCCGAATTGATAACATTCTAAAGTTTTTACCAAAACTTTACAACGATAATATTTATTTGCTTACAAAATCACAGCCTCGTGTTTTTATAATATAAAGAAACCAGTGTTTTAGACTAAAAATAAAATAAGAGCATCAATGTTTGTATTCTGAAACAGCAATCATTCAAAAGGCATTATTTACTGACATTATGTTTACACCATCTGTCCTCAGATTGAGAGTTGGGTTACTGTGTTATCATAGTACTCATATTTTATGTAACAACAATATAATGGAGCATGTTCATACATTCTGTACACACCCAACATTTAGATACATCCCACACCAATGGAAATGGCATTAAAATAGGTACCTACTTAATTAGCTTAAACTTAATTAGTAATAGGTCCTATTATTATGTAACTTTTACTTATCTGCAAAATAAATTATGAATTGGTTGTACACCATGAAATTATGGTATAGTTACAAATTATGAGTATAATCATACACGTGTACATTTCACTGGTGATTCTTCGCATTCTTCCTATACATACTCATCAGTTATTTTTTAAAGTAAGTTAATTTCACCAGTCATGTCATAATATCTATAAGTCTCATTAATACGGAGCGAGCCCATTAACATCAACTGGGGACAGATCCCGACGCTACTGGGAATGTAACTACTAATGTTAAAAAAGGAGTCCAAGTAAACTTCAACCAGTTCAAACTACCAGACCAACCATAAATTCTTATTTAATTTATCATCCCTATTTATAAAATTGTAATTTCTTACGGCTCACCCAAGTTCTTGAGCTTTGCATCTTCAGGTTCAAAAGTATCATAATAGTTGCATCATGATATCCAATGCAAGCGTTGACTTGTATGTACTAACTCTGTCGCCCATTCGCTGACATGCAAAGTTCCTATCTTGGGTGAGCAATTTGCTCTTTACCATTAACGAAACGTGTATTTCTTTTTCTAGGTACAGCACCTTTAGTACCATACTTGTCGACTTATGCACGTCAATTAGGATTCTCATCTGCAACAGTAGGATTAATTTACACAATACTGCCAATATGTGGTCTTATCGCTAAACCTCTATTTGGTGTAATCGCCGACAGGTATAATTTGGGTTTATTAACATTTTAATTCTTTATATTGAGTATAATCACACAATTGTCTTATCTTAATCTGTGTAGATATATGGCATCTTAAATTATAGTTGACTAGTTAGATTGTTTCTAAGTTGGCATATGTAAAATACATAGATAGTACGCTTTTTCAATGCTTTTCCATAGATATGGTGACCCGTATAACATAACATTTTAGTATATGAAAGCGTTAACACGTTATAGGTACCTATAGATACCACTCAGATACAGATCGATAGATACATTTCATTCAGAGATTACAAAGTAGACGTATCTATAGGTGGTAGCAGCGACAGCAATATCTAGAGTGGGACAATATCAGCTCGGTGTCTACGCATTTGAAATCAATGCATTTTCAGCAACAGCGCATCTACGTCACTGTGTACCTAAGTAACATTTATACGAACATTAATCCGCAGAGATATTGCCACATCTACAATAATGATGTTATCGATCGTAACAACCGAATTCTTATTTCCTACTGTGGGTTACGGGACACATTCGTAGCGTCGAATTCAATCGATCGCTTGAAAAGTATTATGAGCAATAATATTAAAAGTTTTTATGTTACCAAGCTACACAAGTGTTGATATTATATAGTGGCATTATTTTCCTCAAACTAGGGGTCACTAAGACTTTTATTTTTCGTTTGAGAGAGTCAAATCTGATTAAAATCCTTTCTTTTACGCGATTGACACTAACTGATGCCAACTGTACACCGATGCTAGTAGCATTTTTACGATGCAATATTCGCAGATAATTTCATATGGGTTTTTTCTCAAATAAACTTAAATAACGGGCATATAGCTTGCTGCTCTGCCCGCCCTACATAGGTATAATGTTGTAGGCTACAAACAAATACAATGTAAAAAGTTTTTTTTCCCTTTGCAGATTCAAGAAGCAAAAACTAATATTTATACTGTTTCAAATAATGACAATAATCAGTTTTGGATCAATATATTTGATAACAGAAAATAGAAATTGGACGGTTGAATTGGACTGCAATGATGGAGTGACTATGCTGCAGAGTTGTTACAAAACTAAGGATTCAGTTGACACGTGTAAAGTAAATTCGCTGAGTAACCTAAGCCCCAACGCAACTGCAATTTGTCAAGTAAGTGCATAGGTATTCATACTACCTATTCCTGTTGTCCGGAGTCAGGACTTACCAAGATATCATTTTCAAGGACACATAAATGTAACACAAACCACCTAATTGTTAATACATGCATAATATTGTTTTATTTATTTTATGCCGTAATCTGAATGCTAATAATGACTAAACGCCAGAACCGATTATAAGTGGCAATGTGCCAAACAGGTAGGTATATGTGAAAAAGAGTCATAGGTGCCATAGGGAGCCACTCTTTCATTAAACAAGGCAGCACATACGTCAAGGTTGAATTCTTAAAACATTAATTCAAAAGCTCCTTTTTGTTCCAACATAATTATTTTTAATAGCTAATAAATAATTATAATCTTAAATGTTTTACAGATGAACTGTAACATGGAGTCGCCTAAAATGTGGCAGACGGTTTGCGAGCACTGGCACATACCACAGTATTGCTACAGCAACACGAACAACATACGATATTCCTCAACAGTCAGTAACATTACATTAAATGATAAATGTGCCTACATTGTTGCCAATAATGTGACCCTGGATGGTGAGATACAACTCGTGTTTTTTTTACTTGTGAACATATAAATTGTGGCTATGGTTATGCATTAAGTATTATTATTTATCGCTTTGTTTTATGACGATGTTTTACCTTGCTGGGTAACGATGGATTTACCAGTTTTAGCAAAAATTATTATGTTATACTTAATGGGCTATGCGAATGTTGTGAAGAGCTCGTCACTAAATAATAAATGCCACACGGGTCGATCGAAAATTAAGCTATACTTGCCTAGGTCCGTCCCTGGAGGGGTGACCATACTAACATATCCAGACCCCGCTGGAGTTAGGTTAAGCCGTTGGTCCCGGCTGTCATTGATAGATCTTAGACAGTTGTTACTGGTAGTCAGATCCCCGAAAGTCTCAACCATTCTAACCAAGGGGTATAGTCACAGAAATCTTAATAATAAGGCAATAGAAATGCTATAGTAAGTACTAAATTTTATGTCGGGACGAGTGTCGCCGGGTCACAGCTACTACTACATAAACAAAAAATAGATACACAATTACACCTACAAATGCACTTTGCATTACTGCTACAAAATTAAACTTTATGCGATGACATTACGCAATATTTTTTATCAACGCATAATGTCAGGGGGCGCGACTCCTGCAGCCAATAAGAAACGTGTGCGAAAAGCAAAAAATGATATTGCGTGCTCACTCTCACTTAAGAATAGTGCAGTGCAAACTATTACGAGCTCATATCGATAAATTATATTTTTCCGTTGAGTGTTAATAATCTCCAAGGAGTCCAGCAACAATACATAATTAATTTTATTGAAAGTATTTCTTTCGTCAACGCCCTTTTAGACGATTTATTTATGAGGAAATGGAATACCATAAAACAATAAGTGTACGTACAGACGCCAGCACATCAACCTACTACAATCTGTCAGATTTCTGTAATAGATTTTCAACTTTATCGCTAAAGCATAAGGTTCAATGTTGATTGGGAAAATTTGACAGTTAGGTGTAGGTTGATGTGCTGGCGTCTGTACATTTAGTTTATTATATAATTATACAAATCTTAAAGGCTCTCCAATACTTCACCTTACAGTAAAAAACAGTCGTGTAAAAACAATGACCAAATCAAATAGGATGGATTGTGTATGAACTTAGAATAAAAGGGGGAGGTAGTTAGTGTAGTGGTGGACTATAAATACTTAATAAACTAAACTAATTGAAATGAAAATGAAAAAATGAAAAAGGTTACATCTCATATTTAAATATTTAAAAAAAACATGATACATTCCAATTTGGTAAAACGAAGTATTAAGCTGAACGTAAATAATTATCGATACAGAATAGTAGTAGCACGTCACTAAATTGCGGCCAACTCATGCGGCTTGTACCTAGAATTTACGCAAACGGCGATGTTTGTTTATTGCGTATGACTATAATTTCATTGCTGCTTTTAGCAGTAGTAATAGTAGACATGAATAAGCTTAAGCGTTAATGGTTATTGATTTGACAAAAAAATCGTTTTTTGTGATAAATCGTAGTAGTGATAGTGAAAATATTTGATTTGTCTATATTTGCTAAAAACGACAATATTTCAAAAATTAAGTACTTACATATGAAATGTTATTCCTTTATTTGTTAAGTTACAAGTTTTGGACGAGTTTCCGCAGTTGGATATGCTGCAAAACACCATGTTTACCTCTCCGCGTCTCAAATGACACAAGAAACCGCAATAAACGCTCCGCGTGCACTTGTGTACTCCAACACATAAGCGCGGCGACAAGGTCACGCGTCTATGCGACTTCTATTGCCTTATTATTAAGATTTCTGTGGGTATAGTTGTTACAGTAACTGGGTTGTGGAGGTCAGATAGGCAGTGGCTTTATATAAAATAGTGATATTCAGCTGCATCCGGTAAAACTGGAAGCCGACCCCAACACAGTTGTGAAAAAGCTAGGCAGATTGATTGGGCTATGCGAATGTTTATCTTAAACTAGCTGACCCCGCAAACGTCGTATTGCAAAAAAAAAAAAATTGATAGTAGCCGATTCTCAGACCTACCCGATATGCACACAAAATTTCATACAAATCGGTCCAGCCGTTTCGGAGGAGTATGGTAACTAACATTGTGACACGAGAATTTTATATATAAGATAAGGAACATTTATGTATGACACAATGTATGTATTGTTGCATTATGCGAATTTCTCTAAACTTTAATTGAAGGGTGCTGGCGTGCGACGGATTTCTGGCTGCAATTTACCCATGATATTTTCAGACACAATTTGTTTTTTTATAAAATTGTTTTATTCTCAATTTTTTATTGTTTCAGGGCATATATTCAGTCCTCATTGCCGCCTCGGTGCCGGATATGTAGATGTTAATGAACCCTGCTCCTTTAAATGTAACAACACCAAGCTCTCTACTGCTATAGGAACTGAAAAAGTTAACATGACATGCATAGAGAAAAATATAAACTACAAACTGTGTACTGACAACATAGCGCAGCTTAAAGAACTGACTAAAGAACCATTAAATAGTGATTGCGAGGTAAATACATTGAAAATGATTATATCTTGTATTATATAACAGTCTTAATAAATTAGTTGGTTGTTATGTATTAAGTCATGCCTGCTCTAAAACTTAATAAAAGAATGTACAGAACATTATCAGAATCTATAGAAATATCTCTATCAAGTATTTATAATGTTATTTCGAAGATCATAATTATGTATCGGTACAAAGTGAGACGAAGATGAAAATATGTTTTACCATCCATCCATACATGACTTGTAGGCACCATTCAATATTTTCCCATAGAGTCGATTTTAGCACTATCAACTTCGCAAAAATGTTGGCGTGGTCGACGTGAACGTGAACTCGACGTTCCTTGTTATTTTTTAAACAGGTTTTAAACATGTTATTAAATAAATAACAAGTAATGTCCACACATTTTTTTTAAGAAATAAGTAGCCGTTTTTTCCTTATTGTAAATTGCAATATTACGTATTATGGCTTCAATACAACATTTATTACGTTCCGTTGTAAGAAAGAACGTTGACCTCCGTTTAGCGTGAATATTATAGTTGTACTAATTAATTTTACATGTTTTAGGCGTCGTGCGATCTCGACGTGAAAACGCCTTGGCGACTAATGGAAATATGTGAATGGTGGAAAGCGGACTCGGCCAGTTACTGCCAAGCGAAGACTAAGCAGGGTGACGAGTTCCCTAAAAACCTGTCTTTCACTGGAGTGGTACTACTTTCGACCACGATAGCTGAACATGAATGCGTTTATATGCGACTTCATCATATCGAACTACCTGATGACAATGGGGGTGGTAAGAAACTAAAATTATTTGAAGATTAGGCACTCACTGGTCATTTTTAATTAATTTGATTTAGAAGTTGTCCAGATAAGGCGTTTTACATAGGGTTAGTGTGTAACCGTACTCGGTTAAGATACCTAAACTGGACTTGGCTTAGCTCTAACACAAGCCTAATATACTACATCCCGACATCAACCAGACAGTCGACCAGACATCGTGACGTCTAGTCGGAGGGTCTTCCGAGTGACTTTACACACAGTGTAAGGTTCACTCAAACTCCATCCTCATACCCCTATACTTACATAAAACGATTTGTGATGAGAATTTTATTAAGTTAGTTTAAACTAAACACGAGTATGAGCAGTGGTAGCCCAGTAGCAACAGGCGAGACTTACGAGGTGTAACCCGCACTGGGCGCGCGTGGTGGATTACGGTCCACTCCCACAAACAGAGAGGAGGCCTGTGTCCCAGCAGTGGCAACATTATAGGCTGATCATGTAAACTAAACACTCATTTATATACTGTATTCATAACCGTTCACATTTTATTTGTTTCAGTAACTATACACTATCCAAACTGTGAATCAAAAGCTACGTATCAATTGAAATCCGATTTGTTTCGTTCTTCTTGCGAAATACGCTGTAATAACGCTGTGGTAAGTAAGAAATTGATTATAATGATAAAGTTGTTCACCTGTATATGTAATTTGTTAACTAGACATGCTACAAAATATAGTCCCTCCCCATTGTCTCGGATTCGATATTATGATGGCTTTCTTAAAATCTGACCTTTTTAATCAATTTTTAGGCTAACGAGTTAATGGAAGGTGCATCGGAAAGCACGAGTGACAGCAGTAAAGAATACACATCACAATTTTGGTTGTTTTTCTTCTTGATGATCGTCAGCTGGGTCGGACAGGCTGTAGTAGTCACTTTCGCGGATGCTATCTGCTTCAATCTACTTGGTAAGATTGTTATTTTTTTAAGAATAACTTAACATCGAGCTTAGTTTTCCCGAAGGAATATGTAGGGGTGTATATGCAGGGGTGTACACCTACGTGTACATGGGAGTACTATCGAGTATGTCATCAACCAGGCACAAATAGACTCCGGACTATTTACAGAGAAATTCTACATGGAAAATCCCCTTAACACTGTGTTCGAGCTGGGAATCAAACCCATGACCATGTTCAGCAGTAACGCTTGCGACCACTAGACCAACGAAGCAGTTCTAAAGAATTTAGTAACATTTAGGCATATTATGTGTACATGTCTTGTATACTGTCGTCTTCTGCGTCGTTCAACAGTTTTTTCCTAATAGGATAAATGTTCTGACTAATTTAGGGTTGATTTTTCAATCGATCGATAATTTTTATTCGTGGAATAAAATTTATCTGGCCTTGAAAAATCAGCCCTTAGTGAAATAAATACATTAGCCGTCAGAAAGTTATACTAGGCTAGCCACGTTTGACGAATAACTGACGTGGCTGAAGTGGGGACTCAAACTGGTATACCGGGCTTAGATTGGTGAAACGTAACATGAAATGTAACACAACTGAGCCATCCTTTGTAGACTGCAACATGAAATGTAACACGATAATTAGGCGAAAGTGTTTAAAAGTGTGTTACATTTCATGTTACGTTTCAATGTCACCAATCAGTACCCGGCATTGTATTTTTAAATCACGAAGCGACGCGCACTTGTTTTTATCAAGTTACACTCTGTGAATGTGTATGTAACTGCAGGAGCTCTCGGTACGGCCCGAAACAATGCCGAAATCGGAAGTGTATTTGTGTGTGTGTTGTGTGTTATGTGCTGACGGAACTCGTTTTTACGCCCACATGTGCGTGAAGATGCGTAGCGCACTACATTCACGCTGTGAACACTTGTTTACTCCAAGTAATGCCCGCGTCGCTTCCCGAGATAAAAATACTATGCTCATGTAATAATGCGCCCATGTACACCTACGCATTTATAATATTAGTATGGATGTTGTTACAGGTACGAAAGTATCACATTATGGAAAACAAAGGCTTTGGGGCTCTGTCGGTTGGGGAATCTTCTCTCTGTTGACCGGCGTCCTTATAGACACGTTCAGTGACGGAGCTTACAAAGACTACACCATCGCGTTTATACTTATGTTCGTGTTTATGGTCGGCGACGTTGGCGTTTCATGTTTTGTGGAGGTCAGTCACTTCTTATTACTGTCACAACATGCTCTCAAAAGAACAGCGAAAATCGGTTATAAAGTTACGTAATTAATTTATCATCGTGAGGAAACCTGGACTTATCTATACTAATAATAAAGCTGAAGAGTTTGTCTGTTTGAACTCGCAAATCTGTGGAACTACCAGTCGGATTTTATCAAATCTTTTTGATTTTGATAGCCCAATTCTAGGAAAGAAGGCTATAGGCTATTTAACATCACGGTAGGACCCTTAGGAGCCTAGCAAAAAAGAAAAAAGGTCAGAAACAACGTTAAGCGAAAACGGAGTAATAGCGCGGGCTGGCGATGCAATGCGACGGGCTGAGTCCGGGGAACAATAAATTTCACGCGGACGAAGTCGCGGCAGCAGCTAGTAGTTAATGTTAGTCTGAAGTCGCCAACCCGCCTTGAGCAAGCGTGGTGATCAATGCTCGGGCCTTCTCTATATGAGAAGAACCCTTTGCCCTGCAGTGCGAAAATGTGCTCACACTGTTTAATCTTATTAATTTTTTTTTAGAAGAAGACTGATAGATTTTTAACAAAACTCGAATCATGTTTCAGACTGATAAAACTAAGATGTCAATGAACATTTTGGCGGACGTTGGCTCCTTATTGTCGTCATTGCCGACATTCGTGTTCTTGGTATGGACGATAGCAGTCGGTATGTGCACTGGTCTATTGTGGCAGTTCTTATTTTGGTTAATCGAAGACATATCCGGGCTGACCTGTGATGGATCTGGTTATATAAAAACCCTGCAAGGATTGGTCAGTGCAATACAGACTTTTGGCGGAGAAATACCTTTTCTGTTTGTTTCTGGTATGTCTGAATGATTAATATTTCTCTATATTTTCAAGTACTTCAAGTATCTGTATATAAATATAATGTTTTAATATTCCAGGTTATATACTGAAAAAAGTTGGCCATATCAATATGATGAGTTTGGTACTGCTGGCGTTTGGTGTTCGATTTATAATGTACTCATTCCTGACTGACCCGTGGTGGATACTACCCATAGAAATGTTACAAGGGGTCACTTTCGGCATGTTTTACCCGACAATGACGTCTTATGCCAATATTGTTTCGCCACCGGGTACGGAAACCACTGTCCAGGTACGATTTTTTCATGAACTATATGTGTTACAAGCTGATTGTTTTTCTAATGGGTCTGTCAATGTAGTATGACTTCATATTTTGATGTTTTGGTTTACCTTCAGAAGACCATGGCCAGTCGGATTTTCAGTATACAGTAAAGTCAACCGCGCGTCGGTTGTTGTAACACTTGCAAAACCGCCCTAACTGCCACGACCTATAGGCTGATTGACAAAACCTACCTACGTATGCATCTTTCCGGGCTTGAGAAAAATCGTTGTATTTTCATTACAGTATAACACTTTTTAACGTCTTAGTTATATTTCAAATAGTTATGAAGAAATCCTTAATATAAATTGCTACCATTACTAAAATTCCACTATCGCACTCGTGCGCAGACTATTTTTGATTTAGTTTGGTGTCTCACAAAAAATATTTTTTGTTTATTACAGGGTTTGGTAGGAGCAGTTTTCGAAGGCGTCGGGACTTCGTTGGGTAGCTTTATAGGAGGTAATCTTTACGGGACTTATGGAGGCTGGATTACATTCCGTGCCTTCGGCATCGGCGCCCTAGTATGCTGTGGATTGAACTGGCTGGCTTTCTTTATTCTAAAGGATAAAATTGGTCACGCTGGAGTACCTTCAGGTAATAACAAAACAACAGAACAATAATTTTAAGACTTGATATTATAAGGCGGGCTCAATTGTTTTCGTTTATTAACGTTTTGGCCTAGAATTAGTAAGCAGACAGTAAACATCACTCGGTTTTTAAGGTCTCTCTGTTATATCAGTTTCTCTCATGCTAAAATTAGAGAAGGCTTCTTTTTATATTCAACTCGTAAAGTACTTAAAAGCAATCTCGAATACGTATAAAAGCATGTATTGATGAGAATACAAGTGATGTAAAAATTAAGAATTAACATAGAAATTATTATGTTGTGGTGAAGGGTAGATGTAGATAGTAAGACACGAATATTTTTGTATTTACTATGAGATTACCTATACATTCCGTACGACTACTATTGGTGATATGCTAAGCTAAACACCAACCTTCTTTATTTAGTAATATTTTGAACGAAAAACGTCTTAGGAGTTGCGCGCATTATATGCTTATACAGTAGAGCCTCGTTAGTCCGAACATTTTAAAACACGGTTCGCTTGGGTGGGGATATACCTAGATGAACTAAGAAATTAAAACATTAATGAATTTACGCTATGAACGGGTAACTAAATTCTTTTGAAAAACTTGACTATCCCATTCAAAGTTGTATTTCATCATCTGCCTAGCCTTTTCCCAACTATGTTGGGGACGGCTTCCAGTCTAACCGGATGCAGCTGAATATCAGTATTTTACATGGAGCGACTGATTCAAAGTTGTATGTAATGTTGTATGTTGGTCTAATTGAAAACAGGCAACATATTTTCCAGACTCTGTAATATGCTATATTGAAATAGAACAACTCTCCTAAATGGTGCGTTTTAGCATGACAATAGCGGCAATTGACAAATCATTTATTTATAGATTCTAGTGCGAACGCAGAAATAAAGTTCGTTAACATTCTGAATCGATATCAATCGTTGTCGTCAGCAATATTCACGAATGAACAAAGGTGAACAAAGGGTACATCGGTTATTCATTTTTCCGATTCATACGAAGAGATATTAGGCAAAGGGCATGACCGCTATTGACATGCTAAGTCGCACCGATTTTTTTATATGTCGTGTCTAATATTCTAGCTGTTATTGTATTTGTGCGGTTGCTAAAACGCACCAATAGTCTACTATTTGAACTACCGTAATCATTGAATTAGTCACGAGTTCGGATTAATGCGGCACATGGTCCATTGTTCCCTCCTTTCTTGAAGTACTCTATGTAAAAGGCGTTTGTATATGTGGGAACTGTCGTACGTACCTACAGTCAAACGTTAATACTCTTCTATCGAATTTTTAAGGATATTTATGAACAAATTATTTTAGAAATAATGAGATTATAATAAATATTGATTACAATAAGTTGTTGTAGCTTGTGTGCCATATTTGTGCTTTGAACCCAAGTTGTTTCTCTTTACCTTAAAAAGGTTATCGTTTACGTTTTCTTTATTCCGTTTTTTTTTGTTTTCTTTTTATTATTTCATATAATATAGATTGGACGTATACGTAGTTTTTACACATCTCTTGACTGAAATTCTTTTCATGTTCTGTCCTGGCGGTTGGGTTGTGTCCACCCTTGTTCTATTTTTTTAAATAGCCATAATCATCAATACCTACATATTTCTTGCTACTTACATGCATACTTAATTGCATTTTTCTTTGCTTCCTTACGCGTATTAAGTATACATTCCTAAATTACTCGAATGTCAGCAGAACACGAGTGTCAATGTGGACATAAATTATTAGAATAGGAAACTACTCGAGATGTCTTGCCGTAATTTAAGTATTGTGTATTTTGAGTAGAATATTATACCTATCCTAAGTGTCCTGACTTGATTTTTTATATATTTTTACACTATGTCCCTATGATGGTTTAACTATAAATATATTATTGAAACCTGACGTTTTTTGTTTATTTTAATTATAACCTGCCTTCGTTACTGGGTATACTTAAAGGTCGTTATTATCATATCGTTCGTTAGTTTCTGCTCATATTTATATGAAAATTAATATAGACGCGAGTGGTGGTCATCGATTTTGGAGCTTCTTCAGGGCTGTATTCAGCATTTTCTCAATAAAGATAGAAGGAAGTACATTCCCAAGTTTTTTTTTTCAATAATAAATCAATGGCTATTACTATTGCATAGTCTTACGATTGTTCATATGTTTGTATGTTATGTGCTACGTATTTCAGTTTAACATTACTAAAAGGGTAATTTAATCTAATTTTGTACAGCCAATTAACTTGGACTGCAGTTCTAACACTTCATACATGTTTTGTTCGTGTTGATATCACATACTAATTAAATGTCCTATGAATTCATCATTTTAAGTACTACTGAATATTGACGATGGCTTGTTATTTTTATTTGCAGGTTACTCTTCGGTTATTCGCTATGAACAACCAAACGATATGGTCTACATGTTGGAGGATATGTCCGAAGGAAGATTGTGATAGTCGTAAGTTCGGAACAATGGGTACTTATATCGTAAAATCAAGTCGGGCTCAAGGAGCTGTATTAATAATTCCTAACAATTTTTAGCTACTAAGTGAGTTCTGTGATTAGATAGATTTGATAATGTTATTTTATAAACGATTTACATGAATATAGCACAAAGTAATACTGTGAAACAGTTTGCTTAAAATGTAGTTATATTTTCAAAATTAGTATTCTGTTTACCACGTTTTATTTTAGAAAATTTTACTATATCAATGAATATGCATACGTAGCAGCTATTTTTTTCTATTTACATTTTATTTGTGTTATATTTTAATAATAGTTAGTATTAGGGGTTTTTATGAATAAGTTTATAGGGGTTCTTTAGGTTTCCTCCTTTTATTTACGCTAAAAAAGTGACATGGGTACTGTTAACTTAATTTAAATATCTAGCCGTCTTGTCCATCAAGTGGTACATACGTCAAGTTTACGCCAAAAACTGAGTTGTATTGAAATATTTTATTTTAAGTGTTGGTCCTTATTTTTATACTTAACTGATATTTTTGCAAAATGTATAGTATGGTCATAGTGTATAGACGTTCTGCAGCTACACAATTCTCTCTCTAGGATTAAGGGGAAGTATATAATGCAATGACGAGTCAAACCTAGAAACACCTAATCTTCAGCTCTTGACGTTATGTCTTTCATAGTTAGTTATTTAGTTTATATTAAGTAACTGTTTCTTGCTGTTCATAATTTCATTTAATAATTGATTAATATTACACAATTCTATTTGATGCTTCGTTAAATTATCCATAAATTTTTATTAAAACGGCTGACTCAGGTGTTTTTGTCAGGATTTTAAGTTTGTTATTTTAAAAACGATTGGATAAAGGAAAACATCATCTCAGTAATTTCATAATGTTTTCAATCTCCATGTTATGAACTACCGTAATATTTAGGGTCAGTCACCGAAACGGGGCGCGCAGATCATGCGGGCTTATCATGCATATCATGCTTGAAGAACCCTGCTGCGTAGGTCATGAAGCGCAGCGTAAAGCCGTCGCACGTCGCTGCGGCACTAGGCGGCGCTGATGTTAAGAATTGCTATAGGTCGACTTTTTCGTTGATAACAGTCCCATGGTATTGCGGGTGGCGGGAGACGGGTAAAAACAAATGTTACATGGTATTGTGTGGCCAAAGATGAGTCTACAGTTTTCCCTAGAAAATATCTCATTATTATTGCAACGTGTCCATCGCTAAACGGAACAAAATAAAGTGTTTCAAATCAAAATATCTTAATGTTTTATGATGATCGTCACATTTTCTCAAATTTTCAGTAGTACTTATAATAAGCAAACAATTGCATAGGTAAGGGCTTTTTCTGATCCAAATTACAACAGTTCTATGTTGTAATTTCTTGCAATCTTGCAAGAAAGGGAATCGCCCCTTTTGATAGCACCCCAAACCATTAAGATCGGGGTAGTATTGAAGTTATCGACTGTGTCCTTGTCCTTCCTGTTAATTTATATGCATAATAGTCCACAAATTCGAGTATAGTCTCCGATCTTCATGAGGGTGGGTATTACATAGGCATTTGACATGACCTGTGTTTTGTCATGATGCCAACCCCTGTCCGGTCCAGAATCTTAAAGACATCCTCCAGGACAGCGGTAAACGGTTTCGGAGAGGTAACGCCACCCTTGGTCACACTCGCTGCAGAAGGATAGGTTTCGAGGTCTAGTCCGGGAGTCGGACTAACGTAGTAGTGTTTTCGTACAGACACTTCACCACCTCGATATACCGATAGCCTATCTGGCGCCGTTGTAGCAGTATAGTCCAAATCTCAATCGATACGAAGGCTTACTCGTAGTCCAAGAACGCTAAGAAGAGAGGCAGGTTATACTCCTCGGTCTTCTGTATAACCTGCTGCAGCGTATGAATAAGGTCTGCGGTGCTAAAGCTTCTACGGAATCCGGCTCGTTAGGGACGCTGGATGTCGTCAGTTGGCGGATACGATCCTGCCTTCATCGGTCTTCAATTTCACAAGCTGGCTCTGCCCAATAGACAGATCTCTTGCAAAGACCTTCGAGCCCTTATTATTGATACGGTCAGTATTCAGCGGCAAAGGTCGATTTTCAAGGACTTACAAATCCGTATATTGAGCTGCCGGTACTTGCGCGCATCCTCTGAAGACTGCAGGATCATTTCGCGGCTCTCCTCCATGAGCTCTAAAGTAGGATATGAGATTTTCTTGTTTTTACTTGCACGACGGGTCATAGACCCGACCGTATAGACAGTTTTCACGAACCCATAATTATAATCGTCCACGGAGATCCCTAGGCAAAACGATTCTGAAATGGGTTTTGAATTTAGATCGGTGCTGGACGGAGTGTAGACGTCATCAGCCGAGATCTTTCCAGCTTTATATTTACATTCAATGCCTCTAAGGTAATAGTTTGAGAGTGGGTGTTTCACCGCGATGATCACAGATATATCATTAAGTATTTGCTTCTTCGTAGACATACTTAATGAAGCCAATCTCATTTTTAGTTGCACCATCAGGGCTCTACCAGGTCCATTTTCTGTGCTCACTCGTCCTGAAGAATAAGTTCATCATAAAAAAGCCTTCCTTGTCCATAAAACTGATAGGTGACCCCGGTGGTTTCGACTTCCAAATCCAAATTGCCCCACTCGCAGGTCATAATAGTCTCGTTTGCCCAGTCTCGAGTCCCCCATGACAATGGTGAAGTGAGTTTTATAGCCATTCATGGCTCTGGAAATATTCTCATAAATAGCACCTCATCGTAGCATGTGTATATCTATCTTAAAAAGGGCGCATCACGTCACGTTTCGGTGTTAAATGACCCCTGATCTGATACGAGTAATATAACTTCTCAGAGCCCTCATCAGCCAGTCAGTCCATTCCTCATAAAATGACAGCAGCTCCAATTAATACAAGCAAAAACATGGGTAGTACTTAAAGATACTTACTGCAAACGAAAGACTTAAGAAATCCTTTTTTATGTAGTTTTATTTTGTTGTGTTACAATACATTACTTTTTAACAATCCTGTAGGTACGCTTCAGTGTACTAGTACTTAAAATTAGTTATTTATGCAACTGTTGTATAATAAGGGGTATTAAAACACGAATGTGGGTTTATCACATGAGTATTTTATTACCTAATTATGTACAGTTGCATACAAGACTTTATCTACACCCATGATATGAATCCTCTATAAAGGTTCTGAGACAGTTTTTTGCAATACTAATATCGAACAAAAATGGCGGCCGGCGGGATACGACGTGAATTCGAATAACCTATAAGTTCTTTTTTTTTATTACGGCGCTGTGGTAGTGAAACGCGCGTGCATGGCAATGTTCTTTTTTGAAAAGGAATTGCATAATGAAATTTAGTACAACATTATAACACTCGTTTGAATGATATTATGGTTACTATGACTGGTTGTTTTAATGTTGGCAATAAGCTAACTGTTTCAGAAACTTTTATAGAGGATTTAGCATGGGTGTAGATAAAAAACTTAAAATATTCATTTGAACTGCAAGACTGGGACATAATTCCATAAAAACTCACCAAGCTGGAAATGATGTAATTATGTACAGGCCTACCTCTTAAGTGAGAAGGTACCTGACGGAGTTAGGCGACGTTTCGCGAGAATTTACGTCATTCGCGCGCTCATAGAGTAAGTAATGTTCCTTATAAGAGACGGGAGTCCCATAGAAAAAGATGAAAAACGGCGCTTGTATGAAACTTGCGCTAAAACTGAATACCAACATAGCAAAAATGACACAGACTATGCTCAGACTGCAGATGTTAAAGCGAGACAGCGATAGCCGCCATTATGTTTAGTGCACGTTTCATAGTTTACTTTTTTATTAGGCAGTTGCGCCAGACTGGCGCGCTGCAGGCCTACCGCGACCTCTTAAAGCGATCCATTTTGGGACCTAAACTGAACTGTTCTGCTAATTCGTACCATGACGTCAGTTTGACGATTCAATTTAGGCCGTGCCGTCTGACAGCGATTGTCCCAAACTGAGTCGCAAGTTTTGGTTTCATTCATTTAATTTTATACATGTTTGGTACCATGAGTTCCATAGAGCAGCTCAACTGAAACGCTTAACTGTCAAAATAAGCGATTCAATAAAAGTTACTATTTCCCTAACATAAACTGAAACGTTTGGTGAATTATTGACGAAAATAAAGTTTTTTAGTGCTATTTTAGTAGAATTTTACAAAAATCAATGTAAGTGCACTTTAATCTTTCTTTTAAAGTCTAATATACCTGTTTTACATGCCTTTTTTAACCGCATTTGTTTTTCTTTAACCTGATGAACACTTGTATTTGAATTGTTTGAGGAAGATCAAAGAGTATAATAATAATACGGAAGAGGAAGATTCTGCCTCACACTATGACAACTCACATAACTTTTTTTACTCACGTGCGTTCGACACAGAAACATATTTTATTACGTAGAAATAAAAAAAAAAATCGTATATAACAAAAGGTAAATAAATACCTATGTACTTTGACTAAGAATTATTATAACCATAGTTACCCATTAACGTGGAATCTTAAAAACAATTGTACCTAGTGTCTTTTTTACTTTAAAGTAATGATACTGAGTTAAGAACAAATAAAATGTTACTTGCTTCTGAACGTATCTGACACTAAAATGTGTGCGAAACAAACTTATTTGATAATAATAGCGTTGTCTCTTTTTCACCAAAAACGTTTCAAACGCGGTTCAGCGACAAATTGCGATCTTTCATTCACTTTTAACGATCCAAATGCCGCTGAGAGTATTGGACGCCATGGTACGACTTTGAGCGATGCAGTTTAGGAACCTAAACTGAAATGTCTTGCTTTTGAATCGTTTTTAATTAGATCATGGTAGGCCACCTGACGGGCGTCAACACCCCTCGCGCACCGCGCAGCTACCTCAGGCACCATCTCTGTTAAATAGTAAGCCTGTAAATAGATGTAAGATTGTTTGTTAAGCAAAATTTTTATAGCATAGGTAGGTATACACACATCAAAAGTGTCTAGGGATCAAGGTACTTTTTTAATATTTTTTATTGAAATTAAATAAAAATATACATTTAGATTGATTTTAAATACAATGTTTTCGTATGTGTAGATTGACGAATTACTCTATGCTTTTGCACTAATAAAGTCTTCGCGATTTTTGCTTATGCTGGATTTTTCACCTTAGTTAATCCTGACATTAAAATGTGATAAAATTAAAGGTATTTATCGTGTAAAATAAAAATGTGGCAGTGCGCGGACGAGCATTATCATGCATAAGCAGAAATGAGGTGCCAAATTGGCACCGCAAAAAATTACAACATCTCAAAATCTGTTTCAGCGTAAATCTGTGCATTGAGATCGCCTCTCATCCAAATCAGTTCATCCGCCGATCCAAATACCCGCCCATATCATTATTGTACCACCACTCTATGTATGGACTTCCGGGCATGATTTTAAACGTTCTTAACTTCCGGGGGTCCTCAAATACGTTGTACGTCTAGTAACTGGCCCCATACCAAAGCGAGATTCGTCAGAAAAACACACAAACGCCACTCTTTTTCTGCCCAATTTCTGTGTTCACGAGCCCATTCTAAACGGGCTCTGCGATTGCAGGGTTCAATAGGTCGTACACGTAGCGGACTTCGGGAACGGAGATTAACTTCATGCAAGCGATTTCAGAAATAATTCTTTTTGAAGTTGTAGTGCGAAATAAACTTTATGTTTGGGTCTTAAAATTATTTTTCTAAAAATACATTTGATCACCTTTACCAGAGCTGCACCATTGTGGAAAGCCTACCATCGACGACAACGTGGTAAGTAGGTACGGAAGAAGATGGCGGGTCAGCTAGACATCAACAGGTTGGCGTCGATTGCAATTTTGCAGTGTATGAATGGAAGAAAAATGAAAAAAAAAAAACGAAGACTGTCCTGCGGTGGGACAAAATAATCTAATAAGTACCTATGCTTCGACAATATATGCTAATCCAGCGCTGGTTTCGATCGCTGGACTGGAATGCCACCAGCCTCGTATTTTAACCTGGGCACACAAGGCAGTGGCCTAGGCAGCCTAGGGACCCCAAGGCCACATCCCTAGGCTAGGTTTTTACAAAACTTCTATAAATAATTTGTTTGAAAAAGTAAGTTGGTTGAAGTAGGTAACTTGAGTGGGAAGGAAAAGAACTTCTTTATTTAGAAACGTCGATTTATGACGACCATTGAAGAAGGTATGCTGTGTAATATACCTAAGAACATAGCATAGACTGCATAATTTCTGATGTTTATTTATAGGTTTATAGTTAAACGCAATGGGATAGAAACACCTGGCCAGAACTAGTAACACAGTAGCTGTGTAGGCTGTGTACTGCTGTCTCCTATGCAGACCCAGTAGTGAGAACACGTCGGGAAAGTGACAGCTGTATAGACCTTGGACTTATAGGTTGTAGGTAATATACCGGTTGTGTCGTAAATAGTGGTCCACCGTTAAGAATTAAAAAAAAATATACGACTATTGGTGAATATCAGGATGACGGGTGTACGTCAAAAAACAGTGATGCTATACACATGAAAGCAATGTGCGTAAAAGCGATTGATTGATGTCCCCGCGCACCGCCCTCGTCATCGGTTAGTGGCACTTGTCGTCAATAGATGGCGCTGTGGTCGTCAACACAATGTGCTTGAAAACACATGGCCTCGGACTTGTGCTGGGCTACCTCGAGTCCCAGTTGCCGGATCCTTTCAACGACTGTCGCAACCCCTCGTGTCGCTAGTTCAGCCGCCGCCTGGTGCGACCTCCCCTGCGTCAGGACCAGCATGTCGTCAGCGTAGGAAACTACGCTGACGCCGCTAGGGAGGTCGGCGCGCAGCACCCAGTCGTACCCGATGTCCCACAGATGCGGCCCCAGGACCGATCCCTGCGGGACACCGACAAAGTGTTGTCCTGAGTCTTATGTGTAATTTGTGTCCGTTAATTTTATGTTTCGATTCCCGGTATTGTCACACAACAGTGACTAAATGTTATGCGGATCGAGGTTCTGGATTCGGGATTCCTGGTATGGTCACAATTTAATACAGTTTAATGTGGAGGTTATGGGTTCGATTACCGAAGATTGATTTACTCTTTGACGTCGTTACTATTTTATAAAATAGTAACAACGTCAAAGAAAGAAAGCGTTTTTTTTTTACTTTTCGCAGCAACCTTACAGTATTTTGTTTATTTAATAGGTACTTGTTTCTGCAGGTACACACGTACACAAGAGGTACCAAATCTACTTATACCACATGAGTAGTTAAACGGAACAGAGGCAAAGCTTAACAAAGTGCAAAATTGTTACCTATTTTGGTAGGGTTGTCACTGTCACAATAGGTAAAAATAAATTAAACAAAACATTTGTGAAATAGTTTTATTATTCAATACTAGCTTTTGCCCGCGACTTCGTTCGCGTGGAATAGTGACTTCTGGCAGATTTTTAACGAAACCATAGCGCGATCTATTTCGATCCCAACGCCATCTATCAAGCATAGTGACAACTCGGATTATTTATCTATACTCCGTTCGGGCATTTTCTTTGTACTAAAAGTTTTATTATATTGATATTATTTTTTTCATACCTTTTTACTATTTATTTACTTTTTTCCGATGAATTAAAACAATAACATGAACCGAACTCGTGTAACGATCGACACCATTGTGCGATCACCAACTCGACATAATAATATAGTACTAATAGAATTATCTATACTCCGTTAGAGCATTTTCTTTGTACTAAAAGTTGTATTATATTATATTTTCATACCTTTTTACTATTTATTTACATTTTTCCGATGAATTTTCAGTACTGAATTGATGCCGACTCTTGACCAATAGATGGCGCTGTATGTCCGGAATAAATTTTATTTTTTATTTTATTTTTTGTAATAAAAACTATCCTATGTCCTTTCTCAAGTTCCAAACTATGTCTGTACCAAATTTCAAACAAATCGGTTCAGTAGTTTAGGCGTGAAGCAAAGACAGACAGACAGACAGACAGACAGAGTTACTTTCGCATTTATAATATTACTAGCTTTTGCCCGCGACTTCGTCCGCGTATATGTCGGTTATCGCGGATGCAGACGAAGTCGAATAAAAAGTAGCCTATGTCCTTTGTTGGGGTTCACACTTACCCTGTACCAAATTTCACACAAATCGGTTCAGTTAGTAGTTTAGGCGTGAAGCAAAGACAGACAGACAGACAGACAGAGTTACTTTCGCATTTATAATATTAGTTTGGATGATAGAAAACTTTACAAATTACTTACTCTAATAATTTTCTTTTTATAATTTTTGTTTTTAATCATTTGTTGTTTCTTTTAATTGTGTGGTTAGTTTGATACTTAGATAGAAAAAAATCTAACTGTCGTTCACTGTCCTTCGGCACTGACCGGCCCACAGAACACTATTACCTAACATCGTAGCAGCGTCCTTAGTGGTCCTATGCGTTCAGGGTCTAGCAATTCACGTAGGTACGACGCTGTCAGCTACAGCAGCTGACAGCGCAGCCCCACGTCGCTTGGGGAGGGTTTGCAGTTTATTGTAAGGCAGTCACATATTATGTGACTGTTCCTAAATTACCCTAGGCTGATAAAATTTTCGTTTTTCCTAATTATTTATTTATTTAAGTATACATATATACTTTATTGTAGGTACACCAGAAAAACATAACAAAAAATACGAATAGGTATGTGAAATATTAGTGTTTAGGTCGGTTGCCCCTGGACCGGCAGTGGCAACTAGACAGTGGTCTAGTTGCGTTCGTATGGAGCGAGTGAAGACCCAATAGCAGCTGTCCTTGTGGGAGTGGGGGAAGGTCACTGGACAGTAGAAACAAAAAATTTTGGAAGTAGGTAGCTGACCGACAGCAACTGACCGGTCAGTACTGGCTAAACTTTGTTCCCACGGACCCAGTAGCTGCCAGCCAGACAGTAACTGTCCTTCACTGTCCGCCAGCTATTGGGCCTGTGAAAACTAGGGTTAAGTCCGAGCCTGAATGCTACATACTGGAATAATGTCAACCGGGCCTTGGTCCGCCACTGCATAAAGACCGTGCGATCGACATCTTTAGGCCGCTATCCCATTGGCGTTTTGCGAGCGTTGGCGCTTCTCCAAAGTCTGCGCAGCGCCAACGTTGCCGTTACGACGTTAACGTCGCGAGTTTCAGTGGTAACCACCACCCGCGCCCACACAGACAGAGCGGGACGGCGTGATTGTACAGACGCCAGCACATCAACCTACTACAATCTGTCAGATTTCTGTAATAGATTTTCAACTTTATCGCTAAAGCATAAGGTTCAATGTTGATTGGGAAAATTTGACAGTTAGGTGTAGGTTGATGTGCTGGCGTCTGTACCTGTTGCCAAAAAACGCAAGAAACTCGGGACATTAACGTCGCGTCTGCGCAGAAAAGCGAAAAGAAAAGCGCTAACGCTCGTAAAACGCCAGTGGCATAGCGGGCTTAGCTATCGCATATTAATCTATGTCATGTGTGTGCGTGAAAATCAATGCCATGCGTAGACAGATGCTCCGCCTACAGGCCCCGCCTTGGAACAATGACTTGTTTTGAGGATCTGAGAGGTACGCCTATTTTGCCGTCTCACCTCCGCACCACTCCGCACGATCCACCAAAGAGATCATAATTTCAGTACTTTTACTATAAGATTTCATCCTATGCGCAGCGCAGCAGATATCCTGCTGACACCTGATGACCCCAAGATCCATTGTACGATATCAATTTATTATTGCTACCTACTCATAAATTATTTACTATAATGATTACTATCAGAATTATGAGTATTATATCTAAAACTATCTAGTAAAAAAAACGTATGTAATTTAGACCGATAAAGGACGCGGTTACATAATGTAAATAATAAAAGCACTACAAATACCGCTGTTGAAACAGAAAATCGGAACGGTATTTTGACGAGTGTCGCTTCGACGTAGACTCGTTCCACGGTTACGTCAAAATGACAGATCTTTAGCATCGTGGAACCGCTTGCTCTAACATTGTGTTTTTATCTGACAGAGACAGCATGTACATGTGTTGAAATAATAAAATTACAATGACTGGAAAGTGACTAACAGACTAACGTCGTCCGTGTCTTTCGTAATAGTTTGGAAATAGAGGTAAAAATCTTCAAAAAATGTTTCATACGATTCGAAGGTAGTTTTCTATGGCTGGTGATGTTTCATGAAGATTTAATTTTCCAATAAGTTACTACAGCTCGTGTGGCGTGGAAGATGTAATCAAAATTTCTTATGATCCACGTCGAGACATGGGTTCCAGAGTAAGGTAATTATTATCACTTCATTAAATTTGTTAGTTTTTCGGCCTCCTTTATGTTAACCATTGGAATAGTCCAGTGGAGGTTGATTAATCTAGCTTACGTCTTAACCTCTCAACTATGTTTTTTGAGAATGAGGTAACTCCATTTTTATTTTTTGCTTTATTTACCTTTCAGTTTTGTATGAATTATTGTGGCCCACGTTAACATAGGTAACAACTAGGTCCTAACATCTGCTGTTAGACTAGAAGAGTCCTGTTGTGACTTTCTGCGCAGGCACTCAGCATATTTAAGTTTTCTTTTGTATGCATTAGTGTAATAACTAGGTGATCAACTACAGTACCAACACATTGTTTCTGTTGTACACATTTGGTGCATAACATAGCAGAAGATAACAATATCATGTACCTACAGTTTATGTATTTACAGATAGATAAAATTAAATGGGAGTTACCATGGTCTTATCAGGATGATGTATATATTGATGTCATTTAAAATTAGTTTTATGAGTAGTGACAGCAACCAGTGTTGGCTTAATTGAATGGTTACATATTACAATTACTTTACCAGACCTGTGGTTTCCCTGTTAAAAGGCAGCTGGAAACATATTTCCCTACTATTGTGTTGTCATCAGCCTGGTGTCCGCTGCTCTAGAGCAGCGGGCCTAGGACCATGGCACATAGTTTACATACAGGTGGGAAAATTGATCATTCAATTCATCCCAATTCTTCTAAGAAGGCCAGCAACACCTGTGTGTTACTGAAAATCTCACGGAGAGTACCTGGGTTACCGAAGTCCCTGTATGTGGCAACCTCTGTGTGGTTTAGAAGATGTGTTTAAATAACAATGATGGGCTGTGACTGTATGCAGCTGTTCTTTAGTCAGTCAGAGCACCTATTTCGTGAGGCACCTGTCAGTTATGGGTAGAGCTTCCTCGGCCTGCTTGTACAAACCATGGTCTAATCATTGTTTGTGATGACAATCTATGTTGCATTTCCTTACCAGAGTGCATAGGTATATGATGGGGACTGGCACAATAGGTTCTGTTCCCACCGCTACCATGCTCGTTCCCCTTCTGTGAGAATCCCAGCATGGCTTCTAGTGCTGCAGTCGAGGTAGTCTTCATGCAGCTAGTCACAATGCAGGCTCACCCTTGGCTTACATTGTAGGATTTTTGAGTCTGTAGCTAGCTTGGTTCAGGGCCACCAGACCATGCTCCCGCAGGGAATTAAGGTGAACCAGTGTTTCACCTTGATTCTACATTAATCTCTGTTGCAGAAAGCAACTGAGATTAATTGACAGATAATAGGATATATACTGTATTTTACATTGAAATAGATCTCGTCAACAATCATAGATTTATCATAGTCAAGTACATTTATTTTTATACTGTTTTTATATTTTTTAATGTAAAGAACTATTCATACCATTTATTTCGGATTGTTATTACAAATTAACATTTTAAAGCTACAATATCAAATATCAACTTGTAAGCCTAAATATCTTAATGTTTATACATCATACTAGGGCCTAGTAGACATGTATTTGTTAAATAAACACAAAATCTGCTTTAAAAAGACATTAAAATTTACTGATAGTATTTGGGCCAAGGTTTTATGAATGTTAACTGTACTATTCAATAGCCGATTTAAAAATCACATATGTGTTGTAATGACATAAATATATTATTAAATAATATACTGATTGTAATATCTCCTGTACTTAGTAAATGGTAATATTACCTGGAAGAGCTAGTAATCTCTGAGGACTAAATCATAAAGTAATAGTTTTAGTTGGCTAGTATTTAACTGTGCTGTGTTTCGGAGAAACGCTATGAATATCCAGAAAAATAGTAGGAATCAACCAGAGTCAAACCCAAATTTATAGGTATTTGTGTTTGTAATTGATGTGTAATTTATTGTAGTTAATGGGCGCATGTTTCGGTGTTAGTTACAGTAATAAACACACCAAAACATATTGCCTGATGAGTGATGACTGATCAAGTTTTACACATAATTGACACCATAACCCAGACAATCCTCATTATGCATGTAGGAGTCATAGTGGATCATAGGTAATAGTACTACTTATTTAAATGGAGCTTCTGTGCAGCATTTCCAGTTCCACTGCAATGAAACATTTAAACCCATAAGGGTTTAAATGTTTCATTGCAGTGGAACTGGAAACCCTAATCATAAGATTAGGGTTCCTGGACCCTAATCATAAGATTAGGGTTCCTTAAACCCGAAAATGATATTATACATGACAGGTGAGAGTTGAATCTCAGACATGGTATTAAAATATTATAAATATTTTGATTTCTTACTTAAATCTTCTCTTTGCTCTAAGATCATAGGCCCCATCATATACCACATATTATTGAAATCTTTGTATTAATTATTGGTTGTTTATTTTCTCAGAGACACTGTACGCTTCTTGTTTGAATTATTTTGTGAAGTATCACCTGGTGATCATCTGAGGGAACCATACATATTAAGGAAATATCCAGAGACATATAAAAATGAAGAAGAGTTAAAAAATATACCTAAATTCACATTTCCATGTCAGCTAGAAAAGTAAGTGTACCTAGTTGATAATTTGTAGAAATGAGCTTATTGAATTGAGTAGTAAGTAATAAGATTGTTAAGTGAACATATTTCCTTCTTTTTTTCCTTCGTTTTTTCTCCTTCTAATTGAATTAAATACTGATTGATCATCTATCGTTTTCAGTTCATTTGCGCAACACTATTCATTTGTGCTGACATCGGAGGACTCTAAATATACATTTTGTTTCTGCCGATATGACCCCAAAGCCAACACTGCATTAGTGTTATTGTCACATTTACCATGGCACGATATATTCTACAAGTAAGTATCAAATTGCTTTACATGTTTAATGTATTTAATGTTAAATATTTTTGGGTAGACGCAATTTATCTTTTTAATGATAGCTGTGCTATAATGCTTAACTCATATGGGTCAGCACAGACTGACAGAGTGGCGGTGAAAAGTTAATTCTATAACAAGTGAAAGACGACTTTTTTTACTACAAACCGTCGTGTGCGCGATGGCATTTCCTATTAGCTAAAATGACGAATCTCCATACAAGTTTTCATCCCCTATTGAACCCCTTTAGGGAATGAGTTTTCATAAATCCTTTCGTACTGTTCACTTTCGCTATATAAGGAACTTTGGTGCTAAATTTCATGCTTTAGACCCTGCGAGTTAGGCTGTGCGTTGTCTGTCAATGAAAGAATTTAAGATTTTTATTAAATATATAGCATACAGCTGAAAGAATCATGGCGAGATCCTTACGTTCATATGTACAAAAAAAGTTCATTTAGAGGGTTCAAAATATTTTCAAATGTTGAGAATACATTGCCAGCAGTAGATTGATATACTTATCATATTTTAAAACCTCACATAATTAAAATGTTTCGAAATTAATATATCAGTTTTTCGTTTCATCTCGTAGCTCATTTTGTATTTATTAAAAAAAAAAACAGTATTTGACATTAAGTCAAACCCTGCCTCCTAAAGATTTAAATAGGTAGCTAGATTTGCCCTCACCGTACCTAAAGTCACAAGAAAACGTGACCATACTGAGAAGAGTTAGCTCACACATTATTAAATAGCGTTTCTATGACAATCAAGTGTAATCACTGCGTCATTGTGTATCAGAGGTGTCAAAACGAATCAGAAATGCGACTATGTTTTGCCGCGGTAGGGCGAATCTAAAGATTTAAATCTTTACCACTGCTGTTTACACTGACAGCCGCCGTTTCGTTCTGAAATAGTGAGCTCTTCGTTAAACTATTTACTTTGAACATTATATTGTTATTGCGGGGTTATAAAAATATTGTAAATGTCTGAAGATATTCTTTAGGCACCCAAGAGTATAAGAATTAGAATTCCAACTTCTCTAAAAATCTTTATTTTTTTTTGTACAAATCCTGCTATGATTCTTTGTATTACTTACATAATAAAGAGACACAAAGTAGCGCGAAGCGTCGTCGAGCGGCGGAAATAGCTATAAGCTATTAGTAAATAAAATAGACTTTCGGTTGTTATAGAATTTTAGTCGCTTCGCCGCCACTCCGTCGGGTCTGCACTGGCCTTTAATAAAGTTTCTATCAATAATGATAATTATTTGTTTTTGGCTATGGCGAATAGGAAACCATTTGTTAATTCATCAGAAGTTTATAACATTTATTTGCTGGCTGCTTAAAAATTTAGAAAATGTCATGGACAACTTTGTATTTCGTCCTACGCTTCCGTTTAAAATGATAAGCCTCAGTCGACCGCATGACGTCACGTCTCTACCTAGCACCAATCGAGACAATAAACAGTGCTCTCTCAATGTGAATTTGCCAATGAGCTTTCCAAGTATTCAATTACTAACGTGTTTCATCATAGAAATAAAGGTCAAGTGAGAAATTACTCTGTTAGCATTGTCCGACTTGTAAAATAAATATGCTGTGCCAAGATTTTTTCTTGATTATAAATAAAGAAATTGTGATGGTCTAGTGGTTAAAAAGCCTCGTCTAATGCACGAAGTACCAATGTGACTTTTTCAATTCATATATTATTTCTGAATTTATCTTAGACATTACTGACATCGATGAAGGAAAAACATCGTGAGAAAACCTGGAATTATAGTTAATACTAGCTGCGCCCCGCGGTTTTACCCGCATAAGTCTTGATCCCATGGGAATATAGGATTAAAAAGTGTTCTATGTGTTAATCCTGCTTATTGTGTGCCAAATTTCATCCAAATCCGTTCAGTAGTTTTTGCGTGAAAGAGTAACAAACATACATCCATCCATCCTCACAAACATTCGCGTTTATAATATTAGGAGGAAGGATAAGTCTGAAATATCTTTATGAGAAGTGGCCTCTGCCCTGTAGTGGGTCATTAATAGGCTGGTATCATTACAATTTTTTGTTCTGTTGTTAGGATCTCTATGCTCTATTGCGACTGCAACTTAATTTAATATGCATAGAACGTTAGACTCACAGTAGCACTCACATAGTGAGGCGTGCGGGCGAAAAGAAACGCCTGTCATTGCGCAATCGCAGGCTGCGCGACTTTCAGCTGGTTTCAGACTTGTGATTTTCGTGATTGTCGTTTGCTGTGTTTTTGCAGATCGATCTTTTTTTTATTAATTATTGAAACACTTGCTCATATTTGGGGTTAGCGAAAAAAAATCAGCTGTTCCCTCCATTTATGTTCGTATAACTCGTCAAAATGTAGGGAACAGCAGATTTTTTTTTTCTCTATTTCAAGTTTGGTCCCATAGTAAAAGTTGTTCATAATGATGAGTACAATGACCTCTTGAGAGGTTGTTGGTGTTTTTACAATAACCCTGTATAGTATTATCTTTACTTATAGTTAATCATATTATTATAGCGCAGATATTTTTTCCTTGACACTACGGCTACGTCATTTGGATCTATAGTTTAGGAGCTAGCGCAGGTTTTTTAATTACGCGCAATCCAGCAATTATGACCAGCGACCGTTATATTGTTAATTCTCAGTGTAGTTTGATAGGAACCCTAAGTGCGCGAACCCGACTCGCTCTTAGCGTTTTTTCAGGTGACTTTAATTCTTTTAAGGTCCTGGTAAAATAGGCTAAACGGGACGTTTATAAGATCACTAGCTGCGCCCGCAGTTTTACCCGCATAAGTGTCGATCCCGTGCGAATATCGGAATAAAAGTATCCTATGTGTTATGTTATGATGATGTGTAAGCTATATTACTGTAAAGTTTCATAAAAATCCGTTCAGTAGCTTTTGCGTGAAAGAGTAACAAATTCTATCCTCACAAACTGTCGCGTTTATAATATTAAGTAGGATTTTCTTGTTTAAAGCACAATGTAACGTATTATTGAAATTAAACTCGTGCTTGTTTGCGAATATGTATGAATAACTTAATATTTTTGATATAAATTAACAAAATTGAATTGTACTGTGATTCTGTTGAATAAGAATATGCTTGAGTTTAATACAAGTTAATATTATTTTCAGACTACTGAATTGCATCGCAAATCTGATAAATAGCCCAGAGCGGGGGGAATTAACATCCTTCCTAGAAGCCTGTCGGATACGTCCGCCTATGCCCGGGCATACGCTTAAAGTTACCTACAATGCAGGTCATAGCGTATTCACATGCCAATGTCCCGACACTAAACTACCAAGTATTCCGGAAAATGTAAGTAAAGTCATTCATATAGTATAATGGGCACTCAAACAAGTCTCAAGGGACCGGTTTTATAACCCAGAACTTAAAGCTTACTAGCTTACTTTTGTTCCTGACTAATACTTGCCCATTTCCCTACTATAAAATAACACTAAAATGGTTTTTATAGATTAATTTAATTTTTTTTTAAAGTACTTATTCGTTTTAAAATACATTACAGTCATGAGTAATGAATGAACATGCATTTTTTCAGTGCAACTTAACGGAATACTTCAGTGCCATGGACACAAAGTGCATGGCTGGGCTATGGGCGGCGTTGCTTCACGAGCGTAGGGTCGCGATAGTGGCGTCAAAGCCCTCAAGACTATCGGCTTGCGTGCAGGCAGCCAATGCAACGCTCTTTCCGATGTCCTGGCAACACATATTCATTCCAATTCTACCAAAACATCTTATTGATTACTTATTGGCGCCTATGCCATTTCTTATTGGCGTTCCTAGGAGTGTTATGGAGGTGAGAGTTCAAATATATTTAATTTTCTTAAATATATACTTTTTTTTTTGCTTATTTGGTCATTGGTCGCAACTGCTGAACATGGGGTCGGTCGTGAGTTCGATTCCCGTGTCGAGCAAAGTGTTATTGGGTTTTTCCATTTGGAATTTCTCAGTAGCAGCCTGGACTCTTGAGCCCGGTTGATGGCAATAGGGCCGCCGCCAATTACATGGGACTTAAACATAACTGGTGGAATGTGGGTGTACTATAGGTACACCTCTGACTAACCATTCGGGGATGGAGGCGTGATGTTGTGTCGTGTTTATTAGAAAAAAATATTATTATGTACACTATTTTCATGTAATCATAGTATCCTAATAAAAATAATATTAATAACTTATTGTCTTGTCCATTTCAGAGCGTAAGGATGTCTGAAATTGGCGATGTGGTTATATTAGACGTAGACGCAAATGAGCTTAAATCGCCTTTCAACGATTTGGAAGGTCTTCCCTCTGATCTGGTAAGACAATGCACTTTTGCCTTTCATGAAACCAGCCGATGTATTCTGTAAAAATCTCACCGTGAAAACTTTAAATGAACTGTCAAGAGTGTCAATCATCAGCATCAGGTGGAATGACAACTCACTGCAAGCTCACTTCACCTAAGTTTTTACTGAGTTTTTTTTACAGAATAAAGCAGCGGATGGTATAACGAAAATAAAAGGATTGGGTTACCAATCCTTTTATTTTACGATCCAGCATACTGGACTTAAACATGCGGAACACAAATTGCCATATAATGTAACCACCGAAAATCTCATCTTTGTCGTGTCGATGATTCTAACGGCCTTATACAAAACAAGGTTTATTTTTAGACCCAGTTTTGAACTATTGAGCCAGTTTCGAACTTTATTCTGACAAAGTTTCCGAGTATAAGTAAAGCCCGCTAGCACCATGAATCATTAAATGTGTTTTAACACAGTTAAAGTAATTGTTACAATGTAACGAATACTGTAATAATGTAATTGAAATATAACACGATCTGTTGTAATGATACGCAGCTGAGATGTTAGAGCAACAAGGTTGCAGGTCTCGCACATAGCGACAAAGATGCACAACTCATAATACCAATCGATCTAAAGTACTACATAAGTTTACTTGTTTTGTTCGTTCAAAGAACATAATGCCAAGTCCATTGTTTCATACAGCATTGTCAAATGTCGTTATTTAGCATACAGGGATGTAGGATTAACAAAAACTAACTAAAGAAAGTCTGATACCAGGTACTTTTAGAAATGCTGAAATCAGAATTTCCTGTATAAAATGAATAGTAATTCCCTGGATATGCGGGAAAATAAGTGCTATGTCTGTATTTTCATGTCTCAGTAAGATATCCTTAAAAAATTGCTACCTAGTTATAGAAAGAAATAAAAAAAGAATGTAAACATGTTTGAATCATCTATTTAATCTGCATTTTAAAAGTAATAAAATGATTTCCATAATTAATTTTCAGGTGGCGAGCTTAAAGAAAGCTCTAAGTGATAAGAATGCTTTAGGCGATGCCGTGTCTCGAGCGTTTTTACGTGCTCTAGTCTCATTAATAGGTGGATATCGTGATGCGATAAAGTAAGTTACATGAAAGTTTTCTCTTGGCCGGCTAGAAAGAGGGAGTGTTTCCAAGTATATTACCAAAATAATGGAATTAATATTTTATTTTGATTAAGGTGGTTCAACCACATTAATGTTTCAATATTTTATTTCAGAATTGAAAATGGTCAGCTGATAACATTTAATCCAGAGGCTTTCATTAAAACTAGAAAAAATATGCAACCATTCCTCACAAAAATATTACAATCACAAATATTCCGTCAGGTGAGATATAATTGTACAATACACTATAATTATTATAGTCTTTTATCTTTAATGATTTCAATTTCAATGCCAAATGTTTATTTTAGAGCCGTGGTACAAAATAGAACGCAACACTGTTATTCGGCTTTATTTTTATCAAAGAGTTTTACATAATCATTTACTATTGCCTATTATTTTCAAAGCTCATCCATTAAGAAAAAGATCTTGTTTTGAAACAAAAAGTACATTTAAACGCATGAGTGTGATCAATAGATATATTTAGCCAGCATAAAGCAGTAGGTAATTGTAAATATTTTATTACAGTTTATTGATGAAAGACTGGATTTGCTTAACTCGGGCCGAGGATTCAACGATGAGTTTGAAGTCGAATGCAATCATTATGCCGATAAATTAAATACAGGGAGTGGGCAGAAGTTGAAACAGCAGTACAAGGACTGGGCCAAGAACGTCAAGAAAGAAGGCGGGGCCTTCTTTAAAACTGTGAAAGATAAGGTAATTATAATTTTAGGTTTGTAATTGTATATTTTTGTGTTTTGAGCGCTTCTTATGTTTGGGATGAGTATTTTTTCTTTTGCATCATTTCACTAGTTCATTCACCTCGTGAGTAGTGTTTTAGATTTCATTAGACGCGGCAACAGGTACAAGGCTGTTCACTTTACGTGATTCATACATGTAAATTAATTTACTAGGGAGCATAAGAACATTTAAAAATAGTACCTACCTTACATAGTTGTATGTACTTTCGCTAAAACTTATTAATCATATATATAAACTTATTAGTCATCGGATTTTAGAGTGCAAATACTCTTACGGGGATTTAATGACGTTATCAGAATATGAATAAGCCTTATCCCGGTGTCCCGGGAATAGAGAATTTACCATTGGTTATTAAGTTTTAATATCTATAAAATAGGTAAATTATTATAACCAATTAAATTATTTTAAATTGCATTTTCTTAAAAAACACGTAATGAGGCTGTCCATGGGGCATTTAAAGCTTGCCGCCCCATTGTTATTCATAAACTTACCTAGAACACTTGCAAAATATTTTTTTTCTCAAAAACTTGTTTACGATAGAGAAGTAACTGTGGAAAAGGGGAAATGTCAGACTGTTTACATACGAACATACAAGGCAAGTTAAATAAAGCTTGTAAAAGCGCTTTATTTATACATTAAAAAAAAAACGAGTTTCCATAGGCCTATCCAAACTAATGGTATTGTTTGAGGTTCTTAACCTTAAATTGCACTAGCAAGTCCGATCAGTGATTATAATAAAAAGATTTTATAGTATGACTAAATGAATGCAATAATCTGGTGTTTCAGTTGTTAACAGTTTCGAGTTAAGTCTGTAGATATCTGTTAACCGTCTGTTATCTGTTTCTTCTTCTTCTTCAATCGGTCCCTCATTACTGAGGATCGTGGTCACTGGATCCTTTTAAGCGGACAATCTGCCTCACCTACTCCGGTCCAGAGTTGCCATCACCACCTGTTGAAAATTGCTTGTATCTGTTTACGTCTCACCATATTTATACATATTATACATTGAAGTCGCTTTTCGTATCTGTGTGTGTGTGTGTGTGTGTGTGTGTGTGTGAGTGTGTGAGTGAGTGTGAGACCGCGTTGTTCTTCTAAACTTTGCAACGCATTTTGATGCGGATGTGAAATCCGCATCATTTTAGAATGTATTCGAGAAGGTTTAAGTATATAAGACATGCATATTAAACTTACAAATAATGAAGAAGGGCATTGTATTAAATCGACCCCAAATAATTCCTATTTTGATGTCCAAAATGAAAGGACATGTCATTTCATGTCTAATATAATAAATGTGCCTCTTTTTGTGAGCGTCCTATTGTATTAAAACTAAATAAATAATTAACCGAATTACTAATTAATTAACTAATTAAGCGACCAACTTAGATGTAATGCTCGCCGGCCGTTACCGCGGCACTATTCGCTTCGGTCGCTCGGCTCGCGCGTTATTAGTCCCACTTCTAACCAAATCTAACCCATTTGGTGAGGGTGACTTGCTAAAAAAATAGAGCCATTGAAATGAAAAGCATTCATTTAAATAAGACGCATTACAGAAAATCCAGTGAATTGTCATGAAATTAATAAAAATATCTTCAAAATCGGTCCACGTGGTAAAGAATTATGATTCGTATTCGTATACTTAATAATTATTGCTGAAAATAAAAAAGCGGCCAAGTGCGAGTCGGACTCGCGCATGAAGGGTTCCGTAGCAGCAAGTAACATAATATAAAAGTTCTTGTAGTTCGTTGTAACTTTGAGTTGATTGAATGAATGGTAAATTGCGGTTTACGATTTATGACGTATTAAAAAAAAACTACTTACTAGACCTCGTTCAAACCAATTTTCGGTGGAAGTTTACATGGTAATGTACATCATATATTTTTTTAGTTTTATTATTCTCTTATTTTAGAAGTTACATCACACATTTGACCAATTTGGAAGTGTCTCGCGCAAACTATTCAGTTTAGAAAAAAAATATATTAGAAACCTCAATATCATTTTTGAAGACCTATCCATAGATACCCCACACGTATGGTTTCGATGAAAAAAAAAAATTGAGTTTCAGTTCTAAGTATGGGGAACCCCCAAAATTTATTGTTTTTTTTTTTCTATTTTTGTGTGAAAATCTTAATGCGGTTCACAGAATACATCTACTTACCAAGTTTCAACAGTATAGTTCTTATAGTTTCGGAAAAAAGTGGCTGTGACATACGGACGGACAGACAGGCAGACAGACATGACGAATCCATAAGGGTTCCGTTTTTTGCCATTTGGCTACGGAACCCTAAAAAGGATTCCGACCTTCACCTAAAAAGAAATAGTTGTTTAATATTAAGCATGCTGTCAATCGTACAGGTGTATAGTCAGCTCATTATCGTGAAGAAACCTTTTATTATAGGTTATTAATAGATTTAAAAAAAATCTATTACAAGCCTGCAACGGGCTGTAATGTACCTCAGTTATGAATAAGAAGCAACGCAGCAATCGATTCCGATATTGCAGTCTCACTGTTAACTAAAACATTATAAAAAGTCTCGTAATAATCTTTTATTCATTTAAAATAATAAAATAAAGCTTTCAGTTTTTCTTATAGTAGACATTTGGTTTTCTTACAACTCAATGCATGCATGCTGCAAGTACTGGAGATTTTCTTTTTTGCTTTAAATTATGAATATTTGCAGGCGAACCCAGCAGTGCAATCGGCGGTCAAAACGGTGAGTCCTAGTGAACTCTGTTGTCTATATGACAACTACCTTCTGTTGTGGCACTGGTATACATAACTTGGTGGAGAATACTTTTTACGAAAATTAGTCATTATGGTTGTTGTATTGTGGTGATGGTATTACGTGTGTGTGAGTGTGTGTAAGTATATTTGTCTCGTAGGCTATGCCTAGCTAGCTGCCTCTTTAGTTATTCTCATTTATTGTATGTAGCTTTAAAGTTTAATTATAAGATATTTACGTTTATGTATGTAATTGATTGCTACCCTACTTTATTATTGTTTTTTTTTTTGCTAAGCATATCAAATAAATTGATTGTACGTTGTTTTAAAGACAACAGTTTTATAGAATTTCGTTTCGCATAATTTTTTTCTTATATTATCATTTCAAAGAATAAATCAACACGCAGAATACTTTGACAAAAAAAATTATCATAGTGTTTTGTTACAAATAAAATTTAACGTTTCGATATTCATGTCATAGAATAACAAATCAAATATTCTTTATCATCATACCTTTGACAAAATGCATAACCTCCTATAAAATTACAACACCGCGTTCACAATAACAATGCGGGTAAATTCTACTCAAGCAGGAAAACAATCTTGTTATTCTCATTAATAGTGACTTCATATTATGCACGGCATTCTTAAATTATACAATGAGGTTGTACCTTAAAGTTAACTAATTGTTTTTAATCCATACTATCCATATTTAACATTATAAATGCGAAAGTGTGTCTGTTACCTCTTCACGCTTAAACCGCTGAACCGATTTAGATGAAATTTGGTATAGAGATAGTTTGAGTCCCGGGAAAGGACATAGGATACTTTTTATCCCGATATTCCCACGGGATCGAGACTTATCCGGGTGAAACCGCGAGTCGCTGCTAGTAATTAATAAGACGTAGTCGACGGAGCCTCGCTTCGCGGGGCCCCTATTTCTGTCTACAGGGTTTAAAAGAATCTAACCTGTCCGAGTCGGGGTGCCCCAAGTCCCGAGCTCGCTTCGCTCGCTTCACTCGCTCTTGCATCCTAAGTTCTAAAGTTCAATCTTATGTGTTTCTGGGAATGAGTCTAGCATAACGTCTTATTTTTACATTTTCGTTGAAATAAAATACCATGGAAAAATACACCGAACAAACAATATTCGTTGAAAAATAATTCTACTGTTTGATTAGTTTGTTAAATAAAAAAACGTGATTATAAAATTAACTGAATTGTGTTTCTGTGAAATATGTTTCATTCAAGTAAATAATCGTTGAAACAATAATATTCGAAATAAAAATACAAGGACCCCAAATATTATATGAAACATTTTCTGCGAAACGAAATTCTATGAAATTTCTGTCTGCGAAACGAGGGAACACCAAATAAATTGAATGCTTCTGCAATTTAGCGTCCAATTTGAAGCCCAAAATGCGATAACAATTATTTATAGATTACTACCATGAAAATGTGTATTTAGTTTTGGCATTTTGATAAACACTCACAATTATTTTGTATCTTTTTGCTATTTAACGAGAATTATTTTGATAACTTAGTTTGAGCGAATGTTTATAAAACAGAAATATCCCTAAATTATTGTATGTATTCATGTTTTTATAGTACCTATGTAAGTACTTATGAGTATAACTATAAATATAATCGATATCGTATTTAATAATATTATACAGCGTAGTGCACAACGTATATGCCGCTGCTGTTGTAATAAATAAAGTATATACTCCACGAAGTTACGAATATCAGATGCTGTTCAAAATTGTAGTATTATTTATTCTGCACTGGGTCCCGATAACTACTGGCTATAAAACAGAACCGTATTTATTGCACGCAACTGCATATTCGACGCTCCAATGCACGTCATAAGAAAAACCTCAAAATATTTCATCAGGCTGACGTCTTGATTTAGACACCCTAAATATATGTTCATGTGTTTGAAGCCATATCCTAACATTGCGAGTCATGCCGTGCGTGCTTCGCATTTACAAATAAATCCTTATACAATGATACCTAACGAAACTTCTGGCATAGTGGCTAAGGCTAAGGCCGAATGGCAAAAATGCAAAAGATATATGAATGCAATGATCGCAGTGCAATACGCCGATGCCTGCCTTGAGCAAGGCGAAAAAGGGAAGCCCGCCGATGCCTCGCGATGATTGTTCATGGCTTAAGATTTTATGAGTGAGACAATGTTTTCACTTACAAAGCTTAATATTAAATATTCTAGGGAAATATGTTTCCTATCAAAAACATGTAGTATTAGTGAAACAAAATCGATAAAACTAGACCAATGTAAAAGTTACTATAAAAGATAAAAGACCAATTATAAATAAATTTGTACAGAAAATAAATTGCATGTGACTGGACATTGAACCGGTAATAATTTAATCTTTTTCAGAAGTATATTTCACTCTTACTGCGGCCGTTAGTCTTTGACATCTTAGTCGTCGGGGCATTAATATTGTTAGTGCCTTACGTTTGCTTTTACAGATTATACCAAAATTGTGAGAGTCCTCAAAACTATAATTTGATGTGGTGAATAAAAGTCTTTATCTATAACCAAAAGTAAAGTATTTTTCCACTTTAAAATGTTCTCATTAAATGCTAATATTTATGCTAAAACAACTCATCAATCTGCCCACGTTGTGTTAATTTCAAGAAGGTTGCTACTTTTTGCTAATATTTAGATAAAGTCCCCTGGCAGGCGGACATATATAAAGACTTTCTAAGCATAGAGGGTCATGCATAACGTAACCACCACGTTATTAAATAACTATCAATGAACAATACTAATTTATGGCCCGATGACTTACTTGACAACGGTCGCACTGTTTGTTTTAAAAAAAATTCTTAATGCTTTATTTTTATTCAATGAAGGTCCGTCAAGGAGGCAAGAATGTAAAATCAGCGGTGAAAGGGCTGAAAAACAAAATGCCCAGGACCGGGTCACGACCATCGTCAATTAACACCACAGATGATAGCAGGTGACTATATACTTTATGCATTTAATAGATGAAATTATAATGGTGGATACACATATGTAAAACGGTAACATGAAATGTAACATCCGTTGAAACGAAGACGTCGCAACGTCGTCTGAATATTATGCAATGCAATATGAAATGTAACTCAACAACTAGGCGTTTTTGGTTTTCAACTTATGTTACATATGTACCCACCATAATAGGTAGATACGTTATAGTACAAATACTTAGTAAATAAATATAGGTAGATACCTATTATTAAAAAGATAACCTTCATTTTGTTACGCTTTTCGCTACATACCTACATTCCCGTTTAGGGAAGCATGAGGCATAGGTATTAATCAACAATGAAACTTATAATTACGCGGGTCGAACCCGACCAAATTAAAAGTAGATATAAATCGAAAAAGTAAAGAAAAATTGGGGGCATATAACGTATCTATCTACCTACATATACTTCATTTATAAATCATCATTTAATTTAACAACATAAATTATATACAAATCCAGGAAAAACGGAATAAAGGCGTCCCTGGATGGTATTTGGCAAGGTTTTAAACAAGCCGCACTAACAACACATGCCTACAATGACATATTATCCGGCGGATGGAGTGGAGGATATAGCAGTAGGCTTCTATACCAGGAGCACATGCTGTATACCTCAAACGCAGTTGGTCACTTTTGAGCCATTTAATTTATCAGCATGCTTAACACAAATTTGGCCACACTGACAGTTTCATTGTCACGTGCACAATTGGTCACATATCATGCAAAATTGGGTATTTGATTCCAAGATTTCAAATCAAATTAAAATATAGTCAAATAACCTATTCGTCGCCTACACTCAATTCGCAAAGTGCTCGGTAAAATTTTCTCATTTCCATGCGTCATAAAATTCGTTGCGCCAGACTTTTCTTCTAGACATCATAACAATTGAAATTCAGTGTTATATTTATCTTCCCTTTGAAAGATTTTAAATTACCGCGACTGAACTGTGAACCGCGAAAATGTGGCCAGTTGATTGCATTTAGGCCAAAATTGCACTTTTATATTTATTGCATGACGGTGTATTTTTGATATTTGTTTTCGTCGTGTCGAAATCAATGGCGTACCTATGGTTAAACAATAGCGTAATCTCAACAAATCTCTTTGTTAGGTACGTAAATTTTATGTAAGTACTATAGTATATAGCTACTTATATAGGTGGATTTTTTTTCTAGCCAGTATATTCTAAAATGCAGGTCATAGAGAAAAACACTGAATGGCTGATGGTTCCAGTCAACTTTTTTGTCCAGGGTTCAGAATCTAGCCCACTCAGGCTTAAAAAAAGTGACCCTATATACGTGCCTGCTCAATGAGAAAGCACAAGATATGATTTTAGTAGATTGAAAAAAAAAACTCATTCGGCATCTTTCACTCTAAGTGAAACGTCAGAACACAAAAATGAATCAAAAGTAAAAAAATAATTCATGCGTAACATCAATAAAACTATGTTGAATTACACCACTAAACATCTTCTCCATCTTTCCCTCGCCTACCGAATGATCGAAAAATGAAGTGAAAGGAGCAGATGAATTTCATTCCTATATACTTTTTTCAGAGTCGTGTGAACGTAAAATGAAACTAAAATTCACTCGATCGATTCACTAATGAATTAATTTTTCACTCTTGATTCATTTTGTGTAGAGACGTTTCACTTCGAATGAAAGACAAAATTGAACACAAATTGAAGCGTCTGATATCAAAGGCAAAGTTGCTTCATTTATTACAAATATGCACGTAAAAGGCGCTTTTGAACGTAAAAATTTACATGAAAATAGAATCATTTCTAGTTGCCCCTTCCAAAAGATAGTTTCGTATGAAGTAGAATGGGCAAGTAACGTTGGTCTTTTAAAATGTTGTAGAACATTTTGAAGACATTCATTATATGTGAAGACTAGTTGTGCCCGCGAGCGTTCGTATGCATGCCGGAAAACAAATTGGATTTCATAAGTTTTTTTTTTTTGCGTGGAACCCTAATTCGTTTTCAAAAATAAAAGTATCCTAAGTTATATCTTATAACATCAGCTATCTTCCAATAAAAGTCCCGTCAAAATCAATCAATTATGTGTTAGATATGTCGCCGCCAACTAGCTTAATCAGCCATTCAGTTAACTGCCTTTCAAATTTTGTTCCATTTGGTTTTCCTCACATTTTCACCTATTATATAAATGGCCTAAGCATCAGCCAGCCAGTTCATTAAATGTTGTACTGGATGCATTGGCTGAATATCATTCAGGCCGCTAGTTGAACGGCGCCGTTTCGTTAAAATGCTAGGTAGTTAACTGAATGGCTAATTAAGCTAGTTGACTGCAACAGATACATGGTGCTCACATATTCACAAATATTGTAAAAGTAGACGATTTTCCTAAAGTTTTAACTAGTATTAAATCAGTGTGTGAGTTTAAGTAATCAATAAATATACAATTAAATTAGCAACCAGTTTGATTTTGTCTAGATTTTAGATAGCCTATACGCTTTATGACATAAAGTGCCAAGAATTGGCCTCTGATAAAATTAGGTTGTTCCACAAATTAAAGTTTGCTCATCGCGCTGTAGTGAAAGTTTTTTGTTAAGGATAAGATCCGGGATTAAATTATTCTGAAAAAAAGTTCATAAACATAGCTTGCAAATTTGGCAAACTGAAGTGTCAGTGGACTTAAAGGATTAAAGGACTGATAGCCGTTGGAGTAGACGTAGACGCCTCATTGAGGGAAGACCGCGTATCGCCAAGCGTAGCGTTAGTGCCAAGCTAGTTGGACCGACAACCTTAACAACGTGGCCGGGATTGACTGCGCAAGGGGGGGGGGGGGGGGGGGCAAGTGTTTTCGCACAACTTGGCAGAAATCTATTTCCTGCCTGAACTTTGATATTCTCGAATATCCCTAGCGTATTTTGCTTGAGTGCGTTAGACCAGTAATGAGATTTTCGGATACTTCTTTATAGATTTTATAGATTAACGACTTATAAATATTTAAAGAATATTCGTATGACAATCAGGACTGAACAGTTGTACGTGCTCTCTGCAACGTGCTTTTTATTTCAAATTCATCAGAATTTAAGCGAAAATAATTAATTACATTATCTTTATTACCCATCGTATCACATTATACTAATCTTTAAAACTTTTTTCGTTAAACCTTAATAGTATGTGAAGGTACCGCCACTGAATTCGAAGTGTTAAAGAAAGACATGTGACGTTCTCTCGGCTCAGAGGCATACTACTAACCAGGCAGGTGGTATTGCCTGGTTGGCTGTGGCCCGTAGGTGATGCTTGAAAGTTGTATACTGGTTGAATTAATTAAGGATCGTCGATGGAGGCGTAACAGTGATTCGAAACCAGATGAAGCAACGTCCAAAGTGAGTAATGTGAAGTCTTTAATAAGCTGGAGTGATGCTGTGTGATATTCTTCAGTAACTTTCAGTGGTGCAGTGATGCGTACCGGCTTGCTGCTGCAATGTTACCTCAACCAGGTAGGATTAGTTCTGTATGTCAACCGGCTGAAAAGCACTGGCTATGCTTAATTGCTGATGTAGCCAAGAGTAGCGACCAGGCTTCCGCGTCCGCTACAAGTGGTTAGGTTATCAATTGAAGCCGAAATGACTGGCTGGCTTAGTGAACCGCTGCTTGGTGCTCCATTCGAAATCCAGGAAGTGTTAGGGGCCACTGTGGTACTTTTGCTAATACGCTTCAAGCGAGTTTGGCGGGGCTGATGTTTAAGCTCGCCTTCACTCGTGTAAAAAGTTAGGTAAGAAGTTAGGAAGCGGCTAAATAGGCGTGAAAACGATGGGCGATACTGGCGTTTCTTAAAGGTATGTATTTCTAAGGCGGTTTACAATAAAATTGAAAGGATTGCGGGCGTCTACAATTACGACGACACGTGTTCAGGTATGTTTGTTATTAATTACGTTACTGTTGTTTTGTAATGATGTATGTAGTTTAGTTCACTATGTCTGTATAAATGTAATGTATTATATTATAGCTTAATTGTTGTAAGTGTAGTGTAGAAGTATTGAGACACCACTTGGGTCAATGCAAAGGCATTTTTACATGTTATAGTATGCATGAAAAGTTCCTCACTCCACGCGTCATTAGAGGCGTCGTAGAGCAAGAGCGGGCGATGCAGCGGTCCTGTATGTGTTTATGCAGAAATGGTAGCGGTTTCTGCTCACTTAAAGCGAACCTGACCTTCGGAAGATTTTAGATTCGTGCTTCTGCTAAGACGGCTACACAATAATTTGATGTTTACATCTTTGTTGAATCTATAATAATAACCGTTTAAAAACCTATGATGTTTTAATTTAAAATTGTCCTCTTTGATCCTGTATATTTTAAAGTTTTCTAGGGTTTTATATCATAATGCTACGGACTGCGCTGGTGACAAACTGCGTTTGGGAAGTGCTGCGTAAATGAAAAAAAAAACAGGTTCGAAAATTTGAGACTGGCACATGCCGACTGCCACAACAGAGTACGACCCTATCGATTGGTGCCATAAAAATACGGGATGCTATTTTTTAGGATTTAAGTCGGTTAGATTCCCGGGTGTGGCAAGCGTATTTTCAAAAATCTTAAAATGCAGTTTTGTTTCTTTTTAAAAATAAAGGAATGTTTCCTTTGAGTAAAAGTTGCTGTCTTTAGAGTACTTTCCCTCCAGGTACGCTTCGAAAATTCCACCCTGTCCAGACCGTATTTCGGCCACGGCGGCCAATCTCAACGGTGACTAACACCTGCGGCTACTGCGGAGTAGTAACACCTGCGCAATAATAAAGCTAGTAGCAACCAAATGACATTAAATATACTCCGTCTCTTTTTAGAATTCATCAGTAGTGAAACGATTCCAATGCTCAACTATAATGTTATTTATGTGTAGGTTCTCATGCGGGTCAGCGACCCCAGTGTCGTCGGATTCGTCGGATTCTTCCCCGACGAACAAACTTCCAACGATGAGGCCGCCGCCGCCCCGCGAAGCTCCCCCCGCGCTGCCCCTCGACCTGCTCACCGAGATGGAGTACCTGTTCGACAGCAAGAAAGCACAACGCCGGGACAGCTTCCCGAATAGTTCGCATAACTCAGACATCAGTCTTCCAGACAAAGCAGTAAGTGACAAACGACTTCGCACCTAAATGTAGATGTCATACTCGTAGCTCCTTGTTAGACGCTTGTGTTCTTCTGTCAGTTCGTAATGCCTGTTAGTACAGAATCACGACTTTCGATACGCCACTTTGCATATATTAATTTCGTATGCCATTCGTCTCCCGTTTTGATTTTAATGCAAGTTATTAGATTAGTGGATTATTATTATTCCTGCCGGGACAAGCATCTCATCTGAGTCATTTAAATTAAGTTACATCGCTAGAATATATGTCGATTTTGTATTCTCAGTCAAGAAAGGGCACCGACGCCGCTGTAAATAAAATTATTTGTGGGACCGTATCGGAAGTATGATTACGTTTTTTCATTAATGAATATCATAGACTTTGGTACCTTTTTAATGATTTTATTTCCACATAGCGATTAGTAATGTAGTTTGTTTAATTATTGGCATGTAGAGATTGTCTACTTATATACTATTTACTTTTAAAAAGGTATCTCATCTATAGTTTCGCCATGATAAATGTTATTACCCTTATTTAATTACATTAATAGGCTTCAGTTCACTTATACTGTGCTTTCTTATTTGTACTGTCCACATTATTGTGTTTAGTACCGTGTGAATGCGATAGCAGCATGAACGCTCCTAGGAGCACCGTGGCACATCATTCAATTTTATTTTGCAGAAAACACTGTCACCATGTCTCCCACCCCGGTTACCGGAACGTCCCCAACTCCCAGTCCGTTACCCAATAATTTCCACGAGGAAACTAATTGATTTGTCTGACGCGCCAACGCCGCCACCGCGTGCGACGACCACATCGACGCTCCAAAATCTACACTTTGTCAGTAACATCACAAAAAACGATGTGAAAACTACGTCAGACTTTCACACCAGCACGATACGCTTCACAGAAGGCAATGATAAGGCAAAATTAAAGTTGACTCTGTCAACAAATCAAAGAAAAGTGTCAAAACCAATCGTGCCGTTGCCGTCTAACGGCACAGCGCCAAAACTCACGGCACCCGCTGTAGGTAGACCGAGCCAAGAGAGCGTAAGGCCCAGGCTCGCCGTGGGACCCAACACTGACCTACCTTCGTACAAGGGGAAAATTCTAGAGGTAATTCTGATATGCACATTTGTAACCATATCAATTTTATACCTAATTGTAAAGCAGAAAATTATAGAATTCATGCCTTGAACTGCAAGAGTGAAATATGTTTGCACTAACACATGAAGGTTGACTATACATATAATTATTTACTTAACCATTAATATTGGATATTATAAGATTCATGTTTATGAATTACTAATATTTATTTAACCCGTGAAGTCCCATAATTCGTAACTTCGGTGGAAAGGAGTTGTGTAACACATAACAGTACATACATTTAGTATTAATTTAGCAATCACTTTAGCAAAATTCCTGCTGTGTTAGATTTTTATAACTTGAATATATAAATATTATCACATTTTGTGATGTACGTTTTAATGTGCAAAAGTTAAAAAAAATTGCCCAATACAGATAACTTCTTACAAAGTTGTCGAAAAGATGCGAATGTAGTAGATACAGAGTTAAAAACCAAAACCATGTATCATAACAATAAGGCCTAAACCGTATAAATCGTTAGATTAGATGATCCTGAACCCGACTAGGTGGGCAGTAACGGTCAAAAACGTCACAGCTTCGCGAGGGGGAAGGACATCCATTTTCACTATGTATTAACAAGCAGATGTATTATCAACATCCGTTTGGTATTTAAAATTTACATAGGTTTTGACATTTTATTGAAAATTTTTGTTTTCAACGGATAGTTTTTGATGGCTCCCATACCCAAAAAAAAGTTAACTGTAGCTCTATGTCTGTATTGTATGCCCTCAGGGAATAGTTTAATTAATTCCAGGAAAGCATGACTGAATTCACTTGGAGAAAAAAGATATGTGAGGAAGTAAGATTGATTTAATAAAGGGAAATATTTAACTTATTCTCTAAAAACTTATTGACCTGCTGATGATGGACCCCTTTTTGAAACTAATGACCCTCCCAAAACTTTTTGGGCTTGTTATAATGCACGTTATTTTTAAATAATTGAGCCTCTTTTTTACTTTCTGGCCTTTTGTCACAGTTGGTGGTAGTAATTGAGCTAAGGTACCTCGACCAAACGGGTTAGGTTAGGTTGGAACTGTGACCAACCGCGCAAGCTGAGCGAGCGAGGCGAGCGGTGCCGTGTCAGCGGCCGGCGAGTGCTGTAACTAAGTTGGTTGCAGTTACTCGGCCATTTAGTATTTATAGGACCCCAAAATAGTTTTGAGGTTCTCAAAAACAAGCGCAGTCATAATATTAGAGTCCATCTGCCTAGCCTTTTCCCAACTATGTTGGGGTCGGCTTCCAGTCTAACCGGATGCAGCTGAATACCAGTATTTTACATGGAGCGACTGCCTATCTGACCTCCACAACCCAGTTACTGGGTAATACGATACCCCTTGGTAAGACTGGTTGTCAGACTTTCGGGCTTCTGACTACCCGTAACGACTGTCAAAGATCCACGAATGACAGCCGGGACCAACGGCTTAACGTGCTTTCCGAGGCACGGAGGGTCTCAGTATGTAAAGATGGTCACCCATCCACAGACCAACCGCGGCAAGCGTAGCTTAACCTGATCGATCAACCTGTGCGGCTGTTATTATTTAGCCACGGACCCCTCATATTAGAGTGTTTAATAATATTTTTAGCAGCGCATAATGAGAATTATTAAAGGTTCGATTAAATACATGCTTTCTTTTGTGCACCTCAAAAATTACAGAAAGTTAAAAAGAGGCTCAATTATTAAACGAAGTGCATCATTAGAAGCGCAAAAAGTTTTCTGATAAGTAAGGTGCTGCACTGTATTTGTCTAATCTATTGATTCTACATCTGGGCAACATTTTATCATGTCCAACAGTTTTCAGACAGTTTACCAATCGCTATTTTCAAAACGCTCTTACGAGTATATTAGGTTGAGATTGTCTTCTTAAAAATGATAGATTTTTTTCGTGTTAATTGATTGAATATTGTTTTTGGCTTTGAGTAATCGAATCTATAACATTTTACAGTTTGCCTTTGGCATTTGACACAGCGAGCGGCCAGCGCTTATTTTTGTAATGGTTTCCTGGCTATGCGTTAAAGATTTCTGAGAAATGTGCTGTCGGAGAGTTGGATATATTATTTACCTACATTCCAAAACCAGTGTCTTGCTATGATTCAGTTTAGTAAAAAAATACAAGTATTTGAAAAAAATACAAGTTAGACAAGAGGCGAAACATTTCTGGTATTTTTATGCTTAGAGTAATCCAATCTAACGATTTTATAAGGTTTTGGCCGTATTACAAGGGTGCAAAAATGTAGGTCGTCGGCTCTGTATCCGTTGTATTTGGAAAGTTAAATATGAACACTGTTTGACGTTTGTATTAAAAGTGATATGAAATGAAACACAATAAATAGGAAAAAATCCTCAAAAATTTAAACAAATTGCGTTCGTAGCACACTTTATTTAATCCCCGTTTTGTTTTATTATTGACATTTTTTTATTTAGTCTTCAAAGAAAGATATATATATTTTTACCTTGCTTTGTAATTTATTTAATGCTTAAGAACTCTTTTCGACTTTAGAGATATTTTGTTATGTTACCATTGGTATTAATATAGAATCGCCGTACTCGTTCTTTTGAAAATGTTTAGTTTTTCATTTTGTAATATATTGTTTTATTGTTAATTCCTTAGCTATGATATATTGTTGTGGGAATACTATAAAATTTAGAAGAATGTGCGTTTCAGGCTACAAATAAATATATTTTGCTAAATAACTATTATTAACCGTTCAAATTAAGTGCCTTATATTATTTTATTTTTATACGTGGCCTACGCATGTACTTTTTTGATTTGCATAATTTGCTTATTGGTATTCTGATCAGAATAATATGATTAATAAGTATAAAAAATGAATGATCTCATATTGTGATGCTAGCTCGTTTTATTTAAGAGTAAATTAACAAATGCTGAAAAATATTTTTAATAATGTTTACGATAGGATGATTTGCATAACACATCCATAGAACGTATATTGTTACGTCGTGGAAAATTAGCACGACGTCACCTTTTTTAATTAAAATTAACTATTATGATGATTTAGATGAAATCTTATTGTTACATAAGAATACCCCAGTAAGTTTTTAAAGATTACTACGTTCAGAAAATTGTCAACCTCTTAACAATTCCTACCCATTTCGAGATTCTTCTTTATTTTATTATCTACTCATTACCTAAAACAACAACAAAAAGTTAAATAATTGAAATTATAATCGATCTAAAATTAATCATTTGGTGCTACCGACAACAACAGAGAAATATTATCTTCGAAAGATGTGTATGTGGTTAGCTGTCACGATACGGTGTAAAGGTTACCATAACACAGAGAGATAAAACGAAACAAACAAAATAAACCTGATCCCACCGAACTAACCGAATGTGCACATACCTACACTAAACGATCGAACTGGTTAGTTTTAACGATTTGTTTCTAACACTTAGGTATCGTTCTGGCCGTCGCACTATGGTTCGCGTAGAACAAGCTAGCTGGACAAAATTATTTGTTTCGATTTTTATTCATAAATGAGGTTATTTTGAGGACCATTGGTCGTTTGAGCAGGTATAGTCAAATAAAAACATTATTTTTTAAAGATTTTTTTTTTAATATTTTATCTATAAATGTAACTATAAAATGTAATAACAGATACATAAAAATAATTAATAACTAAATCTATCACTCATTATCATCACTATCATCAGATGAATCATCCATTGAATAGTCATGATCATGAGTGGCAGAACTATGGAAACTAGAAACTATAGTAACATTTTGTTCCTTACATCTAGGTTGAATTATGAAATACTGTAGGACTTAAGTAGGGCGAAACAGCTCCTCATTCCGCGTTTCCTTTGGGTGTTTTAGCCATTCTTCGAAAAAATCCATTTTTGAGACGGTGAAAACTGCTTAATGAAAAAAAAAAGAAAAAAAATTGTTGTGCAAATAATTCGCAATATTTTTTTTTACTAATCACTACTAGAAACTTGTGAGAATCATATAAAATAGATTCTACAGAGTGGACATGAGTGGACATGTAATTTTTTGACCATTGAATTAAAAAATATGGGTGAAAAAGTCCACTTTTATCTAAACAATTAATTTAATAAAATTATAGAATGAAGTTCCTGTGATAAAAATGAATTAAAACAAAACTACTTACCCTTATGTACACAATCCATCACAAAAACATTATCACAAATTTCTTTTAGTTACTTAAATAATGTTATCAATGATGGTGTAAAAATGCAAATGAATGCACTTTGAATTATCAATTCTTTAAATACTTACCTTTATGACAGTTCGTATGAGGGTAATTACGAAAATTAATAGGTGTATTCCTTCATGTATAGGGCTAATGAGTTAATATTAGTAATTAACTACTAGGAATTGAAGAGTTGTTTTTGTCCAGCTAGTTTGTTCTACTCGAACCAGAGTGCGTCGCAACCGACCGATCTTATCGGAGCATCTTTATTCAAATCAGATGGATTTGAAGGTAGAACTGACCGTGTAATGGTATCCTTTAGGCTATTTTACTAAGTGTAATCTCTATTACATAAATCGTCGATAAAAAAACCTTTTACGCTTTACTACTTAGCTTTAAACGTTTAATTTTTATTTATGAATCCGCCATAGGCATTTGGCATGTATCATGCAACTCATCCTATAATAAATAAAGAGTTATCGGATCGTTTTGATCTAGATATCATAAATGTTTATATTAACACGAAGACAATAAAATTTGTAGGAAGTACTTACTATGACTGTGCGACTCTGTATTTTGTACTTATCATATTTATATCAATATAATAATATAACGATACGAGCACTTGTATATAATACACAGTTTGTCGTCCTCTTAGCAAGATCATGCTTACATAGAACTTGCAAATGCATGTTACTAAAATATATCTAAGTATGCATAAATATTGCATTTTTATTTAATAGAAGTAGACACTATTCAGATTATTACTTTCACGATTTACAAAGCTCACTAAAATTGCGCCCTTGTGCAAGTAAACAAAGAGCCGTCGAGCGGTTACGCACTATCGTTATTATGTTTCAAACTACTTTCACACTTTCCGTGTGAAAGTAGTTTTATGAAAATATTGTACGCACATCTTTAATGCGGGATGCGTTAAGGTAGCTCTCGAAATTCAAATTTACTAACGTTCTTTTGCAATTTGCAGTCTAGTGTCAGGGTGAATATTGATTAAACTATGATTTTCGACCTTAACAAATATGGCTTTACAAAATTATAATCATTTGAATCAGCAATAATTTAGAATTGTTCAAATTTCATGATTTCATAAAATAGTCTACTACGAACTTAGAGAGATGGATTGATGATTGCTATTACCATTCTATAAATAAGTATTTGTTACGGCCGCGAATCTTATTTAGACCAACAAACAGTGATACTGGCCTGAAAATTGCAAAAAAAACGTAAGAAAATTTGAATTTCGCGGGCTACTGTGACGTTATCGCCGTAATAATTAATATAGCGTTCGCTCAACGACTCTAAAAGCCAGGTTTCAATATTGAAATCTTGATACATTTTTAATATGAAGATTAATTTTTTTAATCGTTACATAGGTTAAAATATTTTTTGTCTGTATGTTTTTATCAAAGGGGTATAAGAGCCGAAGTGACACTTCGATTTTTTTTTAAGTTGCGGGGTGGCGCTCTCTGAAACTGGTATATAAAGTTGTAGTGCAAGTGGCACATTGTCAATATATTTGTTATTATTATATCTCGACAACGTGCCCATTTTGAGCACCATATCTCCGAAATATTTTTGTTTGTTTTAGGTGTCCTAACCCATATAGTACCACTTCACTCGTACACCGTAACTTTGCAAAAATTCATAGTGTCAATAGGGCCACGGTGACTATGCAAACTTTTATTAAAAAAAAAATCAAACCCCTTTTCCAGAAATATCTCCAAATGATTGTACAGACGCCAGCACATCAACCTACACCTAACTGTCAAATTTTCCCAATCAACATTGAACCTTATGCTTTAGCGATAAAGTTGAAAATCTATTACAGAAATCTGACAGATTGTAGTAGGTTGATGTTCTGGCGTCTGTACCTAGACGTCTCAGTATTGATCTTACTGATCATTCTTGCCACACAACAAATCTAATACATTATGGAATGATAGCCTCGGTTTCTGAAAGCCTATTAAATTTGCTTTGTTGTAAAATTTCCTGTAAAATTATCTATAAATTTACTAGTCTGTTTGATTCCATAAATTAAAAAAAGAACTCGGCAGCTTTGCCGACCAGCGCGAAGCACCTTAACAAGTAGCGCATGCTCTGAAATCGGCGTAACAGATATTTTCCTGCCATGTGAAATCTTTGTTTAAAAAAAACATTAATTGATTAAAAATACAGACTAACGTATAAACTAATTTAATATCTCTCAACCAACGTGGCAACCCATCCATGATGTTTGATAAAAATTTGGTATATTGAAACCGGGCATAAGTTTCGGGCTTATACAATTGGAATATACTTAGTCGGTTTGGATTAAATTTTCATACTAAATTTTATTCTTACACCGACCATTATGGCTGATTTACATTAGGGGATACATACCTTCTATGCGAGTTTCAACGTAAATCTAAATAATAATTTTGCATCCTTACAGCATGAAATGGACATTACTGAAATTGTTTGTTGTAGACACTTAGCACTAGTTCATTATGTGGTCGAAACGATAGTATGCATGCACGCATGCTGCCGGGGCTATGTCTTGTTAACATTTCCATAATAGTTCCACAACCTTGATAATATCTTGGACATCTTGATTGGCAGGGTGCGACTAATGTAAATGGGCCATCAAAATGAGCAGTGCTCTGTATTGAGCGGTAGCTGTACGAGTTTCCGTTATTGATGACACGTGCACAAAAGGCCTACCAAGGGACGTGTCTCGCTTTGTGCTTGTTTAACTCACGTATTTCTTTTTCAGTCGTGTGGCTCTGATTCTGATCTCATTAAACTGGATGATTCGCCGACAAACCTAGAAGATTTCGATCCACTCAAGTGTCGTGATAAAAATCAGAAAGTTGAACAAATCAAATCTACAGACAGTGCTCTCTTACACGAGTATGGACTAGATTTTAGCCAGTTCGGTTTATTAGACTATTCCGCAGGTTCAAGCGCGCGACAGGAGCCCACACCTATAGTTCCCAAAGGGTGGACTACTTTTAATTAATCCATGTCGTTCCCTTAAATGTCTACTTGGTGTATACACTGGGCCGCAAAGAAAGCGGGTAGGTAACAAAAACCTCGATTACTTCCAAAATATTGGAGCTAGCTTTATGAAATAAAAACTGTATTATAGACAATTTTATAATGCCTAAATTAATGTGTTAAAAGTTCAAGATTATGATGTTTATTTTGAATAAAAGTAAGTTAAGTAAAAAATACCATTTTCACTAGATTTCGAAAAATTTGCTACGATATAAAATATGCAATTTTGACAAATTTTAGTATTTTGTATTACCGCCACGAGCAACAGCTCGTGGTGGTAAAATACTAAAATTAATAGCATGCCAAACCGTATAACACCTGTATTAACAAATACAGGTGTTATACGGTTTGGCATGCTTTCTACCAGATTTCTGAGCCGATGCTGAGGAATATTCTCCCATTCCTCTACCAGTGCTTCTTTCGATTCACGAAGCGTGATTGGAGGGGAATTTCGTTGGCCTACACGTGGTCCCAGTTCGTCCCAGGCATGCTCGATGGGGTTCAAGTCTGGGCTGCGTGCTGGCCACTCCATGCGTGTAATAGCGACATCTTCAAGGTAGACTACCACTATTCGAGCTGTATGGGGACGAGCGTTATCTTGCATAAAGAAGGCGCTCTCGCCCATGTTTACTAAAAATGGGCCGACATACTCGTTTAACTCGTTTAAGATTTAATTCACATATCTTTCTGCAGTTAAAGTGCCATTTTCTATTACCACTAGCTCGGTGCGGCTTTCGGAAGAAATTCCAGCCCACACGTGTATGGAGCCTCCGCCGTATGGCACTTTCTCACCAATGCAAGCTTGGTTATAGCGCTGTCCTGGTCTTCTGTAGACTCTTTGCCACCCATCGTGCGTGTATAGCATGAACCTCGACTCGTCCGTAAACATAACTCTTGAGCAGTCATCCAGAATCCAATTCATGTGTTCTCTAGCGTAACTCAGCCTTGAATTTCGATGCTGCGTTTCGAGTTTTGCACCATTTGCAGGTCGAAATGGCTTCAAGTTCAGCAAGACGCCGCTTCACTGTACACGTGCGCGGATTGCTTCCTCCAGCACGTAGGTGATTTTTTATTTCAACAGCCGTTTGAAATAGATTTCTTATCATTGTTGACACTATAATTCGATCCTCCCGCGCTGTTGTGCACCTTTTTCGGCCTGTTACTGGTCTGCGAATATTGGATCCAGTCTCTTCAAAACGCTGAAGCGCTCTTTGAACGTTTTATAGCGACACACCAACAGTTTTCGCTGTATAACGCTGACTGCCCCCGTCTTGAGCATTGTCAGAATTCTGGTACACTTTTCAGGGTTTAGTGGTATGATTTTAATTGAATTTGATCAGAATCATGAATTTCTGCACAAGAAATGCCATATTTATAAACAGAAACAAAAGTAATATGAATGGTTTTAAAGTTGTTCAAATTAAAAAATCGTCTCTATTTGTTATTTATGATTTTTAATACAATCATCAAAAAGAAATAAAAAGGTTTTACTTCTTCCTGTATTTGTAATGAAATAAACTTTAATTTAGGTTTTATTTTAAAAGGATTGCTCAAATATTTTAAAAGTTATCTTATTTTTTATAACCGACCCGCTTTCTTTGCGGCCCAGTGTATTTGTTAGAATCGCGTAACCGTAATGTTCTATATCATGTATTACACTTCTTTTTGTTTATATACATTTATTAATTTATTTATTATGAGGAAGTGATTAATATTAGTTATGAAAATATTGTACATATCAATACTTTGTAAATTATTTTATGATTTTTATCAAACAATGATATTTGTATATTATGAGTTGTAGATGACTATAAGTTCCACGTGTATAATAAATGTAATTTTAATATTTATAATAATAACAAATTAATCGTTCTTTTGGAGCGACCCAAGTGCTTCTATCTCTTACCAATGTTATAATTGTGTTGTTCCTACATTTTCACTTCTCTGAAATCTTATCTACTTATTACTAATTTATATGTATTATGATTTTATGCGAGGTTTTTGATTCATTGAATAAATCATAATTGATACAATTTAAGAAAATTATAGTAATTTTATACTGAAACAAATTCTGACAAAAAATATTTTGTAACTATTGTAAGTTTTATAACTTGAAACTTAGCTTCAATTATACAGGATGCAAAGAACCAACGCAAACACAGGGAAAAGTGCAATACAGACAGAGTGCGTAAATACCTATAATATAGTAGGTAAAGTCGCTTGCATAGACCGGGAATCGAACCAACATCTGCAGCCTAAAAATATAGACATCCTATAAACGTGTGTTAATATCAGTACCTGCTTACGTACCTTATATGTTCAGTGCCAGGTACTGTCGCCTGATAACTTTAACCACAGAAGACCGCCGACTTTTCTAATGTAGTTATATTAGAAAAGTCTTCGGTCTTAGGTCGGTCGGATTAGTAACGATTCAGGATCATGGAGATTTTAAGAGAGAAACAGAATTTAAGTCCTATTTAAATAGTGAAGCATTATTAGTTTAAGAATATGTATTGAGTTTCTTCAAATCCTGTTAATGAGATACGTAATATTAATATTAGAGTTACGAAGGTTAGGTACCGCTATAAACGTGGCCACCTTCTGGGCACAAACAATGTAGGTAATAGAGATGTATCGTCTATACGAAAAGAAGAAGATTGGTACCTAAATGTTAAAATTAACATATTTATGGTACTTTTCTTATAGGTAAGTGTTGTTAGTTTTTTCCATCCTGTATATTTACACTAACGTTTTTAATTCAGTATGTAATTAAAAGTACAATTAGCTGTTTATGAGATATTGAATTTATTTTGTCTACTCTAAATCTATATATTTTGTTTATAATATATAACCTATTTATATCTACAATTATTTCATAAGGTGCTTTTTTAAGGAATAAGAAACCTACTTTAAACAACATGAAGGCATTATTTTTATCTATCTCTTGGGCCGCGATTACGCTAACGCGCCGCGTGCGCAGGCAGAGTGGCGTCCGATCGGTCCGGTAGAAGGACCTACCTATTCTACCATTAATAAGCAACGCCCTGCTGGCAACGCGCCGTGTTCGCTAGTTAGACACCAACGGTGAAAGTACCTAAATATAATTCCATTGATATTATTAGTACGAACGAAAATAGAAATAGTCGTCAATGCTTGCAGTTGTATCCTCAGAATTGTGTAGTGTCGAATTTCTCGTAACCATTAATAGATAAATGGAAAGTTCATTCAAACAGTAGAAGCAAACATGAAATTGTGAGACTGAGCTTTGATCGTGTCAACGTTTATAGCTATAGGTAGGAACACCACGTAATTATTGGATCGTGTTGGTAATGAAGGAAGGCCAGGCCCAAATGATGTAGGTGCTTGATGTTACCAAATGCTTCGATGGACACTGTTACGGCCTACGGACTTGATGATACGAGGCTAGCGTGCCCTGTCTCATTTTAGTGTTTATAAAATAATAGATCTGATGAATGTTCTCGTCCGGAAATGTCCACTTGATGACAGAGATTGAGCCTCAGGAAACCTTAGCGGCTACGATCAAAAGTAAGAATGAATGAATTAATAATTCTTACTTCTCATACTTTCACATGAAAATTCGCAAGAGATTTGCAAACCCCATGCTTAGCGATCAATTAAACCATGTACTAAAGCAGTTTGTTTGAATAACAAATTGGATAAATGGGCCTGGCTTAAGATAAGCTACGTATCTGTGTTTAGCCGTTATCCATACGATAGCAGCGCTAATGACACTTATTGTAGTTACATAATTATTGTGATTCGGAAAAGTATTTCCACTAACCAATAAAATGATTTACAAAAATATTTACTGAGTGTTATTTTATAGTTAATACAATCTAAAACTGATCCGAATTCTAGTCCTCTCAACGAATTACCCAAACGGGGGTGTAGGGTGCGTGAGCTGGGTCCTAAGCGATTTCTTCAGAAAGTTGTTCAGGGTGCTTAGGGAGTACCTAAACGTACTAAAAGTCCCCGCGTCTAGGAGGTGAGCTGGAGTGGGGGAGGGGGGATACAAGTTCCCACTTTTGTGTTTTTCGCTAATATCTTTAAAACGGTGCGTCGTAGAGAAAAAATATCTTCTACGTAATGAAAGCTAATAACATTTTCTACAACTTTTATCTTATATACTTTTTTCGAATTCCTACCCATTTTCGAACTACACGTTCCGGAAAAGTGAAAACTTTCGAAAATACTACTTTTATCAAACATTAGCTGTTGCCTCCTACTTCGTTCGCGTTATTTCGGGATAAAAAGTGGTCTATATGTTAATTCAGGTCCTAATCTACCTACCAAATTTCATTCGATTCCGTTCAGCCTTTGAATTATCGAAACTTTTATCTATGTACTAGCAGCACCCCGCAGTTTCACCCGCATAAGTTTCCCTATGTCCTTTAACTGTCCTATGTCCTTTCCCGGGACTCAAACTATGTCTATACCACATCTAAATCTGTTCAGCAGTTTAAGCGGAAAGAGATAACAGACAGACAGACACCAGCGGAGCTTTTCAGAGCGTGATGCTCGAAAACTGATTAGAATTTAGAAAAAGTGTGCCTATAGCCGCCTTTACAAATATTGTAAAGGCGGAATTCTACTGCTCGTAGAATGTGCACGGACGCACGATAGCTGCGCGGGTCATTCATTGCCATTTACGAGTACGTAATGCACTCATCGTAGAGTTCAGCAGAATCCATGTCGGCTGTCATGTAGGTAGATAACATTATTTAGTACGCAGAAGACATGGTGCTGCCGAGTCCAACAATCAGTGGGGTTGTGACGCTTTATTTTTGCTCTCCTAAGACACCTAACTAGGTAGTTACAACAACATCAGGTAGTAACAAGTAGGTACTTGTATTTGAAAATAATTATTATAATAAGTAATAGGGATGAAGACGGGGTAAAGTAAACGAAATTCTATTTAGTCCGTCAGTTAGATTATCAAAAAATAATGGACACATATTTTTTCTTGTGTCAATCAACCAAAAAATTACAAAGATAAAGCGTGTCAAAGTTTGGGAGTGGGGGCTCGTGACGTCACTTGTAGGTAAAAATTGTACCAACACGTGACGTCATGCGACATTTCAAATCAATATATCTCTGTAATGTTTTGTTTATGTGAAAAAAGAAAAAATACGTGCCCAATACTTTTTAATAATCTACCTGATAGACGAAGAAAAAAAAGTTAGTCGTCACCCCTATTATTTATTTATTTATTCAGACAAAGTCCATAATTGTTATTTACAAAAATTATCTTACAAACTACTTATGTTAGTACAGACATATTACAAAAATGTAGGTGCAAAAAAAAAGGTGTTTAGTCATGAAAACTCTCGCTCGGGTTAGGATAGATTGCCACGCTATCTGACCAGAATCCGAACGAAAGCCTTCATGACTGCCGAGTCATACTTCTCAGCAATTACTCGAAGGATACTGTTAGTGCTGCCCCGCACTCTGCTTAGTAGGGAGGCGGTTCGCTTGCGCATTATAGCATGGAAGCCATCAACCTGAGCCTCCACAAACATACCCGAAGCGCTACAAAAGCGGAGCAGCCCTAGCAGCATCCTGAATCCATTATTATACTGGACACGCAAGGCATTGATCGACTTCTGAGTACAGCTGGTCCACAGGCTACTCGTGTAAAAAGTTTGGCAGTAAGCTTTAACCGATTGGATGCCGTAATTACCGAAACAATTAAAAAGCCGTTGTGTCTCGCGTGGATCTACGTTCCGGCTACGTTCTGGCGGCATACGAAGGGTTAAAAAGTGTAACCTTTACCTGCTTACTACAGCGAGCAAACCTGCTTGCCAGCATATTACTTCTAACCGCCAATGCCCTGCGCTCCCTTTCAATGTCAGCTTGGTCATCAAGATCCTCAGTGACATAGTGCCCTAGCCCTAGGTATTTGAACTGGTAGACCCGTTTTAGCTCAACACCATTCAGTTTTAAGGCGGGCACACTAGGCGGACACTTGCCAGAGGCTCTGAAGACCAAGAACTCACTTTTTTTGCAGTTATACAAAATACTTATCACAGACCAGTAAGAGCTGCCTTATTGCACTGACAGCTGGGCTCAGCAGCACCATGTCATCCTCGTAGCTAATATTATATTCATACAAACATTATCAATTGAGCAACCGACATAAGTGCTGCTGAGCTCAGCTAGCAGGTCGTTAATGTAGAGGTTAAATAGCTTAGGGGAGGTCGAACCCCCTTGCCTCGTCCCGCACTCCAATCCGTACACCATCCCATTGGCCGCCCATCTGATATTATTGGTCTGGTTGGCATACCAGTAGTGGAAGAGACGTTGCACCTGTGCATGCACGCCCGTTTTTTTAAGCTTAGACCACTGCAAGTCATATGACACTAGGTCAAAGCCTTTGAAAGGTCGAGGAAACATGCATACACAGGTGTACGCCTCTCCTGTAGTACCTATTGCACGGTGTGCTTGAGACTCAGAATGGCGCTTTCAGTCGAAAGTCCGGGGAACTGCGCATCATGACTACTGAGATGCTTCTCAAGTTCTGAGTCAAGCACAGCGTCCAGCACCTTAGCTAGTACTGTCGCCAATGAAATTGGCCTGTAATTTTCTTTATCGGATAAATCACCCGTTTTATTTTTGACAATGAGAACAACAATAGTTCGAGGTATGAATGACTCATGCATTATGACAGTAGGTACCTAGCAACAAAATATGTACTTATACTATAGTACATATTTATTTTGTGCATAATTATATTAGTTTGTGCCTACTTACCTCCACAAGAAAAAGGGTGATTTTATGTAGGTACGTATTTAAGGTGAGAACCTGGCAACCCACGCAGATTATCGTAAGTAAATGAATGTATTTTAGGTACTTATTCACCAGCTTCAAAGTCTACAAACAACTGGAACGTGTAGTGTACACAACCATGTAGGTATAGGTACAGGGTGATCCGTTGAGATGAGATGCGTCAGTAGGTATGGACAAAATATTATAGTAAGCATTAGACATAGAGAACCATGTCGTCAATTACGGAGTTAAGAAAAACAACAGGTACAGTCGCCATCAGATATATTGTAGCAGACAAGGTGGCCAAATACTTCTGAACAATTTAAAATGTCAATAAGTTCCATACACTACAAGTTACCATTCATATCTGAACATTCATTACTTCGATAATATCTGAGCAGATGCTTGTCAATAATTTCTATACAAACAACTAACCAAAAATATCTGAACACTTACAATTACAACGTCAAGTGTATCTACGCAGATGGGGTAGTCTTAGATATGTGAGCAGTTGAGGAAAAATTGCAGTAGGAAATGCTTCCAACTTTACTATAAATAAAAAAATATACAGGGAGTGTCGTAAATAGTGGTCCACCGTTAAGGATTCGATATACCAGATAATTTACTTTTTATTTAAAGGGATTTTGATGCCCAATGAGCTCTTCCTCTCTCTCTTCTTCTTTTACTTAATGTAGTAGGTAGGTAGGTATGTATAAGTAGTAGGTACTTATGCATACCTAACTACAACTGTAGGTACCTAATGTGTTTTTACCTAAGTAGGTAACTACCTGCCTACATTTCTAATATTAAGTAGGTACATAGGATGGGTAGATAGTTAGTGATATAGATGTACAAACGTGTCAGGTACAGTAACAGGATAAGTTCATCGCCATACGATTACCTACTTACTTTCTTTATTTATTAGGTAAATAAAGGTTTACCAATAGCGTCTGCAAATAATACCTTCAACGAATGTCAGTGCCAGGTAGTAGATTAATGGGACGGCATTTAAAATCAATGTGAACACATTGATTTTGAATAAAATCGATATACAAGAACATTTATTTTAAGTACCTAATGTTTGTTTTCGTCTAGTTAGCTCGGAGATTTAGACGAAAACAAACATTACCTACTTAAAATAAATGTTCTTGTAGGTATACCGATTTTATTCAATTTCGAGCGGTCATTGTTGTTTACATCTTTGGCAAATTTAGCGCGGCCGGACCTTAGGTAGGTACTTACAGTCGAGTTAGGTAGGTACCTTTATGTATGTTCTTGACGGTAATTTATAAGTAGCACTCGCCTTGTATAAAGTTACCCAGATAACCTATTGCGGGCTTTACAATAAAAAATGTTGTTTGGGTCCTTACACTTTATTATCTTAACAATGACAGTTTTACCTAATTACGTATTATTGTAGCTAGTAGGTAGGAACGAAGGCGCCAAAGTAATCACCTACCTATACATTTTTATAACCAAGGCTCTTCTTATATAAACGTTTCGATAGAATATCGTTTCTGGGGTAGATTTCGGAGACTCTTGTTGTAATCGAGAACTTACTTAACATAGCTTGTACTCTTTTGGTTGACGACTTATTGACAGTGTTCACTGTATCATCAGCACGTGCATTCGCTGCAAAAGCAATTGATGTGGAAACCACATCTGGAACATTATTGTAACGTTTTAATCGTCTTTTGTCGCTGTAACTCGAATTGTTATTGCCTAATATATCTATATGTTGTATTGTGTTCATTAGCCCGCATTTTTTGTATCTATCTGCTACCGATTCATGCTGTAACCGCTGTAATCGTAACCAACTGTAATCACAGCAAACTGTTTGTCGCTTTATGTACGACATTTTTGAAATACGATGATAAACTTATCCCATATTGTAATTAATTTTACCAATAATAAATAGGTAACCTAAATAAAAGTATCAACTGAGAATTTTGACATTGTCAAACAATCTGGATATTTAAATAATTTTTTTTTTTTTTTATATACGTATGGTATTTAGAAAAACTGCCAGTCTTGAAAAACTGCACTAAAGCGGAGAATTCACTATCAGACTGTCCGCCACGGGGCGGGCCGTGCGTCACGGCCACATCTTTCCCATGTCGGTCCGTGCTCGCCGGGTGGGTCGATCGCATTTTTCCCTAGAAGGAACGAACGACACCCTAATTGCGTGACACACTTGTCAATCACAATCTCAATAATTTTGAAGGATATTGCAAATCCATTGCTGCATATGTTAAAAAAATGTGTCTGCTACCTATACGACGTAAATAACGCAATGAATGTTGTTGAACTGTCAAAATGAAAGACATTCCTCCTGTTAGTGTGTTACTCAATTACCCTGCGGGTCTGAACACGAATGGGCGCGATAGGCCGCCCGACGGCATAAGCGCTTTGGAGAGCGATTATTAGATAGGTACTTAGATTGACATACGATTCATTCGCAGTGGGCAAAAGTAAGCAGTGCTTTTCTCTGAGGGGGGTGGGCGGAGACGCTGGTTCCTTGAGAATGTGTGCGCAAGGGCTACCATATTGTGTCATAAGCCGCGAAGCGGTTCGTGTCGTGTTTACGATATAAGGTGTAAAACTTGAAATTCTAACTATAGGTAATAAATATTATAAATGAGAAAGTAAGTTAGTTTGTTTGTTACGCTTTCACGCTAAAACGCCTGAATGGATTTGGATGACATTTGGCACACAGATAGACCATGACCTGGGTAAGGACATAGGCTACTTTTCGTCTCCAGAGTGGATGCGGCCATTATAGGAATGGCCGGACGGGGAGGTGGGACCCGCTGAGGAACAGCGGGTCGAGGCCTGTCGGGGGAGCGGTGAATGCTTATGCAAATCCCGCATTCCCGGCCATAGGTAGAGGTGGAACACCGTGGTGGTTTTAGCCGGTAAGAGTCCGGCATGCCCCTCTTTCAACCCCACGATGAAGGAAGTCCCTGAGGATTACGCGCACCAAAAAAAAAAAAGGATTACTTATACTTTTCATCCTGCGGGGCAATTGCGTAACACATCAATCGGAATCGGTTTCATATTGACAGTTCAATAACATTCATTGCGTTATTTACGTGTGGATCAGGCAAATTTTTCGAACTTATGAAGCAATGGATTAGTAATTTGCTTCAAAATGATTCAGATTCCGATTGATAGTAACGCAATTAGGGTGCAGGGTCGCAGATGAAGTCGCGGGCAACAGCTAGTCACTAATAAATTCCGTAGTTTTTCTGTACTGGGAAAAGATTTTGGAAGTAGGGCATTTGTTCTTTTAAAGGTTTAGGTATATGATATGGTATTGTTATAGGTAATGCGACAGATAAGTATAAACCTATTATCGTCACACCACCTTCGCCGTGGTCTACCTGGAGGGCGATGTCCTCCCTCAGGCGTCGAGTGAGTGACGATCTTTGTCTATCTCTCCCGGTGCATTCGTGAGACGTGTCCGGCCCATTCCCACTTCAGCCTGGCTGTCTTTTCTCCAACATCCGCTACTTGAGTTATGGAGCGCAGGGCCAGGGTGGAGTTTCTAACTCGATCGGTACGCTTAACACCTATTGTGCTGCGTGGTGGTTGTGGTGGACAGTAGGACACAATATAGGCTATCAAAGAAAATGATATACCTGTATATATAATTTCAAAACAAACAAATTAATATCGTTGCGAGTGAGTGGTCGTGCGGAGAGCGCATTTTTTGTTTGGAATGTTAATGTTTATCGCTGGAGACTTCACGTTGCATTGTAATTTGAATTGGTTATTTCTTTAAATATATGATAATTTAGTGATCTTTGTTCATTGATTGTTTGGCGCCGACTCAAAATTACTATATACTTACATTAGAACTATTTATTAAGGTTAAATAAAAAAGGTTTATTATTTTTTGCTTTTCAGTTTTTTCGGAGGTTTAATTTTTTTGTTAAAAAGTTTTTATTTTATCATTTTTTGAGGCTATAATTTACTAATTACTACATGCTTAATTTTTTATTACTTTTAAAATAGCTACCTACCTTCCGTTAGCTATTAACTGTTATATAATCCTACTTTAACTATTATTTGTTGTATAGTAAAAAACAACTAAAAAACAGGCTTTAAATAGGTATCTTTCCCTTTTATAGTAAACTTCTAAGCCACGTTCAAGATCTAAGCCTTAATACAATTTGTGTACAAAAAGCCTTTTATAAGTACCGTCAAAGATTATATTGAGTACAAATAGGCTTAGGATTGAGCTGCTCTAATTTTAGCATACTGCATGTTGTTTTTTTTGGGCTATTTCTATTTTTATATTTTTTCCCTAGAATCCTTCTTTGCGGTCGGGATTCAAAATAGCGACTGAGACTTAAGACACTGCTTTATACCGTTACTGAATAATCTACTATTATCACAAAGATAATTCACGAATACACCAGGGGTTTTAATTTTTATGAATCCCTAAGTAGGTATCTCGTGCCGATATTACAATATAACTACATATGTTAACGTCAGAAAAGTCCGGTAGGTATCCTCACCTACAACACGTGCAGTATTTTCCTGCATTTCAAAAGTTTTTTTGTCCGGTCAACTTCATGCTAACTCCTGGAATACCCATGTGCTAACTCTAAGCATAAAGTAGGTAAAACTAAAGAAAATGTACGGAAACTTTAAGAGTAAGACATTATTTTGACTGAACGATTAAACTGCAAAGCAAATAGGTACGACTGTGTACTACGATATCGCCAGCAAATAAGACATTGTTGACCACGTAAATTAGTACCTAAATTAAATATTTTTTCCTCTTGGTGCACAAAGTTTGATAAGCTTGTGAATAATTCATGTTTGCTTTGCCAAGTAGCGCTGAGTCAAACGAAACCAAATTGTATTCTAAGTTATTTTACGGTCTAATATAACTCTGCTTTCAACTGATGACAACATAGAAAATGAAGTCGAAAATATTATAATTTAGGAGCAGCTAAACTGAGGGTGCGAGCCAGGTTCATAACAATCTGTTCCATTGCTATTGTCAAGAGGTCAAATACATAAATACAAGATTCTGCTTACAAGTCTGAAATGCTATTATTGAGGAATATTAATTCAAAACAAAATCTTTTGGTGTAGGCAACTATTTAATTCACTAAAATTAAACTAAATTAACTAAAAGTTATGTCTTAACGAAAACTAAAAGTTCGGTAAGCGTCTGTTGTATAAGTTTACAAAATTATTTTTAGGAATGCTGTTAATGTTGTTTGTGTCATCAGCTTGATATTGGGCCAGTAGCATGGGCCAACCCTTTTCTCTGTCCTGGACGTTCGGATTGGCTTCCATCCGTTGTCGTATCTTCGCAGCCTTGGCCACGACATCAGCATTCAACATGTTCTCCAAATACCGCAGTTTGTGTGGTAAAACAATCTTACAATGCTGAAAGTAGAATTATGAATAAAATTAAATAATTATGTACCTACAAAAAAAAACCATTACCCGTCCTTTGGGCTCCGCCGCGGTTGGTTAAAAAGATCTGTCGCTACTACTAATACGTAATTACGGCACATGACGGCACGGTTGGCGGTTGGTTTAATGGCTTTGACTCTTTTTGTAAGAGATAATGTGTTTTTAATTATAAAATATTATGTTTGAGGCTATATCTACAAAACCTTGAAGCTGATCTCTATATTACAGCCTAACGATGCTATGTATGAACTTAACATTAGATTGAGCTATTAGAAGTTCCAAGTCAAGTTAATTTTTCTTGACAAATAAAGTTAAGAACTAAGTATGTTTAAAATTAGTTATAAATTCTACTTTTTTTTTAGCTTAATTGATTTTTTATGTTCGGAGTAAACTTCGAACTCAATTTGTTTAAATATTTAAGTAAAAAATACGGATTAATTATAAAGACAGAGCTTATCTTGAAACCGTTCAATTAACCCTATTCTTTATAACTTTTTAAATCTCACCCCAACGCTCGAGATAAGCACTCGTAAACTTTTAATGAGAAATGAAATACCTACCAATAACTGTAAAAGCTGCGGTTTTTAAAGTTTACCAAGAGTAGGGGGTTTTTCGTTCTCATCGCCATCTGCCTAGCATTTTCCCTATGTTGGGGTCGGCTTCCAGTCTCGGCTTTCATGAATATTTTACATGGAGCGACTGCGTATCTGACCTCCACAGTCCAGTGACTTGCTAATACGATACCCTTGGTAAGACTGGTTGTCAGACTTTCGAGCTTCTGACCACCCGTAACGACTGTCAAATTCACGTATGACAGCCGGGACCAACGGCTTACGGTTACGCTAGCCGTTGTTGGTCCGTGGATGGATTTTCTCAATTAGTTTTATAATGTATGATAAATGTTCCACACTCTATTTTTGTAAATTCTATGACTAAATTTAATTGACATGTAATTTTAATAATTATTATTAAATGAACTGAACTGAACTGGGTGATACAAAATATACAAAACCCCTCGGATTTTTGATTCTATACCGTTAAACTTGTACCTACCAACTAATCGCACCAAAAGTTCGAAATTTTCATAATCATCATTCCCTTGCTCTTATTAAAATTTATTCAGCAATCAGTACATATTCTACATTATGTTCTTCCACACTTCTCTAGTCGTCATCTCGGTAGTCGATCCCTTTCTAGCCATATCCTCTTTCACACACTCCGTTCATCGTTTCTTTGCTCTTCCCCCACTATTCAACCACATTCATACTCACAATTAAATGTAACATCAGAATGAACACCATGTGTGAAAATAAAGCATCATGTGGCGTCCCCATGGGCTCTCATCCTGGCCACTAATGGACTGCAACATGGCAATATTGATCCCTTCCCTATCACTTCGCTGAACTCGGGCTCAATAACTCGCACTCGAATTTTTCAATTAGGTACAGACGACCGCGCGGTGATGGTAACACTTTGACCTTGAGCTAGCTTAGCGTAGTAACCAATATTGCAAATGCAATATTAAAATGGGAATAGGTACCTACTTACTAATGATGGATGTGTTGCATTCCTCTAAAGAAAGCTTACAAAGAGTATGGTAAATACCAATGTAAAAAGTTACAGAAAATGAAAACAGGAAAACTACGAAATCATAGATGTTTGAAGGAAACTTCATCTTTTTAAAAACACATTTGTGTCAAAGACCATATTGCTGCAATAAGCGATCAGTGGACCAATACAACCATAATCTCCACGCTCGTCTTGGTAATCTCAGAATTATTATTTAATAACAAAGTAGGAGGATCCTGCAGTCAATATTTTTGACATAATCCATCACCCAATCGATTTTTATGAAGCCACGATAGGGGTATGGGATGTATAATGTTCGTTCGTAGCGAAGTGCTACGTTTGCTTCAAAATTTTTAGGCGGTTTAATTAATTATGTACCATGCTAGAGCTAAAATTACGGACTTATTGTTTAAAAAGATTTTACATAATTGATGGTACATGTCACCACCAATTTTTAGGTCACAATCGCCTCTCTTATTGGGGACTGGATGCTCCGTAGTAGCTAAGTCTACGAAAACAGCTACGAATCATTTCATTAGACGGTTTAAAGGTTAAACGATATGATTTTGCTATTTCTGATCTGAATATATTAATTTATTTGTTAATGAAAATAATGTAGTTTTTATTTCAAATAATTGTTTTGAGCTGTGTCGGGGGTGATGGTAATTAAATCTTTCGCGGCGACGCGACACTACGAAAATTACGATCGCTACTAAATACACCATTTCGTGGTTTTAAATAGTTATGCATTGGGGTCCAGAAGTTAGCTCGAGAATTTGCTTAACACTAAGAAATAGGTAGATATTTATATATGTATTTGAACCTATATAGTTTTGTAGGTACCTACAGCTTCTTTTGTCAGACATACGAGAATATCGAGTGACTTGGCTAGCTTTGCCCATTTTGTTCAGCCAAATTTTTTAAATAGGATTCAAGACAAATGTAACGCCTATGACCGCATTGAATTGTTTTTTTATCAGTAAGTAGGTAATTGCAAAATTAAGTATTTGAAAATAATTAAAAATATTACCTAGGTTTCACCTTTGGGGACATGTAAGCCAACTTCACCAAGAAAATAATGTCAGGTTATGAAAATATCATTAATATTAATTCAAAGGAATACTAGGTACAGTCAGCAACAAAAGTCGATTAACACTGTAATTTTTACAATAAATTAACAAAAATTTTTTTCAATAAACTGCTTTTTAGCTTTTCACATAATAACAAAGAGTTTATATTGTAAGAATTTTTCTTCTGCTGAAATTTTGAACAAATACTCGTATTTTGCTCAATAACTAAGATTAAAAAAACTGAAGGGTTAATCGACTTTTGTTGCTGACCGTACCTAGATATTATCATCTGGAGGAGATTGTAGACGCATGATTTGTTACAACCGCGTTGTCCAGTCTGGTAGGTACTAAGCACTAACTAACATTTTATAGACAATTTAATTTTATATCACGATAGTTACTGAATTAAACCCAGTTGTATTAGCGGACTCACAAAGTCGCCTAATTCTTTATGTTGCGGCAAGAAATTGGTTTATTACTCGTACGGTACATGATTACGCAAGTCGTTAGACCAACTTTACGAAAATAACGTTTTAGGTATCGAATTGTTTTAAATATTCAAAATACATGTTTCGAGACATCGCCAAGCGGTTGGTTGACTCTACACGTGACCAGAGGGCTGGCCTATTTTTAGCCCAAAGAATAAGCATTGCCATCCAACGTGGTAATGCTGCCAGCCTTTTGGGCACTTATCCCATTGACAGCAATGCGGACGAATTTTTTGATGCCCTATGAGCTCTTGTCTTTTTTTTTTATACACTTGTATATAATATATATATATATAAATACTTACACAGTTATTTGAGAAATATAAAACCAGAACTGAGAGCAGCAGAAATCTTAGAATCGCCGTCATGGTGAGTGGCTAACTGATTGGCAAGTAAGCTTTATTGCAAATTCGTTGGCGCTTGTTATCGTTGTTATGTGTTTACAAAACTACATAAGAGTTTTGTAAACGAAGCAGTACAACACAATGACATGCGGTAACGCTTGATATATTTTGACAGAGAAACACAATTAGCTAACGGTACTAACGGTATTATTTAACTTTGTGCCTTGGTTGATTACGTAACGACTACGTATAACACTAGGGAGGGCGGGCGCCCACGAGCAACTTTTGTCTCTCACATCAAGTATACGAGTTTATATGAAAGTGCGCGCTTTTAGCGACGCGACAGCTTGAAGACATTTTAGTACGCGGGTTTGGACGCAACTGTCGCCCGTCTATTGGTTGCAATGCAAGTGCGCGCACGGCGACAAGAAAGTTACCGGCTAGCCAGTGGCCGCTTAAACGAAAAGACGAGATGACAGCGACACAGACAAAAAATTGCTGGGCAGTTAAGCTGCTCGTGGGATTCCTAACAATATGGCTATTGCCATGTTAAATATTTGGTCACCTCTACTACCGGAGTAGTTGCCCTAAAATAGCGACTATGGGAACCGACGGTGGATTAAAGGTACTAGAGGCAGCTGATCTTACCAATAGCGCTGGCAATTAAATTGTTAACAGTTTTAGTTAGGTTACGATATTATAATTTCATTTAGTTAATTAAGGGTTAAGTTTTTAACAGTCAGATAACTTTTTTCAGAAATTACAAAGAGAATACAATATCCGAAGCTCTGACTGTTGTCTTTAAATTAAATTAAGAAAATGGTAACAAAAATCTCGAACTATCTTTTATTAATCGATATCGTAACGTTTATATTTAGATACAAGGTGCTATACGAGTAGTAGTAAGTAAGTACAACATTAGAGCCCACATCGCTGTATTACGCCGCCTGCATCGAAGGTCGACCATCGACCAACTGTTCCTCTAGCATTGGCTATCGATCTGCCACCCCTCCTATTAGGTACAGCTACGTAAACGTTACCTTTCAAACGTGGCGGAATAGGTGTGTTTGTTTTAAAATAAATATCAAGTGCACAATATAGTTCATATATATTATTTATGCATGAGAATTTCAGTTTCTTCGTCGTCTTCACCGACTTTCTGTTGTATTCGTAATGCCTGGTAATCGGCTCTTGTAAGACATAGGCCTTTATATGGAATGAACAATTCTGAATATATTAAACCGGCTTCATCGTCATCGTCACCATCAACCTACAGCAGTCCACTGCATGGTAAAACCTGCGTATTTCTGCAAAAGATATAAAATGTACCTATGATGAAATTACAGATTTTTACAATTTTGGGGTAGGTATATTGTGGGGATGCTTATATTCGTATCTAGAATAAAATTGAGTGTAAAAAAACTTTTTTAAAAACAAGATTTAAGTAAGTACTCGTATATACTTACTTAGTTTGAAAATTAAAAAAATTAAAATCAATCAGATCAAGTTATTTAAATTACTTGTTTATCTACACAGGTAAATCTCGCGACAAGCTGTTATATCATATAAATTGTGTAATGACGTTATAAGTTGATAGTAAAAGTTTTAAAGGAAAAGTTATTATTTTATGTAATTTATCGTTAATTATGGAATATGAACTTTATTAAGTATTCAAATATTTACATAATTTAAAAAGCTGTCTTAAAATAATAATATGTACAAGTATATAAAAAGGGAGGGGAAATAATCAAAGGGCATCAAAAAATTCGTCCGCATCGCTGTCAACAGGAAACGTGCCCAAAAGGCTAGCAGCATTGCCACGTTGTATGGCCAAAAAATAGGCCAGCCCTCTGGTCACGTGAAGAGTCTACCAACCGCTTGGCGAATGTCTCGAAATACTAAGTGGGCACTCGGGCCCCATGGCCCTAGTGTTTAACCCCAAACATCTCAAATATATAAGTTCCAAAGAGATTGGAGTATTTGCGCCGTTTGAGGTTTTCCGCACCTGCAGCAGCCGCCCCGGCACAGCTCACCGTGCTTGGAAGATGGGATGGCGCAAAAGTATATTTTATTATTTTTAGCGCATTTAACTAAAAGCTTGTTTTTAAAAAGTTTTTTTACTTTTAATTTATTTTTTACTTTTTGTTATCGCTGGACAGGTTTTTTTTTGGAGTTTGACTCGCATTCCTATTCTCAGCAAGTCCTTTCATTTGTTATCCATATTGTAGGAAAGCATAAAAAACTGATTCCACCATCTTTAGAAGTCCGCCATATTGGGTTTAGAGTAACGTTCACACAGTTAACCATGCATTGTCATCCAAACTAAACGTGTACACACAATTTCAGCTCACTCGGTTGAAGATATCTGATTCAAAATTGAGTTGCAAGAGTCCACCCGAACAAACATAGTCACATACATACATACATTGCAAGTTAAATAAAAGCTTATAAAAACGAGAAAGATCCTTTGCAGAGCAGAATTATTATAATTATTTGTCTCCGGCCTCGCCGACCTGTAGCATGTAGTTATCTTCTGATCGCGATTCAGTAAAAACTTAGAGATAGTCCATTTACTTAAGTCCGCTCAGAAAATATGAATATAAAATAATGAACGTGCGAAAAACATAAATTATATTAAAAATTCACACACATACCGTCAAGTGATTTTTTTTCCCGTTCTTCTTCATAGATACCTACTGGAATGGGTATGCTGCAGCTTTCTGACTGACCGACCCATTGACAATTCAAAAGTGCCTGTAGGTAATTGGTTTATTTTAAATATGCTTTGAGTTTGAGTTTACTCGTACATTTTTCGTATTTTTATGTTAGGCGCCTTCGTAGCGTTCGATTTTCAATAGTATCCTAGCCTCCCATTTAATTATAAATAGGTACATAGGAGGCTCTGAAACTACCTGTCTGTTTGTAACCGTCATTTGCAAATGTGGTAAAAACAGCTTTTGTAACTCAAAGAGTTTCTGTCGCTTAAAGGGACGTCAATACATGATATAGGTAACAATAAGCCCTATTTATGAATAAAGATTTCGATATGGTTAGGGTTCCCCTTTTAACTTACTACTTTTGTAGGCGCACAGTGTTTTAAAGAAATATTAAAGAAACAACTTGGTGGCAATGCCAAAACAACCTACATGCTCTTTTCGGTTACTTCATCTAGCAGTAATGAATATAATATTGTGTTGCAAGATGTGTCGACACCCTTGCGCCATCTCATCTTCCTAGAACAGCGGGCTGTGCTGGGACGGCTGCTGCAGGTGCGGAAAACCTCAAACGGCGAAAATATTCCAAACTTATTGGAACTTATATGTTCGAGCCGTTTGAAATTGAAACTCTAGGGCCATAGGGTCCGAGTGCCCACTTAGTTTTTCAAGACATTGCCAAGCAGTTGAACGACTCTTTACATGACCAGAGGGCTGGCCTATGTTTTGGCCAAAGAATCAGCATTGTCATACAACGTGGCAATGCTGCCAGCCTTTTGGACACTTTTCCTGTTGAAAACGATGCGGACCAATTTTTTGATGTCAATAATATAGTCAATAATAATTTTAGACTTAGCTTTTAAATTATTTAGATATTTTAAGATAATAATACTATGTTAAAAAGGTGTGCGCCTTCAACGCTTGGGTCATGCCAGTTTGATGTACTCTTTCGGACTCAGACCGAACTCGACGCCATGGATAGGAGGGTCCGTACGCTGCTGACTGCAAATCGAATGCATCACCCACTGTCATCGGTAATGAGGCTGTATATCTCGCGAAAGTGTGGAGGTCGAGGCTTTTTAAACGCTAAGACGCTCCACATCGCGAGATATGCAGTCTTAGGGAATATTTCCTAGATACCGACGTGGGTATGCACCGAGATGTAGTCACGGTGGACAAGAGCCTCACCCCGCTCTCCTTGGTTAAAGAGAACTAGCGCAAGCCAGTCGTGCTTGACACTTATGATCGCATGGAAGTATGGCAGAGTAAGGAGCTTCACGGACGCTTTTTCCGGGCCCTACATGGAGCCGATGTAGATTTACTAGCTTCCGTAGTCTGCCTGCGTTTCGGTACCCTCTTTGGAGAAACCGAAGGTTTTGTCAAATGTTGAAAATGGTAATATCATATTGTACTGGGATCGATCCATCATCACTGACAGGACTATTGTTGCCAATAAGAGTGGTGATGGATCTATCAGAGCGGCGCGCAATGATTGTCGACATAACCGTCCCGCATGATGGGAACCTCGTGAAAGCCGAGAAAAACAAACAAATCAAGTATCTTGACTTGGCTCGCGAGGTTGTCGACATGTGGGTTGTGGACTCAGCGATCATTGTGCCGATAGTCGTGATAGCCTATAGGTTAATAGCGAAGAGCCTCGATCAACACCTGAGGAGGCTCTCGTTGGGCAGCTGGATCAATGGGTTGATTCAGAAAGCGGTACTTCTGGACACGGCTCGCATTGTCAGGAGGTTCCTCTCTCTGCAGCCATGACCGCCGGCAGCTTGGACCCTGTTCCCAAAACCGGTGGCTACATTTTTTATATTTTAAAATTATCTTTTTTTAAATAAAAATATTTAAAAATGTAATTTATAAGTATTTAAATGAAATAAAGAATATGTTAATACTGTTGCAGTATTTAAAAGCAGAGTGAAAGAACACTATCTTTCTACTTTGTCATAATTGCTTATATATTTATTAATTAAATTACATTATATTTATATATACTTATTTTAGTGATATTTATTTTTGAAGTATGCTTGTATGTAAACTAGCTGACCCGTTCCTATATTTAGTGGTGTTTGACATCCGCTTGTTCTTCGACATATTCATCGCAAGTCGAACCTCAAGGTTTGCATCACTGAGTCGGTTTAACTTGGAGGAAAATACGAAAATTTCGTCAGCAAAGCGGAGGTTTATTAATGGCACCCCGCCGACTTCAATGTCGCATCTCTCCCAATTTCCCGATAACTTTTTAAACACTTCTTCAATAGCCCTGTTAACACTTTGCGGAACACTTAACGCCCCTCGACGTAATAACAATAAAACTTCTATTGTGTCTCGTTCAATGTCCTTCAATGTGTAAAAAAAAAACTTTCTTTTAAACTCAAACAAGATTACAACTATGCACATCATATCACAGTCAGCTACTTTAAAGACTACCGTTATCGATAATGAGTTATCGATATTTTAAACTTACCATGTTCTTTCAAGTTTGAAATAAGCAAAACATGAATACCTAGGTAATCTATTCGTAATATTCTAATCGAGAAAGCTTAATCGAACAAGTGTAATTCACAAAGTCTCAAACAAAAGTGAGTTTCGTATCATTTTGTGACTTTAGATTTCCAAAGGATCCAGACAGGAAAGAACAAAATGGATTGAAGCGACTGGAAGGCAAAGTTGGTTTCCTGCAAAAACTAGTACAATTTGCTCAGATCACTTCGTGGAAGTAGATTTGTTAATTAAAAGCGGAAAAAAATACCTAGCAGTGGCCAAACAATAAATTATACTTCAAGTAGGTACATAATTATGTTATTATTTCTTTGTTGTCCTAAGGACAAATTGTCTGTGTCAAATGTATGGAATTTGGTAATTTTTATGGTTTCATAACATATGTCGTTGTACCTCGATTCTTCTGAGATTTAAGGTAGATTCAGAGTGGTAGCCCGCGAAAATGACTTCTTCATGAAATCATGACATTTCAGAACAAATCTAACTTAGAGGGATGTATTAATTAATGATTTTAATGATTATAATTCTGTAAATACATTTGATATGGTCGCGAATCATATTTTGATCAAGATAAAACCTGACACTGACTTGCAAATTGCAAGAAACAAAGAAAATTTTAATTTCGCGGGCTAACTTTGCGGGCCCAACCTTAACGAAATGAGTAATGTAAATTGTGTAATGTCATCATCTGCCTAGCCTTTTCCCAACTATGTAGGGGTCAGCTTCCAGTCTAACCGGATGCAGCTGAATACCAGTATTTTACATGGAGCGAGTGCCTATCTGACATCCACAACCCAGTTACTTACTGGGTAATACGACACTCCTTGGTAAGACTGGTTGTCAGACTTTCGGGCTTCTGACTACCCATAACGACTGTCAAAGATCTACGAATGACAGCCGGGACCAACGGCTTAACGTGCTTTCCGAGGCACGGAGAGGTCTCGGTATGTAAAGATGGTCACCCATCCACAGACCAACCGCGGCAAATGTTTTTATCCACTATAAACATCGCTGGAGGTGCCTAATAAGCTTATTGCATCGCCATATTAATATTATTATTGTCACAACTTTTAATTTAATCTTATACCTACGTACTTATTATTATTAATTTAATTCCTCCGAAAACGTATAAAACATGCGATACCTATTGGCAACTGTCTACTTACGCCCAATTTATTAAAGCTTTCAACAACTACTAATAATAAACATAGTAGGTACTTAGGTATCTAATACGATTTTAATACATTTTGAAATAAAAAGGAATCTATAATATTTAATTAGAAGTAATCGTTACAGCACGGACATACTCGTAAGCATACATAAATGTAAATAATTATAAGTAATATCATAATTTTGTTTCCTTATTGACTAGGATCCGACAAGTGTCACTCACTTCGAGGAATGTAGAGATCTGCGTGAGACTTCGATTTATGCTAGTCGGACAGGATAGCTTAGTGATCACTTGATCAGTTAGTAAGTGGATTTATGTTAGCACGGTTTGCTAGAGGCTTCCCACTCTAGTTAACTCTTTTAAAATCTCTTTAGATTTTAAAACAGCTAACATAATATTATTGTGTGTCATATTAATGACTATACAAGTTTTTGGGACCGTTCAAAGGGAACGGTCAGTTGAGCGTTCCCAATGAACGGTCAACTCAAAAAAAAATTAGGGCATAATAATAACCGGTACCAAACAAACTACATTATCCTAACTATTATCTAGGTATAAAAGTATAAAAATATATCTCTGAAAACTGAACGTATCAAGGGTCCAGGTCATCCAGACTGTGTAACGTAACCATAGCGAGATTCAATTCGATCCCAACGCCATCTAGTCGCATTGTAGGAAACTCTGCTCCGTTTGCATTCTGTATGCAGTTTACGGAAAAATTTTATTACGTAAAACTTATATGTATGTGATGTGATCAATAGTAGTACCTTTATAAAGAATGATGAGCATTTTTGTATGGGGCCTGGCCTGATGACCAATAGAGTTCTAAAGCATGTCAACTTATTGCTTATAACCGGCAATTACTGTAACAAAATATTTTATCTCAAAAAACCAGCGGGTTTGTACAGTCGAGGGCAAAAATTGTTATATCTTTTCTTGACGATTCTTTTGTGAAAAATAAATCTATAGCTGATAGGTTTAAGCTGGGCCCATGTGCTGCCTTTTTGCCAAAAATTATCACTTTGGTAAGTGCTCTTAGGTGATGAACAATATTTTGACATGAACAGTGTACCAAAAAAAACTTTTTAAAAAGTAACAGACATCATAATACAAGATGATAAAGGTAGATAAATCTAGAATCACTTGTAACGCTAATAATAATGGCTTGCATTTCAGACAAATCTGTGAAAGCAGTTTGGTTCATTTTTAAAATAAAGAAAAAAAAAATTTCCTTTCAGTAAAAAAATATAGGAATCTTAAAGATATAAAGTGGTTTCCTTCCAGGGCCCATTGATTTTTTTCACCCTGTATGTCCGAGAACATGCTTTGATACATGTAAGTACTTAAATAAACTAATCTAAATATTAACTTACATACTTCATGAATTCGGTTCAATGTTATTTTATATAGATTTTGTTAGACTCGTTTTAAAACGTAAGTAGGTATTTGTTTTGTTTTCAGTGGTGTGTGCAGTTTAAGCACAGCCTTATGAAGAAGTGCAGCCCCACGATGCAGTGCAACCACATGAAGCTGTGCAGGCGCAGGAACAGCGAAATATACAAGTGCCAGTTTAAACGAGACCCGAACAGAGCAGATCGACTGCCTATCTGACCTCCACAACCCAGTTACTGGTTAATACCCCTTGGTAAGTCTGGTTGTCAGACTTTCGGGCTTCTGACGACCCGTAGGTAACGACTGTCAAAGATCCGGCTCCATTGACGTTGTGTTCAATGCAAATGTTCGCGTGCAAACTGTAGGCGCGCCATTCTGTGAGCTCGTGTCAGTTTGGGACCATTGGCTGGCTTATGAGGTTTCAAGTGAGTAACGTTCTTCAAGTTTCCTCCGAGTTCGAGCGCAAATAGTCAGTCTAAGAAAGTCTCAAAGCTGTTCTTGGACCTGTATCGAGGTCAGGTGACGATTACGGAGGCTGGTGGTAAAGATAATCCGATCTTGTCTTTCTGCAGGTATTGTGCTTTCACACAAAACAAAATGAACCCTTCAAGCGACGAATCCTCCAATTCAATGTGACATTCAAAAGGATGCGAAATTAGTCTTATTAATAATTAATTAATCAATGGAAAAATACAAACTTGCCTGTGAAAAGTTTCACTATAAGAGTCAAACTGATAAGCAAAGAAAAACTACAATCCGTTTCAAGTTGATTTTTAAACCACTTTACAAGACAGTAAGCAAATATGGAAAAAAAACACAGTAGGACCTGCTGCAGCGTCAGTGGTAGGTACATTTTTTTACTTAATAAAGCAGTTTTAGTTTCGAAATACGCGCATTGACGTGGAGTTGCGGACACCAGCCCGTATTACCTAAGGCTCAAATCACACCGAGTCGTCGGAGAGCTCGCGGCGCCGCTGGCGGCCGCGCGACCTTTCAAGTTTCTCAAGAGATACTATGTATTATAGTAATGAAGATAAAGTTTAAAATTATATGACACTGAAACTGCTCGCCGCTTCGCTGCCATCTCGGTGTGATTTGACCCTAAGGTACCTACCACCTCGAACTGTAATTAGGTGTATAATTTTTTTTTCTCACAAAATCGTATGACATTGACGGCCATATCTGGAATTGAATCAATTAAGTGAATTATTAAAACATTTTCTTTTTATTACGAATTCGTGATTCCGGTTACACTTTATTTAAAAAATCTACCACTTTAAATGAAAAAAATTGCTTACTTTTTTAGGATTCCATATCTCAAAAGGAAAAACGGAACCCTTATAGGATCACTTCATTGTCCGTCTGTCTGTCCAGATTCTTTTTCTCAGGAATGCGTGGAGTTATCAAGTTGAAATTAATGTCAAATACCTACTCAGGGTTGTAATCACTTGAAGCAGTGAAAAAATCAAACTTGTAAGGCAACGCAATTAAAAGATATTACGGGTGATTATGTTCCGTTTATGTCGCATATTTTGACACTCGCAAGGGAATCAAAACCTACTTCTACTTCCGGTACTTCCCGTTTACCTAGAATCATGAAGTTTGCCAAAAAGCAATGTCATGTAGCACAAGTAAAGGAAAAAATCCGAATACCGTAATTTTGTAGTTCCTCGGTACGCGAGTTTGACTCGCACTTGACCTAATACTAATACTGCACTGAATTTGTCTGAGATATATTTTTTTCTGCGTCTGGGCAACTATTATTTATAATTTCAAACAATTTTCAGACCTTTTTTTGGCTTTGTAACCGATTGTGCAATCGGCCATAAATATTTCAAAACGCTCTCAATTTAGAAGTTGTTCAGATTTTCTTCTGAAAATGAAACATTTTTTCAATCCAAAATTATCAGGAAAACAGATTTTAGGACGGTTTGCTAAGGTTATTTTTTACATTGCATAAAACAAACTTAAATTTGGCCCAAAGAGCAGAATTGGAACCCTGAGACAGTGAGGCGGGGTCGCGGCAGAACACGTGGGAGACGGCGGGACGAGCTGGATAGGTTCCGTCACAACTGGAAGGAGGATGCGCGAGCTCGCGAAAGATGGTAGGAGTGGAGGGAAGCCATTACCCAGGAGCAGGCTAGGCGTACAGCGTAGGCTAGTAAAAAAAATTACAAAATACTCTTTATTTATTAAATTAGTTAAGTACGCTGAATGTGGGGAGTAAAATCATTACAAATCTACGCACGCACTCACTCGCTCGTGTATAAGGGACTAACGTAGTAGGCACTTCGTTTATTTTGGTTAGTTTTGACTGTACAGTGGAAGTCTGACTGTAATTTACGTAGTTTTTATTATCTTTAGGTTATAGATCACCTATAGATATTAACAATGATAGAAACCGATTCAGTAGACGATTATAAAAAAAAACTACTTTCACAATGTGCTTTAATTATTCATTTACACGTTGTATACCCAAATGTCCTTTCTTTCGAATCGTTGAGCTCCTCAAGTTGTGAGTTGAGCTGCACGATTTTTGAAAAATGCTTGCACTGACTGGGCAGGTCCGACCAATCTGTGTGGTTCTTTCCTCAAAAGACCATTTGAGACACCAATCTACTTGGCCTTCACATGATCTGACCAAGATTTTGTCTGGACTTTAGAAGAGACTGTGACCTCTGAGTTTGTTTCGGCCTTTCTTATCAGAGTAGTCAGATAGGAAACGCCGACCTCATCTAGCTTAAAAAAAATATGATTGACGTGTAAAAGTGTTTGTACAAACCTAATTACAGAAATAAATCATTTATAATAAATGCTGGGTATACTAATACACACATTAAGAAAATACAAACCACTATTTTAAAATCAAATTGTGTAAGTTCCAGGAAAAAGTAATGTCCATTTACGTCACACGATGTTCGTTATTCCACCCCAATGTGGGATTGATACTGGGAAATATAAAATTACGGTTACATTCATACTGCGTAGATACAGGCATGATACCTACCCCTTTTTATTAGGTTTCCGTACATTACAAGGAAAAAACGGAACCCTTATAGGATCACTTCGTTTTCCGTCTGTCTGTATGTCAGTCTATCAATACCCTATGTCCCAGGAATGCGTGGAGGTATCAAGTTGAAATTACTATCTAATAGACCGATCCAGGGGATTATGCACACGAGTGCTATCAATCTTCTCCAAGACAACGCAATAAAAAAATACGGCCATTTATACGACATATCTATTTAGATACTCGGCAAATAAATCAAAACCTATAGGGTACTTCCCGTTGACCTAGAATAATAAAATTTGGCAACAAGCAAGGTCTCACAGAACAAGTAAAAGTTCGAAAAACGTTATTTTGTAGTTTTATCACATAAAAAAAATTGCGATTACTAACGGGGTTAAATATAATGACCACCAAAAAAATATACTAAACACCAAAAAATTTAGTCTAACATTACAATGTCTAGCTGGGCGCCCCGAGGTTAGGTTTGGTTAGGTTACTTTAAACCCTTTACACCGAAATAGGATACATAGGATGCAAAAGCGAGCAAATGAGAATACCTTTACCTAGGTATCTTACAATAAAATGGAGTTTTAATTTTGGTGATCGTTTACTATTTTTGGCAGTAAAAAGTGTTTTGTCTATGTTATATTTTACTTTATCTGGTGATAAGTTAAACAAAAGCCATTGCTAACTTACATTTGCAGTTGGAGAATTGACCGTGACGTACATTATGGATGTATGGGAGATTTTGTTTTCAAATACGAAGTTAAGTTTGTTCTTGGGATAAATTCATCCAAACTACGGAACCCTTCATTGGGCGTCGTCGTTCCACACGAACTTGGACGGTTTTTATAACATTTTTAGGTATTCTCAGACAGTCCGCATCTGCGGATACCAGAGATAATTAAAACTGTTTTCATTGCTGTAGATAGCGGTATTGCCTGGTGATGAGGTTTTTAATTTTGCGCCATTATGGTTTCCATATTCTGATTCATAGACAGTCCTGGCTCGTCACTTCGTCTTGAAATACCTTAGAATTCGTCACGCAAGAAAATCAAAGGAAAAAAGAATATTTATCGTGGCGACTTCCCCTTTTCCTTTTATTAATCAGCGTTGTATACGAAAATTTATGAACTTTTTCGCCGGAATTAAACAGTAAGCGCTTTTTAGAAATGAGATGCGATTTATGATGTGACGTAATTAACTGGCTCCCTAAACCTTGAAGAAGGAGGTTTCTGAATTCGATGCGCAGGGTTTCGTTTTATTTATAAAAGTGTCTGCATCATGTCAGTAAGTTTAATTTTAACTATGACTTCAGAGATATGTGGTGACCCAGTTGTGACTGCCGCGACTTACGAGGTCGTGAGTTCGATCCCAAACAGGCACTTTACTTTGTGTAAATTATTTCATCATCACTGCTCTCAAAACGGTGAAGGAAAACATCGTGAGGAAACCGGCATGTCCTAGAACTAATAATTCAAAGACAACGTCCACCAACCTGCACCGAGCCCGCATGGGGGATTATGGCCCACTCACTCTCACAGAGAAGAGGCCTGTGTCCCAGCAGTGGGAACATTATAGGCTGAATATGCTTCAGAGATACCAAGGTTCTCGAGCTATTAAGCGCACTAAAGGACAGAAGATCGACAGACACTAAACTTCATTTTCATTAATGTTGCGGCACTTATTGGAACGCGTGAAAATACACACAAATATTGATGCGTCCTGTCAAATACACAAGGCGTGTATTCAGTCGCTCTACGTTCGTAAAACGAGTGTATCGTGACGTCATCAAAGGTAGTAGGTACCTATTATCAATCGGCACCCAACTCCGGCCGCTTACAACAAACCCAAATACACGCAGTGGCGTAGCTACGTGACCAGGGGCCCTGGTGCAAAAAAAAAGTTGGGGCTCTATCTAAACTGGTTAGGTTTTATTTTATCAAGTAAAAAACATAAATCCTTACATTTATGTAAATAGTTTAGGGTGTATGAGGACCGTAACAATATTCTGTAGAATATGTCAAGGATATGGAATTTATTAAAAAAGGGAGTGCAGTTAATTACTAATATTTCAGTAGAGTAAGCTAGTGTTCATAAATCGGTCGCATAACAGCCGATTGGTTGAAGTGGCTAACACAAGAACTTACACACCACAACAGAAATAAATTATTATATTTATGTTCTGAAGGTGGAACAAATTTTTTGCTAGGTCTGTTCGAGGTTTGCTGATCAGGGGCCCAGGAGGCCCCTGAGCTTGGGGGCCCCGGTGCACGGCACCGCCTAGCCCTCCGATAGCTACGCCACTGTACACACGACACGCGACTGATGTAACCGGTAATTTTGTACGTGTTCATAACTACGATTTGCGAAACTTCATAGTAAAGTTTCAGTCGTTGTTGGCAGTTTTGGTAAGGCAACAATTTTGACTTTATTAATAATTCTATGATAACCGCAAACATGTGCGTAATTGTAAAGTTCTAAAACTATACGCCGCTGTACGTTACGTATATCTAAAATTTACATTACATTTAAAATACCGTAACTGTTGGTACCTACTTTATAAAAGCCATTCGAGATTGTCTTCGTAGGTTTAAATATACCTGTGAGCCATTGATCATATTTCATTGACAATAAAGTGTTTTGTGAAAGGAATGATTTTCGAGAGTATTGGTGTGATTTCTTAGGGAACGGAGACATCTAAGACGTGTTGGGGAGGTATACTGAACCCAACATTTAGGACAAGGGGCGGGCGGCAACTTACACCTAGAGATGGGACACGAGATAATCATCGAGCCGATTCGATTTCGCGCAGGTTGGCACATATATTTTTGTAATAAACTAGACACACGAATTTTTTCTTAAGTAAGTAATCTGAATAGAAGTGTGAGTTTGAACAGTTTTGTACTACATTATTTAATTAAAAAGAAATCACGAAAAAAATCTGCTGCTCCATACATTTATGTTCGCGTATTCAGGATTGGTAAAAGTTGTTTATAATGATATAAGTAGGTATAAGGTATACCAGTTATAAGGTTTTTGGTTATTTCAATTACACCTTGAATAATATTGCTTTGAAAACCAACGATATAAATTATAACTAACCACATAAAATTACTTAAAAAATTATATCTGGAAAACCAACTCAATTAAACACAATACACTATAGAAAACTTGGCGTACCTACCTACTCATAAATTTATGGGACTCTGGAGATCATAACGTTGGTTGAAGATAAAAGTGGAGTTACTGAAGGTATGGTCGGCAAGGTGTCGGTTGAAATGGCAAGTAATATATTGCTAAGCGGCGGAAATGCGCACGTCACTAGCGGATAGCTAGCGAGTCGCGAGCTACCGAAATCCGCAACCCGAAGAAAGGACTAGTCGTCCGTCGCAGCTAGGGTGGAAAGCTCGCGTCCCGCGCTCTGTGCTCACTTCTAACCAAGCTCGCGCTTCGAACACGCGGCAATATGCCGCTAACCATCTAAATAATATCTCCGTAAATACAAAAAAATAACAAAATTGTATCACTTTTAAATTCTTCATAAAATATTCCCATCCCAATTTTCGCGAGTTTTTCGTGTCGAATATGAAAGTTAAACTGGTAATAAACTTAGAAGTTACTAAATAATATTTGATAACTGTTATGATCTTCAAATTTGATTCCGAGCTGCAGTCTGTCCATCACCGTCTATATTAAAGAAGGTAAGATTTCGACTTACTTCATTAAAACTTGGAAGTTCACAATTTGTTTGTACACAACACCGGTCGTGTTTGACATATCGTAACTTTTCTCCGGAATTTTTGTTAAATATTCATTACACTGTACTACAAAATATTACTCTACAACACTATTTTGTGGTAGTATTAATTGGGTAATTCTTTTGTCTTAGTAGTTCATTTACAATAATAAAATCCTAATATTTTTTAGATGGGGTTTCACTTAGCTATTTGCTGTGCGGATTTGCGATATTTTTTAATTTATTACCAATGACATTTGTTTAACTTTTATGTTGTTAATGTAGCACGTTCGTAATCTTTTACAATAACTGCTTACTTACAGGCTACGCTGTAGCAACAAGTTTCAAACTTTTAGAACAAATGTTTATACATTTTTCAATTCGTTTCAGAAGAAAAGAGTTTGTTTCTGATTGAAAATTATACAGGTACCCTACGCCTAGCGACTGTAAGAAATGAAAGCCAACGCAATATTCAATTCATTTAATATTAAAGGTTTGCTACTCATTACAGCTTTGCTGTGCACACGCAAAACTTTTGAATTACAATAAGAATTAAATTATTTCAAACTTGACGATAAATAATGACTTGTTAGCTTAGCGTTTCTCAGAATAGGTGTACATTTTTGCATGAATATTCATAATTCAGTCTAAGAATAATTACAAGACTGTGTTCGCATAGAAAATTGGGAAAACATCATTTGCGCCCACACAGGCAAAACTGTCAACCGTTCTGCGTTCAGAAGTGTAAGTTTAGAAGTGAATGCAAATATATTTTTAATGCTAGTTCACAGGCAGGATGACTTAGAGCTATGGAAGGATTGCTATTTCCAGAAATTTCATGAAACACAAAGACTTCCATTGAACTGAGTGGTTATGTACCGCTTTTAGAATCACCCTAAACAGATAAACATAATATACTGATACGGCCGCCCTCAGGTAGGGCCGATAACATTTTCGCTTTGTCCGCGCCAATGCTATTACCCCCTCATCCCTAACTGATTCCGCAAAAGGGCCAAGCGTGCTAATTTCCGACCTCCGAAGATTAGTAAGGTCAACATATTTTTCTAAAGTGGTACTCAATAAGGGTTTAGTGCTCGGGAACTAAAATATTAGTGCTAAAAATTAACTCTCTGACGCCATTACATTGATCTCTTTGTTCTTCTATGGTATTGGTTTGACTGGTGGGCCGCTTGCTAATCTCTGTAACGGAATTATGAGTTCAATTGTTTACTGTAAAATGTACATTTCATAGACCGTACCGATTCATAAGAAGAAAGTTATTTCATAGGTACATGGAAAATAATACAAGTAAATTCTATAATATAAACCGACGTTTCAGCCAATCGCACAGCAACGGGCTGGCTGCTGCAGCAAGTTAATGCGATAACCGGCTGTCTAGTGGATCATAATACTTGGGATTTAGAGCAGAAGCTTGTTAGACACAGTCTTTAGTTAGGCAAATTTTCAGACACAAGACGGTCACTCTCAGTATTAAGATTTATTAGTTCCATTCCTTATTATTTTCTGTGCAAGTAGCTTCACGTACTTATACGCGCAGATCGTGAACATCCTTTGCACAATACCTTTGTGCATTCCAACGCTGATATACCTAAGTATGAATTATATTCTTCCAAGTCTTTTCTTACGACTTCCTTGGGACGATTTATTTTATCAATACTACATATTTCGTTTTTCATTTTATGATAGTACAAAACCTTCTTCCAGTAATTTTTTTCGCCCAAAACGCTACTGCATTAGGTTGTTATCTGGCATTTCTAGTGACGAGTTCAGTCCATCAAGCTGGCATGAGTAGGCAGTTAAATATGCCTGTCAAAGAAATCGGGTCTTCGTTCATCTTTTCTTTGAATGTCAATCTTTTTGTCTTTATTTCTACTTTGACATAGATAGTTTTGAGCATGTGGCTGTCTGAAATCCGGTATAATATCAGCTTCAGCTGGTTTTGTAATACACAATATTATGTTAGAATGTACTGTTTTATTTGGGGCTTTTTGTTTTTTATTTTTATTTTGTGTTTGTAAGTTTTTGGAACGAAGTGGTTTAACGGAGCTTACGGTAGGAACTGGGAGAAGTCGTCACGTAACGAAAAAGCGTTAAGCCCCCTTTTTATATGTAAGTAATAGAAAGAGACAGAGAGAGAGAAAAAAATAGTTTTCATTGTTTTGGAGGTTGCTGAAGCCGATAGTGAGGTCAAAATGAAAATCCAATATGGCGGCTGCAAAAAATTTCAAATTTTTCGTCTTGTGTGTCGGTTTCATGGTTTTTGAGGGTGCTAAAGCTGATAATGAAATCAAAATGAAAATCCAAGATGGCACCTGCAAAAATTGACACATTTTTCGTTATGTGTGTCCCCGACCTCACAGGTTTTTTTATTTAAACTTTTAAGTGCTACTCTTATGATTTAGTATCCTCGTATTTTGATTATTTATTTTGGGCGAAAAAATACTGGAAGAAGGTTTTGTACTGCCATGCTCATAACTACCCTTGAAACGTTTAAATGCGTATTTTTAGCTATACTTGCATTTAAAACCAGCCTGAAAATAAGTAATGTTTTTTTAAAGTCATAACTCGGATTCAGTGAGGGAATTAAAATTCAGCGGTTTAGTCGTTTGTCCCGCTCAGGCAACAAAAACTTAGGGCTGGGCAGTTGAACACTGTATAATGTGAAGCTGAACAGAATAAATTGCAGCCGGCTAGATTACAATATGTACTACTTAATTATCTCGAGGAGTTGTTTCCAATACTTTTCTGGATGTTTGTAATGAGATAGGTAGTTCAGATTAAAAAATGCTGTTTGTTTCACCTACAAAGGCAAAGGTATGTAGTTAGGAGTTTGCTAGTCTTATAAATGCCATAAATAGGTACTTAGTGTTCACTAACTATTTATCTTTAATGAAGATTTGTGACTTTTAATATTTTTTAGGTTTTCATTTTGAGTTTTTATTTGTCATGAGCCATGCTATGCGTTTTTAGAAGTTACTTACCGTTGAAGCAAAATATCCAATTGCAATCCTATGAACAGACTAAAGAAAAGTCGCATACTTGGTGTACGAGTAATATTCGTGTAATTGGTAGAACCAAGTCAGGAGAATTACTTAATTTGGGAAGTATTTTAGCCAGAACAGCTTAAACTACCTAATCGTTAATTCCTACCTAATCGAGCGTTTACGACGTACGGCATTTCATACAAACTTCATACAAAAAACAAGGGCTTGATGAACCCTTGTTTTTCGAAATGAATGAACCGATTTTAATGAAACTTCATACGCATAAGCAGGATACAAAGGTCTAAAAAGTTAGTACAGAACATTTTCGAAACGGACGAAATTAGATAGTACTAGTAACCAACATCGATTTTGATTTTCCATAAATACCGATTTGGGAATATAATCGAAATACCTACAATCAACAGTAAGACTAATGGTATTATTTTACACGCAAGAAAATTCGTAGAATACATTAGGTTTTTTAAATACTCGAAAAAGATGACTTTAATACAGCAATAATATTATACAAGTACCAAACAGGTAGTATGTTTATTTACCACTAAGGGCTGATTTTACCAAAGTCAGATATGTAATATCTTTTATCCATATTCATATTCATTTATTTTGTGGAATAATATTGACGTCTGACAGTTCTAGAATGCAAAAAATTCAAAATTTATTCTCAGGATAAGGGTTGTATGTACGTTGTTTTATAGACAACAGTTTCATAAAATTTCGTTTCACATAATTTTTTTCTCATACCTAATTATCATTTCATTTTGTTACAAATAAAATTTAATGTTCATATCATAGAATAACAAATCAAATATTTTTTATCCTCATATTGTTTAGTTAATATAAAAGTTATTACCAAGAAAAACATTTTATCAAGTGACAGTTTCTAAACGTGTCAATTCATACCTTTGACAAAATGAATACCCTCCTATAAAATGACTATAAAATTACAACACCACCCACGTTCACAAAAACAATGCAGGTAAATTCCAATGAAGCAGCGAAAAAATGGGATGTATTTAATAGCACTTTAAATTTGATGAAAACAGCTATAAAATTGTAATATCATCACTTTAAAATAATAATACATCTATAATTAAAATGTCCACGAAGGGGATGGCAGGGTCTTAGTTCGCTCGGTAAGCTCGCTCACTAGACTCCGCCCCGTGGGGAAGATCACTTGGCGGGTCTAAGTTGGTTTACAAGTACAAGCAATAATAATAAGACGTAGTCGAAGGAGCCCCGCTTCCCGGGGCCCCTATTTCTGTCTACAGGGTTAAAAGGAATCTAACCTAACCTAAGTCCGGGTGCCCCAAGCCCCGAGCTCGCTTCGCTCGCTCTTGTATCCTAAGTTCTCAAGTGGGTGTTCTTGGGAATGAGCCTAATATAACGTCTATTTTTACATTTTCGTTGAAATAATGCAAAAATACACAGAACAAACAATATTCGTTAAAAAATAATTCTACTGTTTTATTAGTTTGTTAACGTGATTATAAAATTCATTGAATTGTGTTTCTGTGAAATATGTTTCATTCAAGTAAATAGTCACTGAAACAGTGGAAAGAATAATATTCGAAATAAAAATACAAGGACCAAATATTGCATGAAACATTTTCTGCGAAATGACATTCTATGAAATTTCTGTGAGTGAAACAATGGGACACCCAGGATAAGACTTATTCTAGGTATAATAGTTTATTCAAATTCGCCCTAAGTGTATCAATTTTCTAAGGGTAAAGTAATAGAATTTAATTTTCGTTAAGTGCAAACTGTGATACAGGTAGGTTTCATTTAATTAATCTGACATAGATAATGTATTGAACATGCTCGCGATCGTCTCTACTTATCGCGTGCCGTCGATTGAACAGTAGATAATAATTAGGTATATTAATTACCTACCTATATTTACATTTTCAGCCCGAATTCCCAAGTTGCCAATTTGGCGCACTATTTAAAAATGATATCTTTGTCTAACCGGATGCAGTTGAATATTAGTAATTTACATGGGGAGACTGCAAATCTGACCTCCAAAACCCAGTTACTGGGTAAGGTAGGTAATACGAGCTGGTGCTCGCAACTCCACGTCAATGCGCGTATTTTGCGTACGGATGAGAAAATCGATTTTCAATCCACCGCAGCTTCTCAAGGAACGCCAGCAACACGTTGGTGTTACTAACAATCTTACGGAATAATACGATAACCCCTTGGTAACACTAGTTGTCAGTCTTTTGGGCCTCTGACTACCCGTAATGACTGTCAAAGATCTACGAATGACAGCCGGGACCAATGGCTCAACGAGCTTTCCGAGGCATGGAGGGGTCTCGATATGTAATGGATAGTTACCCATCCACGAACTGACCGCGGCAAACGTAGCCTAATCTTCGATCGACCCGTGCGGCTGAGCCCATCTCAATATATGTGTTTTTTCAAATTTTGCTACATGCCGATGTCTTGGTGTCGAATTTTTTGTTCACAATTTTACTAATAAAGAAAACACATTTGTATTTGGTGCAATTCAAACTAATAAATTAAAAGGGGACTAAGACTTCGAACCTTTGAAGTTAGAGACCTTTGTGTGCTCCAAAATGGTCAAGTACGTACATCTTAGATGGTATTATATAAAGTATAATTTGTAGGTAGAAGAGACGATATTTTATGTGAAAGCTTAGAGCGGTGACACACGACGACTCTTTAAAGCGATACCAACGTCCCAACGCACCGGGACACTAGCGGTTAAGCAAGCAGGGGTAGTGAAGGACGGTGGGTGAGCGGGTGGCTATCTGGACTTATTTAACAAATATTTTTAGGAGGCTTTTCCCAGCAGGGGGACAACACGGGCTTATAAAAACGGCTGTATCGCAACTACTTCACTCCCATGTGCAACAGCTCTTAGACTCGCGTAATATAATGAATAACTTATCGACGGCGAAGTGCCAATAACACGTAACTGACAAAGTAAAAAAATTACACAAACTGAAAAAAGCGTTCAAAAATAGACACGTTGGTTTAGTTGGGAGGTATTTCCACATTTTAATTTAATGATATTGGTGTTGCAACTAAAAATATACTTAGAAGATTTCACTAAAACATGCGAATAACACGTTTAACTTCAAAGCGATATAAAGTGAATTTCTCGAAAAATGTCAGTTGGGAGGTATTGGCACTTCACCGTCGTTATGTAGTTATTTTACCTAATGGCGCAGTTGAATTCAAGAAATCGATCAATTCGTTTGTGCCGCGGCTACATGTGGGAAATTGGTGTGATCCACCAGTGATTACTTGTCGTGTGACCTCGGCTGCATATGGGACCGCCCATCGCCTTGAACGGCTGTGGTGGCTAATAGGATAATACGAACGGGGCGGCACATTGCACTGAACTATAGACACATGTCTGCTTTTTTATATGGAAGGTCGAATGTCTGTATTCAACTATAAAGGTGGGTTTAGACGAGAGTATTAACGAGTTAGAACAATAATTATTGATTAGCATAAAACGTGGTATAAAACATGTTAATATGCTGATATACGATACAATATAATTTTTTGAACTTAATAATTTAGTTACTACCTACTAGCGACTGCGACCCGCCCCTGCTTCGCAAGATTTTTACAACTTGACAAAGGTTCTTAAAAATACGGGAATTACCTATATTTCAGGTGTTCCTAAAGTGTTATGCAGTTGTTTAGTACATCCACTTTTCGCTAGAAGGTATGGGACTTTGTTTCTTGTTTTGGTGTTAGCCTGTGGCTTCAATTCCTACATCTTAGTGGATTTTTTTAGCAGTTAGGATTTTCCGGATTCTTTCCAAAAGTTCAGCAGTTGCTGCTTTAAGGGTAGATAATAACTAACACGCTATGTAAGTTTATTTTCATTTAAGTTTCTTTTTTTTTTTTTGTGTTGGCACTAACGGGGAACGGATATCTTTAGATGCAATGCAATGCTATTTTAAGTTTTTGTTCTGTTTTTTTTTTATTTTTGTGTGCCTTAACCTGGGTCAAATTCTTTCTTTTCTTTTCTTTTTAGATATACTGAAATGCTAGTAATATACAGTTTTATCAACGTTTACTGGTTTCGAAACTATAAAACGAAATGATTGTTCGATACACCTACTCGTACATAAAGTCTGGTGTTAGTTACTTAGTTGCTTAGTTACCTACCTTGCATTGTGTATTATAAACTGTTTTAAAGTTACGCTCAGTACATACCCACATTTATTGATTATTGACAAAAATGACCTAATTAAGTATATTATTTTATACAAAATAAATATTAAGTATTAATAATATCAGCCGAAAGACGTCCACTGTTGGACATAGGCCTCCCCCAAGCACCTCCACTTCGACCGGTTCTGTGCTTCTCGCATCCAACGGGTTCCTGCGGCCTTCACAGCAAGGTCGTCGGTCCACCTTGGGGAGGCCTTCCAAAGCTACGTCTTCCGGTAAGCGGTCGCCACTCCAGCAGCAGTGGATGTCTTTCGGCTGAAATGATGATGATGATGATGATTAATATATTCATTTGAATTTCAAACTTATTTGATAAAACGCTACAGCGCCTGTTGAGTGGTAATATAAGATAAATTCAAGGAGGCCAGGATAAAGTCACACTAAGGCCTATTGTCAACGACGAGTTTCTATCACGTTACTTTTGAGTATTTAGTGTACTCAAAAGTAACGTAATAGAAACTGAAATTTAGCGAATAACGCGTTAGTATGTTGCGACGTGTGCGGACGGCCATTGAAATATTTTTGCTGTGAAATTCTGACTACTCATTGGCGGTTTGGCTCAGTTTTGAGATGCGTCATGGACTCAATGACATGGCTCTAACAGCAAAAGCAAAATTTTGTAAAACGACGCAATTTGTGAAAGACGATTTAAGACATTCAGACAAGTATGGACTTCATTAATAATCATACACACTTGAAGAGAATAAGTATACAGACAGGTAGGCTAAGAAATCATTGTTTAAATGCATCTAATTTGTTGGATTTTGATTTAATAAATGAGCAACCCGCTAATCTGCAAACTTAATTACTCTGCTAATGAGTATAAACGACTATTAAAGTAATTTAATTGTATCATGTGGTCTTCACTGTAATCAGAAATACGACTACGTAGACTATTTGAATATAAACTTATTATTTAGGTAGTACAAGTGTGTATAATTTCGAGAAAATCCTACTAATATATTATAAACGCGAAAGTTTGTGAGGATGGATGGATGGATGGATGTTTGTTACTCTTTCACGTAAAAACGAATGAACGGGTTTTGATGAAACTTTACAGTAATATAGCTTATACATCAGAATAACACATAGGATACCTACTTTTTATCCCGATATTCCCACGGGATCGACACTTATGCGGGTGAAACCGCGGAGCGCTGCTAGTTTTAATTATAATTACAACATTACTTCGCTACGTTTTAGAGAAAATCTCAGTCACGCTTACAAATTAGTTCGGCCGTTCTAGAATAATCAAGTTGAGACAATGTGCGCATTTGGGGTGTAACTTGAGGAATATTTTAACTTACTCGTAACTCGGAGAAAGGGATTCTGACTTTGAGCGGTAATGTAATCAAAACAACACTTGCGAGACAAGTTAATTTTGTACAAACAATACCTTTTTCTAGAACTTGGTATGTTCAAGTTGTACTTGACCTCTAGTTGTAACAAGGACTAGACAAAACAAAATTCATACATACACACTCAGATAACGTTGTTGAAAACAAACATGGACTAACCTAACTAGGAATTACTGGAGTAAAGAGGGTATACAAACTCATTCTCACATACACAACCATCCAGACAAGGAACCAATATCAGTGGGGTCTTGAATTAAATCCTTACGCTGCAGGACTCTAGAGTGGCTCATTCACTCGTTTCTCCTGTCCTGGGATCTCACATTCTCTGCGCTCAACGCTCTCTTGGACGCTAAGCCTGGCTGTGATGTGTGCGGATGAATGGAACAGTCAGTGTGTCTGGAGTATTCTGAGATGGGCGCATGACTGTCGAGTAGTTGTACACTTTCCGTTATTGTACTTAACTTATGTGTTTGTGGCTTTAACTAATGTAATTGGCCTTGGTCGTTTTATGTTAAAATAAATAATTTATTTCACTGTGCCAATCGTACCTACCTACTACAAGTAAATAATATCCAACAACTTAAGTGAGTTTCTAATTATCTTCGTACGTTCCTCTCATCCTGCCAGCCAGATTGGACCTTATCTTATATTTTCAAAAACTGCACAATGAATCTCTTATAGTTTTAATAAATGGGTCTATCTCTGGCAAGGCAAACCTTTTCTTTATTTTCAAATTCAAATTATTTATTGTGGTACCTACACAGGTAAAAATATATTTTCTAAGTAAACATTAATTATTTATACGGAATACGTTAAAATTTTCAGATTACGCTCTAACTTAAAGGTCTTTCATAATTTTTAAGACCCGTCAAAGTAAGAAAAGCACTTGTGTCATAAAGGTCTATGTTGAAGCTTATAAAAGATAGATTCGTTCCGGCTTAAGTAGGATGATACTCGTAGAGTTGGTCGACAATCTCTGGACCTATCTCGAGGTTGTAGGCTGGAATTGCTCCGTTCAGTATCTCAAGGTTAAAGAAGGTAGTTTTGTCGAGTGCCACATATTCATCTGCGTATTCTTGTATTTTTGTACTAGTTCGAGTAAAAACTATCAATGTATTTTGATTGAATATGTAAATGATTACTGGGTAATAAAAATGAACTAAACTTGTGTGCATTAAGACTCGTTCTCTTTTTTTTCTTGCTCTTTCATTGCTCGCTTTAGAACGAGGTTTGTATAAAACCTCTTCATCCTACTGTTTAAATCAGTTACCTGTGTCTTACTTTTTTTTTTTTTTTTGATATGGACTTGCTCTTGACTCTAGTCTAGGTCAAAGGTGACAGAGACAAAGTCGACGATGGAGCGAGCTTATCCAGAAGAAGCCGCCTGTTCACTCTCACTTTGAAGAGATTTGGGTTTGGTATTTAACGATGTTATCAAATCACAATAGACAGGAAGTCTAATTCAGAACGAATTCTACACAAAAAGTGGCCCTACTTCATACCGAAACGACGCGGCGCACAGTGGTGCAGGTAGTACGGGCATGCGGAAAATATTATTTTTAAATGAAAAGACGTTGCGTTTCTTCATAATACTTTATTAAAATGATATAATGGATGTACCAGTTTACAAAGAGAAAGATATAACACGTATTTTTTTTTTATTAACATGAAAATATTCATCAAATTTTTTCACATGAATTTCATATAATTAAATCAGCATTTTTAAATAAATAAATATTAATAAACTAAATATTAAATAGAGAAGACATTGATTGAGAGATGGGTGCTATCCACTAATAAAGCTTAATATAATGCACTTTTTCTTAATTACAGAGCGTCATTAGTTAAGGACCTGGTATTTCCAAGATCGCAGGTTATCGCAGCCAAAACTAATGTATTCTTAATCTATAGGGTCTAATTAATCTCCGAAAGTATATTATTACGTATCGGTCGATAACGGAGATTAGTTATGATCTCATGATTGAAAACAAAAGGTTCCAAATGACCTTCTTCACTAAAAATGTAATAGCAAGTAATTATTCATTATATTATAACATTATGTTTACTATTTTATTAATACACACAATAAACTTATGACTAAACTAAAAATGAAAGTTGATAATTATAGTATTTTGGTTCTATTCATACTTGAAATAACAATATTTTTTGCACGAAATTTGTAAATTCTCGATCACCCTACTTTGGCATCATATAATTAAATACTGTATAATTATTTATCCGTATTAATTTTAGGACTTGTTTCTACTAACATTCTAGTATGTGTGTACCAAATTGTAGACATTTTAAACAAGGTTGAAACAAAGGACTTTTTTCCGCCCTTGAACCAATGTGCGGCGACGTGTGATTCAAAATACGAATCACTTCCGAGGTTACAAGAAGACATGCTTGGTGATTGATTTAAATTCAGAAGGAAAGCCGGGATTGGTTCGCGCGCGTGCTGCAATGTCTGCTATGACAGCTGACTCATAGCGACGTGAACGATGTTATGCAATAAGTACACCGGACCAAGTCAATAATAAAACTATATTATTGTACAATGTTTTTTTTTTATAATATATATTATATATTTCTTTTCTGCGTTACTTTTTACAATCCAATGAACTTTATGTCACGCGAAATATGATTAATTTATTAAGTTTTTGTATAGAAGACATTAAAAGAGAATCGTTCTTCGAAATGTAGTGAAGACGGATTCTGAGAAATTCAACCATTATACATTTTATTAAAAAAAAATAACATACTCTGCTGGTTTTCACAGGCATCCAGTCATACTCTTGTCTTTCTAGCTTAACTGCAGCTATCCATTTATTTTGCCGAATCGGATCGGCAGGGGAACTAAAAGAAAACAAAATAAGCAAAATAGATTACTGTATAAAAATATCTAAATTTTATGGATTTACTTTTCAATATTTCATCAAGAAGAAAAAAAAACCTTCTAAATTAGGTAAAAATTGACTGACTTCATTTTGCATAGTATTGACCATCTGGTTTGATAACGTATTTTGAATATAATAGTGGTAAGTGATTTCTGGACATTTTAATCTTGTATGGCTCCTGCACCTTACAACACATGCTGGCATGATGATTCACAGCTGTAATTCACAATGATAAAAACGAAAACGTACGCGAAGATTTGACGTGTGCTCGCTTGCAAGAAAAATGTCCGACTGACGACGCGCTGCACACGACTTAAGTCCCGCCTACTTGCACACGACTTTTGTTTAGTCATTCTTTTAGCGCAGTTACATTTCCTATTGTTTACTGTTCTAATACCCCGAATTTCATTACACATTGCGAAATAGTACAAACCAATTTTTTTCTACTTCACAGAAAAAAAAGGTACCTATAGGATAGATTTCACTAGTAAAAAGTTACTTCAATACTTTATTAGTATTTACAATATTTAAAAGCGGTCTTAAAATAATAATATGTAGGTACAAGTATATAAAACGGGAGGGGAAATAATCAAAGGGCATCAAAAAATTCGTCCGCATCGCTGTCAATAGGAAACGTGCCCAAAAGGCTGGCAGCATTGCCACGTTGTATGGCAATACTGATTCTTTGGCCAAAAAATAGGCCAGCCCTCTGGTCACGTGAAGAGTCGACCAACCGCTTGGCGATGTCTCGAAATACTAAGTGGGCACTCGGGCCCCATGGCCCTAGTGTTTCAACCCCAAACGGCTCAAATATATAAGTTCCAAAGAGATTGGAGTATTTGCGCCGTTTGAGGTTTTCCGCACCTGCAGCAGCCGCCCCGGCACAGCTAACCGTGCTTGGAAGATGGGATGGCGCAAGGGTGTCGACACACGTTGCATCCCACACCAAAGGCCTACCTACCTTCCAAGGCATTATGGTCATTCCGTCTGGTCTCTTACCATCGTCGCGTGCCAAGCCATTGGGTTCTAAAACAGCTGGCACCCCGGCGGTGACAAGAGCACGACGGATGATGTCATTGATGCTGGCATGCCATGCTATCCGGCCTGCGCTTTTACTGCAGGATAAGCCATGGTGTCCGAGGCAGTCGACACCTTCACCGCATTGGCAGCGATGCGGAGCCACGCAAGGGGCGCCCAGACGCAAACAAGTAGCGAGCCGGAACGTGGTGTCACCCAGCAAAGTACCTATGTTGGGTGACGGTAGTGCCTGAAGCCAGAGGCCCGACTCCCACTCACCCACAGCCAGTAGGCGGGCACGCTCAGCAGTATTGGTGGACGTATTAATAAGATTGTTCCGTACCAACCTGCAGAGCGGCTCATCCCACTGCCTCTGGAAAGATAGGTTCGCGGGCCTATCTGTATCCGGGCAAGCCATTTTCCAGGCGTTCTCTGCGTCGGCCAAGCACGGCACTTCAGAGTCAACCAGGGAGGGTGCTAAAGCTAAACTTTATTAGTCGAGTAACTTCATAGACCTTTGCTTTATTGAAATAGAAACGGTGGAGAAAAATATTATTACACTGGGCCGCAAAGAAAGCGGCTTGGTTATAAAAAAATGCGATAACTTTTAAAATATTTGAGCAATCCTTTTAAAATAAAAACTATATTCAAGTTTATTTCATTACAAATACTTATAGGAAGAAGTAAAACCTTTTTATTTCTTTCTGGTGATTGTATTGAAAGACATATATAAAAATAAAGACGATTTTTAAAATTTGAACAACTTTGAAACCATTTGTTTTACTTTTGTTGCTGTATATAAATATGGTATTTCTTGTGAAGAAATTCATGCCACTAACCCCTAAAGAGTGTACCAGAATTCTGAAAATGCTTGAAGACGGGCGTAGTCAGCGTTATACAGCGAGAACTGTTGGTGTGTCTCTATTAACCGTTCAAAGAGTGCTCCAGCGATTTGAAGAGACTGGGTCCAATATTCGTAGACCAGGAACAGACCGAACAAGATGCACGAAAGCGCGGGAGGATCGATATATGGTGTCAACAATGTTGAGAAATCAATTTCAAACGGCTGTTGAAGTCAAAAATCACCTTCTGCGTGCTGGAAGCAATCTGAGCACAGTGAGGAGGCGTCTTGCTGAACTTGAAGCCATTTATACCTGCAAATGGTCCAAAGCTCGAAAGGCAGCATCGAAATTCAAGGCTGAGTTACGCTAGAGAACACAAGAATTGGATACTGGATGACTGGTCAAGAGTTATGTTTACGGAAGAATCGAGGCTCATGCTATACACGCACTATGGGTGGCAAAGAGCCTACAGAAGACCTGGAGAGCGCTATAACCAAGCTTGCATTGAAGAGAACGTGCCATACGGAGGAGGCTTCATACACATGTGGGCTGGAATTTCTTCCGAAAGCCGCACCGAGCTAGTGGTAATAGAAAATGGCACTTTAACTGCAGAAAGATACGTGGATGAAATCATAAACGAGTATGTTGGCCCATTTTTAGTAAACATGAGCGAGAACGCCATCTTTATGCAAGATATCGCTCGTCCCCATACAGCTCGGATAGTGTTTGACCTTGAAAATGTCGCTATTACACGTATGGAGTGGCCAGCACGCAGCCCAAACTTGAACCCCATCGAGCATGCCTGGGACGAATTGGGACGACGTGTACGCCAGCGAAATTCCCCTCCAATCACGCTTCGTGAATTGGAAGAAGCACTGCTAGAGGAATGAGAGAATATTCCTCAGCATCGGCTCAAAAATCTGGTGGAAAGCATGCCAAACCGTATAACAGCTCGTGGTGGCAATACAAAATACTAAAATGTTAAAAAATTTCATATTTAATACCGTAGCACATTTTTCGAAATCTGTTAAAAATGGTAATTTTTACTTAACTTACTTAATTCCAAATAAATTTCATAATCTTGATCTTTTATGACATTGATTTAGACACCATAAAATTGTCTATTCAGTCTTTATTTCATAAAGCTAGCTCCAATATTTTGGAAGTTATTGAGGTTTATGTTACCGACCCGCTTTCTTTGCGGCCCAGTGTAGTTTGATTCAATCTGTAAAATTTGTCTCAGCCTTTCAATATTACTTTGCCGTTGCCAGTTTTTTTCAGCACAAATTTTATTTTATTCTAAATAAAAACTTAAAGGAATTCTATTTTTAGTTTATCATAACCATAAATCTCTTTAGATTCCATAAAATGCAGTGACAAGTTTAACGTTGAAAAGAGTCAAAAGCTTATACTTGCATGTTTTAACTAAGATAAAACATTTATCTATATACATAAAAATGAAATGCTGTTAGTTGGTAAGCGCATCACTTGAGAACGGCTGGACCGATTTCTTTATATTTTATTGTTTTAAAATGTTCGTTATTATGGAAATAAAAATTTGAAAAGTTTCTCACGGAGAGGAGGCTTTTATGAAATAAAGACTAAATAGTTACCAAATGATTGCCGCATAATTAATTTTCGAGAGCTGTGCGTACTGAGATAAGTTGCCATTTTCAATTACTCATTGAGATCGTATGTTGTGGAGGATGTTTGAGAGGGTAAATTGGTTACCGTGAAGATTGATCGACTCACGACATTAGGTAATGATCAGATGTTGATCGTGGCATCTTCCTACTCCACTAATTAATAAATCAGATTAGTCTTGTTGTGTTGTTGTCACACCCAATTTGTGGTCAGAATCCTAACAGTTTAACAGCCCATTTGAATTACTACTTATAACATTTAACAGTTGTATTTAAAATGACTAAACAGTTGTAAACCAAAAAAAATTAAAATTATAAATATTTCACTAAATTAGTTTATTAAGATAGTTATATTCCTAGTAGGACAGTTGTGAACCGCTTTCATATAACTATTACGGTATATAGCTATATACCCAGGGATATAACTATATCACGGCTTTAACCATCTTACTGCAACATATAGGTACCTAATTTTAAACAGATTGGATAGGTATGCTATCATCAACAAAAAAAAAAACACTAATAAAAACCTACCAAAAATATACTATATTTTCATAATAACAGCGGATTTATCGCGATAAGCGACACACGTGTCTGAAATGAATTAAAGTTTTATTTTATACCCCAGCTCAGAGATTTGAGCACGGGACGGGGTCAAGGACAATCGGGAATCCGGGCTGCTGCTCTTTTGAGGGCAGGTATATGTGTACCTACTTATTGGGAAAATATTCCTTTTTATTTTGTTAAGGCTTGTGATCCTGTTTGCTAGTCCTCGCCTATTAAATTTTTACGTTAAAATGTTTGATTTCAGCACGTAGATACTAATTAATCTAAGTATTCTAAAGTATTATCACTATATGTACCTACTGCTATAAAACTATGAGCCAACGTAAGTAACGTTGAAATAACACAAAGACCAAAGTTAATCCAAACGGGATCAATTAAAATACATTAATCTTTTAAACCTAGAGGCAAAAATCACGTTTCGTGTAAGGGGAAATTCAAAAGGATTCCTGTGGCCTTTATCGGGGCTTAGTGAGAATTTATCGGGCCCATGTTCGCTGTTTCTATCCCATGTTTATTTAATAATGTAATAAGATTGTATTGTTATTTTCCGCTGTGTTCTACGTCCATATGACTTTGTTACTGGACTGAAAAGCTTATGTTCACGGCCTTTGTACCTAAGTGACAACAACAATAATTCTGTTAAAGTTAGTATTTCAATTATTCAATGTCTGTACATCTATATAATTACTTATAATAAAATAGAAACGAAGTCAGAACTGTAGAATGAATATTTTTGAAAAAAAAATGATACGAGGCGTGGGAACGAATCTGATGCCGAAAATATATTTGTAGAATTTTTTACTGTTTGTCTGGATGTATGTTCCGGGTTGACACAAAACGGCTGAACGGATTTAGATGAAATTTGGAACACAGATAGTTTATAACCTGTATATAACATAGGGTACTTTCAATCTCAGTAGTACGTTCCCGTAGAATATTTTCCAAAATCCACGGGAGCGAAGCCGTGGGTAAAAGCTAGTTTAGTTTAACTGCATTTTACGAGAATGTATTCAGCACCCTAATTGCGTAACACACTATTACTGTCAATTTGAATCATTTTGAAGTTTATTGCTAATCCATTGCTTCAAATGTTCGAAAAATGTGTTTGCTTAGCAACGTAAATAACGCAATGAATGTTGTTAAACTGTCAAAATGAAACCCATTGCTACTGATAGTGTGTTACGCAATTGCCCTGCAGGTCATTGTGTGAAAATAAAAAACAAAAGATTTTACAATTGGCGAATTTATTTATTATTTATTTATTATTTATTTATCCTCACACTGGAACGCCATACAGCAATTACACCAACGGAGAATGTGGAATAGAGGAGTGGACTGTAAGAAACGCTGGTCTGGTCGTAGAATATGAATTAAGGAGATCTGTTCGAACGGCGCTCACCGTTCACCCAATCCAGGAACAAATTCAACAGCAAAAAATCTGAGTACGACTCACCTTTCTCTTGCTGCAGCACGGCTTCTCAATGGATCAAAATGGTCTTTTGAGTGGACCGTTGATCACGGAGACTGGCACGAATAACACCACACGGTGATGCACAATTTGTCCTGGTTTTATCAATTTTCACTCACGGAGCCAAAAATTAGATAGTTCATCGGGTAATGGCGGCAAACAGACTAAGCGTCGCTGTGCGTTCTCACTCCTTCTGCAGATGGCGCGCTCGTCGCTTTCGCGCCATAATGTTTATTTTCCTGCTTGATCAGTAAGGTTTTAAATACCTTTCTGCGTAACTTTTTCCAACTACTCAACCATTTGGAAACCATTTTTAAACAAAATTATTTTCTCCGTAAGTAGTCCTGCTCGTGTACGTTTGTGTGTTGCCGTAATAGCAACGCGCCCCCAAACCACCCGGTATAGTCAAATTCTACAAATCCAAGAACTTATTGCTTTCCGAATTCAGCGCAATACACGACGGATGGCATGACGAGTGTACCAAAAAAACTTCAGTCGACGAACACGAGAAATCCTTGAGATTCTTAATACCCTTATTGTTTCTACATCGAAAAAATGTGGATCTATCTTTACTTCTTATTATGATTGTTTTCAATGCTTTCAAAATCGAAATGTGGCTGACGCTGTAAACAACGCAAATAGAAGAATAAGTATTTGTTTAAACTGTAGAGCAATAAAGTATAATTTTTACCGTCTCTAATAGTTTAGCCATTTAGTTAATTCCATGGTTACAGGTTCAGCGATTCAATTTGTTCCGACATCGACATAATGAATAGTTTCGTGATAGCTGCCAGGCCGCTATTAATCTAAACAAAAACTCGGGGCTACGACTCTTGTATTTTTCGTTTTTACAACATAAAAACTTGTACAAGTTCGTTATTAAAACATCCCACTGTCCCTTAAATTATATCAAGCTGTTATTTTAACACGGAATATAATAATATAATAAAAACAAAAGTAATAAAGACTGACCAATGGAAACGAAGCGCAATGAAATGTTGATATTTAATCGAGTTTAAAAATCTGTAACTCGTCATAATGAAGCTATTTAGATTCAGTTATTATTGGCAAAGTTTGAAATAACGCAATATTAATAATATACAGCCCTATTTATAACGAACATTACACGCTGTGTTTCGATCTAATAAACAATACATTCTATGCCTCAGGAGAGATATTTATTTTCATAGCGTAGTCAAACGAATAAATCTTTCGTGTGTTTGGAAGAAACATCATTTAAACCTTTGTTTTGCTTTAAGTGATCTCCGTCTCGTAGATAGTATACAAGTCACGGTGAACTGTTTGATGTAATTGTGAAAACCGTTGTTTCAGTTCATGTCACGATTTAAAATATTTTTTTCAGTTGCTTATAAAATACCTATATATCTGACGAAATCTACCTGTTTCATTTTATATTCATAGGATGTTTTAATTAAAGTCCTTAAAATGTATGTTGATTAATTTTATGGTCGATTTACTGGTAAAAGGGCAAAAAGGGTACGTAAATGAAAAAAGAAATATTTTATGACGCAAAAGTAGGTTAATTATCTTTACCATAAATATTTGACACCGAGCGTGTTCGACAATATTATGTCTCACCTTAGCTGATAGATATATGAATTTACGGCCGTAGGTTTAGGTGCCTTATATGAAAAATATACGACCTTGAACTTTGCAGTACAATGTGATTTGGACATATCTACTTACAATTTTCTTTGATTACAACTCTTACTAGGGTTCTATTCGACGCATTATTTTTATGTTTTTACACTCAGAGATCCTGCGCCCGATATGTCTGATCTTCTAATTGAAAAAGGCTGCTCCTCTTAGGTATAAGTTTACTCGTAATCTGGTGAAGAATTTAGAAAAGGACCATGCAGTCTTGTATTCTGTGTCTTCTCAAAAGAAAGATAAAATAGGCAACATAAAAAACCGCGCTTGGGAAAATACAATGAAGTTATATTTAAAACAGTATAGAAATTGGTGCAAAGAGTAAAAGCCGAACCAAAAATTTCTACACACTTTATTATTAAAATTCTTTTTGACTACGTTCATACTTTTTAAAGCTTATATTATTTTTAATCTGCCATAGCTTTTTATGAGTGTTCGCAATTCGCCTCGATTTCCTGCAGGGCAATTGCGTAACACACTATCAGTAGCAATGGGTTTCATTTTGACAGTTTAACAACATTCATTGCGTTATTTACGTTGCTAAGCAAACACATTTTTCGAACATTTGAAGCAATGGATTAGCAATAAACTTCAAAATGATTCAAATTGACAGTAATAATGTGTTACGCAATTAGGGTGCTGATCAATGTATTTAATATTGTGCACAGTTTTCTTATCTACTCGAAGATGCTTTGTTTCTCTGCGCGGAAATCCTGGCCCCGTCAGTACCGGTACCGACTTCCCCGGCAACTTTCATGGCTGGAAGCCACTAGTTGCATTAACGTGCTTGTTTTCAACCATAAATGTTTTATAATTTGTCTTCCTCCAACTTTCATGTAAACAGATTTAGGTTACTGTATGTATACTTGTTTAGGTATTTCCTTTTGATTTGTTGTATTACGGGTTTCAAGCCGTCCTATGGATGGGCGGGACCTCGTGTCCAGTGTTTTTGCTCATTTTCTGAAGATCTTCTTTATGGAGTCGTGTAAACAAATGATTAGCAAAGTTGGGCGAATGTGTGGCTGACTGAACCTTAATTAAAAGGTTCACTTATAAGACTTCTTAAAGGTTCTTTATCAAATAGATAAGCTTAATTTTATGTAGGATTATAACCCAAATATTTTTTTGTAGAAACCAGACGGTAGGTACTCGTTCTACGGACAGTTGTATTTTATTCGTCAATGAAATGCACCTGCGACACCGGTTCCATCATTCAGATGAAACGACCGATTTATTTGAAATGCTAAAATGCTATCTCCGCTATATCTCGTTACTTTTTGTTCAGTACCATTAGGAGAATAGATTGTAATGGGTCTTATATTTACTACGTGATATTAATTTTGTTCTTAATTCGGTTTGATTAGTAGGAAAGCAAATACATATTTTAACGACCTGAGGGGCAATTCTCGTAATTTTAAGAACGTCCACAGTAATCTATCAGTCTCAATCTTTCAAAAATACGTACAAGTTCTAATTTCCTGACATTTTTGACAAGTTTTTGACATTTGTTTGTTGTCGAGTTGAGACTGCAACTCGATTTTGGACGTTTTAAATTACGAGAATTGGCCTTCTGGTAGTTAGCCCATCGTTTGGTCAGAATCCATGTATCAGACAACCGCTGTATTAGCGCCATTTTCACAATCCGCCAACGACTTCACTTAAACTTTACTTAGGTATAAAAATAAAAGTTCGGACAGGTTTGATAATAATGTTTTTTACATGTTTGAGTTTTGCGTGTGCAAAGCAGTGTAGGCTACGCATTTGCTATCTAAAATTACAGATTAAAATGGGCTGCCGAGATTACTTGGCACCAGGTGTTTTAACACATTGGGCCACATTACTACAATAGTAACAAATTACATTTTTTTGGAATGGGCGTAGGCCTTTGATATGATTTATTTCCTAATTTATATTATTAGATTTCGTCGTATACTTATCATATCATAAACTTCTGGAAGCTATTGTTTGTCGAAACATACATAGAAAATATACCTATAGGTTTAAATTAGGTTTTATCTACTTTAATCAAAGCTTTAATCATTACAGGTAGTATTGATTCCTTACCGTATCCGTACTTATATTATAAATACTTAAGTAACTCTGTATGACTGTCTGTCTGTTTGTCTGTTACCGTAAGGCGAAACTAATTTGAATACTTAGGCACACAGACATACCATGACCTGGGCTAAGACATGAGATTCCTTTATCCCGGTAGTATATTCCGGTGGCATAATTTCCAACATCCTACGGGTGAAGCTCGGGCGAAAGGTTATTATATAATCTGCGTTCGCGATTTATTTGCCAAAAATGTAAACAAATATGAATTAATTAAAAAAAACTTTAATTTCTACACAATAAAGTTCAGTTTACGCTACAACTTCAAACATTTTTATAACTTTTTCAATAGTGCTAGTCACTCTGAAATCAACTTGATTGTCATTGAAATAGAGTTGATATTTGTTGAACTTGAAATAGGATGGAGGTGTGCAGCACTGCGCACTTTTACTATAGGTACAGGGGTGACGGGACAACGACCGCAACCTGTTACCATGGATTCAGTACTGTAAGCTATGAGCCCACAGTACTTGCTCATATCTTATAATTTAAAGAGCGTGAAGCTTTAATCAGCATTTATTTAGAATATTTAATAGAAGTACATTGTATCAAGGTAAAACTACCGTTGTCTATCGTTGTAGGTACGTGTAATTATACAATGCTAGGGCAGCGTGTAATTATACAACCCTGAAGATATGCGCCAAATATCAGCGCCCAATCGCTTTCACGCCATCCCTTGTAGGCGGCAATTACTTTAAACTGGTTTATAAATTCTTCTAGGCATATGCCATTCGTGCCCGTAAAAAATTGAGCCATCTTACTCGCTTTACAAAAAAATCATTAAACCACTTAGCTTTATGCTCCTGGCGACGTTTCTGCGCCTCTCTTATACTCACTTACTCAGCTTGGCCTGCAAGAGGACTCGCTTCTTTATATCATACCCGTATATATGGGGTATCAATTCTTCATATAACGTGGGCTGGAATAGACTAAGTCGTCGTTTAGCGACTCCACCAAATGTAAGCTATGAGCCCACAGTACTTGCTCATATCTTATAATTTAAAGAGCGTGAAGCTTTAATCAGCATTTATTTAGAATATTTAATAGAAGTACATTTTTTTTTTTTTTTTTTTCCTTTTTGGCAACTGAGCCGATGTCGACTATTCTGCCAACGTCAAGTGGTGACGGCAGTACAGCGAGGTGAGCCGTCGAACTTTGTGGTATTACTAGTTACAAAAATAGTAGCTAAAAGAACGAAGAAAAAGAAGAATATATATTTAAATATACACACAACATCACAAATCTATCTACATTAATATATTTACAAAGTTATTATTACTACATACCAAACTACAATTTGATTTTATTTAAGTTTAAAAAAGTTGACAAGATTTGGATAAGATTAGGAGAAAACTTAGTCAAGAGGGAATGGAAGTTGATAGGAAGAGGGATTTTAATTTTGGAAAGCTTATGATACAAGTCAAATGATTGGGAATTTAATGGACAAGAGAAAAAGATGTGGTCCAGAGTACCATCATCAAGACCGCATTCGCACAAGGAACTGTCACGAACACGGATTTTATTTAAGAATACTGGACTGCAGCAGTGGCCAAGTCTCAGTCTACACAAGGTTGCAACAGTTGTTCTGGATAATTTTGGGCATTTAAAAAACCAAGGTTTCCGCTGGATGTCGGGTTGAATACTGGCGTAGTATGCCCCCTTGAGCTTCGAACTTAACTGCCACACTGCTGACCACGAGTTGTACAGCTTATGTTTGGTGTCAGTCCGTAAGTCGTAGCTATGCACCACGTAGTGCTTCCGATCCACCGGGTTAGATGTAGCAAATTTTGCCAGAGAATCGGCACACTCGTTGCCACCTATACCCGAGTGACTGGGAACCCAAACTATTTCAATGTTTAAACCGTTGTTCGAACAAGTAAATAGTAAATTTAGTATATCAAAGATGAGTTTACTGTGAATTTTAGATTTAAGTTGGTTTTGAGCTAAAGCTTGAATACTACTGCGCGAATCTGAGAAAATGACTGAATTTTTAATGTTATGAGTTAGAATGAAATTGATGGCTTCTAGGATACCGATGCATTCCCCTGTAAATACTGAGGTCTCTGGTGGACATTGGAATAAGAGGGCTATTTTAGAGTTTTGAAAATACGCAGAAACACCTGTACATCCTGTTGAAGACAATTTGGATGCGTCCGTATAAAACAAATTCCAACCCTCCCAGTATCTTTTAATGGCCCGATCGAAGTCACCCTTTACGTCCTGAGAGTTTTTGGTGATACCAAGTCTCAAAACGACCTTTGGTTTGAAATGGACCACCTCATATGAGGAGGAAAAGACCGGAAGAGTGGGGTGTTGACAAACAGGTGAGGAGAGGTGTTTAAGCTCTCTGTACCTACTCATCAATGGAATAGATTTATTATTCCAGTAGGAAGACGCGTTAAGAGAGAGGTAGATTTGTTCTAAAATGGGGAGTAAAGGATGGGACGAAAGGGAGAAAACTTTTGACAAGAAACGGTCTGCTAAGTATTGTCTACGAAGGTTAAGAGGGGGTTCTGCACATTCTACCTGGAGAGCGTTTATGGGGGAGGATTTCATGGCACCAGTCACGGTCCTTAGACATTTGGCCTGGACAGAATCCAGTCTACGCAGAGCATCTTTGTTACACGGCTCAATTAAGTAACTGCAGTAATCCAGCACGCTTCTAACCAGCGCATTGTAGACGAGTTTTAAGGTGTATGGGTGAGCACCCCACCAGACACCTGCCAAAGCCTTAAGGACCGAGACCGAGCGCTCACATTTTTTAACCGTATTACCAATGTGATCCACTCCTGACAATTTGGAATCCAGGGTAACCCCCAGGAACCTGGCCTTCTCCTCAACTGGAATTGCTTGGCCGTCAATATTAATGTCGACTTGGGGGATAAGGCGTTTACGAGTGAAGACAACTGCTGAACTTTTTGGAGCACTTAAAGATAACCCGTGATCTAAAAGCCATTGGTTTAATGAGGACAAAGATATATTAATGGACTGAGCGGCATCCTGGATGGAAGTGCCAGAGACAAATAATGCAATATCGTCAGCATACTGAAGAATGTTACAGTTAAAATTTAAACAAGAATGAAGATCAGAAGTATAGATGTTATATAAGAGGGGACTAAGCACAGATCCTTGAGGAAGACCCCTGCAAACCGACCTCGGCTCAGAGTTCTCCCCCGGTATCCTGAGTGTAACACGACGTTCTAAAAAAATGCTGCATATGATTTGACGAATCCTAGCCGGGATTCTCAGCTCTTGCATCTTCTGCCTGAGAACTGGGAGGAGAACAGAATCATAGGCAGCCGAAATATCTAAGAAAACGGCTACCACAGACTCATTCCTGCTAAGGGCCAGACGGATCCTTGATGTAAGGGTCCCCACACTATCAGCTGTACCCAGACCTTTCCTGAAGCCGAATTGAGTCGTTGGGAGCAGTTTCCTGCTTTCTACAAACCATTCAAGACGGTTTTTAATCAAGTGCTCTAGAAGCTTAATAAGTATGGACGATAGAGCAATCGGCCTGTAAGAACAATGATCACTAGGATCTTTACCGTGTTTTAATATAGGAATTACCACTTGAACCTTCCAATCAGGAGGAATATAACCGGAAGAAAAACAATAGTTAGCTAAGTCCAGATAATATTGATGGGTCTTATCACCCGCTTTTGTAATGAAGGAGTAAGGGAATCCATCCACTCCAGGAGCAGAATCCTTTACATGGGCGAGGACCGATTTAAGCTCCCCCAGAGTAAAAGGCTTATCCAGAGGGTCATCTGATGCTAGCCGGGAGCCCGTAGCGACACATTCATCCAAATTAGGAACATAAATTGGGGCCAGTTTAGAAAGAAACTGGTTACCCAGTTCCTCAGATAGTATGGTCCCGGAGGGGGGACTCAAACTACTCCTGAACGACTTCAGCCTACGCCACACGGCCGACACTGGAGTGGATGGATTCAGCGAGCCACAATATTTCTGCCAACCTTCTCTCTTTTTATTCTTAAGTAATTTTTTGGACTTAGCCAAGATATGTTGAAAGGCAATGATGTTATCCAGGTTCATGTCGGAGTTGAAGTTCATTTCGGCCTCATTCCTGGCCCTGATCACGGCAGAGCATTCCCTATCCCACCATGGCGGGGATGGAATTTTGCCTGTTGGCACTTTTTTTGAAGGGAAGCAATCATCTGCTGTAGAAGATATTGTATGGGAGAATGACGAAAAGCATTCCTGCGTGGACTCAGCGTTAATGGATGGGAGAGAAGAGACACGTAAGTCTAAAATTTTTGAGTAGGTGTCCCAATCTGCTGAGTTCAGCTGGTATTTTAACAGAGGAGGGGAAATTTTGTCAGGGATAGTCTTGGAAGGGATTTCGACCATGATGGGATAGTGATCACTCCCATATGTCATATTCAAGCGACTCCAATTAAAAAGGCTGGCTATACTAGACGAACAGAATGTTAAATCAACACAGCTGCTGTTCTGCCCTGGCGCAGACCTACGTGTGGAACTGCCATTATTAATTACACATAGGTTTAGTTCATCTAATATATCCACTAGGCCTATACCAAAGTTGTCGCAGTTTTCTGAACCCCATCTATAATGATGGCCATTAAAATCGCCCATAACAAGTAATGGACCTTGTATACTACTCAGCAAACTTTTAACTGTAATAAGATCTTCAATTTGTGGGTGTGCAATATAAAAACTAAAGATATTTATACCCTCAGCCTTAACAGCAACAACATTGATGGTGTCACCAACGAAGGGTAGAGGAATTGGGGAGAATGGTACTTTGTTATTAATGAACAAAGCACATCCTCCATATCCATCTGGTCTGTCATGACGAACACTACTGAAACACGGAATCCTGAAATTACTATCAGAACGAAGCCATGTCTCAGCAATGCTGCAGATCGATGGTTTGTATTTATTAATGATAAAGAGTAGGTCAGGTTTCCTAGGAGTAATACTCCTCACGTTCCATTGAAGGAATGTCAGGGGGTGGAACATTATTAATATATTTAACAATGGATGACAGTTTGTTGGCAACGTGGTCAGGTAAGGATTGTGCAGGATTAGCTAATACTGTTAGTAGGATATTGGCTATAATATTAAGAATATTTTCAGACTTATCAGGATTGCTTGTACCTTCCGTGGGGAAAGCACAGCCATTTTGAGAGGGAGAAAAGGAGTAATCCTGAATAAGGGCTTGATGAGCCTGTTTGTCATAGCTAGGTGAAAGGGGGGAATGAGATTTGGGTTTTAGGAAGACCGTTTTACGGTATGATTTTGTTGTTTGGGGAGCAGAACTGGGATGATCGGGCGACCTAGGTATTGGTTTTGATTTTTGGGATGCTCTAGACACTTCAGCATACGATCTTGAAACCGGAGGGAAAACCTGACTTGCCTCCGCATAAGAGACAGATTTCTCAGCCATAAGAGCTTTAATGCCCTTTTGCCGACCAAGCTCAGGACAAGCCTTATCATTAGCATAATGATTGCCAGAACAAGATACACAAATGGCACAATCAGTGGGAACTTGGCATCCATCACCTGGGTGGTCTTGGCCACATTTAAAGCAGCGGGGTTTTGAGCGACATACTGTACGTGTGTGACCGAAACGACAACAATTGAAACATTGAATAGTTGGGTACATGTATCTCTCGACTGAAAGGGCAGAGTAAAAACAATAAACTCGATTAGGTAAGACTTGTCCGTCAAAAGTCAAAACAACGGTTTGAGTGGGTTTCCACTCTGTAACACCCAGAGAAGTCACCTTTCGGCTCATTCTCCTTGCCTTTATAACGGGGCCACATCCAACAGGAACCTTGATATTTTCAATAACCTCATCCTCTGTCCATTCTGATGGTACGTCTCTAACGAGACCCAAACTAGTAATATTGAACTGGGGAATTGTAGCAATGAAGTTATTCTGAAGTAATGTACGACTTATCAAAAAGCTGTTTGCATCCTGATGAGACTTAAACTCAACTGAAACTTTGTTTCTTCCTAGACGTTTGACACTACCCAGGAGAATATTGCTGTAGTTGTTTTGCGTCAAAAACATTCCAAAAACCGGATGTAGAACAGTACCAGGGGTGTCGCCGTCTTTTAAAGAAACGTGTACAATATATGGCGGATTATCCCTTACCGTGTAAGACTGTCTTCCCATTTCTTTTTTTTGTTAGTTTTGGAGGGTTCGCTACAGTAGTCGGAGAAGAAGTAGCCATTCTTTTCCTACTTGTAGATTCGAAATCCATTGAATTATTTATCACATTGTCATCGGGGAGGGAAACTGTTAACATCGGAGTGTAATCAAAGGCATCGGGAGGGTCAGGGGGTTTTTTGGTATCCATAATGGATGCCGGGTAAAATATTTAAAAATAAACTAAATTAATATTAAAACCTACCTTCGCTAACACTGAGCCACACTACAAACAACACTGCTACACTATACTACTAAATTACACTCATTCGACAGCCTAAATAAAGAAAATGAAAAAACCACGTAGTTTCGAAAACGGCGCCAAAACCTCCTAGAAGTACATTGTATCAAGGTAAAACTAGCACTGCTTCTATATAGGAAAAAACACCATCATAATTTATTTGACACACGCTTGAATGCCCGAATGGAACACGTCATCAAATTATTACCAGCCAGCCTCATGAAGGAGGTCTCAGTCTCTACAGTACTTACATGATTTTGGACCTCACCTGCGTTGAAATTCAAATTTCAATTACTTAAAAAAACCATTGAGTTGGAGGCCATATTGAATGAGCGCATAGTTTTACGAAAAGTGATTGCACAGCTTAATTTGATAATGGCGTGACTTTGATGTTCAGTTTCATGCGGGCTTTTGAGTTAGCTACCTAGGTAACTAGGTCTTATTAGTGAGAAGGGTCTATAATTCAGGCAATTAGTAAAATAATAATTAGGTACTTTTTGAGATAGCATGGCGATTACTCTCTTGAATAATTTTGGTTGAATAATGTCAGTTGAATTCAGATAAATATCACAACACACAGGTTCTTTTAGTGGATCGAGTGAATTGAGTTTGTAGCAAACTGACAGGTCAGTTTGTTAAAAACGAATTAGCACGAACTAGCAGCAACTGTGTCTATGTAAGTACGTATTGAACTCACTTTAAAATTGGAAACAGAAAACGAAGTTTTCACACTAACACTGACAGCTGAAACAAATTTATTCCCGAGCGTTTTACTGAATAACACTCGCAGGGCAGAATTTAAATGAAAACATGTTTCATTTGACAGCTCGCAAGATATTCAATATTGACCTGTCAGAATAATAAAGTCAATGAGAACGACAATATGACAGCCTGCAATCACGCAACTGTGCCCGTCCTCCGGTTTCCGGTTCCACCCAACGTTTAGTTGGACGTTGCATAAGGCCTGGTAATATTTTAATGTCTAGGGTTTTGTTTGGGGTTTAGGGCTTGTAATGAAGAGTTTTCACGCAACTAAGTGATAGTTCCGCCAAGTATAGACTGGGTTTTATCGTGCGCTTTTTAATCGTTGCCTACATTTATATTGATTACTACCCAGTTCTTTACATATGGTTGTCACTTACTACTGAGACACTTTACTGAAGTCATTAGGTATCTTACGTGACACTTAAAATCTATCTGTCAAAATCTACATTAAGATAGTTAGTTAAAATTTACAATAAAATAGAATTGATTCTAGTCGCCCCTTCCAAAAGGTAGTTTTCATATGGAGAAGAATGGGCAAGAAACTCCACGGTTACTCTTTTAAAATGTTTTACAATATTTTGTATACATTCATTATAATATATGTGAAGACGATGCACCTAGAATAAAATTACTGTACCATAATAGGTAAAAGAAAGAAATGTCAGTCGCGGATATCTTATAACCCAAAAGTTGTTTTCATTTCCGAAACATTTATTTGCGTGCTTTGGGGGAAGACGGACTCGTATCCCGTGAAGGTAAACGACATGGCGCTCTCTTAGGCCGTTATGTCTGTCTCTCTCTGTGTCTTCGCAGCCGCTCTTTTTGATATTTCATCTGCCGGGCGTCCCGTGACGACAACATTTTATATCACTTAATTTATTTTAGGTTGCTCTAAAATAAAAATATTTAAGGACCTACGTAAACTGTTATTTATTGGGTATAATATGTAGGTATTGCATAAAATATCAGTAGTACTGAGGAAGAAAGAAAAGAGGTTTTAATTTAGTTTTACATTCGATACAACATTTTTGTACAGTCGCTTGTGCTCTGAGCTGACCAGACGCATCTTAGAGCTTAACGTTAACGTCGCCAGTTTTAAGCTTTAAATCGTTTCTAGATAACTAAAGAGGTTTTACATCTGGGACCATATTTGTAATACTTTGCTTGACGGAGACATCGACATATATTATTGAGAATGTGAATTTAGCTATCTTTAAAATGCGAACTATATAAATAATATTTTTTTAAGATCATATTGCGTGGTTCATCTCAATGCCCGTAATATTTTGATAACCGTTAACCCATCATTATTTCAGCCCGGAATCACCCACTGGGTACAGGCCTCTCCTTTTTGAAGTGAAACTTCTTTACGCACGCTTGACTTGGAGAGTAAGCTGGCGAACGGTGACGTAAGCGTTACGAAAAGTGTGATCGGGCGAGGCGAACGGGAGTTGAGTGGGGGATATAAGCAAGAGACAGCAGTGCGCACGCACATTTTCTTTCTATCTTCCTCTCATAGCCAAATACGTTCCGTATATCTAAGAAGAAGTTTCACTTCAGTCATGTGGTCATAAGCACACTCGTTTTTTTTTGCCATACTTCTCGATACCGCGCGTCCCTCTCTCATCCAATTCTAATTCTAATCCTATACTCGTAATATTTTGTCGGAAAATATTAAGTCCTTTATTCATTTTAACTATTCCGAACCCCTGAGCCGTAAAATTTTAGCCGTCGGTGTATAATTCACGAGCAAAAAATTGTGTTGGATATTTTTATCGGTTTGGAATGTCAAAACTGGCGGGCGGTGACCACTACAAGCAGGCAGGAAAAGGGCTGGTAAAGTACTGGCAAGGGCCGAGCCGAAGATACGAATGTTTTCACATTTGCTCGACAAATTACACTTTTTTTGCGACCTATCCCCGACGGAGTCATGGTGGTCAGAAGCGTTGTTCCGTGGCTCGTAACATAACTCCTACGTTAGGGCTTTCTGTATAATTACGGGGTAATAACATACGAATTTGTCGCTTTTACAATTTCCTGACTTTTAAGAAATCGTTCACATTTTGTGAAAAATATTATGGAAAAGTCGGTTCAAGTCTTTAATTATACTGATGTTAAGATTAAGATTTTTGTGGCATACATTTTAACTTTAAAGCGAATTTTCTGCATAAAGACATATTTATGAATGTTCACTGTTTTAATAGCTGTCATTTAGGTGCGTAATTTAACGGTCCATTGAACAAAAGATGAGGACTGAAAGTAAAAATCTCTTTTATCTGTTGGATGTCATGATGACGTCACTTGAGTAGGGTTCGTGGTATCGCGAATTTACTGAAAGTAGGTATTGCGTTGGTAAGACAAAGATAATAATTTTGTTTGTTATTTTTGAATACCTGTGAATATATTTCATTGGATATCCTTATACATTCCGCTTGACATTCTTGATCTCAGTTGTCATGTCGATTTATGAATGCATGACACTAAACAGACAGGTTTGTAGGTACATTTACAACATGTTAATACATGTTCATAATAATTATGTAAAGGTAATTACGCTTTCGTTTTTCTACGGCACAAGATTTATACGGTCGCCATAAGTGCCATACTAGCTACGAAAGCTATTTACGGTTTGACATCAGATTCGGAGGGAGAATGAAGTTCATAAAAAGTTAGCTATTTTGAAAAGGAATAATATGAGTTTAGCCTGAGGTAGGTATTCGTTACATAACTAAGCCACAAGCTTATTTTGTTTGTTTCGTTGAAATTTTTAAAAACACTACACAAAACGAAAACTTCGCCTTTGTAAATGATCTATGTAGGTACGTGCAAAAACTTGCTTTAAAGAATGAATTCGTCGCAAAACGTCCACTACATTCAAAATCAGAGGCCGACGTTTAGAAATTTAAGTCCCCAGCTGCAATAATGCAGCTTAGATCAAAAGCTCCGCCTATTTCCGTAAGCCCCCTTCTGCTCTGCGAAAGCACTTCCGTAGACCGGCTGTACCAAGTATGATTGTATATGGAAGAACGGTAGGGAACGGAACCAACTCCAGTTTGCCCTACGAATGACTTCCGCACGTAAATAGGTAAAAGAATGTGTGTCCTACATGATCCAATTACAGGGTATTTCGATACACAATGCTCCACGGCTCGATTGCCGAAGGCTGTCACTGACGTTCAGTTACCGGCGAACTATAACCCAATTACACAATCGGTTATAAAAAAATTCAATTAATTTTCAGCTTTATCGGAAAATCAGAATCGAGAAGAATTAAGTTTAAATCTAGTTCAATCCGGGATTAAAGATAGCGCAACGTTTCATAAGTAGGCATAAAAAGTGATCCGTTCTTTCTTATTCTTAGAAATTGTTCATGCATCACTATCTTTCAACAGCACCAGTTAGTTCTTTCGTTTAACTTTCTGCTTCCTCTGTAACAATGTTATACAAAGTTTGGCTTATTGGTCAAATAGGTCACTCCATTGAACCAGTTTAAGTTCAGTATAGCTTATGAATAGCTGGGTTGGACCCGCAGCTTAGCTCACATGTACCTAATTTGAAAAGCGAGCTCGTCTTTTCAGCATACTGTAAGTTATGAAGCTATGTAACTATTCATTTCCTCTCAAATACAGAGAGTTGCATCCTTTTTTTAAGTTACACTCTTAAATAAATGATTTCAGGTTTCTGTAAAGTAGGTATTTAATTTATAACGTGTATACAACAAGTTAATATGCTAAGATCTCATGGTACTAAATTCATCATCATCAGCCTATAGCAGTCCACTGCTGGACATAGGCCTCTCCTATTGCACGCCATTCAACTCGATTTTCGGCAACTCTCGGTACTAAATTACAATATTTTAATTTTCTTTATCTACACCCATGCTATAAATCCTCTATAAAAGTTTCTGAAACAGTTAGCTTATCATCATAGCTTATTGTCATAGTAACCATAATATTATCCAAACGAGTGTTAAAATGTTGTACTAAATTTAATTATGCAACTCTTTTCCAAAAAAAGAACATTGTCATGCACGCGCGTTTCACTACCACAGCGCCGTAATTAAAAAAAAGAACATATAGGTTATTCGAATTCACGTCGTATCCCGCCGGCCGCCATTTTTGTTCGATATTAGTAGTGCAAAAAACTGTTTCAGAACCTTTTTTTAGAGAATTCGTATCATATTGGGTGTAGATAAAGTTTTGTATGCAACTGTACATAATTAGGTATTAAAACAGTTGCATAAATAACTATTATGAAGGACGAAACTGAACTAAAACTTTATAAGATTCTCTCCAGATGGAACGTTCAGCTCACGACTCTCGCAAGTGTCGTAGGTAACAGACATCAATACATTATTCACCTTTAAGTAACATAAAAGCCTTGTATTTACATGTCAATCGAGCTCATTTCGGCAGTTTGTTGATTTGGGCGTATTGCATGGTTAATTTATTCGCTTTTTTGAGAAATAGTACTCGAGGGTTTCACCTAAGTACTTTGTTAAGGTGAATGCGCAGTGGTAGCCCGCGAAATTCAACTTTTCTTACGTTTTTTCCAATTTTCAGGTCAGTGTCAGGTCCAATCTTGATCAAAATTTGATTCGCGACTATAACAGGTACGTATTTACAGAATTATAATCATTAGAATCATTAATACATCTTTCTAAGTTAGATTGTACCATAACAACAAATCTCTTATGGAAAACTCTTCTTTTTTCTCTTTTTTTTTCGAATCAAATTTTGATCAAGATACAACCTGACACTGACCTGCAAATAGCAAAAAACGTAAGAAAATTTGAATTTCGCGGTCTACCACTGCGCATTCACCGGTAGAATAATTATTTCCGCGGTAATTTTTCTTACTCAGTCAAATAACTTTTATCTAAAGAATAAATATGACGGTTTACATATATCCTATAAGTAGGTACAAAAGCTGTCAAACGAAGAGGTAAGAGATTCTACTATAGAAACATCAGCCTTTTACCATTTAGGTCAACAAAAAATATTTTTGTTCGTGCGTATGTCGCTTCATGTGGACAGGATCTAAGCGGTCATTGGCATCGTAGCAACCTCTACAAACGCGCTACGTGCTACGGTGTCAGTGGCCGTACGTCAACTTGTAGCATTTTCGTAGCGTGAGTCATTTACTACAGTGGTATTTCGTGGCTTTGCGAATTCTTGCGGAATTTAATCTATGATCTTTTTTTTTGTTGCTTCTTTTCACAACTGTCTTACAACGATTTTTCTTTTGCTGTGCTATGAATGACCTTACAATATTTACATTGTACACAGTTTTTTTTTTACTAAGTACCTAAATGTGTTAGAGTACCGAAATCAATGAATATTGATGTTATATATATATAATCGAATATACCTGTCGTAAAATGTGTCCTTCTGGGTGTCTTATCCTTATCTATCCATACGATCGCTAGAATGTGTGTCTTTTGGGACTTGACGAAAAATTATTCACTATTGATAGGTAAGATGAGATTATTAGATTGAACCCGGTGGTTTTTTTTTACTAATATTTGTACTTAATTGGGAGCAGCGGTGGCCCGGTGGTATCAGCCGCGACTTACGAATTGTAGGTCGTAGGTTCGATCCCAGACAGGCGCTTTACTTTGTATAAATTATTCAACAACACTGCTCTCAAAACGGTGAAGGAAAACATCGTGAGGAAACCGGCATGTCCTAGAACCAAAAATTCGAAGACATGTGACATCTACCAACCCGCACTGAGCCCGCGTGGTGGATTACAGTCCACTCCCTCTCACAGAGAGGAGGCCCTGTGTCCCAGCAGTGGTAGCATTATAGGCTGATTATGCACTTAATGCACATATAACATCAAGCCAGTTTTCCCCGAAGGGTTAGGCAGAGGTGACCTATAGGAGCCAGTTATGTTTAAGTTCCATCACTGGGCGCAAATCCAGCCAGACTCCGGGCTGCTATGGGGCTGCTGCTGAGAAATGTTACTTCAGGTATAATTCCGATCGCGGCAGCACGCAGCAGTGCTGCCGCGTCACTACTGGTCGCCGTACATTTTCTATAGGTTTACTAATATGAGATTACATTCCGAGTAGAGCAGCAATGTGACGCAACAATGTCGCGCAAGTTAAGTAAAATAGAGTAGCAGTAGTGTAGTTAGGTTATTGAATAGGTTGTTTTTCTATATATTAAATAGTTTTACCAAAAAAACTACAAGGTGAAAAATAACTTGAATTTCGGAAGTTGGTGTCTTTGGTTTTGTATTATTGTTTTTCGCTACCGACTTCCGAAATTACAGTAATTTTTCACTTTGTTTTTTAATTTTCCCTTTGCTATGTACCATTACTTGTTATATAAATATCAATGACAAGAAATAAAATTATAATATTTCAACATAAATCAAGTGAAAATACGTTTCATTGAAGCTAACTCAAAAACTACCTTAGCAAAGTTATTACAATTTATATGGGACCACTGCACAAGATTCCTCCACCAAATAAAAATAAAATTTTTAAAATCCATAATTCAGTCCATAATTGACGAAAATATCGATGAACATTTATATAGGTAAAAAAATATATATACCTACACCTAAATTCAAACTAATTGATACTCTCATCCTTTTTTAAGAAGTCTGTTAAAAATATATAATTATGCTCAAATTTTATACAATTTAAAATATGTAGGTAAGTAATTACGTAAAAAGAGAGTGCGGTCCTGAATACCAATTGTATTTGCGTTCAAAGAGCTCAGGAGCGTTAAGGCCCCGGGTCTTAAATAAAGGTTTAAGGAACAAGGATGTCTGAAATTACCTGCACCTTGTTGTTTCATCTGATGTTTGCTTTGATTTCAGGCGAATAAATTATTTATAGCAGCAGTAAAGCTTTTACAGTAGCACATCTGGAACTTGGTCCCTGCAGGGATTTATAAGATGTCGAATACCGATTCAATAGAAAGCGCGCCCCCCGGTATACTCCTTGATATGCAATAGGTCGCTGTAGCACCATGACACATGAGCCTACAGAGGCTTGTGCGAATCTTGGGGTTCATTCGATTAATAATCGAGTCTGGTCAATCCACGCTGGGGTCGGTGCCTTTCATTGGGTTATTCAAGTAAGAATCAGTTGTAGTTGCAAAAACTCATAATGTTATTGAAAAGAGTCGCACAATTCTATTCACCTAGGTACCTACTGCTTTCAAATTCCTAAAACCTTTATTTTATGTAAGAAGAAATAGGTAATTTTTTTTTGTAATTAAAAGGAAACCAATGTTTAGCTGGTGTATTTAAGTAAACACTGCGTTATTTGAAAGTAGCAGTCATATATTTACATTGTTGATTGCGGTGACATGAGGCTCGATATTACAATCTGAAAATAAAAATGGGCCCTCTGATACAATGTGAAGGGTAGTATAGGTACATAGAATACACTATCTACTCATACATACATAGGTTATTAAACTTATTAGCATGCAAAACTGACATTAAAACGCCCCTGTGTTTTGTGCGTGAAAAGATCTTTGGTAGGGCGATTTTAATCAGTGAGGATAATGCAAATTTTGATTCTAATACCCATGTGATTGTGTAGGCATCGATGAATATATAATATATAATAGCTCTTTTTGAACTATCGCTCCTAATTCCGAATCCTTGTCCGTTCAGAGTTCTTGGTACAGACCAACCATGTCAGTTTTAGCAATACGCAAATAAGCTATTGTTTTTTTTTTGTAATATTATGTTATTTAGATATTTCGTAATTATCACTACTCCGCTCCCCACCCCTCCCTTACTTATAACGGTAAATCTTGGGTTTCTATCGGTAAACGGCGTCGTCAAATAAAGCTTGCAGCATTTCATCTTGGGACCATCGGTATCGCCATGGACCTTCATACTTACTGGGTAGTTGACGGCGTGTCGATGAGGTGAGGCGGTGCTGATCCGATGTTGAGCAGAAATATGTGCGATGATTTTAAAGGCCGCAAAATAACGGCTGTCCTGTAAATCTTTTTTTCTTTTTTTTTTTTCTTTTTTTTCTTTTCATTTATGTGGATGTTATGAAGATGCTTGGCTCTAACGCTGTCGCATGTAATAGCTAGAAATGACTATTATTATTTATTAATTAATAATGATAACAATAGTACATACCTGCTTAACCGGAAGACGTATTGTACATCCATGTACTCACATAATATCAATTGTTTGGTACCTTGACGTCAAGCATGCGAAGACAAGAAAAATGTTTTATTTTAATGGGTGACTGGATGAATGTGTAATTGTATAGTTAGTGGCTAAATAATAATAAGCGCACTGGTCGATCTAAGGTTAAGTTACGCTTGCCGAGGTCGGTCCGTGGATGGGTAGTCATCCGTTACATACCAAGAACCTTCCGTGCCTTGGAAACCACGTTAAGCCGTTGGTCCCGGCTGTCACTTGTAGAATTTAATAATCGTTCCGGGTAGTCAGAAGCCCGAAAGACTGACAACCAGTCTTACTAAAGGGTATTGTGTTACTCAGTGCCTGGGGCTAAAATGCTGGCCGTCAAATGCATCTAATTAGATTGGAAAATGACTCGTACGAGTTGGGAAAACGCTAAGCAAATGATGAATGAATACATTACATAACATCACGCCTTTCCTTTAATAATTAATAGCATACGTCGTAAAAGGTCGTGGATAAGATGATTGATCACTACATACGAAATGTAGGAGGGGAAAAGCTTTTTGAGATTTTTTTCTAGTATGGTGCAAAAAAATCTTTCAATTATTACGTAATGAAACTGCATCGATTGGCATCATAACAATAAAATGTTAGAATTATTAAACGTTTTTCTAGCTAACTGTACCATTTTTCCAAAATCTGTGAATGCAGTTAGCAATTACATCCGTGGCAATTACTAAGGAATTAAGGACAGTCTCCTAATAAAGTTTTTCTTTAGCTACCCCTATGTGCTGATGGTGATCACCGGGGTGGTTTTAGTGAGGTAAAAATCCCACAATCCCCGACCTCCCTTCTCGGAGATCGGGTACCTTTTTCGGGAAGGATTCCCCCCGAAAACAAACAAACAAAAAAAAGGTATAAGGTACAACGGTTAAGGTAACTTCCCTTGCTGCCTTGTCTCAAAAATCAACCCTGTATTTCTCCTATCGTACAAGGAATCAAGACAAGGGATTTGGAATTCCTGTTCTAAATTATTTACATTTTGAACAGAAACTCCAAATCCCTTGTCTGCCCCAAATAACTTTCTAATGATTTATAATTTTATTCCTATTGGAGCGAGTACCGGATTTACTGGCTTCAATAGTTTTGATTACGAATTATTCCATTTTATATCTACTATTCGACGTTCATACCCATCATAACCTATGTCAAAAGAAGTTATTTTCGAATGTAAATTATTTATTTAGTCTGTTCTAATAAATTTTTTGGCACTTAGTTTTCACTCAAAATAGAGATTTTCAACCATTAACTTCATGAAAGAAGGGTTTTTTTCACTGTCTATGTGTAAATCAGAGTAAGCCTAATAAAAAAAAAACGTATGTGTAGAGGAGGTCGATGTTTTTAAATATACCTGTTTAAAAACATCGACATAAATTGAGTCAGTGATTTAGGAGTTGTAAGCGCAACTCTACTTCATTCTATCCGTAGGATAGGCAGAAAAAAGGCTTTTAGTTTCATAATATTATTAGTTGTGCCCGCGACTTTGTTCACTTGCATATCGGAAACAAATTGGGATCATGGATTACTTTTTTTAACAGCTGAATGGACCCGCTCTTGACCTCGATCACGCCTGATGGAAAGCGAGGGATGAGGTCTATGATGGAACGAGCGTGCCCAGAAGATGCCTAAGGCACTGGAATTCCCACTCCATTTTTTTTGCGCAGAACCCTAATTATTTTTCTAAAACAAAAGTAACTTCTTATCTGCCAGTGAAAGTCCTGTCAAAATCGGTCCAGCCGTTTCGGAGATTATCCGGAACAAACAGATAGACAAACACTTCAATTTTATTTATTGTATTATAAAGAATAGATATGGATTTGTATAGATTAAATAATTACATATATCATTTTTGTCTGTGTTGCAGTTTCCCGACCAACACCATGCCGATCATCCAATCCTGTTGTTGCTGGCGCAGCCTCCGCCGAGGATGCTACGCCTCGGCCATCTACACAATGGTAATTATAATTTGCTACTTTGTTCAAGCACGCAATGCATATGCAATTTATGTAAATTTTTCGACAAACGCACGCAAATCGTTGCCACCGAAGCTTTGAAAAAAGTTTTCTTCTAAAGTTATGTATATACGGTATATAAGAGGGATTCTCGACCGTTGAGGAAGGACAGTGGAGGTCTCCTCATATAAAGGCGCATATTGAAAATTAAGTACATTGTTCACATTAAGCGTACAAAGTTTAGCAATATTGTCATCAGGTGGGCACACCATATTTGTAACCGAGGGATAAAAAAAAATCCACATGACCGAGTGGGTTACCGTTGGATCTCATTTTGATGTTTATAAGTAACTTTCTTAATTACGTTATCTAGTAGTTTGTGACATATGGGATATTTTCGGTTACACCCGCAGAAATAATGAAATACGAACTCATTTTTACTATTTTTATTTTTACAATTGATAAAGTCCATACTGTACAGGCCTAAATTTTCATCCTAACTATAGCAGCCTTCACTATAAAGCTTGGTATGACAGGCGATTAGCCTTTAATATAAATGTTCTATATTTTGTATCGAAGTTGAAAAAGTGTTCAAGCCAACTCCAAGTAGAAAATAATACCTATAAGTACTCGTTTAATGAGGTTGATGATATTATATTTAATAAAAAATCAATAATAGTTTCTTGTAAAATGATGATCAAATGACGCCCTAACGTCATTTTTAGGAAAACTTGACGCGAATATTATTGATTTGCCATTAAAACTTATATTATTTGGAAAATCCCCTCAAGCAAGACTAAGAACTTGACTTTTTTCAAAGCACAAACATTTTGTTGTTTTTTCCCTTTCTCACAAACACTGAAACAATAAATGAGTTGATTTCGTGCACAGTCACTGTGCCTGGTTAATTCATATATTACTATGAAATTATACATCTGTAAAAGAAGATAAAGAAACCACTTTTATGCAGATAAAATACGTGGGACACAGAAAGTATTGCGAAAATAAAAATAAAAGTTCTATAGGTACTTAAATATTTTTTTATTAAATCTTTTCAAAGTACTCTCCACTAGTCTCTATACGAGGTTTCATGCGTCTGAACCACGGTACGTTTAAAAATATTGCATTAAAAAATCGACTTTACAATAAAGAGTAATAATTAAAGCATTTTTTCTTTAACCTATCTGACTCTTAAACTAGACGCGGAACAAGGGGTGAACGGTTGGGAAAAAAATGTCGCGTTCTTCAACACTGTTAACGAGCGGGAACGGCCGAAAAAATGTCGCGTTCTTCAACACTGTTAACGAGTGAACAAAACATTCCCAGTCGTTAATAGTGTTAACGACGGGGTATTAACGAACGGGATCTACCCGATTAAATTTTTCACTGCTAGCACGTTTTCTTCCGTAACAGCCGTCAAAGGGCGTCCACTTCTTTCTTCATCCCCCAAAGTTAGTTGACCGCGCTTGAATTCGTTATACCAACGATACACGGTTCTTCATCCATGAAATACCATTTGAAGTCTATCGTACGGTTCGTCCGGTTTTCGGCGACACTTGAAATCGTAAAAAATCATAGCGCGAAAATGTTCCCGGCGCAGAACTATTTTTTTTTTATGAGACACGATAAATAATTTAAATTAGCTCGCAAACAATGTGGAGGGAAATTTTTAAATTGGAACGTACCTATTTTTACTTACAAATAATCATATTTTCTAAATAGATTATAACTGGCCAGTCTCTCATACACAAAACCTTTTTTTCGCAATACTTTCTGAGTGGCCTGATAAAACACACCGACTTTAGGCTTGGAATATGCTAAAATGATGCCAAAATGAATAGATAAATGGGTTTAATTTCAAACGAAGAAGTTTGTGATCCTAAAATTAATGGATTTCAATGTGTATCACAAATAAGTTTGGGTGCTTTAAATGTCAAAGTTTTTTTTTATTATTAAATTTGTTCCTACGTAGATCACGTTCACGCTCTGAACTTTGAACGTGAAATATTAAGTAGTACGTGAAGTATTAAGTATAGTACCTAGCCTTTGATTATATAATGTCTAGATAGAGCATCAATTGCGCGCAAACGTGTCAAAAAATACCAGCCAACTGTTGGACTGTAAGTACTTACCCGCCGATTAGTGCCGATCGTACCGCTTTGGTGTCACTACGTATTACGCGCGCTAAGTAATAAACAAATAACAGCGATAAAATGACGGTATGTGCTATTAAACTGTGTCGAAATTATAAAGGAAGGGTAAAAAACACCAAACACATCACATATCATCAGTAAGTAACCAAAAAAACTACGTATTTGTTTTTTGTTTTTATATTTACCAAATTACGCCATATTACGCCATATTTTATCAGTGTTGCCAGTTTCTTTTTCCATTCTCCCAACTTAACGTCCTTTTTTTGTGGGTATATTCGTCGCTTTATGGTTACGTTTATATTATTTAGTTGATGTACAGACGCCAGCACATCAACCTACTACAATCTGTCAGATTTCTGTAATAGATTTTCAACTTTATCGCTAAAGCATAAGGTTCAATGTTGATTGGGAAAATTTGACAGTTAGGTGTAGGTTGATGTGCTGGCGTCTGTACTTTTATTATTCGATTTCAAAAAAGGTGAAGTTTTTCAATTCGTCGGTACTTTTTTATAATAATATAATGTTCGCGTATAACTTTTTTGTTTATGAGCCCATTTTAATGATTATTGTTGCATTGGGTCCAATAAACTGATTTCAAAGGTGCCAAGAGTAATTTTAATAAGATTAATTTATTCCATTCGTATTATCTGTGATCTTTCATTTGAAATTTCCAAATACAAACTGCCTAAAAAGTTAAATATTCTAATTGAATTAACTTAGCTGATTTAATATAACACAACATTCACACACACAACTCTAATTCAATTAAATAGTGTTTTTTATTTATAAATACAAGTAAATAAAGACACTACTAAAACTGAATAATACTACAAACATACACCTAAAACTTACTTATATTATTTGTATAGTCAATTTTTTTAATATGTGATTTATGGGAGAATTGTAGTAGCTGGTATCATTATTCACGCACACAGAGACATAGATGCACAGTGTAAAACACCGCCCGCACGCACACATGTTTGAAATTGTTGCCTCGTTTTCTTTGTTTTGATTGTAGGGCGACGCTCTATCTAGACATTATATAATCAAAGTACCTAGCATATGATATATTAAGTACCTATATGTAGATATACAGATTTCATAGGAAATTCCAGAGATTTCTTTTTTATTACAATAATAATACTTACTATCTAAGATATTATCCTTTACTAGAAGCCTGTTTGAAACCCAGTACAAACGTGTAAGCGTCGCGCACACCCAATGTTTAATTTTTCACGCTTTTCATTCGAATCAGAGTGAAATATCACTAAGTCATTTAGACCATAAATGTACCCCAAAATATGTGTTGTGCGTCATGCTTCTTTCAAATCACAATCATAATACCTACACCTAAAAAGTTATGTACAGACGCCAGCTGTACATCAAGCTACCCGAAACTGTCATATTTTCCCAATCAACTTTGAACCTTATGTTTTAGCGATAAAGTTGAAAATCTATTAAATAAATTTGACAGATTGTAGTAACTTGATGTGCTAGCGTCTGTACTTTAACATTTTCAAACACCCGCTTGCGAATTATGTAACCATTTCGTGGATTCTATTGCTCTAAAAGATTTGTTTGCGGCAGGTATACTTTTCAGTCACCATCATTACGATGGGCCACTTCATAGACATGGAGCAGCGCTACCTCAGCGGGGACATGACGGAGCCGGAATCTGAGAGTTTCTTAGAACCCGAGAAGATCACACCGAGTAAGTATACATTAACGTTGATCTAATCGATTAAGTTGCTATTGGCTGGTATAAGACGAGCTTAGTGCTGTCGATACTGACCGCTACAAGCGGCTGCTCTAACTGTAACGTCTTAAGTCTTTCTGACACAACATGAAGTAGTCTGCCTTTGCTTGAATATTCCGTCTGTTGCTAGCCCATGTTTGGACCTGTAGAAACTGCACGAGTAAATGCCTTATTCGCTATAATTTTGTAGTTACAAAGCACACTTCTTGGGTCGCTACGGCCTAGTAATGTTAGCAACTTATCGGGCTATGTTATAGAACGTCTTATAGTAATGGGTCGTAGCCAGGCTTGTGTAGTCGACATTCTATAAACATTTTTCACCCTTTGTCTATTATTCAAAAATCAAGAAAATAAATATTCATAGTTCCTAAATATTTTTGACATTTAACTAAAGTTGATTATGAAGAAACCTAGCTATGACCAAAGAATAATATAATTACGTAAACCTACTTGGTATAATACCAAGTTCTTCAACGCTGACCCCACGACAGCGGTCTCCGTTTATTGCAAAATATTCCAAACTGGGTCGCAGTTGACGAAAGGGGCTTAAAGGATTTGTAACGCATCAGCTACTCTTCTGGGTATCTTTTGAAGCGTGATCCCCACTGTCTTCAGAGTTTAACCGGAAATTCGTTTGCTAAGTTATACGATTAAACTTGGAACCTCGGTAACTTCACGAGCTCATGATGTTTGCAGACCAATTGCATAGAATATTTTAATTTAAAACTTTTTGTTTCTAATACCTACCTACTAATAAGATAAGATATTTATTTTTTGTAAAACACGAGTACTACAATAGATTTGCATGGTCTTAAAATAACATTCGGGAACAGGATCTATATTTTTTGCCTTTTATGGCGTACAAATAGTACATTACTGCAGCGGCAAGCAAAAGAGGCATTGATGGAAGAACGTGTAGGTAAATGTGGGCCGAGGCGAAGCCGAGGCACACATACGTAAGTCCATCAATGCCTAGTTGTGGCCAAGACTTGCATAGTACTTTTCTCATATAATGCTCGGAAATTAAAACTAAGTAGTACCCAGGCAGAACTTTTTTGTCAAATACAATTGCTTTTCAAAATCAATGACGAACAACAATAATTTTTCCCGCGTTAAAGTGTTAATTTGTTTTTTATTTTCAATAAACAGCTTTCTATTTGCAAACCAGTTTGAAATTTAAATAAAACCTTTGATAAGTTACCTCCTTGGTTGCCATGTTTCGGAGTACAAGATCGCTTCATTTTTAAATTACGCGACAGATATGAGTTTACTATGTAATTTATTTGACCGCTAAACCACGACAGATATGGATTTTCATACAACTTTTACCGGCCGCTGCTCGCATGTATCTGGCCAGTACAGCAATTTCGATTTATCTCGAAGAAAAAATAATTTACAAGTTAACCATTTGAATTTACACATAAAAAACAAAACAAAAAACTATAATTTAACCTACTGTCACGCAGTCGGTTAAGAACATAATTTTCATAATTAATCATATTATAGAAGCTCCATTAGGCTATGATGTTTTCTTAAATGTAACCTCATTTGCATATTGTTTATTTGATTTTATAAATAGAACCACTGCATCTTCCTAAGGTCCACCACCATCCAAAAAAAATAGGAATAAAGTAGCACTAAAAAGCTTTTGCACTCCCTCACCCGGACATACAATAGGTAGGTACCTACGTTCAGTTCATCACAAAAGTAATTCTAAAATATTTCAACATCAGACGGGCCTGATGGATTTTTAGATTGAATGAATAAAGATATTTCATTAAATTTTATTAAATCAAATGCAAACGTGACTTTGTAATATCCGACAGTCGGAACAAAACATTTCGGCCCTTCAGCAAGTACCAATCTAGAACGTTAAACCGACGTGAAATAATACTGTGGCTTTATATTTATTAGATTCCAATTTCCAAGTAAGTATGAAATGTTTTGTCTGCAGCAGACTGTTAAGGTTCTGCGTTGAAATAAAATTGGTGGTTTTATAAAGCTGCAGTAAACTGAAAGTAAGAAACTAAATCGACGTAAAACGCGAGCATTCGCACCGCGAATTTGTTTTGCAAGCATTCATTGCCCGAGCGTTTGTTACGCAACGAAAATTCAGTCCCGAAACGTTCCTCCAAAAATTATCATAATATTCTGACTCCATAACTCATTATTGCATACTCAAAAACTCCTCCACTACACTTGCTCCTTTTATCAAATCGCTAATGATATTTAAATCTATATCTTTCCTAATATTATAAAGAGGTAATTTGTTTGTATATAGGGGGTAATCTCTGGAAGTACCGGTCGGATTTGAAAAATACTTTTTGCATTTGATAGCCCAACTCATGAGGAAGGTAACATGCTATTTAACATCACGCTACAACCCTCAGGAGCCGAGCAAAAAGAAAATAAGTCAGAAAGAACGCGTTCTTTATTTATATTATAACTAGCTGACCCGGCGAACTTCGTACCGCCCCGCCAGCCACTCTGCCCCCGCTTTTTTTTATTAAATCTCTGATATCTTCTAAGACATTCGTTTTAATGATATATGCTATAAAGGGCAATTTTGATTTACACGAAATGCACAACGTATCTAATGTATTTAATTGGATAAGGAAAAATATCATAATGTTTAAAATAGCTTAGTAAATAACCCATATTTTTTTTCTAATATTAAAAAGACTTCTCAGAGTAGTCAGATAGGAAACGCCGACCTCATCTAGCTTTAAAAAAATATGATTGACATGTAAAAGTGTTTGTACAAACCTACTTACAGAAATAAAATCATTTATCATTTATCATTTATAAAAATAGTTACTGTGGATTATCCTTAGAAGATAAATATATACCATAGCGGATTTTTTTATCGAACTTTTTAAGATATACAATTCCGTAGTACATTAAATTGATATATCTCGTAAGGTTTAGCCAGCGTTTGCAATGTAAGCGCACAAATATATGTTTGTTACGACATCACATTACAAATCTTTGAATTTCTCGGCTTTTCTCTACTATAATATGCATGTATTAGGTATACATATAAACCTTCCTCTTGAATCACTCTATCTATTAAAAAAAACCACATCAAAATCCGTTGCGCATTTTTAAAGATCTAAGCGTACATAGGGACAGACAGACAGCAGGAAGCGACTTTGTTTTATACTATGTAGTGATAATAATATAAATAAAGCGAAAACGAAGTACAGACGCCAGCACATCAACCTACACCTAACTGTCAAATTTTCCCAATCGACATTGAACCTTATGCTTTAGTGATAAAGTTGAAAATCTATTACAGAAATCTGACAGATTGTAGTAGGTTGATGTGCTGGCGTCTGTACAAGCGCGGGCGGGCGATGAGCAATTTTACGAGGAATATCGCGGACAGAAGTTAGTACTGAATAATCAAAAAGCAATACTGTAATAATAATAATCATTAGTGTACTAACGTTTTGCTATCCAATTTCAGTAACAATAAAACCAGTAGGTACCTACTAAAAGAGTTCCTTGACCCTAAGTGCGTAACACACTATCAATCGCACTCCGAATAATTTTGTAGGATATTGCTAATCCATTGCTTCATACCTATGTTAGAAAAAATTGTCTGCTCAACAATGTAAATAACGCAATGTATGTTGTGGAACTGTCAAAATGAAAATCATTCCAACTGTTAGTGTGTTTCGCAATTACCCCGCCGCGCCGGCTAAAGCACGTTTACCAAATATAATTATACTGTCATACAAACGTTGGTCTAGGCCTATGTCCAGCAGTGGACGTCTCTCGGTTGAAATGATGATGATGATGATGACAAACATTGGTTACGAATATGCAAATTGTAACTCGATAAGAAAAGGAAAAGTTAAGAAACTTGTTGATTACCAAACATTTTTTATAAGGAAAATAGGGATTTCACCCACACTTAATAGAACACATGTTTTCGCTTTGTTCGTTCTTCTGAACGTTGTTTAAAGAATTCTCTGGAAGATTCAGCCGCGATTTGCATAATACAAGAAACCCGAACAAAGTTTTTGTTTGGCAAGGAACTTACATAATTGTTACGTGATTTTGTTTCCATTGTGTAAATCCAAGTCGCTACACGTGCTTAATTAACTTGCTGCATTAATAACCAAATAACGTAGCATAATAGATGACGTGACCATTGTAGCTCATGCATTTCTTTTTTTTTATGAATGAATGAAATACATCGACCCCAGCGTGGTTTGACCAGACTCGATTAATTATACAAAAACAGAGTGACTGTTAAAGCTTAACTAGTTGACTGAGGTTACGAACTTAATAAAAAACGGAACCTTTAGAAGATTACTTTTTTTCCTGTCCGTCGCGGAGGTTTTTCTCGAGATTTTTGCAACATTGGTTTTGAATTTTGGCACAATGTTTAGGTCTCTGTGGTTAGAATTTTAATTTATTTTGTGGGTTACTTCGATCTTAAGTAAAAGTTTTAATTAACATACTTATCGTATTTGATATTCTTTAAAAGATCTTTTATATGGTTTTCAAAAATATATTGTTTTACCTGGTTTGCTCGCAGCTTCACCCGCGTACTACCGGGATAAAAAGTATGTTATGACAGAGTTACTTCTCAAATATAATATGAGTATAGATAATGGTTGGTTTAGCGGCCTTGAAGACTAACCCCAGCCCCTAAACACCTTCCGTGTGCCCGATGGCATTTCCCATCGGCAAAAATGATGCAACAAGCAGCGGAGGGGAGTGCTGAATAAATCGTGCAGGATTTTTTATATTAAACGATGTCTAGGTGTTTATGTACTTTTCGTTGCTGTTGTTAATCGATATCTTATAAGTGTATTCTTCATCTCCTTCTTCGTGTCGCGGGCACGACTGTATTCTAGATCTTGTTGGCCCAAAACTTTGCCACTTCCACGGCGTTGGAGTGTGTTGCAAACTGTAAAATATAACTTGGTTAAAAACTAAAACGTAATTAACTAATTGATAAATTAATGGAAAATATCTTTAGTATTAAGAAAATAGAAAATGACTGGAAACTATTTTCTATTGTCTTCTCAAGAAGCCGACTCCAGACTAGGGAAACTGTAACCAGATAACCTGAGTGCTACCTTTGTGTAACAAATATCTTTACTGAAACCTTGCAAGATAACGGCGAAGACGCACGATGTCGCACGCGACGCTCTGTGTGACGAAAGCACGAAAACATGGTGTATCACATCCTGCGCGCTCAGATTGCTTGCGATAAGAAAGTATATTATTATGAGAAATAAGAATAATACTCGATTCGGAAAGAATGTTGCTGGTTGCTGTTGATTGTTACGGCGTCGCAATAAGTTGCTTGTAAGGCTGCGTCGCGCCGCCAGGCTCAATGTCGTCGCACACATATCGGTATCACCTCACCTTATCGGTTCGTCATCAACCAGTTTGTAAAATAACATCACGCCTTGTTTCCCCGAAAGGTTGGGCAGAGGTATACCTATAGTACACCCACATTTCGACAGTTTCCCAATAACTACTTATGTTATAAAGAAGGTGTGGACGAGGCATATCCCATTTCACGACCAAGCAAAAGGGCTCTAGAGAACCGAGAAGAGGGATGGACTGTAATTAGATCTAAGAAAAGGCCGAGGAACCGGCTGCAGTGAGTGCTGTGAGTTGCGGCTGGAGGAACTGCAGAAGAAGAAAAAGACGTTGGAGCGGGATAACACGCCGATTGATGATGGAGATAAACAATTTCAAATGGAGATAAACACTTTTAATTGTACCACAAAAAACTGAAACCCCTGTTTTTGCGCAATATTTCTTCTCATACTTTCAAAATATTTGCACATAATTATTATAATATTTTGCAAAATATTTTCCAGTGTGATACGCTTTGTTACACCCGAACAATGATAATGTCGCAGCGTAGGTAAACCAAAATTATAATATTAAAACAAAAAGTTTTAAAATCATTAGTAAGTTGTTTGAACAACGCAACAATACTACGCCAAAATCGTTTAAGCTATAACAAAACCTTTTGTTGTAAGACTTTAGGGACATTAAATAAATGCGAAATTAAAAAAAAAATATAAGGTCGGGTTCCTTTTCTTCTTTATTTGCTTGTTTGTGTTAAATAACATTTATGTACCTGCCTACCTCTTGACTTAACAAGACCTATTGTTTGTTAAATTAACACGAAATTGTGAAACACATTACATATAACAAATATTAAGTATGTAAACATTTAATTTATTTATATAGATTACCCTACATTTTTGACAAGTTTTCACGCTTATCTAAGACATGCGTGAAAAACATTACCTTGTCTTTACTGTCGCGCAGCCGGATAAAAATCGAATTTTCCATTGGATACTTAAGTTTTCCGGGAAAATCAAATTTTAATGAGGTAGAAGACTATTATTATTAAACAATCAGAAGGTAAATTTTCGGGTGCCGGTTTAATAAAAGTTGATCTGACTTTGAACTGTCTCGATTAAATCATGAAAACACAAATAATATTCAAACTTGTAATTTTGGCTTAGCACCATTTTATGATAAATAGCACATTTTTATGCACAAAATATGCTTTTACAACACGCCGCCATTTGAGACATGCCACAGCTGAAACTGAAACCAAAGCGTTCGGGAAGTGGTGCACTTTGATAGTCATTTATAAACTAAGTAAACATAGATAAATGTAAATATTTTGTTTTCTTTTACGTAGTGCTACTTATGAAGTGTCGGATTAGCCCGGGTTTACCAAGGCAGATAATTAAACTCCTCGTCCCGGACTATCTTGTAAATATCTGTAAGTACGTGTCAACTTTGAGTTTTATTTTGATAGGTAATAATAATTTAAGCGTCCCTTTCAAAGAATCATTTATCGGTACCCTGTCTTGATGATCAAAATCTACACTTGACCTGCTTAAACGACGATATGGGTGTAGTGATTGGGGTTGAACTTGGGCTTATACATTTCTATACGATTCTCGGGCATCGAACTATGCCTGAAGCTTATCTGCTCGTCCCGTCCTACGTACCGCGTTTTGGAAGCCAACTACTCGTAAATGGATATCATCGGTGCTAAAACTAATTGGTCCATTTTTATACAAATTAATATTATGACAGAATAACTCATTATAGGTACCCATAACTATACACATAGGTATTTACCCTCACAAGTAGGACACAGCATATTAAAAACACCAAATTGATATGGTCACATCGCCGTTTTACATTGTTAAATAAGTGAAAAACACAATAACTGATTGAACATACCTATAACTGAAAGTACAACACTTTCTGGAAACCCATTTTTCATCATCATCATCTGCCTAGCCTTTTCCCAAATATGTAGGGGTCGGCTTCCAGTCTAACCGCACGCAGCTGAATACCAGTATTTTAAGTGGAGCGACTGCCTATCTGACCTCCACAACCCAGTTATTGGGTAATACGATACCCCTTGGTAAGACTGGTTGTCAGACTTTCGGGCTTCTGACGACCCGTAACGACGGTCAAAGATCCACGAATGACAGCCGGGACCAACAGCTTAACGTGCTTTCCGAGGCACGGAGGGGTCTTGGTATCTAAAGATGGTCACCCATCTATGGACCAACCGCGGCAAGCGTAGCTTAACCTGATCGATCGACCCGTGCGGCTGTTATTTCTTAGCCACAAGCCCCTGGAAACCCATTTTATTTCAATTGAATTGACTATGTCCAACTTTACTTATCAAATGACAGTTAATATCTTTGTACCTACTAAGTATTTCTATCTTCTATGTACCTACTAACTCAACTACTAAGTAGGTATAATACTAATTTGCAGATTGTGTGCCTACTTATTACATAATCGAATACTCTTCAATTGCCACCCTAGAAAATGATAAGAACAAAGGCAGATGAATTTGTAAATAAATCCTTTCACGCGGAATGGTTTCAATTTTGAGAGACGTACATTTTTATCCAGATATGAGGCAGCTGTAGGTACTTATCCATTTTACACACGCCGCCGCATTCGGTTACGCCGAAAATATTTTCCAATTTGTAATTCAATCACTTTGAATAGAATCTTTTCAATAAAGCAGGTACTTGTACATTGTAATATAAGTTATGGTTCTGTGAATAAGATTAATATGTTTTAATAACTTTGTAGCTGCATGGTAGGTAAAACTTTCAAGACCTAAGAGTTCGATTCTAAAGTACGCTGGTCTCTGATTGGAGTCACTGTAGTAGCGATATAATTAGGTATTTTGAAGTGTAGGTAATAAAGATGACAACCTAGCGTCCGTCACGTCACACGAAAGAAGTCTCGCCGCTGCAATAAGTGGAACTAATTAATATATAGTTAGCAACATTCCTACAACAACCTTCCTACCTCAGACACCTTTCTCTATTTATGATTGTGCATTTTATTAACCAGTGCATGTAATACGAATTTTAGATAAATATATAAATACCTAAAGATTTATGCCTCCTTCGCATGCCTGTAGCGCCACGTCTGCGGGACATCTTTCGTGGAACGGACTCTAGGTATTTCTAATACCACCAGGGGTCTTATTCTCTATGACACAATGAACGAAACCGCGCGAAATGAACGCCAGGGATTCACGTGGTTTCAAAGTAAGGGATCGTTACAGTGGTCACAGTGAACTAGGGTCCCGTATTGGATAAACGTCACCAGTGTACCGATTGCTTTTTAAATATATCTTAGCAGTAACAGAAATAAAACAAATTCTTGATATTATTTTATGGGACACGGTGATGAAGGTAAATTACCACTATAATTATTGCTGTCTGGCAACTTGCTGGTCGTCAATAATTTATGTAAAACTAGCTTTTGCTCGTAACTGAACCAAGAATCATGAATGAAAATGGACCAAAAGCAAATTAGATACAAACAAAATTGGTCAATGATAAAGAAAGCCAAAAAACTTTCTATTAGGTATATAGAGATTGTTAATGATGATGTCACAAAATTAAGCGCTATTCTATGAAATTACACTATTTTTATGCGATCATGTATTCAATATAGTGTTAGTGCGCACACCAGAGTCAAAACATTAGGCTTGTGTAAAAAGCTTTATCAATAATTTTTGACAACTTTGACAATGAGACTCATATTGTTCTCATGTTCTCATAGAGCGATTATAGTCCTTCTTAAGACAGCCTTTTGACTCCGGTCTGCACACAGCTCTAATGAAACCTACCTATTTTATAATTTTGCTTGTAAACGACATTTAACTATTGTTTTTTTTTTAGTAACCGTCTCGCTGAACATAACACTGCTGGCTTGCAGTACAATCGGACTTGTGGCATGCATGCTCCTGATCTTCGGCGTGTATAAGGTTAGTACTCTCTATTAATTAAATTCATCATCTGCCTAGCCTTTTCCCAACTATGTTGGGGTCGGCTTCTAGTCTAACCGAATGCGGTTGAATACCAGTATTTTACATGGAGCGACTGTCTATCTGTCCTTCACAACCCATACATACATAATCAGCCTATAATGTTCCCACTGCTGGGACACAGGCCTCCTCTTTGTGAGAGGGATTCCACCACAACCCAGTTACTGGGTAATACGATACACGTTAGTAAGGACTTTCGGGCTTAACGACTATCTCATAAATTAAATTATCTACGTAAATTACGGATGAGCTATTTCACGGGCACCGTATGCAGCAAAACAACACAAAACATTAATTATAATCATGTAGGTTATATGATATCCGCTCCAGCGGCGTTTAAAACGATGAAGTACGACTTTTGTTTCCCCACACATAGCTGTCAATATTTACGGAACTTCATAAAGAGGAAACGCGGTCGGAGAAACTTTTCAAAAATCCTAAGTAAAAAGTCGTAATTCGAGGTTTGGCTCTCACCTATTTCCTCCTCCAATATTGGACCAATTTAAAAGATATTTCATAAACTGAATAAGAAGGATATATATTCTGTCCCTGTTTTTTTCTTTTTTCATTAATAGTTGTCAAAATTGTACACAGCTAAAAAAAAATTGTGCACTGCTGTGACAGCGGTTTAAATCGGCATTTTTTGGGGTTCTAGTGCTTATAAAAATAATATATCATCAAAAAGGAAAACATAGGGACATACAAGTAGTTAAAATTTATTATTCTGTAAAAAATCATTGCTTTATGGTCACCAGAAATAAAACAAGCGAGAGCTTTTCTATGGAGAAATGACCACCCGCATTTCCTCTTAATTAAAGCGTGCAATCAATTGCCATCATACCCTGCCTCTACTGGCCTCTAGTATATTGACGTCGTGCAACAACATTAACTAACCGAATCTATTTAGTTAAGGCTTATAGAATAGCTGTCAGCTTATAGATATTCTTCAGGCGTCGTCTTCGCTAAAATATTAACGTGAAGGTATTCATTAAAAATTTCAGGGAAAAGTGATGTTGTAAATGATTTTGAAAATGGGGAATTAGAGTAGGTTATCCCTTTCCCCAGCAAGGGGATAACCTACAACAACATAAAATTTAAAACTACTTTGAGTAAACTTTAATATGATAATTGTCTGTTTTAAAATAAATTCCATTGAATAACTCTTAAGCATTACGCCGTGATGTCGAAAAAAGTAAAAAATAGATATAACTTTGCAATTTTTTTGTATCGAGAAAAGTTAATTAAAACGTGTATTCCTTTTACATGATACTAGACCAAAGAGTCAAAAAACATATACCAAACTGTTAAATCCCTATCCACATACCTACTTAAAAAGTTACACGAAATAGAAAAACCACATTTTTTTCAATATAATAATTATCACCTTAAAATTGTGGCTTCCACTATGTTGCGATGTAACGCTTTGACTTTCAGACTTTCCCGTTGCACAGTTTAGGGGTTTCGAAGAGGCACGAAGCATAAGCCTATGATAGGGTAGATGGATGGTTGTGTTGCCTGGTGGTTACAATGAATTTAAAAATGTAACGGGATAATTAAATATAGCGTCATCTGTGTTGACCACTATGTCTATCGATGTACATAAGTATTTTATTCATTTCTTCCCCCTCAAATGAGATGTCATTTTCATGAGTGATGACTCATCAGCAGATTATAATTGAATATGAACGTCCCAAAACCATGAAAATTACAACTATGTTAATTTTTAGGCTATTCTCTATTTTCGCCCCCTGAAGGGAATTTTTTTTTAAATATCGAAACACGTTTTTACTTATCTCTTAACAGGAGTAATTTTCGAATTGATAAATCTATCTTATATGATTTCTTTATACAAATTTACACCATTAGGGGATGATTTTCAAAAATACTTTCTTAGCAGGATGCCTACGTCATAATAACTATCTGTATGTCAAATTTCGGCCAAATCCGTTCGGTGGTGTGAGCTATGTGGTGACCAATCAGTCAGTCACGGTTTCCTTTTGGTATCAATTGGAATTAACAGACTGATATCTAATATGCTATGTTAGGTATGCTTATCTATATTGGGTATATTTGACCATTGTTTATTCATCAGCATGTTAAGCTGTCGATCCCGGCTATCTTGTGAACCAATATCCATATCCATGTCAGACGTTACGTTGAAACCCAGACGTCTGACAGCAGAAGGCAGTTTCTGACAAATGGTGTTCTCCGAGTTACCGTTGTTCCAACATGTTTTAGTTATACCATATTTATAGTTATGTAACACGTGTTCATATGAAATTGTTTAAGGATTGCGATTTAGTAGATATTTAAACAAATATCATATATAACGGGTGGGCCATCTAGTGTTTTAAATTTGACTCGGCTATAAAAAAAACTACTGATTATTTGTTCAAATTTCGGGTTTTATTGGAAAGGTTGAACTTTTTCATAAGAATGGAACACAATATTATTCATATGACTACCACGACTGGCTCGGCAGTAACCCCATCCGATCAGCCCAATTTTTCAGTACATTTTCGTTTGTTTCGGCTTGAATCTCTTCAATGGCAACTTCGGTTTCATGTTTCAACGCTTCAATTGTCTCTGGATGGTTTGCGTAACATTTATCCTTAATGGTTCCCCACAGAAAATAATCCAAAGGGCTCAAATAACAGCTCCGAGGCGGCCAATTGACATCAGCATTTCGGCTGATTATTCGATTTTCAAAAACAGTACGCAAAAGATCGATGGTTACGTTGGCTGTGTGACATGTGGCCCCGTCTTGTTGAAACCAAATGTCGTCCATGTCATTCTGTTTAATTTTTGGAAACAAAAATTCGTTGAGCATGGCACAGTAACGCTCACCGTTGACGGTAACGGCGACTCCTTGCTCAAGTTTTTAATATTTCCCAATTTTGTTCGAGCGTATAGCGTCCCATTTTGCAAATGTCAAACATAAAACTAACTTCCTGTCAAAAATTAATGTCATTCTACCTTTCAAAGTCGAAGTAATCGCTACTTCAAATTTAAATCACTAGATGGCCCACATTACTGAAGCGGCCAGCACAAGAGGCTTTGATGGACGAACGTGTAAATGTGGGCCGAGGCGAAACCGAGGCTTACATACGTAAGTCCATCAATGGCTAGTTGTGGCCAAGGCTTGTATAGTACTTTTCTCAAATAATGCGCGGAAATTAAAACTAAGTAGTACCTAGGCACATCTTTTTTGTCAAATACAATTACTTTTCATATTGACATTTAATTTTGAAACTATAATAATATATACATTTATATAAAAAAAAAATAAGTAAAATAATCATAGGGCATCAAAGAATTCGTCCGCATAGCTGTCAACAGGAACAGTGCCCAAAAAGGCTGGCATTACTTTTCAAAATCAATGAGGAACAACGAACAACAATGATTTTTTCCCGCGTTAGTGTTCATTTGTTTTGTTTTTTCTCAATAAACAGGTTTCTATTTGCAAGCCAGTTCGAAATTTAAATAAAACCGTTGATAAGTTTCCTCCTTGGTTGTCACGTTTCGGTGTAAAAGATCGTTCTATTTTTAAATTACACGACAGATATGAGTTTACTATGTAATTTATTTGGCCGCTAAACACGACTGATATGGATTTTTATACAACTTTTCCTGGCCGCTGCAGTACAGCAATTTCGATTTATCTCGAAGAAGGTTGTCAAAATAATGCCCAAATTTCCAAGCATGTTTGAGAAAAGCATATTTTATATCTAAATAGTTACTAAGTTTAGCTGGATGGTGTTTAAAATAATCGCGAAGCTAATTAAAGAAAATATCTGTTCAGTCTTGTAATATTCTTCCGAAAGTTTAGATGAATTCTTCTAGAAGCACATTTATATATTTTTTCTTTAACATAATATTATCTCCTGTCCTTTTCCCGTCGGATGGCTAACAATATAATCCAGGTCATTGGTTAGCCGCCTCGACAGAACAGCAAAACAAATACTAAAGCTTAATAGTATCATTACACCCACAGACCCATATCGATTAGCATGGATTTGTAGTTCACCTCATCATTATCTGCCAGCCTTTTCCCATTTGTAGTTCACCTATTTGTTGATATTGTTTTGACAATTATACTTGCATTTACAACATTGCATCCACATTATAAGTATTAACATTTCATCACCTGCCTAGCCTGTTCCCAACTATATTGGGGTCGGCTTCCAGTACCCACCCAGTACCCAGTAGCTGGGTTGTGGAGTAGGCAGTCGCCTATCTGACCTCCACAACCCAGCTACTGGGTAATACGATACCCCTTGGTAATTCTGGCTGGTTGTCAGATTTTCGAGCTTCTGCCGACCCGTAACGACTGTCAAAGATCCATGATTGACAGCCGGGACCAACGGCTTAACGTGCTTTCTGAGGCACGGAGGGGTCTTGGTATGTGAGGATGGTCTCCCATCCACGGACCAACCGCGGCAAGCGTAGCTTAACCTGATCGGTCGACCCGTGCGGCTGTTATTACTTAGCCACAAGCCCCACAGTATAAGTATAAGTATTAACATTTATTAAATCCAAACTGTACCTATCACCACAGCACGTATTGTATTAATCTTTGTAAGGCAGAGTTCTCGTCCATAGCTATCGATATTTTACATAAAGATAGTAATTGAAATCATTCATGAAACATTGAGCTTTAGACCAATACTGACCGATGCTACTAAGCTAAAGTCTTTCTAAAACACGATGTGCCATATTAACGCCCGTGTAGGTCTGTTGTTTTGGGTTACTTTGATCATTTTTTATATGAAAAACAATGTATCCCTTTAAATATAAGGTTTTTTTTAAATGACACTATCAACTTTTGTTGTACTTAAAAGAAAAACCTTTCGGTCGCGTTCAGAAACATCGTAATTTGCATTTAAAAATAAAACAAAGTTTTTATCACAGTAACCCCACGAATCAAAGTTACCCTAATCCACCGGTACCTACTGCAGCAGATAATTTGCTAAAGCAAAGTTAAGCTCCGAGTTTGCGATGGATACGATAAACTGCATGCATGCAAATCTGGGGCATACTTTGCCAACATCGCACAAAAGAGTTTCTCTGTAGGCAGAAAATTGTCGCTGGAGTGACTGATACAAAATGTAATCAGGCCAAAGCGATGAGGCAAACTCAAATTAAGTACCCGAGTCTAACCCCCGATAAATTATATTTTAGGGTTTTTCTATTAGAAAATTCTCAACGGCAGCCCAGTACACAATGTACATACATAATGTACATACGCAACTGGCGAAATGGGAGTGTTATACGTATGTAACTCTGCCTACCCTTTCGGGAATTACTGGCTTGATATTAGGTATGTTAAGTAGACCTCGCTATATCCCATATCCATGAATGTGCTTCCTTGATAGTATAGTTCAGTAATAGTTGTCGTATTCCTACATTACCAGTGCTATCTTCTATAATAATAAAGCTGAAGGTTTTTTTTGTTTGAAAGCGCTAGTCTCTGGAACTACCAGTCGAATTTGAAAAACTATTTTTGGATTTAATAGCCCAATTCTTGAGGAAGGCTATAGGCGATACTATGCGACGGGGTGGGTCGGGAGAGCAACAAAATTCACCCAGACAAAGTCGCGGGCAGAAGCTAGTCTTCAGATAAAAAAGAACTATTATGAACTTGATGGAATAGATAAATATTAGTGTTACGTATGAATGTCCGATTAATTCCCATTCTGTAGTCTAATATACCGGCCGACTGGAGTTTAGTAGGCACAACGAAAGTAGATTGATAGACGGAAAGCTGACCTCTCTAAAAACAGACATAAAACTGCAAATTGTTTTATTTTGACCTCGATCACGACTGATGGAAGGCGATGGATGAGGTCTATGATGGAACGAGCGTCCCCAGAAGATGCCTAAGGCACTGGAACTCCTACGATCTACGAAACACAGCAGGCTGCTTGACGCTGGACTCTGGTGGGAGGGTGGTCGCAAACCAGGCGGGCGTTAGCCCTACCACCGCAAGGGAAGAACTGGCCAGTCAAATAAGGTGTTGGGTATGACTGTCCAGGATGCGCCGAGCGCTCGGTTTAGTTCAGTAACTGGCGGAACAAACTGCGCTACACGAGGAGGCTTCTTCATTCATCCCAAAAATGGATGGAAAATGGATTTTGTTACTGAATTAAATTTCGTTGAATGAATAACTACGCGGATTAACCACGTAGGCAATGTGTTCTGTGACGTAGGCCTTTTGTAACGAAGCTAGTTATGCAAAGAATGTAGAAAACATTTCTTTTGTTACTTAATTCCATGTCTTTAGTACTTACCAACCTTTTTGATGTTCTATTTCTTAGCGTCTCGATGGCAATCTAAATGGACTCGGCCCAGAGTTTGACTACGGCTTTTTGAACATCAAAAAGCCCTAAGTATTCTGTCCAATCCTCAGGGGTCCTTAGCCTCAGGGTAGGAAGTCAGATGCTCGTTGATTTGTAAGCTCTGAAAGAATATCAAGGCGATACGATGGCGATATTCTCTATAAGAATATCGCCATAAAGTAGGTCGTTACCTTGTGTAAACAACATTTACTTATGTTCAAAGTTTGAGTAGTATTGAAATTGATGTTTCATTCAGGATGAAACGTTAATTATGAAGATTATCTTGTTTGTAACACATCGGTACAATGTAGAGCGATTAGAAAATTAAATACTTAGAGAGATTACCTTATCTATTTTGAAAAAAATTGGTATGATAAAGAGAGATCTCATTAAAAACAATTTAAACCATCAGCAGTGAATGTATTTTTTTAGTTGAGACTTCTCCGCACTCGATAATCGTTAATTGAATACTTCAATTACTTATCTTAGCGCATAACAACAAAACTGAAATGTTCTCAATGCGTTATATTTTTGACGTATAAGTAGTTAATCACACAACGTCTCTTAGTGCGGGTGTAAGACCCTAAAAGGCAAAAAATATTGTTTTTTTTTTTAAATTTATTTTCATCAATCAATCTGCCTAGCCTTATTCCAACTATTCTGGGGTCGGCTTCCAATCTAACCGGACGCAACTGAATACTATCTATACAAAAATAATACAGCGGACCTATTCCGTAAAAAAATTCACCGTGAAAACTTAGGTGAAGTGAACTTAGAGTGAGCTATCATTCCATCTGTTGCTAGGGATTGACACCATTGACAGCTCACTTCACTTATGTTTTCACGATGAGATTTTTACAGAATAGCACTACTGTATACGAATAGTATTTAACATGGAGCGACTGCCTATCTGACCTCCACAACACACTTACTCCGGGTAACACGATACACATTGAAAAGAACTTGAAAAGAACCTATAATGTTCCCACTGCTGGGACACAGGCCTCCTCTCTGTGAGAGGGAGTGGGCCGTAACATAATCTACCACGCGAGCCCAGTGCGGGTTGGTAGATGTCACATGTCTTCGAATATTTGGTTTTACAAGTAGGACATGCCGGTTTCCTCACAATGTTTTTCTTCACCGTGCACCGTTTTGAAAGCAGTGGTGATTAAATTATTAATACTTTACCACTGGGCCACCACTGCTCCCACTGGGCCATCACTGCTCCGCTGGTAAACCAGTATCTTGTTTTATTTTACCTTGAACGTTATTTTTGACATTAATTAGCTCAAGTAATTAATAAACGTATAATTTGTCGGGTGCCAAAATTCGCCTTATTCTCTGGGTATTATGTTACTTTACTAATTAGTACAATGTTTATCTTCAGATGCCGCTAATTACGACCAAGTCCTCAGAAATCTCGAACAACAATTAATTGTTATATTAATCGATATATCAATTGTTGTTATATTATTCATAGACACTTTACTATCGAAAATAGTCTTTTCACCGTACTTATTGTTCGTTCTAGGATTGGCTATAATTGTTTGAATTGGCTATAATTTCCCTTATATTAGGTAAGGTAATATACCTATTACCTCAGTCAGTCTTCAGCCACCACTCCACGTCAATGCGCGTGTTTTGCGTACGTATTTCCCTTATATTATTTCCTGTCTATTTTGAGAGGATTCGCAAGTAATAATATGCCCGTCGGAATGTTTTTCGCGTCCTTATGTATATGTATATTTAGGGAACTCATTTTGCCCTATTTAGGTATATCTATATACACACATCAAAAGTGTCTAGGGATCAACATATATTTTTGCAATAACTTTTCTCCTGATTGATATTAATTAAAATTTTCTTTAAGGATTCATCAAATAAAGTGTTTTCGTTTGTCACAGTAACGATAAACCAAGTCACCTTTGCATTAATAAAGAAATTTGCCATTTTCCTAATAAAGGGATTTTTGACATTTGAACCACTAACACAAAAGTTCGAAAAAAAGACTGAAATAACAGTTTTCTTTAAAATTTTATTGGGTAACTTAAACAATTAATAATCCGTGTTTCTACCGCGAACACTAACAACACAAGAACATCGGTTTGGCATACTCAAAATGAGTTCATCCAAATCACGCTGTGGAATGGCAGCCCATGTTCGTTGCAACAACAAAAAAAGGTCTTCTTGCGACTGGATACCCTCCATATTCGGCAGAGCTCTTCTCTGTAGCATATCCCATGCATGCTCAATCGGGTTCAAGTCTGGCGACTGAGCAGGCCAGGGCAGGACATTGATGTTAGCTGCGGCGAGAGTCTGTCTTACAACTCTTGCGGTGTGCGGTCGTGCATTATCATGCATTAACTGAAATAAGGGACCGATTTGCACTTGTAGAGGAACGATGACGTCTGATACAATCGTCTCAGCATAAATTTGAGCGTTGAGGTTGCCTCTGATCCAAATCAACTCAGTTCTTCCGCCGATCCAAATACCCGCCCATACCATGATGGTTCCACCACTATAAGGATGGACTTCCTGGCAGGATTTTAATCGCTGTTGGCGTCCAGGGGTTCTCCAGTGTCGTATACGTCTTGTATCCGGTCTCATACCAAAACGAGACTCATCAGAAAAGCACACGAAACGCCATTGTTCTTCTGCCCAATTTCTGTGTTCAAGAGCCCATTGATATCGAATCCTACGATTGTGCATTGCTATAGGTGGTACCCGTAGCGGTCTTCGGGAATGAAGGTTCACTTCATGCAAGCGGTTTCTGACTGTTTGGTCGCTAATTAAGTTCCCTGAAGAGTGATGAAGCCTCACGGCTAACATCATGGCGGTTATTGTTGGAGCTCTTCGAGTTAAGATTTGAATGTATCGGTCTTGTCTCCGTGTGGTGCAGCGATACCGTCCTCCATGGCGCTCAGCCACGGTACCAGTGCTTCGGTAACGTGTCCAAAGTCGACTGATAACACTCTGACTTGTATTCAGAGCTAAAGCCACAGTACGTTGCCGGGAACCAGCTTCTATCATTCCCACGGCTCTGAGCATTTCTTCCCTGCTTAAATGACGTCGCCGCTCCATAATAACGTTGGTTTTAATCAGTAGTAGGGAAACAGTAGCACTAATAATGTCTTCAATGCGTTGTATGTTTTTATAGGGAAAATATTGACAGCTGATTTTCATCTTTTACTCGAATTTGATTCACAGTTCCTGATTCAAATTATGAAATGCACCAAAAAGTATCCATATAAATTTATAAAATCATAAATTTATTACAAAGCCACATCTCAATCTCAAGAAATCCGCATAAAAATGCTTGATCCCTAGACACTTTTGATGTGTGTATTTGTGGAAAGTTTAATGAATTGTTTTGTTTTGTTAGCAAGGTTTCGTTACTTTTCAATAGAAAATATAGGTACTTAATATTGTGTCGGGTGAAAAATATGATATCGTGGTTTTATAGCAAACTCAAACCGAGGTGAACAAGTGAAACAAACAGTATGTCTGGGAATTCTCATTTTCTTAGAATGATAAATATTGAGCAAAAACCGTATTTTTTCAAAATACTTACGTAAGTACTTACCTACTAAGAAGTTTCTCATCGGTGAACGTTCCGATTCGTAAGCCACACAGGAAAATAGATTTGCTAGCAATATAGCAACTGTAAAAGGAATTCCTCGTCTTTTTCCTCAAACTGCCTTGCCCCAGTTGTAGTTTTAGTGAGTTTTTATATGCCACGACCGTTCGTAAAGGTCGACCAAAGCTTTACATGTACACTTATAATATGATGAAACGGTTCTGTAGGTATATTCTGAGCAGGAACATATAGAAAAAACAGATGTCTTTGAGAAGATCTTATACCAGTGACTAATATAATGGCAGATAATAGCGTATTAACTCATGCAAGCTTTTCCTTTACTTTATGCTATTACTCATTTATTCGGAGCACCCTAGCTTAGTTACTGCGACCAACTGAGCGAAATTGCCAGAAAGTTAAAAAGAGGCTCAATTATTAAAGTATAATAACAGGACACACATATATCAGTCTCACGTGACAAACAAAACCAAGATCAATGAAATGCACGCTTTCTTTCTTATACTAATAGTCTACTTTAGCGCAGTAACGTTTTCTTAAAGTAAAGTAATCGAATCTTCAGTCTTTGCGAAGACAGAGTGCTTTTACGTTATTAATGAAAAAGCTGAAAAATGATTAAATACTGCCGTGAAGTGCCGTGATATTACTATATTTAAAAACGTTGAAACCAACCAGTATTTTTAAGTAATTATAAGTTTCGATGCAATGAAGCAGTTGACCCCTGATGTACCAACAGGTCTATTATTAAATACTTATTTAGTTCGAGGCACTAAGTTGTACGGTATGAATTAGGTATGTGAAGCAGTTATTAAAGTCAAGAAAATAATTATTTCAACAATGTCCATTTCATACTTCTTACAAATTAATTAAGTTAGGTGCCTAATATAGATCTACATCTACGCAAGTCATAGATTTATCTTTGCCAACATAAATGTTCAGGTACTGACGAAGTTTCCAGTCAGCATAGTGTTGGAAAACAAATAACGCATACTTACTTATTTCTTAATAAAATGAAAAAAAAAAACAATTGACTCACAATGAAATAAAAAAAAACAAGTGGCCAACCCACAATACGTAATTGAAACACTGACTTGAAGAAAAATAAGAGTGTGTTCTACAATACACAAGGTAAAACAAATAGCTGGCAGTCGTAGCCCACATTCTAAATCAATGCAATTGTTTAATAATTTTGGGAAAGTGACGTATTCACTCAGCCACCTCTTCTTAATTGTGAGAACGCTTTGAGCGCGGCGAGGGGAGCTGGGAGGGATATTTTACGAGGGTGGCATACTCCCCCTCGTGTACCCTTCTCCTCGTCACTGCAACTAGAGTATACTTTCGAGAAAGGAGCCAGTGTTAAAGGATGTTTTTGGCCGACTGTTTAGTACTGCCCTTGGAGGGTGCATGAATAAAAGATACTACGTTCCTTCTGTCTTTGGTTAACAAGGAGTTGTTCTATATAAAACAAAACTGACAAAGGAATCTTGGGTAATGGTATAGTAACGTGTGACGAAACTTATCCCAATTCACTGCTTGGTCTCTTTTCACACCCGGTCTGACCTGCCGCCTTTAAAAGGTCTCACGCTACGTTTGCCGATTTTGACTTAAGGACACAACTTCTCTAATTATTTTAATGATAATTTAATTCGGGTCTTGTTGGTTCATTGAACAACGACCTTGAATTTGCCCCTTTACCCTGAGCCCGCCTGTCATTCTTCAAAACAGCATTAAACAGATTTTCTTTAAAAATGTTAACAAAAGAGGGCTTTAATAATTAAACATGACAAAAAATAAACATCGAGGTGTTGGAACTGAGTTACCAAGAAATTTTAAACAACGGCAAACCAAATCATAGAACGATTATAGTTATTCTAATAATTATTTCAAACAGGGGAAGTTTACACCATAGACCCTCTGTCTTTGAAGTGAACTAATAGTGTAATTGTGTACCTTATCACTACAACCCCTCCGGTTTGTTGATGGCATGACCCAAACCATTATGTTACGTACAGTCAAACGCACATCTATGGTAACTATTGGGTTTAGTCAGTGCCTTTATTTTGTAGCAGTAATGGCGGTTTACGTAGTTGAGTTGATACTACACATGTGCGGGTAAGCGTACAGGGAGAATCGAATAAAACATGTTGGGTTTAGAACCCAACTGGTGAATACCATACCGTACCTATAATGAACGGTATAACAAAGTTCGTATTAATTTCCCCATCACCGTTTTTCCCATTAACTGAATAACGTACAACTCATAACTAATAATAATTAATTTATCGCTCATCGTAAGAGGCGATAAATTGAAAAAGAAAAGCTAGAGAGCTTCTTAATACTACTTATATCTATTCTCTATCTGCGTTTGCCCAAATAGTCAAACACAAGTTCCTTTAGGTTCATCGTAATAAAAATATTCAAAGAAAACATACGACCGATTTGTATAAACATAACACAAATAACTTCTGCCCGCGACTTCGTCCGCATAATTTTTTTTTAAGACAAAATGTAAAAATGTTGCATGTTATATAGTTTTTTTTTAAATTTTATATTCAAACCGCCAACAACCTTATGGCGCATCCTGTATATCACTCATATCTGCCAGCATTTTAACACGATATTTTGTAAGCTTGAACATTCGACGTATGAACTTTAACACTATGATTTGCGGTAGAACTAAGATCTTGAGATACAAAGAGCACCACGTTTAGAGCTCAAAACTCGTGTAAGATTCAAGGGTTGCTGTAATGTGTATCGGGTGATTTATGAGCAGCTTTCGTGGTGTATACTTAGTTGACAAAATATCGCCCGCGGCGTCTTCAAGCCAAGACGTTGGCTAGCAAATAATACAAGGTGGCATGGACATCGACGCGTAAACTGTAACCATAAGAACATGATTCTAGACCCCCTAGCATAGAAATATTCAAGCGGCAGTGCAATGTTGTGCAATTTTGGGATGCATGAAGAAGCCTCCCGCCAGTTACTCAACTGAACCAAGCGCTCGGCGCATCCTGGACAGTCGCACCCAACACCTTATTTGACTGGCCAATTCTTCCCTTCCGGTGGTAGGGCTAACCTTTCCATCAGGCGTGATCGAGGTCAAGAGCGGGACCATTCAACAATAAAAAAAAATATGTACGTGGGACACTCAGAAAGTTTTACGAAAATAAAAAAAAAAAATTCTATAGGTAAATATTTTTTTATTAAATATTTACAAAGTACTCTCCACTAGCCTCTATACAAAGTTTCATGCGTCTGAACCAGTTTTCGAAACACTTTTTCCAGTCCGCCGCAGACACCTCGTTTACAGCCTGCTCGAACGCTGACAGCGCATCTTCCGGCGACGAAAATTGTATCCCTTTGAGCTGTTTTTTTTTATTTTCGGGAATAAAAAGAAGTCACACGGTGCTAGGTCAGGGCTGTAAGTAGGGTGACCCAGGAGTTTGACCGGCGTGCTGTCCAGGAAGTACCTCGTTTTGAGTTCGGTGTGCGAAGGCGCGTTGTCGTGGTGGAGCATTAGCCCGCGGAGCCCTGTGTTTGGTCGCTTGTTGCTCACAACAGAGAAAACTTCTGCCAACCATTCAGCGTTTGATACTTCTTTGGTTTCGTAAAGGAATTGACACCAAGTAGCCAGTCAAATTGAAAAAGCTTGCGATCAAAATCTTCCCCCCGCTTCTAGATCGCTTCACTTTGGTAGACGTTGATTCGTTTTGAAACACCCAAACCGTCGACTGGCGCTTCGTTTCTTGATAAATCCACTACTCATCACCTGTAATGATGTCGAAAACACGCCGAGACGGGCCTGCTTCAAATTTGTTTATCATATCACGGCACCTTTCCACCCGGGCCTGCTTCTCAGCATCGATGAGGTTATGCACACCCAGCGTGAAACTATCCTCCTCACGCGAAGATGCAAGTGTAGAATTTCGTGAAGGCTTCCCGATCCAACCTGCTGTTTGTGCTGAATCTCTTGATACGTAACTCGCCTATTGTCTTGGATTAAATTTTTCACTGCTAGCCAACTGCTAGCACGTTTTCTTTCGTAGCAGCCGTCAAAGGGCGACCACTTCTTTTTTCATCCTACAAAGTTAGTCGACCGCGAAACGATACACGGTTGCCTTAGAAGGGCCTTCATCCATGAATGCTATTTGAAGTCTATCGTACGATTCGTCCGGTTTCAGGCGACACTTGAAATCGTAAAAAAATCATAGCGCGAAAATGTTCCCGGCGCAGATCCATTTTTTAATGAGACACGATCATTTAAATTAGTTCGCAAACTATGTGGAGGAAAATTTTGAAATTGGAACGTTCCTATTTTTACTTACCTACAAATAATCATATTTTCAAAACTGGCCAGTCTCTCATTCCTAAAAACTTTTTTTTCGCAATATTTTCTGAGTAGCCTGACGTACGCTTACTCGTTTTGAGGCAAACATGGAAGTAACTTGTTGAATAGAACAATTGCAGTGCACGATTGCTAAATACAGGGCGCCACGCAAACTGTAACCACGATTCAGCACATGATTATAGACTCCGTCTAGAGTATTTTTTTTTCGTCGGAGGGTGTTAATAAAACCGGTCAAATGGGGGTCGGACTCGTGCACCGCGAGGGTTGCGTACAAATTTGTAGGTATGTAAATTGTTTAACACGGGATTTTTTTTAAATTGTAACTACTTTACGGTTTTCGGATTTTTTCCTTTACTTTTGCTACATGACATTGCTTCTTGCCAAATTTCATGATTCTAGGTCAACGGGAAGTACCCTATAGGTTTTGAGTCTGACACATAAACGCCTGTATCTTTTGATTGCGCCGACTTAAAAGTTGGATTTTGTCACTGCTTCGAGGGATTGCAGCCCTGAGTATTTGATAATAATTTCATCTCGATAACTTGACATGTTCCTGAGAAAAGGGTCATGACCGACGGACGGACAGACGGACAACGAAGTGATCTTATAAGGGTTCCGGTTATCCTTTAGAGGTACGGAACCCTAAAAAACAGCTGTGTCGTAGAAAAGTGCAATACCTGCGCGGGAAATATGTATGGAGAAGCATATTATTTTTTTATAAACAATATGGAGAAGCATTTTTTTTATAAGAATTCAGAATCATGTACTTACTGCATCCATGGTTACAGTATGCGCGTCGACGTCCATGCCACCCTGTATACCTATACAATCGTGCAATGCAATTGTTCTATTCAACAAGTTACTTCCATGTTTAACTCAAAACGAACAAATGTACGTTGCACTGCCGCTTGAATATCCCATTTCACAAAAGAAAAATACTGAGAACATATATTTATTATAAAAGGCTATGCATGAAACTATAATACCGTTAACTATAATTATGTTTTACCTTTGTCTTCATACTAGCAGTTACCTGCGCGTTGTTTCCCGCGTCATTTCCAGTTCACTTTTCTTGAAGGTAATGGAAATTTCCTTTTAACATCCTTTGCTGTTTGTCTTTTTAATTTAAAATACCTAGTCTACTTCTTTATATTTACCTACATAATTTAAAAAGGCTTACAGTCTTAAAATAATAATATGTTCAAGTAGGTATATAAAAAGAAGGGTAATAAATAATTAAAAGGCATCAAAAAATTCGTCCGCATCATGTGAATAGGAAAAGTCTTGCAGTCTTAAATTACTTGAGAATTTACATGGGGATGATATGGGACGTTGAACAAAAAACAGAACTGTAGCGAACCGTAGACTTTAGATCTGTAGACCATTTTTTATTTTATCAAGTACCTGGTACTTGTTGACAGGCCTACGCTGTCCTCCCATACCTACTGTAACTTGAAAACACTGTAAAAGCCAATTATTTATTTTTAAAAGAGTAACCATGGAGTTTCTTGCCGGTTCTTCTCCATAGGAAACGACCAATTGGAACCGTGCACCTAGCTTCTGACGTTTCAGAAATGCCCGTGTTGGTTTATGTGAAATAAAAATATTTTGATTTGCTTTGATTTGAACCAATATAGTAGGTGGATAGAACTATTCATCTGGTCTATGATATATGTGAAGTTACTTAAAACAAACACGTCGGATACTAAGCTGCTGTTTGAGCTCAAAGCAGAATATACGGAATCGTGAGCAAGTAAAGTTGGCTCGTTTGCAATGGTTATACTAAATCTGCTTCTAACTAGTTACAAGTAGGAAGTCAAAGTAGCGCTTAATTGGCGTGTTACTAGCTACCACTGATATTTGTATCGCCGACAAATATTAGATATTCGAGCTGAATCGACCTTTGAAACATCTAGTTTCATCTATTTTTGTGAACCTGACAGAACCCTTTCGCTGCACCAAAAACAAAATATAAATCACAAAAGAACATAATGTAGCTTCATATTTTTCATCCTAGACTGAACTCTTAATGCAAGCATTTTGAGTCTTATGCCACAGTCTGCTTCGGTTTGAGGAGTTCGGTCTGCGCTCATTTGCGAAAACGAAACACAAATAGTTTCTTCAGTTTTAAATGATGAAGAATAGGTGATATATACACATTGAGTAAACAACCAGGTTTGCATTATATCGTGTTATGACACATAATCCCTTAACCGCCTCTACAGACACTCTGTTAAAGAGATAAAATGTACCCTTAGCCGCAAAACATCGGGGATAAGCCAATAAGCGAGTTTGTTCTCGAAAAATAACTATACTTAGTGGTGAATCACAAGGATTATTGTACTTTCAGAAGACTAAAGAACAGTTTTCAGAGAAGTACAGATTTAAAATGTTACTAACAGTACGTGTACGGTTGTGCAACATTTTGTAGTCTATAGAAAAAATAATGCGAATACCAATACCTAGATATTTTTATAGTGTGGGTATTAAAGAGATTCAATAAAGTGGGAAATCCATTTACCCACACTTTTTAAGGCACCTACGCAATTATTGTTAATATTTACTCGAGCTATGCCAGACTAAAGGTTAGGATAAAAACAAGATTAGTGACAATACAGATCTAAAAATGGTGTACATGCCTACACACATCCAGTTCTACACAAAGGAAGGCACGGTGAGTCTTCATAAAATAAACCCTTCACGGTGTACCATGTAAACGAACAGTGTGAACAAAACTATAAATGTACGCGGTCGCCTGACTAACAGTAATAACTTTGAAAAAGGATACAGTACTGAGTAACGTGTTGGTTACACACCCCATTAGAGGGGAGAAAGTATTATGGAACCCCTCTCAGGAAACATTCTACGTGTTAGAATGGATATTGAGTTTTGTATCATTAATACTTTTTTAAAGATTTTCGAAACATTGAGTTTTGTATCATTAATACTTTTTTAAAGTTTTTCAAGATTTCGTGTTTTTCTACCATTCTATTAAATTCTACTTAAATGTATATGCCTTAAACACTATTGCTTGTGCAACTATGTAGAAATGTAGAATGTAGATAATTCTGTAAAAACCCTAAGAGCGGTTCTAAACTGTATCCGATCCGAAACCGAATTCAAGGTCCGAGTTCAATCCGAATTGGAAATGTTCTAAATTCGGACGGACGGAGTTCTGATCTAGTGTGCAACCCCTCATACAAATAGTAATATGCCTGCTTCGGACCGACATTTCTCAGATTCGGATCAGAAGAAGTGCAGAGTGAACAGGCTTCTTCTGGATAAGCTCGCTCCATCGTCGACTTTGTCTCTGTCACCTTTGACCTAGACTAGAGTCAAGAGCAAGTCCATATCAAATAAAAAAAAGAACCGCTCTAACTGTAGCAATCATAAAAAATAATGAGCCATTGAGTAACTAGCACATACGGCTGCATTGCGGGTGTGAAACGCACTGAAAAACACATAAAGTATAATGTAAGAATGGCGAAAGGCAAAAATCCAATTTAAACTGCACTCCCGGATACTTATGTTGTTTTAAGTGCATCTCAGCTACACGCGTATTCGTACCTACGCGCACAACGCTTTCACTGCCCAAATTCAGTAGTTCCTCTCATCATTATTAATGTATGTGAATGGGACTCCTTCAGCGTTTCAATAAGTTAGCACTGACCAACTCGTTAATATTATATTATCTTATTCGCTTCAAATATCTAAGGGCTAGTTAGTAACCTTCGCGTGGGTAGGGCTCACCCCTGCAATAATTCTAAAAATAAAGATAGCTCACGACTTAAATGTTCTTTTCACGTCGATACCCTTGCGTGCATCGGAGTGCATGTTAAACTGTCGATCCCGGTTGTTACACAAATATACAGGGTTATTGGAAAAACAACAACCTCTTAAGAGGTCATTGTACTCGTCATTATGAACAAATTTTACTATGGGACCAACCTGAAATCGCAAAAAAAAAATCTGCTGTTCAACCTATAGCACGTATTATTGGCAACCCTTCTAAGGTCAAAGCGGAATTACATTGTTGTTCGTTTAACATAAAAGGCCAAATCGCCGTTTGCTCGTAATTTGTGCTACTAAAGCGGTCTGGTACCCAGATTATTCCATTGTGCTTTCTATTCACTAATTCCTATTCGTAAATATTTAAAATCCAATTTCCACTGCGACTCTACACAGTATTGTACCTGTATAGGTACAATACTGTATCCAAACACTGGTATGTATATACTAGTGTTTGGATATTGTTCAAGACTGCCTTTGGTCCGGACAATGAATTCATTTAGTAACGTGCGAGTACACTCTAAAAATTGGTAGGTTAGGTTAGGTTAGGACCTAAAGTGAAGTGGGCAATACTGCGAGGTGATCCGTGGGTGTCATGCTAAGGCATAACACCCACGGATCGCTTTTTAATTGAGGTAAACCATACTTTTACTTACATTTATGTAGGCGTGCAAACTTAGCTTTCTAATAATGTAACACACCCTCATAATATTTAAATAGCTATTGCATTATATTATGATATAATATATCATTATTTTATATTCATAGTATTGTAAAAATATATCAATACCAATGTTGTGATCTATATAAATAAACAAAATTGGAGTGTCTGTTTGTAATATTAAAATAACCGGTTTTTACTAAATGCATATGGATGTATACACGGTACCTACATACACCAAAATAACATTTTTAAAATTTTTGTCTGTATGTCTGTCTGTTTGTTCCGGCTAATCTCTGAAACGGCTGGGCCGATTTTGACGTGACTTTCACTGGCAGATAGCCGTTGTAATATCATTATTACATCAGCTATCTGCTATTTTATTTTAGAAAAAGAATTAGGGTTCCGCGCAAAAAAATTAAAACGTTTTCCGTCATGCACGCGAACGAAGTCGCAGGCACAGCTAGTCTAAAATAAAAACAAAGAATGCAGAATTTCTTTCATGGGTAGCCACGTGACTTGGGATTCTAATGAAATCTAATTTTGAGGGTTATTGATTTTATCCACTGTACCGCGAACAATGTTTGATTAATGGGTTCGGACGTAGTTACCTTACGGTAGTGTATAACGAATGAACAGGTTCATAGAGAGTGACGACAGCGCGGCAACTTTACATGACGTCACTTGCACAGAATGACGTGAGTTTAATTAACTGATAAATAATTATGCTGGTTTATGGTTGCAGGTGTGATTTAGATACGGCAAATGAAGGTACTATCATGTCCATCACATAGAGATGATTGTTTTTCAATCGGTGTTGGAAATAAAAAATCTGTGATCGTATTATGAAAAAAGCTCTCAGTAGATGCCTACCTCTCAAAATGTACCAAAATAGTTCATTTATAGTCATAACATACATACATAATCAGCCTATAATGTTCCCACTGCTGGGACACAGGTCTCCTCTCTGTGAGAGGGAGTGGGCCGTAATACACCATGCGGGCTTAGTGTGGGGTTGGTAGATGTCACATGTCTTCGAATTTTTGGTTCTAGGATATGCCGGTTTCCTCACGATGTTTTCCTTCAACGTTTTTGAGAGCAGTGGTGATGAAATAATTTACACAAAGTAAAGCGCCTGTCTGGGTTCGAACCTACGACCTACAACTCGTAAGTCGCGGCCTTTACCACTGGGCCACCACTGCTCTAATTTATAGTCGCCGTGCATTAATATACTACTTAAGGTCACACATACATATCGTATGTAATTTTTTAGCTCGTGTGACCTAAACCCACACTTAAGTCACGCTTTTCTGTGTAAAAATGACACTACTACTACTTAAGTGACAGAAAAGCGACATAAGTGCAGTTTTAGGTCACACAGTGCTATGATAATCTATATATAAAAAAGAAAGTCGTGTTAGTTACACCACTTATAACTCAAGAACGGCAGAACAGATTTGGGTGAAAATTGGTAGGGAGGTAGCTTAGAGCCAGGAGACGGACATAAGATACTAAAAAAAATCAGAAAAAAAAAAAAAGAATCAGACTTGGAATAACAAAACGCAAATGACAGGGCTAGGAGTAGGCTCGGGGTAGGGCAGGAGTAGGGTAGGAGTAGGGGTAGAGTAGGAGTAGGGGTAGGGTAGAAGTAGGGTAGAGGTACGGTAGGGGTAGGGGTACAGTAGGAGTAGGGAAGGGTTAGGGTAGGAGTAGGGTAGGGGTACGGTAGGAGTAGGGAAGGGGTAGGGTAGGAGTAGGGTAGGGGTACGGTAGGAGTAGGGTAGGGGTAGGGGTACAGTAGGAGTAGGGAAGGGTTAGGGTAGGAGTAGGGTAGGGGTACGGTAGGAGTAGGGAAGGGGTAGGGTAGGAGTAGGGTAGGGGTACGGTAGGAGTAGGGTAGGGGTAGGGGTACAGTAGGAGTAGGGAAGGGTTAGGGTAGGAGTAGGGTAGGGGTACGGTAGGAGTAGGGAAGGGGTAGGGTAGGAGTAGGGTAGGGGTACGGTAGGAGTAAGTTAGGAGTAGGGTAGGAGTAGGGTAGGAGTAAGGGGTAGGGAAGGGGTAAGAGTAAGGTAGGAGAAGGGCAGGGGTAGGATTGGTAGGAGTAGGGTAGGGGGTATTAGTAGGACACCACGCGAACGAAGTCGCGCCGGGCAGCTAGTTATTGATATATACGAAAAGCATTTATCGTCAACCTTGAATTGAATACTTTGCACGTAACATTTGCCAACTTCACAAAATGTACACTATAAAACTACAAAGTTTCTTTGCGAACCGACATCGAACTACTTGCTATGCCAACATGTCAGGAGCCTTCGTGATCTCTTAAACACTATGCAAAACTGTTGCTGCAAACGTTTACATATACAGGGTGTCCAGTAAATAGTACGAAATATTGCAGGGGGTGATGGCTTGGGTCAATACCTACCGAAATAACACAATATATGTTCCACAAAATGTAACTTTTTTTTTTCACCACTGTAGGTTAAAGTTAATCGTTAAGAAAATCGTCCTGCGAAAATTTAAACAAAAAATGGTATTTCTTGAAAAAATTCTTGTTTTTGATAGAAAAAAGACTTTCCAATGAGTAGAGTAACTATTTACGAATAATTTGATGTAAAAAAAAATACTAGAAAAGGAATTTTTCATTAGGTACATCACATTAGTAGAGATTTTTCGATATTTCGGAAAATTTTGTATAACTGTAAATCCGTAACATTTTGCGGAACATATATTGTGTTGTTTTGATAGGTATTGACACAAGCTATCACCCCCTGCAATATGTCGTACTATTTACTGGACACCCTGTATACCCATCGCAAAGATGACGAATGGCAAAAGCTAAGAGCATTTGAACTTTATGTTAATACTAAACCTACATATGTATAATATGTAAGGAATATTCTTCAATAAAGTTTACATTTGATTTAGGAATTCAAAAGTTTGCCTTTATGTGTCATGTCGTGTTTCCTCTCGGTGTAATGTAAATTCAAGTTACTGTACATAAATTCTATGTTAAGTGTCTGTTCAATATCTTAAATGTCAGTAATTATTGGGATTGCAATATCACTCTTGTATATCCCGAATAAGGACATAAATATTTTAATTCTATGAGGACAAACACATTTTGCCATTTTGTTGCAAGTCCTATGCTCAGACCAAATAAAAAGTCAAGACGCGCTGCGAACAATACAAGTGAAGTGTGCCAAAACTAAACTACACCTCTGCTCTGTGCATACCTACACGCTCACACGCACACATTTACAACCATTTACAATCAAACTGCACCTCACTAAGTGCACACATGTTTACGAAACCGGCTTCACTTTACTGTTGACAGCCCTTTGTCTAGGTTTTTTATTTGGTCTGAGGTCTTATGTAAAAAAAAAAAGAATTTTCTAATGGAAAATTACCGTCCCGTCCCAAGAATTGTGCTCTCACCCTAGATCAAAAAGGCAGTCCTTTTTGATCTAGGATACCGAGCCCAATGTTGTTTGATCTATGCTCCAGCAGCAAGATTGAAATATAATTTCCGTTATTAACAATACAAGTAGTAGCGCCGACTTTGATGATCCTGGTCTTGAAATAAAATCGAAAGCAATCGAGCTATCAATGCCTGTAAAATTCTGAAATTAATATTGAAATAGCGAACCTGTAGACTCCGGAATTCCGGTCTTCAATTCCAAACTAAATGTCCGGATCATCGCACTTGAATACCGCTCCGATTGAAATACCCAAAGTTTAATAAACAGGATATTAATATTGCCTATATAAAGCACTAACTTGCACAAGATTTGGGTCTAAACTTGTCGGGATCTGTGGCATAATTAGGATGCAAATTCAAAGCTAAGTGGCCAAAAGGAATAATAATAAAAGGTAAGGGTACCTTCTAATTTTTATTATGAACTAGCTGACTCGACAGACGGTGTCCTATCAAAATTACAATGTGGTCTGGAGTTCATACAAGAATCTCACAGAAAAACATAGTTCTGGGGGCCTAAAAAGGCCACTTTGGCAGAAGCATAAAAGGATAACATTACGAATCATAATAAAAGTCGTAAAATGGTCACAAACTGACAATTCATAATATTATTTGACATTAAAGCAATTCATATTTCGTGGACCATTTTACTAATCTCCATAAAAAACTATACATGAATTGCGTGATACGAAATTGTACGCAAATAATATTATGAATTGTCAGTTTGTGACCATTTTACGACTTTTATTATGATTCATAATGTTGATTCTGCCAAAGTGGCCTTTTTAGGCCGCCTGTTATTCAGAATTCGAAAATTTTACGGGAAACTTTTCCATATTTCTTATCATAAAAACCTAAATCGAAGTGTTACGAACATTTTAAAACAATAAAATGCCAATTGTGACCAGCCAACGAACAGCATTTGATTATTATTAATATAGGAAAGAAGGAGAGAAGTGTAGGGACATTATTTTCAAATAACAACCAATGTATATAATGCCTACATAAGTTTATGTTACCTTTACATGACGTTTCAAGGCCATCTTGTAGTCATAAGATGTTCCTAACTTTTATTTTTCCTTGTGACTTTTCTTTTCTTTTACAATAACATCAGAATGAGAAAGTTTTCTAAAAGAAAATGAAGGTTTCCTGTTCAAAGGTTAATTTTCTTTATTTCTTCTTCAAATTTTGCTTTACGACTGAACAATTTTTTGTTTGCTTAAATTCAGAGTAGGTATCACTTATAAGTTTAAATCAGAAACTTTAAGTTCAATTTCTATTTTGAAATAGGTAAAGTATATTTACTATCTAGATAGATAATTATATATTGTATCAATCAATAACGTAGGCATATCTATATTCCAGTGTAGAGTGAAAGTTACATGAGATTCTTCATCAGTGAACATTTTTTAAATAGTTTAAAATTGTATTTGGCGGCTAATCAAAAATAATAAATCAATTACTCACTGTATTTACTCGATAGATCGAACGACATTTTGTTAAGTTTCTCATATTTAAGTTAAACTATGTTAGTATAAGAAATAAATAATAATAATAATTGTTTTTACTTTGTGACATAAATTTCTTTAAACAAGAAATCCAAGAAAAACAAAATAAAATTCCATACGTTACAAACTTACCTACCTCTGAGTAACCTTTCTGGGATTACAGGTGCAATGTTTTGTTTATATGAACTTAAACACCTAAAAGTTCTCAAGCTCGTGGCGTTACCACTTACCGTGCACCGCGGATGGTCTGTGGATGGGTGACCATCTTTACATACCGAGACCCCTCCGTGTCTCGGAAAGCACGTTAAGCCCTTGGTCCCGGCTGTCATTCGCGGATTTTTGACAGTTGTTACAGGTAGTCAGAAGCCTGAGTCTGACAACCAGTCTTACCAAGGGGAATCGTATTACCCAGCAACTGGGTTGTGGAAGTCAGATAGGTAGTCGCTACATGCAAACTTTTTAACAAAAAAATTAAACCTCCGAAAAAACTGAAAAGCAAAAAATAATAAACCTTTTTTATTTAACCTTAATAAAATTAAATAGTTCTTAAACTAATGTAAGTATACCTAAGTAATTTTGAGTCGGCGCCAAACAAGCAAAGTAATAACCGTTGCGAGTGAGTGATCGTGCGGAGAGCGTATTTTTTTTTGGAATGTTAATGATAACCGCTGGAGACTTTTTTTTTTTTTTTTTGGATGGGAAATCATCTAATGACTCCTCCCGCTCTGGGTGGAGCGGAAGGGAGTGTCAGACTCTTACTGACTAAAACCCACCCGTGTTCCTTCCTTAGCCCTTTATGTTCCGGGGCAGCGGTAACCCTTTCGGACGATCCCGCTACCCCGGCAGGCTTCGGCCCTGGCGGGCCCCTTCCTTTATGCTGACATCTCTTTGAGGCGCGCGTGGAACACATACGCGCCGTCCGGCACGGGCCTGGTCCTGATCGGACGGAGAGCTACCCATTACTCTCCGTCCGCAGGCCCGCGCCTACGGTGGCCGGGAGTCGTCACGCGGCTCCCGACGCCCGTAGCGTCTCCCGCGGCGGCTGAGGCGAGAGGCTCTCTCCCTGAGCCGTCCCGCCACCTCCTTCGCTAGCATGACTGCTTCGCAGAAGGAGGTGACTGCCTCCCACTCCCCCTCGCCCCGGACCATGGCTTGAACCAGGGCCGGACGCGAGAGGTCGCCGCCGCTGCCGATCGCCTCCACGAGGACACGGCGGTGCCCCGCCCAAGCGGGGCAGACCTCCACCGTATGCTCCACCGTGTCCTCTGGGCGATCCTCGCAATGGTGACACCCGGGCGTCTCCTCCCGCCTGATGATGTGCAGGTACCTCCCGAAACATCCGTGTCCGGTGAGGACCTGCGTCAGGCGGTAGGTGAGAACGCCGTGACGCCTCTCTAGCCACTCCTCAAAGAGGGGTCTTATCGCCACGATCGTGGCGTGCCCTGCGCTGGGTTGCGAAAGCCGCTCTTTCCATGCCACCATGAGATCGCGCCGGAGGTCTGTCCGCTCCGCCGCAATTTGCCGCGGAAGCGGAGTTTCCCCCCGGCGGAGTTTCCCCCCGGCGTAGTGCCTCCGCGCGCCACTCATACAGGCGCGCGAGGACCATCGCCTCCAGATCCCATGGCGGCATTCCGGCAAGGAGGCTTGCCGCCTCGCCCGAGATCGTGCGGTAGCCCCGGATCAGCCTTACGGCTACCACCTTTTGGGGATCGCTGGAGACTTCACGTTGCATTGTGATTTGTTTTGGTTATTTCTTTAAATTTTAAGATAATTTTGTGATCTATGTTCATTGGTTTTTTGGCGCCGACTCAAAATTACTTAGATATACTTACATTACTTTAAGAACTATTTATTCAGGGTTAAATAAAAAAGGTTTATTATTTTTTGCTTTTCAGTGTTTTCGGAGGTTTAATTTTTTGTTAAAAGTTTTTATTTTAAAATTTTTGAGGCTATAATTTTTAATTTTTGATTACCTACTTTTAAAATAGCTACCTACCTTACTTAGGCTATTAACTGTTATATAATCCTACTTTAACTATTATTTGTTGTATAATAAAATACTTAACAAAAAAAGAGGCTTTATATACCAACATGGGTAGGCCTTTTTATTTTTTAATTGTAATACACAACTCAGCATTAAAATCTGTGAATGAACAATAAATCACTCCTATTTTTCCACTCTTAGGGTAGGATTTTTTTCCAAATTTATATGAGACCAACTTCGAGGTATGCCATATCCAATAAAAAAAGAATGATCAAAATCGGACTACTCTGGAAAAAGTTATGCGTGGTCATACATTACAATCAGTGAGTGAATAATCAATCATCCCCTGTTTTTCTACCTTTAGGGTTGGAATATTTTTTCCAAATTTATATGGGACCACCTTCGGGGTATACCCTTCCCAAAAAAAAAAGAATTATCAAAATCAGACTGCTCTGTAAAAAGTTATGCGTGATCATACATTAAAAAAAATATATAATTATACATATATACGCGTCGACTTGATAACCTCCTCCGTTTTTTCGTCGGTTAAAAAGAAAAAGACATGCTGCGCAATGCGCATGCTGATAACAAAAGTAGAAAAAGGATGACGTGCGTTTTGTTACCCCCCTCCACAGCAATAATTGTAGTGTCGTTGAAAAGGTATTTCCAATAGGAACAATATTTACTGTGACGAATTTTACTAATCCATTGTCCGTTCGGAGTTATCTCGGGATGACCATGACTTATTTTGCAGAAATAAAAGTTATATTTTGTATTATTTCATTTTTCTACAGTCCTTTTTTATTAGACCAACAAAGGAAACGGCGACGACGACACGATAACGGCATGTATTGTTATAAAATGTGTTTTCTTTATATTACAATAAATAGTATGACCCAGATGTTGATGGTGGCGATGATGATGTCTATCAAAACCCGATATTTGATGGTGATTGTCCCTCGCAAAACCTTTAATTCAGCATTATTGAACAATTCATAGAAAATAAAAGTTAGGATTCAAAATAACTCGAAACCGACAAAAAAGCAAAACAAGCGCTAAAGTAGCTATTATTATGCATAATAATACCTTTCTAGTCATAAAAATGATTGCTGTTGGAGCGGGTACCGGCACCCTAATTATGTAACACACTATCAATCTCAATCTGAATCATTTTGAAGGATATTGCTAATCCATTGCTTCATATGTTCGATAAATGTGTTTGCTCGATAACGTAAATAACGCAATGAATGTTGTTGAACTCTCAAAATGAAACCTATTGTTACTGATAGAGTGTTACGCAAATTACCCCGCTAGTTCCATAAATTTTTGCCCATCATCTTCAGTTTCCTCGAAAGATTGGGCAGAGGTTTACATACCTATAGTACAGATACAGTTATGTTTAAGTCCCATGCAATAGGGCACGAGCCTAATGCCATTAGTTGATTGCAATAAGCTCGCCCAACAACAAATATCTTAAACAATTTAGCCTTATGAAAATACCTTTAGTTCTTCCTGGATGAGGCAAACATTCGCAAGGCAACGTACAGTCAGCCTCGAAAAGAAGTATATATCAACAAGAATGCATTTGTCACAAAACATTACACATTTGTAGTCACACATTGATGATACAGTATTATGGAACACAAATTGTAGACAAACAAATGAATTCTGGTCTATTGTATCTAATCTACATATATTAGTATATTTCTCAGTATATTATTCTGTCAAAAAAGTACCGGGAAAAGATCAATAATATACAAAATACTTATTAGTTATTCATCCAAATTTGATTTATCGCCTTCAAAGTATGCTCCTTCAGAAATGATACACTTACGCCAACGAATAATCCAATCATCAATACATTTTTTAAATGCTTTTTCCGGAATTGAGTTTAGCTCGCGCCGCGAATTCTCCTTTATGTCTTCTACCGAATGAAAACGGGTGCCACGAAGTGGTAATTTGAGTTTAGGAAAAAGAAATAAGTCGGCTGGAGCCATATCTGGTGAATAAGGCGGTTGCTCGATTGTATTTGTTGAGTTTTTGGTAAAAAATTCGTTCACAATGATGGTTCACAATGATGGATGGTGCAAAATCCGATAATTTTCTTTCCACAAATCTGGACTTTTTCTTCAAATTTACTCTCATAAACGCCGCATAACGCTCAAATAATATACTTTATTTGCAGTTTGACCTTCCGGTTAGAATTCTGAGTGCACAAAACCGCGATAGTCAAAGAAAACAGTCAAAATAACTTTGACTTTTGATCGACTTTGGCGTGGTGTTTTCGGTTTCGGTTCAGTTGGAAGGCGCCACTCCGAAGCTTGTTTACTAGTTTGCATGTCAACCTCGTAAACCCACGTCTCGACACCAGTAACAATGCGTTTCATGAATGTTTGGTCGGAATTGACTCGTTCTAGCATGTCTTCAGCGACTCTTATGTGATTGAGTTTTTGGAGAAAATTCGGGTCTTTTGGGACTAGCCGAGCGGCAACAAGTTTCATACCCAAGTGATTATTTAAAATGATACGGATCGACTCATGAGACACAGAAAGTTCAGCGGCTATCTCTCTTAAACTTGATCGAGGATTTTCAGTCACTATTTCCTTCATTTTTGCGATATTAACTTCAGTTGAAGTCGTTGATGGTCTACCAGGGCGAGGCAAATCTTCCAGCATATCTCGACCGGTTTTGAACGTTTTGTACCACTCATAAGCACGTGTTTTTTGATAAAGTCGATTCACCGTAAGCATTCTGTACCTAACATGTTCAGTGACTTCGAACACGAAATTCCATTGGCGATGCAAAATTATGGACAAAAGAGTTTGTCCATTATGTTCGATGTTTTTGTCCATTATGAAATTCGCAATACACACTAGGTACCGTATCATCTAACTAAAAACAGCACTATATTTAATCTAAATGACAGATGCAACTCAAACTCCGCGCGCCAAAACGGTAAAATGGAAAACAGTAATTGAGCCAATCTAACAACAAAAAACTAACAAAAAATTGTATTTGGAACCATAAACAAATCATCCATTCCCGATAATTTTTTGACTGAATGTACCTACATCCTTTTGAGGCTGACTTGAATAAATATCCACCTTTTATAACTCCTATAACGAATAGGAGGCAGATAACTCTTTATAAAAAAGCGGCCAAGTGCGAGTCGGACTCGCACACGAAGGGTTCCGTACCACCGCACAATATTTAACTCAAATTTTTAAAATACTTTAGTAAAAACTTCTTTCATTTTGAACTTTATTTTATTTTTATGATTTGTTGTTATAGCGGCCATATTAGTACATAGTCTGTGAAAAAAGTGTCTACCTAGTAGGGTTCAAAAGATATAGACATACCCTGTGACAAACAGACGGACAGATGGACGGACGGACAGCGGAGCCTTAGTAATAGGGTCCCATTAGTACAATTTGGGTACGGAACCCAAAAAATCAGACATATTTATATTATTCCAAAACGTAAAAATATTTTTTGTTTTAGGACCTGAAGTACATGCTGCTGCCGTGGGTGGTTGCCATGGCTTTGGAAACCCTCGTTGAGATCATCAACCTGTTCTACTTGTTCTACCTGCAAACTGTAAGTACTTGATAAACTTTCGTATTTGAAAACTATCTCATTTCTAAAATTATATAAGCAATATCTGTTTATTTTTGCCACACTTATTATTTTATCATTTCAAGAACTTATAGAACTTAGAAACTAGATTTATTTTTTTAGAGCTCTAAGGGACCATCTACCTACGTATTTGATAATTCAACTTGATGCTTCCACGCGTTCCTAAGAAAAAGGGTCTTGACATTCAGACAGACGGACGGATAACAAAGTCATCTTATAAGGGTTCCGTTTTTTTCGTTTTGAGGTACGGACCCCTAAGAACACCAAGTATTATAATTATGTACAGCCACTGAACATAAAAGTATGAAAATATATGGTAGGATGGAATACCTATGTTATTTTGGCAGACTTCATTTAATTATTTACGACTATATATACCTGATGTAGTGTCTCTTTATATCTTGTTTTATAACTACTAAAACACAGAGTTGATAAGGCGCTAAAATGTTAGGATTACCGCAGCCATCATAATATTTTATTTCCGATGTGGTTTGCTGTAACCTCCAAAGCGGCACAGCATATCGCCTACCAATGAAATTGTTCGTAGCCTATAGACTACCTAACCTACCCAATGTAATATACCTACTTAACTTCTATATGTTGACATACATAACTCACAAGTAAATAAAAATTGTATTATGTTTTCCATTCTTGAACCATTCCAGAAGTTTTGTATTCACAATTTCACATTCCTACAACGCCCTTCGTCACGTACGCAACGTCGCATATCGATCACCGTTTTTAATTCGAGCTGTTGAATTGGCACCCCCTGTTCCATTTTGGTTGTATGTGCCCTCTGGGCTCTTTAATCTAAGCAGTAACTTACATGTGTAATTGAACCTTTATTTATATAATTAAGCTGGGGGATTACCATGGAAACATCCAGCTTATACTAAACGTAAAAATTGAGCTGACACAATAAAACATAGAAATTCAGTAAATCAAAATATATCGCGTACGTCTGTAGCTTGGGGGTATTCGTATTGTCTCTCGTCTAAATACACATTATATCATTTGGCATTTGCAAGGAGCGGTATTTACAAGTACGTATGTAACTAGATATTTGTATATTTGTTCGCCCGAATAAATTGGGCTCCGGGAGTCTATTTCGTTTTTAAGTTAGATTATGTAGATAGAAAAGCCGTTTCTGTATTAGAATGTTGTATTTCAGCATCGCTGTTGAAGATATTCAAATCTTTCTGCATAAAAAATTCATGTTTTAATACAGGATCCATGGAGGGGTTTTTTTTCACCAAACACTTGTACACATTTCATACACCTGCCAAAATGCGTGACAGATTGTCGGCAGGATTAACGCTCGTCTTAAACATTTGGTATCAACAATCTGATTAAACATCTAAGTATAAGCGAAGCCATCCGAAGCAGCCGACTGACGAGTAGACTGTGTCGATTTAGCTTCAGAAGGGAAAAAAATTATAGTTTACATTAGTTTTATTAGTTTTTAAATTATGTATGAGTATGTGAGAGTGCGAGGGTGAGTGTCGAATGATTGTGATAATAGGTGTGTAGGTGTTTGTGTGTCAATGTGGATAAGTAGGTGATGTGGTGTTGGTGTGTAAGTGAGTGGGGGAGTTGTATGTGCGAGTATGTATGGACGCGAGGATAGAAGTATTCGTGCAAGCATGGAGATGAGTGTGTGCTCCGTTGGGGAATAGTCCAGTTTAAGTAGCTATTCTGTCACTTTTAATTTAAGGTTGTGTTTGTTGATGTCTAAGATATTCAGTTTTTTATTAATCTTTTTGTAAATGTAATCACTGGTTACATAATACTGATGCTTTGCGGACGTGGTCCTGTGTTGAGTGCCTGAGGGATGGTTTTTATGTTAGACGGGATAGACGGGGGAAGGCTGCTATGTTTCCTAAGGACAGATTGAAGCACAAAGAGCTGACAAACTGTAAGAACCTTGCAGTCAGCATACAGTTGTGTTGTTGGGTATCTATTGGGCTTCCTTGTCATTACTTTTAGTACGGCTCTTTTAGCACCCCATACAGAGATGCAATATCCTATGACCGATTGGCATAGTGCATAATACACCATTTTTATTATATGGGCATTAGCAGAGTTTCGGAGGGGTTTCAATATATGTATGAGGCGCAAAGTTCTAGTCGTGACAGCGTCAAGTTGTTTTTTCCATGTAAGTAAGTCCGTCATCTATGTGGATTCAAAAGTACTTTACGTTGTCACTTCTAGTTAGTTCTGAAAAATGGCATGGTGCTGATCGGTTAGAGCATGTATGGGCAGTAATTGAAAAACTGTGTGAGGTGCGGACTTTCGCCTAATGGGATGTAGCAGGATTTGATATGTCTAAGGTAAGAAGATTAAAATTGAGTCATTCATTATTTCCGCTGCTGCTGACTCTGCTATAGATTTGATAGTACCCCAAGTAGGTCCGTGAACTAGGATCGCGGTGTCATCAGCGTATGTATAAAATATATCTTAGTATTTGGGAGGTTCATTTTGCAAAGGTCGTTGACGTAAATTTGAAATAAGGTGGGGCCCAGTGTGCTGCCTTGAGGGACGCCGTAAGTAAAAACTCCTCTTTACTGAGGTGGGTATCAATTTGAACTCTCTTGGTGCCATTCTTGAGATAATCTTTGAATATTTCAAGTGACGCCACGTACACCTAAGTGTTCTAATTGAGGTTAGAACACTTAGGTGTACGTGGTAGCGGTCATTCGATAGTTACGTAATAGAATAACTGCAGAAGTGCAATCAAGTGAAGGCGCCTAAACCAGTTACGAAACCCCGGTTTCCATGACGGCCGAAGCGGCGTGGTTAAAGCGCCTCTGGCGACAAAACTGCTTAAACCGAGTCTGGCTCGTCCAATAGAGGTACCGTACTCAAATGTTCGTTAGCATATAGTTCGCGTCAAATAACTTTGCCGCTCTGAAGTGGGTAACAAATCACTGCGCAGTAGTTAATCGTAGGAATAAAACAGCAGCGCGCATACACGGCTAGCGAAAAAGCCTAGCTTCAGAGCAGCAAAGTTATTTGACGCGAACTGTACTCAAGATTATTAAGTATTCATGATTTTTTAAAGGCTTATCAGGCCACTCAGAACACGACGTGGGACACTCAGAAAGTTATGTAAAAATAAAATGTTCTAAAGGTAATTTTTTTTTTCAAATCTTTTCAAAGTACTCTCCACTAGCCTCTGTACAAAGTTTCATGCGTCTGAACCAGTTTTCGAAACACTTTTTCCAGTCCGCTGCAGACATCTCATTTACAGCCTGCTCGAATGCTGACAGCGCATCTTCCGCCAATGAAAATTGTATCCCTTTGAGCTGATTTTTATTTTCGGGAATAAAAAGAAGTCATACGGTGCTAGGTCAGGGCTGTAAGGAATTACGCAGGAGTTTAACCGGCGTTCTGCGCAGGGAGCGGAAGTGTTTTGAGCGCGGTGTGCGAAGGCGCGTTGTCGTGGTGGAGCAGTAGCCCGCGGAGCCCTGTGTTTGATCGCTTGTTAGTCACAACAGAGAAAACTTCTGCCAAGCATTTGGTAGTAAACCATTCAGCGTTGATGCTTCTTTGGTTCCGTAAAGGAATTGACACCAAGTAGCCTGTCAAATTGAAAAAGCTCGCGATCAATATCTTCTCCCCGCTTCTAGATTGCTTCACTTTGGTAGGCGTTGATTCGTTTTGAAACACCCAAACTGTCGACTGGCGCTTCGTTTCTGGATCGTATTGATAAATCCAAGACTCATCACTTGAAAAGATGTCGTAAACACGCTGAGACGAGTCTGCTTCAAATTTATTTATCATATCACGGCACCATTCCACCCGGGCCTGCTTCTGAGCATCGGTGAGGTTGTGCGGCACCCAGCGTGAAACTATCCTCCTCACGCGAAGATGCACAGGTAGAATTTCGTGAAGGCTTCCAGAATCCTGATCCAACCTGCAGTGTGTACTGAATCTCTTGATACGTAACTAGCCTATTGTCTTGGATTAATATTGTCACTGCTAGCACGTTTTCTTACGTAACAGCCGTCAAAGTGCGACCACTTCTTTCTTCATCTCCCAAAGTTAGTCGACCGCGCTTGCATTCGTTATACCAACGATACACGGTTGCCTTAGAAGGGCCTTCATCCATGAATGCCATTTGAAGTCTATCGTACGATTCGTCCGGTTTCAGGCGACACTTGAAATAGAAAAAAAAAATCATAACGTGAAAATGTTCCCGGCGCAAATCCATTTTTTACTGAGACACAATAATTTAAATTAGCTCGCAAACAATGTGGAGGGAAATTTTAAAATTGGAACGTACCTATTTTTACTTACAAATCATCATAATTTTCAAAATAGATTATAACTGGCCAGTCTCTCATACTTAAAAACTTTTTTTCGCAATACTTTCTGAGTGGCCTGGTATATACGAAAAAAAGTTTAGTTTTTCTACTCGTATTCTCTAACAATCAACTTAACGAGATCACACAATAAATATTTAGTTCAAACATAAAACATTTTCTTTGAAATAAAAATAGTTTTACGTAAAATAATAAAACTTAACGCTAGTTTCTGGTATAGGTATTCATTTTTATAATTTTCTTTTTTGTTCCTCGCACCCTGCAACCCTCTCCCTCGCGAGCGTCTGCTACAATGCCTACCATACCACTGTAACTAAGTGGGTAATGTTTGGATTTTGTGAAAAAAAAAAAAAAAAAAAAATGGCTGGACTTTTATTAAAATTTCAGGCTTTTTGTCAGGACTTTTCAAATTTCTAAATGGTAACCCTACCCCCGACCCTCCCGTCGCATCGAATGGCCCGCGCAATCACATCGTTTTCGCGTAGCGTTCTTTCTGACTTATTTTCTTTGAACTCGGCTCCTAAGGGACATAGCGTGATGTTAAAATATAGCCTATAGCCTTCCTCATGAATTGGGCTATGAAATACAAAAAGTATTTTTCAAATCTGACTAGTAGTTCCGGAGATTACCCCTACATACAAACTTACAAACTACCTCTTTATAATATTAAGTGTTGATATCCCTTAAATATCGGTCAATGTAATTCGTAAAAGGCTAACGCAATCTACATAATATACGACGTAATAAAAGCAACTGTTTTTTGGGGGACCTTGATATCTTAAGTCCGAGAAAAATGTATGTGACAGACGAACACAAGGGATCTTTTAAGATATTCAAATTCAAATTCAAATTCTTTATTGCATTCATGTGTACATTATTTAGTTGTTACAATATTAGTAAGTTCCAACATGAAACCCGGTTAGGGCACGGCAACATAATATTAATAATAATTTCAAAATAAATATATAAATATATACATATAGATATATAAATTCAAATAATAATTTTAACATAATAATAATAATAGTATGTATGTGTGCGTTCGTTTTTTTTTTTTTTTATGACTATAATAAAATATGTAATTATTTATCTAGCTAAATAAATGATAGCTAGATAAATAATTACATATTTTATTATAGTCATAAAAAAATACAAATCCTTAAGAAACACTTCCGTTCTATCGGTCACTTGGCCTTTAGGGTCACTTGGCTAATAATATAATCATAGCAGGTTATGTATGTAAAATCAAGAGAACGCTTGCCGCCAGCGCCTAAACGCATCTATTTAATTACTGCCCTGGCTGCCTGTCCTGATCGCCGAGACTCCAGCATCGTTCATAATTGTTTTAATTTTAAATAAAAATGCTTTATGATTCCCAAACTGCGGCTGAAGCAAGTCTCCTAGTTTATGGCGGCGCTAACAATCCCTAATTCTACATTATATCCAATACAAGCTGACTGAAGCGGATAATAAGATAAAACTGGCTGTGAATGTGAGTACCATGCATGTGCAGGCGAGATTGAATACACGAATTTATAACTGTCTGGCGGTTTTAAGTATTTTGTACTCGTATGTGGCCTACGGAAAATGTCCTACAGGTCGGGTAGCGTCGTGTGACGGGTCGTTTAGCTCCATAAAATAGGGTTGAGCGATGACTGATGCATGCATGCCGTCTATTGGATCAGGTCAATTCAAAGCTGCAATGGCTCTTTCTTCAAAAGGCCCTTCCAGACATGGCTCTGAATTGTTAGATTCACTTAAAATCTTAATAATATAATGTTTGGATTTTAAAAGAGACCATGACCTCTGAGTTTGTTTCGACATTTCTTCTCAGGGATCAGTGAGCTAGCAAATGCTGGCACCATCTAGTTTTAAAATATTAACGTGTAAAACTGTCTTAAAATATCATTTCATTTCAATATTATTGAGAAAATGATATAATGATAAATGATGTTTATTGAAAAACCAAGTAGTAGTACCTACCAACCCAAAGTACTAGTAGACTTGCATCTTGCAACTTCATTATCGAGAACGAACTGCACAGATTTCCCAAAACAAAAGCTTAAAACTCTTTATAAACTAATTACCGGGATATTTTCCGATACGGGTAGTTACGAATCGGTCTCACTGAAATGGTGCCAACTGAAAAGGGTGTAAATTCGCCTGCAGGCTATTGATTCGTCAGGATTAAAGGACGGTGTCCCGACTTCCGAATACCGTGATGCCGAATTTGCCGCTGTAATGATCGTGTCGGACACAATGAAAAAGCGGTCCAATGTTGAGTTTATAGATATATACCTATTGAATATCTTTTCAATTAAGTTCCATTAAACGTCGCTCACGTTAGTCGTGCGTGTATAACTTGCCTGAGACTTATTGGAGGCTCAAGGCAAGTTATGCACAACTGGTATACAAGCATGAAATACTGCCTACAGTATTAGGTATTATACGTACATAAATCTCTGTTGAGTATAAGATTTATTGGACACACTAAGTATTGATTACTTTAGGTAGAAATACGCTACGGCGTAGCGGGCACCGTGCTACAATCTCGTAGCGGGCACCATGTTACGATCTCGTAGACTGCCTTCCGTACGTTTTAAGGTGGATCCACACATTGCGAGCATGCGCTCCGCACGGCGCACAACGCATGCCTCGGCTTGAGGCGTGCGTGTTGACAAATTATACCAACATATGCTCGGGTCGAGCCATCGCGTGCGAAGCAAATGCTCGAGGCAAGTAGGCGCGCAGACTTGGCAAGGCATGCGCTCCGCACGGCGCACAACGCACAGCGCGTGTGCGCCGCACACGCGCTATTCGCTGTGCGCCGTGTGGCGGCCGGCTCATTGCGAGCAGTGCGTTGCGTTTGGATGGTTGTGTCCGCCTCGCTGCGGATGTACGCGCGCATTATGAACGACAAAGAAATGTTAAGAAAAGCAGTTTTATTATACGAAAGTAATAGATTATTATGGGATCCTAAACATAATCATTATTTTAATAAAAATAAAAAAGAAGACGTATGGCGTTTTCTTTCCTTTTCAATAATTGAATTAATAATTATAAAAGCAGCAGCGGATACGCGCACGCGATGCAAAGGCGCCATCTTGACTGCTGCTGTGTGGGTTGGATCGGCCCGAGCATGCGCTGCGCGCTGTATGGCCCGAGCAAACGCAGTTTCATTTTCGCAGTCGAGGCGTGCGTTGATATTCTACGCGGCGCACGCCTCGAACGTGCATGCGCGGCTACGTCCACACCTAACGTAATGCTCGCACTGAGGCACTTTGATCTTGAAGCATTTGCCGACATACGTCGGCTCGCCCTCGCGCGTGCGGAGCGCATGCCTCGCCACGAATATACAGGTCCACACTTGGCGAGGCATGCGTTGTGCGCCGTGCGGAGCGCATGCCTCGCAATGTGTGGATCCACCTTTAGGCAGCTTTCTTGGTGCGATTAACTCAAGCTTATCAATCTACGTTTAATTACGAGGCACATATGTAAGGTGTACTATCCAATCTACGGTTGCATGAAATATGCCTGGATTGATATTAAACGTACAGTATGTGTCTTCCTAATTTTGTGCTATCACCAAATTAAAGGAAAAAACGCCATCCCATCTGAAGGGAATTAAATAAACGATTTGATTCGTCTTCAAAGCTTGTTCTCGTTCCGCCATAATACCGACTTACGCTCACTTTTATATATTTCTTCTGGCGAAGTCGTAAAGAACAGCAATGATTAGGTTTTCTCCGTATTTCTGGACCAGTGAATACGTAAACGAAGGAACTTACTAATAAACTGTGTTCATAGACGTCGAACTTTATTTCAATCGGAGAAAGAAGTCCATGAACATTTCAGAACTATGATTAAGGTTCGAATGACTTCCACTTGAAGTAATTGAAACGATATCGGGTGACTATCAGTGCAATAAGGAGGAAATAAAACTGCAGTTTGGTTTTCATACTTCGTGCTAGTATCTTTCTCAAAATTTACGTTTCTTTTCACTAAATTGGCAAAACTCGATGCAAGTATGTTCTTGTATGGACTTCACATAAAACTCAGCTAAAGTTTAAACTCGGTTTACTGCATGCCAAAGTTAACTTTGAAACTATTGATACAGATTCTAAAATAAAGTAGCAAGCTTTGCCTTAAGTCCAAGTTACAGTTAGTTTTGAACTGGAAACATGAACTAAAATGTTTGTATTTATACTGAAAGATAGACATACACTTCAGTGCAAAAATGGCGCACCCTGTACTCTCCATTTGAGAGACGATATCTCAAAAATCTTAATGAATAAAATGAAATCTTATTATTTTATATTGTTTGAAGGTAGGTAAGGTAGCTACAGTTTATTTTCACATACACTATATTTTGATAAAAGCAATATTATTGACGAGATCAACTCGATTCTTCAGATGTCCTCATCACTCACGTTTGCTCGTAAAAAGTGCGTGACGTAATTAAGCGCGACTTTTTCCGAGCAACAGTTAATTTCTGTTTGTTTAATTAAAATTGAACTTGATTTTTTAACGGTCTTCAAAACAAAGGAGGTTCATTATTCGACCCCATGTTTGTAAGTTCGCGATTTTTTCAAAATGTAATTAAACTGTTTTGATAATTCTTCACTAACGTACCTAATCTAAAAAGGTTTTAGTATACAATATATCGGGTAATTGTTAGTAAAACTTATTGAATTATATTGTTTCAATTCGAAGAGCTCGGTGTGGGTCGATTTTTTTGCAAGCAAGTGTATTATCAGAATAAGCGCATTTCTAAAAGCAGAAATAGACAACTCTGTGCTGAAATATTTATTCTCACCTCATTATTGGCTACCAAGTGGTGAATGTCCTAGAACCAAAAAATCGAAGACACGTGACATTTACCAACCCGCACTGGGCCCGCGTGTTAAACAGTCCACTCCCTCTCGAAGAGAGGAGGCCTGTGTCTCAGCAGAGGTAAAATTATAGGCTGACTATGTCCAGTGGAGGCTGATAATTAATCGAAGATATTTTAATCAAATAATATTATGATTAACTATTGAGTCGTGTGATATGTCACGGAGCATCTACCCACCCTAATTGACGATTAGTATCCCATACTGAATCTATTGTGTTATTAAAATGTTGCCAAAGTCTTTGTAATAAAGCTGCGTGGACATGCCATACTGTTAACACTGGGCGCGCTAACCGTACCGGAACCTTTAGGCCCTTTCTGCACGGTACGCTGCGCCGTAGAAAAAATTTATGACCTTGTATATGACACGGTTTGTATACGGCTACGGCGCCATGCCGTAGTGCTGCCACGTCATCAACAAACTTCCATAGTGATCCATACAACACTGATGACCGTGACTACACACGGCGAATAAACCGTAGTACCTATTTCACGGCAAGAAAATCGTGTGTACAAAGGCTCTACATTCGAAAATACCTGCTGACTTTTTACCGTTTGAACAAAAATAGGATATAAAAGGTGGACGGAGTAGAAGCCTATATTACAAAAACCTCTTTTCATTACTTTCAATTTTTTATTGAAGCCGGCCGATGACTTCAATCTAATCAAAAATGGATTGAATGTCGCTACGAATTCATTGATCATTTCTGAGCGTAGAGTAGGTAGGGCCTATAAGTTGATTTTTTATATTTTTCGATTCATTTGTTTCTTTTTTATCGTTTTGTTACGAAATGCTTACTTCAAATAAGTAATATTATTTAATTATAGTTTTTCATTTTAGGTTTTTTGTGCCATAAGCTTCTACTCCGTTCAACTTTTTTACCCTGTTTTTGTCCAGACGGTAAAAAAGTCAGTCGCTATAAGAAGCAATATTGATATTTGCGCTACTTATTTCAAGAGAATCACTTTTACGCGCCTATCGCATCACTACTGTTTATTGAAAACAATCACGCGTATTCAATTTTGAAACAAAATCTAAATTAGCTTGAGTGATTGAATGCAACCAGAGTCCTTTTTCTACCAGGCTGCATGATGTACGGTTCCCTTTTGCAGACAACCTTAACTGTTATTACAGTACCCAACATAAAATAAGGCACATCGACTTTTAGAAAGAGTTCGGTTTTGTAGACCGTGGTACCGGAATTTAACTTTTCAATACCCGCGCTAAATTCTGTGACACCTATACCCTCGCACGGTCACATACACCGAAAGATCGGACCCCAATTTCACAACAAATAAAAATAAGCGTCAGTCTATTTTATTTCAGTCTCTGAAATTGTTTTCTTCTAACAAACAAAAGCAAACTGAAAAATCTAAAAGATAACCTCATGAACATTAAACGCACAATACATTTAAGGCAGAAGTGTCATCATTTCAATTCAGTGCATTTTGTACTAAGCTAAAAATAAACCTGCAGGGCAATTGCGTAACACACTATCAGTAGCAATGGGTTTCATTTTGACAGTTTAACAACATTCATTGCGTTATTTACGTTGCTAAGCAAACACATTTTTCGAACATTTGAAGCAATGGATTAGCAATAAACTTCAAAATGATTCAAATTGACAGTAATAGTGTGTTACGCAATTAGACAGCAGGGCCCTATTCTCGCGTCGGTCCCACAGACCAATTGTCGTCAAATACGGCCACACGAGCTACTCGCTTGAACGCACTTTACACCCTGGAATAAACGTAGCAACGAACTAGGCAGCTAACAGGAAATACAAAATCTCAGCATTGAAAAAAAAAAACAAAAATCACGAAAGAGTATTTTGTCGGTCTTATAGACCAACGCATGAGAATAGGAACTATAGGAAGGTTACGCGCATCAAACCGTCAGCTTCTGACACAGATAGTCAAATATTCATGTATATGAATTCGTACCTACCTACTTCTTTAATTCGGAAATTAAAATGTAGCCAGTGATAAATGTTTTATTTTAAATGCTAATTTTGCACCGTTTCGAGCTCGCGATAATACGCTTTAGAATAATTTTCTGCGGGCATTACGTGTATAAAGCGCTCTTTAAAGCTTAATGTTTAGCTTACGTTACTTGTGATTGGATCATTTACCTAGTATAAATAAATATCTAGTCCACAGTCAATTATTCGAGCACATTCTGATGTTCTTTCAGTCGGATTTTTCTGTTGGTACGTAAACGGATTTTTCGCTTAAAACTGTTGACCAAAAAGTTAATTACGAATGAAGCTACCTATTACTTATTGTTACCTATTGTGGTATAGTAATTTTATTTTAGGTGCAACGTCTTCACATATTATTATATATAATTAATGTATGCAAAATATTGTAAAACATTTTAAAAGAGTAACGGTGGAGTTTCTTGCCCATTCTTCTCCATACGAAAACTACCTTTTGGCAGGGGCGACTAGAATCAATTCTATTTTATCGTAATTTTTGACGTTGAAAAGTGACTTTTATGTACCTATTTGAAATAAATGCTTTGACTTTGACTTTAGCTTCGAAAACGTTTTAGAAAATGGCCGGATTTAATCTAAAGCTCTCATTGAAAATATCAAGGTCTCAAATGTAACCCATAAAGTTTCTACCTACATACATATTTGTGTCACTATGCAGGCATAGCCATTCACGGTGTAATTTCAGACATATACGTAAGATATTTTATAAGTCGTTTATTAATTTGTTCAAAGTAGGTACAATAATAATGGTGTATAAAGATAATAAAGAGTGCGCTATGTTATGCCAGAGGGCGTACAAATGTTTGTTATTAAATAATCAAGCCAACCAAGTCTCGATAATAAAATAACATAAAATAAGCCTGGACAATTAATAATGACACATTTCATAACACAAATGAACTAATAATAAATAACAATAGAAAACGGTGAAGGACAAATGAGGAAACCGGCATGCTCTAGAACAAAAAATTCGAAGACGTGACAACTAGCAACCTGAACTGGGCCCGCATGGTAGATTACAGCCCACTCCCTCTTGAAGAGAGGAGGCTTGTGTCCCAGCAGTGGAAATATTATAGGCTGATTATGTAAATAGCAATAGAAATCAATGTCAATAAAAGAGAAAAAATTAAAATAAAATGAAAAAATGTCAATACATTGTATGACAACACTTACCATAAGCAAAATACGCGCATTGACGTGGAGTTGCGGGCACTAGCCCGTAACCTATGACAACACTTAAACTGAAAACAAATAATAAGACTATGCCAATCGCCAATATACAATACTCATGTTAATATACAAAACTTATGTCAAAGACAAACAACAATGCAAATTGCAATCATGTATTTTAATTAGCATTTCAACATTCTGTCATTAGATTATTGTCTGTTATAAATTCCGAAATACGAATAATATTCATCATTGAACGCAAGGTGCTACTCAAGAAAATAAAAAAGAGAAACACGTTCTTACCTTCGTTATCTCCAACGCAAACATTCGCTAAGTCCATGGAAGTTTCTTAACAAAACTAAAACGTAACAAAATCAGTTCCACATAAGCAGTCCGGGCCAAGTTTTTTATCCGTCACAGTCGTGATATAATTTTGTGATCGCCTGTTTCTTCGAGCTTAAAGCTTCTAGTATGAATAATATTTTGTAAGCGGTGTTAACTATATTTTTCTTTCGGTACTTACATTGTATGTACATCTTTTAGATATACGTGTAAATTTCCTTTGAATCAGATGCATTATGGAGGTCTACAAGTACTATATATACTGAATTTTATAAAATCGCTACCGTCAAAATGAACAGTTTCAATGAACAGTTCTATTCAACCAATCTGCCTAACAATTTCCAACTACTGCAACTGGATACCAGTATTTTACATGGTTTTTGTTTTATCTGACCTCCATAACACAGTCACTGAGAAAGACGATACCTACCTTTTCGCAAGACTTGGGAAAGACGATACTGATACCCTATAAACGATTCTGACAATCAAGATTCGTTTATCCGACTTGTTCGTCAACTCGCGAGTGTCAAACTCGCGCCGGCGCGCGAGTGTTTGCTGATAGAACGATATACTTTTCAGTGCTTCGCCGATAAAACTCTTCAACGACGAACGATACAGCTCTAATATTTCTAAGAAAAAATTACCCAGTATTGTAATTATTATTTTTAAATTTAGAGTGTTTTCTGTTCTCAGCTCTTTGGCTAGTTTTTGCAACATTTACGGGCCCAAGCCAAGTAAATGCAGCGTGTAGGGAGTTATGTTAAAGATGTGTTGTGATGAAGACCTGTTTCGGTTTCGAAAATCCCGGAAGTACGGTCAAGATCCCTACCAGCAATCTTACTGGAATACTTCCTTCATCCGAGCACGTTTGCTCTTGCGAATCTCCACTCAAGCCGGCCATTAAAGGCAAGAATGAGGTGGTAGCTCTGTTCCTCGTCATTGTTCACTCCAGCCGACCAATAAAGGCAAGCCAGATGTGAGGAACAAGACTTCTCCCGGGAGATACCATGGGGTCGCTACTGCCCAACAGCTCGCCACATGCTGCCCTGCGGGTTTCTGTATCTCTCTTGGTCTGGCTCCTCACCTTAGACCTGTTCCGGCAAAGTAAACTCTTTCGGCATAAGCCTAGAGTTCGGAGCGCGCAAGCCCCACCACGACGGCATCGTAGAGATACGGCGGGCGGTGGGGAAATTATTAAATTATTATTATTATATCCTATTTTTTCCAATTATATTTATTTTGTTGACTTTTAGACTATATAGCACTCAAAACACTTCAGACTCGAAACACCCTATAAAATCAGTTACAAGTACAAATTGCTTGTAAAAGTCGGTCTAAAAAACAATTATTATAACAACATTATCTATCATTCAGGCAAGCAGCTGAAAAGCGCTCACGGATTGAGAGCGATTAGATAAAATTATAACCAGTAAACAAGGCTGATTAGATTATTAACACTATAATATATTATATTGATTGCTATAAATATATGAATATAGTTTTTGTCATAGACTAATACTCGTATCTAAACCAAGGTGTCAATAACTTTTTCAGTACCTAATAATGACCTGAAACCTGAAATCGAGAAAAAAAAACAACTGTTTTCTACATTTATGTTCGTATAACTCGTCAAAATGTAGGGAACAGCTGATTTTTTTTTTCTTATTTCATGTTTGGTCCCATAGTAAAAGTTGTTCTAATGATGAGTACAATGACTTCTTAAGAGGTTGTTGGTGTTTTTCCAATAACCCTGTATACAGTATGGAAACCACTTATATGCAATAAATTGTAGCACATACTTGCAATCGCCTTTTCCGACAATATACAAAAAAATTACGAAATCGGTCGCAAAAAAAATGAGCTGTACCCTACATTTATGTTCGCATAACTCGTCAAAATGTAGGGATCAGCAGATTTTTTTCGCGACCGATTTCGTTCATTATTTGTTTATTGTCAGAAAAGGCGATACCAAGTAAGTATGTGGTATAATTTATTCTATCTCTTTCTTAAGCTCGACGTGTCAGGTCATCAAGTAATATTTTAGTGTGTTGTTATATCTTGAAGCACTGAATAAATTATTTATGTATCTATCTACTATATCTATACCTACAATAAACAATATTCTATCCATCACTCAAGTGGTTTAATTATTTTACGCTACAATCACGTCTGTGTCCACCGAGGAATCTGTTGCATTATCCCACGGGATTGTTTCTCATTGTGGGCCGTAATAGCCTCACATATACTGAAGATAGATAGGTTATTATGCACTTTATTGTACTAGATAAATTGGTTTTATTATAGCAACTAAGGCCCCAGCAGCTTATAAGATAACTCTATAAATGCGGTGGTTTTTTCGAAGTTTTTGTAATTTGACAAAGTAGCAAACGTTTATTTTCTGAAATTACCCAACTTACATGGTGTTCGTTAAACTATAAGTTGAATTACTAATCAGTTACTATTTATCTACATATATCGTATCTATATCCAATTATCTATACATATTACTAATTAAAATCACTTTCCGTGTATGTGTGTGTAAGCGCGTTATTTAATTGAACATACAACGGGGCTTGATGCGGTTTTCACCAAAATTTACAGAATTTATTTCGGCAGCTATATGCGTACAGACGCCAGCACATCAAGTTACTACAATCTGTCAAATTTCTTTAATAGATTTTCAACTTTATCGCTGAAGTATAAGGTTCAAATTTGATTGGGAAAATTTGACAGATTGGGGTAGCTTGATGTGCTGGCGTCTGTACAATATGTCAAACTAACATACAATAATGAATCTCGATGTTTTATCAAGTCCCAAAACCTGTGCGAAGCAGGGGTAGGTCGCTAGTTCAGTACAAAACAATTCAATTGTATTTCAATAGAGTCTGCATACTTAGCTGTTGGTTAGTATCTTATTACCTCGCGTCAGTAACGACCAATAATTACTAAGTGGATTCAAGTTTCTCGGAGAGGCAGTCACCAAGCTCGCGCTCCTGCCTACTAATTTTCTGATGAAATCAAATAACAAGTATATAAAATATCCTCATCACTTGAGTCAGGAGCCCTCATGGCAACAGGGTTCGAGCAAATCTTATTATTTGAGTTGCATTGCGTGCGATTTAGTTTCTTTGAAGTAGCTTCATGTGAGAAGGCTCTTAGGTACAGTTTTCTCTACTAAACTTCGTGAAATATTACGTTTCTCTTTAAGTTACGGCTCACAGATTTAATATATTATGCACATTTATATTAAAAACGTGAAACACGTGCGGGATCTCGGGATTATATTATTCTCAAGGCTTGCTGTTGTATGAAGTTTCCTTGTTGATCAAGTCAGGTTTTATTCGAAAAGCCTTCACACAAAGTTTCAAACCAATTTTCTGCAAATTGATTTCACTTGTCTTGTAAAGCTTGTTTAAATCTGCTTACACCATCAAGTTATAAGTTTTTAATGACTTCGTAACGTATAGGTAGATAGGGAATATAATCTTGGACGGTGAAAAAATAAGAAAATTACTATAATGGCCATTTCTCATACTCAGAAAAGCTCAAAGCCTAGTTTCAAAATAACCTCTTGTAGTAAGTATGTACATCAATACTAATCCATACTAATATTATAAATGCGAAAGTGTGTCTGTCTGTCTGTCTGTTACCTCTTCGCACTTAAACCGCTGAACCGATTTAGATGAAATTAGGTATAGAGATAGTTTGAGTCCCGGGAAAGGTCATAGTTTTTATCCCGATATTCCCACGGGATCGACACTTATGCGGGTGAAACCGCGGGGCACTGCTAGTAATTGCATAGTTACGAGGATTGGCCTTTAGTTAGGCGGTTTTCTGAGATATCTGTGAGATTTTCCTATAACCTACGAGTAGGTACTATAGGAAAGTCTTAAAGATTTCTCAGAAACAGTAACGAGGAATTATACCTAAACATCAGTGAAAGAAAACATCGTAAGACAACCAAGACACGATGAACGCTTGTTCATCCTTTGATAAAACCTTCTTTCGTCTTTTTATTAGTTGAGTCATACCCTCCAGTGGTACAATTTAACGACATTTACATTCCCAATAACCTCGGAATCCGAAAACGCAGTACATAGCTACACAAAGTCTTTTACGCCAATTTTATTACTTATCGTCAAAATTTAATTGCTGTGGTATCTAAAAGCTTTGAGGTGTGTACACATTGCTAATGGAAGCGAACGAAGCCTCGTGGTTCGGAAAGAGGCTAAGCAGACATGGAAGCTGTCTTATCTCAATTTACGGACCGAAAAAAAACGTTGAGACAATTTTTTTCCGTCAAAAACAGATAACAATGTCCTGCCACGCGAAAAACGTTCTTATTACCTTGCACGATACATCACTGTTAAATTACGACATTTGCACATTTTTGTCGCAGTTTGGATCATAATAATATTTTGAATTTGTTAAAATAAGCAATGCTGAAAAACCTAGTTCTGTTGACCAAACAAATTGTGATGACGATCCCGAAAAACGCGTTCTTATTAAAAATACGTACATAAGATACAATACATGAAGGTAAGAACAGGCTAAATGAGAGTGTAGAATAGAATTCCTAATGGATATACCAAGTAAGTTGTGGTAAATCTCTAGGTTTCGTGGATACTTGTAACGCTATAGGTTGAAAATCTGATTGCATCTTGCCGATGTAACCGCTCCATTCCGACAAATTCAAAACTGATTTTTCAGTTTACGACACTATAGCAGAAGTAAAATCAGTCTTTTAACATGTACCTACATGAGCCTACAATGATAAACACTTTCTGAAAGTGAATCTTAAAATACAACGATTAATACTGGTAATTAATTCATATATCAGTGTGGTTAGTTAAATTCTCTATCTACATAACTTTAAAATTAACTTGAACCCTCCCTTGCAAATTGCCCTTACTTATTTTGTCTGTCTGGGTAAACGGAGTATGAGCCTCAGGGCCTAGAAATGAAGTGAAATTGTTTATTCTGTAAATCGGAATCAGTTTTACACGTCATATTATAAAAATATCTGCTAGATAGAGTCGAAGTTTTTTACCTGACTACCCCTGAAATGAAATGGCTAAACAATTCAAGGATCAAAGTCTCTTTTAAACATAACCTTGGTCAGATCATGTAAGGACAATGTAGAGTAGTGCCTAAAATGGTATTTTTAATGAACTCAAGTGAATCCCTATTCAACCTTACAGGAATGCACTGAATGCTACGGGATGCTATGGCTTCTTTCCAATACTCTTCATAATGCTCAATATATGTGAACGCATTACTAAGCCCTCCTTCAGATACTAATGCAGTTCACATTTCTAGTTCATAATATAAAAAAAAATAGGTAGGAGGTAATAAAAACAAAATTTTGTTTTTCTTCTCACGTAAGAATCTCATTATGTCTACGTTAAAGACGCTATTAGTTAGCACTCCCTCTGTTCATAATAATTAGTAAGTTTTATGTAAAACGAACTTAATTGTAAAATCTATAATAAGCTTTACCGGCGCCACCTCGTAGGCCTACTGCCGAGCATGGGGAGTTACCGAGTCGGGCCGTGTTATTGGATTTTCACCAAGAATTTCTCAGTAGCAGCCCGGAGTCTGAATTTCCATCCGGTTAATGGCAATAGGCTCGCCCCCTATTACATGGGACTTAAACATAGCTGGCGAAATGTGAGTACTATAGCACCTCTGCCTAACCCTCCGGAGATTAGAGGCGTGATATTATGTTATTTGCCACGTTGTACGGCAATGCTGATTCTTTGGCCAAAAAATAGGCCAGCCCTCTGGTCAAGTGAAGAGTCGATCAACCGTTTGGCGATGTCTCGAAATACTAAGTGGGCATGTGCCCATGTATTGCATTAAATTTCTCTAGGGTCAATTGTCTGTCGGTAATGTCAGAAAGGTAAATTTCGCATTTTGAAAGTTTAAGGTCCAAGCCAATTTTGAATTTAGTTTCTGGATAAATAAATAAATTAAATAAAAAAATATAATATAATAAAAATATAATTTAATAAATAGATAAATTCATTAGACAATTTCCTATCATTTTAAAATGTTGTTCGTAGTAAAGTTCTCTCACAATATACCTCGGCGCAGTGAAGTTCTTTCTCCTAACAAAGAAAATACTCATCTATTTCCTCTTGTACTCTTATGTTCAGCGCTGACTTACTAGAATGACAACATTATTGAGTTTATTGTTTCCGTCATTTAAATTGCAGTTATACCATTATGGATTGGTAGATAGTTACCAACTGGTAACTAATAGGTACTTACTAAATAATGCGTGATGGTGAGATATAGATGGAAAGTTTTATTTAGCAGTGAGTAATATTGAATTGGAATTTTGATAATTCGGATGATGGATTTTAGTTGCTTCCCATTTTACTCTGCGTCGCGCACGTGTGTTCGTTGCTAATATAATATGTATATTGATATAATTATTATGTATAGAGATATTTTCAGCAGAACAATAAGTAATGATTTTAAAATAGTAGCAAAGAAGTGGCCCATTGGAAACGGCCGCGACTTACGAGTCGAATGTTATATACGCTATCATGTTAAATAACGTATTCAAAATATATTTACCTTTGCATTAATTCGTTACTGTTATTAATGGCTTTATTAGTCTTGCTCGTTAGGGCAGTTCGTATAGCCAAGTGTAAAGGAACAAAATTGAGATGGTAGATGGGTATCCAAATACGACCGGTGAGGCCGTAACATTAAACCAAAACCTGAATGTCATAGATACTTAAATCTAGGTTTACGGCCGAAGCTGCTTGAGTAAATACTGTGTTGGGTGACCAAATTAGAATAGTCATTTGTTTTGGATGCCTGAATACAGTCTGACGATCAAGAGTACCTACATTAGACCTTTGGTTTGATTAACTCAACACTTGGTACCGTAAATCATTTTACCACTATAGTATATACCATTTGTTTTATGTTTGTTATTTCCTTTCGTTACGTGCGTTTTTATTACTGTTAAATTAACAAAGACTAAGTCTAATTGGCGTAGCGGTTGGTATTGAAGTACGCGGCGTACTGTCGGGCTTCAGGTCCGGATGACCCTGATGTGCGATAAGATACGCCGTGCCAACAAATTTACTTTCTCACTGACGCCGCTCCGCTTTCGGTAGAAATAAATGGTTCACTGCCTACGAGTAGGTATGTTTGTAATTTAATTTCTCCTATTTCTTTTTCAGAATTTGTACGGCTTTTTTATTTGCGGCAGGTCCGCCGGTATCTTATAGAATATTTTTATCGCCAAATATCATTGTGTTTTCAACGTATAGTAAAATGTGATGAGCTACCCAGCCGTAAATATTGGGTTTTGAAAAAAAGCTTTGAAGAGCGTCTCTTCCTTCGTTTGACTAGTGTAGCAGTCTCTTTCAAAGACCCATATTTCATATTAAAATACCCGGATTTCTTGAAGAAAATCACCACAAGGTTATTACAAGCTCGAATTTTTCTTAGAGCTATCAAAGTACTTACCTACCTACTCAGCAAATAAAATAAAATAAAATAAAACTTATTGCTGTTAGTTTTTAACTTATTAAAGAAAAACAAGTATATGAAAGTTGAAAATAGAGGTAAGAAAACTAATCAACTTAGACTAAATCATATTCTCGGCATTCGGTTGGTCTCCCTTCATCACAGCTAGCATTTCTACAATGGCCTCTAAGGTTTTCCATAAATGGTTCTGACCTTTGTTGTACAGACGCCAGCACATCAACCTACTACAATCTGTCAGATTTCTGTAATAGATTTTCAACTTTATCGCTAAAGCATAAGGTTCAATGTTGATTGGGAGAATTTGACAGTTAGGTGTAGGTTGATGTGCTGGCGTCTGTACATATCCATTTTGGGCCCGCTACTTTCCTAAAACCATCTTCCTATTGTTTTAACTATCTATCTTCCGTTACTTCTTTTGCTTCCTCTAGAGAACAACATATGTCCCGTCCAGCGCCATTTCGATTTTCTGCATACTGTTTGGACTAAAAAGGATAAAAGGAAAGACTAAGTTCTACACAGCTAATTGGTGTATTGTCAACCTAGTAATTGCTTTACCTTGGGGTGAATGTAACTTGCTTGTCATAAATGTCATAAATCTACAAGGTCTATTTGTCTATGGGACGGTTAAATAGTTTCATTTATTTATTTACTTCAGGCGACCCAGGCCCATATCATATATGGAAGTTCCAGAGCCTTAGGCATTTTCTGACCACGCACGCTCGTTCCATCATAGATCTCATCCATCGCTTTCCATCAGGCGTGATCGAGGTCAAGAGCGGGCCCAATCAGCAATAAAAAATAAATTAAAATAAATATCTAGATACCTTAACCTAAACATAAATATATATTTTTATTATAAAATAGTACTTCACTAGCTAACTCTTGTGCAGTTCTGTGGTATTTGTCCGCGGAAGCGACGGAACACCACGTCCTGCGGCCTTCTCTCTTCTCTCGTCTTCTTCCATGACGACGGACAGATAACAATTCGGTACACGCACCACGAACGCCTTGAAGTTGACGGTGCGGTGCGACTCCAGTAGCTGCACCCTCGGCGTGTACCTTGTCTTCTGGCGCACGTACTCCACGATGTCCTCCGCCTTAGTGGTGTAGTGTAGGCGGGAGATGTACACCGGTGTGTTCGGCTTTGCGGCACGCAAGCTAACTCGGGAGCTTTGCCGCAGCGGTTCTTGTTAGTTCGCGATCGGCGCTTCCTCCTTTGCATCGTCACGAAACCCTCATCATCAGCCCTATTCGGTGCCTTTTCTAGCATAGGCTTCATACTTGGGACACCTGGAGTTTTCAAACGGACATTGTTGTCAAACGTGGGAAAATAACCCTTCGACTATAACTATTCGTAGTCGCAATAATAGTAGGTAGTCGTTCTTTTACAATTGCAATGTACGGGTAAATAAAATTTGCATGATACGGCGACTTTATTGAAGACAAGCGAATAAATCAGGTTTCGTGATCGGTGGATTCATATCCTGTATAAATATCTATATAATACATTAGTATTATGTAGTATATTTTTGTTTTACGAGTGAGGCCTACGCTTTTTTTAAATATTGCGAAATGTTCATATGTTGGTAAATATTATGAAATTAAAAATGAAATGGATTTGTTTAAAGGCCTGTACTTGTTTGACGATTTTGAAGATACCCAATGAGTTACTACATCGTGGTCAGAACTCTTAATTACTACGAAATGGAACGGCTTTAGTCTACAAAATCCACAGCAGACATTTGTACATTTCTGCATATTACATAATTAATCATAGAACAGTACTGCGTTGTTGCACACAATTGTTGATTAAATTATTGAACATTCAGAGCTGCGCGTCTAATTATCCCGTTGCACGTTATTCATTTTGTTTTGTTCTACATAATTGCAATCGGATCTAAAGCGATATTGTTGTGTCTACCATATAAAATGCTTTCACAATAATAAAAGATACACAATACGCATAGTTTCAATTTATGTTGGGAGCGTTTTGAATAATTTCAATTATGATAACAGCTACGAGCTACGAAATCCGTAGAGCTGCTACGGTTTTCGTAGACAACGCATCTTTCGTAGCATCATTTCAAAAATCTTACTTTATAAGGTACTTGATTCTATCGGTCTGAAACAAAACTTGTTTTGCCTAATCGAGCCCATTAAAAGACTGTGAGATCAACTTTACCTGATTTCGCTGCTACAAGATAAATGGTCTAATTTGCTAAACTATGAAAATAACTCTTCGAAATTGGCAAACAGTAGAAATTTCAAACTCAATTATAATAATATAATAGACGAAGTAATAGATTATTCTTGCATATATTCCTAATTTTGTAGGGGTTATTCACTCCATGTTAGTTTTGGTACTATAAAGGTACTTTTAATCCATTTGTTTGTTTCAGCTGAACTTCAATCCAATTACGTCGTTCCTGTTTACTCTGGATTTCTTCATCATCGTCCTTAATGTAAGTACTCTAGTCCTTAATGTAATTACTATCGGCAGAATCTGCGAATGTTACAATTGCAGCGGGTTTATAATCCACGATATAAGGCTGGGCGTAGACCGAGTCAAGAGTCAGTGACCTCAAAAAGTTAGTTGACATTTTACCACTTTAGCTGTCATGACAAATTGTGTTTAAAATTTTAAAAATAATCAGGTACCTACTTCTAAGAGATTACTTGATTATTTTTTATGATAAGTCAAAGGTAGTTAAATTAGTCAATAGCAACGTTACAGCAGTTCAAACATTTCGATCACTAGAATTTCAAATCTTAATGTGCTGTCATGGTGTGTCGCAGCTGAAGTGGAAAAGTGTCAACTAACTTTTGGAGGCCACCCATCGCTCTCAATGATGGCGTGCAAACTCGCAACAAACGTTTCAAAATAAAAGTTATCAAAATATAAATAAAAAACGTCGATATGATACAACATTTCAAGTGTGCGCTGATTACAATACTTACCTACTTTATCCCGTATTAATTTTATATTAGGTATCAATAAAAAGACACCCAGGTACGTATTGTTTATACTTCCTAAAACAATTGTACAAATAAGATACTAATAAGCTGTGCGTTCAAATATTCTCGGTTTTTACAAATACGAAATTACGCGATGTTATTTTGTAAGGAATAAGGATTTAGGCGGGATTACCCAAGCCCACACTGGGCCCGCGTGGTGGATTACGGCCCACTCCCCCTCACTGAGAGCAGGCCTGTGTCCCAGCAATGGTACCAATGTAGCCCTAAATGATCATAGCATTATTCACGCGAGAAACTAAAGGAGTTGCAGCTTTTAAATTATCATCAAAAATGGAAATGCGATTCGACCAGACTAACGTTTTTGTTATGAAAAAATCTTCCTGGTTTCTGACATCATGAAAAAAGTACCTTTGTATCATTATTCTCCACTGACACGTCGTACTACTATTTCCATTAGATTTCAGTTCATTTACGAATGTTAGTACTTACTTACGTAAAAAAAAAACGTTTAAGCATAGTGATACCACAAACATGAAAAGTAAGTTCATACCAATTTGCTGTTTAGGTAATAAAGTAATTATAATACGTTGTCATACAAAATATTCAAGACACACTGCATCATAAAAATTTATAAATACATATTCACACAAACAAACAAATAAATACTAATTTTCGGAAATCCATGTAAGAATAGTTTGCAATATATAAAAAGCATTAAATTCTCCTCAAGCTACACTAGGCTTGGTTGTGACAGCGTGCCCTATCAATGGCATTCTCCTTTTATAAAATCGGAGTTTTACGATTGACCGACAGAGCTAATTATCTCTAATAATTGTATAAGCTTTTGACTATACATACATACCTACTCTACTATTTATCGCTAATTTAGGTTACCAACTTTAGGAAATCAGGTCTTAGAAGAACTGTAGCAAAGATTTACCTATCGAAAGTAATTCTAGACATAGTTTGTACAGATATATTTTGTAGGTCACCGTTCTAACTAGTCATGTTTTCGGACGCTCCACATACGTACGTGATAATTAATTGTTAAAAAGTCATGTTTAAAATGGTACATTCAATCAATTTTGTAGGTAAAGTGTTATAAATATTTCTTTCAATTGAAATGAACAAACCAACCAAAATGTTAATTAAAACAAGTATTAAAATGATAAAGGGTTACTGGCGGAGTCAAGAGATCGATCAAACGAAATTGGATTGTAGACGAAACGAGAGGCCTTGCCAAAAAGGGGAACATTGGAAAGTTAGTACAGAGTATAGATATATATCTTTTTATTTCATTATATAGTAAAATAAAAAGTAACAAATGAACATCAATAGATACCAAGTAAATGTGATATATATATTTTACGGCTAAAGATAGGTGTAAAAATAAACTGAAGATTAGCCGGAACGTCGACGGAGCCCCGCTTAGCGGGGCTCATATTTCTGTGTATAGGGTTTAAAGTAACCTAACCAAACCTAACCTCGGGGTGCCCTTCGCTCGCTCTTGCATCCTACGTCGCCTATCGACCGACCGCAACCATGCAACCGATGTCACCCGAAGTACACACGAACCGCATGTGGCCGGCTAAACCTAGTTGTACCCGGCTAAAACTAGGTTTAGCCGCACTTTGGCCGGCTAAAGCTAGGTGTAGCCGCACTTTGGCCATTAGCCGTGACATATCTGTGATACCAAGCCAGACGTTTATTTGAAACATCTTATAAGATTAATTGCTATAACAATTTACATTGGTCGTGGTCTATTAATTACATAAAACAACTCTATTTGGAAAAGTTTTAACTTCGTGACAAAAACTACAGCGATAAATTGTTATATTCTCTCACGAGATTTTAATAGTAAAATAAACTAAACACGCTTCTCTTTACGTAAGTAGGTACTAGACACAGGCACTACCTTAACACGTCCAAACATGTTTCTGACATTACATCACGAACAGCAAAGGCTTAGGGCTTGACTGACAACTTACTAAGAGAAAATTTAACAATATTATTCAAATGTTGTTGTTGCTTGAAGTTTCCCTGCGTGATCGAATCAGAAATGCAGAGATCCGCAGGAGAAACAAGGTAACCGACATAGCCCGAAGAATTGCCAAACTTATGTGGCAGTGAGCAGGGCACATTGCTCGCACAACAGATGGCCGATGGAGCCGAAAGGTTCTGGAGTGGTGACCGCATGTCGGAAAACGTAGCGCTGGTAGGCCAAACAAGGTGGACCGACGAACCCGTTGGATGCGAGAAGCACAGAACAGGTCGAAGTGGGGGTGCTAGGGGGAGGCCTATGTCCAGCAGTGGACGTCTTTCGGGTAAATGATGATTCAAATATTGAAGCGAAATATGTTTGAAGATTTAGGTACATATTCTCTTGGCACAAAATTACATACAACTCGGTATATTTTAACCCTACTACTGAAATATACATTGATATCATGAAATGAATAAAAAATAAACATGGGCAGAGTCCGCTAAAGGACTGCGTAACCTCTAGAAGTTCGCAGGGTGAGACCTAAAGGGTGTATCCATACTGAATATAAAACGCAAGTGAATCGAGAACACAACACGATGTTAATATAAAATACTTGTTTATTTTGGAGACCCACATCATTGGCAATAAGTGAACGTATTTACGACTGTCTGGCCATGATAATACTCAATTTGGTATCAATCAGCAATATTTTCGTTCGGCGCGCCTTCATGCCCAGTGTGGCGCAACGCAACACATCGATGTAGCTCGCAACACTACGCGAGGTGTCTGCGGCTATCGAAGTATTTTTTCTTTTTTTATTGCTAAATGCTCTTGACCCCGATCACGCCTGATGGAGTTTGTTCTGTATGTAAAACTGTTGAACAATCCAGTTTCTACGAGTAGATCTTGTTGCCGCCTATTGTTTACAACTCGAAATTGTCATAAAATTTCCGTCAGTTGAATTTAATTTAATTCTGGTGCTTGAAATCACCTAATTGGTCTAAAACTATTTCTCATACCTGAGAATTTCATTATTCTAAACTACAAATTGACGGATTAGTAATTAATATATGCTAAGTTTACCTTATCATATTATAAAAAGAGATAGATAGAAATATTATTGGTAGGTATTACTAAATAAAATAATTTGTTAAACTTTTGTTTTCTTCGTCTTCAGGAGCTACAAGTACCTACTATGGTGTAGATAATGCAGTTTGCAGTGCTGCTTATCATACGAGTTTTTATTACAATATTTTCCGTAACGTTTCTCTTTATTTCCACATTTATATCATTGTTATTCGACATTATGAAGAGATAACGTAAAAATTTATTACAACAGCTTTCCTCTATGCTTAAACAAATATAAAACGGTATTTTTAGATATTAAGTCAGGTAGCATATCAAATAAAATCTTACTTATTGATAAAAACTTTTGCTGGTTCAATTAATAGAATTTATAATAGTAAATTATGATACACGTGTGCTATGTTGATCATTATACCCGAGGCGGTATTATTCGCGCGAGCCGCAGGCGAGAGCGATAAGGAAGCCGAGAGTATAATGATCAATGCACACGCGTTTCATACGAGGTTTTTCAACACACTTGCGAGGAAAAAAACAGACTTGTAGGAAAGTTTATCTCAGGGGTGTGTATTGGGTCTATTTAAATTATTGGAACGCACGATTCATATAATTGTAAAACACAGTAGGTATATGGGCACTAACAGGGAAAATGGGTAAATATAAAAAAAACAATCAAAAGTATTCGCGAGCGGGTTGCGAGTGTTCCTTCGTCTACTATCGGTTAGCGTGGGAGCGCGGGCGATCCCGAGTATGCTCCCCGTTCCCGCGCAATAAGGGCACGTTTACACATTCTAAAAAGGCCGAGTTACAGACTTGTATTGTTAAATATTAACTTGTATGGAAAATGGCGCGCTGGTTTTGTTTTCCGCGCGCCGCACTGGCGTGCGCGCACATCGCTAGACAATTACCTCGCAGCTGAGCCTAAAACGGTTAAGTAACGGTTTAAGGTTTCTGTAAATTCCTATTTGGAATGCCTTCAAAGTGTGGGTATGTACGCTACAAGCTTTAGTATTAAAGGACCCGATAACGATGTGGCAATCGCCGATCTCGTAACTTTCATTTATATGCAAATCACAAGTCCGAATTTGATTGTGTATGCAGTAGAATGTACAAATTGAGGCTGGATTTTCAACCAACAATACCAGTCAAAAATCAATCGTCTGTTTCATTGTTCCCCTGCCTTTCTCTGCCAATTGTTTTGGAAATTCGAATGTTTTTCCCTCACCGAGCACAAACGATGTCGGGAAAGTGACGAATAGGTTCTGTATGTCTCAGCTTCTTGTTTCTTTATATCTGCTCAGCCGTGAAACAAACGTTAAATATGTAAATTCTGCAATGCAAATACTTCTTCGAAGTATTCTGACAACTGTATTTTCTTCAATTCGTGGTATCTCTTTTGTAGATTTTATACTCATACTAGCTTCTGCCCACGACTTCGTCTACGTGAAACTTGTTGCCCCGATTCACTTCCTTGCATCGCACCGCATGCCCGCGCTATTACATCGTTTTCGCTTAGCGTTCTTTCTGACTTGTTTTCGTTTTCCTGATGGTCCTAGCGTTATATTAAATAGCCTAGCTTTAGCCCAAAAAGTTTTTTTCAAATCCGACTGGTAGTTCCAGAGATTAACGTAGTCCAACAAACACAAAAAACAACTCCACAGCTTTATTATTATAAAGCTGAAGATTTTTTTTTTGTGTTGGCAGAAAAGGTATCTGGCATCCATATATTCATCAAAACTTATTAGTTTAGAGTAGGCAATAAGTTATCTTAATAAGCCTATAATTTTCCCACTGCTGCGACCTGGGTATCTCTCTGTGAGAGGGGTGGGCGTTATCCACTACGCGAGCCCAGTGCGCGTTAGTGGATTTCACATGTCTTTGAAGGTTTAGTTCTAATACATGCCGGTTTCCTTACAATATTATTCTTCGAGCAATAGTGGTGGAATAATTTACACAAAGTAATGTGCCTAGCTGGGTTCGAACATATGACCTACATGTCATAATTCGCGATTTCTGGACAACACTGTCCCCAGATAGGTAATCTATAACTATTATTTATATAAATGGTATAAAACAAATTCACTTTTCGTGTCTGTCCGAGTTACCGAGTTGTTCTTTTAAACTAGGCAACGGATTTTGATGTGGTTCTTACAACCATTTAGAGAATTTATTCCGGAAGGCATATGTTTTAGTAAAACATTAATATATCTTACAAATAATACAGAAATCTCGATGTATTTTCAAGTCATAAATACCGTTCAAGGCAGGGTCGGCTCACATGGCTCGCTCGGGAATGGTGCTACACCAGAATAACAGACCACTTAAAATCCTATACGAGCTTATGGTATTCCAAGTATCTATCTACAGTAATGACTTATCACGTAACCAGAGCAGAGTCTCAGGACCTGTACAAATGAGGACGAACCAAGCTTGATATATTTACGTAATTGCTGAATGTTTTTCCTCCTAATTCTTCTCCTAGCTTCGTCTAAGTCTTTTACCAGGAGTACCTTGAGGATTAATTGTTAACAGACATGCAAGCTTATGTGTTGCCTTGTAGTAATTTTAATGATATTATGAATATTAATATAACTAGGTCCCTACGTCTCCAAAACAAGCCAGTCAGATGCGCCCGCTTCTTTTTTTGGGTTTAAAAGGCAATAAAAACGGGAACTAAAGGGGAGCATTACGCTCCTAAGCCCGGCTCGTTATGTAGGTACAGCGATGTACTCTAATTAGTTTATCCCCCGGACCTTTTTACCCGAGTTTCGGAGTAATGACAAAAAATGTTACGATACTCAAGAATGGCACAAAAGATAGTAGGATACTGATTTAAATTTATTTTTGCTCTATACGTAAAACTAGGAGTTACGGAGGCTCTAACTCTCTTACTAGGTAATAAACGGTACACGAAGCATTGGAAATTTTTCGGGCACTTTGACCCGACGTTTTAATGATTAGTCGCTTCTGTTGCCATCTAATTTATTAAACTAACTAAAAACAGCATTACGAAGCCAGTTACAAAACAGGATGACATCAAAGAAAATCGTAAATCTAATACGCCCATTAGATTTATGATTTCTTTATTTCTATGACTTTTCGATTAATTAAGTATAGCGAGTTCAATCAAAAAGTCTCAGTCACTTTAGAGCAATAACTGTTGCAAGTTAACAAGTCAATTTTAATTTTAAATAAATTAATATAATAGGTAATGATATAATAAAGATTTATTGTTGCAACTAGGACTAGATTACAAGGAAAGGTAATTTATAAAAGCACGGGCATAAAGTTACTTAATCCAGTTGGTGGGTGCCGTACTGCGGAGAAATTGCGTAACGCGCTAACAGTAGCAATGGCTTTCATTTTGACAGTTCAACAACATTCATTGCGTTATTTACGTTGTTGAACAAACAATTTTTCGAACATATGAAGCAATTGATTAGCAATATCCTTCAAGATGATTCAAATTGATATTTATAGTGTGTTACTCAATAAGGATGCTGTTCTCCTAGATACGAGTAGGTTACGAAATAACCTAATATGTTTAGAAGAAAAAGTTCCGATCCCGTCATAAACAGTTGACTTATACGCTTACCTACAGCTTACGCTTAGGCTTTCAGTTCGTTGGGTGCACGTGTTAAATATTATGTATATTATTTATTCACTACAGCAGTTATAAAAGGAGCGATAATTTAAGGTTATGAAACAATAAAGAGTAACAAAAAAATAACTTTTCAACTAATTTTTATATTTGTCTTTTCCGGAATTGCTTTATAGCAATTATTTATTTATTTATTTCTTTATTCCGGAATTATTTCCGGAAAAGACAAATATAAAAATAAAAAAATGTTCAGTAGGTCTGTTTGTGTTGTGAGTATTTTGTTAGTGTGTTTCGTTAATTTATTTAGTGCGTGATGCATGTACTTAAGTGAACACTTCTTTAGTAATTCATCGGTCTCATCGTAGTTTAGGTTTAGAAAGAAGGAGCAAACAGTCGTATTACAATTGTTGTATTCATTTTATTTTAAAGTGATGGGCCAAGAAAGAGGGCGAAGTTTTTTTATAAAAGCTGTGCGTATGGATGGAATTCAGCAAATAAGTATTTGCTGCGTTTGGAGATTTAATGGTAGGTGTTGCAGAAGTACTACTTATTTGTAAAATATATTGTTGACTTAGATTAAGTACGCTATGCATTGATAGAGTTCGATAGTTGGAAAGAGTATCGGTCTGAACGAAGCTACTTTTAGAATGGCTCTGTGTGTGACTTCCAGAGGATTAAGTATGGTCTTTGCACAGTTTGCACCTCCCCAGTATGAGATAGCTACAATAGATTAAGATTGACCAACAAAGAGCAAAGTATAGGTTTCGGATGATTAACGAGTTATTTAATTGTGCGACAGGTAGCCCTGTTGCACAATTATGGAATAGATTGAATGGTGGCAATTATTTTTACGGAACAAAATAATTTGTTTCTTAAAAATAATTGGCATCATAGGATAACGAAAGTTTCAAAAGGAAAAGCGAACATAAACTCCTCAAAACGGTAACTAAAGTAATATTTAGCTAGGAGTTGCGCAATAAACAACAAACAATCGGGCTGGAAGTTTCAACAGTAAACATCTAAATACTAACAGGGCCTTACCGCGGCACTCGTAGCCCGGCTATTGTGTCCATTACAAATATTTTACTTCCTAACTTCTTGCAGCTTCATCGAACATTAAGGGACGTTACTGACGGCCCGTCCTTGATAGATTCTTTATTTATATTTTACTTGCTCGTTGTTCGTTTGTTCTGAAAAACTATTTTATGAACTGGTAATCAGCACCTAGTGTATTCATCTTATCAGCATCTTGTCCCCAAACAGAAAGTAAACAGCGTACACGAACTCTCAAGTTCAACACTATAACGACCGATAACTCTCAAGTTTTCGGTTGAAGTGAGACATTCATAATAATCATCTACCTAGCCTTTTTCCAACGATTTTGGGGTCAGTTTCCAGTCTAACCGGACGTATTTTACATGGAGCGAATGCCTATTTATCCTCCATAACCCAGTTAGTGGGTAATACGACATCCTTTGGTAAGACTGGTTGTCAGACTTTCGGGCTTCTGACGCCCCGTAACGTCTGTCAAAGATACACAAATGACAGCCAACGGCTTTGCGCGCTTTCGCGAAACAACTGCGGCAAGCAGAGCTTAACCTGATCGATCCACCCGTGCCTCTGTTATTGCAGATTTAATTGCTGTTTTATCTATATCTAAACTAATAATAAAGCTGAAGCGTTTGTTTGTTTGTTTGAACGCACTAATCTCTGGAACTACCAGTCGGATTTGAAAAAATCTTTTTTCATTTGATAGCCCAAGTCTTGACAAAGCGCTACGCTAATTAACATCACGCTATGACCCTTAGGAGCCAAACAAAAATAAAAAAAGTCAAAGAACATGAAGAGAAAACAGAACTAATAACGCGGGCGGTGAATGTGACTGTTGTTTTAGTACCATATATTGTGGTGACTTATGACTTCTACGCGAACGAAGTCGCGGGCAGAAGCTAGTTATTAATAAACAGCATGATGCACGGAAGTATATTGCACATAAAAGCGACTTAGAAGATAATATTTTTAAGTAAATATTGTGAGGAGAATACCGTGCCACTCACTTTCCCTGGCACACCTTTAAAAAGGAAATAATAGACATAACGTTGTTGTTAGTTATATAGACGTTACCTACAAACCCCCTATTTGCCACAGTGTGCGAGCTCGGCCAGCTAATTACCGATCATTAATGATATACCTACTCGTACCAGTGCCTCAATTTGCACAATAACTCGTAACTACATTATAATTCAATTCGTAGCTAAAAGCAAACGTAAAAAATAAGATAAATATAATACGCTCAAGTCTCCTACAAATTAACTCTTGAATATTGTATTGTGACTGTAACTGAGAAATGTTCAATTCAAAGCAACATCCACTTCAGCTGTCAAATTATACTGTACTATTCGGAGGTTGTAATTGAATGAGAGTTGTAACAGACGGTGGCGGGCTAACTGTCCTCAAGTCGGTCCGGCGTCGTCGTGAGGCGGCGTGAAGCGGCTTGCAAACTGCTTCGCCAACTATTTGTTAGTGAGGCTTCGCTTTCAGACGAACCCCAGTCGTAACAGAGCGGGACAATGGAAACTAAATTGACGCATTTTATTGAGGTGCCCCAATGGGGTTTGTCTCCAATTTGATGAAATATCTACGCACGTTTTTCGCGTGTCCATACCTCTTTGTTGTTCGATCATGGCAAATACGTGTCATGTTTTCGGAGCTGTCCGCCATTTGTACACGGCGAATGTTTTTTTAAGTTCTGTTGGATGCGTCTCTTTCTGACTCAAAAGAGTTAAAACTTTTTCGATTAACATATGTATTGTATGAATACAACAGCATTTCAATTTGTTCGTATGCCACAGCACTCTTTATCCCGAGTCAGTCCCTTGCACAGAATTCTTTTATCTGTTCTGTGGTCCCTTGCGTAATGCGTGCAACGTGTTCGGTCAGAGTTTCCATTCATTCAGATGGATGAACATTTTCATTTTGTACACAAAAGTTATCGATTTCCATACAATTCAATTTTATTTCGGCTGATAGTAAAGATTTTCATGCTCAATTCATAACACAGTTTCCCGTTGCTACCTGCGTAATCTTTATGCTAATCTGTCTGTTTCATAATACTTTAATCAAAACGACGTTGTTCTTAGCTTATTGACATATCTCAGGAGATATTCAGTAATAAATTAATATCATCCCTACTTTTATAACTCCATGAAATATCTACCTACAGTTTAAAATTCCATTTAAATGGTATTGCCATTCGTTTTTTTACGTTTTAATGACTGATTTCCATTTTTCTGTTATTTTTTTGTAGTCGTTTATTTGTTTGTTTAAAAAAAAAACAGTACAGATACATAAAACATTGTTTCTAAAACAAATTAAAACAACTAAATTTATCATTGGAAACGTTGGCAGAGCCGCTCGTACTATATTTTAAGCGAGGCGATTATTATTTTTAGATAATATTATCTTTACCAGGTGAGGCCATTTGTGACTAATTCTCGTTTCAGCTGCGTAAGCATTGAAATGAATCGTGATTATGATTTATTATATAAGCCGAAATAAAATTAAATTGTATGGAAATCGATAACTTTTGTGTACAAAATGAAAATGTTCGTCCATCTGAATGAATGGCTTTCCACAATATGAGGAAAGATGTTTTAAGTAACTTACAGTGACCTCCAAAAGTAAGTTGACATTTTTCCACTTCAGCTGTGACGTCACAGTATGATTTAAAATAAAAAAATAATCAAGTACTCTTAAGGGATTACTTGATTATTTTTATGATAAGTCAAAGGTAGTTTTAGAATTAGTCAATAAAAACGTTATTTTTATCAGTTCAAACATTTGGATTACTGAAATTTGAAATCATAATATGGTGTGTCAAAGCGTAAAAGTGGAAAAATTGCAACTAACTTTTGGAAGTCACTGTATGTTTTATTTATAATACAATCTTCAAACTGAAGCGTTGATTACCCTCCAGACGTGAGTCGCTAACTATTTCTGAACTAAGGAACCCTTTTGTCTTGAGCCCTATAGCAGAGCACATCCCGTTGAAAGGGCCATTTACATACGACTTGTCAGGGATAGGTACCCCAGTCATAATGCCGTAAAATAATTTAACTTTTAATTAATTTATTGTCAACCGGCGCACGTTTACAAACACTTTAATAAAATTAATTACTAAAGTCAAATGACTAATTAAACCGAATGACGAAACGGGCACCTGAAACAATTTCCTTTTCAAAATTTTTGCTAAAAGGAAGAAAAGAAGGTAGTCGATAAATTTTTAGGGAAGATGGGAATTGTGGATACAACGAGGGTGGTCCCACCCGTCCATTAAAAATAATTGCCGCTCTTTTTATGTAATTGGTCAAGAATATTCCAGAAAGGAAAATATCATGTATCGTTTAATTAATTATTAGAAATTGTATATTGGGTTATTACCAACGAGCGAACCTTTTCATAAGAGGAAAAGGTTTTTAGACATTATTTGGAATATATTCGACTTGTATATTTGAGAAACATCACATTACACTTTCATTTAGGAATCAAAGAGTTTAGTAAACAATATAGGTACCTATAGTTATATAATATAACCGCTCAGCATAAAATAAATGTTCATCAAGAAGTCTGCAGAAAAGGGACAGATCACTAAAATCCCTTAGTTTTACCTTTTACCGTCCAGTTTCGTTTGATTTTTATTTTACTCCTCTGCGGTAAATGCTTACCTTTCTTACTTATGTAATTGAAACAAGTATGCTGTACGTGTTTTAATAAAGTAATTTACTTAGGTTAAATCTTTGTGTTCTTCTTCAAACTGAGATCACATTACTTGTAAAACATTTCTTTTTTTTTTTATAAAGCTGTCCCAGCCAATGTCGTTTAGAGGTATAACTGAAGAAAGCCGCGGCACATGTATTTAGTTACCTATATTCCCTTCTTTATAACAACCGAACCCACATGGGTACGGTGTCTCGAATGAGGTCAGCGGGTTCGAGGTACTTTCCCCCACCTGTATCCTAATTATACATAGTTTATTGATACCGCACACTATTCAACTTACACGCTTTATTGGATACGTTATCTATGAGGATTATACCTACAGTAAACGCAGTGTGAACGAGGACACTGCGTTAACTGTATAATTCAGAACCACCTGGCAGTTCCATATATATGGCATTTGATTTTAACCGAATTACAATGGGATGTTATCGAGGGATACTAACTTTTTACTGTAAAATATCGTACAGGACAGTGACGTGTGAACGGTCGCTTACGTTGTATTTTGTGGAATATTATGATGTTACAAACTATTTTAGGAAGCCAGCTAGGACTTTACTTTTTGCCAGGTTTCAACAACTTAAAAAAAAAAATAACAGGATTTTCTACAGAAATAATTATTCCAAGACAAAACGCGAATGATTTGAAATAATATGTGGAAAAAATACGTATTTAGTGTTTGTGAATTATTTTTAGCGAATTGGTTTGATAAACCTTCTCTCCTGATTTTTACCTTCACTAGATATTTTGTGGTGTAAGATATATTACGAGGAATCTTTAACTTATTGACGGTCGCCTAAAGGAAATGGGTTGTCGCTTAATAATAAATTGATGGATTGGCTACTTGCCCTTTTATGATGACTCGGCACAGGTATTAAATAGGGGAATATATAAACGCACTTTAATAATAATGTTACACACTTTAAAATTTTTAGCTTTAAAATTAATTGAATGAACTAATTTTGTTTTAGTTTAGTTAGATTAGCTAGTTTAATTAATAATACAATTAATAGTACGATGTACTAGCTATAAGACTGATTAATTTACATTTTGTTATACTTTAATCTGATTGGTAACTTAGTTTATAGTTGTGTGTACTTCGGGTGACATCGGTTGTATTCGGGTGCAGAGCGATAGGCGACGTAGGATGCAAAAGCGAGCGAAGGGCACGCCGTGGTTAGGTTACTTTAAATCCTTTACACAGAAATAGGAGCGCCGCAGAGCGGGGCTCCGCCGACATAGGATGCAAGAGCGAGCGAATGAGAATACTAATACCTTTACCTAGGTATATATTAATATATTAACTGACTATAGTGGCAGGTAAGTAGGTGTAAGTAGTGAATAACATTTTAATATGAGGAATATATAAACGCACTTTAAAATTAATGTTTAGCTTTGTATCTTAACTATGTTTTTTTATGAAATTATTACTTTATAGTGTATATTTATTTTGTTAATTTGGTTCAAGTTTATTAAAGTGATGATACAATTATATAGCTGTTTTCATCAAATTTAAAGTGCTATTAAATACACCCCTATTAAATATAGTAAACATGTGTAACAATATTTTGCATTTTGCTTATTTTTTAACCTACCTACATTTTTTTTAAATCTGTTTTCCCTTATGCGGCTATGAGTTTATTGCTGTCGACATATAATTAACAGTGAATAGTGAAACTATAAATTATAGTGAACAGTGAAACTTTAAAAATTATTTAATTAATTCCTCTACAACTCGGAAATTTGAATCAATCGATCAAACAATCCTGTATAACCCAAATGTTTGCCCCAATGCGGACATCGAAACCGCATCCTCTTGTCCGTTGGCTCATCGGTTCACTCACACGCGACGAATGTTCAATATTTTAGAAAAAGGTCACACTACCAACCCCAGCTAAGTATTTGGTCGAGAGATTTCTTTAGAGTCGTTTCGAGTGGCTGTTCAAATCGACTGCTGGATTGTCGCAATAAATAGAAGAGTCGGACAATCAACACTCTATTGTGAATCGATGGGCCGCGCAGTTTCTGTGGACTAAAACGACATGCGAATGGCATCAAACATTTACTATTTCCAGGAATCCTCTAAAACTTACCTTTCATTCACAAATACTCATATTTCAGCCATTTTCCGCGTTCGTTTTTCCGCGTATCGAAATCGGCAAAAAATAAAATAAACTTTTATAAAACTACACGATTTCGAAAAGTTAAATCAGGAATAAAAAACGCAGTGTAAAAATGATTGTTTTATTCTCTCGCGTCGATGTTGACTGTAGGTGGCCCGGTATCGTCCATATGATGTGAAAAGAATGACTATTCAGCAGGATTGTCAATTCCGTATTGAACGTATCTGACTACAAAAAATACCTAAGTAGAAAACTAATATTGAATGAGAAGATGTTACAGCCACTACTGCACATACTGCGCCAGAAGGTTTTCATTCGTTCTTTTGAAGTACTTTGTTGAGTGATTTTTACATCGACTGCTGGTGATGATCACTGACTGCGGATTGCAGGCAAGCTCGCTACTTGTAAACGTTAGAATTCCATATCATTCGGTCACCAAATACGAATGGTATGGACTAAACTATTGACAGGAATAAGTGACGGTTGAAATTCAAGTTGTTAGCACGAACACAACAATGGCGCATAGGTATTGCGTTGCGGGTAAATAATACGTCACAAAGAAATTTTTCACATTTTACAGTTCATCATGTCCGAATACCTAACTCACAGCCATAAAAAGGTGTATTCTGTACACCGTTATACAATGGTGTAGTGAAATTATGGCAAAAGTAATTAGGGGTGCCACTTCCCATTACACGTAACCGAGGGATGAAAAAAAATAATTCATTGCTCATAGCGTGTGGTTCGTTGGATCTCATGATTAAAAAGATGATGGTGTTACTTGGTCACTTTTTTATTTATGTTTTTAGTTGTTAAGATATGGGATGTGTTTCAGAAACTAAAGAAATAGATGCATAAAGTTTAAGTTGATAAGAAAATGAACATGATGAAAAGTACAATATTGATTACGGAAACCGATCTTCTATCTGCTGCAATTTCACAATTTGCAAAGGGTTGGATACGCTTTTCTTAGCGCTCAATTATTTCCTGACCATAATGGAGTTTCAAACAGAAAAACTTAATGAAAGTTTGCAGGACCTATATAAATACTCTGGACCTCTCTTGGTAGAAAATAGACGACGACCCAGAGCAGTGCCTATTGTGTTTACTTTTAATATTTCTAGTATACTGAGTAAGAATTATAAGTAACAGATATAGTGGGCATGTCAAGTCCAGAGGTTTCTGAAATATGTAGTAAACAAATCAAGTACATAAATTATACTTTAAGTCAGCCAAAAAGGGGCCTTACAGGAGTTCCGACCTCCGATTGGAAATCCCTTCAGGCCACACGGCTTGTATTTTTTCATATATACATAAAACCTTTTAAAAAACCATTGTCCATTATTTATTATCTTGTCTAGTCTCTTACATCAATTAGTCAACATTTACTTAAAAGCGAAACAAGCGTGTAGCGTTAAGGTGCTCACCCGAGCATGAGGGGTGAAACTAGTTCAAGGGCTCTTCAGAGAAGGTACACACGGCTAGGCCAATAGTAAGAGGGAGACCGCGAAAATGTGTAAACCCCACCGTTGAGAGGAAAACTTTTAGAACAACGGAGGCCTATATACAACGATTTCGTACTGAACTACTAGCTTAAAATTCTATACTTAGATCAGACAGTACGTTCTAGAAATAATAAAAAATGGTGGAACATACTCCATATTTTTAAAGGTGATTTTTTTTCATGTAACCGGATATCAATCGGCCCTGTAATGATATTCCCGACCCATATATTGATATGATAGCTACGAAAATTGTAATACATTTTTATTTTGATGCGAGAATAAAATATATGATATCGCCTTTTTCGACAGCGACACGGAGATTGAGCCATTCATAATTAAAGTTTGCTGACGACGGTTTTGTAATTACGACGATTCTTAGTTTATGAACAATAACTGTATTTACCGTACTCAAATACTGTCATAACGAATAAAAGCAAATATTTTCAGTAAAGATTTCACTTAACTTCATTTCACTCTTAGATTATGTTTGCACGCGTTTAATTGTTTGAGTTTCGGGGAAATAATTAATTAATTTTCCCTTTTGTGGTTTACCGAGGTTTCTATCGAGCGGCTAATTATTATTAAAGTGGATCCTCAATTGGACGGCCAGAATCTGACCACATTTCTCTCGAAGTTTATTCTGCAAATTTATTGAACAATTGCAAATTAAATTATGCATAGTAACTTATTAGTCAGTTCTTGTTTCGTTTTGAAGATATTTAAACATTCGCTAATAATTTAAAAGCGGTAAATTTTACGGTAGGTAGGTACCTAATATACATATACTTATAACAGTAAAATATCTGCCAAGTTAACACACACACCTAGAAAACAGCTCCCACTTTTCTAGCTCGTCGAACTACGATTTTTTGGGCATCGCGGTACGCTTCGCCGGTCTCTTTGGTACTCCATGGGCTACTGGCAAAGCTCAGTGGTCAGATCTACTGAACGGGATAATGCGCCAGACGTAGCTCGCGGCCATTTAATGTTACATGAACATTCGTGTAGCAATTAGCAATGAATTTGACTTCAGCTTTGAAATTCGAAAGATGATCTGTCGTCTTAGAAAATTTGAAGAAATGTGATTATGTTATATTGTCAATAAACCAGTTATTGCTCATGCAGTGACTGGCCACTAGACTATGAGATTGGTCTCGATTGTAATGACACATAGTGTTACGATACATGGCAACGTGCAGCTTTACCTTGCAGATCGGTCGGTCCCTGCAGTACCCGTTCACACTGCACTACAATGTACCGCCATTATGGATCCATGTTAGCGTTCGAACTCAGTTTTATACAACAAAGGCCAATCACAGACGCTGTCGTACTGTAGCGATGCAATGAAATAAAGTAAACTGTTGGCCGGTTGCCGTGTTGCGTACTTCATAAAATGTATCCAATTTTTTTTTCAATTCAGAACCTAGTCTAGCCGTGTGCTCAATTTCATACAAATTCGTTCAGAAATCTTTGTGTAATTGAGTAATAAACACCTTGACAAACTGTGTGGGAGTGATGGGATATAGAATAATATTATAGTGCCTACAAGGATATCGATAACCCACCCGCAACTACCGAGTATCATTAACCTTTTAAGATCGACACTAATGTTACATTAGCGTCAGGTGCAACCAAGGTGCAACACTGTTTTCCGCTCATATTTACGTATTTATATACGGGGTTTTAAAATAATAATGTATGTAGTACAGTTGAAAATCACTAAATAAGTTTTTTTTTTCAATTACAATAGATATATAATATCCTAACCTAACTAAAACTATTAACAGACTAAAATATGGCGTCGAAATATTTCTCCGCATCACTGTCGACTGGTAATGTACCCGAGAGACTGGCGGCATTGCCTCGTTGTATGGCAATACTTATCCTCTGGCCAAGGTAAAAGCCCTTGGGTCACGGGAAGATTTCATTGAACAAGCCATAAGTCAATATTTTTGTAGCAATAAGATGTGACGGGGACTGTAAATAAATACACAAGAGAACTTAAATTGTAATATTAAACCTTGCAACAATCTGTTCCTTGTCACCACAATAGTAGGTACATTACTGCAGTGGCCAGCAAAAGAGGCATTGAAGTCCATCAATACCTAGTTGTGGCCAAGACTTGTATAGTACTTTTCTCAAATAATGCGCGGAAATGAAAACTAAGTAGTACCTAGGCAGAACTTTTTTGTCAAATACAATTACTTTTCAAAATCAATGACGAACAACAAACAACAATAATTTTTCCCGCTTTAAAGGATTCATTTGTTTTTTTTTTTCAATAAACAGCATTATGTTTTCAAGCCAGTTCAAAATTTAAATAAAACCTTTGATAAGTTACCTCCTTGGTTGCTATGTTTAGGAGTAAAAGATCGTTCCATTTTTAAATTACACGACAGGTGAGTCTACTATGTAATTTATTTGGCCGCAAAACTCGATAGATATGGATTTTCATACAAATTTTGCCGGCCGCTGCTCGTATGTATTTGGCCAGTAGATACAGCAATTTCGATTTATCTCGGAGAAAGTTGTCAAAATAATGCTCAAATTTCCAAGCATGTTTGAGAAAAGTTAATTTTCTCTGTTGTATTATAATTTCGCTAGATACTAAACAAAATCACAAAAAATTAAGTATTGTGGTATGATTGCTTTCACTCCTTAGAGTTCCGTAAACCAAAATGAAAAACGTACACTTTTTAGGAACTATTTATTTCTACGTCTAGTTCTTTTTTTTAACTATTGATCAATTCGTTGGACTTATGTAACAGTACATACATGTCTTTGACTTGAAAAATAAACGCACACCTATTTCCGACAATGATTATGGTTTCTTTTAGAAATTATTATGTCATAAACGCGATTGGCTGAATTAAATCGCGACTGTGCCGACGGAACTCGCAGCTATCAAGAAAAATTCCCACTTGACCCATTGATATTCCTTGCTTGAAATAAATGTTCCATCTTAAGACTTCTTACAATTGGTCCGTGCAAGAAATGAAAAATAGAAATTGTTATTATATGAGATAAATGCAAACTAATTTGTTTCTTGTTTTCACTGTTGTTTTTTCCTGTAAGCTATTAGAAAGTTGTTTTAGTTTTTTGTTGCTGTATTTTTGTAGGGACACCTGAGGGGCAATTTTAATAACGTTCACAGTCTAAATCTGTTAAAAATACCTCTAATTTCCCAACATTTTTGACAACTTTTAGACATTGATAGTCGCTGAGATTAGATTGCGACTAGATTTCGAACGTTTTTAGTTACAGGAATCGGCCTTGGCCGGTAACACTATAAATTATACTTACTTTATTTTTATTTATTTATCACAAACACTGCTACCATTACAGGAAATTCCTAATGCGGTAGCGTGGTCCTTAATAAAACAATATTAAATAACGTAACACATAACTATAGCATTGTTTTTGTGAATTCATTCAGAGAGTATGCCAATAAATCGATCCTGTCAGCCGTGACATTCAGTGCGTGCAAGGCGCGCGTCAGTGGTGCTTTGCTGAGCAAGTTGGTTCATGCATGTGGCACTGCTAGTAACCGTGGCTTCCGGCGCCGCGATACGTAATTTTCTGGCACATTCAAACAAATATCCTTCAAAACACCGTAATTATAGGTCTTACCACGTAATAGTTTTAAAACATTTATAGCTAAGTCCCTCCTTGTTTCAAGTTTGTTGTACCCGAACATATCGATAACTAAGTCGGCTATAGCTAAACTAAACGGTTATAGCTAAGTCCCTCCTTGTTTTGAGTTTGTTGTACCCGACCATACCGATAACGAATAAGGTTGGGTACATCAACGTATAGAAGGGATAGACACCGTATAGTTTCATGTACAAAAATCTGGTGAATTTGTTTCGTATGCGCTCCAACATGAGACTATATTTAGTCTCATGCGGAGCCCATATGACAGCATTATACTCTAGCTGAGTTCTTATAAGCGAATTACACAATGCTGAAACTGCTTTTATATTTGTATAACCCGATGCCCGTCGAAGAACGAAACCCAGACTTCTGCATGATTTCTTACACACAATTACAATAGGGTCACGAAATGTTAACTCAGTGGTCAGGCGCACACCCAGAACACGTACCTTTTCTACAACTCAATCTTGTACTCGTGATGATATGGTTCTGTCATTCTGCTAAAATGTATGACTGAGCATTTTTTTACGTTAAACTGCAGTTTATTTTTCCTACTCCACTCTGCTACATAATCTATATCTTGCTGCAATCGTGCACTGTCACTTTTATCTTTAATGGCCATGAGCAACTTAAGATCATCTGCGAATAATAGACAAGTGGCAACCCTGACAGCTTCAGGCAGGTCATTTATCATAATAATAAAGCTCAGCGGACCCACATTACTGCCCTGGCTTACTCCTGATCTTGTATAATAAGACTCAGATATACAACCAACATATTCTACGAACTGACGTCGTTCTCTCATGTAGTTAGCAAAGAACTGAAGCAATGCAGGAGTACATCCGACTGCTGCCAGCTTTTCTAATAATATGTCATTATCAACCAAATCAAAAGCTTTTTTGAAGTCAAAGTAGGCAGCGTCGACTTGTACTCCAGCATCAACATTTGGAACCAGTACGTCATAAAGTTCAGTAAATTGCTGGTTGTGCTACACGCCGATCGAAACCCGTGCTGGGCGTCCGATAGCAAACTGGACACTTGGTCTAACATGCACCTTTGTATGGTTGACTCAAAAACTTTTGCTGGAGCTGACAGAATTGCCACCGGCCTATATCCACTCTGAACCCCTCCCAGCCTTAGGTATTGGAATCACGCGCGTGATTTCCAACACTCAGGAAAATACGAGGACTCCATGCACAGATTACTGTAACAGTTCATATTCAATCTCAAGCTGGGTCCACACTTGTATCATCTTGAAATTCAAAATCAGGCATATCGTATCGAGTATTCATGTCCTAAGTGCGGACGCGCATTTCGACCATATCGTATCTCTCACCGTGTCATGCCACAGTCATGGCAAGAACCACGTCCACACTTACGATACTGTGTCTTGTCAGCGTGTCGCCAACGCGTGTCGTCATTTGTAGACGCTCAATTTTTCCTACGATCCTCGTATCCAAATCTCCTCGTATCCAGTTATCCCAATAAATTACAAATTAATGACCGGAGGAGCGTGCCCGTGCGATGATCGCGAATAAAAGTGTACGTCCAAACTTGTCTAGATCGTGTATCGGTATTGCGTATCGGAGGAAAACCGCTTCGAGATGGATCGCGGTGTATCATTTAGCAAATGACATAGACGTATCGTGACATAGTATCAAAATGCGTCCATACTGCGATCATTCTGCCGATCATGACATACGTATCCGATACGACATAGTATCAGATACGCGGTTACACACGGATCGCGGTGTATCAGTCTACGGCGTGTAAATGATCGCGTATCATTTTGCGTCCACACTAGCGAAAATGATACACGTCGATGCTACGCGTCGGAGATCATCATTCTCCTGCCCTTATCCCAATTTATTTGGGGTCGGCGCAACATATCTTTTTCTTCCATACTTCTCTATTAGACGTCATCTCGGTAGTCACCCCCTTTCTAATCATATCATCATTCACACATTCCATCCATCGTTTTTTTGGTCTTCCCTTACGCTTATAGCCATCGACATTCATACTCAAAACTCTCCTCACGACATTTTCCTCATTCCTCCGCATCACATGCCCATACCATGACAACCGATTTCCACACAACTTTTCCGTTACCGGTGCCACTTTCAAACTTCCTCTTATGTACTCATTTCTTATTCTATCCATTCGTGTAACACCACACATCCCTCTTAGCATTCTCATCTCTGCTGCATGCAGTTGCCTTTCATTCATCCCTTTTGTGGCCCAACATTCTGATCCATACAAGACAGCAGGTCTAATCATTGTTTTATATATCTTACCCTTAAGCTTAAGGGGAATGCGGGAGTCGCAGATTGTTCCCGTGACCTGCCGCCATTTCATCCATCCAGTGTTAATTCTGTGCTTAACCGTCCGATTAAGCACAGAATTAATACTGGATGGATGAAATGGCGGCAGGTCACGGGAACAATCTGCGACTCCCGCATTCCCCTTTCTGATACACTATGGACAAACTAAAATGATACATAATATGTATCACATATATTATATGTGGACCCAGCTTTATACAATTTGGCCATTTTCATCAACTTTCAGAAGGTAGTAAAGATTATAAAGATAATAAAATAGTCTAGTCAATATTTTACCAATGATAGGCTTCTTCTTAGCGAGTCGATGGCGAAAATAGTACGAAAAAACAAATATCGTTTTTTAAATTTGTTTGGCTCAAAATTCAGCAACGCGGATACCATTCACTGACTCAGCCATTAGGTCCTCACGTGTGCAGGTCAGGACAGGGCATGCGGTGGAAGAAGGGAGGTGAGCCTGTGGAGAGACACCGCATGATGTGCTTGAATTTTAGTTGCTTTCCTTTCGCATAGTGATGAAGCAACTAACATTTTGCTATCTTATATTTACTAGCTCACTGATCAGCCTGATCCCGACATTTACATTAAAATAAATCACTTTACAAACCAATTAAAACTAACAATAATTTCAATTTTTAATTGAAAAATTGTTTTTGAAGGAGTTATCTGTATTGTAGACTACTGAAGCAACAGGTTACTATGCACACTTGCAGCGGCAGAGACTCGGGATTCCAGTGTACTATGAACAACGTACCACAAAATAGTTAGGTAAGAACAGAAGGCTGATTCCATACAACAAGTGAAAACAAGCGCACGCTGCACACATAAATGCGTATAACGGAGATTTCGAACATGCTAGTCGCAATTGTGCTTCTTTACACTCGCTTTAAATAATCGCGTGTCTTGTGTGCACAAGTCTTCGCCTATTGCTTGAAGCAGACCTTCTGTACCCATGTACTTTGTGGTATATAATGCTTTGCGTAGTGAACGGATGTCGCTTTGTTGTCCCTCCCGCCTTGTGCACAACTAAACCAATGTTTGCACTTGGCAAGTTAACTCGTTACCCCTTTTAGTTATTCGCTGTATCTATTTCTATAACGGATCTTTCCTACTGATTGCTTTATTTTATAGAAAATGTATACATGAACTTGAACAGAAATAGCTCTTTTGCTTTTTAAGACAATCTCATGCCTTTGCTCTAAATAATGTCAACTGTTGGCATAATCTGTCTATAATGTTCCCCACTAATATAATTTACTTAACGTAAAGCGCCTGTCTGGGTTTGCACCTACGATCTAGAACCGACCTACGACCTCGTAAGTCGCGGCCATTACATTGGCCACCACTGCTCTCAACTGTCTAGTCGTCTTAAATCCCGGGGACTTCGACAAAATAACATTCTATCAGAGATAACGACGATCGAAAATTCAAAAATGTGACTGCGGGATTGACATAAAGACATTGCTACCGAAACGTTTATTTATGTCCATCCAGTGAAGTCGATGTAGAAATTATAAAGCTTTTAAAGCGATTGTCACTTTTCTAGGCCCAATTTATAGCTCTCGCAAGTAAGAGCCATTGAAAACGTTCGTTCCGCCTATAAACTGTTTTTCTTCGCAATCGCAAGACATAAGTTTCGTTTCTCACAATGGATAATAGCGTTAATGCCTAATGTCTACCGTAAAAGAGTAGGTACAAGAGATTTCTTTGTTCTTGTACTAACATATTTTTCGTAAAGGACGCCTGTCAGTAACAACGCATTCGGTTTTTGGGAATTTCGTTAAAACCTTGTCAATCCAAGGTGAATCGATGCTATTCCGCAGAAAAACCTTCAATATTTTAGGTAAGTATTGATAGATACGGTAGGTTCTATATTGTATCAGGTAGGTATACTATCTAGTTTTTTTTCGTCTAAAGTAATCCTTGCTGACTAGTCATCCGCGATAATAATTTATCCTACTTATCCTAACTATTCTAATCCTAACTAATATAATATTATAAATGCGAAAGTAAGTTTGTTTGTTACATTTTCACGCCTAAACCACTGACTCGATCATCCTGAAAATTTGCTTATACATTGTCAGGAGTACAGACACGGACATAGGGTACCTTTCATCCCGAAAAAAGTGCTGCTCTTGAGGAAAACAACAATAACGTTATTATGATAATAGATGGCGCCACGTGTCTCTTGAACTTTGTCACATTATTTATTTCTGAGGCGGTACGAAGTTCGCCGGGTCAGCTAGTATATATAAATGTGAAGTTTGTATGTTTAGATGTTAGTCACTTAGTCACGCAAAAAGGCTGAACGCATTTGGATGAAATTTGGCACACAGATAGTTTATAACATGGATTAACACAAGGGATACTTTTATTCCGGTTGTACATTCCCGCGAGATTCTTTCCAAAATCCGCGCGGGCGAAGCCGCTGGCAAAAGCAAGTTTTTAATAACAGTTGCTCATACCTATAATAAAAAGAAATTAAACATCCTTTCATGGTAAATTTCGCAAGTAATTTTATGGATTCACTGATGCGTACTTATTAAAAATCGAATATCACTTTGAGGTTCCGAGTCATGAATAAGCTGGCCCTTCCACTCTCCATGAATGTCACACAACCGACGGGATATTATAACGGAAAGGTCACCCAAATGGCCGAAACCCTTAATTTATCTGCTAACTAGAGGAAGGGTCAAAATTTCAATCGTAGCGAAAAATGAACGATCTTTCTTTTTATCATAAGTACCTGCCTACCTTTTTTTTTGATGTTATAACATAAATAAAATAATAAAAATAATTTATTTCAGACAAAAAAGTTCATAGGCAATTCAAGGTTGTTAGTAACAAGAATTTACTTTAGAACTAATGTTAGTAGTTAATTAAAAAGTAAAAAAAAAACAGTAAAATAAACGTAAGTGACTGAGTTAAATAAGCAATCGTAAGTAGGTACATCATTGCTACAACTTACACAATGTCTCTACGTGCACATTTACAGTAGTAGACGGGAAATGTTATTAAATCTAAAATGTCATGTCACTGCAGAACGGCAGTTTGAAACAAAGGGCAGTTTTCAAGGTCATTGCAAGGGTCGCACGAGTGCTCTGCGAAATCGCTCGCTTGACCGTTTGTAAGTAGGTCATAGAATTAAACTCTGATCTGGTTACGTCTGGTTAGAATCACCACATTGAATATAAAACGTATAATTTTTGCAAATCAATTTCGATATTATCATTTCAGCCGAAAGACGTCCACTGCTGGACATAGGCCTCCCCCAAGCACCTCCACTTCGACCGGTTCTGTGCTTCTCGCATCCAATGGGTTCCTGCGGTAAATAGCTTCTGAAGAGCCTTAAGAACGGATTTTCCGCCGGCCTTCAGGAGCTCGGCCGTAATTCCGTTATCTTCCGTCGCCTTTTTGTTTTTGAGCTGCTTCAGAGCCAGCCTTCAATTTCGATATAAAATGTATAAAAGAAATCTAAATATAAAAACGGAGGTTTGTTACTTGACAATTGTTGGTTAAAAAAATATTAGAAAAAAAAAGAGGTATTGAGAGTTTATCAAATTCAGGATATTTATCTACACTTCTACACTAATCTACACTAATATTATAATCTACACTAATATTATAAAGAGGAAAGATTTGTATTTTTGTATGTAACGAATAAACTTAAAAACTACTGGACCTATTTCAAAAATTCTTTTGCCGTTAGAAAGCTACATTATCACTGAGTAACATAGGCTATATTTATTACTAAAAAAAATAAGAGATCCTTAGAAATCCCTACTAAAACCAACCCAAGGTGTAAAAAATTAGGCATAAAATGTCTTTCATCGCATGCGCTGCGGAAAGTATTGATGATAGAACAAAAAAATGTTCTGCAATATTATAGAACATATCAATATCTACAAAAAACTCCGCGAGACCATATGTCCAACTATTGTAGTTATGTCACTATAACTACTTTTTTACATTTTAAAAGTTGATAGAAATGTCGATCAAAATCAGACCGTGTTATCCATACCTTTGTATTAATTCTTATCCAAATAAATTATTTCGTATTCAAGACTGTATCTATACCTGTTGATTACTTTTTGAATTATTGAAATCGGACATTCCATTCAAAAGATATTACGAAATTAAAAATGTCAATATAAACAAAAAATACACTCCGACGCGCCAGTGTGGCTCCACGCAGCGCAGCGAGCAACGCGGCGAAAGAGAAGATAGGATGATCGTGTAGGGTAGGGGTAGGGTAGGAGTAGGCTAGGAGTAGGCTCGGGTAGGGCAGGAGTAGGCTAGGAGTAGGGGTAGGATAGGAGTAGGGTAGGGGTAGGGTAGGAGTAGGGAAGGGGTAGGGTAGGAGTAGAGTAGGGGTACGGTAGGAGTAGAGAAGGGGTAAGGTAGGAGTAGGAGGAGTAGGTTAGGAGTAGGGTAGGAGAAGGGGTAAGGTAGGAGTAGGAGGAGTAGGTTAGGAGTAGGGTAGGAGAAGGGTAGGAGTAAGGGGTATGGAAGGGGTAGGAGTAAGGTAGGAGAAGGGGAGGGGTAGGATTGGTAGGAGTAGGGTAGGAGTAGGAGTAGAACACCACGCGAACGAAGTCGCGCTGGGCAGCTAGTTTAGAATAAAATTTAAAAACGAATATCGCGAATTTTTAACCTGATTGCTATCAGGTTTTAGGCTTGTTAGAACAGATTTTAAAAAGAATTCATTATAAAATACATTAGCTAAGCTGTTGTCCTGTGATAAAAAAGGTCAGGAGCTTATGTGTTAACAAGAAGACATGGTATTCGGTCGTAGTTTCCTGGACACCGGCGAAGGTGGTCACGATGTTCAGCAGTCAACGCCGCGCGGGATTCGAAGTGCAGGAATACTCTACAGCTAGGTTGGAGTATGCAATAACTTGTGACTCGCAAAGCAGTAGACGATCCGGTATCTTTTTCACTAGCTCTACACCTAGTATAAATAAAATAAGGTGTCAGACGAGAGAAAAAGGAGAAAGGTTCGCTGGGAGAGAAGGCAGGAAATTAGCAGAAAAAGATACATACCAGGTTTTGGAGAAAACGTTACATATAGTGGTAAGCATATTATGATGCGGAGCTCAACATCAAACGCTGGCAGGAATCAGTGCATGGTTGAATAATATCAACAATATTACCAGGAATCTTCAAAATATATCAGGTCAAAGCAGGTCAATATTATCAAGCAACTAAATCAAGAAAATTTTCCTAATCAAATATGACTTGCTCTCATGTCAAAAAAACGAACTCGTTTGAAAAAAACATTAAAAACAAAAACTCATTATTCGGAAAAAAAAAAAAAAGGTTTTAACCTAAGAGGTGAGGTTTTAACAGCAGAGGAAACGCTACAATACCTACACAGTAACATGTATGTATACACAATATATCTAGTAGAATTCAGCCACATGCGCTCAGCAGTTGCGGTCGTATCCACATTATTTCCTGTTCGATATTCTATAGGTAGGTACCTAATCACAAATTCTCATCACACAACACACAACGATCTCCGGTCACTAATGAATATCTGCTCGTACGTCTGAGATCAGTCATAGTCTGTCCATAGCCACACCACAATCAATTGTGTGTAGTATTTGGTGCATAACATTTCCGGAGTAACCGACCATAATGCTGGCCATTATATGCTTTTATTGATTTGTGGTTTCGGGTGTCCATGCACTTAATAGTTGTCCAATTGCCATAATTATATCCCTGTATGGCAAACATTGAGGCTTTATTAATTGCTAGTTCTGCCTGCGGCTTTGCTAGTGGGCAAATTTTATAATAGAATATAATTTTTCGCACAGAAAAAAGGTACAAAGACGGACTTAATGCCTTACGCATTCTCTACCAGTCAACCAAAGGTGGTGAAGAGATTAGATGGCAGGTACTTTGGTTGGAATAATGATAAAAAAATATTAAAAATATATCATACCTAAATCATAATGAATTAAGTATACTTAAATAAAATAGGTACAAAAATACATTAATCCATACAAATATTATAAATGCGAATGAGTGTCTGTCTGTCTGTTACCTCTTCACGCTTAAACCGCTAAACCGATTTAGATTAAATTTGGTAAAGAGATAGTTTTTATCCCGATATTCCCACGAGAAACGTATGCGGGTGAAACCGCGGGCGCTGCTAGTAGATTATAAACTTATGTGAGGATGAACTAGATTCCTCCCTTTGACACAACTGTGACCCGAAGTGGTCGAAAGGTAGATGTATCCATTTTCAATTAAGAAGACTTTTAAGTTCTTTAAATCATAAGGCTCGGTGTTCGAAAAATACAAAAAAAAATATTTCTCGGTACGTCTCAGACCTTTTGAAGTGACGAAAGAAAATTCGGCCGCTCCAGTGAGTTACGTTCTGAAAAGAAAATGGTTAATAAGATTTGACGAGCGTTTTTTTTTTTCGTATGAGAAGGCAACGGAAAGCGGTGTAAAGGAAGCTGTTTCTTCTGTTATTACATTTTTTTTATTAAAATAAACTAAATTGAAAACGGGATGATTTATGGGCCCAACCCAACCAATGTGAGTTCTTCAATGTTATAGGTAGTTGCACTTTTACTTAATCAAGGGCTGATCGTACCTCTCGCGCCCGGCCCTGGTTCAAGCCATGGTCCGGGGCGAGAGGGAGTGGGAGGCGGTCACCTCCTTCTGCGAAGCAGTCATGCTAGCGAAGGAGGTGGCGGGACGGCTCAGGGAGAGAGCCGCACGCCTCAGCCGCCGCGGGAGACGCTACGGGCGTCGGGAGCCGCGTGACGACTCCCGGCCACCGTAGGCGCGGGCCTGCGGACGGAGAGTAATGGGTAGCTCTCCGTCCGATCAGGACCAGGCCCGTGCCGGACGGCGCGTATGTGTTCCACGCGCGCCTCAAAGAGATGTCAGCATAAAGGAAGGGGCCCGCCAGGGCCGAAGCCTGCCGGGGTAGCGGGATCGTCCGAAAGGGTTACCGCTGCCCCGGAACATAAAGGGCTAAGGAAGGAACACGGGTGGGTTTTAGTCAGTAAGCACTCCCTTCCGCTCCACCCAGAGCGGGAGGAGTCATTAGATGATTTCCCATCCAAAAAAAAAAAAAAAAAAAGGGCTGATCGTAAGAATAATTTTATTAAAGAACTAATAGCTTCTGCCCGCGACTTCGTCCGCGTGAAATTTCTTGCTTCCCCGACCTACCCTGTCGCATTGCATCACCTGCCCGCGCTATTATTACTTCGTTCTTACTGACTTGTTTTCTTTTGCTCGGCTCATTAGGATCATAGCGTCATGTTAAATAGCTTTCCTCAAGAGGTGAGCTATCAAATGCAAAAAGTTTTTGTTTCAAATCCGACTTAAAATTAGCGCGTTCAAGCAAACAAACAAACCCTTCAGCTTTTTTATTAGTATTAGATAATCATTATCCATACTTTAACGGACCTAATATGCAATATAAAATGTAATATTCGGTAGTTATACGGACACCTACTCCACTAGCATATTTATTTACACATAATAGCAACATTTCCTAACGGAGATGAGTCTCACATATTTAGAAAGGGTTCCGGGCGGTCATCATTCTCCAACAACTATCACCTAAGCATATATTTTCACCCTATTTTGCCGAGTATGCGGCTCGGAATTTCAATTTACACCACATTATGAAAATACGAAATAGGTTCAGTATTTTTCAATAATGTTTGTAATGCTACCGATTTATTTTTCTTTTTAATGTGTACATTACATTGACTGTGAAACCAACCAGCATACTTATTCATCAAATAGAAATCAATGTTTCTAACGTCCTGTAACAATTTTTTTTTTTTTGTATTTTCTGCTGGCTCTTTCGCGGGTGGAGAGTTGAGGTCAACATTTTAAATGTCAATACTTTTTTATAGGCTTCATTGTATTTTAACGTGTAATAATGGGCCAAAATAAAGTTTATTATTGTTGAAATCAATCGGTCTAAATAAACCAACACACACATAAATCGGCTGCGACTTACGAGTTTGTAGGTCGTAGGTTCAAACCCGGGCAGGCGCTTTACTTTGTATAAATTATTTCATCACCACTGCTCTCAAAACGGTGAAGGAAAACATCGTGAGGAAACCCGGCATGTCTTAGAACCAAAAATTCGGAGACATGTGACATCTACCAACCCGCAATGGGCCCGCGTGGTGGGTTACGGCCCACTCCCTCTCACAGAGAGGAGGCCTGTGTCCCAGCAGTGTGAACATTATAGGCTGATTATGATGATATGATGATGACGCATAAATCACTGTGCTATCACAATTGAGACCTGAGCTACTCTGACTGTAAAGGAGCAAAAGCGCCGGTTTTGGTCATGGCACCCGTGGCAAACTTTACGTCATAACAGCGAGCTGACTGTATAATTTTAATAATGACACCGGACTTATCTGAGATTTATCATGATAATAATATAGACCTATTCGTTACAGTTCATATTTAATTTCTGTCCTGATACCCGTATGTGCCGGTGTGATTTTAAAGACGTTGGACGCCATAAGACAATCATAGTCGATATTAATGTCATGTCTTCATCAATTAGAAGAGCATACATAATCTTTATTTATATCTGTTTCAGCTTTTGGCCCGGAGGTAGGTAAGCCACGCGAATCAAGACCGCTAGTAATCTTGAACATCTGTGTTTTTAGGACACTACTATCAGCTTCATTCGCCTTTCACTTTCCGCAGGCTTTTGAGCTCGCATTTCTCTCCCGCTTTACTGGAAAACTTTCTCGGAAATAGCAAGACGAGAACGGCATTGCATAGGGATGCTGCGAACTTGAAATTGCGTAGCGTCATTCAACTCCAGTGACAATGTCTCGGCCATTATTCCTCTTGCTATCTCTTTTACGAGTATTTCTCTCTGTACAACCCTTGTTTGAGATGAAATGTAAAATCGAATATTCGGATGAGTAAAATACATATTCGTCACGCATTCAAAACAAAGGGCACAAAAACTGTTTGCGAAACCAATCTTTCAAATTGCTTGCGTGAAACGAGCTGGGGTGATAACGCAGGGATGGGGGGGGGGATTGAAGTATGCAGGGTGGGGGAAGTTCGGGTGTCTTAATCGTTCCGTTGCTTTTATAGCAAGGCTACCGTGAAATATGTACCTATGTATACCATAATAGCTGATCCAATGGCCTTTAAAATGCCGCGCGCCGATATGGGCCTCGTTCGAACTTGTTAGGATAGGTATAACCTGCTAATTAAATAATTAGGTACGGTGCATAGGGATAACTCATGTGTTGAACGTTTACGTCATTAATGTTACAAGTTTGAATTCTCTAATGTTGCTTCCGCTTGCATACAAACCCAACACCAACCAAAAACCATATTTGCAAAATATCATAATGAATTCCCTCTTATTGTTATAAAGGAAAATTACCAATGAATAGTAATAGAATTCCTTGGAATTTTCCCGATATAATTATTTGTTTCCACGCTATTACCAAATAAGGTTGCATTGATGCATAGATAATTGATGAAAAGAATGCGCTAAATGGTGGTTGGTAGGTACATCGAGAGGTTCCACCGATGTACGTAGGCGATCGATCACCGGAGTTCTTGAACCTTAGTGTGCGGACATAAAACTGATTTTTTGTCAGCAAGATCATTCAATAGTATGTAGGCAAATGATACCTATGATGACTCGTCCATGTAAATGTAGGTACCCTTGGTTATACATATGTATGAATGCCTCGAGCCTGTCCCAGATTTAAGAGGAACGTACAAATAAGTATCTGGAATAGGACAGAGCACTCGTTATGGTGACCCTCTTTGCGTCTGCCTACTTCAGCAACTCTTGAAATTGATGAATCCACAACCTCTGAATGATGATCTTGGCTCTATCGCAGGGGCCCAGTGGGAAAGATCTGAAACATGACAGCCACCACAAACACTTCGCTTGCCTTCTGATCAAACGATAGCTGCATGAAATTGAAAATGAAAAAATGGAAAAAAGGTTTATTGGGATCAACGAGTTTTCATATTACATCAGTGGTGACTGGAGCCTCCTTTTAAGCGTATAAAGCTTGTATTAGGAGACTCCGCTCTTCCATGCATTACTAGTACTTATAAATACTTGCTTATTTCTATTTTTGTGCAAATAAAATAACTTAAAACTAAGGTTACAGCAAAGTGTGCGTGTATAAGTGGAATTGTATGTGTGTCAGGATGTTTGTGTGTTGTTTATGTGAATGTGTGTTGGATGTGTGTGGTCGAGAGAATAACATGAGGGAAAGGCTTTGAGAATATGACTGGTGATGGTGTGTAATTTATAACAAAAAAACCTCTGCGTCTTCATAACTAATCCATTCAGTTAGTATTTTTTTGCATTCATGCAGTTTTTTTGTGTATGTAAGTTACTCTATTACCTACATCTGTTGTAAAGCAGAGCAGAGCGCTTTTTGTATTCGATACTGGCAAATTTAGTTTTAGTTTGTGGAACATCGGCTATTAGGTCTTTTTATTAAATTTGCATATCGCTTAACTTTTCTTCTTCAAATGTCATGGATATGTATAGGACAACTTTTAAAAGGGTTATTTTTCAAAGATAAACACTATCACGTATTTGGCGCAGACGAGCCACAAGTCTAAAACGCTAGATTGCAAAAATGCCTGGTATCTGTTCAGCTATGAGCATCGCTCTTTTGAAAAGCAGTGAGGCAGAAAGGTCGTGATACTATATTTATAAATAAATAATAAAATGTCAGGTTAACGCTTCTTTGGACTATCTTCATCAAAGTCTATTTTAATATCAGTCTAAAATTACTGGCCTATAATGAAGGCATGTAATTAAGGAAAATCTGTATACAAATTACCTAATTTACGCTCAGCTTTTAGAAATTTTCCCTTGTTTATAAAATTATATTAGTTTAACTTGTTTTCCGAGAATATAATTTTATTTATTTTATTTCAAAAAGTGTGGTACCTACATACAGTCTGTTAAAATAAATATATAATAATGTTACAATTTAGAAATATTTTAGATGTTTATTTGCCTATCATTTAAGAGGGGCTTTTGGCTGCTAAGTAATAACAGCCGCACGGGTCGATCGATCAGGTTAAGCTACGCTTGCCGCGGTTGGTCCGTGGATGGGTGATCATCTTCACATACCAAGACCCCTCCGTGCCACGGAAAGCACGTTAAGCTGTTGGATATTTGACAGTCGTTACGGGTCGTCAGAAGCCCGAAAGTCTGACAACCAGTCTTACCAAGGGGTATCGTATTACCCAGTAACTCGGTTGTGGAGGTCAGATAGGTAGTCGCTCCATGTAAAATACGTGTATTGAGCTGCATCCGGTTAGACTGGAAGCTAACCCTAACATATTTGGGAAAAGGCTAGGCAGATGATGTCTGGCTATCAGCTGGAAATATTGTTTTATGTACTTATATCTACTCGTTTGCTTTCTAGAAGGCCATGAGTATTTCCACCGCGCAACAAAAACAAAAAAAAAAAAAAAAAGGTAAGTACGTTACCGAATTATTTGCCACACAGTCGAATTCTTTTTTTATCTCGTTGGCCTAGATTGCAAGGTCCTGACGCTCGGTGTCACCGATGTCCGGTGTCACCACTGCGTCGACTGCCGGGACGACACGGCGTGGCATACGCTGGCAGAGTGTGCTGCTTGGGAGGAACTGCGCCGTGCCCTCATCTCAGAAGTAGGCAGTGACCTGTCGCTGCCGGCCGTAGTCGAGTCGATGGTCGGCAGCGAAGAGTCCTGGGACGCGGTGGTTTGGTTTTGCGAAACAGTCGTCTCGCAGAAGGAGGCTGCAGAAAGAGAGAGGGAGATCTCATCCACTCACCTGGCCCGCAGCAGGCTCACCGGGCGTCGGCGGATTGCGGATAACTCCCTCTTCCAGCCCCCCCCCAATTGGGTCCAGGGGCAACGGACTCGGGGACGTCTGTCGCCCCCCACACATTAGGACCCGAGGTGGCGGCGCGTAGTGTTCCACACGCGCCCCTCTTATACATTGTGGGGGAGTCAAACACCTCACTCCCCCCCCCCCCCCCCTGACCTGAGGAGGCCCGCAGTGGCGGACCTGCACCAGTCGGGGGTTGCGGAAGGATCGTACGTTCCCGCGACCCCCGGCGTAGATGTGAGATGGAACACCGGGGTGGTTTTTAGTCAGTAAGAGTCTGACAGACATCCATGAGGATTTTCGACCCCGGAAACAAAAAAAAAAGTTGCAAGGTCCCAGGTTCGATTCCCGGGCCGGGCAGTGTTATTGTGTTTTTCATGATATAGAGGCGTGATGTTAGGAATATAATAATTATGAATTTGACTACAAGTAGGTACATTTTTTAAACTTAGTTGAAATTGGACCTAATAGTAGTCGAAGCCATCGTGTTATCTAGTGAGAATAAGCAAACAAATACAAATGCTTATTACGTCTAGTTCACAAAGGTTACCTTTGTAGCTGTGTAATTGCAAACCTTTATTAAATATTAATTAATAATGCTACACGTCATGAAATATTAATTATTCAGCTGTTGTAATTAAAACGTGGCTGATGAAAAGCACAAAAACGGCAAAACCCCGTTTGTCTTTATTTACCTAATAATAAAAACAATACTACCAAGGATGGTGATATTCATGTAACTAGTGGGTTATGAGTTGCTTATGAAAAAGCTTGTCCAGAGAATTACTAAAACGTACCACGATAATAATTATTTTTGTCAAATTATATTTTGGGGCGAAGGAAGCATATTGTTTGGGACGAACCAGGATTTTTTGGAATGTGGGACGAAACTTCGGGACGAATGAAGAATAAATCTTCCTTTTGGCTTTGGACCATCTTGGATTTTCATTTTGACCTCAATATTGGCTCCAGCACCCTCGAAAACCTTGTAAACTATCTCTCCCTCTCTATCTCTTTCTATTACATATAAGTAATAAAGAAAGTCGCATGGAGGGGGGCATCACGCTTTTGGTTACGTGTCGTTCGTCATTCTACCAGTTTACTCCTACCGCAAGCCGCGTTAAAGAACTTTGTTCTAAAAAGGGCGTTGCTCTGTTCCTCTGTGAAGGCTGCCGTTGTAATCACAGGCACATGAGGCATTCCAGCTTTGTGTCTGGGATTTCAAACGCACTTGGGATACCTCCGGCGTTGCAGACGTCCAAAGGTGTCGATGACAAAACTTACCTACAACATACCATCAGTTTAGCATCCAACAAAATAAAATAAAAATGTAAATCAAATACATTTTTTTTTTTGTATTGGAAACTCACTAACGACACATCAATTTATTTTACTAAAAGTTATTAAAGAACATTTAATAGGTAAATGTTATTCTCTAGAAACGTGAAATTGCACCATAACGTTTTAAACATTGGGCAAACAGTGGCTTACCAAACTTGTTTGCCTCGCGATAGATTAACGTCCCACCGTGCAAGTGACTGATTGCTCCTGCCAGAGCCAAGCGTGTACTTAAACGAGCGGTTTTTATTTGAATAAGCACTTTATTTATGAAATAAGTTTACATGCAACACGACCTGTTCTGTTTTAAATGGAATATATTTACGAAAATTCTTATGATGATTAAACATCCCTAATATATTACTGTAATAAACACTTGCTTCTGTGCCTGGATGCAGGTTATAAAATGAATATAAAACTAGGACTTGCCATGTCATGCATACTTGAGAAAGCTAACGAGAAAATTTTAATTTATGCGAACTTTTATAGGCTGCAATAAAGAGAAACTCTTGAATGGAGTCGGCATTTGTTAAAAACGGCTTATAATAGAGAACATTATTGCAAGTAAACATTGAACATACATCAGCCAATTTTTGCCAAGTTATATAGTGGGGCACAAAATGATTCAATTTTAATAACGTACCTACTAACGGACTAACGCCTTTGGGACTGATACCTAATATCCATACTAATATTATAAATTCGAAAGTAACTCTCCCTGTCTGTCTGTCTGTATGTTACCTTTTCACGCCTAAACCGCAGAACCGATTTAGATGAAATTTGGTATACAGATAACTTGAGTCCCGGGAAGGGACATAGGATACTTTTTATCCCGATATTCCCACGGGATCGAGACTTATGCGGGTGAAACCGCGGGGCGCAGCTAGTAAATGTATAAATCGAGGGGCCGACTTTGTACGTAAGCAGTTAATCGATAAAATGTTCAATCAGCAGCCGAAATAAATACACCGAAAAGCGCGTATGAAACTATTTTTTATTAAAAAGAAAATCGGGAAAACCTTTGATACAAAGGGCGAAAAAATTACGGCTAAGCACCAACGCCGAGTAGGTACGCAATGACTCTTACACGTTAAATAATACGCAATAACTCAATATTTAATGTGAAATAAAAATAGTATAAAAAGTCTCTGCAGTTAAACATTTTATGAGTCAATAAAGTCAACAATGGTGGGTGGCGTTAATAACGTAGCGGAATATAGATCCAGTAAGAAATATTAAAAAGGGCCATTGTCAATTTGTGGAATACTAATATTTGCCTAAAGCAGATATGCTTGCGTTAAAAACGGCGGTATGAAACGCACCAAAATAATTCCGCGAAAAAAATTTAATATTAATCAAAATAAAAACATTATAATTTTATTCCTCGAAATGCATCAACGATGAAACATAGAGAAGAGCATGAAGGATTCGTAATAAATGATATCGATAGACGTTTGATTTGGTGCGTTTCGAGGAATACCCCGACATAATATTTGCTTTGAAATACCACAGTAAGTGGTTAATTTAGATGGGATCAACTATTAGAGTTTGCTGATAATTATAATAGGATTTGGTAAGCTCGAAATAGATTTTGGCTGCTAAAATCCGATGAATGTTGAAAGGTTTATGCGGGATCGTTATCCAACCTGCTGTGTGACCAAATACTGATTTAACAAAGTTTGTGCCAATTATAATAACGATACGGCATAGCTCATGGCAGTTATAAATAAATAAAATATATTATATGGCATAGGTTATCACACTTGAATGTTGTACAGACGCCAGCATATCAAGCTACTACAATCTGTCAAATTTCTTTAATAGATTTTCAACTTTATTGCTAAAGCATAAGGGTCAACTTTGATTGGGAAAATTTGACAGTTTCGAGTAACTTGATGTGCTGGCGTCTGTACAACGGTGAAATTATCACAGAAATTGAAGTATTACCTATCCCTTCCACACATAACACATAATCAGCTTATAATTTTCCCACACCTGGGACGGCCTGTGTCCCAGCTGTGGGAAAATTCGTCTCTGTGAGGGTGGGCCATAATCTACCACGCGGGCTTAGTGTGGGTTTGGCAGATGTCACATGTTTTCGAATTTTTGTTTCTAGGGCATGCCGGTTCCCTCATGATGTTTTCCTCCACCGTTTTGAGTTATCGCTTCTCTTATTACCAAAATACAAATCTGAGTGACATCCTTTTAGTAAGTCATTTTACAAAAGTGCATTAAAAATTCGTCCAGAATTCCAGATGTTAATTTTCTACTAAACTTTTCCAACTTAATGGGAAGCGTGATTACGACGCATCAAAAAGTTAGTCACGAAAATATAAGCAGTATTTTAATTTCTTTTATTCGAACTGCATTACGCTCTTTAATCCCACTATTTACGACGACTACTTGTTCCACATTGAGAAGTTTCAGTAACTCTCAGTTTGCGCTGAACTCATTTAGTTGTGGTGAATGAAATTACGTCTATTATGATGCTCCTCGGTGAGTTCATATGTAGACTGTGGTATTATTGTAGTCTAGCTTTTGTCAATACGTATCGAAGAAATAAAAAAAAATACGTGTGGCACTCGGGGACTGCCGCGGTAAAGCTATTGCATAGCAACGCACACAAACACCGTGCCGAAGTCTGCCGAACTGATACGACGTTAGACGATGCTTAGGTTTATTTTCGTTACGGAATTTCTTCATTCGGTCGCCGCGCTCAAAGCCCAAGATAAAAGCTATGCAATAGCTTAAAATTATTACATTTTGTTTGCCAGATACCATGGGTTTCTACTTTTTAGATATATTTAACTAGTTGCCCTGTTTAGAGTTCTGAAGGCGCCTTCAAGGCATGTTTATCTCAAATAAAACATGATATAATGTCAAATATGTAACTTCCCAATTTAACAGAGACCTGTCCCAATGATTAATCGATCACCCCTAACGGAACGCAAACTTTTGTCGATCGGTAAACAAACCTGACAATGACGAGTCAGCGGATCACGGACCAGCCATTTTGCCATCACAGCTCCATGGTTTTTAGACAATCCGTTAAAAAAGGTATTTTTTATGGTTTTTGACGAAGATTGATCATTATTATTGTTTCCAAATAGTTAAAAATCGTGTTTTAAATCAAGACGAACATGGGATCGTATTATCATAGTCAAATAGTTTGGTTATTGACCAATGACCAATTTCTCTAAATATTACGGAAGGTATACACAAATCATTTATAAAATATGTGAATTTTCTATTTAAAAATAAAAATGGAACAGCAGTGGTGAGATTCTAAATTATGTCATCAAACTCCATAAGTTATCATCTGCCTAGCCTTTTCCCAACTATGTTGGGGTCCGCTTCCAGTCTAACCGGATGCAACTGAATACCAGTATTTTACATGGAGCGGCTGTCTAAGCCTGTCTGACCTCCACAACCCAGTTACTGGGTTAACTATACCCCTGCCCCATGTTAAGACTGGTTGTCAGACTTTCGGACTTTTGACGACCCGTAACGACTGCCAAAGATCAACGTATGACAGCCGGGACCAACGGCTTAACGTGCTTTCCAATGCACAGAGGGGTCTTGGTATGTAAAGATGGTCATCCGTCGATGGACCAACCGCGGCAAGCGTATCTTAACTTGATCGACTGATCCATGCGGTTGTTATTACCTAGCCACGAGCCCCTCCAAGTTGAAAAAGTATGGTGGCAAATTGAAACTTTTCAGTCAGTATTTTACCAATTGGGTACCTGTCGGTAATAGCCCAATTGGTAAAATATTGACTTTAAGGGGTTCATGACATTTAATATCGTCTTTAACTTTAAGGTAGACATTAGAATGAAATTCGTCTATTCCTTTAAAAACATCAGTTTTTTTTTTTTTAAGAACGAGTCTGCTCTCGTTTCCACTACGCTGGTTTACACGAACACTTTTCTAGATTAAAACTTGTAGAACTTTTATTTTATGCAAACTCAGAAACGTTTAATCTGATAAAAGGTACGCTGTGTTTACTAAATAATAAACATTATCACTGTTGCTGATTTCAAAACTGTTTATAATTTAAACGTTATACCACTGGTACCGCTCCCTCCTCGGCGAAATACTGGCGATGATGATGGCTTGATTGTGTTATGTGTTACCAAGTCTGCATGATATCCTGAAAATCATGATGGAAACTTTCTTCTAACTTCTGTATTCAGCATATATCTACTTTTCATAAATTCTGGTTAAAGCATTTCTTATACCTAGTTTATACGTAATAACTATTCGTACCAAGTTTCAAGTATATCTCAAGGAATGAGCTTTCATACAAACAAAATTTTCACACCCTTATAGGTCGAATTTCAAAGGTCAAAAACCCCTTCTTAGCGGATGCCTACGTCATAATAACTACCTATATGTGTGCCAAATTTCAGCCCAATCCGTTCAGTGGTTTAAGCTGTGTTGATAGATCAGGCAGTCAGTCAGTCACGGTTTCCTTTTATATATAGATTAACCTTTATCCTAATTAAAAAGTCGAAAAATGGGAAGTGAGGTCGTGTTCACCAACACGCGAGTTGCTTACAAATGCGTACTCACACTCCCACTTGTCTCTTTAGCTTTAGCGTCAAACGCTGTACATAAGTAGGTACTGATACTAAGCCATTATACTGTTATAAAGGCCCTACCTCTAATGTCCATATAAGTAGATGTACTGGCCTACCAGGTTTAGGCTCCACCCCTAGGACACTTATAGATAACTACTAGAAAAGCCAACGATACCGTAGGTACGAATAAAAGATGAGTTCCGCACCGTGAGAACACGACTTGTTCTCGCCACATGTATCGTATTCATTGCTTTAAGCAATAAGTTATTCAAAATATAACTTATATTAAATTGCAAAGGAGATTGGGCGATTCCGTCTTGAAGCCCAATAGCTTTAAGATATATGCCAACGGAAAGATCTCTTCAAGGGGAATAATTCCTCTCGATTGTCAGTCAGTGATGAGCACTAAATATGAGTAATTAAGTAGGTATTATTGAAATTTATGTATTTCGTCAATTAATTAGCTTTCATTTTTTCTCCATATATGTTCCATCTCCATCTCAAGTCAACTACTCATCGAGACCAATTGAATAAGCCCAAACGATATGTCTGCTATAAGTGGTTGCGGTGCTGGTTATCAGGCAGACTCTCCTGGCTGCAGCATCAGGTCAAGCTTTCCACATAATAGCAGTGTTAACAAAATACTTTTGAACCAAGTCGATCGGACAAGTTAAAGTGAAATTAATTACCATTGTGTGTTTGAGATCCCTACACCAATTAAGAAATAACTGAAGAGTATTTTTAAAATTGCTGAACAGATTTTCATGAAACCTAGCTAAGTATAATTATTAAACCAGCCTTCTAATTGAAATAAGCCGCATTGAATTTGGTGCACCCGTTTGAGAGTTACGATGCCACAGACAGACACACAGATACCTACACAGAACGATAAAGCCGTCAAACTTATCACACCCCTCTTCATACGTCGCGGGTTCATAAAAGGGAGCATTAAAATATTACTGCGCATCGCTATCGGAGAGCATCGTGCAGAGAATTCTCTTTATTTTTCACGATTTCAACAAGCCTGAAAAGTTTAATAAATAATAACATTTTCGATGAATGAATAACCCAAATTAATGAGCTTGGAATAGTTAGCTGCTTGAAGCGCTTATACACTGCTACAAGAATCTTCTGGCACTCGAATGACGTTGACAGGGGGCGCTGTTGGTAAACATTTGTGCAGTAGTAAATGTCGCTTGAAATGTATTAAAATATATATATATATATTCATATAACACTACACATTTTCGTATAACACTACTTGCTATGTAAATATCAGTGACAGAAACTTATTATTACTTCATCAATATAAACTAAGTGGCAAAAATACGTATTATGGAAGCTTAATTCAAAAACTACCCAAGCAAAGTTAATAAAAAATTATATGCGACCACCCTTGAGGCATACCATAGCCATTTTTTTTAATCTAAACCACACACTTACTTACAATTACCGGAGATATTGCGTAACATACTTACAAAAACAATTTCGTTTACGTGAATTTTTATTACCAGTAATTTTGGTTTAAAAAAAAAACAAACTATACTGAACCGATTTTGTAAGATTTCTATGGGACCAAGCTGAAAGTATATTCTTTCAAATAAAATAAGAATTTTACAAATCGGCTTTTAAATAACGGAGGTTGAAGTCGGTTAAAAACAAGATCGCAGCATTAGTTCCGATTCACCACTGCTCTAAAAACGGTGAAGGAAAACATCGTGAGAAAACTGGCATGTTCTAAAACCAAAAATTCGAAGACATGTGACATCCCCAACCCGCACTGGGCCCGCGTTGTGGATTAGAAACAAAAAAAGAAAAAGGTTTATTTGGACACAGTTCGTGAAACACAAAAACACATAAAAATAATGTTTCAAACAACAATAGTGTGTGCCTAACGGCTGCACCAAAAAGGTTCATTTCAGCATTAATGCCAGACAGATGCTGTCTTACGCTGGTTTTCTAATGAACCTTTACGATTACAGTCCACTCATACAGAGAGGAAGCCTGTCTCCCAACAGTGGAACATTATAGGCTGATATGTTATTCTTAGTTGGCAAAAAAAGCGATGCATAGAGAAAATTTCCATTTCATGGCACTTTCTATATGTCCCTACAAATACTGAAAATGGCTATAGGAACTTATACCTTGTACGACGTTTTGAATGGGAGGTATTTAGTACCGCAACATTGGACACGGACTGATTCACATTGATTACCAAGCATTTGTCATGATGACTGACACCTAGATCTATTGTTAATCTATAGTTTAGTTAAATGATCCGAGATATTAAATTTATGGGGGATTTACACGAGGTCTTCGACGTGCCGCTGGTTGCTTACCAAATCGCCTCACAAGCCGAATCGCCACCCATTTATACAGGTCGATAAAAATCGCAGGTGACTATAGTTAATTTTGCATTAAAATGAACGACCTTCATGCGGCAGACGATCGCCTGCCACTGAGCATGCATTTTCACGGTAGATTTTAGTCCCCCGCCGCATGCGACCTGTCGCCGCACGACATAAGTCGAATCCTACTCTACTTTGGAACTTGCGATTTTAGTCACCTAGGCCTAGCCAAATTGACATTTGAACGCAGCTATAGTCACCTTTGTAAAACGCGCATTTAATCTAACGAAAATAAACCGTGCCTTTCTTTTTACGAATTATAATATTTAACTACTATACTTACTATAGGTATTAGAGGGTTCCATTGCCAAATAATAACAGCCGCACAGGTCGATCAATCAAGGTTAAGCTACGCTTGCTGCGGTTGGTCTGTGGATGGGTGACCATCTTTACATACTGAGACCCCTCCGTGCCTCGGAAAGCACGTTAAGCCGTTGGTCCCGGCTGTCATTCTTTGACAGTCGTTACGGGTAGTCAGAAGCCCGAAAGTCTGACAACCAGTCTTACCAAGGGGTATCGTATTACCCAGTAACTGGGTTATGGAGGTCAGGTAGGCAGTCGCTCCATGTAAAATACTGGTATTCAGCTGCATCCGGTTGGACTGGAAGCCGACCCCAACATTGTTGGGAAAAGGCTAGGCAGATGATGACTTACTATAGGTATTAGAAAGTACTATAGAGATAAATAATCACGTCGGTATTCTCCGGGCTAGGCATAGGTTCATAGTCCCATGTAATAAGAATTGAGCCTGTTATCGTCAACCAGGCCAAATGGCCGGCCTAGTGCGAGTCGGACTCGCACATGAAGGGTTTCGTAACACAAGGAAAAAAACGCCGAAGAAACACGTTTCCTGTTTGTGTTCCTTTAATTTTCAACCTTATTTTATTGTTATTATTTGTTGTTAGAGCGGCAATAGAAATACACACTGTAAAAATTTCAACTATCTACCTATTAGGGTTCATGAGATACAGCCCTCTGACAGACATACGGACGGACGGACAACAGAGGCTTAGTAATAGGGTCCTTCGTCTCTCCAACTTCGTCAGTCGTTGGCACCCATTTGGTACGAAACCCTAAAAAAGCAATATATTTTTACAAAAAATGAAATCATAGTTATCGTCGTTAGATTAAATCTAGTGTATTTAGAATAGGCATTCGCCAAAAACAGTACATTTTATCATCATGTCTCTCAATATACATACTTATGTAAAAATAATGTTACTTAAAAGCAGACCTCCTTTACATAGTATTTCTTGAAGCTGACCTTTGATTTTCTCTTTCTCGTGATTGGATTTGGCCTTGTTAGGAGTGTCCTCGTGTCCATCTTACTACTGAAAATAAAGTAAGAGGTTTTTCTTCACTCTACCTTGCTGAAAAATATTATAGTTATATTTCAAATCTATCTTTAAATATTCAAAAAATAAAGTAAAAACTAGACAATGGATTTTGATGCAGTTTACACCATAATTTAAATAATTTATAATAATTGATTGATTTGGCCTCAAACTTGTTGCAGGATTATATAGGAATACGAGTTGACAGAAGATTTTCATAGTTTGACCCTTTCCCTTTTCAAAAGACGTTTACTAATAAAGTATCTATAGGACTTACAAAAAAAATATGATTAAAACCCCAGATTTTTTGTAACTAGGATAAACGTGGTTGATCCCTAGACACTTTTAATATGTGCAAATGTCAGAGAATCATACGGGTTAAAGCCGTAAGTTGAAGAGAGAAGACAGGTGAATTATTTATGTCTTTTCATGCGTATGATTTGATTTAGTTTCGTACCTGATGCTAACTCAATTCCGAAATTAATCACAAACCCTATTCAGAAACTGACTAACCCGAATAATACTGACAATAAAAGCTAAAAATAAACAAACGTGTTAAACAGAAGCTGCTAAAGTTTGTTCCACAGACATTTTCATGAACCCTTTCAGATTAGACTTCATAAGTAGGTATATGCATTGTTAGCAAGGTTATCATTTCATGTAACGTTGAATATGTATAGGACAAGGGTACCGCATACAAAAGTTTTTTTGTGTTAGCCCTGGGCGCCGCCGCGTCCGACACTGTTTTTCGATTAAAATTGATGGAAATGCGCTATCATTTGAACTTTTTATCGGTTTCAATAATCCATAATTTGAAAATTATTATTATCTAATATGTATACATTTTTAATACTAAATAAACTAAAAATTATTAAATTAAAAATATAATATCCTAACCTAACTAAAACTATTAAAAAACTAAAATATTGCGTCGAAATATTCCTCCGCATCACTGTCGACTGGTAATGTAATAATTATATAAAAATAATCTACTTTAACAATAGTTGTAAATATGTGAGCACCATGTACCTATCACATAATTGATTTACCTGTCATTGCTTTATTTTTAATTCTTTTTACCTTTTGTTGGCAGACTAATTTTTATTCTAGATGCATCGTCTTCACATATAATTATATAATTAATGTACCTATACAGAACTTGTAAAACATTTTAAAAGAGTAACGGTGGAGTTTCTTGCCCATTCTTCTCCATACGAAAACTACCTTTTGGAATGGGCGACTAGAATCAATTCGTTTTACTATAATTTTTGACGTTCAAAAGTGCCTTTAGTGTGCCTAATTGAAATAAATGATTTGACTTTGACTTTGAATGTACTTTCAGGGGTCGGAAAAACGTCCGCACATGGGTAATCGTTTTAATTGCTACCAAAGGCTAATAAATATAATAAAATTGTATACGTAAGGGCAACGTATCCATGTAAGGACGGATAGCCATCAAAACTGCAAGTGGAGTGGAATAATGTGTCGGGTGGAAAATGGAAATAAAAAGACAATAATTACAGATCTACTAATATTTCTAATTGTATACTACAAATAGTAGATTAGTGTTATTAAGTGTATACGAGTATTACTCGTAACAGAATATTTTACGTTCTTCCATAATATTGAGATACCCACATACCTACCTATAGAGATAGACGATACATTTACATGATATACGCTGATATCTTTCGCTTGGCTGCTCTCATGCACAATCTTCCCTTTTAGTTGACATCCACTTGCGTGTAAATAAATTATATTGATACACATCCCTACCCTATCCCAGGGAATATTACGAAATCGATTCTCTCATAAATGTATTGCGTGGTTTTATTCATCTTTTCCTTGTTTTCTTGAGATTTATCAGAGTTGTGTTCATAATGCGATATTGTTTTACTTCTAGGCAAAGTTATTAAAAACAAACCTAAGTCGAAGGCGATAATGGTCAATTTGCTTCGATTAAAAAAATCTTAAGCCGTTTGACTCCTATGTATTCGTTAGGTTTTCAATACTTCTGAACTTTCACTTTGAACTTTCCGCAATTCAAGTTTCAAAGAAACCTGACATTGTTCAGCTAAATTTTTTACTTTTATTAAGTACTTTTTTTTATTATTATGAGCCTGTTATGTCCCACTGCAGGGCAAAGGCCTCCCTTCCGTCTTTCCATTTTCTCCTGTCTCTTGCTACTTCTGGCCAATCCTTTAGATAGGCGTCCAATTCGTCACGCCATCTCTTTCTGGGCCTACCGCGTCGCCGATTCCTGTTGTTCGGAATCCAGTCAGTGGCTACTTTTGCCCAATTCCGTTGCGACATGCGGCAGATGTGGCCTGCCCAGTTCCACTTTAGTTTGGCGGCTGTGTTGCCCACGTCTGCGATTTGTGTTTTGGAACGAAGTATACTGTTCCGAATGCGGTCCGTGACTTTGACTCCAAGAATACTTCGTTCCATTGCTCGCTGGCAGACCCCGAGTGCGGACTTTTGACGTTTCGTTAACGACCATGTTTGCGCTCCGTAGGTGAGGGTGGGGAGGATGCACATGTCCATGAGTTTCCTTTTTAGGGAAAGTGGAAGTGATCCTTTCATTAGGTGTTTCATGGACCAATAGCTCTTCCAGGCGTTTTCAGTGCGTCGAGCAACCTCTTTATCTTGCCTCGCCTGGAAGGAGACTATTTGGCCGAGGTATATGTACTCATGGACATATTCAACCTCCACACCCCCAATGTCCACTTTGCGTTTCATGCTGTTTGTCATTAACTTCGTTTTCGTCATATTCATTTCGAGTCCGACCTCGAGGCTGGCGTGGCTCAGTTGTTCCAGCATAAGACTCAACTCAGCCGCCGAAGATGAGAAAAGGACAATGTCGTCGGCGAAGCGTAGATTAGTTAATCTTCTGTCTCCAACGACAATGCCCTTGTCCCGCCAGTGTACATCTAATTTTTGGAAGACTTCCTCAAGCGTTGCTGTAAAGAGTTTTGGAGACAGCGGATCCCCCTGCTTGACACCCCTTCGAATTGGAAAGGATGGGCCAGTAGTATCTAAGCGTATGGCAGCTGTACTTTTAAGATAAATTCGTTCCAGTAATTTAATATAAGTGGGATCAATTTCCTGTTTGTAGAGTGTCGTAAAAATGGCTTTATGTGATAAACTATCAAATGCTTTGGAATAATCCACGAACGCAAGGTACAACGGTAAGTTAAATTCTTCGTGCTTTTCTATTAGCTGGTTCAAAGAGTGTAAGTGGTCGGTAGTGGACAAGCCGCGGCGGAAACCAGCTTGTTCAGGAGGCTGGTGGAGGTCTAGTTGGTCGGAAATTCGGTTTTCGAGGACCTTGATGAAAGCTTTGTACAGATGTGAGACAAGGCTAATAGGACGGTAATTACTTATATCGGATTTGTCTCCCTTTTTATGTAGCAGAATTATGTTGGAATGACAGAACTTACTTGGAAATATGCCTGTTTTTAAAATTGAGTTAAATAGATTACAAATGTGTGGTAATAAAAATTGCTCCCCAACTCGCAGTGCGTCTGTTGTAATTCCATCTTCTCCTGGGCTTTTATTGTACTTCATGCTACTGAGAGCCTTATGAACTTCAAAGCCAGTTATCATTGGGACATCATCAGAGCATGAGTAGACTTCATCGGCAAGTTGGAAAGTTGTGTCGTCATCTGAGTATAAAGATTTGTAAAATTGAGTGCAAATTTGGATTAATTTTGACTTATCGCCCTGTCTCACACCATTACTGTCCTTCAAGTGTGTTATAGAGGATCTCCCCGCATTAAGTACTTTGAAAAGTTGAATATCTGAAAAATCGTGAGAATCAGTATAAAATAATCAGATTTTGAAAAGGAGTAGGTAGGTTATATTTTCCGCAGATGAAACTGTGGAGTTAGAAGAACGAATATAAAGATTTCGTATCATATAGCATTACTTGTGTAGCGTTTGCTATAAATATACTGAAACCTTTATCTGTTTTCAAATGTACAGAGAAAATCAATGTAGAGAGCGCACATTCTTTCGTTTGTTTTCTTTGCTTGTTTGCATCTCACATTTTTTCTATCTTGTTTAGCCACAAGTTGGTCGATAAATGGTAAAGAAATAATAACAACACAGGAGACATTAGGTATACTTAGTTACATGATACCAAATTCTCATCAAGAGTAAAATAACGAAAACAGGGATTATATTTAGACGTGTTGATACATTTTACAGCCCAAAAACATGTTAACGTTGGTTGATGTGTGAGTAGGTAGGTATATATAATCCATAATCCAGGGTCCTAAACAGGTAAACGTCGACGTCCAAAATGGCCGTGTGTTTGATATAATGTATGTATGATATTTTGAATTCATTACGGGACCGCCGGGGACAGCGGCACACATTTCGCTAAATGTAAATACAATCTACGCGGCCACTGAATAATTTCAGCATGATATCTTCACTATGTTTCGAAATACTCGTACGTGATAGGCGAGTTTGTCCACTAGTTTGCCAATAATCCCGGCACGTCGGTTGTCAAATAAACGACACTTATCTATAATTTAGTTTGTGGTTGAATGGAAAACACGTAGGTCCTAAATAATACGGACATTAGTAGGGCCCAACTAACAACTCAAATAAAATGTTGTATTTCACTTGCAAAGGCAATTGAAACAGAGATTGGATTCTGAATTTTTTCAAAGCGAGTAATGTCCGTTCATTGTTTATTCAAACGCTTGTGATCGTGAAATGTTGGTTCTGCTTGTTTTAAAAATGGGTTTAATTTTCAGTCTAGTTTGTGTTGAAAAGGTTACAGGGTACACCTGTTACAAACGAATAGGTACAATGCTGCTTAAATAAATAATTGAAAATATTACTTAAATGCTACTAACCAATTGAAATCATATTATTATGTTAACAAAACATAGGTACTTAGCCCAAAAAAAGCTACAAAATGAAAATTGTATAATCACATTCAAAACTTTTAAAACCCCCTTTCTAATTTAACTCCGCTTTTGCAATGTGACCAAGTATGTTAGTCGTGTAGGATAGTCATGAAAGATGAGATAACCTAGCTCGAACTCGAGTCAGTCTGACCAATACCGAAGTAAAACTACACGTTCGTAGACTCGAAGCCTTTGTATCTCGAATAACACAACAGTCTAACTGTAGGGAACGAAAGAAAAATTGTTTATTCTGCACAAACAAAACGCACGCAATGATGCTTGCCCAACTAGATTTCCTATTTTTCATTTTGAACAGAACTTTAAGAACTGAATGTATCTCCTTTGTACGAAATGTGACATTATTATGAAAGAAGAGATGATTGGCAATGTGTACGTGGGAGGATACTTAAGTGCCCACGTAATCATGGTTTATTACGCTCCAGGGAGTTTCGGGCACGGCAGAGGTAGTGCGGATAATATGAGGAATTATGGGAGGTGTGTTATCTCATTAACTGGGTTCTTTCCTTGTTACATGGATGTTTGAAACGCCCTTGAAGAATATACACTTACTTTAGTGGGTATATCCTTCAGGTATGAACATGGAAGAAGCAAAAGAAGATGAACACTTGACTTCTGGTTTCTGATGCCTACATATAATACACATAATCAGCCTATGACGTTCCCACTGCTGGGACACAGACCTCCACTTTCTGTGAGAGGGAGTGGGCCATAATCCACTACGCGGGCCCAGTGCGGGTTGGTGGATTAGTTTCTACCCCACGTGAAAATTTATGTAGGTGTGTAACTTTGAGATCAATGTGCACAGGCGGTCCGAATTACACATTTAGAGAGATAAGGGTCCTCAAAGAAATGAATCGCTTCACTAAAAGCTTTAGGTCCCTGTTCCCACTGTACCAAGCTATTAGAGGGCAGCTATTAATTTACCGCCACTTTTCTTTATCTTCAAGAAAATAAAAATATACCTTGATATCTTTTCTCTTTTAAAATCTTATATACCTTCTTAGCTGTCTACTCCAGACACAAATATCCTTGGGTTATATTATTATTTAACAACAAAATTATTGTCTGGTATTTGAACGGAACGTTTATTAAATGCAGACTTTAAGATTTAATTGGACTTAGTTTCAATATTGTTGTAAACTTCGCTTTGACCTTGCACTTAGTTTTGACGAATATTGTTATTTTTAATAATACTGCTTTCAAATATATTAAATATACTCTATATTTCAATTTATTTAGAATTGCGAAGACTGAATAATCATGAAATGGAACTCAGCGTCTTGTCTTGCGGGATCCTCTATTAAATGGGTAAAAATTCAAAAATATTTTTACACGTAAAAGTTAACCGTGTTACTTTTCGACCGTAACAATGAATTCACCGGGTCGCTTCGTCCGTTATAATGTGATTCATTCAACCACTAATCCGCGTAAATTGTATAGAAAAGACACGATTAAAAATCTCAAAAGTGTACCAAATAACATTTGATTTCTTCGTGGGTAGGTACTGATTACATTTCTTAAGACAACACACGACTTTTTTTCTCGGATTGATAATTTGATAAATTTGGAGTGGATCCATTATCTTTTATGTTAGTATTACTTCCAGTCTCTTTGATATCCCCTACTTTTTGTATTTTTCTTTATGGATAAAGAAGGATTGATAATTATCATGTGAGCCGTAATTAAAAAGAGTGCTAAAACCGACAAAAATTATTGACAGCAGCATTCTAATTATTATCGGTCTTTATGTACGGGCAACCCTGTGGAACGTCGCAGGTCTTGTAGATGGTAGTATTGTAGACCATTTCCTATTTTATTAAGTAAGTACCTGGTACTTGTTGACGGGCCTATACTGTCCTTCCATACCTATTAACACTGTAATTTGAAAACATTGTACAAACCAATTATTTTTAAAAGAGTAACCTAGGAGTTTCTTACCGCCTTATCTCCATAGGAAACGACCAATTGGACGCTAGCTTCTGACGTTTCATAAGTGCCCATGCATGTGAAATAAAATATTTTGATTTTGATTGGAATGAAATGCATAAAAGCTGAGTGTACATTATATTACAACCCGAATCAATTAGAATTCCAAGAGAATTGTCAGATAAAATGACATCATACTTTTGGAAAGAAGACTGCACATAAGTAAGTATTCCATGTTCTATCATATTTCGCTGTCCGCGTTATATAAAACTGGTTATTAATCAATCTGGATCGAGGTTCCTTTTAATTATAACTAGATATCTGTTATTCGGGTTCTTTTCATCTCTCTGGACGATGACGAAGGAACATCCATTTATCTTTTAGTTTTCTCTCCCTTATCGATTCATCTTAGCGAAAGTTGGAAGCATCGAATTAATTCTCGTGTGGGTTACGAATGTTACGATCCAATGGACAATCACATGTCGTTGGTTATGGTATCTACTTACCTACCTTTTATATTGTATCGTACAATATATTTGTGTGGCTCATGTTTGCTGCGGATCGTTAAAAATGGTGATGGTTTTATGATTTAATAGACTACTAACGTAATTGATGAATAAGGAACTTAAAACTTTTTCAGGCGTGGTTTATTGATACGGTCTTGAGTAAATAATAAAAATAATAATTTTTAATATATATACTTTTAAATGTTTTCATACTTATTTTTTTATATTTTAAGAAATATTTAAATATGTAATAAAATATGAGAAGAGAATAAATAAACGACATAATAATTTATTTAATAAAACGTTTACAAAAGGTGTACATTTAGCCAAGAGTAGCAAATTTTCCATACAATTATAGTGCCTAAAAATAAACTAAAATAAGTTTTATTACAGGTGCAAGTAGTGATGGTTCGGAATTAGAGGACCCGCCCGAACTAGGTTTATTCAAACCTGTGTTTCCAGGCCATCAATTTACATTTCAATTAAATTGGGGCGTAAATTTTTTAAATAAAACTGATATAAAAATAATTCATTAACAATTCTGAGAAAAAGCACATTGGTATATATTAATACCTAATACTAAGTCTATGTAAACATACAAAAGTAAATACTTACAAGGGAATAAAATTATGATCATGACAAAATTTCTAGAAGTTTTTCTGTGTCTATGTAATTGAGTATCGCTAAGTATTCTGATAACATTGTACTACATTTTTTATAGCTTACACTATAGAACTTGTTGAGTCTATTATACAGTAAAGGTCCTAAGAACACATAAAAACGATTAGCAAACGCATGTCTTGTTTGAGGCTTTATGCAAACCAAGACTTTTCTTCTTTCGGAAGGTACTGCGTCAAAAGGAAGTGCAGTGTGCTGGTGTTGTACTATGCTTAGAATAAATAATTTCATTACTGTTAGTACTTACAGTATAAATGCTATCTAGAGTTAGTGCGTAGGAAATCTAAAAGGGCGAAAAGTAGCAACCTTTAGAATTGCTCTTTGAGCGCGCTCTAGATGAATTAAAATTGATTTTGCAGCACCCCCCCAGGAAGTTATGCAATAGGTAAGTATGGATTGACACAAAGCTAAATAAACCTGTTTAATTAATATATTGTCGGCTACGTTCCGTAAGTTATATTAATTTGCGCACTCTGGTACAAAGTAAATCGGTATGTTTACGGAAATTTAGATTGGAGTCGATAGTGACACCTCGGTATTTCAAATGGTCGGCCTTAGCTAAAGTGGGGCAAGAAGATGCAGCGTTAGCGTCAGCGTACGTGCTACAAATTGTATTCAGATTAGTAAGCGGTATGTTAGTATTTCTCATTGTAAATAAAATGTATTTTGTTTTATCTGCTAAATTTAATGTTAGGAGATTATTATGGAGCCAATGAGACAATATTAAAACCATTTTGAGCATATTCATAGACTTTAGCTCTTGATTTAGCTGAGAAAAATACAGCAGTGTCATCCGCATAAGACATTATGACTCCTTTTTGGAGTGGCAGGCTGCACAGTTCATTTATGTAGATTAAAAATAACGTGGGGCCCAAAATGCTGCCTTGCGGAATACCAAAACAATCATTTTTAAATTCAGAACTTGCCCTATTTTAGATGACGATCGCTGAGATAATCCGCAAATAGTAGATGTTGTGCTCCTCTTATCCCAAGTGTTTCAAGCTTGAGCAAAAGTAAAGTACATGAAATAATTTCGAAGGCATTGGCAAGGTCTAGAAAGATTCCAATTGTGTGCATACCATAATCTAGATCGGTAGTAATATTGTGTACTGCTTGGCTAGTTGACCTATTGGGCCTAAAACCAAATTGACTGTCTGAAGTCTGTTATCTTCCAAATATTTTATCAATCTACTGTTAATGATTTTATCCAAAATTTTTGAGAGGCCCGTTAGCACTGAAATCGGTCTGTAGTTATTCACACAGTTTTTGTCTGCAGACTTGAATACAGGTGTGACCAAAGCTTTTTTTAGCAATTTGGGGAATATTCCTTGAGATAAACTGCTGAAAAATGTGGGTTAGTGGAGGGGTAAGTAGGTATATTTTAAATATATTATTAGGTACGTCATCCACCCAGTAGCACATGCATCCTTCGTTAACGTCGGTATCTAATAAAACAAGAATTTACTATACAGAATGCCGTAGTCGGGTTTTAAGGGGGAAAACTGCTAGAATGTAAAGATTTTTCAGTCAAGTTTTTACCAACATTACCAAAAATATTGTTTACTTTATTACTGTTTCTGATGGATTTATCTCTATACATAGTAAATCAAGCGGAGGTTCGGGATTTTTCGATCTACATGTATTAGTTTTTATAAATTTCCAAACAAGTTTACTATTTTTCCCCGCCTTCTGTAATTCATTTTTATCATACTGATTTTTGAGTTTTTTCGAAAGATTATTACAGAAGTTACGATACCTTTTATATGTAACAGAAAGTATGTCGTTATCAGGTGCGCGTTTAAATTTTAGGTGAAGTTTGTCTCTATGTCTTATACAACGAACGAGGCCGGGTGTGATCCAGGGTTTAACACAACTATACTTTCTGGGCAATGTTTTAGTAAATGTGTTTTTCCTTATTGCAAATTGTAGCGAAATTATGAAATACTTTAAAGAATTATTTGCATCGTTTGAATTATAAACTGGGTCATAATTACTACCGCGTATGTCATTTTCCAGGTTTGTCATATTCACTTTAGTGTCATTTTAGCTACGCATGCAATTTATTCTAGGTGAACTTATTAGTAATGTTAGTAAAACAGCTTGATTATAGGGAAGCGAAGAAATAGTAACCAATGTTTTGGATGGATTTTTAGATTTAAGAATGATATGGTCTAAGCATGAGCCGCTCTGATGAGTGGGGTGAGCTGGTAATAGTCCATGAAATGAGCAAATATTCAGATAATTATGTAAATGGGTACCTATCGGTTTTCCCGGAAGCAATGTTAATGTTAATATCGCCCACAAGTATTATGTTTTTTAAAAGATGATAAGTTTTTTAAGTTTGTGTCAAGTGATTCTAAAAATCTTTCCATATTTTGAGAAGAAGGCCTATAAATAGCCATGACTACTGTATCGGGAAAATGTTTAATTATTAAGCAATTACTATCTTGGGATACCGGTTCTTCTTTAATTGTACGTAGATTATTTTTTATATAAACTACTAATCCATCGTTTTGGTTTATATTTCTGTCAGTTTTGTATGTATAATAACCGTCAAGAGATGGTAAGTTGACTGTCTGTTTTGATAACCAACATTCTGTTAGGACAATAATATCACAGCATAACTCAAGATTCTGTAATAGGACTTAAACCCAGTCATGTTTCGATTTATGCTGCGAATATTCTGTGTGAGCAAGGTTAACGTTTTGTCACCAGAAGGGAGGAGATGTTTATAGTCCTCAACATTACAGATTTTGGATTCAGATACAGAAAAACAAACTATCCAGATCACAAGTTAGCTGATTTGTCATGATCGTTACAAACTAAATGGAAATACAAATAGAAGATTTAAAACTACCTGTTTTTGTGCTTACTTACTTTTCACCAACAATACTGCTAACTTCATTTAGTAGGGCATCAATAGAAAGAAAGAAAGAATCTGACATTATGCTGAGCTGAGGCCCTGTTGGCATTATAATCTTTGTTTTCTGTTTTTATAGTTTTATAGTGTATTTATTTTGCTGTAATGTCAATAAACGCATTTTTCTTTCTTACTAAATAAAAAAGTCTGTGGCGCTCTTAGGCGCCTTCATAATCTATTGAATAATAATAATACGAGTATAGTTCATCTCTGCATATTTGCGCTCCGGGCAACAAACATCTCCAGTTGGATGGTCACATTTCCTCTTGAAGCATTTGCACGTCGCATATAGAGGTGGAGAAGATTTGCTGCTGGATTCCTTGAAGCAGTGTCCAGTCTCACCACAGTGGTTCCAAGTAGGACTAGTTTCTCGGCAAAACTTGTCTGCGTGTCCGAACTGCTGGCAATTGAAGCACCTGGTGACGATCGTGAAATCTCTCACAGGGCATGATGTCGAATTAATAAAAATTCGGCTATGGTTTATAATAATTTTACGGATGCTAGCGGGTAGTTCCAAAATGTAGTTACTCGTAGGAAGGTCTTTCTTACCCGATTTATCATTCAATTTGATACTCTCAAGGAAGGACTCACGAGTTATATTCGGCAACTTGTCTGAGAGGTTTTGCTCGTAAATACAGTCCAATACCTCCTACTCGGTAAGGGCTACGGGGACACCAATGACAGCGACCCTCGGCCGGCGTTTAGTGGGTTCTTCTATTGTAAGGCCCGATGATACTAATTTTTCCAATTTCTTAAGTTTGTCAATATCGCTTTTGTTTTCGGTGCTAATCAGAATGCCTCCATTTTTCACTTTTTTCAGGCCACTGATATGAAACTTAAGTTGTTCGAGGGAGATTATCTTTTGGACAAGTGACTTGGTGTCGTCACTTGCTTGGGTCTTATCGCTAGCATAGATGGCGGCTGATATCAAGTTTGCAGGACGAACGAAGTTATCGGATTCTTTCTTCTTTAAAATAGTTAAGTAACTGTTAAATATTGTACGCCCTATGGGTATGTTACAGCGATCTTTATATAATTATGATAATAACTTTCCACCTGTGACAAACAAATAAATGAATTTGAATTCTTCACCATGCTAGCTCAGGAAGAATTTTCCGAGGGGCTCAACTTAGTTTCTACGACCTCTTTAATTTTCGGAGAGAGTCCACAACGTTCTGGTGAACTTGAAGGTGCTGGATTATGGTATGGGCCAGAATAGTTTTCTGCTTCAGCGATTGGTATAAGATGGCTATCTAAGAAGTCCCACTTGAGACCCTCCTGCAAAGAGTGGAAACACGAAGTTTCAGGTCTGAGTTCATTTTTCCTTCACCAACAATACTGCAAACTTCGTTTAGTAGGGCATCAATAGATCCTAACCACTTCTGGTTCTCCGGCATACTGACGACTTCACTCGGCAATTCATTCTCCGCGGGTGCTGGTGGATTTGGGTCCCTCGGGGGTAATGGTTCGGTGGGCGTCGGTGGGGGTCTTCTCGGTAGTAATTGGCTACGACCAAATGGGCTTGATACTGGGTTAGACATACTACCAGAAACACTTTATTTATAGTTTATAAAAATTATTTAGATCATCTTGCACATGAAAAGTCGGTCAAAACGTACAAATCACGCGTGACACGCTTTACTTTTTTACTGACGGCGCAAATAATTATATTTATTTGTCGATTTGTCGTAATTGTTTATTTCATTATAAAATCACCGCCTCTAGGCCCAAAAGACACACACGGCTCACGACAACGACAAACGGCCCGGAAATACGGGCCCAGTAAGTCTAGGGGCCCCAAAGCTACCCCCAACAGGTAGCTTATCTGCCTTACGACAGGCGCACAGGGCTAGATAGCAAATGTTACAGGCCCCTCGCTTTAGGGGGCCCCGGGGGTGCTCATATCGTGGTACCTATTGCACCCGTAGGGATGAAAAAGAAAAACGACTTATCTGACGCGTGATGCTAAAAATACATACAATACAACTCCTATTTCCATATTAAATTGTGAAAAGACATCTCTCTCCGACGCAGGGTGCTAAATTCTTCAAGCTCACGCAGCTCGCTATTGCATCTTAGTTACTCTTTATAGCTTTCTTGTATAAGTCGACAAAGTAATTCCTATTATTTTATAAATAATAACCACATAAAACCTAACCTATCCGAGGTACCTACTAAAATTTCGAGCTCGTTTTGCTCGCTCTTGCATCCAAAGTTCACTTACAAAGATGACCATTCAATCCACAATCTCTGCCATCATAAAATGTCAAGTGCCTAGGGACCCTGGTTCTCTAAGTCCGGGCCTGACCGCTCATTTCATTGTCAAATTTGATAAGTGGGATCCAACGGCACTTTATAATACCTTTTTTTTTTTGTTCTGGGGGGAAACCTTCAAAAGGCACCCAATCTCCGGAGAGGGAGGTCGGGGAGTGTGAGATTCTTACCTCACTAAAACCACCTCGGTGATCACCATCAGGGGCGCATTGGGGCGGTCCAACCGGGACCTCTTATTCCGGAACCTCCCCGTGGAACGCCTGAAAGGCCCTGGGGAGACTGTAAAGAGGCCTCCCCTGAGCCTTGATATGACTTTATAATACCTACCTACATCGTGCCTCTTTTAAAATACTGACTCACTGTTTTTGTTTCCAGATCTACGCTATGGTTTGCGTGATCTCGCAGTTTCAAGAGTACGTCGTCGGCCGCGGTACCGCAGCCTTCGAAAATGTTGATCGGGTAAGTGTTCCAATTAACGTATCAGAGTTGCGGCCGGTCAGTAATTTTGGCTGTCTTTAAACTTGACAGGGCAACATGAACTAGGCACGCACCCTTCTGAAATTGTAAATATATGAACTTTATATTATATATAACTTTAAACTTTACGTTGCTGGTATGTAACTACTGGAACACGCCCGGGTAATCTTGTGTCTGAAAGCTAACTTTTAATCAATACTATCTTTCTCGCAGTTTCAGTGAAAGTGTTTATTCTTATTTGTGTATAAAGCAGTAATGATAAAATATTGTCGTGTAAGATATAATCACAGTAGAATGTTAAAGCGTGTTTTCAGCAACCTAAATTTTCGATAGACTGCCATGTCGAAAAACATTTTGATTTATTAATACAATAGAAGATAGCAACCCAACAAAAGAGCTGGAACGAACGTGTTTACGAGTTCTATGATGCCAAGGGATTTATCGAGGCTTTCTATCAATAAAGCTGTTTATCGCCTGTTCAACCGAAAAACTTTTATCGAAACGATTGGGGAACGATATCCCTTAACGCACTTTTGGTTCTAAAATAGTTACCTAATTGATATCGACCGGACATTCAGCGGCCGAAAGTTGAGACTCCGAGAAATTACAAATCCTGATAAAAATATAGATATACTGCCCTAGTCTACCCGTGGGTATCGTAAAAGACGACTAAACGGATTCCTTCAGGAGGATTGACGATGTTGCCTCCTTTTTGGGTTTAATAAGAACATACTGCGGTTACGAACACGCTCGCCCAGCAAGCCTGTCCGTTTTCGAGGACAAAAGGCATGAAAACGTTTTAAAGTGAGAATTTTCGAGCCAGTCACATTTAGAGATGATTGTTCGTGATTGTTAGTCGTCAGTAGCGCGGACACGATTGGCGGAGTCACGCGGCCACAATGCGCTGGACGATGCTCGCGGCACGTAATCCACCAACAATAAGGCAGGCACTGTTTGGTTCACTGTTATAGGCCATTAGTCCTTTTGATAGCAGTTGGCATGTTAATCAATCAACCTTTACGTACCAACGTTACGGAGTGACGTGTATGAGATCGATAATAAAATCGTTGTTACTATGAAAATTCTGGGAAACAAGCACTCACGATATTACATTGAGAATATCGTGTAAAGTAAATGGGTGACAGTGTTGCTATCTTGAGAAACATGTTTGTGTATATACCTACCAAGTAAAATTTGGATACGAAATGGATTGTGTACCTATTTTATTCAACCAAAACTATCATCTGCCTAGCCTTTTTCCAACTATGTTGGGGTCGGCTTCCAGTCTAACCGGATCCAGCTGAACCAAATTATTATTCAACCAAAACCGCTACGGTAAAATGATCTGAAATGTTAAACAATTGACTTTTCAATTATTTTTGGAAACTATTTCGATTATTAATTCATATAATGATGACGGACTCCAACTGTTGCATATTTACTGTCTCAATGATCACATACGACTGACGTTGCTAATTGAAACACGTTAATGCCATAAAGATGGTAGCTAATTTTTTTGATAGGCGTGTTTTTCTCTTTTTTACTCGTTTTTATGTAGGTTTTCCGATTTTTCCGACCTGATTTTGAACATTGTTTTATTTGATAACGGAAGCCACACATAAATGAAATTAACGAGCTTTTACAGGAATAATTAATCGAATTTAACTTAAATGACGTTACTATGTTAACATAATATGGCACGAAATTGTGGCCTAGGGTAATCGACCTCGTCGCAAATAGTAAAGTAAAGTAAAGTAAAATCGTTTATTTCATAATTCAGAATTACAATATGGAGGTATCGTTGGTCCCAAACTAGGCACAGCCTGTGTCTTGGGCACCATTACATAGATACAACATTTAGATAATTTTAGACAAAATAAGTATCGTTAAAGTTGAGATTGGCTACAGTTAAGCTAGTTAGCCTCATCGGGAATTCGGGACTACAAGTTTAAATGTACAAACAAATAATTAAGGGAAAGCTGAGATCAAATAATAAAATAAAAATTGAGATTTAGATGATAAAATAACAATTGGTAGGTACAATTTCCTTTTATACACCATTGAATAGGTATAACATTATGAATTTTTTCAAATAAAATAATAATATAGAAGTTGAAATTGGCTACTAATAAACAATGAAGTAGTAATATTTTTTTTGTTTAAAAAGTCAAAATACTGTTTATTAGTTTTTACGTGGCCACAAATATTTTACTGCAAGCCAGCCCCCCCATAATTCTGTAAAACCAGCCACAGGAATTTTGATCCCTTTCCCGATTAATGAGATACGCAGATACGCGCTTTAATGTTTACATCTGAATTAATATAAGGATTTTACGCTGGTCTTAACGACAGCTAATTTATACAACGTAAAACTTTTTAGTGCAAAGTAGGTACCTACCTAGAAAAGTAATTAAATACTTTTAATGAGTTTTAGGAACATTATTTGGCACGGATGGTACCATAGCTTTACTAAAGCTAATTTATCTGTTGCTAGCTTCTGCCTGCGGTTTCGTACGCGTGAAATTTCTTGTCTCCCCGACCCATCCCGTCGCATCGCATAGCCTGCCCGTGCTCGCTTAGCGTTCTTTCTGACTTGTTTTATTTTTGCTCAGCTCCTAAGGGTCTTAGCATGATGTTTAATAGCCCATAGCCCTTCTCAAGAATTGAGCTAACAAACGCAAAAGAATAGGTATATCGAAATCCGTCTGGTAAGTAGTTCCAGAGATTAGCGCGTTTAAACAAACAAACTCTTCAGTTTTCTTCATTTTAAAATTATAAAACCAATTACTTTTCTATTTATATTTAACTAGCTCCTATAAGTATAAATATCAAATCCTATCCTAACTATAATCCTAACTATTATATTTTATATTTATATATTAATTAATATTATAAATGCGAAAGTAAGTTTGTTTCTTACCTTATCACGCCTAAACCACTGAACCGGATGATCGGTTCAGTGGTTTACGCGTAAAAAGGTAACAAACAAACAAAAAAACTTACTTTCACATTTATAATAAGTTAGGATAGGATTAGGATTAGGATAGGATAGTACCTATTAGGATAGTTCTTAAATAATTTCCAATGAACATAAATCTTGAATATCTGCACTTGGGTATGCAAATCATTTGGGAGATGTTCCGAAAGAGGCCAAAACCAATCGATTTTAAGTGTATCTTGTTTGGTATGTAGCCTTGCAAGATTTTCTATCAATAAAAGTGCAAAAAAACAAAATCTTTCATGTTTGTAGTCGCCATACAATATGTACACATATTTTTCAAACTGGCATATTAATTGTTCAGAAAATAATGTGTTAAAAAAATAGCAATCACTGTCCATTCCAAGGTTGCCTGGAAAAGATGAAAGCAGCCGCCCATTGTATGTTTTGTAGTGATGATTGCATTTTTTGTTATGTATTTTTTGTGTACCATAAAGTAAGTATATATAAATAAACAAATACATTAAGTATTAAGTGTTGTAACAATATTAATTTAACTTTTAATAATTTGTTTTCTTCTCATACCAGGCTATACTTAGTTCTCATACTGAAGTTACTTACCAAATAAAAACATCAATAGGTAATATCAAAACTTTCATGTAACCATAGAAGCTACGTAAAGATGAAAGATTTCAGTTAAATCAATCAAAAGCCAGATGCTGCTTTTCGAACTAAACATTAATCTAGATTTATTTTTTCAGCAGAACAAAGACAACTTTCGCCTTTCCCCAGCGAAGTTAGCTTCGACCTTGGCCAAGGCTAGAAACTCACGCTCATACTCTTAATAAGTAGCAAAACTTTCCACTCAACATTAACCAAAACTTTTCCAGCCGTTTTAAACTTTGAACAAACTCGAGATAAACATTAAAATTTTATCAAGGTTTAATAGACTTCCATCTAAGTAATACTTTAAAGAGCTTCATCCAGGACAGGCTAATTAATTAGGTATACTGAGCGAACTAAGTAGGTACTAAACATCTAGGCTTTTATGTAAAATAAAATATGAATATTTGACGGAAATATAAGAAAAGGAGTTACAAGGCCCAAAAACTTCCTCTGGAAATGAGAAGGTACTCTTTTAAAGTCGCATAAAAACGCTAAGTATAATTTCCACTAGCAAATATATCAAAACGAACCAAGTTCCTGAAGCATTTGCGGCATATCCCAGTGGTATATAGTGACGACAGGCTCGATGCCCTTCTCCAGTAGACCGTCGATCAGGTTGTTGTTGATACCTTTTCTATTTGCCTCAGAACACGGTGCAGTATACTGCCACAGCTCAACAAACGACAACCACCAGCTCTGCCCCCAGTGGCCGCCGCCGCTCTGCAGGGAGGCCCATGCCCAGCCGCTGCGACCCTGAAGAGTTGTCCGAAGCTCCCTCTAGGGTTATCAGTAAGTAGAAAGTTCTAGTAATGAAGCATTTTATCCAGGAAGGAGTCACCGAAAGGTAAATGTGTTTTTATTACATTTTCAGACGTCTACGTAGGTGAGAACAAAAATCTATTCTTTGATGGGTCGTAATACATACTCTTACTTAACGTTTATGTGAACTAAATAAAAAATACATAATAATGACTAATGTTGATAAATTTTAATTTCATTTCTGAAGTATACAGCATAACTGTTTACCATAACGATGGTTAAAAAAAAAACTCCTTTTTTAACATATTTTACCAAATTAATTAATTTCCTCTCAAAACTAATTAATAATTAAGATTTAAAAAAACTACTAACTAACATAAAATCAGTAAGTACTGCCTATACTTTTAAATCAAGCAAGGACTTTAAACCGACTTCAAAAAAAGGAGGAGGTTCTCAATTCGGTTGTATTTTCAATTCAGACCTTTTAGTTCCTAGACGACCTATCGAGGTAAGGTCAGAACTACGATCATCTGACAGCAATAGTTCGCTACGTGAGTACAGCATTATGCTGTTTTTGTAACTAACATTGGTGACTGTCTATCATAAATAGAAATAGTAAACTAGCTGTGTTGTCTGAGTGAAAGTCATAACACAGCAAGAATCACCGTACATCGCCAATCATCTTTAGATTCACCGCCATCTTGAATCTTTCACCATCGCAACGAATCGCCATCTATCAGGCATTAACTATCACCAATAACCATTTCACTTCTATCATAATATACCTATATATAGTTAATTGTTTGACTCGTATCTAGTAACATGCACTAGTTACGAACCAATCAATAAACTATGAATAGGTATATTTCACAAAGCAACATGATTTGGCAGTAGCTAATCAATCTTAAACCCGGCTTTGTATGAGACTGTAGGTATTCAATAGAATAAGATTGTCAAGCAACGTCATAAGACCCTCTTGATGTATTGAGAATAACAGCATTTACCGAAGTACATGCTCAGTTACTCTTAAAAACTTCTTGTATTGATTGGAAAATCGAGGCTAGTAGTTACACAGCAGGCATTGAAATCCCTTCTGCCGTGAACTGATTAGGTAAAGTCAACAAAAGAGATAAGTATGCAGGATCGTCGGATATAGTTGAGTTTAGTAAGAAACCGATGGATGTTCTCGAATAAAATTTTATTTTATTAATAGAAAACAAACGGCTCATTTATCAAATTTAATTTCAGTCGACAACATCCATCGGTTTCTTACTAAACTTCAACTATATCCGACGATCCTGCATTCTTATCTCTTTTGTTGACTGTACATACATTACGACACACAAACAGCCGTAATTATATCTTAATGACTGATTTGTTATGTGCCCTAACCAGTTTACCTGAAAATATTCCCAATAAAGTAAATAAATCAAAGGTAAATTATTAACATTCAAATCATAGAAATAATTTACAAAGGTATTATAATTTATTTGTTTTATTAGGTTTTTTTTTACTGTTACTAATATTTAGACATTTATTTTTAACCATAATTTAAAAGCTAACAGTCTTAAAATAATAATAATATGTACAAGTATATAAAAAGGAGGGGAGGACATAATCAAAGGGCATCAAAAAATTCGTCCGGGATTTTTAGGTTATTATTTATTAGGTTCACCAAAAAAAAAAAGGATTAGGTACTCTCATACAAACACATATTACATTTTTTAAAGTAAAATAACAGTTATAACAGTTCATCAGTTACTTATAGGAACTGCTATACACTAAATGCATAAAACAATGAATCAAAGAAATAAGCTAACTTACTTAAGCGGTAATATTGAAACATTGGTAACATCGGTAAAATGTAACATTTAAATGACATTAAAATTTATGAAATCTCAATAAAAATTATAGAAATGGTAAAGGTAAAATTGAATATTCTTTGACATTGATAACATTGGTAAAATATTGAAGTTAGGCGTCGAAGTACTCGTCCGAATCGGTGTCATCGTTTTTTGTCATGAAGTTATTTATATATATATATATATACCATATTCAATTACGAAGCTCGTTCATGCAAGTTACATTGTAAACAGCAACAACGTGAAAGCCATAAATCATAAGTTTTCTTTAACATTATTTGAATTTTATACATCTCTAATGTATAAAATTCAAATTCCAATAACTATACTTATGGGAAAGTTTTTACTTAAGAACCTTTATGTGATCGATTACCTTATTTTCAGATGATTGGTATATACGTACCAGCTACCTGTTATTTATTTATTGAAACACAGATGTGTACACGTGCGAACTTAATGCGACAAGGTATTCTCTACCCACCTGACCAGCCAACTGTAACCGTTATTCCGTAGAATAAATGCACTACCATTCAAAAAGCATTCAATTTTATCCTCCATAAAATTACTGTACGATCGAATCCCGCTCTTGCTTATCAGTGTGGTTTACCCGTTTATTTGGGCTTATTGGCATTCCAATATTAAGTTAATTGTTCATTAACAACCTTTAGTAATTGTTTGGGATTTTGCCAGCAATCGCTTCGTCATGTAGGTAAGTTAGAACAATTTATCAAAAACATGTAGGTACCTATACTTTGAAAACCTGCCAGTCAGGGCTCAATAGCTTCTGCCCGCGACTTCGTTCGCGTGAAATTTCTTGCTTCCGCGACAGGGTACCATGGACCAAGTAATTTGCCCATGGTACCACTTTGTCCCCCTTGGGGGTTCCACGGGCAAAAATATTTGTTTGTGGTACCCCAAGGGGCACTAGACTGGGGGACCACGGGCAAGTAACGACCCCGTCGCATCGCATCGCTTGCCCGTGCTATTAGTTCGTTTTCGCTTAGCGTTCTTTCAGACATTTTTCTTTTAGCTCGGCTCCTAAGGGTCCTAGCGTGATGTAAAATAGCCTATAGCCATAGCATTCCTCAAGAAATGGACCATCAAAAGAAAAAATTTTTTTTCAAATCCGACCGATAATTCCAGAGATTAGTGTGTAAAAACAAACTCTCCAGCTTTATTATTAGTTCATATAGATATATAGATTGAAAAGAAAAAAAAGACTTCAGCCGTATATAATACTGAAGTTATTTATTATGAAAATTGTGAATATATTTGTTACATAAATATTTTGAAACAATTATTGGAAGAATTCAGACGTAGGATCGATCGAAAAACTTTAATTTATAGCAAACGTCAAAGAAAGGGTCTCGAAAGCCTGTTCATTACGAACGGTATATTCCAAAGAAGTAGAATTCTTATAATTTTTATATAAACTAATCAATAAAAACACAGAATTGCCTCACTCCAACAGAAACTGGTATTCAGTTTAGTCATCTTTTTCAAGTTTTGAACTTGACATAACTTTTCTTTGGGTTTATTAAATGAGGGAGAAAACGTTTAGGTTATCACTTTCCTACCCCCTTTCACTTAAAACCTTCGCAAGCCACCTGATAGATGGGCTGTAATCGTGAAAATGGAGAAGTCTAATCATAGGTCCACAGATAATTTGGAGTTCCGAGCTCCCCTAAGTAATGGCAGCGAGATATTAAATTATGGAGACAATGATCAATTGAGGTTAAATCACGCTACGGTACCTGGATTCATAATGGTAAACTATTCAGCTGATATTATCTGTAAAGAGGATATATAACTTGGGTGATTAAGGAATGACTCGCATAAAGACGTGCCTTACAAGTCGTTAATTGTTATGAGTTGTGTAACAACAACCTTTAAGGCTTGTTTACTCGTCATAATGTGTTTAGAGAGCAGTGGTGGCCTAGTGATAACGGCTGCCACTTACGAGTTGTAGCTTGTAGGTCGTAGGTCCGAACCCAGGCAGGCGCTTTATTTTGTGTTAATTATTCTCCCAAAAAAAAAAACAAGTGTGAAGGAAGGAAAACATCGTGAGGAAACCGGCATGTCGTAGAACCAAAAATTCGAAGACATGACATCTTGCAACCGGCACTGGGCCCGCGTCGTGGATTACGGCCCACTCTCTCTCACAGAGAGGAGGCCTGTGTCACAATAGTGGTAACATTATATAGGCTGATTATGAATGTGTTTAGAACATATTGTTTTTATACGCATATTAACACTTGTAGCAGCAGCCACAGTAACGTCTAAAATTTAGACCATTTAGACTCTAAATGTATTGTTATTGTCCCTAATAGGTAATTGATTTTAATGAAATAACTAGGTTTTTCTGAGGAAAGCTCTTAACGAGCAAATATAAATCAAAAAGCTTTTAAATTAGGGATACGGCTTTTCTATGTGTGTGCGTTACCCGAGCAACACTGGTCGGTGTTCGTAGAAACGAACGTTCTCACGGCTAACGAACGTTTACCAACAAATGCTCGCAAACGAATACACGCGGTAAACACGCACGTTTATAATAATTGCCAGAATGTATGTACCTAACTTACCTTTAGGTACTGAGGTACTCCAGTTAGCTACAACAGTTTTGAGCTATAATACTTGTCATAGAAACTTTAGGGCGCTATTTACTCGAGATTCTCTTTACGTAGAATTGACGGAATATCAAAAAACCAGTAGTTTGTTATGGGAAACTCAGCGGTATCTACAATGCCACATGCGAACCACGCGTCATACTAACGTCACGTAAAATCCTGCATCTCGCAAGCAGAGTTTACCGCGCAACTAGCATAATTATATATAACGGCCCGACATGAATCATTGGACAATTGCCCGCCAGGTCACACCGGTCTGGTCGGAGGATCCACCCTTTTCTATGGAGGATGAGTGAACTGTACACCGTGTTCCTCATACCTCTATAAATAAAATCTTCAACATAAGCTTATTATCAAATTATATTAAGTACTTAATTAATTAACCTACCTAGAATGATTCAGAACAATTTTTCTCATAATAAATGTATTACAGAACTTTAGCATTATCAACAAAACGAATGTAAAAAAAAGGAAATTGATGTTTCGAAACGAAACCAATTTCACGGGATATACTTATCGCATTTCTTTTATTTATGTTACATACAGTGCAACATCCATGAGTGCAATATACCTATACATTTATACATAAATACTGGACAATTATGTAGGTAAATTTATTCAATCCGATTTTACACAACTTACTACAATTTAATTTACTTATCTTCACTGATCATTAAATGTAAGCACTTTTTAGATAAATATACCCGGTTTTTGAATTGAGAATCTGAAGATTTGCCAAGCTCTACTTTAGCATTACCGAAGGCAGTCCGTAAAATTTAAAATTACTTACGTTTCTTTTTTTCAAAGAAAAATTGTATTTCGGTGGTTGTCACCATGAAATTCTCAAATCAGTTACCGAGTGTTAGTTGACGCATTAATTTGTTTATTTGCTTATCACCAGTACCTATCTTTTGAGATATTGACTTTGATTATAGGTTTCTTAATCGATTAACCTAAACGTACAATATGCTGTTTGTTATAGTGCAATACTCCTTTCATGATTAATGATAAATTATCACCATGCTCTTAATACAACAGCCTCATCACATATTTATATTGATCGGATTTACACCCTCAAGGATGTATAATGAGCGTGCTGAGCATGCTTGTAAATCTCCTTATAAACCTCGACAATAGAAAATACTACAAAGGTTCTTTTGGACCGGAAACTTAAGATAATACTCCAGCGCAGCATTACGGCACTTTAGAAGCACTATTTTCGCCTTTTTAGACTTCTATGTTTTATTTTTTGAGTTCTGAAAGCTTATTCGTTCATAGGCCTATTTGTTTTGGCAATGATACAATGTTTTGTGCTTAAAGGTTTCCGTAACGCGGACGTTGCAGGACCCTCTCTTAAATCTGGCGTTACCGAGATTCAACCTGGCAAGTACCAATGTGACACTTTTTAAATTCACATGTAGGGACTTTCTGAGTTTACCTTTCACATCACCGACTTACAGTGAAGGTGAACATAGTGAGAAAGAAATCTTTGATCTAAAATCAAGACCTGGAATCGCCAAATCGCAATGAGCAAGTGTGCTGCTTTAAAATTTTGACTGTATGTGGAAATTCCCATAATGTCATGTTGTGGGATATAAAAACACAGATTTATGGTTATATTTTTAAAATGCCCCTTAAATTCTAACCATAAAACTGTATTTTTTGGCAACGAAGCTATTTATAACGTTTTGTTCTTAAAGCTCGTGATATCGAAGAGTTTAGACATCGGGTTCTCGAGCGTAGATAGCGGAGTACTGTCGGGAAAATAGCAATGTGTTACCTACTTATCAGCACTTTATGAAAGAGCTCGTCAGGGAAAGTACTAACCCCACAATTTATCTATTTTTTATTTATTAAAACTTTGTGCACAAGTAAAAAAATACTGTACAAAGGCGGACTTAATGTCTGAGGCATTTTCTACTAGTCAACCTTAGGGTCATGCAAAGGCAAAATATGGCAAGTGCAACATAATTATATAGGATAGGGAACTTTAATAGTACATTACTGCAGCGGCCAGCAAAAGAGGCATTGATGGAGGAACGTGTAAATGTGGGCCGAGGCGAAGCCAAGGCACGCATACGTAAGTGCATCAATGCATAGTTGTGGCCAAAACTTGTATAGTACTTTTCTCAAATAATGCGCTGAAATTAAAACTAAGTACCTAGGCAGAACTTTTTTGTCAAATACAATTACTTTTCAAAATCAATGACGAACAACGAACAACAATAATTTTTCCCCCGTTAAAGTGTTCATTTGTTTTTTTTTTCAATAAACAGCTTTCTATTTGCAAGCCAGTTCGAAATTTAAATAAAACCTTTGATAAGTTACCTCCTTGGTTGCCATGTTTCGGAGTAAAAAATCGTTCCATTTTTTAATTATACGACAGATATGAGTTTACTATATAATTTAATTGGCCGCTAAACCACGACAGATATGGATTTTCATACACCTATTGCCGCCCGCTGCTCGCATGTATTTGGCCAGTACAGCAATTTCGATTTGCATCGAAAAAGGTTGTCAAAATAATGCTCAAATTACCAGCATGTTTGAAAAAAAAATAAGAAATACTTACCAATACAAAGATATAAACAAAATTAACTAAGGCATGAGAAATAACGAAAGGTAAAAGAGAAAACATCAGCGCTGGGATGTTTCTGCCAAAGAAAGGCCGCATGGACATAGAAAAAAGAATAACTGCACCAGAGCGGTGAGAAGGACATCGTAGAAGACGATTTATTTGTGGAAAGAGGATTTTTACTATGGGCAGAGCATAAGATTGAACATGGGAAGTTAGGTAAGAAGGAACGGAAGGAAGGTGGGTTTGAAGAGTATAGAAACAACATAGACAGAGCCCTCAACTCTCTGCGCTGACGAATGGGTAACCCTTTTAAAGGCAAAGTCAAAAGCTATTAATGCCGCCAAACAGCATCGCTGTGTTGTGGCGTGACAGGTTATGAGTACCGGTTGCAGTTGAGTCATTACAGCTTAGTACTGAACAGTACCTCTGCTGGTTAACAGCGCCCAGAAATTGTAACCATTAACCTATTTGATTTAGCTAGTAGGTGTTTTTCTTACGTTTTGTCATTAAAGGTCGTGACGGGCCAGGGTCCTCCACTAATAAAGCACAAAGTAGCGGTACACAACCTCGCCAGTATGAACGGTCTCGAAGGACAGTTCCATATGAAGGAGTTAATCCAGCAAAGTACCAATCCAAGCAGCAATCGAGCAGGTGCTGCAAAGTAGCGTTGATGTGTTGCTGTGTGAAGGGTATGGGTGCAAGTACTATTTTAAATATACAGGTTGTTAGGCGGAGGGTTAGGTGTCGTAGATAGACCCATTTAGAAAATAATTTAATTTGAAGACCCTAAAGGCCTAAAGGTTCACCATTTTTTTAAATCATATTTTTTGTTTTATATTCAAGAATTTCCAAAATTTTAGATTTTGACACCTGTAACATGTTTCTTACATGTGTTTGAAGTTTTTTTTTGTATGTTTTTGGTGTATGATGCATCCTTGGTCTAGCAAAGGCAATGGTAGATGTAAATAGGAACTGAATAATTAGACTCAATAAGCCCAACTTTAACTAACTAAAACTAATAAAGATATGAGGGTTCCAGGAATTCAAATGCTTTTAAAAAGTTCTATAGCTCTTTGGATAACCCTCCGCCTAACACCCTGTATGAGACGTTTCTCTTTACTATTGAACTCGTCCATAGGCAACTGTTACAACTAGCCATCCGGAGGGACACCCGTTTGTTTGCTAACAATATCAGAAAAAATGTCGCCTGAGTGTTCTGAGCAAGCAATCAATGTATCACACTAATAGCGAAAGTTTGTGAGTGTAACACACACACTCTATACACTATATTATTATGTTTGTTACTTCTTCACGCTCAAACGGCTGGACCAATTTTGATACAATTTTGTATGGAGGTAGCCGACACCCTGGATTAATATATAGGCTACTTTTATCCCGATATTCCCACGGGATCGACATTTACGCGGGTGAAACCGCGGGGCGCACTTAGTTATCAATATTTTAGGCAATGAGGTAAAGTTTACTTAATACGTTTTGTCCTTAAAGGTCGTGACGATGATGAAGATGATTACCCATACCCTCCTCGAGCGAAACCTAATGGCAAGTACTAATGTATTATTAGAAGAGCTCTTTCAGTTGCTTATTTGCCTGAACTAGGTTGAACCCACAGGTTGAACCTGTCAGGCTAGAAAGTGCACTTACTTTAGTTTTTATTATATTGTTTATGAGAACAAAGTTAAAACTAAATCAAACTTAAGTAAATAAAAGTAAAACAGTATGTTAGAATTTGTAGACAGCAAGTATATCTTCTGTCTGAGCATAATCGATAGTCACACTAATATTATAAAGGCGAAAGTGAAGTGAAGAAGTAACAAACATACATACACAGACTCACGTCTGTGTTAGTGTGTTTGTTACTTTTTTACGCTCAAACGGCTGGACCAATTTTGATAAAATTTTGTATAGAGGTAGCTGACACCCTGGATTAACATTTAGGCTACTTTTTATGCCGATATTCCCACGGGATCGACATTTACGCGGGTGAAACCGCGGGGCGCAGCTAGTTAGTAAATATTTAAAAATATTTTTTACACATCAAAAATGTCTAGGGATCAAGAATGTATTAGAGTATCGCCGCAATTGAGGATTATTATTTTAATTTTGATTTCATATTTCAATAAAGAATTTTCTTTAAATTTTGATTAAAAATAGATCAACTGAGAAAATCTGTCGATCAGGATTCCTATAAAACTGTATATTTTGACCTCGCTATCGGCCTTCGCACTCTCAAAAACCACGAAAACGACACCCATGACGAAAAACATGAAAGTTTTGCAGCCGCCATCATGGATTTTCATTATGACCTCACTATTTGCTTCAGCATCCTCGAAAACCATAAAAACTACCCCTCTCACTCTCTCTCTCTCTCTCTCTCTGTCATTTTCTATTATTTATCATAGAAAATCGCGTTAAAGAATTCGTCCCAAAAATCTTTCTGCAAAAGACATGTTTTGAAGTTGCATTAGATGTGCACACTACCGTCTCTTGCTAATATTGTCAGCACTGTAGGTAAGGTAACCACGGTGTACTGTTAGTGCATAATGGAATAAAGAACAAATTTTATGAATAACGTTTTGTCCTTCAAGCTCGTGGAAAAGCATGGGCAGGCCCTCGATCACAAGAAGTCGGGATACCACCTGGCAAGTACAAAATTTGACTTTATAAAATTTATATGTTGAGACTCTCGGGCTAATATTGCACTTCACTGACTTACACATTAAAGGAAAGTGAGGAGTTTAGTTCCAGCCCTAGCATTAATAATTTTGACGAATAGTGACTAACGGTAATGTATCATTTTGTCCATAAAGCTCTCCGTAAGGACCCAGAGCCTAAGACAGTGGTTACTCGAGCAGAAATTACCGCGATACCTGGCAAGTACCAATGTATAATAAGTAGAACTCTGTGTCATGTGTGGTGAAGTACTATATTTATATAAACCCTTTAATTCTGAACATTTTTCGTTGAGGTATTTTCCATACTAGCTTACAGAATGGCTCCTTGATCAGTGCTTCTTGGCAATGCCTATTCATGCATCATTTTCTTTAGATTCTGTTAGTTTTCCTTGAACAGGGCTATGTTGTCTGTGAATCTGATATGATTTAGATTTCTCCTCTTGATGTGGAGTCCAAAGCGGTTCCAGTCTTGTTGTCGGAATATGTTTATCAGAACCGTAGAGGAGAACTTAGGAGACAACAGATCGCCTCCCTTCCTGACACCTCTTCGTATTTTGAAAGCTTAGTCTAGTACCTACTTCTAGTTGTATTCTTGTTTACTGTTCAAGTATTTTGGCTTTAATGACATCAATGTATATTGCAGGTATTTCGTGATTGTCTAGGCTTTTCCATATAGCGTCATGGCATATGCTGTCGAAGGCTTTATAGTAATCTATGAAGACCATATACAAATGCTTTTTGTACTCTTTTAAAATCTCCAGAATCTGTTTTACTGTGTATAGTCCACAGTAGAGAAGTTCTTTCTGAACCCATAGATTTAGTTTTCGCATAGTTTTCTCCAAAATCATAAAGAATCATTTTGGAGAAAACTTTATAGGTGTTAGACATCAAGCTTTTGGTCTGTAATTTCCTTTCTTCTTTTGGGGCTTTCTTGTGAAGGAAAATTATATAAGATGTTTCCTATTGCTCTAGGATACATCCGAATGTTAAAACTTGGTTAAAAATGTTTGTGAATATGGAGTCAATTTCCTTTGAAGTTCCTGTCATTAACTCATTTGAGATTCTGTCTGGGCGTTGTGATTAGTCCATCTTTTGATTAAGAATATTGTTTTTTCTACGTCGCTCGTTAATAATTCCGGTTGTAGATTAGATGTTGGAGATGAGGAGTTTTAGTGATTTCAAACTTTGTTGGATACAAGGCTAGGTTCGAATATAGGTTCTGGTAGAATGGTGTGGTCATTTCGTTTATATTCCTCCTGTTTGTAATATTTATGTTTGTTTTTCAAGTTTGGTAGCCATGCTTTGTTGGACTAGCGTAGTTCTTTCAGGGACTTTGTCGTTCCTTCTGACTACTAACTTGTTTCTCTAGTATTTGTAGTCTCTCAGTGAGTCCTCCGATCTTTTCTGATGCTATCCCTGTTTTTTAAGCTCTGTTATTCGTAATCTTTTGTCAACTTCTTTGTTCTATAAGTTATAGTGTTGTGTGAGTGATGTTCTTAACATGTAATGATTGGTGTGTTTGTAAGAACTACAGGTAGCAATAATGATAACAATGCTTTAACCATCTCCAACCACGATATCAAAGGTTCCAAGTTTAGGGGAAAGCACTACCACATTCCTATTACTTCTAGTTTGAAGGGTATAATCGTGTTTTTTATTATGATTTTCTTCTGATCTCTGAGATGGCAGTGCACCTGCGATGCCTCTGAAAGTGCAGATGTTCATATTTCCATTACATGCTTTTGTAAATGTTATTGCAACTACACAAATTCGAATTTGATGAGCCGCCTTTTTCGGTTAATACCTTCCAAAAAATGTAATAATTTGGATAGGTACGCAAATTTTATGAATAACTAACGTTTTGTCTATAAGGGTCACCGTGTTAACCCACTAGCGGTTAAGACAGTGACTTCTCGAGCACACGTTAGCGGGATACAATCGGGCAAGTACTTATGTATTAATATATGTATATAAAACTAGAGCTCTTTGTGTAGGAGGTTGACTCCGAAAGTAGGTATTGCCACTATACCTTTTCATCAAACCAATTTATAACGTTTTGTTCTTAAAGATCGCGAATTGCCAGCGGTCAAAGAATTGTCTCCTATAGGGCGAGTGGAAGTGAACAGAATCGTAGAAGGCAAGTACCAATGTGATATTATTAACATCATACTTAGGTCGCACTCTTTATCTTGATCTTGGCCATCATGGGCTTACACAGTTCAAAACTTACCAGAGTTTTAGACTTCCAATAATCTGAAATCGCCCTTTCGCGCCTTTTCCTTCAGTTGGAAAACTACAAGCATTCCTCCACTTATTCTTTTCATGTGCAAATTTCAGCTTTGCCAGTTAAAATTTCTCATGTGCTTCTAATCTCTGAGATGGCAATGCACCTTTTAAGCCTCTGAAAGTGCAGATATCCATGTTCCATTAGTTAGTTTTATGAATAGTAATGCAACTACACGAACTTTTGTAGGAAACAGCAGATTTTTTTTTATAACCGGCGAAAAATTTCAACTCAGGAGGGTCCAGAATCATGTAGGTACTGAATCCATGTTAACAGGTTTCGCGTCTATGTCTCTGTCACCTTGTACCTATACCTTTTCCTCAAACCAATTTATAACGTTTTGTTCTTAAAGATCGCGAATTGCCAGCGGTCAAAGAATTGTCTCCTATAGGGCGAGTGGAAGTGAACAGAATCGTAGAAGGCAAGTACCAATGTGATATTATTTAAAGCATACTTAGGTAGCACTCAATTACAAGCATACACAGGCAGCATACCAGAGGGGCTTGTGGCTAAGTAATAACAGCCGCACGGGTCGATCGATCAGGTTAAGCTACGCTTGACGCGGTTAGTCCGTGGATGGGTGACCATCTTTACATACCAACACCCCTTCGTGCCTCGGAAAGCACGTTAAGCCGTTGGCCCCGGCTGTCATTCGTGGATCTTTGACAGTCATTTCGGGTCGTCAGAAGCCCGATATCCTGACAACTAGTCTTACCAAGGGGTTTCGTACGGCTGTTCCAAAAATTGTTAGTGAAATGAAAAATAGTTGGAATGTGAACCCGCCGAAATTCTTCGATGGCCTCTTCTGCAGTGTTAAATTTTCGCCCACGAAGCATTTTTTTACCGGGGGAAATAAAAAAAAATCGTATGGAGCTTAATCTGGGCTGTACGGAGGATGGGGTAATATTTTTTACCCCCGAAGTATTCAAATAGTCCATGGTTCTAGCAGCTGTGTGAGCGAATGAGGTATCCATCGCGAAGCAAGCTTCCTAACTTTAAGGTGTTCATGCAGGATGGGGGAAACTGCCTGTGATTCAATCTTCAGTTCAGTCTGAATCTCTCGATGTGTAATGTGTCTATTCTCCCGCAATAGCCACTCTATCCTGATGACATTTTCATGAGTTACTACAGTTGTAGGTCGGCCGGGTCTGGGGTCATCGTTTAGGTTCTCTCGACCACGTTTAAATTCACGAAACCAAGAAGTAATTGCTGCTAACGCAGGAGCAGACTCCCGAAATGCAGCTTGTAAATTTTCTTGAGATTCCTTGTAGGTTAACCCTCGTTTATAATCATAAAACATCATAGCACGAAAAGCTTCCCGCGAGACGTTTTTCGGAACAGCCCACGTTACCCAGTAACTGGGTTGTGGAGTTCAGATAGGCAGTCGCTCCATGTAAAATACTGGTACTTAGCTGCTTCCTGTCAGACTGGAAGCCGACCCCAACATAGTTGGGAAAGGTTAGGCAGATGATGACTTAGGTATTTATCTTGGCCATTACGGGCTTCCAGAGTTCAAGAGTTAGAAGAATTCTGGACTTGCAATGATCTGAAATCACCCTTTCGAATTTTTTCCTGCAGTTGGAAAATTACAAGCATAATTCCTCCACTTGTTCTTTCCGTGAAAAAATGCCTTGCCTTGCAGGAATGGGACAGTCACAGGCATTGTCGAAAAGAGGTATACGTATATCGGTCAATAGTGTCCTGAAAATCTAACCATAAACCTATATGATTTAACTAAGTATAAAGAAAATATTATCATAATACATTTGTCCTTAAAGCTCCGGCTATCGAAGAGGTTAAGGCATCCGGTTCTCGAGCACAAGATCGATGGGCAGAGCCGGGCAAGTATCAATGTATTATTATGCACTTACATCGCAGGAGTTATTCTTAATCTTAAAAAAAAGTTCTGGAATATTGACGGCGTATCGAAAGGCTATGGGTAAGATTCTACAAGGTGGAACAACGACCTGGTAAAGATTACAGGAATCCGCTGGCTGCGTGAAGCACAGTTTGGGTCGTTGGTTCCATGCTTGTGGGAGACCTATTTCCAGCAGAGTTTCGGCTGACAATGATGATAACATTGCAGAATGTATTTGGCCCACGTTTCGTTGTTGCTATTTATGCGTAGTTGTGATGTTTATCCATCAATGACGTCCTAAACTGAAATCAAACTATATAAGTAACTTTTCGTTACCTCACAAAACACCTAAGGCCATGTTTCTGGGCTACCCACGTCTCTTAGTGCTCAGCCAGACTGGCAGCGCGGGGCGAGGGGTGCTGGTGCGGGAACGCGCACGATCTGCTTGACCGCAGTCGAGTGCGGCTGCGTTCTGCGTCTTGTCGTATTACAGTTTGTCGAAATTCAGTTGGTAAGTCGTATTGTCGTGTCCAGTATTTGTCAAAATATAATGTGGATGAAGAAAACTTATTTTTCATTATTTATTTATTTATTTATACTTATTTCTCACCGCGCCCGCGCTGCCAGTCTGGCTAAGTACTTAGATCTCTAAAAATAACTTACTACAACTTATAATTTAAGTTTTTTTTTGTCATGATTGGAGAGGCCTATTCAAGGCATCCCCAGTTATTTTAACGTTATGTCATTAAAGGTCGAGGTATCCCGGCGATTAAAGAATCCTCTTCTCAAGCAGACTTTGAAGTGCTACAAACTGGCAAGTAGCAATGTGATTCATTCTATTCACATGCACTTTCTTACCCACTCTTATTTAACAAAAACGAACCAAAACTTAACCAAAATAAACATAAAAAATACATAAAACATAAAAGTGAACCGAATAAATACACTGACATAAAACATCTTCACTCCCTTCCACGCATCAATTTAGGTAAAATCGTGCACTAGGGTTTCTACTTGAAACGATATAATTCTAAAAAAAAACGATATAATTCTAAAACTCGACTCATATAATTCGTTTATCACGACCTGCGGCGGCGAATCAGAAAAAATTAAAGGAACCAAAAAAAATTACTGGAACTTCTCTTAAAACTCGATGTACTATATTTACGGCCGGGTGCTGTACTAAAGTTAATATGATATCTGTTGACAGCTTCGGTGTTATCAAGACCAAGCCGCTCCGCTATCAAGAAGCATGTGCAATTCCCCGATGAACAAAGCTGCATTGAAGAGGCTGTAGAAGCTCCATCACAACCAGGCCCTGCTGAGAAACCGGGTGAGAACATTAAACCCCTGTGCGCATGCTCATGCCATCAGTCGCCAAGGTATGCGGGTATTTATTACTAATCCATGCACTGCGTGTTCACGGTAGCATGCGACACACGTCTTCGCTACTCTACTTTCGACTTACATCTTCGTTGGCAACAAGTCAAATGTGTATTTTTTTTAACATACCATTATGTGTGTCTTGACCATTTTATATAGATTATATTTTCTGTATTTGCCAAAACAATTGTCAATCATCATGACTGCACATACTTATTTAAGTGCTGTAAGTAATTAGTATGTGTAACACACAGTTTCTCATCATCTGCCTAGCCTTTTCACAACTATGCTGGGGTCGGCTTCCAGTCTAACCGGATGCAGCTGAATACATTTTACATGGAGCGACTGCCTATCTGACTTCCACAACCCAGTTACTGGGTAATACGATAACCTTCGGTAAGACTGGATGTCAAGACTTTCGGGCTACTGACGACCCGTAACGACTGTCAAAGATCCACGAATGACAGCCGGGACCAACTTGCCGCGGCACGAAGGGGTCTTGCTATGTGAAGATGGTCACCCATGCACGGACCAACCGCGGCAAGCGTAGCTTAACCTGATCGATCGAACCGTGCGACTGTTATTAGTTAGCCACAAGCCCCTCCACACAGTGTAGGTACATATGTAACACAGTTTCTATAGTTTATTAAATGTGTAAATAGTGCTAAAAGTCCGAAGGTTTTCGTAAAAGAAAATGTGATAGGTGAACAATTGAATAGAACGGAATTGGAAGAATCAACTCACAAAATAGCAATGTTGCAAAAGAAGAATACCCTGTCAAGTAAAAGTACAAACGTAACATTAATTATCCGTAGCAATTGTTCGATGTTTTCTCCCCTCTCTCAAATGTCGCTGAAGCAATAAAGGGCTTTTGCTCTGAAAACAAAATTATCTTATACTGTGTACCTACTCAGACTATTTTTATTTAGAGATGTTCAGCAACGGCAAAACGTGACAGTAATGTGAGATATTAAACTGTGCAATAACATTAAACTTCATCGGCCAAATATGGCCATCCATTAAAATTGTCTCTAGCATAATGAACTTGAGGCGCTCAATATTTCGTTTGAGTCACTAAATTTTATGAAATACTTTATTTATAACATTTAAGTAGAATGTACGTTCATGCGGAAACTTTTTCCATTCAATATCAGACAATATCCACCCTATAACTTTTGTAGTTTATGTTGACCTTCATATCTTTTGAGCCAATGTATATGTATTGTGTGTTTATCTTGTCACTCCAGCCGGATTGTGACACAAGAAATATGGTTGTATTAACACAGTATCCTCGAGTGAATAATGTGAATACATAGGCCTCGTATTCGAAATATCATCTAATAACGAGAGCGCACACGTAAATTCAAAACCCGAAAAAGCAGAAGAGAATATTTGTATTTCAAAACTTTGTATAAATACCGGTTTAAATTGGCTACTACTACGTAACTAGCAAACTAAGAAACTAGCGGAGAACCGAGACATGTTGATAGTATGTGTCTATAGTGATACGTTGGTTCTGACCACAAAAAAGTAGAAGTAGTCACCGAACTAGTTAAATCAATATATCCTTGTAATGGACTATAAAACAATGTGCGAGAAACTAGTACTATTAGCGGTTTAATGTCATGAAACTTTTAGCAACCGCTGGACCCAACATTATTTTGCGAGCAATGGGAAAAAGTGCGTCGAGGGACCAAACTAAGAGAATCGAAATTGCTTCAGCATTAATCACTATCTCCGTCCCAAATGGCGTGATTTGCGATTTGTACGTGGCTTCCATTAGAATACTCGTAGTTATAGCATAACGCTGCCGTAGTACCGCCGTTCTAGCCTGGAAAGTACCAGTAGGACTAGATATAAGAAATTCATAAGCATCTACTTTCTAAGTTTATCTTGGACATCCTTACTACGAAAAATAAACATCGTGCGCTTACCTGGACTGGCGATAGTCTAACATTACCAGTACGCCATCAGCAAACGTAGTGATTAATGCTCATACCATAAAGCCTTTACTCTGGAACGAGACAACAGGCAGCAGTTCTAATTATAACCTACCTATTATCGGGCAATTTTTCTGGTATATACCAGAAAAATAGCCCGTTGATTCTATACTAATATTTGGACTCCTAAATACCGGAGGACAAAAAGGGTCACACGATCTTACCAAAGAAACAATTTTGTTCATACGAAACTTATCCTTTGCATCCCTATGAATATTATCGATACGGTCTTGGTATCCATTGCTTTATGTGAGTCTTTTCTCCTCGTCGCCCTTACGAGTCGTGTGTAACACAATATTTGCCATCAATACGTATTCATTCTGATAAACACTCGAGTCGCGACCGTAGATCATATATGAGCCGGTCGGCTACATGTTGACTGAAGAAACGCTCCAGTAAATAAGGTATTCGATTGTATGGAGTTAAGATAACTTTGTGACACAATCATACCTACATTTAGGTATAAGAATATTTGGAGACAGTTATGACCAAACTTCCTCGTTACTACGTGAGAATAACAGGTGATTTGTCAAAAATCCAGCGTGTTTTTGTTACTTTCAATAGACATCTTATTTGTTTGGGATTCATAATGTAGATGACAAAGTATTCACGAGGTATTCCTGTGTAAATGATAGAAACGTTACCCGGTTTAATCACTCTGTAGAATTTTTCAGGAATCGCGTCTGAAAATACCGCTGCTAATATAAAAGCTAACACTGCCTTTTACCTCGTTTTCCCAGGTCAAAACTGAATTACTGACATTCTAGTTGTCCGAATATTGCAAAAATTTCTCTAACGCTTTTTATGCAACTAGTGTACAGCACAGCTCTTTAGTTAGTTTTAAATATGTGTGCTTGTCTGTACTTGTTTTAAAAATAACGACTATGCATTCTTTATACGGTATTTCATCAGCAGACTCTTGATTGAGAAGGACGATAACCCTAGAATCATAATCTTGGGACATTGTGAACCACAGTGTCAATTTAGCCAGATCCGTGAAAAAGTACGACCATGATCAATGATGATGCTCGCTTCACGTGATAATGAACCACATAAAGGGAAAAAATAACCAGTGCGCAAACTGGAACCATAATTTGGTGGTATAAATTATTCTAGACCGCCTAGCGTAGAAAATTACGTAATTAATAAAAATGTGTGGTTCATTCATTTTGACCGCGTAGGAATAGCACTTGTCTATGAAGCAGCAGATCTTTTTTTATAACCGACGTAAAATGTATACGCTAGGGGGGACTAGAATCATAAACTGAATTCATGGTTACAGTTTTCGCTCTGATTTTTTTTTCCTGTAGTAATCCCTCAGACACAAAGTGATTTTGTTAGTAAAAACTGAATGATAATGGCATGGCTGATCAAGTGTGGGCAATAAAGCAAATACCTTGTGCAACGGAGTCTGGTCAGATTTTATAAAAAAAATAAAAAAATAAAGGTGTATAGTGTAAGCTGAGAGATTTCCTATCTCATTTCCTATAAAGAGACTTGACACCAGACAATTGTCTGGTCTCAAGTTATTTTATCCTGGAATATGGTCCTCTTGAGTCTATGGAAAATTGAACACACAAAACTACAGCTGGTTTTTTGTTCGTAATGATATTTTAGGAAAGTGATAGGCGGACTATGTTTTTAATGTTTTGTGACTAGTGTTGATGATGAATTTTCTTTTTTTTTTATATATATATAATATGATGTTACAGATTAGATTTTAAGCGACTTTAAACTGAAAAACTTACTTACGTCTTATCTTAAATCTGCAGAGACTCGCGTTATCTCCTCATTGTGGATGGAATTGGAGTCGGAGGCCCCGGTGCCAGAGCGCTGACGGCGGAGGAGCGAGCAGTACTACCGGCCCGTTTCCCGAGCTCGGAACGAAAGGCGGAAAATGTCCGCCGCCGGAGTACCGCCCGCCGACGACACTCAGAAGGATTCTCTCTAAATTTACCGACCGCAACGACTGGAAGGTGAGAGTTTTTACACAGGTAACCTACCTTCTGAAAAGCCGAACTTATTTAGAACTACTCGCCCGAACTTTCAGTTGTATCCTAGGAACTATTCATGTAGGTAACCGAGTAAAAAGTATAGGGTCTATCTGTTTGCCTTCCATCCAAATCCGTTCATTCATTTATGCTATCAATCAACCAATCAACTCAGCCTATCGCAGTCCACTGCTAGACATAGGTCTCTCCCAGGCTGCGCCACAACACCCTGTTCTCCACTTTCCGCATCCAGTCTTTGCTAGATTGAGCAACAAATAAAAACTTAACTCTTAACTGTGATTAGAGGTTAGGCAGCTTCGGGTAGGTATACACTATACATGTAGGTAGGCACTCAAGGACATCGTCTGTCGACCGTTTGACACTAATTATCAAACCAATAGTCGTAATGATCAAAGGCTCATAAAGTTCGATCATTATACAATAAAGAGACGAACATCAATAGGCGGGTGAATGTTGTCACAATAGCGGAGATAAACTTCGATGACGATGACACGTGTTTCAAAGTTACTACTGAAACTAAAAGAATGTTATATTGTAAGCAAAAGTTTAAGGGTCTCATTTCACTTTGGTAGTCCCTAATTCCCGTGTACCTAGACCGAGCCAGGATTGCCCGCAGGTCGTTTTGTGTCCTTGAACTGCTTTTTGCGGCCACCGACCGTCTGGACTGCTAGCTGCCATTTAGTACAAAAAAAAGGAATTCGAATTTTATTTTACACCTACAAAACGACTTCAAATTTTGTCCCTCAGATTGCTGAATGTAAAGTTTTTGATCGCAATCACATTAATTTATGGACCCGCCGCAGAATTATAATATTAAACTGCTTTTTAGGGACCAGCTGAAATAATTCAGTGTAAACCAATTTCACTTCAAGTGTCTTAGTGTTAATATTGTCGTCTGTGTTTCTAGTGAAATACCATTTGACTATTAAGTGCAGTTGCAGTAACATTTTGTATTAAAAACGCTTCGAACTTTATGATGTCTGCAGTTGTGCATAATATTTTAAAAAGAAACCGCAATATTTAAAGGAGCTGTTTTGCTACCATTACCATGAATTTCTTAAACACAATCTATTGCAGACAAGTATTCATTTAGCATAACATTTTTATGCGTTTTCTTTCACAATGGATTACCTACCACTTTATTCATGAGAAAAGTATACTACATTATGAATCTCATGTAGGAACATAAATAAAGCAATATTTAACCAAAAGGTAACTTGTTCTTTATTTTTATTTACTGCGTTTTCTTTGCATTTAAAGTTTATTTTATTTCATTCAAGATATTATTTCGATACTACTTAAATATAGAAATAAAATATTGTAACTTCAATAATGTAGGACTATCTACGAATACATCAATAAATTGATAGGTGCGCTAAGATAGAACGCGTTTTTTTTTTTACATTTTTGCAATTTGCAGGTCAGTGTCAGGGGCACCCCGAGGGTCGGTTTGGTTAGGTTCCTTTAAACCCTGCAGACAGAAATAGGGGCCCCGCGCTGCGGGGCTCCGTCGACCTGAAGTCGTTAGAAATAAAACGAGCATGCTAAATTTATGCTTTAGAATGTTATGCTTAATCATTATTATGATTAGAGAAATTATGCTTAAAAAAAATATGCGTAAGCTGTTAGGCGTAAATAATTTTATGCGAAAATATAATTACGAGAAACAAAAGTACCTATGCCAAGTTATATGAAGTCTTAAAATTTTATGCAAATGGATACGGAACCGAAAAACTCCACATTTATTCGTGGGCGGGTAGCCAGAAGTATCTTGAAACTTTCAAAGCTCTTCGTGAGATTTTGGTGAACACTCTGGTCCAACGACATCGTAATTTTTTGCAACTAATTGATTCATTAATTAGTTCGTCGTCAATTGGTTCATCGTTATCGATCGTGAGGTGATCGTGAGGAAACCAGAATGTCCTGGAACCAAAAATTCTAAGTTATGTGACATCTACCAATTCGCACTGGGCCCGCGTGTTAGATTATGGCCCATTCCCTCTCTCAGAGAGGAGGCCTGTGTCCCAGCAGTGGGAACGTTATAGGCTGATTATGCTAATGAAACGATAACTTGGGGAAGGCGCTTGTCTAGCAGTAAGAGTGTTAGCAGGCTCAATAAAAAAAAATATAACGATAAGTCTAGCCATTTCTTTTTCTGTGCCAAATGTCCTCCATTTTCAGGTGGCTTGCTTGCTTATTTGCCACTCAAAAACTTTAAAAATAACGCTCTTCGATATTTACATTATAACCGAACAGCGGGGTAATGTTGTGTAACACACTAACAGTAACAATGGCTTTAATTTTGACAATTAAACAACATTCATTGCATTATTTAGGTAGTTGGGCAGACAAATTTTTCGAACATAATATGAAGCAATGAATTAGCAATATCCTTCAAAATGATTTCGATTGTGATAGTTATGTTATATATTGTAGTTATATATGTTACGCATTTAGGGTGCAGAATTGTGTTGACATCACGTGAGCAAATCAGACCTAAGTGGATATGTTATATCTAAGTAATACTAATTACATTTCTCCATTTTTTACAGATTTACGACTACATGATTATCAAATTTAACTGAAGGCGCGCACACAGGGTATTTGCGAAGCTAAACAGAATTGTTTAAAAAACAAATATATAATCTGTAGACGTATTATAAAAACTGTAGACAATTGTTGCCAACACGATGGTTTTCTGAGCGCTGAACTGATAATATTATATTATTAAATGTGGGTAACAAACTTTAGAAGTCCATACCTAACGCTTTTGTATTTAAAAAAATCTTCAGCGTTCCTTTCTCACGAAACTACTCCGTTTCATAACAATGCGTACCTATAGATATGAATTGTCAGCTTTGATCTCTGGCACCCTGATTCCCGCAATTACAATCGCTTTCATTGTGAGCCTAAAACAAATCCCATTGCAAATGCAAAACAGATTTATGCGATAATAGCATAACTTAAACTTTATGCACAATAGTTATCGTTTGTATGGCTCCAATAAAATGGTAGTTCACAAATTGCTTAATTATTGATTTTAATCCTATTGATTGAAATAGTGATTTAGTCATTCAATAGGATTATAATGCAGTTCGAGGGCTGTATTATTGATTTTAATTATTATAATTATGTAAAGTCATATTGTAACGCTCGCGAATCATATTTTAATCAACATTCAACATAACACTGACCTGCACATTGCAAAAAACTAAAGAAAATTTGAATGCCGCGGGCTACCCTGGCGCTTTTCCCTTCAAATTCATTTCATCGATGTCTAGGTCAGCGTAACGTGTGTACCTATCTCGTATCTACCTATCCTATGTTGTTAAATTCTCAAAATGAAAGCAATTGTAATTGTGAGTTTGTCACAGAATAGGGTTCGCATTGTGTTTCCCCACACATTTGACCGTTTAATCTTATATGTACCTACCTATTAGATCATTCATATTCAAGTATATTGATGCACTATATATGTGATTAGCTGGTTTAACATTGTATTTTAATCAATAATTCACAATACATTACTCAGTAATTGGATCAATATCATGTTTGAATTTAATTACATAGGTAATAATTATAGAGCGCTGTTTATATGTGTTGATAGTTTAATATTGTTTAGGTACTTAAAAGTACCTACTTATTTACCTACTACTCTAAAGTCATTAACTATTTTAAATACGTATCATATGTTCTATATTAAGTAATGTCTCGAGTAGTATAAGGCTTAGTAAGTCCTAAGCCTCAAACAGTTTTAGCATAAAAACTCGTTATAATATTTAAGTTATTTGATTCTGTTCATACCTAATTGTTGATTTGAATTAGGTACCTATGTATTTTCTGTTACCGCAAATCTAGTCTTTACGTATAGTAAGAAACCTAAGTAGGTATATACATATTATACCTTTTGATGTAAGAAAGTAATGATTAAATTAGTGAACTATGAAATAAACTGATTAGATGTAACTGTATTATATTTAGGAGTGTTCGTAAGAGAAATATTCGAGACTTGACTCATATTTATTGAATTTATAAATTTTCTTAAACTTGGCTTCGACTTAGCCTCGACTGCGATATTTTTTACAAAATTTGGGGACATCCCACTGTGAAATGTTAGCTTCAAAATATAATTTAAAATTTTAATGATCTTTAGATATTCTTGATATCTTTACGAATTGGTTTTCAAAAAATTGGAATCTTTTATGAGTTCTGCATTAACAATCATCCTAAAGCCAAATATCTATTGATGAATACTCTTTTACCACTCTTGAATACCAGTAACAGTTTAACTCGGTGTTTGTATGCTGGAAGTTACTCAATGTATAACCATGTATTCCCATAGGCTAGTTATATTCACGTTACAAAGTTATTATGAGCAGAATAAAAAACCAAAAAAAAAAATAAGTAGCACATTATTAGCAAAAGAATGTAAAAGCTAAAGCATTGTAAGGACAGGCTTCTCAGCCATTTTTCAGAAAGACGGACATGTTTATGCTGGATAGTAGCACATTATTAGAATTTCGGATCTATGTTTATTTATTTCGCCGAATAAATGTTACTGTCTCCAAAAATTGCGTTTCTTATTTATCTCCTTAGATTAAAAACACTCGTTTCATAAAAATCCATCCTACACTTGTTTGGGAACTTACCAAATGTAGGTACATACTCGTAAGTACCTCCCCCTTATTAATAAACGTGTCTTAAAGTTTAAGTATCCATTAACGTCTGCGAAACCATAAATTATTACCTACGTTTTAATGTCTCTTAACTTTAAGCAATGTTTATAAATCAACCCTTAAGAGGTTATGGAAATGATGTGTTTCTACATTTTACCAGGTTTAGCCTATATGGGGTGAAATTAAATTAGCTAGCGAAACTCCGCAGACGTGATGGGTATCACGCGATATCTAAAGATGATAAAACAATAAATTAATTAATATGATGATTACACACATGGTTGATTGACATATATAGCAAACATAAAAAGTAAAGAAGTTTATTTATTTGAAAATTTTATGAATATATAGGGTGACTGGTAATTAGTGACCGATACCTAAACACGTGATTGTACTCATGATAACAAACAAGTTTTACTATGGGACCAAACCTGAAATCGCGAAAAAAAATCAGCTGTTCCCTACATTTATGTTCGTATAACTCGTCAAAATATAGGGAACAGCTGATTTTTTTTCGCGATTTCAGGTTTGGTCCCATAGTAAAAGTTGTTTGTTATCATGAGTACAATCACGTGTTTAAGTATCGGTCACTAATTACCAGTCACCCTATACTCGTATAATGATGATTTTTAAGGACAAAGATTGAGCACGCGATACCTACAGTCTATAGTCATGGTTAATGCAACAGCTTTTTCTGTGGTGAAAGGTAGGCCACCGATCTGGAATACTTGGAATAGGTAAGTATATATACCTACCATCGTAAGATGCAATATAGGGATAACCCGCTGTGCGAGGATACGACCAATAATTGACCCAAATGGAAAAGGTTTGTAAGTATTTTTATTTGCATAAAATGCGGTACAAAGGATGTATTGTCGCAATTTATTACGCAAAAGGTACCTATGTAGTTAAGGAAAATCCTTGTATTGTAGGTAGTCAAGGGCGGACCCTGGCGAGGGAGTCACTGGGGCACGTGCCTCCCATAAAACGAAAACATGGGAGAATAAAACGATAACGCTTTAATAACATTCGTTTCGTTTGTGCACATTTTCTGTGACACCCACTGCCGAGCGATCTTTCTCTACCTTACGCCGGTTGAAAACATATATCTTCACAGTATTATGAAAGATTATCGTCTGAATGGACTGGCTGATTTAATGCGTAGCCATAAACACATTGCTTCAATGGTGTGAACGCTGAAGAACTACTGGATATCTTCAGCAGCAGTGGGCGCAGTGGCGTAACTACTAAGGTACAAAGTGGTGCGCTCTGTTCCGTTGTCAGGCCCAGAGGTCTGCCAAGCCAACAATGCACCGACTTGGAGCCCCAGCGGGCGAGAGGATTTTGGGATAACATAAGAAAGCGCGGGCCAAGGAGCCTCGCCCGTCCAATGTTCATTCAGCTTTCCTAAACTCGTGAAAAATATTTCCTTTATTCCCAGTAGTTTCATATACCTAGTTCCACATGGAACTATTGCAACCTAAGGAAATGAATGTTTTGTACCATTACTTCCATGTAATTTTAAACTAGTTTTTAGCCCGACATTTCTTTCTCTATGAATGGCCAAAAAAAACTAAACAAACCAATCCAAGGTGGGGTGCTAAAATTTTGGAGCTGGCTTCGGTCGCTCTAGCAGCCCAGGTTCTCTTAATTCTTAAGCTTTTACTACATAAGTCAACAAACTCTTATTTCTGTACAAATAGTCAAAAGAAAATGTATCACATTTGCAATCAACAAAGTAACTCTGATTTCTGTAGGTATGTATGGTCAAATGATAATAATTTATCCTATCCGAGGCGGGGCGCTAAAATTTTATTATTTTTCGAGGTTTTTATGTCATTGAAAAAGAATGAATCCCAAAAACAGCATAGTGCAATACCATAGGGGACAACTTCTTACTGCCGTGCCGCATTCCCAGTAATAAATCCTGGATCCATTCTGAAGGACTATTAAAATAAAACGATTGAAACAGTATAAATTTACAAAAAAAAATTGTCATGAAAGCGTACCAAGACTGTAGACGACTACTTATTAAATATCTAATTGGCAATTATAAGTTAATAACCTAATATCCTACAATAGTTAATTACCTGCCATAAAATAGGTTTTGAGCGACTACAACCTGTTGAAAAAATGTAATTAAAATATGATTCATGCATGGTACTCGTATGACGGATTTATTTGCAATAAAACAAAAGTATTTCGTCCGAAACTAATTTATTGTGTCGCGATTGCTATTAGACACAAATCAAAATCATGACACGAAACAACTATTTGGCTGTAGGTACAAATGTTGTTCCATGTTGGAATCGAACCCGCTTCCTACCGGCAAGAAGTCGATATTCGGTCTACGATAGAACAAGAGAGCCCAGCTGATGGGGCGTTCACTCTTGCTTTGAAGGCTGATGTGTGGAACCGAACACAGGCGCTGGAAGAGTTCCATACTTTGAGAGAAAAGCTGCGTACGACCAGTCGAGATATCAACCAAGTGCGGATGGCACCCTAAAGTAGGTATGTATGGTGGTGCCCAGGCACCATATCCCTTTTTAGTATCGGATCGGTTGGTTCAAACGGTTGGTGGAACCAACGCATACCGACAGTACGCCTTTGATTCGTTGGTAGCATTCGCAGATACCAACAGTAACCTGGTCGCCTAGTCCTGTAGTCCTGTGGGGTAATTGAGTAACATACATAAAATGACAACCGATCGCAATTCCTTTCATTTTGACAGTTCAGCCACGTTCATTGCGTCATTTACATTGTTGAGCAAGCGATTTTTTCAAAAACCTATGAAGCAATGGATTAGAAATTTCCATCAAAAAAATATTGGGTTCTGGTCGCAACCGCCGGAATCCTTGCCTCAAAACAAAGTAAAAAAAAAAAAACATACATTATCTAGGTGTAGATACTCAACGCCCCTTGTTGTCACAGCACAATACTTATGTTTTTTTATTCTTACGTTATGACGTCAGTTTTATTTCAAATCGATGATGACGACGACAATCCTTACGGAAGTTGTAGCTATTTATATACGTTACCTTGCATGTGTGACGTGTATGTATGTTGAGATTCTGATTCATGGGGCTACCTACTTCCATTCCATTCTCCCTTCTCGTCGTGTAGATAGTTGTAAGCCTTACAAGGCACTATTACAAAGTGTCAGGTATAATTGGGTTTATTCCCGATATCCACCAGTTGTTTGGCCACCACTGGGGGACAGCGAAACAAATTTTAAAAATTATTCTCATTGTACAGCACTGGGGGACACTTTATGGTTTGAATAGGTCGAATCTGTTCCAAAACTGAATCGGGGCACCCCCGACTTCACGTAGTCTTTTGGCTGCTACCCCTAGTGTATATAAAAACCGGAGGCGAGAAGTGAGAGCAACTCTCGCCCGCTGTAATAAAGCATAGGCACCCGTGCGAGCCGTAGCGGCTGACAGCAAGCCGAAGCTATGGTGGTGAGCAAGGGTGCGTATCCTTTGTTACGTAAGGGCGGAGGGTTTGCACTTCCCGCAGCGCCGGAGATGATGCAGAAGCAACTTTAAAGTGTTTTGAGGATAGAATAATTTTGTCCATCAGTGGTGGAATATTTTTAAAAGTTGTTTCGGTGTCCCCCAGTGGTGGCCAAACAAATGATGGACATTGGGAATAATCGTATAATGGCAGTGTATGGGCAGAATATAAAAAGCACAAGTTGTAAATAATGTGATTATATTCTTAAATAATAAATGGATACACATGTTAAAGAAATTCGGTTTTAACAAAGATCATAATATTACAGTTTTAACATTTCGATGGTTTAGTTTAGAGACATGTCAGTTATGGACTCATTAGATTACAATAATAATTTTCTCAATACATAAAATATAAATAAGTATTATATTCTTAATAAAATTCTTACAAGTGCGAACACTGAATTTAGACACTAGAACCACGCGCAAAAAAATAGCCAGATTTATGCAAAATATTACATTTAAAAATATAATTTAAAGGGAAACAGAAATTAATAATCAATGAATAGCAAAGTAACAAACAAACGTTCTTGCGTACATTATACGGCGTATTTAAACTTTAAAATAATTTTATCACAACCGAATAACAATGTATATGTTTCGTCACACTTATTGCGCGCAGTTAATACACAAACTATTAATAAACACATCCGATTATAAAAAATAATAAATATCAAACACTACTTAATGTAAGTACTTGTTTGACAAGGTTTTAATAAGCTATGCAAATAGTTTTAATATGAGTTTTACATACCAATGATATTAAAAATTTGTGCAATGTCTTACACGAATAAATTGCATTATATTAAGTAACATTATAATCTTTAAGATTCTTTAAAATATTAATACAATTAATAATTATATACTTACACCACTAGTGTCCGTACTATACTGGGAAAATACCAAAGTATTTAAATAAAAATTATGTATTTTACGTCCATATTCATAAAATCCAATTGTAATTTTGATAAATTCGCAGTCAAATCATAATATTTATTCATCAGTGCTACAGTGAACGGTCTTGTCCTACTAGATACATCTACATTACAGATGGATGATGTCAATATTCTATTTATCTTAAACTAATCCGTACCGAGACCGAATCACTGTACATAAATAAGTAATTCTATAGCTGTGAACTAGAATGTGTGATAGTATAATATAGGTACTTAAAAGATCAGTACATTAGTGTGCTTTTATGCATTTTTTAGCAATGACACTACCAGCCGCACTACCAGTAGTGTCGTTTACAATTAACGGCACTACAAAGCCTATCTTGGATAAAAGGGTACAGTCAACACAGATGTTTTGGACCCCCTATTCCAGTATTCCCCTAAGTACAAAGAGTTGAACATTACCTAGACTTGAACTGTTCGCTTTCAACAAGTAAAAGACACGATATTATTATTATTTCGTTTATTTATTTAGTTATCTTATTTTATTACATTTTTGCATATTTCTTATAATATAAAAATTAAGTATAAAAAAGATTTAAAAAATAATCATTCGCCGGTGTCGGGAGCAGGGTCCAAGCTACGTCGTGTGGTTAAAGTCAAGATATTTGATTTGTTTTTCTTTCGCTGCTTTCGCGAGGTTCTCGTGTGGAATGGTAACATCGACAATTATTGCGCGGCGCGCTAATCGATCTATCACCACTATATCAGATTTGTTGGCTACAATAGTCCTGTCAGTGATGATAGACCTATCCCAGACGTGACATGGTCATTTTCAAGAACTGGGTCGGGCACATACTTGTAATACGGTACCTCAGAATCCACAAGTTTCTATTTCAAAGCAAGTTGCTGGTAAATAGCCCTGGATACTTGGTTATGTCTGTGCAAGTACCTACTCGCCGTTAGCCAGACGAGAACTACCAGAAATAATATGTCTGATAGACTCACCCGGACGATGGCATACCCGACACACGTCAACCGTGTCGTTAATTGTAAACGAGACTACTGGTAGTGCGGCTGGTAGTGTCATTGTCAAAACATGCTTTTATGTAGCTACTGTCTAATCCTATGGTTGTTGTGACAAAACAAATCACTCTACGTACTCCGCATCTACGTAAGTTGAAGTGAGATAGTGCCTTGTCCACGAACACATGAGTACCTTGCCTCGCACACCAAGTCGTGGCCGAAAAACTATCTCATATTTACTTAGTTTTTATTAGGGGAGCACTAGCTGTCTAACAATTCTTGTAAGTATACAACAAGAAGTCAGTGTCGTGGACAAGTCATTTAGTTTAAAGCTCTTATTTGGATCGATAGTTAAATAATAAGATAAAAAGCATTCTTACAGCACAGCACGATTAATCACAACAGTAAGCGCTGCAACACTATGAAATTTAAGTTTCAGAAACCTGTCCATCCCTTGTTTAACGTGCTTAAAGGATGTACTTTTAAAATGAGGCATAGCATGCATTTCAGCTTCTAAATCAACAAAACCGGACAGTTTTCCAGAACAAAAGTTCCAAATGCGTCGTAAGCTTAAGATTGCTATTGTCACTAAACACGGAAACTCGATCCTAATAAATACGAATTAAATCGCAAATTTATATTGTTTAAGAAAAGTTATAGCAAAAGTAAACGCAAATAAAAGCCAGTGGCGGTTTACATACACATCCTCATAATATCCACTGAAAGGCGGATCTAAATATTTCCATTTGAATTACTCCACATATTCACTATATTATTATCCTTCTTAATTTGACCTACCTTTCAGCATAATATGTACTTCAACGTTAGGCCTACAATTAAATCTTTTTATTTTACAAAAATACAGTTAATTTTACCTCATCAGAGGTAACCAACTCTATTATTCATGCTAAATATCAACCACGAGGAGTCTCTCGTCATATTAATCTGTGATCGTAAATATAACCAGAGGTAAATAAGCAAAATGGTCGCTATACAGTCGCGATAAAAGCGAATTTAGCTTGCAAGATACAAGCGATCAGTCACGGTGCAATGCAGAGGCGATATTAAGTGACTGTCGTTAATTGGTACCTGTATTTTGTGTCGTTATTCCGTCCAGTCGATCGAAGTTCGAATTTGTCGCTAAAATTATACCTTCGTTTAATAATGTCCACGATTGGTTCCCGTACTTTTTTGCTTGGCTTAAATCTTGGCTTGATTCAACCAGACTCACCGTGTTTTGTTTTTGCTTGGCTTAAGTCCTAAATAACTAGCTATCTATTATTGTTCTATTATTAAAATGTACGTAAGGCAAAGCTGCTGAGTGAGGCACGGTGAGTTAGGTGGAATCGTGGAGATATGTCGAATATAATGATATCGCCAATGGACAAGTTGTTGTCGGAGCTTTTGCTCTTTGTGCTAGCCGGTGGGGACGTGGTGGAGTGTTCGCTAGACGGGCGGTATCGTCCACAGCACGGCGGTCTTGTCGGCGGACGTCGATAAGAAGGAGAAGTCGTCGGGGTGCCATCGGGCGGAGATCACTTTGTCGGGGTGGCGAGCCACGGGCACGCTCGGCAGGGCGCAGGTCAGGTCACCTGGTTTCAAACTTTAGCTTTAGTACACCAGTAAAATGACATTCTAAAGATCCTTCAACCCCATTACGAAAACTGATTTCAACAAGTCATACTTTATAATATTTTCTAGTTAAATTGTTATTGGTTTGCTGTATGCTTTGGTGTAAACTGTGAATCCAGCATGAAATGTTTAATTAATAAATAATGCCAAACACTCATTTTATAAGAAATACACGAGAAAAAGTCCACAATAATCTTACCCTGAAGATCAGTCAGCACAACCCGTCCATCATATCCAGCAGTGAGTAGATAGTAGGCGCCGGGCGAGAAGCGAACACTGCGCAGGTCGCCCGAATGCGGCGTAAAGCGCTGTAGCGCGCGGGAGCCGCGGACGTCGTGCAACGCGCAGGAGCCGTCGTCGTGCCCGCAGACCAGCAGCCGGCCGCTCGGGTCCACGGCCAGAGATGCTACTGCTGAGCCCTGGGGAGAAAGAAATAGTAAGAAACACCAGAAAAGGTATGGGCTTCGATAGGTAATCTTCGTGTCGCACTAATGTCGCGCCACAGAGTACCTAACCCCTACAGAGGCAAAGCATCTAACTTTTGTCCTGGCGCGCTTTGCAGTAGTGCAACTATCATTGGGGGGTCCGTATGAAGTTTTCTCTCTGTCAGGCTACCTACTCCAGTCGCAGATCGTGATAATATGGCATCACATAAAAAAAATGTTTTTATTTTTATTAACTGATTCCTTGCTCTCGCCCTCTATTACATGGGACTTGAACATTACTGGACAAACGTGTGTGTTACCTCTGCTTAACCCTTCGGGTAAAACAGGCGTGATGTTATGATATGTGTGTGTTCTTGCTTTAGAATTATGTCACACTCAACTAGAATTCTAAATACAATCATCATAAATCAGACGAACTGTAGAGGTACGATTCACGATGTACGAGGTTCGAGATGTCGGTGTGAAAAGCTGGTGTATGGCACTCACTACTCAGCACACCCGCACGACTCCCTTTCTTCTAATGAATGGTTGGTTTGATTTCCAGATGAGGGATAGGAAGGAAGATAAATAACACGCAGTTGTTGCCTTGAATACGAATCCGAAGACTGCTTTATTTTCACTCCCTAAGGCAGTGTCATGACAGTAGTACAATGTTACAATGTGTGAATATTTACTAAAATGTTGCAACTTCCAACAGATAAACCTGCCTAATCTAACCTTATAAAAACCTATATTGATACACCATGTTATTTCCGACGACCTCACCGAAAAATTACAATTATTTTTGCAAGTCAAGCCTAACATTTCTGAAGGAATTCCTCAAAATATTCCTATATTTTGAGTTTCCGCGACAAATACATTCCTATGTATTTGTCGCGGAAACTCAAAGAATCCAAAAGGTATGTGAACAGAACACCGTATCTGGATCGATTACAAGTCTGCATTCCGAAGTCGTGATCGTAACAAAGGCTTCCGAGTCTTCCGTATCGTTTGCAATGTATTATTTTTATACCAACAATTTATTGTCTTACCTCAACATAGTTAAACATTGTAGCCAACTCATTTTACTAAACCAAAACAACTTTTGGTCTTTCAAGAACGATCAGGTTTTCAGAAACCGTGGGTGTGCAATATTGAATGAAAATTCCAGTAAGACAGCCTTTAGCAACAGGAGCAAGTCTTTCCTTATTAATTATGCATTTTCTATGAAAGGCAAAATCAATCCTGTATATTGAAGATACCGGGAATTTTCATCTAGTCGAATTATAAGAGAAATTAACTTAATAAGACGCTTTTGAGATTGCAGTTCAATCAAAGCTATGATTAAAACGAGGAACACTTTATACCTGCTTACAATTCAGCTTATTTAAAATGAAAAGGAGAGTAAATTTCGGTATCAAACATCTATTACATCGTACCGCAAATAGATCATTGTTATTTTGAGACGTAAGCATCTAATAGCAGCTATTGACGACGCAACAAAAACAAATGACGGCACCCTACATGGAAACATAACAAGAAACACCGATGAACCATGCTAAATAAAATACAAAAGAGGAAACTATTCCTTACTGTTGGTGAAATTAATGAGCTATAACTTCGTCGAACAATAGACATTAATAAGCCAGGCGTGCAATAAACCTCTTTTATGAAACATTGGTTCTCTATCCCCACATAACTTTGATTACGCGGACTGTGTTTAGCAATCCGAATTGGCATAAGTAATTATGTTATGTTGAAATGCAATGTTTTAGCAAGCAATTAGAACGTAGCAGTATTTTGCACATAATTATTAATGGTAATCGGCGCAATTTTTTGTTCAAATTACGCCGTTAACACGGTACGTTCAATTTGTCTTGAATGACAATTAATTGCGTAAATTAACGTCGACAATTCGACACTACGCACATACTAGCAGTTTGTGTAACATAAGCCATAATTATGACATCGTACGATTTACACCCCTATAAAAACTTGTAGGTATGAAGTAATCCATGTCCACTATAGTGCGGTCTGTCGTCACTAATTACACCTACGACATGCACGAACAATTAAACTAATGTACGGTATTAAATATTGCACGTCAAACTATTGCACTTATCTATCAAAGACGGGCCAACTAAATGAAGCTAATAGGTAGCATCGATTTTAGAATTACGAGAAATATCCGAGGATCACTCGCCAGCTTATTAATTATTACTGGTTGGGTTATTAAAAGTATCGCTTACTCTGTATTTTCCATTTGACAGGGAAGTAAACTACAAACAAATGGATTTGTTACGTGCAGGGCTTGTGGTTATGAATAAGAGCGTTTACGACGTACGGCATTTCATACAAACTTTCAAGCCCTTGTTTTTCGAAATGAATGAACCGATTTCAATGAAACTTCGTACGCATAAGCAGGATACAAAGGTCTAAAAGATAGTTAAGAACCTTTTAGAACAATAGAGTTACAGCCAAATTAGACCGATTTGAAATTTTCCATAGAAACAGAGATTTAAAGTTATCTTTTTAGGGTTCCGTTGCCAAATGGCAAAAAACGGAACCCTTATGGATTCGTCATGTCTGCCTATCCGTCCGTATGTCACGGCCACTTTTTTCCGAAACTATAAGAACTATACTGTTGAAACTTGGTAAGTAGGTAGGTGTATTCTGTGAACCGCATTAAGATTTTCACACAAAAATAGAAAAAAAAACAATAAATTTTGGGGTTCCCCATACTTAGAACGGAAACTCAAAATTTTTTTTTCATCAAAACCATACGTGTGGGATATCTATGGATAGGTCTTCAAAAATGATATTGAGGTTTCTAATATTATTTTTTCTAAACTGAACAGTTTGCGCGAGAGACACTTCCAAAGTGGTAAAATGTGTGCCCCCCCCCCCCCCCCCTGTAACTTCTAAAATAAGAGAATGATAAAACTAAAAAAAATATATGATGTACATTACCATGTAAACTTCCACTGAAAATTGGTTTGAACGAGATCTAGTAAGTAGTTTTTTTTTTAATAAGTAATAAATCGTAAACCGCAATTTAACTTTCATTCAATCAATTCAAAGTTATAACGAACTACAAGAACTTTTATATTATGTTACCTGCTGCTACGGAACCCTTCATGGGCGAGTCCGACTCGCACTTGGCTGATTTTTTTAAATAAGACATTTCGAAAATGTTCTTTACTAACTTTTTAGACCTTTGTACCCTGCTTATGCGTATGAAGTTTCATTAAAATCGGTTCATTCATTCATTTCGAAAAACAAGAGCTTGAAAGTTTGTATGAAATGCCGTACGTCGTAAACGCTCTTAATTAATAACAACCGCACGGGTCGATCGATCAGGTTAAGCTACGCTTGCCGCGGTTGGTCCGTTGATGGGAGACCATCTTCACATACCAAGACCCCTCCGTGCCTCGGAAAGCACGTTAAGCCGTTGCTCCTGGCTGGCATTCGTAGATCTTTGACAGTCGTTACGGGTCGTCAGTAGCCCGAAAGTCTGACAATCAGTCTTACCAAGGGGTATCGTATTACCCAGACTGGGTTGTGTAGGTCAGACAGGCAGTCGCTCCATGTAAAAAACTCGTATTCAGCTGCATCCGGTTAGACTGGAGACTGACTCCAACATAGTTGGGAAAGGCTAGGCAGATAAGGGCTTGTTATCGTTACCAAATAAAAAAAAAACCGTTACGTAACATTAATTTCATTGTGAAACCTTAATAACGTTACATAAAACGTAACGTTACTTGATCACATTACCAGTAAGTAATACAACGTTAATTAACATTAACGTGAATACGATTATAGTTTTAACAAAATCTTCAGTCATCAATTTTAGATTTTAGTTAAAACTAAAACTAATCTTGCATAAAGGAAACATTTCAATGCGCGTCAAACAAAGTTTGGAACTTAACAACGATAAGGAACTTTGTAAGTAGCTGAAAATGTTGACAATTTCGCAGCCGCCATCTTGGATTTTAATTCTGACCTCACTATCGGCTTTAGCACCCTCGAAAACCTTGAAAGCGACACCCACGATGAAAAATACTATGTATAAATACATAAATTATGTACAGAGAAAATCATCCTGTTTGATTATATCATACTAGTAAAGGAATAACAGAAAAAAGTAAAGTTCCACCAACAGAGAGAAAGTATAAGATTGTGAAGTGCTTATTGGCACACTATGTATTTCTAATAAAATAATAAACGATTACTTTTCATTCTTTTTTTACTTTTTCTTTGACATTACTTTCAATCAAAATTGAAAACTTTTCAATCGATTAATTCAATTTTTTACACAACTAAAACTAATTTAATCGTTAGTTGAAACAAATTTCGTTAGTTTTAGTTTTTAAACGTCTATAAAACTATTTTTTTTAACTGTCAACACTGGCGACAATTTATAGTACTACTATAAGCGCTCATACAGACGAGCAGCACGCGGTCGGCGACAGCATGTCGCTGGACGCCGTCAACACACGGCGGCAGCGGTCGGTGACGAAATGCGTGGCGGCGCGATAGACTATTAAATCATGCATGTTTAAAACGACTTGTAATAACTATAAATCAAATCATTAATTACCGTGATTATTGTTTTCACTCATCTTGATTTTGGATAAATTATCAGTTATCACATTTATCACTAACTAAATCCGCTTACTATACTACCAGATCAAAATTTTTCCTGATTCTTACGCGTTAGAAGCACGTATAAGAATGAGGCAAAATTTTGAGCGGCATGGCATCAAAGCGCGGCGAGGTAGGCGGCCCGCCACGTGCCTCGGCCCCGCTACATACACCTCACAAGTTCAACCGTTTAAAAATAACGATAAAATTAACGCTAATAAACAAGTAACCTTAATAATGATTAACGATAAAATGGAGCATAAATAACGTTAAATCTATTACCGTTATTTTAATATTAACAGTAACTCTGTCAAATAAAGGTAACGTTATAAAATTTTACCGGTATTTAAAGCTCTGGCTTACGTGGCTATAAGGCCCGTTATAAACGGCATGATTTCTTTACACTGATGACCGTGCCTACACACGGCGAACCAACCGTAGTTTTTCACGGCAAGAAAATCGTGTGTGTACAACGGGCCTTAATCTTCCATATTTGCGGTATGTAATTTAACTAAAGGTAGGTAGTCACCGCGCAGGCTCAGTGCGGGTTGGTATAGTTCGAAGACATGTCGAATTTTTGGCTCTAGGAAATGCCGGTTACCTCATGATTTTTCCTTACACAAAGAAACAGGTCTTATGATCAAACACGTACCTTGTTGGGTTGTCCCGCTGGCGGCGAAATAATGTTGACGCAGCCGCCAGTACGCAGGTCCCAGAAACGAACGGTCTTGTCTTGGCTGCCCGACACGAACATCGCACCGCCCCAGTTATACAGTGACAGAATGTGCCCTGAATGTCCGCTTAACGCCTGCACACAACACAAAGCAACCATAAAAATACCAATCACTCTGTACCAATCTCAGAACAAATCAAACGCACCCTTCAAGTCGGAATTGATTTAATATACTTAGATCCCGAGGTAGGCGGGCGATTTCTCTAGAATCGTTCCTCAGTTGATGTTTATAGTGCCATAAAAACTTGTTTTATTTAAATCGAAATATCTAGTCTCTGTTTCGGAGGGCAAAGGAAAGTGTAAAAGGTTGGAAAAGTGACACGTGGCATATTAATAATATAGAAAATAAACGGGAGCAACAATTATTAACGATGAATAAAGGCACTGACAAGTTTCACGACAGTTCTAGAAGAAATATTATGAAGGTATTAATGGTGGTCCTTATGCGAGGGTGGAATTAAACAGGGCTCTAAAATGAGGCAGGAGGTGGCTGGTAAATGTGTCCCACCTCGGTCGTTCACGGTTTGTGGCGAGCATTACGGGGTAAAACTACAAATCGTGTGCGTAATGATATTCGTGATCACGTGTTCGTCTGAATCGTCGCCTATACTTAGGTACAGACGCCAGCACATCAACCTACTACAATCTGTCAGATTTCTGTAATAGATTTTCAACTTTATCGCTAAAGCATAAGGTTCAATGTTGATTGGGAAAATTTGACAGTTAGGTGTAGGTTGATGTGCTGGCGTCTGTACACGGGGTGTTCTAATCACGAACGTAAACACAAACACGTGCGAGCTGCATAGACGTACCAAATTAGCGATAGCAATGTGTACATTTTTTATTGATTTACCTGTCATTGCTTAATTTTTAATTATTTTTACCTTTTGTAGGTAGACTAATTTTATTATAGGTGCATCGTCTTCACATATAATTATATAATGAATGTATACATAACCTTGTAAAACATTTTAAAAGAGTAACGGTGGAGTTTCTTGCCCATTCTTCTCCATACGAAAACTACCTTTTGGAAGGGGCGACTAGAATCAATTTCGTTTTATTGTAATTTTTGAAGTTCAAAAGTGCCTTTAATGTGCCTATTTGAAATAAATTATTTGACTTTGACTTTCACATGACACTTTTTCGCGCTGTTTTACCGCCGATTTTGATGTCGACAGTTTAATTTGCGACAAAATTGTTTGTACCTGTTAAATATGTTACCGGCCAATTTCAATTTAAGGTTAAATTATTTCCTAGGTAAACCAGTTTATCCAAAAGTCAGGTTAGGCCAGTAGCACAAATAAAACAGACACAGAAAATATAATCAAGACGACGGTCACATGAAATCAAAGAAGTAATAAACTGTTTAGGATTGAAACTGTCTTGTAACGTCCAGACTTGTTCAATATAAATTATATTACCTGGAAAGTTTTGCCCGTAGCGCAGTCGGTGACGTAAATCTTGCAGTCGCCGGCGCCGCCGCTGACCAACAGGCTGGTCTTGTTCGACGTGTCTTCGATAAAGCAAACGTCCCGGACTGTCCCGTCGTGCATTGTCAGCTCAACCTGACAACAATTGAAGGAGTTTTAATGTCATGTTTTAATTCATTATTTTATGGGAAAAGTTTCGACGGCAAAATTGGGCACATCTATGTCATCTTCTCTAGTGAATTTAGAGAAGTAAACTTGTGTGTATATAAAAAGTTCTCTGGAAGAACCGATCTGATTTTGAATATTCTTTCATTGATATAAAGCTACGCTATTTCCGAGAGACATATCGACGATGAAATGTCAAGAACTCCTAACTGATTTTTTTTTCAATTTTACTTTTTTTACGTAGATAGACTTTACAAACGATTATTTAAAGTATCTACGTAAAAAAAGTAAAATTGAAAAAAATGTCAGTTAGGAGTTCTTGACATTTCATCGTCGATATGTAAACTTGTATACAAAAAAATGCATGTTTCTTGTGGGAGTATTAGTGCAGGTGAAACCGCGGAACGCAGATAGTGATAAATATATTCGCTTGATATTCCACTTTCGCTGTTTCGTTAACTGCAGTCATAGTAGCCTCCTCCGAGGAATCGAAATCTTAATCACAGCCCCTTAAAACATGACAACTAATGTAATAGAGCATTATTCCCAATGGGACCTTACAGTAACTAGGTATATTTTACCTTTATTCATTCACAGAAATTTGGGCGTAATATATTTCATATATTAAATTAAAGATACAATATATTTGCGAAAGTGAAAGCACTTCTTTTAACTACCCTACAAGTTTGGTCGACCTCTAATTCAGAGTTGAAGGCTTAGTCATCCCTATTTGCCAAAGTTTGATTGATTATCAATTTCTTTCATTACGATACATCATCTTTACTCCTGAGCCATGAGTAATTTGGTCGTAATGACAATATAGGCCCGACCCCGTCACACCCCGACGATGAGGTGGAGACCATGTATGAGGATATTTCAAGAGCCATGCATGGCTTTAAAACCCACTTCACGTAGTCATGGGGGACTTCAACACGAAACTGGAGAAACGACACGATGATGAACTGCAAGTGGGACAATTTGGGAGTTGGACGTCGAAACCACCGGGGTCGCCTACTGGCCAGTGTCATGGAGAACGAAGTCCTCTTTATAAAGCGTGAGCACAGAAAGTGGATCTGGCAGAGCCTTGATGGTGCAATTAAAAATGAGTTTGACCTAATTAGGGCCACAGCAGACAAGCTACTTTTAGCATCAGCGATTGGCGATTTACCCGCTTTTTAGAAGCTAAATGCAGCACAGCAACCAAACATTCCACACCGCACGCTTAAAAACGAACACGACTCAGTGTTGCACTTGATTTTGACGAAGCTACACCCTTACCATGGATTCTAATGAAGCTGCACTGCTGCTTACTTTATTTATAAAGCGAAAATATCAATCGCGCCGAAGACGGTATTGGTTATATCCAATAACCAGTTCATGTCTTACTTTTGGAGAGCATCATTCATTATTTCATATATTACGAAGAGACGAACGGAAATGTTTTAAACATTTTGGAATGAAGTACACAACATTTCAAGAGGTTTTGTCGTATCTGGAAACTAGTTTACGATGAACACATACACATCTAAGGAAGAGTATATCAGCGGAAGAACGACTAGCAATAACCATTGCAAATCGGCAAACTATCTATAGTCGACTAGGTATCGATCGGCAACACTACAGCATCGGAGCAGTCGCTAAAACGCGCCATGCCGATACCGCACCCGTAAGCAGGAAGTCGCGATATCGCGATGCAGCATCGATAGAATCTCTAAAACGCGCGATTTTAAAACTGCGATGGAACGCAAAGTCGCCAAAACGCGATGCAGCATCGATACAGTCGCAAAATCGCAGATCGCCGATGCTAAAAGTAGCGTGTGTGCTTTGTCCTTAAGTCGACGAAGAAGCAAATACTCCATGGCATCTTTATGATCACCGCATGGTAAAAGGTACATTAAACCTAAACTATAACAATCTTATCAATAAGTGGACGTCTTTCGGCTGAAATGATGAAGATGATGATGACAATATTCAGGTTTTACCAATACAAAATACGTAATTAAAGAAACTGATATGGCACGGTCATTATAAGGAGCAAAGTGCACTTTTATTAGCGCATTAAGGGGGACGCGCTAGGAGCCCGCGAAATTCCAATTTTCTTACGTTTTTTGCAATTTGCAGGTCAGTGTCAGTTGAACAAAATATGATTCGCGAGCGTAATAAGTATGTATTTACAGAATTAAAATCATCAATACAACCCTCTAAGTTGAAAGTTCTTATCATCCTAGTAATTGATATTTCACGAAACAGTAATTCAATGGGATTAAATGAACTTAGGGGATTGTATTAATGATTATAATTCTGTAAAGTCATATTTTTTACAATCGTGAACCATATTTTAATCAACAGTCAACCTGACACCGGCCAGCAAATTGCAAAATACGTAAGAAAATGTGAATTTCGCGGGGTACCCTGGCGCTTAACCAAGTAGATGAACTACGAAGTCAAAACAATATGGTTCTACTAGTTATTGAGTAGTTGATGGTAAGTGACACCTAATTAATGTTATGATTTAGTTTTAGAACAAATGTTGTAAATACGTCTAGATCAAGTGAAAATGAATATTCATTAAACGTTGTTTACTTTAGAGCACATAGAAAATTAGGATGAGAGGAGTTTAGTAAGCCAAGCAGCAAGATTTCAGGTTTTTTTACCAAACACAAAGTTGGCCATAATCATAAGTAACCTACGGCGAATTTAATTAGCTAAATCTATTTTTCTCAATCAAATTGACTTCTAATTGGTATCGTAAAACTTTGTCCTTCACAAGGCGAACTTTACTAATGATTTTAGTGTCCGAATTTATCATCTTTTAGTGCCAATTTCACAAATGAAACTACGCAATCAGTTATATATTCAGGGATATTATGACGGATTAATTTCATCATGATTCCAGTGTAAGAGAGGGACGGAGCTATACATGACCGATAGCACCATCCTTTTTCACACTGGAATCATGATGGCATTAATACTTCATAATACGGTCCCTGGTTCCTGCACATCTAAACTACGTTCAAAAGCTGTCAGTGTCAATATTCCACACCACTGACAGCTCCTGAACGCGGTCTAGATGTGCTGGTCGCGTTCAGTTTCTTTGGTAAAATCCGCCCGGTGACAGGTGTGAGAACGCGTATGTGCGATATGCGGAATCCGACATACGCATTCTTGGGAAACTATTCCAATCGCTTGAGCACGGAATTCAATAAAAATGATGCGATATTTCATATCCCTGCAATGATGCGATATTTCATATCCCTGTAGTTGTGAATTTCATCTGAATTTATGCTTCAGTGCATTTTGCGATTGCGTTATTGGATCCTACTTCATACTATTTTTACACTTATATTTAACAGTGAGAGTGATGAATACGTTCCTTCCGTCTATTCTGAATTTCTGACTATCTAATAGATGTGTAGCTAATCTTCAAACATTATGATGTAAGCAAATGTCTTTTCATAGACTTAGACGAGCGTTTGACTAGATTTATGGACTTCAAAATTAGGTACTAAATTTATAAAAATTATCAATCAGATAACCAATCATTACGGAAAAGATAACCCGTTTACTACACCCCCATTTCCAAGATTATTAGTAATAGAACGACAAAAACTACTTACTCACAAAATTCTTTGAAGAGTTTCTATTTCCATAACTGCTGATATCAAACCGATATAGAATTGTTACTCAAGTTCAAAGAAAACATTTGAATTTTGCAGAAACATTTCACTGTCAACATAACGTTATTCAATCTTTTCAGACCAGACATCTTAAGTAATTAGGGGCTCTATCTCGTGTCGTACTGATCAAATTACATTTGGCCTTGAACAAAGACGAGCACAGCCGCTGATGTTCGAAATAAAAACTGTATTAAAAACACAAGTTAGACAAAGAAATTTAGCTGCATATCTTCGTATAATACTTATAACAGTGCGTAATACTTAGCCGGTGAATAGCAGCATCATGCGCGGAACTGTTTACGAGCTCGTGCCACATATGCGATTAATCGAGATTGACAATCGTTAAGAGGACGCTGATGTTGCAGAGTGACGGTAACGTTTCGAATAAATTGCATTTGCGCCATTAACGCTCCGATTCATACGACATTGACTGACAGTGACTAGAAGCTCTTTCCATTCGATTCGAGAGTCATAAGTTGTTACAATCGCTACGTTTTTCTATCATTTATCATCGTACAGCAGGAAACAAGAACAAAGAAACATCGTAATAGGCATAAGATACATAGAATAAATACGTTTGCTGAGTAAGACTGAAATAAATATCTGAACATTATTATTCATAAGTCTCTGACAAATGAACTAATATAGAATATCACAGAGCTAAATTACACGTGAGTCTAGTTAGTTAAATACTGCCTGCCTACACGAGTATTTACTGACATTAATTTTAAGAGCAAATAAGAATGTACAGTTACTTTGCTCAAATAAATAAAATATAAAAGAATTATAAAATTCTATCGATTCGTATTCTAAAAAATCTCAATCATTAATATGCAAAGGTGGATCAGCTAATTGCAGTAACTGACTGTACATTGGTAGATTCTTATGAAAAATTCGATATAATTTTTACTCGTATGATGATGTAACATGCAACATAAAGCTTATAAACCATTAATAAAAATGTTTCATATATTATATTTGAAAAAGATTAAGTTATTTCGACTCAGGCCTATTTTCGAGCGGATTGTTATTTGCATTCCTAACTTATTCAACGGCGACAAACAAACTTGACGGATATTTATAGTAGACAGACTAAGTGCACCTGCCCAATAGATGGGTCTATTTTAGCCGCGAGAAACTGAGCACCTAAGAATACAAAAGGGCCAGTTCTGCCAAGATGTCATGGATACGGGACAACCCTCTCAGGAATCCATTTCTAAACAAAATCTAATGGAAACTACTGATAGTTTGCCAATGAGACTTAAAGGAATATTTAGTGATTAGGCAATACATGTAAACATAACAGAAAATATACAACATACTTACTATAAATACACAATCTGTCATGTATTTAATCATTTACCACAACAGACGTAATTATTGACACAGAACAATCTAGCAGGGCTCGATTTCTTGCAACGTGATTCACCTCGTTGCGTCTATGTTACGTGTGCCGATAATACATATGTACAAGGTTAACTAATTGAAACTTAAAAACAATTGGATCATCTTTCAATTCGCCGCCGCTTATCATTCGAGATAGTAACACTTGATAACATTTGAACCGAGACATCTCCTCGTTTGAAAGATCGAATTAGTTTATAATTGGAGACAAGCAAATTATTTATTATCGTTATTCTTGATATGTGAGAACTTTAGTTGAAGCAAATTAATTAGTATGCAGGCCGTTTCAGAAGCTACTTTATTACTATTTTTTAATGAAAATTTCTAAGCCAGATAATAATAAATATAGATAAGTAGATAAAATGGAATAAATATCCAATATAGATTCGTACATAATTCAACGTATCTCTTTTGAAAGACTACTAAGTGATAGTTTCAAAGGGATGATTCGCAGAGTAAGGAGCATATTAGCGCCCCAGTGCATGTGGAAAGGAAAAATTCCAATAACTCACTGAGATATGGCGATGGCGGTACGATTGTCGACGAGATCACAGAAAACTGTGTTTTCTAGGACATGAATTCTTCACCTTACGACAGAAATCTTAACACCCATAAAAGTGCCAGCTAACAAGCTTTTGATCTAAAAGAGATCTTATTAAGTATCTACCTACATTCTTTACGAAGCCTAATAATATATTAATTTGAAGTAATCATTTGGTGTCCTATTTTCGTTTGACGAGCGAAAATATTCCAAACACATTAATTATCTCTTATGTGCTCTTTCGGTGAAAACTGTGCGAAAACATAATTCGACTTTGGTAACTATCTAATAAAATGATTTTGAAGGCTTAGGTAGCTATATTGGCTACTAGCACAGCTACATACTATAAGGCAAGAATCAAATAGCTCCGATTCCAGCTAGAAATGACCAGGTCAAAACATCGTGTCCTGTCTACCTAAAAAGATAAAAGAAATATATTTTTTTAAATGTGATGAAGATATTTTCCTTACCTCCTGTCCTTCCAAATTGCAGGCATGGGTGTTGAACCTCATTAGCTTGACTGTCTTGTCGTTGGACCCTGTGGCAAGGAGGTCACCTGCTGGGCTCCATGCGAGGCAGTAGATGCTGCCTTTGTGGTGCTTGGTTCGCTTCAATAAGACTGTCGGTGCCGTTGGAGCGCTTGTGTCCCTGTTGAAAGGAATTTATTAATTTATTACATGGAAGAAGGCCTTTATCATCGGCTAATATACTAATATCGTCCCGACCGAATTTCCGGAACGGTGGCCAAACGCATCGGAGATTAGCCAAGTACGCAAGAGATATAGTAGTGCACAAGTCTGTGCGCAAACAAACCCTTGTTTGCGCTAAGACAGTAAAGGAACAGAGAGTGCACCTGCACTCTCTGTTCCTTTAGTCTCTTAGACCGATGGGACGGCAATCCGATACGGAGATCTCAAGCGCAGGACCAATGGCTTTACGCGCTTTCCGAGGCTCACACGGGGGGACGTACACCATCAACTTCTAATCTCCGGACTGCTACTGAGAAATTCCTAATGGAAAAACCCAATATCACTTTGCCCGACCTGGGAATCGAACCCATGACCTTGCGACCATAAGACCAAACGGGTGGAGCCAATATACTACCTACTGTGTCAACCGCTTTGCTCTTTTTTTACACATTCAACCTGCCGCCGGCTACCCGGTGCGCATCTCACCTTTGCAATGTTGTTTTAGTCCAACTTTGGAAAATTTCGTTTGTACCCATAACTTTTTGATGAACAAGAGATAGAATTAATGCAAAAAAAATCTGAACATAAAAGTAATTTCAATCTAAATATTTTATTGCTGATTTTTGGCTTTCTAACATTAAATCTCCCTTATTGAAATTATTAGTGCCTAAACCTATAGCCGCCTTAGCAATCCCTTTTCAAAAACCGATCTGTGCAGCCAGAGAAAAAATTATATGTATTCAAATTATAAACACCCAAATTGGATTAGAAGTTCTCGCTCGAGCTCGAGTTATAAGTGGTCTTAGGGAAGGACAGACAGAGACCTATAGAGATGTTGCCATTTGTAAAGCTATGGAAGAATGTCAAGTCGTTCGTTACAAACTCGTCGTTCTTTTGTTTTCATTTTCGGGATTTTGCTTTTCAACGATTGAAATAGAATGCTATCAAAGGGGATTGAGAATGAAGTCAATTTGTCGGCGCCAGATAAGTATTATAGCTTCCATCGTTGAAGCACAGAGGAAAGCTATCAATAATTTAATTTATTAATTTAGTTATGAGCGTGAAACGTTTTTCCTCAGATGCTTATAACACCGTAACCGGATATCCAATGTGAGAGTTTAGTTTTCACATCGGTAATATATATTCTCTGCATAGAAGTGATGTTCTGTGATCACAGTTTTAAATAGATTTATTTATGTTTGCATAAATTATGATGATGATTGGTGCGAATGTTACAAAGGTTAGACTTTATGTCGCGGCAATAGTTCTTGAATATCATATGAAGTGTTTGTGTTCATTAGGTGTGATCATCCGCATCTGTATATAATAGATTTTAGAAGGACTCTTCTATTGAAAGGCTTTTGAATCAATCAACAGCAATTTATACGAATTAATATAAATATGTTTATGAAAGCGGTTTTTCGGTTATATTATTATTCGCATCTATTCAAAATCTACCATGATTTAATAGAGTTTAATGTTATCACTTTCATATTTTTCTAAGGTAAGACAAAAAACTAACAAAACATATTTTATAATACGCAATCTCCATAATATACAATTCATCGTACATCAATCTCGGTAATACCCATCTTTTGTGTAGCTAATACGGATATATTCGAATGAGCTTTGTATGTTCTTGAGGTCTCCAAGATTGTTTTTACTGTGACAAATGGTTCTTATTATATTCCCTTTCTAAATGCCGAGGGTGTGCTGCAATAAGTTAGCTGTTCTAAGTGCTTCAGCGACCGAAGTGTGTGCAAATACATTTAACTGTAAATCGCATGTTGGTAATACTTCGCCATGTTGCCTAAGGCAATTTGTCTGAATTAGTGGATGTACCTGTCTAAGCAAATTTTTAGACTATCTAACCCCTTTGTAAATACACGGCAAACCTTTAAAATGTGTTTGTTCTTTTTCAAGAGAATGTTAAAAAAAATTAAGAAATAAAATCGCCTCTTGGAATGAGGGGTAATTTCCGCGCAGCATTATAAAGTGAATGACGGCTTTTATTGTCTAAGCACATAATTAGACTAAAGCAACCGATTATTAAGTACAGACGCCAGCACATCAACCTACACCTAACTGTCAAATTTTCCCAATCAACATTGAACCTTATGCTTTAGCGATAAAGTTGAAAATCTATTACAGAAATCTGACAGATTGTAGTAGGTTGATGTGCTGGCGTCTGTACAATAGCTCGTGGTTTATAGCTGTATTCAATGTGTGCTGTGATAAATATCTCAATATTTTGCACATCCTATTGCTGTCTTTATGAGTGTGATACTGGTAACACGTGAGCTCATTAGAACGCTGAGTGTTACTACAGCGAGTGTGAGCTAAATACCGTCGCAGTTTCCACACTGAAGCCGGACCTTATTTCATAAAGTACAATATAACATCATTGTTATAATAATGTGTCGGCGAGAAACAAAAGTGGTTATTAAAAACCATTGTATCGTGGTTAAAACGATCACTTTGGCACTTTTTGTCACACCTACATCGGAGTCGAGTATGTTACGATACGTCAAGTGCCAGATTATATTGTTTTGAACAAAATACACACCATCATTTCGAGTCGATATTAAACTCGCGTTTTTCTACGTATTTTTAGTTATCAAACGATTTTATTTACATATTTTGATATCAAACCATCTGTTTTTCATGCCAGCTGATTTGAGAACCAAAGTCCAAAATCATCAGATCCGTCCAAAAGGGCCATTATAGGTCACGTACAATCGAAACTTCGTTTTAGAAATCACGCATAAGTTGTTGGAAGTATTTTAATGGCACTTTCACCGATAGTTACTTCTACTAGAGCCAACGTGAAAATATAAAGTACTAGCTGCCCGGCGCGACTTCGTTCGCGTGGTGTCCTACTAATACCCCCTACCCTACTCCTACCAATCCTACCCCTGCCCTTCTCCTACCTTACTCCTACCCCTTCCCTACCCCTTACTCCTACCCTACTCCTAACCTACTCCTACCGTACCCCTACCCTACTCCTACCCTACCCCTTCCCTACTCCTACCGTACCCCTACCCTACTCCTACCCTAACCCTTCCCTACTCCTACTGTACCCCTACCCCTACCCTACTCCTACCGTACCCCTACCCTACTCCTACCCTACCCCTTCCCTACTCCTACCGTACCCCTACCCTACTCCTACCCTAACCCTTCCCTACTCCTACTGTACCCCTACCCCTACCCTACTCCTACCGTACCCCTACCCTACTCCTACCCTACCCCTACTCCTACTCTACCCCTACTCCTACCCTACTCCTGCCCTACCCCGAGCCTACTCCTAGCCCTGTCATTTGCGTTTTGTTATTCCAAGTCTGATTCTTTTTTTTTTTTTTTTTTTTTCTTTTTCTGATTTTTTTAGTATCTTATGTCCGTCTCCTGGCTCTAAGCTACCTCCCTACCAATTTTCACCCAAATCTGTTCTGCCGTTCTTGAGTTATAAGTGGTGTAACTAACACGACTTTCTTTTATATATATAGATAAATCAAGATAAGAGAACGTATAACTGGAATTCTGTTTGTCTCTGTTTACAAGGTCGCTTGTGAGTGGGTAGTTTATAGCAGGCATAACCACGGGCGAAAGATGGCAATCGTGTATTTTTGTAATAATATATTGGCCTGCATCTGCTGTGTCACGGTTTTTAATGGACATTTCCAAATTTGCAGCAGTCGGTGGAGTGGGTACTCAATGTACATGACAGTGAGCATTATTATAGTGAGTGAAACGTAATCCGTGCAGAATTTCGTAAGAGTCCATAATACGAGAGCAATACACTCGCCCGCTAGCTTGACTTTCACGAAGCATACTTCTATGCTTCATACTTCTGAGCAAACTTCAAAATTTCACATATAATACAACATCATCGTATACGTAATACTTCGAACGATATTCATTCGGAACTTGCAATCAAAATAGCTTTGTTTGAGCTGTCTTTGATATAATAAAACGTTTTGCTGATAGAAACTAGCTCAACATGAATTATGAAGTTATAGTTATACCAACTATTTAGAAACTTATGCGTTTTATTACGACACCCCTTGACCTCTGATGTAATAGGTACTGTTCAATAAAATATGAAGTTCCGAATTTCTATTTACTGCTTAATCTACATAATGAGAAGAACAGTTACGTATTGCTAAATTGCTATAGGCTCTACTATAAAAAAAATGTCGAGGAAAATTGAATAAATTAGAATGGATCAGAGAATATCTCAGGCCTTGGGCGATACTGACTTTTATGGAAATTTTCCGCATGAAAGTGTGAATATTTTCTCAATTTTCCACAGATGTATGTTATGGCATACCTATAACATACAAAGCAATCTTTCCATTACATTACATAGTGACACTTTGTGTACAAACTTAACGTCGGGTCATCGGCCCGTGAACGCTTAGTCACCGCTTTCGCGTCAGTGCGATGACGGCCTTATATCGCCTGTAATGATCGCGACAAGAATCGCAACTATATGCCGACCGCTTAACTGAGACGTTGCCTGAGCTAGCAGGTAGCAGCGCGGTGTGGGAGGGGTGTGGTGACGTGATGCGAGAGCTCAGTGATTCGTCAACTAGTGACAAGTAACACCCCTCCCGCACCGCGCAGCTACGTCAGGCAACGTCTTAGTTAAGTGGTCGGCCAATAGTTGGAGTGGACAGAACACGATTATATGTGAACACTATTGTATCACATTATCAATAGTATCAATGAAGGCCGCCTACCGGTCTCGAGAGGAATCTATGAAACCCGTTTTTGCAATAAATTGTTCTACATTCTATATCGTGTTACGGTACATTTAATTACAAAGCCTATATGTACAGCTAGTATCGACGCTACATTAGCTAAAATTTCATAATTGATAATGACGGAGAAAATAGGTCGTACGTAATATGTTCAATTGTGGCAATCTAATTAATTACTTATCGTATTTACCAGAACTAATATTATGTGCGGTCACGAGGAAACTGTGCAAACTCGATCTAATTAAGGGTCCGATGACGTCACAAAGGGGGAGCAAATGTTGCGACGTGGTCAATATCGAGGTATGCCATCCTTATTTTCACGGCTCACTGATTCATTCAGCCTCGAAGCTCAAATCAAGTCACCACAACGTGGTAACCTCAAGACCAAAGTGATGTGATATAACGACATTTTCACGTACCTAACGTTAAAAGCCTTGGCATTTAATAACATTATTGTTATGGATTTTGTCGCAGTATATGATAGATATCTTTATAGGCTAAAGCATCGAATATGCGTTATTATATAAAACATAAATTCGATAAGATTACGTAATGGTACGAGTTCAATGCGTAATAATTTTCTTTCGTGCGGAAATCATTTCAGAAGCAAATGATTTCCGTAACACTACAGAAACTGTTGAATAATGGAGTTTAATTCATGTTTACACTCTCATGTGTGTATATGCAATTTTAAGGTGACAAACACCCACTTCCGTGCTAATAATGCGATTATCATAGGTTCCAGAGATGTTATGGAAATCCTATGATCTTGCAAATGGGTAGAGAAGTTTAAGTTCAAACATACAGTTGTTTGAACTTAAACTTGCATGCAACATGCAGCGCACATTACTCGTATAAAATAATTAGGGTAAATATGTCAAATCAGTTCATTTTTAATTTAAGTGTTAAGACACTTATCACTACACAGCAATTAAAAACTGCACCTAAGTACTTGTTATCAGATAATATTTAAAGCAAATAAAATTTGAAGCTATAACAACAACGAACTGGAGTCTCCCAAACGAGTCCCAGGCTCCCAGCTACACTACGCGGTATAATAACTAGAGTAGTCGAGAGACTATCTCTTCCGCAATATTATTGCTCGTTAGTTGCTATTAGGCACACATTACATTTGCATTTTTATACACTCTCAAACAAATAAAAAAACCGGCACCACGCACAATGAAGGGTTCCGTAGTTGGGATAACTTTATCCCAAGAAGAAACTTTACATTGTAGTTGAAAAACATGTTCTTCCACACATCGATAATACGTCAAGGTCATTCTCTAACTGCAAATGTAAGTTAGTAATCGTATAAAAAATAAATATGTAACACTACAAATCAACGATTTTCGGACTTTTTCCTTTACTTGTGCTGAGAGACCTTCGTTCTTGGCAAATTTCAATATTCTAAATCTAGGTCAACGGGAAGTACCCTACACATTTTGATTTATTTGCGAGTATGTCAGAATAGTATCAACGTACGTAGTAGGTACCGACGTATGATGACTTAGAAGCTTGATTTTTTTAGAGGTCAAAGAAACCGTAGACCGTATTGACCGTATTTGATATGATATTAATTTCAACTTGATACCTTCACGCGTTCCTGAGAAAAAGGATGTTGACAGACTGACAGACAGACGGACAACGAAATGATCCTATAAGGGTTACGTTTTTGTATTTTGAGGTACGGAACCCTAAACGGAGAGACACAACAAGTGTGTTTATTACATTTTTCTACTCAGACAGACACGAAAAACGACTTTACTTTTTAATATGTATAGATAAAATAATTTTAATATGCATGGTTATTTATATCATAAACCACGCATTATATTAAATTCATAAACCACGATAGCTTTGGATGTAAAACATTTAACGTAGGTAGTAGTATCTAACGTTATACTCAGAAGTTGTTCAATTTAAACGAATAAAACAACAAAGGCCGAGATAAATTGAGGAGAAGCAATTTCAAGTAATTGGCAGTGTATTGGGGAAGGTCGACCACGGCCAGAATGAAGAAAGTCCACGGTCGTCCCCTCGCATGACGCCGTACCGGAAATCTGTCTGACCATAGACTACGGAATTACGATACACTCTTGTTTTCGATTTTATAATTAATTCAACGTCCCAATTAATGAAATCTAAAGTTAGGAGATATTTTATTACGGTGTGAAAGTGAAATCCGTGACATTTTTCTCAAACTCGGACACATTTGTCACCAATTTTCCAACCAATTTTAATACTGGTATATCAACATTCGAAATTACATAACGCTAATACAGATTAATAGGTTTGTGTTATACGGATACGAGGTGTGTGCGCCTCAAAATCACAGCTACCATTTATAGTCACATAAAATATCCGTCTACGCAGCAATGTATTTATATCTGTCTCCAAATCTGACAAACATGCAAATGAAGACCTAAACAAACCCGTGGCTCTGGAAAGTTGAATAATGCCAAGCGTACCGTATCTAATTAAACATCCTGTCAAAACTAGAGAGATATTGACTATAAGCCCGGAAATATTAGCCGTTTTGCTGGAATGATGAATATCTCTGATGCCTAATCGTCCATTTTTAGGGTTCCGTACCAGAAAACGAAATAAAAAAGTAATTTAAAAAAATTCAATCGACTTCAAAAAGAAATTAACTCAAAATTATGAAATAAATCTAATTTCGGAAGTCGGTGTCTTGGGATCTGTATTTTAGTTTTAGTTTTTTGCCACCGACTACCGAAATTAAAGTTATTTCATTATTTTGAGTTAATTTCTTTTTGAAGTCGATTTTTTTTTGAATTACTTGTTTATTTCGTCATTTTTAGTTTTAAGTAAAAACTGGAATAATTGTTTTTAATAAGTAGATAATAGTTTTGTCGTAAATATTGCACTAGAATTTTACCAAAGGTTTTGAGATGTTTTCCCTTTGACACTACACCCGTAGCTCGTATCAATAAGCCAGGCCGTCACACTTACACGTATTAGTCCATATCTTGAAAATTATTGAATCGATTTTGATGAAACTTGCACTGTTCCCTAAGTTGAAGTAAATGTAAGCCAATAAAAAAAATGGTCACAATCCGATTTATAGTTGCGGAGAAATGCGTGGACAAACACATAACATACATCTTTAAAATTTTGTACGAGTATATTTGCTTGGAAGCCCTAATAGATTGTCATATGTGAATATAATGCAGTTGCAATAATATTACATACATACGTATCGAATTGGTAACCTCTTTTTTTTTGAAGTCGGTAATAACGGAACCCTTATAGGATCACTTTGTTGTCCGTCTGTCTGTCTGTCTGTCTGTCAAGACCCTTTATCTCGGGAACACGTGGAGGCATCGAGTTGAAATTAAAACCATATACTCAGGTCTACAGTCCCTTGAAGCTGTAAAAAAATCAAACCTCTAAGTTGACGTAAAAAAAGATACGGCCGTTTATGCCGCAAAAAACGTATATTTCGACACTCTCAAGGGAATCAAAATTATAGGGTACTTCGAGTTGACCTAGAATCAATGACACGTAGCACAAGTAAAGGAACAAAATCCGAAAACTGTAAATTTGCAGTTACATTCGTACAAATTTGTACGGAACCCTCGGAGCGCGAGTCCGACTTGCACTTAACCGGTTTTTTTTTGTGTATGTTATGCTTTATTCGACACCCTCGAATAAAACATAATACATTGCTTTTATAAAATCACGCCTTGCTTCCCCGAAGGGTTGGGCAGCGGTGTACCTATAGTACACCCCACGGATATGGTACACCCACATATCGCCAGTTATGTTTAACACCAATGTAATAGGTGGCAAGCCTATTGCCACTTCCCACAAATCATGAATGCTAATTAAAATAAAACGTCGAAATCTATTATGATGTCAAAAATGTTCCTCTATAATTTCGTGTCCAATTAGATGCACTCATAACGCTAAAAATAAATAAACACGTGACACATTGCATTTCAATATTAATCTGAGAGAACAATAATGTTGTAAGTACATCCGTTATTATCAATTACCTAAATGCATCAACAGAATGGATGATGTTTTGCTAACAATCAAACCGAGGAATCCTACAAGAATTTCAAGACTGGCACTTATGGTCACGTGGCTGCAAGCCAACTAATATCTCCCACTGCAATTGCAAAGGACCATTGTTCTCAATTAAGGACGACAGCGTACTAATAGTATACAAAGCACATTCCCTAACTATAACACTTACTTGACATCCTCAATCTTGGGGTAAGTGCATATCCTGAGCGTCTTTGTGTTGGAGCCGACGGCATACAGCTTGCCGTTCGGATGGAACTCGGCACACCGGACAGCTTGAAGATCTTCCAGAACTGTGACAGGTTTAAAGGTAGGCCTGGATCCGTTGACCTCAGGTCCAACGCCCACGCTGCTTGGAGTCGTCAGAGGTACACCAGGATGACCGCCATTTCTGATCTGTGCCTGTAACAACCGTGAAACATGTAATGCAATGTGACAATTTTATATTTTATGGACCCGTTCTCCCTAAAATTAATACGCATTAGGTATGACATGGCGGAACGTAAATTAATTATAACTTATTTTGGGTGACGTGTTTGAAGAATAATTTTCACATAAAATTATGATGATGAGAATGTGGGGAATTTTGGATACAATCTAACTTTTTTACTGTTGTAAGTTTGGTTTTATTGCTCAATTCTAAAGTAAGTAAGGAAAAATCGAGAACAGTTTTTCGACTTATTAGAAACGCCAAGTTTGAGTACCTTAAAATATTAATGAAATAAATATTTAGGTAGCTAGACTAACACCAATATGAAAATAAAAATAAGTCTTACGAGACGTGGGTAATGATTGTTTTGGTTGACATTTAACATGTTTATTTCCTGGATATTATAGCGTGTTACTATTAAAGAATACTTCTTCAACGTTCTGTCTTACGAGTCTCGAAACTTAATGAACATAAAAGACGCACCAGTCTGGTGAGCAATATATTAATGTTTAACTCCTCATCAATTAAATGTTGTTGTTTTTGCTACCTGCAGCCTAATAATATAACACACTCGGAATGACAAAGCCTTTCATTTGATAATACAACAATATTCAATGCATTATCTTTGTAATGAATAAACAAATATTTTTAAACATATGAAGCAATAGAAATATTGTTGTACTGTCAACAGGAAAGGGTTTGTCATTCCGAGTGATGGTCCTAACATTGTATGTACGCGTAGCTCTACGATTCGTTATAGTTTATTTTCGGTACTAAAATAAATAAATGGGTTCTATTGAAATTTCATGGTACCTACTCACTTGCAGGGTGAGAACCACCCTGCAAATCCGTATCACGAAATTGTGTATAACCAGTACCTGCACAGTGACAGGCAATAAGAGTTCTTAATACAAGAGGCCTCTTGTTCGCGTTTAAAAGTGAAATTGCTCGACATTCAGAACGGGAACGGTACATATTTCGCTGAGGCGGCGTCACCGTGGTGAAACCTCGGTAACCTTGTTCACTGCATTCTCTGATCGGTGATAGCGTCGTAGAGACAGTGCCGCACCGACCACGCCGGCCCAAGACCATGACGCAGACATTCGTGTTCCGCACACCTCTAGACCTCTACTACACAGAAACACGTAGAATATAGTTCGCACTTGGTATGATACCATAAGCAGATATAAAACGAGCCAGAACAGCGCTAATTGTACATTTTTAATGAGTCATGACCGTTTACTCCGAAAATGAACCGATAACCCAACCCAAGTGAACGGTTAACCCCAGAACAAACAAGTTCTTTTTGAACAATAATCTATAAATAGACGCACTTAGGTTAGGCTTTTTCTAACCGTTACATGTTGAACAACGATCGCATAAAAAGTATTCATTCAAAAATAAACTAATCATGTTGAAGATTCTCGAAAGCGTGCGAGAACTGCCGATTATATAATACTTAAACTGTCAATTGCTTGCATTCAAAATGAACAAAGTTCATTGTAGCCCGGAATGTTGGGCATAACAGTGTGGTAACTAGAACAGGTTGTACTGTATGGATGGATACGGTAGGCCGCGAGTTGCAAGACGGCCTAGTAGAAACCCGTTTATTGACACACGCACGACTAGACCACCTGCCTGACCGATAACAAAGTTGCGATGCACTCATTACTAGGTGCGTGATGTTACGGTCCAAATATTTCAGACTCGTGTCACACCTACCTAATGCAAATTAGGTACAAAAAAACCAGATAAAAAAATATAACGAATAGCAGCTTAGGACTATATTTGTACTGACTAGCTATATATAAAATCCAAAAATGAGGAATACAAAAGTGATATCGGTTTTAATGTGGAGTCACGGCGCGACAAGACACGCATTTGAATGTCGTTTGAAACGGTTCGAATCAAATAATTGGTGTAGCTTTTCGTTTCATTGTTGCACAGTAAACGCGTTGTAGAAAGTGTACTTTACCGCATTTTTTTACGTACGAGATCGTTTATTACGCTATTCAGCGAATTAAAGCTGAAGCAAGCCTTCTTATTTACAAATTGTCGCGAGTTTTAGCGCGTAACTGTTTTTAGTGTTCACGTCATCGCCTGTTATTAGTAGATATGACGACAAATATTTTTATAATGATGATATGGCTAGAAAAGGGGTTTCTACTGAGAAGACGACTAATAGAGAAGTGTGGAAGAGGACTTGTTGCGTCGACGCAAAATAGACTGGGTAAGGGCACGAGAATAATGATGATGCCAAAAAAATATATTTGATTAATCAATGGATTCAACCAACATGTAGAATTATTTTGAATACCAAGATTATTTATCACAACTATTTACACTAGATACTAAATTAAATGACCAACTAATTAATTATACAAATAAATACACAAAAGGACACTTAGGCGTCGAAACACTCGATCAAAATGAATCAATAGAATTTGTAAGCAGACGAACTTTCCTTGTATTATAGAAAGCGTAAAAACTCTAGACATAGACAAATAAAAACTGATTCCATTTAATAATAAAGCTGAGATTAATTGCTGCATTGTCGTCATGATTACATACTTCTACAATGCCATTTTATATAGTCGGTAATGAATTCCAATTAGATATCTGGCATAATGCATAAAATTAAATCAATATGACTGTTACGTATTAAATAAGCTTTATGGTTTCCGCGTTATCATCAAAACCAATAGATGATATTTGCAATTAAAATTTAGAAAATGTCATGATTATGTATTTATTGCCTACTAGCAATATGCTAAATATGACATAAGTTTTAGTATTTGTTGTTAATGTAATCATCGTCTATTTCTGGAATTGTGTAATATCTAGATGATATAATATACAAAATAGTATACCTTATTTATATAATATGTGGATTCTTAAACATTATTTTCCTTTCAATGTTTTCTAGCTGAATATCATGAAAAATTTAGCACACGATATTTTCGTGAATTTTCCCCAGTACATAAGAACTAATAGCCGGAAACAATAACATAAAATTAACGCAATTTTGTATTCTCACATTGTATCCCAAAAACATTCAAGAGAAAAAAATCCAATCCCTAAAAAGGGCGATAATACTCATCAATTCGAATCAAAATCAGTGGCGCTCAATAACGATGCCCATGGGGATACTAAAAATAATGAATGGAAGTTTTGGCATTTTATACAGATAAATGCAAGTTCAATGCACATCTGATTGATTTTTCATGAGTAGGTAATAGGTATTTATTGATTAGCAAAGATAATCCGCAGAGTAAGACAAAAGACGATTAAAAAGATAGACGCGATTGATGCTATGAAATTAAAAACGACTGCCTATCAAGTTTTGACTACTGAACGTGGTCAATATTCTATAGTATACGTAGGAAAATTTTGAACCAAGTAATACGGCTAGTGAATAACTATGAAAAAGCCGAAGTACTCAAATTATTCAATGATATTGATTGAGAGCTACAATTCCCGAAAGATGCATAATATGAAAATAAACTGTTAATTTTCTACACAACAATAACACAGTATATGACGAAGTACCACCAGGTATGTGGACTGTGGTGCGCAAGAACTGGGCCATCATTACAGCTACGTGATAAAAACACGGCTTCAAACGTCTTACATAATTAGACATTATGTCGAAACACGGACTTAATGAAACAATAATTGTCCGACAATAGAATTCACACTCGCATTGCAAAAGACGGCCTACGTAATAGAAACAGGTTCCAGTAACCAGATAACCCAAATTCGCATGAATAGATACAGAATTTGACATTAGCGTACCTATAAGTACGATACATGAGTGTGCGATCACACAAAAACAAGTATTGAACATCCGTTACACACGCAGGACGGCGCGTTGCGGTTCAACGAAGCTGAACGCGCTCTGACGAGGAGTCGATGCTTCATTCTCATAACACTGTGCCACCATACCTGTACTATTATAAATCCTAACACGTTCGCTAAAGCACCACAAATACACAAATTACTCACTTCGCTTAGCATCAACAAGATAATCATGTAGATTTAAGAGCTTAGAAAGTACGCATAAATACATATAAAAGAGCAGATACAGTTAAACACTATGGTTAAATTAATTCTATGTCGTTGAAGGCATTCTAACAGACAATGTTCCAATGCAGTCATTTCACAAAGAGACAACTGTCTGGATAGAAAGTTAGTTCAATTACCTGAAAGGCAGAGATCCGTTTGGGAGGCAATAGCTGCGGTGGTCTATCGACTAGATTTTCCATAGAATGGCGAGTGAGGAATCCTTGCTTTTGGAAGGCGGGGTTGGCTTTGTATGCGGTGCGGTTAAATTTGGTGGCTGGTGCGACGATGCGGTTCCCGTTCTCGTCGTCGTCCTCCCACTCAGTCACCACCTCGGTGCGGACGTCCTCTAAGGATCGCGAGCGACTGCACGGACAGGCTGCTACTGGCGGCGAAGGGTTTGGGTTCCTGAGCTGGCGAGGTCGTTCTCGCATGCCGTACAGGTCGGCATGGCTGCTTGGTGTTGGGGCGCCAGCTGAACGATAGCTAGGCGACAAGAAGTAGTAATCCCGCGATTTATTACTGTACGCACTCATTCCGGAGAAATCCGAGTATGTGGATCCTTTCGACGAGGATGTTTTAAAATTCCTTAAGTCCATCGGGTCCGGCGGTCGGAAATAAAAGTTGGGCTGCGGCTGCGCCTGGCGCGAAAGCGGCGGCCACGGTCTAAACGGAGCGTCTATGTAATGTGCCGGTTTGGACTTCATGTCAGATCGCGATAGATCATCCGAGCGCGGCGGTGTCGGTTCCGTGCGGATGTAGTCGAGGAAACTGCGCTACTGTTGTCACGGGCGGCGAGCGGCGTGCGCCGGCCCACCACCAGAGTTGCACCACCGTCGACGCACGTTAGACAGAGACGGGGACAGAGAGAAAGGCGCGCTAACGTTCCGCTCGATCCGTTGAATGCGAATACAAGTGAAAGGGGTAGCCCGTGCGCGGTCAACGCGCATCGTACGCGCTCAGATATTGCTCGCGAGCAGAGCGCTTGCAGATATCTCTTCAGCACACAATCGTAGATTGCAAACTTTATTACAACGTATACTATTGTCACCCGCACTCGTTTTGTTGTGAGTCGTACATTATTCGACGTTGACTTTCTATATTTTAAAACGTCTCACCGAATCGAGATAGCTTATAGTTTGCCCGTAGAATTATGTGAATGTAAAAACTTGCATGCATGCATGTATGGTAGTAGGTACCTATGTTAACAACAAATATTACTAAATGTGACTTGTTTGTAGACGCCTCGCAAAATGTTTAATAAATAAAGAAATGAATTTATTAAAATTAAAGAACAACGATCACGGTATAGCATTTAGAACATAATATGTTCCTATATAACATAATAGTTCATTTATGAAATGAATGAATGAAATGAACTGTTTCCAAACGTAAGTTTTAGAAAGAGCGTATAATTCTTCATGCGCGCATGAAACTTTCGCTTCTTTATTACGCCTGACTAGTGATTTAAAAAAAAGTATGGCATAACAGAAAAGAAGTAATTTCGTAATGATTAACTATGATGCGTTATCTATTGATGAAGACGATATGCGCACGCGGCACGATATAATACATCATACAAATATTGCTCACGTAGGCACCCACGCCACTCTAGAAATAACGTAGGAAAATTCAGACATTTAATTAGTCACCTTATTCGTAACGAAGGAACTCAAGGCTGTGCCATATAAAGAGCATAATAATAAACAAGTTAATGTCAAAAGAAACTCATCATAATCTTAATTTCAACCTACGCGTGAAAAACGAATAATAATTAACACCACATTTAGGGACGCTATGTAAGATGTTTACAATCAATAAACATAATGAATTACATACAATAGGCATAAATATACTATTCATAATAATGTATTTAAGAAAACTTTGGTATGTGTGCGATGAACCGTACCTTACCTTATATGAAAAGAATATGTCTGATCTATAGATTTCCCCTCAATATATCAAAAGGAAGCTATTCGATTCGTATGAGAACGATATACTGCTACAATAAATCTTGCCATTGAAGCCAGCGCGCAGAAAAAACATACATATGTACATAGACTAGTCAATCAAAATACCATTGTAGTAACAGCTTGATTCAAATTCACAATATATCAACGACTATAAAAACTCTATCGTTCACAAAGAAGTAGAGCGAGATCTCACACTAATTGTAACACTTTTTTGTAGTTCAACAAGTTAACAAAACCACGATGATCAAAACAATAACAAGCGATAAAGCAAATCTTATAATGGGTTACGTAAACTTAATAATATTTATGTTACACAAGCCGACTTGGGAGCCATGATTTCATAGTGACTCACAGAGTACGCCGAAAATCCTTAGGCGAGGTACCTATCATGTGGAAGGCAACATTGACACAATTTAATACAAACATATGTACGTTTAAACTGAATCATCCATAGCTACAGCCATCTTCGCCTCGCGAACAATTGAAATTTATTGACTGATTAACTGCAAACTTGTCTCGGGTCAAACTGTGTATTTACGACGAGATCCAGTTACAATTAAATTGAAATTCATTAAGTTGGGACGAGGTTTGGGACGAGGTTTGTACATATACTAAATCTGTACTCATTCATCATTTATCACAGCGCAATATTGTTCTACTGATTGCATAAATGTGCTTCTAAATTAGGCACGTTACAAATTAAATAGATTAATTGTTGTAATCCGATGAGCAAGTCAATTTTACGTAAGTTTAAATTTGAAGCAATAGGTTTATAAACAGCAGAGAGATTCTGAGTTACGTTATATAAGCAGTCGCGGTAAATTCAAACAAAGTGATATTATGACTGATTACCTAACTCGTTCATCGATTTCCTTTGATCACTAGAGTCATTCAGCTGACGTCATCCTTGATATAAGCTAGCACCGTAACGTTGGTAACCTTTAAATTCCAGTTTTTCCAAGTTTAAACAAAAATAACCGTTTGTAAGAAGTATCTGGAATTCTTAAGCTACTCATTTAACTGTTTTTCAAACGAATACAACGCATTAATGACAATTTTTCGTATCTTGTTGAACAGACTGAGCAAATATTGCAGTGGCATGCGAGATAAAATGTAAATATTGTCATGATTTAGTCGTGGCGGGTGGCAGTCGGCGGCGTCATGCCCATTTATGGCTGTATAGGTCAGCGCGAGGCGCGCGGGACGGACGCCCTACCAGCGACCATGTACAGTGAACTGGGGATGTACCACCAATGTACCGAATTTCTAACAGCTATTTTACTTCAATATAACACCTTTAGAAACAGCTTGAAACTATTACGAGTCCCTTATAAGTCTCTAGCACCTGCGGCTGCGCAATAATTTAATATAATTGAGTATTTTAAATGGTACCGACCTTTTATAAACGACCACAATCCCTTTAGTGATTATTAACGTCATACACAACAATAACTGTAATTTAATTATGGGTAATAATTATTTCTGCTATGTAAAAAATCGTTCAGCAATAAGTAATACAAGCGTGAATGACGTGATAGTATTGTATAAATCTCTAGCAGAGTACAACACAAAGAATGATTTGTATTAATTAACAGGTTTATTGAAACGCGGATAATGCTTGCTTCACGCTTAATGTGGATAACGGAAAAGAGTAAAAATAGAAACTTAAGTATTTATTATTCTTACTGGTTCCCATTTCGCCACCCACTACAATGACCAATAAAAGGAGTTTAGATTAGAATTATATCGTTAGGTACCAAGTTTATTACTCATCAATAACATTGGAAATTTATAATAAACTGTATAACGTTATTAAATTCTTATCATGCTGTTAATGTTAAGGGACAAATATTGAAAATAAAAACACCTTTTTTTTAGATTCAATATAGTATGTGCGTGCTTTTTCCTGTACAAATAGCAAATTGACGAGATCATGAGTTGACATTCTGTAATACTAAAGTTAGACCATAAAAGCTTATTATCTCAATCCCGAATAGTATGTTACTGTCTCAGATAAATTACCTTAATATTATGTCCATACGGATCTTGTTCGTCATGCACTAGCGACGATACAGAATTTGTTTTTTCAGATTCCCAAGGCACGATACTGCCGTGCCACACATCCAAGGAGTCCGTTGAAGACTTCTTTGTGTCGATAGAACTTTTTCTGGACAGCGAATTTGTGGATCCGACATAGTCACGCTTCATATCTCGAACACCGTTGCTGGATATGGAATCACGTCTGTTGTAATTGACGATGTTGCTCCTGCTCAGGTTGGGGAAGGAGCCCATAGAGTGGCGTTTGTTGTGAAGTCTGTGAGTGGGGCTCGGTGTGTCACGCCGCGGTGGCGTCACGGAGGGGCTGTGGCGGTCACGCCGCAGGATACTCGGGAATGTCGACGGGTGTTCCAGCTCGCGCGCCGGAGACAGCCCCAGTGAATCCCGTCGCCTGTTTCATCATAGTTATTGTTACACAACATACGATAAGTACCAATTTTTTTAATAATGTTTTAAATTAAATAATTAAAATACCTGATGATAAGCCCCCCATTTGTGGGTGAAGCTGAATCCCTGTAATATCCAGGCGTAGACTCTCTACTGTGAAGGTAAAGTGACGACCTATACGGCGTGCTGCAACGGCCATGCACTTCACAACGAGGGTCGTGCTCGACGGTAGAGCTCACAATCGGAGAATGCCGACCCTCCCCCTCCAGATTCATGCTTCCAAACATAGAGTCCAACTGTCGCATCGCCATGACTTTCTTCACAGCAGTCATCTTCACAGAACGTCAACACTCTTCCGTACGATATATTTTTAATTCACAATTTAAGACAACAATGTTTCCGAAGCTCGATCGTGCGTAACGCGAGCGTATGAGTACATTAAGTGACATGTATGTCCTCTAGGTATGCCGCGTCGCGACTGGACTGTTCGGACGGCATTGTGCGCAGAACGCTTACCGATGACTCATAAGAGGCATGCGCGCGAGCAACGAGACTACGATTATCGCTGTGTCCTACAATTATATGGTAGGTATAAATATAGGTGACAACGAGGTAAATAATGGTCCAGTAAGTACTTTGAGAGAGCCATCAATAATAAACAAGGACCTGATGGCATGTAGGCGTCGCTTCAAGTTCACGCGAAGGTCGCCAAAGTACTTGCAATAAGACAGACGCATTTAGTTTTTATTATAATTTGCGACGAAACTGGACATCAATAAAATTATATAGTGATTAAATTGTTAATTTGTTAATGAGATGAACCCACGCTCATTTTCAACGCTCAGTGTTTATCCAATTAGTTAAAATATAAACAAGGTAGTTATTTTACGGTTGTATCTGCGCATGTAATTAACTAAATTAACTGATGTGGCAAATAAAGTTAACTCGCCGATTACTTGGTTCCATAAACGGTACCGATTCCCCGGTTAATTGTACTGGCAGTTTAGATCCGGTTAGATAATAATTGAAAATAACAAGCGAACGATTCAAAACGGCAACATCCTTGAAGGAAGAGGCCCAGCGTCGGTTGTTTCCTTTTGGCAAAACACCACGGTCTCACAATAGTAGGTCACAAAAGGTTAGCGATGCCGTAAGACATTCTCTATGCAAGAAAGCAGACTGCAACCTTTAAACATGTTTCATATTTATAACCGATATTCAAATGAACTTTCAAAATTGAGAAAAACTACCAATTTAATCAAAGATAACGGTAAGCACCGGTGTCAACATAAACAAATTTTAAAACAACGTAATAGGCAACTTGAGCTAGAAAAGCACACCGCACCTAAATAATTGAGCTACTAAAAGTAACCGGTTATTTAAGCTAAGCGCACAGTGCAGTCGCAGCGCGCCGCATTGCAAAACTGCGCCAAAGCACAGTAGGAATCGCATCGGCCTGCGCCGCAACGCAGTCATTGTCTCAGACGGATTCAAACTTGAACTATACCTAGTCCAGTTCAATGAGGCTTGCACACATTTGGACGGACTGCGCTACAATGCAACGCATTGTAAACATTCTCCTTCAATCACATTTGTACATTTTGTATTAAGCAGCGCACACTATAGACGGGCCGCAACGCATAATAGCGAAAAAGGAGGAGGTATCAAAAGGAGCTGATGAAGGAGTATTTTTGCAATGCGATGCGTTACGACCCGCCCTAATTTGCGCAAGCCTTTAGGGCTAGCGCCCTCTACAGCTGCAGCGGTCTGCAGCACAACGCATTTCAATGCTAAAAAGTGCGGTGCGGCCGACCTGTTGTGTGCGATACGTACAAACGCCAGCATCAAGCTACCCGAAACTGTCAAATTTTCCCAATCAACCTTGAACCTTATGCTTTAGCAATAAAGTTGAAAATCTATTACGATCCTTACATACTCCTTTTCTTTAGTTTACGTTCATACATCTGGTCATACACGCACGCCGGTTGCGAATGCCACGCACCAGACCTTGAAGAACATCATCAATAAGGTGTCATGTACTTTTAGGGCGTCCTCTCCCGGCGTTTTCACTCACATCTGCCTTGTGTTAGTATGCGATAGTTCATACAAAATGCTCGAAATAGACACAGGAGGATTTTTGCAAGCAACGCCCGGCAATATGTACGCTACGCTTTATAATACCTTTTCAAATAACGGCAATATAATATAAGAATTTCAGTAAATTTTGTAAAAATAAAGATGTTTGCAAGGTACAAATAATCAAAGGTAAAACTATATAAGGAAAATATTTATACTTAAGTCGAAGACGTCGAAGGCGTGCAGTCATTTTCCGGCTCCTAATAATAGGTTTAAAGATACTTTATTTTAATGAAAACATAACGCGTCACTTACTTGAGAACAATACTAATCATAAATTAAATTTACAAAAAGTTCGACATCACCAGTTACAGACTAATCAACATATCCGAAACCCGACAAAACGTATTTATACCACTGCTATATATCTAACTCCCGTAGAATAACTCCACATCAAGCCTTTGTATTTGTTTGGGGATTCTACTGTACTACTAGCCTGCTGAATAAATACGATGCTATAGAGCTTAAGTAAAACAGAAATAGGCCTTGAATAGATATTACACAACATCCAGGCTGTTTAAAGCCTAACAAATCAGCTTTGGTGCTAGTTAGGTGGCAATGAAATAATTGTGGCAAAGAATTTTGACAATTTATACCTAGAAATAATAGGTATCAAAGTGGACGCTTTCACATAAATGGGACACAAAATTGGCCTAACGCGTAGGCCAGCAGACTGTAGAAAACGTCCATAAAGGTAAATCAGATTAAGAAGTCGTCAACTTTTCTAAAACGCCAAATTCTTAGTTCATAAATCTTGCGGATAACAGATTAATATCTATAATACGAAAATCTATCAACAATATATGGAATAGAGACGGAACGGTGGCCTAACGGGACATGTCCAGAATATTTAAACGGTCAAAAACCCATTAAATTTTATAGTTTTAGCAATACTAGTATACTTTGCAATAGTGATTCAACCATCTTGATTTCGTGAGGCACTCAAGAGGTTACCTATGTACAGAGGATGATAGAATTGATATCTTTAATTTGACAAGTGTCGAAGTACTCAAAGAGATAATTTATGCATTTGAGCAGTACCAAGTTGTGTATTTAATTTCATCACCACTGCTTTCAGCCGTTCTAGAACCAAAAATACAAAGACATAGTGACATCTACCAACACACAAGGGCCCGCGTGGGGGTCTCTATCACCCCCTCTCACAGAGAAGAGGCTTGTGTCCCAGCAGTGGGAACATTATAAGCTGATTATATAGTAATTATCCGAAAGGACTAAATTTGGGACAACAAAATGCAAAACTTTTATGTGGCAGGCATAAATTTGTAAACAATAATGCATTCCGTTCCATCTTTTTTCAAACAATTTTTATTGTATACAAGTCATATAAGAATTGTAGGTATTCCCGATTAATTTGTAGCTTGATCACCATTTGTTTCCATCTCTCGTATGAATTATACGATGTGGAGACAAAATACGACAATAAATGAAAACACAGGCAATACTAAGGCTTGAGAATATTTTGGAACTATCAAATAAACCATAACAACAAAATAAAAAAAAAGAACTAACTAACCAGTAGTGATGTGCCGACTATGGGATTTACCACTCCTTGACTAGCTATAGTGACTAAACCATTGGATATATATTTGATTGCATTTTCGTATGCAAACTGGGTTCATCATTAGATACACGAAGTTTAAATTATTGTTGGATTGTCGTTTCCACCTTGTATAAAATCGACAGAGAGCCGGTTAATAAATAAATACTTGCGTACTACAATAAGAAAAGTAAATTAGCCGATGCACAAACCAAGTTGTGTCTGTTCTCAGCTCAACGTATAAAAAAGAATAAAGTTTATGATGTCAGCCTGTTCTTCTTAATATATGTGTCACAATAAACATATTGTCCCAGTACTGAAGACAAGACTGTCCTTGACAATATACTGCAGTTCATACGAATGACTCAAAGAGTTAATTAATTTTAGAAATGATGAATAAACAATCCTGTGTCTAGTCAATCTACATGTATATTTTGTTCCAGTTTAGTTTAATGAGCCAAATGGTATAAGCAAATGGTATAAACAGCAACAAAACTATGTAAAGTAATAGGCTTTTGTAAGTCAAACAAAGTAAATTAATAAAAAATATTTGGGTACTTAACACTTTGTCACTGGTTATAACACCTTTTTATCCTTAACCTTAAAATTCCTAGATATTACAGTACCGATCAAGGTTATCGAGGTATTCCATTAAGGGCTTATTTTATTACCGCCAGATAATTTTATCAAAGGAATAATTTTGAATTTTTGACAGTTCTTCCATACAAAATCAGTCAGACATCAATTTTATTCTACGAATAAAAATTATCTGTCGATTGAAAAATCAGCCCTAAGTAAAAAAAGGTTGCATTTAACAATATAATCCTTACTAGGTAAATACATAAAAAGTTCATTCACCAAGAATTCAGAAAAGAAACCTTGTATTTTCATACTCTACCAAAAAGATTACCGAAAAACAGCAGCGGGGTCAACCCATGTCTAATAAACGTGTATAAACTCCTAACGAACGTTAAAGGGACGAAATAAGAGTAAACAAAACTTCAAAATTTCCATTAAACTGTGACGTTTATCCTACCCACCTCATGGCAACTCAAGATTTTTATCCTGACGCATTATTTATGTGATTGCGCGTTTTAAGTATTTCGAGTGGGCGCAAAATAATCCAATCCAGTACCTACGTATGAAGGTCATAATTACATTGTAGCAATAAATAAGAACACTCGGAACGTTTTATGATTGAACTAGTAAATAAATTATATACTAACTACATACAGACGGGTAAGCGGCTAAAGGTATTGAAAGATAAAAGATTTATTCTTATAGTAATGTTTCACTACTGCTTATTTGCACTGTTTATTATAGTTTACAAGAATTTCTGCAACATAAAGAAAAAATATATTTTAAGCATCTTATAGTTTTGTGGTGAGTGTTTATTTAGTTTAACTATTAAAGAATTTATTTATTTGTATATACTTTATTGTACACCGCAAAAATACATAACAAAAAATAGATCGAACACTACAAAATATATAATGCTCTAAGACCGTATTCAAAATAATACAGAACTGTTGTTTTATTTTGAATGAAAAAAAAACAGAAAACACAAAATAAAACAGAGTTCTGTTTTATTTTGAATGGAATGTATTATTAGTGCTACAGTAGTTATTTGTTTTATAAACTATCGTTTACTACCATTTTCATCAGCTAATTAGAAGCAGGTTATGCAGAATATGTATGTCACTTGTATTTTAATCTATTGCGGTAACTGCCGCTTTTACTGACCGAATTTAGTATTAATTAGACTTAAGACTACCTAGCTAAAACAACCTAAACAACCAACAGCCTAGGTTGTCTGCTAAAGTCGACCTGATGTAGTGCAGGCTGGCAATAAAATAACTCTGTTTGCATTCGAACAGCCAAGCGAGTTTAGAATGAGGTGTCAAATATTTGCATTGGGTTTTTTTTGGAAGAAAACAGTGATAATAATATAGCAGGAGTGATGTAAAATTGTTCGCTTGGAACAAACGTAGAGAAATCATAACGTTGTTTAATTTCTTACAGTATCTAGATGTGAGATATTCGAGGACGTAGCTGAATTAGACAGGCTGCCATTGTAGTTTCGTCAAATATTCAGCCGCCTATAGAGCCCTTGTGTCCAATACATTTCTGGATATTTTAATTTGATAACCAAATTATTATGGTATTTTAATTTGTTTACAGCTTATTATTGTGTCGTAGGGGACATATTCCTGAATAATTTCCTCCACTCTGGGGTAGTTTGTCAGATTCTTACTGAGTAATTAATGATTAAACCATCCCATCCCAACCAATACCATGTTATTGCATCATCGCAAGAAAGCAGGAGTAACTTCGTACAGTACTTATAGACTCAGACCAACTGGTATGAGCTGCAGTAGCCGCATTTTGTTTTGGTAGGAAAACCAGCCACTCACAGAGAAATATCTTGTTGTAAAACATCTGAAGAGCCCTTTTTTCGGAAATATATAATAATTGTAAAGTGCTATCCACTTCAAGATTGTTGAGATATTTTAAACACTAGAAGCGAATATTCTATATCTATATATAATTATATAGTCGATACATTGTTCCATGCGCACGTGCACCCGTTCCTACTGTCTCCTAATTTACACTCACACGGATCACATATTAAACACGCACCTATTAGCTAATTTCAGTTTCCATAACATCACTTTAATAACTACAAGAGCATACTGTGATTCGGGATGTTGATGAGGCTTCCGCCCTTCGCAGATGTTCGCGGAAGTCCGTGTTGACGATTTTCATGACATGAGGAAGAGAACAGCGTCAATAATAGGTTGGTTGCGCGGAAGCTCCAATAGCATCAAGAAAGCTTTATTAGAAAAAGTGGACAGTCCCTTTATAAGGCACTGGGTACGGAGGCACGTGCCAACATGTGTTGGGCCACGTATTTTTTTTGTTTTTTTTTTAATCTGTAAAGGTTTAATAACATAGTTTTTAAGTCATTGTTACTAATACTATATGGAGTGTGAGTACTTGTAGTCCGAAATAAAGAATATAATAAAATATTATGATGTTTCCTGTCACCGGAGTCAGAGCAATGTGTTGCTCATACATGATTTATAGTTGAAGCACTTCGTAAACATGTATAAAAACCATAGCAAAAACTAAGGCTCATTGTGATGAATATTCATTCAAAATCCATTGTGTAGTTTAGAAGATCTCAAGTGGTCACACAGACACACGAAAACTGACTTTTTGTATACTATTTATAGTTAATTTACATAGTATACTGTATTTAAGCCGAGTCAAATATGGTGACCGACATTGGTGTGTCTGTGTACTTTGTTCCACATAGGTACTAGAATAGGTCTGAAATCGCCGCTGCGCCTTGAGCAAGCGTGGTGATCAATGCATGAGCATTCAATCCACAGCATTTTTCGACCAACTGAAATGCGTAACCTATGAAACAGTAATAATAAGCCTTTATTCCGACAAGGTTATTTATTTTTCTGCCTTAAGGTTATTTATGTTTCTGTATCAAGGTTATTTATTTTTCTGCCTCAAAGTTATTTATTTTTCTGGTTTATTTTTTTGCCTGAACATCCTTTTCAGTTTGCCTATCAATGGCAAAAGACTCCAACTGCCTCCACCAGCTCTAGCTCTAATTTCATCTACCCACGTTCGCAAAGGTCTACCTCGTTTCCTTTTCATGTGTCCTGTATATGCATTAAGGCATCCGCAACCCAGCGCGACGCAACTCAAGTTTTTTTTTTTAAGTAACTTCATGGAAATTGTTCTAATAGAATCGCGTCGCACCGTCGTGTCGCGCCTCTCTTCGGGAGCCTTTAATGTTTTGCTCCATTTTTACTTTCTCCTGGTTGTATGCCCGACCCATTTATATTTAAGTTTATTGATGGTAACATCAAACAGAATGCAGCTATTAATTGATTAAATAATGCATCTAATTCATTAAAAGGGCGGAGCGAGCTGTATGCTCAACCAAAAATTACAATATTGGTCGTTAGCAGCTCGGGATATTCCATCTGTTAAATAAATCGCTAGCAATTTATGACGACGCGACGGGTCTTTCTGGGTTGTCTGACGTGTTCACGAAATTGTAAAAAAACCAATACATTGCAAGCCAATAATTTGATGTCATTCGAAAGGACGGTATTTGTTGGAAAATTCTTACCAAAGAAACTTCGTGCTCGCATGCCAGCTTTGAGTGACTACGTGGACAAATGCTTACGGTGTCGATGAATATAAAGTGTGCAACAAATTAACTTTTGTAAAAACCTATGCTCAAGAATAAGAACGGCAATCGTGCCCATTTTTGCTTACAGGGACATAATTCTCCTACACTTTAGTCATTGGCACAGTACAATCGAACTGAAATCCATAGACACAACAGTCTAAATCCACTCACTTCCGATTCCAACAAGCAAAGATTAACGTGGTCAGGAGTCTTCGACGATGACAATTATGTGATAACAATGTGATTTAATGAGTGATGCTTTCAAGCGATAGAAAGAAAATAACGAGACTAACGAACATTCTTTTTACGAGTAAACGCAAGTTGCGACAGTACAGTACACCAATTAATGACAAAAAGAAGTAAGTAATAGCTTAGGAAAGTAATTGCTAATACCAAAAGACATGTGAAATTCTAATCACGCTGTGATTAATGTACTGAAACGGTGTGGTCGGATCATGTGGGCAATATTATTTTTTTAATCGTAAATGAGTAGCAACAATTATTATCTGCATAAATAGTGACACAATATTGATAAAGATAAACATTATGGGGTTTATTTATAATCGATGATTTAAGTTAAGTGACGTTTATAAGTCAAAAATGTATGGTTAAACAGTCGCTAATCACTACTTAACTGTAAGCAACGTTTATGAATGTTTATCCATATGTAAAGGGTACATAGCAGGGATAGCGAAAATAATTTGGGCACGGCATAATTTCAGAAATTTAGCAGTACCTACACAAGTCATATAGTTTGCAACAGCAGAAGTCGCACTAATTTGTCATTTCATTAAAATAAATATAAAATTGTTAATATTCACATTAGTCCTACACCAACCAGGGGTTGTCCTTAGGTGCACTTGCCTAATGCGAACAGAAATAATCGTCGGTTGGTGTCTAAAAACGTCTAACGGGCATCTACGATTTGGTTTCGGCTCCTCGTACACTTTCCAAAGCCCTTCGGAACCCCAGAGTCCCGAGAAATGCCAAGAGAGATTAAAAATAATAATAATGCAAAAGTATAATTATAGTTTTTTCCAGCATTCACTAAGCCAAGATTGTTTGTTTAGCACGTTATGGCCGCATTTAATATTTATTTGGAAAAAATGGCACGTAGATGTATAGAGGTTCGCCATCATTGGTATATAGCTCTAAAAGTAATAGCGTTTATAATTATTTAAGTTATTTTCTGCGTACTACCTTCAAGCGAAGCTTTCAAATGAAATAACATCGTAATAATATATAATTAAGCAGTTGCTTTAATAATCTCACCGTAATATCTCACGGTGTTTTATTTTTAGATCAAAATCGCAAAGAAATCAGGAGAATCAGTCAAATGTTATTTTCAAATTTCATGTATCGCCTAAGCTAATTAAAAGACTTAATAATAGCATCTCAGATGTATGAGACGGACAGCGTCAATGCATACGTGTTCCGACCTAGAAAATCTTTAAAAAATATTTCTATTTGGACCGTGAACGCTGCCTTTCAACGAGAAATCTCGTTAAATGTAAAAATTTACTGCATTGTAATATTAAGACTATTTATTTTAATTCTTGATGAAAGACATTAGACGCTTCGCTTTCATTTTGTATTTGCAAAACTTAACGATTCGGTTTATAGAAACGACATTCCTGCACCAAATGATGTAGGTATGGCTTTTATAAGAGGCATGATGAAACAGGCACCAGTGTTCGATGTTACGTGAAGCTTAACTTTTTTGTAACATCAGTCATTTCGCTTAAAAGGCAAGACGTGTTTTGACGTTTATACATAGCACCAGTTAAAACCAATAGCCAAGGCTACACACAATAAACGCGGTCAATGTTCCAAAAGTTACATAAAAAAGATTCTTACGTTTTTCGGGTCTCCCATTTCCGGCGATTCGATAATTTCGTTTTTCCTGAAACGATAAATTTATAACATGTATATTACACAACGATGCACTCACTTGATTTCGGTTTCATACACTGTATTCAATTCAAACGGATAACACTAAACTACTTTACATATTACATTGTAATTTATCGGCTCGTTAGAGAAAACAGCTCAAGAGCAGTTGGCGACCAAACATTCAGAACAAATTGCTTGCTCGCTCTACCGATGAAAGTACACCACTCCGTAAGAAAAATTATTACTGTTTGCTGCTTCGTGCATGCATTGCATACTAGTAATCATCTACTATCAATTACAAACATAATATCTTTTATAAGCGATTTTTCGCATTTCTCAATATATTTCTAAGGGCTGATTTTTCATTCATCTGATAACTTTATTCGAGGAATAATTTTGACAGTTATTTCATACAAAAACTTTTGAACGTCAATTTTATTCCTCGAATAAATTTATCTGACGATGGAAAAATCAGCCCTAAGTCAACTAAGATAAATAACTGATTGTACATTTTAGAATAAACAAAGCAGCTAATTCTCTAAGTAGGTGAGAAATTACCTGATAAATGGTGCCTGCTCGCGACCTTTATCGGGAGCGATCTGTTGTGGATTCTTGACAGCTGACGGAAAAGCTGATGCAACATCTTCTATTTGCTCCATCCTGAAAGTATATGAAAGTAAATGCATAAATAATTCGAGATTCTTTAAAATAAATGTTATTATCCAATTGAGTTTAAATATATTTACATTTTCTGTTGCCTCAAGTCTGAAGAGCAGAGATTGCGAAGATAATCATCGCACTCGCGTTGTTTTTGGATTTGATATTCTTTAAGTAGTTCCCTTCTAAAATCTCCATCGGCGCCCGGCAACATTGCCGCTTCAGCCTGCTGCGGCGTGCGCTCTGCGAGTGAAGAGCGTTCAGTCGACGCTGCCGTGTTTGATATCGACGTAGAGGCTGAGTAATCTTGTCCCCTGTGCTCGGGAGTAGTGGCGTTCGATGCGCCGATGCTACTATCATTCGTTTTCGTAGAAGCCGTAAACTCACCGATGGGTTTTAACGTCGCCTCGTCAATTGTCTTCAGGGACTCGTTCAGTCCGTTGAAAATACTATCGGCATTTTTACTATCAAATAATCTATCCACGGACGTGTTCATCAGTCTGCTGCCTTTAATTCCAGTAAGATGAAATCCGGCAAAACAAGAAGACGAAGGGCCATAATCGATTGCTGAGAGAGCCATAACAGCGGGATGCCGTGGAGCACCGTCAGGAAGCGGACGCAATGATCTCGTCATAGCGTCGGCGGCAGAGCGCGGTCTCCTAAAGGGCATCGCCAAATGAGGGAAAGTGCGCGGCTTTATCGGTGTGACAAGCATGTGCTCCGTCCACGAGGTGTGCAAAGATGGACGCTCCAACTTCTCCACGTCTACATTCAACATTCTCTGCTCAAATGGAACACTAAACGTCTCAGCTGGAATAGATTGCAGCCACGACAGCAAGCTTAGATCCGATTCATCAAACCCAGAACCGTCGAGTAACCTCGAAAAATTAACTTCATTCGATTGAGCTTCCTTGGACCCTGTGGCTTTCGCCTGGCAGTAGTTAACACATGACTCATATAATATTCCCTTAATAAGTAGTTGCATTAATCGATCATTTTTTGCACATTTAGACACCGACCCGCTGGACTTTTTGTCACAAGGCAAGAATTGTTCTACGAGAGGGTACACTTCTCTGAAGCACTGAACGCGTGCATTGCTGGGATTCCATTTCTTAAACTGCGCATGATCAGTAATACTTGGTAAAGTCAACAATAAACATAGATTTGAGTATTCATCTTTCGAGGGTGCTAGCTTCTCTAAATCGCTAAGGACTTTCACAACTTCATCTACAATATTTTCAACATTATTATAAGCTTTAATTTCAGATCTGATACATAACAATTCGATATACTTATGCCTTAGAATAGCGTAATTAAACTTGTCAGCTTCAAAAGCTTTGAGTGCGCTGAGTGGTTGAATAAATTCCAGTACGTCATCCCACTGTCCGTCGAGGATGAGTTGACGTAGAAACAACACATCATCAGCAAAATTGCCATTAATGACACCGGTTTCACGCTCCAGCGACAGTTGAGTTATGTGCAGGTCGCGGTTGTGTAGAAACTCTAGGGCCAGCCGGACTACGTCATCCTCGCGTAGGTTTAGGTGGGTTGACGGCATTCTGATAACCAAGTGCCTTATATCTGGAACAAACAGATAATTTAAATAATTAAGTTTTATACAAGGTAAAAGTCAACAAAATCAGTTATGCCTTGATCGTATAGTCTACTGGACACTGAACTTGAAACAATTTTTATTGACATTCCAGAGTGGCTGTTCTATACCACGGTAAAAAACATATAAATATAGTTACGATGTATCGACGAAAAATACAAAATATCATATTTGATAAGTTATAGGTACTCTCGTTCCGATTGAAGTATTGCAAATATTAATGGCTTAATTTTACGAAGTCACATTATTAGACTTGTTTAGCTGGCAATTTCGATTCGTCGCTTATAAATCCCTTATAAAAGTCATTTTTAAATAGATCTAGTCAACCTGTAAAATGACAACTATTTGAAACTTATAATTAAACTGGATCTTATAGAAATTCAACGCCCCAGTCCTAGTCACAATTAAAAAACTTATCGTCTACTTCCCAACTATTCTGCGGTTGGCTTCCTGTCTAATCTAATGCAGCTGAATATCAGTACTTTAAATGGAGCGACTCCAGTCGACTTTTTCTGTGGAGGTCAGATAGACCTCCACAACCTAGTTACGATAGTCCGCGCGAAACTAGTTGGCTGCGACTTAGGTAGGTGAGCGGTGGGACGGAGGGGCGGGGGCGCTTGCTGTCATTACTCAGTAAGTGCGTTGCGAACACTAGGGAACCCGCCGCCTCACCCCCGTCCCCACTTAAGGCGCGGCCAACTAGTTCCGCGTGGACTATAGATAACACAACACCCCGTGGTAAGACTGCTTGTCCGACATTCTGGCTTCTGACTAAGGACTCTAAAATATGTACAAATGACAACCGGGACCAACGGCTTAACGTGCTTTCCGAGACACGAAGGGGTCTCGATATGCAATGGATGGTCACCCCATGCGCGGTCCGAGGGGGGAGGGGTCGTGGGGGTCATGACCCCGAAATCATTCAAACTGTCGAGAGTCTGAATGATTTACTTGCCTTACTAACTTAAAACTGTACTTGAGCCACCAAAACCCCGATTGGCATATTCAAAAACATTAAGAACATAGGCAGACATGGGGACTGCCGACTGAAGTAAAAACTTAAAACTACGACAGTGGGTTTTTTAAAAAAGTTTCTTTTAAAAAGCCTGTTATAAAAATATAGAATCTAGGATTTAAGAGCCTGTGCACACCACGTTTTTTAAACGCGCCGTCAACGTGCGTTTTAGAAACGCGCGTCGACGGCGCGCTTTTATCCTACAGAGCAGTTTGTTGTCGTTTGCATCGATACAAACGCGATTCAACGGCGCGTTTAAAAAACGTGTGGTGTGCAAAGGTCTACAGGCTGCATCTGACTTGCGTGTGTATCGCGACAAACGCGATTCAACGGCGCGTTTAAAAAACGTGGTGTGCATAGGCCCTAAGAGCGAGCGAAGCAAACTCGGGATATTGGGCACCTCGCTCGTACGTAAGGTTGAAAGGCTTAGGTAAGGTCAGATTCCAAACCGGGAGGGTTGTGGAAGTAAAGGCTGAGCCGGTTTCCCATGGCCCTCCCATAACGGCGATGTGGGTACACCGCTGAGTTTTAGTGGGTATACTGCCGGTGCCATTCCGACAGGAGTCCCACATGCCCTGTCTCGACCCCCGCGAGCAGGGATGCGTAATGCATTTCTCAGCGGAAAAAAAAAAAGGTCAGATTCCAAAACCTAAGCTGCTGTAAAACGAGTTTAAGCTTTTCGTCATAATTCGATAAAGTAAGTTCTCTTTTTGTATGATGGGCAAATGAAAACAGAGACTATTCAAGGTGGGGTGCTATAATTTTCAGGCTCGCTACGCTCGTTCTTGCAATTTACATTGGTTCTTGAGCTTTTCTTCAAAAGTCGACAAAGCAAATAATTCCTAGTCCTTTTGGAATGATCGAAAGAAAATCGAACCTATCCGAGAGTGTGTAAAATTTTCGAGCTCGCTTCGCTCGCTCTTGCATTTTAAATTCTGATAGCTGCTTGAGCTTGCCTGCATAAGTCGACAATGTAACTCCTACTTCTACTTGAAAATATAAAACAAAACCTAATCAAACAGAGGCGGGTTGTTAAAATTTTCGAGCTCGCTTCGCTCGCTCTCCCCACCCTGCACAATCTACCGTTCTAATACATACAATCAATTTGGCAGCATTTAAGTAACACCCCCCCTATGTAAAAGCTGCGTTCCTGAATAGCATAAGTAATGTAGAGCTGGAGATGTACATGAACCTTAACATATCATCACGCCTTTAATCCCCAAAGGGTTTCGCCAGTTATTAAGTGAAATGTCATAGAGGGCGAGCCTACTGCCGCCAACCGGGCACAAATCCAGACTCCAAGCTGCTTCTGAGAAATTTCTGATGGCAAAACCCTTTAACACTTTACCCTACCTTGGAATCGAACCCAGCTAGGACCTCATGCTCAGCAGTGACGCTTGCGACCACTAGACCAACGAGGAGATGTACCTCCCGTAAAATATCCCTTGGCACCCATGATGACCCCCCCCCCCCCCCAAACCTTGGGGACTCAAACTATCTCTATACCAAGTTTCATCTAAATCGTTTCAGCGGTTTAAGCGTGAAGAGGTAATAGACAGACAGACACACTTTCGCATTTATATATTAAATATGAATATAAAGTAACATTTACCTACATTAGCATGTCTACAAGTCATGGAGAGAGGCCTTTGCCCAGCTGTGGGATGGTGCAGGCTAATAGTAACAGTTGACAGCGCGTGTAAGACGCATTGTCGACGCGTCGTTGTACACTTCAGACCACCAATAATGTGACTGTAAGTATATACGATATACAGCTCACATTTCAATGTTTTACTTTCTTTTAATGTTGAGCCGTTAAGGTGTGCGACAGATAAAATACGATAACCATAGAACCAATTCAATTAGGATCAACAGCTCAACATACTTGATCAATTAACAATTTATTAACAATAACAGCATTTTTTATTTCAATAGAGTTCATCATTTGTACATTATTCCTGAATCTGTACCAGAACAGAGAAATCTCGGGTCTTAACTATTATAAGAACACTATGCCCTTCAAAAATAAGTAATTAAGCTCTGAAAATAAAAATGAAACTGGAAGCGCTACATCAAATAAAACAATAGTATACAGAAATTGTAAAACATAACGATTAGACTGCTGGATGCAAGGTAGAACTAATCCGTCACTGGTCCTGTGATGGGCTGATTTAATACCTCAGGAAAACAAAAATAAGCTGTTTGGTTTATAACAGCCATATAGTACAACAATTTCACTTGGAATTCAATTTACAATGCTCTATTTAAGCACAAATAGATTTCTAATCCATTCACCAGACCTGTTCCAACATTTAAGGCACTCTTCGACTCTTATTTGTATGCAACTCACTAAATGTGACACTGATACAATAAATTAATTGGAGTAAGCGGACGAAATAGGCACAGACCTGCTTTGCTGGACTTCCTGTACATGATTGCATATAAATAATAGTATGAAAGTATCAAGAATTGAAAGCACACTGTGACTGTGATTTTAAATAACATTTATTACTAATAAACTTATCTATTTATTAAATAGCTTGCAATTTGTGTTAGTTTTTAATTTCCACTAAAATTTTGGGTTCTATGAAATTTATTTATATTAAATCAAAGTGTATTATTTTTATTGTTCACTATCCATGGCTACTCTGTGTTATTGGAAACAAATAAGATCTCGGCAATCTTATCTAAACTCCAGAAAGATGATTTGTGTGACAGTTTTCAGTGAGTGATAAGGATTTGCTTCTGTGTTGGTCTTATTTGTGGATATCTATTTATTAACACGGTTTTTTTATAAGTGAAAGATGCTTTCCATGTCTGTCCATGTGACTTCTGTGTGAGGGTTTAGTTTCGGCACTTAGACCTTCAGGTGGACCATTGTGTGTGGGCCATGGCGGATGCCGGTGGTTATTCCAACCAGCCCACCTCCCCCCAGAAGTTGATTACATCTCCTGGGCTGTTAAGAACATAAGTATAAGATCTGGGTGCGCCAAGGGTTTCTGTCCTAATCTGGGTGAGATCTGTGCATTCAAAGAGCACATGTGCAACAGTTTCCTCAGCCTCCATGCAAGCCCTGCAGAATACTTCCACACAATAGGCATAATGGACAGTCCTCTAGACTGTCCATTATGCCTATTTTGTGGAAATATACTGTGTGACCTCATTGTTCTTCTAAACTCCGTGACGGATTTTGATGCAGTTTTCATCTTTATTTAGAGAATTTATTTGGGAAGGTTTATGTGAACAGTACATTAATATTAATCTTACTTTTAATAAAGAAAAGAAATCTTAATATTTTGCCAAGTCGTAAAAATAGTGCCAAACCGGGGCAAGTTGCTATAGTTTTTATAGTAGAATGAAATACCAGAAATACTTTATATTTTAAGAAATTAGGACAGTAGGTGCTTTGATATGTGGATGGCTACTAACAGAGTATGGAATGACCAAAGAAACAACATATGACTATAGAGAGAGTATAACAGAGTGGATAAAGAGATTGCAGCTGCAAGAAATACATGTTGAGCTGATGCTGACCCCCAATAAATTGAGATATGGCTAGAGGATGGAAATTATAGGTGCATTAATTGTATAAATTTGTCATAGTTTTAAGATGTTTGTATTGAAGTGCTGTTGCTAGAGTTATTGGATTTATAAATAACATCAAACATAAGTGCAGCCTTCTAAATCATATTATTTAATGTTACCAGGCAATTTAAGCACTTTTCAGAAAAAACTTTACTGATTTTGTTTTATACTCTATTTTCTAGACATCTCAGAAAACTTTTACAAAGACCGAAATTGTTGTTTCTTGTTAGCTGAGTTACTTCTCTTATAAAAGGAGGAAAATTATAATGACTGTGCTTAGATATTATATTTATTATCATCATTAAAACAGGCATAACATAAACTATACCATTTAAATATAAAAATTTGAATCAAGTTGTGAGACTAGAATGTTTGCTACAATAGCAATAAAGACTGTATCTATTTTATTAGTAAGATTAATTTAATAATACGATACTTTCACACACGGTATGCTTGTGTGCGTAATTTATGCTCCTGCAAGGGGAAAGCCTGATATGTTGCTTAGTGAAAATTATTGGTGCATCTCTGACATAGCACATACCACTAAGTGAAAACTTTGATAGCCCCAATTTAATGTATTCTTTTCCTCACCTTATGTATTTGCCGCAATGATTCAAAATTCGAAACAGCCATTTTAGTACGAACAATCCCAAAACAACTAAACCACCTACACAGTTTATGATTACCATAAAAGCCTTCATCGGATAGTGGCAGTAGATCATAAACAAAATTATTAATCACTTTCTAACTGGTCATCACATCAAAACACGACATTTTTTTACAGTTACAAGAATTATACGATTATTAGAACTATAATAAATAACAACGTAGACAAAACAGCTTTACCTCGATAATAATAAACCGATGACTGATACCACTTGAACAAATATTTCACAAATTTAATATCCTACATTTGTATCAACAAATAACGGAACATTAATGATAAATTTATTCAATTTAATCCACATTTTTTAACGGGAGAGAGCAGATTAGAATTGTTTAAAGATTTGTCTATGATTGCGTCAGTGACGTCTTGCTCAAAATTCTTGTCAAAATCAACTGGCATAGATACAAAATGTAAAAGGCCGCGGCTGCACTGCTGTTTTGACATTGGAAATAATTATCTTTAAAAAACTAAAAAATCGACTACGGTAAAAAAACCGAAAAGCTAAAAACAAGCCCATTTGAAATTAAATTAATTTGGAAGCAGCCGGGACCCATTTGAGTTTGAAAATATTAAAATGGAATGGGTCCCGTCCCGCCTGCTTCCAACTTTTATTTAATTTAAAATGGGCTTCTTTTTAGTTTTTCAGTATTTTTAACTGTTTTTTACCTCAGTCGGGTTTTTTAGTTGCTATTGCATAGCTTTTATCTTGGGCTTTGAGCGCGGCGACCGAATGAAGAAATTCCGTAACGAAAATAAACCTAAGCATCGTCTAACGTCGTATCAGTTCGGCAGACTTCGGCACGGTGTTTGTGTGCGTTGCTATGCAATAGCTTTACCGCGGCAGTCCCCGAGTGCCACACGTATTTTTTTAAATTACTTTTTATGGTTCCGTACCCAAAGGGTAAAAACGGGACCCTATTACTAAAACACTAGGTACTGTGTGTCTGTCTGTCTGTCACCAGGCTGTATCCATGAACCGTGATAGATAGCTAGATAGTTGAAATTTTCACAGATGATATATTTCTGTTGCCGCTATAACAACAAATACTTACTAAAAACAGAATAAAATAATAATATTTAAGGGAAGCCCATACAACAAACGTGATTTTTTTGCCGTTATTAGCTCGATATTAATAACGGCAACAGGTAGACGCTTGACATATTCACAGAATATTTAGTTGTATATTCACTTTAAAAATAAATAATTAAAATAAAATAAATTAAGGGGGGCTCCCATACAATAAACGTGATTTTTTTATATTTATGTAGTGTTAAATATTGAACCCTTCGTGTGCGAGTCCGACTCGCACTTGGCTGGTTTTTTTTTTTATTTCCAGCTTTTTAGTTTGCAAACGTACAGACGCCAGCACATCAAGCTACTACAACCTGTCAAATTTCTTTAATAGATTTTCAACTTTATCGCTAAAGCATAAGGTTCAAAATTTATTGGGAAAATTTGAGAGTTTCGGGTAGCTTGATGTGCTGGCATCTGTACAGAGGCAGACTTCATGCCATAGGCATTTACTAGGAATAAATATTTTAAATATACCTATTAAACATTGTAATTATATTGTTATTTACGAATTTATTATTTAGCCGTAACCCGAAACTGTCAAATTTTCCCAATCAACTTTGAACTTTATACTTTGGCGATAAAGTTGAAAATCTATTAAAGAAATTTGACAAATTGTAGTAGCTTGATGTGCTGGCGTCTGTACAAGACTTTTTATTTTTTTATTTCGTGTTTTTTACGATTTTTCACTTCGAATTACCTTTAACCAAAGTTGAAGCCAATAATTATTATTATTATTGCCGCGTACTTCTTAGTCTGTGCTGTGGTGAGACCTTTTAATCTATGGTCACAGTCTGTGGCACAGAGTACTTTTTGATAGAGGATGGACTGTCGGACTGTCTGTGGCCATAGAGAAAAATAGAATAGGCCACAGAGTACTTTTTGATTGGAATAGGCTGTCTGTGGTCGAGCTTGTGTTGTTGTACTTTTGCATTACAGTACAAACAATTATTTGTAATTTCAATATTTCACTCTTTTTGAAGTAAATAATCAATTTACAAATGCCTGCAGCAAATTATGGATATGTTTTATCTGGTGCCGTTAAAGATGATTGTCCCATTTCCATCAAAAATGTTTGGAATCACAATCTGCATGAAGAGTTCCATATTATCAGACAGGTACATATATGTATATACATATAAAACTGTATTCCCTAGAAATATGAATTGTGCCTGGATTTACATTTATGTAACTTAGCTTAGCTTTTAGTACGTAATTTAAAAAAAAAGTGAAACTAACACCCCCACCTTTATCACTAGATTGTGCAGAAGTATCACTGGGTGGCCATGGACACCGAATTCCCTGGAGTAGTGGCAAGACCAATTGGTGAATTCAGGTCTACTGCTGACTATCAATATCAGCTGTTGAGGTAACTATTCACAATATGACTAATAAAACTGAAGACAAGTATTGAAATAGTTTTAATGATTTATTTACATATTGATTTTGATTGAGCCTGGTTGCTAGTGTATTCATAATACCTACCTAAAATTATTTTGTTTTCAGTACACCCTCTTAGTTAATTATATTGTTTCCCTGTCTATCGGTGATGTCTTGCCAAGACATCGCTATTAAGCGATAAGACTGCCATTGTTGTATCCTGAATACTAATGGTTTTCTAATCGAGCTTTTTCAATTCCAATCCCAATTTTATAGTAATGGGTCCATCGTTTTATCGATGATTCTGCCAGTGTTTGCACTTTGTTTCCTTTAACCTTGAGATTGAAGGAAACAAAGTGTATTCTGAGGTTGACTGGTTATACTGCCTTTAGTACGGTTTAATTGCAACTGGAACTGTTTTGAGTAGCCTGTAAGGACAACACAATATATTTATTAGTATAAATTGTTAGTAATAATCAGACAACACAAGTTAATTTTGTTATGGGACGTACACAATGAACCACCGTTATGAGTTGCTATGTTATAGCTTGATATTATTTAATAATATACATTTTTAAGTGTTTTAATTAATGAGGCCTCAACGAGTGTTAAGAGGTATGGGATATTAATAGGTCTGGGGAAATGTGACAACAGGACCCTATTACTAAGCCTCTGCTGTCCGTCTATCTGTCAGCGGGCTGTATCTCATGAACCAACTTCAATAGGTACACAGTTGTAATTTTCACAGAATATATATTTATATTGCCGCTATAACAAAAAAATTATAAAATAAAGTTATTAAAGGGTGTCTCCATATAAGAAACATGTATTATGTTATCCTTCTATCTAGTCATTGCTATTATATTCTTAAATCTATCATCTTCCCAGATGTAACGTGGACCTTTTAAGAATCATACAGTTGGGTCTTACATTTATGGATGAAAATGGCAAAACCCCACAAGGCTGCACTACTTGGCAATTTAATTTTAAGTTCAACTTGCAGTAAGTACAATGATGATAATGATTAATTGTTTAGTGTCTACATCCATTGAAAGTACAGCAGTCATGTTATTAATTTTTCTTTTCAGAGAAGATATGTATGCGCAAGACTCAATTGATCTGCTACAAAATTCTGGTCTCCAATTCAGAGAACACGAAGAGCATGGCATTGAACCATTAGAATTTGCAGAACTTCTGATGACTTCAGGTGATTTAGAATTCCGTCCTCCAAGCAATACACGATTATGTCTACTTCATTATTCAATTAAATAATTATTTAACTTACTCATTTTAGGTATTGTGCTAATGGACAATATCAAGTGGTTGAGTTTTCATTCTGGTTATGATTTCGGATATTTGCTTAAAATCCTAACTGATCTGAATCTGCCTCAGGAAGAAACTGAGTTCTTTGAGACTCTCCGATTGTATTTTCCTACTGTTTATGATGTGAAAGTAAGTATTAATTATAATCTGAAATACATTGTCATGTTCATGGTCCTTTATTTATTACTAGCTGTGCCCCGCGGTTTTACCCGCGTTAATTTGGAGAAAAAACCTACTAAAATATATTTCAATGCAAGGCGGCCGGTCATGAGAATGATTGGCCGCCTTGCGGAGTTAATGATATCTCCTAAGATATTCATTGATGACAAGGGCAATTTTGTTCAAAATTAAATTATTTTGATGAATAACATATTTATTTGGATAAGGATTAATATCATGTTTATAAAAACACCTTCGCAAATAATGCATTATTTTAGAACAAAGATTACCATATTATAATAGGTTATAGTGAGTCAACCTTAAAAAATAGACATAATATGCTGTCGCAGACTTTTTTTTAGAACTTTTAAAGGGGAACAATTCCGTCATACATAATTTTTCCGTAACTTTAAACGTTTATGCAGTGTACGCAACGGAAGCTCTCAAAAGGAATAAGTTTTCCCGTTTTTGCAACATTTTTCAATGATGCTTCGCTCCTATTGGTCGTAGCGTGATGTTATTTAGCCTACAGCCTTCCTCGATAAATGGACTATCCAGCAAAAAAAAAAATACGTGTGGCACTCGGGGACTGCCGCGGTAAAGCTATTGCATAGCAACGCACACAAACACCGTGCCGAAGTCTGCCGAACTGATACGACGTTAGACGATGCTTAGGTTTATTTTCGTTACGGAATTTCTTCATTCGGTCGCCGCGCTCAAAGCCCAAGATAAAAGCTATGCAATAGCTTAATAATATAGTTTACTGGGGTAATTACGATAGTGGGTATATTCCGTTGGATGACAATTTCTACCAAACGCAGCGGCATTTTGATATTGGCAACATTATCGCTTAGACGCCATTTTATCGCACGCTGCCCCTTTCGCTCTAGCTATATATAAATGCTACTGCGTTTGGTAGAAATTATCATCCAACGGAATATACCCACTATCGTAATTGCCCCAGTAAACCCTATTTCAATTCGAACCAGAAGTTCATGAGATTAGCGCGTTCAACCAAACAAACAAACTCTTCAGCTTTATAATATTAGTAAAGATATTATACTTATTTATTTACAGTACTTGATGAAGTTATGCAAGAACTTAAAAGGTGGTCTGCAAGAAGTAGCTGACCAGTTGGAACTGCGTCGAATAGGACTCCAGCACCAAGCTGGGTCTGATTCACATCTCACAGGAATGGCATTTTTCAAAATCAAAGAAGTATGTTTCTGTTCATTTACTGGATGTGTTGTATGTTTTATTTTTTTAATGGTTGAATCCAGGAGTTTTCATTGCAAGGAAATTAAAATTAACCTCATTTTTTTACAGATATTCTTTGATGGTAACATTGAAAGCACCAGTGGTCATCTGTACGGGCTTGGAGCACCATTTACTAATAATACAAACAGTTTCCAGGAAGGTGCGGAGAGCACCAGTTCGCCCTAATTTAGTCAACTAAACTCACTTTACTTTCGCATTTAATGGAGATACTATAAGCAAAGCATTGTATGTCAACAGTACCTGATTTTGTGCAAAAATGTAAAATATTGAGCGGAAACTGTGATATTTGTGTGTAGTTTCTAACTGCACTGGTAAGGCTTATTAGAGGGAATGCTAAAGGAAATGCTTTGAAAAAATATTCTTAACAATAAAATTTGCTAAGAATTACTGTGAATTTATCAGTAAGTATAGTATCACAAATAAGATATCTTCTATCTATAAACATTTATAAGTACCTACAATTTATATTTTACAAGGTTGCTTTTCGTGTCCATCGTTTGTGTGTATGCTTAGTTCTTCTAAACTAAGTTTAAGTCTAAGTTTAGAACATCAACTACACAATTGATTTTCAAGCAGTTTTTACCATCTTGTAATAATTCCGGAAGAATTTTTGTGTAAATCATAATTTTTTGACATGTCGCCACATTCACTGATGAGAGGGTCATGATTTAAAACTCAATGGTAAGCAAGTGTTGTGAAATAGCATTCTTCGACCCGCATGTTGAAAGTTATATTGAAACATCTTCTTAATGTAAATAAAATTATTTCAATCTATGTCTACAAATAGTATATACTTAACAAAATCGCTGTTCATATATTATGTATATGTGTGCGCTTAGTTCTTCTAAATTACACACACAAATAATAATATAATATTATTTTTAAGCTTTTTGCGTAACTCTGTGCATACAGGGATAATCATATATATATATATATATATATAATATTATAATAAAATTAGGACGGCAAATTAGTACTATTAGTATAAGTAATAAAAAAGTAGTATAAAACAAAGTAGCTTTTCGTGTCTTTCTGTGTGTGCGCTTAGTTCTTCTTATGTACACAATAGATTTTGATGTGGTTTTCAGTATCATTTAGAGAATTCATCCCAAAGGTTTTTATGTACAGTACATTTCTTAATATTTAACTTGGATATAGCACAGAAATCTCGATGTTTAGTATAGGTACTATAATGATTATCTTTTTGACATGTTTTTCTATTATATTGTTGTTTTGACATGTTTTGCTATTATATTCCAATTAGTCTTAAGATCCGAAGTATGATCGAGCTTCACCCATCTGTTTATTGGATGAAAATTATTTTTATTAAATATAAGTTCTTACTATGTTTACAAATAGGTATATTTTAAATGGGTTGCCTACGTCCATGGCTCTTATCAATTAAAAATAGGCACCTTGTAAGAAATTTTTTGATAATATCTTGTTTACCAAACGAATTAGATTCCAATTGAAAGTTTATAGCATACAGAACACAATGTAACAGTTAGATTGCCTACCTTTTGCTGGTCCTACTCCTAAACTAACTCGCCTGTTTATACCTGGCAACCCGGTAATATGCACCGGAAAAGGATCCTACTTCGGATCCTATACTAAATATAGGTAACGTGGGAGTTAGTATAATAAGTGTGTATACCTAAACTAAAAACAATTTGTACTATTAAGTGATAATTGGAATCCAACATGTTTGAGAATACTTTATTTTGTTTCTGACTGTCGGTGTTGTATTCTCGACGTAGTTGTCTAATAAAAGTGTTCCATGAATATCTTCATGTTTTGATAAATATTTATCTTGTTTTATTACGTGTCTGTGGATGGGGCAGATTACTGCAGTAAGGAGGAGTAATAGTGTTCTGGGCCTGCAGTCAGTCTCGACAAATATAACGACAAAAATCGGTCGTTAAGTGTAATCGATGTCAAATTTCTTTAATACATTTTCAACCTTATGCTTTCGAAATAAAGTTGAAAATCTATTAAGGTAATTTGACAACGATACGACTTAGCGACTGATTTTTGTCGCTGTCTAATGTCGAGACTGCAGGGGCTGTGTTCCAATGATACGTCATTGCTGTTCAGAACACAGTCCAAGGAACATTAAGACTGCGTATCCACTAGAGATGTGCGAGGATGCGTAGCGAGGAAGTGTGTAAAACTAATAACAACGCTAACTTAGTTCAAGCTATGAAAATGAACGATGTCATTGGTTTGTTTCACACACATCCATCATAATCTGGACAGTCCGTCCGGCCGTCGAGAGCGATATTTTATATATAAGACACCATATTATGCCTAGTAGTTTTTTTTTTGTTAGCCTAGGTACTTTGTGTCACACTGCTGGGCAAAGGTTTGGAAGAAACAAAGGGACGCCCCCTTTGTTTCTTCCAAACCTTCCTGTCTTGTGCGATCTGGCCATGTTGGCCCTACAAATGTTACCACATGCACTATCTTTCGCCGTGGTCTACCTCGACGGCGATGTCCTCCCACAGGCGTCCAGTGAGTGACGATCTTTGTCTATCGCTCCGGGTGAATTCGTGAAACGGGTCGGGCCACTGCAGCCTGGCTGTTTTTTTTTGTCCAACACCCGCTATTTAGAGTTACGGTGCGCAGCGTGGTGTTTCTAACTCGATCTATACGCTTAACCATAGATTAATATAGGTAGGTACTCTAATAGCTTTCGACTTCCTTGTCTTGTCAAGAATGAAAGACACTATCTGGCCAAAGTATAATATAGTAGGTAGGTAGATAATATAAATCTGGCACATACCGCTTTAAAAGTTCCTTTAAGAGCGTCGTCTCTGTCACTCATACCCGTGTGACAGTTTCTTTCAGAGGCGAGGGTTTCAAAGAACTTGCATAATCACGTCTGCGGTGGATCGCCTCCGGCAGAAACCAAACTCGTTACCTATTTAAGTACCAGATTTGGCCCGTTCTTTGTCGTGTGCTGGACGAGACAGTGCCATAATTCTGTCAGTTTGCCCACAACATTCAACATCCATTAACACGACGAAGCGGTATGAAGGGGGAGGGGTGTGTGCTAGGTGCCCCTCTTTTAGCAGGATCAGCTTTCCAGTCTTCCACGGCATAAAAACTGGATCCACTCCCGTAGAGCGTCCCTGAGTCAGCCCTGAGTACAGTAGATCGCTCCTCGCTAGTCGGTGGTAACACACCTTCAACTGGCCTAGTGTAGTGCGGAGTTTCAATAGAATGCGAGGCCAGCTTATACTAGTTTTGTTGCCGTTGACGTGCGGCATACTGCGTACAGGCCATGTAAAAAAAAAAACTAGCTAATTACCCTGGCTGGCTGAATATAAAAAATAAAAATAATTTTGTTCTTATTGTTTTTAAGTTATCTGTGCCGCCCCGTCCCACAAGTGGCGCCCCCGTGCTGTCATTGCAGCGGCAAAAGTCAAGTACCATCTATCACTGGAGGGACTGATTGTTGGTTTTTTAATTATAAAATTATAGTTGTGCTATAGAAAATGGATGAAGAAGGCGATAATCTTCTGCTCGAAGATAATTACTATCAGTTACTTAATGTTTCAAAGACGGTAAATATAAATCACGTGCATTTTTAGAATATTGCTTTCAGCATTTTTACACTATCAATATTATATAACGACACAAATCAACCTTATATCGTGGAATACAAATATTTCTTAAAAACAACAGAGTTACTTATATTATTTAACACTATTTAATTTTGGATCACTTATTTTAAATTTATTTTTGAGGTTAGGAGCGGTGCATCCTGCACTCGTTCCATACCCCTATAAAATTCCCTATTCCAGATAATTGAATAGATAATCTTATAAATATACAACTACTGTTGCATGTTACCAACTGCGAATCGGAATTTTATTTTGTAGCTCAATTACTGAGCAGGATGATGCAATATTTATCTTTAAACTTGCAGTATGTATAAAACAGTAAAGCTTGAAGTTATGTATTTTCTTTATGTTATTCTAAGTTCTGTAAGATAACAATCTCATAAATTATTCAAAAATGTATTGTATGTCTAAAGTTTGCAGATAGTAAGTCTGATGCAATTTAATTAATAAAATGCAACTGTGTGTGTTTGGTATGCATTTTTTGTGATGCTGAGAAAGCTTTTTGTCATAGTCAAAGCTTCCCATGTTAACCCATTTACCTTGACCTTTATATTGGCCAAGGCAATGATTGCAGTCAATTTACACAATCTTTGTATGATTTGTCTTGAAAATCCAGAAGTAATAATAATGTGTCTTTTTCATGACCATACCAGCTATGTTCAAATAAATAAATGTTCATTCTTCTTAGTTACGATTTATTGTTCAAGACATTGTGTGTTCATGGTAATGATAAGCTAATGCATGCAAAGTATGATTCATACATAGTACTCTGCATATTTACTTAATAGTTCAAATAAATTATTATCAGAGAAACAATGAGTGATATTTAGACATGCTTAGAGATGACCCTACTTATTGACCAAGAGAGAGCGAGAGGGTCAAATCTCTGGGTCTCACCATTAGAAAATGTCTTAGCATCTTGAACATGAAGTAAATTATTATCAAGGCAATTAAGCCTTGAAAGGATATTAACCCTTTCATAAGTTTGATGTTAGTAGGTAAGTAATTATTAAACCCTTTTATGTCGAAACATGATGTTCATGGTACTAAGATAGGAACTTATGGATCCCATAATTTTACAGGCACCTCCAGAAGAAATAAACAGTGCATATCGCCGCTTCTCGCGTATGTTCCACCCTGACAAACACAGCACTGATCCAAATAAACAAAAATGGGCAGAACAAATATTCAACAAAGTTAAAGAGGCTTATGAGGTGCTGTCTGATTCACATAAAAGAGCCATCTATGACACTCTAGGTAAGATTTGTGACAATGTATATAACTATAAGTTCTTGAAATAATGACCTCTGTAAACTTGTGGATATTTTGACACATTTTTTGTTGTACAATTGGATTAAAACGACCGTGATTACTAAAGTACCCATAATTTTCGGCTTACCATCCACAAGGAGTATACAAATTCCTTGAAATGCTTAGTTCGGACAGATCCATACACACAATTCAAAATAAGTGGTTTACTATTGGGGAATCCTACCTTATGGTGGCATTTTATTCATATACAAAAATAAATAACAATAATAATGAACACTGAATTAATCGGGTTTTTAGGGAAGCGTGGTTTGGAGGTAGAGGGATGGGAGGTTATATTTCGCACTCGCACACCGAGAGAAATCAGAGAAGAATATGAAAGGTATGTTTTTAAATCAAATTGCTGATTTTTATTTGGGTTATAGGAGCATATTAAGTACCCGCCAGCAGCTGTTGTAGTGATAGCCGAGTCGGCAACCACCAGTCACAAAACAGTCATGGTTAGGAGTGGAAGGTAGAAGGATAGGGTGGGAAGAGATTGTGAAATTTGGGAGGGTATAAGATGGGTAAGAATGGGGATGGGATGTGGTAGACTCTTTTAGGGTATAGTTAGTACCTAGGGCCTGTGCTGGTCCCTTCCAGGACTGTCCTGTTGCCTGGGTGTTTTGAGTGGAAACCTGGCCACTGATCAGTTCACCTGGTGGTTTTTGTTACATCTATTTCTAAAGGAATTAGACCAAAAGGGGTGGCTACCTCAAGAAAGTCCATCCACCAGACTTGCATTGAGGTTCTACACAACCGTAGTACTCTCCCTCAAGACCCCATCACCCTAATATCTCTGAAGGAGTCAGTAACGTAAGTCTGAATTTCTACTACCAAGTGAAGCAAAGCATGTCGTAGTGCAATCGCAAAAGCATAAATACAGACCCTCCCTCCCTTGATGATGATGTTATGTAACTTTACTTTCAGGTTGAAACGCGAGAGGGAAGAACGAAGACTGCAGCAGAGTGCCAACCCTCGCGGGACCATCACACTGTCTGTCAACGCGACGGACATGTTCATGAAATATTACGATGAGTATGAGATTTTGTGAGTAATTCTTTTTATTTTTATTTTGTTACACCTTTGTTTTTTAAGTGTACATTATTTTGAACTATTGAGCCTTCCCGTACGCAAAATACGCGCATTTATGTGGAGTTGCGGACACCAGCCCATATTAAATATAGGTAATAGTAATAGTACAGACGCCAGCACATCAACCTACACCTAACTGTCAAATTTTCCCAATCAACATTGAACCTTATGCTTTAGCGATAAAGTTGAAAATCTATTACAGAAATCTGACAGATTGTAGTAGGTTGATGTGCTGGCGTCTGTACAATTTGGCATTTGAGATTTCAATTGGTGGATCTGGATTCTGAATGCCCATAATTAACAGTGAATAAACAAACACTTAAGTGTTTCTAAACAATTAATATGCCGATGAATCTCAATAACTACAGCTTTATTAATAGTTCTTCTCTCCTTGTATTGTCTCTCACTTGTAAGAATAGCTTATGTCATGGTAAAAATGTTACCCCACCATCAGCTTAGCTGGTAAGTTCAATTAAAATATGTAAATTCGATTTAAATTATGTACACTTATACACTGTTTATTTTGAGCTACCTCATTCATTTCTGAGGTAATGTTTCTTTGCATACTTATTTATGTTAGAGTTTTGTATTTTATTTTCCTTGAATTTAGATTTATATATTATAATATTTTATATTTTTTAGATCCCTTTCCATTCCTTTATGTTTCATTTCTGTTGTATTTCTACAATTATAGGGAAGAACCGACTATTATACCAAATATTGAAGTATCCGGCATGACTATACAGCAGTCAATCGACGCACCAGTCACTCTGAGAAACACCATGACTCTATCGGGAAACATATCGACCCAGAATGGAATAGGTAATGAAACTTTATCATTTAAACATGTATTTAATGAAATAGGGTAACAATAACTATTTTAGTAACATTGCTGTTAGCTTCAATATCCATGAATATAATCCGTGTCATAATTTTCGGAAGCCATACAAAGTCTATTTGGTTATGAAACCATCTCACGGTGAAGTTATGATTATGGTGGTGATGTATGAGTTATGACTCAGAGACAAATACTGCAAGAATTGACAAACTTAAGTTATGGTAGGCATTGCTAACAGAACGGACAGCCGATGGATTCGAAAAGTTCTTAAAGCCTGTTCCGGTAGGCACAACGTGGGTAAGCCCCAGGTGGATCGATGACGCGCTGGGTGCGAGAAACACCAGAACCATCATTGCAGCGATGCTTGGGAAGGCCGATATCCACAGTTTTTGGACTGAAAAATGATTGTTCATTGTAGCAGTAACTTCCAGATATTGTCCAGAGAATTAAAGTTTATTAAAATGGTGAAAATGCTGTAGCAGGTTGTTTTCTGCAAATCTAAGGCTAATCGCGACAAATGTTTACTGTGGTGATAAAGATTGTTTTAAAACTGGATCTACTTGAAAGGCTTTGAAAATACTAACTTAGCAAGTATCTTACGTTGCTCACGATAGCTCTGTTTGTTTACCATGTATAATAAGACAGTTTAATAATATTTTCAGGTACCGGCTCTGTGAATGTATGTAACAGAAACCTCAGTTCTGAGAAAGGTTGGACAGAGGTGGAGTTTGGTATAGGAAATGGACCTCTTCTCGGTTTCAAGATATTTAGGACTCTTTCGCGGCTGATGTTCTTGAACTGCGGAACCGTGTTGCAGTTCACACCTAGAGGGATTTCACCAAGTCTTATATCAAGTAAGTTTTTTATCGCGTTTACATTATACAAAAACCTATCCAGGAAACAGTTGGATTAGTGATTGTCGAGTTATAAGTGCACTAACAGACGGACGATAATCGCATCCCTGTTTAGCCAAACAGGGATGCGATTATTCTAACAATCATGTCAAATGTGGCAAACACGAAAAAATGACTGAATGTCGAAACAAAAAAGGTCGATTACCATTTTCTTATTCTTCAGCAATGGCTGTACAACTGGATGCTCACTCGGTGGGGTACCTAACATACCGTGCGGGCGGTCAAGGTGGCTCCTCAATGACCTCAATCTACGTGCGTGACTCCGAGAAATACCACACAAACACCGCGGTGCAGATTGGGACTCCTCACTCCTTCATATCATTCAATATCATGAGGAAACTGCCACAACATGATATGAAGCTCAGGCTGGCCTTGAAGTAAGTTTTACATGATAAGCTGTGTGCCCAATCAAAATTATGATCATCCATACACATTTTCATTCCCTGTTTAACCTGTTAACAGGATGAATTTTGAAAAATCCTTAGTGCTCACCTTCCCTCATCTAGACCCAGCGGTTTAGGCTGTGCATTGTCTGACGGTGAATAAATAAATATTTTTTTAAATTTTATTATATAGAATACTAGCTGACCTGGCGAACTTCGACCCCGAATTTTTTTTGTTAAGACACGTGGCGCCATCTATTATCATAATAAAGTTATTGTTGTTTTCCTCGGGAACAGCACTTTTTTTCGGGATGAACCCTATGTCCGTTTCTGTACACCTGACAACGTATATGCAAAATTTCAGGATGATCGGTTCAGTGTTTTAGCGTGAAATGGTAACAAACAAACTTACTTTCGCATTTATAGGCTCGACAGTTACACTTTATGCTCTAAAATACTTATACTTGTGTTCGAATAGTTCCTTCTATGCGTTAAATACGCGAACATTTCCTTCCTAGTTGAAAGAGGATACGCTATCAATTCAGACACTAAGCTGTGCTCGTGTAGATGTTTTAAATAAAGAATGGTTTATCTTTTTATTGGTCCATTGTGTAAACAAATCAACGACAGAATCCTACGTTAAGACAGTCTTTGCCCCAGAGATGTGCGAGGTAGCTAAGCGGTGAAGCTAAGCTGCGAAACAATTGTATCTATTTCTATCAAAACTAAGTGTTGTAGCGGAGTTATGAAGATGAGCTTTGCGTGTATGTAAAAACTTGACTTCGATAAACCCCTTTCCACCAAAACTAAGCTAAGCTTAATCAGCCTAGATAATGTTTCCACTGCTGGGCCACAGGCCTCCTCTCCGTGAGAGCGAGTGGGCCGTAATCCACCACGCGGGCCTAGTGCGGGTTGGTAGATGACACATGTCTTCGAATTTATGGTGAACTAGCTGCGCCCCGCGGTTTCACCCGCATAAGTGTCGATCCCGTGGGAATATCAGGATAAAAAGTAGCCTATATGTTAATCCAGAGTGTCAACTTACCTCCATACAAAATTTTATCAAAATTGGTCCAGCCGTTTGAGCGTGAAGAAGTAACAAGCATATAAACACAAACACACACACTCACAAACTTTCGCTTTTATAACATTAGTGTGATTTTGTGGTTCTAGGACATGGGTTTCCTCACGATGTTTTCCTTCACCGTTTTGAGAGCAGTGGTGATGCAATACTTTACACAAAGTAAAGCGCCTGTCTGGGTTCGAACCTACGACCTACACTCATTTGTCTCGGTCGTTGCCACTTGACCACCACTGCTCTAAAAAAACACAAACTAAGCTAAGCTACCCTATGAATAATAATATGATGATCCCATTAAATTGGTTGGTATCATATACATTCATCGATACAGAGCTTAGCGCATCTCTGGTAGAAAGGCAGCCTTATCGATCGACATTTAATAGAACAATATTAGCTTTGCGATTGTTAGTGAATATCTCTATCCCTGTTATTCCCACATAGATTGGGGTCAGCCCTCATGCCCTTTGCCATTCTATTGATCAATTTTCCTCATTATATGCCTGGCTTGCTTGGCTTTGCTTGTAGCAAATAGATACATTTAAATCGCCATTAATTACACCAGTTTGCACCCTGCCTCTGTTGGAATGTTTTGCAGTGGGCAATCTCAGTACTTGTTACCAGAAAAAAGAAATGCTACGCAAAGTCTGAACGTGGTATTCATAAAACCTGTGCATGCTTGGAATGTCGTACTATAGCTCATATTTCATAAGCTCGCGTGCGTATGACGAAAGCTTGCATAGACAACATGTCAGCATAATGTGCCTATAGCCTACGCGAAATTTATAAGACTAAGACTATTTATAAGACATTAAAGAAAATACTACATTTTGCAAGTGCCGTGATAATAACGCGTCGATGGCGATTTTCACTCTTATTCTTACCATCCATTAACATTGTATATTTTATGCAAGTTACAATTTAATACCGAATTTTATATACTTTTCAGGCTAGGCACGTTTGGCGCGATAGCCGAGTATGGTGCTGAGAAAAAGGTGTCACAGAATAGCAGTGTGTCCGCGGCCGTGATGCTGGGTGTTCCCAGTGGTGTTATGCTTAAACTTAAGTAAGTTTTTAGTGTGTATCATATTCTGGCAGCTCGAGCAGTTGTATACCGTACACAGACTGTTCAAGCAGCGGAGAGAGACCGCACGACGGATTTTTTTTTTGTCGCTTTTTGTGTCTATGTAACCGCGTCGCTCTTCTAGACTGCGCAACGAATTTTGATGAGGTTTTCGTCATTATTTAGAGAATTGATTCCGGAAGGTGTATGTGTATAATACATAAACCTACTTATAATAAAGAAATATCGATGTTTGTTGCTAGTAGTATACAACATGTATCAGAAAGGTGTGGTCTTGAAGAGTGTGGTATACATCAAACTGAATAATTTTCTCTAGGGTCCAACATAGTAATTTGCTATGTTAAGTTTTAGATTAACGCTTCGATGCGCTTCGACTCTGCGCTAGCATGAATTGACCCTAATTGTACCACAACACTAAATTAAACGTGAAGGGCGTTTCGGGGGTCTGTCTTACATAATTTTGAAGTTCAAAAAGTGCGGATTCTCAGCCTAGTTTGAATAAACGACTTTTTATTTTGACTTTGAAAAACATATTTTTACTTGCATACTGTAAGTTCTTTTGTGAAGCGAACTGAAAGTTTGGCTAAACCTAAACGTGCCTTACAGACGCTATGGCCTCAGATTTACTAGTACCATAAACTGTTATCATACACTTTTATAGCAGATTAAAAAGTGCGATTTTGTATTATGTATGTGCGGTGCAGACTTTAACTTGGCCCTGGACATTAACTGCCCTGCAAATAAATGATTAGGTTACGGGTCTTTAGCCCATAGCATAGATATGGTCTGTACGAAAAGTATCTGATGAAAATGTAAACAAATAGATGCGAAAACGTTACTTGTATTGTCACTTAAAAATGGAATGTTTTGATTTGATTATTTGAGTGCTTACACCCGAAATTCTAAAATAAATTTATCTTAAAGCTGTTTTTCATATGACATAATTATCAGGTTAATTTAAAACCTCAGTTTACGTCGGATGATTTTTCAATTACAATTTAATAATGTTAATCAAACAATCATTGCTGGAAAAAGTGGTGAGATATTAGAAAGTTGAAACATTATAAATAAAAATGAACGTGTTAATCAGTTAGTTTAACGAGTGATGGCTTAAGAATTTCCCCTGAACAGGGTTTGTTTACACTTTCAAATGATATGTTTCGAACAGACTATAGACCCTAGCGTCTGGGGTGTACACCTAGTGCTCTCCTCACAGATACCATTCTCTTCTAGGTGGACGTGTTCATCACAAACCATCGTCGTGCCCATCCACCTATGCGAGGAGGTGATGCCTTCGCCGGTGTTCTACGCGACGGTTGTACCTCTGATCTCGTGGTTGGTACTCAAGAAGATCATCCTGGACCCTATCGCAAGGGAGCGACAGGATCGCGACCGGCAGCGGTCTATGGAGGCTAATTTTGAAAGGTACTTACTTCACTCTACTTGTACTTCTACTTGTATTTTATAATTTTATACAGGATGATTTTATTCTCGAGTGGAGACCGCGAATCGGTAAACGTAAGGTAGGACGCCCTCAGGCTACTAGGTGCAGCGACGATCTTCGCAGGGTGGCTGGTAGCAGCTGGATGAGAGTTGGCGTGCAATTGAAGAGGCCTATGCCCAGCAGTGGACTGCTGTAGGCACAATAATGACACATGGTGTAAAAATACCTATTAAGAAGCCCTCATCTACGCATGATGAACATCAAACGTAGTAATAGGTAATACGGGCTGGTGTCCGCAACTCCACGTCAATGCGCGTATTTTGCGTACGGGATCAAACGTAGTAACTTTGTAAAAAATTTAGTTTGGTGTTAAAAAAAACTTTGTTTACTGTAGTGCGCAATGTAACGCACGCAAAGTATTGTATTTATGGGTGCATGCAAATTGTCACACGGATGATGGGAGTATTTAAACTTAAGTTACAACTTTTAAAAATTTGTTTTCCTATAAATATCACACTAATATTATAAAGGAGAATGTTTGTGTGTGTTTATATGTTTGTTACTTCTTCACGCTCAAACGGCTGGACCAATTTTGATAAAATTTTGTATGGAGGTAGCTAACACCCTGGATTAATATATAGGCTATTTTATATCCCGATATTCCCACGGGATCGACATTTATGCGGGTGAAACCGCGGGGTGCAGCTAGTGTCAATTAAATTGGAACTTTGACTTACAATATCTCTCTAACCAGAAAGTTCAGAGGTATGGTCCAGTACAAAATAAATATCACGATGAAGAGCAAGTTAGCTTAGCTTCATTAAGCCTCTCGTTACACCCATTATAATGTTTAAAGAGAGGAGAGATCCAAATGATTTTACCTGATTTCATGGTAGTTTATCTCCAGCAGTAAGTTGCAAACCATCCGTGCTGTGTTTGTAGACGTCCCGGAACACTAGTCGGGCTGGGATTCGAACCAGGAGGTTTACTCCTAAAGCACGAAATCCATAGTTTTTGGCCGAAGTTACGGGCGATTCCTACTCGGTATCACCAACAGACATGGATTAGTTTGGGGCCCGTCCTAAGAATGAATGACAACACGATTTGACTGTTGTCTCTATTCCCGAAAAAGTTAATTAGTCGGGAGTAGGTTACACTGAAGTTTAGAACTACTTTCTGACGGCCCCGTATCTTTGTTGACGGACTTAAAGAGTAGGTCCTAAATAAGGCGAAAACTTTGTACAAATTTTATGCAAGCCATCTTTGTACCGACCCATAGTCCGGAACGCGTCACGATATGTGTAAATAGAACCTTTTCAAATAAACGCATTAAAACGCACAAAAGTTGAAGTTTGTACGGGAATATCGAACAGTCGCAAACAACAGGTTGTATTTGAAATATTCGTCAACAGATTACAGGAGATGCAGCTTCAGGCCCGTGCTACCATTGAACTGATGAGGGAGACGTACTCTCGGATCAGGTCTGACGAGGAGAAGAAGAAAGGCCTCGTCGTCCTTCGCGCACTTTATGGAAAGCTACCTCCAAGTAAGAACCGCGTCAATTATTTATTACTTCAAGCACACAAATGCTCCGGGGTAGCGGGATCGTCCGAAAGGGTTACCACTGCCCCGGAACATAAAGGGCTAAGGAAGGAACACGGGTGGGTTTTAGTCAGTAAGAGACTGACACTCCCTTCCGCTCCACCCAGAGCGGGAGGAGTCATTAGATGATTTCCCATCCAAAAAAAAAAGCACACAAATGCTGTACATTTTAATTATAATATTACATAATATTACACAAAGGCGGATATAGTGCCATAGGTATATTCTAACAGTCAACTTTTGGGTGAGGCAGAGACAAATAGTGGTAGGTGCAATAACGAAAATTGAGGAATAGGTAATTATTAAAATATATACCTATAAAAAACTATGATAGCTTTAATATGTAGCTTTACACAACGGCGGCTAAGTACACGCTACGGTCCGACGGAGAGCTCTATCTGAGCAGGTTTGCATGCGCAGGTAGACCGTAGTGTATATTGGAATAGATCAGCAGTTTTTTGAACCTGCACAGGCGACCAGCGCAGCTGTAAATTTTTTTTTTTCGTATGACGCTGTACTGTAAATAGTGAAGCGTACTGAGAGCTCACAGGCATATCGGAACGGCCCATACACGTTATGGCATGTGGGTCTATCTGCGTATAGCGTATATACCTTACATAAGACCATGTTTCCACTTATTATGACAAAACTTCCGTGGGAAACGTGACAGACTCGCCATTCTCTTGCCCATATCTCAACGTAGCCGTAGAATGACCTCTTTTTCCATACCGACATCTCTAGCTATATCTTTCATAGTTTCTTATAACGATCCGTACTCCACACTGGTTATCCAAAACCTTGATAACCGATTTCCAAATATTACTCGATTACCGGCGTCGGCGCCGCACAGTCTAACAACGCACAGCCTAAACCGCTGGTCCTAGAGACATGAAATTTGGAAGGTGTGTTCTTTGTGAAGAGTAGGTACCCACTAAGAAAGTGTTTTTCGAAATTCCACCCCTAAGAGGGTGAATGGGAGGTGGGTGAAACTTTCACGCGGACGAAGTCGCGGCAGAAGTTAGTACAAATTGTATGGATGATATATTAGGTGAAAACTGAAAATTATGTATAAGTACCAAACACCACAGATATATTTTTCCTGCCCGGCTGTGCCAAACAGTGCCAACTCATTGCACGAGTTTCCATGGGCTAGCGACGCAGAAAATAATTACTGTACCACGTGGTTTGTACTGTTGGTTACAAGACAATAGCACTGTTCTAGAACATCGGAGAACGCAGTTACAGCTGTTACACAATGACGTACTGATAATTTTTTTGACAGATTCCTCTGGCCACGAAGTAGGCGCAGAGCCGACGGGCGACGGGAGCTCGCCCGAGGTGCCCACTACGTTCAACGAAGTGATTGACGTCACAATACCGATACAATGCCTCGTCAGGGACTCTCGGTTAGAACTGCTTGAAGCAAGCAAGGTATGTACTATTTTCTATTCAGCTTCTAGCTTAAAAACTAGATTTTTTGGTGTATTATGACCAATATAGACGCGCCCCTTATTACATGGGACTTAAAACATAACTGACTTCTGTCTAACCCTTTAGTGGTTACATGCGTGATGTTCTGGTATGTGTTATGACTAATATCCGTATTAGCTTAACCCATGGGCAACGGGAAAGGAAAGTGATGCCTTTTGCAAGGCAAATATCACCGTGGGACAAATCAATTTGAAACAAAATAAACAATTTGACATTCCCAGTCTGTCAGTCAAAAATGAACTATCAACACTGTGAGGTTTGGTTGATGGATTTGGCTATCCAATACAAGAAAAATTCTGTAGCTTTTCCACACCATAAAGCTTGGATTAACGTCGACAGTGCCAATAACGTCGACGTTAATCCACTCCTTTTTTGTTAGGAAGAAAATACTGCACTGTTGGAAGGGATCTGGATTACTGCTGCTCCAAGCCCCTCTATAAAAGCGGCGCAGTGGTGGCCTAATGCTAACGGCCTCGTCTTGTCGTAGTTCGATCCCAGGCAGGAAGTTTACTTTGTGGGATATATTTTATCGCCAATGTTCTCAAAACAGGGAAGAAAACGTCATTAGGAAACCGGCATGTCCTAGAACTGAGAATTCGAAGACATGGACATCATCAACCGCAAGAATTATGCCGAATTATGGCCCACTCCCTCTCACAGAGAAGAAGCCTTGTGTCACTGGTGTGAGAACATTATTCGCCAATTATGCTTATGCTGGAGTACTGCTTTGTATTATTTTGGAGTGGCTCTGCAACCTGTCTGCCAGGTTCTTTTATCGATGTGGGAAAATCTCAGTGAAACGCGGATGATCCCCGAAAATTTATGTGAGGGCGGCATCAGCTGGATGTGTTGCCTTCTGCGCTTAGCCGTCCGCCTGCAATGGATAGCACTAGAATAATATTGGCTCATTAATTTATTAAAACTCACAACAAGTAAAAAAATACTGTACAAAGGTGGACTCATTTTTAACAGGCAACCTTAGGGTAACGCGGAGGCAAAACATGACCAAAAATAACAAATAACAAAAAACAAAACACAAAATAACTTAATAGACCTAATGATAAAAAAACAACGTCAAAAAATTATTACTTGAAGCTGTATAATCTATAAAAATAAATAAAATTGGAGTGTCTGTTTGTAATATTAAAATAACTGCTTTTTACAAAATGCATATGGACGGTACATACCAATATAACATTTTTTTTAAATTTTTGTCTATCTGTCTGTTTGTTCCGGCTAATCTCTGAAACGGCTGGACCGATTTTGACGAGCATTTCATGGGCAGATAGCTGATGTAATAAGGAGTAACTTAGGCTACTATTATTTTAGAAAAAGAATTAAGGTTCCGCGCAAAAAAAATAAAACGGTTTCCGTCGTGCTCGCGAACGAAGTCGCGGGCACAGTTAGTTGAATACTAAAACTCAGTTTTTGCCATCCAAGTCGTACTAATCACTCCGTGAACGACATATACTGGGTTTTTCCACCATTTTAACGGTAGGCGATACCGGCCGCTTGACAATGGAGCACGTTTTCCATGACTACCAGTATATAATAAATAGTAGCAATTTCTGAAATTGCTCTTCATCACCTTACGTTACGATTACGTATTCGTGCAACAGTACCACACACAATGGTTAACATACATAACATAATCAGCCTATAATGTTCCCACTGCTGGGACACAGGCCTACTCTCGGTGAGAGGGAGTGGGCCGTAATCCACCACGCGGGCCCAGTGCGGTTTGGCAGATGTCACATGTCTTCGAATTTTTGGTTCTAGGACATGCCGGTTTCCTCACAATGTTTCCTTCACCATTTTGTGAAATAATTTACACAAAGTAAAGCGCCTGTCTGGGTTCGAACCTACGGCCTACAAACTCGTCAGTCGCGGCCGTTACCACTTGGCCACCACACAATGGTTGATAGGCTACAATTTTCAGTTTGTATCAGTTTATTAGATTCCTTTCGAGTACGGTGCTCAAATACACGAGCGGCTTGTTGTCGACTGCTGCAGTTGCCTCTGCCGTTAACGCGTGTCGCTCGTGTGTATTAGCACTATTAAATGTAATAGGCTTGGTGACACTGTGACAACTATGCTTAAAGTAATCGGTGACATGCAATGGAAATGACAGTTAACTATTTTCTTCAATTATAATAAAAATTAAAATATTTTCGTTGGTAAAGCGCATCACTTGAGATCGGCGTGACTGATTTGGCTATTTTGTGTTTTAAAATGTTCGTTATTATATCGAATTAAGTTTATATGGAAAAAAGAAAAATTGGAAAAGTTGCCCGGAAGATTGTAAAATTCGGGAAAAACTGAAAGGGTTGTTTTCTTTAGAATTTATGTATGAACTCAAGAATACCATATTGAAATATTTACAGGACAACATCTGTCGGGTTTAATGGGTTCTATTTAAAGATAAACATTGTAATGGTGAAGGCCTGCTTGCATCACAAGTCACTCAATACATTTCTCATTATAAACTTTGTTTTGGCTTCTGGGTATTTGTGTTGAAGTTGACACAGATACTTTTAAAAATGTGTTTAGTTACAACTTGCTTCATATTTTTGGAATGCTGCATAGTTCGGCCAGAGCGCGACAGCATTATATGGCTTCATGTCATGATGGTTCATGAGCTTCGATGTTGGATTTAGCATATCTAAATTTAACCCTAAAACTCCGAAGAAAAAGCGGGTGCATTAGAGCACTGTATATTCACGTACCATCCGCATGAATCGTAATTAACAACAATGTCGGTCACAGTAGTAGTCAAGGTTACCGTCGACACAAGCAGCAGTGATGACGTATGAAATCATATTTTATATGCTTATGAATACGCTATGAGAATGATAAGTTCACACGCGTCAAGAATGACGTAACTGCTGTCACATAAAGTGGTCATATACAAAAGTAAACCGTACAGTCTGCCACCGCGGTCACACGGTGTCCACCAACAATAGATTTTCTATTATGTCTGTTGTCTGGCAGTCAACGTGCTAAGAAGTATTCTGAACTAATTTATGTGAAACTAGCGACCCGCGCCTACTTTGCGCGAGTGTAATTGGCGAAATGTTAAAACGTCCAGATTTATTTAACTAAATTTAATATTAATGTATTGTACACATACAAGGTGTATGTGAATCAATCTAGTATAAATACTCTAAAATGATGGTAAAAGTCCCATCAAAATGCTTGAATTCTTATTGAATGCCATCATAATAATAAAAACATATAGATATATGCAACTAAAACTAGATATATCCATGTGACTCAAGAGAATAAAACCTATATTTCGTTGCACTTGCGATTTAACATCATCATAATTTCAGTCCGGAATCACACACTGCTGTATTTAGGCCTACCCTTTTTTCTGCCATACTTCCCGGTTCCGTACCTTCCTCATATCGTGGATGAGGAAGGTCATCAACCCTACGCGCTTTTGGACGGCCCTGGTGTATTTAGAATAACCTTGGCCACCATTCGGTCACAGCTTTACTCCATCGGCCATCTCCTCGTCTAGCTAGATGTCTTGCCCAACTCCACTTGAGGCGCATCGCCTTGTCCCCGACATCGTAGAGACTTTTGACCGAAGTGTATAATTTATCAACGAAATACCTTGCAGGGTTATTAACACTTTCTGCCAGACAATAGACATAATAGTAAATCTATTGTTCGCGGTCACCTTTGACCGCGGTGGCAGTCAACGCCATGGGTTATTAAGGACTAATTGAGATATTGGTTCTAACGGATTAAATAAAAATGCCACATCTAGGGCCGACCAATCTTTAGAAACCTGGAAATGGTGTTTTATAATCGACCACATAATTTATTTTTATCTTCAATATTTATCTACGGTCATGGTGCACCAAAATATTTAAAGAGATAACCTCTTATCGCCTGACGATAAGCTGCGAGCTGAGGTATTTATAATGTTCCCACTATTGGGACACAGGCCTCCTCTCCGTAAGAGGAAGAAGGCCGCAATCCGCCACACGGGCCCAGTGCGGGTTGGTAGATGTCATACTCGTATGTCTTTGAATTTTTGGTTCTAGGACATGTCGGTTTCCTCACGATGTTTTCCTCCACCGTTTTGAGAGCAGTGGTGATGAAATATTTCAGTGCCTGCTTGGGTTTGAACCTACGACCTACAATTCGTAAGTCGCGACCTTTACCATTGGTCTACCACTGCTCTATATATAACATACATTATTTAATAATCTAATCTATGGAAGGTATCACAAAGTACAACAAATTAGCATTGCGATGTAAACACAAATATCATCGGAAGTTATTAGGATAATGAAGGCTATTATATAAATAGTTTCCTCGCCCCCATATCATGGCGGTTCGGTAATAACCCGCATGACCGCATACATGCATGAAATTACTCCCTTTAGCTATTAATAGTAGCAATTATTTAAATAGCCATAGATATATTTAAGGAGATATGCCTGGTAGTTGAAAATGTTTCAGAGCCCGATGTCGCTAGGTTGGCCCCACCACCGCGCCACGCCACTACTACACATGTAGTTCAGTAAAAGCAACAGATACAATGTCGTGCCCACACTTGCAATTCATAAATCAGAGCTACACAATCAATTATAAACCTTATCTCAAAGTATCGTTTTGTAATTTTTACATTGCTTGTGTCCACTCACTTAGCTATATATACTTCGGTAGTGGTTAAGGAGCAATGTATTTGCTGCAAAAATAGTGCAGCCGCTGCGATATTTGAAAACAAAAATAACGTAGTAAAAGCAAGAAATATTTTACGATTTGTTGTTTTTCATGATTTTAAAGGCAAATACAGTAAAATACTTTTACTTACATGTGTTAAGTGATTTCATGAGATACGAAGTCTTTATTTTGACTTCGGTTTTTACAGGAAACCACTGAACAACTCGGCATTTTTATATTTTATCACGATCACGGTCGAAAGCACTAGTTCGCGGAGACGGCCATTTGCCGAGTACAGGCCCATGTTGCTCATGGCGCGTGGACACAGACACGCCCCCTTGCCACTTCTCCGGTTTTTTTACATTTATATGGAAATAGCTATTTATGGAAAGTTTGATCTCGTCATAAACATTTTGAAAATGAAGTCAAGTTCTGTACAAAGTATGTGCGTTTGGAATTGTTAGCCTGTCTTATGCCTATTTCTGTTAAAAGCAAAACTAGCGTTAATAAAGTAATCTGAACATGCCACATATGAGTATGTCAAAATCACAGGAGCTACAAGAGCAGTCGTTATTAGAATTCCATACAATATACAGATTGTGTCGTAAATAGTGGTCCACCGATAAGGATTCGATATACCAGATAATTTACTGTAACATATTATAATTTTAACCGTTTTAGTATAACTTCTTTTTTTACAATATCGCTCCTGAATTTGCATGATTACGCTAAAAATTAGGGTTAAAATAGAGAAGAGCTAACTTTTTCTTCAAAAGCTCAAAATTTACATAAAAAACTATAATTTTACACGATAGCTCTAGTAAACCAAATTTGTAACAAAAAATTGAAATTTCGTAAATCAACAACAAAAAAAAATATTGTCGGAACCCTTGGGTAAAAATGGTTAAAATTGTAATATGTTATAGTAAATTATCTGGTATATCGAATCCTTAACGGTGGACCACTATTTACGACACACCCTGTATATATACTGATAATAAAGCTGAAGAGTTTGTTTGAACGCGCTAATCTCTGGACCAGTCGGATTTAAAAAAATTCATATTGTATTTGATAGCCCAATTCTTGAGGAAGGCACATCACGCTAAGACCCTTAGGAGCCGAGCAAAAACAAAAATAAGTCTGAAAGAAAGCTAAGCGTAATCGAAGCAATAACGCGTGCAGGGGATGCGATGTGACGGGGTGGGAACAAGAAATTTCACGCGGACGAAGACGCGGGCCGAAGCTAGCTTACAATATGTTCCTATCTTTAGGATACATACATAATAAATCACTAATGCCTTATATTTAGGTATAAACAATGTGGTACGAACTACGAACGCAGGCCCTAGCCAGTTTTCACACGATTCGCCTGCCGAATATTGCCGCCAGGTGCAATCAGCCTCGAAATTATCTACAATCTTTGTTTCATAATATTATTGTAACAATTTGTAGCCACAAAACATAACGCATTGATAGAATAGAATAGAATACTCTTTATTATGTACACCATATAAATTACAGACATAAATATAGAAATTTTACAATGGGTGACACAATGGGCGGTCTTATCGTACTTAATTGTAGCTACAAATTGATACAGTATTATGGAACACAAATTGTAGACAATGAAACAAGTTCTGAGGGGTAGTTGCGTCCTGCGGGCGGAGAGTAATGGGTAGCTCTCCGTCCGATCAGGACCAGGCCCGTGCCGGACGGCGCGTATGTGTTTCACGCGCGCCTCAAAGAGATGTCAGCAGTAAGGAAAGGGCCCGCCAGGGCCGAAGCCTGCCGGGGTAGCGGGATCGTCCGAAAGGGTTACCGCTGCCCCGGCACATAAAGGGCTAAGGAAGGAACACGGGTGGGTTTTAGTCAGTAAGAGTCTGACACTCCCTTCCGCTCCACCCAGAGCGGGAGGAGTCATTAGATGATTTCCCATCCAAAAAAAAAAAAAAAGGGGTAGTTGCGTAACACACTATCAGTAGCAACACGATAAGAAGAAGAAGAAGTAGCAATGGGTTTCATTTTGACAGTTCAACAACATTCATTGCGTTATTTACGTTGTTGAGCAGATACAATTTTCGAACATAAGAAGCAATGGATTGGCAGTATCCTTTAAAATGATTCAGATTGAGATTGTTAGTGTGTTACAGTGTTACGAAATTAGGGTGCCCGTCGTTGTTTACATCTTTTTGAGGCTGATTGTACTGGTGAAAATATTGAGTAAGACGTGTGAAAAGTTTCTTACTTGGAAAAGTATAAACGTTTTAGTAAGTTTAAGTATGAAATACAAGTTTCTGCCCGCGGCTTCGTCCGCGTGGATGTGGGGAATTATCCTACGGGAACGTGCTACCGGGATAAAAAGTAGACTATGTCTTTCCCCAGGATGCCATCTATCTCTTTGCCAAATTTTATTGAAATCAGTTCAGTGGCGTGATACAAACAGAATTACTTTGGAATTTATAATATTAATATGGATTTTTGAACCTGTACTGTCGCAGAGATTGTCTTCCATAGGTTTTAAAGTAATGTGCCTTTTTATCATTTGTATATATTTGTTCCCAGTCTGAGCTGCCTGGTTTCTACGACCCGTGTGTGGGTGACGACAAGCACCTGACCATCCAGTACATGTTCCATAACAACCTGCATTGCTGTACCGTCCCCGACAGCCATGCACTCGTTCTTCCACGCAATAGTGAGTATGCCTCTTAACCCAGTTCTCTTTGCATCTAGTGTACTCGTTCGTCTAACGTATGAACTATACAAACGCGACGCTGACGCCACGTCAGTGTGACGTTAGTTTCGATACAACTCGTCTACCCGACTCTTTCGCAGTATTTACAAAGGCTTATACTTTAGGGCACACTGACAGTGACAAGCAGTTGTAACTGCACCGAGGGAAGTGCCAAGATAAACCTAGGAATCAACATTTGTTTTTAAATACCTGCATATCCTCTCACATGTTTAAGGGGGGTCCGTGGCTAAATAATAACAGCCGCACAGGTCGATCGATCAGGTTAAGCTACGCTTGCCGCGGTTGGTCTGTGGATGGGTGACCATCTTTACATACTGAGACCCCTCCGTGCCTCGGAAAGCACGTTAAGCCGTTGGTCCCGGCTGTCATTCGTGGATCTTTGACAGTCGTTACGGGTAGTCAGAAGCCCGAAAGTCTGACAACCAGTCTTACCAAGGGGTATCGTATTACCCAGTAACTGGGTTGTGGAGGTCAGATAGGCAGTCGCTCCATGTAAAATACTGGTATTCAGCTGCATCCGGTTAGACTGGAAGCCGACCCCAACATAGTTGGGAAAAGGCTAGGCAGATGATGATCCTCTCACATGTTTACCCGCGTACCTGTCGACACACCATACGTGTCGAAGTAGTTGAATGGACGCAGTGAAGTCATTGTGTTCACAATGACAATAGCTGTGTAGGTACACTTGGTGTACCTTTGACGTTTCGAACACTTTCTCTTATGTACACTTGGTGTACAGTGGACGCTTGAGGCGATATCCATAGTGATAAAATACCAGACAATTGTTGCATTGATGTTTTCTTTTTTTACAGATCATAGGATAAAGAATAGATCCTGAAATTCAAAAGCGAAGCGCAGGTACAAAGTTGACGGCGCGCGCTCGCCCTCTTCCCTAAACTTAAAGAGTAGACTCCTCGTGAATATGTCGACATGAACGTTACTCACAAATCCAGAAAATTATCATTACGAAGCTTTGAAGGGACATAGGCAGCTAATGACATTCCATTATTTTATTACAAAAACAGTATCCCATCTTATTGTTGAGTTGCCACGCAGTAGTGTTGATAATTCTTAAAGTGCCTCGATAATACGACATCATATAGCAGCAGTATAAACCAGAAATATATTTACATTTAGCTAATATTTTTAATAGCTGTCTTTTAATGCATGTTCTGTACAGAGAAACAGTTTAATAGACATACATGTACTGATTAGTATGACTTTGATCACTTATTAAAACAATAGTATTCATAGTGGCGTTGCATGAGCGTTTAAGACCGCTACTTAAACGACTAAAATAATCTGTTTTATTCTATTTCGATAGACGCAATGTACGTGAATTACAATAATCAAATAAATAGGTGTAAAATCATTATACAAGGTAATGTACAAAGAAATCTTAGTAATATTTTACTAAATTGTTATCTGTTTTATCGCTCGTAGGCGAATTGATTGAACAATTGCGCGAGTTGTCGTAGCTGAAGTATTAACTACCAATAATGGTATATTATGACCTCTTTTTCTAAGCGAAAAGCCCACGGCTAATATAAATTAATAGAACTTCCATACTACTTTGTCACATAAAATGTACTAAATATCAGTCAAATTTTAATGTACATTTTATAACCCCCGATTTTGCAGCTGATAAAATTTTCTTCTACATGCTTTAGAAAAAAATTATGACATTAAATTAATTAATACGACATTAATAAAATTATAAAGACGGTTATGGTTTGTTTGACATTAGCCTTGCATCCTATATAACTGGGGAAATGTGCCTCTGCCTACCTTTTCTACGAAAAGGTACTGCGTTAATGTTGTGTTGGGAACTCAATCTGTCAAATATCGGTATATAGTTCAGTTACGAATATAATATAATAGCTTTAATACATATTTAATTCATAACCATGATTATTATGTCGGAGGAGGGACAGGTGTATATTATTGAGGTGACAACCAAAATCAAAATATTTTATTTTACATATAAAATGTCAGAAGCTAGGTGCACTGTTCCGATTGGCCGTTTCACATGGAGAAGAGCCGGCATGAAACTCCACGGTTACTCTTTTAGTTCCTATAAGGGTTCCGCCTGTACTGTCGAAAACCCTAAACATATGTCATGATGACTTCCTTTTTTAGTAACTAATTTCACAATTTCAATGGTAATAGCGGGACTATTACCATTGAAATTGTCCCCTATTATATTAGACTTATTACATGGCTGGTGACGAGTCGGTGTACACTTTCGGCACGTACAGACGTGAGGTTGTTATGTTAATTTTACCATCACGATTATTTCTGACAATCGTACGCTTCCATACAAAACTGTCAGTCAAGTCAGTGTGACAGTCAACAAAATCATGGACGTGTTTAATATAAATGCGCCACTTGTCGTGGGCTTGCAGCTTTAAGCAATAGTTGTTTGTGTCGTGACAAGATGGTGAAGAGTATAATTAAATGTACGAGTGGAAAAAAACAATATAATCGAACGTTGTTCGCGGAACATCCAAACTGATAAGATCTCGCACGCACATGGGATAAGATATTAACTATGCGCGCTACTCAATACTAAGTCTGTCCGACACCTTATAAAGAAGTATTTTTGATAGTACATAAAATACAATATTTTTGATACTGGTCTAGACAACATTTTCACTGACACTCAATTAACAGAAGTTATATTATTCAATTAATCAGGTATAGACATTATTCAAATAGGGCCTGTTTTTTGTTAAAGCTGTATGTAGATGTCGCTGCAGTTGACCTATAGATTATATTTAGTGGACATTTACCTAGTTTATATATTTATGTATATCAATAATATTACGGTTTGTTAACCAAGCTTGCCTTTTATTACAATTAAAGCCAGATTCATACATATACATAAAGAAAAATTATATATTTTGAATAATGTTTGTTTGCATATTTAAAAGTTTTATGATGGGCTATGATTGTAGGAAAATATTGCGATCCTGTTTTTGCATAGTCTATTCCTTAAAAGAGGCAGATTACATTGCAGTTTAGTATAAAATGATATTTAGAAAGACGTAAAGGCGTGCCCATATTAGCTTTGTATAATCTGTGTGAGTTGAAATCATTGATTGTTATAACAGGATGTTTACCTTGTCAATTTCTTCGCACAAAACTAGCCGCTAATCAAATACAGAATTTCTTTCTCTAAACTACGCTTGCACAAAAAGCTTGTATAATTAATTTTCTGGATTTTGACATGTTACTTAGATGTAAAATCTAATTGTTGAACAGTTAGTTTGTTTAATTGTGCTTGGTCAATGTAATGTGAGGAGCAACAATAAATCGCCTGTTTTAGTCGAATTACCTTCTAGTATTGTTTTGTTTTCTATTGTCAATTTTTGTAAAATAATTTCACTTTGACCTTTGTTACGAAAACTTCCAAAAGCAATGTCGCTGTTAATGTATTGAGCGAATCCTGTTTAGATTGTTGATTATAAATATTATTGTTTCTTACGTTAAAAAACCTTAAGGAATATATACTTACTGCAAAATAAAGTATGAAGTTGTTAGATTTTGTGTTTTATTTTCTGTTTATTAGGTTATAGTGTTTGTCAGCCGTTACGGGTCGTTAGTAGCCCGTATGTCTGATAACCACTCTTACCAAGGAGTATCGTATTACCCAGCAACTGGGTTGTGGAGGTCAGATAGGCAGGCTCTCCATGTAAAATAAACGTCCTTCCCTAGCAAGTGCACGCGGCAGACTGTCGGTGAGTAGTTTTCTGAACGTTCCATTTATGACTGAAATACTATCGTGAATTCATGCAAGCCTAGTACTTTTTGTTCGGTTACTGCTCAGAAATTGGTTTAGCGTTAAAGCGTAACAAATAAACAAACAAAATATCCGTGACTACCGCTACCCCACCAACGCTAATCGCTTCCATATTTGGTAAATAATTAGTACTCAATTGGTACTAATTAGTACTCAAAGAAAAAAATTGGCACCTTAGTAGTTTTCGAGAAAATTGACTGAAGGTGGTCCTGCAGTAGTCACGCTCCTTTCAGCATGCCCACCATGAGCGCCGAAAAAGGGGGCATGCTATAGCTATTCTAAGTATACAAATAATTAGTACCCTTATATATGATTCATTTCGTAAAAAAAAAAACTGAACTGAAACATTAGTATTTACCGAGAAATCAACGATGATAACTTTCGCGCAATCGTTCAGCAGGACCACGATTTTGAATGTTGATTCCAAGTTTGAGAAGCTTGACGCTTTCCTCAAACCTACATAGAAAATTAGTACCCTGCAAGATAAAATTAGTAGGTACTCCAGTAGTTTACGAGATATACCATGCCATTGGTGGGGTGGCGGTAGTCACGGTGCTAAATTTTCATTTCAAGACTTCCCTATTAAAAACTGATTTCGTCCCAAATTTATTAAAAAATTAGTACTCCTAAAGAAGCTTTAGCGACCAAAAATTCAGATTCCTAAGTGTTGTATTTTAAGAGAAATTAGTTTTCATTACTTTTCCATACTAAAACTCCGCGTATAACCCGACCAAATTAAGTTGTCAATCGAACTTAACTAAAATTATACAGAAACTAAAATATAGCGTCGAAAGATTCATCCGCATTGCAGTCATTTTTTTTTTTTTAATTAATTAATTAGGTAAGTATTAGTTATTATTCGTTTATTTTACTATTTAAATAAAAGTTGTCAATGGCATTGAGCTGTTTATGAGATGTAAACTCATGCACATTTTATGGATGTCGGAATAGTAATAACAACAGTTGAATATCTAAATTTTTATACAAACTGTGTATCTAGGTACATATTAAGAAAAAGAAAAAAAATAACCTATCGCTACCCATGGCCTGTGATACTTTTGTTAATGACGTGGGTAGGTAGGTACTCGAATAAATATTTTTCTGTATCGTAAGTAGGTACCTACCGTTATATGAATATCATTAAAGAGCGATAGGTATTTCTTATTTATTTCTTTCTTTCCTACTAATTTACCGTTGCCGCAAGCAGTACGTAATTATTAAAAACCGAATTTACTGCAGTAACAATATGTTGCTAATAACGTAGATAAGTATAAAAGGATTACATAAGTAAGAGGTGCTTTTATATTTGAATAATATGCGTTGCAAAGGGAACATCACGCATATTTTAGGAAATATGTCATATCAATGTGTACTTACTACTTACTTACCTATATGTTCGACAAGCACATACCTATATTTGTTTGTGTTTGTGAGCCGTATTTACCTAATGATTGGTCGGATGAGTGTGGTGTATGGCCAGTGAGTGACCCTGGGGCTAATCCCCCAATTCATGCAAAGTATTCGCTTGCATTGCCACAGCGATATGCTGGCTTTTGTAGTGACGTAAGTAGTTGGTGTGTTTTGCCCATTTCAGCTGTTTGTCCAAGAAGATGCCCAGGTATTAGGTTTCAGTTGATAGGCTTAGGGTAGTACCAAAGAATTACGATTCTTTGGTACTACCCTAAGCCTAAGTTGACTCAAAAAGTAGTGCTAGTCGCGTTTTTTAGTTTTATTTGGTGATGAGGTTAATGTAACAGTCTGAAAGTTATAATCTAAAACAAAAAAAAAATAATGTAAGGGTAATTTTTCTGAGCGGGAGGAGTCATTAGATGATTTCCCATCCAAAAAAAAGGGTAATTTTTCTAAAAATTACCCTTACATTATTTTTTTTTGTTTCACGTTGGGTTCATACATTAAAAAGTAATAGGTACCAAGTCTGTCGTTACATTAACCCATACATTGCTCATTCTCATAAAATGTGCCATACAGCACTAAAATGAGTTGAAATGAAAACAAAAACTGGTCTAATTTTGTTAACGTACCTAATCGCCTTTTTTTGAGATATCGATATTTTAAAGACACCAATCGATAGAGCGGAAAATTTGCAGTCGAACATTTAACTCAATTTCGTCATTTTGGCGGTTACTTTAATTGCCGATTATTAGTTAGAATATTAGTTTTAGGATAAATAAGTGTTTTTCACCATTGAACAACCAGACTCAAATTATTTTGTAGGACCAATGGGAATTCAAAATAACATTACTAAATGGACGAACAGGAATAAACATATATTATTTATTAAATTCCCGATAGTCCCACCAGTGGGACGACGGCCAGTTGGACGATCGGGAATACACGGGTATTATAAAGGTCGGCGGACCGACCTTACCAAAAATTTGCTTTGGGAACAGGAAATCTGGTGCTGTATAAGCACTTATTGCATTTTATTGCTTTCGTTACTAGTCTAGCTAAAATTAAGTAGACTCTGGCAGTGTGACAAGATTTCGCTTGGGCTGCTTATATACCTACAACACTGTGCAACGAAACCATAGCGAGTTTCAGGAAAAGGCATTGAACGCACAACGCCATCTATCGAGCTAGAAATAACTTTTTAATCAGGACTTTATGGGTAGGACATTGTAATTTAGGAGGATATAATCTCTATAATATAATCATATTTGATTGTAAAAGTAATTAGGGACGTGGCGTGGTCCTATAAACACTATAAAATATATATTGTTGTTGATAAGCTTTTTTGGATAAAGGAAGACGGATCAGACTTCTTTTCAGCTAGAAAAATAACTGGGAAAAATAAGGTGGCTCATTCTTGAGTTACGTGAAGTCCGAAGAGAGGGGGAGGAGACAATAACCCTTGAATTCGACCACTTTATGTATTTTCGAGAGGGAGATGCGCGGAGTCAGAGTCAAACTCGGATGACTAATGCCCGGTTTCTGAGGTTTTTACCCGACTGCGGTGAAACCTAAAAGGAGGGTTATGTGTTTGACCTGTATGTATGTCCGTTTCTTTGTTCCCTCGAAACTCCTAAACGATTGAACGGATTTGGATAAATTATACGTCTTTAGATTTGTCTTGGTGGCGCCAGTGTCACTGGCTACATAAAAAAAAAACAAAGTAAAATGGCGGATTTGGGGTGCCATATTTTGGAGTTCAATTTTTTTTTCTTCTAATACCATCGAGTAGGATATGTAAAAAACTAAATAAAATGAAATCTTTCACATTTGTAAACTAAAAAGCTGGAAATAAAAAAAAGTAATTAATAAAACTAAAAAACCCGATTGCGATAAAAAACTGAAGTAAAAAGAAAACTGAAAAGCTAAAAACAAGCCCATTTTAAATTAAATAAAAGTTGGTAGCAGGCGGGACCCATTCCATGTTTTTATATTTTCAAACTCAAATGGGTCCCGCCTGCTTCTAACTTTTATTACAATATGGAGGTCTGTATCGTTGGTCCCAAACTAGGCACAGCCTGTACCTATCTTGGGCACCATTATATAGGTACAACATTTTGATAATTTTAGACAAAATAAGTAAAATTAATGTTGAAATTGGCTACAGTTAAGCTAGTTAGCCTTATCGAGACTATAAGGCTAAATGTAGGTACAAACAAATAGATTAACTAATGAAGAAAACACTAAAATCATATATTATAATATTTAAAAATAAAAGATAAAATAACACTTGCAATGATTTCCGTTTATACACCATTAAATAGGTTAACATTTTGAAATAAAGTAATATAAAAGTTGAAATTGGCTTCAGTTGAGCTAGTTAGCCTCATCGAGACTACGAAACTAAGTATAAGTACAAACAAAATAACTAATACCTAAGTGAAAACTAAAAACAATTCATATAATAAAATTTAAATATAAAAGTAAAACTTGGTTTAATTTCCGTTTGTGCTGCTGTTCTGTGCGAGCTATGCTCGGAGTCTCCTTGAAGGATACAATCAGGAATGAAATTATCCGGAAAAGATTTGGAGCTACCGATATAGCTTGCAGAGTAAGCAAACTGAAGTGGCAGTGGGCTGGCCATGTTTGTCAACGGACCGATGGCCGGTGGAGCAGACGAGACCTGGAGTGGTGACCGCGTATCGGCAAGCGTAGTGTGGGACGTCCCCCAGGGACGGATAGCGCAGCCTGGGAGAGACCTATTTCCAGAAGTGGACTGCGATAGGCTGAGTTGATTGATTGATACTTACTTACTTAGTCTACGGATATAGCTTCTATACCTACCTAATACTATGTAGGTGGTACCTACCTATTGATTGTCACTTGTACATAAGGATATGACTTTTATTGCTACATCCCCATTACATAGTCAAGTTCCTACTTAATTTAATTCATACAACAAATGTCTAGTACTACGTCTAGGTAAATACCTTAGTATTGCCAACATCGTAGAAGCTTAAACAGGAAACGGCCCTAACAAATCGATAAGCAATACTTAATAGACATTTATATAGATGACGCGTTCGCATAGAAATTATTTCCTGGCGTTAATTCCTTTTCAAAAGATGCGGATTATAAAGGAAAAGTTAAATATTTTTTCTCCGAGTCAATGTAGAACAATCAAAGGATTTATTTGACGTCATCGTTTTATTGTTATCTGGTCGAGTGATTTATTGCAGTCGTGTGCTGACTATGATGATAACTGACAGACGTATCTTATACAACTAACCTACTTATAAAAAATAGGAACACACATCTGATCATGTGTCTTGGAATACACTTTTTTATATTTTAAAATGGGTCAGCTCTTGACCTTGATCTCGTCTGATCGAAAGCGATGGATGAGGTCTAAGATGGAACGAGCAAGCCCAGGAGATGCCTATTCAATCTTGCTTTGAAGGCTGACTTGCCAGTAACTAGGCCAAGAGTACCTACCTTCTTCTTCTTTTCGTGCCGACACATGGTAAAAAGTATTAGCCCTGGATTTTTTGCTTTAAGACATAGACGTATAAAAAAATCTTTAAGATATGAAATTTTTCATAACCAGCTGAAAATTTGCATACGCATTCAGAATAGTGTCTAGAATAATGTAGGTACCTACTAAAACTCCCCGCACCTCGGACGCTTGTGTCTCGAGATATATCCCGCTTCCGGGGGGTGAGGTCGGAGGTGAGTCTAACCTCTTGGCCCCTCCCCCCGACCGTTACATGCATATACCTACAACCGAACCCACTGTGACTACATATGATCCGAGTTTTTCGTTCGTAAAATTTCGTTCGAAAAAGTTTCGTAAGTAAAATGTCTTTCTTCATCATCATTGCAGCCGAAAGACTTCCACTGCTGGATATAGGCCTCCCCCAAGCGGATTCCTGCAGCCTTTACCTCATCGATCCACCTTCCAACGCTGCGCCTTCCGGTACCCGGTCGCCACTCCAAAACATTTCAGTCCCAGCGGCCATCTGGTTATCAGGTTGTAAGCGGCGGAGGGTCGAGGAGTTTTAGGTAATGATACAATATCACATACAGAATATAATATGTACCAAAATTCAGCTGGTTATGAAAAATTTCATATCTTTGGCCAAATGTCTAATAATCCTTCCTGGGCTATATCTACCTATATGCAACTCTGCCATTCTGTTTGGTGACTTTGCATGGAGAATAGAAGTAGGTAAGGAGACCTGACTCTGTTGTGAAAAAGTGTCCGTCAAACTGCGTTAAATTAGGGTTGCGCTGGCGCCACAGTAGCAACCATAGAAATGTAAACTTTCATATATCTATGGTAGCAACAGGGTAAATTTCTCACAGCAGTAATTTTAGGATATGTTTACAAAATTATTTTGGACTACGTAAATAGTAAAAAGTCACTTAAAATATTAAATTTTCTAACTCGGCATACCTACTTCAATCTGTCAACAACTGCTACATTCATACCATACCCTTTGTCTACGCTAGCGCCATTGTGGAGGGTTTTTGAACTGGGGGTCTAAAAAGGCCACTGGCAGAATGAATTATGAATAATAATAAAAGTCGTAATATTATCAGAAACTGACAATTCATGATATTAATATTTTGTGGACCGTTTTAGGAATCTCCATACAAAATAATTGTCAAACAGATGAATTGCGTGCACAGACTTATATGTATTGTCTGTGATTGCGTGATATGAAATATTACGCAAATAATTTATGAATTTTCAGTTTGTGAACATTTTACGACTTTTATTATGATTCATAATGTTATCCTTTTATGATTCTGCCAAAGTGGCCTTTTTAGGCCCCCTGTTATTACTGCTTATAGCTGGATACTTTTCCAACTTTCGCCCCATATAAGTCAGAATTCTCCATGTGACATGGGCATGTTACACAATGGCATGCAAACAGCAGATTTTTGCATACTTTCGTGCAAGTTACGGGCTTGTGGATTCCACACATAACATCACGCCTCAGTCCCGGAAGGGTTAGGCAGATGTTTACCTATAGTACACCCGCATTTCACCAGTTATTTTTTTGTAATAATAATTCAGGAATATCAACCGGGCACACATCCAGATTACGCGCTGCTACTGAGAAATTTCCGAGGGAAAAACCCAATAACACTTTCTTGACCCGGAAATCGACCCCAGGACCTCAAGCTCAGCAGTAGCGCTTGCGACCAGTAGACAAATGAGGCATTTGTGTATTTCAGTCTGTGGCGTAATTGGCTTATTCCCAGGTGCTCCAAATCTATTGTTCTCCAAACAATTTCACTCCAAACATTGATTCCCAAGAGCTCCATCATTTTCTTAGTTAAAATAATATAATACTAAAATTGTTCCCATTGCTTTTTTAATTTGTAGCCGCCGGGAATAAAATTATGGAGCGCAGATTTCAGCTCGTCAGTGCTTTGTCTTCCCTGATAATTATAGTCCTGACGGAAAGCTAAGGATTGTCGACGGATATTTTGATGTCTAGGTACGTGCTTTTACTCATTTAATGCAGCCCTGATGCTATAAAGCAGTCAACGACATTGATATTTTCTTACGTTTTTACAATTTTCATTTCTGTGTCAGGTTGTACATAATGTTTGTTGTATTCATAATTTTAATGATTATAACTCTGTACCTAAATACATATTTTATCTGTTACGGTTGCGAATCATACTTTGCATAAAGCCTGGTTTTTTTTTGACTGACGTGCAAATTGCAAGAAAACATTTAATTTCACGGAGTAACCCTGGTGATCGACTGATTGGATGCTGCATAAGCCCTATAATTATGATTTGCGTGATGATGACTATGATGATCTACAACAGGGTCGGTTTGACACGCAATATTATATGACAAGTATATGTGATCCAGATAAAGTTGGATCAAAGCTGGATTTAATAGACCAAGTGTGTACCTACCTATTGCATACGGTGTCGTGTTACTTCTGCATAAATATAAACCTTCATGCGCGAACGCAAGCTACCCGTGCAATTGACACAATGCGGCGCGTAGTTTACTGGAGTCGCGCTCTTCTTTACAAAGTAGCTTACACGACGCAAACAGGAAAAAATATTAATCAGAGTGCAACCTGTAACTATAAATTCAACATAATATGATCTTGACGTAGACTAGAGCGTAGAAATATACGTCGGTTATTCAAAAAAAATAGTCATCATCATCATTTCAGCCGAAAGACGTCCACTGCTGGACATAGGCCTCCCCCAAGCACCTCCACTTCGATATACAAAAATATATTAAAAAAAAATAGTAGTACCATACAATTTGACCGCGTAGGTAAGTATTGCACTTTTCTATGAAACAGCAGATATTTTTCATAACCGACGAAAAATTTCTACGCTAGTCAAGAATCATAATAGTGAATTCATGGTTATAGTTTGTGTGTTGGTTTTGACATTGGAAATGTCTTTTCGTTCGCTCCAGTATAGGCTCCGATTACACGAAAAAGTGCGATCCCCTCATATCTCGGAGAGTTGTGAAGATATGATATTCAAAAAAGGCTCAAAAGACGCGTATTCACGAGAGCTGTAAGGTGCAAAAAGAATTATTCGAGAAAGTTAAAAAAGAAAAAGTTATGGCCGAAATAGTGAAAAAAAAAAAACAATATTTTCCGAATTTTAGATTTTAGGGCTCGATATTTTGGAAACGAAGAATGATATCAACATTTTGAGAAAAACTCCTCTGGACAATTTAGTCAGCTACAATTTGAGTCTAAAATAAAGACGATCGTGTTAAAGGTTTGCCCTGTAGCCTAACCTTTATGAAAAAAGTCAGAACGACATAATCATTCAACGTTGTAGTTTTATTTTGTAACCTTTTCCTTATCCCGACTTTCTCGTCCCTCAGCGACAATATTTTTTCGAATTCCGTAGATTGTTGCAAGTTGTGCCACTATAATCGGTTGAGACCGCGAATCGGCAAGGGTGGCGTGGGACAAACCTCAGCAAGATGGACCAACGACCTTAAAAAGGAAGGTGGGACCGACTGGGTCTGGAAGGCGGAGAACCAGGTTTTGTGGTACAATTTAAGAGGATGTGTCGAGGTAGTTGACTGAGATAAACCGAGTTGATTATGTGGTTGACTTACATTGTTCGCTACCTCCTCATCTACACTCACTGCTGCTGTCGATACCGGGTGCATGCACTATGATTTCACTCTCGCTATTTCACGATAATGTTTTTAGGTATGTACCTAGAACGTTGTCTTTCAGGCATAAATCTAAACAATAACAAAACCTTTTATTGACCGCATTGTAAATGTATGACTGATTATATTCCTGAAATGCGGGTTTTTCCTTTACTTGTTTTATGGGGTTTCCCTTTGTGCCATTATTTCATGATTATTCTAGGTCATTGGAAAGTAGGTAGGCTGCACCTTCGATGAGTCGCAACAACGGGGATAATAATATCAACTTTGTGCCTCCCGAATCCAAAAAGCTGAAAAAAAAAAGACTTCATACTTTGCATCACAAATATCCAATTAACATTCCTGTATGTAACTAATTGTCATCAAATATCTGTGTTATGGGCCCACACAAGCACAAAAAATGCTTAGCAAAAAACGTATGTGCCTAGCATTATATACATATATCTGTTTAAAAGAAACTCACACTGTCCAGTAATACAACAGGAACCTTTAAATTAAAATCCTATCCCTGATCATCATCATGCCAGCCGTATGGCATTCACTGCTGAGCATAAGCTTCCGCCAGGCATTGCCTTCGCCACATCAACTGTAGTGCTACTTTGTAATATCTCACCGAGAAAACTTAGGTAAAGTTTGAAGTGAGTCGTCAATCCCTAGATTCCCTGGCGTGGAATGACAGTTCAACAACAACATCATACACACAACAATCAAGCATAGCTCACTGCACCTATTTCACTGTGAGATTTTTACAGAATAGAACTGCAATCTAGCATATGGTCAACCTATTTCAATATTTAGTATATGGTCCGACCATATGGTCAAGTTATTTAAATATTTAGTATATGGTACGACTATGTAGTCAACCTATTTCAATCTCGCAGAGGAGAGACCTTACCTCCTATAGTCTCTATGTCCTAGGTCTAGGTACGAAGTTAACAGTAGTAACAGCCCGGAGTTTGGAAGTTGGTGGTGGGAGACCCTGTGTCTCGGAAAGCACGTTAAGCCGTTGGTCCTGCGCCTGATCTCTCTCCGGTCGTGTCGGATTGCCGTCCCATGATGGGACGGCAATTCGACACGACCGGAGGGACTCCCATCGGACTATGAGAGTGAGGGAAAAGGAAGTGCACCTGTGTTTGCGCGCACACTTATGCACTATAATATCTCCCGCCCGAAGGCTAGTCTCCGTTGAGATTGGCCTCCTTGGCCGAAATACGGTCTGGAGGACTTTTATTTAGGTACGAAGTTACTGACAAATACGTAAAATATATGTAACTAGGTACTTCAGGAATTTCATGTCGTCTTCCGATGTCCCAATATGTGTCGCAATAATCCACGGATATCTATGCAATAATCCCATCAGTTTGTTATCATGATGCTGTTCTAAAAAAATGCAGTTTGATTTAGATGGTGAAGACAAGTGGCCAGCCCATGAGGCAAGCCAGATAAATACCGCGTTTAGCTACCTAAGCAGAATTCAGCTTGATAATTGAACCAGCTTTTTCCCTGATGCCACCTATTCATTGACGTTACATAACTCGCGATAAATTATACTTAGGTGTATGTTTCAGACCTAAAAATACACCTCAGGTGTTCATTCATATAGACTAGCTAGACGATATAAACACCTCATAAATGCAGTACCTACAGTCATTAAAATTACTAGACCAGTTGTTGGTTATTTAACTAACCTACCAGTATTAGTCAGGTCATAAAAAATATTACGCAATTTTTGTAAGTGGAAATTTACGAACCCAAATAGGGCTTTCAGGAATTGATATAAACAGTGGAAACGCAATGACTGGGTGCGTCATGCTGTGAATCATAACTAACCCTATGACATTGTTACAAGATATAACATGAAAGATGAGTCGCATTGGCGCTTATGTCGTTTTGTTTGCATGACGTGACTAATTACTAACAATTATTTTGCCTTTACTGAAACGAGATTAGCGGCAGATAGATGCGCATGCGCTGGATTTGCACACAATGAGGAATGTGGATGTTTTCCGGTAGCAGTCTAGAGCCACTGCAGATTAAGATATTGCTGTACGTGACTTCACAGTTTTTATTCAATGAATGTTTTTACGACGAAGACGCAGTACCTACATCTACTTCTTAATACAAAATACTAGTATCAAATACTAACTAAACAGAGCGGCTTTTATGAAGAGATACTTAACATTTAAAATTTTCCTGTTATCAATTAATTTTCATATAATTCGATGTATTGCCAATCTGCTAATTTCAATTTTTATATCTGCAATTAATTCCTCTATACAGTTTGGTAACTATAACTCCGGGTGTCCGAATCGCATACTTACTGTCATTTCACGCCATATTAGGCTTTATTGCCCATTGTTCTATTATACAAAGAATAGTATAAATGCTAAATGGATAAATTACAATCGTCAACGACTCGTATTGTTAAATTGCAGAGAAATTAGCGATGTTAGTTTGATTCTTAAATCGTTGTTGTTTGTTTCTCTCTCGTCTTGAAAAGGAAGCGCGGTTACGTGGTCGTTGGCGTTCATTCCATACTAACGTATTTCTTAGCAGCTGCAGCAGCCCGGACTCTGGATTTGTACCCGGTTGATGGCAATAGGCTCGCCTCCTATTACATGGGACTTGAACATAACTGGCGAAATGTGGATGTGCTGTAGACACACCTCTGCCCTAACCGTTCGGGAAATACAGGAGTGAAGTTATGTGTAGTTTTATAATGCCCAATTACGAAAAGGTACCTGCTTAGAGTACCAGTGTACCTACGTACTAATCATCATCAATCAACGGATGAACGAGGACTCGTCTTGTCTGTTTACCACGTGAACGTCATTAGGTCTTCCTATGATGCGGTAGTCTGTACTTAGACTGTCACATCAAAATGCAACCATAGAATTATAATTGAATGACATTGTAGTGTATATTTATTTTTTCCTCAGCAATGATATAGTAGAATCCAACACAATTAAAAGCATAATGCTGAGCAGGAAACGCAACTTCGGAACTGTAAATATTCTAACAAGCCTCATCAGTCTATCATTTAGCTAGCCTTGTCTAACAAACATTTATAAGCATTAATTTAAGGTATAATCAGTTCTATGTCCTCTATCGTCATTATACAAGGTACTCAAGCCCTTACCATTAAGTTTTAAAGTCTAGATTCCTGTGTGGACCCACATGGCGGTGAGCGATGATGAATATTTGCTAAGCTATGTGCAACTAAGCGTAGCTTTCCCACATTATGCCATCCTAACTTCCTAACTAATATTATAAATGCAAAAGTAAGTTTGTTTGTTGGTTTGTTACCTTTTCACGCTTAAACCACTGAACCGATCATCCTGAAATTTTGCATATACGTTGTCAGGTGTACAGAAACGGACATAGGGTACCCTTTCATCCCGAAAAAAAGTGCTGTTCTCGAGGAAAAAAACAATAACGTTATTATGTTATTATGATAATCTAACTTATAATATATAATAACGTATAACGTTATTATGATAATAGATGGCGCCACGTGTATTGTTGTTTTCCTCGGGAATATCACTTTTTTCGGGATGAAAGTTACCCTATGTCCGTTTCTGTACAACTGACAACGTATATGCAAAATTTCAGGACGATCGGTTCAGTGGTTTTGCCGTGAAAATGTAACAAACAAACTTACTTTCGCATTTGTAATATTATAAAGTTAGGATATGATTTCACGCGAACGAAGTCGCGGGCAGCAGCTAGTAGGATTATAATTCGCACGTTTTTGACGTAGCTAGAACATAATAAATGTCCGTTGAATTAGCTTCACTTACGTAGTTTGTATGGTGAATGGGACACGTGACCGGCACGTTTGTCCATTGTAGTTGATTGTCAAGTTCATTTATACGCGGTTCGGGGTAGACTGCACTGTGATTTGTACTTCAAACAGTAATTAGGGTGTTCAGCGTACGATACAGCAGCATTTTGCAGCTTAGAGCTTGCATCAGCCTATAATGTTCTCGCTGCTAGGACACAGGCCTCCTCTCGATGAGAGGGACTGGGCCGTAATCCACCACGCGGGACCAGTGCGGTTGGTAGATGTCACATGTTTTCGAATTTTTTATTCAAGGAAATGCCGGTTTCCTCACGGTGTTTTCCTTCACCATTTTACGAGCAGTGGTGATGAAATAATTTACACAAAGTAAAGCGCCTGTCTCGGTTCGAATTTATGTTCTACAACTACAAGTCGCGGCCGTTATCACTGGGCCACCGCTGCTCTACCTCTTGCAGCTCGCTGTCGTAATATTGCCGATTAGGCTAATTGCCCATAATATAGCTAAATTGTATGGGGAAAAGGTGTTACGTTTTACAAACTTACGTTTGAAAACTTGATTGGGAAGGGGGAAAATTGGAGCAAAATGTGAGAAAGCCCGTTTTCAATAATCATTGTTTAATTGCATATCGTCTCTCACTGGACGAGTTACTGACTTAAGTGAATTATTGATGCTTACTACAGTACCTAACGGTTACATGATCATCGCCGCTTATCGCAGTCCACTGCTCGACATTGGCCTCTCCCAAGAATCTCTCTTCGTCTTCTGAACCAGACTGCGTCCACTTTTCGGATCATCTTTCCTACTAGCTAGTCGGCGTCCTACCTAACCTCTCCTTTGATGCCTAGGGAAGCTGAATCTTGTATGCGACCCTGCTATACATAATTACCGAGTATACCATTTTATTTGAAAAATATTTTTGTTGATATTGATGTTTGCCTCATTGATAAAAAGAGACTGCGGTCTTTCACCACTCCGAGCTTCCATAACACAATCATAATACTGACTTTATGGTGGTGATGAATAAAATGGATAAAAGCTAGGACCTCAATTACGATAAAGATTAGAAGGGGTTCCAGAAATAACAACATATGAAATACGCATTAAAATGCCACTTAAATTACTCACACTTGTTGCAAATCCTTTCGTGTATTAAAATACCTTGCTAATAAATATGTTTGGCTATCACGTACCGTCGCTATAAAGATACTAAAATTTATGTGAATGTGTGAAAAAAGTTATAAACGCAGAAGGTCAAGGGAAACGTCTAAATATCTGCTGGCATTTCAATCCTTCGGGTTATTTGCGTTTTATTTTATAAAGTGTTGTTTTGACTTAGGACTCGGAATTCCTAAGCTTTTAGCAATAACATTATTATATTTTCTTCCAAGAAACACTCCGATTGGTCAAGCAGGATAGCGCGTGGTTTGATAGCCATAAGACAAACAACAACATTTTGTAGGTATTTTGTATAGGCGATTTGAAATCTTCTGTTTCACTACCTTTTGGGAAAGTTAGAAAAGTTACTTAATCAGCGTAGGTGGATATAGTGCTTTTTTTAGCTATAGTAAACACTGCCTATAGGGACACACTTAAGCAGGCCCAGTATTAAGTCCAATGCTTTCAATACTCAACTCAGTGTTAACATCTTGATGTCATAGCATAATCAGCCTAAATGTTTGCATTGCTGGGACACAGGCCTCCTCTCAGTGAGAGGGTGTGGGCCGTAATCCACCACGCAGACCCAGTGCGGGTTGGTAGATGTCACATGTCTTCGATCTTTTGGTCCTAGGACATGCCGGTTTACTCACGATGTTTTCCTTCACCGTTTTGAGAGCAGTGGTGATGAAATAATATGCACGAAGTCAAGCGCCTGTCTAGGATCGAATCTATGACCTAATTGATGTCATGGTCAATCAAGTTAATCATCAAGATAGATGATTTTTGCAAGTTTCCTTGGAGCATGTTAGTTTCTAAGATAGCTAACTTTATCCCTAGAATGCTTAGACCTTTCTTTAATAGTACATTACTGCAACGGCCAGCAAAGGAGGCATTGATGGACGAACGCGAAAATGTGGGCCGAGGCGAAGCCGAGGCACACATACGTAAGTATAATTAAATACAATTACTTTTCAAAATCAATGACGAACAACGGACAACAATAATTTTTCCCGCGAGCGTTCATTTGTTTTTTTTCAATAAACAGCTTTCTAGTTGCAATCCAGTTCGAAATTGAAATAAAACCTTTGATAAGTTACCTCCTTGGTTGCTATGTTTCTAAAAGATCATTCTATTTTTAAATTACACGACAGATATGAGTTTACTATGTAATTTATTTGGCCGCTAAACCACGACAGAATTATGGATTTTCATAGAACATTTGCCGGCCGCTGCTCGCATGTTTGGCCAGTACAGCAATTTCGATTTATCTTGAAGAAGGTTGTCAAAACAATGCTCAAATTTCCAAGCATGTTTGAGAAAATATGATATCTGCTCTGCTACGCCCTGTTATTCCATTATCCGCTCAGGAATGTTGGCAGTACCGTATGTTGTTGTTGCAGCAAAAGTAAAGTATGTCCCTACACGTGTGGAAGTTATCTTAGAACAACGCATCAACATGTAAGTAGTTTGCCTGTAATGAGAAATTTACCTAAGCGAAATTGTATGCTCTATGCAGCATAAAATAACACCTTCCTACGTAAGGTTCAAGTTACATACCAGAATCCATAGCAAAGGCAGATGTATATAAAAATTAACAGCCACTTTGCAATTTGTGTTTCTGTTTATAATTCATATGTATCAAGCTACCATATATTTCCATTATCATTAACCTGGTACAATTCCAGACTCTTACAGTTTATAACTGAGAATGTCCTCATAGAGAAACTAAAAAAAAACTGGATAGCAACCAGCATCCTAATTGAGTAACACATTTTCAATCACAATCTAAATCATTTTGAAGGATATTGCTAACCCATTTCTTCATAGGTTCGAAAAATTTGTCTGCTCAACAATGTAAATAACGCAATGAATGTGGTTGAATTGTCAAAAGAAATCCATTGCTACTGATAGTGTGTTACTCAATTACCCCGCAGAACATCATACCTAGCAGTCACACTTGCGACCACTTGACCAATGAGCCAGGATTTACTTACCAATACTGACACATCTATAAACAATCCTAATAGTCCTCCAGAAATCCAGACGGAATTGCGGCCATCGCGACAATCTCAGATGGGACTAGAGTTGCACTCTCTCTTCCCTAATTTTCATATACAGATGAGACGGTAATCCGACACGACCGGAGAGAGATTAGGCACAGGACTAATGGCTTAACGTGCTTTCCGAGCACGGGGTACAACACTGCCTCACCTGGGAATCGAATCCAGGACCCCACGCTCAGTAGTCACGCTTGCTACCACGAGACCAACGGGGCAGACGGGGAAAAGTAGCTAGTTAAAAAGCCTACATGTTCAGGTTGGTGCTCCCGATTATAATGAAAAACTGACCCAACTACGGAGTCTGCGCTACAAAATTACATAATCATCTATATCAATAAATTCGATCCTCTCTCTTTGCGAAATACTTTTTTTATTTACTTTTTTTTTCGTTGTTCTGTTTTTTTGATCGACAAAAATCAATAAAAAATTTAATTCCAAGATGGAGAACGATCATTCTGATAATATTACATATAGAAAATCACGGAGTTCAAGCTCGCTTTACGATATAGCTGGGACAGAACAGTTACTCTTTGATGCTACTATGCTAAGCTTGCCAAATTCTTCAATCGCTGAATCGCAGAACAAGGAATTACTGAAAAAACATTGTCGTTTTGATAATCAATTGCTGAGTGTGAATATCGAGATAGAAAACTTACATCTTGAAAATACTTCATTAAGACAGGAATTACATAAATTCAAACAAGTAATTATTATTTATAAAAAAGTTGGAACTGCTGACAACACTATTCGCACTCCAAAATCAGTAAAAAAGAAGTGTCCTTCCATAACATCGACAAAATTCCTGAATTATTGCTTGAAAATAATCAAAGTCAATCTAATGAAAATCAGATTAACACAAAACAGCAAGTACCTCAAATCCTGAGTAACCTGAACTCTGAAGGAGGCTGTAGCTATGATAAACCATTAACTCATAGCAATGTCACCGAACATAAAATGTGCATTCTATATAAACAGCAATACAAAGAACAATGTATTATCTATATCAGAGAAAGCCTTTCGCAGGAGGACCAAGGTAACTGACATAGCCCGAAGAATTGCCAAACTTAAGTTGCAGTGGGCTGGGCACATTGCTCGCTGAACAGATGGCCGATGGGGCCGACAGGTTCTGGAGTGGCGACCGCGTACCGGAAGACGTAGCGTTGGAAGGCCTCCTACAAGTTGGACCGACGACCTTGTGAAGGCCGCAGGAACCCGTTGGATGCGAGAAGCACAGAACCGGTCGAAGTGGAGGTGCCTGGGGGAGGCCTATGTCCAGCATTGGACGTCTTTTGGCTGATATGATGATGAGAAAGCCTTTGATAACAGCTTCAACCTGTGCCATTATTTGACACCGTACGGATGCACAATACAGCTGCTTACGGGTCTTGATACAAAATTACTACAATTCACTTTAGATGATTTTTGTATATCATTCCTTGGTGAAGAAGACTTTAAGTCGACCAACAACTACTATGACATTATTTTCCATATAAGAGACGTATTGCAAGCCATGCAGCATACTAACATAATAATCTGTTTGCCTACATTTAAGTGTACTTTTGATACAAGTCTTTTTAATAGCTGAGTAGAGACTTTTAATAACCTACTGTATCTGGATATTTTGACACATGGTTACGCCTTCCTCTTAGACTGCAATCTAAATCTCGAAAATATAGACTACAGCATGTTTAATAAGTATACAGGATCTTTAAATGATCGTGGCCTATCGAGAATTTTCAAGGACTTAATTACCAGTATAACAGAACAATCTGAAATAACACAAATTAATATAAGTGAATCGGGAAAACTTGCCAAACTAAATGACAATTTTTTTCTCGACTAAGCCTCTCTACGTATTACACCAAAATATTGCTGGGTTATTAAGAAAATCAGACAATCTTACAATTTGCCTACATGAGCTACTTGATAAGAATAAATATGGGTCGATATTTTATGCGTTACAGAGCATTTTATGACGGAGGGCTATGAAAAACATCTCAACATAAAGGATTATTGTTTGGCGGCCAGTTTCAGTCGCAAGGCGAGCAAACGAGGTGTACCGTATACCAGTAAGGAAAGGACGTCAACGGAGGGAACTGGAAAAAATTGCAAAATTATCTTCAAATGGTGTTTTCGAATGTTGCGCCATCGAATTAACGACGTACAAGACTGTGATTGTTTGTGTATACAGGGTATCCAATGTAAGCAACTTTAATGAGTGTATTGAAAAATTAGATATAATGTTACGTATGCTAGTAAAAAAGTCCTATAAAAATATTGTTTTAACAAGTGATTTTAATATAGACGTGTTAAAGCGAAATAGGCAATCAATTGAATTTGAGACTTTGTTACTAAATTACAACTTAAAACTTGCTCTTTATGTACCAACTCGTGCGAGTCAGTCATGCATTGACAACTTTGCGCATAATTTTAGCAAGTACTTTAAAGCAGTAGTAGCAGTCCTTTAGTAGAATTGGCTCTCTCTGACCATACGGCTCAGCTCCTCAAATGTCCTATTAAACTTTAAAACAATGGCGTATACTTAGACGTGATTATAGTAAAGACAATGTCTATAAATTGAAATCATATTTGAGTAGTTTGACATTTTCAAATGTATATGAATCTAATAATCCTAATATAGCTTACAATTCATTCACAGACATGTTTTTGTTTCTATATATCCAATGCTTTCCTAAAATACCAATAACTGTGAAAGTATTCATGAAGCAAAAGTGGGTATCACGGGGTGTTAAAAAATGTAGTGCAAAGAAACGCCATTTATTATGGCAGTATCGATTGAAACCCACGCAACGAAACAAAACTCGATTTAAGAATTAATGTAATACGTTTAAGAAGGTCATCTATTTGACTAAAAAAATCACAGAATTCTTATAAAATACAAAAGTCTAGTAATGAATCTAAAACGACATGGCAAATTATTAATGAAAATAAAGTAAATACGTCTAAGAACAACATCAATAAAATTCGTATCAACAATACTCGTACAATTAACTCAGACCCTAAACAAATTACAAACCTTTTTTTAATGACAAAATAAAACCATTTACCGCAGGGGCAAATGTCACTAACCATATCCTGAACAGAAAGGATTCGATGTTTATGGCTCCCAGCTTGCCTATAGACATTCAATATCATCATAGCCCTCAAAAACACGAATAGTGTACGTTATGATGGTGTTAGTACAAAGATTATTAAAACTGTCGCTGACATAGAATGTGGACCACTCTGTCATATAATGAACTTGTGTATTTGTGAGGGAATGTTTCCTACTGCTTTGAAAAAATCTATAGTAAAGCCATTACATAAGAAGCAAAAAAAAAAGACCTGATGCAAAATTACATACATCTATCCATTTTCTCAAAAATATTTGAAAAATATATCTCTCGAGAACTACTCGTACAGGCCACTCAGAAAGTATTGCGAAAAAAGTTTTTATGTATGAGAGACTGGCCAGTTATAATCTATATTGAAAATATGATTATTTGTAAGTAAAAATAGGTACACGTACCAATTTCAAAATTTCCCTCCACATTGTTTGCGAGCTAATTTAAATTATCGTGTCTCATTAACAGTACCAAATAGGTACTAAAACTTGGTATTGCTCAAACTTCAAAAATCTCTCTTGGTCCAGTCATCCTGACCCAGACAAAAAATGGATCTGCGCCGGGGACATTTTCGCGCTATGAATTTTTACGATTTCAAGTGTCGCCTGAAACCGGAAGAATCGTACGATAGACATCAAATAGCATTCATGCATGAAGGCGTTGATGCTTCTTTGGAGAAGCATCAACGCTGAATGGTATACTACCAAACGCTTGGTAGAAGTTTTCTCTGTCAAACACAGGGCTCCGTGGGCACCTGCTCCACCACGACAACGCGCCTTCGCATACCACGCTCAAAACGAGGGACTCCCTGGACAGCACGCCGGTTAAACTCCTGAGTCACCCTCCTTACAGCCCTGACCTAGCACCGTGTGACTTCTTTTTATTCCCGAAAATAAAAAATCAGCTCAAAGGGATACAATTTTCGTCGCCGGAAGATGCGCTGTCAGCGTTTGAGCAGGCTGTAAACGAGGTGTCTGCGGCGGACTGGAAAAAGTGTTTCGAAAACTGGTTCAGACGCATATAACTTTGTATAGAGGCTAGTGAAGAGTACTTTGAAAATATTTAATAAAAAAATATTTACCTATAGAGCATGTTTTTTTATTTTCGCAAAACTTTCTGAGTGTCCCACGTATGCATAATATACTTTTTAATGAGCTAAACGGGTTTAGAAAAAGTAAAACAATCAATATGGCGGTTTACGACTTTCTACACAAAATCATAATAAATATGGATAAAAATACACCCATCTGTGCAATTTACTGCGAAATGACGCAGGCATTTGATTATGTTCAGCATAATATTCTATTAAAAAAGCTCGAAGCGTAGGTATGGTGTAAGAGTAAATGTTCAAAAGCTGTTACAATCATATTTACGAGAAAGGAAGCAAATTACAGAAATGACGACAATTAATGCGAGCACTAAACGAGAAGTAATTTTTACATCTGGGGAGCGTAACGTACCGCAAGGAAGCGTATTAGGACCACCGCTATTTACCCTTTATATCAATGATTTTCCTAAATGTATAGAACACAGTATGACACCCACACACAGCTAATAACACTTGGTAAGGTTTTGTCTTTTACCTACTAAGTAGGTATGTACGCACGGCTACCAGTATAAGCTTACTTCTGATTGTACGAAACACCTATACAATGCGACGTCAGCTGAAACTGGAAATGTATAGCTTGATGTGTAGTCGTGTGTACCTAGTAGGGAGATAGTGACGCCTTTGAATATTACAATAACAGCATAGCACGTGTTTTCTCGTACAATCATAAAATATATAATTTATTGAGGAAACACATGACAAATTAGGTTCTAATCGTAAGGAAATTATGTTTCCCCGTGGATCTTGAGAATATTAAATGGAATCTATAATATAATTTATTCATGACTGTATAAATAATTGAATCTCGATATAAGTGCTAAAATAGAAACAAGGAAGAAAGGAAATGTTTATACCTATTGATAACATCCGTTCATTGACTGTCGAGTTCTCCATTGTACCGCTACGGACGTCTGTCGTCTTACCTTATACTATTAACATTTTGGAGAAGGTTATCTGACATCATCACCACTTCGACTTCATGTGTGACTTTGACTTCACGTGTGTCACGACTGACTGTCATAGTCATGCACAGGTACAGTTCTGAGCATACATACCTTAGCTACACGTGGTGGTATCAATATAAAGGACCTGAGGAGACGATTTCAACAATATTGTTAAAATCGTCTCCTCACACTAAAAGGTTGAAAATTCTACCACCGAATATCATAATCGACTGAAGTAATAAAATAAGTTTGTTTGCAACTCCTTGCAAAAAAGGCAACACTCTAAAGAAATAGGAAAAATCGAAAACCCTGCAATTAAAAAGTTCAAAACAAACTCACTTTTTAAGCAGTTGGTGTCATCAAATCTGAAATTGAACTAAAATAACTGCTACAAAAGTTAACAACGTTTATAAATAAGTAGGTATTAAAAAAACATTCAAAACAAACAAATTTTGTGTTAAGTTAATTAAAATACCTAGGGCCAATTTTTTAATCGTCAGATATCTTTTATCAAATGAATAAATATAGCGGCTTGACATATTTTCCATACAAAATCTGTCAACACACAATTTTTGTTCCTCCGACAAATGTTAGGTATATGAAGATTGAAAAATCGACCCTTAGACAGTCGTAGATATACGAGTAGACGATTTTCATTTCGAATTTTTTAATGTACCTACCTACACAAAATATTACTGAATAATCCAAGTTATACCCGCGATGGTAACAATATCGTTCTCCCATCTCACCACCGGACGACCGACACTCCCTCTTACAGTCCATGGACGCCACTCGGTCTCGACTTTACTCCACCTGTCATCACTGCTCCTTGCCAGGTGTCCTGCCCAACTCCATTTGAGTTCCTTAATTCGTTTTCTGATATCGGAAACCTTCGTACGTTTTTGGATCTTGACATTTGGAACTCATGCTAAGCCTTATGCCGAGCATGGACCGTTCCATGGCTAACTGTACAACTCTCACCTCCTGCTTGCTCACGCAGGAGGCTTTGTCTACGTCTCTGCACCTTACGTAATGGTGGGGAGAACACACTGGTAATAAAGGAAGTTTTGCTGATTATGTCGTTTAATTTGCTAAATGCGGTCCAAGCAAGCAGTATTCTTCTCGATATCTTTGTTTGTTGATGCTCTTTGTCAAATGAAGTTTCGGTGAAATGGTGTCGCCCTGTCTCACTCCCCGTTTGATGGTTATGGGTTTGTATTCAGCATACATACCCTATACCTACGGGTCTGCAGAATGGCCGAGGTGTGAAGTTCCCGCAGCACATCCACGGTACGGGAAACGATATGGCAATGATGGAGAGTGTGAAACACAGCCGAATGCTCGATACTGCCAAAGGCCTTCTCGTTATCGACAAATGCCACGCACGGGGGCCTGTAGTTGGCACCTCTCCATCAGTTGCTTTACCGTGTGGGTATGGTTGATGGTCGAAGACCAGCCTGCTCCATGGGCTGGGTTTCGTCAAGAAAAGTGTTAAATAGGGGATGAAAGTTTGTATGGAAGTACTTAATTTTTGCTGATGGGAAATCATATCAGGCTTTTCTGTTTACTAACATGTTCTGTCCCTGAATGTCCTTTGGCGGAGCTTGGTGACGAGGATCTCAAGAAGTCACAAATAATTTCAAAAATAGGGAAATAAATGCATTCAGCCAAAGTGAGTTGGGAACTCAGGTCGAAGCTATATCACGGCTGATAACAAAATGCAAATAAAACGATACAAATAAATTGCTCTTTAGAAAAAAAACGAGTTATAAGTTGTGAGTGGCGGCTATGGTTCGATTGCTCGTTTATATATTAAAGGCGCTTTTCCACTCAGTAAATATTGTTTCTCAGTACACAACCACATAAACGGACATCTATTTTTATTTAATCGTCTATTGTCTTGTATGTTGCTATATATGTATGAGTGCTACCGTAATTGAAAAGGAATAAGAATAAATATATTATTTTTAGTTAGATTGCCCAGTTATAATTTTATGAAGATTTCCTACGTCTTGTGTGAGCAGTGGTGGCCCAGTGGTATCGGCCGCGACTTACAACCTGTAGGTCGGAGGTTCGAACCTGGACAGGTGCTTTACTTTGTTTAAATTATTTCATCACCACTGCTTTCAAAATGGTTAAGGAAACTGGAACATCGTGAGTATTTGGCATGTTCTAGAATCAATAATTCGAAAATATGTGTCATCTACCAATCGCGAGGTAGGTTACAGCCCCAGGGTCCTCTCACCAAGAGGAGGCCCGCGTGTCCCCGCAGCGGGAACATTATAGGCTGATTTTACATATCTCGGGACCATGGGGTCCCGGTCCTTTGGAAGGCGTACGAGGGGCCGAAGCCAACTCGCAGAGGCCCCTTAGGAAATTTTAATGAAATGCGGCACCATCCGACGATTATCCCTGTATGCACTATGCAAGTGCACCCAAGGATAACCCCCGGTTGGTGTAGGACTATTGTAGGATATGGAAAAATAAAAAGTTGGACTATGGGTTTGGGTGGCTGAAGTGGACTGGTTACCAAGAACTATGGAAGAACTATGACCCCTGCCTGATCAATGTTTTATATATACACGGATAAAATGGCAGGAGGTGACTTTCACACTCAATAATGGGCCCCCGGAAACGGTCGCTAGCACATAGTGACGTAGCGACAAGGGGGCAACATGTATAGGCTGATTATTATTACGCTACGTCGTTGTAGCAGGCAGTCTTACCAGGGGTATCGTATTGTAGCTGGGTTTTTTAGGTCAGATAAGCAATAGCTCAATGTAAAATATTAGTATTCAGCTGCATCCGGTTAGATTGGAAGCCGACCCCAACATAACTAGTTGTGAAATGGCTCGACTGAAGAAGATGTCGTCTTGTAGTTGGTTTGCCACTGCATAAGATATATTTGCGATTACCGTGTTGATTATTGTAGATCTATAGCGCGGAAAATCATTATTTTTATTGCTATCTCTTTCTTAAACTCTTATTAGTAATTCTTCAGGGAGGCACGCATAATTTCCAGGTAGAGATGAATCTCTCAAACTAAGAATAGTGTGATTTATGTATCTAGTTCTTACTCAATGTATTAGTGAAATAGGTTTACTCATCTGCAACCACCAAACACTTTAAAAGTACCTTTCGAGAAAATGTTGCATTTTTATGCGCATAGCAAGTATAGTACTATACCTCGTTACTTTGACTGCAGTTGTTACTTTGACTGCAATCGTTACTTTGACTAAAGTCGTTACTTTGACTGAAGTCGTTGCTTTGACTGAAGTCATTTCTTCGACTGAAGTCGTATCTTGTTCTTTGTTCTTATAATATATTATATTTATGGGGTCCTTTAGTTTTAAGTGGTGGAAATATCTTTTTAATTTTGCTAAAAAATTATGTAGCTATCTAGGATTTATGTATTTCTGTGTTGTTATTCATATCCAAAACTTTTAACAAATGCTTAATTTTTCTAATTTAACATTAAAATTATTTAAAAGAAAGGAATACAAAACCTGAATTTGCTACACTTCCAGTTTGTAAAAATAATGAATTCATAAGGAAAATACTGCAAAACTATTAAATAGACAGAAACGGAGACAAACAAAACAAAATAGTTTGCTGATGAAATCACCATTGTAGGTACATACCAGCTTTTGATGTAGGTACCGACATTAATGACTGAAGGCTGAGTACCTACTACTACCTAAATATTTTTACATCGGTTTGTATGTGATTTTCAGTTGCGAGCATAAATATATGACTATGGACAGGTCGGCAACAATATCTGATTTCATCCATTAATATTCATGTTCATAAATTTATTTGTATACCATAACATTGTAGTGGTGTTACAATTTGGCTTAAAGCTAAGGTACAATTATGGACCCTGTAGGGAACAGCAAAAAGTATAAAATTGATTCTTAAAATAAATATAAATTTAGGACATAATTAACAATAAACAGAAAAAGACATGTGGCGCCGACCCAAGAGAATTGGGATAAGGGCAGAAGAATGATGATAACGGCAAATATGTGTGATTATTTCTGGAAGGCATTTACAAGTGGCAGCACATTATATGTATAATGTGACATCAAAGGAACACCAACACTATCTGATGACAGAAGTTACGCCAGAATAGGATGCTGCATCGTTTTCAAAAAGATATGTCAGCTCTTAGAATGCAATAATATCGGACCTGTCTTGCGTTATAAATATCTGCCTACTCAGTCAAATTCAGAAGAATGTGATACCTCGTTGAGATCACAAATATCTGACATTAAATAAGTAGCATAAAATTCTGACAGTAAAATGTTTCGAGTTTTTTTTCTATATCGCAATCAGTGAAACAAAATTAAAATATTGTTAAGTTATTATTCTTAAATCGGTCATCATTTTATTTTGTTGAATTAAGTACTTTTAATTATGTTCATAGCTTAATTGAAGTGCCAGCTACAATATAATTTTTTAATGGTACCCATTCAATATGTAGTTTTTTTTTTATTTGGAATTATATCGAAAAACCCTTAAAATTTCAATATCTCGAAAACTATTGAATTTCGGCCATACATATGTGGGGTTCAATTTGTTGAATTTTGGCCCCCCTATCAGCTCCAGACGGATATACGTCGAATTACAAGTAACCTTGTATAAATATTTACTATTTATAATTTAAAACTTCATAAATTGCCTCGTTGGTCTAGTGGGTGCAAGCGCTAAGTAAGTACTGCTGTAGGTATAACATATGGATGTGAAACATGGGCACGTACAAACTATCACAGAAATAAACTGAAATACTGTTCAATATCTATGGAACGAAGTATGACAAGAACAAGTCAAATGGATCGAATAAGAAATAAACATCTAAGAGATAAAACAAAAGTAACACATCTTGACCAGGACCGACCAGCAAAAAATAGAGGTGGACTGGACACATGATGGGAGCAAAACAGGAAAAATCGTGTAAATTAATCACTGATTGGTATCCCAGAAATAGTAAATGGGACCGAAGGTTGTCCTTTTTTCCGATTACTATATCTGGGATACTTTGTTGTTGCCGACAAAGGAGATGGTAGGACAAGATAAGGCTTACAGCGGGCACTGGAAGAAAGTGGCTCGTGTTAGAATTGAATGGAAACAGCTGGAGTGGGTAGTGTTGGCCTTTCCCTAGAAGCATGCTGAATTGAGAGACATACTATAACAACATACAACAGCAAAATAAATTCAGAATAAAGAGGCTTATAGTATAGTAGTATATAACCCATACATTAAAGTTCCATGATTTAGACGGGTTCATTGGCCGTCCCAAAAATTAATCGAAGCCATTGGAGTTGTATCAATCGAGTCAATTTTACAATATAGCCATTTAGTCAAATAAAACAAGTACTGAAACAAAAATGGAGTAATAAACCATAGGTAGGTCAAACATTTGTCTCGGTCGAATCATCAACAGGCGTGATGTTAGGTTAGTGACACAATTGCGAGTATTGTGACAGATACAACTAAAATTATGTCACTAATATTGCAAGATATACCTGCCCATCAAGCTGTTAAAACATTATTTTCGCTGCTTATTTGTCTAAATAACCATTTTTTAATTTTCATTTCTATTCATTTAAGCATCTAACATATCACCTACCTACCTATAGTAAACCGCGTATGTTCTATTCATTTCTCCAGAGAAAACCTGCAGTAACTAAAATCACATTGTTGTCTTTGAGAAAAGTATACTTAAAGTTATTTCGTGTAATTTAAATTTGAACGTTTAAATATAAATTATTAAAATATTTTAACATTATTTTTATATATTTAAGCAAAAGGTAACAAAAAAAAACTTTTGAAAAACAAAGAAGCATTTTTATGGTTTTCATTTTCGATTTTCGACCGAAAATGCAAATCAGGCCGATTTTTTTTTCGTTTTCAACTCGATTTCAATTTGCATGACATTTTGGCTTAAATACCCATATAATAAACCCGAAATTCCTATGGCACAATGGAATCTACTGGCATTCTTTACTGAAAATTACCAAGCATAAGTACCTATATGTTTACATGTATAAAGCCACATGTAAAAAGTTTACATGTATATAGCAACGATTTATAATACGTAGTCAAAAGTGAACCTATACAAGTTTTATTTCCATAATCGGCGATAGACCTTGACATTACTTCAAATACTAGTTTTAATTTGCGGATGAAGGAATGCTTTTCGAGGTAAATAATAAAAATAATAAACATGTAGATACAGCTCTTTAAAAAGCAGTAAACGTAAAAACGTGATGTGTTTGTACTTAACATTTTTATCGAGTCGATCTGTTCTTCAAAATGTTTGCGACACTGAATTTTTAATTTGGCATAGTTTCGCTTATAAAACATTGTATTTTTTTTCTGAACAGTTCTTGTTCCGGTAGACTTTAGGTTAAACGAAATTGGTCTTACTAAAGTATTGGCCAGCAGTCCATAAAATCCTCAAAGAGTATTGAAAATAATTGGAAACGGTCTCAGCATAAGACCCGCGGCCGCCGCGGTCCGACACCAACCTGAACCGAAAAGGGTAGAAATTATACTAATACCACGCTGAGCAGAAAGGTTAATGACCGCAGAACCAGTCCCGACGTACCAGTGCGTGGCACTGCTGCCCGTTAGCCTAGGATATTTTTGCTGGCCTAGTGGTTATCACATCAAGATCATCTATCGCTTGTTAACTTTGACAGATTTATTATTTGCACCTTTTTTTGAGCTTTTATTTTCCCGTTGGTGTGAAAGGAGACGAGTTTTTGACTGTCATACACAAAGTCGCTCTGAGGGAATATTATACCAAAAATCATTTGAAAGTCAAGTTGGTATTTACATAATTTTAAACAGTCTTAAAATAATAATAATATGTACACTGTATAAACAGGAGGGGAAATAATCAAAGGGCATCAAAATATTCGTCGGCATCACTGTCAAAAGAAAAAGTGTCTAAAAGGCTGGCAGCATTGCCATGTTGTAAGGCACGTTATTGGCTTGGCGATGTCTCGAAAAACTATGCGGGCACTCGGACCCCATAGTCCTAGTGTTTCAACTCCAAAGGGTTCGAACATAATAAGTCCCAAAAAGATTGGAGTATTTGCGCCGTTTGAAGTTTTCGCACCTGCAGCAGCCGTCCCAGCATAGCCCACCATGCTTGGAAGATAGGATGGCGCAAGGGTGCATCCTACAGAAAAGGCCTACCTACCTTCCAAGGCATCATGGTCATTTCATCGGGTCTCTTCCCATTGTCGCGTGCCATCCCATAGGGTTCTAAAACAGCCTTCACCCCGTGATGATCATTGATGCTGGCGTCCCGTGCTATTGCTAGTATTGTCTTAAGAGGTCTACATTGTGTCATTGCCTTTTCTACTCTAAAACGCCACGTTCCACATTTATGTCTGGTGATGGTGATTACTTGTGCAATTTTTCACAGTTAATCAGATTGCTGATTACAGCACCATTACTGTCCATAATGCCCGTTGTTTGCCAAGGTCACTGGGAGGATCATGAAGGTTGGTGTTCCTGTCATGATGGATGATGATAATGCTGGTGCCAGCAATCAAATGTAATACAGAACGTGTTAAACTGAAGGATAAAATTGTGTTCAAGTACATCATTCAACATGTAATTTGGTGTATCAGTCTAAACCGCACCCTAATTGCGTAACACACTATCAATCTTAATCTGAATAATTTTGAAGGATATTGCTAATCCATTGCTTCATATTCGAAAAATGTGTTTGTTCAACAACGTAAATAACGCAATGAATGTTGTTGGACTGTCAAAATGAAAATCATTGCTACTGGTAGTGTATTACGCAATTTTCACGCTGGTGTGTGTGCATATAAGAACACTGGCTTGTGCCCGCGACTTCGTTCGAAATAATTTTACAGATCCGTAGTTCCGGAGATTATTCCCCTTCATACAAACTTCAAACAAAATCAAACAAACAAACCAAAACCACTTTTTAATATTAGTGTAGATAAGTACAATGCCAAATGTGTTCCAGACCCTTTTGCTTTACCACTGCACCACAGATGACCTCTCCACGACAACCGTCATTTACCGGTCACGTTATTTAGCACAATGTCGGTGCATTATGTCATCAAAACAAAATGTACCTGAGATTTTGTACATTAGATTGGTAACTATAGTCCGCGCGGAACTAGTTGGCCGCGCCTAAGGTATGTGAGCGGTGGGACGGAGGGGCGGGAGCGCATTACTCAGTACCTACGTGCGTTACAAATTGCCGCCTCATCCCTGTCCCCACCTCAGCGGCCAACTAATTGCGCGTGGACTATAGTAGACATAATTTGACTGCCTCATTGCTTGATTCCCAGCTCGGGCAAAAAGTAATTGGGTTTTTCCGTCAGGATTTTCTCAGTAGTAGCCCGGAGTTAGGAATTTGGCGGTGTGAGCCGAGCCCCCGTGCCTCGGAGGCCACCTTAACTCGTAGATCCTGCCCCTGCCTATTGGCCGTGCCGGATTATAGTCCAATTGGAGTAAGAGGTTGAGGGAAGAAGGAGTGTGAGTCCTCTGAGTGCACCTGTGTTTGCAGAGTATAATTCACGTGCGTACCTACTTGGCTAATCTCCGTAGAGATTGGCCACCTTGGCCGACACTCTGTCTGGAGAAGGACATTAATAGACTTAAAGCGGTTTCTTCAGACATTATTTTTCTCTATATGAAAAACCTAATTCACTTTTGCAATAACTTGAAAACACCAACAGTAATTTCTCGAAGCTGTAATGTGCTGCAGTTTGCGACGTAACATTTCAACAATGATGGTGATGTGTGGTATTACAATTTACCTATATCCATTTCAATTTACAAATCAATTGCTCCTATGCGCACCTTTTACATAAAACAATGACGTGTTTGAATTGACTATTATTCAACATTAGCACCGTGAATAGACTTCCTGAAAGCTTGGTTTTTTATAACAGTACTCTTGCTGCTGTAATCGACCATTCATTATTACATGAGATATTCCGAGTTTTTTTTTAATTGCAGTTCTGTCTGCCTTGTTGGTCTAGTGTTCGCAATAGCTACTTCTGAGCATGAGGTCCTGGCCTGGATTTTCAGGTCAGGCAAAGATTTATTGGATTTTTCTCAGAAGTAGTCCGGAGTTTCTAATTGTGCCCGGTTGATGGCAACAGGCTCGCCCCCTATGCCATGAGACTTAAGGTGAATGCGCAGGGGTAGTCCGCGAAATTAAATTTTTCTTACGTTTTTTACAATTTTCAGGTCAGTGTCAGGTTTAATTTTGATCAAAATTTGATTCGCGACTATAACAGGTACGTATTTACAGAATTATAATCATTAGAATCATTAATATATCTTTTGTAAGTTATTAACTTAGAAAGATGTTTATGTTTTGATACTTCGATACTTATTGCACCGATATGATAGTATTGTTCGATTCTTTAACGTTATTAGGAATATTCCTATAGTATTCTATTATAGTATTCTATTATACTTATAATAGCGTGTGCCTACCGCAACCGAACTCTGTGGTTCAGTATGTTATGATAGACAAAACAAACACGGGAGAACTTGCCTTGCCAGTGTTGTAGGGATCACTATGGAAACCTAAACTCATCTAGATTATGTAAATTATTCATGTATTTAAACATGAAACATATTTTAAATGTAATAACATATAAAATATGATCAATAGTTCATGTGGGCGCTGATACCTATAATTACAAGATATTAAGTTATCTTAGCTTAGGTATTGGCTGCAACTCCAACATACAACTCTAATTACCTTAGGCCTATTTTTGTTGTAAACCATGTATGTTTTTACTTGAAGGTGCAAATAAACTAGGTTTATTTATTTATTGACGGGCACGTTTGTTCTACGGCGCGGTTTATACGCCGCGCCGTACCGTAAAAAACCGTGTCGTGTACGAAGGGCCTAGCGGGTGCTAGATAGGGAATGATAGTGGCGTATTTGCAATATCTATTTACATCATTGATAGTAATATATAAATCAATGATTTATATAAACAACTAGCTGACCCGGCGAACTTCATACCGCCTCAGAATCAATATGAACGAAAGGTAGGTATGAGAAAATAAAATATCTTAATTTTTTTTTCGTGAATTTTTCACATGTTTTAATGGTTATTCTGCTATTCGGGGCGGAGACAAATCCAAAAAATAAAAGATTCACCCGTTCCTGAGTTATAAATAGCGTAACTAACCCGACTTTATTTTTTTTATATACATATATATAGATAGATGAAGGCACACTGAATGTCTTAGAACCTCGGCACAGACCTCGGTTTCTATAAGCTAGATCTTATCAGTAAGTACGTGTGATGATCCTATGCTACACGTAAGATTTTTAAGTGGAAGACTGTTGAGTGTATTATATTAACACTGAGAAAGCCATGGTGGTAGGTTGATCTTCTATCTGATGGTTTTAAAACCTGCAGCAAGCAATCATAATCAGCCTATAATGTTCCTACTGCTGGGGCACAGGCCTCCTCTCTGTGAGAGGGAGTGATGGGCGGTAATTCACCCCGCGGGGCCAGTGGGGGTTGGTAAGCAAGCAAAAAACAGCTATAATTTTTAGTAGGGTACCTTTTTATAGATGGACAGGAGCACTCCATAGCAACACTAGCAGCAAACAATTACGGACAATGTACGTAAAGAAACGTACCTATTAGTAGCTCATGCACAATCAGACCCTGAGGAAACGTGATCTTATTAAAAGAGGGCACCCTTCGAGATGCGCCTAATTATTAACTTGAGGTAAAACCAGCAATGAAATCTTACAAATTGTCTCCTTATTATGACTTCATCTATACTAATATTATAAACACGTAAAATTTGTTTGTTTGTATGTAGGGGTAATCTCCGAAACTATACCAGTCTGATTTGAAAAATTATTTTTGCATTTGATAGCCCAAGGGAGCAATAAAAGAGTGGATTGTATTTTAGGCAATGGTTTAATGCCGTCTTGTTAACAAACTTACAACTTCCGGACAAATAATAAGTTAAGCTTAGAGGAGTATCGTCCGTCGCGGTGGATTCCGTGGAAGCGAGAGGTCATGGGGCCGAGCCGTGTCGTCGCCGCGCCGCGCCTCAGCTTGCCGATGACGCGCTGAACACGCTGCCTGCGCGTGCAGGCCGCGCGCAATGTATTGTGTTGGGCTCGATTCCCAACACTATTAAAGATCACGCTATGACCCTTAGAAACCGAGCAAAACGAAAATAAGCCAGAAAGAACGCTAAGCTCAAACCGAGTGATGGCGAGGGCGTGATGCAATGCGATGGGGTGGGTCGGGGGAAGAAGAAATTTCACGAGGACGATGTCGCGGGCAGAAGCTAGTTATCAATATACTCGTTACAATATCGTCGGATGCGACAAGGGGCGATAATAAGGGACACCTATTGTAACCTATTCTTCGTTCTCATAAACAAATTAAACGAGTATCCTATTAGAAATAGTGACCAGGTCGTTTTTATAATAACATGCTTTTAATGTAAGACATCTATGTATTTCCGTGCAGCTTTTACGTTCTTCATATGCTTCATACGGAATTACATCCATCTTTGTTCGTGTAGTACTAATCGAGTGATGTATGTAATTAACAGCATGTGAGGTATATTAAGAGGCTTTTGTCCAGCAGTTTGAAGCATCATGTGAGGCTAAATGACAACGTGTCTGAACTGGTTAGGTAGGTTCATGTTTACATCTGCTATGGATTTTTTATATCGATTATACATAATAATGTCTCACTCTTTAAGATCATTAGTTTGTCACGTGATTTCATCTATATCTAAATATACATAATCAGCTTATAACGTTCCCACTGCTGGGACCACATTTATCTGTTCTGTGGCTGGGACACAGGCCTCCGGGCCCGGTGCGGGTTGGCGGATGTCACATACCTTCGAATTTTTAGTTCTAGGACATGCTGGTTTCCTCACGATGTTTTCCGTCATCGTTTTGAGAGCAGTGGTAATGAAATAATTTACACAAAGTTCCCCCGCTTTGGTTTGAACCCACGACCTTTAACATGTAAGTCGTGGCCGTTACCACTGGCCCATTACCACAGAGTACTTTTTGATAGACTCCCACTACTGCTCTTTAATGTATCCACTGCTCTTTATATTTATTTATGTAGGTGTAGGTACATACACACATCAAAAGTGTCTAGGGATCAACATATATTTTTGCAATAACTTTTCTCCTGATTGATATTAATTAAAATTTTCTTTAAGGATTCATCAAATAAAGTGTTTTCGTTTGTCACAGTAACGATAAACCAAGTCACCTTTGCATTAATAAAGAAATTTGCCATTTTCCTAATAAAGGGATTTTTGACATTTGAACCACTAACACAAAAGTTCGAAAAAAAGACTGAAATAACAGTTTTCTTTAAAATTTTATTGGGTAACTTAAACAATTAATAATCCGTGTTTCTACCGCGAACACTAACAACACAAGAACATCGGTTTGGCATACTCAAAATGAGTTCATCCAAATCACGCTGTGGAATGGCAGCCCATGTTCGTTGCAACAACAAAAAAAGGTCTTCTTGCGACTGGATACCCTCCATATTCGGCAGAGCTCTTCTCTGTAGCATATCCCATGCATGCTCAATCGGGTTCAAGTCTGGCGACTGAGCAGGCCAGGGCAGGACATTGATGTTAGCTGCGGCGAGAGTCTGTCTTACAACTCTTGCGGTGTGCGGTCGTGCATTATCATGCATTAACTGAAATAAGGGACCGATTTGCACTTGTAGAGGAACGATGACGTCTGATACAATCGTCTCAGCATAAATTTGAGCGTTGAGGTTGCCTCTGATCCAATTCAACTCAGTTCTTCCGCCGATCCAAATACCCGCCCATACCATGATGGTTCCACCACTATAAGGATGGACTTCCTGGCAGGATTTTAATCGCTGTTGGCGTCCAGGGGTTCTCCAGTGTCGTATACGTCTTGTATCCGGTCTCATACCAAAACGAGACTCATCAGAAAAGCACACGAAACGCCATTGTTCTTCTGCCCAATTTCTGTGTTCAAGAGCCCATTGATATCGAATCCTACGATTGTGCATTGCTATAGGTGGTACCCGTAGCGGTCTTCGGGAATGAAGGTTCACTTCATGCAAGCGGTTTCTGACTGTTTGGTCGCTAATTAAGTTCCCTGAAGAGTGATGAAGCCTCACGGCTAACATCATGGCGGTTATTGTTGGAGCTCTTCGAGTTAAGATTTGAATGTATCGGTCTTGTCTCCGTGTGGTGCAGCGATACCGTCCTCCATGGCGCTCAGCCACGGTACCAGTGCTTCGGTAACGTGTCCAAAGTCGACTGATAACACTCTGACTTGTATTCAGAGCTAAAGCCACAGTACGTTGCCGGGAACCAGCTTCTATCATTCCCACGGCTCTGAGCATTTCTTCCCTGCTTAAATGACGTCGCCGCTCCATAATAACGTTGGTTTTAATCAGTAGTAGGGAAACAGTAGCACTAATAATGTCTTCAATGCGTTGTATGTTTTTATAGGGAAAATATTGACAGCTGATTTTCATCTTTTACTCGAATTTGATTCACAGTTCCTGATTCAAATTATGAAATGCACCAAAAAGGATCCATATAAATTTATAAAATCATAAATTTATTACAAAGCCACATCTCAATCTCAAGAAATCCGCATAAAAATGCTTGATCCCTAGACACTTTTGATGTGTGTATTTTAAATTAATGTTGCTTTAGGCTAGGCGCAAACGAGTCACCGGCTACAGCCATCTAGCGCAGCGACAAGCAGTTCACATGATTTTTCATACGTTTTGTATGGATTCGTCGCACACGTGTGGCCAATGGCGGCCACCTGCTACAGCAGTACTCAACACCGCAGCATGGGGCGACAGCCGCCAGCGGTTGTGGCCAGTGGCTCGTGTGTTGTACACACGAGCTTACGCTTGAGCTTTACGGGACACCCGTAAAGCTGCTTCTAAACGTCTACGCAACGAATTTTGATGCGGTTTTCACCCTCACCCCTGGGTTTAATTTAGAGGATTTGCGAAAGGTTTATGTATAATTAATTTTAAACATACATACGTGGGACACTCAGAAAGTATTGCGAAAATAAAAAAAACGGTCTATAGGTAGGTACTTATATATTTTTTTATTCAATCTTTTCATACTAAGTATTCTCCACTAGCCTCTATACAAAGTTTCATGCGTCTGAACCAGTTTTCGAAACACTTTTACCAATCCACCGCAGACACCTCGTTTACAGCCTGCTCGAACGCTGACAGAGCATCTTCCGGCGACGAAAATTATATCCCTTTGAGCTGATTTTTTTATTTTCGGGAATAAAAAGAGGTCACACGGTGCTAGTTCAGGGCTGTAAGGAGTGTGACTCAGGAGTTTGACCGGTGTGCTGTCCAGGAAGTCCCTCGTTTTGAGCGCGGTGTGCGAAGGCGCGTTGTCGTGGTGGAGCAGGTGCCCACGGAGCCCTGTGTTTGGTCGCTTGTTGCTCACAACAGAGAAAACTTCTGCCAAGCATTTGGTTAGTAGGTATACCATTCAGCGTTGATGCTTCCTTGGTTCCGTAAAGGAATTGACACCAAGTAACCAGTCAACTTGAAAAAGCTCGCGATCAAAATCTTCCCCCTGCTTCTAGATCGCTTCACTTTTGTAGGCGTTGATTCGTTTTGAAACACCTAAACTGTCGACTGGCGCTTCGTTTCTGGATCGTATTGATAAATCCAAGACTCATAACCTGTAATGTTGTCGTAAACACGCCGAGACGAGCCTGCTTCAAATTTGTTTATCATATCACGGCACCATTCCACCCGGGACTGCTTCTGAGCATCGGTGAGGTTGTGCGGCACCCAGCGTGAAACTATCCTCCTCACGCGAAGATGCAGGTGTAGAATTTCGTGAAGGCTTCCCGATTTAACCTGCAGTATGTGCTGAATCTCTTAATGCGTAACTCGCCTATTGTCTTGGATTACATTTTTCACTGCTAGCACGTTTTCTTCCATAACAGCCGACAAAGGGCGATCACTTCTATCTTCATCCCCCAAAGTTAGTCGACCGCGCTTGAATTCGTTATACCAACGATACACGGTTGCCTTAGAAGGGCCCTCATCCATGAATGCTATTTGAAGTCTATCGTACGATTCGTCCGGTTCAGGCGTCACTTGAAACCGTAAAAGATCATAGCGCGATAATGTTCCCGGCGCAGACCAGACGCAGAAGTCGACGTCAAGCCGTAATAAGCCAAATCATAATAAATAGTTATCAGAAAAATATTTAAAAAATCTAAGTTGTGTATTTTAAAAATTATTGGCATTTAAAAAAATATCGAGAATATCTGCATCCTGTGACAGTCTTTACACTCCTGTTCCTACAAATCTTAACTTGTATTTTTTAATTTTTTGTTATGGGCTCTTGAATAATGTTTCTGTAAACTCTTGCCTAAAATGTATAGCCAACTGCTCCAGCTTGGAAGAAAATGTCACTTTTTGCCCAATCAAATATTCAAAATGAATACTTTGCCCAACTTTGATTTATTTTTCACTACAGTCGTACTGAAAAAAAAATGTACTACTTATGCGAGTTTGGCAAGTAAGTAGTTTGAGTTTTCTTTTTTTTGATAACTATTATGACTTGGCCTATTTATTACCTGATTCCGCCTTGACGTCGACTTCTGGGACAACCTGTATATTAACAAATGGCACAACACTGACTGATGCTTTCTTATAGATTATTCCTGAAGAAAAAATATCACTAAAATGACATAACAGTAGATTATAAACACACGGGATTTCTCATTAACAGTCACCTACCATAGATATTTATTTTTATTATAAACAAAGATGACGGCAGAGGCCTAAACATTATATTTTCAATAATAGTTTATCAAAATGTAAAAAAGGAAGCACAAAAAATTTAAATTGTTGCGAATCGTACCTACATACGTTTAGGTTTGCAAAGCAGTCGTCGAACAGCTAAGCTATTTGCTTGTAAGAACGGCTATTACATACAGGGTTGCTTGTAATTCGATGTATGTCCGTCAGGAAATGGCACGGGCCAAAATGCATTAAATTGAACCCCCCATATATGTATGGCCGAAATTCAATAGTATTCGAAATATTTGAATTTTAAGGGCTTTTCGATATAATTGAAAATAAAAAAACTACATATTGAATGGGTACCATTAAAAAATGATATTGTAGCTGGCATTTCAATTAAGCTATAACATAACTAAATATTAGGGATTCCATTTGTTGCGAAACATTATTAATATATCAATATTATGTCGTTTATTTATTCTCTCCTCTTATTTTATTAAATTTTTCTTAAAATATTAAAAAAATAATTATAAAAAGCATAAAAAAATATAAAAAAATAGTGATTTGCCGGTGTCGGGAGCAGGGTCCAAGCTACCGGTGGTTAGGGCTCCAGAGACAGAAACCTCCTCACATTGCGAGCCATATCGAGAGCCTTCTGAATCAGGCCCTTGATCCAACCGCCTAACGAGAGCCTCGATAGATGTTGATCGAGGCTTTCAGCCATAAGGCTATTGGCTGATACGACAATCGGCATTATATTATTTATTATTATATTTTTGCGATTTCTGACTTTTCTAGTACTCAACCTCCATATCAACGGAAATACCTACAAAATTTAAAAGAACGAAATAGGAAATAAACATTTAGGGAATTACCATTTTGGGAAGTGGACGTTTTGGGAGAGTGAACATTTTGGGAAGTTGTCGTTATGAACCTAAAGGGTGACACGCAAGTATAAGAAGATAAACTTTATCGGTGCCTGGATGAATATCCTAAAAATCATGAAGACGTAGAGTATGATAAATTGGCAGGCAAATTACAAACCTGTTTAAATAAGTGCAGAATCACAAAATTTTAACTTTTGCATCCTCAGCGGCAAGACTGGATTAAAAAATAACTATTGGAAGAGATAAATAACAAGAACAGACTATGGCAAAAATATAAAACAAATGCAGTGGACACGGAATTAAAAGCAGAGTATGAACATATACTAATAAACCAAAAATAAAATAGTCTTATAATAATAGACATGCTAATAACAAACTATGTCATCAATGCCACATCAAGTAAAAATCAATTTCATACATCCATGTTGTGCTTGGATTACACTACGCTAAATTTAGTAGTCTAAATTCAGTTAGAAGCAAATTAGAAGCTTCTGATTACACTGTCATTATTTAGTTACTGAATCAATTACCAGTTAAAGCGCGACGAAGTGGGACGTGTCGTGTACGAGGATGGCTCCAGTATTGTCCAGACACCAAAAAATTGGCCTTTGTCTAGCTCTGGAGCTGGCCGTTGACTCAATAAAAATAGAAAAAAACTTTTTTACAAAAACAAACAACCGACTTCCAAAAAAAACACTACAAAGTGAAAAATAACTTTAATTTCGGAAGTCGGTGTCGTTGGTTACACATTTTCGTTTTTTTAACACCGACTTCCGAAATTAAAGTTATTTTTCACTTTGTAGTGTTTTTTTTGGAAGTCGGTTGTTTTTTTTGTAAAATAGTTTTTACTTTTCGCATTTTAGTTATACCTACTCCATACAAATTCATATAACACTACTTGCTACGTGAATATTAGTGACAGGAAGATAAACATCATCAATATAAACGAAGTGGAAAACAATCGTATTGTTGAAGCTAATTTCAAAACTACCCAAGCAAAGGTCATAAAATTTATATGGGACCACCTCTGAAGCATACCTTATTCATTAAAAAAAGAATTTTGAAAATCGGTCCACAATTGGCGGTGTAATCGCGTAACAAACACACAAAAAAAACATACCGTCGAATTGAGAACCTCCTCCTTTTTTGAAGTCGGTTAAAAAGAAAAAGAAGGACATGGGTGAAGGAATATTTATTACTGCGCGGAAAGTTAGCAAACATGAACATTGTGAGTGTTTTAGGACCAGCGGACTTCAGAAATTATCTACGAATGGATTCGAGATCGTTTGACATATTATTAAAATCTTGTGACACCGTTTATTCAAAAGCAAGATACTATCCTATGAGACAGTATTAGTGCAAAAGAAAGATTGGTCGTAACATTGAGATTTCTTGCAACAGGAAATTCGTATCAAGATTTAAAACTCAGTTCTTTAATATCCTAACCCCTGCTGAAAAAAAAATATCCCTGAAACATGTTGGGCTATTTATAGGTGAGTGAAATAAAAACTCTTTTTATTATAAAAGATTCATTTATTAAACGGGCAATACTTTACGAGCGACTGAAATCAGCAACTAAATGCGATTACACCTTCCAAAATGCGTTTCTAATTAGGCTTCTAAATGATTTAGTCAGTCAGAAACCATCCTTGTTTCTGAATTTGGGATGTTAGCTTGCTGATTGCGATTATACGTACTTGACTAAATTCAGTAACGACTAAATTAAGACGGCTAAATTCAGCGAAGTGTAATAAGCGCTTAACTTACGATCGAGTTTATGTTATCTGTTTACCTACATTTTTTTTCCTTTTCTATTTTGTTTTGTTATTTTCTAACGTACATCTGTGAGCTCTAATTATTAATCTTAGTTTTAGATATTGTTTCTCAGTAAGTGCAATTCTTATGAGAAATAAAGCTGTTCTTAAACAAAAAAACATCAGTTGGTCCGTTAAAGTTTTTTGATCCCTAATAGAAACATGATAGATTGGCATCAAAATATTTTTTTGTGAAAATTGCCCTTTTTCTTGCTGACTTTACTTTTTTTTTAAATCTCTGAATGCAGTTCAAAATGTTTCAAAAAGTTAAGAACAGTCTCCTAAGACCGTTTTCTTGTAACGAAAACGATTTGGGTGCCTTTTGCTCCATCTCAAGAATCGACCCTGTATATGTCGTGATTGACTGCTTAGATCCATAAAGGTTTAGCGTGATGATAATCATTTAAAAGGTAAGATCTTCAATATTTTGGCTCGTCTTTTTACAGTTTGAGGTAAATTTATAGAAGCATACGAACACATTGCGATATTACTCTCACATTTTGTGTATTATTGATATTTTCCAGCTACTTTTTTGACAGAGTAGTACGCACGGCTACACATCAAGCTATACATAACCAGTACAAGATGAACTCTGATTGTACAAAAAACCTATACATTGCGAGTTCAACTAAAACTGGAAGTGTGTAGCTTGATGTGTAGCCGTGTGTACATTCAAACAAAAGGACAAAAATAAAAAATAAAATATTTTTGGCATTAGAATCGTTCTCAGACCTCGCAAAAAACAAAACAATGTACTTACAGGTTTGACTGCTACGATTTTATTTATGTAAGTACTTATAGAATTATGTATACTTGATCTGTTGGCGTTCAAAGAAGTTTTCAGGGGGAAAAAAGGTACCCATGCATGTCCTGAAGTGGACGTCTGTCGGGTGAAATGTTGACGACCATCATGATTTCAAATGATCTCCTTTTCTTTCAAATTATCAGTGGTTCTGAAAATATAAACATTTGGCTTAAAACCAGAAAGCTGTATTCTTGTTGAAGAAGTCTGTTCGGTTTTCTACATAGGTATATCTATTATTATTTTACAATTTAGTATGTAGGTAGGTGCTCGACACTGCAAATTACATGATTATTTACGAGCCAGATCAGGAAAAATTGGTATTGGTCCTCCCCATACTTACAAAGGTACAAAATTAACAGAAGGTATTCTGCCTCGTAGGTCTAGTGGAACCAAGCACTACTGTTGAGCATGAGGTCCTGGATTCGACTCCCAGGTCGGACAAAGTGTTATTGGGTTTTCCAAAAGGAATTTCTCCGTCTGCCCGGAGTCTGGATTTGTGGTCAGCCCGGTTGAAGGTAATACGCTCCTTAAACTTAACTGGCGCAATGTGGGTGTATTATAGCCATAGGTACACTTCTGCCTACCCTTCGGGGATTACAGGCGTGATGTTATGGTATGTTGTGTATTCTGCATTTTTTTTCTAGGCAACAGGGATTGGCATGCTATTTACCAATGCGAATAAAAATGCGATCGCTGAAAATATCGTCGGACAGTGGACACCAATTATTGAACTATGATGAATTTTCATTCTTCTTTTTCCTGCTTTGAATAATCCAATTAAGGGCTCATTTTTTAAACGCCAGATAATTATATCCAAGGAATAAATTTTTAATTTTTGACAGTTCTTCCTTACAAAATCTGTCGGACGTCAATTTTATTCCACGAGTAAAAATTATCTGCCGATTGAAAAAACAGCCCTAAGTAAAATAACGATACTGTTAAATTATTGAGAAAATATAACCAACTATTTACACTAGATACTAAATTAAATGACTAACTATCTTACTATACCTACAAATAAATACAAAAACAAAGGACACTTAGGGAATGAGAAAGCTTATAGGTAGTGGATAAGACAAAGTTACAATTAGAAGACGAACTAGCAGGGGATCGAGGGGGGGGGTGGAGGGGTGGTTCAGGGGATCAGACAGGAAATCAAAGTACTCGTCCGCATCGCTGTCATCCGGAAACGTGCCCAGAAGACTGCCAGCATTGCCACGTTGAGTGGCAATGCTAATTCTTTGGCCAAAGAACGACCCAGCCCTCTGGTCACGTGAAGTGTCGACCAGCCGGCGAAAAATTTCCTTAAAAGGCCCCATGGGCCGTGACCCGAGCGTTTAGACCCCAGACGGCTCAAAGCTGTAGTTGCCCATAAGGTTACAGTATTCGCGCCGCTTGAGGGTTTCAGCAGATGCAGCAGCGGCGCCAGCATAGCCCGCCGTAGTAGGAACTTGAGATGGCGCAAGGGTATCGACACACGTTGCGTCCCATACCAGAGGCCTACCCACCTTCCAAGGCAACAACGTCGTGTCGTCTGGTCTCTTCCCATCGTCACGTACCAAGCCGTTTGGGCCTAACACCGCTGGTAAGCCGGCGGTGACAAGGGCTCGACAAATAATATCGTTGATGCTGGCGTGCCGTGCTATGCGACCTGCGCTCCTGCAGCAGGACAGGCCATGGTGTCCGGGACTGTCGACAGCTTCACCGCAGTGACATCGATGCGGAGCAACACAAGGTGCGCCCAAGCGGAGACACGTAGCGAGCTGAAACGATGAGTCATCCATCATTGTGCCTATGGTGGACGACGAGAGTGCCTGAAGCCACAAGTCTGACTCCCATTCTCCCACAGCCAGCAGGCGGGCACGCTCAACAGTATTACATGACGTGTTTACAGGGGTATTCCGCATAATAGATACTAAATAATAAATACTAAGATTGACTCAAAAAACAAAAAGCAGACAAATACTTATTAAGATTGACTTAGGATTTATTGGTTCAATTTAGATAAGAAGGGAACATCATCAGCCTAGCCTTTTCTCCCAACTATCTTGGGGTCGGCTTCCAGTCTAACTGGATGCAGCTGAATACCAGTATTTTACATGGAGCGACTGCAAAATCAAAATCAAAATATTTTTATTTCACATAAACCAACATGGGCACTTATGAAACGTCAGAAGCTAGGTGCACGGTTCCAACTGCCTACCTGACCTCCACAACCCAGTTACTGGGTAATACGATACCCCTTGGTAAGACTGGTTGTCAGACTTTCGGGCTTCTGACTACCCGTAACGACTGTCAAAGATCAACGAATGACAGCCGGGACCAACGGCTTAACGTACTTTCCGAGGCACGGAGGGGTCTCGGTATGTAAAGATGGTCACCCATCCACAGACCAACCGCGGCAAGCGTAGCTTAACCTGATCGATCGACCTGTGCGGCTGTTATTACTTAGCCACGAGCCCCTCCTTAGATAAGAAGGGAACAAGGACAAAAATTCCTTTCTTACAGTTTTTTTTATCCACTAAAATTTTAATACAATAATATGTAAAATACTGGTATTCAGCTGCATGTTAGACTGGAAGCCGACCCCAACATAGTTGGGAAAAGGCTAGGCAGATGATGGTGATGAATTGAAAAATGTTCATTCAAAAATATATTAATTATTACCGATGTTCTTCCTCCGTATGTAGGTAGGTATGTTCTTGTTTATGTATTACACAAAATTTTGCAATTTTATTTACTACGTACATGCACCAACTCATAGGTATGTTGCCTGGAATTATTTCAGTTGTCCAGAACTTGGATAGGTCTGACTCATTGGGTTAAAAATATTTAGCAAAGGTACTTTACCGGCAGAGTATTTGATAGTACCAGTTTATTATTTCAAGTATATAAAATTAAATAATTGTTATTAAGCATTACGTATAATAAATTAGTAGTAGCAGTAGTTTTTTATAGTTTAGGGAAATTATGCAGGTAACCACATTTTGGCATTGGCAAAGGATTTTGTTAAGATTTTCTTAATAGTCAATTTGGTCGTGAAAATAACTTAATTATGATGAATTCAACTTCTTTGGATAGACTAAAAATTTGATGACGCAAATGCAGGCATCACAAATGATGTATTATTGTAAAAATCTAGGAACTAAGTGCTATTTACATGTAAGCACATGTATGGTCTTGGTCAGATTATTAATTTGTAGAATAATGAAGAAAATTATGGTTTAGGGTTGAATTTGACAAATGTATTTTCAGGCAACACGTGTGAACCTTGAATTAACCCATTGTTAAAGCGTAAGTGGTTATTTATTACTGCTTATTGGTACAAATTTAATTATGATGATTTCAACTTCCTTGGATAGAGTGAAAATTGGATGTCGCAAATTCAGGCACCACAAATTATTGTTGTAAAAATCGAACTAAGTGCCGCTCATGTAGCTTCATGGCCAGATTATAAATTGGTAGAATAATGAAATAAATGATAGTTTAGGGTTTGACAAATGTATTTTCAGGCGACACATGGAAACCTTGAATTAACGCATTGTTAGAACTTAAATGCTTATTACTGCTAATTGGCACAATTCTGTATGAGGAAAATTATACTTAAGGGTTGAGTTTGACAAATGTATTTTCAGGCGACACGTGTAAAACTTGAATTAACGCATAAGCGTAATTTTGTATATAGGTACATTGTAAGGAAAATTATAAGATGAGGCTGAGATAATGATGTGTTTGATTAATACGATTTTCAGGACCGCGGGTGCAGGCTGCACGGGGGCGCGGGCGCACGCAGGCGGGGTGCGCCCGCGCGCTACCATAAAGTGGCCCCCGCACCTCGCGGCCTTCAGTTCAAGCTGAGACCCGCGAACGCCAACACGCTTTCGCGACGCCCACTCTCGCACCGCACCGCCGAGGAACAACACGCGATAGTGTTCACTTGTGAACGAGTTGCGCGCCCTTTCTCTCACGCAGTGTGATCGTGCTTCGGTACGTGAATGCAAAACCGGACTACTCTCTTGGCACGAGACAGCTACAAGGAATCCACAACGGCTTGGACCTCTGAAATTTTTCAATAGGTAAGATAGTTTTTTTTTGTTTTTATTATCAGGCACAGCGACTGTCTGCTCTTGCGAGTTCACGTCCGAAGTGGATAATGTTGTTTCAATCTTACTTTCCAAAATACCCGCACCTCCTTGAAAGGAGTGCGGTCGCGGCGCCCCGTGCGTAGGCGCCTTCACCACTTTGCGCGATCTGTGAAACCTACTCGCAGATTATGCGTTGGCGTTCTGCGGAGACTCGGCTGTACAAGTTGGATTACCGATTACCTGCAGTTCGTGCACGTTGTACTGTTAAGGTTAACAGCTTTGACGGTATTTGTAAATATTCAGTGTCCGCCGTGTGATTTTAAAGTATTCACTGCGCGATGATTATGGTATCTGCTTTTTTAGATTTAAGTATTATTGTTCGAATATCTTGCGTCGATGTCACAGTGAAAAGTGTTGCGATTCGACGCGTATGTTTGTTTCTTTTGTTCGCGCATAATCCACGGCGGCTGGTATACACAAAACCTATTTTCACAGCGCGATACCAGACGGAGTCGTTAAATTGTGGATTAATAATAAAAATATGTCGAGTTGCCACCATTCAGCCGATTGAGTAATCAATGTAAATTTTATTTTATTAGTCAATGATAGGAAGTACCTACGTGGATATCTAACGATATCGATTTTGTACACAATTAAGTAATAACGTGTAAATATTGATATAATTACATTAGACACTCGTCATTTCTAATGTATATTTGGAAACTTCATAATCTAGGTACTTATAAAATATCGTAAAAATAAATAAATATTGAATGATACCCTTATTACGTTAAATTGCTATGTAGGTAACTAATAATACTTATCTATATTTTACATTGAACTCGTATTTATTTTTTCAATATTTTTCTGCCTAGAGATAGCAAATAATTATAATTACAATATTCAAAAGTGTCAAATAAAATTGTCACCAGTTGCGAAAATGCAACATAATGACCAAATAAAAAGTAGCCTTACGTTATTATAAATCAATCAGTTAAATCTCGCAGGCGAATATACTACCTATTAATCGACATCGTTTTCGAATATATTGTCTTAATTTATTAAATAAACGTTAATAGATCGTTTTGGTTTAGATTCCAGTACACACGGCTACACATCAAGCTATACATTTCCAGATTTAGCTGACCTCGCATTGTATTGGTTTTTCGTACAATCAGAAGTCAGCTTATACTGGTTATGTATAGCTTGATGTGTAGCCGTGTGTACAAAACCTGTCAACCTGTTTGAAGAGTAAAACCCGTCACCTGACACCTGTCCAAAACTTTCAAAATGATCAGCTAGATGACGCTAGGGGCGCGCTTTTCAGGACCTGTCCTTAACAAATAAGAAAAACTTGTCACCCTACAGTAGAAGCATTTCTTCTCACTTATGTTTAATAACTACAACACAATGACAATAAAAAATAAACTTGCCACTTAATAGCAGATTGACCTCACGGGGAAAATTATTATTTTACCTCGTTATTGTTAAGAGACATCTCTTATTAAATCGCTAATATTGTGTGTTAGGTACCTATCTACACAAACCTCCATTACAAAAATGTTGTTTGTGGGTATTTTATTGTCCTTACAATTTATTGCTGGCCCAGGTATTAACAGAAAACAAATTTCAGCCTCATCAAATTAGTCAACTTCATAATCGATTTAATGCAAGAACAAGACAACAGCACGGTCCCAAACTCCGGTAAATAATAATTAATCAAGAATAAAAAGAATATTCGAAACATTTGACATTGGGCCGTTTGGGCACTGCTAACAAATTAATTACAGCCATCAACATAACTAAATGTAACATTTACAAATGGCAGATATACCAAGAAATCAGTTATAGAAAAAAATAACCGCTTGTACAGACGCCAGCACATCAACCTACACCTAACTGTCAAATTTTCCCAATCAACATTGAACCTTATGCTTTAGCGATAAAGTTGAAGATCTATTACAGAAATCTGACAGATTGTAGTAGGTTGATGTGCTGGCGTCTGTACAACTTGTTTGGAAGTGTTATAATAAATTGAACAACCTTATTTTTTACCTAATGTTAAGTAGAAAATGTAAAGACCAACTGAAATTAATTAATGTAGTGTTACTGTTTCGATTTTTTGTTGAGTCCAAGTCGTAGATGTTTTATTATTTTGCAGGATATCCATGGTCCGTACCTATATCATGCCAAATAATATGTAACAATCCCTGTTTCATGTCCTTTGTGTAACACGGTTGGAATACAGGTCTATGTTATGATACTGCGGGTGTCGTAAGTGACGACGCCTGAGGACGTGTTTACGTTCTGACTGCGATTTCGAAAGAGCTAAGAACTAAGTGTATAATTTTCGAAGGCTTTTCTCCAGTATGATCAAGCGTTCTCAAAATTCAGTCATTAAATTATTATTGGATGCGTATCATACATGCAAGGCTGCAAGGCGGCCCTGAATTTTTATCATATCAATGTTGCAAACGGGAAAGTTATTTTAAAGTGTCTAATTAGCCTTAAAATAACTGAAAAATGGTTCTGAATCTCTTTTTCGCGTTATCCACTATTAGCGATCGTTCCCTTTAGAAATAGTTCAAAAGATACTTTTGTAGGGTTACATCCGGTTGCTAGTAGGTATATGACTAAAATGCCTATACATAATATACTTTTTATTCAAGTAAGTACGTAAGTGACAATTATTTTTAACGATGACATTAATCTATCGTAACAAATCCTCGGATACGAGACATTAAATTTACAGCGATTAATATCGAGCCAATTAGACGTTTTATCATCATACCGGCCGCGGTTTTAGTGCGGACGAAAAACGTTTAAAATAATGCGTCGTTATTTCAAATTAACTGGATATAACTAGTTCCATCTAGCCGCGCGTTGGTCACTGATGTGAAGAAACATGGAGGTGGTCGCCATGTTACATAATCTGTTAGAGTTTAAGTAGTATTTAAATAACACTAAACTTAATTTTGTATGCATCGGAGTATGAAAGCTTCTAGGTCGTCTTATTTATAGAATTCTAGAAGTTTATAGTTTTCTGCTTTTAGGGACACGCTGATTGAAAGTTCGCATTTTGAACCGAGATGTCAACTATATATATTTCTTTATAATAGCAATTTGGCAACTCCTTGTATATATAGGTAGACACCTAGCTATATTTCAAATGAACGTATAGGTATATAAAGAACAGAGAAATCGGTGGTTCAAAAAAATGTCACTGCAACAATTGCATTGCAATTATCTGCTGAACCCATTTCATAACAGATACTTTATTACTGGTGAGATAGGGGCTAATGAATATAGAAATATAATATGAAAACTATTCCCGTTCTAAAGTTTACATAATGCTTTAACGACCGCCTCGCGTGCTGTCTTAACTTATGTGAGAATTTTTCTAAGCACCTAATTTATAAAAATCTATAGAAATAATAAAGATTACGCAGTTAGATCGTTTTGTACAGGTTATGGGTACCTACACACATAATAACTGAGATACTGCATTGGAATTATTCCGATATGTCGCCCTGCTTTGTCCCCTTAGAGGGACAGATCGGAAAAAAAAGTTTGATCTGTCCCCTTGTTAGCAACGATTCACTCCTACCTGCCCCCCTATCAACTTTTTATTTCTGTTGAGGAACAAACAGGACAAATCGGAATAATTCCTGCATTGTGTCATACAATATTTTTACTTAAAAATGACAGCCTTAGGACATTAATGTTACGAGGAGAATATCTTTACAAATCTTAAGTTTCAGAAAAGCGAACTTGAAATTCAAATGTGTGCAGAGAGGCGATAATTTAAATGTTTTAACAGTAAAGTTGGCAGGAGTTACCTCAGTAAGAGGAAGCTACATGATGTGTGTTGTGAAGGCGCCGCGTTTTATCGGAACCGTGGGTCAGCAGAACGTGACAGTGCGAAGCTAGGTCACTAGTGCTAATGGGAGAGGACGAATATTTACCTACATACTTACCTCTCGCACAGATTAAAAATACCCTCATAAAGACAAAACAAGAATTTTATAAATAACCAAGTGGTCAAAAAAACTTGACCAACAGTGCTGTTTAAGAGTAGATAGACTACGTAATTTTTTGTTAGATAAAAATGTACTTCAGTGTAACTGAGTTTTTATCAAAGAAAAGAATTGCTTGAATTGTTGATGGATCTGGCTTTTAGTCAAGTGAATGTTAATAATATAAATGTTGCATGCCAAATGGTGAAATATGGCTGAGATTATACATTTATAACACTTATAATATACAGGAAGATTTTTTTATCACCATCCAAATTTTTACAGGGTGTTCTACCCATGAATATGAACAACTTTCACTATGGGACCAACTCTGAAATCACGAAAATAAAATCAGCTGTTTCATACATTTTGGTCAAGTAGGTATTGAACTTTTTTTTTGTGATTTCAGAGTTGGTCCCATAGTGAAGGTTGTTCATATTCATGGGTAGAACACCATGTAAAAATTTGGATGGTGATAAAAAAACTTCCTTTATTACCTATAGGTATTTGCAAAATAAATGTCTATTCTATTCTATATACTTTTTCGAGTAAATACCTATTGTTCACACTTGAATACTTTCAATTTCATGATTAATACGCCATAATGTTATTTAGCCTCGATTTGATTTTACGGTGCATATTTCATGTTCCATAGTTCATGACGAACTCTTATAATGTTAAACAAACTATTTTCCTCTCAGTGTGCTACTAAGACACATAAAAAGAAATAAAATTGATTATTTTTTACATGTAAAAGTAACTTCCACGGGTTTTTCCTCAAATGTTTTAAGAGTGATGATAATCTTTCGCCAACTGAAATCGGTAAATGATATTCATCTATGACAGTTGATTACTTTTTAATTTTATTGTTGTAACCTCTATATTTAAAGATAATATAGGAAGTGTGTTTGATTGATTCGCAACCTACCTATAAATACATACTTATGCACAACTAATCGTTACATAGTTACTTTTTTTCTATTGCATCCGAAACCTCAAATTCAAAGGCATACTTAAATAGTTGCACATAGATAAATTATGGATGTGCAAATCATTACAACAGCGTTCTATTAAGTGATGCATCGTAACGATAATACCGTTAATTTAATACAATATATTTAATTTAACGTTAATTAGGCTATCTACTGACAGGTTTTTTTCAACATATACTTACCTACTTTTGTAATTTTTACATGTTTGCTGATAAAAGTAAAAAATATTTATAGAATAATCTGCTTAAAACGTGTTTTATTACGTACCTAATTTAAATTGACAAAGCGACGCCATTTAAAGAAATGAAAACATCACGTTTTGGTGATTGAATTGGCCGATTGGCGACGGTATTGACGACTATACCTATTGCCTACCTATTCCTACAACAAGCGTTAAGTTCTCGTACAATTTTGTTTATATTTTTCAAACCAAAGACATATAAAATAGTATTTATTTCGACGTTTCTCGATCGTGTGTCGATGCAATATCATCTTGTTTGATGTGAACCAGATTGATCCAACGAAACCATAACACGCGTTTGTATTCGTGTAAGAACCAAACATGATAGCTTCAATTTACTTTCAATACATTTCAATATAGCAAAATAGTTTTTAGGCACGGACACGACACACATTCGTCGGGTGACTGTTCAGAACTAGGTACACGTTACAGACAGGTTACAATTGCGACCGGAGATAGCATTGCATGTCTGCACATGCGCATGTATTCTTTTTAGTTCAGCAAAAGTCAATTATTTCCAGGTTATTTTGATTTTAAGAACACGCCTATTGCTGACTGGAACCGGTCTCGAATGTGGATGCCGAGATAAGCGAGGGAACAGGTTATTTGAGTGCGTCGGCCGTATGTCGATTTGGCAATGTAGGCAAATGCACTCTCGGACACTCAGTCAAGGCTCCAGGTATTGAACATAAACAAGCAATGCATTAACTGACCCATTTAACCGTAACTAAGTGAGCGTACGCGTTTATTTTCACCGTGAAAAAATAAAAATAAATTAAACATGCTATGGAAAACGTGCTTTCTTAGTGACGTATTTTATACAGAGGATTAATGTGTGCTACTAAAGAATTATTATTAGTTTTATTTTGTTAGACACACTAGAAGGTAATTAGCACGAATGAGTGCTGTAGTGATTTAAAAAAAGAATGTAGAAAAAATATTGTAAAAGGTCATATTCCTGTACGTGAAAATAAAACGAGCAAATGATATTTTCCGGTGGTTGCGTCAGATACCGGTTCCGAACGAAATATAAGAAAACCGCCAGCGCAGAGCATATTTGGTTTTAAATAAAATCAAAATTTATGTTAATACGGGAGTGTGTGGTTGGATTTTGAGAATATTGATGAGTGTAAGAACAAGGACCTCGTTAAAGTTTCTCATGAGGCGCTTTTTTTAGTCGCGTATCAGATAGTGGCGCCGCGAACAACCGTTAGTGTATCTTACGACTGTATCCTGTTAGCAAACATCGTGATCGGCGTTTCTAGGTTAACTTACGTTAGAGGCGAAAAACTTGTCGGCAAAACTTCTGCCTGTGCGGCCCAATTTATTCACGTATCTTGTCATTTATCATTCACGCGAGTGAGTATTAGAGCTAGCGCTACATTTGTACCTACATCCTGGTTTTGTTTTCATTCATTCGCAGAGTTTACATTCTTTTATACTTCCTTTACATGCTCCTCATATCTCGTTTGTGAAATTCACCGCCTGTATGCATATTGGACCTAGCTATAGGGGCATTTTTTTCTTTTCCTTGAAAAGGACCTGTCACTGTAAATATTGGACATTGTATACGTATGTGCAACAACAAGTCGTTTTTGTATTGCAACCTTCAAGACTCATCTTTACACCTGCATTTTTTAGACCTCCCGGGGGGCTCATGGCTGTCTCAACTGGGTCAAGGTACAAAATTTAGCACATACGATATAAATAGCGAAATGTTCGAAGACAGTCGCCGCGCCGTCTGCCTGTGAAGTGTAAACACATTTGAGCCTTTTAGTCACCGAAACATAAAATAGTTAGTTTTAAAGTATACAAGAAGATGCAGCGTCCCAGATTGGTCTAAACTTGTCAAACACGTATGACCTGCTCTCTTTCCTCATTAGCATATGAACGGTGACAAATAATATCGAAGTAAATTCTTAACACGGAACCCTTTGAAATTAATGTTTTACGCTCCTAATACTAATTATGCGATAAGAGCTCAGTGCTGAGACTGTTATGTTAATGAATAGTGACAGATAGGAACAGGTTCGACTCCGACGGTTTCCATTAAGATGGGAGCCCTTATCTTAGGTTCATTAGTGCAGTGAATATTTGTGGACAGATGAGCAGTGTTTAGATTGTCAAAATAAGACTTAGGTTTTGTTACGGCGATAATAACTAAATAAACATAACATAACATGTCATGTTTATTTAGTTTATAACTAAATAAACATTTTTTATTTTTCTTCCACAAAGGCGCCTTAAAAATATGATAAAACAAGTACCTACATCTACGCGATTACAAGTACAGCGTCACCGACCGACTTGATTCAGCGTCACCGACCCGAGCGTGATGGTTCAGTTTCGTTCAGTGTTCAGAAACAGCAACAAGCGTGCCGAAAGAAGTTTTTACTTCAAAAATATGTTGTGTTGTTGACTGTCCATAAAATGTTATGCGTGGTATAAATAGTGTGCTATGGCATATGATACGGAATATTGTAGAGGTTTCTAAGGCCAATGTAAAACAGGACATTACTGATACGATAAGCAGAATGGTATAGCTACATTATGTCTTTGCATTTCTGGTGCCAGATTTTTCTAGAGCGTCGACCTTTAAATTGCTTCCTAGATGTTTATGCCACTCCTTTTGTCTATGGAGTACTTCATTCATACATTATTAATGTTGAATGGTGTGATGGCTTCGCCTTCGCACGAGGTAGCTCGAGTCAAATCTGGGCAAAGTATCAATGTTACTTTTTCAATTCATATGTGCTTTCTGAACTAGCAGCGCCCCGCGGTTTCACCCGCATAAGTCTCGATCCCGTGGGAATATTGGAATAAAAAGTATCCTATGTCCTTTCCCGGGACTCAAACTATCTCTATACCAAATTTCATCTAAATCGGTTCAGCGGTTTAAGCGTTCGCATTTATAATATTAGTATGGATATCACTGGCATCGGTGAAGGAAAACATCGGATATCGCCAACCCGTCTTGAGCAAGCGTGATGCTCGTGGCTTCTTTGTATAAGAAGAGGGCTTTGTTCTGCAGTGGGACAATAATAGGCTGGTATTACTATATTATTAAACATCATCAAAGCTTTGGTTCGGTTCCTTTGAAAAGGGCCTGAAAGGATCAAGGTCTATGCTACCCTTAGCTAGTATAGACCTCAATCCTTTCAGGTTCCTTGAGGCTTTCAGGCTTTATTCTTAAATACACCATCTGCCTCATCTGTCTAGCCTTTTCCCATCTATGTTGGGGTCGGCTTCCAGTCTAACCGGATGTAGATGAACATGAATACCAGTATTTTACATGGAGCGACTGCCTATCTGACCTCCACAACCCAGTTACTGTACCCAGTAACTAGTTAGGTACCCCTAATACGATACCCCTTTGTAAGACTGGTTGTCTGATTTTCGGGCTTCTGACGACCCGTAACGACTGTCAAAGATCCACGAATGACAGCCGGGACCAACGGCTTAACGTGTTTTCGGAGGCACGGAGAGTTCTTGGTATGTAAAGATGGTCACCCATCCACGGACCAACCGCGGCAAGCGTAGCTTAACCTGATCGATCGACCCGTGCGGCTGATATTACTTAGCCACAAGCTCCTCTTTATTCATTATTCTTAAATAATGCGTCGTTTTTTGCTAATAGCTTTCTTACTACTTCTTCCATAATCAGTAGGTAACTGTTTTTTTAAATATTTTTCTACGTTTTAATAAAATTTATTAAAATATTTCTGTGTTAATATATTCAATAACTGTTCGTTGGTTTTCGAAATCTAGCAGGAAGAACCTAGATATTTATGACGTAAATTCGAGCAATATTCTTTTAGTGATAGGTATTGCAAGATTTTGACGACGAAATTATATGAAATATGTTCCATTGTACACTTATTTACACAGCAGATTTATTCAGTTGGGCCAATGAGGTCAGCCGACTAAAAAGTGTTTTTTTTTTCTACGAACATTTTGAACTTTTAATTATTTTGTTCGGTACCTGAGGTGTTTTTAAAGGGTTTTCAATTATTATTCATATAAGACCGATGTTTATCATATTTTGTACAGAAAAAATAATTACTTAATTATTGTTTTAATGGTTAGCGAAGGATGTTGTTACGAAAAACTACTAAACGAAAAAAAAAAAAAAATCCAAAAAAAAATCCTGTTTGATAAAACAATAGGACTATTTAACATAATCACATAGACATCAATGCGCAAATAAATTGTTAGTAGTAAAGAATTCGTAGATAAAAAATACTTAGGTACTTATATAAGACATCTCCATCAGATTTTTAACTTTGAATTTTTATGGTATGTACAAACTTTTGAATATTTTCCTCTATTAATATTCATTATAATAAATTATTACAATATTTATAAGGGTAGGCGCCTTCCGATGACTAATACAAATCGAAGACACAATCACTTCAATTTATCCTCGTAAAAAGTTTCCTTAAGGTCTTGTCGAGGATAAACATGTCATGTGTTTGAACTGAATTGATTACGAATTCCTACATTTAAAATGTCCACTACATCGACAATCCTTACGGTTCTTGTAGATTAAAAAAAAATGCTAAGAGTCTAACGGGATTGAACGGCGACAGATTCTGAAACAGGTATATAAAAAAAAACTCAATAAATTCGTAGAAACGGATTCCATTTATTTAAAATGACTCATACGTCAGTAAACTCGTAGGTACACTTACCTACAGAGAGCTAATACCTCACGAAAAAATCATGAATAAAACAGCACTGTATATAGACCACTTATTATTATTGAAACAACTCCACGTCTACTTTTATTACATGCATGAATGGCCCATACATACTTGTAGCCTTATGACACATTATAGCGATAATCTCAACTCAATAGCGTCAGCATTTTCCTTGTTTTGTTTACTTTACCTCACACAACAATTTAGGATTTATCGAGTGTAAAATCCGATTATTCATCATATTAACGAGCATCTGACATTTTCGAAGGCATTGTAAGAAAATCCCCGCTATCCGAAATTAGGTATTTGTAATGAAAAATTACAACCCAAAACCAGGTAAGTAATCGGATGATACAATCAGTAAGATATCTAAAAAATTGTCGCCTTGTTTGGTTTTTTGCGGTTCTGCCCAGAAGGCTTTTCTTTAAACAGTCTTATATTTGGAGGGCCATGCGAAACGCATGAGCATTCGGCATGAAATACTTACCTACGTAAAACAATAATTAAAAGGGGAATGTAAACCTAATAACGGTCATTATTGCTCTCTAAAAAAATATTATCGGCCGTTGATCCATGCTGAAAAATTAGCTGAAAACTGCGACAATACACTCATAAAAATATTCCTAGCGTTCAAACACGTCTTCGACATCCCAAACTCATTGTGACTCCAACATGGCTACCTTTATGGTCATGAAAAAGTAATTTTAGTGTACAAGCGTCACTGATTGTACGTTGTATTTTTCAATAACACAGTTACGCGTAATTATATTGTCCGTTTTGCTGAAATCTTCACGCTACCTTGGTATCTGTGACAGCTAGTTCTCTATATGCTCATTTAAGTCACTCGACAAATTTTAAGGATACCCAGACAGCAAATAATCACAATTGACAAGGTTTCAGCATTTTATGGTGCTGAAGTTTAACGTTTCGAGGTTTATTTGTATGTAGAAACGTTAATTTAATATCGTCAATTAATTTTGCAGTTTTCCCTGCGTAGTTGTAATAAAAACTTTGTTGCTGTGTATATACCTCGTTTTATAGCAAGTTTCTGGTACCTATAACTTGATACTAAATAGCTTCTTACTAAAAGGTACTTGTAATTCCAATTTTCCAATTCGCTGATTGACGATAAGCCGAGCAGTAGGTACACGATGCATTCCCATGACTTATTGTCATAAATAGTTGTCCATTCCTAGTTTATTAATACCACAAGGACGCCGCGCGTTTACATTGTCAAGATCCCTGTTAAGTCGACATAAAGTCTTTCATACGAACGACTTAGGACTGATTTCACCAATGAAACTGACAGTGATCAGCATGTCTAAACTGTGTTCAAGAGCTGTCAGTGTCAATATTCCCGACAATGATGACACTGACAGCTCTTGAACGCGGTTTACATGGTGCTAATCGCGTTCAGTTTAATTGGTGAAATTCGCCCTTAGAATATAGAATCTCGGATTTTGCTTAATCTTGATTGCGTTGTAAAGCTGGGTATCCACTAATTTCGCGCATCAATAGTGCTCCAAGCATCTGCTTTGACATAAGGCCGTTTTTATAAGCACGCAAAGGAAACTCGCGGAGCACAGTTTATGCAAGCACTGTCTATACTTAGCTTAAGAAAAAGTTTTAGACTAGTGAATCGTGTCCCGTCGAAAAACGACACGCTGAAATGTTTCATGATCACATACCCTTAAGAGGCGTATTACAAAAAAACGCGAAATTTGAAGTTTTCGACGTTGAAATTGTATGTTTTACGTTCGTTGTATGAAATAACAATTACTTGGTAAAAATAGTTCGTTTTCTCTACTACAATAACCTCAGAACCGATTTTAGATAAGTTATTTAATTATTTAGTAATAAGCTTTCTCCCGATGAATGTTTAGGCAAAAACTCACGGAGACATGATTTCGGAGCTCTAATTTGGAGATTCTACTGAATATCTACCATAAAAAAAAATATAATTAGCTTTCAAATATCCTATACTTCAATAATAATAGAATATATTTTCGTTATATGCCTTTTATGTAAAGAAAAAATAATCTACGTAATTCAATTATCGACCGAAAAGGCTTCGAAACAAGCCCCGATATCTCTAAAGTCCTACATTATTTAGGCGTAAAATTTATACCAAAATAATCATCAACATTTGCTTAGAATATAGTATTATTTTTATTTTTTAAATCGCTACCATTATTTTTTAATTAAATAAATAAAAATACTATATATTTCACTGCGCCGGCCAGCTGCGATTAGTATCGCGCGAGCGCTTGTCGAGGTTGGACCTATGTCAGTTTATTTCCCGCGCGCCTTCTTTCCGATACTACCGTCGTGTGCGCCGATTGTCGCATCTAGACGCTGCCGCATTGCTTTTGTGTGCGTGTGAACTACGGCCGCAGTTTTTGATCTTTGTAAGTATTTATTTTCGAACGGTATATTTAAATTAGTATAAAGTTCACACTTTATTAGTATACCAGATAGTCAACTTATTAAAGTTATTTTGATTGCAGCTGATTTGAGTTTTCTTACCAATCGAAATGGGGAAAAATAAATACAAATATAATTGCGTTGCAAAACACAATAAAAAAAAGGAAATAAAAATAAATAAAAGAGGGTAAACGGAGCCGGTCGAAACCCAGCAAGGTTTTGAAAAGGCAGGATCTAGAGAAGGACACGTGTGACAAGGATGGTTTCATCAAAGTGGAGAAGAAGAAGAAGAAGCATCCTTGTCGGAACCAGTGCGGCACCGCGCTGGCAGGACCCAACATGCTGCTGCGTCCAGCAATCCCGACGACGCAGCTGTACGTGTCCAGACTGCACCACTTCACGAAGGTTGAGGAGATCGTGGAGTACATGCGTGTGGAGACCAACTGGACTTGGTTGCAACCATACTACTATATACAATTTATACAACTATGCTATCAACCGTAGATATTATAATCAATTACTGCATAACAATTAAAATATTTGTGAACATATTTCAACAGTAAAATTCATAAATAATGAAAAATATAACAAAATAATTCATAATAAAATTGAAATAACACGTAAAAAATTTTCCGCCCACTAAACTCCATCCTAAAAAACCTTCAGTTACGGAAGATCAAGATCGTTTAGTCGCCATATTCACAGTATCATAGTCATAGTGCGAGCGAGAAGCATGAAAGAAAGTATCGCTCGCGTAGTTTGCCGCGCTCGGTGCGTAAAATACCTAAATTTGCGAAACGCCGAAATGTGAGAGGGCTCTTAATAATATATATGTTTCATACTAAGAAGGATGCGTATCTTCCATGCTACAAACTGCTTCTGTCTGGTTTGTTAATTGGCCGCTTATCTACTTGTGGCAATTAATTGTGTTTTTTTTACAATCATTCCGTTCCACTACCTTGGGTGATTCAATGAGGAAGTATTATTAGGAACGTCTTAGCGTAGCCGACTCTTTATTGAAAATATTTACTATATTATGTATTTTTGGAAAATTATGATTGTTTTATAACAAAACGTAGGTACGTATGGAGTATTTTCGCAACATTAAGACATATTATGGATAGGAATTGGTTTTGGCCTGACTAAATACTCGTTCATGTGATCATGCTTCGTTTCTTTTTTTCTTAAAATCGTCATTAAAATGTTTGGCATTGTTTTCAATCTAGGTATCTGAATAACCCAGTGTATAGCTTACCTATCGTGCAATATATCCACAGCTAACAAAAAAGGTATACGAATAAAGAACAACATTAAAAAAAACAACAAGTAAAATTAAAATCTGATTCAGCGGATTGTCCTACAAACATCCCATGGTTTCCAAAGTGAGTAGTTACATCTTCCTTTCAGGCTATTCAAAACTATTATAGGTACTTTTATCGTGTTCTGGCAACAATAATACGTAAACAATCATAATATGTTGCTAATAAATCCAATACAATTTATTAAATGCAGTGATTGCTCTTAAACTCATCAAGGCACGATTGTCGCCGCGTCGAGGTAAACGAGATTATGGATCGTAAATTGATATGCAATCGATACTGCCCTGCTTATCAAAACTTACAAGTTCACAAGTAACACTTTACAAGGAAGTTGTGACAAGTTCGTGTAAATTACGTTTATCAAAAAAAGTCTACAGGGTTTGTAAAATTGAACGCTTGTAGATTCTACTTGTAAGTTCTAAAATCAAAATGGTATATAAATAGTTCTCGGTTCCATAATTCGAACATTTTCTTCATCGCTTGAATCACTTGAGCAAATTTAAAAAAAGAAAATGGAATTTAAAAGTTGATTCTGGTACTAAGCACGACACTCGTAAACTTGTAAGACGGAATGGAGAGTCGCCGGACACTCAGGATTTGGCATGACTTTCCACAAGTTGTAACTTACAAAGGATTTTTTGATGAACAAAATCACAAATACAAGTGTATAAATATACTTGTTAAATAAATAATGACCCTTGTAACCCGTGATTTACACGTGCAGTTTTGATAAACACATTTTCGTAATACTGATTTTTTTTACAAGAGAAATGCTTGTAAGTTTTGATAAAGAGGGCACTGGCGTGATTTTCCCGCGGCGATTTTTTTCGCGCACTGGATTTTCAGCTCACTGCTTAGCGCCGAGAGTTGAAAATACAACGGTGTGTTTTTGTCTCTCAATTCTCAGCCTAGTATTGAGAATACTCTCAACAGTATTGAGAATACTCTTAATAGTATTGAGAATACTCTCAATACTAGGCTGAGAATGGAAAAATCCAGTGCGCGATATTTTTGCGTGCGTGCGAACGTAGGCATACAATATCTGAGTGTCTGCCACAAAATACGTCGCTAAATATATATTTATTCAAATGAACGTCGTTTTATTTGACATTTTGTACGCTAATGATCATGACCATTAAAATAGTCTGCACACTTGTACAACATTGTTTTCAATATTTCGAGACTAACTTAGATGCGTCAAGATGTTCACATACCTCGCAGAGATAACGTATATTAGTATAAGTAATATATTACTGCTTCTTGGATATTTTTGTTTGGAGTCTAAAGTTAATTGCTTGCATCTAAATCAAAACACGTCTCTAAATATAGATTTATCAAAATGAACGTCATTTTAATTGACATTTTGTACGCTAACGATCTTGCCCATTAAAATATGTAGTCTGCACTCTTGTACAACATTGTTTTCAATCTTTCGAGAATCACGTAGATGCGTCAAGGTATTCACATTCCTCGCAACTATAACAAATAATATAACAAATAATAACAGATAATAAGTATCTAATATATTACTGCTTCTTGAATATTTTTTGTTTGGTGTCAAATCTAAATTCCTGCAATATATTAAGCAGTAACAGGTAATCAAGTTTGCGCAGGGGCGGCACGTCGTGGTACAAAGTTTTCGCTACAATTAACAACCATACAAAATATCGAGTATTAAAACAAAGATATCCGAATACATTTGGAATTGTTTTAACGATAATGTTTCTCGGAAATTGTTGTGCAAACTGAACGCAAGTCCACAAAGGACGAACGTTGAAAAGAATTGAATTCAAAGGAAAGTGTGAGCAGCCATTATTAGAACGCTTGCAGCGTTCTAAGAATGGCTCTCACACTTTCAATAGGGTAGCCCGCGATATTTAAATTTACTTACGTTTTTTGTAATTTGCAGGTCAGTGTCAGGTGTCAAGTTGTATGTTGAACAAAATATGATTCGCGTCCGTAACAAGTATGTATTAACAGAATTATAATCATTAAAATCATCAATACAACCAAGTAAGCTCATAACCCTATTGAATGATTTATTGTCAATGAATAGGGTTACGGTAACTTGAAGTGTTTACAAGGAAATAATTATTTTTCAATACGCTTTCATAATCGTGACTTTTGCTACCCCTTATCTCAAATGATCCTTATACCTACTAATGTAACGCAAGAACTTCAATATGATTTTTATACATAACACCTATAAAATAAACCTTTACGATTCGATAACGCGGAGTTTCTTAAAGCCATGGGAAATATGTTAGTTATTTTACGAAATAAAATACTACCTAATATAATAATAATTATCATGAGACAATGAAAATAATATGCACTTATTTTAATTAAACGTTTTCATGAAATATTTGTTTTTTTATGTGAATTTGAGAGTTATTCTTGTAATTCAAGGTCCTGAACTCAACATACCATACATGGCAGATTAATCACGCGATTTTGCCTTTAGGTATCCTTAGAATCATCCCGATAAGGCCAACATTTGCTCTCAGATAATTTAAATTTGAATTCAATTATAATTCAGTTTCCTGCTAAGTATACATAGTTGGAAACTCGGAATGTATGAATACGTTTGAAAGATTTAATAGTTGCATGAACCATTTATAAATTGATATTTGTAATGTTGTAAGTATAACATTACAAATATCAATATCAATCTGTTGTTGTACAGGCATTATTTGCTTAAATGAAGACTCCAAACCCAAAATTGTTTGTGTATTACTTTTGGACACAATAAACATTATTATTATTATTTCCTTTATTTCATTATTTACATATAAATTATATTTTTAAATATTAGCATATACAATATAGAAAAACATTTAAAAATATAAAAAATAGTAGCCCACCGGTATCGGGAACAGGGTCCAAGCTACCGGCGGTCAGGGCTCCAGAGAGAGGAACCTCCGGACAATGCGGGCCGTGTCCAGAAGTACCGCTTTCTGAATCAAGCCCTTGATCCAGCTGCCCAACGAGAGCCTCCTTAGGTGTTGGTCGAGACTCTTATTATAACGGGTCTGCGATTAATTTTGAACAAATTATATTTGGTCCTAATAATAATACCGCTTGATTATGATGAAGTTTGTAATTCAATCCTTCTGAGCTTTTCGCTGTACATCATATGGATTTAAGTCCCGTTTAAATCTGTTCAGCATCTGATACTCGTATAGCAGTTTTTGATCGGTGATCTGTCAAGTAAACTAACAATTTAAATAATTCGGACTCTGTTTTGATGTCAGTGAGATAAATTTGTTTTGAAAATGTAACTAGATATATACCATATGCATAAACGGCCTATAATGTTCCCACTGCTGGGACACAGGCCTCCTCCGTTCGAGATGGAGTGGGCTGTGTATTTTACCACACGGACCCAGCGCGGGTTAGTGCGGGTTGGTAGATGTCACAAGTCTTCGAATTTTTGGTTTTAGGACACACCGGTTTCCTCATGTTTCCTTCACCGTTTTGAGATAGGTATGTAGGAAACTACCTAATTCACGTTATTAATTCTTAGTACAACCTTCATCACACTTTAAAACTGAATTTTATCAGTATTTCCTAGCAATTCAATTTCAATCTGACATTTCCCTGCATTCATATATTGGTTACACTCAAAGTGCTAAGATCTCTTATCAAGACGTCGAAATGAATAAATGAATGACGCATTCTAATATTTACTCATACAGTCGACACACTTTGGAGCCGTCTAACACGAAAAGATTATTATTTTTTACACACATACAATCAATGCAAAGATATTTTAAATGTACAAAGCAAATACAAGGAAGGGGGTGACCGTTAGGCACAGATAAACTGACATCGTTTTGAACGGCTCTGCCGCAGATCGGCTATAGATACATGTCCCTGATGGAGCACATAGGTAGGTAAAAGTAAAGCCTTATGCACACGAAGCGATTTTTGTTTGATTAATTGACGTTTGACAGTTGTAGTGCCTCAGGAAATTGATCGTTATATTTCAAGTGATACAGTTTGGGTGATTCGGTAACAAGTACTAAGCAAGTGAAATGGCTACGACTATTATTATCATAACGTGGGGTTTCCGTCTCGGTCACGTGCAGCACCGCCTTACATGTTGCGATACTGTTAATGTACGAAGTGCATTAGTTCCGACTCTTTTATCGTTTATAAAATAATTTCTATCGAACATTTCAGCGCCTTCCATAGAATGAAGAATGTTTTGTTTCGTCAACTTTTTTGTTTACAGGAAAATTACGGTATTGGCGTGAGAAACTGTTTTGGAATGGTTTCCATAATTCAACTGGATGCAATAAGAACATTTTGGAACAAAATATTATTTACAAAGTCAATTTCGAAAATTTTGCTAGTACATACGAGTACTTACCTACCTAGCACTTAACAACCAGAAAAGTATTTCAGGCGTTGATAATTAGTGGATCATACATACGTACCTAGTTTGCAAAAACAGGTATATACCTCAATTCAAATATACCTAACTTGCATGCAGTATGCACAACTGCAAGTACTTACGTCAATTAATTTAGGTACGGTACCAAATTTCTCATCATTTGTTCGACCTTGGCGACGTTTTTACCTGAATAAATAATTATATATTTGTCGATATGACAGTTTCATGTAACAGCTTTGTTTTCTGTCATACTGACGTAAAATGTAAATAGAGCCTATAGGCTTACTTTCACTGCAGTACGCAGTATCTTGTGAAAAAAAAACTGTTATCATATTTAATGATTTCTATGATCCAATGACCAATGAGAGAGCGAATCTCTTGACTATTTAGAAATGAATAGTAGGGAAATAGGTACTTACTTACTAATGGAATTATTAGATAGGTAAGTACTAAACTTAGAAAGTTTTGTTTTTCACATAATAATTGAATTTAATAGACTCGAATTCGAATCGAGAGAGCCACTTGTAACTTTATTTGCGGCTTGTAACCCGTATCGGACCAATAGTGTGAACTTTGTAGCAAACAAAGGGTTCTGCTCATTTAGAAGACATTTCAAATAAGCGTTAAAAAAAATATTTTGGTTTCTAGCGCTAGGAAATGTGAACTGCGCCTAAGGGGAAAACACTTGTATGAAATAGGATTGTAGCTTTTAGGCTAGACAAATACTAAAGTATTAACATATCTACTAGACTACACTAGTGTTATCTGATCAGTCAGTACCCATAAGTACCTTGTCGTATGCACAACGACGATTCCGCTCCGGAATTGTCTCTTAAGAATTCATAATACTAGTTTTCACTTCGGGTAAATTTCGAGCACGTCTCATTGAGTGAGAGGCATACGTTAATAAGAACTCTCAGTTTTGCCTACACTGTACGGAACCCTAAAAATAACTGTTTTACTGTTGCTCTTGCTTACCTTGTCTGAGTTTAGTCAATGACAGGTTTTCAGGTGACCGTGTCACAACAATGAATTTTTGACCCAATATTGTATCGAGTTTGACTAAAGCATATTTAAATAATACTTACGTTTTTTCGCACTTTCGTGTGTGTCAATAATGTAGTTTCGTTGAAAATAGTTTGTTTCTAATTCATAGGTTTAGGTAACCGATCTAATTGCTATCTAAATTTCTCATTTCGATTCCATAATTATTTCACAAATTTATCGTAATATCAAAAGACATAAAGTTTCTTAGTAATATCTAACAGCGCGGAAATTAAGAAATTCTGCGTTATCTATAAAATAACGAGTCGAATTCCCATGTTTCCTTCATAACGTACCTACCAAATTTAGTGTCCCATATATACAGTTGTGACTATTTACGTCCAACCAACATCGAATATAAAGCGCTGACCTTTTAGCGAATGATTTCAAATCGATGCGATAACTAACAGCAAATATATGATCGTCAATTAGAGAGATCCTGCAAATCATTGCTGTAACACACTGACACAATGAGAAATTGTGACAAAACCTTACTTATGTGTTTTATTAATTTTGTTGTTGTAATACACATTTTTTGACGATGTTTTGGGGTCTTGGGTTCGAGGTATTAGACCTATGTCTCTGTTTGTGTGTGTATGTATGTGTATGTGTGTTGTGTGTTAAACTCTATGTAGGTACCTCTCAAGTCTATACTTGAGAGGTACCTACATAGAGTTTATCATAGCGATGAAAACAAGTTTATATTCAATATATTTACGTGGATTTTACAAGTAATGGGAAGTTACCTACGAAAACGCTACGACACCCATTTTCTTAGTTACTTGTGTCTTGTCTGGATGTTAGGGTTTGCGTTCTTCATTTAGAAAACAAAACTGTTATGTTTTATTTTCATTAGCCAAATCGTTTGGCATCCTTAGAACTTTACGCGAAACAACAAAATAATTGTTTAAAAGTGCTACGAAAATGGCTACGCGGCTACGAAAAATACCCCAAATCCTGGTCAAGACGCAAATCGCGAGATGGAATGTAAAAGTAATCTTTGAGCCAATTACATGCATTATAAGAGAAATCATAAATGTGGTTGAATAACGAATTATTATCAAATTCCACATAATCCGTTGTAACTAACCACATTCGCCATTACGTTGAGAATGGCCGGTAATAATGCACATAAAACACAAAATAACCATTTACATCTTCAAATTGCTTTTTTCTCCTCTCTCAAAGAAATTAATAAACATTTTTCGTCGAATCTTTTGTTTGAACAAATGCATTTCTTTGCAAAGTTGTCATGAGTGCGATGCGTCTCATACATTTTCTCCGAACGTCTCCATTATATTTTAAAACCGAACATTTGTTACTGAAAACACAATATTATTTACTTAAACGCTCCGTCACTCCGTCGACCGACTGTTATTTTGCCAGACAATAATGGTGCTTAAATATTTGCAGTTATTTATCATTTTCCTTTTGTCTCGTATAATGTGTGGTGGAAAATAAAGTTGACAAAAGACGTGACGATTATGGTATACAAATATAATGGGAGTATGAATGGAGACCAGGCACGTGCCGTTATCAACTCAAGACTTGAACTACTTAACTATAAATTCGATGTGGGTAATCGGTTTAGAAACTTGTAGGGTAATTACAGTAAACTTGACCGATTCCAATTACCCAATGCTGTATATGCTTGTTTGACCACTATCTTGGTGACAACTGCTTTCTTACCTGCCAAGTGCGAAACTATTGACATAGGTCGGTTAATATTTCACGGGAATAGGTACATAATATACATAATCAGCCTATAATGTTCCCACTGCTGGGACACAGGCCTCCTCTCTGTGAGAGGGAGTGGGACGTAATCGTCAACGCGGGCCCAGTGCGGGTTGATAGATGTCACATGTTTTCGAATTTTTGGTTCTAGGTCATGCCGGCTTCCTCACGATGTTTTCATTCACCGTTTAGAGAGCAGTGGTGATGAAATAATTTACACAAAGTTAAGCGCCTGTTTGGGTTCAAACTCAGTAAGGTGCGACCGTTACCACTGGGCCACCATGACTGCTCTTTCATGAGAATATTCCCCTATAAATTAGAAGTTAAGTGGGTACGTTAAAGATAATATTGGATAGCACAACGATACAGTTGTTACAAACGGACATGCGGGTTGAATACTCGAACGTGATATGAAATCATGGTCTGACGATTTACATACAGGTACTTATCACACAAGTTAGGGTAACTAAGAACACCGTAGCGATCCTTTAATTGTACAATATAATGTTTATTACGCTATTGTGTTTCGTGTTCGCTACTGCAGCTGCTTCGAACGCTGCATCGATACTACGTTTCTATTTTAAAATAATATTAGCACATTCTTATAGATGGATTTGCTCAATACTGTGGAGCTAGGTATCAAATAAGATCATGTATAACCGACTGTTTTCGAAACCGGTTCCGATGTGTAAACTAATTAGTAAATTCGTCGAACTGTCCGAGTAACTTGTATTAGTATAGCAGAGCAGCTCATTCGCCAGTTCGCCACATCGCTTGACCCACTTGTACAATTATTTTTAACCACTTTGTTGTTTTAAAACCATAAAACTAAGCGAGCATAAGCGAGGTTTATTGTTGCCTTTTTATCAAGCTCAATCAATTTGATTTGAAATCCGCGACTGTAGACGGCGCGGGCGCAACTCGTAGAAGCTCAAGTATTTCCCATGACATTAATTCAACGGTGATGACGTATTTAATTGTTTATAATTTTGTTGCATTTTTTATTACCGACGTCATATTTCAATCCCATATAAAGTAAACAAAGGTAAGCTTAAGAGCAGGACAATTATTATTTGTTCTGTTCGGAGCAGACATCTTGACATCTTTTCCTCTCCTTGTCTAAAAACTGTGCAATTGTCTTGGAAACTACGGCAAAAGTTACACACACGTTACATGTTAGTACTTACCTAACAACGAAAATGTTTACGAAAACTGTAAATTATGCTGTTCATTGATAACAACAATTACAGAGCAAGCTATAATCCACACGATTAGTTTCCGGTCGGAGTTTAAGGCACTATCATTGTCATTTACGTGACGATACATAATCTGCTACATTTAAATGTAGGCCTTGACTCATTTACAGTTATTTTAGATAAAAGCGAGGTATAACAGTTAGGGAGATTACTAGTTTTGGAGGTCGCGTAATGTATTCTAAATTGGCCGGTGGTGAGGTGTAACGTCCGGTTGCACGTCGTATGTATACACGGACCAATAATGGAACAGAAACATTAAGGATGAATTCTAATGAAACAGGCAATAGGTATTATATTTCCTTGAAGTGTTTTTATCACTATAGTGTATCTAGAAGATAGGCGACGATACAATGCTTTAGCATAATGCCAGGACCACGTAAAGCGGCCAAGTACACAGCTAACTAACATCATCGCATTCACGTACGTTGTAACACGTTGGATATAAGTATTTTTCTAGTGTTATTAAGATGTATAAAAACATTCAATCGCTGGGTTGGCTCAGGCAAGCGTTCTTATGACGACAAGTGCGATTATTATAAGAATATGCAGTTAAACCTTGAGGAACCTTTTCTAGAAACGAGTTTCAACGTAAACTGCTAGTAGTGTGTATGTAGGTATAGGTACTTTATCAGACTTTTTTTTACAATAACATCACCCACGAAACAATAGGCGTGAATCTCATTCAGACAAGTTGAGTGCAAAAACTTGAATCGGTTACGCTTAGTTGGCTCTAAGTACGATTTTACCATAAATCCGTTACAGAGATTTGATTGAGTCTATTTTCGTGATACCTACGTCGAGTCATGACATCCTGGTGCTCCCACGGATTCAAAACAAATTAAAACCGCGGTTCACTCTTTAATTTACATAAATATTTCATTACATAGTTTGGTCTTACTCGTTTAGTATTCATCTGAACAGGTGTCTATTACTTCGCCAATTAAGCAGAAGGAGGCTTCGAATGTATGAAACATTAACAGGAAGAAGGCATGTCAACGCGGTGTCATATTTTTAATTGATGTAGGTACATATTTAATTGAAAATGAAAACGTGAAGGGTTTACTTAATTGTATAATATGCATTGTTGTGATGCGGAACAATACGAGTAAATACTGACTATGGATAACAAAAGCTAAGGAGTTATTTTTCATTCTTGTTATATTTTCAAAATATGTCAAGAATTTATATTTTACTATTATGGAGTGGACATAAATTGAGGAAACCTTTAAAAAGCATCGGGGCGCGACCGAAAGTTGCGTGTGGATTTGTTTTATTTTTGCCAAAATTTAAATAACCAGCAGCTGGAGTCATTGTACCAACGTCCAGTCATTGACACTTGGTGATTGGCTCCTCACTGTACTTTGTGATTCAGCTTAAATTCATTAAGAAAGTGCGAATACAGTGCGCTTTTTTTTGCTTTCTTCTTGCTTTTAAGGCTTTTTTTTTTTTTTTTTTTGGATGGGAAATCATCTAATGACTCCTCCCGCTCTGGGTGGAGCGGAAGGGAGTGTCAGACTCTTACTGACTAAAACCTACCCGTGTTCCTTCCTTAGCCCTTTATGTTCCGGGGCAGCGGTAACCCTTTCGGACGATCCCGCTACCCCGGCAGGCTTCGGCCCTGGCGGGCCCCTTCCTTAATGCTGACATCTCTTTGAGGCGCGCGTGGAACACATACGCGCCGTCCGGCACGGGCCTGGTCCTGATCGGACAGAGAGCTACCCATTACTCTCCGTCCGCAGGCCCGCGCCTACGGTGGCCGGGAGTCGTCACGCGGCTCCCGACGCCCGTAGCGTCTCCCGCGGCGGCTGAGGCGTGCGGCTCTCTCCCTGAGCCGTCCCGCCACCTCCTTCGCTAGCATGACTGCTTCGCAGAAGGAGGTGACCGCCTCCCACTCCCTCTCGCCCCGGACCATGGCTTGAACCAGGGCCGGACGCGAGAGGTCGCCGCCGTTGCCGATCGCCTCTACGAGGACACGGCGGTGCTCCGCCCAAGCGGGGCAGACCTCCACCGTATGCTCCACCGTGTCCTCTGGGCGATCCTCGCAGTGGTGACACCCGGGCGTCTCCTCCCGCCTGATGATGTGCAGGAACCTCCCGAAACATCCGTGTCCGGTGAGGACCTGCGTCAGGCGGTAGGTGAGAACGCCGTGACGCCTCTCTAGCCACTCCTCAAAGAGGGGTCTTATCGCCACTATCGTGGCGTGCCCTGCGCTGGGTTGCGATAGTCGCTCTCTCCATGCCACCATGAGATCACGCCGGAGGTCTGTCCGCTCCGCCGCTATTTGCCGCGGAAGCGGAGTTTCCCCCCGGCGTAGTGCCTCCGCGCGCCACTCGTACAGGCGCGCAAGGACTTTCGCCTCCAGATCCCATGGCGGCATTCCGGCAAGGAGGCTTGCCGCCTCGCCCGAGATCGTGCGGTATCCCCGGATCAGCCTTACGGCTACCACCTTTTGGGGCGCGTTCAGGTAGTGGGCGGCTCGCAGCCGCAGTGAACGCGCCCACACCGGGGCCCCATATAGGGCCATGGACCGCACGACCCCCGCGTAAAGCCTCCGGCAGGAGGCGTTTGGCCCCCTCAGGTTGGGCAAGAGCCGCTTGAAGGCGGCCCCGGTCCGTTCCAGTTTGGGGGCCAAACGTCGAAAATGTTCGACGAAGTTCCACCGGCTGTCGAGGACGAGACCCAGGTATTTCATCGTTGCCTCGACGCCGATGTGAACCCCTCCTACCATCAGTTGGAATCCCGATGGTGGCCCGTTCCGGAGCCCATGAAAAGACATGGCCCCGGACTTGTGCAATGCCACCTCGAGACCCAACCGCCGGATCCTCTCCACGACTATCGCAACCCCTCGTGTCATTGCGTCGGCCGCCGCCTGATGCGACCTCCCCTGCGCCAGGACCAGCGTGTCGTCAGCGTAGCAAACCACGCTGACGCCATCAGGGAGGTCGGCCCGCAGCACCCAGTCGTAACCGATGTCCCACAGGAGCGGCCCCAGAACCGATCCCTGTGGGACACCGCACGACATCTGCTTTTAAGGCTTTGGCAGACTTCGATATAGTCGTTCGTTGCTAATTGCAGACCGACGCGTTATCCGTAGCTTTATGTTCGTAGCACTGCCTTTTTCACTGTCAAGATTGATCCTCCATGGTGAATTCGTAGAAGTCTAGTTACTCTTTTATCATTTTTAATGTTTACAGGTATTGCCTCTTTAAAAGCGTCTTTTTTACCCTATACCTAGGTATCAATTTACGCCTCAACCTAACATTACAAAATAGGAAATAACAATAATAAGGAAATAAAATAAAAAAAAAGTATTTATTATGATATGAACTGCTCACACGTAAGTAAATAACTTCTTATAACCATTAGTTTTTTATTCGGTCTACTAAATGTTTGTGGTAAATTTTGGTGGTTTGATGTCTTCTTCATGGGATATCCAGGGGAATTTAAATAATGAAAAAATAAAATTAATTATTGTTGAGGAAGTAGCTATCTACATTACCTACCTACGTCAATATACATTTATATATATAAGGCCCTACAATAGAGCTGAATGATAAGAAAAATATACTGGATGTTTTTCTTACTCTCTCGAAATTTTGACACCCTTGAATGAAATGAAGTTTTCACTATGGGACCAACTCTGAAATCTCGAAAAAAAAATCAGCTGTTTCATACATTTTGGTCTAGTAGGTATTGAACTTTTGTATTTAACTTCTTATCGCAGCAGTAAAGCTAGGCTAATTTGAGGTAAGTTTGTCAAATCTTAGTAAAAAAATTGCACTTGAAACAAAGATTTTGCAAACTCACAGTAACCACGGCCTTATTCTCAAGACACAAATAAATAATGTTTTAGTAAATGTAAATATATGTTGTGTGCGATTTAAACATCAAACAAGTAAATATTGACATGCGTGCGAGTAGATCTACAGACTATTTTAAGTCTAATGAGTCGTGTGTCAAATGTTTTTATAAGGCCGCGCCCGACTATACTCAGACTACACCAAACACGGCGCTTGCGACTTTAATATTGTTTACATAAATTTTCTTGATGATTTTTCTCGGGAAATCCGTCTTTGTTAAAAAGGAAAACTAGTAGGATTTTCAAACCCTGATAAGTTTATCTGTCATCATTTACGAGATGTTAATCGTAAATATCAAGAAGTAGAAGTTATGATAAAAGTACCTAAAAAATAAGCCAGGATTGAAAAAGCTGAATTTTATTTGAGAAACCAAAAAAAGAGTAATCTAACCAGTTTTACGAAGGAGTAAATAAGAGATCGCCAATATCACGTGTTGAATCGCAAATAATATTTATTAAGACGTAAGTAGGTATGTAACACATTTGTAATTTCATATAACGATACCACTAATAAAACATAGATAAAAATCATTAAATATAATATTTACCTACGTAATGTGTACCGGTCAACACAGTAACCATTTTGGATTGGCAAACAGTACCCACAAGAAATCTTCTCTGACACCGCTTAAAAATTATTAGACTCAGTGGCAAACGCATGCAAACTACAGATTCATTCATTATAATAATTATATTCACATAAATCTATACACATATGCCTCAGTTATTAAGAATTTCTGTCCCGTCCATGCAAGAGTCGAGTCACACGACATAAAGTCGTCGGTTTACAACGAAAAAGCCTTGCAACAAGGTTGTTTCGGCGCGATGCCGCGTGTTTGGAATCCGTAATAGCCTTGCAGAATATATACAACACAGACTACGTGCCTCTCTGTCTCGTCCAAGCGCCAGCATGAGACAGAAATAATTTTCTAAAACCCATTTATTGATTCATACACGCTTTGAAACAAGATGTTTGAGGAAGCTGCCTGTATGCAGCCTGCTCAGCGCCTATCATCTGTAATTAAGAACGGGTTATAATTGTTAACGTTTAAACGAGCATATACTAATGTTGGTCCAAAAAATAATTGCTAAGCCAGACGTATTCCCTTAAGCTATATGGAGTGAAGTAAAACATGGGCAATTTAATTGCAGGCTTCACGATACGAATTCCTTTTCGTGCACCTTAATTTTCCTTGTCGAGACCCGATGGGAACCAAAAATAGCGGACTGGTTTATTTTGAGCGCAGGTTTCATGAAGTACGACGTTAAAGGCGTTTCAATTTGTTGGAATTTTGTTCGCAAATACCTAAGAACTCGTTGTTCACTTGTTTTTATCTACTGTTTGCTATCGATCCGCGTCGTTTGCATTCGCTACGGTAACAAGTACGCTGATTTGACATCATGTAAAGGGATTTTTTTTTAAGTAACTAATATTCTGTTAGTTCATATTAAGTTATTTCCTGTACCTTTTTCATTATATACTTACCCCCTTACTAATATAAGTTGTATAGCGTCTGTATTATAGTTACGTTTAAAACTGCAAGTAACAAGACATTAGGAAGTAAATAAGCTGTGAGCAAGAAGGTTATCAATGTACTCGTAGGTACATAAATATTTCTTTTATCTTAGAATAAAATCAATATTCTAATCTCATCTTTTAACCTCATCTCTGACACAAGATGCCTAAATGGACGATTAGTCACAGCATAAGCTTGTGGCATATTAACTTATCAGGAATTAACTTATCTTTCTTAGAAAAAAAGATACTTCCTCTCTGTACACTGCAGGTAACATAAATATTTTTATGAATTGCAATTTTATTTCCTGAATTTATCAAGTTGTGTATGCTTTACTTAAACATATTCAGAAGTTAATTTAATGCAACTGCCGCAATTTCTTCACCAAGGCACGATGCAATAATCATGGCTTTGAAAATCCCATCACCATCATAAGTCTGAGTGCAAGCAGACGAAGGACACTTTTTTCCCCTTTAGCCTGTACTGTCCCACTGCTGGGCAAAGGGGATAAATAGGGGATGGAATTTCGTATGAATGTTCCTCATTTTTGCCGATGGAAAATTTCATCGGGCTTGTCGTTCCAACTTATTCAATACTAGCTGCGCCCGGTGGTTTCACCCGCATAGGTGTCGATCCCGTAGGAATATCGGGATAAAAATCTATCCTATGTCCTTTCCCGGGACTCAAACTATCTCTATACCAAATTTCATCTAAATCGGTTCAGCTGTTTAAGCGTGAAGAGGTAACAGACAGACACACTTTCGCATTTATTGTTCAACTAGGACTAGATTACATGGCAAAGTAATCTATATAATATTATTTATTTAAAGGAAAGCAAACAGTTACATTATAAGAACTTACAACTAATTTCTAATACTTAATAAACTAAAACCTAATTACTTATAAGTTACTTAAGAAATTAAAACATAGAATTACACGTCTAACTTAGTCAAATAACCCGCCCCTAACTGTTCCCTGCGCAAAGGTGCCCAAAACGCTTGCTGCATTTATAATATTAGTATGGATACCAAATAAGGTATTACTCATCAGCAAAATCAGTCCAATATACATCCAAAACCTAGGCATAGAATAGTTTTTATATTAGCCTACACTGTCCCACTGCTGAGCAAGGGCCTCCCCTAAATCCTTCCAGGCCTCCTTTTCCGGGGCCACCTCGGACCAACCCTTGCATATATTTAAACAGTCGCTAATCACTTCTTAACTTTAAACAAATTTTATGGTACAAGTTAAACGATGTTCGTTGAAGTTCGACTGTGTAGTCTTAGATTAAGGACACGGATGTCATTAGTCCGTGAGGAACACAGCTCGTATAGAAGAAGCGTCATCACGTTAATTTAAATTATACAGGAGTTCTGCGAATAAATCACGTTTCCATTTTTATGATGTATTTATTACTTATCTTGATAGTTGCCCCGTTTGCTGCGCAGCGTTGAAAAACAACAATGTTGTACATGCAACTTTAGAAAACTCGTCTTGCTTGTATACCTACTTAATCTGCGTTCGCGATTTATTCGCCAAAAATGTAAACAAATATGAATTAATGGAAAAATAACTTGAATTCCTACACAATAAAGTTCAGTTTACGCTACACAAACATTTTTATAACTTTTTCAATAGTGCTAGTCACTCTGAAATCAATTTAATTATTATTGAAATAAAGTTGATATTTGTTTAACTTTAAATAGGGTGTGCAGCACTGTGCACTTTTACTAGGGACAAACTAGGCTCAAATAAGATCTGTAAGTAACCATAGTAAAGAATAACCCGTGAAATACATTTTTGAAATATGTCTTGATTCGCAAAATCGCAAACAACTTTAGAAAATGTTCATATAAATGTGGAATTTATGCAATCAAGGAATCGATATTTTCAGTGATTGAATAAGTGATCGAGACTAGATTGGAGCCGGTCATGCAACATCGTCCGTTCCACTTTAAGCGTCTTTTTTTAAACACGATATAACATTGAGGACAATTTTATAGCTTTTAAAAATATTTCTTCATGTATTTTAATGGGCGTCTGTATTTCATGCATTATTTCACCGGTCAGGTAGGCTGCTAACCAGTCGGAGCGGGCATGGCTTCTTTGCACACAATTAGTTTGTTAAATTTGTGAAAATAGATGCATTAAGATTATTACGCAGATTTGTTGTACATAATGGCCGCAATCAGAAAATTCCAATAAGATAACTTCCAAAAAGGAAGTTATTTTGGTTGTTTAAAATGTAAGTTTCTCGCAGTCACTAAATTGGATTCTAGACACGAAATGTTCCTCAATCCGTGCAAGGCACTGATTTTTGAAAGTCTAGCTAGATTTGTGTTTACAACAACGGGTTTTCCCCAACAACAACATTTAATTATACCTAAAACTGTAATGGCCTTTAAAAATGCCAAAATGGAGATAATTTGTAAGTTATTGAAACGTCTGCGTAATAATTTGAAAAATGAAGAAAAGGTTTTAAAATAAGGATGGGCTTGCGGTTAGTTTTAAAATGTATAGGTATATTACGGTTTTGTGGTTAACAATATAGCCATATATTTTGATTTATATAGTATTTAATTTAATTTAAACCATAAAGCTCTCTTGTACTAAACCCACAATAACGTTTTCCCGCATACCTACCTCTTCAACTCGCCCACGCCGTATATGTTTGTTACCTAAAAACTCCTCAACAACAATGATCTTCTGCACATAGTAAACACACTAACTAGGACATTGGTTCCTGGTCTCGGACAGCCGTTAATTTCTAAACAAATCGGTCAAACAAAGAAAACGTGTGAGGCTTGTAACCGCGGCTGGTAACTATTTACACATAACTGCGATATATAATTTAGGACGTTGTATGTACACTGCACTTTGTTTATGTACTTTAACTTATCTATACTAATATTATAAAGCTGAAGAGTTTGTTTGTTTGTTTGGTTGAACGCGCTAATCTCAGGAACTGCAGGTTCGAATGGCAAAATTCTTTTTGTGTTCAATAGTGCATTTATCGAGGAAGGCTATAGGCTGTATAAAATCACGCTACGACCAAAAGGAGCGGAGCATCAATGAAAAATGTTGCAAAAACGGGATAAATTATTCCTTTTGAGAGCTTTCGTTGCGTACGCTGCGTAAACGGTTAGTTACGCAAAAATTATGTACGACGGAATTTTTCCCCTTTAAAAGTTTTGACTCACTATACGAGTAACCTTTTTCTATGGTAATCAAATTTGTTATATTGTATTGCTGACTATTTAATTTTGACAATTCAAAAGTGCCTGTACATGGTTTAATTGAAATAAATGATTTGATTTGATTTGATTAATATCTTAGGGGAGATCATAGTTTTGAAATAACTCTGCAAGGCGGGCCGGCCGGTCATAAAAATATATTTTAGTAGGTTTTTTCCTCAAATGAACGCGGGTGAAACCTCGGGGCACAGCTAGTCTTGTATATAATTATGGGGATAGATTTTTAAGGCCCATTTCTGAAGAGCTCCTAAGGATTGATAACATAATTTTGTTCAGTAGCTCTTTTTTTCAGTTTCCACTTCATAACTATTTATTACCTATAGTGCCCTATAAGCTCCAGAGCTTGACTAAACCTCTATATTATGCTAAGCTACTTCCAATTACGTTTCGATTATAAATAATTTCCAAATTTTCTTCACGATTCCGAATTTTTGTCTCAATTCTAGCATCACCCAAAAGAGCCTTATCAGAGCTCGATCGAAATACAACCCAGTTTATTCGTATTCGATATACATAATAATGGCAACCTCACTAGTAACCTCAAGATAGATGACCCTCAACTAGGAAGATCGATTCGACCCGAAAGAATACCAGTTATGCATACAAATGATGTTCCGGTAAACAGCCAAGCGGAAGTTCGGCGTTGTGGGCTAAAAATTTGCCGAAAGGCCGCAGATTAAGAATAATCAATTCATCTGTGATTTACTTGAAAATGTATTAGCATAATTTGATATTAAGGTCGGACTGATTCAGTTCGCATGACGTGATTACCAAGGGGGAAAATTATATTATTATATTATCCTCTTAATTTATTGTAGCATGATTTAAGATGCAACCTGTGCTAGGTCAAATGCACGTGACGTTTATACTAAACACTAACAAACAGCGATAGGTGCTATGCTGTTAAGTACAAGTTTTTTTATTACCCAACTAGTTTTCAATTACACATATTTTATGAAAACCATCTTCTTTAAACATTATAACCTTATGACCTACTATATCTCTAGTTTCAGATGTAGCAATAGGCAATTTACAAAAGATATACGCGACATCTATTCATCTTCTAATAATTAGCCATACGTCTTATAACAAGTAGCTTAGGAAATATATCAGGTTTATTGCAATCGCTATTTACGTGTGTATCTACGTGACACCGCGACACACATACTGACTAAGTTATATAGGTAGATTATAGATTGTATTAAACTTGTGCATCTACATTGACTTGAAGAAAATAGCCTCAAAGGCAATATTATGTCGAAATAGACACATGCACAGTCTACAGATAAGTAAACCGGCTGGTAACGCCGGCGCCACTTTCAGTCAGACGGGCGGCGCCTGCGCTGCGCGGCTGCTGCAACTGTGATTGCTCTCACTCTCACCCTAGCCAAGAACGGTACCACAAACAAGTTTGCTGCGATGGGTACATAGTTGCGCCTCATCGCAACACGCCACAAACCGAAACTAATCATTGCACTTAGGTTTTTGTAACTGGAGAACAGCGAGGTAGAATTCTGGGTTAATGAGTTATAAATTGTGTAGAGAATAATAATTATTTTGCTGCACTTCATTAAGTTGCCTTCTGCTATTTAGTTGCGAATTGGGTGGCAATCTAGGCCGTCATAATAATTATTAATTTGCCTGTATGTTGTACCATTCCAGGGCTAAGACCTTTCCAGCTATCAGATGTTCTGGCCTTCTATATAAACTTCCTCGACCCCGCGCTAATGTCTCAGGGCACCGGTCCTCTTAGGTTTCAATAGCATTCAATAATTTTTATTCGCCACCCATAACGGTAGACCGAAGCCAAATCCGCACGAATGACCCACCATATAATATGTTCTAAGGTTAATTTATATAACAATCGTTCGTCAAAGCCACCCATGTCTGATCGATAAGTGATTCTCCGTTACGACACTGATCTTTTGAACAATAGGCAATAGTGATCGTATGAATGGCTTGTATTCAAATATCCTGATGGATGAGTCGCGAGTGGTCCGCTCAGTGTGCCAAGTTTATACGATGGTGATCAAGAAGTCTAGAATTAAAAAAAAATCTTTTATGAGGATGGTGCTCTGTAAAAGTTCGATAAATTATAGATATTCTGGGTACCTCCACCGCTAATCTTAATTTTATAGCATGATATTACACAAAAAGCCAGTCGTTTGCGAGCAAGAGACAGTATTAACGGATGTAAGATTATGTTTAAAAACTGGTACCTACACATTTAGATTATCTTCATAAAATAGGTATAAAAACATCATTAAGAAAATGATTACGATTAGCGCGAAAGATACGTAGGTACTTTCTGGGTTTTTACTTGAAAATAATTATTTAAGTATAATTATTTTGTAACACAATGTATATAATTTTGTAGAAGTTTCTAGTTCGTACGAGAAACGTCCTCATTGTCGATTTTTAACAAAGAGTGAGCTGTGCCTGTCCTTAATGGATAATTACTGTGATAAGCATAAAATGGTCTATTAGCTCTTCCTGCAAGCTTTTTAATCATTTAAATACTAATTAGTCATGAGATTAGTTTAACATAGACTTTATTAAGTAAATAGTTACTCATTAGATAACCAGAATCAGATAACTGTCTATTTACACATTAAATATGTACAGTCTGGAGCACACCAGTGGTGACACTTACACTACCAAAAATACCCTTACTGGGCGCTCTGTCAACCGCACATTAGTGATATCACTAAGGTGCGGTTGACTGTACCTATACTTAGATACTTCAGTAAGAATATAGGTAACTAGAAGCTAACCGTTTATTGCTCAACAGAGTCTAATAAAGAAAGCGGACACTCACTAACAAGACTTGCAAATAAATTGTGTAATATTTAATATTATGATATAGGTAAATAAACCTGTTACGGCCATTTTAGTATAAGTGAAATACTCAAACAATCATTGATGCAACCATATTTTTTCGGATTTTTCCTCCAAACATTTCGGTATTTATGCAAACGACAACCTACATAAAAATAATAATTAAAAGACCAATAACACTGCTGCCAAGTCACTTAACAATTTACCTTTATTGCGGTAGTAAGTATTACCTGTGGTGTCCTAGATGACACATCAGAAAAACTAATAACAACAAATATGTATCATTAACAGTGAGGAATAGCATTTAGTCAAACACGTGCTAACATAAGCTAGTTTTTTAATGATTTACCTGCTCAGTTCAACGACTGACCACATTCTATATGACTAACGACAAAAATATTCACCCGTTATGCAGCTTTTGAGGATAAAGGCTCTCACAGACTGGCACAGTTATTGGTAGCACAATTTCTACGAAAACTTCTAAGAAATTGTTCTAATAGACTCGTATCGCGCCTGTCTGCGGGAGCCTTAAGTACATAATGATGCATGTTGACGCCTTGACGGAAAGATTTTGATCAAATTTCGAATTCGAATTTCGGACAAATTCACTTCCTACAAGATGATTGATGAATGTTACGCTCGTGACAAAATATCACTCGAGATTTCGCAAACTGTTTTTTGATTCGATGGACGTTCAAGTACATAAAACGCAGCCCATGTGTGGACATTTGTACCGAAATCTACTTCTTCTCGTTTATTGCTAATATTCTAAGCGATAAGAACGCCGAGGAAACTTTTATTGCTCATTCAAATACCTGTCTCATTTTATTCGTGTTCACAGTCATGTGTTTTTTAAATTACCACGATAAATTAATGATGAAGTTTTTTTAATAGTCATGGCCGCTGCGACGCTGTCGGCCGTCCACCGTTGGGAACTTGAACTCTTGAAGCGGTTTTCGACATTCAGACCTAATTTTATAATTACATTTCTGCCACTTTCGCTCGATCATTATCAAGCAAACAGTCTAAAATCATAATTCGCCTATTCGGACTAACAGCCTAAACCTGCGCAGTTTCGAACAGATACTGTAGGTATTCATTATAAGTCTACGCTGATTCAAATCTGGTTTTGTTAATTGATATGCCGCAGCCCACAGGCGAAGATACTGCGAGATGCTTTTTTCATTCCTTTACGTTTCTGATCAGAATCTAATTGACTGACATCGCTCAGTTTGATACTATTGGATATGAAACGTGGCGAGTTGGAACTATTAAAGAGATTCATCATCAAAGTTATATATCAACTTTGGTTTTGAATGATTTAGATCAGTCTTTGAGGCAAAAAATGGTGGATTAGCTCACTAGCATCATAACATAATCAGTCAGTAACGTTCCCACTGCTGGGATACAGGCCACCTCTGTGAGAGGGAGTGGACCATGATCCACCACGCGGACCTAGTGCGGTTGGTGGATGCACCATGTCTTCGAATTTTTGGTCCTGAGACATGTCGGTTTCCTCACCTTTACCGTTTTTGAGAGCAATGGTGATGAAATAAATTACACAAAGTAAAGCGCTTGCCTGAGTTCGAACCCATGATGAACAATTCCTAAGGGTCTAAACAGAAGGACTGCATTTCAGCTGCAACATCGTAGTTTGGATGCAGTTGACTTAGGTAACTGTTTCGAAACCTAGTTATGTCAACTGTATTCAAACTGCGATGTTGCAGCTGGCATGCAGTTCAAATACAGTCCGTCTGTTTAGACCCTTAGTCGGGGCCGTTACCACTGGGCCACCATTGCAGTTAACTTGAATACAATATTTTGGTAAAGATTACAGATAAGTACCTAATTGTATGTTTTCATGAGCAATGTTTGAACAGTTTTCATTTGCCTACTTTCTTTTTATAACGTTTTCTCACGGCGCTTGCTAGTGGCATATTTGTACATGCAAATTAAACAATAAAATGCTAACAATAACTTGACACTGATTTTCAAAAAGCACAAGTGTGGCTATAAATATATTGCAGGCGTAAGTAGTGGAGCGGGTTAATATTATCAGTTCTTCAATTTTATAGCGTAGGTAATAATCGTTTAAGTTACTGCAATGCGCGTGCATGTAAGACTCGTTAATAGCCTTTGGTGATAACGGGAAAATCCAATGCAAGTACCTTTGAATTTTTTGTTTCAAGAAACTTATTAAAGAAGATATTTCAGTAAAACTTGACTTCTTGACCGGAAATCACACCAAGTGATATGAATAAAATAACAGATCTGAAAATTTATGATATTTTAATGATTGCGGAAATGCTGCATTAAATCAGCCCAACTGCAGGGCAAAGACCTCTTCTCATACAAGAGGTTTGCATTCGTTTTGTTTAATAGGAACTAGAGACCCGCCCTTGCTTCGCACGGGTGCAATGACGACATGTCAAACCATCGAGATGTCTGTGCTTTATCTAAGTTTAATATTAACGTATACACATAAACCTTCCGGAGTAAATTCTCTAATTGATAGTGAAAATATCATCAAAAACCGCTTCTTAGTTTATAAGAACAAACTGACACGAAAAGCGACTTTAATTTATAATAATTTATAGATTTAGATTTGGGAATTGAGGCTTCTCGCGTTAGGTCACTATCTTACATGGTCGGCACTTAATCGATGATGGTGCACGCTTTGTAGAAGTTCCACTGCTCTGATATTTCACAATATTTGAGTGGCAGTGGGTAGGTAGTTATACTTACAGGTAATTTAGTATGCATGCACTGTTGTTCCCTTGACGCGACATGATCCGTGCCTTGGTATTTGTTGAAGACCCAAAGTAATAAACATGGTTAATTGATGATATGCGTTTAGGTATAAACATCGTACACAAGGGACCTTTTTCCTTTTGCTTTTGTAATACCTAATTATTTTGTTGACTGCTCGAGCTGGTTTTAATACTAAATAATAAGAGCGGGCTATACCTCCTAGATAAGGAAAATTGCCTATCGTAAATTAGATTTTTTATGAATTTGACAAGATTGGGTATTAAATAAAAATAATATGAGTACCTAGAGCACAGGTAATTCGCCGGTTTAGGTTATTTTTGGTACAACTAAATCACATTTTAATCTATTTTTTCAACATTTCGTTTATGTACGACGAAATTCTTGCATCATTTAAATATAATATAGCGTCTGTGATCTTGAAAATGTGTACTAGACTACCTTGATTTTGTTTTTCGACATATCTACGATGAAACGGTAGCCGTTTACCAAATCGTCGACTGGATCTTGGGCAGTATCAGCTTATTAGATAAAAATCAAGCAGAAATGCGATTATTCAACAGAAACTAGTTTTTGACACTTGAAAAAGTCTCTAACATTTAGGAGCCACGAAAACTAACCGAAATGGCAGTGCATATTTTAATAATATTAATTAAAATTAACAACACTAAAGATTTCTCAGAATTACAACAAAAAATCAACAACCGTTCGTCCGAACTCGAGGTAATTTAGCACACACCTCTTCAATAAGTGAGGAGGTCCTTTACCGCGAAGGCAAATACATTTTTGCATACGAGTACATCTGATTTCACATTTTAACTTTCTCCGACAAACTTTTATTTGCAAACTCCCGGAAGTTCGTCTCCTAATGTTAAAGTTGTGGGACAGTCGTATAATATTTAGAAAAACCCGTAGAAGGCTGAATCTTCACGAAGACCTTGCGGCTGTTTAAGTAATAAAACAATTTTAACTGTTGGTTGGTACGGTCAATAAAATATAGTCATTAGTATTCCGCACCTCATCGCTAAGAGGTTCATCGTTTATGATTCGTTTCAAATTAACATTGACCCTGTAACCTTCTTGCGGTACGTGTCGGTCCTCAGGGAGAGACCTTAATGTCAAACAAGAGTGACTGACGTCCAATGCTCCACATGGTCAGACGATATGAAAAATTCCATATAAATTGCCCAAGATCGTCAACATCCATTATAAGATTGCATCTACTCATAAGCTATACTCTGTTATACTATTGCGTGTGTACTCTATGCCACAAAATATCAGGAGGCCTACCACAAGCTCTTAACGCGATCCATTTTAGGACCTAAACTGAACTGTTCTTCTAATTCGTACCATGACGTCAGTTTAACGATTCAGTTTAGGCCGTGCCATCTGCTGACAGCGATTGTCCCAAACTGAGTCGCAAGTTTTGGTTTCATTCATACTTGTTTGGTACCATGACGTCCATAGAGCAGCTCAAGCGATGCAGTTTAGGAACCTAAACTGAAATGTCTTGTTTTTGAATCGTTTTTAATTAGATCATGGTAGGCCACCAGGCCTCTCATAGTGTGCACCATGCGAGGTATCAAGTACCCACAATTCAAAAGGTAAAGAAAACATAAAATGTAAATTAGTGAAATACACGTGTCATATGACAATGACGAATGCCAAAGATATGAAACGACATAACATAGCTACGAGAAAATATAACATCGTTATTTATCAATGGATGGAACAACAATAAGGAATGGAAGTGTTTGTAACCGCTAAGATAGATTATGTACAAATTATTATTTCTACAAGACTTCAAAATTGTCATGTTTTGTCATAGGTACCTATGGGTGGAGGAAAACAACGTATGTTCTTTAACTAAAAAGAAGAAAATAAATATGTTTTATTCTTTTTGTGTTGTTAAAGCACAAACTAATGGCTAAAGATGATTTGTGGTAATCAAATATGAGCACTAACATGTTATTCATTGAGTCTTAATACACAACAGGACAAAAAAACATCCACCCGTAATTTTGCGATCAGCATTTGTGGTGAAATAGGTATACTCGTGTCGTGACGCATTGTAGGCACATAAATAGTGATTTATTTATTTTTCATACATGTCATAACTCACAAAAAATAAATAACAGAGCACACATATGAGTCATCTTTGTATATTTAAAATTATATATTAAACTAGTTGAATTAAATTAATCAAAGGTATTTAGAGAAAAATAAAACTAACAAACAGACTACTGACCTATCAAGGACAATGCTAGAATTATTCATAATTTACAGACGGATGATTTTATTGCTAGTTTTTAGTAGAATTCTACATAACTATAATAGGTAATTACGTTGCTTTAAAATCGTGGCATTTAAGTGGTAGATTAAATGATTTCGGAAGGCAATAAAATACTCACACTCATGTAAACAAACGTGAGTTTGTAATTAAATTTGGGAGCATTTAGTTCACAGTTAATTAACTTGAGCGTACGTGTTGGTATAATACAAATATATAAAATTAAAATGTCTGTTTGTCAAAATAACAGCTTTTTGCTAAATGCATATGAAGAAATACACGGTACCTACTTATTTATAACAAAAAAAAAAACTATTATAAAATTTTGTCCGTCTGTCTGACTGTTTGTTCCGGCTAATCTCCAAAACGTCTGAACGAATTTTGACGGGGTTTTCACTGGTAAATAGCTGAAATAATTAGTAATTTCCGTCATTCACGCGAACGATGTCGCGGGCATAGCTAGTATTTAATATAACACCTTAGTCACAGAAGTACGTAACAGACTTAGCTACGGTCATTAATAATCAATTTATTCTTGGCGAGGTAACTGCAGTCCCATCGAGATGCTATCTTTCAGTCTGGCTGGTGTTGCTAATTAGGCAAATTTTAAATCAAGAGAAAAAGCAAGTGCTTGATTTTCTTGCAAAGCAGTATTAGAAAATGTTGCTTTTTTCCTTTTTAATGCAGCATTGTGAAGAACACTTACGTAGATCAAAATATTTTATTTCACATAATCCTACGTGGGCATTTAGGAAACGTTAGAAGCTAGGTGCACGGCTCCAATTGGTTGTTTCCTATGGAGAAGGGCCAGCAAGAAACTCCACGGGTACTGTTTTAAAAATAATTGGCTGTCACAAAGTCTTCAAAGTAGAGTGTTAAAAGGCATGGGAGGATAGTATAGGCCCGTCAACAAGTACCGATGTGGAAGTGAGGTGATGTGTTGAAAAAAATGTGGCTTTTCTATTTCGTGTAACTTGTTAAGTATGTGGAATAGAGATTTAACATTTTGGTATATAATTATGTTTTTGACTCTTTGGTCTAGTATCATGTAAAAGGAATACACGATTCAATGAATTTTTCTCGATACAAAAAAATTGCAAAGTTATATCAATTTTTTTACTTCTTTCGACATCACAGAGTAACGCTTAAGGGTTGTTCAATGGAATTTGCTTTAAAACATAGAGAATTATCATATCACAGTTTACTCAACGTAGTTTTAAATTTAATTAATTTATTTTGTTAAAAAGGATGTAAATTCGTTTTGGCACATACATCGTTTTATTCCGAGCGCACTCACACTAGCCATCACTCTTCTTTTGCGTTTAAAAAGTAATTGCATCACTTTCGCTCGCTTAGTAGGTTTTCGAGGATTTTAGATTTTCAATGTAGCGCCTTAACCCTAGCCGTACTAAGCATTAACTCATAGGATATCTTAAAAGTGTTGTTAAGAGACTATGATGTTTCTGTCGTCGTGTAAAACGAGTTCCAACTTCATTTTTTATACTTCGTTTACTTTTTTCTCGTGTCAGTGCTCGAGAATAGATAGCAAAAAATTTGCTATTCATATTTCTCTTAATTTATTGGAAACCATCGAGGAAATAAAAAGTCTAGTTACCAAACATTTATCAAAATAATAAATACTACTTAATTTTTCGTTTCATGTTGCTACATTGCTCTCATATTAATAAGCATAATTATTATTGATACAGGAATTAGAGTGATTACTTAGTTTTATTTAAACGATTTACTGAGAAATATCGTCTTTAGTTGAACCGGTAACCCATAGCCACTGTTTGTACAGGTAGCCTCGGGAATTTCCGAATGAGCTGCCAACTTGAGGAATGTTACAAAACAAGTGTCCATTATGTTATTATATTACTACACTTTATTTACAATGACACTTAATAACCGTAATAGGTAATTCAGTTGACATGACACTGCAGAAAAAGTATTCTGCTGCGCCATCTAATTCAGTAGGTAGTATTAAATTTATATACAAAAAGCACGTGTCGTTGTTATCACGATTCATTTAATTCATAAAATTATAAATATTATTTACCGTGTAGTCGTAAGAATCATCGGATATTTAAAACACCTGTAAGGTATTTTTTCCTGTCGCACCAAACGATGAGTGTAGAGGTAAAAACACTCTAACTGGTATTTAAATAAACTCCTTAGGCTATTACTAACAATGTAAAGCAGCTAACATTATAGCAATAATATGACTAAAAGGTCGATGTAGATCTTTACATCAACCAGTTCTTAAACAAGTCTTGCGAACAAAACCCAAATAAAAGCAAAACATTTACACGAAAAATATGAAGCCGTTGCATTTACAGGGTACCTATACTTGCGGAACGTGGTGTTTTGATGTCAGAGGGCAACCCTCATATTAGGGAGTATAATTCGTTATTCTGTAGTTACACAAAAATATATAGCATTAAGTGGTTTATATACAATATTTAACACATCACATGGCAATGCTAATTCTTTGGTCAAAGAACGAGCCAGCCTCTGGTCATGTGAAGTGTCGACCAGTCGGCGAGAAATTTCCTTGCAAAGGAGACGCCTCCTGAGGTTTCGGCCCCAAACGGCTCAAAAATGTAGTTTAAGGGTCATCTGCACGCTGGGTTGCCGCAGGAAAAAAACAATTACAACGTTTAATAAGACAAACGCCATCCAACTTCTATGGCGAAAGGGTACCTTGAAACATGGCGTAAGTTCTGATACTATGTTAATCATAACTTTAAACGAGTGACGAAATCGATTCAGGTTAATGTAGGTACACACGACATAAGTATCCTACATAATATAATCATTAATCTTTTTTACAAATTCGTTATTGTATGTACTTTTGTAAGTTAGTTATCTCTTACGAGAAGCTTTAATTAATTTTATTGGTTATAATAAAACATACCTTAATTGGATTACGTTTAATTGAATATATAGTACGTCTTTATAACTCTTGATTTTATGGAAACATCGCGATTTTATGCTCTTCAAATTTTTTATTTAAATTTTATTGTTATTGGTGTTATTTTAGTAACAATCAATTATGTGTGCTCTTTTTCATTATAACAATGCGGCCGACGCGGCGAGAGAATGCGTTCTTGACACCTGCCAGTTTCATACAAACGAAGTGTTTTGCGAATTTGATCTTTATTCGCTACTTGAATGGTCGCACTGTCGTCAGGAACGCATTTTCTCGACGGCCGGACTCTAAATGTCGTTGGTTAGGTAAAAACCGAATCCTCGTCTAAACATACACTGAGTTGGTCACTTGATATCTACTAAATACATGTTTACATCACAACATTATGTAAATTAGACCGGTCTTCCATTGGAATAGTTTGTTTTAGGTAGTGTCCGACCGAAGGTGCAATTCTGGCCGAAGCCGAAGCCGAAGCCGATTAATCGGTATTCACCAAAACCTTCGGCCGAAGCCGAAGCCGAAGCCGAAGGTGTCATTGACCTTGAGAAATACGATAGTTACTTTGATCTCAGAATATACTAGATACATATTGTGAGAGCTTTAGAGATTTAGCCCAATAACGAGCCGAGTGACCAACATATACATGTCGTTTGGTCCGGTGCGGCGGCGCGGCGAAACTCTGCTGCTCTGCACACTCTCCGTCTCGCTCTAGCATCGTTCAGTAAATTTCAAATTTTGACAACTAGCAAACCTTCGGCAAATTTTTGGCCGAAGCCGAAGATTTGGCCGAAGGTGCTTTTTTGGCCGAAGGTGGACGAAGCCGAAGCCGAAGCCGAAGCTTCGGTCGGACACTAGTTTTAGGGTACGTTAACCTTACATACCTACTGCTGCTGTTGCGGGATGCCAGAAGCACACAACCGGTCGAAGTGAAGATGCTTGGGGGAGGCCTTTGCCCAGAAGTGATGATGGTGAAACGTGATATAATTGAACAAAATTAATTAAACCTAGATTCAATTTGTACATACTCGTACTTACACATTTTATTTGATAGTGAAAAAAAAACCTTGTTGTTTTATTTCTTTTGTTAACGCGGATCTTCAATGTAGCAGACATCAATCAGAAGATCTGAAGCGATACAATTTATTACAACATTGCGGACATCCACCGCCTTGGTATCATTGAAGTTTATTAAAAACACAATGTACTTGCAACATCTATGTGATGATGTGAGAACCACGGCTCCTTCACTTATCACAGATACACAGACAATGGAGAAGTAGGTAGGTAAATGATTGCTGCGGCGATCTAAGAATAACAAAAATAAACTAATAACAGCTTGTTTTCAGTATGTACCTACACGAATTACTGAAGGAAACCGGTGATTTTAGAGTGTTGATGACCCAGAGATTAGGTACTTATTAAGGTGTAATAATGAACCCTAATGTTACACGTGACTTGAAGTAAACACATGTGAGCGATTTTTCTAGTAATTTAGGTATTACGTTCTTATTTTTGACTTGTGGCTAAGTAATAAGTAACAGTCGCATGGGTCGATCGATCAGGTTAAGCTATTTATTATCATGTAAGCCCTCGGTTCAAGCGTTTCACAAGGGAAAACGAACATGCAGATAAATAAGTAAGATTATTTCATGAGCAGTGGTGGTCCAGTGGTATCGGCCGCGACTTACGAGTTGTAGGTCGTAGGTTCGAACCCAGACAGGCGCTTCACTTTGTGTAAATAATTATTTCATCACCACTGCTCTCAAAACGGTGAAGGAAAACATCGTGAGGAAACATGTCTTAGAACCAAAAATTCGAAGACATGACATCTACCAACCCGCACGGGCCCACTCCCTCTCACTGAGAGGAGGCCTGTGTCCCAGCAGTGGGAACATTATAGGCTGATTATGATTTTATGAAGTACCCAACAAGCAACAAGCGGTTATATGGTTCAGTGTTGTCTAGAGTCATTACTAGTACAACTATTTGTGGAATATTAATTACCCCTCATTAGGGCCTGCTTAACTTTTACCAACTTTCGCAAAACTAAAAACAGTCTATTTAAATCGTTCTACACTAAAGTGTTTACAAAATACTCGTTTGAGGTGAGTAAACTTGCTTGATACGCTGCCGTATGGTTTTCAAGGGCTTGTTACGTAAACTTTATTAAAGAATATTTAAGAATATGTTCAATATAGAATGGAGATTTTTCTTAGTGAAGTTATATTTGCAATGCTCTCGTAGTCTTGTCTATTTTTTATATAATTTGTGTTCAATGGCTTTAACTAATAGGCAATTAACATTATCTAAATAAAATCCCTAGATATTTATCTATTTATTTATTTTATTGTAGGTATTGCTTATCTCTCACAAGTCAGTATCGTAATTACTAATTAATTAGGCGTATTAATTTAGTTTATTCCCAGAGTATTCCGATCCCCGAGGCCCCCCTTCCTGGAGATAAACTCAATTAAAAGTCAGTTTATCTTAAAAGTACCGTCAGCAGATAATATCATGCGCTTTTGAAACTACTTTCCTCTACAAACAAAATACAAAATTTTCTGAAATCATATTATTATGGTTGACCACGTTTAAATAAAACCATTCAACAACTGGGCCTCGAGGTGGATTACAGCCAGCTGGGTAATTGAGTAACACATTATCAGTAGCAATGACTTTCGTTTTGACAGTTCAACAACATTCACTGCTTTATTCACGCGTTGTTTAGCTGACACATTTTTCGAACATGAAGCAATGGATTAGCAATATCTTGCAAAATGATTCAGATTGAGATTGATAGTGCAGATAGGGTGCTGCTCCCTCTCACTGAGAGGAGGCCTGTGTCCCAGCAGTGGCAGCATTATAGGCTGATTATATTAGTGCCATAATGTAATTACCCTTCAGAGAATCTTGTAAAAGATACCTACTCGTATAACGCTTCTAACACTTCAGCTAATCTCAATCCTACAAAATTCTACATCAGCTAGATAGAAATTTAGAAAATGTAACCGTTTTGTTTGCACATGACGTAGACTGCTCGACCCCATGCATGCGGTCGTACAAACAATAAGTCAGTGTCCACAATCACAAACTAACCAATAACAATCGTATTATAGACGAACACAATGAAACCGATGGGTTTGTTTGCACAGCTTAGTATTCGGCACAAATAAAGTTAAATGAGCGGTTTTTGCGCACACCACAAATGTCTGTATAAACATAATGAATCCCTGTTTAGTCGTCACAGTGTCGTCAAGAAAGTATTGTAAAAATACATTTAAATCATCGGATTTAAATGTATTTTATACTTTCAATGTATTTTGTACAATACTTTCTTGATAATATACAGGAAGGTCAAAAGTCGTGGATCAAACGAAATAGGAAGATAAAAGAGTTCAGGCCATAATTCAATTGCCCTAAAAGTTATGAATATTTATGTATACCGAGTTCTTTTACAATTTAAATAAAAACTGGTAAAAACAATAAAACAAAACGGTGTTGTATTATTACTAGATAATGTATCAGCACTACAAAAGTTCTATTGCGGCTCTGGGTACCAAATTTCAAGAGCAATTAACTTTCTTCCAAAAATTTTGAAGCGTTACCAAAACTTATTCCTCACCTTAAAAGCGTTGGAAATGACCTCCTTTATCTTCCTCTCTCTTTATCTGACTTTTTGACCAAACTGTATATTCGGAGTTCTTAAATTTTTGGGGGCTGTTAGCGCGCATTTGTCTGTCTGGAGGAATGCACAAAGCCTCGGCTTAGAAATAAAACTTGCAAGCTCTGTATCTGTTAGACGTGGGTAGCCTGTTTGAAGCAAGGTAAGAGAGAGGACAAGTCAACTGTTCCTATACCTACTGCCTCTACCTAAGGTTAAAGACAGCTATGATCAGGTCTGCATCAACATCTTGACTTGCTGACTGTAATGAATCCGTCCCAGCTGAGACATCTCGCAATATGAAACAAAATACGTGCGAAAATACCTACACGCTTCATCACGTTCTACCTCTGAGTGGTAGGCAGAGCACGAGGTTGACAACATTGCACAACATTCGTGACCATAGCTGACTTCACTTGCAAATGAATTACAGTAATTATGTTATTGATATCTTGCTTCTGTGCTAGTCTACACGCGAAGGATAAAATCCACTGCTACTTGTGTATAAGTCTTTGAGCAGAGATCTAGGTCGGAACGCAATGGACGTGTAACTTAAGGTGAATGCGCAGTGGTAGACCGCGAAATTCAATTTTTCTTACGTTTTTTGCAATTTGCAGGCCAGTGTCAGGTTGTATCTTGATCAAAGTTTGATTCGCGACAATAACAGGTACGTATTTATAGAATTATAATCATTAGAATCATTAATACATCTTTCTAAGTTAGATTTGTACCACTAAGCAGTTTTCCATAAGAGATTTGTTGTCGTGGTACAAATCTAACTTAGAAAGATGTATTAATGATTCTAATGATTATAATTCTGTAAATACGTACCTGTTATAGTCGCGAATCAACTTTTGATCAAAATACAACCTGACACTGATCTGAAAATTGCGAAAAACGTAAGTAAATTTGAATTTCGCGGGCTACCCTGGCACTTCCCCCTTAAAGGCATATACTCACGCGTAACAGGCGTCGTGATTTACAGGCATCGGAAAATAATGAGTGAGGAATACCGACACTACTAAATTGTATTGCCATTAGATTAGGTTGTTATAATGTAATTTACCTCGACACGTTTCGCGTACAGCAAAAACTTGCAAAGTTAAGGGACTTACACATTCAGAAATATTCTAGTGTTATTCTTGCGTATGCGGGTAAGCCATAAAGCAATAGAAACTGCAAGTTTATTGGATTTATTGCTACTTTCATTTTCCATTGGCCACGACTACGTTTATATGTAGGTATATTGGTAATTGTGGCCACAGCTTTACAAGCCGTCGACTAACATTATTGTTAAGGAACATTTAAAAGCATAATCGGCCTATAATGTTCCCACAGCTGGGACACAGGCCTGCTCTCGGTGAGAGGGACTGGGCCGTAATCCAAAACGTGGGCCCAGTGCGGGTTGGTAGATGTCAAATGTCTTCGAGTTGTTGGTTTTAGGACATGCCATTTAAAAGTTGCTGCTAAAATATTATTTTACCAGGACGTAGCTTATGTACACCAATCTTAAAAGGTGAGGTGTTTAGTGTTAACCCAAAGATTGTTAGCAGTAATTCATCAACCACTATAATTTGTGATCGTAGCATTAACTCGGTGTAAATAAAGCAAAAACTATTGAGAGAACAAAAACATATGACCAAATCGCTATCTTTGAATGTTGGTAAATTAAGAACGGATAAAAAATACGTGCACATGCATGTTGAATCCGGATTTCTTTCTGTAAATTTGGTAAGCAACCAAAAAAGAGAGAAGAGGTACAGATTGGTGAAACGTGACATGAAATGTAACTCACGTTGAAATAAATTCTCGTGTTACATTTCATGTTACATGGTGTAAGGGAGCAGTGGTAGTCAAGTGTAGGTCGTAGGTTCGAATCCAAACAGGCGCTTTACATGTTGTAAAATATTTCATCACCACTGCTCTCAAAACGGTGAAGGAAAACATCGTGAGAAAACCGGCATGTCCTAGAACAAAAAAAAACTTTTTTAAAAACAAGCTTTTAGTTAAATGCGCTAAAAAGAATAAAATGAACTTTTCCTTTAAAACTTTTACTATCAACTTATAACGTCATTAAGGACACAATTTATATGATATAAAAGCTAGTCGCGAGATTAAGTAGGTACTCGCAGTTACTTAGTTTGAAAATTTAAAAAATTATAATCAATCAGATCAAGGTATTTAATTTACTTGTTTATCTACACAGGTAAATCTCGCTCGTAACATCAGCATGTTATAAGGAGTACTAAGGCTATAAGGCTATTTTTATTTAAGAAAAAGAATTTGTACAGAGACTCATTATTAATTTACGACATCCACGCGAACAAAGTCACAGTAGTACTTGCTTATAAAAATATACATTCCACTATAATTATCATCGGTGTCACACACGGATATCTATGGTGTCACATTTGATACACGATGAGCTATAATACGATTCTTAGTTACCTACAGACCTCATACTCTAACCTTCGTACTTGCAGCAATATCAAGAACCTTTACCATCAATTAGCTTAACAGGAAAAGATAGAATTTAAGATAAAACTCATTTTGTTTAGCGGAGCATGCTCGTGCAGATCGTCGTGGAAGATCGCATCATTTCGCGAGCCGCGCGCCTTGCACCAGTATCTACCATCGCTTATTAAACAAATTGTGCTGCAACTCAACTTAAATGATGTCATGCAAGTCACTGACGTATGAAAAATAAATTGAAATCATTATTACTTACAAGCGACATTTTCAAGTTTTTATCGCGACTATTTGCTAGTGACTTCGTCCGCGTGAAATTTCTTGTTTCCCCGACCTACAGCGTCGCATAGCATCGCATCGCCGGCCCGCACTATTACATTACCTACTTCGTTTTTGCCTAGCTTTCTTTTTGACTTTTGATGGTAGCCTGCCTTTCTCAAGAATTGAGCTAACGAATGCAAAAATAAGTTTTCATTTATCTAGCTTGATATTCATACAATTTTCACCACTGGGCTTTTCGTGAAAGGTTTTTGAATACTTTATAGGTAGAGGCAAAGCCCCTGGCGGCTCGCCAGTGTTTCTATAAATAAATCAACTGGTAACGCAAGTAACAAGTTACATTGTCGCCATTTAGATGGCAATCTACTGAGCTTAGCACTGCTTAGAATTTTGCTCACCTCAGAAGCTTACTTGCAAGTATTAACGTCCTCTGCATTAGCATTTACTTGGTGCCTCCTCGAGCGTGCAGGGAAACCCCACATACCCAATTGTCTTATAAATCAAAACGCCATAACATTACCATTCTTGCCTCAAAGTTTCCCACCATGTATATGACGCGTGGCGGAAGCCAGTCTCAATTAATAAATTACAACTACTAATTATTTCCTCGCTGATCTAGGAATAGGCATCTTCTAGGTAAACGTGCTTCATCTTAAATTGCATCTTGTGCCATCCATTGCAACAACAACAACATTAATGAAACTAGGAATAATACGACTTGTTCTGTGAGGCTTGTATGGTTGACTTATCATAATATATATATATATGTATATTACTAGCTGATCCGGTGAACTTCGTACCGCCTCCGAATCAATTAATGTTGAAATTAATTATCTTCATATTTTTTTTCGTTAATTTTGCCCTAGTTTTAATAGTTATTCTGCTATTCGGGGCGGAGAAAAATCCAACATATCAAAGATCATACAAATCGGTCTAGCCCTGGACCCATTTAGGGGTGCCGGAAGAGGACGTTGACCGCCCTCCGCCGACGCCGGGTGCGCCTGCTGCGGGCCGGGAGAAAGGTTCCTCCCTTTCCGCAGCCTCCTTCTGCGAGATGACCGTTTCTTAGAAAGAGACCACCGCGTCCCAGGATTCTTCGCTGCCGACCATCGAAGTGACTATGGCCGGCAGCGACAGGTCACTGCCTACTCCAGAGATGAGGGCACGGCGCGGCTCCTCCAAAGCCGTACATTCTGACAGCGTATGCCGTGCCGTGTCCTCCCGGCAGTATAAATGGTGTTCCTAACCCAACTATGTTTTATTTATATAGATAATGTCTGACTTTGCTAGTAACGTGTCACAAAACAAATGCACCGTTCTATAAATAAAACCAACCAAGGCTAAAGGCTGTTAACCACGGAGTTGGGTATCAGTCCAGACGGAACTGCGTGATGCGGTGGTCGGCGATCCTATTAGACGTGGGTACTCGTACATTGTACATAGTTGAGAGCAAGTTTCCGCGGTCACTGCATACCGCGACGACGTTACCAGTACCACCTGCCGGACTAGTGATCCGTGCTTTTAATTAGCTATGACGTTTATTTAAAGTTTTATGTTGTGGAGTTAAAGTCCGACCGCGGCAGATTTGCCAAAGATGTAAACAACAATGGCCGCTCGAAATTGAATAAAATCGATAAAGAAGAGTTTTTATTTTAAGTAATGTTAGTTTTTGCCGCTGTCGGACCTTACATAAATTGTAACAAGATTAATTTATTTTACTAATCAGAAAGACTGAAACGATTATAATTATTTACCTTGTACATATAGCTGCTGTGCAACTAAACATTCCAAGACCTCCACATAATCTGTAACAAAGCGTTATAAAAAAGACACTGTCGAGCAAAACACTCGAGTGTTTTTGTCGTCTGATCATGATGTTACAAGACGCATTAACATATTTATATGCAGGTATCTATATAAGTTGCTTATAATAAAAAAAAAAATGCGATCAAACACGTCTCAGGTACCAAGGTCTACATTACGAAGCTCTTAAAGAGTTTAAAAAACCGGATTGTTCTCGTATTTATCAACGGATTAAACGATTGATCCAACATTTTGAAGCTTCTGTAGCTATGAATATTATATACAAGCTGTGTCCCGCAGTTTCACCCGCCTCGCTCGCTTCCTAACTGGCGTAACGTGATGTTAAGTAGTCTATAGCCTTCCTCAAGAATTGGGCTATCAAATGCTAAAAGAATTTTTCAAATCAGACTGGTAGTTCCAGAGATTAGAGCATCCATACAAAAAAACAAACTCTTCAGCTTTAATAAATTAGTATAGAAGTATAATTATAGATAACGTGGTATCAAAACATTCACGGTTATTAACTAACAAAGTACGTACCTTTCTTTGTCTAGTTTTAAAACAATAACAATCGAAACTAGCCAGTGGAACGGTCCTTGTACAGACGCCAGCACATCAACCTACACCTAACTGTCAAATTTTCCCAATCAACATTGAACCTTATGCTTTAGTGATAAAGTTGAAAATCTATTACAGAAATCTGACAGATTGTAGTAGGTTGATGTGCTGGCGTCTGTACGTAAGTAGTGGTGTTAAAGAATATTTTTACCAAAACATTTGTTAGGTTTGAAATTAATTAAGCTAGACACACGATTTATACGTAAACATAACTCACAAAATTTAAGCAAAAAGCTGCAAGTGTTAATGCGTTTAAATTTTCTGGGGAAATAAGCGAGCAATTTTCATTTCTCGGATCAGAGGCTTCGTTTTCTGCGGTTACCGCCAAGTTGTTACATACAATTTTCTTTACTGCCCTATAACTGCCTGTTACATAATAACGACTACGCATAAAACTACCAACAAATCAGATTTCATATTATTTTCTTGGAAATTCCGCTTAAAAATTTCGTAACTGATATTTTTCATCATCGATGACATCTCGAAGTGGTACAAAGCTCGTAATCATCTCGAGACCATTAGGACAATATTTAATTATCACGTTTAGTAAATATTATGCTAGGTATAAATGTACTAACGGCTTTAACGTGGTATAAAAATAAGATGTGTTTGTAGTGAGCAAACAGCTTTTTGGTCTCGTTTATGGAACGAAAATGACCTAAAAAATTACTGTCTTGAGGTATTAAGTAGGTACCACTTGAAGTGCCTGAGAGAATTCTGGGTATTGAACCAAAAACAAAGTGTGCGCAAGAGCACCATAGGTATCTACGACATAGAATACCAATTATGTTAGGTGAAAAAGAACGTAATCTATAATTACGTCACGTGTAGATACCGAGAATGTCATTTATCAACGACCCTTAATATACATTATTAGAATGGCATAAAAAAAACCACTTCCTCGATACATTTTTTCTTAAGAAACGAGTTGTGTTTATCGAATAAAAAACTCGTCGCGCGAGCGATTTTCTTATACAAAAGCGTGTCCAATTATTCAATAATGTATAAACCTTTTGGCTGTGCGTCGTATATGTATATAAGGTGTATAAAATTTTTATTTACTAAAGGAATTGATAAATTCTTGTTGCAAGTATTGACTGAATCTATTAAAAGGGTGTAAGTAACTGTTTGTTAGTAGGCTGTAATTTTAGTAAACACCGTTTTGTGGTCGCAAAATGGCTTCTGAAACATAGTTCTAATTAAAGGTTCTGTTTTTAAACCATACAGTTGTGAAATATTGGGAACATTCACTGCAGCATCAACCACAACAGAAACCGCAGAACACCGCTTGAAGGTAGTTTCGACGAAAACCCCAAAACAAGTTGTTTATTTGAAATTTACGAGCCATCGATTGAATCAACCAATTCAACAATCAATCCTCACTTTTACAAACATTTAATTGAATAAGAAAACGTCACAGAAACAACAAAGATGGATTAAGTATTTTATATCGAAGTAATTTGAAACTGGAAACTAAATTATAGCAAAAAAGGGTTTAAGTGGGCGATACCATACCACTCTCTGCGCAAAGAAGTGGCAACACCAAGCGATTCAGAGTAAGATGGAGTCTTTCAATAGCTGGCGTAGGTTTCCTCTTGCGAATGATGGCTATGCGATCGAGTTTGAACCTAGTCTAACCGGTGCGGTCTGGTTATAGTCGCCGAGGACTGGCCTGCCACTCGCCCGGACCCCGCCACAGGCCCGCGGGGACTCATCGACGTCGCCATAACAACCAACACGTAGTATGTATACCTACTTGGATTTTTTAACAAATAAAAAATACTCTAAATTTTTTTAGCTTTGTGGCATTTCCTGCTTTATGAGCTTAATAATTATTTGAGAACCGGTAATTTTGTGCTTGTTTTAAAATAACGTATAACTTAAATTTTTCTGTAAATAGTTTGCTATTTCAACACTCTTCAGTCGTCATTCTATTATACAATTAGAAGGAGTCGTCCTCGCGATGTCGTGGCAAATTGTTGAAGAGGCTATTGACTTTGATATTTCATTCAGTGACTTTACCTCGCACAGTTTGACGTATTTTAAAATTGTGTAATAAAACAAACGTCAAATTATACAAACAAATAAATATGTAGTAACTCTCCTTCCTGTTTTTCAAATTAATTATGTACTCAAATTAATCGGTGTTGACATGAACTTCAATCAATGTACATTAACTATCCATCAGAGGCATGTCAATATCAGTTATCATCGGTCACCCGATTCTTTGTTGACGAATTTTATCAACATAACGATTTCACATACGTAGGTACTCGTATTGTCTGTCTGCCACTGGTGACAGCGACCTTGCGAGTTTTCAGTTTCATGGTTCATTAAAGACAGAACAGTGTCTGAACGACAATATTGAAATAGCTACGTGTCCGTGCAATAAGATTTTCTAACTCACAGGGTCCGTTCACACAACACGACTTGTGCCTACGTTGCGTTTTTATACGGCAGTCTCGGTTTATGGCTTTATGTAAATGATGCTTTGAACGGCGAACGTAGCGAAATCTCCGGTTAGTTCTGATGAGAAAACTTGACGTGTCTTTGAATTTTGTGTTTTGACTTTGAGCTGTTTAAATATTATGTTTATTCTGTGAGTGTCAGTACAGACTGGCAAACTAGTAAATTATTTCTGTGTGATACGTGCTGTTGTATAATGATTGCAGGGAAAGTTAGTTCAGGGTCAAATCGAGCCTGCATAACCGATGTGTTTGTACATAGCTATCTAGACTATAGTTTATGACTTCGTTATATTCGCTTCAACCTTTTTGGAGTCTTAGAAAATTACCTTTGAATTTTGGGGAGACTAATTTTAGAGGCCGAGGTCTGTTGGCTAAAAAGACTAAAGTATTTATCCTAACTGAAGAGCCAGTCTGTTCCTACTGACGAAGATGATGCGACCTCCCGTCAAGGCACATAGATTTCAATATCTAATATCCCAAGAAAGACAATACATTGCACTTGAGCGTAATAAGTCCATAAATGTTTTACATTTAACCTAGATGTGATTCACGAAGTATTTTTATGAAATATGTATACATATACTTATTATATCTTTATGCCTGTGGCGTGCAGCTGTTTTACTTTACTTTCAAAATGTTTAGATAATGATTCATTTTATAATAAATACTACGACTGTTTGTGAAGGCTCTATTGTAGCGTTTCAGAGAAAATAAAGAGTACAACGGTTTTAGGACCTCGACGTGTCAATGTAGCGATACATTTTTGCTTGGTTTATGTTTTTCAGTATCATCTACTAAGCAAGATATAAAAAAGGGTTTTGGTTACAACTATTTTTCATTTTAATCGCGCACAATCCCGGAACTGAAGCAGGAAAACGTTACAAAACGGACAGCAATTTAAAGTTTTTTTTATGCATTTTTATCGAATAGCCGGGAAATGCATAAAATTCTAGTTTTATTGAGTGTGAATAAGAATCAACACATTTATAAAGGATTCTACATAATGCTCAGTTGTAAGTTGTTGCTTATTTTCATTGTGTGAGATACTGGTGTCGCATTTTATTGCTAGTGACCTTTCAGCTTGTATGTTTTGTATTTAAATTCTTGTTCCTAGTCAACGAGCTATTTTCAGTTTGTTTGAGATATGGAAAACATATTTACAATATATTGTAATAGTACTTGTAAGTAAATAAATAAATATTATGACATATCATCACGTTTGTTTCCCCGAAGAATTGGGCAGAGGTGTATCTATAGTACAGCCACTGCCAGCCAGCCAGTTATATTTATGTCCCATGTAACAACCGGGACAAATCCAGACTCCAGGCTGCCACTCAGAAATTCCTGATAGAAAAACCCAAAAACACTTTTCCCGACCAAGGAATCGAACCCAAGACCTCTTGCTCAACAATAGCGCTTGCAACCACGAGGCCTACTGAACAGACTGTCATCATTGTAGGTGATTACCTGCAGGTCCATCTTATTCAAAAGTGACACCGTTGCAGCTGTTTAGGGTCAAAGTGTTGCCAACGAGGCAGTCAATGTCAAAATTCATGAAACAATATCTTTAGAAAAGGTATTAGGTACAGTCACCAAAGAGTATGCAGGATCGTCGGATATAGTTGAAGTTTAGTAAGAAACCAAGGGATGTTGTCGACTGAAATTTAATTTGATAAAAGAGCTGTTTGTTTTCTATTAATAAAATTAAATTTTATTCGAGAACATCCATCGGTTTCTTACTAAACTTTAAGTATATCCGACGATCCTGCATACTTATCTCTTTTGCTGACTGTACTTTAGTGTGCCCTATAAAGAGTGATAAAACAGACAGATAGTTATTTTCCACAATTTTGTGGATATAAGTACCAATCTGTTTGTTATACCTTTAGGTATAGGCACAAATGATAATGTTTTCCTATCACGTCAGCGTTAGTTTCTTGTAACTCTAAGAGCAGTAAGAATACCTTTTAAATCTGATTTTCTTTGTATCATAGTAATGACGTCATATAAGTAGAGTAGGACATCTAGGAAGAGTTCCAACTAGTTATCCTCGACAAAAATGTCAAGCAAAAAACTATGTATTGAATGTTAAACATGAAGTATACCGGTTATTCGTTGTAGCTATTTACTGACTCTGATAATATTTGTGTACAGTCACCGGCAAAAAACCTATATAAATCGATAGCTGACATCAATGCAAAAAGAAATAGTACATTACTACAGCGGCCAGCAAAAGAGGCATTGACTTAGGTATGTGTGCGTCGGCTTCGCCTCAGCACACATTTACACGTTCGTCCATCAATGCCTAGTTGTGGCCAAGGCTTGTATACCTAGTTGGTACTTTTCTCAAATAATGTGAAATGAGTCAACTTTAAAAGATAGACATATACTGTCGCGGCCTTTTTTTTAGAACTTTTAAATGGGAACAATTCCGTGATACATGATTTTTGCGTAACTTTAACCGTTTACGCAGCGCACGCCACGGAAGCTCTCAAAAGGAATAATTTTTCCAGTTTTTGCAATATTTTTCATTAATGCTTCGCTCCTATTGGTCATAGCGTGGTTATATAGCCTTCGTCGATAAATGGACTATCCAACACAAAAATAATTTTTCAAATCGGTCCAGTAGTTTCGGAGCCTATTCAATTCAAACAAACAAACAAATCTTTCCTCTTTATAATATTAGTGTAGATGTAGATAAATGTGAAAGTAAGTTTGTGTGTTTGTTTGTTACCTTTTCACGCCTAAACCACTGAACCGATCATCCTGAAATTTTGCATATACGTTGTCAGTTGTACAGAAACGGACATAGGGTACCTTTCATCCCGAAAAAAGTGCTGTTCCCGATGAAAACAACAATAACGTTATTATGAAAAAAAAAATCAACTGTTCCCTACATTTTGACGAGTTATACGAACATAAATGTAGGGAACAGCAAATTTTTTTTTCGCGATTCAGGTTTGGTCCCATAGTAAAAGTTGTTCATAATGATGAGTACAGCAATGACCTCTTAAGAGGTTGTTGAAGTTTTTCCAATAACCCTGTATAAGATTTTTGTATGAACTACCTATAGTTTGGACAGGACAACGTCAGACAGTTTATTTGTTTTTGAGTATTAGACACACATATCTTTATACGTAGCTCTGCTTATCCATAACCAGGAAACAATAATAAATTATAATTAGACGTTTTTTATACGAATATAGTAACGTCGGATTACTTATACTTGCCTTAGTTATTCACGTTCATACTATGTAATTTCTGACAAGCCAGCTATTAATAGGAATACGTGTTTCTGTTCAATTATACGTATTTGCATCACGTTTTATGTCTATTTCTAGTAAAACATCGTGAAATATTTTTTTCTTGAAAATAATATCAGTTAATTAATATGGTTACATTTTAATAGAAACCTGCTCATCAAAAATAATTATAATAATACCAGCCTGTTACTGCCCCACTGCAGGGCAAATACCTCTTCTCATTCATTGAAGGCACGAGCATTGACCATCACTCCTGCTCAGGACGGATTGGCGATTCTTTCTTTTTCTATCTTTCATCAAAGATATCTCTTGAAAATTAAAAGTGACTCTTTTCTGTAGATAAGAGTTGTATCGAACTCAATCTGAATCATTTTGAAGGATATTGCTGATCCATTGCTTCATATGTTCGAAAAATGTGTCTGCTCAAGAACGCAAATAGCGCAATGAATGTTGTTGAACTGTCAAAATGAAACCCATTGCTATATAGTGTTATACGCAATTACGCCGTTGTATCTATATAATACAACATGCATCCCAAGCTCAGAGCATCTACGAGTAGGATCATAATTTATTCCGACACAAGAAAAGAAGTTATAAGACACTTTAAGTTAGCATAAGCATAAACATAATCAGCCTATAATGCTCCCACTGCTGGGACACAGGCCTCCTCTCTGTGAGAGGGAGTGGGCCGTTATCCACCACGCGGGCCCAGTGCGGGTTGGTGGATGTCACATGTTTTCGAGTTTTTAGTTATAGTACATAATAAGACATGTAGGAAACTAAATCAAAAAGTTTACAAAGAAGAATGTTTACATTTGTCACTAATCTCCAAGACAAAGAAGATCAGCCATGTTCTAACATGCGATATGCGACCTCGATCTAATCTAACTCAATCTAGCTAGATCCTAGTCAATCTAAATCCTAGTCATACTAGCTTAGGTATAAGTTGATATTCTTATGATACCTAGACTTAGAGGCTATGGAAATTGTGATAATCCTATTGACCTTAATAAACTGTTGCCTTATGTTTGTATAAATCTTCAAAAGCATTAGGTAAAATACATTCTTTACGAGGCCAAAAATATTATCACTCTGGGATTTTATGTGAGTGCAAACATTTTTATTCAAGTACTTACATAAATATTGCAGTTTATAAAGCTCCAATTCCCCGAAACATTTTAATAAGTCGCCATAAAACAACGTTTTTAATTATTAAAATATACTTTTAAAAGATATTATTATCTGTAACAGTACGACGACAGAGCATCTTCAATTTATTTCCAACAGATTTTTATTGTCAATAATAATATTTCATGTTTCAATGAGAAGGTAATTCAGGATCGCAATAAAGTAATTCAAAATACATTTTATTTCATGACGACTTTGAACTTGTGTAAACGACTTAAAGCAATCATATTGATGTTGAATTAACCTTGTATTTACCATCTATATAAGTAATAAGAGCTGCACGGGTCGATCGATTAGGTTGGTCCGTGGATGGGTGACCATCTTTACATACCGAGACCCCGCCGTGCCTCGAAAAGCTCGTTAATCCGTTGGTCCCGGCTGTCATTCGTGGGACTTTTTCAGTCGTTACGGGTTGTCGGAAGCCCGAATGTCTGACAACCAGTCTTACCAAGGGGTATCGTAATATTCAGTAACTGGGTTGTGGAGGTCAGATAGGTAGTCGCTCCATGTAAAATACTGGTATTCGGTTATCCTGGAAGCCAACCCCAACATACTTACTTTAGAAAAGGCTAGGCAGGAGTCTATACTTAGTTAATAACAATTGGCTACACAATGTAAAGGCTTATACGAGTATTGTCTCCTCTTGTTTTTCTTTCAAAGAGAAGAGTTTTTAAATCATTGTAGGGACGCAATCTACAAACAAACATGGCTTGTCCAATTTCATATAGGGAGGGCCCTGTTGATTGAACTGCCAACCTTTTCGCGTAAATAACAGCCACGAGTAACATCACGACCGGCCAGCCTTCTTGGAATAAAAACAATATAAAAAAAAACTAAATAAAAACATAGGTATTCATTTTATCTCACACGTTTGTACCATAGAGATACATGTGAAGACAATTAATTTTATTGTACGCCACGTTTTTACGAAGACTCAACGTCAACTTCAAATGATACTTGTTCAGTGAAGAAGCGAGTCTTTATGAACATCGGCTCGTTTGCACCACAAATCACTAAACATGATCTGAAAAGTTCTCTTATTCGATCCTTAATTATGCGAAAACCACATACAATTTTATTCCAAAACGTACCAGGCCGCATAAAATTTTATTCCATTTGTAATCCTAATGATTTTGAATCAATATCCTCTTAATTTTATTGTGATTATTATATTCCAAGCATGTGCTTTAATGGCATGGTAGACTATTTTTCTGGATTATGTATGTACCAAATTAATGATGTTATTGTCCAGACGTTTTCGACCTCCAGATTCTTAATAGCTTCCTGTATTAGCAGATTGAAACGCAATCTAAGCATTAACAGGGAGGTAACATATAGAAGTTGCGTGTCTGACGATGCCAATGATTACGGAGTCTGTGACAATTACTGCAATTAAAGAAAAAAAAAACAATAGTCTGTGGAGCAGGGCAAGCCAGTCCCACAAATTACTCCTCAGGGTTCGTATATTGTTTATGAACCTTTTTGTACAAGTTATATGTGGCTATCGCTGGACTGGCTGTTCACAGCACTGTCCTGTAAGATATTTTTTCGCCAAAAAGTTAGGATCACACGTCAATATTCTACTGTTCATACAGTTAAAAACAAATTCAGTATGCAACTTCCATGTGTTCCCAAAATTTTACTGTAAATATAATATCGTACAGTAGGTATTTCGCCGTGTTAACGGGGCCTTGGTTGTCAATTTAATTGTTTGGTCCCGCAATTTGTAATTAACACTGCGAAAGACTTCGAATAGCCACGTCATTCGATACTTATAATGGAACTCCTGCGCTTTTATCCCTAAGGAATATATAATATAAATGTGTCAACAAGAAAAACTAGCCACTGTATTTTAAAACTACTGTTTCCTCAGTCATAAAGCTATTGAAGGAAGTATTAAATCACGAGACTATTTACATAAAATGATGAGTTGTAGAAAATATGTTTTTATTCCATTCTTGTTTACATTGTAAAGCGAACGTACATGTACTTGTTGCTATGTTTTACAATTATTGATCGTCGGTTATTATGACCGCGATCGCCGCGGTCATCAATACGGAAATGTGTTTTTATAGTTGAAGAGGAAACTTATTTGAATTGTTAATCAAATAAAGGGATACAATGATGTATGTAAATATCTATTGAGTTGAGGTAGGTTGAAAATATTAAAATTATAGTTATTAAATACCTAATGTAAGTATGTTTTGTGGTTTTACATTGTAGTGGTACGTACGTTTATTAATTGGAGTTGACCGCAAACTCGGACGGTTTTTGGTTGTCCGACTTTTTTTTAACGATAATGTTAATAATATTCGATGAAAACAAACACAAATCCTACAAGTCTAAAGGCTCCCGCAGACAGGCGCGACGCGACAGAGCGACGTGACGCTAGTAGAACAATTTCTACGACAACTCGCTTCGCACCGTCGCATCGCGCCTGTCTGCAGGTGTCTTAAATCTACAAATTCTTACAATTAACCGCAAAAGTTTAGTCAATCGGTTACTCACATCGGTGGTCCTTTCTGAATTAAATGGAACTACAACCAGTGTACCGCTTGTAGCCACAAAGTCATTGGTCTTAAAAACCGCAACAACTTACAAATCATGACAGCATGACAATACAATGGATTGTGGTTCTCATTTTACTATTGAGTACGAGGACCACCCCGTTGGTGGTATAACACATGGCGAGCATATCGCAGAGGTAAAGCCGCGGAGAATGGCGGTCGACCACTTTTCACCTTTATGCTCTTGGTAATAAGGTTGAAAAGTGGTCCACCGCCAGTGTCCGCGATGCTACATATAGGTGCCTACTTATATACTTTTGAAAGGATTGGAACACACTAGTTTTTCACAGAAATGTATTAGTTTCAGGCCGGCCGGTCAAAACGTTTCTTGACTTGCTATTCAAAGAGTTTCTGTAGTCTTAAGGTTAGGAGATTTCATCTTTCAGTCACCCAAGTTACTGTCTTAGTTTGTTTTCATTGACCTGTTTATCTTTACTGCCGTCTGTTTTGCTAAGTTGTAGCTAAGTACTAAACTGCTGAAGTGCCTTTGACGAGTCTAGAGCTAAACTGGAAAATTATACATAGTACATACTTACAAATAAATAAAATTGAAGTGTTTGTTTGTAATGTCAAGAAAACAGCTTTTTACTAAATTCATATGGAAGTGTAATACGGTACTTCCATTTTTTTTTAATTTTGTCTGTCTTTCTGTCTGTTTCGGCTAATCTCCGAAACGGCTGAACTGATTTTGATGAAATTTGGTATGGGTATACTTTGAACGCTAGGGAAGGATATAGGCTACTTTATATCGACATACCATGCGAACTGAAGCTAGTATGAAATGACTTTGAATCCTCCTCCGATATCATCTCTTCATCAAGCAGATTGCAGCTGTATCGTCTAGTTATTTCGGTACCGTGTCTCTGCATTCTGACGCCATAGTGAGTGCAGTTTAGTGAGGGGACTTTAGAAAACAAAATGTGAGTCTCTTTCGTCGCCATAATTCCTACATCAAAGCGATAAGCGGCTCCTTCTTTCTTAATTCTTAATTCACAGAATTATTTAATGATGACCGCTACGTCATTTTTATTATTATTTGAACTTGTAGTTGACCCCTGGGTTACCAAGAGCTCATAAGTTTTTAACGTCAGCAGCAATTTTCGGTTTCCAAAGACTAATTGCCTTAAAGATGTGCTTCTTTCGGCTTTGCTTTAGTTGTTTTTTTTTTTTCGTGATTAATGGTAAAACCGAGCTGACATCATGGTATCGTCATCCTATTACTACTTTATTGTATCAAAATCAACAATGATTTTTGCAAGCAGCTGTATACCTAACATTGGAGTTCACAAGAGCAAAGTCGCATATCTTAGGGATTTCGCAATTCTACTTTTCTTGTTAACTTAATCACACAACTTAGTCATTTACCTTTACATACATACATACATAATCAGCCTATAATGTTCCCACTGCTGGGACACAGGCCTCCTCTCAGTGAGAGGGAGTGGGCCGTAATCCACCACGCGGGCCCAGTGCGGGATGGCAGACGTCACATGTCTTCGAATGTTTGGTTCTAGGACATGCCGGTTTCCTCACGATGTTTTCCTTCATCGTTTTGAGAGCAGTGGTGATGAAATAATTTACACAAAGTAAAACGCCTGTCTGGATTCGAACCTACGACCTACAACTCGTAAGTCGCGGCCGTTACCACTTGGCCACCACTGCTCTTTCATTCACCTTTGTATCTAATCAATTAAATAGAAACAATCATTCACACAGGGCCAGACCACAGATAAAAAGAGATAAGTGTATCAAATACCCGGTATATCAAGGTAGGAGCTCTGATACAATAGAGGCTGTGGTGAAACTTTGATTATCGAAAACCCATTCATTGTACCTAGGCTTGATGTGGCGTCATAGACCATTGTTATATGATGTAATTACGTAGGTACCAACAAAAATTTAATTTTTTTATTGTCGTGTATTGCCATTTTTGAATGACTCTCGCACGTCAACCGTTTTGTTTCGCGGTTATGATTTGAATATAATGCTAACTGGTACCGTATGTTACGAATACCTTTGTTGATCATATTATACATAAATTATTAGCATATCGAACGGGATTTTTATCATGTTTTTAAGTGTTTTGAACCGTTGTAAGTTTTCTTCAAACACGTTGAAGTAAGTGGAGCTTTGCGATTTATAGTTTCATTTCTAGTCATTTATAATTTTTCCTTTATTTTGCTCAAAAAAGAACCCGATGGAATCTTCTTATTAGGTACCTACATAGCCACTTTAATTTGTTTCTTAGTAACGACACGACTATAGGTTCTGATAAAATTTTTATTAAATACTAGCAGCGCCCCGCGGTTTCACCCGCATAAGTTCCGATCCCGTGGGAACATCGGGATAAAAACTATCCTATGTCCTTTTCCGGGACTCAAACTATCTCTATACCAAATTTCATCTAAATCGGTTCAGCGGTTTAAGCGTGAAGATGTAACAGACAGACAGACACACTTTCGCATTTATAATATTAGTACCTATGGATTTAATGTAAGGTACTTAGAAGCAAGTATCGTAATATTTCATAATTGCCACTACATCGACGGCAATGTTGCAAGACGAATGTATTAATTTACATAAAAAACACATTTATGGCCATGCAATAAGATTTAAACGATACAGTAATAGATGTACAACATCATTTGCGTAAGAATCCGATTTCAGATTAAGTGTGCAGAGATTAAGGGTCCAGATTCCTATAAGTAAGTAATTATACTAATTATCAAGTTTAAGCTTACTTTAGTAACTTTCCTGTTAATCTAAGAAGCCTTTGACTTACTTACGGTGCATTACATAACTGTCTGATACTGCCAAACTCAAACATTTAAATCGTCAGATTTGCCCTCACCCGCACTGTCGCGCGAAGAAGTGTCAATACTGCGAACATTGAGCTCAAACAATTAATAATGACGTTTCCACTACAATCAAGTCAAGTCTCTGCGACTTTCTGGTATCAGAGTTGTCAAAACTTAACAGAAAGGCGACCATCTTTTGACGCGGTGGGGCGAATGTACTATTTAAATATTTGGCCAACCTCCATTGACGACTGATAGTGGCTTCCTTAGGTTGGTTTTATCAACCAACCAAAAGTTTTAAATGCACCAAATTGCAGGGTGACCTTATTATTCAAAATAAAATTATAATAGCGTCGGCAAAATTATAATATCAAGTCTGACATTAATATTAGAGAAACACATGCGAATCAATTGATCGACATTGTCTGCCGTAGACGTGTTTCGGATACTGATTTCAACGCAGAACCTTCATATTCAAACTTCCACCTTATATCTTTCAACTTAAAGTTAAATATTCAATAATAACATGCTTCTATGCATATTTATGGGCATTGTGTATCTCGATACGTCAGCGTGACGTAAAAACTGTTATGCAGCCAATAAAGCGTGATTTGCATTCTGACAGCGAAACGGAGACGAAAGCAATAGTTTTGCTCATGTTATTTGCAAAAAAGGCCATTCGCCCGAACATAGGTCATTAGCGATAGGTCATAGGTGCCTAGCTCCTTGATAGCCGTGTGGTCAAGCGAATTGAATGTCAACCAGTTAGGTACCTACATAATATGCATTCTGAGCTCATAAGAGGAATCCGCTGTTTTTTGCTACAACTTTTTTTTTGTATGGGTCTTAATAAAAACACACCATCATGTTAAATCCCTATTTTGGCCAAGTGCGAGTAGCGCACACCAAGGATACCGTACCACAAGGAAATACGCCGAAAAAAACACGTTTCTTGAGACCCCCTTTAATTTCTACTAACTTTATTTTATTTTTATTACTTATTTGTTGTTATAGCGGCAATAGAAATACACACTCTTTGAAAATGTCAACTGTCTACATATTACGGTTCATGGGATACATACAACCCGCTGACCGACAGACGGACGGACAGACAGCGGCTTAGAAATTGGGTTCCGTAGGCACCCTTTGGGTACGGAAACTTAAAAAGTAACTAGAGACAAGAAACTATACAGCAAAATCAATTTCCTGGCGATATTTTGAATATGGTTTCTAAACATCACGTTCCGATGACAAACGCTACGACCTGTTTCCGTGTAACTGCGTAGGTACGTATGATGTATTCATTTTTGACAACAATTTGGAATTCAGGTCATGCTGCAGTGATAAAAAGCCATTTAATAACAGTTCTATCGGTAGCATTCTAGTAGGTATTTTATTGATTTTGCAAAATCTAGATGACATTTCGAAAAAAAAAAGCCGGTAGACCAGAAATTCACGTTTCATAATCTATTTGGTTTCATAACGGGCTTTTTGACGTCTGTTATTCGAGGTAAACCTAATATCTTTATAATACTTAACGAATACTTAGTAAAATATTATTTTTATTGACACTACGAGTATCCATTGGAGCATTCAAAAATGTGAACGGATCTTTATTGTACAGACGCCAGCACATCAACCTACTACAATCTGTCAGATTTCTGTAATAGATTTTCAACTTTATCGCTAAAGCATAAGGTTCAATGTTGATTGGGAAAATTTGACAGTTAGGTGTAGGTTGATGTGCTGGCGTCTGTACACTAAAATTATAGGTACAGAATTGGGTGTTCACCGAATCTAAACTGAGAGTCTACCAACCCCCACTGGGCCCGCATCATGGATTACTGTGTTTGAAGTGAAAACTTCTTTAGGCGCGTTGGGCATTTTTTGAGATAGGAAAAAAACATTGAATTCGCGCCACTGTTGCCGTAACGACGACCACATCCGAAGCGGATGTGTTCGACTGTCCTCGGGATGTAGTCGGTTTTAATGTAGGTATATCCGATATGTCAGTGAGTGATGGCAAAGTGTTCTGTTTGGTTTTCACTTCTGCCGGCACTCCCGGAGTGCCACTGTTTTTATTATATTTCCCATTTATATGTCCCAACAATGGGAATACGCTGATCATGCTAAGCTGAGAATGACAGTTGTGATTTGAATATACAGATGGAAACTTTGCGTTGGTTGTTAATTTAGTAAACAATCAATTTCCCCCGACGTTTACACCAAAATTATAACAGAACCGGATATTTACCATAAGCTGAATGAAATATAAATCCTAGATTACTTATTTATTAAGAATTTTGGTGGGTCTTAGTTATAATTACTACCTACGTCATCACAGAATCATGAACATGCGTTAATATCCATAATAGGTCCCTATGACGTTCATAAATTGCAAACGAGTTTATGTACGAGAGTTGGCATGTTATTGTAGAGTAGCGAAAGGCCATGAAAAAGATGTCAGAATCTCAGAAACTGGCCAATTGTGAAACCGATAACTTATAATAGGTATTTGGGTTAACTTGTCATTTAATGTTGCAGAGCTGTTATTCTCCCAAAACTTGTGTTAAGTAATATGCTTTGTTATCAAGCTGTGACTGTATAAAATTCATCATCTAACCACTGAACAGTTAATTTTTATTCTGACGTGCAAAATAAATTATTATTTATCTTTTATTTAATTGCTAGCTCATGCACTAAATCGTAACAAGCAAATCTTAATTAATATATTTATGTACGTACAAAACATCTTAAAGTTGAAGTCATCGGGTATTTTTGTGAATACTTCAAGTCTATAGTAGTATAGTCAAGTCTATACTAGCAATTAAATACCTACTAAAAACTTTGAAAGAAAACAAATTTTTTTATACAAGAGCGTGACTGGTTGTACTAATAACAAAACGCGATTGTTAGACAAACAAACTATTCGCACACAAATTACAACTTTTTTTTTTAAGAAAACAATACCAATTTCAATACAAGACTTAATGATCGATTGAGAATACAGCGCAGTGTAGTGGTTCGACGAATGCTGACCTTGTGTCACAGATTAATTACACTCACTTAGTGGTAAGAGTTGCAACTGAGTAGCTGAGTGCTCTTAAGCTTTAATAAAGGGTCCATGACGCACGCCAGTTCCGACCGCCGATTACAACCACTAATTAGTCCACACCGGGCGAGATTAATCATCTCATTCTTGACAGAAAGTCGCCCAATGATTAACCCCACAAGTTTCCTTAACACGCTCGGCAAAGTAAACATATTATTGAACGGTTAAGGCTTTCGTAAAATAAATCGGTCGTCGCTTGCGGCGGTCACTTTCACTAAATCGTTGTTGGCGTAACAAACAGTTTTTCTGTGTCGCTTTTCTTTGCGAATCTTCTTGAGTTCGCGAGTTTTGAGCACACATTGACACCTTGTTAATCGATTGATATCAACTAGGTATCACTCGAGAAACGCGACACAATATAAGTTTTTTTGTTATTAGGTACTTACGTAATTGGGCGTCTGACAACCAGTATTGCCAAGAGGTATCGTGTTACCCAGTAACTGGGCTGGGGAGGTTAGATAGGTCGCTCCGCGTAAAATACTGGTATTTCAGCTGCACCCGGATAGACTGAAAGCCGATCGCAACATAGTTGGGAAAAAGCTAGGCAGATGATGATGACGTCTTTAGGCGTTTAGTGTCCTGCAAAGTGTTAAATTCTGACGTTTAAGGGGGTCGACACGTTATCAAAATAAAACCGCCAAGTGCCAGGTGTCTGGAAGGCCTTAGTCCTTCAACTTTTGAGTAAAGAAACTTTGAAAGCAAGCCTCAGATTCGATGCTAGTCTAAAAATGACGCGCAAGAAAGTGTTGAGTTAAAAATAGAATACCTGTGCACTGACGGAGCGCACACTTACAAACTCCACTATGCATAGTTTAGCAGTAGGTACCTATACAGGGTGACAGGGACATCGTCGCACAGTTACCATAGATTTAGTACATGATTCTAAACCCCACTGCGTTGTAATTTTTCGTAAATTTTTTTTAATGTGCTGAATTCATGGCTACAGTTTGCACGTCGATGTCCCTGTCCCCCTGTAGGCACGTACCCTGATCTAGTTGGAGGTAGTCGCTATAAAATTTTCAACTTAAGACAAGTTGGAATGTCTAATGTGCCAGTAATTACACCCGGCATAAACCCTTCAAACCAGCATACAGCGGAGCTGCTTACCGGGAGAATCACTAACCATTCCTAAAGGTGGTCGTACTTTCCCGGGGCGAGCTGTACGTTTACACTATTATAAGCTCTACTACTAGTAAATATCCTATCCTAATAATATTATAAATGCAAAAGTTTGTGAGGATGTTTGTTACTCTTTCATGCAAAAACGAATGAACGGATTTTGATGAAAATTTACAGTAATATAGCTTATAGATCAGAATAACACATAGGCTACTTTTTATATCCCGATATTCTCACGGGATCGACATTTACGCGGGTGAAACCGCGGGGCGCAGCTAATACCATTATAAGTTATTCCATTATTACTGTGGCATTGACGTAATCCATTCATGAGTTTTAAGGATAAACACCATGTTTTCTAATAATTGTCATGATTGGCATGCGTTGAAAGATTGATAACTTGATTTATTATTGATTTACTTACTTAACTCCGCAATGTGCTGTTTTTATACTTTAAGATGTTAATGTTGATGTTTTAATAAGCGTAATACTATTGTGACAGGTAATTAGCACAGAAATTAAAGGCATATTTAAGTGTTTTCCCACATAAGTGCGATATTATTTAAATTCTTTTAATAGCTTCCTCGGTAATTTTAATTGTACATTTAAGTAATAAAACACAGGAAAATCTAGTATCAGAAAATTCCACTTATATTCCTTTTTTGTATACCTTAACATTATATATCATAAAGTTATGTATAGTTCATCAACTGTTTCAAATCGCAAATTGTCGTCTTAGACATTCCTATGAAATTGCCGAGTTATTTCAAGTCACGAACTAAACTAGCGCAGACACCATTAATAGCAGATACCTACCTACCATAATTTAGTTTATTTGGAACTAACCAAAAAATATTTCTTTATTCAAAAAGCAGTGGTGGCCCAGTGGTATCGGCCACGTCTTACGAGTTGTAGGTCGTAGGTTCGAACCCAGACAGGCGCTTTACTTTATCTAAATTATCCCAACACCACTGCTCTCAAAACAGTGAAGGAAAACATCGTGAGGAAACCGGTATGTCCTAGAACCAAAAATTCGAAGACATGCGTGGTGGATTACGGCCCACTCCCTCTTACAGAGAGGAGGCCTGTGTCCCAGAAATGGGAACATTATAGGCTGATTATTTTTTTTTGTTAAAAAAATCAAGGAAATAATATTTTAAGGATGGACAGAAATAATTATTGGAAGGAAAATTATGGATTTGAAAAGAGCACGACTGTCTTTTTTGCCTTTTAGTATTAAGACCCTGAAAACCCTAATTAGCAAACAGTTGCAATATACCAACATGATATTCATTATACGATTCACAAGTTCTAGATATCATTATCGCAACTTTTCCAGTTCTATGGAAGACAGTCCTTGCCCAGACTGCGAGCCGAGGCAAGTTGGTCGCAATTACTTGACTATTTACTATTTTTAGGACCGTAAGATGGGAATTATTCGAATAGGAATAGGTCGAATAGAAATGATTACCCTTCTGTGTGGCAGCAAAGACAGAGCTATATTTTTTACACGTATCTGGGCTGATATGCCCAAGCATCGCAGGGCAACCGCAAATCGTCGATGGCGAATGTTAGATGGTCAAATGAAATGACGGCATACCGCGCAATGGCCAGCCAGATCACGATACGGCCATTTCTACGATCGGACGACGAAATATACATAAAAAACAGGAATGTAACGAGCAAAACCATGAACCTCAATAAAAACAAGTGAAGCAAATCAACTCATTGATTCAAACATATCGGTTGAACATCGTGTTTACTAACATTGCCAAACCACTTAATATGCAAACTGCATTGAACTATAGATAGTCTCCAAGGTCTAGTTGAACCACCGAATTATTATTTCAAAATTTATATGCAAATTGGCGTAGCATATAAAAGAACTAAATTTGACTCTATATGAACTAATAATTCGTTCGTTGGAAAGTTGACGAAGTCGGCGACCGACCTTTGCATGTTTGCATCTTACATACAGTTCATTGGCAATCTATCAGAGGGAGTACCTATGTCGTCGTGAATGTAAAGAACTTGTATTATTTTACCAAGTCAGATATGCCACGTCCAACAACACAATCATAGTTATAAAAATGCAAAAGACACATTGAAAATGATTTAAGTTGAAGTGGTCCATATACACGTATAGATATTTTCACCCCCTGAAAAATGTTTAATGAATTCAAAGTCACCTTTTATCACCACTACTCTCAAAACGGTGAAGGAAAATCATAAATTCGAAGACATGTGACATCTACAAACCCGTACTTGCCCTAATCCGTTACGGCCCACTCCAGCAGTAGAAACATTACCTATCTATAGGCTGATTGTGCTGTATACAGAGCTGATTGTGTTAACTACATCTTCTAGAAGTATTCTCTAAAACGTACGAGTCCTAGTTAGGTAGGTACCGTTACCTATTTATTTCTGGTGCCATTAACAATACCGTCTTGAAATTATCGCGTGGCTTTCGTGATTAAACAAAATTAATATGTACTATCAGTTTATTCCATAATTAATTGCGTGTCATAAATAAACGATTTTTAACTACAACTACTTATAAATAAGTACTTTTAATATCTGTATTTATATATCAACGAAGGATTGCTGTTAATTTTATGTTTTCTAACATCAGAGATAGATAGGTAGATACCTTTTGCAGTCCGTCTGTGTGACCGCCTTGTTCTTCTGAGCTGCGCCGTCGGATTTTGAAGTAGTTTTTACCATCATTTAGCGAATTTATTCCGGAAAGTTTATGTGTATATTACATACATGTAGTAAAAAATCTAGATGTTTTGTCAAGTCGTAAAAACTGTGCGAAGCAGGGGCACATACCTACTAAGGTAGGTATCAATATTATTAACTCTAGAAGTGGCCCTCTGTGATTCTACAAGAATCCGAATGATATAATCATCATGCTACAGCCACACTATTGCAAAATGTTTAGCGTCGCAGAATGTGGCAGCACATTAGTTAGGTAGTCGGGAAAACACGGTGGCACAGTATGGTGTGCTTGCGAAATTGTTCTGCGGTGTTTACCGAAAGTTATGTCAGCGAACTGCCTTTGTGGCGCATTGCCATCGGTATTACCCATCGGGGCAGCGACGCGACCTTTTCGGAACAATACGTTTCTTATATTAAAGAATAATGTGATTTTTATCAAAATATATACTACTTATTTACTATATATAATATACAAAATATATCTACTTATTAAAACCCTTTACGTAATTCTAATGGAAAAATAATCTTTATTAATCTTCCAGTCTTTTTTTCCATTATCCTCAATACCTACTAACTGTGTAAGATAGATAGTTATTACGTAAACATACACGTTTTTGGTAAATACCTAACTTCATAAATAACAGGAAAAAAACAAAGAATTGCTGGAAGCAATAAATTTTATATTACCATACCCAGTGAAAAAACTCGAAGGGTAAAAGACGTTCGTATAAACCGCCCACAACATTTGCATAAGCAATTACCAAAGATATTAAGTATGAAAAATAAAATATTTGAGATATATTTGAGGTTTCATTAGTTTTGGTATGCATTCTAGGAAGTTATAATAATAACATCAAATTTTGTTGAAAAACAAAAATAAAGTTCACGAAAATCAGAATGTTTCTGTTATTATTTTCCTTCTTTTTTTAATGCAGTTTTTATTTACCTGTTCACGTAATTAATACTTTACTCAAAATATTATTATTATGATTCAAGTATTAATTTAACCGTGTTTTTTCTGACTAATCCAATCCGAAACACGCTCGTTAAATACTTGTTTGCTATTCTTTAAAAAGTCACCGTGTAAACTTTGATGAAGTGAGCTGTCAACAGTGTCCATCCATAGCATCAGGTGGAATGACAGCTCACTTCAAACTCCACCTAAGTTCTCACTGTGAGATTGTTACAGAATAGATCGACTGCAGTGTGTGTGTATGACAATCTTAATACCTTGCAGGATATCACCTTTTTATATACGCATTCTCCGAAAGGGAGTGGTTGTTTAAGATAACAGGAAAAGGCATACATAAATAAATTGCTTAAGTACCTACCTATAATAAAGGTACAGTCTGATACAGTACGAGGAAATGTCAACCTGTGAGACCTGCTTTGGTTTTCCGAAGACATTATTCTATAAGTATATTGCAATGTCCAGTGTCACCAGTCTTACCAAGGGGTACCATGCTACCCAGTAACTGGGTTGTGGAGGTCAGATAGGCAGTCGTTCCATGTAAAATATTAGACTGAAAGCCGACCCCAACGTAGTTGGGAAAATCCTAGCCAGATAGATTATTTTGTATAATAGAATGGCGAAGATTGATCTACCTATAGGTAGGGTTTGAGCCAATTCCGGTGAAAATTTTTGTATAGGTAACAAAATGAATGAGGTAGAGAGCTACGTAGAAAAGATTATTATTAGATTATTGGCATTAGAAAATATATAAAAAAATATACTAGCTGACCCGGCGAACTTATGTGACAAGACAATGTTCAATAGACACGTGGCGCCATCTATTATCATAATCACGTTATTGTTGTTTTCCTCGGGTACAGCACTTTTTTTCGGGATGAAAGATACCCTATGTCCGTTTCTGTACACCTGACAACGTTTATGCAAAATTTCAGGATGATCGGTTCAATGGTTTAGGTGTGAAAAGGTAAAAAACACACTTATATATAATACATACATAATATGCAAAAAGAGGGGTGTAAGTAAGCTGATAAGTTTAACGTGTCCATCTGCGTGTCTGTCTGTAGGTAATATATAGTTAGGATACTATTTATTATACCTACTTATTCATGAAGTACACATTTATAATGTAATTTAATCTAGTATTCCATATCTAACACAAACAATAAATCAATGTTATCTTTGTGAGAACTCGTAGAATCCGTGTTACATGCCTTCATCACGGTTTGGTACCTTCCATACCATTTACCTGAAGATAAACCCTTAAGGTAACCTGAGGTATGAATATCTAAACTAATAATTATTAACTGATATTAATAAAGAGATAAATTTGGTTTTTTGTGTGTTTTATGGGTAGACCTTGATCTGGATTTGGACATAGGATACTTTTTATTCCGATATTCCCACGGGATCGAGACTTATGCGGGTGAAACCGCGGGGCGCAGCTAGTGTAAAATAAAATGCCAGTAGCAACTAGGCAGACGATGAACAGTCTACCTAAAAAAGATTCTTTCAAGAAACGGTTCCTACAAGATTTTATTACAGACCATTTTTTTAAGACAGGCGTCTATCCAAACAGCTTGCTTTCAATCAATCAATCAAATGTTCATAAGATTCATGTCGTTTGATCTAATAACCACTTTCAATACATTATATTTATGATCTCCCATAAAGATCTAAGGTAATCTACTTTCACTTTCTTATTTATTTTAATTAGCCACCACATTCTACTATGTATATCTTTGACACGTTCCTAAGACGTTATCTCTCCTAAATAAATAAGGCAATAAACACTAAGCTACAAAATCAATCATTGTGGATTTCGATCCAAATATTTACTAAAATCTAATGTCTAGAGACAAACGTCTTCATAAAAAGAATAACCTCGTCACCTCGCTAATTTAATATCGCTGAAAGGTTTCGACACACGAAAGTCATGGACGAAGTAGTCTTAAAATATGACAGAAGTGAATCTTGGCGTGGTCGAGTAGCCACTCCTTGAGCAAACTTACCTACATGTAGGTAAAGGCAAGCACACACGGTTCAGTCAAATTGATTTACATAGTTTGACCGAAATGCAAGACATCAATTGATTCACTTTATGAATTTTTGTTGCTTTCTATACCGCGTGTCATAGCCTTAATGTTGGCAAACGAAGAAACGTACCTACAAGCCAAAACACGGGAGGGTAATAATGTTTGTCGCACACAGAATAAGTAAACAGCTGTTCGTTTGAATGGATTTCCTAGAACAGGCTGACGTGGTCCGATTGCAACGAGTGTTTTTCTCGGTGGCACCCTTCGACTCTTGCGCTAATTGACAAACTGGCGGGATGCGGATAGATCTAGGAGTAAAGGAGTTGATTGCGACTGTAGCTGTTGTTTTCTTGCTAATTCTATTCTACTATTCCTGCTAGTTATATACTAATGGGTATAAATACATATAAAATGAATATACAATAAAAAATATATATGTATAATTATATTATAAATATAAAAGTTTGTATGTTAGAATGTTTGTTACTCAGGATACTTTTAAGCCCGGTAAATGACAATAAGATGAAGTCGCGCGCAGAAGGTGGTAAATTAAAATGTTCCTGAAGTGGGCCTTGGACCTTAGGTCTTAGTAGCAAAATTGCTTTCTGAACCATGGTTATTTTAACTAGCATTTTGTAGAATCTGTATTTGGGAGAGTATTTATTTATTTACTATGTAAAAGTTAGCCATTACCTACTGCATTTATACCTCCACGGCGCGTATCTAACTTGCCAATTACGCGAACTATTCTTGATTAGCTACTAATTTGTCATGCGTGTAGGTTTATTTAATCAACATTTATGTAAGTGTAGAATTAGTAATTTAGATATTATAACTGTTACAATATTATATTTTGACAAATAAGGACTAATCGGAATCCCTATGTAGGTATAAACTTTTACCTGCTTTGAAACTTATTGCGATAAGAAAATAATAAAATAACTTTTAAGCCGATTGCCAATGCGACCATCTTTGAAATAAGCAATCAAAGTTCAAGCATGTAATTCAATTGAATTCAAGTCACATAGTACTTATTATGTTAACAAAAAATCAAGTCGTATCTAATTTAACGACGTTTTTTCTCACAATGGGTGCTCCACTGTTACAATTTAGCAAAATATAGGTTACATAATGGTCTTCCTAAGTGATTATGATGACCACGCCAACATCTATCATTATTTTTTTGCGCCAACATTTGGAACGATACCCGAAGATGTACTTTGGGGTTCTGCACAAACCACATATTTATGTCAGCAACCTTAATTTTAATTGTAGGTTTTTCAACATTCTTTCTACTTAATAAAGAATGGCTTTGCCGCCCAAGTGTTCAGTTGTTTGTGCACATGTAGGGATCAACGACTTGATCATGAAACTGACTTTGTCCCGATCCACCGTATCGCATCAGTTCTATCCGGTGGCAACCGGCCCGAGCCGCCGCCGGATTAATTGTCACGACGAAGTATTAACGATAATATAGCGTGATGTCGCTGATAAACTTATTTTAGATTCTGTTTGCAACGATTACTTACTGCCCAACCCGTTACACCGGCCCGCCGTTGAATACTAAGGACCTCTTCAAATTGCCAATAGCATACGCATCTTGAATCTTTAGATATTGCACTTGATTTAGATCATTGCTATTTAAGTGCCGGCGACGCGTGTCCGTCTGTAGCTTTCTTATTTATTTAATTACGGCTGCGGCTAGTTTAATTAGAGAAATCAATATTACGCGATTATTGTGCAATTTATTATTTATAGCTACGGGCTTGGTATTGTTCGCTATTGGTGCCGGTTCCCTTGTTCACAAACTAAACTAAATTTAAGTTCAGTGCATCTTTATCTTTCTATTTCATGAAGAAAAGGATAGAAGATAAATTTTAATTTAGTCCTGTCAAATTAATCAGCGCCTAACACTAGTCCACAAATCTGCCTACTAATATTACGTCAATTTATGTCAGGCGCAAGATAATTTTATCGGAGGAATAATTTTGAATTTTTGACAGTTCTACCATAGAAAAACTGTCAGACGTCAATTTTATTCCACGAATAAAAATTATCTATCGATTGAAAAATCAGCCCTTAATCAGACATGGATTAACGAGCGTGGCTAAAACAAAATCATACCAATTTGTTTATATTAATAGGAATTTAATTAATCTAATGGCATTTCAGGATCTCTTTGTTAAGCGTGTGTAATAATAAGAGTTGTTTATATAGGTAGGTTATACCTACTTCTTAAACATATTTATAAAAGTAATGGTGGTCATTCTTGCCCGTCCTTCTTCATACGAAACTAACTTTTGGAAAGGGCCACTAGAATCAATTCTATTTTTGTAAATTTTGACGTTCAAAAGTGCATTTTATGTGCCTATTTGAAATAAATTATTTGACTTTGACTTTAATCCAACTTGGTTCTAGATCAAAGATTGCTTTATGATGATTTTTTAGCCAGGCATGGGTATTTGTTACGAAACATATCTTAACGAAAATACATAAATAATTGAAAAAAAAACTTTAAAAATTGCTTACAGTGATATTGTTAGTAAAGTCACACTCACTTTGAACCTAAACTTTGTTAAAACAAACAATATCTTATGCTCACATGAAACCGAAAAATAAGTAATCGAGCGTCCTTCTAACAATAAATAAATGCCTTTACGAACGAAGCCTCGAGCGAAATCTAGTCATAAATAACAGTAAAGATTTGCAATCTAGATGTAGCAGGCGATCGCATTCAATAAATAATATATTAACTAGAACTGGAATGCCCACGCCTTGCTTTACTTACCGCGGAAATATAACATGCTACTATAAAAACTATTTGTCACTATACAATATAAATTCCGTTAAATAAGTGCCCTTTTATTTAGGTACATATTACAAATTAAAGTCGCTTTTCGTGTCTGTCTGTGTGGCCGCGTTGTTTTTCTAAACTGCGCATCGGATTTTGGTGCGGTTTTTACCATAATTTAGTGAATTTATTCCGGAAGGTTTATGTGCACAATACATTGATACTAAACTTACATAATTATTATGTATAATAAAGTAATCTTGATGTTTTGTCAAGTCGTAAAACCTTTGCGAAGCAGTAATGCCATTCTGTAAAAATCTCACCGTGAAAACATAGGTGAAGTGAGCTTAAAGTGAGCTGTCAACAATGTCAATCCCTAGCATCAGGTGGAATGACAGCTCACTTTAATCTCACTTCACCTAAGTTATCACGGTGATCTTTGTACAGAATAGCACCGCAGGGTCGTTAGTTGTAGTGGGTGTAACGGCAATCATGTGATTTGGTTTAAATAGGTTTTCTTTTATATGTCTTTTATTAGATTCTTTTATATTTTGTGATTGTGACTATAAATTTGTGGAACATATTCTGTTTAAAAAAAAATAAGTACAATAGTCTTTGTACGACCGCCTCGCTGGTGTAATGGTCGCAAGCGTGATCGGTGAAGGACCCGGGCTTCTAGGGCTTTCCATTAGATTATTTTTCTCAAACTTCAATATTGTTGTATTTAGGTAGGTACGTAATTATTTGTTTCTTGAATATCCATAATAAATATTAGTCGTTAACACTGTCGGCGACAAGGTAAATTTAAAACTATAGGTGCAATATCTCATATCGTTGTTTTATTTTATTTTATTTACTTACTTGAATTTATCAAAAAACCTGTAAGTATTCGTATAAAAAACAGAATTCCGTGATCTGACGTCACCTGCATTTTTACAGGTAGATATATTGTTTTAGGACCTTGCTACATAAGGAAAATATGAAACAATACCTACTGATAAATTAAATACCTAGGTAATCTATATTCGACAAGATAGAGAAGGCGTTAACAGTATAATGTTTGAAAGTCCAATTATTATTCTTCTATGAATGACAGAATATTGGACAAGGTTTAGTTCACCACTTTTCAACTTTGCAATATATCAGAAAGAAGATTTGAAGGCAACTGTAAACATAATCTAATTAAATTCTAAAAATATTAAAAAATAAAATTACTTAATTACAAACTAAGCACCTACACAAATACGTACATAAAAATAATACTACTATTTAAAGACAATCAAAAAATAAAACATAAATTGAGACAACCAAGATGAATCTCCATGATTGGTCAGTGAACGGCAACTTTTTATACAAAACATCTTAAATTCATGAGAAATAATGAAGAATATTGTCGCGTGATGGAAGTAATTGTGGACTCGTAACGATTTCCCTTATTAAGATCTCGTGTTTACGATAATCTGGGCCTGGCCTAGATCGATGTTATGACTTCCACAACTGCATAGGTTTCATTATTGAAATGAATTAAGTACATCCAGATGCACACAATAGTATGAAAATATTCAAAAATCATCTCTACCGACATAGCAGTAACATTTTTATAAAGTGCGAATTATAACTATCCATTCAATCACTTCAAAATTTGTGTTTGTCCTTCCAACTGAATACCTATAATCATACTAAAATAAGCCCGACGAATAACTGAGTAGGTACAGTGAATCTTTTGAGAACAACCATATATTATATTTTCACACGGAAACTCTCAGTGCCTAGACACGGTAAGCACCCGTGTAAAGACATCACTGACGTCTTTAGAACAGTGTAGCCACAGTGCTTTAGTTGGAAAGCATACACCTGACGCTAATAGACAGGTATTAGAGATATTGCCAAAGCTTTAAGGCTGTGCGATGCGCCGGGGTTAAAGGTTCAGGGTACATCGGGTGAATCGTGCATAACCGCTCCGTTTGAAATGTCACGTGTGTGTTAAACGTCAACGATACGCTACGATTGTATTTTTCCAAGCCAAAGGCAGTGGTGTTGCGTACACAATTGTTGCGCCCGCGCCGGCCATGCCCATTGTGTTTCGACCTTGGCCACCAATTAATACAGCATCGCGTACCTAATGCACGATAATAAGCCTCTATTTCCGGGACATTAAATGGAATTTGTACTAGGTATCTAATCTTCTCATCCTTTAGAATAGACTGAAAATCAAGCAACGTCTTCCGTAGTCTTTTTAAGTTTCCGTGCCCCATATTGGCTTCGTTAAATTGAGAAAAAAACATTAAAATATTATAAACGAATATTTTAAACACCAGAAACAATTCCTGCTTTCCTGTTTACGGTTTCCTACGACTAGGCAAAACTTACAAATTCAGTTGAGTTTGAAAATACCTACATGTTTTACACAATGTACAGAATGCATGCATTGCAGGTGCGAGAACTGTGTTGGGCACGTGGATTTCAATCTGAAATCGAATTGACTTAGGTATGTAATTAATTAAAACAAACGCCAGTAGAAGAGAAAAAAACTACTTTTGTGTAAATGTTACACTTCTAAAGGCTTATGATATGACATTGACAATCATGACTGCCAAAATTACAAGTGAATAAAAATTACTTGTTATTTAAATAGTAGAAGGATGCACCGCGTTAATCTGACTGCTTCCGCTTAAACTATACTTGATTAACCACGTAATAGGCCTTGTCATTGCAACATTCGTGTTTCTTGCTAAGGACATTGGATATCATAGAGTTTACAGTGCTAAATCAATGTCATGACCACCTTTATCTACAGCCACAAGGTTAACTGTTGTAGAATTCGAGTAAATTAAAAATAGTAACAGCAACTTTGAATAATTATTGTAATGATCCTTTTCGATTTCGTCTGTGGATGTTGTGGTTACGGCTGCGCTTGATTAAGTTTCACTCGTGGAACAATCTCGTTGTCATTTTTCCGAAACACCATGAAACGCTAATTTAAACGCCGACCTCATTCAACAATGTCGTCTCCATTGTACTACACGACGGAAAAACAAAAACTTAATCACTTTCAATTTAATAATTATGCAAATGCACTCCTTGGTGAGGTAATGGAGGCCGCTGTAAGTACACAAAAGTCTCTGATGAAGGCTGGATGTTATGACGTTACTAATTATTTATATTAGCCACAGATGATACCATCAGGTACTAATGTAATTATAAACGACACTGAGCGCGGTCACGAATCTGGCGATAATCGATTGCAACCGACGAAATTCGCATCAACGTGATTACTTTGACTTGAACTTGATCGAATATCGATAAACGCCGTAACAATCGATTAAGATGCGATGCAGTTTACAATTAAATTTATAGATTCTTGATAGAGGATACCAAATATTAGGAAACTGAGAAAATTCTTCTAAGACTAAATGGTTTTTACATATCTTTCGAAAAAGTTGTTGGAATTAGTTTAAACTAGGTTATTTTGTATAACAACAGAAGGCCCATTCTCGTAATTTAAAACGTCCAATATCAAGTCGCAGTCTTATCTCAGAAAAACTTGTCAAAAATGTAGGGAAAATAAATTAGAGGTATTTTTGACAGATTGAGACTGAGATCAGAATGTGAACGTTCTTAAAATTACGAGAATTGCTCATCTGGTGTTTTATGAAAGGCCTAAACCAACATCCTCTGACTGACTACAAAACCAACAGGTTGTCAAGTCAAGGCCGTTGCTGAAGGGACAGAAGCGAGAGCATCACGCCAAAATCACGCGGCTAACAATAACGCCTGACAATAGCACTTTATAAGCTGTATTATGCGAACATGACAGGGAGTAATTTAGCGTTTAGCCTTGACAGAACTCATTATGAAGCGATGACGGGGTGGAAGCGACGGAAGTGAAAATTGACGAACATCTGAATGATGCTTATGCTTTGTGCTCGTGGGAATCGCCACGCAAAGTGTCCCCGTCATACTGTTTTTGCGAATTCGGGAAATAAGCCCCTTTTGTTGATACGTTTATTTATAGAATAAGCATTGTTTTGACAAGTTCAGTGATCCACTGTGGGAAGTTTGAAGTAAATAGTGTATCTAGCAATGAAACGATACTCCTCCTCATCCGTTTTCGTTGTTTACATTCAAAATTATTGTGGAAATCATTGCATTGTTGTTCATACACAGACACACTTTGCACATTGCTCAGAAAAAGACAAAGTTTGACAAGTTTCCCTAAAAATTTTGTTAAAGAATGAGGATAGGTAAACGAAAATCGAAAACTGAAAAATGTTAACGATCTAGTTTTTCCTATGCAAATATATCGTAGTACCAATAACTAAGAAATACTCAGAACAATAAATATAAGGAAAACCACACTATCGTCAGGTATTCCAGAACAAACAATTTCAGTGCTGTTGTAACTTGGCCTTACAAAGATACGTTTATTTGTTATTGTTTGGTCAGAATAATCATAGTACGTGCTTTAAAACATCCAGGAAAATATCTTGCCACTGTTCGGTCTAGACACAGGACATTTTTATCTCACGTTTTAGTGCTGACAACATGACTGCGGTATGCAGTGTCGACTGCCGACGCTACTTCGCATTATCATTTTAGGAGGCTATATTGTTGCGCTTAGGACACACTGTTGCGCTCTGAATTTTCTTAAACATAAACAATCTGTTTGAATTTTGTCTTTAGGGTTTTTGTTGTAACTTGTGTTTTATAAACTAAAAATGTTTGTACTGCATCTTTGGTTTTTATAATATAAAGATGCCTGATAAAAAGGCTAGGCCCATCCTAAATTTAAGAGACAGCGAAACAACGTTATGAATTTACTGAAATTGTGCTCATTTTGTTCTTGCTCTAAGCAATTTATTAGTGACTGCAATAAGTACAAACTATTAAGCACCTCCCAGAACATTTTCGTTACAAACAGGACGATTCTACTTAAAGCGATTATCGTGACGGCTGGCCACGCTTCGTGCATATATTAAAACTATTTATGTAATTGTTTTGTTAATACCGACTCTATCTTCAAATAAAACTATTTATTCTTCTGCACTCATACAACCAATACAACGAATGTGTATTTACCATCAATAAACATGATCATTGCTTACGTAGTTTATTTTTTTAATTTCTTTGACTAATAACTTGTTTAAAAGTATGCTGTGCAGGACAGAGGTATATTATTAACTAAAAACTTGTCATTAAAAAAGGTTACTTAGACATGAATAATAGACGTGTTTATACACGTGTCTTTTATTTATTTTGATTAGCTCTTGGCGGATATTATAACAGACTCGAAGTTAGCCATTTGTTTTTTCAAAAACCTTTTCAACTAATCTATATTTTTACAGTAATTATAGGGAACATTTACTACATAAGAAAGTGTACGCACGCCATTCTGTTAAATTAATATTCGTATTTCCATGTACCCACGAAGCCAGCAGGTATCAATGCGTCAGATTACTCATAACTCGATATGAAAGTGGACAGATCAGTTTTTGGCATTTCTAGATATCTTACGACCACTCACAATCTTTACTTAAATTCTTTTATCAAAATAAACCAAAATGGCACATGGACAAATCCGGAACAATGATTAGGGGCCATATTAAAAGATCACGTGTCGATCACATGTGATAACGTAGGTCCCAGTACGTACCTACTAGTACACTAACAAATCTGCGATGGGAAGAATAGAGTAGAACAATGGGCCGACACACTCATTAGAACGATAATCCGGTTATTATCCACCCAATCACACCGGCAGAAAAACTATTAGGAATAAATTGTGCGATTGTGTACTACCCCTTATTCATAAACATATTATAAAAAGTTCCATAAACGTATCGGCCTGTCTATCATTATTAAAAATTGCTTCATAGTTTTGATTAAAGGAAAATTACTGGGAATGTTAGTTTTATAAGGTATTTATGGACTCTGTTTTTGTCCTTGTTAGTTTGTTCTTTCAGATATCAAATAATAAACAGCTACGCCTATTCCTAGTTGTACCTATTTCTGGAAGGGGTTTATGGCTAAGGGTTCAAAAGGATAAATCTTCGCTATTTTCCATGTTTTAAATTAAAACTAATCTGCCAACTATGTTGGGGTTGGCTTTCAGTCTAACAGGATGCAGCTCCATCTATGTCAATCTCAACATCTTTGAAATTAAATCTAAGTAAATAGGCCAACTACAAGCTAAGTTATGCAGCAAAGTGTAGGTGTTAGTCTGTGTTAGTGTTCTGTTAGCCGTTACCTATGCAGTGTTTACAGTACTCCACAAGCACCTGACAATGAGTACAGGCAACAATAACTCGTGTTACAAATCTAACAACAAACAGACTTCGTACGCAGTCATTAAATTGCACAATGGGGCATTCGATAGCTATTCGATTTGGGTGTCTACGGCATGATCTGAATACATGTGCACTCATTTCGACATGAACGGTGCGCAGGCACACGACAGTCTCGTTTTAATGATATTTAAACCTTTCTCACTCCTTTAGACAACGTTGATAAATATTCATCATTCTTCAACATGCAAATGTTAAGATTTGATGAGCAGTAAAACTGTATTTTACATTACATCGCGGTAGATATAATTCCGCAGTTATTACGGAATTGATAAAACAATTTGCGGTCCGATAAATGACAGCAACATAAAGTCATTATCTAATATACATTTCGCTCACAATACTCAGCTATCGAGTGACTATCGAGAGAGCACAAACCTGTATGTTTATTAATTTACAATTAATATTCTGATAGAAGGACGCTCATTGACTCACTGACGCGCTTATATTCATGAAATATGGAAATGAAGTCGAAACAAGACATGTATGATATTTAAAAAGTGTCGTAACGAGTGTCAGACATCATATGAACAGCGTGAATTGTCGTCATCAATTCATTAACCCGACTTAAGTAAATAAGTACGAGTATGTTGATTTCAAAGCGATTCTGAAGATACGATATAGTTTAATGACTTCAGCTCGGTGTTTATTACAGATTTTCACGCAGAGATTCTTACAAATATGACTACTCTAGAGAGTCACATTTGCCGACCCTGATGTCGCACACTTAAACACCTCCGTAACTGCATACTAAAATATGGCATTCAAATAACTATAAAAGTAGTTTAAGTATTTACCATATAAGACAACTGGCCGATAAGATACACTCAATGCTAACGACACAACAAAGGATATTAGATAATAACTTAAAGTAAATGTTTTGTAAGGGTTTGGTAACGCCACGTAGCGCCGTCTATGATCCTAATATGCTGCATGATATGTGCTGTGTATAGAACGTTGCTATAGACGAGAATATTTGTAAACTCCTTACTTTGTTTTCATAATTCATGCTGTGGCGTCCTGGTGTCGGTGACCGATAGCGACTGCGCTCACAATTGTATTGACGGATGATTACTACAAGAACTTTCTTTACGCTTAAAATGAACCGACAATTGTACAATGGGCGGGGATACTGAGAAAAACAGGTGTTTGACTTATCCACGTCCGTTTCGTCGAATACCTCAAAAGGCCTTTAAATCAGTCCAAAAACAAGTAACGACATCTATTGACAAGTGCTGATGGCATGACTTGCCTTCTGAGGTTGAAATTAAAAGCATCAATAACCCGTAATTTGCTTCTACCCGACGTCAATCGAACAAAAAGAGTTGCTATTTTGAAGCTGTAGTTTTTCAGATGGGAGGCGCACTCGGTGTAAACGTGGTGATTATGTCATGACGAAACATTTTGTGAAATCCAGCAAACAATAGGGCGATATGTACTCAGCCGCAGTTGCCCATTGTAATTCTGTGTGCGGATCAAATCGTAATTATCACAAAAACTTTACCAAACGGCGTAGTAGACACGTTATGTACAGTGCTGATTAGGCGAGATTAATAAGTGTGCTATTTGGGAGTGTACACTTACTGAAAGAAGCAATTTAAACCACACTTGTCAAAGTCGGGTTGACAGCTACCTAATAGATAAGACCCCATTCTTTCCTATACGGTTTCATTTTTCTATGTCTACTGTAATAAAACATTATTGAACTAAACATAAAGCCTTTTAAAAATTCTTTTCCTCAAGCTCTTGCAAATATGAAACTCGAAATTCAAGAATCGGTTTTAAAAACATACAACATGGTTTTTTAATCCCAACCGCTGTCTGCATACAAATAATTTTGTTTATCGCTATAAATCCTGTTTACTATATTCGAATAAAAACTGACTGACCAGTCGCTGTACAGACAATGTTTCTTTATATATTTGAAGAATTACCTACTTTAAACTTAGGTTCAAGTCTATGTCAGTACTAGCTTCTGCCCGCGATTTCGGCCGCCTCAAATTTCATGTTCTCCGGACCCACCCCATCGCATCGTCTGGCCGCACTATTATTTCGTTTTCGCTTAGCGTTCTTTCTGACTTTTTTTCTTTTTGCTCGGTTCCTAAGGGTCCTAGCGTGATATTAAATAGCCTATAGTCTTCCTCAATAATTGGGCTATCAAATGCAAAAATAATTATTTAAATCGATCGTTCCAGAGATTAGCGCGTTTAAACAAACAAGCAAACATTTCGGCTTTATTATTAGTACAGATTAATTAGATAATCCTTAGCTAAATTTTATTTCTATTGTTCCCAGGGCTGAACGAGAAACACGGCATGACGGCTACGCACGGCGGCGGACGTGAAGATGATCGTCCGGACAAAGACTCTGTGTACACGATCAAGACAGGATTCAAAAATGACGCATACGACCGCGACTCGAACGATGACATCGTTAAACCCCCACCGCTACCCGCTGAAGATGATAACTATATGTCTGGAAAAGTTAAACTAAACGTGAACGAGAAATGGAGAATACTAAAGAACATTGCCGCAGTCAGCGCGGCGTTCATGATCCAATTCACCGCCTTCCAAGGAACTGCTAACTTGCAGTCCTCGATAAACGCCGCAGACGGCCTCGGGACAGTTTCTCTGAGCTCAATCTACGCGGCGCTCGTCGTCTCCTGTATATTTGTACCCACATTCCTAATAAAGAGGCTAACGGTCAAATGGACCCTCTGTATATCTATGATGTGCTACGCCCCTTATATCGGGGCGCAGTTTTACCCGGCTTTCTACACCCTTGTCCCAGCGGGTGTGGTGGTCGGCTTAGGAGCAGCTCCTATGTGGACTTCCAAGGCCACGTATCTGACGCAGGCGGGCAGCGTCTACGCGAAGCTGACCGACCAAGCCGTTGACGGTATTATAGTACGGTTCTTCGGCTTCTTCTTCCTTGCTTGGCAGACGGCTGAGCTTTGGGGAAATTTGATCTCAAGTTTAGGTGAGTCCAATGATTCTAATTGTCTTTATTTCTTTACTTTGCGATCTATAATAGTATAAATGGTTTGAAATTTGATTGGTAAATAGAAATAATCCTGACCACGTCCCAAATGTTTTTGACAGCTCAGACTCGGGCTCAGATCTATATGCTTACGAATGCAGTAACTTTCTTCGGCAGTGTTTTCTTCGGGAGTCCACAACGCAACAGTGTCGGCTGCGAACTCGAGCGAGACCATACTGACTTGCGGTGCGAACTTCTGCATGATCGGCGGTGGTCATCATGACAACCAGAATCTGCACCGGCCGCCCGACAGCGAGATATATGAGATCAGTGCCATATATCTCGCTTGTGTCGTCGTAGCCGTGCTTATGGTTGCTCTCCTTGTTGACCCACTGTCAAGGTAACTTAATTTTTATAATATCATCAAATCTTAACAAACTGATGTTTTAGGGGTGTCATTTGGCTAAAGGTCGCATGTGATGTATGTAGATCCGATTGTTTCAATTTCAGCATTTATCTCCCTCTTTCTCGAATGCTTATTCTACTAATGAAAGGGAATACTCCTACGCAACAATAGTTAGCAGTTATTAGGCCCACTTTGATAACTGGTTCTGGTACATCAAGCAACTTTAGAGAATGAGCAAGTCAAAATTCGCCAATCATTAATTTAATCTTTTGTTTCTATTCAAGGCTCGTTTCTTTGTTGTAACATAACGGTGATAAAGATAATATCCAAACAGCTAAATAAATGTGTTGTGATTCGTACGGAACATATTATACTCATATATTACTGTCACACCACCTAAATCCAATTTGTACACAAGGTGTCTTCTAGTTTTTGCCTTACGAATTCCATTTGTTACTTAGATTGATATTTGTCGGCTCGACGTTGGACGCACCTGTTTTTTGCGAAAGAGCCACAACAGTCATGTCAATGCCTTTATGTAACGTGCTTATTTCTTGCTTACTTAAAATTCTGAGGAACTTCCCACAATATACTTGAGTATTTTCGAATACATCTCCTGTTATTAATTGCATGTGTTTTTCTTGGTTTTTTGTTCGACTGTTAATGGTACGGTTTACTGATTTTCATTGGCTCTTGTTAAGTCATTAGTGTTAGAGTTCTGTTGTTCACTATTTTAATAAATGATTTTGTTTATATTTTAGTAGAAAAAGTCATTACCTTTGCCTTCTTCATCAGAAACGTAAGGTTTATCAGCTTTGCCATATAATTTAAAATGGCAACTGCCGTCATTGATTTCATTTGTAGTTTCTCTATACTGTCTTCTTGAATTAACGATTCATTACTTTCCCAGGTATGGTGAGAAGCAAAGACAGTCAGACCCCTCAAAGGAGCTGACTGGAATCCAGCTGCTGTCAGCAACCGCTTACCAGTTAAAGAAACCCAACCAACAGTTACTGATCCCGATTACACTATGGATCGGAATGGAGCAAGCCTTCATTGGAGCAGATTTCACCCAGGTACGTTACTAAGCCTTTTGGTTTTGTAAGGTCTGGTATAGACCAGACAAAAAAGAACAGAAAATTTTCCAGCGGCAACTATCTGAAGTTAGAAAATGTTCTGGTCAAATATGTGGCGTTCGGTTAATCACAGGCTAATAGTGCGAGTGATTTAAATTGCAAACGATTACGTTAGCATGTTGTATGATGGTTGAATAATTGAAATTAAACTTTTCGTATTTGCGAAAACAAATTAGGTACAATTTCCAATTTCACTGCTCTGTCGAAAGACCCTCAATGTTCGTTAGTGAACGTTGCAGACCGTTTAATTTCGTAAAAGTGATTTTTGAAACCAGAGATATGATCCTATGATGAGAGGTCCTGAGACCGATCTTTATTACCTTGACTTAAATATTTATAATGTACCTATCCATCACTATTATTTTATACACGGAAGTCAATCATAAAATAAATGGAAAATAAGTAGTCATATTCTACAGTAGTTTTATTTTAATTACAATCGAGTAATTACCTCAAAATAATAGTTATTCTTAAAGGCAGTAATAATGTTTCTACATATATCAGCCCAGCTGATATTAAAACATTCTGCATTTTAATTTAATGTTTTAAGTACTTCTGCACAGTTAACAATGCACATAATAATAGTAGCCAGTATACCAGTACCTATCTATTAATGGCCACCCATCAAATTAAAAACCTCGCCATAGTTGCTTTATTTTGAAACTCGCCTCTTAGCGGCCAAAACCGCGTGTATAAACGAATGCTGAACATTTTTTGCTAATGAAATGACCTCCAATGTTAGTTACGAGTACCGTTATACATAGGATGTTAGGTAAATGAATTCTATTCACTTGAAACGGAACGACTACAAAAGTTTTTTATCCGACGGTGCACGTAAAGAAGTGTAGGTAATGTTTACCAATCTTATGTAAAAAGTGCGGTGAATTAGAGTTTTTATTGCTATCTAACTTTTAAGTTATTCATTTAAAACCAAAATATTTTGTTATCTTTACTTACGTAATTTCTTATAATAGTATTTAGTTCTTTAACTTTTCATAAATCATGAGCAACGTGGTTTTTGAATTGGATTAGAGTTGATAACTCAAATCCAATTCAAAAACCACGTACTGCCATCATTATTACGTCAGCGTAATAATGATGGCAGTACCCACTGGCAATTCATCAGGGCAGCCCAGTTTCGTGATGCTTCCATTCCATAGTGACACAAGCTTTGGAGGGGTTTAAATACTGTAACTCAAAGTTATATTCCAGGCCTATGTATCCTGCGCGCTTGGTATCCGTTCCATCGGGTACGTGATGATCTGCTTCGGTGTGGTCAACGCGATATGTTCCCTAGTCTTCGGTTCAGCTATGAAGTACATCGGAAGATTCCCCATCCTCGTGATGGGTGCTGCCCTTCACTTGGGACTTATCGTCTGGCTCCTCATTTGGAAGCCGAACCCAGAGTCGCCGACTACTTTCTTCATCATCTCCGGTCTTTGGGGAGTTGGTGATGCTGTATGGCAGACGCAAATTAACGGTGAGTTTATATGATTTTCTTATATCTATGAAAACAATTAATTGGATGGTGATTCATTGGATTGGAAACCACCATCCAATTATTTTTTTTATTTTACATGGACTATCTGAAACTGAGTTGCGTTAAACGGAAACATATGGGAAAACCTATACTGAAATCACAAACACGCAGTGGATGGGCATACAATGAAGTCTTCTTCCTGTTCCTGCCCATGTTTATTAGCATTATGGATTCAAATGAATAACTTGGTCATATTCATATGAAAACGATTTCTTACGAGTGAAGACGGAAAGACTATTAAAGAGCAATGAAGCCACTCAGCACACTCCTAGTTAAGTTTTTATGACACCTATTATTTCTTATGTAATAATTACCTTAGAAACTGGTTGTGTTTAATGGGCTTCATGAAATTATATTAAAATGTAACTATGTACTTTGGAGCTTCCATAACATTTTCTTTATACTCAGTAGAGAATGAAGTTATTAATTTTATTCTTCGTAAAGCTAATCTATTTGTGCTGCATCTATCCGAAGATCAAATCTATTATTTCTTGATCCCTACGACGGTGCATCCTCGTACAGATCTCAGGTCAAGCTAACTGGCCAAATGAATAATGAAACCACGACCATAGGTTCTAAGTGTATTCATAAAGCAAACATAAAAGGTCATAAGATCAAGTATAATATTACAGAACGCGACAATCATGAATCTCAAATACATATTCATTTGTTTGTTGTTAACTTTTATAATGATCCCCTACGGCTGCCTACAGACGGTCAGCGAAAACGTCTGTAACTCCGCAACGTTCGACTGAACTGTTCGTCTGACCGTTCAATTTGTACATAGTCGTCCTAAGTGTTTAACATCGGTCAGTCGTTAATAAATATAAACATGCTTTTAATTCAGGCAAAAATAATGCCTGAGAAAAGATGAGATTTGAATCCAATTAATTAATACAAGACTAACACTACAGGCAACTGTTTGTTAATGCAAGACATCATAAACCCGTTTGAAGGGCATTATTGCACTAAGTGTACGGCCTGAGTGCCCGCTTAAATCGAGCGTCCAGCGGGGCGGGGCGTGCGGCGTTTGTGTCAAACAGATGCATTAACACGTAGGTGTCCTGAGTGGCGGCCGAGCGGAGCGGGAGCAGCAGCGTTCTTGTTTGCGTCGAGCGGCGCGTCGCGTGCGAGTTCAAACCAGTTTGTGTTTGCAGCGGCGACGAAAGCGTGCACGCCATGTCGTTCGAAGACATTATTACAGAAATTGAACTTAAACCAGAATTATGGGCAACAACTCATGCCCTATTTAAAAATAGAATAATTAAACAGAAAGTGTGGAAGGAATTAGCAGTAAAACTAGGAATTGAAGGTAAATAATTGTTTTAGTAACCTATTTATTGGTTGTACGTTATAAAATTTTAAACATTAGTAATTCTATTATGCCAAAAATAGTCAGAAAATTGTTGGCGTATGTTTCTCGCAATCAGTGATGAACTGTTGTTTCTCTGACTGGAGGAAAAATGTGACCAGCTCACTCGAACGCTAACCGTGCACTAAGGCCACTGGGCGAACGCTCCTTCGCCGCTTGCACGCAACGCTGAACGCTCCGCTGGACGCTTTTTCACTCAGGCCGTACACTAACTATCATGCGATGAACGGCATTTCAACGTCATTCACTCATTGATAAGGCAACACGTTTGCAGACGAACGCTGACCAGCGGGGTAATTGTGAAACACACTAAAAGTAGCAATGACTTTCATTAAGACAGTTCAACAACCTTCATTGCGTTATTTACGAAGTTGAGCAGATAAATATTTCGAAGATATGAAGCAATGGATTAGCAATATCCTTTAAAATTATTCAAATTGTGATTGAAAATGTGTTAGGGGGCGCTGAGGGCTTTACTCTCTATGTCTGTCGACGAAGATACGGGCATATCCGATAGAGTTCGGTACTTAGGAGTGAACCCTACTCCCAAATAATTAACATTTTCGGACGGGAAAAACACATCGGGAGTAAGGACACTGTCAAGTCGTGTTGTCTGTATTCATTCTTAGTTCTGGCCCGAGTGAATTTTATGTCCGTAGATGATACGGAGTAGGAAACGCCCGTAACTTCGGTTGAACCTACGGATTTCGTACTTAAGGAGTAGACCTGCTAACATCAGGTTAAGCTACACTTGCCGCGGTTGGTATGTGGATGGGTGACCATCTTTACATACCGAGACCCCTCCGTGGCTCGGAAAACACGTTAAGCCAGTGGTCCCGGCTGTCGATCGTGGATCTTTGACAGTCGGGTACTCAGAAGCCCGAAAGTCTGACAACCAGTCTTACCAAGGGGTATCGTCTTACTCAGTGGTTGTGGAGGTCAGATAGGCAGTCGCTCCATGTAAAATACTGGTATTCAGCTGCATCTGGTTGGACTGGAAGCCGACCCCAACATAGTTAGGAAAAAAGCTAGGCAGATGATGATAATGATTGAGTAGACCTCCTGAAACCGACAGTCCGGTCACTAAGTTAACACCGTTCGTCTATGAACACCCTAAGCTGGATACCGACAGTCCGGTCACTAAGTTAACACCGTTCGTCTATGAACACCCTAAGCTGGATACAGACGAGCTGGTAACATGCTATGCTAGCTAACATTATGTATTTGATATGAATATGTATGACCATATTGTGGATACAATTTATTACTTTAAGAATTAGTTTTTTACTCGCCATTGTGGGAACTGAAGAAGTACAAAGATCGTTAGATTCTTATTATTATGCGAATTATTAGCGCTAGCGTGCTAGATCGTGGAATAGGAATAGCCTTATGCATTTTGGGATACGTATTAGGTAAATCTTTTGTGATCACGCGATGCAAACTCGTGCTATTGATTTATTATTATGAATGGTCCTACTAATCCTGCTTAATACTATATTATAAATGTGAATGTTTGTATGGTTGTTACTTAATCACGTAAAAACGGCTGGATGAAATTTGGCACTCAGATAGTTTATTTTGCGACATCAATGCGGTTGAAGCCATAGGGAAAAGCTAGTTAGGTTATACAGATCTTGCCTTTACTTTCGCTAGGTACTATATCATACATTTTGCAAAACCCATAAGTAAAAGAAAGTTGGTTGGCAGAAATTAAACGCAAACTTTATGGTCTTAATGCACACAATATTTAAAATAAGTAAGCTAAATATAATTTATGTTTGTTGATCTTAATATTATAATACTGTTAAGGGATCTATAAAATAATTTAAATAAAATAAATTATCTCCCGTTTCACGATACTATAAGAAAATATATTTTGTTAATTTTGAAAACCGAACCCGCATTCGGAATAGTGATGTGCAGAGAATATTTAAGACGAAACCGTCAGGGTAGTATTCGAAATTCAAATTACTTTTTGCAATTTGTATGTTGATCTGAATGTGATTCAGATCAACATACAAATTGCAAACCACTTAAGGAGTAGTATTGCTGATTCTAATGATTAGAATTCTATAAAGCCACCTTGTTACGGTCGCGAATCATATTTTAATCAACATACGCCCTCAACTGACCTGCAAATTGAAAAAAACGTAAGTAGATTTGAATTTTGCGGGCTACCTGAGCGCATCTTCCTTAAGGCTAAGGCTGTAAAAGTTTATTTTCGTCTCACAAATGATATGCTTTTCATAAACACAAACCATCCTGCCTGCGTTAGTATAATAAGTCTAGAATCGCACGTGTGTGTTAGCCCCGGGTGAAAAGCAATTCCTATAACTTAGCCCACGATCCGCGATTGTTATTGGGCTATTAAATGCGCACTAAGAATAGAAACGAATATTTTAATCGTATTATATCTGGTACTCTCACCGTTTTATGCTGCAAACGCATGGAGTTTCGAATGAATAGTCATTTCTAGATTTCTAAAGGCATATTTATTTAAAATGGGTTAATAAATTGAAATTCGCTTTTATTACTAGGAAGAATAAAATTATTTGTAATTTTAATATGTATTTACAGGTTTATTTGATTATTAAACCTTACGTTAAACTCGTTGACATCTTTTGTTCCCGGACGCAAGGATCTTTACGTATGGTACATCTTGGTCAAACTTTTTGTTGATTTATTGTCCCCAGCATAGTAGCTAATAATACTTTAATATTCATTGAATAAAATATAAAAGGTATACCTACTCGATATGTTCATAGAACTTGTTGTATATCTGACTTTAACATCTGTAGGTATATAATGTTCCTAAGTAAAATGAGCGTATCTAAACCGGTTTCACCATGCATCTACTCCATTGAACCAGACATGGAGGACGTCCCGAATGCCATAAAAGTTTAGGACTTGGTTTAAAAATAGAATTTTATCGCGACCATAAAATGGCGATTCAAAATCCAATTGCAGGTCGCTGCACCTGCGCCTGCGCGGGCCGATTTTCCTCATTTGCCGCGACATTCTGCATAAGGATAATCGTGAAAGATATATTTTTCTTTCATTAATAACGTGCTATGGAAATATGAAGTACCAATGTGCTATGTTATTGTATTAAAACGATTTGGTCGCTTGACTTGTCTAGAAAGAGCACGTGAACGGAGCACGTTTTTAGCAGTGCTAGCAACCATATTAGTATTAAAGTAATTGCTTCTATGCATTCCGCTATTCAGCTAATAATGTAATTACTAATTACGCGCATCATCTGCATGAGACAATTTTATCAGTCGTGTACTAATGAAACTAATTATGCTGTCATTTATTTGGTTGAGTTCCGATTAATGACAGGTAGCAGAACTACCTTCAAGCATGTCAAGAAATCGTACCTACATGTTTTTTCAAACCTAAAAACTTTAGTGTCAGACAGTCCAGTTTTCTTAGTATAAGGACACACATAGCAAATAAGCATAAACATTATCAGCTTATAATGTCCTCAATACTGGGACACAGACCTCTCTATGAGAGGAAGTGCGCATTAATCCACCACGTGGGTCCCAGCCGTTGGTGGATGTCACATTCTTTGGAATATTTTTTTCTTAGGGCATGCGGAAGATATTATATGCAAATATTATATCATTTCTAATTATCCCACTCCTTTACATTCCAGGCTTGTACGGAGTACTGTTCAGACGTAACAAAGAGGCTGCCTTCTCCAACTACCGTCTATGGGAGTCTGCCGGCTTCGTGATCGCTTATGCCTACTCCACCCACCTGTGTGCCCGGATGAAGCTCTACGTCATGATGGTCATGCTGCTCATCGGAGTCGCTGGCTACATCGTCGTTGAAATTTTGCACAAGAGAAAGGTCAGTATCTAAAGACACATTTTTTGGGTTTTGTACCAAAATGGTTAAAAATAGGGAAGTCTGTCTGTCTGTTTTACACCAAACTATGGCTATTACTTCCCTGGATATAATTTCCCCCGATTTATATGGGCTAATGAGCTTGTGGTATAAAGATGATGAAAATGTAATAATTATTGTAAGTATTTGGCTTTTATTGCCTAATCGATTTGAAAATATATATTATAAAATAGCTGTGACTAGAAATATGGAACAATAGTTATGCTCCGTTTTGATCTTGAGCCAAATTTTAACTAGGTAAAAGTACCTTTTGCACAGACCAGAGAAGCTTGGTATAAGGCAGGAAGCCTGGTACTCAGCAGTGGGTGGATCTAGGGTTCCAATGATGACGATGATGAATGCCTTTTTATACAAAACGATCATTTACTTTCATAAATTTTTCTACCTTGCATCATTCTGATCTCCTTCCACCGTGAGTACCGCAGAAGAGAAAATTAAAATTTAATCTATTTCTTCCCTGTTTTGCGGTTGTGTCTTGTTTGTGTACTAATCTTCAAAACATATTGTGGTGGGCCTAAATTGCATTAACATAAGAATAGTCTACTGTCGGAAAAAAGTTTATACAGGGTGGGCCAAAAAGTTTTGCACTTTTGAAACATGAATAAAAATAAAAGTACAAATGTTACTTTGTTGATAATTTATTCAACGTAACAAACATCTAATGCAATTTATTTCTTAAAAATAACATCGTCGACATGTGCTCCGTCTCGTCATTGGCACTCCTGCAATCGGCTACGAAAATTTTGGAAAACTCGCTGACACATGCTACGGGGAATCGCGACTATCCCCTCATGGATGTTTTGTGTTAATTTTGATATTGTCGTCGGTTTATTATGGTAGACTCGACTTTTCAGGTATCCCCACAAGAAAAAATCACAAAGTGTAAGGTCTGGGTTCCTCGGAGACCATGGGATATCACCTCTGGGAGAAATCAATTTGTTCGGAAACATTTCTTTGACTACCGGTATAGTCACGTTTGACGTATGGCATGTTTGTAATCGTTTGGTTTCATCTCCTGCACAAATTGAAGCCTGTATGGGTGCAGTTTAAGGTCCAGATGCAAAATTTGCCACAGACTAGTTCTAAGTATTGTCAGAACCGCCGAACACTAACGCGTAGATGATTCTGGATCGTTCCTTACGGAAATTTCAACCAGCTGAATGTTTTCATTGCTTCTTCTTGAACGTGGTCGCCCTGTTTGTTTAATATTCGTTGTGAAACCAGTTTGCCCGAACTTCTCGATCCAAGCTTTGATTAAATTAACACTTGGACACTCACTTACACGGCGTAATCCATGTTCAATTCTAAACAGGCGTCGTACAGTAACGAAGGAATCATTGCTTTTGTAAAAAAAAAAAAAAACGAAAAGCACGCTGTTGTTCCGTGAACCGCTCCATCGTGAGTAAAATTGCATTAAGTGACGCATATTTTCCCGCCAACCGCGCGCCCTTCTGTCAAACGGTTTTCGAGATATTCAGTTTTGCTATTTGCAAAACCTTTTGGCCCACCCTGTATAACGTAAAATAAAGGAGCTGATATGAATAATATTTTTGGCCATAAGTAAGAAAAAATCTCGTGTGTGTCATCACAATTTTTTGTTGGAAATGTCGCACTTGGCTAAAGATCTACTCGTTACATATGAAGTATCGATATTATTCGGGATTATCGCTTATTGTTGGGCTCTGTAGAGATACGAGTCGCTCCGATTGAAAGACAGGTTTCCCAAAATGTATTGCGTCGCATTTAACCAAATTGTACGCACGACGCCATATCAAGCTATACATTTCCAGTATAAGCTGACTTCTCATTATACGAAAAGCCTATAAAATGCGAGATCAGCTAAAACTGTAAATATTTAGCTTGATGAGTCGTCGTGTGTACCACCACCTCAGAACGGAACATGCAATAATCCCTATTTCTTGTGTTCTACAGGCTCGCCGTCTGAAAGCCATCGCCGAGGACCCCGCTATCGCTGCCGAAGCCGCCAAGCAGCCCCCAGAAGAGGACGACGAAAAGGACGAAATCGATGACGAAATCATCATCACGCACCTGTAAGCCATAGCCGACCAACAGCCGGGCTCAGCCCTACCCTCGGCCCCTACACTGCTCCAAACCGATGTCCAAATTCGAACAAGCCTCACCCACATCCTTAGGCTACCCCACACGCACATACAAAATTTTGCCATACGTTTCTAGGTATGTACAAAATCACAATGACATCCATATTATAATCTCGAATGTAATTAGTGCTATTTATGTATCCAATAGTTAAGTTATTATAAGACGGAAGACGAGCGAAAAATCTAAAAGACTTTACAAGTACAAACATGAGGTGAAACAGGAAAACATTTATTTGCTACTATTGTTGCTACTAACAACTGCAACGCGTGGCTAGGCCCATATTTTAACCATTAAAATAACTATGAATCTCATTCAGCGTAGCGTTTTGAAGGTACAAATCCATTTATGGGAGGACAAAATAATCTCATAAAGTTTATGTTCGTATCTAGGTATGCTGAAGTAATTCACGTTTTTAAGTACACAATGTGGGCCTTTTATGTCTCATAAGAGAAAGAAACTTCAATCATCATCTTTTGAATTAAATGCTATGCAGCTGAAAGGAAAATCTTTAGGATCGATCAATTCAAAAAAGAAAACATCTAAGTGAAAGTGAACTCCAATGTACAATCAGTTACAAATCTAGAAAAACAAATTATATTTTCGTTATATAAGTTTTTCAATCAATGATCGTCGTGGTTCAGTATGTAAAAGTATTCTTACGTCTATTTACTTGTCAGTTTATGTTTTCATGTTTGCAACTGATTGTACGCACCACCAACACATTTTATTTGGTCCTTGTTTAGCGTCTCTCGACGGTTGTCTGACGACGGAGTAGAATCTAACAGTGGAACCGTCTGCGTTTATTTTTTCTTTCTATAGTAATTAAACGCAATTGTCTTAACATTTGACTCCGTAGCCTTAGCTCTTTTTGTTCTAAGTATATTTGATTTCTGTCCACATCGATAGAAAATGGCTGCAGCTCTGTGAACGAAAGGCAGTGCTAGTGCTTGCTTTAAGTAATTATTCTTGGCAATGCCAAAATACGAACAGAGTGTGCTTAACACTATGACGTAATGGGCAATTTAATGTAAAGGGAGTTCTAGCATTGTTTTTTTTTTCTACTGGTTTACTGCGTGCGGGGTTACGATACTTTTCTTCGTACGTTGCCCACCGCATCAGATATCTTGTTTTTTACCTAACGTAGTACATGGTAGTGAACAATTTATTGTTAATTTGTACAAGGAACTTCAAACACTACAGATTGTTAACATATATTATACAGTATAAATTTTATTATATTAGATGTTGTCTACCCTATTTCAAATTCGATGATCATAACAGGCACAACGTTGCTAAATTTTTTGAAGAACATAAAATTTATTCGAGGTATTTATTTTGCTGAGATGTCAATAAATGGCGCAATATTTCGCTATTTCAAGTTACTCTCAACATTCTTTGTTTTGGAATAAAACTGCTGAGTTCAATGGTCATGTTTAATTATTGATTTATTTTTATTTTATTGGAACAGTAATTGTTATGCGCTTAAGATGAACAGTATTAAAGCTTAATCAATATAGCGCCATTTAGGATAGACATCTTGTTTATTTATTTATATACCTGCCTATCAGTTGACTTAGATTAAAATGATCATTAAATAATGTATTCAATGCGGATTATATCAACTATACAATTGTTAATATTATTGTTATTGTGTTGGTACACATTCAGACAGCTACATGTCGTGTATAGATAAATTGTTTCTTTGAAATTTATTTTAACTAAAACACCTTTTGCGATAGATTTAGAATGCGGTTGAAAAATCTGATCGTGAGGTAACTAGATCAAATGATTAATATTATTTTTAATTATAGTAATATTATACATACGTAGATAAATTAAGCTTTGTGTATACCTATCACATTAACGTTTAAAATTGTATGCGCACAGTGTGTCGGTGGAGGAAATTTTATTTTTTTCACTTAGTTCACAATTTTAAACGTGATGATAACTTTAAGTTTTATGTATAGGTATATTATATTAGCATGGCTGCCTATACGTCTGCATGCTTCAATATTTATGTTAGATCCTAAAAAAGTATTTATACTTATAATATGCTATTAGGACCCCAACAGACCGAACATACATTGCAACTAAACCACGAGCTGCTGTTGAACTATTATAAGAACTGTTTCACATTTGCAAGAGAATTGTTTCTACTTCAAAGCATGATTCAAACTTTGCAATATTCTTGAGTTCAGTGCTTGGCAATTCTTTGGGCAAAACGAGTGAGCAACAAAACGCTGTAGCATGTTGTCTGTCGAGGTACTAATTCATAGTGTACTATTTATTATCAGAATTACATCGGCATTAGAAAAATCCATGTTATGGTACAATTTCTAAGATTACCCTGTCATAACCCGTTTGTCCCGACACCACGTAGGCAAGGTTTCATAAAGTAGGTAGGGTAACAAAACCACGTGATAAATTAACAGTAAAATGTAATTATATAAATAATATCATGTAAGCCTATATTAATGTAAATTATAGTTTAATTAGTATTAGTTGTGTAAGGCTATTATAATAAATAAATCTATTGCTCTATTTTTGAGATAACACATTTTTTTTGTTTGAATAAGATATTATGTTACCTACTTTATTAATGATGTCATATGAGTTTGTGATGAAATAAACATAAAATTGTTTGGTCAATCTGATTTATTTACTCAAGTTTTGGTACTTTTGGAAAAATACCTATCCCATATAACAGCACAATGGGCTGAAGGCTAATTTTATTGTAAGTTACATTTAAAATTAGAGACTGATATAAATTACAACACGTTATTACGAGTAAACGATCTTGACTTTGTCGGCTTCGATTCGGGACCCACTGGAAAGGCAGGTAGCGAATGAGTAGGATGGGGCCGGATGAGCGTCCCTCGCCAAGCGGGCGCGGCAGAACCGTGGTGGAGGAGGTTGCACGCCGACGACCGGCACGTGCAAGGAGCGCCCTAATGTCGGAGAACTCCAGTCCAAGGATCACGAACAGGTCACGCAAACAAGGAGTGAAGCGCACACCAATTGTCACATTGGATGAGAAAGAAGCAATTGCAGTTATTAATATTTATTGCCACGCTATTATAGTTACTATACAGGGTAAAGAGGCCATACTGAGCCAGAGACCACACATAAAAAGTTATTACCTACACAGGTTAAAGACCCAGAGAGCACACTTAAACAAGTCAGGGTTTAGAGACTGAACAGAGCCTGAGCGCACACTTAAACAAGTTATTACAAAACTTCCCACCCGTGCTGGAACGAATCACTCTAGACTGAACCCTTGTCCTGGGAGACGGCCGCTTTTATCGTTTCTCCTTCGAACATTCTGGAAGTAACATAATTTGAAGTGCTACATGTTCGATTGACTGCCAGAAATAATAAAAGTGACACAATGAGAACCTGACCTTATTACAGTGGAGAAGCAAGTAAGCTTTATAGAAAAGTAAAACTGACAAATGACAGTTTGTGACATGTTTGTGATGAAAATGTCAAAAAAATCTGAAGATTATACAAAATGAAGAAATTAATAGTACGAAATACAGATTTGTATGTAAAAACAGTCAAAAGGCCACTAAAGGTTTGCTTTTCAGTGGTAACAGTGTTCAAAAAGTGAGTATCATACAATTTCGTATTCTAAACCAGATTTAGGTACCGGTAAAATGGGGTTAGTTTGATTCTACGGGTTTACTTTGATAACAACTTTCGACTTATGAAAAACTTAACTTAACTTAAATTTTATTAGATTTAAATATATAGATTTGAACAAAAAAAAACAGTTATTTGTATTTATCAAAGAATCCCACCCAGAAACCATCATCTTAAAACAACTGCAGCACAAACATTTGTGGACCGATATTAATTTGTTTTTTGGGGTTACTATCAAAATACGTACCAAAAACTAGTGCGATCAAAGTATCCCCGATGCAGTATGAAGTTGATCACGATGATTATAATTTTTTTTTTCTCATAAAGGAGTATCCAAAAATATTACTTTAATGTAAACATATACAACCCATAAAACGGATGTTACATTTATTTTTGTAAATTTTTCAGCCTTAGTACAGAAATATTCAACCTCGAATTTTAAAATTGATCAAAATTGATCAATGTAACCCCATTTTACGGTATTGGATTATAGCAAGAATTGTTGAAAAACCCCGTCCTAATCAGCATATAATGTCCCCACTCCTTGGTCACAAGCCTCCTGTCTTTGAGAGGGAGTGACCATTGGTAGGTCACATGTCTTCGAATTTTTGGTTCTAGGACATGCCAGTTTCTTTACGATGTTTTCCTTTACCGTTTTGAGAGCACTGGTGATGAAATAATTTACACAAAGTAAAGCGCATGTCGTGGTTCGATCCTACGACACAGAAAAAAGCTGTAACTGAACTAATATCAACTATCTCAGTTTTCTCAGAACATCAATCAAGTGTAGGTACCTAGCGCCTAAATTTTAACAAACGCAAACTAACTTGCGCTAAATTCATAGGCGCTTAAAACTGACAATGTTTGTACAATCATTGCTTGTTTTGCAAATAGGTAGGTATGTAACTACTAGAAAAGAACATTAGGATACTTACCTATATCATATTTCAAAAATGTAGAAACCATTACAAACTTAAGCATTGGCCTCTACTAGTAAAAAATAATTTCTATCGTGACTATAATATATTATCGTGCACGTATGAGAGATAAAATACGATATTCTTTAGGTACAAGCCTCATAACTTAATATCAGAGTAGAGATAAAAATAAGCTTGCAACTTAGAATGAACAACCATATATCAGCCGTCTACGTGTCTGCTGATGAAGAATTAAAGTAAGTAAATAAAGAAAAAGGGTCTAATGTTCAATGCAAAGCTTTCTGAAGAGAAGTAGGTATTCAAAACACTGCCTGGTTCTTATCATCGCAAAGTACCACCCAAGCAGCAACACTAAAAGAAACGGAAAAATAACATCAGTCCATAATATCAGAACTCTGCCTGGCTCCTATCCATAACAATAGAAAAAATTATCGTGCCGTATCGAACAATGTATGCGCAAAGTGACGTCACAGCTACTTTCTCTTTCAATGTGCGCAGGTCAAGTATTGATTTTTCGCGTGAAAGCTCCTCGCCGTTCTGTGCTCCTGGTAGAAACTGTGGAAAGTTCATACAAATGAGCCCGCTCCCCGGTTCTTGATACTAGGATTTCAAAGCGTTGCAGGTGATTCCGTCTTCATTTCCATTATCTTACGGCACGACCAGTTTTTGCTCTATAATTAAATCGCAGTTTACATCTTCAAAACGGCAATATTTTTTTAAATACGCGCATTTACGTGGAGTTGCGGACACCAGCCCGTATTACCACCTATTACCATCGTAGACTGAATTCAAAAATACCGCCCAAACCAGCCTTATATTATGTTCTTCAGTTGCTAAAAAAAGAAACTGAAATACAAGAAAGAAAATTAAGTTTAAGTCTTTACAGTCCAGGGAAAAGACGAAGGCTAGAAGACTTAAAAAAGGATAAAAAGATTGAAAAAACCGGCCAATTGCGAGTCGGACTCGCACACGAAGGGTTGCGTACCACCGTACAATATTTAACACTACATATATAATACGATTTATGACGTATTAAAAAAAAACTACTTACTAGATCTCGTTTAAACCAATTTTCGGTGGAAGTTTACATGGTAATGTACATCATATATTTTTTTTAGTTTTATCATTCTCTTATTTTAGAAGTTACAGGGCACACATTTTACCAGTTTGGAAGTGTCTCTCGCGCAAACTATTCAGTTTAGAAAAAAATGATATTAGAAACCTCAATATCATTTTTGAAGACCTATCTATAGATACCCCACACATATGGGTTTGATGAAAAAAAAATGTTGAATTTCAGTTCTAAGTAAGGGGAACCCCCAAAATGTATTGTTTTTTTTTCTATTTTTGTGTGAAAATCTTAATGCGGTTCACAGAATACATCTACTTACTAAGTTTCACCAGTATAGTACTTATAGTTTCGGAAAAAAGTGGCTGTGACATACGGACGGACAGACAGACATGACGAATCCATAAGGGTTCCGTTTTTTGCCATTTGGCTACGGAACCCTAAAAAGGGTCTAGTCTTCAATGCACAGCTTTCTGAAGAGAAGTAGGTATTCAAAACACTGCCTGGTTCTTATCATCGCAAAGTACCACCCAAGCAGCAACACTAAAAGAAACAGAAAAATAACATCAGTCCATAATATCAGAACTCTGTCTGGCTCTTATCCATAACAATCGAAAAAATTATCGTGCCGTATCGAACAATGTATGCGCAAAGTGACGTCACAGCTACTTTCTCTTTCAATATGCGCAGGTCACGTATTGATTATTCGCGTGAAAGCTACTCGCTGTTCTGTGCTCCTGGTAGAAATTGTGGAAAGTTCATACAAATGAGCCCGCTCCCTGGTTCTTGATACTAGGATTTCAAAGCGTTGCAAGTGGTTCCGTCTTCATTTCCATTATCTTACGGCACGACCAATTTTTGCTCTATAATTAAATCGCAGTTTACATCTTCAAAACGGCAATTTTGTTTCTTATGTTGTTTACTGTGTTTACTTTCAGCCAACTTCATCCCACTGCTGAGTAGAAACCCCATAACTTTTTCTGGTAAAGTAATTTATGTTCCATACACACACACTACACAAACGCCAAATCCCACCGACCAATCAGACTGACCTCTTTTCTACCAAAGACTCTGGAAAGCCTGTGTGATAGGGAACTGAGGGATTGCGCTTTGAAGACTATAGCGCTACACGGTAACCAACACGCATACAGCTCAGGTAAGTTGACTGAATCCGCCCATCATCTGGTAGTCAGCCAGATAGAAGAAGAGATTCATCAGAAAGGCAGGCTTGTTCGATGTCTATGAAAGTACCCAGACACCTGTCTCATAGACATCGAAGGAGCCTTCGACAAAACCAACTTCTCCAGTATCAACAGCGCCCTCTCCAGATATGGAGTAGAACAAGTACTAACGGACTGGATCACAAATATGTTAAGTAAACGAGTGGTTCACCTTGAAGGCGAGCAGCAGCTGGCCATGATAGCTTGAGGCTGCCCCCTGGGTGGGGTCCTGTCCCCCATTCTATGGAATCTGGTGATTAATGACCTCATCACCAAACTCAATGCCAACCGCTATTACACAGTAGGTTATGCAGACGACCTCGCAATCCTGGTTTCTTGGAAGGTGACGGGCACGATATGCAACCTCACTCAGCAAGCGCTACGTATCGTAGAGAGATGGTGCAGGGATTTTGACCTTTCAGTGAACCCCACTAAAACTGAACTAGTCATGTTTACCCATAAACGAGCTTTAGGCCCTTTTCGCCTACCTAAACTGTTCGATACTGAACTCCAGTTGGCCAACGAAGTCAAGTACCTCGGGGTCACACTAGACAGTAAGTTAAACTGGAGCACTCATCTGGACAACAAACTGAACAGGGCTGTGGTCTGGTGGCCCCGCACCAAGCTAGTTACAGCCGCCAACAAACTACAACATGGCAACGTGGCATGGCGACTACGGGCTGCATGAGGACTACTCCGAATGCAGCAATTGAAGCCATCCTGGGTATCCAACCGCTCCACCTGTTCATACGGCAGGAAGCGACGATGGTGGCAGTTATACGTCTTAACACACTAAATCTCTGGGTTAAGAGTGATACACCACACACCACGCTGCTTGAGGGAGGGACTCTACAAGGAGTTCCCCATTACGAAAGCCATAAATGACCGGGTACCCAAACAATTTATCTTAGATAAAAAATACAAGATTCAACATCACGAGGATCGCCGATGCGAGGGGTTGCGCCCTGCAGAGGCAAAGTACTTCGGTAACCCAGGTACCCTAAGTGAGACGGTCAGTAACATCAAGGCGTTGCTGGCCTTCCTTGAGGAGCTGGGGTGGATCGAATAATCGATTTTCCCACCCGTATGCAAAATACGCGCATAGACGTGGAGTTCCGGACACCAGCTCGTATTACCTATTACCATCGTAGGCCGAGTTCAAAAATACCGCCCAAACCAGCCTTATATTATGTTCTTCAGTTGCTAAAAAAAGAAACTGAAATACAAGAAAGAAAATTAAGTTTAACTAAGTGTTTACAGTCCAGGGAAAAGACGAAGGCTAGAAGAGTTAAAAAAGGATAAAAAAAATCAAAAAATTGTCAACAATGCGTTACAAGGACTCAACTTTAGAATGTTTAAAACATTTAGCGAATTTGGTTAATATAGAAAAAAATTGGATTAAAAATTAGTACAGGGAATTTAGTTTTGGTTAGTAACGATCTCTAAGATTTTTTTATTTTCTCTGATGTTTCGTAACAATGAATAAAATTACTTTTTATCCGATTGTACTTCTGTCTTTAAGCGAATCTGTCCTTACATAATTATATGTAACACATAAGCTTGCAAACTTCTTCCCCAACCTTAGAATGGACAGCCATATCATATCAACCGTCTACGTGTCTGCTGATGAAGAATTAAAGTAAGTAAATAAATAAAAAGGGTCTAGTCTTCAATGCACAGCTTTCTGAAGAGAAGTAGGTATTCAAAACACTGCCTGGTTCTTATCATCGCAAAGTACCACCCAAGCAGCAACACTAAAAGAAACAGAAAAATAACATCAGTCCATAATATCAGGACTCTGCCTGGCTCCTATCCATATTATCGTGCCGTATCCAACAATGTATGCGCAAAGTGACGTCACAGCTACTTTCTCTTTCAATGTGCGCAGGTCACGTATTGATTATTCGCGTGAAAGCTACTCGCTGTTCTGTGCTCCTGGTAGAAATTGTGGAAAGTTCATACAATGAGCCCGCTCTCCGGTTCTTGATACTAGGATTTCAAAGCGTTGCAGGTGCTTCCGTCTTCATTTCCATTATCTTACGGCACGAACAGTTTTTGCTCCATAATTAAATCTCAGTTTCAATCTTCAGTTTACTGTTTACTTTCAGCCAACTTCATCCCACTGCTGAGTAGAAACCCCATGACTTTTTCTGGTAAAGTAATTTATGTTCCATGGTTGTGTATTATTCTCAAATATTTCCTCAACAAGTACAAACAAATAAAGGTTATCTTATAGCCAAAAATATACAATTACGGACTAACTACTCAATATCAAGTGTTATCTGATTGATGATTGACTTACAGAAATAAATCATTTATCATTTGATGCCTTACAAATATGGGGATTTACCTATGAAAGTGAATATTGATAAAATGTATATACTTACATTACTTATTTATTAACACCGAGATAAGAAGGTTTTTTAATGCACTAATCCTTACTAATATCGTTTAGTAGGTAGGAGAAAAGTTGAAGTAATCAATTTTATCGATTTATGATGCTGATGAAAGTATAGTCAACGCCTTCCATTTTGGCGCGCTTGGTCTTACGTCATTGTCTATGACATTGACATTGACAAGTGTAGTTATTTAGAAGTCCTAATCAAAAGCTTTGCAGCCTTCAAAGCCACATCCAAAGCTGTGTCTGCAATTTGCCAATGGTCTTCGTTCGTAGTTTTACACCTTCGGTCTCCACCTGAGAAGGTATTACTGAGTACATCCTTCTCTTTGAAGTCGATTAAAAGAAAAGCATGTAAATAATCCGCACAGCAGGTGCTGACGCAATACTACATTATTATATTACGCACAACATAATCCGTAATATTTGTACAGCAATAAGTGCTCCGCAGAATAAATATTTGGACCCCAAATTATTGTTGCGTCATACATAAGTTTTCACTACTGCTATGTTTTTAACCACTCAATTAGTTTCTTGACAATGTTAACTATTATAGCCGAAAATACTTCCCACCTTCCTGGATCCTGAAGTTAATAGAATGTTTTGATTTGGACAGACAGACAAGCATAAGGATTCCTTTTTACCATTTTGGTACGGAACCCTCATTAATTTGCATAATAATTCATAATAATTTGCATTTTTTTAACTGCCCCTTGGTCTCGTGGTCGCAAGCGCGACTGCTGAGCGTGGGGTCATGGGTTCGATTTCCGGGTCAAATTCGTACAAAGTGTAAATCTAATTTTTCCATTAGGAATTTCTTAGTAACAGCCCGGAGTTTGGAAGCTGGTGATGTGATATCCCCGTGCCTCGGAAAGCACGTTAAGCCGTGGTGGGTCCTGCGCCTAATCTCTCTCCGGTCGTGTCGGATTGCCGTCCCATTTCTGCGCGCACACTTGTGCACTATAATTTTATAATATGTGGAAAATGTCGTGGGTTACTTTCCATTTACTCACTCTGTATCTCATATTTTATGTAATATTGTAATGTGTAACCGTTTATGATCCCAAATAAATAAAACAAAATAATAACTCCCGCGCCGAAGGAAAACATCGTGAAGAAACCGGCATGTCCTAGAACCAAAATTTCTCGAAGACGTGTGACATCTAACAACCAGCACTGGCTCCGCGTGGTTGATTACGGCCTGTGTCACTGTGTCCCAGCATTGGGAACATTATAGGCTGATTATGATGAGGTGCAATGATAGCCCACTCGCATCAAGTTTTCACGGAGAGAATTTTACAGAATAGACCGGTTGATGACGTTTGTCCACTTTGTCACCTGCTATTTTACCTTGTCGGTCGGTCGATGATAGAGCACATTTGCCTAGAAGTAACTTATTTGTCCTCACTCGAGATACGAAAACCCCAATGCTACCTAAACCTCAAGGCTATCGGGACAAACAGACTCCGGCAGGGAGTTCCATTGCTTAGCTGTATGCACAATCAACGTGTTCTTAACTGGTATCCGGTTATGCCACATTTTGGAACAAGTAATAGATATGTAAATTCCTTTTCAAAAGTCAAATGACCTAGTCGTACATCGCGTGACTTGATGAGGTGGAATTCAGACAAACATGTGTCTGAGTAAAGAATATAATTTAGTAGGTAATAAGTTTTAGAAAAAAAAAATTAAAATGAAATGGAGTGTTATTATGTTTCTAACAATTTAAATGTTCTAACCAAATTTTGTACGCAATATTTTTAACTTTGATATTTAGTATATTGGTTATTGTTTAACTCTGTTAGCTTGTCATTTAATTTTTAACGAAAATTCTATCTAAACTGTAATTTCGTATGCCTGCCTACCTATTTGATATTTGTACACCTTTAACGGCAGATCTCTGTACCTATTCTATTTCAAAGACCTATTTGTACTCCTATATTTAGCAAATAAAAATCTTTGACTTTGACTTCGTTGTCATATTTTGTAATAGTCCCACACCAACGGGGGTTGTCCTTGGGTGTCAAATCATTTATTTCATATAGGCACATTAAAGGCACTTTTGAACGTCAAAAATTACAATAAAACTGTGCAGTTGCACATACAGGGATAATCGTCGGTCGGTGCTTCATTTCATTCGAAACAACTAACAGCATAGTAATTACGTAAAACACTAACAGTAGCAATTGCGTTATTTACGTTGTTGAATCATGGCAGGATTTGTACAAAAAAATAAAGATTTTTAGAGAAGTTAGAATACTAATTCTTATACTCTTGGGTGCCTAAAGAGTATCTTCAGGCATTTACAATATTTTTATAACCCCGCATTAAAAAGATAATGTTCAAAGTAAATAGTTTAACGAGGAGCTCATTATTTCAGAACGAAACGGCGGCTGTCAGTGTAAACAGCAGTGGTAAAGATTTAGATCTTTAGATTCGCCCTACTACGCTATAAATATAGTCACATTTCCGATTCGTTTTGACACCTCTGATACACAATGGCTCAGTGACTACAATTGATTGTCATAGAAACGCTATGTAAAAATATGTGAGCTCACTCTTCTCAGTATGGTCACGTCTTCTTCTATTTTAATCGGGCGGGGTTTGACTTAGTGTCAAATACTCAAATTAAAAAAAAAAAAAAAATGGGCAACAAGATGAAACCAAAAACTGATATATTAATTTCGAAACATTTTAATTATGCAGGGTTTTAAAAATATGATAAGTGTATCAATCTACTTCTGGTAATGTATTCTCAACATTGGAAATTATTTTGAACCCTCTAAATGAACTCTTTTTTTTTTACAAATTAACGTAAGGATCTCGCCATGATTCCTTAAGTAATGGATTAGCAATATATCCTTCAAAATTATTCAGATAGTGCCTCTGCGAGTTGGCTTCGGCCTCTCGTACGATAGTAAATTTTCGAGTAGTATTCACAAATGATTCATGCACTAAATATTATTTTACCTATTTATTATTGAAGGTATGTCTCCGTGCAAATCGTTAAAATGTAGGTTGTGGACGATAACACAATTTGTTACAATTTTTTAAATCAGCATTAGCCATAAATTAGCAGGTACTTCCAATAATCTTAATATCTGTAATATATAATCTTATCTATATTACTAACTTATGGTACTATTTATATTCATGTATAATATCAAAGGCGTAGCCGAATACTAGTGAAAGTGCGAAAACACAATTTACAGTTAGCGAGGAACCTAGGACTTGTACAACACATCAACTTGATATATTGATGAAAAAATGTTTCCTGCATTTATTCAAGAGTATTGTTAAAGGTTAAACGTATAGTCATTGGCCGGACACTGGTTACCAGATATCCGGCCGTTCTGTAAACCGGGTAGCAGGTTATCCAGCTAAGCATAACCTAATCAGAACACGCCCATAGAGGCGGGGCTCGCACGACCGATCAGGTGGATGCACATATCGTCGTTCTGTAGATAAAGCGAAGGAATTATATTTTTATTGAGATTCAATTTTTTGTTCACCTTTGAGGTTTTTTTTTTTGTTAATTTTTACATAATATTTAAATTTTCCATAACTGGCCGGATTGTAAAATTAGGCGGGATATCTGTTTCATCTCTACCTGCTTTTAACGGTTAAATTCCGAAAACCACACGGTGTTGTTCATACTATCTCTAGCCGGGGTTCTCACCCCCTCCCGGTAGATATTTGCCCACCAGATGTTAAGCCCGCTCTCCTGTTCTGTTTTTGCAGTTAGGTACAAAAAAGAAATAAGAACTTTAGGTTTTGAATATTATTTTACGAATATTTGCTTACACAGGTCGGTTCGGGGACCCTGTAGCTCGGGGGTCGGGGCCCGTATCATTGATAGCACAGAACAGTAAATTGATAGGTACGGCTGATACAGCGGTAGCAACGCCCCTGGGGTACAGGTAAATTGTCGAGCTGTTTTTTTTTATTTTACCTAATGAATTTTCAATAATTTTGTCACAAATATACTACTAACAAAAAGTTTAAATTGCATTTTACAAGCTAAGACTAAAATAGATATATATACTTTTATAGGTATATATACCTATTTTAGTAAGTATTTGGATGAAAATTGGCACATAGATACATTTCCTGGATTAACACATAAGATACTTTTTATCCCGATGTTCCCATGGGATCGAAACTTACGCGGGTGAAACCGCGGGGCGCATCTAGTAATCAATAAGAGGCCTGTAATGAACGAATACAACCAATGAAAATACTTATGTACTGGAAGGAACAGTCGGGTTTTATTCGGTAGCAGTCCGACCTCCGACGGCACCCTCCGTTCTTCACAGACGGAATGTATTCATGAGGATTACCAAACGGAATGGAATCAAAAGGAATTGTGAAAAGGACCCCCAATTAATTTTTGATACAGCCGTTTAGGACAAGCTACGCCAGTGCTATACTCATCAGAAAATATCGATGATAACCGATAAAAACCGGTTTAAAATAATCATAGGTCTTATCCTCGCTCTGACTGAATAGTTCGATCTTCCAAAAAGATATCATACAATACCTACTTGCTTTAGTAGGCATAAGCAAGTTAATCATCAATTACCTAAATACAAAATAAACCGTAAAAACTGCGACCTTTCGCGTCATACTCAACGATTTACCTAGAATTATCCTGTACCTATAAGTAAATATTGTTGAAAACTGGTCAAAACCGGTACTTTTTTATAAATCATGCTGTCAACAAGATAACAAGAACTTCCAAGTAGATATCATAAGTAGGTTCTTGTAAATAAATTAGAGATATTTATGTGATTAGGATATATTGTTGTTTGGTCATACAGAAGGATTAGAATAGAATAGAATACCTACTCTTTATTATGTACACCATAAATATAACAGATAAAGATAAAATTTAGAAATTAGGGGTGACACAATGGCCTAGTTACTTATCCGGTTTCTTATAGTCTCTCAGAAAACACTCTCAACAGCTTTTCATTCGACAAAGTTAATCAAAATTCGTCCTTAGTGTTCAGAGTACTTGTGTATGAGATATGCTTCAATAGTTCAGACCAGCTCTAGATAAGCTCCGGTTAATAAGTACTTAATACATGCGTCAGAAAGCGGTCATTAATCAATCAATTTAACCTTACGGGTAAGCCAACCCTCTTACCAACATAAGCATAGTCCGCATATGTACCACTACTGTTATGTATACATATAATCTGCCACGTTTTCCCAACTATGTTGGGATCGACTTCCAATGCAACCGGATGCAGCGACCGCTTATCTGACCTCCACAGCCCAGTTACTGTGTAATACGTGTAATAGTACCTAAGACTTATTGTAATGCTTTTTTTTTTGGTGCGCGGTGTAAATCCTCATGGACTTCCTGCATCGTGGTGACAGAGGGGCATGCCGGACTCCTACCGGCTAAAACCACCGCGGTGTTCCACCTTTACCTATGGCCGGGGGTGCGGGATTCGCATAAACATTCACCGCTCCAAAGGCTTTTTTTTTGGTTGGGAAATCATCTAATGACTCCTCCCGCTCTGGGTGGAGCGGAAGGGAGTGTCAGACTCTTACTGACTAAAACCCACCCGTGTTCCTTCCTTAGCCCTTTATGTTCCGGGGCAGCGGTAACCCTTTCGGACGATCCCGCTACCCCGACAGGCTTCGGCCCTAGCGGGCCCCTTCCTTTAAGCTGACATCCTGACATCTCTTTGAGGCGCAAAGAGATGTCAGGATAATAAGGAAAACAAAAGTTGCCAAACATAGAGACGTGATTTCGTGTTGCGGAAAACATGTTTTCATGTTGCTTTTCGGCAAGCCTACGTATCCGTTATCATTGCTGTTTACCATTGTTGCTATTAACGCGTGGACAGGTGTTGATAAGATTAAAAAACTAACCTCGAGTAACCGCCTAGCCTCAAAAGCTAGTCTAATCTAACCGTCTCGGTCTAGCCTCAAAAGATAGCTTCGTTCAACCGCCTAGATTAAAAAACTAGCTTACCCGTACAGGTTACACGAAGCTACATAAAGCATAACGGGTAGGTACACCTAATTTTAATTGAAGTTTATGCGAGGGTACACCTGACAGAAATTATGCATAAAAGCCTTCGATGCATTGACTTATATATTACTTACTTTTGAAATCATTGCTTCGATGGTGATTCTTCCACAGAAAATCTAAACGCCTCGATTCAGAAAACTGCGTCATCGTACAACGCTATCTATCGAACAAATTGTGAAACTATTGAAATTATGCTACAACAACGCTATATTGACACACGACTCACAAAATGTATTACTTATCCTAACTAATATTATAAATGCGAAAGTAAGTTTGTTTTATTATTTTATCCCTCGAAAACAGTACTTTTTTCTAGTTTTTTTTTCTGTATCCCTGACAATGTATATTTTAAGCAAAATGTCATGATGATCGGTTCTGCGATTTAGGGTTTGAAAAGGTATCAAGCAAACAAACTTACTTTCGTATCTATCATATTATAGTTAGGAGGATGAAAAACCGGTCAATCGACACTCTAGGCTCACAAAATGTATTAGCCTTAAACAAAAAAAAATACTAAACTAAAGTTTCTAATATAAGTAATTCAATCATGATTCGAAAGACACGCGGCAATGGCGTGGCAATGGCGCCATCTATTATCATAATAACGCTATTGTTGTTTTCCTCCGGAACAGCACTTTTTTCGGAATGAAAGGTACCTAGTGTCCGTTTCTGTACACCTGACAACGTATATGCAAAATTTCAGGATGATCGGTTCAGTGGTTCAGGCGTGAAAAGGTAACAAACAAACTAAACTTTATAATATGTTTATAAAAACCCAGAAATATCTGGTTTTCTGAAATTCCTAAATTATTGTTGTCAAAAAATTCTCACTCCAACTACTTATCACAGGAAAATGTCAGAATTTATTGAATACAGTGCAACTTTTTATCTTCTTGTTATCTCTTATCGTATCAAAACAGACAATATGGTGGGCATTAATCAGTTTTTTTGCAATATTTTATAAATAGGTGATGAAGATAACGAAGCTTGTTTTTAAAATTGATTGCTGTTGCACTTTACACACACTTTATCGGAACGGTTTTTCAAAGAACTGGTTAAAACATCCTGATTGGAATGACCTATTGCAGTTCACTGTTGAACTGAGGCCTGTTCTAGGGTGCACCACGCCACATCAGCCGGTTCTTTGCCTTCTGCGTCCAGTGTACCCCAGCCTTCCAGTCTTTTCCTTCTAACTTGGGGATGCTCATGCTCCACATTACTTTTTCTGAGTCACTGTCTCCACTCAAGGAGCCGTCGGTCCTTCGATAGACATGGCCTACTGCCACTTCAGCTTGAAGTTATGCCGATAAGTTTAAAACTTAGACCTACACCAATTAAGATTAGTCCGGACATATATTCTAACAGTTGGTTTAGGCCTAAAATGTCGTTTAACGTTATTGCCATTTATTTCTATGTGAAGGTCTGATAATAGTCGTTTTGTAAAACGTATAAAAATATTCTGCTGCTTAGCTTGCATAATCAGCATATAATGTTAATCTCACTGCTGGAATACAGGCCTCCTCTTTCTGTGCGACGGAGTGGGTGGGTCATAATCTACCACGTGGCCCCAGTGCGGGTTGGTGGATGTCCCATAACTTCGATTTTTTCTTTCTGGAACAAGACTGTTTCCTCACGACGTTTTTCTTCACAGTTTTGAGAGCAGTGGTGATGAAATAATTTACTCAAAGTAAAGTGCCTGCGTGGGTTCCATAGATATATGAAAGAAGTACATTTCTATGGTGGGTTCGAACCCACGATTCTTTTTTGTGAAGGCACATGATCTATAGAAACATTTATTTTAAGTAATGTTTAGAAACGCCGGACCTTAGATACAGCCAGCCTCAAAAAACGTATACATTAAGACGACGATCAAAATGAATTCTTGTCTATTGGAAAATCCAAGTCGGTCTACAAATTGGGTTCCATAATACTGTATCAATGTGTAGCTACAATTATGTACCTAATCTAAATATATATATGGGTACTGTGGGAGCTTGCTAAGATGGGAACTTTTCTATACTTATAATAAATCTGTAGAGAGGTCAATTCTGTACATGAAATATATTTCCAAAATAACTAGCAGCGGGTGATTAGTGATCGATACTGACGCCAAAAATGCAATCAGTAAAATTTTTGTCTGTCTGTCTGTCTGTCTGTCTGTATGTTCTTTATAGAAACAAAAACCACTCGACGGATTTCAACGAAACTTGGTACAAATGTTCTTCATACTCCTGGTCAGGTTATAGTATACTTTTCATCACGCTACGATCAATAGGAGCAGAGCAGTGAAGGGAAATGTTGGGAAAACAGGAGAACTTACTCCATTTTTTAAGCTTCCGTCGCGTGTGCAGCCTTAATGGTTAAAGCTACACAGAAATCATGTATGACGGAAATGTTCTCCGTAAAATTATATAAAAAATATTCCACGACAGCAAATGTCTATCTTTTATGGTTGACTCACAATAACACGTGTAACTCCCGATAGCTTAGCAGTTCGGAGCTTTCTGATTATATTTTTCTACTCTTACGTTTATAACACTCTCACTCATCCCTAATTATTTTTTTTTAACATTATTACCTATTTAATAAAAAAAGAATCATAGAAATCGGTACAGAAACACCAAAGCTATACATGAAATACGCTAATAAGCCATCGCGCGTGAATACTGAATCATGCTATAAGGATTATTTTTGTGTAACGGTCGCCGCGCTCGACACGGCTCGCGGCGGGAGGTATAAAAGGGCGGGGGATCCAAACGCGAACTTCTAAATCAGCAAATGCCGCCGTCCAAGGCATGTCCTCTCCGACCCTGACGACCCCATAACCCTCCTCCAGGAGAGAAATAAGTCAACCAGTAGGTACAGTGCACAAATACAGAACACCGACATTCCGACCTCGCCGCCGAGGTCCCTCGCGACGTCCCCAATTAAATGCCTCCCCCCGACCCTTGCTCGAAGAAGTGCCAGCCCGCGCCGCACCTGAGCCAGTAGATCTAAATTCCCGACCGTGACCTCTGAGTTTGTTTCGGCGTTACTTCTCAGAGTAGTCAGCTAGGAAACGCCGGCCTCATCAAGCTTAAATAATAAAAACCAGATCCAGCCTGTCCCATCTTGCTACCCTCCCCCAGCGACGCCCTAAGCCGAGGTTCGTACCCCACAGGGGGTGCCCTTAGCGTGTAGTCGCTTAGTATATAAGATATTTGCTCCTGGCTGGAGGCTTTGAGTTTACTTAAGGCAACCACACGATAGTCCGGTTAAGTAGTCACGACCTCTCAAGGTCAACTACGAGATGCCATATTCTAAAAAAAAAAAAAAACGCGAACTTCATACAATATTTGGCTGTTGAATATTGTTTATCAGCGCGACTTTTAGTCTTTAAATTAATTTAGTTTATTTAGTTTTCTTTTGTTGTTATTTTATAAAATAGGTACTTATTAGTTATTTTGGTAGTGTATTATATTCGTTCAAATTACAAATTATTAATAGTTTACATTTTATTTCTTTTTAGGTGAAGTAGTAATTTCGTTGTATAGGTACTTAAGCCTCATGTGAACGTGATCTAAACAATATTACCAATACATTAACTTAATAACACACAAGGAATTACACACTGACGGAGTTGCGGGCACAGCTATCTATATCTATATATATAAAACTCTTCCGTTACTGAGTGACTGACAGACAACGCACAGCCGAACCTACTGGCAGTAGAGAGCTGAAATTTGGCATGTGTGTTTGTTGGGAGGAGTAGGCTACCACTAAGAGAGGATTTTTGGAAATTCCCTCCCAACGGGGAGAAAAGGGGGATAAATTGTTTTTTTTTCGGAAGTCATTATTCCACGCGGACGAAGTCGCGGGCAAAAGCTAGTATTAAATAAAACTCCTATACGATTTAATCAGATATTATAATGCCTCTCCAATTGCACGCCGTTTCACGAGAGCCTCGTTTATTCTCATCCAGCTGATGAACTGATACCGTTCACCCTGCGACACAGCAATAAAATCAATCGACTCAGCCTAAAGAAAGAAAGAAAGAAAGAAAAGACATTTATTTATCACAGACTAAAAGACACCAGATATATACATCAGATAGCCTATCTTAGTCCACTACTGGACATATACCTCTCCCAGGCTGTGCGTCCTCTACTTTCCGCATCCAGTCAGCCCCAGCCACCTTTTTAGGATTTTGGTCCCATTCGGTCCAAAATTCACCCAATCAGTTGGGTGAAGACACTGGCTCCTGTAACACAGGTGTTGTTACCTAGCGCAGGAGTCAGGGCTTCACTTTGTTTGTGTACATTTTTATGCCAATAAATTATTATTATTTATTTTTATGTAGACCATGGGGCCCCAGTCCTTTGGAAGGCGTACGAGGGGCCGAAGCCAACTCGCAGAGGCCCGTTAGACGTTTTCAATGAAATGAGGCACCAACCGATGATTATCCCTGTTCGCACTATGCAAGTGCACCCAAGGACAACCTCCGGTCGGTGTAGGACTATTGCAAGACATGGAAACAAAAATATTGGATTATAGGTTTTGGTGGCTAGAGTGAACTGGTTATCTAGGACTATGGAAAAACTATAGCCCCTGCCTGACCGATGTTCTATATAAATTACACAGACAAAATGGCAGGGGGTGACTTGCACACTCAATAATGGGCGAAAACCGTCGCTAGCACATAGTGTCGTAGCGACAAGGGGGCAACATGTCCTGAGGTGCTTATGAGGAGTGGAGGTATTCCACGGCTATCAGGACAATCCCGAAGTACGGTCAAGTTCCCTACCAGCATCTTACTGGAATACTTCCTTCCTCAAACAAACAAACAAACAGCAATAACGCTCTTCGAATCTCCACTCAAGCCGACCAATAAAGGCAAGAATGAGGTGGGAGCTTTGTTTTTCGTCATTGTTCACTCCAGCCGGCCAATAAAGGCAAGCCAGAGGTGAGATAAGTTTTTATTTATAAGTACTTCACTAAGATAAGATTGAATATCTGCAATTCAATATTGATAGTTTTAATTAGGTATTGTAGACATCTTTAAGTCTATTTATTGATCTTAAGTCAACCTACAAGATATTATCTTGAAATCAGTGTTTAAGATTTCTGAAAAACCACATTCTTAAATAGGGTTAAAGTTTATCTAAACAGTAGTATTACACGACCGTTCTTAAATGCTGTGCCCACTTTTACTTAACTGACCCTTGGAGTGTATCTAGAAGATATCTTGAGGGACATACTAGTTTTAACCAAGACAACAGCTGGAATTCGTCTACTTGCTTTCAAGATATCTACAATACCTTTTTAAGACATTTGTTTGCTACTTGGGATATTATTCTCGTAATGTAAATAAATACCAATTCGTAGTTATGACTAAGCTAAACGTGATTAATTTATGCTTATTACGTACGCGGTCAATGTAGCACATATACTTTTAGAAAAAGTTGGGCTTCGCAGAACTATCACTCTGTCCTACATATAGCTGTCTCTGTCTAAAGTTCGATGGCCATAATTAGCGTCCTGCACACTAATTGAGTAATAGGTACACTTAAGTACACTATCAATCAGAATCTGAATCATTTTAAAGGATATTCTTAATCCATTGTTTCTTATGTTCGAAAATGTTGTCTTCTAAACAACCTAAATAACGCAATGAATATTGTTGAACTGTCAAAATGAAAGCCTTTCCTACTGTTAGTCTGTTACGCAATTACCCCACGGGGGTATATATCTACTGTAGGTGCATACCTACCTACATTTGGAACCTTTCATGACGTAGCGTCTACTAAATAGCTTGCACTACGCTGTGCTGAATCATATATGATGTTTAAATCTGTGACATGGTTTTCCCGTGTTGTCCCTGTCGGTATTATAGTGTGCTTGTTCCGAATCTGCGAGTAGCTTATCATGGGGGAACTCGGGTATAAGATGTCCTATTGCACAGATGAATCTTTAATAGATATTTAAAAAATAATAGAGGATGTGAATTAAAAATTTAACACATCTATGTTAAGATCTTATGGTGCTTGAATGACGTTGACAAGGGGGCGGGCGCTGCGCGCTGTTTGTAAACATTTTTGCAATGTATTGAAAAGACAATATGGCGGCGTAAATGCTGATTTTGGCCGGAGTTTGCATCACTGTTGCACTGTCAAAAACGTAGCGATCTTTATTGCCGTTGCAATAAGGTTGCTATTGGGTTGCTGCTGTCAGAGGTAAAATAACTGTGAACGTGCTGTAGTGTTTTGTTACAGTTGTAATAGCAATCATGTCATTTGGTTCAAATAGGTTTTAATTTTTATTATTTTATTTATCTTTTAAAAAATAAAATTTATTATATGTAGTTTGTATTTTGTAAATGTGAGAACGGTGTAGGCCTTATAGACTAGACTAGACCATTTTCAATGTTGATAAGTACCTGGTACTTGTTGACAGGCCTACACTGTCCTCCCATACCTATTAACACTGTAATTTGGAAACATTGATAAATCCAATTATTTTTAAAAGATTGTGTAGTTTCTTGCCGACTGTTCTCCATAGGAAACGACCAATTGAAATCGTGCACCTATCGTATCATAAGTGCCCAAGAAGGTTTATGAAAAATAAAACATTTTTATTTTGCGCGCAATAAGTAACCTAAAGTCCTCCCTGACCAAACGACCACGGCGACCAAACTCAGCAGAGACTAGCCATCGGCGCGGGAGATATACAATAATGCACAAGTGTGTGCGCAGACACACCAGGTGCACTCTCGCTTCCCTCACTTTCATTGTCCGACGGGACGGCAATCCGACACGACCGGAGAGAGATCAGGCCCAGAACCACCAGCTTAACGTGCTTTCCAAAGCACGGGAGAAAGAAGAACAAAAGAAGAAATTCCCGATGAAAAACCCCAATAACACTAACGGTATACCTAGCAAGCTCACAGATGCCTGTCTCCCAGATGTGGGAATAATATATACCTAAGTAGGTATATACTGCAAGCTCACTTGACTTGACAAAAAGTGCTTGTTAATTAATGGTGTAATGGAAATAAATGATTTGACTTTGACTTGACTTTAAACCCTCATAAACTCCCAGTAGTGACTGCCCCAGTGCCCGGCTAGCTATTAATCAAACATTCCGTCTGGCCACGCTCATTGGCTAATTAAAGGTCTTGCTCCTTATCCCATTCATGAACTACAGCTACAAGTGCATTGCTAATCCCACTACTTACCGATTATGAATGTCAAAGTTTAATGTACTTGTTGGTTTGGTCTTTTTCGTTATAAGGATCGATGAGGTTATAGCATAGATATAGTTTATTGTCCCGAGAGCGACAGAGGCTACAATTTTGTCTTAGTAAAATGCTCTCCTTAAGTATTGAGTTTTGACCTTGGGAGCAAAGCCGCGGCTAGTAGCTAACACAATAATCGGTCAAGTATCTGATACGGAAGGTAGTCTTAGAGAAGGCAAACACACTGATGAAGGTTCATCTTTTACCCGCTTCTGCTCAGGTTGGTTCGGTTTAAATAGGTATTTTTTGATTAGTAAGTACCTATATTATTTATGTATAATAGGTAAGTATTTTTTATTATGTAGTGTATAGGTAGGTAGGTATTGTTTTCTATTTTGTGAAACTGACAACGTTGTAGACCTTGTAGTAGACGATGACTCATAGATGCTTGGATTGTTTGACCATTTTCTATTTTGTTAAGTACGAGTAGGTGCCTACTTACCTGGCATTGGTTGACAGGCCTACAATGCAATGCTTTTACAATGTTCTTAAATGGAAGGACAGTTCCTTCCATTTAAAAACATTGTAAAAGCCCGTATAAGTGCTCTAGTTTTAAGTGGATTTCTTGCCGGCTCTTCTCCATAGGAAACGACCAATTGGAACCATGCACCTAACTTCTGACGTTTCATACGAACCCAAGTAAATTTATGTGAAAAAAATATTTTGAATTTGCGGGATTATGGTGCTGCCGTCGATCGGTTGGCGTGTGCCGCTCGTGTATATACGAGCGGCACACACCAACCGATCGACGGCTGCAGTTGCCGCAGACACGAGTGGCGACGTGTTGACGGCAGCCGTAGGCGCGTCACCCGGTGTCGACGACTACAGGTGCCTATGCAGTTGGCGCGTGCCGTTCGTGTATATGGGCACTTACCTAACCCGTATGGCGCGAATATCGTGAAAACTAAGAAAGTAAACAAACCAAAAATCTCGACGAGACTGATTTACACTTTGTGGAATGTGTATACGGCTATCGTGGTGCCGATCGTCGTCGGTATGGCTAAAAGCTTGGATCTAAGTCTCATGGGGCTCTTCTTTTGTGGTAGTGGCCAGATAGAAGGTCAAGACTCGTTGCAGAAGATTGTTCTTCTCGACACGACCCGCATTGTGAGAGAATTCCTATCTTTGGTCGTCTTACGTCGGCTAGCTTGACCCCAGTGGTTTCCCCTGTTCAATGAATGCTAATATTTAGGACAATAATATGACTTGGCAAGTAGAGATAACATTAACTTCTATCATTGATATTCTGAGAAAAATAAACAACACGTCTTTATATAAATAAAAAAAAAACCCTGTTTACTTCAATCAAGTGTTTGTTTGATACATTATATTCTACACAGGCTGAAATTTTATTATCACCGATTGCACTCATCATTATGAACAACTTTTACTATGGGACCAAACCTGAAATCGCGAAAAAATAATCAGCCATTCCCTACATTTTGAAGAGTTAGACGAACATAAATGTAGGGAACAGCTGATTTTTTTCACGATTTCAGGTTTGGTCCCATAGTAAAAGTTGTTCATAATGATGAGTACAATGACCCCTTAAGAGGATAACTGTGATTAAAATTTCAACCTGTATAATAAATGTTAAGAACATTGAACGTAAACGTGATAGGTACAGTAGGCCGCTCGTCAGTGGTAATACTTTGACCTTGAGTTGGCCTAGCGTAGTACGGAGGTTCAATTCAATAAGAGGCCAACTTATACCTTCTGGTTTTGTTATGTGCGACCTACTGTACAAGCTATTCAACAACCTACCCTTACTAGTAGCTACCTATGGGCGGAGGCCAAAGCAAATAAATTGATAGGGTAGGTAGAGACGATGAGCAGTGATTGTACCGTCTCGTCAGCTAACATCACCACGACATAATAATTTGGCAACAGTAAGTATAGCTGTACACACAACGACACATATCAAGCTATACATTCCAGTTTTAGCTGACTTCTCTTTAAGTATACGAAAAGCCTATAATGAGAAGTCAGCTTATACTGGAAATGTATAGCTTGATATGTCGCCGTGCGTACAACCGCACCAGGCTCTGTTGGCGTGTGGCCAAAATCGGAACTAATGCCACCATCTTGTTTTTCAATACATTTCACAAATCAATTTGTTCTAATGCTTACCAATAGCGCCACCCTGTCAACGTTATTCGAGCGCCAAAAGATCATTGTAGCAGTGTTTAATAGTACTTAGAACTCGCGTAAGAAACCTCTTTGCATAAGAGCTCGTCCGGGGAAGTACCGCATCAATACCGATCGTAGACAAAGACTATACAAGGTTGAAAACTTGAAACATTTCGTGTCAATGGCACAGACTAATCATATTTATCTGTGTCTAGGGTGGTACCTGCGATGTCCCTTGTATCGCAAATGGGCCACTTATCATGTGGGCCGTCTACTTGCTTTTTATTCCACTTAATAAAGTGGAAAAAGCTAAATAATTATAGCAACAGGTATAATGATTGGTTTCTGTAACGAAGTGTAGGTACCAAAGTAAGTAGTGCCTTTAAATTCAGTTTCAGCAGTAGGTAGGTATAGGACATTCTGAAGCTTTTACAAAGTAAGTATTGTGGTCCCTTACAGTAAGTAAGTACCTACCTAATAAAATCAACATCATAGAAAAGTTTGTTCGCAAAAGTCAGAAACAAAGCATTCGATTCTGACAAACAGACCATGTTCTTTATCGCCAGTCAGGATGATTATAATTAGTGATAAAACTTCTATCAGGCCGTGCAGTAAAAAGTAGGTAAAATAGAATATTGTATATAAAAGATTATCTCAACTTTATCAAAACATTGGTTTAAAAACTGAAGAAGAAACATACCTATGACGCTTTGTTTGTGGTTATGGAAAAACAAACAGTAATTTTGTTTCGTTTTGACAATGAGATATAAAATAAAATATTAGTGATTACTGATTAGGTACTCAGAGTTGCTCACTAAAGAGACTGCAGATAAGCGAATGGGTTGGATTGCAAAACTTATCAATGGCCGCCACTCGCAGAGCCGCGAAGTTAGTCGCGTTGCAGACAACGAAGCGAGTCGACGTCTAAGTTGTTAATCATCAGATTACGTCACGCCATTGTGGCCGGGTTTTCCACGTCCGTCACACAAGTCGGTAAACAGACGAGATAGTCAGTGGCAATGTGGAACGAGGGGGACCCGCGATGCGAGCTCCGGGGGCACGAGGTGGCCTTGGGCAGGTCCGGCTCTGAGGTGGTGGTGATGGACGACCGGGTGGTCGAGGCGGCGTCGCGCGCGCAGCCCGGCGTCACCAACATCAACGTCACCAAGTCCTCGCGCCTCCACATCGGACCCAAGTTCGTGTCGGTCACGCAGAACGTCGACAACACAGAGGTGGTCAAAGGTGAGCCTCTAATCACTCAAATGTAAACAATGCGATTTCCTCCGTGCACTGTTTGCCGAGCCGCTGTGTTCACATCCACATATTGCGATATTTACACATATCGGAGCTTGCGCATATTCATATTATTTATATTGGCACTACCTTGTTATGATAACCACAAAATGCGTTCGTCCTGCCTCTATGTTATTAATGTTCTTCGTAATGCACATTTTATGCTTTATTCTGTGGAAGCTATGCCGTCATATTGAGCGAAATATTTTGTTCGTATTTTCCTGCTTTATAAGAGTTCCGCTGTACACTTAATAGGTAATATTTGTTGATAGAATTAAGATGATTCGATGAAAACAATTTTAATTATTATTATAACAGAATCAGGTTCTTTTTTGTGCTGACGTGATTATGTACGAGTATGTACCTACTAAACATTCACATTATTAGTATTTCTTGAGGAAGCGAGTTACGTGGACTTGGGACCAAGGTAGATAAGAGCATCACTGACCTTAAATTCATAACGCACAAGTAGTTGTATGTCATTTTGTACATTAATACCTAATTAGGTACTTACCTATGTGTTTACCGATGACGATACATTAGTTTCAGGCTACATTACTTGCCTCAACTGCATTAATAACCTTGACAATAACATCTGATACCTAGAAACAGATGCGCCACTTAGTGGTAGAAGTTTTGTTTACCTACATGTCTTCAGTCTTTAACTTGGATTACGACAATAAGTTACAAAGTTTTTATGGAGCGTTCACAAGTAAAGAACATAGCTACAACATTAATATGTAGTTTGTTAAACTGTCATAAGTCATAAGGTTGCAAATAAATCAACCAATCAGCGCGTTCACACTTCAAGACCGAGTGCATAAGTCACGCGTATCCCGCGTGTTCACTACTTGTGAACGCACCTTTAAATTTTATTGAAAATAAACAAAGGCAGAATCAAAGATGGCCGCCTTCTCGCGTCACACAGGGAAAAACAAAAGCCAGATGAATACAATGGTCAAATGCACATCGTCTCACATATACGGAATAACGATTAGGTACCTGTTTGCTTTTATGGGGCTCCTGAAAGAGGTGCTGTATATAAGGATATGATTTTAAAAGCACCTCTCTATATGTGATACGCATAGAATCTCAGCTATTGCCGTGTCTGGAACGATTACCATTTAACTTACTTTATGGGGGGTTCCTAAAAAGGCTTTGTAGTACTTACCTTATTTTTGAATGTTGTAACGTTTGGAATCCCTCGTTTTCGTATTTCCAAGCGAATTTTCTTCTTTGCAATGTGTCATACCACAGACATTATGCATCTTAATCCATATTTTTAACAAGAATTCAAATCAGAAATCAACGTCACATAATTTTGACAAATTGAAGCGACTGCATCTCGCACTAGACACTACAAGTAGAACTTAGAACCTACTGAAGATTTCATTTTCATTCTGTTTTCGCTCGGCCGCCATGTTGAATTTTCTTGGACGTCATGAAACAATCAGTGTTGTAATTGCGTAACACATTGTCAGTAGCAATGGCTATCATTTTGACAGTTCAACAACATTCATTGCGTTATTTACGTTGTTGAGCAGACAAATTCGAACATTTATGAAGCAATGGATTAGCAACATCCTTCAAAATGATTCAGATTGAGATTGATAGTTTGTTACGCAATTAGGGTGCTGGATCTAGACAAATCCACAAGTTCTCAATTGTTCTTATCTAATCAATCTGTTTAACATCCGTATTCATATAAACGAATCAACACATAAATTTGTTTTTTATAGTTTTTAATGTAAACGTGTTGATTGTTTTTTCCAGATTTGTAAATGACAGGTCGTTGCGGCAGAATATTGTGAATGAAACTGAATCTTATGTTTTGGCTTTATAGTTTTTAATAGTCTGTTATCACTGCAGTTAACATGACTCTGGTCGTTGGCTAATGCTTGTGTTAACTTTTCAGAAATCGGGTTAACATTTTTATTTATATTACGTTTGTCACTTCGGGAAATAAAAGTTTTTACAAAAGAACTTAAAGCTATTCGGACATGTCTGGTTTATGGCAATACGCTCGTCCCCTATTTCATGGGACTAAAACATAACTGGCAAAATGTGGGTGAACTATATGTACACCTCGGAACACCCTTCGGAGAATACAGGGGGTCTACTCTCTAAGTCCGTCAACGAAGATAAGGGACCGCCGAAAATAAATTTTTCGGACGAGAAAAACACATCGGGAGTAAGGACAACTATCAAATCGTGCTGTCATTCATTCTTAGTTCGGGCGCCATAGCGTCTGGTATTTGTCCAACTACGGATTTTGTGCTCAGGTAGTAGACCCCAGGCGTTATGTAATGTTAACATAAATCAATAAGTAGGTGCCTACGTAGATTTGTAAGCACTGCTACTTAGGGCTGATTTTACCAAACTCAGTGGAATAAAATTGACGCCTGACAGTTCTAGTATGGCAAAACTGTCAAAAATTAAAAAAAAATTCTCAGGACAAGACTTAGGTACCTACTCTAGGAATAAAAATTTGGTGAAATTCGCCCTTATACGAAAAAATAATTAATACTTATCATAATTAGTGACAATGATCCTAATGAAATGCAACTTAAAACCGCACTTCATGCTGAGTACTTACCTACTTTTATTGCAACCACCTAATTATTTATTGTATTGGGTCAGTACTATATTAACTTGCCTGTTTATGTACCTACTCTTCATAATAAAAACAAATGTAATGGGATTACCTTTTTATATTGTCTCTTAAAAACTAGATATAATTTCTTGTTCATTTATTTAGGATCTCCAACAAAGGATATACACATTACATGATACACAAATAATAAAGGGCAATAACAGGTATTAAGAATGTGTACTCCTTCACTTACAGGAGACTGCAGCATTCACAATAAAGTTAACAACTAAACTAACAAAGTTAAAATATTAATAATATTTCAAATGTTCAAAGAGATATTGAAAACAAAATTGGAAAAAAATTGTAAATTTTCAAAATTTACAAAATCAAAATTTTAAACTTTCATGCGCGTAGTAGATCAACCTACTCCCTCTCGAAGATAGGCTTGTATCCCAGCAGTGGGATCATTATAATAGGCTGATTATGCATCATGAGTTTTCCGGGACCCGTAACAACCGGACACCATGCAATGATATGCATCCTCCATCATCCATACATCCACACGGCTATGTATGGCTATTTCACAATTCCGTGTACAATTTCACAACTAATTATAATAAAATTGATTCTGTCTGTGAGGAATGTATAGACGCCCAAAAACAAAAGCCCCAAATCGCTGAACGCTTTCCATTAAAACTTCAACTCGAATCTTCATTAATCTGAAGACTAGCGTTGGCAGCGATTCGACCGGCCATTTTGGAAACATGCTAATCGACCTGTGGAATGTGTAAAAGTAGATAACAAAAATATGCGCGACATATTGACTGAGGAGATACGCTTTCTATTCCTATGTAAATTAAAACAACTTAATTTGGCGTTGACGTCATGAACATCAGTCATTAGTCATTTTCTTTACTCTCTAGTTGTCGCGAATTAATATTTTTGCTTCATTTGTGCTTATCTTGTATGATATGATATGATTGTGTAATAAAACATAATAGCTACAATTATCTGGTACTTATAAGTACTTATTTACATACCGGTGGCCTACCATGATCTAATTAAAAACGATTCAAAAACAAGACATTTCAGTTTAGGTTCCTAAACTGCATCGCTTGAGCTGCTCTATGGACATCATGGTACCAAACAAGTATGAATGAAACCAAAACTTGCGACTCAGTTTGGGACATTCGCTGTGAGCAGATGGCACGGCCTAAACTGAATCGTTAAACTGACGTCATGGTACGAATTAGAAGAACAGTTCAGTTTAGGTCCTAAAATGGATCGCGTTAAGAGCTTGTGGTATGCCTCCTGAGCTAAAGTCAAAGACAAAGAGATCAAGGGAGTTTTGTATGACCAACTTTTTTTTGTTGTTTGTCTGAATTGCTATGTGATATCCTGATCCCATTGACCTTTGTATATGACGCTTTACCTATGTTCTACAAATATTTAGGTGTTGCCCGCGATTTCATTCACTTCCTAAGGAAACTATACTAACAGGTTACCTATATGTATATGTACTAGTATTTATTTATTAAACCATTTATGTACATACATGTATAAATACGCAAGAAAAAAAAACTAACAGAAAATAGGTACAAAGGTTATGCTTATTTCTAAATAAATCTCTTCCAGCATACCTGCGGTAGGAAAGAATGTAGGTACCCAGATGAAAAGCATTCGAGTTACATTGTAAATCCCGTTCATAGACTTCTTGTGTGTCAGATAACATGGAAGTCTATTCATCCGGAGTAACAAACATACAAGGTCATAAACAACTCTAAATCAAAGTAATTTATTCAAACTAGGCTGAGTTTTATCACTTTTTGAACGACAACATTATACAGGGTTATTGGAAAAACATCAACAACCTCTTAAGAGGTCATTGTACTCATCATTATGAACAACTTTTACTATGGGACCAAACCTGAAATCGCGAAAAAAAAGCTGTTCCCTACATTTTGACGAGTTATACGAACATAAATGTAGGGAACAGCTGATGTTTTTTGATTTAATAGAAGTGATAGGATGGTATGGATTTAGACAAAATGTTTGCGATTGGCAAAAAACATTTAATGTTCTATGTAGCACATGTATCTTCATAGACGATTCATTATAAGTATTATTAGTATTACTAAGTTTTTTCCTTGTATGTTACCATGTAGTATCGATCGACCAATCTATGTCGTGCCACCGGCCTTGACGGTTCTTTAAAAAAATATTTGATTATTTTTTTCCTCTCTTCCCTTATCTAACTAGTTATAAGTAGTTTTAACCATGAACCCTTCCCCCGTTATTAATAAACTCGAAAAATATGGTTAAAACGAAGTTAATAACTGCAGGGTAAATGTGTAACATACTATCAGAAGCAATGCATGGCTTTTATTTTGACAGTTCAACAACATTCATTGCGTTATTTACGTTGTTAAACCAACAAATTTTTCGAACATATGAAGCAATGGATTAACAATATTCTTCAAAATTGTGATTTATAGACGCAATTAGGGTGCTGTTTGTAACTTTACACAACCAGTTATTAACCTTGGTTTAACCATATTTTTCGGGGTTAAGTTTGGTATAACCACACTTAGATACTATCCTGACACCTGTCAGTGCGATAATTCTAGTAACTAATAAAGATCAAATTCGCAAAACACAAATTCGTTTTTATGAATCTGACGGGGGTCAAGAACGCACGACGGCCGGACTGTAGATACTATAAGTGTGAAATCGCTAGTGTCCGACCGAAGGTGCAATTCTGGCCGAAGCCGAAGCCGAAGCCGATTAATCGGTATTCACCAAAACCTTCGGCCGAAGCCGAAGCCGAAGCCGAAGGTGTCATTGACCTTGAGAAATACGATAGTTACTTTGATCTCAGAATATACTAGATACATATTGTGAGAGCTTTAGAGATTTAGCCCAATAACGAGCCGAGTGACCAACATATACATGTCGTTTGGTCCGGTGCGGCGGCGCGGCGAAACTCTGCTGCTCTGCACACTCTCCGTCTCGCTCTAGCATCGTTCAGTAAATTTCAAATTTTGACAACTAGCAAACCTTCGGCTTCGGCCAAACCTTCGGCAAATTTTTGGCCGAAGCCGAAGATTTGGCCGAAGGTGCTTTTTTGGCCGAAGGTGGCCGAAGCCGAAGCCGAAGCCGAAGCTTCGGTCGGACACTAGAAATCGCTAACCCGTCTTGAGCAGGCGTGGTGGTCAATGCTCGTGCCTTCTCTGTATGAGAAGAGGTCTTCGCCCTGCAGTGGGACAGTAATAGGCGGGTATTATTGCACTTTACTTCAAGTTTATTTTTATAGAGCTACTATCTAACAATTCTTATACCGTGTCGCTAGGCCATAACCTATACTTACCTACAAATTGATATCGCGATGTAAATATTAGCTAGCTGGCACGGTTTTGTAGGTAGTGAATTGAGCCTTTCCAGACCTAAGAGGAAATGCGGGTGGTCTTTTCCCCATAGAAACGGTCTCGCCTGCTTTCTTTCTTGTTAATGACCATAAAGCAATGATTTTTTACAGAATAACAAATATTATCTACTTTTATGTCACTATTTTTTCCTATTTGATGATACATTGTTTTTATAAGCACTAGAACCCTCAAAAAATGCCGATTTAAACCGCTGGCAACAAAGGCCTAGTGTACAAATTTGACAAGTATTAATGAAAAAAGAATAACATTGGGACACCGTTCATATCCTTCTTATTCAGTTTATGAAATATCTTTTAAACTGGTCCAATATTGGAGGAGGCTTTTTCAAAAGTCTCTCCGACCGCATTTCCTCTTAAGGCTCTCCAAGAAAGTAACTTTCATTAACTCTTATTTAGAATGAATTTTCAAAAATCCGTCCTCAGCTCACCTAGTAAGTATATGGAACTCTTATGCAAAACTTCATGCTTCTAGAGCCAGGCTGTGCGTTGTCTATCAGTGAATTAATTTTTTTATTAAGTAGTACATAAGTTGGGTCACTATAGCAAAAATTTAATACGACCTCATTCAAGGCCGTTCTTTTTTGTTTTGACGTCTATACTTAGGTGGACTTGTAGAGGCTCTTTTAATGCATTTGATGGTACTTAGTTTATCTACCTACGTAGTGAAGTATTATACTGAGTTACTAAGTCTTGAACTTGCTATTGCCCACGATTTTACTCGCATCCTATGGGAACTTCTTCCAATCTGGAAAAAATACCCTATATACTGACACTGGTGCCGATTCTCTTGTACACCGACTTAAACTAACTAAACTATCACTAAAATTCTTTACTTTTTGCTATGAGAATCAATTACAGCTATTCTGCATAAAAAATTCTCTAAATATAAAATAATTTTGACACAACTAAAATCGAATTTGACAATCGCGACTCGTCGACACGTTGTACTTGTTTGCCCTACCCCGTGATTTTTTTTTATAGCCGAAGGCGCGCTGGGGGCAGCTTTGGCGTGTTTTGTAAGGAATTTTTCACTTTTTGTATGGAAAATATGAAATATGATTACCTACATGTTGAGTTTTAGGGGTTTATGGATTTAATAAAGGGGGTCGAAATTTTCATTATTTTTGCGATAGGACACACCATTTTCAAGATATAAGCAAAAGAAAAAAAAGATACAGTACTGTTTTTGCACCTTAAGTCGAGGTGTTGGTGTGAATCTCTATTCATGACAACTAATTTTATTCCACACCTTTTTAATCGCGATTAAAATGGTCAGATTTAGTTAGACAATCAAAATTTTAGGTAAAAAACGTGAAATTCAGAATAGCAAAATTGCCATTTTCAATAGATTAATAACTCAGTGCCATCTTAGTGCTGTCAAACTAAAATATAAGTAGTTAATTTGTGTCACTTTAGTCAATTTCAGAATGGAAATCGTCGTTTAACAGGAATAAACTAAATTTGAGTGATTTTTAGTTTAGTTTAGAGGCCTTTGTGACAAGAGAATCGGCACCACTGACCTGCAAATTGCAAACAACGTAAGTGCGGGCTACCTTTGCGCGTCCCCTTTTTTTTTTGGATAGGAAATTATCTAATGACTCCTCGCGCTCTGGGTGGGGCGGAAGAGAGTGTCAGACTCTTATTGACTCTGACTAAAACCCACCCGTGTTCCTTCCTTAGCCCTTTATGTTCCGGGGCAGCGGTAACCCTTTCGGATGATCCCGCTACCCTAGCGCATCCCCCTTAAGTTGATATCGTGAATTGTATTGATTTCAAATTGTGAATAATAACAAAACCTCGCTTGCAATAAGGAAAAGTGGTGCTACACAATACATACATTAAGCAATAATATGAATAATGTTATTAGCTGCATTAGGTACCTCTTCAGTAGGTGGGTACTTATCTCATACAATAATTAATCAAATACGGTTAAGTGCGATCAAATTATTAATAAGTGCATAACATTGATGAAGGTCTGCCCTACATTTTCTTAGTTTAGATACTTACTTTCGTGTCATATCAAGGAGGTAAATAGAACTCTCTAAGACCATACCGACACCACTCCGTGTCTCTGAAAGGACGTTAAGCTGTTGGTCGCGGCTGTCATTCGTGGATCTTTAACGACTGTTACTGTTAAAGATCCACGAATGACAGCCGGGTTACGGGTCATCAGAAGCCCGAAAGTCTGACAACCAGTCTTACCAGGGGGTAATAGTATTACCCATTTACTGGGCTGTGGAGGACAGATATGCAGTCGCTCCGTGTAAAATACTGGTACTCAGCTGCACCAGGTTAGACTGGAAGGCAACCTCAAAATAGTTGTGAAAAGGCTAGGCAGATGAAGATAATGAAATGGACTCTCTAAGTTAATCTAATATTATTATCCAGCCAAATCGAGTGTTAGGAGTAAGACCTTAGGTACATCACAGGCATCCTACACAAACTTAAGTAAAGTACTTATATATGAGTGCTAAGTGTATATGAGTACTAAGAAAAATGTCGGCTTTGTAAAGCTGCAGCTCCTGTGTGACAGGCTGACAGCCTTGTTTTCAAGCTCTATGCCATAATCAGGCCCACTTAAAAAAAAAAACAGTTGTCTCCAAGCTGCACTGTGCTTGCATACATGACTAACAAGTCTATTTTGAACACACTTAATTGATTACGTTATCAAATTAGGCGAACATCGTAATTGTTATGTTGCCCTACGATTGCTGATAAGCTAAACTGTGTTTGTTATCTATTCGTTATCACTGGGTCAGTTTTACTTTCTAGTTTTTTTACTATATACGTCTTTAATCACATTATACAGTACCTAAATTATCTATGTTTGTGATAACGTGCCGCCAAAGTTCCTAATAAAGACTCGCGTTCAAATTGATTTAATGTCAGTTAATAGTGTCGTTTTCCTGAACGCACCCGAAAGCTTTCCCTCGTAATTTTGAACTTCGAATAATGGTCTGGTTCAGTAACGGTGCGTATGCTTTATTTTTACCTATCGCTTGTATTGTAGATCAATAAATATATTTCTTATTATGAAATAATTTAACTTGATTATTAAAAGACAAGCCCTGCTTTCAAGTGGGTCTCGATGTTGTTGAAGTAAAATAAATAAACAACTCAATAACTTTAAAATTATAGTATAACTTCAAAGCACGCCCGAAGGAGTACACAGAGAATCATAATCAATGATTATGCTTGGCATGGTTATCATTCTATATTATATCTATAATCACATTGATTCTGTAAAGTTGATACAAAATAATGAATTTAAGCTCAAATAATTAAATCACGATACCTACTTACCAATCTGTTTGGATATCGGGGGTTTTAATAACAATGAAACTTTAAATAATTGTCAACCACTATTAGGTATGTATTACCCATACTAGCGACCCGCCCCTGCTTCGCACATTTTTACGCATATAGTTAGTAATGCTCTAAATGATGATGAAATCCGCATCAAAATCCATTGCGTCGTTTAAAAGAACAATAAGCCTGTACTGTACAACTTTATAGTTCCATGCTAGTCTCAAAATAGCTCTTAGTTATCCTTCGGGGTTGCGTGATGGTATACATTTTGACCCAGACGAAAGCAGGAGTTGCAGAAGTCAACATTGCCCGAGCCGAATCCATATTACATAAATAGCACGGGCAAACCAAATATGTACTTACACAAACTTTAAAATAAGTAGAGTTGCAGAGTAAACTTTTTAATAGTAATGGGCTTTGTTGAATGATCTATAAAAAAGTAAGGGTGCAATTAGACTGTGGTTTATTGATGACATCGTGACATACCTATTTTGAGACGTCCTATAATATGAGGACATACGTACATAATGGGGACACAACAGCTGGCGAGTTTGTTGCGCCACTTATCCTTCGGGTACGTATCAAAATCCCGAATTTTAAAAGACCTAATTTTAAAATACCGATGGACGAAATCCCGAAAATTGAAACGCCGAATGGTTGTTTGGTCGAAAGTTTAAAATCCCGAAAGTTCATTTGCCCGAAAGTTTAAAATCCCGAAGTTTAAAAACCCGAAGTTCAAAATCCCGAAATTGTCACCGTTTCCGAGAAAAACTATTTTTTGTAAACCTAACCTCAAAACACTTAAAAGTTGCCTAATTTTTTTTTAATAATTAATCTTCTCTAACTAGTTCGGTTCCAGGTAGCCTACTAAAAATAATCTCTTTTTTTCTATTAGCGCAAGTCGTTTCTGGCGCCCATATTTTGTGTAAAAGTATTTTTTTTTTCTATATAATCCTGTCGTTTCTGGCACTCGCCGGCCGCTGCCGCGGCACCGCTCGCTTCGCTCGCTCGGCTCGTGCGTAGGGGTCACAGTTTTACCCTAACCTAACCTAACAATTTTTTTTTTTAATAATTAACCTAATCTTTCGTCTATTCGGGATTTCGTCCATTCGGGATTTCGTCCTTTCGAGCATTTGAACATCGGTATTTTGTGTTTCGATATAACGACTATCGGCATTTAAAACTTTCGGTATTTTGAATTTCGGTGTTTTGGACGTCGGTATTTCAATCATAGGTATTATGAACTTTCGGGATTTTGATACGTACCCTATCCTTCCTATCTAAAGCACTAGGAAGTGGTGAAGAGCGGGCGTTTTGAGGGAGTGTCTTACGAAATTTTGACGTTCAAAAAGTGCTTATTCTCAGCCTAGTTTGACTAAATAACTTTTAATTTTGATAATCTTAGGCGATCACTGTCGACGTATCCATGAACCGCAGTCTAGTTACAATCCTACAGATTTTCTCTAAATTTCTTGATTACGGTCTTGTGTAGTCGACAATACGAGTGATGACGAGCAATTCGAGCAAAGAACAGGAGACGATGTTAGATTGCTGGTGCAACGGCCACGTGGGCCGAGGATCGTGACGTCGATCGCCGAGCGGCGTTTCCAACAAATAACCAGACTATTCCAAATGGGTTTGAATATTTTGTCTTATTTTCGGGTATACAATACTCAATTATTTATTGCATTCCATATGTAGGGTATGACAAAGTAAAAGATAAGATCAATATGGACCCTGTCGGGCACAGCAAACTTAGGAGAGAGGAAGAGGGATAAGTAGCAATTCAAGCAATTCATTATTATTATTAATTATTAGATTGTGTTTAATTGGGTGTATAATTATGTCAGTATATAATATACATATTATATTATTTTATGTACCTATTGCGTAAGAATAATGTAGATAATTATAATGAAATTCTTAAAAGTACCTTCCTACTATCAAGCCCTTTGGGGAAATACAGGCAAGGTAAAATACTCGTACATTGAAATTAAAAAAAAAATTGTTAGATGATTATGCTTTTTTTATTAAAAGATTATAAATTTAAAATCCACATTAACCTAAAAAAACTAAAGCAATCGCTTATCCGGTAGTGAGCTTTTCACTCGAGATTCCAGAACCGGTTACTTCTCAAAAACTAACTATTCCGGTTTTCGTGGTTTTTTATCGATTCACTGATTAATTTGTATATTCTCTAGCTATATTTTAGTAGAAATAATTATTATCTATGCGGGCACAGCTATAGTAAATAGATAATAAAATTATAATAGTAATGGCTTTTCCGACCAGAACTGATTTAAAAAAAAAATTGTCTATGGATCGGCACACCAAATAACATTTATATATTTATTTGCACTTATGGACAATTCTACATCACACACTTTACAATAGATTAATTTTCGGTTTTTGTACCCTGAACCCTGTTAGGAAAGAGAAGAAAGAACACAGGACACTGCAGAACACAATGTTGGTTTGCTGTTGAATTAGTGAACACTGTCATAATGGTTTCAGAATTTTTTATTCTGCCTGTTGTATCCCCCCTGCCGGGCAGAAGGTCTCCCAGGGACTTTTCCCGCGTCACCTCGAACGGTTTCGGCATGAGTGGTGTAAAAATACCCTTTACGAAGCATAGGGTTAGTTTGAAAGAAAAAAAGAAAAGAAAGAAAAATGTGTTTATTGGCATTACAGCAAAATAAATACCTACACATTAAATATGTAAAACAACAGAAAACAAAGATTATTATGCCAAAAGGGCCTCAGCTCAGCATAATGTCAGATGACAACACAAGGTGTATCACCTGACGCTGATTTTATGTACAGACGCCAGCACATCAAGCTACTACAATCTGTCAAATTTCTTAATAGATTTTCAACTTAATGCTAATGCAATGCTAATGGTTCAAAGTTGATTGGGAAGATTTGACAGTTTCGAGTAGCTTGATGTGCTGGCGTCTGTACATAGTATGTTTTTTTTTTGTATTTGATGTACAGAATGCGTAGACGGCTTTTTGAAGGATTTTTTAAACTCTGCATATAAACAGGTTTCTGCAATATTTCTATAAGTACATTAAAACCAGTAAATTACAGTGGTGACTCGTGATGAAGTTGAACATAACTTTTTGTCAAGTACAAACTGCATTAAAAAAATAGTCGATTACTTAGCTGTCTTACACATTTTGTCCGAAATCTAATGCTATGCAACTTTAGCTTCCCTTGAATAGGTATGGGGCATAACAATTAGGTACCTACTGTTTTTTTCCCTACGATTATCAAATAAGTACTTTGGGAACAGCTTTTGTAAAACTACAATGTACCAAACTCATACAACTGAACAGGTATACCTACCTATCTTTAGGCGCGTGGCATAAATCGGAACTACCGCCGCATCTTCTTTTTCAATATTATTTCACAAATATCGTGTAATTTTTGGGGTTTGTGGCTAGTAATAACAGCCGCACGGGTCGATCAATTAGGTTAAGCTAGGCTTAACATGGTAGATCCGTGGATGGGTGACCATCTTTAGATACCAAGACCCCTGCGTGGGCTCTGAAAGCACATTAAGCCGTTGGTCCCGACTGTCATTCGTGGATCTTTGACAGTCGTTACGGGTCGTCAGAAGCCCGAAAGGCTGACAACCAGTCTTAGTCTTAACAACGGGTTTCGTATTACCCAGTAAACGAGTTGTGGAGGTCAGATAGGCAGTCGCTCCATGTAAAATACTGGTACTCAGCTGCATCCGAAAATACTGGAAGCCTACCCCAACATAGTTGTGAAAAGGCTAGACCGATGAAATTAATATCGTCTAGTTTTTACCAACAATGACCACCCGGGCAATGTCATTTAAAGACCAAAAGATCCTTGTACAAGTTTAAATACAATTACTCTGATTTTGGCAATGCGACATTTCTGTTTTTTACCCTCCGCAATAAGATTAGACATTTAAATAAACCTTTTTTACAGTCCGTTCAACCGATTTTAAATTCTATTGCGTTAGTTGCATGACATATGGCAGCTGCAGTAAACAGTTGGTATTGTAACCACTTTTTTGCTTTTAATACCATCCTTACACCTACGGTATAGAGATTAAAATCGGTTGAACGGACTGTAAAAAAGGTTTATTTAAATGTCTAATCTTGTTTCAAATAAAATGAAATCGGTGTTATAAAATTGTACGTGTAATGAACCAGTATTTATGCGGAATTCACGTCCTGAAGACGCGTTGTCATTGATATTAATGTAACGGGTACTAAATAATAAATTCAACCGGTCTATTCGTGAAACTAAGGTGAAGTGAGCTGTCATTCACTTGACAGCTCACTTCACCTAAGTTTTCACGGTGAGATTTTTACTGAATAGATTAGCAGAAGTCTGAGCTGATCTGATGCAGTAGGTACCTACATGCGACTGCTCCCTGAGGAGGTATTACATATATAGGTCGCTTTTCAGTCAATCTAACAGCGGAATACCTCACCTAAGTTAGGAAAAAACTAAGTGGATAATCAAAATTCACATAGCTTTGGCCTGAATCTGGCATAATAATAATACCTCATTGCCTACGTAAATTATACTTTAATACATACTCAGATACATACAGTAAGTCTTTCAATTTATCTACTACTTATTGTCCATAATATTATTTATAGCTGTTTTACCGCAAACAGGACATCATAAAATAATTAAGCATGAAACAGCTTCATAACTAGGTACTTAATATATAGAAGTACATGTCTAATACATAAAGGTAGGTAATAAAATGAAATTGTGCAAATATAAATGCATATTTTAATTAGTATAGGTACCTAATGACGTAAACAATGCATGTGTAGTTAATACCTTTGGTGGTGAGGAAAGAAGAAGTACTTAATCCATAATACTTACTAACAGTACCTACGGGTTCCAGGCTTAGCAATAACAGCCAGATCGAAGGGTAAACGCTTGCCGAGGTTGGTCTGTGGATGGGCCATCCGTCACATATCGAGACTTCTCCGTGTCTCGGAAAACACGTAAAGCCGTTGGTCCCGGCAGTAATTCGATCTTTGAAGAATCCCGAAAGTCTGACAACCAGTCTTTTCCAAGGGGTATCGTGTTACCCGCGGTAACTAGGTTGTAGTCAGATAGGCAGTCGCTCCATGTAAAATACTGTTATTCAACTGAATCTAGTTAGACTGAAAGACGACCCAATATAGTTGGGAAAAGGCTAGGCAGATAGATTTTTTTGTAAAAATAGAATGGTAATTTCACTACCTATTACCTAGTACCTATGCTCATATCATGCGCTGTCGGCGTCCACGAACTGAAATATCTTGTCAAGGTTTTTATAGAGATTTCGAATTGTTAGTTCCATTTAAAGCCACTGGGGCAGATAAGCTTGTTTTTTATCTACAGTGCGGTGGGGTCCATGCATGCACGAGCATATTTTTTCGCTTATAATCACGGTGACGCGGTATTTTTATACCGCGCCACACCGAAAAGTATGTGTAGATGAGTGATGCAGGATGAGTGGATTTTGAGCTCACGCAAATCTTAAAAACCTTGGTAATTAGCTTAAGTAAGCTGACATATACCGCAATGTTATTTGCCAACTAATCTGACGGCAGGTTTGAGGCCACATTCAAAAACAAATATAGCCAGTTTAATTGACACTAGCCGGTTAGAAAATCTAACATGAGCACGCCAGATTTTTTAACAAACAATAAAGGAAAACATGTAAGCGAAACGCCTATTTGTTTTTTTTTAATTTTCTACCAAAAAAATGGTCACCAGAAAAATGAAGAAAATTACGCATAAGTTGGTAGTGCGAGCTACTTATGCGTAATTTTGCATTCCTAGTTGCCTTAAAACGTGAAAATGAATGAATATTCTGTATCCTAAGAAAATAGAGGTACCTTGTTCGTATCTCAATTCGTTATTTTGTATGTTACATGATTTACATGTGATACTTAAGTTGAGTCCATTTTTATTTCATTGGTACCATATTCAGATTTTCTAAGCAGAAAAGTATAACAACATTTTATTCAAAAAGCGCAGACGGACGGCAGGTAGCTATATTACAAACAAGAAATCTATTTTTAATACTTACGGACGAGAGTTGCCATGGTCCGAAAAATATCAGAATATCCATGAACCTACTTCTTTTCAGGATCGCAGTAACTGCATGTCTGCTAAAGCTAGAATCACTTGTCAGCGGCGCCGCCGGCGCCTCATAGGTACTAAGTTATCCCCCGAACTGTTTCCTAAACCCCGCGATATTGGTGATGTTTCAGGCCGCATACTGGGCCTCGAGCTGGTCTCGCCCCAGAACTCCAAGCGGCTCCGCTGTAGCATCGCGGTGTTCGTGTGCTGGGCCTTCGTAGTCGCTTCTGGACTCACATTCTTCATCTTCCACTTTGCCTTGGCAAAACAAGCGCACCGGCTAGATCTAGGTAAAAATCTCTTTTCTGCCACTGATCGGCTTTTGACCAGTACACAATCCCATATGTCCTTACTCCAATTCACCTTCTTACCCGATACACAATAAGTTATCTAAACCACTAACTTACCTTAACGCTACTAACAAAATCATCAATATATAAGTATTATTACTAACATGATATTCCGGGAAAATCTCAATAATTATTTTGATTTGGCTAGATCTAAAGACGGACTGGTACCTGCGACGCGGTGACTGGCAAGCAATGCCTGAGTATGAGATAGTCAATCTAGATGTGCCGTTATCCTATGTACTCATCGGCCATTCGGCCATGGAGTTCTGCACTGAAAGATACGCTTGTATAAAGAACGTGTTGAAAATACAAGCAGAACACCAACGGCGTGGTTGGGCTGATATCGGTCCCAATTTCCTCGTCGGCGGCAACGGACTTATATTCGAAGGCAGAGGAGCGAATGTTGTGGGTGTGATGGTGAAGTCATGGAACCTTAAGGGTGTAAGCATCATGTTCCTAGGAGACTACATGACCGCAGTACCGATAAAAGTTCAGTTCGACAATGTGAAAGTCCTTTTGGAAGCGCTGGTGGCAAAAGAGGTACTGAGGCCAGACTACACAATGTACGGTCACTGCCAGGTACAAGGAGCAGTTAAACCTCCAGGTATAAACCTGATGAGACAATTGATCAACTTCGAACACTGGAATTCAACAAACGCAGATGCATGTGTCGGTTGGGACACCTAAGTGACGGTTTTACAGAATGTTTGCTAACCATTTGTTTGAGAAGACTGCGATTATGTAATCGGTGTTTAGTGAGACGGACTACACAGATGTAGAAAATAGACTTTACTATATTATAAGCATTTAGTAGGTATTTGAAACTTAGATAGGTAGGTAATAAAATGAGTGGTGCATTTAGATGACTTCGTATGTTAATGATTCAACTGTTTTAAACTATAGCCCCCTTACTTATAAAATAAACTTTGTATAGCGTCGGTACAGTTACACAACGCTTTGTCTTCTTCTTTCGAAAGTAAAATTACTGATGACTGAAAGAGAGAAATCGGTGTGTACCTATTCATCTGATATAATACGTTTATTAGTAAGGGGGTTGATGTTGAAATACGACTATTTTACTCAAAATCCCCAATTCATTTTCCCAATCAACCTTGAACCTTATGCTGTAGCGACAAAGTTGAAAATATAGTAAAGAAATTTGACAGATTGTAGTAGCTTGATATGCTGGCGTCTGTATAGTTACACAACGCGTTGTCTTCTTCTTTCGAAAGTCTAATTACTGACGACTGAAAGAGAGAAATTGGTGTGTAACTATTCATCTGATATAATACGTTTATTAGTAAGGAGGTAAGCCAGCGACATACCAATATCTACTCTGCTATTGACAGTAATACGCAAACAACTGAAAATTTAAAACAATATTCAGAAACTAAACTTGTTTTCCACGATGAAACATCATTGCGGTTGGGAAAACCCTTTCAAAATTATCTTGTGCTGAACAATTATATTATTGAAGGTAAACATGAACAAAATGGATTGCTTTATGGGGATCATTCAACTTAATTGCTCATATTTGCATTAAGTACAGGAAAATTCTGCCGAATTCTCCCAAATGTAGGTACCTACCTAGGTACTTTGAAGCCCTAAAGAGCTGGGATTTCCTACGTTGAGGGATTTAGATTAAATCCGATAAGCTCACTATTTTTGTATATCGGTTCGATAGGTTGGTATCTACATCTAACTATCCTATAAGTACTGCAATTTTTCAATTTAAGTAATTTGGTACCCAGACCAGTAATAGGAATTTTTGTACTTAAGTTTTTCAAGTTAAAATAGATTGAACTTAAGAAGGAAAGGTATGCGTAAGCGTATACAGGCAAAGTTTTTGTTTAGCCTAAACCTGAAAAGGGTTCATTGTACCTAGTCATCATTATGAAGGTTGTGCAGTATACAGGATGGCGGGACATCGACGCACAATTGTAATCATGAATTCAGCACACGATTTTTTCTTCCCTAGCGCAGAAATTTAGCGTCGCGTCGGTTATAAAAAAATCAGCTGTTACAAACAAAAGTGCAATATCTTTTAGAACAGAAAATTCTTTAAATAATAATCGACGTATCATTTAAACTCAGGGGAGTCCAGAATCAAGTATTGAATCCTTGAAGACTGCGCGTCGATGTCCTGCCACTCTGTTTCTTCCACAAACAATTTTGTTTACATTAAATATCAAAAAGTTTAAAAATAACTAAAGTAGGTAATTAAACATAGGTCTATTTACGTACCATTCGCGTACCTTTTCTAACATGAATTAAAGTATCCGTCCCGAGAAGGTATACATTTTATGATTTTTATATAGAAATATAATTATCACACACATCTAATTACTGTCGTCAGACAATTCCGAGTATTCTGCAGCATTGACAGCGTTAGCTTGAACTTACTTCAAAATTGCGGCCCATATGTTTACGTTCCATGAGTCAGACGCGTTCCAGTACAATAAAACATTAGACGACATATAACGCGACGAAGTGAAATTGCTCGTAAGTTTCGTATTACACGTACCTATGTTACTTGGAGTTGACTGAATTTGGGATCATTTGTTGTTGATTGAATTGTCGTGTCGCTACGTAACTTAGTAGAAGTTCTTTAAATACAAAATGTATAGCTTCTCGTGACGGATACTATAGCTTCGTATTAGCCATTAACACTGATACGAAACATGACATTGCCTGAAACGACATACGTGTTGGTACCTACATAGTACCTATGTATGTGTACATATGTGACCATACTCCTACTTACATATTTATTGGCCTTTGTGATAGATAGACTACAACTGATAACCGAACGCTGAAGCTGTCACAATTATTGCAATTGACTGATAATTGAAATGCGTAAAACAATTTTTATTACGCTAGTAATATATAAGTCAATGGTGCCTACCAATGATCTCGCGTTAAATATTAGTACCTAGATCTAGAAACACTGTTTGTTTTGTTTGCACCAGTTGTTCCTAATTATGACAAGTAAATTAAATAGGTATTTGAAATAATGCGAAGGGGTACAGCTACTGTTTCTTAGAAGAGCGGCGGCCGCCATGTAAGTAGCAGCTGTCATGAATGTGATGGCAGCGGGTTTGACATTACGGTGTCAAAAAATGAAAACACACCGAAAAGTTTCAGTGGTAAATTACAGATGCTACGTAGGCGGCTAGCGCTCTTTTAGAAAACTGTAGCTTAATAAAGGCTAGCGCACTTTTGTCTGGCGGGGTAATAGCGTAACACACTATCAGTAGCAACGGCTTTCATTTTGACAGTTCACAAACACTTATTGCGTTATTTACGTTGTTAAGTAGACAAGCCTTTCAATATTTATAAAGCAATGGATTAGCAATATCCTTCAAAATGATTCAGATTGAGATGGATAGTGTTTTACGCAATTAGAGGGCCGGACGCTGCGCAACGCAACACATTGCAAAAATGCTCCTACATTACTTTCGTAAATTTTGTGTGTAGGTACCTATAATTATAAGTTGGTATGTACCATCGCCCACTACGGGATTTTTATTTTACAATGCGATGCCACAGCTAGGAGCCCGATGCGATGTAATGCGCTCAGCGCTTAGCTGTTATCGCTTTTCAGCATAGCAATACTTAGCGGTCATTCATCCACCTACATTTTTTTTTTTCAATAACTGATCTATGTAAATAGGTATGTATGGTCTGTTAACGTCTTGAATCAATATCTATCGAAATCTTCAACAAGTTCCATTATTAAAGACCATACATTGTTCCAGTGTTTAGTTTAGGTATTGATTGGGTTCTACGGAGAGACATTAGGGAAAGGGCAATGACCGCTATTGCAATGTTAAAACGTAACAACTATAGCTTAGGCTACATACGCACTTGCTTAGGGACTTCGATACACGTCGACTAGCGAATAGGCGCCAAACGCGAAGTGCGGGCCCGGCTGCGAAAATTCTAAAGCGTTCGTTTCACTACGCTACTCGCAAGGTGACTCGCTAGGATCTTGGCGCTAAGTAAGCCACCTGTCAGTGCGTACGTGTCCTTATAAAAATTTCGGCTTAGACTGCTTCGAGAGTCGTGTCTGCTCGTCTCATATCTTTTTCTAAAACTGGACGTGCCCACAATGTCTCTTTCTAAAAGTAGGTATATAATTATGTGCCATATTTTCTTCCGGGTAGGTACCCCTACCCACCTACTATAACGAGAGTATAAAGACGCATAACCAAAGACATTAAAATTAAAATCTCTTTGCGCATAACGAAGTCGAGAATCACTCGTAAGTACTCCTCTTCATTGTCATTTATGTTTGGTACTGGGCCATAGGTGCCTGGGAACCTTCTGGTTACGGCAATATTTACACAAAAACAAGTTTTAAATGTTACAACTCCCGTTGCATGCATCCAAAAGCACAATGTTTTGCGTGCGTTAGGTCCTACATTTCACGCTGCCGCAAACCGCGATTTTTCACACCAAAAATAAAAGTAGTAATTTCCCAGCTATCATTTTAGGTCAAAATACAATATAGTTTGTTGTACAGAATGAGTACGTAACGGCTATGTGATGGGTCTTTTAACGTCCTGTAGGTACCTACATAGTATACTGTAGTGTCTCCTACGTGTTGTGCCCTTTTTCACGCGTGTCGGCTGCCGGATAGCCAGCAGGTAGGTGCCTATTATCCGGTGTGGAGTAGGTAGGTACTTAAACTTTTCCAAGCCGGATATATTATGCAGGACCGACCCGTACCTACCACACTTCAGTACCTGCCGGAAATTCGACAGACACGAGCTGTCCACACATATCAGGGCCGTGGCACAAACAAGCCATTTTGAAGCTATGTCGCGTCGCCGGCCCGGACACGGATCTGTGTGAGCGAGTTTATATAAAATGTATAGATATGTCGCAGCCAACTGGTTTAATTAGCCGTTTAGTTAACCGCCTAGCCTTTTAACTAAACGGCGGCCGTTCAACTAACAGCCTGAATGATATTCAATTATAGTTTAAGTTTAAATTCAATCACGCGCGAGCCGAATTGGTCACAGTAACTAAGCCAGGGCACCCCGACCAAATGGGTTAGGTTAGGTTAGTAAGTAAGTAGAGCGAAGCGAGGCGAGCACTACTTCCAAAGGCCAGGCGGTTAAATAAACGGGTAATGCGAGCTGCGACACAGACACCGATATTTCTGACGGAACGCGGTCCGTCCACGTCCCGGGCATGGCCCTAATATTTAGATAGACCTTTAATCTACTGATAGGCATTACAAATGGTGCAAAATATTGTTTGAACAGTGTAATGTATCCGAACACGAGCCACTCGCATCTATAGCCACTTTTCATGTATATTCCATAATCAAATCCTTGTTTCCAAATTGATATTAGTTCCACTCAAACATCATTACGTATATAAACTTTACACCTGCAAATTAAGTTGACATCAGAATGACTAGTGAGAACCCACTATTGAAATGGTCATCTAAAAGTTTGAAGTTCTACCGCCGATGGAACTTTGTGTGCGCATTTTTGTGTACATACATGTTTGGAAACTAAGTTGCAAACGCAGGATAACTTAGCGAGTGGCCGCTTTGAGCAGCCAATGGTACAACCACCAGTACCAGTGCCCACAGCCGCTGAATGACAACAGTGACCGCTAGAGACAGATGCGAGTGGTTCGTGAGCTGGAACGTACAGTAATGTTGATTAATTACTTAAGCATAAGACGATAGATAAGACTATCATATTTTTAGTGATATGAAAACGACTATGCAAAAATAATGATAATTTTAAAGTTCTGAGTACTTCTGAGTTCTTGTTATATTTGAATGAGTTGTCAACGATTTCGTAATATATTGATTTTACTGAAACCATGTTTTTTAGTGAACTTCCTTTTTAAGTTTCTAAGAGTTTTTCAGAAACCTATACATAGTAGATAGGTAGGTACATTTTACTATAGGTACCTATATCATGATTGTACCTGAAACATACGTAGGTAGGTACCTACCTACGTAATTACCTACACACAACAGATAACCTACCTGTTTAAAAAAAATAGGTTTGGGGACTTACCTAAATTCCCACTAGGTTCTTCAGTCCTACTTATGTCGTCCAGTCTTCATCATCTATTCTCCTGCCGTAGTCCTTATCTCAATTTAATCAGACCCACAGCATGTCTTTTTCTTCCACACCATTTTAGCACAATCCATCCATCGTTTCGTTGGTCTTCTTTCAGCTTGGTTGATAACTATTCTTATAACCTCTACATCATCTACATGCCTTGCCTTTTTCCAACTATATTGGGGTTGGCTAAAGCTTCCAGTTTGTTATTTCGTGACCCGCGAGTCAACGTGTTCTAGCATTATACCCCTTCCTTGGTAAGACTGGTTGTCAGACTTTCTGACTTCTTCAAAGATCTCGATTTACAGCCGGGACCAACGGCTAACGTGCTTTGTTCCCATTTCTCCGCATCACATGTCCATACCATGACAACCGTTTGCCACGGGCCACACTACTTACTTCTTCTTGGTCACCGGAGCTACTTCATAAAATATCTTATAGGTATCTCATGCCCGTACGATGACAGCCGTTTGCGACACAACTTTTCGGTCACCGGCTACCTTTGAAAACATCTTAGGTAGGTACAGACGCCAGCACATCAACCTACACCTAACTGTCAAATTTTCCCAATCAACATTGAACCTTATGCTTTAGCGATAAAGTTGAAAATCTATTACAGAAATCTGACAGATTGTAGTAGGTTGATGTGCTGGCGTCTGTACCTATAGGATAGCTGCATGCAATAAAGATTTTCATTAATGTCTTTTGTTGCCCAACAAGTTTCTGATCCGTAAGCCATTGTTTTGTAGATTTACATCTTGGAAAAAGCGGGAGTCGCCGCGCAGATTGTTTCCGTAACCTGCCGCCATTTTATCCACTCTTTGTGACTGTCCGACTGTCTGTTAACTAGCGGAGTGTAATAAGAGCAAGCCTGCTGTTCGGTCGGAGCTTGTCTAATAGACTTTAGACAAACTTGACGCCGCTTTGTGTAATAGACCCTTAATTCTGTGACTAATCAATTTCGCCATTGCTTTGCACGAGTGAAATGAGAAAAAAAAATCATGTATCTATAGTAAAAATGCGCAGTGCTGCACACCCCCACCCTATTTCAAGTTAAACAAATATCAACTTTATTTCAATGACAATTAAGTAAGTTGATTTCAGAGTGACTAGCACTATTGAAAAAGTTATAAAAATTTTTGAAGTTGTAGCGTAAACTGAACTTTATTGTGTAGGAATTAATGTTATTTTTCCATTAATTCAAATTTGTTTACCGTTTTGGCAAATAAATCGCGAACGCAGATTAGGTACACCTATACAGAAGGAAGAAGGTTATAAGTTTATAATATTCTCATTTGGGCAGATATCTATCCTATTAATTGAATATACCTACTACCTACCTATTGTAGCAAGTTTCCTTGTAGGTAGGCTATATAATTTCTAGCTTCATTCCACTTCAGTAGAACTTAGCTACATTATCAACCGACATTTATTTGACTATTGTATTATGTGTAGTGGCACTCGTATAGGTAGATATCCGGCAAATGTTATCCATCGATTAGATTCTCACTAGAAGGAAGACTAATTTCAAATTGCAAAAGACACTACTAGATAAGACTACAGCCTTATACAAGATGTTATTAAAACAGCTGATAACTTCTTAAGGTGTCAATGTACCTCTTCCGTTATGGACCACTTTTACTATTATAGTGCTGCTTCTGACATAAGTACATCTTCGAATAACTCGTCGGTGCTCCATAGACCAATTGAAATTTGACCAATTGGTCTATGGGGATAATCACATGTTTCCGTCGTCCAAATACCAACTGGGCTATGGGCTGACATTATAACCCTGAGTTCACACCAGTTTCCTATACTTTTGGTTCAAAGAAGCTTTTGTTATAAATGTAGGGAATGTTAATTTTCTTACGTGATTTCTGGATTGGCCATTGGGTTGGCTATAATGCTTACAATCATCCCTGTCCAAAATGTAGGGACTGCAAATTTTTTTACGTGATTTCTGGATTTGCCATTGGGTTGGCTATATATGCTTACAATCATCCCTGTCCAAAATGTAGGGACTGCAAATTTTTTTACGTGATTTCTGGATTGGCCATTGGGTTGGCTATATATGCTTCCAATATCCTTGTCATTGTAGGCAGGTACTCATTCAACGGATTCAACCCAACGGTATGAAGCACCATAGTAAAAGTGGTCCATAGCGATGAGTAGGTGTAGTGACCCTTTAAGAGGTTTCAGTTATTTCAATTAAACTTTGTAGGTAGGTAGGTCCACCCAACACACTTAAGTATTTTCTGTCTTTCCTAATTTTCCAGAATAATACAGATGCAAAAGGTAATTTTTAAATTTTAAAAACTTATTCCGTGTCTTGAAATATAAAGATGAAATTAAACAACATTCCAAATGGTATTCAAAACCAAATATCTGTAGCAACTTACCTTTCCATTTCAGACCTACCTCTTCCTCGATACCTGTGGGACATAGCGAAAAGTACCACGAGGGCAGAGAGACTGTCGTGTGCGGCTGCAATATTGGTCCTCCTAGTGTGCATCGTTTTAATTGTTTACTTCACCGTCATAGCCAAGAAGACTGCCGAATCTGTCGTGGACGTAGGTAAGGAAACTTTTTTGGCTCTTCTTCATTTAGGTAGGTATATAGGTACGAGTACCAGTAGGTTAGGAACACTGTTTAAATTTTACTCCTAGTTTATTATAAGCAGCTTCTGTTCAATGTATTTTTTAGTCGACTTCAATAAAAGGAGGAGGTTACCTCAGAACTCCGTTATTTATAAGTCAATTTGCAATTTTTTTTACTTGAAAGGATATACTTTCAGAGCGGTCTCATAGAAATTTTATCTAAATCGGTTAAGTAGTTTGGTTTTGAAACCAAAAGTAGGTAGGTACTCGTAAAATTTCAAGAAAACGAAATTGTTTTTGTATACAGTATGTTACGCGATATCTCCGGCAATTGTACCTAAATCGATTTCACAAATGATTTTTTTACTGAATAGGGTAATTTCGGAATTCGGTGGCACTGGCAAACAACGAAAATGCGAACCCAACGACACCGACTTCCGAAATAAAAGTTATTTTTCACTTCGCAGTGTTTTTTTTGGAGTCAGTTTTTTTTGTAAAAAGTTTTTATTTAAGTAGGTATTTAAATGTTATGTTATACCTAAAATTTGTGTATAGGTACATTAGCAGTCCTTTCCTAAATACTTTACTTATTATTAGGAAATTCGCTGCTAGTGTTATTTATTAAATACATAAATAAAAACATTTTAACACCACTACGACGATCACTGCGGCTTTATAGAATATCAACCTACTGACTATAGGTCGTCTTCAAACGAAAAAGTTAAACCCCGATCGTTTACGTAGGTATACATAGTGCCTAACATTAAAATAGCAATAATATTTACCGAATACCTAAATGCCTGAAAGGCGACGATTCAGATTCTCAGAAAGCAAAAGTAAATACTTGATAACGCGTGCAAGGACAACCCAGCGTAGTCTAAAGATATCTTTACAGATAATGCAGTTAGGTAGGTTGGTAAGAGTAAGTTTGTTGGACAGTCACGACCCTTATGGGTGTTAATAACGCTTCTTCAGACCACTAATCTTATTAGACCGTTTCGTCTGACTCTGGGTGACTGAGCACGCAATAAATTCGTGAAACAACATTCAGCAGTAAAGATTTTAGTCGGTTCTGACCGGCGTTACGGGGCGTAATGTATCATTCACAGCGAGCATGTCGTTACGCCGTGCCATGCTTAAAACCCATGTACCTAAGGTCGGCCCGTTTCTAAATTTGCCAAAGATGTAAACAACAATGGCCGCTCGAAATTGAATTAAATCGATATACTTACCTACTTACAAGAACATTTATTTAAAGTAATGTTTGTTTTCGTCTAGTTAGCTCGGAGATTTAGACGAAAGCGAACATTACTTAAAATAAATGGACCTTAAACATGCTCGTTTGAAAATCTGCTCGTTCTAGATTCGTTGCCACTTGCAGTCAAGATGACGGACGAAGTGCATTTGTGACTAGCCGCAGCGTACTGACTGCAGCGCGTAACTCTGGAGCACTTGGCGCGAGCATCGAGCGGCTCGTTGCTCGCTTGTTTCCCCGTACCGCCTGCACGAATGCTCGCTTTGTAACATGTTACATTACGCCCCGTAACGCCGGTCAGTACCTTCCTTTAGAGTAGAATCTCTCATCCCCTGAAAAATAATAAATGACCGGCAAAACACCTAAGTACCTATAGATTCTTGATAATGTGCTAATATATGTAATTTTCCCGCACAGCTCCCCACGAGTGGTACATTACTCGGGACATGTGGCTAGCTCCAGAATTTGCCAACCAAGAAGCGATGAATGAGTTCACACCCCTGAAACTGGTCATCGTCGCTCACACGGTCAGTGCGGAGTGCAATCTATTTAAGAATTGCGCCGCTGAACTAAGAAATCTCCAATCTTACTTCACCTCAAGTTATGGATACGATCTTCCGTAAGTAAACTCACACAAATTTATCTATTTATCGTAACTTCATGAAATAAGTACAATGATCCAAAGGGAGACTTCGGCAAAGCGACGAAACCCCCTAGATTAGTCTAGACATAGGTTAGTAGATAGTTCCCCTTCAAATACGACACCCTACAGCACCCATAACGCTTGCTAACAGCTACAAGACAACCCATTGTTTTGTACACGTCATCCTACAATTGCTTAACCTTTTGACCGCTTGTGTCGCATTTAAGCGACACGTATATATTTCCATGCCCCTACCGCTCGTCGTATTTCTGCGACAGAGAACATGCATGATTAAATTTTTTCGTTCTATTTAAATTAGGATAGGGATAAAAACTTTTAGGGTGGTTAATTTTAACCACCCTAAAAGTTTTTTTATTCTACATCAGCCTTAAATAAGGCTGATGTAAAATAAAAACCTTTTTGACTATTTTTTTAATCGATACGATTGCTCCTCCTTATTAAATTTTCTACTTTATTGCTAAAGCATAAGGTTCAAAATTGATTGGGGAAATGTGACAGTTTCGGGTAGGTTGATGTGCTGGCGTCTGTACCTAGGTATTATTTTATCGATTTGTAGCCGCGCGCTAGGGGCACGGCAATTGATATTTAGCCAAGCGCTTAAAAGGTTAAGAAATTGCAGTCAGCGATAAGATTCCAGTATTATTTAAATTGGGTATGTCTTGTGCATATTCTTATACTCGTTGCATAGATTACAAACCAGAGACTGAAAAATCCCGTTTGAGAGTTAATTCGGTTCCCTTGTCAAGCTAGGATTGCCTACATGCTCTACAAGGGATTTTGCAAGGCCTTGCAACCCTAATAATACTTACACCACTTTGATCGAGTTAGCCTTATCATTCTGGTACCCGTTGCAACGGATAATTCATTGAATCCAGTTTTGAGGGCACTCTTGTCCAATGAACGGGTTTGTAAACTTCTTGAAAACCCATTTAAAACCCCTAATACCATGGGCGGGTTAGTAAAAACCATTTCAAGGGAATGGGTTTTCAACCCGTTCATGGCATAAGTAGGTACCTAAAGGTGCTCTTAAACGGGCTGGTTTTCTGACAATGTCTTGCTGCAATTGCGCCGCGTTTCAATGGCGCGGCCACGTTCAAACCCTTATAACTTTTTAACCATGGCTTTGACAAATTTATCGTTTTGGGAATCAACTTCTACAAATTTTTACATAATCTTGGAATGTTTTTTTTTTATTTATTTTGTCACTAGCTTTTGCCCGCGACTTCGTACGCGTGGAATAGTGACTTCCGGCAGATTTTTGTTTTTACCCACATAGTTCCCGATCTCGCGGGATCTCTTCAAAAATGAAATGTGGAACCCAACCAAATGCGTGTAACGAAACCATAGCGCGATCTATTTCGATCCCAACGCCATCTATCGAGCATAGTGACAACTCGGATTATTTATCTATACTCCGTTCGGGCATTTTCTTTGTACTAAAAGTTTTATTATATTGATATTATTTTTTTCATACCTTTTTACTATTTATTTACTTTTTTCCGATGAATTAAAACAATAACATGAACCGAACTCGTGTAACGATCGACACCATTGCGCCATCACCAACTCGACATTATTATAGTAGGTACTAATAGAATTATCTATACTCCGTTAGAGCATTTTCTTTGTACTAAAAGTTGTATTATATTATATTTTCATACCTTTTTACTATTTATTTACATTTTTCCGATGAATTTTCAGTACTGAATTGATGCCGACTCTTGACCAATAGATGGCGCTGTATGTCCGGAATAAATTTTATTTTTTATTTTATTTTTTGTAATAAAAACTATCCTATGTCCTTTCTCAAGTTCCAAACTATGTCTGTACCAAATTTCACACAAATCGGTTCAGTAGTTTAGGCGTGAAGCAAAGACAGACAGACAGACAGACAGACAGAAAGACAGACAGACAGAGTTACTTTCGCATTTATAATATTAGTTAGGAACTAGTTAGGATGGCCGCGCCATTGAAACGGGCGCTTGCCGATTATATCGCTCAACACAGTGCAACAATTGCTGCAATCTTGCAGTGTGTAGCCCGGCGATATTGACAAGATATTTCATAGTAGTCGCAAGTATTAAATGTCTAGCCGGCTAGATGGCAATGAATAAAATTGCAGCAAGGGTATAAGTTGCAAATACTTACCTAAACTGAGCTATATTGGTCAACAAAATTGCCACCAAGATGCAATTTTTACAATGGGTTTACTAACATGTTCATCGAATGAGGTTACCCTTATGCTAACTAACCTAACCCGTTCACGATGTATGAAGGGGTAGATAACCAGTTCGTAGGCTGGATCAGATAATTTTTTCGGTGTAACCCCAAAAACAATTACCTACGATATGCAGGCCCTGTTTTTTTTTTTTAAAGCATTTGCAGAAACCCTTTGGAAACTCTTAGAGGGCTACCTAGGTAACCAAAAGGTTTCTGAACAAGCAAAGAAATACCATTTTAATTAATAAATGATTGTGGCAGAATATTTATTTCATGATGAAGTAACTTAACTTCTCTTCACTTTCTAGCTACAACTTCTTGATCGGAAACGAAGGAAGAGTCTACGAGGGACGCGGCTGGAACAGGGTTGGTGCTCACACGCAAGGATTCAATCGCTGTACCCTTGGCATAGCGTTTATAGGTAAGCCTGCTTTTGTTGTTAAAGTATATACCTAGTAAGTATACAGGGTTACGTTAATTCGACATTCGACGTATAAGGTGCTATAAAAATATCTGCCACGGCTGCAATGGGAGACAGTATTCTGTATATAAGTATGTCGCAGCCAACTGGTTAAATTAGCCGTTTAGTTAACCGCCTGGCTTTTGGAAGTAGTGCTCGCCCCGCTTCGCTCTCTCGGCTCACACGCGGTTGATCACGGTCGGGGTGCCCTGGCTTAGTTACTGCGACCAATTCGGCTCGCGCGTGATTGGTTACAGACTTCCAAAATAAACTATAATTGAATATCATTCAGGCCGTTAGATGAACAGCCGCCGTTTAGTTGAAAGGCCAGGCGGTTAACTAAACGGCTAATTAAACCAGTTGGCTGCGCCATATACTTACATTACAATAGTAAAGATACATTATTAATCTTATGTCATAAATTTTTTCATCTACATTTTTTCCATATACATTACAATAGTAAAGATACATTATTGATCTTATGTCATAAATTTTTTCATACAAAAAAAGGTGCGTATAAATTTGAATTGATTTAAGTAGTTGCATGAAACCGTCCCATAGTAATTAGGTAGCTGTTGCCGCACCGAGAGATACCAATTGTTTTCTTTGACGAAGCGACACATCGCACCGCCACATTATGCAGAATAGAGTAAATGTTTATTTAATTACTTTATTTTCTCAAATATAATAGGTACTGTAATGTACCTATATACACAATACTGTCTCCCATTGAAGCCGTGGCAGATATTTTTATAGTACCTTTATATCCGTCAGGAGCTGATAGGGGAGCCAAAATGCAACAAATTGAATCCCCCATAATGTATGGCCGAAATTCAATAGTTTTCGAGATAGGTATTTGAATTTTAAGGGTTTTTTGATATGATTCCAAATAAAAAAAAACTAACTACATAGAACATAATTTAAAAGTACCTACTTAGTTCAAGAAAATAATTAAAATTATGAGCGATTTAAGGATAATAACGTCTTACCAATATTTTCATTTTACGCTTCAAAAATGTATGTGTGTATATGTAAGGGTGTGTGTATGTATGTATGTGTGTTATAAAAGATGGAATACTTAAGTTTTGGTAGATACTAAAACCTAAGTATTCCACCTTATAAAATAATTTGGATGTGCCTAGTTAGGAGGTAGGTTTGTATAGGTAATTTACGACGAGTATGGCGTAGGTACCTAGGTAGCAGACCTGGTACCTACCTACACCTACATTTTGCCAGTTATGTAATAAGTAGGGGGCGAGCGAACCTATTGCCATCAACCGGGCACAAACCCAGTCCAGGAATTTGTCAGCTGCAAATGACAAATTCCTGCTGGAAAAACCCAATAACACTGCCCGACCTGAGATCGATTGGAAATCGAACCCAAGACCTCATGCTCAGCAGTAGCACTTGTAACCACGAGACCAACTAAACAGACTCATGTATATTGCACATTATTACAGGTGATTACCGCGAAGGATTACCATCATATTCAAAAGTGACACCGTTGCAGCTGTTGAGGGCCAAAATGTTGCTCGATAAAGGAGTCGAGCTCGGCTACCTGCGAAAAGGTTACCACGTTCTCGGAGCGAAGGACGTGCAGTCGTCGCTTAGTCCAGGCACCAATCTGTACAGGGCAATACAACAGTGGTCCACCTATGATCATCACAACTTTTACAGAGGGAAGACTTGCGAAGAAATATATGGCAGATCCGAAAATGTAACAACCGTTACTGCCCAAACGGTTACACTGCCACCGGCTTTAAGAGACCCAAAGGGTAACCAGTCGTTAGATATACTTAAACATAATGTTTTTTAATCAATTAATTCCGCAAACAGTGCTTGGAAACAATTTTTGTATCGAACTAATGCAGATTGTGTGACACTTCGGCAAGGTTAATTGTACCTACATGGAAATTATGACAGTGATCAGTTTTGTATGAACTTTTTCACACATGTCCAGCTTCCGGGCCCTAATAGCCTTATTTCCTAGCGTGAGTACACGGACGCAAAGCCGGTACAATGCGTGCCACGAAAGATGAGACTTGAACACCATGTGGTTTGACTTGCGCAGTACACGATTTTAGGTCTCTTTAGCGTTATACATCTTTCGTGGCGCTAACTATACAGTCGGGACGGACCGAAACCCGCAAGGCCTGTAAAGCCAATATCAGACGCTTCACTTTTAGTTCATTTTTACCTTCCATTCGGCATCTTTCACTCAAAACGTCTGAACCGAAAATGAATTAATTAATGAACCGATCCAACAAAGTTGGATTTCGGCAGTCGGCCATCTTTCACTCGCCTACCGATTGGTCTGAAATCGGCTTTACCTATATGTTAATGAGGGTAAGGCTAATAATGTCCGTGACTACCGCCACAACACCAACGCCAATCGCTTCCACATTTGGTAAATAATTAGTACTCAATTAGTACCTACTAATTAGTACTCGAACAAAAAAATTGGTACCTTAGTAGTTTTCGAGAAAATCGACTTAAGGTGCTCCGTTGGTACTCACGGTCCCTTCAGCAGGATCACCATGAGCGCCGAAAAAGGGGGCATGCTACAGCTATTCTAAGTATACAAATAATTTAGTACCCTTTTTTGTGGATGGGAAATCATAAAATGACCCCTCCAGCTGGGTGGAGCGGAAGGAAGTGTCAGACTCTTGCTGACTAAAACCCACCCGTGTTCCTTCCTTAGCCCTTTATGTTCCGGGGCAGCGGTAACCCTAAAACTACTAAGGTACCAATTTTTTTGTTCGAGTACCTACCTATTAGTACCAATTGAGTACTAATTATTTACCAAATATGGAAGCGATTGGCGTTGGTGGGGTGGCGGTAGTCACGGACATAGGCTAATAACATTTAATCTCAGACCAAATAAAAAACCAAGACAGAGGCACAAAATACTTAATAGTACTACGTACAGAAGGGACACTCGTCCCCGCGCTCATATCAGATACCGCACCTCACCCCGCACTTCGAGGTATTCGTCGCGGACTCTTTAGCAAGGGCTCTCGTAATCGTAAAGCCCGGTTTCCACCGCGAAAGAGTAATGAGCCGGAAATGGCTAAGCGGAGCGGACTTCGTTTTCATGAAATAGGTTTGCGTTTGGTTGGATATTGTGATGCTTTTCCGAATTTGTATTTACATAAACTGTTTGTAAGATTTCGAATTTTAATATCATGCGATTTAAAACCGATTTTAGAGATAAGTAATTTAAACGAAAATATTTTAGAGTTTTCATTTCATTACGAACCCGACTATATAAATAAACAATTGAACTACAAGGTCACTTCATAATAATGCACACGTTCGGGCAGTGCCGTCGTCGTTCGGTTCGCCCGACTAACCGCGACGCAAATCGCTTTTCGCACCATTTTTTACGCTACGCACGACAGCCAACCCTACAGCCCGGTTTCCACCGCGAGCGGAGCGGACCCATTAATGACTTCTTTTACTTCGCAAGAGAAAACTGCTTACATGTGTTTCCACTAACAAAGAGTCGAGCGGAAATGACTCAGCGGGCAAAAAGAGTAAAAATGAGCTCGCTCATGTCCAGAGAGAATCAGACGACTAAACTCTTTCTTGGTGGAAAAGCAAACCTATTTCATGAAAACGAAGTCCGCTCCGCTTAGCCATTTCCGGCTCATTACTCTTTCGCGGTGGAAACCGGGCTTACTAGATTTCACGCACACATTTGCACGTGTAGTAGTAATAGGTAATTATTTCGTGAGCATTGTATGGAGTGTCCGAGGTGTGACAGAGGGCTGTCCACAGTAAAGTGAGGCCGGGTTCGTAAACGTGTGTGCACTTAATGAGGTGTAGTTTGATTGTAAACTGCGCGTGTGAGCATGTATGCACCACTCGTTACATGTGACTCAGGCTGGCTGGACAAATCGTCAAAATAGCTCGCATTTAACTAGGTCAATAGGGCACTTTATGTGACGGCTAAACACCCTTATTTCAGAATTTGTAACGCTACAGAATCTTAGATAATCGATCGGAAACGTGTCCAGCCAGCTTGAAAAACCACTTTTTGCTGGTCTCTCAATCTCGGTAACGGAAGTGATTATGACGACTTTTTGCATATCAACGGGCGTTACATAAATTTGTAACAGGCATCGAGCGAAAAGTTTTGTAGTACGTACAGCGATTTAGTAGAAAAATGCAAAAATCTGTGTCCAGCCAGCTTGAATTTACGTATAAAACTTTTGGCTGGCACTTCCGAATCTCAATAACGGGAGCGTTTTCGAATATGATTACTTTACTAACATTTAGTAACGCAATGTGTAACAGTAATAACGTTTGATTTATGGCGTCACATGCACATGTAAGGGTTTACGAGAAATCAATAAAAACTTAATGTCCAGCCAGCCTGAAATCAAGCTGGCTGGACACATGTATCTCCACTGCCTGATGATCTACGACCTTTGAAATGTGTTCAAAATTTTGTACCGGGGACGATAATGATAACCTGAATTTGTAACGGAGAAACTTTGCGTAGTTTCAAAGATATTGATCATTTCAATTTTCCCATACAAACTGCCATTAATATTGTGAGGTGACCATAATTTTTACATAAATAAAGGATTTCTTTTTGATCGACGAATCGTCCGGTAGCAGCCACGCCTGCTTTGTGTTTGATTTTCCCGTGGGAATAAAAGGTTTTCCTGCAGTAAAAAGCGTAAGTATGTGTTAATTCAAAATAATAATTGACTAGCGGCGCTGCAAAAAAGAGCCCACTTGTATTTCGCGTTTAGTTCATTATCTTAGGTAACTGAAAATGAGAACTAAACTCGACAGTCGGCATTGTATGTACTTTTCGAAGTGTTATCACTAATCAGAGTAAGACAACTATTAACTAATCTGCGGTAGACAACATAAATAAGAGCTATAGTTACTTTACTCTTTGAATAAGAGTTAAGATTCGACCAGTTGTCAGAAGTAAGTATTACATTCCGTTCACAATTATTTTGTCCCCCGACGTTTGTTTAACTACATTTTTTACGCAATTTATTGATTTCAAATTTTGAAATCGATATTGTTTATTTAATTATTATTCTGATAAATAAATACCCAGCTGCAACTTCATAACATTCAATCACTACTAACCCATTTCTATGAATTACCAGCAAGGGCGATTTTAGCGCTCATGAGTGCGATTCGGAACGCGGCCATGATGAGACTTGCTTTGTGTGTAATCTGTGTGTGTGACTTGTGTGTAACTTCTATGTCAATGTGTGTAACTGACCGTTATAAACTTTCAGATAAGTACCTACTGTCCTTTTATACAACTGTTGTTTTGTGTTTTGTTTAAAAACTAATGTGTCCTTGGTAAGTAACGTGAATTACAATGTTTTTTTGCGAAAGTTGTTAGTTTTTACGATTTGTGTCGTCAGTTGGATGTATGCGCCCTGTTTTATCTATTTAAGTGTTAGGTACACCGGCAGAACACGTTATATCGAACATTGATCAAAAACCCTAAGACGACCCACTGACCAACGTATTCTAAAGAGTAAAGATATGTGTTCTATTTGGGGTGACACAATACCTGAAGGCCAATTCTCGTAATTTAAAACGTTCGAAATCTAGTCGCAGTCGCATCTCGGCGACAAACAAATGTCAAAAACTTGTCAAAATGAAGGGAAACTAGAGGTATTTTTGGCGGATTGACACTGAGATCAGACTGTGAACTACAGTTGTTCGTATTAGTATCACCAATACACGAATTTTCGTCCATTAAAGAAAACACCTTAAAATATACTTAGTCCTACATAAAACCTACAAGATTGGTAACCCTACTGCAGTGTTTATATGGGAACATTTTAATGATCAATATCTTTGAAACTACGCACAGTTTCTCCGTTACAAATTCAGGTTATCATTATCGTCCCCGGTACAAAATTTTGAACACATTTCGAAGGTCGTAGATCATCAGGCAGCGGAGATACATGTGTCCAGCCAGCTTGATTTCAGGCTGGCTGGACATTAAGTTTTTATTGATTTCTCGTAAACCCTTACATGTGACGCCATAAATCAAACGTAATTACTGTTACACATTGCGTTACTAAATGTTAGTAAAGTAACCAAATTCGAAAACGCTTCCGTTATTGAGATTCGGAAGTGCCAGCCAAAAGTTTTATACGTAAATTCAAGCTGGCTGGACACAGAATTTTGCATTTTTCTACTAAATCGCTGTACGTACCACAAAACTTTTAGCTCGATGCCTGTTACAAATTTATGTAACGCCCGTTGATATGCAAAAAGTCGTCAAAATTACTTCCGTTACCGAGATTGAGAGACCAGCGAAAAGTGGTTTTTCAAGCTGGCTGGACACGTTTTCGATCGATTATCTAAGATTCTGTAGCGTTACAAATTCTGAAATAAGGGTGTTTAGCCGTCACATAAAGTGCCCTATTGACCTAGTTAAATGCGAGCTATTTTGAAGATTTGTCCAGCCAGCCTGAGTCACATCTCGTTACCCGTGTTCCCGGTGGGTAGTTTTAGCATACTTCACTGTATTGTTCGCAGTGCTATGTCTTGACTTTTTTATTTGGTCTGAGCATTTAATAAACACATTGAATTACTTAACTATAATATTATGTTACCCACTTATTTGTAATATTTGTGCTATGTTGGGATAAAAAGGTATTATTGTAGAAAGTAGGTAGGTATATGTAGTATTTTACGATAAAATTAGTATTTTTTTTTCTGTCTTTAAAAAATTATGTACCTACTTGTTGACTGTATGAAAATTATTTGAATAATTAGGACTAATGGTTCAACAAAGAGCTTCGACCTCGACATGCCAAGAGGCTCTCGTTGGGCGATCTAATGTAAAATTTGCACCTCGACACGGCAGGTTTCTGTCGCTGAAGTACTGATAACACGGACACTGTCTGCCTCTTTACTTTATAATCTATTTTTAAGTCTATCTTATTGTAGAAATATGTGACCATGTTTTTAAATGTAAGTACCTATATTAAAGTCACAGCACAACCTGTGTTAGTCTTATGCTTTAAAAGTATTTTCGTTTCTTTAGGTAAGTAGGTACCTACTGAAATATTATACGTCCCAGTGCAAGTGTATTATTTTCCATAAAATAATAATAATTTACCTACTAGTTAGACGTTTACTTTTTAATGTTGTTTGGCATACTCAAAAGCCTAATCAAAGTATTACTTAAAGAAGAATCGGCAAAAATGTATGGAAGCTGGTTCTAGCATCAATAACAACCACACATAAATGTCATTAGATAGGTAGTTTATTATACCACAATAACACTGGCGGCTCGTTTAAAATTTCTGTCTGAAAAAGTTATAGCAATGTTTCTTAGGTCTGACCTGGACGCTAGGTAATGGAACCCTTGCATAAGTAGTCACTTCTAGTCGTTGCAGTGTGAATATTTTCAAATGTATTCATTCAGATGATAATATACAATAAGATGGTAGCATGGTACAGACGCCAGCACATCAAGCTACCCGAAACTGTCAAATTTTCCCAATCAACTTTGAACCTTATATTATAGCGATAAAGTTGAAAATCTATTAAAGAAATTTGACAGATTGTAGTAGGTTGATGTGCTGGCGTCTGTACCATCGAGTTATGGAGCTGGACATAAGTATGGTTGTTATTGGTCGTGCGGACCATTTTGTCCGGTCCTCCTTTCAAAATTAAATAACGTGGGACATCTTTTTTCTTTTTAACAACATAAATGTGTAGGTATTTTGAATAACAGATAATTTTGCATAGATTAATAATTGTTACATATCTGCGACACAGAACTGACACTGGGTGACCCCGGATAACCTCAGCCAGTATGTGGGTTTTCCCAAATATGATAGTGATAGATATAATGATATAGGTATTTTTACAGTTTTTAATAAAATATTAAAATAACTTGTGTTTTGCTTATGTAACCACTCATTTGTTCCATAGCAATGAGCTGTAGTCGGCAATGGTGTAACAGCTTAATACAAGATGGCGGATTCGGCTACAACTAGAACGTTAAGGCGACTCACGGGTAAGAAAAAGTTATAGTGTACTTAGCTCCAGAAACTGGAGGCTCTATCAATCATCCACTGCGAACCTGTGACCCACGACCGCGTCGTCGCTCTAAAGCTCTCGCCACACTGAGGCGAACCTCGTGCGGAGTGTCTGATGAGATACACTTGCGCCGCGCCGCGCCGATATTGTCAATTGACTTGTATTGCTCAAACTGGCGCGAATACTTGCTCGCGTCCCGTATGTGGTCTGGTTTGAAGTAAATGAGTGTAATTGGCGAGCCTGGAACTAAAGTGGTCTATGATTAACTATTCGAATACTGACAACAACGCACTGATTAAGCTTTACTCAAATCGTGAAAGAGAATAACATTGAGAGGTGTAAATGCCATCATGCAATGTTATGTGACTAATTATAGAATCGCAAAATGTTTATTTTGTATCATAGACCACTTTGTAGGATCTCAAAATGTTTATTTTGTATCATAGACCACTTTAGTTCCAGGCTAGCCAATTAGGCACATAACATTGCATGATGGCCTTAGACCTCACAATGTTATTTATCCCCTTTCACGATTACTAGTGTTTTAATTTTTAGTCCATACAATATTTTTTTGTAAATAGATAATTGCGTCATAATTTGCAATAAATTACCCAGTGTTGTGTCATCGCGTTTCTCATTCTTTTCTATGCAGTCCGACAGTGACCGCGCTTTAGGTCATGTAGTCCCTTTAAGGTGAATTGAGTTTTCATATAGACCCTCGGAGTAAACAAGAAGTGTTTAAACTTCCTCACCACAGCAATCGTCTTTTCTTCTTATGCGATCCATTTTGGAACTACACACATCAAAAGTGTCTAGGGATCAAGCATTTTTATGCGGATTTCTTGAGATTGAGATGTGGCTTTGTAATAAATTTATGATTTTATAAATTTATATGGATCCTTTTTGGTGCATTTCATAATTAGAATCAGGAACTGTGAATCAAATTCGAGTAAAAGATGAAAATCAGCTGTCAATATTTTCCCTATAAAAACATACAACGCATTGAAGACATTATTAGTGCTACTGTTTCCCTACTACTGATTAAAACCAACGTTATTATGGAGCGGCGACGTCATTTAAGCAGGGAAGAAATGCTCAGAGCCGTGGGAATGATAGAAGCTGGTTCCCGGCAACGTACTGTGGCTTTAGCTCTGAATACAAGTCAGAGTGTTATCAGTCGACTTTGGACACGTTACCGCAGCACTGGTTCCGTGGCTGAGCGCCATGGAGGACGGTATCGCTGCACCACACGGAGACAAGACCGATACATTCAAATCTTAACTCGAAGAGCTCCAACAATAACCGCCATGATGTTAGCCGTGAGGCTTCATCACTCTTCAGGGAACTTAATTAGCGACCAAACAGTCAGAAACCGCTTGCATGAAGTGAACCTTCATTCCCGAAGACCGCTACGGGTACCACCTATAGCAATGCACAATCGTAGGATTCGATATCAATGGGCTCTTGAACACAGAAATTGGGCAGAAGAACAATGGCGTTTCGTGTGCTTTTCTGATGAGTCTCGTTTTGGTATGAGACCGGATACAAGACGTATACGACACTGGAGAACCCCTGGACGCCAACAGCGATTAAAATCCTGCCAGGAAGTCCATCCTTGTAGTGGTGGAACCATCATGGTATGGGCGGGTATTTGGATCGGCGGAAGAACTGAGTTGATTTGGATCAGAGGCAACCTCAACGCTCAAATTTATGCTGAGACGATTGTATCAGACGTCATCGTTCCTCTACAAGTGCAAATCGGTCCCTTATTTCAGTTAATGCATGATAATGCACGACCGCACACCGCAAGAGTTGTAAGACAGACTCTCGCCGCAGCTAACATCAATGTCCTGCCCTGGCCTGCTCAGTCGCCAGACTTGAACCCGATTGAGCATGCATGGGATATGCTACAGAGAAGAGCTCTGCCGAATATGGAGGGTATCCAGTCGCAAGAAGACCTTTTTTTGTTGTTGCAACGAACATGGGCTGCCATTCCACAGCGTGATTTGGATGAACTCATTTTGAGTATGCCAAACCGATGTTCTTGTGTTGTTAGTGTTCGCGGTAGAAACACGGATTATTAATTGTTTAAGTTACCCAATAAAATTTTAAAGAAAACTGTTATTTCAGTCTTTTTTTCGAACTTTTGTGTTAGTGGTTCAAATGTCAAAAATCCCTTTATTAGGAAAATGGCAAATTTCTTTATTAATGCAAAGGTGACTTGGTTTATCGTTACTGTGACAAACGAAAACACTTTATTTGATGAATCCTTAAAGAAAATTTTAATTAATATCAATCAGGAGAAAAGTTATTGCAAAAATATATGTTGATCCCTAGACACTTTTGATGTGTGTACTTGTTTTTTACAATCGAACCTTATTTGCACAAAATAATCATCATTCTCCTGCCCTTATCCCAATTCATTTGGGGTCGGCACAACATGTCTTTTTCTTCCATACTTCTCTATTAGTCGTTACCTCATTTGCACAAAAATAATACTTGAATTATTATACCAAGTCATGTGTATATGTTGCTAACAAACTGCTTTGCAGTTTGGCAGAAGTAATATATTATCTTGTTTAAAATTATTTATGTGAATAAACACTTTTTCATTTTCATTTCATTTTTAATTGGATCAAATTGTGCAAGGCATGTTGAAACCCTTCCACGGGCCATGCCTCCCAGACGCCAAGGTACGCTATGATAATAATTAAGGGACTCATACAACGCTAAAAAGCTGGTGTACATTGGTTTAATCAATTTTCAAAAATGTACAGGGCTGTATAAACATTTGGCATAGATAATTATCTAAAGAATACAATCGAAGAAAAATAAAAATAAACTCTTATGATTAATCAAAGTTTGTAATTTCTGAAATGCTTAAATAATTTCACATTTTGTTTGTTTTTTTTTTCATCTTCCAGAGGTTCTTTTAGGCACTGAATATATTTTTTACTGGTTCGCCAAATTCGTAGCTACACTGAAACTTTCGATTTTATAGGAGAAATACGAAGGTTCCCTTATCAGATCTCATGCATCATGCATTTAGTTCATTTTTTTAGCAGTTTAGCTTAAAAATACATCTGCTCGTGACAGGCGCCCGGGCGTAAATGTTTAAGACTAGTTTATAATAATACCTATACCCGAAATGATCCGGGGCTTTAGTTCGCATACACTACAACATCAAGTATTTCGATTATTTATTACATCATTTTCACTATGACTATTATATTGGTTACATGGGCATACATATTATATTTGATACAGCATAATAAAGACTGTAGTTTTTAAGCGTAAAGCATATAACGTTTGTTCAAAATTCCTATTTTTCTTTGGGATTACATATTAAGAAAAGCGCAAGCACTTAAGAGTACTCGTAAATAGTTCCGGGAGCGACAATTTGACACCGCCGAGCCGCACGGGCAGTGACCGGCGGGCCTACTAACTAGAATATACACTTACAGAAATCCCTCATGGACATGTATCACTACATTCCGCTTAGCTTACAGATGATACCGTATAAATAGCAACGTATAGTTGTAAGATACTCGAGTAATTATTGCTCTCAGAAAAGATGATGGTTCTAAATAATTACTTCTCTATACCTTATTAGTTAAATACAACTATGATCTTAGAGGAACGCCCCAGAACTTTGTGATGTCAAATTGTCATTGACAATATTACGTCTACCATATCAGTTATTACAAAGATTATACTAAACACCCAAAATTACAGACAGTACAATCGTAGAAACAGTGCGAACATTATGACGTAAATTTAAACAAGGTGTAACACACTGCTCTCCTTCTGTAGCTGAAGTTAATAATATATTTCATCTTACAATTTACTCTTATACTAATATCGGTTTCCGTATTGCATTTTTATTAGGTACTTTGAATACAAAAGATTTTATTGAAACACTATCTTTCATATAGGATACCGAATCACATTAAAAGTAAAAAGCAAAAAGAATAATGATCGAGCCCTATGTATACATAGCAAAGGTTGACCACACGGAACGTCTCGCTATTATCTACATTTTTCACACGACAACATACTTGGAAGTGATATACTTGAGGTTCTTCAAGTGCAGACATTTTAAAACTAATTTTCCATAAATACGAGTTCATTTTTTAAATGTATCACTGGTTTTAAAGACAGGGATGATAGAACAGTAGTACTCAAAATACTACACCGGTACTTTAGACGAGGTCATAATTAAGCTTCTGGAACTTTCACATGGTACTCTCAAATGGTACACTTTCGATGTGTATACATAGGTTTATAAAAATAAACCATTTTTTTTTTAAACTAAAATATAACAATGTTAATAAAAACAAGGTATTTAACTAATTGTAATAATGTCCGCAAGCAGTAGCTTTACACCTTGGAGTGATAACTGTCCCGCTGAGAACATCAAACCGTTACATGTAACTAATCAACGAAAGCTGATTTGCGCTTTCTTTATACACATGTGAACACATTTTTTTATTGCTTAATCGAATGTCAGTCCACAAAAGTGATTTCTATTACGAGAAATGCTCATATTTGGTACGATAAATCAAGTCGTTCATAGATTTGACGGTAGATAAATATGGAACTAGCAGCGCCCCGCGGTTTCACCCGCATTAGTTTCCCGTTGGAATATAGGGATAAAAACTATCCAATGTCCTTTCCCGGGACTCAAACTATCTCTATACCAAATTTCATCTAAATCGGTTCAGCGATTAAAGCGTGAAGAGGTAACAGACATTTATAATATTAGGTACAAACAATTTAAAAGGTAGTCAAGGATTGATTTTTACACGTAACACATGGTAGGCGTCTAGAAAGACTTGTGGGGATCATGACTGACGCTCCCTTATAATACAGATATTATAAAATTAAACCCTGGGATTACGACAAAAATCTGTAAACTACATTAGAAATTGTTTAATTGACTTTGGTGTCCGAACTAGGCGCAGTCACCATACTTACGACAGAGCCGCCGCAGCAGAGTACAAAAAGTCGACCGTATAAGTCGCAAACAACCGTAAGTTATTGCGTTGAGAATATTTTTTATATACACACGTAACAAAAGTTGCATTCAACCTCACAGCCAAATTCATCACTTTGAAAGGAAAGCCCATTTATATCTTCTCTAAACCTCGAACTATTTTATTTGAACCGACTTCTCGCTGACCCGTCAACTAATTTAATATCTGCCAATATCAAATCTAAGAACGATGCCGATCATCCAAACAGAACGGTAACGGAAGGAAATTTAGAAAAATTGTACTTTTCTAATTTTAATTGATCATTTAAACAATAATTTACGTTTTCGCGAATTTGTTTTAACTACTTGTACTACAAGGTCTATTATGGCGATACTGAACCGATTTGTTTCTTAGGCCTCCTAAAAGGATAGCTACATTTCACGGGCCACAGGCGACACGCTGATCTTTTAAAAGGTAATAAATAAATAAGGGGTCGCCTCGCACCCTAAACTACCTTACCATATTTCTAACGACAAAGAAAAAGCTTGGCAGGCATTACAGCGAACCTAGCGAGCATCACACAGTTGATACAGGCGCCCGCGCCGGTCGCAGGTTCAGTATCGCTTTTTGTGCATTAAAAGGCGTTCTACACGATCCAGACCGACCGCCGACAGAGGTGACCTTGGTCCAGTTGGTGTGAAAATCTACCGTGTAGACGTTGGTCGGCCGACCAGATATGGGCGGGGTCAAACGACCTTTGGACGACCTTGGTCGAAAGCGCATCCATCGCGACAGGCTGCGTCCGTGGTCGGCCCCAACCGTCTGGAACGCTGTCGGCCGACGGGAGAGCTTCAGTGTGCGTTTGTCTGTCAATGTGGGCGCACGTCATCGCGTGTCACAGAGATGGATTCACAAAACGAACCCCGCGAACGAGAAAACTGACCGAATTTATATCTTTATACACTGATTTATCATGTCTTTGGGACATTGGATCTAATTTATATAAAGATAAGAATAAAAAATGTTTAATTAATTTTTCTTCTTCACTCAAGCATAAAAAAGTTATTGCCAAACCGACCTTCCGTTGCTTTGAAAGGCAAGGATCCATATTGATATGTCTTTACGCTGTGAACACCGGACGGAATTCACAAGTTGTGTCAACCACCGACCGTGTAGAACGAATACAAAAGTTGGTTGACGCGACCAAGGTCACCTCTGTCGGCGGTCGGTCTGGATCGTGTAGAACGCCTTTTAGATATTGAGAGTAAATTCAAACTTTATAATGTAACAAACAACTTTTTATAAAACTGCTAAAACAAAATATACAGATTTAAAACTTTGATTTAACAAAAGATGAATGCTCAAATATATCAATTATTTAAGGCATCTTAAAAATTTAATCATCTCTATTTTAATATATCAGTTGATTGTTACAGCTATCACAGGGTCATAAGTCCTTAAGGGACAAATGGCTTTCACCATTATATCTAACAATAATCACGAGGTAAAACTATGTACTATAGTTTTAATGGTTATGTGTGTTAAGTCAGGCGAAAGAATTAATAGTTTCCAAACGTATCAAACATAATAAGATGGAAACAGCTTAACTGGGTAAAGTGGGTGCTTAGGCACATTCAGAGTGAAGGAAATCATAATAAGTCCATGACACGACTTTCAACACGACGGCGACGCGCACATGTTGCATCAAGTTTCACTAAATTCTATAAGTATGATTTTTAGAACACAAAACAAGATTTTTGGATGTTTAAATCGATGGTTGCAAACTACAGGTAGAATATATTTATCGCCGACGAAACTAACAATGATAGGGATGGCAGTGGATACGTGTTCAACATAAATGTAAAGAACGTATATAGCTATTTTTATTGAGACAATAACGTGGGACATAAAATGAAAGTGGTATAATAGTAACAAAAAAAAAAAGTAACTAATAAGGCTGACAATATAACCGTCGCTCAAAGAAAAGTAACGACAAGACAGGCACAATACAAGTTCAATGCGGAACTAGTACTCCGCATTGAAGCAGAATTTCGTAAAAATTCTTATAAACAATAAAAGGTAAAGTTTTAAATTTGTATAATCAATGGCTCGTTAGAGCTTGACGGAAGTCTCGTCGGGCTACTTCAATACATGTTTTCGCAATGACGGAGGTGCACAATAAGCAAGCATTACAGTTTCTTGCAACATTTGGCAATGTGCAAACCGCACACACTGCTTACATGTAAAACTATTACAGCTTTTCAAAAGAACGTTAGAAAGACACTTTTGTGTGAAATTAATAATTATGTCACAGTTTTTTGTATTATGGGTTAATAATTTCGCCAACAATTCTTGCAAAAACAGAGTCAATGGCAGTTTTAAAGTCTTAAATATGGTAATGGCAACATAAATAATATTAATAGATCGATCCAATGAGATCCCTATCATTAATCACAGTTTTACCCGCGTTTTGTTGAGTAATTCAAAATATAATTTACTTGAAATTGATTTTTCACAATGAGTATTATCTACAAAATAAATTCGGCATAGTTAAGCTGCAAACAAATTCAATATATAATGTTGTGTAAAATATGAAGATTCGTTATTTTCTCATAATCACTACAAATAATACAATCATATTTTAATATTCGTTTATTAATTCCTTGATTAAGTTTATTTTTCGGGGTCGGAGTGAGTGATCCCTTACTCACATGCTGTAGAGCTACCAGTTCTTGATTTATAGAATTCTAATCAATAAATAGCTAATAGTAATGTTTATGTGGATTTGTAACTTGAAAGCTTTCGAAGTTGTGCACTCCAATTGCGTACCACACCCGATCGCTATAACTTTTATTAAGACAATCCGATAATATAACCCTGCTTACTGCAAGTGAAATTGGTACAAGAGCAGGCAGGAGGGGGATGTTGTCAAGAAAAGTTATTGCATTACGAGAGAGTAAAGCTTTTCGATGCCTATTACATTTATACATTGCTGTATTAGTATACAATTCTCCTCCTTTCTTTAGATTTAAGAGGTAGTCGTAGTACAAAAGATTTGAAGACTAAATAATAATAATAATCAATACGTGTAAGCTGTTTAGGACTTACTAATGCTAATACTCTGTTACATTATATATTGAAAATAGAATGCAGACTGAGATATCGTTGATTTCATAATTTAAAGTATAACTTTTTAAATCAAATACATTTCTCCTGAAATCATTAATTTGTTACAAATCTATGGCCACAATGAACACCATGAAGGTTCACATCATTTAGCCGATCAAAATAATCTAATACCAATAAGTATTACTGTTATAAATATTTTAAGTCAGTCTTTGGTTCCATTCCAGTTCATTGCATAAATGCTTTTCCGATTAACAATGAATATTTTGTTCGTTAATAAAGGTTAGCCATCATCACAATAGAACACTGTACAACGACACATATCAGATGAACCGCGCGTGTGACAAGTGGGATCGCATAATACTAAGAGACTAGCACTGCCCTATGAGGACAACATCTTATCTTTTTATTGCACAACAAATTTTAATTGATCACAGTATGTTTCGCATATAGAGATCTACTAAACGTAACAACAACCGCAACAAAGTGTATCAAATGTCCATCAATTTATTACATTACTTCATCACGCACCTTACTTAAACAGATTACTTAGACACACTAAGCTTCGACGAGAAATCTATTTCCAACTGACAGACAGCGAATGCAACATTTGATATAATAGCCATTACCTGCTGATATTCACTGACAATGATTCACACACTAGCCGGGTTGTTTGATTATGAGCATTTTATACACATTATACCTAGCTCCTATAAAATATTTACATTGTTTTCGAATGCCAATCCCGATTCAGCGAACAGATTGTAAACAGATGCTTAACTGTTCGGTTTGATCACGTCGCGTTCATGTGGCATGTGTCGCGACAACGCAGACAAATACATATTGAACTTGGCAAACCATAACATTTACGTTGGCCAAGGAATGGTGCAAACGGAATTTTGAACAACGTCTCTATGCGAAAAAGAACCTCTTATATAAATAAACTGTAAATAAGCAACGCAAATTGGTTTGATTAATTGATATGTACCTTGCTTATTGATGTTATACATGTTAACGTGTATTTGATCTGTATTAATGACAGCTGACAATAATTTATTGTTTTCACCTAGAATTAATAAGAATAACAAAACAATTTCCTAAATGCTGCTAAAGAAAAGAGGATAAGTCAGTCTCTCATGAATACAATGAAATAATTTGAAGTGGAAAATCAAACCATTAAGGTGTTCTACATGGTTGAGGCCTTGGTGCTGATGTCTTGATCTCTTACTCAGCTAATTGATCTGAAAACAAATAAACTACAATGTTAATATAGAATTAGATAGCTTAACGGTCAATTAACCATTAATTATACTCCGAGCTAACAAGTTGTGCGCCACCAATAAGTCCCTGATATCCGACTCATTGACCAACCCCCACTCCAGGATTCGTTTGCTCTAACGGCTAACAGTACTTTGACAGACATGGCGAGTTTACTGTCAGACCGATCTGAACCGAATCAGCATCATCGTTAAAATTATAAAAGACATCCACCCAAATACCCACCCTACGGTTTTCCCTGCGAGGAAGACGTGGCACAACAAACTCCCCAGCATCTGGTTTATTCGGTAAGTTGTAAGCATCAGATGATACAAAATCAAATGATTTTAAGTAAATTACCGGCGACGGTGCGACGTGGGCGGAATCCGCGAGTGCCATCCGGTCCGCGAGGCGCACGGGCTACCACCACCCGCGGTCCATTGGACTCTTCCAGCGACGCCGTACGGAGCCGCGCCAGCAAGCGTTCCGGCCGCTCGCTCCGAGCCTTGGCCCCGGTACCTTTACCACTGCAAGTTACAAACATATTAACCACTCTGCTCGACAAGATTTTGACTTGTGACTAACTTGACTCGACGAGATTATATAGAGAATGTACATCAACTTACAGCATCCATATTTATTAAGAAAAATATGTTACCACAGATAATATTTAATACAATAAGTTTATGGAAAATATCTTAATAGGCAATACATTGCCTAGCCTTTTCCCAACTATGTGGCTTCCAGTATTTAACATGGAGCTATTGCCTTTCTGACCTCTAAAACCCAGTTACTGGGCGATACCCCTTCGTAAGCCACATGTGGTGATGAAACATATCTCATTAATTAACTCTCTAAGATCAGCTACACAAATGGGCCCTTAACGGAATGAATTATTGCTATTTAACAACTAATTTCAGTGGCTCAACAACCACACATTTGACAGATTTAGAATTGGATTTGTCTGATAATTATATTAGTGAACTGTGAAATCGTTTTCCTGGAGTCTTCATCATTAAAGAGGATGGTGCAAACCGCCTCAAACAGAGCATGGACATAGGTCACTATGGTCCAGTTTGAAAGTTTGGGTCCCAAATTACCGATGTAATTACAGGCACATAAAACATTTCAGTTTTAATACCTGGGTTCCAATAAAATAAAAAGACCACCACCACTATTTCGCGTTCAATGTATTCTCGGTATCAACGTAATTTACTAATGATGTGGGTAATTTGATAAATTAATTAATTCATGACATTATCTAAGGGTATAAAGGTAAAATTTCATATAGTTGTGATCATTATAGTTTGCTAATAGTTATCCTTAGCCAACGACAACTGGAATGGCTAACGTGACAATGTTGAAGAAAATCGAGCACCTATTCACGAAGAGATGGTGGCAGTTTACAAGATTCTGCACCTTCGTTATCTACGGTGTGTGAATTTAAAAGGGGCAGAGAGTGTATTGAAGACGACACTCGCTCGGGCGGCCCGGTTACTGCCTCTACGGAAGAAAACGTGAAAAAAGTTGAGAAGCTTATACTGGAAGATGGACGAATGAAGACCAAATGATGACCCGGCTCTCTGTTGGTTCCGTCCATACTATTCTTCATGACCTTCTTTACCTTTCAAAATTCAGTGTAAGATGGGTGAGCCGCGAATGCTCACGGCGGCGCCTCAAAAGCAAGTGCGAATCGAATGCTGTAGAGTTTTTAGAGCTCTGTGGTGAAGTTCCATTAAGTATTTTCGACCGAATTGTTACTAGAGATGAAACGTGGGTTCATCATTATGACCCTGAAAGTAAGCAAGAGTCCATGCACTGGCACAAGAAGGGTACTGCGCCCCCTAAAAAATTCAGTCGTTCCGTCTGCCGGAAAAATCATGGCCACAGTGTTTCGGGACTCACAGGGTGTACACAAAAAAGGTGAAACCATAATATACTCAGGATCTTACGCATCCACTAAACGAAATATACGGGAAGCAATTAAAGAAAGAAAAAAGACGTGGTAAATTGACCACCGGTGTGTTACTTCCTCACGACAACGCCCAGATCCACACGGCGCGTGATTTCCTATAGCCCGGACCTAGCCCCGAGTGATTATGATTTGTTCCCTAATTTGAAAAAAGACCTTTGTAGGAAACGATTTTCCAACGATGAAGAGCTCAAGGCGGCAATGAATGCGCATTTTCAGAGAAAGAGGAAAGTTATTTTTTACAGGGTATTGAAAAGTTTAATTTCGAGATGTAATAAATACAATGAGGTAATGGGGGATTACATTGAAAAATAAAAATTATTTTAATTGAATTTACGTCGTTTTTCATGCCGATACCGAGAATACATTGAACGCCCCTCATACACATGTTGGAAAATAGCATTCATTACTTGGACCCAGAATAAACAAAGCAAACAAAGAAACAACTGTACACTTACCCAATTTTCACAATGTTGCAAGCAGAAGACTTGCCATTCCTAGGGTTGGTCAGTATGACAAACTCGACCACATCGCCGGGCTGTAGCTCCGCGTGGTTGCCACGCACCTCAGACATGTGGAAAAATAGACGGCGGTTGTCCTCAGCCTCCAGAGATGACAGAAAACCAAAACCACCTGAAAAAATACAAGTAATTTTTATTATGTACAACATAATAGTGTTTCTCTCATCAACCTGCGCTATGGCATGGTGATCTATGGCCCACTCCCAAAGGAGGAGGCTTGAGACCCAGTAGTGGGAATACTAAAGGCTGTTCTTCTTCTACTTTGTGTCACTGGCACAATTGTATTTGAGATCTTGTTGGCCCAAAACAAGGCTGCAATCGAAGTAGTAGTAGTAGTAATGAGTATGACAGCTACAGGCCTATTACAATATAACAAGTCATAGATAAGGTAGTAGAATCATACGTATGGCAACAAATTCAGAATTATTACATTAATTCAGAATTGTTAAAAACGTTGTCTTATCGAGTTCACAGTTTGGTTTTCAACCTAATAAATCCACTTCAATTCTGCTTTCTCAATTCACAGATGAAATAAACCAACACCTCAATGATAAAAAGCATGTTATCCTGTTATTCATTGATTTTAGCAAATTGTTTGATACTCTCAGGCATGATACACTTATAGACTAGCTTCAAAATACAGGGGTTCGGGGCCCAATATTAAACTGGTGCAAACATTATTTAAAAAAAACAGAACATGTCATGTGAGGAATGAACTCAGTGACGAAGCTGTAGTAGCTACGGGAAAAGCACAAGGCTCAGTTATAGGACCCTTACATTATTTAAGCCTACTTCAATGACATGGAGAATGTTACAAACAATTGCTCATCATAATCAGCCTATAATGCTCCCACTGCTGGGACACAGCCCTCCTCTCAGTAAGAGGGGACGGGCCGTAATCCACCACGCGGGCCCAATACGGGTTGGTGGATAACAATTGCTCAGTCAAATGATTTTGATAATTTATGTAAGTGATCTCATGATGCCGGACTGGTGCTTAATGCTGGTAAAAGTAAGATTATCCACGTTCGTTCCAATCACTTACTCAACTCTGATAAGCCAGTTAAAATAATTGCGCACACTCACCAATGTGTGCATGAAGTGCCATTATCTAGGCTTGGTTGTAAAGGTGCAGGTTACCAACTACAAATATTTGGGTTTAGTTGTTGATGACATATTTAACTGGGGCTACCACATTGACTCCATTTGCGATAAACTGCGAGCAATGCTAGCCAAATTTTCAATAATTAAATACAAAGTACCTTTTAAAATATTACTTAACCTTTATAATGCTATTGCAGAGTCAATAATTTCATATGGAATTACTAACTATGGCAGAATGATTCAAACTTAGACAAAATATACAACCTACAACTTCGATTACCAAATAAAATAAGAAAAACGCTTTATGATGGTGATGAGTGTGATGAAGTAACAGGTTCCTTAAAGTATTGTAAAATCTTGCCAACAGACACTAAAATACGAAAGTGGTTATTAATAGAACAGTTCACTAACAAAGAACTGCAAGTTAAATTCAATCATAGCAAAGCAACAAGAACAGCATCCCAAACAAAACTGGTAGTACCGGGATACCAAGAACTATTACAGGAAACGAACAAACACTTATTTAATACCTACTCTCTCTCTCTAATGATGCTCCAAAAAAAAAACCAATCGGGAATAACAAACAGTCATTATAAAAATAAATACAAAAAATTATTTGATTCTCTTTAAAAATGCATCATCCTGTTTGAATTTAAATCAATAAGTAATTAGCATCGACAGTATGCCTGACTGGTCGTCGTTTTTGTTTATTTCAGCTGTTATTTACTAGCTACCGCACAATATTTTATAAAGTATGTGTTAGTTGTTGTGTATAATGATTATTACGTTAGTATTAAGATTGCTTAAAAGTGTGTCAACATCCACACAGACCTATTGAGGGTTTTTTAAAATGTTTTTTGCCTTAATTATAAAAGAATTTAAAAAAATTGAAATCCTGCCTATGGCTTATCACAACTAAATGTCAAAGTCAAAGGCCAGAGAAACTATGACAATAGAAAAAAAACAAGCCTGTACGGAACATTGAGCATTCCAACTTTATTCATAGGTATTTTGGTCAAAGGCCTTCAGGAGTTTCCTTCTGTTTATCTCGTTACGACGGTTTCTGATCGCTACAAACATAATTTGCCAAAATGGGGACGTCCTGCATCATAGACTCGTCCCACACCTAATGCGAGTTATGGTGTTACGGTTGGACTTTTCGGAACAGACCATGTGTCGAATACTTTGCGTTCCATGGGCGTTCACTAGCTCTTTAGGTCTCAGGATCTACTGATTATTGATTAAAATAAGTTTACCTTTAATAGCATCGACTGCGGCACGCCTCTTCTTCCTGATTGGCACAATGTTAGTGGCACGACCCTCCACGTCGGCCTGGAAAGTGACGGGGTCGCCAACCTGTAGTATTTCACGCTTGCACGCCAGCCCCATTATACCGAACTCGTATGACGTGCCGCCTTCCACTTGAATTAGACCTGTACAAAAATATGAGAATAATGACTTCTTTACATAGTATAAAACAAAGTCACTCCCGCTGTCTGTAAGCTTGGATCTTTTAAACTACGCAACGGATTTTAATGCAGTTTTCAGAAATAGATAAGAGTGATTCAAGAGGAAGGTTTATGTATAATACATGCATATTATAGTAGAGAAGAGCCGAGAAATCAAAGATACAAATATTTGTAATGTGATGTTAAAACGGGGGCAGAGTGGCTGGCGGGGCGGTATGAAGTTCGCCGGGTCAGCTAGTATAATAATATCTCTCTTTGCTCTACTAGTCGGAAGCAGGACAGCTGAGCGTGGTCCTGAGTTGTATGCAAGGGACGAGAATGTTATTGCGATTTTCCATTTAGAAATTATTCTTAGTAGCGGCCCGAAGTCTGGATATATATGGCCGGTTCACGGCTATAGGCTCGCCCATTATTACATTGGACTTGAATAGTGAATGGAGATTAGCCTAATTGGGCAATAAGTCTAAAATGGCCGGCCAACGAAAAAATATATATTACCCTGGTCGTGGAAGTGCTTCTTATAATTGTTTACTATTGCGCCGAATCTCTAAGACCTTCAGCTGTTTTTTTTTAAGTTTTTAATAAACCTGATTTTAGAACAAAATATGCAAAAAATAGTTATAGGAACACAGAAGACTTCACCGACCAGGGTAATAGATTTTCTTTCACTGACTTTGGATTTTGGGCCCAACTTTGTATGAAACTGACTGGTCTCCTTTAAACTCAGTACATCTCTGTTTACACCTGCGAGGAATACAGACGTAATCATGCTATGACAATAGTCTCCCTAGCTGGACATCCAATTTTTCCTTACTTATATAATTATATGTAATATATAAAAGCAACGTTTTTCTTTATGTAGTACCATATTCACACTCAGCACTACTGCTTGTTTGCAAGCTGTAATCCTTTTATAAAAACTGGTTACATCCAGTGATCATATTCTCAAAATAAACTATAACCTAGCTTTGCCAGAGTCTAAGCGGATGCCTGCACCACAGTAACCTGGACCACGATGCAGGCATCCACTTAAGACGCTTAGAAAATGGCCCAGAGAGCTAGTCTAATTATCCAATTCTGTATGTCAGTTATTGTGGGGGAATGTGATCAGATAAGTGATATTTATAAGTTGTGGCACATATTTTAGCCGTGTTCGAGAATACTGTATACAACCCTGTCAAGGACGTAAGCTATTAAAGGATGTGCCTAATCTCTAAGCGTGCGTCCGCATCTGGCGAATGTGCAGCTCGCGAGCCGTTTGCGAGCTGCCCGCGAGCTGCGCGCGTGCAGTCACGGCAATGGTTTGGTGCGCCTCTTTAGCGCAACTCATGCAAGGCTCGTATAAGGCGTGCGCGCGGCGCGCGATCTGCGCGCACTCAATTCTCGCACTTACAGTTCCGTTTACTGGCTCAGTACTTTCGAAGATGTTGGACGACACTAGTGCTTTAAATATAATTGCTGCATCATTAGCTATTATATTACTGACTAGCTTCTTCCCGCGACTTCGTCCGCGTGAAATTTCACCCCCCCATTCACCCCCTTAGGGGATGAATTTTGAAAAATCCTTTCTTAGTGCACCCCTAGACCCCATAAGGAACGTACGTGCCAAATTTGGAATCTCTAGACCCAGCGGTTTGGGCTGTGCGTTGATATGTCAGTCAGTCAGTTCTCCTTTTATATATATAGAAGATAAAAGGGAAAAAAAGACAACTGACAACCATCGACTAGTGATGTGACCTATACTCATAACAAGTTAGGAGTGCGGGGCTTGAGGCGCGGGCGGAAGGAAGACGCGAGCCGCTAGCGCGCCGCCCGCGCGCTGATCGCGTACGGCGCTTAGGTCGCGCGCGAACTGCGCGCGGACGGCGCAGGAGCGGCGCACGAACAAAAATGCACGCGCGCAGCTCACGGGCAGCTCGCAAACGGCTCGCGAGCTGCACATTCGCGGCACATTCGCCAGATGTGGACGCACCCTTATATAACAATCACTGTCAGGGTTCTCTTACTAAAATCATCGCGCAAGGCTGGAGTACCGCACAATGTATCTGCTGAATTGGATGCCTACAGTAGATACCTTTAAGGTTAGGCGCGCCAACCACTCATGATACAATGAACACATTAGTAGTTTTCTGGCAAAAAAAGTTAATAATCGATCAATACCTAACAATATCTAGAGTTTAGTTGTTTGAACCGTACTGTACATACCGCAATATTGGGCCTGGTCGGGATTGAGAGCCCGCAAGGTCCTGGTGACGGTTCCATTGATTGAGGACTCAAGCGGCTTGGCAACAGAGACGGAGCCGCGGGGAAGCACTCGCACGTACTCCGCACTCGCGCACCCTCCCCCCGACCCGTTCACACGCCCTCCTCCTGACCCGTTCACACGCCCCAATGTATACTCCACCTCACCGCCCAGCTCCAAATTGTCCGGGTTACCTTCTAAATTGCTGAAATTAACATGATAAAGTGTTAATTTGGTTTCTTCTTTAAATATAATAATGCACGCAAATATTACAAGATTGAATTAAATCAAAGCGGAAGACTTGGCACGAGCTCAACCTTTGCCACAATTTTTTTTTTGTTCATTGGAACAACAAAAATTTCGCTGGATGCAGGAAGCGCAGAGCTGGTCAAAGTGGCCGTGCTTGGGGGAGGCCTATGTCCAGCAGTGGACGTATTTCGGCTGAAATGATGATGAAAAAGAGCGAAAATAAAGTATTAAGAGTCGCTATTGGCATTAACAACATAAATGAATTAAGTGAGATGCTTATAATGTTGTGAAATCAGGACTTACAAGTTTCAAAGAATTTCTTGTGAAGCGCAAGCATAACGACTACCACGAATTTGATATATGCATTTCATTTGAATACCGCTTGAGAAAAGACGGCTTTTCTTAAAGATCTTCGCATTGCAAAGATGTATTCCTGCATTATTTAATGACCTTTGACTTTGAAATGCGACTTATTTACTTGACATGTGGTTATAGTTCTACGTATAATTGATACATGAGAGACTAGAATAGGTCCTATATCTGCTATTTTTTCACATCGCAGTACGCAAATGCATTAATTATCATAATAATCGTAAGACTAATGCCGAATGCAATTAAAACTTGCGGAAGTAAACAAGCAATATTTGATAACCTATTTATTAACTTTTATTACGGACCTTGAAAAGTGACATAATCACGAATTAGAAACTCGTGAATGCCGCATTTCTATAACAAACTTTTCAAAAGGTTGTTCGCTTGCCTTTTGAAACAACAAGTTACTTTATGGCAAAGTCGTAGCCATCTGATAATTATATCACACTCGCAAATAGTGGCAAAAAAATAAACAATCGCTATTTATATATATCAATGGAGAAAAGTATGGCTATTTGGAGATGAAGATAAGATGGGGGATCATTGAATTTATTTACAGTTCTTTATTTTTACTGGGCTTAGGTATCACATATTTACTTAGAGTACCTAATAATAATATGTTTTTATTGATTCATAAACTAGTGTTACAATATTTAGGCATGACACTGGATCCCGAACTAGAATACCCTGTGTCGCAGGATCCAGTCTCTAACTTGCACCAGCCACCACTTGCAGTAGCAATTGCTTCAATTCTGCGCGGCTAAGAGCTCACTCCATACAATTGGATAACAATTGAATAAACAGAAGTTTTACGTGCAGTAATATTTCAACAAGAGATTTCCGACGTCGCTAACACGATGCAGCGAGCTCGACTGGCAAATTATTTTATAAGTCGAAATAGCAATTCCTATGTAGTCGCACAGCAAGTAACATAAAAAAAAACGAATAATTTAGAAATATATCGCAGGGGCACAGGCAGACCTGTACAAGGTGGCGGGGACGTCGATGCGCAAATTGTAACCATGAATTCAGCACATGATTTTAGACCCCAAAGCGTAGACATTTGTCGTCGGTTATAAAAAAAACAGCAGTTTCATAGAAAAGTGCAATACTTACCTACGAGATTGAAATGTACGGAACAGCATTTTTTTTTATAACTCACGAAAAGTTCAAGGCAGGGTTTCCAGAATCATGTATTTAATCCATGGTACAGCTCGATTCAAACTTTATGGCGGCTCGGAACATAAGGCTAGTCGCTGCGCAGTAACAAATTATACGTTAGCGGGGGCGAGGGGTGAGGTACTGCGCAGCGAGTAGCGCACTTCAGAACCGCCATAAAGTTTGACGCGAACTATTAACAGGTTTCGCGTCGATGTTCCTGCTACCCTATATAAGTACAACAAACCAAAATAAAAAACTGGCCAAGAGCGAAGCGGGTCACACAATTAAGGTTCCGATCCAAACTACACTGAGTTGTCTGTGGAAGGGTCGGTGGTCCGCAGTAATTACTATGCTGCCTAGTATTACTACTTGATGTCCCTGTGTTTTCCTTTTTGATGATACATTTTTATAAGCGCTAGAACCCTCAAGAATGACGATTTAAACAGCTGTAAACAGAGGCCTAGTGTACAAATTTGACAACTATTCATTAAAAAATAAAAACATAGGGACACAGTATATTCAGTTTATGAAATGTCTTTAAAATTGGTCCAATATTGGAGGAGGAAATAGGCGAGAGCCAAATCTCGAATTATGACTTTTTAGGCTTTTTCAAGTCTCCCCGACCGCATTTCTTCTTAAGGTTCCGTTTCTCGGAACCTTAATAAAGTACGTAAAGAATGCAGCCGCGTTACCATTTCAATTTATAGGAAGCAAAATATGGTTTTAGTTTTGATATAGGGACTGAAATTGTTATAGACCGGTCAAGCAGCTCATGAATTGTGTATTGCATCGCGCCTGCGTTAAGAGGGGACGGGGCCTACGAGGAATTTGACAAAGAGGTATTTGATCAAACTATTGCCGTCGCCTTACCTCAAGTCTGCCCCCGTAGTGTGTGATAGGGACAGCTGCAGCTCAGGCCGAAATTTTCACAAAAATTTTGACGAGATCGACGTTTTGTATTCCCCTTTTTTCTCCTCGAAAACTGAGCCGATTCAATTATTTTTTACATTAACATTTTAAGAAAGAGTATGTTTAGGTTCCTATCATTTTTGTTATGTTAAAAACTTTTCTAATTTGTCTGGTAGTCCTCTAATCACGGCGGTAAAAATAGGACATTTTTTATAATTTTTTGTGTCATATTTTCTATACTAATTAGTTGGTGAAAAAAAGAAAATGAAAGGGACGTGTTTACAGCAGCCCTTGATTTTATAAAAACAAATTTTTGCTCTAGAAGCATTATTCAGGAAGAAAAAAGGGGAATACATTTGTATGGAGAATCGCACGCCCCGTTCCCTCTTAAGGCATAAGCTTCGTAAATATCGATTGCAGAGCTAAAAAAATAATTGACCTGCTTGACAAAATAATAATATTACGTGGAACTTTTACACTGAAAAATAAGTATATAGCGCGCTTATTGTTTACCCTGGCGACTTCCTAAGTAATTAGCCTGTCAACACAGTATTTACGAACATTTTCACTACATCCTATTAGAACAAAATTGAGAACCTGAAACAAACTGAAGGCCGTACTAACAAATCGCTTTCATAAGAGATTATTTTAAACACATTTCTGACATCCTTCGACTCATTTGCTTACTTCTTAGGCTGCGTTTCTACCAGAAATGAGCGAGGATGCGTGGAGAGGGATGTGTGTGAAACTAACGAATAACATCGCTTCATTTTCATAGCTTGAGCTAAGCTAGTGTTGTCATTGATTAGTTTTACGCACATCCCTCGCTAGTCGCTACGTATCATCACGCTACGCTCATTTCTGGTGGAAACGCAACCTTATGCTCGGTTCCTATAAACAAAAATTAATCGTTTTGCTTACCAATGGTAGCATTTTTATTGCCAAACTGAGCATATATAATTAGATTCGTAATATTTTTTTTGTTGTGATAGCTATTTCCATATGGGACGGTTTACTATGCAAAGCCATGAGGTCTTTGCTTCATTATTGGTAAAGATACAAGTCTTAATTTTAACTAATACCGGTCCGTAAATTATAGGAATCGGCCATTAAAGCGATCCATTAGTACAAGTACACTCACAAGCTTGAAATACACTTACCTAAAATGGAAGAATACTTCTTTGGAGTGATCGGAAGTTTCTATAAAGCCGAATCCGTCCTTGAGAGCAGCGATAAATCCTTGCATGATGGGTCGGCTACCGGCGCCATTACTGCTATTCCCGTTAGTAAGACTATGTTGTACTTGGACTGACTTAGCTAGCAACTCTTTTGTCCGTTTCACCTGTGGAAATACCGCACAGGTTATAAAGGCATGTTTGGTGATGTTGATTATGTACATGCAAAATTTTCCTCCATCTAAAAACATAACCCTGTTAGTAAATAAGTGGAGTGTATAACTTGATCTAAAAACTATGATGACTATGTAGTAATATAATATTTCTGGGAAATCTTAGCTCTTAATTAAAACGTGGAATTAACATTACCAAATCAAAGCTACAAACCTGGAACACGTCGAAAGTGACAACGTCACCAGTACGGGGCAGCATCTTAGATTCACATGATTTGGAAGAGAATGGGACCGATTTCTTTGTTTGTTGGTTTACTTGCCAACCTATCACACCATTATATCCCTGTTTAGAGAAAAGAAAATGGTTAAAAGTATGTAGGTAAAGACAACTTGTCAAACAATTAGAATCATATTTAAGAAGTCATTCTAAATCTAAAGGCACATACACGGTCAGTTCTGCCTTCATATCTGTTTGATGGTGCCATATTATGATGGCTTAATGCCATCATGATTACAGTGAAAGGGAGAGACGGAGCTATACATGACCGACAGCACCATCAATTTTTCGCACTGGAATCTTGATGGCATTAATATATTTGTCCGGATTGTTTTTGGTTCCTGCCTACAACGGCCAGAACGATTAACAACCAATCTTTCAAACTAAACCAACCCGATCTGTTTTTAAGTGCACGGATCCTCTACCACAGTCACGGTCTGTCCAGTTTTAAAGTTTTATCCCTCCGTGTAAGGTAGCCTTTAGGTCTACTTTAACAAACTAATAAAAATTTAAAAAAGAATTTCCACTATGCCACTCTTACATTTATGTCGCGAGTTCTCATCTCGAGTCTCTCATGAGGAGGACAATCACCACAAACATCGATCCCTACAGACCCGTATACCTCTCGGTCATTGGTATCAAATAAATAACTCCAGTCACCCAAAATAAAGGTCTTAAAACGTAGCTTTTCTAATCAAAAAATATACCAAGATTATTTGGGAACTTACCAGTTTGCAAAGCCTGCGTAGCATACGCAAAGGCGTTTGCACCTGCGGCTTCTTGGGCCAATGTCGCAGCTTTGGAACATTCAGACAACGAATAGAACCAAGTATAAATGATAACTAACTACTCGCCCCGCCTTAACACGGGAGAAACTTTTAAATCATTAACTAAGGTTTAAGACTATATTTCAAAGCGCCATTAAAACGTTTCTGCCCTCTTTGCGGGATAAAAACGCTTATAAAGTTATCAACAGAATATGCGCTACATTACTTTACTTTAAAAACAATGAAATTATTTTTAATTGAATTGCAAGTAAGAGAGATTTATCAACAACTCTTAAAATTTCTTTATGCATTTACTTTAAAAGATTACTTAAATGTAAATATTTACAAATATTACAATTTATAAATAATACATCGATAAATATTATACTATAGCATATCCATAAAAATAGATAGATATAATATACTATCGCAGACCTGGAAAACCGTGAACACATAGTGACAGAAATTCTGCAAAAATCTTGTCGGAATTCATGATTGATATGGCTACCTAACAGCGAAAGAATTTTTAGTGCTTGTCGTGGCACTTGCAGGGTTCTTCCCATAATCAAATAAAACTCACCCCATAAAATATTAGTCTAGAATCTAGTTAACACTAAATATCTATTAAGCTGCTAGCACCTCCACTATAAAGCAGCAGTCTACGAAACCCATTTAACCTCTTAAAAATAAAGGGTTAAAGGTTCTACTTTACTACTAAACAGTCTTTGTCTTTCCATATTTATTCCATCAAGCTTGTAACAAACCTTGTATAAAGTAGGATAGAGTTAGTTGACCATAGTTAAACGCAGCGCGGTATTTTTTTTGTGAGTGAAAGTTGGTCCTTTTACAATCACTCATAAAAATCTAAACTAATTTTGAGTGCATGAAGCGCAGTATTCTACGGTTTTAAACTAATTAGGTTAGAAACTACTCTGCGCATCAGGTCGAATGTGACTGCTATACTAAAGAGGAAGTTAGCTAGAGATGATAAGTATGGGGTAAAAAGCGATAAAGTGGGCTCTAATGAAACTCCTTCAATAGGGAATGGAGACATACGGCCAGTTTGTGATTTATGAAAGTGAGAGAGTGATGCCTACTGATATGATAGGTAAGTAAATATAATATGTTTGATACTAATATTTATACTGTGATGTTATGAATTGTGCAGTGTACTTACCGACTGCGGAGATCTTGTCGGGCTAGAACTGGAAGACGGGGTCATTTGAGCCTCCTTGGTGACTATACCACGAGCTCCCTGTTCGATTAGAGTCTCGAACTTAACAGTACCGGGCACTAAGTGCTTGATACGGATCCCAGACTGACGGTTGTTCATGGTTGAGAAACTGCTCACTGGGTCCACAGTAAACTCCACCTGGGAAACACATTTTATTTCCTGTATATTTGTTTCCTTTGTTTGCTGTGTGTACCTACATAAACAGTAAATAAATAAATATTGTATGTTGGTTGGACTCCAGAAACTATAAACCTCAACATGAAAGTAAATACAGGAATCAATAGTTATCATTGTTATTTAAATAAATTACGTAATAAAAAAACAATCGAAAGTAATAAATAAAAACCCGACAGTTTGATCGCACTAACCTCATCGCCTACGCTGAGTTCTTGTCCTAGACGAAGTACTTCGGCGAAATGGAAGAACATTGTCTGTTCTCTCTCAACACAGCGGATAAATCCGAATCCGTCCCTCAGAGAGCATACGATTCCTTGCTCCCGTCTGTTTCCACATACATACATCATTTAGATACATTAAATATCTCATTTTACAAAATTTTGTCTTAACAAACTACGACACCATACTATCTCTACACAATATTTTCTTCGCATTCTACAAATTTCAAACAATCTCGATGTAAAGTATTGTAACACTCGTGCAACGTCTTCTGTAAAAGCTGTAACAGCTACAAAATAAGTTCTCTTATTACTATTACTTGGGTTTACAAATAAAGGCATTGAATAGCGATTTACATCAAACATGCGATCGAAGCCAATTAATAAGTACCTGAAGACGAAACTCGCTTCAGTAACTCAAACATTTCCGATAAGTGTGCGTAGACGGGAAATTGTGCACAGACATACTCTATACTGATGAGCGGACGTTCATAAGAACATTCTCTGAGGCCCGTATTAATAAACTTTACTCAGCCCAAGAGCTCGCACTTGATATCAATCTTGAGGTCATGATCGTATTAGTAAACATAAGTATTTTCGTACTCAAATTACGGTTTGGGTTTACGTTATCAGCCAAGTGATGGACTGATTAATAAACGAAACTCTACACTTAAGTATATATATAATAGGCGCGTGTACTCAAGATGCTTAAGCCTGAGTGTATGCAGTCCATGACTTGACGTCGTGATTAGTACCTACTTATCTAGCGCGAAACATGGAGTCTGAAAATATTATGAGTGAAATGAATTATTACGATGAAATAGAGTAACGATATTTTACGGTCTGCGATATCGCTTACCAAAAATCTATAATTTACTTTTAAGTTGAGGTCGGTCACACAGCGTTAGTCTAATGCGGAAGTTGTATAAAATACCCCTGGCTGAATCCTTGGGGTTCATTCCATCCTGTATAAACCAGACTCTCGCCCATAAAAGCAGCTGAACGCGTTCTATCAGTACAAGGGGATATAATCCGCCTAAAGAGATGGCAAATCCCAAACTTGGCCCAGAGACAATGAAAATTTTAAATTAATTTAGTGCAGAACCACATAATGTGTGTTCGATGGAACACCACAAAAAAAAAACTCACACAAAGACCCCATCTGATTATGGCTAGAAAGCCGACCGCAGATATAAGGAGAAGAAAAAAAAAATCTTATTTACAAACTTGAATTTATTCAAGGTATAAGGTATAAGGTAGGTAAAAGGCCGAATGCTGCCGGGGTAGCGAAATTGTGCGAAAGGGTTACCGCTACCCCGGAACATAAAGGGCTAAGGAAGGAACACGGCTGGGTTTTAGTCAGTAAGTCTGAAACTCCCTTCCGCTCCACCGAGAGCGGGGGGGTCATTTGATGACTTCCCATCCACAAAAAAAAAGTTATTATTAAACTTTCGGGCTAAAGATGAAAGATTTAATGGCTTTAACATATATGCTTTTTATCCAACTCTCCTCATAAAATTTGATGGATAGCATAACAAATATTTACATACCTAATCAATTATTATGGGTGTCGTATGTCGTCATTCTAGGGTCCGATGGGACCCGGTACAGCCGAGCCGGCGGAGGTTCGTGTGTTCGAGTCCAATCTGGGGCGCTTCCGAACTACACGACTAAGGCTTTCTTGGGTAGAAAACATCTTTAAAACGTGATACAGCGCTATTCATTAAAATTTTAACAAAATGCAAACTTATTTCAATAAATCTTACGCCATTGTAATATCGAAATGTGATGAATGTTATTCTAAACTTCGTTCAATGTGACGTAATCATTCACGAGATCAAGCCCTCAAGTAGGTACAGCGTCTTGAGGAGCTGATCTTGGTAACCGAGATACTGTTATTAATTAGCAATGATCTTGAGATGCTGGTATCGTAATAATGGTGTATCAAATAATAACGCACTTGAGTACGTCGTTGAGGATCGTTTATTAATAAGGGCCTAAAATTGAGATCTAATAATGTATGGGTACGATCGATTCATAGCTACTTGTGTTTAGCATTAAAAGACGGAAAAATACAATCAGAACAAACTGTCGCTGTTTTAGAGAAGCGATGTTTCGTTGTTTAGTACTCAAGGAGGAAGGAACATTTACGTATGAAGGCATTCCGATTTCATAGATAAATGTTATCAGCTAGCTCAGGGTGGAATATTAATAACAATCTATTAAATACACAAATATAGCAATGTTTAGATACAGCTGCCATTATCTTACCGTTCGCCAGACACGTTGAATGACTCGTCCAACAATGAGATGTTCGTGGCCCGTTTCAGCTGGTCCCGACGGTCCGTAGCGACTTGGAATTGAACCCAGTCCCCATGGCGCAAGGTGAACTCGCCACATTGGTCCTTGTCACCGAAAGGCACCTAGGTGGACAAAAAGGTTTATTTAAAGTTAGCTAACCATAAGCTTCCTATAGTCACTGAGTTAAGTCGTCTATTATAAACGCCATCGGCCGTATATAGCAGCGCAAGCGTCTTGCCGTACGCCGGAAGTAGCCTTTTTGAAACGCACAGCGCAGTTTAATAAATACTTTGTGAAGTTTTGGTGACGCTGGCACCCGATGTCACTGATAGCGTCTCCAACCAAATCCACCAAGTTTGTGGTATGTAAAATATAATTGCAGTAATATATTAAGGCTTCGTGGGTAGCTCTTCCAGAAAGTCGGCATTAAGCTTCAGTTAGTAGGCGATCATACCTACTGCGAAGCGCGAGCGTCAGACACCGTGCAGACGCTAACCTTGTTTTTAAATATAGCCACGGACACCTACGCGGCGAAAGAGCGGGACGTAGGCGTTTAACAAGTCACAGATAAATGACATTTTATTATGTATCACTCGGTCGCTTCAGTCACGCAGGTGTGCACTTTAGGTTTCGCATTTTAGACGCACCCATTTCGATAACGCACCGGTTTGGTCGGAGTTTTACCATGCAAGTATCTAAGAAAAGTGCGTTTGCGGTGACCTGCCGTTCGTTATTGGTAGCTCGTGGAAACGCATTCGGTTGCCATTCTTGTCGACTCATTCGGCGATCGACCCTAATTGGGAAAGAATTCAGCTAAACTCAATACAGTCCTAAATTCAATATTTTTAGAAATATTTCTAACTCAATTCAACCCTTCGTATGTCGGAACGTAGATCCACGCGAGACACAATGGCTTTTTAATTGTGTCTGTAATTACGACATTCAACCGGTTAAGCTACCGTTTTCTAGAAACTACTGTTTCCAGAAATGTCCATTCTTCCCAATTCGCCATAATACCAATATATTTATAATATAATACCAAGTTATCTTATTGTATTTTTTTTTACGTAAATACTGCATATTATATAGCTTTAAATATTATTTAAGAAATAAATATTAAATTAAATGCAGTTCTGAATCCTAACTAATATTATAAATGCGAAAGTAAGTTTGTTACCTTTTCACGCCTAAACCGCTGAACCGATCATCCTGAAAATTTGCTTATACATTGTCAGGAGTACATAAACGGACATAGGGTACCTTTCATCCCGAAAAAAAACCGCTGTTCCCGAGGAAAACAACAGTAACGTTATTATGATAATAGATGGCGCCACGTGTATTATTGTTTTCCTCGGGAACAGCACTTTTTTTCGGGATAAAAGGTACTCTATGTCCGTTTCTGTGCATGGCTTGCAGCTTGTTTGGACAGTGGGGTACTTGCGTAACACAGTATCAGTAGCAATAGCTTTCATTTTGATAGTTCACTAACATTAACGACACTGCGTTCTAAAACTCAAATTGGCGATGTAGGTCACGCGGCTGCCAAGCTAAAATGGAACTGGGCTGGTCACATCTATCGCAAGCCGGGGGAGCTATGGGCTAAAGTAACCACACAATGGGTCCCAAACAGCAGCAAACGTCAACGCGGCAGGCCCAGAATGAGATGGCGGGACGAACTCGACTCTTTCCACAAGGATGGGCGTGTAACAGCACTAGATAGAGATAAGTGGAAGGAGGGAAGGGAAGCCTTTGCCCTGCAGTGGGACAGAAATGGCTGATAATAAAAATAATAATAAAACTAACATTTGCGTTATGGACGTTGTTGAGCGGACAAACCTTTCGAACATATGAGGCAATGGTAATCCATCAATTGCTTCATATGTTCGAATTTGTCTATCAATAGCAATATCCTTCAAAATGGTTCAGATTATGATTGATAGTGTGTTTCACAATTAGGGAACAGGTTTGTCCTGCTGAGTTGTTTTTACGGGATTGATTGAAGACGCACTACACTCTGTCGTATGTAGTATCGAATATATTATCGTTTTTTAATGCTATAGAATAAAAGTTATTATTATGCTATTGGTGCGGTTTCTATGTCTGTGCTTATTTTGTACGGAATATGACATCGTTCAAATGTCCGCCGCGGCTTCGCTGGGTGGCGCGCGTCCGAAATGTCCAATTATCCATAACTGGCGCATAAATCAAGCTGAATTTGACCGATGGCATGGGTTATATTGACTTTGAGGGCCGCTGTAGTTTCTGGCTTATTCGCATAGACCTGCGACTTAAGAAAACCCCACAAGAAAAGTCTAACGGGGTCAAATCGCACGATCTCGGTGGCCAGTTCACATCACCTCCACGTGAGATGATCATGCTCTCAAATCGCTCGTGCAGAATATCCAATGTGGCATGAGTTGTGTGGCACGTAGCGCCGTTCTGTTGAAATCACAGGAGTCCATAATTATCATCCAATCCAGACCAACAAAAAGTTGGTTATCATCGACCTATAACGCTCGCCGTTGACGGTGTTAGCCTGGCCAACGTCGTTCTCAAAGAAATATGGACCGATGACGCCGCCAGCCCAAAATCCACACCAAACAAGACTTTTTCGGGATCTCATGGTATCGTCCCAAATTCGATCATTTTGTTTGTTGACGTACCCATTCATTCAGAAATGGGCCTCATCGCTGATGATTTTTTTATGAAAATTAGGATCAGTTTCCAACTGCTCCAGAGCCCATTCAGCGAACACACGTCGTTGTCTGTGGTCATTCAGCTCCTGGGCCAGTTGAATTTTGTACGGGTGCAGGCCTAAGTCACGACGCAAAATTCGCCAAGTTGTGGTTTGCGAAAGGCCGAGTTCTTGTGAGCGACGCGAAATCGACTGCCTCGGATTCTCCTGCACACTCTCATCTCACGGACAGCGGATGTTTTCGGCAGATCTTGCGTTTCGTTGACGTACGGGTGTTGGTTGATTGTTTACTGAACCAGTGGACTCAAATTTATCCACCACACTGCGAATAGTCCTCTCCGTAGGACGATTATGGCGACCCTAAAATGGAGGAAGCGCGCGGAACGTTACCCGAACAGAACACCATTTTGATAAAACAATTTTATTTGTTGTTGAACGCTATATCCATCCATGGTGATTTGGCAAAACAAACTGAATAAATGACAGCCAATTTGACAGATGTAGCTTCAACAATATGGCCGCTATCAACTGTCAAAGTTCGGAAGTCCCTTTATATTTATTTTATTGAGCATTTAAAAGTTAACTTTTACGTAATCTGGAATAGTTCCGTTCTAGGCAGCTGTCAAAAACGAATAATCTGGTGGACAAAGTGGTTGCTAAATAATAACAGCCGCACAGGGCGATCGATCAGGTTAAGCTACGCTTGCCGCGGTAAGCCTGTGGATGGGTGACCATCTTTTCATACCGAGACCCCTCCGTGCCTCGGAAAGCACGTTAAGCCTTTGGTCCCGGCTGTCATTCGTGGATCTTTGACAGTTGTTAAGGGTAGTTAGAAGCCCGAAAGTCTGACAACCAGTCTTACCTAGGGGTATCGTATTACCCAGTAAGCAACTGGGTCGTGGAGGTCAGATAGGAAGTCGCTCCATGTAAACTGGTATTCAGCTGCATCTGACTGGAAGCCGACCCCAACATAGTTGGGAAAACGCTAGGCAGATGATATGAGTGTATTTAACATAAATAATATTGATGTTACCTCAACTTCAGAGTGGTCAGCCGCACGGTATCGGATGCGGCCCGGCAACGGGTCGTTCTGCGCCACGCGGACCAATGTCCCGCGCTCCAGAGGCTTCAACACTTGTCCGCGCATTATCTCTGGACTCACATCCTCGAACACCACGGAACCGCTTGGCAACTTCGTAATGTGGCAAGCCACTTCCTTCCCCTACACAATCATTATAAAAATTACAGAAACATTCAACAAACCTTATTTTATTTTTCACAAAATGCAAGCTTACGTTTCTAGTTTGTATGATGAACTCGACATCATCTCCCAAAACCAACTCTTCTTCAGTTTTAGCTTCCGAATAGTGAAAGAATATCTCTTTCACCACGTCTGCGCGCTCGATGAATCCAAAGTTTTCCTTCATCGAACATACCACGCCGTGATATTTGACGGGATGCACGGGATTTTCAAAGCGGACATGGCATGCTCCCAAAGTACCTCTAGAATATTATTATTATTAGATACATCTTAGATAAAGTTAAATAACAAAATTGATAGGCACTCACCGTTGATTTGTTGCTATCTGGAAGCTTACAGCATCGCCCGTACGCAAGATGACGTTACCCTCAACATCGTCTTTAGTATAAGGCAAAAAGAAACATTCACCACGGTTCTCATAAGAAATTCTTCCAGTGTTATCCCCAGAGCCTTCCCCCTTGACTTCAGTTGTCACTGTTCCAGTTACACGAGCTTCACTCAGCACCTTAAATAAATGTTAACATAACAATTTAAACCTTTATTTGCATTCATGACAGAATTTAAACAGGATAACGTATATTACCACTTCCGGCGCAATCTTGGTAACCGTAGATGCAATCGGCTTTCCAGTACGACGGTCGTATGTCATCTCAAATTCTACAGGGTCTCCTATCTTGAGGTGTTCAGTATTGCCACTAAACTGGCTGAAGTGAAAAAACAGGCGAGCCTGCCTCTCACAGCATTGAATAAATCCATAGGAGTGAAGAAGTTTCTCAATAATGCCAGTCTCTCTAATAGGTGGGTGATTCATTGAATCGTAATTCTGAGATGATGTATTATTAGTAGAGCCAGAAGAAGTATAAACTGAGTCCCCCATTGGACAGCCGTCTATATTGTAACCAAGAGAGAAGCGGTTACCACCACCACCACTACCGGACTTAGACTGACTGTTGTAATTATCCCTCGGTGAACTCGGGTACTCACCTTCAAACAAAACAAAATCACGGTGAATAAATGTATGTAACACTAGTTGTAAATGAAAACCTATTACCCAGACCTTCTCCAGGTCCTATCAGGAACAAAACAACATAAAAATAATTTATACAGGTTGAAATTTTAATCACAGTTATCCTCTTAAGGGGTCATTGTACTCATCATTATGAACAACTTTTACTATGGGACAAAACATGAAATCGCGAAAAAATAATCAGTTGTTCCCTACATTTCGAGTAGTTATGGGAACATAAATGTAGGGAACAGCTGATTCTTTTTTCGCGATTTCATGTTTTGTCCCATAGTAAAAGTTGTTCATAATGATTAGTTCAATTTATTGTAGAAGCCTGCCAAAGATTATTGAACTTACAGAACTTAATGCCTTTGATAGTTGTTTTTGCTAAAAACAACCCATTGACATGGCTGTTGTTTTTAAATAAAGTAAAAATATATGAAAATATAGTTTTGCAATAATATAGGAAAACAGAGAATTCTGCATACAGGCACAAATTGCAAATTAAGTCAAAGAGACGGCATGCTCCTGCTATTTCTACAGTAGCCAATCCAGGCGCTCATACAGAATATGAACTTGTGCCCACTACCATGTTCTATGCCTCATTCCTGCTTAGCCATCTGGTGGGAAACGTAACTGACCAGCCCTCATTGATTGGACTTGATTCACTTGTGAGCTGAATTTGATACTTGATTCAGCCGATCAATGGGTGATCAACAAGGACCAAGGACTTCCACAATTATAAATATAAGTACAACATACATTAAATAATATTTATGTTATATTTTTTTTTTATAAAATACATTAATTCAGTTCATAAAATAATTATTTTTGTCCCTAATTCAGGCACTAAATATAAGATGCATTGTTAAAATATTTGCTAGTCAGCATAGTGGCTGCTGTAATTCCATTTAAATATCCCCACTACTGGAGGCTCCCACTACTGGAGGCTATCAGATAAGCTCCAAGTATTTAATTACTTTTTTGGCCATAGGGAGATATTGTTGTTAAAAAGGCTAATTGGATTACTGTGGAAGCAACCAGTGGCAGTATACTGAGGAAGTTAAGCGACATACAAGGTAAAAAAATAAAGATAAAGCGTAAACAAAATCTTGAAATTTTTGAAAGGCCATAAAATCTTCAGATTATAAATGTACATAATTTTATAATTATGTAGTGAAACTTGAATTGCACACTTAACCCCTTGTCTATTAGGCAAGCTTATTAAGTTAACAATAGAAAAAGTAATTGTGTCTCATTACTGATAGTTGAGTTCTTAATAAAGATTATACAAAACTTAACTTCAAAATGGAAATCAAAATTCTTGCACTTATTACAATTCTCTACTTCTACAGATACTTTTACAATTTAATACAAAGCGTAGCAGTGAATAAAATAAGATAAAAATACCATCAGTTCCTGTGGCATCAATTGATACAAATGTCAATGTCAACATAAAAAGCAAGAGATGAATATGAAACACTCACCATTACGGTATGATGCTTTGGGCTGCATATTCGAATGCTGGAGATCTAATATATCTTGTAAGGGTGATGCATGGGAATCTGGCGGCTGGAACATCTTCCACTGAGGATTACTGGACATAGTTGGCTGGTGGTGTAGTATAAACGTCGAAAAGCGCAGTACCTAGGGTACTGTTGTTATTAATATCACAGAATATTGTGTGGTGTTAAGTTTTCAGTAGAGGTTACAAATTTTTACATCAAATCACATTTTCTTTAGTCTTTTGTGTTCATAAGAACACTATAGTCTTCAACGCAAAAATCACAATTTATACACCAAAACCACTAATGTTGCAAAATAAAACTACTTAAGATTATGTTATGCAAAATCCTCAGATGTCTTCAATGCTTGCTGAGTCGGAGCTCGTGGTGCGTTAGCTTGGATGTAGGTAGATTCGTTTAACTCTGTTGCTATCTATACGTGTTTAACTCGATGTTCACTAGCTGCAATAGACACTCTCGTTAGCCTCCGTATTATAAACGTTAGGTATCATAATAAAAAAACAAATCGAAATGGTTACAATGTCGCCGTATTACAACAAAGCGTCGCGTTGAAACATCGCTATATTTTAATATTACTATCTATTGTAGGTAGGCATCGGCCGTCCGATAGAACGATGTGTAAAAATTACAACGCCGTCAAACAAGACTTAGCTCATATAACTACTTCCATTGGGGCAAATCGTATATCACATATTAACAACGCGATAGTTAACAGTTTAACCGAAGATAATCGACTGTATTTGAAAGCGAATAAATACAAAACCATAAAATAATCAAATCTCACCACGACACAGCATAGCACTGACGACATACCGCCATATTGAATGTCAACATTTATCACGACTCTGATCCAGCCCTACAAACTAGATTTTTTGTTAGAAATAAATAACCATATAAATATTTGATAATGCTAACAGAATAAACATATTATAAATGATGATTTTTTGAAATTTTGTGTTTATTTTTTTGACTAAAGGCGAAAATCTATCATATGGATTTGATTTTTCTCTATTTTATGGCCACCGAACCGAAAAGTTTGATGGCCGTAGTTACTGCTGTTACAAAATTTGAAAACTGATAACTGCACCTGCTAAATTCTTCGAAAACAGATATATTCAATAATTTAAATTACTTTACAATTTAATTCAAGAAACGATATATTTTTTTAACTTAAAATTTTTGGGCAATTACATAAGATTTACCTTTTACCTAAAACTTTAATAAATTAAAGTAATGAGTAATATTTTCCTAAATAAAACTAATGTCATGTTAGTTTTACCAGATTTACTGTGTTTCTGTAACATTTTTTGTTTTATTCATTTTGTTACTATAATTTACCACACAAGTATTATCAATATTAATTTGCAACATAGCTATTCAAACGTCATTTTAGTTCGCGATACGTTTCGAAAGTGCAGTGTACACTATCGCATTGAAAAAACCGGCAGACTTAAAAGCATTTAACTATAAATGCTCGTTAAATAATTTAAACACGCAGAAGATCGGAAATAAAAATGATACTTATTAATAAAAACGCAATTTAAAATAATTACATTTTTTAAAGGATCGTTTAGATCCAGTGGTATGGTCACTATCGAAACATTTATAAAAATGAATCGTCGCAATGTATGTACGCGCATAACTTCCGAACGACTACATCAAATTGTATAATTCTATTTTTGTTGTGTACGTTATTGCCAGGACAAGGTTTGTATAAAACCCAAAGAGTAAAGTAACTATAGAGGGAAAGAGTGACAACTCTGTGGTAAAATTTGCATGTATGGAAAGTGCTGCCACCTTGAGTTTGGTGGGTGACCTAAGGCTCTAATAAATATACACATACCTATAGTTAAGCATACTTACTATAAGTAGCGAATCTTTATTATAATGTTTAGGGTCACAATCAGGGTTTAACAAATAACAGTAACAAGTAACAATTTTAACATAATTAGCTGAGATAAACTCGGGATTTCGGGAAGCGCATCAACGTCGGGAAAGCCGGAGTTGCGGAGTTGACAATGATAATGGCGGATGGCCGGCGGCGACAATGACATTTGTTTGACAATTTGACAAACAAGAAAATGGCTGCCAAGTTTTTTTAACCCACCAAACTGCAGATGTCGCTGTCGTCTATGGAAATTGATGACAGTGCTAAGTGTGCCCCCCCTGATAAAACCCGTGCGAAGCTGGGGCGGGTCGCTAGTTAGCTAAAAAAGATGCGAGTTCAATTCCACATATTGGGCTTCCCAAATATTGCGAACCAATAATCCTCTTTGCCGCGAACTGATGTATCCGTTCGAGGTATTGGGAATTATAAAATAACTCGCTGCGTGTGTACCTAGCATCATAAAAAAAGATAAAAAAACGCAATTAAATTAATTAATTCCATTTTATTAAAAGGATCATTCGGATCCATTGGTATGGTCGCTATCGAAACATTGGGCTTCCCAAATACTTAATAATGAATATAAATGGGAATTAGAAAAAAACTCTCTACACGTGTATCAAACGCAGGATTGTGCTAATCCTTCGTCTGTTAATTCGTTTTACGTCACCTGATAAGATACACTGGGCGCACTGTAGAAAAAGTACCTTTACTAATGAAAACTCTTGTCACAGAACAAACATTCAACGATTATTAATTTCGCTTTATGGTATTAGTAATATTGTAAGCTCATATTTTTTGTATTTATTGATTGAAGTATGACCAGTACCTACCTATTGTTATGCGATCGCGTACCTACGAATACGCGTCCATCGAATGCGGAATGCGAAAACGGTTAGAACTCTGGGAATTTCCAACAATAATGGCCGAAATCGGAACTAACGCCACTTGTTTATCGATAAGTAGGACTATAATACCTACAGTCCGTTCAAAGTTATTTTACTTCTGATTTTGCATCACTATCAAAATTACAGTGATCTTTATTCTTATTATTATAAGGTTGCCGTTGGGTTGTTGCCACTGAAAAGTCTGTTAAATCATTGTGATCTTTATTCTCGTCACAATTAGGTTGCAGCAGGTTGCTACAGTCAGAGGTAAAATAACTGAACGGATTGTACACCTCATTCATATACCTACCCTACAGATGTCGTAAACACTGAAGTAATTAAGTTATAGATTAGACAAAAATTGAAATCACCATAATTTTCCGCCCTTTTCTCATAAAAGACACAATATGTCTTAGAATTTTTTGACCTAGGACATGCCGGTTTCCTCACAATGTTTTCGTTCACCGTTTTGAGAGTAGTGATTATACTTACATCATAGTAATCATAGAATTAATAGATAGTAATGATTACCGTGGCAGTGGTGATGAAATTATTTTTACACAAAGTAAAGCGCCTGGTTTCGAACCCACGACCTACCTACAACTCGTAAGTCGGGGCCGATACCAATGGTCCACCACTGCACTGCTCCTACTAACATGCTCATACCAAGCCAAATGATTTCCTGCACCGACAGCCACATGAAGCTGCCACTAGTGCCAACTGTAGATCGGACTTGGGTACTGCAGCAACTGTTCATCGCACAATCAACTGCACATACTTCCCAGGCACACCTTTCTTCTTAAGAGCCCACCACAAAACTTCACGAGGCTCTCGCTCATATGTCTTTTCTTCGAGGTCAACGAATACCATGCGCAAGTAACAACTTAAAACACTTCAAAGACTGCAAAGTGCTACCGGAGACATGCATCCGGCGGATAGCGAAGAGTGCATCCATTGTTTCTAGACCAAGCATAAAACCAAATTGGATTAGCGAAATTTCACTATCTTCTCTCAGTTGCCTTTCAATAACTATCTCCCAAGCGTTCATAATATGTGACATTATTCCTCTATTATACTATAAAGTGTTAAAAATTAACCTTAAAAACTTTAAGTGGTGCGTTAGACCATCAAACTGAACAACTTTCACTATGGGACCAAACAACTCTGAAATCACGAAAAAAAATCTGCTGTTTCATACAAAAGTTCAATACCTAAGTACTTGACCAAAATGTATGAAACAGCTGATTTTTTTTTCGTGATTTCAGAGTTGTTTGGTCCCATAGTGAAAGTTGTTCAGTTCGATGGTCTTCGCGGGCGCGCTGTCGTGGCTGCTTCCCAACTTGGGGGGGCCCAGTGCACGATGCCGGCAACTTTACGCCGGCATCTTGAAGAGTATGGCCCTCTACGGAGCCCCTATCTGGGAGGACTCCCTCCAAAGGAGGGAGAACGCCGCTGCATTGCGGGCACCCCAAAGGGCCATAGCCCAGCGGGTGGCGCGGGCCTACCGTACGGTGGGCTTCGCGGCAGCATGTGCTCTGGCCGGCACCCCTCCTTGGGAACTCGAGGCGTGGGTGCTCGCCAGAGTATATGAATGGACGGCGGGGCGGAGGGTGAGAGGAGAACGCCCAGCCCAGGAAGAGCGGGAGGCCGTCCGGCAGGAGGCGAGGGACGCCATCGTCGTCCATTGGACGGGGGACCTCGCCACCGCAGCCTTCGACCGCCGAACCCTCGACGCGATTGGGCCAGTCCTGCGAGACTGGCTCGAGCGGTCGCATGGATTCCTCTCCTTCCGTCTGGTGCAGGTGCTGTCCGGACACGGTTGTTTCGGATCGTACCTGCACCGAATCGGACGGGAGGAGACGCCGTCGTGCCACGATTGTGGCGCGGCGCAGCACACGCTCGAGGTGTGCCCGTCGTGGTCCGAGCCACGCCGCAGTCTCATCGCGGTGATCGGACCGGACCTATCACTCCCCGGTTTGGTTAACGCCATGCTGAGGGATGAGAGGTCCTGGGGGGCAGTCGCCTCCTTCTGCGAACATGTCATGTCCCAGAAGGAGGCGGCGGAGCGTGCGCGGGAGGAAGATCCTCACGCGGCGCTGCTCCGAAGGCGGAGGAGGGGTCGAAGAAGACGTCAGTTTGACAGTCGTCTCCGACTCTTCCCAGATGGAGGCCAGCAGGCAACGGGTGCGGGGGCACCCTTACCTGTATTGCACAGGCCTCCACCAGTGTCGGACGGGAATGTCCAGGTGTCCCCGGCCATTCCCGTAGCCCCCCAACATGGGGGGCATGCGGGGCCCGCCAGCTAGGCGGGCATGCGCCGGGAGGGTTGTGGAAGTAAAGGCTGAGCCGGTTTTCCATGGCCCTCCCATCACGGCGATGTGGGTACACCGCTGAGTTTTAGTGGGTATACTGTCGGTGCCATTCCGACAGGAGTCCCACATACCCTGTCTCGACCCCCGCGAGCGGGGATGCGTAATGCATTTCTCAGCGGAAAAAAAAAGAAAAAAAAAAAAGTTCGATGGTCTAAAGCACCTCTTAAAGTTTGTAAGGTTAATTTTTTAACACCTTATATAGTTGTTGCACTCCAGCACATAACCTTTGTTTTTTAAGATGGGCACCAGCGAACTGTTACACCATTCATCAGGTTGTTGCTGGAAGAAGCGAAGAATAAATCTAACCACGACACCACGTCCATCCATCTACCCGTAATAACTTCCACACTTGAACTGGTATTCCGGAGCTATTGCTTTACATACAAATATTCTTCATTCCATTTACTTACTGCAAATGAAATTATGCAACCATCCGATAATCGGGTCCCTTCCCCAACAGCATACGTATCAGAAAGGTGTGGTCATATTTAAAGGTGTCGTACAGACCATCAAACTGGACAACGTTCTCAATGGGACCAACGTCGTAATCGCGAAAAACTTATCAACTAAAAACTACATACTATATATAAAACTAAAAGCGCAGAAGCGTAGGCGCGCGGTAGTCTTACCACAAAAAGTTAGTGCACATAATATACTCATAGTTACTATCTACGAGTACCTACGTAATTTCTGGATGTACGGAGCGGCGGGGCAATCGAGCCCAGGCTTATTTTTTTCAGCTCAACGCTCAAAACATTTCGACACAAAAATTACAAAACGACTAAAATAACGATGGGAAGTATTGATTTTCGCATATATTTTATTTACACAGGTAGGCAGGTCAAGAGAGGTAAGTGGCTAAATAATAACTGCCGCACAGGTTGATCGATCAGGTTAAGCTACGCTTGCCGCGGTTGTTCTGTTGATGGGTAACCATCTTTACATACCGAGACCCCTCCGTGCCTCGGAAAGCACGTTAAGCCGTTGTTCCTGGCTGGCATTCGTGGATCTTTGACAGTCGTTACGGGTAGTCAGAAGCCCGAAACTTCCCAGTATTCGATCCTTATTAGCAACACTATCGAATGGTGTAATAACTGTACCTAGTGTGTGTTTTTTTTTTCAAAATCAACGGGTTCGATTCCTGGCCAAGAAATTTGATTTTTCAAATATCCAATGATGCAATTTTAGTTTTTATCAAAATCGATGATCCTTTGAGTACTTTTCGCTATTCTTCATAGTTTCGGATTTGGCCATCCACGCCCACTTGGAAAATTCACCCTTATAATACTCGTTATGTCTCGATCATCCTGTCTCATCGCTTTGTTTCTAATTACGATCAAAGTAGTTCATGGAATAAATATTTCACCAACGAAATAGAAAAACCTGCTTGGAAATATTTTATTTAGCAAACATTTTTAAGAAAGTAATTACTTATAGAAGGTAGAACATTTTAAGTGTATCTATCTTATATACGATAAGTAAAAAAATTCAATGCTGCTCGTTAGTAGACTGAAATGGATATTGTCTGTTTTGAAATGTTTGTGGCAGTCCGGATAAAAAATAAGGAAAAAAAATTGGGGAACTGAACGTCCTTTTATATGGAACTAGCTTCTGCCTGCGACTTCGTCCGCGTGAAATTCGTATTTTCTGTAACTTGACTTAAAGATTATTTATACTTACCAATTTTCCAGTTAATCAAGCCACGTAATAAAATACTCACCTGTGAAATTGAACTACCCCTCTTCACCCCGTTGGGGGTAGATTTTCGAAAAACCCTGAAGCGCTTTATTATTTATTTTGGTCTTTCATAGTGAGTTTCGAGTTATTTGGACCGTGCATTAAAATTCTTCTACTATATTTGACATACCCAATCGCCCTTTTTAGAATTCCAAAAAATTACGAAATTACTTTATAATTTACTTAGATAAGTATTTGTGCCAAGTTTCAACTGAAAAAAAATATTATACCTAAATAAATTTATTTATGTATTTTTTTTGAGTTAATCAAGCCACTCACTAACATCCCCTTAAAATCGAATTACAAATTTTTGTCCCGTCAGGGGTAAATTTTCGAAAACCCCATAACCTACACTTATTATTGAATCTTTTCTGTCAAATCGGACCGCGCGTTAAAATTCTTCCAAACAAACGTTAATTTTAATAAAATTTTATAAGTAATTTTGATAAACTAATAATGATAAACTTTTATTATCTAAGCAGCAGGTTGGAAGCTAACGCAACGGTGTTCTTAGAACTTCAACCATTAAGGGGGTGAAAAGGCGGATGAAAAAATTCAAAGTCCTGACTGACTGATATAGCAACGCACAGCCTAAACCGCTAAAATTCATGTCTCTAGGACCACCTAGAGACATGAATTTTGGAGGGTGTGTTCTTTGTGAAGAGCAGATATCCTCTAAGAAGGGGTTTTTGGAAATGCAACCTTTAAGGGGGTGAAAAGGTTGATTTAGTTTGTATGAAAAATCTTATTCTTGTCAATCTATTTCTTGTAACCTTATATAACAAATAACGTGTATCAGGGTGTTTCGAAAATCTGCCCCTAACGGGGTGAAATGAGGTAGTAAATTTTACAGGGGAGGAATTTACCGCGTGGCTTGATTAACTCGAAAATTGGTATATAAATAAATCTTCGAGTCAAGTAATGGACATATCTCGAACGATTTTTCGAAATTCCACCCCTGTGGAGTTGAAAAGCGGGAATACAGTTTACATGAAAAATCTGATTCCTTTAATTTGATCTATAAACTTAAAAATCGGCTGAATACTTATTTATCTAAATAGATCATAAAGATCATAAACATACATTTTCGAAATTTTTAGAGAACAGTACGAAATACACGCGGACGAAGTCGTGGGCAAAGTGCTAGTGTATGTATAAAATTTAAAAAACCCGCCTCGGTTTGGTTAGGTTTTGTTTTATATTTTCCAGCAGAAATAGGTGTTACATTGTCGACTTATGCTGGCAAGTCCAAAAAACAACAATCACAACGCAGAATGTAAGAGCCAGCGAAGCGAGCTCGAAAATTTTGTATAATACACTCTCGGATAGGTTCGATTTTCTTTCGATCATTAAAAAAGGACTAGGAATTATTTCTTTGTCGACTTATAAAGAAAAGCTCAAGAAGCAACAGAATGTAGATCGCAAGAACGAGCGAAGCGAGCCTGAAAATTTTCCCCCACCTGGAATAGTCTCTGTTTTCTTTTAACCATCATACAGAAAGAGAACTTACTTTATCGAATTAGAACGAAAAGTTTAAGCCCGTTTTAAAGTAGTTTAAGTTTTGGAATCTGGCCTTAACCTAAACCTTTCAAACCTTACGTACGAGCGGTGTGCGCAATATCCCGAGTTTGCTTCGCTCGCTCTTGCATCCTAGATTCTATGTTTTATAACAGGCTTTTTAAAGTAAAAACTTTTTTAGGCGCGTTAAAAACCCACTGTCATTTCATAGTTTTAAATTTTTACTTCTGTCGACAGTCCCCATGTCTGCCTATATATTCTTAATGTTTTTGTATAAGCCCATCGGGATTTTCGTGGCTCAAGTACAGCTTTAAGTTGAATGATTTTGGGGGGTCATGACCGTGGGGTCATGACCCCCCAAATAAAGAAAATGAAAGCGTATTAATGTCAGGTGCGATCGTGGGACCGCACCTGACATTAATACGCTTTAACGCAACCTAACGCAAACTGACAGTACCACCGAATGGTGAATTATAATTGAAAACACATGTGTGAGTAGGTATAGGTATACGGGAGTGATATAAAGGTTCGAATGACGTGTCGACACACGCTGTTTCGAAAAACTGCGAGTGAAACTTTCGATTCAATGTGTTTTTTACAGTAGGCGTACCTATTGTAAAAAACAAAACACATTGAAACAAAAACCACTATATCGAATGACGTTATCGCGAACACGCCGGAAAACTTTTTGCTTTTTACGCTAGTAACGACAGTCTTGTTATCAAAATCAACTGTTGCGTTAATTTGTCTGGGAATTGAACTCGCGACCCAGGGATTACTACCCAGTGATTACTATTACTACTACTAACTACGATGATGATAGTACTAACACTGAGCTAGTTGTCTATAGTCTAGGTACGATTATGATTACTAATCAAAATATCGAATGTCAGATGGAAAAATCCTAATATCACGACTGCAACCCTAGATTTCATCTAGTTTGTGGACGCGTATCGGCAAGCGTAGTGTGGGACGCCCCCAGCTACCGCATACCGACGACCTAAAGAAGGTGGCTGGGATACACTGGATGCGGAAGGCGGAGGACAGGGGGTTGTGGCACAGCCTGGGAGAGGTCTATGTCCAGCAGTGGACTGCGATAGGCTGAGTTAATTGATTGTTAGATTGTGATCCGCTGAACGAAATAATAATTTGCATCTTCCGCGAGGCGGCTGAGAGTATGTTATGCTCACTGAAAATGTTTCCCTGATATTTTCACTTATTACGAGTTGTAGGTCGTAGGTTCAAAACCCAGACAGGCACTTTACTTTGTGTAAATTATTTCATCACCATTGCTCTCAGTCTCAAAACAGTGAAGGAAAACATCGTGAGGAAACTGGCATGTCCTGGAACCAAAAAATTTAAGACATTGTGACATCGACCTGTGGTGAATTACGGCTCACTCCCTCACCGAGAGGAGGTCTGTGTCCCAGCATTGGGAACATTATAGGCTGCTTGTTAAGTATTTCCATAACAGCTTTATAATATTAGATCTCATCGCGCGATCGTATTTCCGAAGGTATATATAATGATTGCCGAAGCGCATAGTTTTCCTGGGAGAATTGTATGTACTCGTATTTAGAAAGGTGACTGCTGTAAAAATAATTAAGTACTTAAATACGTTTTTTTTTGTTGTTTAATAATTACATAATTATTAAAGAAGTTTTTAAGAAACTCAGCAGATGTCTAGAGACTGAGTCTGAGGTGCTCCTTTGGCATAGGAACTAAAATATCTGGCGTTATCTCGTTTGACTTTCTATCTTTTTTCTTAATGTTTTTCAAACCATTAAAACTATAACTTTTTTTTGTATTATAAGTATTATAACTTACATAGTAGCGTCAGTCTGTCGATCTGGCCTTTTCGGCATTCATAAACGGTACATCTTGTAATCAGAGCAACAGCCATCTGGCCTCCACACACACACACACATTTATGGAGCATATTCAAATAATTTGCGAACGTATGGGAACGGGCAAATATATATATTTAGCTAAAGGGTGCTGAGTAAATTGCGTCAAAACAGATTGTTTTAAACAGCTTTCAGTTTGTTCAGCCGTCGGCGGCATGTTTAGCTGCTGGGGTTCGTCTCGCGACTTCTTTACTATCTGCGGTAATCAATCAAGGATTGACGACGGACGACGGATATCGCCATCGTTCTTTCGGCAGGCACAGTAAGATATCCTTTTGAATGATAGCAAAAACTGCGTGAAAATTCGATGCTTAGTTTGACTGCTCTGTGTGACTGCTTTGTTCGAGGCGACTTAAATTTATAATTTGTACTTATAGATTAAAGTCGAGTTCATCATTATTATCATTTAACTAACTAGTCTGTCCCTCTCCCTTTTCCACACAATTCTATATTTTGCGAGCTTTCGGATTAACAAATTATTATCATTAACAAATGAAATATTGTCTGGTTCTCTGCACCCTGTACAATGTCCAGCTTCCTATATTTACTGTAGGTAGGATGTGTCCGCTTTGCCATCGGGTGCTACAAAGCGGACACGAGTAGTCTTGAGTACATAATCGGGAAATCGGAATTCGATCTCAAAGCCTTGATTTATTGCGTAAAGCATTATATATTGCGTAGACTACGTATAGCATAAATCCCGCCTTTGAGATTGATTTCAATTCCCAGATATGAAACACAAAGCCAATATTGTGTAACAATATTTTGATTTAATAGAGTGTCGGTGGACTTTGGTGGTGGTCCTTATCAAAAAAGCATATTACAAGATTAAAGACTACGTTGAAGACAAGGTAGTTTGGCAATAATTCCTCCTGCACATGTGGCTTCCCTGGCTCCTCATTAACGGCATAACTACTTAAATGTCTATTAACTGCTGTCAAATTACGATGTTTAATTTTCATTTCTTCTTATATACTTCTTTGACATAATCTTTTTATTATTTGACATTATATACAGACAATTTAATTTTTCATCTCTTTATTAGTGGTTGTAATGGCAATCATATCACTTGGTTTTATTAGATTTTTATATTTTATTTATCATTTTGATAGATTCTCATTTTGTAAATGTGAAGTCTTTGTAGACTTTATACCTGTAGACCATTTTTTATTTTATCAAGTTCCTGGTACTTGTTGACAGGCCTACGCTGTCCTCTCATACCTACTGTAATTTGAAAACATTGCAAAAGCCAATCATTTTTGAAAGAGTAACCGTGGAGTTTCTTTCCCGTTCTTCTTCTTCAAAATCAAAATCAAAAGTCATTTATTCAAACTAGGCTGAGAATCAGCACTTTTCGAACGTCAAAATTACATAAGACAGTCCCCCAAAACGCCCGCCCTTCGCCACTTCCTAGTGCTTTCGCTGGGAAGAAGAAATGGCGGAACAAACTCCCCAGCACTTCTCCATAGGAAACGACCAATTGGAACCGTGTACCTAGCTTCTGACGTTTCATAAGTGCCCATGTAGATTTATGTGAAATAAAATATTATGATCTTAATTTTGGAACCCTCAGAGAGAGAACTATAAATGCATAGGTGTATTTATAGGTTCATAGTTTTAGGTTTCATTTTGTACTGCTGAAAAATATCTGGCTTTACGTTTAATTTTTCAAGAAATGATCGGATGATATGATCTATTTTGTGGTTCGCAAAAAATGTGGTTTGGAATCGGAATAAATGTTTTATATACTTATAAGGAATTTTACTGTTTGAATTTTAGTGTAATGTTTTGTTATTTCAGTCTCTTGACATTTCTCGGGACCTTGGGGTCTCGGACCTTTAGAAGGCGTACGAAGCCAACTCGCAGAGGCCTGTAAGACGTTTATAATGAAAAAGGCACCAACAGACGATTATGATTGTTTGGTTGCACGATGTTGGAAATAAAGGTATAAAGGAAAATTCAAGCGAAGTCTTGTCCGAGTCTATTTTTCTACGTTTATAGAAATTATTTCTACACGTGGGTTAATAAACTCGTATATTAAAAGACAATAGGTCGTAGGTAAATCAGATCATCAGATTAAGTAATGAAACATATTTTGTTCGTGCAAGATTTGGTATCTCGACGTTACAGTAGGTAGGTATCCATAAATAATAATATTATAAATGCGAAAGTGTATTTGTCTGTTACCTCTTCACGCTTAAACCGCTGAACCGATTTAGATGAAATTTCGTAAAGAGATAGTTTGAGTCCCGGGAAAGGACAGAATAGTTTTTATCCCGATATTCCCACCGGGAAACTTATGCGGGTGAAACCGCGGGGCGCTGCTAGTTAATTATAAAATATTCTAGAGATGATACATGAAAATTATCCGATACAATCAGCACTTCATCAAAATCGGAAAAAATAAACACATAAAAGGGTTTGAGTAAAAGTGGCATGATTTTTTAAATACGCGGCCACTTATGAAAAGTGTTTCGTTAAAGAGAACACATTAAGACATTATTTTTTTTCTATGAACGTTTCTTTCCCACGTTCATCGAAGCCGAGATATTTAATGTGAAAAATCTATAAAATCAAATCGCCATTTGCTTTAAATAGTGTCTATTTCGTCATTACATTGTAGTTTTACTTCTATTTCTCTCTGTAACTCGTGATTAGCGATAAACAACAACATAAAAGCCGCCCATGAGCCCACCAAAAGCACCGATATCCTCGTTCCGATGCAGTACATTTATGCATATAACTTCGTACATACTAATAATTAACTAATGTATTATATACTAAAACCTTCCTGAAAGTATGTAGATCGCAATGAAAGAATTACTTAAAAAACAAAATTCAAAATGACTTCATTAGTTTTTGAGAAAATCGCGGACTTACAAACATACATACGGGTCAAATACAGAACCACCTTTTTTGAAGTCGGTTAAAAACACCCGACAAGTCGTTTAAATGTTTTAAATAATTAAAGTTTGTGTAAAAATATAGTGATTTTGTAGTATTCTTGTTTTTTATTTAATTATCTTATAATAATGCCATACATACTCCTCCAATAACATGCGTAAGTTTATGAATGTATGTATTGTGTCATACGTGCTGTATTTGTTCACAATACATATACGGGGTTCCGTCTTTATTTCGATGACATGATGTTGAAATTCTACCTACTTCGATATCATATATTTCAGCTCCGATATTACTTAGGGCAAAATTCTTTTAAGAGTCATTATTATTATATATACCACTATACGTTAGCAACAATAAACTACGTGGCCGCTCAAAAAAAAAAACATGCCACTGGTTCATACAAAATTACTCAAACCCCTTTATCTTTATACGAAAATGTATCTTTACGAATATGTTAATCTACGAAAACTGTATGTCTACGAAAATATAACAAATAAGTAAAGAAGTACCCTAAGCAGAATTTATTTCGAAAAACATTACAGAACTTATTTCAAACTTTTTACTTCACTTGGTTTCTACGAATTGAATCACGCGTGTCCCGATGAAATACCCGACGAAAAATAAACAAAATCAGCGGCCGAAATAATCTGTAAGTACCGAAAATCGAATCATTCAATTCGTTTCACTTATATCTATGGTTTTACGATTTCAGATGATGACCTAATTAAAATCCTTTAATAACAATTTCAGAGGTTCAGTTTTTTACAGTATTGGATATGATATATTACTTACTCTATGGTATATACTTCTAAGTATTTATATTTTGAAATTGGAACGTACCTATTTTTACTTACAAATTATCATATTTTCAAAATAGATTATAACTGGCCAGTCTCTCATACATAAAAACTTTTTTTCGCTAGACTTTCTGGGTGGCCTGGAATAACGGTCGTTGACCCTAACAAACTAATCATCAAACATTTTGCTTTTCTGAGGATTTTCGTTATCGATACCAATTACGTCTGCGGAGTTTCACTATCTGGTTTGATTTGACCATATACAACCATATACAAGTTTCCGACCGTCAGTCCTTTAGACAGGCTACCTACAGGTAGACGTGTGCAAGTTTAATGAGGATTCCTCCCCTATTGGGCCGTCTTCAACTGTATTAAATTACTAAGGTACAGTCAACAGCAAAAGTAGATGTTGAAATTATGGAGTCACTTTTGGAGTCAAAACTGATCACGAATAGGTATATAGCAGCTGTACTAGTAGTAAATGTTTGGTATAATTTACAATCAAATACTTTTAAATTACTGCGACGCCACACAGTTCTGACGCGAACTCCGTTCATTAGTATTGAATGTCTGATTTTCATCATCTACTAATTGCTGTTGACTGTACCTATACCAAATTAGTGACGATATTGAAGGAGGTAGGATTACGCATATTATGTGCTAGCTAGTATGAACGAAGTCCCTCGCAGTAAAAAAAATTAAACTTTAATTCTCTCTTACCATACTTTTATAACATTTTGTATAATAATAGAAATTCGTTGGACTTTATCAACTTATTCAATTATTTGTATACCTAGTGATTGTTTGTTTGATTGCTATAATGTTGTAATGTAAATACACGAAAAGTGTACATACATTCGGTCAAAAAAGTATCGGGAATGGATGATTTGTTTATGGTTCCAAATTCAATTTTTTTTGTTGTTAGATTGGCTAAACAGTTTTCCATTTTGGCGCGGAGTTTGAGTTGCATCTGTCATTTAGATTAAAAACAGTGCTGTTTTTACCCGACTGTAAAAGGAGGGTTATGTGTTTGATCTGTATGCATGTACCTATGTACGAGTATGTCCATTTTTTTGTTCGCTCATAACTCCTAAACGAATGAACGGATTTGGATAAATTATACGTCTTTAGATTTGTCTTTAAAAGGGTTTTAAGGTGCCACTAGTCGATATTTTTTCCATACAAATTTCGGGAGAGTATTACTCCACTGTTTGACATTCTACATCCAAAGTTAAACATGATATCGTTTTGTCTTATTATTGATTGTGTCTGTACGGAAACAGAATCGTAAAATAACAAGCCATTAAAAAGTTATGAGCCAACAAAGATTCGTTTTTCTTGCTAATTTTAACGTAACTTTGGGTGTAAATAAGTGATAAAAGTGGTCTAAAATCATCAAAACCAAGTCCGTACCGACAAAGCTCAGTTATCGAAGAGTTCAATAAACTTTATTTATAATTGATTTATGCAGTGGTTTTTTCCTAAAACTCGATTTTCCAAAGCACGTTTCGAATTTTTTTACGCGTCTATCAGTTCGGAACGGTGTTTCTGTGCGTGAGAACTAGACGTTGTGCGTATAGGAGGGGCCCGTGGCTAAATAATAACAGCCGCACAGGTCGATCGATCAGGTTAAGCTACGCTTGCCGCGGTTGGTCTGTGGATGGGTGACCATCTTTACATACCGAGACCCCTCCGTGCCTCGGAAAGCACGTTAAGCCGTTGGTCCCGGCTGTCATTCGTGGATCTTTGACAGTCGTTACGGGTGGTCAGAAGCCCGAAAGTCTGACAACCAGTCTTACCAAGGGGTATCGTATTACCCAGTAACTGGGTTGTGGAGGTCAGATAGGCAGTCGCTCTATGTAAAATACTGGTATTCAGCTGCATCCGGTAAGACTGGAAGCCGACCCCAACATAGTTGGGAAAAGGCTAGGCAGATGATGATGATGATGGCTAAAAGTTATTCGAAGTGACAAAACGTAAAAAACGAAATGAAAAAAAATAATTAAAAACTCAAAAACCCGACTGCGATAAAAAACTTACCTAAGTTAAAAAAAAAACTGAAAGCTAAAAACAAGCCCATTTTAAATTAAATAAAAGTTGGAAGCAGGCGGGACCTGTTCCACTTTTTTATATTTTCAAACTTCAATGACATGGAGCGAGTGCCTATCTGACCTCCACAACCCAGTTACTTACTGGGCAATACGATACCCCTTAGTAAGACTGGTTGTCAGATTTTCGGGCTTCTAACTACCCGTAACGACTGTCAAAGATCCACGAATGACAGCCGGGACCAACGGCTTAACATGCTTTCCGAGGCGCGGTGGGGTCTCGGTATGTAAAGATGGTCACCCATCAACAGAACAACCGCGGCAAGCGTAGCTTAACCTGATCGATCGACCAGTGCGGCTGTTAGGCCCCTCAAGGTCAAACGGTAAATCAAGTATATTATTTGAGCGTTATGCGGCAAATTCGAAGAAAAAGGCCAGATTTGTGGAATTAACATTTTTGGATTTCGCACCACGATAATGCGCCTTCGCCGGCATTCACACATTGTGGACGAATTTTTAACCAAAAACTCAACAAATACCTTCGACCAACCACATTATTCACCAGATATGGCTCCAGCCGACTTGTTTTTTTTTCCAATCACAAATTACCTTCGCGGCCACCCGTTTTAATTCGGTAGAAGAATTCGCGGCGAGAACTAAACTCAATTCCGGAAAAGCGTTTAAAAAATGTTTTGATCATTTGATTATTCGTTGGCGTAATGTGTATCGGTTTTGAAGGATCATACTTTGAAGGCGATAAAATAAATTTGGATGAGTAACTAACATTTTGTGTATTATTGATCTTTTCCTGGTACTTTTTTGACAGAGAAATATTTTAGTTCGTAGAATTACCGTAAAATAATTAGCAAACCTTAATGCCAACAAATTGCACTACTATAGAGCTTTCTGCGAAAATACAAGCGGAAAATGCATTGGGATTTATGTACGTAATCGTAAAATATTTACCTGGCTGGAATAGGTTTCTATTATTCTACTGAATGTGCAATAAAGCATTGTCAAACTGTCCTTTGTCTGTACCTTTGAGCTGATTTAATAAATATTTAATTAAAAAGTTTCCTAGATTATTTAAGCTCAGATTGTTTATAGCATTTCCAATAAACAATTTTCCTTTGTTTGGAATTATACCAGTCTATGAAAATAATTTCAACGCAACCTAAACCGTTTTATACCTGTAGGTACTTACCTAATTAAAGTAATACTAGCATGAACCCTGTTTCACACGGGTGCAATGTAAACAATTTAAAGAGATTTCTGTGCTAAATCTAAGTAAAATTCACATAAACCGGAACAAATAATCTAAATGATGGTGAAAACCGCTTCAGCATTCATTGAGTAGTTTAGAAGAAGTAAGCGATCACACAGGCTGGCACGAAAAGCTACTTTATAGATATTATTAGCCAGCGCAATATCTCATAGTAAAAACAATAACTGAAGTTGTCTCCTCACTTCAGTTGTTGTTTTGTTGGGAGAGAGCCTCACGTCCCAGCCGCCGCGGGAGATGCTCCGGGCGTCGGGAGCCGCGTGACGACTCGCGGCCACCGTAGGCGCGGGCCTGCGGCCGGAGAGTAATGGACAGCTCGCTGTCCGATCAGGACCAGGTCCGTGCTGGACGGCGCGTATGTGTTCCACGCGCACCTCAAAGAGATGTATAAAGGAAGGGGCCCGTTAGGGCCGAAGCCTACCGGGGTAGCGGAATTGTCCGAAAGGGTTACCGCTACCCCGGAACATAAAGGGCTAAGGAAGGAACACGGGTGGGTTTTAGTCAGTAAGAGTCTGACACTCTCTTCCACTCCACCCAGAGCGGGAGGAGTCATTTGATAATTCCCCATCCACAAAAAAAAAAGTTGTCTCCTCACTATATTTAACTTGATCGTTAATCAATAAATATCTCTAAACTATTGTTACTATTGACGTAGGTGGATTGAATGGCACAGGTATTTTCTGTAAGTTAACCGGGTCATAGTCAGAGTGAAAATATATGACATAACAGGGCAGGTGCAATACTTGAAAAACAATCATAATTAGAAGTTAGTCCTATAAACTTATTAGAAGTTAGTCATTATTCTCTAAGCAAACATTAGTGGTTTTATTCATTATCATAAATCTTAATAATATATAATATCTCAACATCATATTAAAGTACTTGTTATTAAAATGCACAATCCATAAATACAGAAAAAGGTGTCCGAAGTAGGAGGGTCCTGAGTTACAGATCACCCGGCTGTCTTAAAGACATGTTTCAATGAGAATGTGATTTAACATAACATTCGATCTGATTACCTCGTTAGTCACAATATTCATGTAGTTATCGGGGTGACCAGAGGTGGTTTTCAAAAAGGATATTAAATGTCTAACAATTTGCATTTTAGTCAAAATACACTGGACGGGCGTCCAAGAAATGTTAATTTCTTAATAACTATACCTAACTAAGCATTAAGAATCGAAAACATACAAACCTTGGATTTCCTCGACTCCTACGGATTTTCGCTTATGCTATACCTATGGGGTGCTTAAATACACAAGGTAAAAAATACTGTACAAAGGCAGACTTAATGCCTGAGGTATTTTCTACCAGTCAACCTTAGGGTGAAGCAGAGAGCAAACATGGCATTCTTCAATAGTGCTCCGCTCCATTGTACGCTCAGCAACAGAAGCACTTAGCACTATCACTTTTACATCATCAAAATTGACACTAAATGATTTGATAATCTGCTAAGAGTAAATAATAATTAAAAAATACTTTTAATTTTACTTCTGTTCCGATTTTCATTAAAAAGTTCACAGTAAACAGAAGGGTTTATCGAGTTTTGTTGCTGGCCGTATCTAAAGTTTATTCGTTTTTTTTCACTGTACAACAGGCTGGCTCGCTCGAGTGACGTTCAAACTTGATGGATGTTTAAAAGAAAATACGAAAAACTAAAAGCATTTCAATTTTCAATGGTTTTTAGAGTGAAAAAGCAAAGTGAGTATCGGCACTAGGCAAATTAGCTTCTATGAGTGTCAGTGGTTTTGTAACTGGATCAGTAGGTACCTACTTCCTGAGATTACAAACAAACAAACAATCTTTTCTCTTTATAAAGTCAATTTACATCACAGTGTCACTCTAATGCATTACATGTTTAACTGTTGTGCCAGAATCAGCATTTTGATTCAATGTGGCCAATGCTGCCAACCTTTGTGGCACTTTTCCCCATTAATAATAATACGTCGGATGGTGCCGCATTTCATTAAAATTTCCTAAGGGGCCTCTGCGAGTTGGCTTCGGCCCCTCGTACGCCTTCCAAAGGACCGGGACCCCATGGTCCCGAGATATGTAAAATCAAAAAAAAATAATAATAATAATATTCCACAACTATCACACAACGCCATCTAGTCCCAAGCTAAGCAGAGCTTGTGTTATGGGTACTAGACAACTGATAAACATACTTATATATTTCTAAATACATACATATTATAGATAAATTACAACCAGACATTGACAGCGATGCGTATTTTTGACGCTCAATCAGCTCTCCCCCCTTTTTTATACTTCTTCCTACATAATATTATATATTTTAGTGTTAGCTTGTAACAGGTTTTCCATTAAGGACGGTCATAATATTAAACGAAATCAAGCAAGTTGAGCATCAAACATCATTAAACTGTTTCATTTTATTTTAATAGAGTACTTAATATGATTATGTATGGAATATGATATCTGCCAAATGTCAGCCGTGACTAAGTCATATATATGGCCGCCATAAATATCAATGGCGAGAGGTACATGTCGATGATAAACAATCTTTATAGCCTAAATTGAAAAATCGAATCTCACCGAAATGCGGTTTCACCTACGAATAAGTAATTACTTATTCGTATATAGGGTTTCCACAAAGAATGAAACAATGGATCTTCTGTTCAATGATATCCGATATATGCGCGGTCATCGAAAATTGGACATCGTGAATAAGAGCCGCCACACGAAGCCACGGCGGTCATTTTTCAGATATCATATTCTTTATAATATAGATAATTTAATTAAATGTACTCTAAAATATAAAATAAAGTAATGATACTTATCTGATAAATAGCTTGCTTTATTTAAATTTAAAGTTCGAGAGTCCTTAGTGGAAAACCCTCATCATCTGCCTAGCCTTTTGGGGTCGGCTACCAGTGTAGCTGGATGCAGCTAAATACCAATATTTAACATGGAGCGACTGCCTATCTGACCTCCGCAACCCCATTACTGGGTAATACGATACCCCTTTGTAAGACTGGTTGTCAGACTTTCGGACTTCTCACGACCCATAACGACAGTTAAAGATCTACGAACGACATCAGGGACCAACGGCTTAACATGCTTTCAGAGGCACGGAGGAGTCTATGGAAAACTCTAAATAATGCATTTAAGTATATAATATTTCACAGTGTATCCTACTATAATCCTACTAATATTATAAACGCGAAAATTTGTAAGGATGGATGGATGGATGTTTGTTACTCTTTCACTCAAAAACTACAGAACGGATTTGGATGAAACTTTATAGCAATATAGCTCAGAATCACACATAGGATACTTTTTATCCCGATATTTCCACGGGATCAACACGTATGCGGGTGAAACCGTGAGGCGCAGCTAGTAAGTAAATAAAGAAAGGATCATTTAGTTGGAACTATTGTGCCAGCTTACTCATTTTGAGGCATTGACTGCCACCGCCGCCACCAGTGACCGCAAACAAAAGATTTTCTATTGTGTCTGTTGTCTGGCAGTCAGCGTGATAAGCAAGATTAAATTTCCAAGAAACGTTAGGTACTGCAACTACTGCTGTTTAATATTTTACTTCTATCATTTCCGAACCCTATACTTTTTTTTTTAAATTCTTTATTTAATTAGGGACTTTTATGACCGCAATGCGTATGACAGTCCCATCGTACCCTAAATACATACTGCTACGGATTACATTTGGGCCATGAACCTGAACAGACTCTTCGCATCCTCACCATTTGGTTGAGACAGAATATTATGGAATGTGCCCATATCAAGTTGGTTCAACTTCAAGACCACAGATCACTTCTATGAGACTCATATCGAACACATTCCATCAATAAGTGATGTAAGTCTTCCACAACTCCACACTCCACACAATTAGGCGAGTTAGTTTTCTTCATCGTAAACGCAAACTTATTACATGGAATGTGTCCCGATCTAAGTCTATGAGCTGTAACAACTAATTGAACCCTATACTTGTTAGTAGCTTCTGTTCAAGAAAAAATACCTAACTGTATAAACCATATACCTATGGTAAATGCTCCGTTGGTTTCGTGGTTGCAAGCGCGACTGCTAAGCGTGGAGTCTTGGGTTCGATTCCCGGGTCGGACAAAGTGTTAATAATAATAATAATAATTCCTCGATACGGCTCGCATTGTGAGGAGGTTCCTGTCTCTGGAGCCCTAACCACCGGTAGCTTGGACCCTGTTCCCGACACCGGCGGACTACTATTTTTTTATATTTTTAAATGTTTTTTTTTTTTTTTACTTATTTTTTAGACTTTAAGAAATATTTAAAAATATAACCGAATATGTAAATAGATAAATAAACGAAATAATAATAATAACATTTATTTCAGACGTAGTCCATATACTGTTAGTAACACTTAATGGTTTTTCCATTAGGAATTTCTTACTATCAGTCCAGAGAATGGAAGTTGGCGGTTTTATACCCCCGTCGCTCGTAAATCCGTTGGCCCTGCGCCTGATCTCTCCCCGGTCGTGTTGGATTGCCGTCCCGTCGTACTATGAGAGTAAAGGATCAGAGAGTGCACCTGTGTTTACGCACACACTTGTGCACTATAATATCTTCCGCGTACCTAGCTAATCTCCGTTGAGATTGGCCACCGTGACCGATATCGGTCGGCAGGCTATTAATAAACCTGTGGTACTTGTGATAAACTTATTGTGAAAGTACACGATTGTTGTTCGACTTGTAACTTCTTAACCCTTTGTATGCCGAACGTGGATCCACCCGGCTTTTCAATTGTTTTTGTAATCACTGCATTCAACCGGTTAAAGGTGTAGTACTCATAACAGAATCCAGATTTGGACCAACAAAATAAAATGTAACATTTAAAAATCTTCCTGATCAACGAAAAAGCAATTTATTTAACATGAAACTGGATGTTCTGTATAAAATATGAATAAAAACAGCGAAAATACTTCATAAGTAAACTATACTTTCAAACCATTCTCTAAAATGTAAAATGTTTAAAATAATTAAAGGTACACCTCTTCCTCTAATGTCGCCCCAGGAGAAGAATCCAATGATCTTCGAGTTCAACACAAGCATGGCGCCGTGATCTAAAATATTGAAAAGAAAAATGAGATCTGTCCTTATCTATCCGACTAGGTTATGGTATCTAAACCCCTAACTAATGCTACTGCGCGAAAAAGTATAATATCATAATCCCTCAGACTGTACTTTCCATTGAATCAGGCATCTGTCTGACAATGTTTGACTGCATTACAAGAGAACTTCGCAGCAAAGATGATATTTTTATTATTCGCTTGTACCATCAAAATAAATACTGAATCACAGGCAAGATGTTAAAAAAAAAAAATAGTTTACGTTAGTCGACAGTCGCCTCTACGCACAGACACCACGAACTAAGCTAAGTTAGTTTAACTTTATTCATATAATAATGTTGAATCGTAACTTTCGTAACGCGTTCTTCGCTACGCCGCGAGCTACGGGTCTACGGCGTAGCACGCATTGTGCTACGCAAATACTTTTAAATTAGTTTTTAACAATTTTGCAACAATTTGCTTTGCTGAATCACAGACAGGAGATTTTACGTAAATCAAAATGTTTTTTTTTTCAATTTAAGATATTTTGACGCAATGTAAAAATTGATTATGAAAAAATAAAATTTTTTTTACGACACCCAAATGCTGTGCCGCAAAAGCATGCCACACTACGAGCTAAGTTAGCTTAGTTTAACTGTATTAAATTACAATATTAATTAATTGTGACGTCTTTGTGTTTGCTACGCGCTACGGCGTAGCGCGTGTTACGTGCTACGGTGCTATACGTGCGTCTCTATGCGTGTAAGCTCCATGCCTACAAAACGGAAACTTTGTTTGTGAGATAAAGTCAAAACCCAAAATTCTGACCCAGTTAAGTTATTTATATTTAATTCCATTAATGTTAGAGATTCTTTATTTATTCTAAAAGAACATACATTGATCACTTACGAATAAATAAGTGTTTCATTCTATTCAAATGTAGTGTGAAATTTAACAAATATTCCCGCCCCGCCTTCCATGAATGTTAACTTGAACTAAGAATCTCGGTCTAGAGAGAACTTTCGAAATCTCAATTGTAGTATGCCGATGTATGTTTATTTTAATAATAATGAATCTTATTACTCTGGCGTGGGTGGAGCTTAAATCATAGTACGAGTAACGGCGTAAGTATACGGAAGATACGAAACATTTATTTTATCATAGTTATTTATAAACCCCTTAACATGGCTCGGCTAGGTTCGCAATTATTGTTTCAATATACCATTTATTTTATATACACTTTGATATGTGATGAATAGGTATTATAGAGACAATGACGTGAATATTTACTTTGTAAAGTGTTATACTTAAATATTATTTTGTATGTGAGGACCATATGGGTCATTTTTTATCCCAGTTAGTGTTAATCAGATAATGCGGTCTACCCAAATGTCCTTTGTTTGGTATTGTTCTCCGATGCGTTGAGCTCCTTAGTTCTGATTTGAGCTACACTATTACTGACAAATGCGTGCCCTGCCTGGACAGGTCCACTGAAATCTGTGTGGTTTTTTCCTCAAAAGACCATCTCAGACATTAATCTGCATGGTCCTGATACGGCCTGACCAAGATTAGGTATATCTGGACTTTAAAAGAGTCCAGATATAATCTTGGTCAGGCCATCGCATCGTTTTTTCTTCCGAGAGAAGTGTGATAGGAAACACCAAACTCATCTAGTTTTAAAACATACGTTATTTTTAGGGCTCCGTGCACGAAAAAAACTCTCTTTTCTCAATTTCTCAAAAAGCTTGAAATAAATGAAACATTAAGTGAAATTGTTCATTCTGTAAATAGAATATCGGAATCACTTTAACAAGTCATATGATAAAATAAAAAAGTTTTTTACAAAAAAAAAAACAACCGACTTCCAAAAAAAACACTACAAAGTGAAAAATAACTTTAATTTCGGAAGTCGGTGTCAAAAAACGAAAATGCGGAACCAACGACACCGACTTCCGAGATTAAAGTAATTTTACACTTTGTAGTGTTTTTTTTTTTGGAAGTCGGTTGTTTTTTTTATTTAAAAAAGTTTTTATTTTTCACTTTTTAGTTGTACCTACCCCATACAAATTCATATAACACTACTTGCTATGTGAATATCAGTGACAGGAAGATCAAACATCATCAATATAAACTAAGTGGAAATAATACGTATTATTGAATTTCAAAGCTACCTAAACAAATTTCATAAAATATATATGGGACCACCTCTGAAACATACCTTATGCATTAAAAGATGAGAGAATTTTTAGATTAAAAAATGAGAGAATTTTTAGATTAGAGGTACGAGGTACCCCAATAACAACGTTGACAGAAATGAGGGTGTACCGTTGTATACTGAACACATCTGCGTACCCCTTTAGAGGATACAGGCGTGATGTTATGTTGTGTGATTGCTTAAATAATGCACACATAAGCGATAGCAGCAATTGCGGGTGATTTGTTGGCATTTATTGAAGAGTTCCGTTGTCTGTCTCTGAAACTCCTCATCAGATCTTTGCGAAATTTAAATGGGACCATTTCGGAATAAACTTCTTTCGAAAAAAAAAACAATTTTGCAAATCCGTCTATATACGACGGAGTTATGCCCGAACTTACATAAAAAAAATAGAAACATCCGAATTGAGAACCTCCTCCTTTTTAGAAGTCGGTTAAAAATAAAAAATATGCTAAGTAGATGAGGTAGACGTTTCCTATCTGACTACTTTGAGAAGAAAGACCGAAACAAACTCAGAGGTCACAATTTCTTTTAAAGTCCAGACATAATCTTGGTCAGATCATGTGAAGACCATGTAGATTGATTTCTGGAATGGTCTTTTGAAGAAAGAACCACACAGATTTGAGTGGACCAGTAAAGTCAGAGCAAGCATTTGTCGTGTTTGCATCGGTTCACTAATGTTTTACCAAAACTACATTGATAAATTTTTAGTTTACAACTAACGTTTCGTATACTATTTATTTCACAAACAACTCATTCCGCAAATATTTTATTCTATAAACACTCGCTTTGCAAACATTTATTTGGCAAATGCTTCTCTTTACAAATGTTTCGGATGGTATTTAATCATTTATACATTTAATATTTTGATTCTTTTAGAAAAATCACGTTTATACTAACTATCATTTTATAATATACTAGCGACTGCATTAAAATCCGTTGAATTGTTTAAAAGATCTAAGCTTACAGACAGCGGGAGCTACTTTGTTTTATAAAATGTAAAATTTTCTAAACAAGTCACAAAGTGATCATGACGGTATTTTCCATTTGGGTCAAATAATTTACAGGCAAGTATTTTTTTCTATATAATCTAGTCGTTTCTGGCACTCGCCGGCCGCTACCGCGGCATCGCTCACTTCGCTCGCTCGGCTCGTGCGTAGGGGGTCACGGTTTTAACCTAACCTAACCAAACAATTTTTTTTTAATAATTAACCTATTCTAACTAGTTCGGTTCCGAGTAGCCTACTAAAAAATAATCTCTTTTTTTTTCTATTAGCGCAAGTCGTTTCTGGCACTCGCCGGCCGCTACCGCGGCACCGCTCGCTTCGCTCGCTCGGCTCGTGCGTAGGGGTCACAATTTCGCCCTGACCTAACAATTTTGTTTTAAATAATTAACCTAATCTAACTAGTTCGGTTCTGGCTAGCCAACTAAAAATATACTCTTTTTTTCTATTAGCGCAAGTCGATGAAAGACTGAGTTAAATTTTTAGGAAATTGCGTAATAATAAGTCAATATGTAAAACGTTTTTACTCCAAACGTTTTCGAAATGATTCTTTTATAAGATAAAATGAATAAAAAATGAATTGTTTGTCAAATAACACGTTATTAAACAAAAGTTTATCGGGTACTTAATTATTTTGTAAAGTGAATTATTTGGCAAACTTGTTGTTTTGTAATGATGAAATGAAAATCATGTTTTTGCCAATCGTTGCTTGTCAAGTAAAAATTTGTAAATTAATTTTTGGTGAACTGACAGGGCACCGTTTGCGTCGTGTAACTCAAAACTTGAGGAGCTCAACGACTCGACGTACGATACCAAAGAAAGGATACTCGTATTTGGGTAGGCCGCATAAAAAACTGCCAGACCAACATTAAAACTAACAGAAAAAGAGAGAAAAAGAAAAAAATTACCCACGTAGTCCTCAAATTCACAATAATTAATGTAAAATAATACTTTACGACTAAGGTCTTCAATCAGTGCGTCCTGCCAGTTATGACTTACGGAGCTGAAAAGTGGACACTGCCGGTACGGCTGGTCCATAAATTCAAGGTCGCTCAGCGAGCTATGGAACGGGCTATGCTTGGAGTCTCTTTGAGGGATCGAATCCGCAACGAGGTGATCCGGCAGAGAACGAAAGTTGTCGACATAGCTCACAGAATAAGCAAGCTGAAGTGGCAATGAGCCGGCCATATTAGCCGTAGAACCGATGACCGCTGGGGTAGACGTGTTCTTGAGTGGGGACCGCGAATCGGTAAACGTAACGTGGGACGACGATCTTCGCAGGATGGCTGGTAGCAGCTGGATGAGAGTTGCCGAAAATCGAGTTGAATGGCGGGCAATAGGACAGGCCTATGTCCAGCAGTGGACTGCTATAGGCTGATGATGATGATGAATACTTTACAAAGTAAATATTCATGTCATTTTGTTGTATAAAACATTCATCAATGTCAATCATCATCTGCCTAGCCTTTTCCCAACTATGTTGGGGTCGGCTTCCAGTCTAACCGGATGCAGCTGAATACCAGTATTTTACATGGAGCGACTGCCTATCTGACCTCCACAACCCAGTTACTGGGTAATACCATACCCCTTGGTAAGACTGGTTGTCAGACTTTCGGGCTTCTGACTACTCGTAACGACTGTCAAAGATCCACGAATGACAGCCGGGACCAACGGCTTTACGTGCTTTCCGAGGCACGGGTCTCAGTATGTAAAGATGGTCACCCATCCACAGACCAACCGCGGCAAACGTAGCTTAACCTGATCTATCGACCTGTGTGGCTGTTATTATTTAGCCACGGACCCCTCCATCCAACAATTCCTCCTCCATCAATGTCAATATGTATATAAAATGGTGTTAACGATGGTTTTGCATGCTAATTAAAATGTCAAGTTTTATCACAAGGCTTAGCAGAGCGAGCAGCTCATTCCCAAGCTTTATTGTCTTCTAAAAAATCAAAAATTTTATAGTACCTGTTTTAGTTTGGTTTTATCAAAGCTATTTTTCGAGCCGACAGTCACTTGTTCGTCCCGTTCATGATATTTTTTTTTGTACTGGATCATTCCTGGGAACTTTCTTATTACGGAGATATTAGATGCCCGAGTTCGTACTTAGTTTGTTGTACAGAATCCGGAGATGACGGCTTCGTGAAGGGTCTTATTACACCCTGTCTAGTTCGTTTCGCCTTTGATTTACTTAATGAAGATATTATATTTTCATAAAATAAAATTATGATAAGACTAAGGAGTGAGTTTTAAATTTCTTGAAAGTGTTGTAAATAATAGGAAAAAATACATTACTGAATACCGGTATTTACCTAATTTTGACCGAACCCACGAAAAAAGGGCGTGTGACGATGTTGCCAAATCGCTCGTCTATGCGCATGTATGTACATCCCTTTCCTTATTGACATGCTCTAAATTTACTTTATAATACGCTGAATAAGATATTTTAATTTGGCGCACCTATTCAATTTCATCCTGTATGATATTGAATATAATTTTGTTTCAAAATCAAAAGTAGTTTCTTGTAAAACGTCAGTCTCACGGTATTTTTCGGAAAACTTATTGCGAACATACTTATGTTCGCAGTATGTACGCGAATTCACTTGAAGTTCAAGCCATTTGAAAACTAAGAACTTGACTTTTCAAATCACAAACAATTATGGTTAAATTATTTTTCCTCTTGTCACAAAAAATTAACAAAATTGATCGAAATCAGTCGTTTCCGTGCGCGGCTCTTAACGTGTAAAAGTGTTTTTTTTTTTAATTTTCAGAAATAATATATTTACCCAATATAAATTTTCAAGATTTTTAAATAATTACATTTCAATTTCACTAACCCGCATTAGGTCCGTTATGTTCAAAAGTCACACAAAACTCATATGGTCTTAACTGTTCGACTATAGGATTAGCATTAATCGAACATTTATCAGAAAAAATCGGTCGAACTGTATTGGCGAGGGAATCTGAAACGTCACCTTAAACAACCAAAATAAAGTTTGCTATCAGCTTTTTGCAATCAACAGGTGCGGAGTTTAGTCAGAAATATAGCTAGGTACAGGAATCTGATACCTGTTGATGCAATGAAGTGATATATTATGAAGAAGCACTGCTGTATAATTTTATTAATTCATCTAATCAAGTCCCTAAATCAGCAAAAGGTTTGGTCCACTGCTTTAATCAAACACAATCCAAGCATATTATTCACTTTTATAGAAACAAAGGAAATTAAAAAAGTCGTTAGAAATTATTTTGTTTATTCATCTAATCCCTAAAGACCCTAAAACAGCAAAAAGTTTGGTTCACTGCTTTAATCAAACACAATCCAAGCCTATTTCACTCACAAAGAAACAAAAGAAAACTTAAAAAATCGTTAGAAATTAACATCACTCAAAACAGCCCTAATTAAATAATTACGACATCAGATACAGACCTTTCGGGGAAAAATTGAGTTCCCAATCAATGATAGCCATTTGTTTTTCGTATTTTTCTAAACTTTCATCACTAACCAAAAAGTTTTTAGGTGCTGAAACAAAATGAAATAACAAAGGTAATTAAGAAAAAAAACTTACGGGGTACATAACCGGACAGGGGCGGTAATAGGTTTTGGGCACGACGTAGTAGGGGTACATTGGCGCCCACATCGTTGATGATTCACTGGTCACCAAGAGTAGGAGGTAGTACAGCTTTCGTCGCCGGTGTCGACCGAAATGTGAGTTACGATTATCGCGGATGCAATTTACAGACAGCGCGCACGTCTGTTTTCTACCAGGTAGGAAATGGATTGTTGCATGCTTGTGAAACCAATACGCAGGTAACCGTACATAGGGCATCACAACACTGCATTTCGTGTAGGTGTTTTGTTTGTAGTGATTTATTTTAAAACGATGTTTACTTAATTAAATCAACTTATAAGAAACTGATGAAATACCTAGGCTTTGAGATATTTAAGAACCAGTGAAATGACGTCTAAGGAGGTTTTTTTTTTAAATTGTGTGGGTAATTTTTTGTTGGTATACCTTTGTTTACACCGTTCAACTGAGCTAAATCAGAGTAGTTTAGAACCCATGGCCTTCCGCCAGACGGCGAAACTCACAGCCAGGGGTTACAGGCGCGTAGAAAATGTACCAATCTACATCATCATCTGCCTAGCCTTTTCCCAACTATGTTGGGGTCGGCTTCCAGTCTAACCGGATGCAGCTGAATACCAGTATTTTACATGGAGCGACTGCCTATCTGACCTCCACAACCCAGTTACTGGGTAATACGATACCCCTTGGTAAGACTGGTTATGAGACTTTCGGGTTTCTGACTACCCGTAACGATTGTCAAAGATCCACGAATGACAGCCGGGACCAACGGCTTAACGTGCTTTCCGAGGCACGGAGAGGTGTCTTGGTATGTAAAGATGGTCACCCATCCACGGACCAACCGCGGCAAGCGTAGCTTAACCTGATCGATCGACCCGTGCGGCTGATATTACTTAGCCACAAGCCCCTCCACCAACCAATCTACATATAGGTATAAATAAAACATAGTCGGGTTTGTTACACCATTCATAATTTACTAGCTGCGCCCCGCAGTTTCACCCGCGTAAATGTCGATCCCGTGGGAATATCGAGATAAAAAGTAGCCTATATGTTAATCCAGGGTGTCACGTACCTCCATACAAAATTTTATCAAAATTGGTCCACACGCACACTCACAAACTTTCGCCTTTATAATATTAGTGTGAAGAACCGCTAGACCGATTTTTATGATCTTTGATTTGTTGGATTTGTCTCCACCCCGAATTTCACGAAAAGAAAAATGAATTTAATTAATTTTCTCATACATTCGTTCTTGTTGATTATGAGGCGGCACGAAGTTCGCCGGGTCAGCTAGTTTTATATAATTAAACATTTATAGCTTCGATCAACTTTAGTACCTACTAGATTTCCGATGAGCGCATCAAAAACGGCCTGAAAAATAAGACCACAAATAATGTTGTGGTCTTACTTTTCAGGCCGTTTTAAATATATGTTATTTTGCAACATAGTTTTTTTCATCTTTATTGCTTAGAAATTACGTTTTATTTATCGATATAGTACATTACTGCAGCGGCCAGCTTGTGGCGAAGGCTTGTATAGTAGTTTTCTCATATAATGCGCGGAAATTAAAACTAAGTAGTACCTACACCTAGGCAGAACTTCTTGTCAAATACTTACAATAAGTTTTCAAAATTAATGACAAACTAATAACAATAATTTTTCCCGCGTTAAAATGTTCATTTGTTTTTTTTTTCAATAAACAGCCTTATATTTTCAAGCCAGTTCAACATTTAAATAAAATCTTTGATAAGTTACCTCCTTGGTTGCTAAGTTTCGGAGTAAAAGATCGTTCCATTTGTAAATTACACGACAGATATGAGTTTACTATGTAATTTGTTTTGCCGGCCGCTGCACGCATGTATTTGACCAGTACAGCAATTTCGATTTATCTCGAAGAAGGTTGTCAAAATATCCAAGCATGTTAGAGAAAAATATTTTTGTTCTTATTTTAAAATAAAAATACGTTTACTTTTCGCTCAAACTAGTCAATATATTACAAACGATAATATACTCTATGTTTGTGTATTAAGGTTGATAATCAAGTTATATGCAATCGCGGCTACTTGAGCGATGTTTTTGTTCGTAATCCTTAATGTAGTGCTATTGTTGATCGAAGATTAAAAATCAGAATTTTATTTATTTTGTTTATAAACGCTAATCACTGTTTAAATCACAGATATAGATAGACCTAGATAACGCAAGTATCACGATCTGTATGAAAACCAAGCGCGTGCCATTTTTTGACTACCTACTAAGACGTCACAAGCACTATTTAGTGATGAGAAAATCAAATCGATTCAAAGACGCCGCCGCGTACGGCGCCCATCTTCCCCCCGGGGCTCACGCTCACCTAGCCAGCAGATTTCTGGCATGTGAAGTCTGGCATCTGTGGTTTTAATCCTAAATTATTAATGAACACAATTTCGCTCATTATTTTTAATTTTTTCGATCATTAAGAAACGCCAAACAACGCTTTCAAACAGCCGCTAACGTAAAATCTCGCTTTCAGAAGTGGTTGTTCAGAATATTATCAGTGAGGGTATTACGATCTCGTCTTCAACCGTCTTTCCACCTACGACTTCGTTAGGTACGTACACGTGAGTCCTACAAACAGCTTACGTGCTCTTTACAAATTCATTGTAAGTTTGTAAAAAGCCGTGCCGAGAATGAACCGTGTGTGGGCGCAGTAGGTATCATAGGTAAAGGTTATTGCGCCTAGGGAATGCAATCTCGCGAGATCTCGCCATTTACGAGACCTCGCGAGATTGGTGAATTTGTTTATCTTTTTATATACAAATTGTCACAATAATGGGATTTTGATAGGGAAATAATAAATTTGATGTAATATTTAATAATCATTTATTTCTACCAGTTTTCATTACTTAAATAATCAGAGTTCTTTTTCAGGTATTTAAGAAAATAAAGTTCAAACATAAAAATGGCTATATCTCTAAAACTGGCCATTTTTTCTTGCGACCATATTAACTTTCAATCAGCATGTTACAGGCTATATTGTACCAAAATTTCAGCGAAATTCACCGAACGGCTTTTTCCAAACATTTTGTGCGGGGTCCTTTGTATGCACTAACTTCATTAATTTGTTGTCCTTGACAATTAACTTTAAATGATTTTTGTTTAGAATTGTAGTTTTTGAAGTTTATGTATTTGGTTTTATTTAAATTTGCACAGAGATAATTTTTATCGAGCCATTTTAAAACTTGGTTTACTGTTCCATTAAGGATTTTTTCGTGATTTGTTTCTGATATACTATCATTTGTTACAATTACCGATATGTCTTCAGCAAAAAGTATGCATTGTTGTTGTAAAGGTGTAGGTAAATCGTTTATGTAAATGAGAAAAGTAATGGACCAAGTATGTTTCGTTGGGGCGCTCCTGATTTAGTTTGGCTATATTCAGAACTATAATGATGTGAAGTTGTGAACTCATTATTTTAATTTATTGTGCTTATTTCTACTTTTTGTTGCCGGTTAAATAAATAACTAGTACCTAATTCAATCAATAAATATTCCTCTAATTCCGTAGTTATTGCATTTTTGTATTAGTAAGTCGTGGTTAATAAAGTCTTAAAAGCTTTGCTCATGTCAAAGAAGATGACAGATACTGGAATGCGTTTATCAAGATAAAGTAGTTGATTTTCCCCTTTGAAAGCCGTTTTGTTCCTCTTTTATGATCTTAATTTTTTTTTTTTTTGTGAGTCTACGATGCATGATTTTCTCAAATATTTTTGATAAATTCGATATAAGTGTTAATTAGATAACTCTTTTATGTCACCTATTTTAAATAATGATTTAACAATGGATTGTTTTAGTTTATCTGGAAAAATACCTTGCCAGAATGAGAGATGTATCAAGTGTTCAATGATTGGTGATATAATGGTGGCACAGGATTTGAGAATGTGAGTTGCTATACCGTCAAATCCAACTGATTTTGAGTTGTTGAGGGACATGATGGTACTTTTTACTTTATCTTCATCACATGAATGTAAAAGCATGGTTTGCGTCATGTTCGGTAAATCGGAATGTTTTTGTCTGATGAAGCTTTATTTTTGTTGTGGAATCCTTTGGCTATATTTATAAAAAAATCGTTGAAAGTTTCAGCAATTTCTTTATTGTCGATTTTAATAGTATCAATATTTTTTTGTCTGTTTGCGTGATCAGTTTTGTTTTTGATAATCTGCCATGTAGCTTTGCCTTTATTTTTTGCCGATGACATTATTTTAGAGTTTAATGAGGTATTTTGATCGGCTAACGCATTTTTTGAGGATGCTACTGTATTTTGTACTGATACTGATACTGAGTTTCGAGTTAATCGAACCGTGCGTTAAAATTCTTCCACACAAACTTTAACACCCCAAAACCCCGTTTGCGGGGTAGTTTTGATAAACTAATAATGATAAACTTTATTACTTGCTTAAGCAAGTATTCTTGCCAAGTTTATTAACCAAATTGCCCCTTTTCACCTGACACTGAAAACCTGATACACGTTATTCTTTATTTTTAGTCATATTGAGTTTCGAGTTAATCGGACCGCGCGTTAAAATTCCTCCATACAAATTTTGGCACCCCCAATCCCCCTTTAGAGGGTAGTTTCGAAAAACAAAAAATCCCAAACTTCTTAATTTACTTAGAAAAGTATTCGTGCCCAGTTTCAAGTTTATTAACTCAAGGAATAAGATTTTTCATACTAACAAAATGCCCCCTTTTCACCCCCTTAAAGATTGAGCTTCCAAAAACCTCTTCATAGTGCTCCCCTACATTATAAAAGGAAGCCGTGTGCAAAATTTCACGTCCCTAGTCCCAATAGTTTCGGCTGTCCGTTGATGTGTCATTCAGTCAATTAGTCAGTCGTTACTACCTATCTAATTGATTTAGATCCGATTGGACGGAAAGGGTTAGAGCGGTTTCGCACTACATCCGATCCGAATCCGCGCCAAATCCGAGAAATCGTCCATGGTCCTATTTGTTCGGATCTAGTGCGCATCATCCAAATAGGAGAATGGTCACTTCTGTCCTGCATTTCTCGTATTCGGATCGGATGTAGTGCGAAACCGCTCTTAGAGTAGGTGTCTGTTTATTCTATTAGATGCACCATCAGCGGGGAAATTCATGTTGACAGTTGAACAACATTAGTTGTTTTAAGTATTTATGTTGTTGTGCAGGTGCAGACACATTTTTTTTTAACATACTTATGAAGCAATGGATTAGCCATGTATATCCTTCAAAATGATTTAGATTGTGATTGATAGTGTGTTACGCAATTAGGGTGCAGTACTAATCTTTAAACAGTATTAACTAAGTATGTTCCGACTTACCCATTCTTGTAAAAAGATACCTACATAAAAATCAATTGCAAACTCCTTGTTAAGTAATGCAAACATTAGCAAAATTACCAAAATAAATGTTTTATGTGCACCTGTGCTTAGGTATCTTACGATTTAATAGATGTACTTAGCGGTGTTTTATGACAAAACAACGATCTTTACATCTGTGACGAGCGATAAATTATTGAATTTTAATTTCAATCACCTTCTAATCTGTCTGATTTTTGATGGAATATTGATCTCTTGTAGTAGTTTTTCATAATTACGTGTTATTTTCATGTCGTGCATTGTATCCGTAGATATTGTAGTTAGGGCTATTTGCTACGATTTTTTTTATTGTAACCTAAGGTTCAAAATACAGTGGGATTGCTTTACGGGAATTTCAAACATTGAATTCCTTTTGAATACAGATTTACAGTTATAATCTGGATGTTAACTTACCAACGTAATACTCTTTTTTTAATATTGTCTCCGCATGTTCGAATAGTCCAATGTTATTGTGATAATCGTCTCTGTTAAAATGAGAATGCGTTAGACTCCGTTTGATGTCTGAATCTGTACGAAGAAATACCATATTATTTTATTATACTTCTTTGTTTACTTATTATCTATACTTAGGGCTGATTTTTTAATCGACAGATATTTTTTATTCGCGGAATAAAATTGACGTCTGACATATTTTGTATGGAAGAACTGTCAAAAATTTAAAATTATTCCTACGATAAAATTATCAGCCCTAAATCATTGATGTATAAAATTACAAAGATTGGCCAATCTCTAACATCACGTAAACATTAAATGGACTAGAAACAATTACATGTAAACACACACACACACCCACACAACTACATTTCCCGATGTCGTGCGTCATGATCTGTGGTCTGGTGCTGGTGGTCATGAGCCCAACAACCGAAGTATAGAGACATATTAGGCGGGCTGTAGCGGAAACGAGATAGCAATAATTGTCACTGTTACGTATCCATGCCATGCCACGTGCGCTGCCGCTTGCGCTGACATAGACAAGGACAGAGACAGGAGCCGGCGCTGTGGTGCGAAAAAAGCGAAATAGCGTTAGCCGCCGAATGTTGACCGAATGTTTACGATTATGAATGACATAATTATTATGACGCAAAGCAAACATTAAATATTATTATAATTTTCAATAATAGTAGATTGTACAACTAGGTGGATAGTTAAGTCGAGGGGTAAAATGGCTCGTTTATGCCCGAGTTAAACACTCTGCTTTTCACTTCGATTGCGAGAAAATGAAACAGGCATAAGGTATATAACAGTAATTACAGTGTTCAAAAATGTATGTTACAAAATTAAAGAAGAGAATAGCTAATTCCCGCCACAAAACTTATTAAGTTTTTTTTATTATTTTCAACATGATTGTGTCATTCGACTTGGGTACCTCTACCTACTTCATACTGCCAAGTCATAAAAATATTTCTTTGCGTTTTTAATTAATAAATGACAACTATTTTATTTTGTTTTATTAAATTAAAGAGAAAACACGGAAGTGATATAAATTAAAGCAAATGAAATAAAATAACGACTTTAATTTGCGACGTTTTAATGTGCGTGTTGGGCCTGATTATCTTAATCTTAGAAAAAAAAAATACTATATGCACTAGATCATAAAAAGCGACTTTATGTCGCCTACGCACAACATAAACACGAACTTTTAGAGCAGAAGTGAAAATTAACATTGTTGGCTGTATTTACGAGTGAGAAGAAGAATCCCGTGAAACTTGTTTTTGGTTTTTGAACTATTTGTGCACATTTTAAAAACACAGGAAGGCATTGTTGTTGCTTATTTTTACTGTAATTTTACTTAACGTGCTACACATGTGCTACACAAACGCCAGTTCGATTGTGACTAAGGTCGATTGTGTCCATAGACCCAATTTATGCGGTCCACGTCGAGGAGCGCGTACCTTATCTTCCCTTATTTTATACATCAATGCCCTAAATAGAATAATGATAAAGAGTTTTTTGTTTGTGCGCACTAATCTCTGGAAGTACCAGTTGGATTTGAAAAAATATTTTTCATTTGATAGCTTTTTGAGCTTGAGGCAGACATACATAGATAACATAACATCTCGCCTTGTTTTTCCCGAAGGGCTGGGCAGAGTTGTACCTATAGTACAGGAAAATTTCCCTAGTTATTTTTTAGTCCCATGTAATAGGAAGCGAGCCTATTGTCATCAACCGGGAACAAATGCAAACACCGGCTGAGAAATTCCAGATAGAAAACCCCAATAACACTTTGCCCGACCTGGGGGCCGAGTCTGCTATTACAATTGTGTCAGAATGGTATAACATTGATCTCATAGTGGTCGATTTTGACAAGTTTGGTAATCTACTAACACAATGGCGTCGTTATGACTTTCCTAAGGTCGACCACTGACACTTCATTGAAAAAAATTGCATAAAATGGTAATCTTGTACATAATGACACATGAATGACTGACGTATGCGGTAATCTGCTAAAATTTTGACAGTTCCTTTGAACAGTGACGTACCATTTGAATGCCATTGTGCAGTAATTGCTTTTAAGCCGGTAGCCATGTGTCTTGAATCACGTTGTGTTTGAAAGATAATACTAGTTTTTCATTAAGTGTGTTATTAATTATATTACTGCGATGTATTCGGTGCGATCTGCGATTCTGGACCTAGCCGACGCAGTGGATGCTAGAGAAAGAAGAAGCAGGGAATCCAGAAGGCGTCGTTTAGCCCGTCGGTTGATGAGAACCAATATAAACCCCTTTATTGATGTTCCCGATGAGTGCCGAAATTTGCTCAATTAGCACCATTTTAAATATAAGTAAACAAACAGAAATATACTAAGACGACCCACTGACCATATAAACACTTAAATAATAGTAGGTAAATACAACAAACAAAATAAATAGTTATCAAAAAACAATGAAACACCGGCCGAATTACAACAAAATAGCTATATTTCATCAATAAAAGATGTGAAACTGTCAAGTGACATTCTCACATTCTGTCAAATTGTCAATGTCAGAGTCAAAGACTGACATTGACGGTTTCACATTTATACTTGTTACACGAATATTTAATGTTTTTTGGTATTTACGAACTTCTTACTACTTCAGACTGCTTATGACACTGATTAATAATATGTAAAATGAAATGTAAATAAAATCTGCCATGAATAAATGGTTAAATGTAGTAGTAGTTTTTCGAGAACCATTTCTACAAACAGGTTTCATAATAATGGCAATACCCGCAATGTCATTCTGGCACAATTCTTTATTGAGACCATTGACCGACCATTATGAATTAGCAGATTACGAACTTTTAGCAAAATGACAATGACATCGTGTTGGGATGACCGATTTTATAAAATTAGCAGACTTGGGGCCCTGGGAACCCAACTTTATTGAGCGGCCGGCAAGCGAAGGCGGCGGCGGCGGCGACGTTGGGCGGCTAAAGCGGCGGCAGCGGCGGTGCATGGCATCCAAACAAAATACTAAATAGCCTAGTGGCTATTTAGTATTTTTGGGACCCCAAAATATATAAAATATTTGAGGTTCATAAAAAAGTCGCATTCATTATAGGTATTGTGTTCAATAATATTTATAGAATATGTAATGGATATCATACGAAGTTCGATTAAATAAACAGCCGCTGTTCATATTGTCGCTTGTACAGGTATTTTTTAATTAATTGGCGAAACTATTTATTGGGAAATAATTATGCTTCCGAAAAATAAATTAACTTCCAACGAACTGTGGCTGAATGTAATACTGTTGTATTCATTCAACCATTACTAATTAAGCTGTGTTAAAATGAATTACCTACCGAAAATTTAACACAAAATTAACCGAAAAAAATAGAGTATTTAACAAACAAAAATGAGCTTATTCAAATTACTATTCTACGAAAAATAATTTGTACTTTCAAATAATAAAATAAATTTAAAAAAAACCTATCTTCCGAAAAAAATACTAAGTTTCCGACAACATAAGTTCTGCTAAAATACACACATCAAAAGTGTCTAGGGATCAACATATATTTTTGCAATAACTTTTCTCCTGATTGATATTAATTAAAATTTTCTTTAAGGATTCATCAAATAAAGTGTTTTCGTTTGTCACAGTAACGATAAACCAAGTCACCTTTGCATTAATAAAGAAATTTGCCATTTTCCTAATAAAGGGATTTTTGACATTTGAACCACTAACACAAAAGTTCGAAAAAAAGACTGAAATAACAGTTTTCTTTAAATTTTTATTGGGTAACTTAAACAATTAATAATCCGTGTTTCTACCGCGAACACTAACAACACAAGAACATCGGTTTGGCATACTCAAAATGAGTTCATCCAAATCACGCTGTGGAATGGCAGCCCATGTTCGTTGCAACAACAAAAAAAGGTCTTCTTGCGACTGGATACCCTCCATATTCGGCAGAGCTCTTCTCTGTAGCATATCCCATGCATGCTCAATCGGGTTCAAGTCTGGCGACTGAGCAGGCCAGGGCAGGACATTGATGTTAGCTGCGGCGAGAGTCTGTCTTACAACTCTTGCGGTGTGCGGTCGTGCATTATCATGCATTAACTGAAATAAGGGACCGATTTGCACTTGTAGAGGAACGATGACGTCTGATACAATCGTCTCAGCATAAATTTGAGCGTTGAGGTTGCCTCTGATCCAAATCAACTCAGTTCTTCCGCCGATCCAAATACCCGCCCATACCATGATGGTTCCACCACTATAAGGATGGACTTCCTGGCAGGATTTTAATCGCTGTTGGCGTCCAGGGGTTCTCCAGTGTCGTATACGTCTTGTATCCGGTCTCATACCAAAACGAGACTCATCAGAAAAGCACACGAAACGCCATTGTTCTTCTGCCCAATTTCTGTGTTCAAGAGCCCATTGATATCGAATCCTACGATTGTGCATTGCTATAGGTGGTACCCGTAGCGGTCTTCGGGAATGAAGGTTCACTTCATGCAAGCGGTTTCTGACTGTTTGGTCGCTAATTAAGTTCCCTGAAGAGTGATGAAGCCTCACGGCTAACATCATGGCGGTTATTGTTGGAGCTCTTCGAGTTAAGATTTGAATGTATCGGTCTTGTCTCCGTGTGGTGCAGCGATACCGTCCTCCATGGCGCTCAGCCACGGTACCAGTGCTTCGGTAACGTGTCCAAAGTCGACTGATAACACTCTGACTTGTATTCAGAGCTAAAGCCACAGTACGTTGCCGGGAACCAGCTTCTATCATTCCCACGGCTCTGAGCATTTCTTCCCTGCTTAAATGACGTCGCCGCTCCATAATAACGTTGGTTTTAATCAGTAGTAGGGAAACAGTAGCACTAATAATGTCTTCAATGCGTTGTATGTTTTTATAGGGAAAATATTGACAGCTGATTTTCATCTTTTACTCGAATTTGATTCACAGTTCCTGATTCAAATTATGAAATGCACCAAAAAGGATCCATATAAATTTATAAAATCATAAATTTATTACAAAGCCACATCTCAATCTCAAGAAATCCGCATAAAAATGCTTGATCCCTAGACACTTTTGATGTGTGTAATCGTTTTCTTAAGCACTATAGAAACCAGCTTAATTTCTACTATTGGTTATAGAATAACTTTTTTAACTCTCAATTTTAATGAAAATAACTACCTACCGGTCGGCCCGCGCGGGCGGTTCGTGCGTACTTCGGGTCCCTTCGGTTGCATGGTTGCGGTCGGTCGATAGGCGACGTAGGATGCAAGAGCGAGCGCGACGTAGGATGCAAGAGCGAGCGAAGGACACCCCGAAGTTAGGTTTGGTTAGGTGAATATAAACCCTTTACACAGAAATAAGACCCCCGCGAAGCGTAAAGGTAACTTTGCTGTTTCCCGCCATTTATCTACCCATAAATAACAATGACTGACTGCAACTCTGAAAAAACATAATTTGAGGCTAAACAAGTTAATCATGTTTTATTTTCGTTTTTTGTTTTCCATCGGTACTTATACCATATTTTTTTATTATAATATAAGGTTTTAAAAAATTAACCTTACAAACTTTAAGAGGTGCTTTAGACCATCGAACTGAACAACTTTCACTATGGGACCAACTCTGAAATCACGAAAAAAAATCAGCTGTTTCATACATTTTGGTCAAGAAGGTAGGTATTGAACTTTTGTATTAAACAGCTGATTTCTTTTTCGTGATTGCAGAGTTGGTCCCATAGTGAAAGTTGTTCAGTTCGATGGTCTAAAGCACCTCTTAAAGTTTGTAAGGTTAATTTTTTAACACTTTGTATAAGTACACCTAAGTAAAAGTTTGAAAATCTTGAACAAGAAAACTGAAACAATAAACCAGAAGAATGTTGACCGCGAAAAGCAATATAATAAGCAACCAAGTTATGCATTAAACAAAGTTTTTGTTTAATGCGTACCGTCGCCGGTTGTACAGTCACGAACATAACCTTACACTATTGCAAAATTCAAAATAGATTTTCTCTTAAAAGGATTTGATAATAATTGAGATTAGATAATAATAATATTATGGTTTCGTAAATATATATGTAATTAGGTTCGTAGCACCGTACAATTTATCAATACTTTAGGAGAAAATCGCTTTTAAATCTTGCGTAAGTTTGACGTACCTATTTATGCTTTTGACTTTACAAGTTACTTTAGGTACACATAATACGAGTCGACGCCTACGCGTATCATATCAACGTATTTCACAGGTAATTGGGGTCGGCGCCAAAATTCGATGATTAATTGCATACCTATAGCTAGGTCGTTCGAACCCACGAATCTGACAATGCAACAATGAGAGCTAACATGAAGCACGAGTGTAAGTTTTACTTTGTATAGGTAGGTACCTACAGTCGGTGATAGCTGTTAGCTAACCCACCTAAAAATTATACGAATTTGAACCTTCTGCAATTAGCAGTAGATAAATGTGTTATTCGATTTCGAGCTTCACGAACTGCATAGAACGACTTGTTCAAGGTAGGCAAATATTATAGAATACAGTTATGCCAATTTGATCTTCAACACGTAACCTTAGGGTAGGTAACATTTTGAATACTGTTTTGTCACATGATCGAGTTGTTAATTTCAACAACACTTGTTAAGTCGATTTAGTCTAGTGGTTGCAACAGTGAACCTATATCAACATGGTTGCGAGTTCATAACAAACCTTCCACTTCTTGTAGCTTTATGTTTACAATAATCAATTATGTTTTTTGAATTCAAAACATAATTTATATTAAATTAAAATAGTTAATTTAAATTAACTATTTAAATACAAATACCTAACAACAGACATGAAAAACAATAATGATTATGATAACGATTTTATTCAAAATAAATATAAAATAATTACTTACAAAATTAATTACTTGTCTTAAACATAAAGCTAAAACATTTAAAAGAAGTTAGAATACTAAACTACTTAGGTATTCTATGAGCTTGAATTTTTGTTTCTTCGTTTCAATAATGCCTAAGTATAAAATACCTATTTGTATTCTTAAGTATATCTTTAAACATGTTATATCTTTAGAATTATTTTATAACAATAACACCACCACATTAACTGTCATATCAAAATATTAGTGAAAATAGCACTAAATACTTTGATGTTTTACCTACTTTATCATTTTTTATAAGTATTTTTAGTTTTAAATATGGTTATGATCATAATAGATATATTTTTATTCATTGTATGAAACACTTCCATAGAAATTATGATAACAACAGTTTTGCTGTCCACTGCGCACCGACAAAACAGACTACAGTTTGCTAGGTCATACAACAATTTTGATTAGGAAAACAATGTGATTTTTAACGACGAAAAATCTTTTAAGTCGGATAAGGATGGGCGTAAAATATTCTGGAGAAAAGTGGAGAAAGGTCTAAGGAATTACATATACCTATACTTACCTTATTTTTATGAAAATACCTAATGTTCATATTTGTTATGTGAATGTGAAAAAATAAAAACCTTAGCAATCCTCTTTTTTAAATAACAATTCGTATTATTGAAAGTCTGGTGAAGTGATGTTATTAGGTATGATGCGGTTAGAAGTTGTCATAATTTCTTACTATCTTACATGTTGATTCACTTCACCTCTAATTTTACTTTGATTCAATTCCTTAAAACAACCATTGTAAGGAAGGAACATATTGGAAGAAACGAGAGGGATCATTTGCTAGCAAGCGATATGCTCGCTCATTCCAACCAGTACCAAGTAATTATTTATGTTTATCTAATAAAAAAATAAAATTATTTTAATGGTTTTATTTAATTACCTTTCTACTTTTTTGCTTGAGTGATTTTATTGGCCACAAAATTAATTTAATAAAAAACAAAAAGTAAAAACAGCAAAACAAAATTCCTCGGCTGGGATCAAACTCACGTCGCGTCGTCGTCGAGCTTACATCTGTAGCTATCGCAGGCGTTTACAAAAATCAGCTATGGGGACTACATTAAACTAGTTTATAATCTTGGGTCAAATTCCTTCATTGTGAAACCGTTTATTTTATCTTTAATCATGAATGTATAATACGTATACGCACACAATAATAGTGACAGTTACCGATGTGTGCGTGATGTAAAATAATTAGCATTGCCGTGAGTACGATCATTATTTTACAAAACAATACACTTTCATTGTGATAGAGTTGCACAACAGCTTTTAATCAACAGTGTACCTACATATAATTTTAATAGAATGAAACTGTGGGCTTTTTGATTGAATCATTTTCGGAGAATACTTAGTTATTTCAGATTCAAAAGAATATGCGCAGTAATTGAAATTTTACAGAACCAAAAATTTAAAGAGCAAAAGGACTAGTCTACGTTAGGTACATGGTTTCAGTTCATGGTTCAGTTTTGAGAGCAGTGGTGATTAAATAATTTACGCAAAGTGCCTGTTTGAGTCTGAACTCACGACCAACAACACATAAGTCAAGGCCGATACCACCAGGCCACTTCTGCTCTTAAGGCTAATTTTGCATTAATTTAGAGAATTATTTTTTCTTTTGTCGTTTACGGTAGTGACAGGGGAGTATGTTAAAATGTATATCGCTAAAAGTTCACCCCCGAATGTACAGTTTTTTTTAAACACATCATTTTAGTTTTACTAGGTAAAAAAAAATTAACAGAGATTTGTATGCAGTAGGTAAGTATCTGACGAAAGATTAGGTATTACAAGTAAATTAAACATTTTCGTCCAGGGAAATTACGGTAAAAATAAAATTTTTGAATATTACTTCAAGCAAAAACATTAACAGCATTTTTTTTTCTTGAACCGTGTTTTTGTACTTAGCTTTTCAAATAATAAGAAAACAATTAACATTTTCCAGGACCGCATAAAACAAAACGCGATGCGCAGTGGTAGACCGCGAAATTCAAATGTTTTTTGCAATTTGCAGGTCAGTGTCAGGTTGTATCTTGATCAAAATATGATTCGCGACAATAATAGATAATATGTATTTACAGAATTATAGTCAAAGTTAAAGTTAATGCCAGTAAAACCAATAAAACCAATAAAGAAAGCAGTAACTGCGTCATAAATGGAGACACAGTGAACTTGGTCCCAGTGGTTATGTTTCTGGGAGTTCATACCGATAGCCACTTAAAGTGGAAACCAGAGCTAACATAGATACCTAGAGAAAAAAAAAATCATTTTAATTCAAGTACTTATCACTGACTCATAATAGAAAAAATACAGTCATACAGTCACATTACATAGGTACACAACACTACAAATTCAATTAAATTCATTCATTTGTTTTTCTCTTTTAAACTATTATGTCTACCTGTGGACAGCGTTGTGGGTTATATTATCACTAAAATTGTTTTTGTTAAATTAGTTGTAAGTTTTTATAATGTAACTGTTTGCTGTTCCTTTAAATAAAAATAAAAATAAAATAAACAACAGAACAATAAAAAATAATCAAAATAAAAATTAACAAATTACATTAAAAAAAAAAAAAGAGGTTTGGTAGTCGCATCAGCCTGCCACATGTCGCTTACAACAGTGGGAGATGATGGAGCAATCAAAGCAATCAGCTCTGCCGGTTACGTACTAAGAAAAATATGTACTTACGTATATGTTTACCACCAAATTTATACTTAATTTTCCACTGGAGTAGATACTCGGACATGTCGGGATCTTCTCTCATTGATGTGCACTGTGCGGGGGCTAAGGACCACCTTCGTCCTAGCAATAACGTGACACATACTATTGTCGGCGGCGTCACGTTCAGGAATATTACGCCGACGGATTGGTAATCCGAGAGTGACAAACCGGACAGACCTGCACAAACGAAGAATCTTTAGCTTGTACCGGATACCGGACCCTGTTTTTCATCGGAATTGTGGTGGCGTTTAGGTTAAAATGGAAGTATGTACAGACGCCAGCACATCAAGCTACTACAATCTGTAAAATTTCTTTAATAGAATTTCAACTTTATCGCTAATGCATTAGGTTCAAATTTTATTGGGAAAATTTGACAGTTTCGGGTAGCTTGATGTGCTGGCGTCTGTACATACAAACGTGAAAAACAGTCCGTTGTGTGATGACGGAAACGGACGTCTACAGGCAGCCTTGTAATGCAAACGCTATGTGGATTGATTATAATGCTGATATGTAAGTAATTAGTGATGTTTTGTGAATAGGTATATCTGTTACTGTGATGTGGTTAGGCCAGTAACGGACGATACAGGAAGTATCCCATAGTTATTTATATTTTTTTTATAAGCTATTATTGTTGTCCCACTATTGAGAAAAGGTTTCATCATGTTTTTTGGTTCCCTTTGCCTTCTCTCCGGCCAATCAGTCAGGAATTTGCTACTTACTACCAATATAACACGCCTCGAATTTTGGATAATAAATATGACGGCGCAGCAAGTAGCGCTGTCTCGTTTTGTTACTGGAATCACCAAAACGGTCGGATAAGAGTGACACTGGCTGGTGACAGTCACTCTAGCAGAGCTTCGCATCGAGACGGTTGCGTGGCGGCTGTCTTCGAATGTGAGATGATGTCGGCACATGATGTTGGGGGAGCCGCTGTCGTACCACGTTCACGACGAACTGCTATTTTCCGGTACAATCCTGGTGATATTGAAGCTTCTGAACCCCTAATACGATAACCATTTCTGGTAAAGGCGCCGTTAGATAAAATTTTACCTATCATTATGTATACTTTTGTAATTCTGCTCATAACTATGAAATACCTCTTTCTCTTCTCTTTTTCTTTCTCTTCTGTTACAACGGTCCTATTCACAACCATCCGACAGACTATCGTATCCAAAATAGACACATTTCGATAACCTGATTTGCCATGTATATGCTGTCGGAAGGATAGCGGTCGTCTATCTATACTAATATTATAAAGAGGTAAAATTTGTTTGTAAGTTTGTATGTAGGGGGTAATCTCCGGAACTACCAGACGGATTTAAAAAATTCATTTTGCGTTTGATAGCCCAATTTTTGAGGAAGGCTATAGGCTATTTAACATCACGCTAGCACCCTTAGGAGCCGAGCAAAAAGAAAAAACAACGAAAGCGAAAACGAAGTAGTAGTGCGGTGAGGCGATGCGATGCAACGGTTGGGTTGGGGAAAGCAGAAATTTCACGCGGACGAAGTCGCGGGCTGAAGCTAGTTTAATATAAACTGACAAGAGAGACGTTTAGAGGACTCTTAGTGCCTTTTCATACGTCCCGGCAACCGGGTAGCCGGTGCCGGGTACCCGGCGGCGAAGTGTATATAATAATAATAATAATTTATAATATTTATAATATTCTTTTTTATATTCTAATATTTAAAAATATAATTTATATGTAAATAATGAAATAAAGGAAATAATTTATAATAATAATAATTTTATTCATGAGTTCACATATAAATTACATAGAAGTTACATCATTACAGTTACATATTAAAAATATGAAGAAAAAAAAAAATATTAAGATATTCCTAAAATAAAATAAATCTAGTGTAGGTATAACTTATATAAATTGGTTAAAGGCCTAATGAGTACAATAGCGACCTGCCTGATGTAGGTTTATTCAAACCTGTGTTTCAGGCCATCACTTAACAACGCTGAGTGCTTTAGTGGACTATTATGTTACTTTACATAGAGCTAGCATTGATACTTAATAATTATATTTTTAAATATACATGTACGTTGACTTTTATACGTACATGGCTATACAATTCACCGCCGGGTACCCGGCACGGGCTACCCGGCAACCGGGACGTGTGAAAAAGCACTTACGATAACATTGACTGATGTTCGATTCAGTAGGTACGGAAGCGTATCGAGTGAATGAGAACAGCTATGCTGGGCAGCCAACCTACTGACATGGCTGAATATCTTTACTGTCTATCATTATTACTCTTTTTAGTTTTATCTACGTCACGTCTTTATTCATCGGATAAAACAAGTTTTTTTTTATTGCGCTTGGTGGCTTACAGCTAACAATACAGACACGACAAGCCATTTGGAAGCCTCCACAGATAGCAATAGAATTTTGTACACGTTTTGTAAGCGAATAACTATCAATTAAGCATAAAACTAACTACTACTACGAACTGATAGGATTATTAGCTTTGCCCGATTCGATTATCCCACGGGAATGAACTATCCCGCCGGCCCGCCGCTTCGCATCGCATCGCCTGGCCGCGCTATTATCTACTTCGTTTTCGCTTAGCGTTTTTTCTGACTTTTTTTCTTTGTGCTCCGCTTCTAAGGGTCGTAGCGTGATGTTAAATATCCTAAACCTAACTTCCTTTCAAACCGACTGGTGTCTGAGAAAATTATAAAAATAAAAATTTCACTGCTAGCACGTTTTCTTCCGTAACAGCCGTCAAAGGGCGACCATTTCTTTCTTCATCCTTCAAAGTTAGTCGACCGCGCTTGAATTCGTTATACCATCGATACATGGTTGCCTTAGAAGTTCGTTCATCCATGAATGCCATTTGAAATCTATCGTACGATTCGTTCGGTTTCAGGCGACACTTGATATTATAAAAAATCATAGCGCGAAAATTTTCCCGGTGCAGATCCATTTTTTAATGAGACACGATAATTTAAATTAGCTCGCAAACAATGTGGAGGGAAATTTTGAAATTGGAACGTACTTATTTTTACTTACAAATAATGAAAATAGAATTTTCAGAATAGATTATAACTGGCCAGTCTCTCATACATAAAAACTTTTTTTCGGAATACTTTCTGAGTGGCCTGGTATGTATGCAGCAGATCGATACCACGAAGGTTTACGTGGCATATTTCCATTGTTGGTATTTTTGAATCAATAATTCATTTTTTTTTTCATAATATTCGTTACGGAACATAAACGGCGCAAAATATGCGTTATTCTGAAATTAAACTTTTTAGGCTTAATTATGTGCTGATTAAAAACTTACATGTTGATCTCAGCAAAAATATTTCATAGCACATCAACCATAACAGTTTATATTAGACTAGCAGGGCCCCGTGGTTTCACCCGCATAAGTTTCGATCCCGTGGGAATAACGAGATAAAAAGTATCCTATGTGTTAATCCTGGTTATAAGCTATCTGTGTACCAGATTTCATTCAAATCTGTGCAGAAGTTTTTGCGTGAAACAGTAACAAACATCCATCCATCTATCCATCCTCACAAACTTTCGCGTTTATAATATATTAGTACGAAGTACGATAGTACGATTTTCCAAAAATTCTATGTTACGCTAACCCCAACAGTTTTTCTAAATGGACGATTAGTGCACACATAAAATGCAAAGCAAATCGTAACTATATAGTACTAGTATCTAATACTAGTGTCAGTTTATTAATTCGACTGTCCATACATACAATCCCCTAAGTGGCAGGATCCGCGATTGGCATGTTTTGTTTTAGGACAGGTATTTGAAAAAAATCCAGCCGGAATAGTAAAAGGTTTGTGATGAATGTGCAAGCTAATGTGTCCAGATATTCCTGTATGCCCAGTGATCCGTCAAAAAGTGCCAGATCTAACTGTCTGTCATTCGCGTTACGTAAATTACTAAACTTGGATAAGTTACAGATATTTTATAGTATTGAAGGTTTCAATAAGATAGCTGTTTGAATCCTTTTGTGGTAGTAATTCAGCGCTTTTATTCGTATGACACCATTCTACGTCATTAACAAAGTTTAAGTCACCTAGGGGCGGATTTTTCCATTGCCAGATAACTTTTATTAGAGGAATAAAATTGACTTTTGACAGTCTTTGTATGAAACAACTGTCAAAATTTCAAAATTATTCCTCGAATAAAGGTATCAGAGGGGCAATTCTCGTAATTTTAAGAACGTTCACGGTCTGATCTCACTCTCAATCTGTCAAAAAATACTTCTAATTTCCCTACATTTCGACAAGTTTTTGAAATTATTTGTTTGTCGCCGAGATGAGACTGCGACTAGATTTTGAACGTTTTAAATTACGAGAATTGGCCTTCTGATGATTGAAAAATCAGCCCTTAGATAATTAATTTATCTAAAGGGTTTGACAAAATTAAGTTATTTAAATTATTTGTAAAATTCTGGAGCTGTGCAGTATAAGAATTACCCATATGTTCATTACTAAGGTAAAGGGTACAAATATGTACCTATATAAGTACTATACTAATATTATAAAGCTGAAGAGTTTGTTTGTTTGTTTGGTTGAACGCGCTAATCTCAGGAACTACTGGTTCGAATTGAAAAATTATTTTTGTGTTGGATATTCCATTTATCGAGAAAGGCTATAGGCTACATAAGATCACGCCACGACCAATAGGAGCGGAGCATCAATGAAAAATGTTGCAAAAACGGGAAAAAATATTCCTTTTGAGGGCTTCCGTTGTGTACACGGTTAAAGTTACGCAAAAATCATGTATGACAGAATTGTTCCCCTGTAAAAGTAAAAAAAAAAGTCTGCAACAGCATTTAATGTCTATCTATTAAAGTTGACTCACTATAACCTTTTTTTTGGTTCAAATTTGTTCTAAAATAATGCATTATTTACGAAGGTGTTTTTATAAACATGATATTAATCCTTATCCAAATAAATACGTTATTCATCACAAGTAATCAATTTTGAACAAAATTGCCCTTGACATCATTTGATAGGAGATATCATAGTTTTAAAATAACGCCGCAAGGCAGCCGGTCAGGGGTGAGGGGGGAGAGCGCTGGCCCGCGCCGGTAGCTCTGCGAGGTACAATGCCACGCGGCTGAATTGCAAATCAGTTTGATAGATGGGGAAAATGTGACGCTAATTGGTTGAGGAACTTATGAGCTTAAAACCATAATTAAAAGATTTTCAATCAGCAGAGGGTAAACTGCTCCGACTTATAAAAAACTAGCTTCTGCCCGCGACTTCGTCCGCGTGAAATTTCACCCTCCTCCATTCACCCTCTTAGGGGTGGAGTTTCGAAAAACCCTTTCTTAGTGGATACCTACTCTTCACAAAGAACACACCCTCCAAATTTCATGTCTCTAGGTCCTAGGACCTGCGGTTTAGGCTGTGCGTTGATATAATAATATCAGTCAGTCAGGACTTTGAATTTTATATATATAGATAATGATTGGCAGGAGATTTTTCCAAATGTATGGACAGTACCGTATCTTGCTGACTATACCTGCAGCTGTTGCTAAAGGGAACGAAATTTCAGTAAATTAAAATAACATAACAGTTTATAAAAATTTATTTACGTTCCACTGTGTGTCAGGAAAGACTGTCGGACCTTGGAATCTTGTCCATAGAAAATACAATTGCTCAAAGTCTAAATTATTCTGAATTCATTCAGAAATTTGCTAGGGCAAAGCTAGAAATGTGGCCATCAAGGGATTGCCCTGTAAATAAAAGCTATCAAACTAAATTAGTGATTGTTAAAATTTCTCATATTTACTACTTGTTACCTCTTACTTATTCGTAGCTCAGCAGGGCAAGAGAGCAACCACAGTAGCATTGTCGAACGCGACAGAGCCCATTACGTGTGCACACACGGAATGGGCAACATTTTTTTAACACGAGCAGGACTATTGCTATCACGTCACGCTCATTACCTAAATACTTGTTACATATTTTTAGAACTATGTATTTATCCAATTTATGTACAACCCGATAATTTGTTCAGTCATACTTACGAACAGACAAACTATAAAGTTACGTTGCGTTTTATTACAGGCTGATATAGATCTAAGTAAGTCCACGCGGACGAAGTCGCGGGCACAGCTAGTCTATGTAATATCCGATTCCGTGTACGCAACTCCATATTATTATGCATACTTATATTATAGGAACATGGACTAACATGGTATACATAGAGGGGCGCCACTTTAAGATTTTACACCACCTAAAAATAATCTAGGTCTGCTGCTGGTTTTTTAAACGACTTCTAAAAAGGAGGAGGTTCTCAATTCGGATGTATACATTTTTTTTATGTATGTTCGGGCATAACTCCGTGCATGCACGCATGGTCAGAAAGATTTGAAGGATCACATTCAACTGCCCTCGAAATTTTAATGTTGTCTATGTCATTAATTGTTTGCAATGTGTTACTCATAAAATATGATACCAGAAAGCCAATTCTCGTAATTTAAAACGTTCAAAATCTAATCGCAACCTCATCTAGCGACAATCAATGTAAAAAACTTGATTGGCCTTCAGATAAGCATCGGCCGTCGCGTCGTAGCACAGTAGCAGCGTAGCACTCAATGTGGGAACGTAGCAGCGTGCGTGACGTAGATCAATAATTATTCGTAAGCAGGAGACTAATTTCGCGCGGTGACGCACACGTTGACTCGGCGCAGTGGCTACGCACTTGATGCGACGTTCGCCGCGGCCCGAGTTCAAATCTACCCAGTTGGCTGCGAAACTTTTCAAAGTTTCGAAGTGATGGTTTATCCAGCCGCAATGTCTTCGATAGCGCGCCCGTCGACAGTGCAGATTATGAGAAAGAGATTTCCGACACAATCCAATACGGCCGGTGCACTCAATGGACGCTCCCGCAAGATAGATGTGGAGTCAGTGGAGTCGTTCGGTTTAAAGAAATTATTACATAGTATAATACGAAGTCGCTTCCCGCTGTCTGTCTGTCCGTATATATGCTTAGGTTTTTTTAATAGATAATAGTGGAAGAGGAAGAACTTAAGTTAAAAAAAAAAACAAACGAACTTGTTTTTTTTTAACTTAAGTTAATTTATTATCAACATAATATAGGCTATACAAATGTAATATCTATGTATAAAAATAAATTTGTGTATTTAAAGAAATTTCAAAACGGCTGGTTGACACTTCCCGTGACCCAAGGGCTGGCTTTTACCTTGGCCAAAGGCTAAGCATTGCCATACAACGTGTCAATGCCGCCAGTCTCTTGGGAACATTACCAGTCGACAGCGATGCGGATGAATTTTTCGACGCTATATTTTAGATTCTGTATAGTTTTAGTTAAGTTAGGATTTAATTTTGTTATTTTTAGTATTAGATATACACAAAAAAAAACTTAAAAGCTAAACACAAGCCGATTTTAAATTAAATAAAAGTTGGAAGCAGGCGGGACCCATTCCAATTTTTATATTTTCAAACTCAAATGGGTTCCGCCTGCTTCCAAGTTTTATTTAATTTAAAATGGGCTTGTTTTTAGCTTTTTAGTTTTTTTTAACTTAAGTTTTTTACCGCTGTCGGGTTTTTTAGTTTTTTTATTTCCAGCTTTTTACTTTACAAATGTGAAAGATTATTATTTGGTTTAATTCGTTTTTTACGTTTTTGTCTATTACTTTTAACCATATAAATTGTATATATTTTTGAAATCACCTTTTAAAACCCTTCATTTTGATATCCCACTCGATGGTATTAGAATAAAAAAAAAATTTCGAACTCCAGAATATGGCACCCCAAATCCGCCATTTTACTTTTTTATTTATTTTCATGTAGCCAGTGTCGCTCACGCCACCAATACAAATATAAAGACGTATAATTTATCCAAATCTGTTCATTCGTTCAGGAGTTACGCGGCAACAAAGAAACTGACATACATGCATACATACAGGTCAAACACATAACCCTCCTTTTGGGCTTTGTCACAGTCGGGTAATAACCCTCCTTTTGGGCTTCGCCGCAGTCAGATAACTATTCAACAACGATACCCCACTTGACATAGTTTGTTGACTTTAATTTTTTCATTTTCACAATATGGCGTCCAGTAGTCGCCATATTGAGTTTTCACTAACGTCATGTCTTTAGTGACACTCGCCGGACTAAGAGGAATCGGTTGACTTGTGAATCATAAAAATCGGCTCAGGCGTTTGGTCTGTAATAGTGCTTCAAAGGAACATACAAACATACATACATAGGTTGATAAACACATTACCACTCCTTTGCGTCGCGCAGTCGGGTAAAAAAGGCATTATTATCCAATACTTTCTTATTTATTTTATTGCAGAGAATCTCCATATACTAAAATTTTATTATTTTATATTTTTTGTGAAATGTATTATTACCTATATCACAAAAAAATATAAAATCATAAAATTTTAGTGCGTTAGTAACCAAAATTGTACCTAAAATTATGTTAGTACTGTTAATTGGGTACCTATACTTAACTGAGGCCTACATCTGTCCTTGTCCAACGATTTTAGGTTAATTTTTAGTACCTTTTTAAAATTATAAATAAGAAGGGTCATGATACTCGTGACGATTGCTTGTAATACAAAATTAGTCCACGTAACATAGGTACCTTATTGTAAAAATTAACGTCCGCCTCATACCCCTTGTTTTCATATCTTATCATTACCCTTTAAAGAACACCATTTAGGACGATGGTGACGTATCACTAATCTGTGGGGCTTTCACACAAAGAGCGATTCGAATGTGAAGAGACTACGAAAACGTAGCACATTGCTACGGCGTAGCACCGTGCGTAGCACAGCGGTAATCGGAACTATGAGAATAGTTTTAGAAGCACGAATGCTTCTATTGTACGTTGATTTATTTATGTTAATTCGAAATTGGCGTAATTCCAAGTTTGTCAGGATAAAAATAAGTACATATTTTTAAAATGACAATATTACTCGTTTTTTCTTGGATTTGGTTCTTTTGTGAACTGTTATGAATAGTGGAACTGATGTCGGAACTAGAATACGTCTACTGCATACATAACCTTCAACTTATAAGTCACTATTGGTTTCTGTCTAAATAGAAAGTAAAGCTACTTACTTTGTTCATATGTCCGCCTGTATATTTTGAATACGTCATTCCGTGTGTGACTCACAACACATAAGTGCACAAAGTACGTAATTATCATCACCATGATGATACCGAATGTAGTGATAAGGTGCACAAATAAACATTTTTCTCCTCTTGTAAATTTTGATATTTTTGACTTGTTGGGTGAAGGCGGCATCATTCGGTGTCCTGGAAGTCGTGGCCAGCTAGATCAGCAAGTTTTGCAAAACCTTGTCGTATATAAGGCGGTATAAAAATATCTGCCACAGCTTCAATGCAATAAGGTTGCTGTTGGATTGCAGCTGTCAGTGAGGTAAAATTACTGTGAAGGACTGTAGTGGTTATTTTTTGTGTTTAGGTGGTGAAAAGAGGCGACAGTCGTCGATGACAGTGTATTTTTTTATTCAATCTACATATACCTTTGTGTAAACTAATACGTTGTTTTAATAATTTTGATATAAGTAGGTGCATTATTTTACACTGATGTGTTATCAAGAAGCATTCTTTCTTATTTCTGAAATATAACCATTATGAACAAGGTAAGCACTCCAAATTAAACGACAAATTACAACATCAAGAAGTTTATTTTTAAAAACATTTATTGAAATTCACAACATTCAGATGACGGATTTGGCGAAAAAAACAGGACTTATGACCTTAGCACAAGTCCTGTGAAACTCTACAAGTAAATTCAAAATTACTTCCGAGTGTGAGTCTTTCTCTCCTCATGAGCTCAACAGTGCACGTGTCTAAGGAGGCACCTTATGTCCGTGTACTGTAGAGAGACTTAGTTATAAGGGACTTAAGGCTGATTTTTCAATCATCTGTTATTTTTATTCGAGAAATAATTTTGAAATTTCGACAGTTATTTGTTTCGCACAAAAACTGTGAAACGTCAATTTTATTCTTCAAATAAAAGTTTTCTGGTGATGGAAAAATCAGCCCATAGACTAATGCAAAAGAGACTTGAAGAATTACTTTTAAATACTTGTACCTACTAACATTCATAGAATTGTTGAAGTGACCTACTTACTAACATTTAGACAATATTTGAAGTGATATTCTAACATATATATAATTTTGAAGTGATTAATATATGTACTTCAGTGGCGAAGGTACCATACAACTGGATTCCCACCGGCTTCCCTTCGAAAATTCAGAACATAACCACTCTATAGACAATTCATTATTGAAATTTTCTTTTGGCATTTTTTTTTTGCTCCGGCCTACCTCTGTCATAAATTCACCCTTCGCCACTGATGTGCTTAGACACTTACTTAGAATTAAGCAAAAAATAGTTGCACAAGAATACAAGATGGGGTATTTTTTTAAATTAAGGTTTAATTTTTTTTTAATTAAATGTCGATTAACTGTTAAATACAGACGCCAGCACATCAAGGCCCCGTACCTGTTGTGTGTTCGTCAATAACGATGTGCGTTACTTACAGATATATTAAGCTACTACAATCTGTCAAATTTCTTTAATAGATTTTCAACTTTATCGCTAAAGCATAAGGCTCAATGTTGATTGGGAAAATTTTACAGTTTCGGATAGCTTGATGCGCTGGCGTCTCTACATTAAATCTTCGGAAAAATCTTCGAGATCTTTTACCGAAGCCCTTACAGAAGGTTAATTAACTATGTACAAATACGTTAAATGATTTCGCCCGTTTCATGCCTTAGCGGCACAATTTCGCTTCACTCGGGTAATCAAATACAAGAAATTAAATAACGCATTTCTCTTTATTATAATTTTTCTGTAAACGTATTTATAAATACAATAATTTTTCGAGAATGCCTTTTAATTCGAATCTAACGTGCTCCTATACAAAACAATTTAAAAAAGGCTAAAACGCAAATGGCTTTGACACCAAAAGTATAAATTGAAATTCTCGAGTCTACAACTTAAAAACTAACAGACATACATATAACATTCACCCGTTTTTTAAATTAAAATAACAAAAATTGTTTGTTGGAAGTTTCGAAAACCCTAAACATATTTTCATAATTTTAACCGAAATCTCTTCTAATTCGTAATTTAAAAATTTCGAATTTTCGTACAAACTTTTATACTACCTTCGTAGGAGTAAAATTTCCAAAAATTTTTTATCACTTTTATCTGAAAACATGGAACTTTACAAAATTTCATGTTTTCAGCTTCAGTGTCAGTCTCTGCGTTACTGAATCAGTCACTTTAAACATCGTACTTTTTCTTGAAAGTTTAATAAATAATAGAAACTGTTTAACAGTTTCAAATTATACTAAGTAATATACAAATTAAATACATAAATGCTTACTTTGCTTATTTACACATTTTCGTGCTATAAATTCGTTTTTTGGCCCTTTTGGGAGATGGATTGCGTGACTAAGTCATGCAAAAAACAGACCAGAAACATAATACTTAGCTTATTTTTAACTATTGTCATCTAAACATCAATATTTTTAAGAATTTGTTTATGAAAGACTTAACGGTTAATATTTTTGTTTTTGACATTTTTCGGGACCACTTAGTAATGGGTCCCCGGAAACTGTCACTGTTACTGTGTGTGTGTTGGACAGTGACATAGCGACAAGGTGCTTGAGTAGAAGGGTATTCAAAAAAAATCCACAAGTACGGTCAAAATCCCTTCCAGCATCTTAGTGGAATACAGGAAGTATTCCAGTAAGATGCTGCGTCCAAGCACATTCGGTCTTGCAAAACTCCACTCAAGCCGGATAATAAAGGCAAGAAAGAAGTGGGAGCTCTGGTCCTCGTCAGTGTTCACTCTAGCCGGCCAATAAAGGCAAGTCAGAGGTGAGGAACAGGACAACTCCCGGGAGATAGGGCTGTGGGGTCACTACTGCCCAACAGCTCGCTACATGCTGTCCTGCGGGTTTTAATTGAGTAATCATTTTATTTCTGAATAATAGTGGGTTCTGAAAATGATTGCTGACAGAGTAGACTATAGGATATGTAATTCACTGCTGTCAGTTACACGTGACACGTGTCACCGTATTGTGTTGGTTACTAACACTTAGGGCTGATTTTTCCAACGCCAGATAATTTTATCCGAGGAATAATTTTGAATTTTTGACAGTTCTTCCATACAGAAACTGTCAGACGTCAATTTTATCCCACGAATAAGAATTATCTGTCGATTGAAGTTTGTACAACGTTACTAACTGTAGTAGCTAGTCTAGCTACACAATATTAAGTAAAATTGCACTTTACTCGCCTACGCAACACCACGTGCTTCTGGGCTGGCGAGTGGGCCGTAATCCACCACGCGGGCCCAGTGCGGGTTGGCAGATGTCACATGTCTTCGAATGTTTGATTTTGTGGTTTTTGTGATGTATGCGCTCGAGACAAATCATAATAAGTATCGAGCGTTTTTGAGATAGATTCAAAATCCAAATTCGTTCAGCCGTTTTCGCGCCAATCCGGAACATAACTCGTCTGTGTTACCAATGATGAATGTGCGGTTGAATGTACGTTACAGTGGAGTGCAGTAGATAACGTTGTAATTTTGTAAGTTGCGCCATGTTGTTTATATTATTTTATGCTGCTGCAATAGCTTATGTTTTACACTCACAATTAGCCTACAATGTGTTCACTGCTCGAGGGCCCAGTGCAGGTTGGTGGTTGTCACATGTCTTCGAATTTTTTGGTTTTAAGACATGCCGGTTTACTCATGATGTTTTCCTTCACCGGTTTGAAAGCAATCTTACAGTTTGTTTTTTAGTGTTTAACACTCGAAATGTTTGAAATTTTAAGCTTTATGGTTCGCACAAACAACATGTTGCTGAAACAATGTTGGGCCAATGTTTTTATCCGCAAGCTCTCTTAGCTAGAGTATCCACACTTGCCTCCTGGTCGCGAACTGTAGTGGCCTATTTGGAAAGCACTGAATTGATTACGTATTCAAGTAGAACACTGCAAACATAATATGGAGAAATGGGGCATTATCTATTCATCTAATGTCCAGTGTCAGTGCGGTGCTCCTGAAAAGACTATGCCCCATCCACTAGCTAGCGTGTCTATCCATTCACCTGCACCCTTGACGATATGAACAACGCCTCCGACGCCGCAATAAATGTGGCCACCAACTGGACCCCATCACCCAAACAATATAGGAAACAGATGTACCGTCGAAACGCCAAGAATACCATGTACTATACTTATTAAATAGTTTGGGTTTTCTTTATTTTTAATGTTCATGTCTATAATACATATTTTTATTAATCTTTTTTATTTTAATTAGTTTTGTAAGTGCTTAGATTGTGTCCCATCCAAAAGTCTGACATGTATAATAATTTTGTAAATTTTACATAAAATAAATATCGCAATATTTCCTATATTACCCTGCACCTAACGGGTGTGTTGACTTCTCCAAAACAAACCTAATAGGTATACAGTTTGCGCAGAAATGGTTAACATTTTACTGTAATAGATTGATTAATGGATAATATAAACTAATTCTTTACATTCCCTAGACTATTACCCTCTGTTTCCATTTTTAATAATTTATTTTTAATTTGGCCCACTTTTCCATTTATTGTCGAGGAAATGTAAAGCTCTCCCTGTTACATAATATATTCTATAACATATTACAATTACAATAACCATAAAAGTTTTTACAAAGGGTCTTACAGTCAAGATGTTCCATTGAACCAATACTTATAGTAAAATTGACACACATTCTACTCACTAAAGTGATGGTGCAGCCTTGTCATGTCGTACTTATCAATAAAACTACCCTTTGCCGGTTCATACCGATGATGATGGCTATGTATCTGAAAGAGATTTCATTATTTTATAGTTTAAATGTCTTCAAATCTATTAATTACAATTTGGATTATAAAATGTTCAATATGATTTCTTGGTCCGATCACAAAATAAGAACGTGTTAATAATCGGGAAATATTTACATTTTTACATGAACTTTTCAATTAATTATTGTACCTTGTAGTTGGCGTTTCTAAATTTGCCAAAGATGAATACTATACTTAGGTGGTGCCCAGGAACTAAAACCAATAACTTTGAACTTGCCTAGTAATAGAACGCGATATCTACGCGTCGCTGATTATTAATTAATAACGCGCCTAATTTGTTTGTCCACATTGTCGTCTGCACGCTACCCCCCTCTCGTCAGTATAGACTAGAGCATTTACTTGTAACAGAACATCGAGCATTCGCCTTTTATAAATTTTAAAAAATATGTATAAAAAACATTTAAAAATATAAAAAAATAGTAGTCCGCCGGTGTGTTTGCAGTGTCAACTTTTCACAGTCAGTCGATAGGCAATGCCAATCTCAACTTAGTATTTTGGACTTTACCAAACATGAATGCATTTTAATTAACTGAGCTGGAACAATTTTATTATTACCTGTAAGCATGAATTCTGCAGATCGGGCACGTCATTGGTCATTCGTACCGAGGGGTTCAATGGTTTCACCGAGGGATGCTCGGGCACTTCCGGTGAGGGGTGTAGAGACATATGCGCCGGGGGCTGCAGAGGCGTAAGCGCCCGGGGGTTAAGAGGCATATACGGCGGTGGCTTACGAGGCATATACGCCGGGGGGTAAGCTGACATAGGCGTCGAATGCGCCACAGGCGGGTCGAATTGGGATGGATAGTACGAGTGGACCGGTGGGGGCAAAGGCGCGTAGGCCGAAAGGGGCATAGGCGCCCCCGATTTTGCCCCCATCTGCCTGTAGGCAGATGGGGGCAAAATCGGTGGGAACAGGGGTATAGGCTTATGAACCAGAGGAACAGGGCGCAAAGGCATGCGCGGTGGATAGGTCTCGTAACGCCGCTTGGCAGGTGGCTTCACCGAGCGCTCGGGTCTTGTCTTGGTGGAGGGCGCGGATGTTGACTTGGTGGAGCGCGTGCGTCGCTTGACGGGCTGTGAGGGTCCTGATTTAAAGGACCACGCGGGAGTTGGAAAATTCCACATGGGAGGAACTGGTATATGCCCCGATGTGTGAACTGGCATCTGCGACAAATGCCCCCACATAGGCGCGTTGACCGGTCTTGAATCGACGGAGCGTGCAGGAGGTAACTCGACGGAGCGTGCAGGAGGTAACTCGACGGAGCGTGCAGGAGGTAACTCGACGGAGCGTACAGGAGGTAACTTGAACAAGCGCGCAGGTGGTGACTCGACGAAGCGTGGAGGAGGTAACTCGACGACACGCGCAGGAGGTGACTCGACGAAGCGCGCAGGAGGTGACTCGACGACGCGCGCAGTAGGTGACTCGACGAAGCGCGCAGGAGGTGATTCGAACGTGGCTGCTGCACAACCAAATAAAAAACATGTTCTACATTAGGTAAGCGTCAAACTTTATGACGGCTCTAAAGGGCTACTGGATGCGCGGTAAGCCACACCTCACCGCCGCTGTCACATGTCAATCTGTTATTGCGCAGCTACTCGCCTCGAGTTCAGACCCGCCATAAAGGTTGCATCGAGCTGTAACGGGGCTTTCTTGGAGCTAATGCGGGTGCAATGCAACCAGACCGTGGTCTGATAACGATATCGTGATATATTTAGAGACATAATAGAAGGTGTAATTTAAATATCTAAAAACCTGAAAAACAGTCATTGCAATCATCATTACACTTTTACTTTTGGTTTAAGTCTGAAATCGCGAAACAAAATCAGCTCATCCATACCTACATTTTGTTTTTTTCCGCCTTTTTTTTATTCGCATACATAGGTTGTCAAAAGGGAAAAGGCTAGGCAGATGATGATGATGACATAGGTTGTCAAACGGTTAATTAAAACGTTTTAGGTTGATGTCAACTCCAAAGGTGTAGATACGCTTAGTATTTTGATCTCTGTTATCAAGTAATTAAATACACAGTTGGTCCCGGCTGTCAGTCGTAGATCTTTGACAGTTAACTGGGTTGTGGAGGTCAGATAGGCGGTCGCTCTATGTAAAATACTGGTATTCAGCTGCATCCAGTTAGACTGGAAGCCGACCCCAACATAGCTAAGAAAACGCTAGGTAGATGAAGATGAGTCTGCTCAGTGCCGCAGATTCAAAAGGTATTATGTGTCCTAACTTGATAAAGGAAAAAGTTTGAAAACTGACGTAGATATAAAACATTTGACGGTACAATAACTCAGTTTCAGGTTTAAGGTCATAGCACACTTAAACGACTCTGCTCCAACACCGCTCCCACCCAACACCGCCCTAAACTAAGACGACTGCTCGCAGTCCACGCGGCGACAGCTAGCAGACGGCCAGCTGTCCACCCGCCGACCGCTCTCGCTTTTCGCAATAGACACAGTTCGCGATCAGCAACTCGTATTTTTCACTATGTACCGATTCACAACGCGCGAACTAGCAATTATTGCTATTGCACTTGAGGATGAAGAGAGAAGCGTAAGAAATAACAGACGAAGATTTTGGGTGCATAAAATGCTGAAAGCAAGACGAATGAAAGAAGGAGGATTTTGGCAGATCCAGAGACACCTATTAGATACTGACCGACTGAGCGGCGACGGCGGCGCGGCGACTGCTAGCAGTGACCGCGCGGACACCGCGCCGACCGCTGATCTACAACGTGCGGCCAGCGAGGCGTCAACTACCGAGCAGTCTGACGGCGGTAAGCTCGCTGAAAGCGAGCTGTCTGCTAATTTATGATGCCAATGTAAAATAGATCTAAAGAGCACCATTTAAAGTTCATATTTGAATTATATTCTTTTTGCCGGGTGGGAGCAGAGTCGTGTAAGTGGGCTATGACCTTTACGGTTAATTTAATGAGGTGCGACCAGCCGATGTGTTCTGCAAAAATGTCACCATGAGAACTTAGGTGAAGTGAGCTGTCATTCCACCTGATGCAAGGGGTTGCACTATTGACAGCTCACTTCACCTAAGTTTTCACGGTGAGATATTTACAGAATAGACAGGCTGTAAATCATGTATGACGTTACAAAGGTTAATGTTGAAGATGTCCCACGGTATGGTTGCACTGTTGCACCCTTAAGATGAAATAGAACAATAGTCTAAGATCTAAACTTCTTGATAATTTGTCTCGCAAGTTATAATAGTTTAAATACGCTCATTTTTCATTATATTTTAGACAGCTGTATCTCTTTTTGTTTTGTTTTATACATATAATTTAACTCCTCTACTTTAAGATTGTTCACCTAGTAAGTAATATAATAAGAAAATGCTGTATTTACCTATAATTGTTTGTTCTTTATTTGCTGTTGCTTTCTGTAATTTTTGTAGTGTATACGATGTTGGTACCTAAATCTAATTAAATAAATAGCCAGTGCACCGGTGTACAGTCGAGATCATTAATATCTGAGCATGTTCATGAATTAAAAATATATAAGCAACGGTAAGTTTCATAAAACTCTAAACAGCTTTGCCTTCCAATAAATTGTAAATAATCTGTGACATCATAAATATGTGAATAAGTTATATCAGTAATATTGCTACGGACAAAAACTCTAAAAAATTGTGCGCAATCCCTTGTTCATATTGTTTAGCGCAGTTAGGTTCACAAATATCTATGCAATTTTTCTATGAAAATATCTTGACAATTTGACATGTCAGGAAATGTTGTCTTAAATTCTTTGAACAATCTATTTACAGAAGTATTTATTTATTTCTAGCCTGCACTGTCCCACTCGTGGGCAAAGGCCTCCCTCCACTCCTTAAATCTTTCCCGAGCCCGCGCGTCCTCCTTCCAGTTTTGACGGAACCTATCCAGCTCGTTCCGCCATCTCCTACGTGGTCTGCCGCGACCCCGCCTCATTATCTCAGGGCACCAATTCTGCGCTAATTGGGCCCACAGTTTGTGCACCATAGGTTAAGACGGGAAGAATACGCATGTCCATGAGCCTGGGTTTCAGTGCCATAGGCAACTCACCCTTAATTAGTTCCTTCAACGACCAGTAGCTCTTCCAGGCGTTTTCTGTTCGTCTTGGGATTTCTTGATCTTGCCTCGCCTGGAAAGAGACGACTTGACCCAAATAGAGGTATTATCTCCCCGTCTACTTTTATGCTTCTAGGTGTTTCGTTGCACATAACTTTGGTCGTCGACATATTCATCTTTAGTCCAACCTCAAGGCTTGCATGGCTAAGTTATTGGAGCATCCGGTCAAGTTCGGTGGCTGAGGATGAAAAGAGAACAATGTCGTCGGCGAAACGTAGATTTGTCAGTCTCGCTTCGCCAAGGACTCAAGGGCTCTTTTCCTCCATTCGGCTGCCAACTTTCTGAACATTTCTTCGAGGGTACTGGTGAACATTTTAGGAGATAGCGGGTCGCCCTGTTTGACTCCTTTCTCTTTTTTAAATTTTGGACCGGTGGTTTCAAGTTTTATTGCGGCTGTACTATTTTTGTAAATATTGCGTAACAGATTTATATAGGTAAGATCAATGTTTTGGTTGCTTAAGCTTAAGTTGACAGGCCTGATGGTCTAGTGGTTAGTGACCCTGACTGCTATGCCGGAGGTCGTGGGTTCGATTCCCACCCAGGACAAATGTTTGTGTGATGAGCACGATCATTTGTTCTGTGTCTGGTTGTAATTTATCTATAATATGTATGTATTTAGAAATATATAAGTATGTTTATCAGTTGTCTAGTACCCATAACACAAGCTCTGCTTAGCTTGGGACTAGATGGCGTTGTGTGATAGTTGTGGAATATTATTATTATTATTTGTTTGTATACATTTTTGTATCTCGGCATTGATGTGCCGGTTTTATAGAATAACACGGGCCGAAGCCAAGTGCTAATCTAAGCGATAGATGATAATATATTATGATGTGATGATATGTTTATACTTTGTGTTGTTGGTGATGTTTGTGGGTGTGATATTTGGGCATCATTGTCGTTCTGAAGGAATTTTCGGACAATTCTGCAAGTGTTCAGAATAGCAGCTTTCTGTAGAGTTTGGTAGGTGGAAGGAGATAAGTCTAACGTTTTTAAAGATTGGTGCAGTTGTTTGGGAATAACACCCGTGGTTGAGACTACTACTGGGATTATGGCAACGCTGCCTAGTCGCCACATTCGGCTTATTTCTATTTTTAAGTCTGTGTATTTTGACAGCTTTTCTGCTATAGTGTTTTGTAGGTTGTGTGTGTTTGGTACTGCTATGTCAATAATTTGCGCAGTTTTATTAATTTTGTCTAGTAAAGTTATGTCTGGCCTATTGTAATGAGTTGTTCTGTCTGTGAGGATGGCTCGATCAAAGTATAGTTTGTGTGTTGTGTTTTCAAGAACTATTTCAGGATTATATTTGTAGTAAGGTACTGGAGGTGTAGTTATTAATTTATATTTTATAGCAAGTTTTTGATGGATTATATTGGCTATTTGATCGTGCCTGTGCTTATAGTCAGTCTGAACAATTGCTCTACATGCTCCAGTAATATGTTGGATAGTTTCGGAAGAACTATGACATCGCCTGCAAATATCTGTTGAAATGGGGATTCGCATAATATGTTTTTGATAGTTACGAGTCTCGATTACTTGGTCTTGGATTGCTGTCATGAACCCTTCAGTCTCAGGGAAAAGATCTCCACGCCTGAGCCATTCGTTCGACGCTAATTTATCGACGTTGGGTTGGCACAGGTCTTGGCGATGTCGTCCATGGAGTGACTTTTGGGTCCACTCCAATATTTTAGTCTGTCGGTCAGTCTGTTTCTCGTTACTTTGTGAAGTTTTGTCAAACATATTTAACGGTGTCAGTTTTTTGTCATTATGAACTATTGCTTTGTGTAGAGTAGAGGTGGTACTTTTTGTGTTAAAATATGTTCTTAGGGTACTTATTTGTTTATTGTGTAGGTTCGTAATGTCTATTATGCCTCGTCCTCCCTCTTTCCTAGGCAGTGTTAGTCGCTGTACGCAAGATCGAGGGTGGTGTTTCCTGTTTTTGGTCAAAGTGGTGTTAATAAGGCGTTGTAGGTTTTTTAGTTCTGTTTTGGTCCAGCTTAATATACCAAAGGAGTATGTAAGAACGGGAATTGCAAAGGTATTAATAGCTTTAACTGTATGTCTGGAATGCAATTGAGTATTAAAAATGGATTTAAGCCTATGTTTAAATTGTTGAGTAAGTTTATTTTTGATTTCTTTATGTTTAATTTGCTGAGCTTGAATGTATCCTAAATATTTATATGTTTCGTTTTCATTTAAAGAATCTATGATTTCACCTGTCTGTATAGTGTATGAATGTTCGTAAGTTTGGCCTGCCCTGACTGAGTTGATCTTGCACTTATCGATACCAAATTCCATTCTAATGTCACTTGAAAAGTATTAAACTAATGGGCCTGGAATTATTAATATCGCATTTATCACCCATTTTGTGGAGCAGAATAATATTGGAGTGACAAAAATCTTTAGGAAAGGTAGCTGAATGCAGAGTGCTGTTAAAGAGCCGGGTGATGTATGGAAGGAGTTAGTATATCCTATTGTAATATTTTTCTTTGAATCAAATTAAATTTGAAGTTGTCAGTAATGACATCTTTGGCAACATTGCATTATTACTCGTACCTACTTCTGCTCTGGCAAGCAAAAATATATTTAATGGTGAAGGCCATTTAGTTGATTATTCAAAGCTGTAGGTATAGATATTTACGAATCCTAGGTTGCACCGAATATATTGAAATCTAGAGTATTTAGATATTTATGTTCCGAAGAGTAGTCAGATATTTTTGACTGCACTACCCTAGCATACTTATGAACAGTTTATATGATAAAATTTTCTTGATGTCTAAGTTTTGATAGAACTTTATGATCATTTTAACGTTTACAATATTTTTAAACATTGTCACTGCCAATATATTAGTAAACTCGACTGTACCTACATTATAACATGCAAATAGTAAATACCTACGCGGCTGATAATAATATGCAAGTTGAGAAAGTGCTGCTTTGCAGAGCGTCAGCATCGCCGCGTCGACAGTTACTCATCTGAGTGACTGTTTGATTAAGACTAGATGTTCCCCATAACGCGCGGGTACTGTTAAAGTGTTTGACAGTTGAGTGAGTAAAACATTTAGGATGGGTTGCGCTTACGCTGGTATTTAATTTCGTGTATTAATAATTTTTAGTAACCTATAAATTCGACTTTCGCGACAGTGTAAGAGGTCATAATTTACGCAATGCAACAAGAAATCAAATCAGAATTTCGCATTTATATAAATCTTTGTATATTATTTCTAAGATTTAGGGGATCAGACCGGAATAAATAAATAACTTTTCAATTCAGAATAAATATTTATGTAATAAACCTATTTGTAATACGTTTTAAATCTTTGATTTGTTTGTTATACCTTAAATTGTTAAGCTTCATGAGTCTTTGGTCATTTACAACTTTTATAGATTTAAATTCTAAGCTATTCCTCCGTATGACAGGATTCACAGAAGGCATTGAGACTTTACTTTGAAGTTAGCGTTATAAACCAATACGCACCTTTGCTTTTTACAATTTCTATTATTAAAAGTGAGAAAGAAACCCGCATTAGGTAATCGCAAATATTGGCCTCATTAATTCGCATTGATTTCGAAAATGATCTACCCCAACGTTAATAAAAACAACTTTAAGCAACCAGGCAGAGCAATTATTTGTTAGTCTAACCCAAGTAACCCATGTGCCACGAAACGAACGCTCGTAGCGTTTTCGCTGTTCGCTTCTGAACTCATCGTCGAGCGTCAAAAACAAAATGTATGAAAAACAAACAAATCGGTCATTTAATTTTGTTTTGTACGCTTGAAACCCCAAGGAGAAACAGCATTTTCATGTCCCATAGGTAACAGGCGCTTTCGCTATGGGCAATACAATATTATTGGCGATACCAATCAGCAATAATCAGTAGCCTACCTTTATTTAGAAAAAAAATCCTTTCGCAAAAATCCGCAAATAACTTGGTAAAGTGCTCAATAATTTTTAGGTAATCACGTACCCTCATTACCCGTTTCTTGGATGGTGGTCCAGTGTCGTTCTTTCTTGATGAACGGCGGCGGATGCCAGGTTAATATATCCGGCAAATACTCCACGTAGTCGTCGATGCTAATATCAGCCCAATCTTCTACTTTGGTAGGTAGCGGCGGCCGTTTGTTCGACAATTTCGTGTTAGTTATGCCGTATGCGACCGGTCCATCTGGACCTGAAAAAATAAAAAATCATTTGGATACTTGGAACTCTATGCTATGTATGCAGCTACCTTCTACATTATACGTAGTACGACACAACTTATAGATTCCATCGCTACTTAGGTCCACTCGCTTATTTTCAAGTAATAGTTAATACGGGCTGGTGGCCGCAACTCCACGTCAATGCGCGTATTTTACGTCCTTATTTTCGAGTAACTAAACATTATTATAAGTTATTGACTCTGTCAATGCCTGCCCGACTTCGGAAAGTATAACCCTGTTAAACAAATTTTACCACTGTGTGGTCTCTACTGTCTATATTTCACTATTGGCATAATAGAATAGCAGCGATTACTAACATGGCGTCCACGGACCCCTTTTTTTTTTTTTTTTTTTTTGGATGGGAAATCATCTAATGACTCCTCCCGCTCTGGGTGGAGCGGAAGGGAGTGTCAGACTCTTACTGACTAAAACCCACCCGTGTTCCTTCCTTAGCCCTTTATGTTCCGGGGCAGCGGTAACCCTTTCGGACGATCCCGCTACCCCGGCAGGCTTTGGCCCTGGCGGGCCCCTTCCTTTATGCTGACATCTCTTTGAGGGGCGCGTGGAATACATACGCGCCGTCCGGCACGGGCCTGGTCCTGATCGGACGGAGAGCTACCCATTACTCTCCGTCCGCAGGCCCGCGCCTACGGTGGCCGGGAGTCGTCTCGCGGCTCCCGACGCCCGTAGCGTCTCCCGCGGCGGCTGAGGCGTGCGGCTCTTTCCACGGACCCTTGAGGCGGACTTGCGATTTTTTAAAATAAATACTTGCCACAAAATAAAGACGATATTTATTGTCAAGCAGTCTGTGAAGACAGTTATCTTCACTTTTGTAGGGAGAGTATTTCTACATAGGTATAGTTAAGTTAACCTTTAATAAAGATTCTCAGATCTATTGCTGCATGCCATTATTTTATATTCTAGATTGAAATGCTATACTCTTCTAGCTGGACTATCAGACTACTAAAGTTAGTGTAATAAAGTGAAGCTTATTTAGTCTAGTTTAATTGTATATAGGTTTTATTGACAGTAGGTAACTACTAAATACTAAAAACTTAGTAGAACAAATATTTTACTCGAATGCATGCCATATTGTCAAGTTTAACTTCTTATAAAGTATTTTGGACAAATTATTGTAATTTAAGTTTCACATATATTGATTATATATATCGACACCCCTAACCAATAAGTCGGTAATGTGCTATTATGGACTTTTTATTGTTATGTGCAATTGGGCACCTCTTAAGTTGGGATACATCTTATTTCACATTTTGCGTAGTGAAACATTTTTACTGTAGGGAAATGCAAAAACAAGGTTATGACGAGAAAAGTATATTATCGTATCAACACAATTAGTTGTCCCAATCATAAAGAATAGGACTGGTGACGTCTCCAACGTAAGTTCGAGCAATGTACCAGCTAGGTGTCAGAGTTTCTCTAAGAGATTTATTTATTGTTATGCCCACGGTTGCATCACAATTTATCTTCGCCAACATCTTATATATTAAGCAACATAATTTTGCTTCAATCAATCAATTCACAATGTTAACACTAGAAATAAGGACAAACTACTTACGTGCTCCCTTCCACCGGCTTCATAAGGTTCATAACTCATTTGTTGGGCTTGGTATAACCTTTTATAACAAGCTACCCTCGTCTTTGCTAGATATGCCTTTTAATGCGTAAGCTCAAGTAAAATCCAATCTTTGTTTAATGGCATACTATTCCATCAACGACTACTTAAAGGATAAGAATAATTGGTCGCCTTGATTAACTCAAGACAATGTTTATATTCTTTCTCGAGAATTAGCTTACTGACAGGTTGTATGGGTTCATATAATTGTTTATTTTATTTGACTGTTTAAATCAATTCATTTTAATTTTATTTTAATATATTATTGACATAATCTACTCAAATCATTATGTTTTCTGATGAGTTGATTGCAATATGTGGTTAGCTAGCGACCTCGACGATTGATCATATTATTCTTGCAACTGAACAACCGGCAGCAAGTTCGTCATGCTCCCTTATATGTCACTGCTTGCGGTAACGTCGGGGGTCGGGTTGACTCCTTCCCTCAAATATGGCGAAGGGGCTAATGGCTGATCTTTGCATTATGCTCGTGGAAAAAACTCTGTCCCTAAGTTAGATAATGTTCATTCACAATGTGCTGCACACAATATAACAAAAGCACGCAGAAAGAAAATAATTCCATTTGTAAGAAAAGCTAGTACAAAAAGCTTATTTCCAAAAAAAATATTATTTGTTATAAAATAAAAACATTTTCAAAAAACCATCAACATTTTATAAAGAAGTTTTCGATTCTAAAATATAAATTTAGAAATAGAATGTTTAGAGATAAAACCCTTTTAAGATTGATTAAAACCTTTTCATATTAGGATGTAAACGTTTGTTGTTTTTTTTAATTGTCATTTTATCTTTTCATGTCAAAGTAAATATGTCAGTTAGATGTAAATATCATATAAATTAGTTCATCATTATTTTAGTTTCTAATATGATACAACTTTTTAATATGTTTTTATGTGTATTTTTCGCATATGCTGGGAAAAAAACATCGGACGCGGCCGGGAGCGTTTGAGGTGCGTTACCTCCAGTTCCCAGGGGCCTATTAGCTGAACCTATCAAGGGGCCTGAGGGAGTGAACATATCGTCGTCTTCAATGTTTATGATTTGAATAGGCTGGGATAGCATGGACGTACGTATATATTGACGACGTAGGTATATATTGTTTTTGAATACTGTGGTCACTCCTAGAGAGGGGATGACAGACACTCAGCTTAAGTTGAAACCAACTTTGCTAACGGGGCATAGCTTTTGCAAAGTATGTTTTGTTAACACAATTGGTTCAGCTTATGATTGAGGACCGACAGTTTTATCAGTAATGACTGATATTTCATGGAGTTAGAATTTATTGAGAACGGAGTAGTTTTTTTAAGAATTCCTCTGGCGTATGGGCATATGATAGATTCCTTCAATGAACACTGGCCTCCTAAGCTTTTCCCTCCCTCTGGCTCAATCCCGTCCGATGGGGTTAAAAGAGTTTGATGTTAAGATCATTTAATTTTTTTAAGCCTCTTCCAGGCCGATGTGAACTCTCACATCAATTGTTCTTATTAGGAGGCCGCGTCGCGTTTTTTACTAGGTTTTGACCCAACGCGATTTAAGCATGACGAAGTTAGTATGTATGGGTGCACATAGGCACTTGTAAAAAGTTAACTTACCCGACACTTAACGTAGTATTGAATTCGCGATTCGTTCGTCCTGACTTAAGCCATCTCTTACAAGAGACGGACCTCACCATTTAAATTTAATTACCAAAATTAGGTAACTTTTCTGTTAGGATAGATAGGAAGGGCTTGGATATTCGAATGGTGTGAATAAAAGCCTTGTTTGGTAGTGGAGCTATGCCAATACTTTTATTCAAAGGTGGGCCGTAGCTCATGTAGAGGCTGGCTGTGAAGTGTCATCTCTTTTTGGGACAGGCTGGTTATAATTAAGGGCGTGTTCCATTCGAACGTTCAAGCGTGTGTCAAATATTAGATTAGGTTTGATTGTCAGATAGGAAGTACTATTTTTTATCGTATTATGGAAAAGTCTCAAAAGATATCTTATTAAATCAATCTTATAGGAGTTTAATTTAATAAAAGTGCTCCCATTTGAATTAGGCACCTATAGTACATATTAAGAAAAAAAATAACCTATCGCTACCCATGGCCTGTAGATGGTACCTTTATTAATGAGGTGGGTAGGTAGGTACTCGAATAATTATTGTTATCACATCTATTCAAAAAGAGCTAGTGTATTCGTCCTAAACAGGGACTAAAATAGCTCTTTAATCCCTAGTGATTTGAATTTGGAATGTGGATATTGTTAGTAAAAGTTCCAATCACAAAAGAGATCAATCACGAACATTGTATGAACAAGTAACAGGCTGTATGATAAAGTAATAGGTGCGCCAAATTAAAAAAAAGTTTGTGAAAAAATTAAAAACGCGCGAAAAGCATTCTGCCTTCGTTCGTAATTGTTTAGTCAAATTAGGATTTTACTTAGTTTTATATAAAATGAGTATATGTCTTCCTCAATTAATTGTAAATAAATAAACGTACTATTCTTATTCATAAGCTGCACTTGCTTATTTTTTCATAGAGGGTGACAAAAAGTAGAGTGTCCACCTCTGGAGCAACACTATTTTAAGCTCTAGTGAGGTACTTTGAATCCCTCGCTGCGCTCTGGATTCAAAGAAACACTCTCGCCTTGAAAATAGTTGTTAGCTCCCTTGCCAAAAAACTATTTTCTGTATTGTAAGTTACTACCTTTTGTGTTGTTATATGAATATCATTAAAGAGCGATGGGTATTTCTTATTTATTTCTTTCCTACTACCGTTACCGTTACCGTTGCTGCAAGCAGTACCTAAGCATTAAAAACCTAATTTACTGCAGTAACAATATGTTGCTAATAACGTAAGTATAAAAGGATTACATAAGTAATAGGTATGTATTTTTTCACATGCTTGGAAATTAGAACATTATCTTGACAACCTTCTCCAAGATAAATCGAAATTGCTGTACTGGCCAAATACATGCGAGCAGCGGCCGGCAAAAGTTGTATGAAAATCCATATCTGTTGTGGTTTAGCGGCCAAATAAATTACATAGTAAACTCATTTCTGTCGTATAATTTAAAAATGGAACGATCTTTTACTCCGAAACATGGCAACCAAGGAGGTAACTTATCAAAGGTTTTATTTAAATTTCGAACTGGCTTGCAAATAGACAGCTGTTTATTGAAAATAAAAACAAATGAACACTTTAACGCGGGAAAAATTATTGTAGTTCGTTGTCTTTAATTTTGAAAAGTGAGAAAAATAAGTTTTTATGTATTTTTGAAAATTTCCCAAATTTCGTCACTAAATATACTTATATTGAGTGGCCTTCATTGCTATTCCATTGGATACCTGATAGGTACTTTAACAAATCTTTCTATGTAACCAAATGTTCTAAAACATCAAATAGTTCAAAGTTAAAGAAAGGAGTTTATTAACCATTTCCAAAAATCATCTACATAAATGAACTTTAAAAAAAAATTGAGATGACGATAAAACAGTCGATAATCATGGCAAAGGTCGAATTTGCAAATTATTGAAATATTTACAAATTTAATGTTAGTCTAATTAATTAACTGATTTATGTTATGTTTTTACCTTCTCACCACGCAGCAACTCTTCCTACGTTATGTAGCCAGGTTGTCGCGACCAGTTTGCATATTGAGACGCCTCTTTTAAATACACTAATCATTTGTCGCTTAGTTCGCGTGATTTTAACAAACTCTTAATGTTTGAAACTAATTTAGTTTTTTAGCCTTTTGTCAAAGATCTTTTATTTATCATGTCATTAGCCTCTAAAGTAGACTCTCCATAACATATTTATGTTGTTTAAGAGAAAAATAAAAAAAAAATATTGCCATAGTCTTTGACGACGGATTGAAGATTGTTGTTAATAGCAGTAGAGTTCCCTGCTGCCAACTTTGTGGCTATGACAACTTTTTACGACATCTAGTAGTAATGGTCCAACTCACCAATCAATTACTCAGTCTATCGCAATTCTCAGCTGGACCTATACCTCTCCCGAGCTACTTGCATGACATAAAATGATGTGCTGCACAAGCCTTTTAAGAAACTATGAACGTGGATGCTGATGTTTACAAAGAGCATCGTAACTCGTCTGGTACTGCCAGTGCACGTTTTAATAAAAATTTATTTCTTTTAGAAAAGCCTCAATATTTGAAGTTTATTAAAGAAATAAGAGTTTGTAAGTAGTAGTAGAAGTAAGAGTTTGTAGTTTAAAGACGCGCGAACTAAGTGACAAGTAATCAGATAAGCTCATCGACTGCAAGTAAAAGTAACTATTCAAAAATGGTGTCTCAACATGCAAACTGGTCGCGGCGATCTGGATACATAACGTAGGAAGAGTTGTAGGGTGGTGAAAAGGTAAAAAAATAACATAAACCAGTTATAATTAACTAGCTGCGCCCCGCGGTTTACCCGCATCAATGTCAATCCCGTGGGAATATCGGGATAAAAAGTAGCCTACCTATATGTTAATCCAAGGTGTCAGCTACCTCCATACAAAATTTTATCAAAATTGGTCCAGCCGTTTGAGCGTGAAAAAGTAAGAAACATAAACGCACACACAAAATTTCGCCTTTATAATATTAGTGTGATTTGAATATCACTGATTTTTTAAATATTTCAATCATTTCCAAATTCGACCTTTGCCAGCACTATCGACTGTTTCATCAGCATCTCTAAATATATTTTTTTATATTCTTAATTCGTTAGATAGCTGATTAAATGAAGATGTCTGCCCCGGAATTTGCACTTATTGTCATAGTAAAATTTTGAGGTAACTGGTGTTAAAGTTCCTTTATGTAGATGATTTTTGGAAATCTACACTAATATTATAAAGAGGAAAGATTTGTTTGTTTGAATTGAATAGGCTCCGAAACTAGTAAACCGACTTAAAAAAATATTTTTGTGTTGGATAGTCCATTTATTGAGGAAGGCTTTAGGCTATATAACGTCACGCTACGACCAATAATAGCGGAGCATCAATTAAAAATGTTGCAAAATTATTCCTTTGGAGAGCTTCCGTTGCGTATGCTGCGTAAACGGTTAAAGTTACGCAAAAATCATGTGTGACGGAATTCTTCCCCTTTAATAGTTCTAAAAAAACAGTCCGCGACAGCATATTATGTCTATGTTTTAAGGTTGACTCACTATAACCTTTTTTGTAGTAATCAAATTTGTTCTAAAATAATGCATTATTTGCGAAGGTGTTTTGATATTAATGATATTAATCTTTATCCAAATAAACAGGTTATTCATCACAAGTATTTAATTTTGAACAAAATTGCCCTTGACATCATTTGATTTCAATGAATATCTTAGGAGATATCATAGTTTTAAAATATACTAATAATAAATCTGAAGAGTTTGATAGCTCTAATCTCTGGAATTATCGGTCGGATTTATAAAAATATTTTTGCATGTGATAGCCCAATTCTTGAAGAAGGCTATAAGGCTGTTAAACATCACGCTAGGACCCTTAGAAGTAAGTTGAGCAAAAAGAAATAAAAGTCAGAAGTTTTCGCTAAGCGAAGACGAAGTAATAGCGCAGGCGGGCGATGCGATGCGACGGGGTGGGTTGCGGGAACAAAAGTTTCACGCGTACGAAGTCGCGGACAGAAGCTTTAAATTATAAAGACCGTAAACATTAATTTTCGAAATCTACCTTTCAAGGGGAGGTGGAGAGAAAACAATTTAACATGTTTTGAGGAAAGTACGAAACACACGCGGACGAAGCCGCGGGCAAAGTGCTAGTGGTTAATAAACTTCTTCCTTTAACTTTTAACTATTTGATGTTTTAGGACATTTGGTTACTTACATAGAAAGATTTGTTAAAGTATCAGGTATCCAATGGAATAACAATGAAGGCCAATCAATTCGAGAGTTAAGAGAAAAGTTTAGTGACGAAATTTGAGAAATTTTCATAAATACATAAAAATGTATTTTTCTCAAATTCTTTGAATTTTCGCCTAAGCGTTATAGATGCTTAATTGTTGCAAATGGGTCACACTATCACGTCCTGGAAGGAATACGTCGAATTACAAGTAACCCTGATATGACCTGGTCTATAGTTTGCATTTTCTCAGAGGAAAATAAATGACTATGTATTTTAGGAGCTCAAAATGGAGGAATAATAATTAAAAAGCTTACCTGGCACGATTACATATGAGGGAGGGCTGACGCGCTCTTGCTGTGGTTCCGGCTCCTTCAGTAACTGTTTAAAGTCAAACCGTTCAGGCCGCTGGAATGCCGACCTGATGGCATGCCGTTCCACTGCCGGAGTATAGTCGAGCAGGTGATCCGCGGACACCGCATTGTAGGGCTGCGGTCCCATAGCCGCATTGGCGGGTTGCGTTGCCGGATCTTGTGATGGCCTCTCAGGTCTGAACCTTCTTAACACGTCGATGTATCTGTCCGTCATTTTTGAGCGGTTGTACACAATATAAGTATTTATGTAAACTAAACTTGCAAAAATTCTTCTTTTCTAGGAATGTGAGATAGACTTGACCGTCACGCGGTTCGCCGCGTTCTACATCTGTGCAGACCGCGGGCGCCCCGCACGCAGTCTCCAAACACACTAGCCGAAATAAGGGACTGCGGGGCACTACAATCCAGATTGCGCTGTGTACGCACCCTTGGTGTGCAACCAGGAGGCCAATTCTCGCGCTTCACTCCTTCATGACGCATTCGTCACTGTCGCTCGTTTCCCATGTCGCTTATAAAATGGTGAGATTATCCAGAATCACTACAAGTCGATTGTAAATCACGAGTCTAGGGAAAAAAAATTTGCCATTATGCGTCGCACGAACTAAGCCATTCCACATAACATTGCTATTTTTTTGACGCAGTCGTTAATGTACTTTTGACTATCTTTTAAAATGATTTTGAAGTCAAAAGCACGTTTTGACCAGGATTTTATACGTATTTCATAATAATTTATCAATATCATCATCATTATTGAATTCTTTACTCCATTTTTATTTTATTATTAACATTAAAATAAGTTCTCCTTAGTATTTACTGCAACGGAATGCAGCTGATTTGTCAATGTCAATGATATAAGTACGTATTTCTCACGTCAAATTAAAGTCAAAATTTTATGGGGAATTATAAAACAATCGAATAAAAAAAAACTTGGCGACTGATGATGAGATACTGTGTTAATATCTTGAGCGGTATGAATTTGAGTACTTAAGTGAAAAATTAACTAAACTAACGATGAATATTGAATAATAATAAAATTCAGAACGAGCTTACAAAAAGTGGGTTGTGATTAATCCATTTCAGATTCTAGCCGTGCGGCTAAATTACTAAGTGAGCGACTAGAAATACAGAGAGGGCACCCTGAGGTTAGGTTTGGTTAGATTACTTTAAACCCTTTACACAGAAATAGGGGCCCCCCGAAGCGGGGTCCGCGTACATAGGATGCAAGAGCGAGCGAATGACAATACCTTTACCGTGCATCTTGTATTTTAAGTAACTCAAATTAATCTTTGTAAGTTGCTGTTCTGTTGATTTCTCGTCACTCACAGTCAGTCGCTCACTTAGTAATACTATAACGTAAATTAATTATTGTTGTCACTATAAAACTTTAATTTACAGTCACTCGTTTAAATACTACCCAAATTTTATTGTTTATTTACATTGGTTACCAAAATGTTATCTAATAAAAACAGATGTCTACCTATGATAATTTATAAGTAAACTGATGACTATCGAAATAACATCAAGGCTTATCGAGATGTATGTGTGTCCAAGAAATATACAGAAGGACGGTGAGCACTGCAGCTCAAAAATCCTCGCTTGCAGGAGTGATACCGTGTTTGTTGTGGTTGCGACGCGATCGACCTTTCGTGCCCTTAACCAAAGTAAAGCCGTCCTAGTTCATTAGACTGGTATTAGAAGCCGGCGCCTTCCGCTTCTGCATCTCATGTGTCTCATCTATCGACGCCGCACAAGCAGTGGATAGGTGACAACTTTGGCGGAGGCTTGAAGTTTTCTTCGTGTTTTGTTTGTTGTGGCGATCGCAGCGGCTTGTAACACGTTTATGAACTCGTCACACATTTTGTTAAAAAAAATGTATTATTTTCTTCCGGAATTTTGACACTTGTTCTTACGCCGGTCGACATGACGTCATGTATGTGTCGACTGGTCCCAACCACTCTTTGCATGTCGTATTAAACTAAGGCATGTCGCGTGTCTTTCCTGCGAGAAATGCTCGAATCGACATGGCGAGAATAGGTCGACTTGATTTTTTCGAGGGAAATGTTCGAATCGAACGACAATAACGAATGTGAAATGCGTGAGAATTGCCTTCCAGTGTCGCCAGTGTCCGATGTAGGACAAGGTACGACCACTCAGCACCCTCCGCGGCGGCGCCGCAGCGAACGTCTACACTGATTGTAAAACGGAAATAATATCACAGCATTTTATAAATTAGCCAATTAAAGGTGTAGTGTGTAACTGGTCGACTCGTCACTGCTCGATAGCCACCCACAAATTTTATAGTAACTATAGCAATAGGTCAGATTTACTTTACATAGTTAAATAGTTATTAAGGAAGCGAGCGGCATATGGTAGGCCACCTTTGATGCAGGTGGTTCCAGTCTCGCACCGCGGCTACAACAGAACTAACGGAACGATGTACGGGGGTACGCACAGTGTGGCGGCGGCGGCGGTTGACAGGCTTAGTGCTAATACACACGAGCGGCACGGCGACACTTGCAACGCTGCGGCTGTCGCGGAGCGCGTGCGGCCGCGGCAATCCTGCCGCACTAACGTTGCACCACTGACGAACGCAGAGGATAGAGCGCGCGCAACGCGAAGTTTGTTACACTCTCATGTATTGCCCAGTAGGTTAAGGCGACTACATGACCTAAAGCGCGGTCACTGTCGGACTGCATAGAAAAGAAAGAGAAGCGCGATGACACAACGGTGGTCATTTATTGCAAATATGAAGCAATTATCTATTTACAAAAAGTATTTAATAATAAATAATCCATCACTGAATGCAGTTTGGCATTAGACATTTAATGGTATATTTTTAATTGTAATTAAAATTGTTAATGAAGGGATAAACTGCTTTTAAAGAAAATTAAGAGGTGTATTTGAACATTATTTTGATGCATTAATGTATATTTATTTATGATTTCAGTTCCATCACTGTATTAAAGTAAAACTTGAAAATATCATATTTTTTTCTTTGGTCAAAAGTATTTACGGTTTAAGAGATACACTGCTTTAAAAAACCAACTTTTTTACCGTTTTCGGAAACCTCCGCCTTAAGTACAATTCAGTTCAGAATGTTACTGGAAGTTATTTTTTATAGGTCATCCTGAAACAAACTATTCGAAATTATCCGGATGGATTTGTTGCGGTGAAATGTAGGATTATAATTATATTATTTTTATGTGCCAGCTTTATTAAATGGTCAAACTTCTAATACCTACTAAATAAACTAACAAATTATGACAATAAAAATATAATATCCTAACCTAACTAAAACTATTAACAAACTAAAATATAAATTAAATAACCTCAATAAAATCAAGATTAAAACAAATTTAGATTAAAAATAATATTAAAATCAATATCAAAATAACATACAATTAGAACTAAAACAAATAGGTACTTAATACAATAAAAAAATTACAATAAATCCAAAATTACATTAAAAATTAATAGTAGGTACTGGTATGTGTTTTTGTGTGTGTGTATGGGTGTGTGAATACCAATGATTTGTGTTGATATTATTTATGTTGATTGAACCTTCTTTTTTGTTTCACGAGTCGGTAGGCCGTAAGCAAATGGGTGAGTTTTAATTTGAAAAAGTAAAACAAGCTCTTCAGCTTATAAGTATAATATAATACAGGGTCAATTTAAATTAACTAGCGAAACTCCGTAGACATGATGAATAAAACAAAAAACAAATTAATTCGTTGTTTTTTTGTGGGGTCATCGACCATCGACCGCAGTTAGTGTACCTACCGCAGTGTGTCAAGACGAAAGTCTTTGACCAGTGCGTGTTGCCAGTAATGACATATGGCACTGAAATGTAGTCGCTTACAATGGGCCTTATTAGAAGGCTAAAAGTCACCCAAAGTGCAATGGAGAGGGCTATGCTTGGAGTTTCCCTGTGTGATGGAATTAGAAATGAGGAGATCCGCAGGAGAACCAAGGTAAACGACATAGCCCGAAGAATTGCCAAACTTAAGTGGCAGTGGGCATTGCTCGCAGAACATATGGCCGATGGGGCCGAAAGGTTCTGGAGTGGCGACCGCGTACCGGAAGACGTAGCGTTGGAAGGCCGCCCAGAAGGTGGCCCGACGACCTTGTAAAGGCCGCAGGAACCCGTTGGATGCGAGAAGCACAGAACTGGTCGAAGTGGAGGTGCTTGGGGAGGCCTATGTGCAGCAGTGGACGTTTTTCGGCTGAAAATGATGATGATGTGTTTAGATATCGAAACCCATAACGTCTGCAGAGTTGAGTTTTATAATAAATAGCTTGCTATGAGCTTGAACAGTTCATTGTAATGAGCGTGTTCAGGCCCCTGTGTGCTTCATATGATATTTTTGATAAATAATATGGAAGAAGTATTATAACACTTGTAACAGTAATAAAACAGTTGTTGTCTGTGGAGACTTCAATATTAACATACTGGAGAAAACTGCTGCAGTAAATATATTTATAACTTTATTAAAAATTCTACAGATTTCGTGCCTCACACGACTATCGAGCACATTGGAAATGAATCTACGGAATTCGAAAAAATATTGCCGCTGAGCGACGAGAAAGTCGGGATATTGAAAAGGTTACAAAATAAAACTACAACGTTGAATGATAATGTCGTTCTGACTTTTTTTAAAAAGGTTAGGCTACAGGGTAAATCCTTAAACCGATCGTCTTTGTTTTAGACTCAAATTGTAGCTGACTAAATTGTCCAGAGGAGAATTTTTGATATCTTAGTTTTTAAAATATCGAACGTCAAAATCAAAAATTCGGAAAAAATTGATTTTTTTTTTTCACTATTTCGGCCATAACCGGTTAAAGACACATTATCATCATCATTTCAGACGAAAACGTCCACTGCTGAAACTAGGCCTCTACCCAAGCCTTTGTTCTCTGTATACCTACTTACCTAAAACGCACCTGACTTATTGCCTAATACCTAATACACATAAACTCTAAATCGCAAACTGCCCAATAGACCCTTAAGTAACTCTATTGGGTTAAGGGCTTGTACACTCTATCCACTAGGTTAACCGTTTTTTGACAGCTGCCTTAGAACGTAACTATTTCAAATTACCTAAAAGTTAACTTTAAAATGCGTAATAAAATAAATATATAAGCTGTCTTATCTTATTGAACGTGGGTAGCACTGAAGACGCAAGGAGTCGAAAACCGATACATAGAGATACTGAAAGAGATCTATAAAAACAGCAACGCGGTGGTTAAGCTGGAAGGCAAAGGAGAGCCATTTGATATCCGAAGAGGCGTGAAATACGGTGATCCGATCTCACCTAATTTATATACTTCACTCTTAGAATATACATATCTTCAGACAATTAGACTGGGAAAATAAAGGCATCAACGTAAACGGCGAATATCTAAGTAACTTACGCTTTGCCGCTTATATTGTATTAATATCTGAAAATCACAAGGACTTAGAATACATGTTAAATACCCTAGACATAGAAAGTAGAAAGAGGAATCGAAGACGTTTGCCATGACAATTAGCGAAAAAATACCAATTTAAACTGAATATCATCCTATAAGAGTATGTATACCTAGGACGAAATTCAATCTGTAATTTACCAAAATTTCAGGTCTCTGCAATGCTTAGTTTTAAAGATCTCCGTGGCCGCGCGGTTCGCCGCGTTTCAACGGCGCGGCCACGTTCAAACCCTTGTTACTTTTTAACCATGGCTTTGACAAATTTATGGTTTTGGGAATCAACTTCTACAAATTTTTACAAAATCTTGGCATGTTTTTTTTTTATTTATTTTGTCATGGCCGCGCCATTGAAACGGACACTAGGACAAAACGTATCATTCCAAAAACAAAAATGTCATGAAGTAGAACGCCGTATAAAGAAAGTTTGGAATAAATACTGGTCGCTGAAGGAGCTATTCAAAAGTAAACACTAATGCATCTAAAAGGGAAAGCGATGGACTCTGTTGTTATGCCGACACTATTGTACGGATGTCAAACTTGGTCGTTTACAAAAGATATCGTACAAAAGATCAACGTGTTCCAAAGAGCCGCGGAACGAAGTATGTTGGGTATAAAGCTGAAGGATAGGAAGAAAAACACATACATTAGATCTATAACAAAGGTAACGGACTCCATCAAGCTGGCAAGCAGACTGAAATGGTGATGGGCTGGACATACAGCTAGAGTTACAGATAATAGATGCAGGAGTGAAAGGATATTACGATGGTATCCTTATGATGCCAAACGCCGACGCGGCCGACCAGGCGACGCTGGAGTGACGATATCTACCAAGTAGCTCCGGCTACTTGGTAGATATGGTCTACAAAGACTCGCCAAGCTCAAGACAGACAGCAATGGAATGAGTTGGAGAAGGCCTACACCCTGAAATTGGTCCCCAATAATATACCCAGGCTGTTCCAAAAATTGTTAATGAAATGAAAAATAGTTGGAGTGTGAAATAGTTTATTTTAGCTTTTCAAAATATTCTACTCCAACCCTACCCCCAATGCACCTAAGGTCCGGCCGCACCAAGTTTTCCAAAGACGTAAACAATAATTGCCGCTCAAAATTGAATATAATCGATATACAAGAACGTTTATTATTGTAATGTGATGTTTGTTTTCGTCTAAATCTCCAAGCTAAATATTTACATAATATAAGCTAAGTATATATACAAATATAATATCTATGTATATCTAATACTAAAAATAACAAACTTAAATCCTAACTTAACTAAAACTATACAGAAGCTAACTAGACGAAAACAAACGTTACTTAAAATAAATGTTCTTCAAAATCGATATAGGTACATCGATTATATTCAATTGAGCGGCCATTGTTGTTTAAATCTTTGGCAAATTTGGCGCGGCCGGACTTTATGCATTCGGGTGAACCAGCTTTTAAAACATTTATAAAATGTATTTTTTCAGTTCAGCCTGAATCTCTCGATATGTCTATTCTCCCGCAATACCAACTCTACCCTGATGACATTTTCATAAATTACTGCAGTTGTAGGTCGGCCGGGTCTGGGGTCATCGTTTAGGTTCTCTCAACCAAGTTTAAATTCACGAAACCAATCAAAATAATTGTTGCTAGCACAGGAGCAGACTCCCATAATGCAGCTTCTAAATTTTCTTGACATTCCTTGAAGGTTAACCCTCGTTTATAATCATAAAACATCATAGCACGAAATGCTTCCCGCGAGACGTCCATTGTTGCAAACAAAAGAGTGACAGATTTATTTTTTTACTATTTTTGAGTATTTTTGAAAAAAGAACTCTACACATAATGTGGCCAATGATTTTCAGCAACGATTTGTATTGAAATTAACCGTCAATTCAAAATAGTTTCTAGAACAAAGAGATTATATTTATTCAACAACAATAGCTGACAATTTTCGGCACGTAACTTGTATCAATAATGTGACACTGTATTCCGAAAAACAGAATTATAATTAATGTAATGAATACCTAGAAAAGTCAATGTTTACAAATGTGTTATAGGGATATGATTAATAAATGTAATTTAATCAAATATATGACGGCGGTACGTCGTCGTACTATTGTAAACGGCACGAGCACCGGACCGATCAGGCGATGTCGTCATCCCCCACTACTCAAAATCAAAAATCAAAATATTTTATTTCACATAAACCACATGACATAATATGACATGGGCGCTTATGAAACGTCAGAAGCTAGGTGCACGGTTCCAATTAGTCGTTTCCTATGGAAAAGAACCGGCAAGAAACTCCACGGTTACTCTTTTAAAAATAATTGGCTTTTATAATGTTTTCAAATTACAGTAGGTATGGGAGGACAGCGTAGGCCTGTCAACAAGTACCAGGTACCTACTCGATAAAATAAAAAACGGTCTACAGATCCAAAGTCTACAAGGCTTACAAAAACTCACATTTACAAAATAAGAATGTTTCAAAAGGATAAATAAAATATAAAAATCTACTAAAACCAAGAGATATGATTGCCATTACAACCACTAATAAACAGGTGAAAAATTAAAATTGTCTGTATATAATGTCAAGTAATAAAAAGATTATGTCAAAGAAGTATGTACAAAAAATAAACATCGTAAATTGAGAGCAGTTAATAGACATTTACGTAGTTATGCCGTTAATGAGGTGCCAGGGAAGCCACATGTGCAGAAGGAATTATTGCCAAACTACCTTGTCTTCAACGTAGTCTTTAATCCTATAATATGCTTTTTTGATAAGGACACGTTTGATGAGGGTTTTGAACTTTCCATCGCTAAGGTCTGTAACCGACTTTGGCAACTTGTTATAAAAACGGATGCTGTTTACAAGAAATTACTTGCTAGTCTTAGTTAATCTAAATTTAGGTTTCACCATTTCATTTTTACTACGTGTATTTATATTATGGAAATCGCTTCTTATTTTGAAAAGTCCTAAGTTTTTGCGAACATACAAAATACTTTCTAAAATATAAAGAGAAGGCAGAGTTAGTAATAGTGTATGAAGAGGGTAACACAATGGCTCATGCAGATTTTGTAAAGAACAATTTTTGTAGATAATTGCGTGATGAACAATTTTATCTCAACTATTTTTATGATAAAACTTACCGTTTAGCTGAAAAATGCAAAAAACCCATAAATGCCCCCAGCATTTATGGCGCGGGGGCCCCGCGCCATGAATTACCCTATCCCGCTCGCACATCAAACTGATTCAGTTAGGGTGAACTACACTTTTAATGGTCGTAGGCTTGGTTTATAAAAATGATTAAATTATGATTATACAGGATCAAATTAAATTAGCTAGCGAAACTCTGCAGACGTAATGAGTATCGATATTTAAACATGATAAAACAAAAAAAAAAAAAAAAAAAAAAAATTAATTAATTAATAATTAATTTATTAATTTGATTTTTTTTTGTGGGGTCATAAAACACACAAAAGAACACACACACATAAAATAAGAAAACAAAACCAGTCCTTACATTTTTAAATAAATACAAACAATTTTAATTAATAAAAATTATTACACAATAGACACAATAGATATCTAACGGATAAATTCAATAACAAATAGATACAACTGTTTACCAGATAAGTAAAATAATAAAAATAAATGAGTTAAAATATATTATCATATTAAGTATTAGTTTAAATATATTAGTATATTAAATGCACTAATTATTATTGCAATACAAAATATTTATGCGAATAATTAAATAAGCAATATTAGAATAGAATAAAATAGTATGCTCTTTACACCATAAATATTACAGCTATAATAAATGAGTGACACAAATTCTATTCACAGAATAAATAAATGAGTGATAATAAATAAGAACTAATACCTACTATTGTAAAAACTAGATAGAAAGGAAATAAAATGAATCATAAAAGCGCTCTAGATTCCTCTCTCCTACTTAGGTACTTATTTAAAACTTTTATTGCCCGACAGAGTCCATAACTATTTCTATTGATTAATACTTACCACCTGTATGTATGTGTACATTATGAATTGCAATAAAGATTAACTGAATTGAATTGAATTGTTGTTGTGCTAGAAGTATTTTTATTTCTTTTTGTCGACGATAAAAGACTAGTACCACCGACAGCTTGAAGAGTAAGCAAGCAGTAGCAGCAGTAAGGAGTTCGTACTGTGCCTGCCGGAAGAAAAATGGCAGTAACCGCAGATAAATGAAGTCGCGAGACGAACCCCGGCAGCTAAACCTACCGCCGCCGCCACTGCACAAACAGAAGGCCAATTCTCGTAATTAAAAACGTTCAAAATCTAGTCGCAATCTCATCTCAGCGACAATCAATGTCAAAAAAAAATGTAGGGAAATTAGAGGTATTTTTGACAGATTAGACTGTGAACGTTCTTAAAATTACGACACTTGCTCCTCTGAGCCAGCGCTCAAACAGCTGTAAACAGCTTTACAACAATCTGTTTTGATGCAATTTATTCAGCAGCCCATAGTTATAAATATAAACAAATAACCTACCTGTGAATACCAAGACTATGACAAGCTCTCAGTTGAATACGACAGTTCAGGAATTAAAAAAAAAACAAATAAGTAGGTATTATGCTGATAATCGGCTGCTAGCTTTCACAGTCAGTACCTACCTACAGTTGGCTATGTCAGAAGTTTGTAACTTGAGAGCTTGAAGGAAGGTTTCCAATTGAACTTCGAAGTACGAGTATAGTAAGTACTTATATTATTTTTCAGGTCGCCATTCCGCATTTATTAATCTTTATTCAATTAGACTAAGGACTGATTTTTCTATCGCCAGATAACTTTTATTCAAGGAGTAAAATTGACGTTTGACAGTTTTTGTATGAAATAAATGCCAAAATTTCCAAATTATTCCTCGAATAAAGTCATCAGGTGATTGAAAAATCAGCCCTTAAATGAGGTCCGCAGTTTAGTAACAAAATAGCTTATCCTGTTAGTACTTAATAACTAAAACAGATCTGGTACATCTGTTTTAGTTGTGTAAAGCCATTGCAATCGATATCCGCCCGGCAGACAACCCGTTAGTGTAGCGGGCTTTTAGGCAGGCCCTTCCTGCCTAAACAGTATTTGTCACATAGATGTAAGTGATACCGTTGTCCGTCCTCACAGGCGCGGTCCGAGGGGGGAGGGGTGTCGTGGGGGTGACGAACCCCCCAAAATCATTGAAGCTGTCGAGAGTCTGAATGATTTACTTGTCTTACTAACTTAAACTAACTAACTTACTTACGTACTTGAGCTATGGAGACCCCGAATACAAAAACATTAAGGACATAGGCAGAGATGGGAACCGCCGACAGAAGTAAAAACTTAAAACTATGAAACGACAGTGGGTCTTTTAACGCGACTATTTACTTTAAGAAGCCTGTTATAGAATGTAGGATGCAAGAGTGAGCGAAGCTAACTCGGCATATTGGGCACCCCACTCGTACGTAAGGTAGGAAAGGCTTTTCCAAAACCTAAACTGCTGTATAACGAGTTTAAACTTTTCGTCACAATTCGATAAAGTAATTTCCCTTTCTGTATGATGGTCAAAAGAAAACAGAACCTATTTCAAGGTGGGGTGCTGATATTTTCAGGCTCGTTGTGCTTATGGTAAAAAACGTGGTCATTTGGTAAGCGAATGTCGTAAGCTGAAAGCCAAAAACAATAACAATTCGCGAACCGATCCACGTAACTCTTACACTATCAAGTGCAATTGCACCGAGTTCTAATACTTACCGTGTCGAGCAATAATCGCTCTAAAAAGCTCCTACACACTATGCCGGCGGCATAGCCGGCGGGCATGCCGCCAACAAGCCGGCGGGTATTTGAGCTGCCGGGGCTTGCCGCACAAACGAGCTGCACAACTAAAATAATGCCGGGCGCATACCCGCTCGGCAAAAAACCGCCGCCCGGCTGTGCCGCCGCCGCCGGCATAGTGTGTGTGGAGCCTTAATGTGCATCATGTTGACACTTCTAATGAAAATGATATTTTTAAACTAAATAAGTTTCGGTTCCGTGTCTGCCGAATCCTAATGTTAAATAGCAATTTAAATGACTCGAAAACCTTTTTATTAAATCCTGTGTCCCTAAATTTGCTTCAACACAGGTTAGCGCAAATAAAGGTAGGTAGGTACTTACTGCATGTCCTTCAAACTGTGTTCCTAAATTTTATCTAACACAGGTTAGTGCACATACAGAGACTTCTAAATGTCCTAATTTACGTTGTAAAGATAGTCCCCCATCTCTCGAATTAAATGCTTAACTGAGTAAATTTTTTCACATAAACTGTTGTTTAAATGCTTAACTATAAAGTACTTAGTTATAGTCCGTTTGCGTCTTTATTCTCAAGAAAAATCAGATAACGTGCATGTAGTTAAGTAGAAGGCTAGAAAATAATCATCACATTGGGCAGTTAAGGTATTTTAAAGTAAGACATTAAGCGAAGAAGTGTGGGTTAGTATGCTTCCAAGTGATGGAATCATCAAAAAATATGTTACTTAACGGCCTAAAAGATTTTCATATCTTTGGAACTATTCATATTGTAAAACTGTTTCTTAGACAGAAATATCGATACCTCTGGGCTCAATGGTCGTAAAGGACAAAATGCGACTTTTCAGGAGAGCAAAAAACGAAAAAAAAATTGTTTACTGTAACATTTTTGTTTCTTGAGCTATTTAAATCAAACCTACGAAAAAAGTGTTTAGAATTTATAGTATTCTCTAGAGCAGTGTTAAAAGTTATCCTAGATATTACCGAGATAGATTTCCTTTACGACCATAAATATAAAAGTCCTTTAAACCCTTAAAATTTTCATCCTATGATATTACCTAAGGGCGTAAATGTACTTTACTGCACAAAACTAAGCAAAGTAGGTACCTACTCAAACTCAAACTCAAACTCAAAGCATTTATTTCAATTAAACCATTTACAGGCACTTTTGAATTGTCAAGAAGTCGGTCAGTCAGAAAATATGAAGCTAGTTGCCCATTCCAAAGCATAGGTACCTATGGAGAAGAACGGACAAGAAACTCCATGGACACTCTTTTAAATTATACCTAGTTTTACAAAAATATTAGTTACATCATTTATTTTGAATTTATAATTATGTGAGAACGATGTAAAAAAAGAAACTTACTACGCGTTAAAAGCGTCCAGAGTACAGCAAATAGTAACAAAACAACAATTCAAAATAAAATACCTAATTCAAAATAAGCCGAGGCAGCTGAGTGATGACCAGCCCCAACTGACGGCACCCGTTCACGAACATGACGCATAGATCAGCACCATTCAGCTCAACCATTTTGAAGGGAGCTAAATGATCCAACACACACGCCACCGTCAGCGAGACATTTGTGTGAGCATGACATACCTACTATCAGCCGCCAGGGCTCATTCAAGTCAATGAAAGACATATTACCCGGTAAATGGTAGCACTATAGTACCTACATAGAACTCACATCTGTGCTATGCAATTATACAATACAAAGAAAATCGAGTTTATACAATGCAGAGATAGTCTTACAATCTTCAGTAGCTCCAACAGTATTGTGGTTGTGGAGCAGGACCAGCATTGAGCCAGGCATTTTTATCCGCGATGTAATCCCCTAACTTATAATATGCCTGCCTGCATAGTGTGCGTTTTATACAAGACTTGAATTTTGTCTCATTCAGTTGAAGAATGTGGGGAGGTATTTTATTATAACATTTTAAACAGTACCATAAAAGATGAGTCTACTTTAGCCAGTCTGAAACCAAGTTGAACTAATAGGTCCCTATTTCTAGTACTATAATTATGTCTTTCACCTCTTTTGTTAAAAAGATGTAAATTTTTCCTTACATAGATACATGATGTTTTCGTAGATATATTGACAAGGCACCGTCATGATGTTAATTTCCTTAAACAGTTCCCTTAGAGAATCACGCCTGCGGAGATTATATATGGCTCTGATGGCTCTTTTCTGCAGAATAAAAATAGAATCGATGTCTGCAGCCCGTCCCCAAAGTAAAATACCGTAAGACATGATACTATGAAAGTAACTAAAATAGACTAGTCTCGCGGTATCTATATCAGTAAATTGACGGATTTTTCTAACAGCATAAGCTGCTGAACTTAGCCGTCCTGCAAGAGATGTTAAATGAGGACCCCATTGTAGCCGTGAGTCGAGCGTGATCCCTAGGAAAACAGTTTTATCGACGATTCTAGTTTCTCTTGATTCAATATAATCTCATAATCACTACCTTTGACATTTGGTAAAGAAAATCTTATGCACTTAGTTTTATTTCCATTTAATACTAAATTATTAGCAGTAAACCAATTTTGGACCTGCATTAGGGCGTTATTTACGTCGTCAAAATTTGTAGCACACACTACATCTACCTAATGCTTCTTGAGATAAGAATAGAAAGGTCAATGACCTCCATTTGTCAACTGTCATTTGAAAATTATGTTTAGCAAAAATCTACTTACCTACTACTAAAAAAATAAAACAACTAAGATTTTTTTATTTACTTATTTTTATTTCAGAACTATTTTTAACAATTAAACATGCTTAAACATTAAAACGCATTTTATTTTATTTATTTTTAGCATTGCCACGTTGAATGGCAATGCTAATTCTTTGGCCAAAGAACGACCCATATAATGTACTACAAATACCTACTGATATCTTTATCGAAAGAGGCAGCCCTGGCAACTCACAATAACCCCGCAGCGGCGCGCAGTTACAAAGCAAAACTCACTTTACGCTAGTATGGTTAGGTACATTTTCGTTCGCAGCGTCTAGCGACTCGAAGGTGTAGGCTATTATAGCAGTAGGTAGGTATTGAAAATTTTGTATGAAGTGATTTATATGGTAAGGCTGGTTTTATAGTCACGCCGCTAGACGCGCCGCAGGGCAGCGTGCGCTTGACAACGGTGCACTGTATTACTGAACGGCGCTGCTCAAGCGCGCGACTTTGAAACGCAACTACTACCCCATACATCCGAACGCGCGCGCTGCCCAGCGGCGCGTCTAGCGGCGTGACTATAAAACCAGCCTATTATGTGGTTATACTATCATTTAGAAGACGTTAGCGCACTCACTCTACGAATGCGATGTGTGCGTGGCTATTGTGAGCAGTACCACAAAATACAGAGAGTACAGAACTCAATCTACATACAAAGTGCGCTCGGACATGATATCTCGGACCGGTTAGGACCAGTGCAAGCGCGAGTGCCATCCACTTGAGACACGCGTCTGTGAAGTGCAAAAATGGAGCAACAAAAAAAATGTTATTATAACTGTTTAGTGGACGGTTGTTTTAAATTCAACATTAAACGGTGAATTGTCGTGAATGCTACCAGTTGTTTCATAGAGGTAAGTAGGTATTTGCTTGTATTTCGATGGTTCGTTTTAATGTAACACAGAATAGTTAGGTAGGTAGGTAGGTAAGCGCCCCGGCCCCCGGCCCCGCGCTTTAAAAGCGTACATGACTTTGTGGCCTTTCTGTGACAAATTTGTAATATAAAAATAACATTAAAATTAAAATATTCCTGTGTCATTCACAACAATAAATCAAACAATTAGATACGAGTGCCACTACCACGAAAGTGTCTTGTGCATAAGCCAAATTTGACAACCCTAGCGCGACCGCCGAGCGTAAGTATGAACAGTGAAGTACATATATGTTTTGTGGCAGTACCTACTTAATTAATCGTTTTTAACAGTAGCGATATAGTTTTCTTGTGGTGTCTGGCTACTTATCTCTTTTGGCGTGTGTACATCAAGTACATTGCTGGTACATTCCTTTCATATACATATTCATTTCTGCAACAATACACCCGTCATTCTGACCCACACGAGTAATTGCGTAACATGACATTTATCATTCATCTAATTTCTTTAATTTTGACAGTTCTGCCACGTTCTTTGTGTTATCTACGTTGTTGAGCAGACGAATTTATTAAACATATGAAGCAATGCATTAGAATTAATAGAAATATCCTTCAAAACTCTCGGATTTTGATTGAAACTGTGTTACGCAATTAGGGTGTAGGTTTCTGCACGACGTTATCCTTCACCGACGTCAGTAACGTCAATGATAAACTCAGAAAGTACTTACGAATATTTATTTATTTACACAATACATTTTTAAGCATAAACATTAATAAAAAGGGATGAAGGCTGTGCAGAGATTAAAAAAAACGCACATCTCTAGCTATGATCTGTTCCAAGAGTATCTGATGAAAATGGAGACAAATGAATCAGAAACCTGTGGATGCCAATTTTTTCTGCCACTTACAAAAAGTCAATGCTAGGCAATGTTAGGACTATCTAATAACTCCAATTCACTTATTTGATCCTGAAGTGATAACACAGTGAATTCTAAGGAAAGCTGTAAGCAGAAGTTATCTACGTGATCAGGAAAGGTTCTTACGATATAAATTACGGCTAACTATGATACATACATTGACATTTAAATATTACCACATTCCTCAGGGCCTTTTGGGCAAAAAAATTACACTGACGATTTCAGTGTTTCCAGGGAGGCGATCAGACAAGCCGCGCGTACGTGACGGGTACGCCGTATGTGACTGAGTCGATAACCTCCATCTTTCGAGATTTAAAACGATCGACGACTTGATTACGACAAAACGATTAATTTAAGGCCCCTTTGAATATGATTACTCTGGTACTTCCAGGGCTCGGAAACCGGCTGAAATTCTTAACCGGTCATTGATCCCAAACCGAAATCGATTTTGGTTAAAGGTTGCACTTTACCGGTTTTTATCGATTTATGCGAGAAACCGGTTTTTCATGAATTTTCGTTTTGATAGTGAAAATTAACCGGTTAAAACCACGTTCGAACCCCCTCCCCGGCCCCCGCCACACTCGTTACTTGTTGGAAGTGTTAAAAAAGTGGACGAAAAAAATTTACAAATTACGGAATTAACCGGTTAATTTGGGTGTCAAACCGTTTGTGCTTATGTAACCGGTAACCTTTATCATTTGGGTTACACAAGAACAGTTCACTTGTTTAACCGGTTAATGAAGGAACGATATATTTACCGGTATTTAATCGAAATTAACCGCTCTTTTTAAACCGGTTCAGAGCCCTGGATACTTCGCATTTCTTCATTATTTAATCAAATAACTAATCTAGTCTTTATCGATGTATGTCTCGCAATCTTCGAATCGATTCAATATTATTATTATACTAAGGAAAAAAACTATTCCTCCGAAATTTCGCACAGTACATTTCAAACTCAAACTCAAAGCATTTATTTCAATTAACCATGTACAGGCACTTTTGAATTGTCAAAATTAAATACCTAGTCGGTCAGGTAGTCAGAAAGTTGAAGCTAGTTGCCCATTCCAAGACGTAGATCTCTATGGAGAAGAACGGGCAAGAAACTTCATGGACACTCTTTAAATCAAGATATTACAAAATCCTGGGTACATTATTCTTGTTGTTTCTATATGTGAGAACAATGTAAAAAAAAAAAGAAATGAAGAAACAATTCAAAATATAAGATTAAAAATAAGCCTTGGCAGTTAAGAGATGTTGGCAGTCTCAACCGACAGCGCCCGTTCACGAACATGACGCGTGGATCAGCAGCACAGAGTACTTTTTGATAGACTGAAAATCAGCACCATCCAGCTCAACCATTTTGTAGGGAACCGAATGATCCAACACACGCGCCACCATCAGTGAGACATTTAAGTGAGCATGACACATTCTCAACTGCCATGCTCTTTCAAGTCAACATCAAAAAATCATAATAAACGGATCCATAGTTCTTACATTTACAAAATTGAAAAAATGCTTCTTAAGTATACAAAACTATAGATAGCAATTTATTTAAGATATTAATAAAATTTCACTACCAAACAGGAAGAGGTATTTAGTATTGAAGTATTCAACAATTAAAACTTGATTGAATAAAATAAAAATAAACATTAAGATCGTAATGTCAGAAACACTAAAAAAGAAAAAGGGAAGCACCTTCCAAATATTGACATTTTAACTAGTGAGCAGTGCCTGTGGAGCAGGACCAGCATTAAGACAAGCATTTTTATCTACTTACGATATAATCATCCAACTTATAATTATGCTTGTTTAATGCATGTTTTAAATTTCTTCTCATTTAGTTGAAGAATATCGAGTGGAATTTTATTAAAACATTTTACACAGTAACCCATAAAAGAAGTTTTTACTTTAGACAATCTGAATTTGTTCCTATTTCTAGTGTTAAAATTATGCCTATCACTTATCTACCTAAAAAGATGTAGATTTTTTCGAACATACATTATGTTTTCCTATATACAGGGTGGAATTTTTAAAGCGTACCTGGAGGGAAAGTACTCTAAATAGTGAAGACATCAAATTTTACTCAAAGGAAACATTCCTAAATTTTTTAAAAGAAACAAAACTGCATTTATAGATTGTTGAAAATACGGGATACGGGAATCGAACCGAGTAAAATCCGAAAAAATTGCATCCTGTACTTTTATGGCACCAATTGATAGGGTCAATCATAAGGATCAAATCTCTCTAGATTTGATCCTTATGATTGACCTTATCGATTCCATTTTTATACTTTCAAACTCAAATGGGTCCCGCCTGCTTCCAACTGTTATTTAATTTAAAACGGGCTTGTTTTTAGCTTTTCAGTTTTTTTTTACTTAAGTTTTTTACCGCAGCTTGTAGTCGCGTTTTTTTGTTTTTTTAATTACTTTTATTTCGGATTTTAGTCGGTTCGATTTCCGGGTGTGGCAAGCGTATTTTTAAAAATATGTTAAAGCAGTTTTGTTTCTTTTTAAAAATAAAACAGTTTCCTTTGAGTAAAATTTGCTGTCTTCAGTATTTGGAGTACTTTCCCTTCAGGTACGCTTCGAAGATTCCACCCTGTATATTGACAAGGAACCGTCATGATTTTTATTTTATTGCTGTTGTTGCACATTAGTATTACCTAGCACTGCACATGGCGGCTATAATACATTGCGAGCAGGGACTCAAACTGTAACCGTAATAAGTGTTTTTAACACACACTTCGAAAAACACTTCTAAATGTAACAGATACAATAGTGTTACAGAATCAAAGTGTAACCTTTTATATGTGTTAATATATGTAACAGAAATAAGCATTTGTAGGTATAATTGCACGGTACCGCAAAAACGCGCGGCGGACAGACAGACAGACGCGGCGATGGCAAAATAGCCTCAATCCAGTCGGGATTGCGGCTATTTTGGCAACGCCGCGTTTACCGGTTACACTTACTTTCATATCTGTTACAGATATATTACGGTTACACTTTTGTAAGTATTTTGGGTTAACACATTAAAGAACACATAAAAGTGTTACATATTCGATTCTGTTATCAATACAATATGTAACACTTATAATTCTGTAACCTTTATGAAGGTGTTTTTATGCCCCTGATTGCGAGTTCATTTGTGTGTGTGTACTTACTAGTTTTATTTTACAAACAATCTTCACTAAACTAATCGAGATATGATACAAAAATACTTTTGTTAAACATGCACAACTATATACTTCTACTTATTTTATTGTTGAAATATTTTAAAATACATACCTAAAAATCGTATGTTTATACAATATTTATGTATAATAGATAAAAAAATTGAACATACAAATAAATATCCGTTGAATGTCTGATATTTGTTGTATATTCAACTAGCTGCTGCCCGCGACTTCGTCTGCGTGAAATCCTATCCTAACTATAATATTATAAATGCGAAAGTATATACAGGGTGTGTCGTAATTAATGGATAACCTCTTAAGGCGTCATTGTACTTATCATTATGAACAACTACTACTATGGGACCAAACCTGAAATCGCGAAAAAATTATCAAAAGTTTCCTACATTTTGACGAGTTATGCGAACATAAACGTAGGGACCAGCTGATTTTTTTTCACGATTTTATGTTTGGTCCCGTAGTAAAAGTTGTTCATAATAATAAGTACAATGACCCCTTAAGAGGTTATACATTAATTACGACGCAACCTGTATATATAGGGTGACTGGTAATTAGTGACCGATACTTAAACATGTGATTGTACTCATGATAACAAACAACTTTTACTATGGGACCAAACCTGAAATCGCGAAAAAAAATCAGCTGTTCCCTACATTTTGACGAGTTATACGAACATAAGTGTAGGGAACAGCTGTTTTTTTTTTCGCGATTTCAGGTTTGGTCCCAAAGTAAAAGTTGTTGGTTATCATGAGTACAATCACGTGTTTAGGTATCGGTCACTAATTACCAGTCACTCTATATACACGTGGCGCCATCTATTATCATAATAACGTTATTGTTGTTTTCCTCGGGAACAGCCCTTCTTTTCCGGATGAAAGGTACTCTATGTCCGTTTCAGTACTACCGATAGTGTATAAGCAAATTTTCAGAATGATCGGTTCAGTGGTTTAGACGTGAAAATGTACCTAACAAACGAACTTTCGCATTTATAATATTAGTTAGGATTAGGACAGTTAGGAAGTTAGGATATAGAAAAATATCTTATATCAACATTTGGGTACAAAATCCGCGTGATTTTGTACCCAATTGTTGTTTTTGTGTGTATATTAAAATTACAAGATGAGTCAACTTAATCAACTCAGCCTATTGCAGTCCACTGCTGGACATAGGCCTCTCCAAGGCTGCGCCACAACACCCCGTTCTCCGCATTCCACATCCAGTCCGTCCCAGCCACCTTCTTTATGTCGTCCGTCCATCTAGCTGGGGGGCGTCCCACACTAAGCTTGCCGATACGCGGTCTCCACTCCAAGACTCGTAACATGGCCAGCCCATTGCAACTTCAGTTGCAAGATGAGTTAATTGATAACTTCAGTTACAATATGATCATATTACAAACTACTTGAATAATCCTAGATTATTTTTTTATTAATACGTTTTCATCGCATCGAGAGAATGGGTTCGTGACACCTGTCAGTGCGACAATTATATAGTATACAACAGTACGAATATGTGTGTCAAATATGTATTCGTTTGTATGAAACTGAAAGATGTCAGGAACGCGTTCTCTCAGCCGCCCTACTGATGATGATGGAATAAATTGTTGTATTCAGACGTGACTGTAGAGTTTACGTGTCTGCGTTAAAGTCAAAATAAGTGTTTTATATAAAATAGGTACAGAGATCTCTATATTTTGCCGCCAACCGTGTACAAATAACAAATAGGTGCGTGGTTTAGCACTAACTTCTGCGTTGGTTGATATTTGGTTATCAATAATATCAACCAAATCTTGACTCAATTTTATACTGTTTATAGATATACCAATAAATAGTTAATCATTGCAAATACTTGTTCTTAAATTACATTATTGTTGTACAGTCACACTTAAATGAAATTTAATTAATATTGGTACAATACTCCACCGACATCGACAGGTGGCGTTATTTTATTGAAAAGGTAAATAAAAACTGTTTTAATGAAACCACGATAAGCCACTTAAACTGTTTTATAGAACATATTAATCGAAGTCCTAACAATAGGACACAAACCAAAGTTGTATGAGAAGTGGCCTATGAACCAATGGAGATTTATGGTTCATATAAGCACACATCAGTTCAAAGGCAACCATTTCATCAAAACACATGTCATACGATAATCAGTAAAAGAGCTCATGGTTAGATTAAAACGATTAGAATTTCAACATATATAACTCAGAATAGTTTATAATTCTACAATGGTCGCCGCCATCTTGTTTTATCAATACAATTTCTGTTGCAGTTTTACAAATGTTTACCGACAATGTCACGTCCGACACGTCCCCCTGACAATGTCATTCAGGCGCCGAAATATCCTTGTAGCACTCTAGGTATAGTTGTGGTGGGGAAGCCCAGGAGTTTCTGAGTAAGCAATTATGCAGGGCGTAAATTTGATAACTGGGTAGGTGCGGCATGATAAGAGAACACCGAAAATATATTTGAGTCTCAGATAGGAGCCCCCTATGGCAATTTCAGATTTCGAAAATGGACCAAAAATAAAGTGATCTTCAAGACTTGATTTTCATATAATCATGTGCGGCCTAAACCATGATGACTTAAATAGGCAAATCTGACAAAGAAATTTTGGGCTTTCCCTAAACCTGATGACTTTGAAAACTCCGATTTGGACAATTTTTAAAAGGATATTCAGGGTGATTAAAAGTTATTCGGTGCAATAGTGAATATATATATATAAATCTGACAGATTGATGGAGCCTTTTGGCAAACACGACGAGATTTCATTAATTCAGAAAAGTTTCTATCTGAAGCTTTTCAAATATATTTTCGGTGTTCTTTACTCATGCCGCACCGAATAGGTGCTATCAACTTGTCGCCCTACAAATGCTAGCTCTAAAACTCCTGGGCTTCCCCACCACAACCACAACTATACCTAGAGTGCTACATAGTACATTACTGCAGGGGCCAGCAAAAGAAGCATTGATGCAGGAACGTGTAAATGTGGGCCGAGGCGAAGCCGAGGCACACATACGTAAGTCCAGTTGTGGCCAAAGCTAGTAATAGTACTTTTCTCAAATAATGCGCGGAAATTAAAACTAAGTAGTACATAGGCAGAACTTTTTTGTCAAATACAATTAATTACTTTTCAAAATCAATGACGAACAACGAACAACAATAAATTTCCCACGTTAAAGTGTTCATTTGTTTTTTTTATTCAATAAACGGCTTTCTATTTGCAAGCCAGTTCGAAATTTAAATAAAACCTTTGATAATTTACCTCCTTGGTTGCCATGTTACGGAGTAAAAGATCCTTCCATTTTTAAATTACACGACAGATATGAGTTTACTATGTAATTTATTTGGCCGCTAAACACGACAGATATGGATTTTCATACAAGTTTTGCCGGCCACATGTCATGTCATGTTTTGCTGCTCGCATGTATTTGGCCAGTACAGCAATTTCGATTTATCTCGAAGAAGGTTGTCAAAATAATGCTCTTCCAAGCATGTTTGAGAAAAGGATATTTTGGCGCCTCAATGACATTGACAGGGGGACGTGTCGGACGTGACAGTGTCGGTAAACATTTGTAAAACTGCAACAGAATTATTGTATTGATAAAACAAGATGGCGGCGTTAGTTCCTATTATGGCCGCGCGCTAAAAGGTCCTTGCACCGTTGTCGTGGGCACAATGCTGTCCAGTTTGCTCAGCCGCGTTGGTCTCTATATCAAGAGGAGTCGGGGCGAGGCATCTCCACGTTTAGTAGCAACTTCGCCAGAACAGCTGTCAGTTTGCTGTTGGGCAACAAACCCTGAAATTTAACAACATACGTTAGCTCATTTAATCTTCTAAATCAGGATTTAAACTGATCCTTTTCTGATAGAAGATCTCGAACGAATGAATCGTTTGAAAACCAATAAAAAGAACACAATATTCTTAGTTACATTTAAAAGTAGAGGTATTGTATAGTAACTACATCTTTACTAATAATAGAAATGTGAAAGTTTGTATTTTTGATACTCAATCACGCCAAAACGGTTCAATAATAAATAAAATCAACAAAAATCAACTCCTGTTTGGGTGAAAAGGGCGAATAAAGTTTGCAGGATAAATCTTATTCCTTCGGTTTAGAAACTTGAAACTTGGCACAAGTAAGTACTTGTGCCAAGTTTCAAGTTCAAGATTAATAAAGATCGTAATGGTCAATTTTACAAAACTACCCTTTAAAGGGGCGATGGGATCTTCAAGTTCGTAGGGGAAAGTACGCAACTCGCTTGGACGAAGTTGCAGGCAAATGTTAATGTTTTTCTTGCAAATACTCCCACCTAATAGAATTTGTACTTATTTCTTTATAGCTTATCTCTTATTTCGCTTAGTGATTGTCAAATAAAAATATCTTACCATAAGTTCTTTGTCTGGGGAGTTGAATCCAGCAGTACCACCCAACTGGCCCTAAAAAAAAAAGCAAAAACGTAATGTAACCGTTTATAAAATAGCTAAGAACTAACTATAAAATGCCTATGGCATTAAGTCCGCCTGTGTACATTTTTGTGCTTGAAGTATTAAATAAATTAATTAATTAAATAACATATCTATTAAAACGGGGGTTACCGTTTTTAACAGACTTCTATAAAGGGAGGTGGTTCTCAATTCGCTGGATTCTTTTTAATTATATGTTCAGCGATCATTCTTTACCACGTCGACCAATTTGGTTTTTTTTGGGGGGTTCTTAATTTCGTAGTCGTCACTGACATCGGTAAAGAAAAACATCGTGAGAAAGCCTAAACTAATAGTTAATATGAAGCCAATCTGTTTTGAGTAAGTATGGAAATTAATCAAATCAAATCAAAAGTCATTTATTCAAACTAGGCTGAGTATCAGCACTTTTCGAACGTCAAAATTACAAAAGACAGTCCCCCAAAACGCCTGCCCTTCGCCACTTCCTAGTGCTTTCGCTGGGGAGAAGAAATGGCGGAATCTTCTTGCCTTCTCTGTATGTGAAGACAGAGGCTTTAAAGTGGGACAGTTAAGGGCTGGTATTATTATACTCCATACACAATTTAACTAAAGCCCGAGTCACTGAATTTCGTAGTATTCTAGTTTGAAATAATGCTTGGCATATTTTTTTAATGATTAGTTATTTATTACTTTTAAGAAGGCTATATTTTTAATACTTGCAATGCCTGGATTACTTTTTATACCTTTTTGCAGCATAATACCACTTATTCATAAACAGTATTTGCTAGATTTATTGATTTTTACCACAGACTAAGAAGGAAAATAAAACTTAAACGTCAAACGAAACTCGCAGATCTAATGTCAAGATGACACTGAAGATATCAATCGTAGCTCGAGACATTATCAGTGGGTGGAAGTGGTAAAAACACTGACCTCTATTAAACACGTACTTATATACCTAATAGAGATCAGTGGGTAAAAAACTTATGAGAGGCTGATGAAAACTGACAGTAATGCGGTATAGTAGAAGGGGGGGGGGGGGGGGGGGGTAATCTGTGGTGGGATACCATTAAAGTTTATTTTAGTTTCTTCGTATTTTTTTACGAAAAAATGTTTACTTCATAATAATTTTAGAATTCGAGTATTATTACATACCGGCTTAAAAAAAGCTCCCAGCACTGCCGCAAGTATGGCATTGCTCTTGTCGAGCCGCGCTATCTTCTGGCTTATCTTCTTATTGATGCGAACACGCCTTTCAATTTTATTCTTCAATAATTGCTCCCTTTGAAATAAATACAAGCACGTCATAAAATGTTGAGCAATATGCATTATCAACAAATTAAATGTCATAAGATAAATAGCATTAGACATAATAATAGAAATTGCTATGAAGTTTGCTGCCATTGTTAAGTAAGTATATTATTTCGCATTTTGTCATCATATAAAGTTAAATGTCATGTAAATTATAATATGGAACGTATTGAATGCTCGATTAAACTTTAACAAATGCCAAATCGCAACCTTACACAAAGACCAAAAATCACATAGTTTATATAAGCATGTTCTGCGATAGCTATATAGCATTTTCATGTCATATTCTAGTGGACAAATAAGTCTGACTAGCCCGCGGTTTGAAATCCGCGGTAAAGTACAATTCATTTTGTAAACTAAAACATCATAAACATCAAATTTCTCGCATTTCAACATTAATTATACAAAATAGAACAATGCGTAATAGCAAATTTGAGCACATCATCTACGCATGCGTTAATATTATTAGATATAGTAAACACTGGTGTATGTTAGGGAGATAAGTAAGGACATACCTACTTGACCCCGTGTCATCTGACCAGCATTACGTAACTCACTATCAATCACAATCAGAATCATTTTGAAGGATATTGCTAATCCATTTGCCTTGAATGGTTTAAAAGCTACCTGACAAACATGAAGCAGTACACGAAAGTAAGCTGTTTCACTAGTGATCAACTCCGCATTGACCTCGGAGGTCACAGGGCAGTGCACTTGGTCACAAGCTTTTCATTCTGTCATTTACGATTACGACATAATAAAACTCTCCGTGAATAGTGCTGAAATAAACTACTACTGAAATAACTTATGCAGCTGACACAGCTGTAATATTTCACGGGAAATCGTGGGAACATGTACTATTTCTATTCCTTTCATATGTTCGAAAAATTTGTCTGCTCAACAACGTAAATAACGCAATGAATGTTGGTGAATTGTCAAAATGAAAGCCATTGTTATTGTTAGTGTGTTACGCGATTACCTCGTAGCTGCAGCGAAGAGATTCAAAATGATACCTGATCTCAGTGCGAGGGCAGCTTTTGCATTTCCTTGGCAGCGCGTCACCAGAGTCGAAGTCGCGCGAAGAGCTGCTGGCTGGGGACAAAAATTACAATCAAATAATTACAATCGCTGAGCGGGCAGTGTTCACATTCAGCTTATAATTCAGGATGCATAAGTAATCAAGAAGTATTTCGACTCGCCAAAACATTGAATATGTAAAAATTGAGACAAAACTAACTCTGTTCGCTTAGCCATGAAAAGATTTGAGATCTAAGAAAAGTAAAAAATAAAACAATGCAGTTAGCTGGGCATGGTCTTTAAAAAATAATAACTGGTCTAGTATTGCACCTGTCACAAATGGATTGTCGAATCCGCTGTTTTACATAACCGCTAGCTGTTTTACAAAACAGCTCCGTTATGTGAAACAGCTGAACAACGATTAGCGATTTTCCATAATACTAAACCAAAATTTAATGAATGGGCCGCTGGCATTTGAAATAGCAGATACATTTTATATAATTAGACTTCTGATCTTGATCAGAAAATAGTTTCTTACATAATTAAAGAAGGGTTTGCCCTTCTTAACCCTTTGACCGCCAACGACTTCTTAAAGCGTCACCAAAAAACTGGGCACAATCGCCGACCACGACTAAAGACGTCAAAATGTTTGATAGTCAAATGCTTAACAAGTACTTGATTTTTAAACTTGATCTTTACATACACAGACATATTTACTTTTCCTTATTCAGCTTCAGTTAAATAAAAAGTATAAAATGTCTATATTTAACTCGGTAAAACCTTTAACATGAACGCTGAAATTTTAAGTAAAAAAAGATATACCCTCAACGCCATGGACGTCTTAATGCGCCGACTAGTGATGCGAATGTAAGTGGGTAGATGATTATTTCTTTATACCTACCTAATCTACTTCTCGAAAGTTCTGTTCACTTACTTGTTTTAATAGTGAGAATTTGTGAGGTCGTTACTTCTTGTGAAAAATAATGGATAAAAGTAAAGGTAAGTTTTAAATTCCCTCTGTATGCCTAATTGTCCGTGATGAGTGTAAATTATAAAAAGGATTATTTGGCTACTATAAAATAACCAACAAGTACAATAAAGATTAACTAACTTATTACATGGGAGATTGGAGGGCAGCTACACTCGTGTCAGGATTTCTTGGGACATACGCGTCCATATTACGAATTCTTATGTATTAAAAAAAATACATTTAAATAAAAAAGAATTCTAATAAACTTTACAAATTAGGAGTGACTCTAACAGCAACATTAATCAACCTATATATTTTTATAATTTTTGCAGGTGCGAAGATACCCCGAAAGCTGTCCACTTCGCCAAATATTTTAGAAATGGATACTCAATATTTATATGAGTCATCAATGGCTAAAAAACGGCAGCCAACAGACCATACTGGCTGTATTGAATGTGAAATGTATAGTAAAGAGGATAACAGAAACAAACATTTCTGCCAATTGTTACACGAAGAACTATCACACATTCACCCCTGTATTGCACCCGTCTTTACGTAAAAATTTTAAATTTCGTAAATGGCTTGAAATACATCATAATCAGGATTTAGATCTCACTGACACTGAAAAACAATAAAGGAATGGGTTATAAAAATTAATAGTTAAAACGAATTAATAAAAAAGATATTTGTATTTATGAATTCTATGTTATTTATAAAGTTAACCTACCTACCTTTCCAATTAACTAACCAAATAAACTAACTGCAAAATAGTACCTATCTTTAAAAAGTGGTGTATGAAGAAAGAGGGTAATTAAGAAAATATCGATAAAAGTGTCAAACATTACTATTTCCTTCACAATTATGGTAGCCACGATAGCCATGGACGTCTTAAGGCGTCCGCTTGTGACGTCATATGCGCGTTTTATATCTTTAGTAGTGTTGTGAACTTGTGACATGAGGGTAAATAAAAATGACAATACATTAAATTATGCTAACTATCAATTATCGGTGATAAAACAAATGGTTATTAAATACAGGGAGGGGTAACTGCACCCTTCCTACAACATCAAGAGCACTTGAAAACCCAAGCAGAATACTTGGAGGAAACTCTTCAAAGCATATGCCAGCCTTTCTTCTAAATAATAAAAAATTGCGCTGCAAACAATGCAGTTTGAGTCGCAAAAGACATGATCCGCGATTTTGGTGCGAGGTATGTAAAGTAGCACTATGCGTTACATGTTTTCGTGTTTATCACGAATAAAAATACACAGTAGGTATGTATTTTCCATTCGCCCATCTATTCCATCCATTTTTTAATAACGCAATAATAAATAGATTCATCAAGAGATGCATTTTGTTTCATTTAATAGTAACATTATCATGAATATTTATTCGATGGAGGTGTCGTGCTGGTATATATTTTTCTATTTAATTTTTAATATAATATATTCGATAACTAAAACGAACAACACTAGTAGTTTTAAGTAAATCTCACAGAAAGACTTGTTACTGCCGCCAAAGACGCTTTAAAGCGTCCACTAGTGTTGCCAAAAGTTCGATGCTTTTAAAGAAATCGTTACCAAAATCTTACTTTGAATTAGATGTTTTTACTGCTTGTTTATTGTTAAGGTCTTTAAGACTATAAAAAATATTTTGTTTCTTAAAAATAACATGATTAAACGTAAGTTAACCATCGTTTCACTTCAAAATATTTAATATTACTACTGTATATTTTACGTGTTACACATCACTAGTCAATCGTACGATAAATGATTTGTAATACGGTCGCGGCGTTGGGGGCAAGATAGATGAAATTTTACATGGCGGTCAAAGGGTTAATTATGTAAGAAACTATTTTGGGATATTCAAAAGAGTCTGCGCCATAGATAAATCTAAATTAATAAGTAACAAAATCATAAATGCAGTGTGGCAGGTAATTAAAAAAGAAACTGGAAACAAAACAGCGAGATCAGAATAAATCGTCTCTAAAAATTGATAATGAAACTATTTCAGATCAATTAAAAGTTGCTGACACTAGAATTTTTTTTTACCAACATCCCAATAGAAGTTACGAAATCTCTCCCCTGATTAGATGATAATGATGATCTATATTAGCTGAATCTCTTCCCAAAGAAAACTTCAGTAAGGACATTCCAAGTTTAGTATTCAAGCCCATTTCTATTGTCACAATTGAAAAAGCATTCAAAAGACTTAAAAACAATGAAGACTTATGGGGGATTTCGGTTAAGATTCTTGGAGATATCATTAATCAATTGCCCCTGTCCTACAGGCATATTTAATAAATGATATGACATCGGTACGTTTCCTGATTTAATGAAATGTAGTAAATTAGTACCAATTTTCAAATCGGGTAGTAAGAGTGATACCTCAATATTATAGACGTATATCTGTGCTACCAGCATTAAATAAAATCAGACCTGATGTTTTCACATTTTAACTCAAATGGGATTTTATATAGTCACTAGTCTTGCTTCAGTTATTAGCGATTGAAATCTTAAATGTCGTGATGATCTGAATTATTGATCTTATCGCCAGTGCACCCAGCGATAAGACGGTTTTACGTCAGTAAAAAAAAAATTATATATACATATTTTCTTAAATTGCTTAAATAAAAGAAAAATATATGTTCGGTATGTACAATCACCAAAAGAGATAATAACCAAATTCATCGAATATAGTTGAAGTTTAGTAATAAACCGATGGATTTTTTCGATTGAAATTTAATTTGATAAATGAACTGTTTGTTTTCTATTAATTAAATTAAATTTTATTTGGAAACATCCATCGGTTCCTTACTAAATTTACTTATCTCCTTTGAAGACCGTACCTACATGATTAAATTGTTCGAATAATATTTTTTTCTGACAACACATGATTTTACATTCCATAAAAGTAATTACTGTTTACTATTATTGTCATACCAATAAAACTGCTCACTAGATCGCTCAGTTAGTTTAAAAACGAGATACATAATAAAGACCATAATCGCTTCAGCAGCAAAGAAAATATTGTACGCAGTTACGTACTGTCGTCGTCAACATCGCTCCAGTCATGTTTCGGAGATGTAGTGCTTGTCACTTGTTGTACGGTGCTGAAGATATTGGGTTCACTTCGTTCTACGCCGTTTTCCGCGCTGTATCGAGCCAGGGTCTCGATACTGAAATGAAAATATTCAGACCAGTGAGACCCACTTGCATGATAAAATTCGGTAAAGCAAAAAAAAAATTACGAGGAACATGTCCGTGTGACAGAGTTGTTCTTCTAAACTACGCGACGGATTTGGCGGATGCGGCTAGAATTATTCATTTATTCCGGAAGGTTTATGTGTATTTAATAAATAATTATTAAATTGACACCTTGTAATAAAGAAATCTCAATGTTTTGTCAAGTCGTAAAAATCGTGCGAAGCAGGGGCGGGTCGCTAGTTATGTATATTATTATAAAGGCAAGCGTCCCGATTGACACATAATCGCCCAGCCCAAACAGCTTAGAGTAAAAATTCGTTTCGACAGTAGATACACACACGGTACACTACTGAATAATTTAGGTCTAAGCTATCTGAGCATTATGATATCGAAGGTTGGTTTAACAACTCTAATTTTATTATACGAGTATGTATTATTTAAAATCCGGATGTTTATGTCTTACGCCTAGTTCCTGGAACAAAATTCAACACAAAAATAGCTAATAAATTTTCAAGCGTGCATGCTGTGACGGGATGAAACAATAGTTTTTGAGAAATAAAAAACTGGTTGAGTTTTTAAGAAACCAATTGGGTTCCTATTGGTTTATTAACTTCCAATTACGAATCTGCGAAATAATAACATTAAGGGCTGATTTTTCAACAGTCCGATAACTTTTATCCTAAGAACAAATATGACAGCTTGACATATTTTTTGTACAAAAGCTGTCAAACAGCCATATTTATTTAAAAAAAAAAATATTTGACTATTGAGAAATCAGCCCTGACAGAACTTATTTTTCATTTTTACAATGTACTTAATTAAATTTTTATTTGTTAACGGTGCATTCTGTCGTGGAGCTCCAGTAAGTTTAATTCCTTCATTTTGTCAAATCCGCGAGTTTAACAGTGTTGCTCGCACACAACGTTTATTTATTAGTATTAATTAAAAACGTTTATAAAATATTTTAAAAATAATATCCAAAGCTGACAAATTATAATTTCTGCTAAAGTTTACTGTGACAGTTGTAGGTGGACGATTTCCTTTTTTTCCTTTAACTTTTTATGCGCCTACACAAAATCACTAACTAATTTAAGTACGTAATCATTGTCATATTTTAGTTTGTTAATAATTTTACTTAGGTTAGGAAAGCATAACATAGCATAATCAGCTTATAATGTTCCCACTGCTGACACAGGCCTCCTCTCGGTGAGAGGGAGTGGGCCGTAATCCACCACGCGGGCCCAGTGAGGGTTGGTCAGTCACACGTCTTCGAATTTTGGCTTCTACGACATGCCGGTTTCCTCACGATGTTTTCCTTCACCGTTCTGAGAGCAGTGGTGATGTAAATAATTTACAAAAAATAAAGCGCCTGTCTGGGTTCGAACCTACGACTTACAACTCATAAGTCGCGGCCGTTACCACTGGGCCACCACTGCTCTTAGGTTAGGATATTATATATTTAATTTAATAGTTTTTTAGTTTATTTTGTATTAGAAGTTTTTCCTTTTAATAAATGAAAATATCAATAAACTATACGACAAATTACAAACCAAAAAATAAATATATAAAATGTTTTAGGGCTTATTTTTCCAACGCCAGATTATTTTATCCGAAAAATCAGCCCTTAGTAGATGAATAATGAACTTTTCCACATTGCACGAGGGAAACATTACAAATCGTTAGTAGTAAATTAATTCAGTTAAGCCTTCACGGGGACTACATGACCTAAAGCGCGGTCACTGTCAGACTGCATAGAAAAGAAAGAGAAGCGCGATGACACAACGCTGGTAATTTATTGCAAATTATCTGTTTACAAAAAATCTATTGTTTGGACTAAAAAATTAAAACACTAGTGCTTTAGTATGTTGCTTGTAGAATAATCTGACAAAAAATCATAATGATTGTGTTTAAATTAACATGGTTTTTATTGTAAAAAGAAAGTTTTTCTAAAAACTTTCTTTTTACCAAAAAAAATCATGAAGATACCTATCTTCATGATTTTTTTCTATCGTATCAAATTAGTTGTATTATGTTTTCAAAACACTATCTACCTAGCATATATCCTGAAGAATATCATATATTTTTCTGATTTTGTTTACTGTAGTCGATCATATACTTTTATTGTTTCTAAAACTTGCATTTTTTGCGTTTAGGTCCTGTAAGCCCCTTGAGGGAATAAAAAAAAAGCCTTACCATGATATTGAGGAAGGTGGTGGGGGGGCATTAGAATAAACTGGAGGCTGTTCTACGGACCCTTCTGAAAAAAAAAACCCAAATTTGAAATTCATGAATGGCTTTATATATACATATTTGTAACCTGCATAAAAACCACATAATTATGTTGCTGTAGTTGCTAACTGTACCAACAAGTCAACTGTATCAGCTTGTTGGACAAATAAATATGCTTTGTAAACAGGCCACATTGAACGCAATTAAGGTTCTTACCTGCAGGCTGTTCTACTGATGCTTCTGAAAGAAAAAAACCTTATTTAAAATACATGTACGGCTTAATAGCTTTTAATATTTGTGGCCTGCATAAAAACCTACGTATGTTGCTGAAGATGCTGACTGTACCAACAAGTTATTATATGACGGTTGATTCTGTAAAAATCTCATTGTGAAAATCTAATGCTAGCATTAAATGGAATGATAGCTTACTTCAAGCTCACTTCACTTTAGTTCCCATTGTGAAATGTTTACAGAACAGAGTGGCAGCTTGTTGACTAAATAAATGTTTTGTAAACAGCCCACATTGAATGCATGAGTTTCTTACCTTCAGACTGTGGTGGTGGAGGAGGCGGCTGCAGTACACTGGGTTCTGCAAGATGAGCTAGTGTATGTGGTGGTAAAAACCCAGTTCTAAAGAAATGTTCCTTTTCGAATACAGTTGCATGTACAAATTTGCACTTAGGAAAGGAACACACTGAATTCTGAAAGTTCCGACAAAACGTGTAAACCCCTGGCAGCTGCGATAATATTAATTCATGCACAAATCTACATGCTGTGCCCTTTCTGCAAGTACCACGTGCAAAGTTTCGGCACATCGTGGCCTTCTCTGATAGGTCAGTTTTAATTGTTGCAGTTGCAGCTCCATCTGGCTGGTTGAACTCAGTTATAGGTTCAATGGTACTAGATGTATATTCATCATCTTCAATCTCTTGCTTTAAATTCATAATCATGGGTGGCGTATCCGGCGGTGGCGGATTAGGTGGTAGAGGCGGTTGCGCTGCTGCACTTGCCACCATTGTGTTATTGACTTTCTCTCGTTTGTTGTGTCCCAACGAAGTAGAATTTGCTTCAATCATCATTGCTTCTTCAAATTTCGATCTCAAGTACTTCTTGTGCTTGAAGTTAGGTGAGGGCCTCAAATTCATGAAATCTTCATCATTCCGAGATTTGGGTTGATTTTCTGAAAATGATTAAATCATTATATTAGTCTGAGAAAATGAAATATGGTAAGATGATTGCTCACTTGATGGTGTGTAAAAAATGTCCCTATTCTTGCACATTTTAAGACGTAAATAACGCCACTGAAGCCAAAATCTAATCAAAGAAATCTAGTCAAAACAACAAATGTTGTATAATCGGTCCGATGCTGAAGAAGATTTGCTAAGAAATTCCATAAATAAGCTGCATTTAGAGAAAGAATATAATCTGACCAGGGTTCTGTTTAGGTTAAATTCTTACCCAATCACTCACAAACTCTAGAAGATACTTGATAACAATCAACAATTACTAGATTAACAATCAACTTAACTTTATAAATGATTTTGGTTTTTTAATTATTTTTTAATTATTAAATCTAATTTGTCCAAGGCAGAGTGCTAAAAAATTTCGAGCTTGCATTGCTCGCTATTGCATCTTAGTTGCTCTTTATTCTTAAACTTTCTTGCATAAGTTGTAACTTCTATTACTGTATGAATTAGTCAAAAGAAACCTAAACCTTGCATCCAAATTCTCTTAGAAAAATCACCATTAAATCACTGCCGGCACCAGCTATGCATAAAATCAATAAGGAATGTAGGTTTTTACTAAAGTACTATAAATAGTTTGTAGAAAGTAAGTTGGCTCACATTGGTATCTTGAGTGTTATGGAATATGAGAAAAAGTACATAATATGTCTTTGTTTAGAAACATTGATTTATGATAACTGTTGAAGTAAGTATGGTCACATGCATAGCATAGACTGCATAATTTATATCTGATGTTTATTTATAGTAAGTAATTAAAGTCAGTTAAAAATGTTATTTTCTGTACTACCTTAATGGATTTTATTGGCTAAATTTCCAAAATGGGTTCAAGATGGGAGAGCCTAAAATTTCAAGTGCACCCTGGGTCCCTAAATCTGGCCTGTGGATGGTCCTCTCTCACTTAAATGATAAGTGTTTCAATGAAATTATAGTTTTTGGCACTTTTGGTAATTAAGATTAGTATTTGAGGGTTAATAGAGAAAACTTAGCATTATAATGTTGAATAACTTAACAAAAATAACACATGGCTTTTACATTGAACTTAATATAAAAAATGTTGTTGTAATTATGGTTCTCTCTCACTTAACCCAATATTAAGTATTTAAATGGCATTATATTTTTTGGCACTTCAGGTACTTTTGCTTAAAATGGCTGCAGTAAACAGGGTTGAGGGTACATTTTTTATAAGTTTTAGATCAAGTACCGAAGTCATGAGTAAAGTCAAGCAAAATGGCATTTTTAGATTTAAAAACTTTCTTGTTCAGTGAGGGGTGGTTTCTGTACTTACCTACCTACAGCTTGTTTTGCTGTTTGTGTAAATAGAGAAAAATATTTATTTTATAATGTGGGTAATCCTAGTCCTGAGATTTCGACTACTTGCAATCATTAGCATTTTCGGTCAGTGGGTCGTCTTAGGGGCGGATTTGTTAGAGTTGGAGTATACGCTTGGGGCACTATGAGCAGCAAACAAAATAAAAAAATAAAAATGTATAGGTAAAAAAAAAAATTTTAACAGTCAATATTAAAAAAAAAAACATTTTTATTTCGGAAATCTGAATTTTGTTTTGCAGTTTCGGGTTAACCTTGACCATAAAAACCATTTCGGTACTGAGAAGCATGGCCCTTCCTTTACTTTATAAATTCTCAAAAGTAACAACAATTTATTAAGAGCTCAACTGTGACTAATGAAACACTTTTTGTATTGATACCGAACTTAATAAGCTTGCCTAATCGACAACTTTTATTATCATAAATAACAAAAACAAAAGAGGTTTTTGAAAAGTTGTTGACTTACCTTCCTCTACAGTAACACCCTGCATTTCCTTTCCTTTTAAATCATGCGTGGGTCTATTTTATTTCTTGAATAACACGCACACATTAAAGACGTTAACTGATGTTATTTTTCAGGCCTGATAAATTTATTATCTCAGCGAAACAGAATATTGACTCGTTCAAGTTGACAAACCAAATACAAATGAATTTTGTTTGGTCATTCATTGGTGGATAATCAAGAACAAGATGGCTGGCTGATGACTGAACAGTCAACACTCAACAGTGTTGCCAACTACAAAAAAACAAACTTTCTTATTTACAAACTAAGGGTGCGTTCCGAGTTAGGATGGAATCGATTTGAGCGTAATTGCTTTGCTTGACACCAGCAAAAATACAGTTTAAGACACCAGCAAAAAGACGCACGTTCAACTCATTGACATACAAAAGTATGGACTGGAAATACCTACAAAAAAAGGGTGCATACCTACAACTGGTATTGTCTCATAAAATGGCTGCCATTGCTAGTGTTGTGTCTATCAAGGAACATAGGTGTTACTATAACTAGTATCGATACTAAATACGAGTCTTACTAGTTATCACGTTTAGATCATACCTAATATTATGTATACAAAGTCCGTTGTAATTGTAACAGAAAAAGATGAGTAGGTTATCTTACTTTCCGTTATCTATAAAAATAAATAAAACTGAAGTGTCTGTTGGTACCGTCAAAATAACAGCTTTTTACTAAATGCTTATAAAAGTCTAAACAGTACTAATAACAAAATGGCATTTATTTTTTATTTTTGTCTGTCTGTCTGTCTGTTTGTTCCGGCTAATCTGAAACGGCTGGACCAATTTTGACGGGACTTTCATTGACAGATATGTTACAAGGAGTAACTTAGGCTACCATTATTTTAGAAAAATAATTAGGGTTCCGCGCAAAAAAAATGCCATGCATAAATTATTTTTGCGTTTGGTAGCCAGGATGGTTATAGGCTATTTAACATCACATTACGACCCTTAGGAGCCGAGAAAAACGAACGCTAAGCGAAAACGAAATAATAGCGCGGGCGGGCGATGCAATGCGGCCGGTCGGGGGACGAATGAGTTTTTTTAGTGTGGCTGTTATTTTAGTATACCTACTGTGTATCTTACGACTTCTATGCGAAGTCGCGGGGCATAGCTAGTCTGGGAATAAAATCCATGTCATGAAAAAAAAAACTTGCTTGCAGAAAATGTGCTTTCGCAAAAGCCAATTATTTTTAAAAGAGCAAACGTGGAGTTTCTTACCGTTTCTTCTCCATAGGAAACAACCAATTGGAACCGTGCACCTAGCTTCTGACGTTTCATAAAAGTGTCCATGTAGGTTTATGTGAAATATTTTGATTTTGGTGCTGTGAAGTGTGAACCACAGGCCGGACCTAGCAAGGTCACTCGGACTGAATAAGACGCAGGATTATTTATGTTAACATCGCAGAATATACCGGTATCGTTTCAGCGGAGGAACTAGTTTCGGAAACTATTACGCCAAGTCGGCAACGGTACAACACTATGCCATTATGACATATTATTGTAAACAAACGAACGAATTAACAAATATAATAGAAAGGCCTGTTATACGGAAATGAACCCAAATATCAATACTTTAGCCATAAATTCATGATCACGTTACAATTGCATCATCGAATGTGTATTATTGTATGTATTAATGCATGAAAACCGGCTACTAACCTATGCAAAGACAATTGAGGTTGATTTTCATTCTTTCTTGCACCACACTTCACAATACAACACTCAGGCATGTTGAATTTCTGTTTTCCAACATTTACATGCAGTTTTAACAGGTAAAATCCTCGTAATTTTCTCGCAATCCTCAATAATACAAAAAATAAACAACCATTTGACAGCAAAACTACCACGAAACTCATCGCATAAGATGGCTGCTATGGCACTTACCTACAACTGTCACTACGTCACGATAAAATATTGCCATAATGAGCAACAACTAAAATATTGTTGTCTCTTTTATCAAATAAAATTATCTCATTAGAAAGAATGAAACATAATGATATTTCACATTCTGAATCATATTTCACTCATATTTGTATAAGCAAATGTATGTATAGAATAACGCGGCATCCCCATGTTTTTTCTACCTCAATGGTTCAACTCTTGTTTTGAAGTTTCAAAGATGTCAGATTTCTTTTTTTTTTATAAATCCTTATAGAATAATCTTAGCGACATCTGTGCAAGAACATTGAACTAAACTGTAGGATAGTTTACAATATTTATTGTGTAGGGTTGGGTGTTTCACTTACCTCCTTGTTTCACTTACCTCACCTGACCTTAACTTGAATAAATTCAAGTTTGTAAATACAATATTCGCCATTTTAATGAGTGGTGGTCGAGGCTAAAAAACATAAAAATTGGGGATTTCGAACATCGTAACTCCAAGTAGGTACCTAATGTCGAAGTCTCGCGCCAATAATGCGTGTTAATTTTTATTTTTCACAAATATCACACACGCAGGATAAGATTTAAAATGTGTCAAATATTACAATAAACACGAAAATGCCCAGATCTAACGTAATATGTCAAACACGGGTCCAAAAATACGTAATAATCATTACAACTAGGTACTCAATTTTGTGTTCTTTCTTACGTTTTTTTTTTTGCAATTTGCAGGAGGCCTACTGCAAGCTGTTAACGCGATCCATTTTAGGACCTAAACTGAATTGTTCTTCTAATTCGTACCATGACGTCAGTTTAACGATTCACCAAAAACATTTCAAACGCGGTTCAGCGACAAATTGCGATCTTTCATTCACTTTTAAAGATCCAAATGCTGCTGAGAGTATTGGACGTCATGGTACGACTTTGAAGCGATGCAGTTTAGGAACCTAAACTGAATTGTATTGTTTTTGAATCGTTTTTAATTAGATCATGGTAGGCCACCAGGTCAGTGTCAGGTTGTATGTTGAACTTTTTTTTCCCGATCGTTCATATGCTTAGTTCAAGAGTCAAGGTGTAGAAAAGTAGAGTTAATTTAAAGATGGCCCCCTCCCGTATTATATTATACTCTTTGATGGCCCCCGATCATTCGGTACTTGCCCGTGGTCCCCCAGTTTAGTCCCGCTTGGGGTACCACGAACAAATATTTTTGCCCGTGGAACCCCCAAGGGGGACAAGGTGGTACCATGGGCAGATTATTTGGCCCATGGTACCCCCGCTAATCGCCAGATAAGTAAAATGCAAATACAATCTTTTGCATTAAGTGAAAGAAAAATAAGTTTATGACTCTCAAAGATTTGAAATTGGCCAATATTTTATCTAAATATTATTAATATAATAATTCGCCGTAGTATACTAATTTGATGTTAAATTAAATTAATTAAATAATAAATAATAATAAATTAATTAAATTATATTTAAGTACCTACTTATACTTAACTATAATTTCAAACTAAAAATAAAGCAACTTATAAGAGTAATAAAAGCTAAACTCTGGAAAACTTTTTTTTTATTAATAATAATCCTTTAAGTATTTTTTTAATCATTCTTGGAATTAATAATTATCTACCAAATACGACCAAATAATTATACTCCAGCACTCAGTTAACTTTTTTTATTAATGTACGCGGTCATAAAGTTTCTAGCTTATCCTCATGGACATCCACCAGTTTCTGTAATATTCAAAACTCATAGTTAAAGATGCACACAAAGCGATAAACATTTTTTTTTTAAAGTAGTCCAAACTAGATTTTTAACCGCCGAAAAAACGGAGGAGGTTATCAAGTCGACGCGTATATATATTTTTTTTATGTATGATCGATCACGCATAACTTTTTACAGAGCAGTCCGATTTTGATAATTCTTTTTTTATTGGAAAGGGTATACCCCGAAGTTGATCCCATATAAATTTGGAAAAAATATTCCAACCCTAAGGGTAGGAAAACAGGGGATGATTGATTGTTCACTTAGGTACTGATTGTAATGTATGACCACGCATAACTTTTTACAGAGTAGTCCGATTTTGATAATTCTTTTTTTATTGGATGCCTCGAAGTTGGTCCCATATAAATTTGGAAAAAAAAATCTACCCTAAGAGTGGGAAAATAGCGGTGATTTATTGTTAATTTACAGATTTGAATGCCGAGTGTTGGCCATGTTGGTTTTTGTTAAGTATTTTAATATACAACAAATAATAGTTAAAGTAGGAGTATAATTATAACACTTAATAGCTAAGTAAACTAAATTATAGCCTCAAAAAATTATAAAATAAAAACTTTTTAACAAACGAAATAAACCTCCGAAAAAACTGAAAAGCAAAAAATAATAAACCTTTTTTATTTAACCTTAATAAATAGTTCTTAAACTAATGTAAGTAAGTATACCTAAGTAATTTTGAGTCGGCGCCAATCAACCACTGAACAAAGATCACTAAATTATCTTAAATTTAAAGAAATAACTAAATCAAATTACAATGCAACGTGAAGTCTCCAGCGATAAACATTAACATTCCAAACAAAAAATGCGCTCTCCGCACGACCACTCACTCGCAACGATATTAATTTGCTTGTTTGGCGCCGACTCAAAATTACTTAGGTATACTTACATTAGTTTATTTATTAAGGTTAAATAAAAAAGGTTTAAGTATTATTTTTTGCTTTTCAGTTTTTTCGGAGGTTTAATTTTTTTGTTAAAAAAATTTTCAAATAAATAATTGATATTGTATTTTATACTTACTTTTACGTTCCATTTCTTCTTCAAACTCTCTCTTACTTTTTCTAAATTCTTCCGTCGTCAACATTAAATATGTTTTTTATTGAAAAATCTCATATGAAGTGGGAAAACAATTTAATAATTTAGGTACTTGTTTTTCTTTATTTGTCAAGCAACAGTTCGGTTTATAAATGTTTTTTTTAATGTCTAGTTGAAATGTTTGAGATGGGGTAGGTACCACGGCCAATAAACATATATTTAATAAGAAAATTGTTATTCATGGCGTTCCACGGGCAAAAATATTTGTTCGTGGTACTTACCCCAAGGGGGACTAGACTGGGGGACAACAGGCAAGTACCGCTACCATTCAGTCTACTGCCATAATAACCATGCCCTTTGGCACGGTGGCCCGGCCCCAATGAATATAATTCTCTTTGCCCGGCCCCAACGGAACACACTAGAGGTAACCTCCATCTTCATATTCTTCTTCACTATCGCAACATTAAATAACAACTTAAAGATTTCGTTAATTATTTGGATAAAAAGATCACAGTCGTATATCTATGCTATAGGCTTAAGTCTATAGAACAAAAACAAAGTTATTAAATGAAAAACTATAATAAAAATACAATAATTCAATCCCTGTCTGTGCGTAAAACTCAATTCTTTCCATTTTTGCAATGGAAATCGACTTACATTATATAAAAATGAGTTCTCTCATTTTAACCATGATGAGTATCTAAGTACATGTACTTAGTATCATTATCAGACGAAAAACTCGACTAATAAAACTTTATCGATCACAATTTTATAAGCACCACGCGTTACGGGCGTATATGATTTATACATAGACTTCTCCTCTCTTGGAGCTGCTGCGTTTTCGAGCAAACTCTGGTGGTGTGCCGGTGCTAGCGTTGCTGTGCTCGCTGTCGCGGTCCGACGGAGGCAGCTCCGTCACGGTGGCACGCGGGGAGTGCGGCGAGCCCCCTGAACCGTCGGCGGCGCCCCGCTCGGCCCTCGGGGTGGACGGCGCCGAGCTCACTAGGCTGGTGAGCTGCGACACGCCCAGAGTCACGGGCGCCGCAGGTATCATCGGCATGCCGCCCCCACCCAACGAAGGCGACAACACCGCTTGTGCCAACGCCGTCGTTCCGGGCTGACCCGCGTGCAATGTGTTGTTAACTGATCCACTATCGAGTTCCTGAATGGGTGACAGAACGAGAGCACCAAGAACGGGTACTTCGTTCTGATAACCCTGGTGTGCCATGATAACGCCCATGTTTTGCATTCCCATAGCAATTCTGTTTTCGCGATCCATAACCTCTTTTGTGACGTCCGGTGTCGGTATGCGAGGCCTGTTTCGTAATGTTATTGGAACTGCGGACCCATTGCTTTTTTGTCCTGAAAATGAAAATATAAATATTTAAACTCGTGTTATGTACTTAAATTTTATACAGGGTATAACAAAACCATCATATAGCCGCCAAGTAAGTACGCAATTCTGTATATCAAACTAAATAACTTTGCACAAACATTTCTGGGAAATGACATATTTTTTGTGTGAAATCGCTGTTTACGCTAGCGCTCAACTTAAAACACGCAAAACATTGTGCTTATGGTTGCATGCAGTACCCATACGAACATGGGTGTACTTATTTCAAGGTGACCTCTCAAGCTCCGCTAATGAGACACAATTGATTTTCTATTGTTTCATATCAAATAGGATACGCGCGGAGCTTATAACGTTTTTATAGCATACTAGCTTCTTCCCGCGACTTCGTCCGCGTGAAATTTCACCCCCCCCCCCATTCACCCCCTTAGGGGATGAATTTTGAAAAATCCTTTCTTAGTGCACCCCTAGACCTCATAAGGAACGTACGTGCCAAATTTGGAATCTCTAGACCCAGCGGTTTGGGCTGTGCGTTGATATGTCAGTCAGTCAGTTCTCCTTTTATATATATAGATGAAAATTATATCATATTATTATGAATGTTATTTCAAGTGATATTATACTATCTGTTATCCTAATCCTAACTAATATTATAAATGCGAAAGTAACTCTGTCTGTCTGTCTGTCTGTCTTTTCTTCACGCCTAAACTACTGAACCGATTTGTGTGAAATTTGGTACAGGGTAAGTGTGAACCCCAACAAAGGACATAGGCTACTTTTTATTCGACTTCGACTTCGTCTGCGTCCGCGATAACCGACATATACGCGGACGAAGTCGCGGGCAAAAGCTAGTTATGCCATATATTACACACCCTATCTTGTTTTCGTCAAAAAATGTCCGAAGAAATTTAAACTTTGACTTTCAATATCTCTCTATAGAAGGTTCCCAGGTAGTCTAGCACAAAAAATCACATTGACGGGAAGAATAATTTAAGTGATTCGGTTTCCTTAGCGTCTTTTTACACCAGTTATAGCACATACTTCTGGTCCACCAGTTCAAGGTCACTCAACTAGCTATTCAAATGGCTATGCTTGGAACCTGTCCGAGGGATCGAATCCGATACGATTTGGCAGAAAAACAAGTGGTCGACATCAGAATAAGAAAGCAGAAGCGGCCATAAGCGTGGCTATATTAGCTATAGAACCGATTTAGCTATAGAAGCGACGACCTGGGTGCCTAACATGTGATGATTTACTGGAAGGTTAGAAAGTAGTTAGATGTCGATTATCCCTCAATATTAAAAAATCGTCCATTGCCAGCATTATAGACTATTTCATCGGCACCTCTGAATATGTATATATGCCATAGTAAAAATTTGAGATAACGTGTCAGAATTCATGTACGAGTATGTAAATTATTTTTGAAAATTGTTAAAAACCTTTTCCTTTAACTTTTAACTGTTTGATGTTTTAGAACATTTGGATACATCGAAATGCATGGACACAAAATCGGGGTTCACCTTTAAATAAAATCCGCCCAACTACATTATAGTCTGCAATAATTCCACCTATCATGTTTTGTAATATTAAAAGAAAGCCTAGCCGCTTTTCTTATGACGCATAAACCAGAAATAAAGATTTACCATGTCTTGAGCTCGGTCTGTGCTGTCCGCGTCCGGACTTACGGCCCACCAGGCGTTCATACAATGACATCTTATGATGAGGCTGCGGCGGCATCACTGGCTGCCCAGCCTCGGGACTTGAGTACACCACCGAGTTATGCCTGTTTCGGCCAAACAGTCCACCTGAGGAGTATGCGGTCGAAGCAGACCTTACCGACCCCATTCTTGATATTTGTCTTTGGAACCAATTTTTCCTTCTTTCCACTAATGGCGTGTCAACGCTTTCCTGGAAATAAATAAGACTATTAAAACATCTTGATCGCTTTTTGTTCCATTTCACGGCTCCGAAGTCAAATAAGGATCAGACATAATGCCGGGGTAGCGGGATCGTCCGAAAGCGTTACCGCTGCCCCGGAACATAAAGGGCTAAGGAAGGAACACGGGTGGGTTTTAGTCAGTAAGAGTCTGACACTCCCTTCCGCTCTACCCAGAGCGGGAGGAGTCATTAGATGATTTCCCATCCAAAAAAAAAAAAAAAGGATCAGACATAATATCGTCAAGTAAAAACTGCCTTTAGTCATAGAACCTACAAGAACTACAATATCGGTTGTTCTATAGCAATTTTGCAGTGAGTAGGTACCTACTTACTTTCTATCGAACTAGACTATTCAACATTCAAGTTTTTAGATCGTATATCCTACAAGACATCGTGTTTAAACTATTATGTACTCACATAATCAGCGTAAGTCTCGTCGTGACTCTTTCTTGGGACCTGCACGTTCGCGTAGACCGCATCTTCAGCCTTCACTTTGTAGTGGTCGGCAGAACAGGGTGGTTCATGTCTGCGGTAATGCTCTGATGCCACAGTATACGGCAAGTCCTTCGGGACCACCTCCTCCCAGTACTGGTCTTTCAAAAGTTCCGGATGCTCCTCATGCATCTCGTCGACTATCATGTAGGCAGCCTGTAAAGTTTTTCAAATCGTGTCATTATAAGTCTTTTTTGTTATAATACCTAATTAAAATATTTTAGGTAGAGTAGGTACGCATATACTTAGGTAGGACAGGGTTTTGAAGAGTTATTTTAATAATAATGTAATAAGTATCAGACCCGACCAGACAGTCCAGATGCCGATGGCCGTAAACGAAGCAAAAGGAGTGGGTACATAGGGATCGTAATCGTAAGAAGTGGCGTCTCGTAGCGGATGCCTACGTTATTTAAGAAACCCAGTTTCCAAATTTCAAATTTCTACCCTATGCGGTTTGGGCTGGGCGATGATGTGTCAGTCTATAGAAATAGTATGTAGGTATTGTAAATAGAACATGAACATGGATATACCAGGCCACTCAGAAAGTATTGCGAAAAAGAGACTGGCCAGTTATAATCTATTTTGAAAATATGATTATTTGTAAGAAAAAATAGGTAAGTAGGTACGTTCCAATTTAAAAATTTCCGTCCACATTTTTTGCGAGCAAATTACCTATCGAGCGCTTGGCTAAATATTCATTGCCGTGCCCCTAGCGCCCGGCTACAAATCGACAAAATAATACCTACAATAAATAAGGAGGAGAAATCGATGTATTGATTAAAAAATAGTCAAAAAGTTTTTTTCTCTATTTAATAATGGTTTTAGTTGTTAGGACAAAAATAAAACGAAAATGCATGTCTTTGTCGCATTAATACGACACGAGCGGTAGGGGCACGGAAATATGTGTCGCATAAATGCGACACACGCGGTTAAAAGGTTAAGAAATGGATCTGCGCCGGGAACACTTTTTAAGTTTCAAGTATTTTTTAAGCTTTTAATGGGAGTTTTTGAAAAACTTTTTACTGTAAACTTATTGCCTACTTTTGTAGCTATCGAACGAAACCACTTTTATGTCAGTAGGACCTCTACATCGATAGATATGGCAAAATAAATGAACCCAACCATACTCAGTAAAACAAAAAAAAATAAAATGGCCGCCATTTCGGAACAGTAGGGGCAAAATGCCTTTATGGTGGATTTGTCGATAAAATTGATCGTATTGCTTGGCCTTAACGGGTCGGACACCGGTGGCCAGACACACTGTAGAGGCTAGTGGAGAGTAGTTTGAAATGATTTAATAAAAAAATATTTACCTAAGTACTTAAGTACCTACTTATAGATTTTTTTTTTCTCAAAATTTTCTGAGTGTCTCACGTATTAATTCAGAAGATAGTTAGAAGATGAAGAGCGGTATGAATTTGATAAAAAAACCTGTCTTAAGCTTAAGCAGTAAGAGGTACCAGATTTTGAAACCACAATGAAGTGCGCTACTTCTATAGCGCGTTTTGTGCTTTCTGTACAACCTGAATGATCCTATAACGTGTTCGACATACCTTAATGTGTCTGTCTATGAGCCAATTCAACTCGATGTCGTCATCATCTTCGCCGAAAGGATTTATTAGCACCTCGGCAACTTTCAACCAGCCGACGTAGAAGCAGAACTGGAACATAATATTAAATCCATTTTAGTTACGAAGCCAATGAACTGTGCTGAAGCAAAAATAGGTTACCCCTCTAGCTGTACAAGGGATAAAAGTGATATGCACAGAAACAGATATAATTAACAAGTCTCTGATGAGTTAAAAGTAGGTATCTCAAGAGTGGCTGATGCTTACAAACAACGCTGTTGATATGACAATGTTTATGTTATTGAGAAGCGAACTATATTGCGGCCTGATGGTCTCCTAATAAAATTCTTATCTGAAAAAGCCAGAGGCACCGCAGGTGCGTTGTCCACCTATTAGCTGCGCCCCGTGGTTTCACACGCATAAGTTTCCATCCCGTGGGAATATCGGGATAAAAAGTAGCCTATATGTTAATCCAGGGTGTCAGCTACCTCATACCATAATTTTTTTTATCAAAATTGGTCAAAAACTGCGTGAAGAAGTAACAAACACACACTCAAAACTTTCGCATTTATAATATTAGTGATGTTGAAATGTCTCGTAACCTTAAAACTGGAACACAGCTTATTCTGCTTAGCGGCAGACATAATTATGTTGGTAGTAATTGCAAGGATAAGCTCTTTCACAAAGAGATTTTACTTCCGCAGTAGCGGGGTGGGCGGAGGTTGACTAGCCTCATCTACCATCTTACTGACAATTTAACGACATGAGCCATTTTATACATCGTAAGTACAGAGAGAAGATTCACCAATTTTTTTTTCTCCTAGTTTGTAGTAGGTACCTAAATTTACAAAACACCACGCAGAATATTAGGTTAGGTGTAGGTACACATTCGTACCTGTAATGCAGTAAACAGAGGGAAGTATACGTCGGGCTCGTATTTGGAGGTGCTCCCGGGGGCAGGTGGCACCAACTGACGACCCATCAAGGCAGCCACGAAGTATGTGTAGAGTGCCAGCGTCACAACCTGGAAATTTAATATTTTTGTATGTTATCTTAATTGCGCACCGCACGTTCACAATGACAGTTTCAATTTGACGGCGACTTGATTTCGTAAAGCGCAGTGATTTGGGTTTTTGGAGCCTTTCTTTATTAGAAATTGCGCATTTTATTAACCAGTGCCTGTAATATGATGTCGAGATAAATAAATAAATAATTATTTATGATTAAGTGGCGCCGCGTCTTATAGACTTCTTTAGTGAGACGGTCTTTAGGAGTTGACTGTTAGAAATCGTCACGTAAGGAAAAAGCGTTACTTTCTCTCTGTATCTCTTTTTTATTTAACGGACGTGCTGTTGACCGTATCTAAACTTATGTGAATTTTCAGCAGTCGGGCTTTAGTACTCGTAACATATTTTATCTTAAAATTCTAGAGAATACTTAGTTAATAACATGTAATTATTTGTACAAGGTGTCAAATGTAATGCATTATGTGCACCTAATTCACCTTCTTCACTCGAATTGCTAATGTCTTTGAGCAGTGGGGTGGCCAAGTGGTAACGGTGGTAACGTCCCCTAATTTTAGGTCATGGGTTCAATGAAGCTAGTTGCCCATTCCAAAACGTAGATCTCTATGGCAAGAAACTCCAAGGACACTCTTTATTCTTGTTGCTTCTATATGTGAGAACAATGTTAGAAAAAAACAAGTGAATAAACCATGTAAAAAAAACAAGTGAAGACAAGTCTCAACCGACGGCACCCGTTCACGAACTTGACGCGTGGATCAGCAATTCAGCACCATCCAGCTCAACCATTTTGTAGGGAACCGAATGATCCAACACACGCGCCGCTGTCTGTCAGACATTTAAAGTGAGCATGACACATTCTCAACTGCCATGCTCTTTCAAATCAACATCATAATATCATTATAAACGAATCCATGGTTCTTACATTTACAAAAATGAAAAAATGCTTCTAAATTAAGTAGGTATACCTACAAAACTATAGTTTGCAATTTATTTAAGAGGTGAATAAAACTTGATTGAATAAAAATAAAATAAACATTAAGTTCGTAATGTCAGAAACCATAAAAAACTTTTTTACAAAAAAAACAGCCGACTTCAGAAAAAAAAACTACAAAGTGATAAATAACTTTAATTTCGGAAGTCGGTGTCGTTGGTTTCGCATTTTCGTTTTTTGACACCGACTTCCGAAATTAAAGTTATTTATCACTGTAGTTTTTTTTTTAAGTCGGTTGTTTTTTTTGTAAAAAAGTTTTTATTTTTCACTTTTTAGTTGTACCTACTCCACACAAATTCAAATAGCACTAGTGCATTGAAGAATTGAAGACACCGACTAGAAGAATCATCAAAATTCGCATAGAAATGCCGGAGATGCAGTACATTTATGCATATAACATCGTACATAAGAATAATTACATAATGTATTATATACTAAAATCGATATCCGTGACTAAAACCTTTCTGAAAGTATGTAGATCACATTAGTGGAAGAGTTATCAAAATTGGTTCATTAGTTTTTGAGAAAATCACGGACATACAAACATACATACATACGAATCGAATACAGAACCTCCTTTTTGAAGTCGGTTAAAAAAGGGAAGCATCTCTTCCAAATATTATAACAAGTGAGCCCAAGTGCCTGTGGCGCAGGACCAGCATTAAGCCAAGCATATAAGTATTTCCTCTCATTTATTTGAAGAATATCGAGTGGTATTTTATTATAAAATTTTACACAGTAGGTAACCCATAAAAGAAGTTTTTACTTTAGATAATCTTAAACGTGGTTGATCTAATTTGTTCCTATTTCTAGTGTTAAAATTATGCCTGTCACTTATCTTACTAAAAATATGTAGATTTTTTCGAACGTACATACCTACATAATGTTTTCATATACATAATATAAGTATACTGACAAGGAACCGTCATGATGTTATTTTTTTTAAACAGTTCCCTTACAGCGTGCTTTATTTTGTGTACATCATTTCATCACCAATGCTCGTGAGGAAACCGTGCAACAATGTTCTAGAACCAAAACTTTGAAGACATGTGACATCTACCAACCTGCACTGGGCCCGAGTGGTAGGTTACAGCCCTCTCCCTCTCGAAGAAAGGAGGCCTGTGTCCCAGAAGGAGGAACATTATAGGCTATTTATGCATTCGAATTGCTTCTAGCAACGTGGCTAATCCGTGACTCTTTTAGCGATAAAACCAAACATTGTGTCACCCCTTATAAAATTTCTACATTTGTATCTGTAACTAGCTTCTGCCCACGACTTCATCCGCGTGAAATTTAACCCTCCCCCCATTAACCCTCTTAGGGGTGGAATTTCTAAAAACCCTTTCTTAGTGAATACCTACTCTTCACAAAGAACACATCCTCCGAATTTCATGTCTCTAAGACCAGCAGTTTAGGCTTTGCGTTGATATATCAGTCAGTCAGGACTTTGAATTTTATATAATTATATAATAGTACCTATATAGATAATATTTATGGTGTACCTACATGTAACAAAGAGTATTCCATCTATCTATTTAACTCGATAGAGATAATAATGTAAGTACCCCTGCAGCGTAAAAATTACACAAAGTAGGTAAGGAAAATTACCAATTTTGAATCAGTATTATTTTTCTCTAATGTTTTTTCTTGAATCATTTATCAGTCAGGCAATCACGTAAACGTTCGGGCCAAGGTTAATTACTCAACATCATCGTTTAGGCATGATTAAATTTACTAGCTTGAAAGTAGGCACGGACGTACGGTTACTATAGTTACCTAAGTCAACATGTCAGCTGTTTTTTTATTTCATGTCATTGTAGCTTCTTTCATAGTTAGGACTAGGGAGTGAGGATTCTTGCAATGCGGCACGCCGCACCACTTTTTAGGGTTCCGTACCATAAAAGGAAAAACGGAACCCTCATGACGGACAATGAAGTGATCTCACTTCATTGTCCGTCTGTCTGTCCATCTGTCAGGACCCTTTTTCTCAGGAACGCGTGGAGTTACCAAGTTGAAATTAATATCAAATACTCAGAGCTGCAATCCCCTGAAGCGGTGAAAAAATCAAACTTCTAAGTCAACGCAATCAAAAGATAAGGGCGTTTATGTGGCATTTTTTCCTCTAGGGGAAAAAGTGTTTTATTTTTAATTTTGGTCTGTTACCAACGAGCCTACAAAAACGAAAAAGTCTTTATTCATAAGTAGAATAACTCAACTTATTAGTCTTTCATAAAAAAAGAAGAGCATTTTATTTTTGAAAATGGAATTAAAAGCGACGATCTCTTCGGCAGAATGCGCGCATTGCGTTGCGACTACAGAAGAAATGAAAAAAAAAGACATTGGAGCAAAATCTTTAGAATGTTTCACTAATTGGACTACTAAGATGCATGCGAAATCGAGACAATCTTCATCTCAAGTCTAAAAAGCATCCTAATGACGAAGTTACAAAAATAACCTACACACGTTATCGGAATATTTGTAATGACATTCTAAAAAGTTAAACAAGAGCATACTCTTGTTTAACTACTCTTGTTTAACTTTTTTAGAATGTGTTGCTTTATCATAATAAAGCTGAGCTCTCTAAATGTCAAGGCAACTCTAAGAAATTGTGGGACATTATCAAAACAATCACAGTACACCACTAAACAGAAAAGTCCACCCAGGGATCTGATTGATCCAGATCAGCCCAAAATTCTGTGAATGAGATTAATCAATTATTTATAGGAATCGGTAAATCTTTAGCGGGATCTATCACAAGGTCTGACCCTGATATACACCAGACCTCTCCTCTGCCGAATTGTCGCTAGTCTCTTCCATTTGCAAATGCCCTAATTTGCAAATGGAAGAGAAAGTAAAAGAAACAAATTTGATATCACCCAGCGTATCACGGAACGCATCAATGTTCTCCCAACTAGCCCGCGACTACCGACATCAAGGGATGAGTCAACTCAGCTGATTCTCTATTCAGAACATTCGAACGAGGGACCCTCAAACCTGGAACTAGGTACGTGTATCTCCCATGTTTACCCCCACAGACAACTCAACATTCATCTTCACAGAGGACTAAAATTAATTTGTCAGGAAAAAAACATGTTAAATATCCAGAATTGTACAAATTGTACATTTAATTTTTAATAAATTAAACTATTTCATATTGTATTGGATTATTTTATTTTCTCGCAATCGTAGTGAAAAGTAGAGTGTAACACACGGCGCTAAAAACCCATTATAACTGGGTTTCTATTTACTCCCTCGCTAAAGCTCGGGAGTAAAACTACCTCGTATAATGTATCATTTTAGCCCTTGTACAACTCTCTACTATTATTGATTTTAGAGCAAGCCGATATCAGACGCTTCACTCTGTACATTTATGTGTCGTTCATTTGAATTGAATCGTCTGAACACATAATTAATGATGTTGGATTTCGGAGCTCTTTTACTCGCCTTCCTGCAAATGGATGAAAAATTAAATAAAATGATCAGTACGTTAATTCCTTTAAAGTACTTATGTGAAAATGTAAACGTGGATTGCAACAAAAATAAAAATTCACTCAAGTGAGTCATTCTGAATGGTTTATTTAAGTGAACGGTCCATTCACTCGAGTGAAGCGTCTAATATCGGCTTTACAGAAGTTCGCCCCTCAGTAATAACATGTCTGAGCATCGATGGACGAGTAATACAAAACCTCACGTATATTCGTAACGATGTCAGAGCGTGAGACGTCGCCCGCATGCACAGATAATTATTATGCTATGTTTTATCATCAGAACGAATTAGCTTGAACACATCACACATGGTAGATCATATCGGTCGTCAAGTCCTATTTTTCTACAAGTAGATATTTAAACATTAATTCTCTGTCAAGTGACGCTTGCATCTCACATAGATAAAAATATAATGTTTCAAGACGACCTGTCCTCTTAGATGATGATACTTAAGGCATGGTAAATGCGCTTGTATCTACCTAAGTACCTAGAATACTTGCTTTAAGTATTGTATTGTATGCATCATCACCAGCGCCTCTGAAACTTGTTTTTATCCGAGTAATTTGGCATTGAAATCCGTAGAATCTGTAGGTATGTATAAATATAAATATAACGCTACCTATGCTAAGTAAGTATAATTTGGCGTGCGCCACATTTGCTCGGTATTCTAAAAATGACACGTTTGCGGTAACAATAGCCTCCGAAACAAACGACTGTCTGTAAACATTTATTATTGTTAAGATTTTCGTGGGACGCGGTAGTATATACTAACCTGAGTGTACACGAGAGGAACACACACGGTATCGTATCCTATGAGCGCTCCCAGCCTCCGCCTGATGTCTGACAACTCGACCAGCAGCGTCTGGACAATGTGGTCACTGGTTATCAAGCCCTCTTTTCTTGCCCTATTTATTATATTGGTAGCCCAAACGAGTGGCATCCAATATTTTGACATTGGGCTTTTTCCATCCATCTTTTCGAAAACTTTCCTCTCGCTCTCCAACATAAGACCTGAAAGAGTTAGATAAATACATTAATTACGGATTTTTTTAAAGATTACTTGGATCACAAAGTCTACTTTGCACTTACCGGAGTCGACGACATGTTGCCATGTAGGAAACCGTCGCTTTACTCTTAGAGAAACCCTCTGGAGCGTGATGACGTAAGCTAAGATGGCATATCTCACAATATTTCTTCTCATTAGACGACCGGTTTCGTCCTGAAACAAAGAGCGGATCATTGTGACATCTGTGCATATCATACCTACAGTTTAAGTAAATTTTGCAGTAGCTCAACTCAGATCAGAGAACTTGATGATAGGCTTATACACACACCGGTAAATTTAGCTGGACAAAAAAAATACAAAAATCTTTTTGTAACATTGTAGGCTAGTTTTAAATTTAAATGAAAACCTTTTACTTATGCGGTTGTTTTAATTTTATGAGTATTAAAATCATTACGAGCCTTTCGTCTCTTAGGTTGTTTTTTGTTTGTTTAAAAATAAATAGAATATAAAAAAATACCGATTTTGTTTATGTTCCGCTAAATCTCCGATTGTGTGTAAAATGTAAGTGAAAATTGTTTTAAGTAATAAAATGTTAAGTTAGGCATTTTTTACCTACATTAGGCGGACTTAAATGTCGCATTATTATTCATATCTACTTAATATTATTAAAAACCTATTTTTTTCGCGAGAATGCATTAAAAATTGCAACATCGCTTAGCGACGCACGTGCCTACGCAAAGCATGCTCAGCTGAAACAATGTGACCCAAGGATAAGTTACACATAAATCGCTAATAGGTAATATAATTCTGAAGTCACCAAGTGTTGAGGAATAACTCGATAACTACGAGTACGTGACATTTTTATGTCGCTCGGAATAAAAGAAAAAAAAAAAGAAAAGAAAATAAGTAGGTACATTTATTTGCACATACGTACTAAAAGACACATAATATACCAGGTACGTACAGACGCCAGCTTAATAGATTTTCAACTTTATTGCTAAAGTATAAGTTTCAAGGTTGATTGGGAAAATTTGACAGTTTCGAGTAGCTTGATGTGCTGGCGTCTGTACATCAAAGAAAAACAAATAAAAAGTATAAAGTCCGATGTGAGAAATTCATCGAATATAGCATAATTATATAGAACTAGCAGCGCTCCGCGCTTTCACCCGCATAAGTTTCGATCCCGTGGGAATATCGGGATCAAAATGTGTGTATCCTATGTGTTAATCCCAGGCGGGCCAATTGCGTAACACATTATCAATCGGAATCGGTTTCATTTTGACAGTTCAACAACATTCATTGCGTTATTTACGTGTTGAGCAGACAAATTTTTCGAACTTATGAAGCAATGTATTAGCAATTTGCTTCAAAATTATTCAGATTCCGATTGATAGTGTGTTACGCAATTAGGTTGCCGGTCATAAACTATCTGTGTGCCAAGTTTCATCCAAATCCGTTCAGCCGTGTTCAGCGTGAAGAAGTACAAAACACACTCACAAACTTTCGCCTTTATAATATTAGTGTGATATTATGCCTGGTTTCGAATATAGCATCAGAGAACACTAACTTTGACATAAGTACCTATTTGAGTACCTATGTGTAGTGAAACATGACAAAGTCCCATTAAAGCAGCACCCTAATTACGTAAGACACTTTCAATCACAATCTGAATCATTTTGAAGGTTATTGCTAGTCCATTGCTTCATTTATGTTCGAAAAATTTGTCTGCTCAACAACGTAAGGAATGTTTATTTATGTTCGGGTCGTACCAGGCGACGACGTCACGCGGGGAGCGGGACGCGTGAGTGGACAACGCAATGAATGTTGTTGAACTGTCAAAATGAAAGACATTGCTACTGTTAGTGTGTTCCGCAATTAGCCCACAGTAGGGACTTAAAAACACCTAATAAAGGTTACAGAAATTATAAGTGTTACATATTGAATTGATAACAGAATCAAATAAGTAACCTATATAAATGTGTTTTTCAATGTGTTAATTCAAAACACTTTCAAAAGTGTAACAGTAATATACCTGTAACCGATATAAAAGTGTTAACAGTGTTAATGAGTGTAACCGGTACGTAAACGCGGCGTTGCCAAAATAGCCGCAATCCCGATTGAATTGAGGCTATTTTGCCATCACCGCGTCTGTCTGTCCGCCGCGCGTTTTTGCGGTACCGTTCAATTATACCTACAAATGCTTATTTCTGTTACACATATTAACACATATAAAAGGTTACACTTTGATTCTGTAACATTATTGCATCTGTTACATTTAGAAGTGTTTTTCTTATCAAACAGTTTTAAAAAACCGTGTGAAAAACACTTATTACGGTTACAGTTTGAGTCCCTGCCCCACAGTTTTCATTCCTGTAAAACGTTTTAATACGGTCAAATTAAACAGAAAGTTCACATTGTTATCCATTAACATAACATCTTGTCTGTGTTCTCCGATACTTTGGCTGTTAATGAGATTTTCTCATGGAAGAAAATCGAAATAAGTATACGTAGATAATAATTATTGAATTTAATTCTAGATCGCAGTCGTCAAAAGGTAAAAAAGCACTACTTTATTCCGTTAGTGAATAATCTACTATTGGAATCTCTTATAAGTACACGGTATAACACGGTATGTTAATCTTTAACTTCCTCCCAATAAATCTAAAAGCATAATTTCCTATAATTATTTATAACCGACTTCAAGAAAAGTAGGAGGTTCTCAATTCAGCTGAATTTTTTTTATGTTTGTTACCTCAGAACTCCGATATTTATAAGCTGATTTGCATTTTTTTTATATTTGAAAGTTTACTTATACTTGGTCCCATAGAAATTTCATCAAAATCGGTTCAGTAGTTTGGTTTTTAAACCAAAATTACTGGTAAAAGTTCAAGTAAAAGAAATTGCGCCGTTTGTTTGGAAATCGATTGTTTTTTTTTTTTGTAATAAGTTTTTTTTTTGTCTGACTGGCGATCTGTGTGGACGTCACTGAAACATAACTTCATCAATCAGTTCCGTAGTCGCATACTTAGATCTCGAGATGAACCTCTTTGACAGACGGACAAAAAAGTGATGCTGTAAAGGTTCGCATTTTCCATTTAGCCGAAACCTTGAAAAAAAAAACTAAATTGTAAGTACGTACCTTTAGGTACCTATAAAATTAATACCTAACCATCATGTATGTAGTTACTATTTTAATTTATTTGAGTCTCAACTGAAGACATGTGACCAAAAAATTTGTTCTATTTGTACAGTACTACCTCTTCGCCGACTTTACATTCAAACAAACTTAATGATATGGCAATTTTACCCAGCTGCATTGAATGTCAGCTGCTACCACAGTAGTCACAAACACTTCGTCATCCTTGCTGCCCGGCTAAAACTTTTCTACGGAACGAGCTATTCTCATACCCAATATACCCTACCTACTTACAATTAGGCCTGATGGTCTAGTGGTTAGTGACCCTGACTGCTATGCCGGAGGTCGTGGGTTCGATTCCCACCCAGGACAAATGTTTGTGTGATGAGCACGATCATTTGTTCTGTGTCTGGTTGTAATTTATCTATAATATGTATGTATTTAGAAATATATAAGTATGTTTATCAGTTGTCTAGTACCCATAACACAAGCTCTGCTTAGCTTGGGACTAGATGGCGTTGTGTGATAGTTGTGGAATATTATTATATTATATTATTAATTACAAGACTCAGGAAGAGCTGTGTTGGATGACAATCACTGAAAGGTGCCAGCAAAGACTTCATTAGTGCATGCACACGAGCGGCACGCGTCAACGGCAGCGGCAACTGCTGCTGCTGCAGCCGTCTACACGACACACTTACGCGGGGGATGTATGGGATGTATACAACTTTTTTTGGCCACCGCCAAATTTTACGGTCCTTTGGTATCCACCATTTAGTTGAAATGCGACTGATAACCAGTCTTACCAAGGGGTATCGTGTTACCCAGTAACTGGGTTGTGGAGGTCAAATAGGTAGTCGCTCCATGTAACATACTGGTCTATGTAACTACATTTTATAAGACCATGACCACTGCATTAACTTCAGTAGGTACTTAATTGTATCCTTAAGTTCCTAAAACTAATTCCATTTTGATCACAAGGATTTCTATACAGACAAAATTTTTACTATTAAAAATAGTAAAATTTTGTTTTCCAAATCTATTATGGAGAAGAGTAACCTTTGTTGACCTACGTAGGACCCCTAAATTCTTCTTCTACTAATTGGTTAGATGCAGTTATTGCACCATTCATCTTTGAAGAGGCTACGGGAAAGGTGCTGCTGTTACTGCGACCGGTGATCGCTACCGTGTTAAGTTTTTTATTTCACCATATCAATCACTTAGGCAAAGAACACGTGGGAAAAAAACGTCGGGGGACCCCGGCAGGAACAAAGTTCAAAATGAAAATCCAAGATGCGAAAATTTGAAAATCACTATCGGCTTCCGCGCCTTCGAAAACCTATAAAAAAGACACCCATGAAGAAAGATTTGAATTTTTTGCAGCCTCCATCTTGGATTTTCATTTTGACATCACTATCGGCTTCAGCGCCGCCCTCGAAGACCATGAGAACTATCTCTCTCTCTCTCTCAGACTCTCTATTATATGTAATAAAAAGTCGCATGGAGGGGTCATAACGCTTTTTCGTTACGTGACGATTTCTCCAAGTTTAATCCTACTCGGTTTGCAAGCTCGGTTAAAAAACTTCGTTCCAATAATAAGACGGAGCCTGGAACCTTCTACCGCAAAACACAATCGAATCTTTGAGAGGAATGTTTCCGAGACTTTAAATCCCAAGGGATGTTTACATTCATTGACCCCCACAAATCCAGTATTTTTTCTGTGGGGTTATCTAAAGGGGCGTGTCTTGCTTGGCCAATCTTGAAACAGCAGAATATGTGTGACTTTGATAGTGGAATCCTAACTTTATATATTATATACTTATATAATATAATAAATGCGAAAGTAAGTTTGTTTGTTTGTTACCTTTTCACGCCTAAACCACTGAACCGATCATCCTGAAATGTTGAATACGTTGTCAGGTGTACAGAAACGGACATAGGGTACCTACCTTTCATCCCGAAAAAAAGTGCTGTTCCCGAGGAAAACAACAATAACGTTATTATGAAAATAGATGGCGCCACGTGTCTATTGAACGTTGTCACATTATCTAATTCTGAGGCGGTGCGAAGTTCGCCGGGTTAGCTATTAGAAGATACCTAATAAAGTAAGTATGTGAAAATTTGGTGAAAAACACGATGAAAAGCGATTGCATTTTGAACCAGCTTTATAAAAGGTGGAGATTTGGCGGATGTTATTTTTCATGCAAAATTGCCTAGCTTGTATGATATAATTTTAGGATAATATCTGGTAATTTTCGTTTGTAATAAAAAATCCTCTCGCCTCAATTGGCCACCCTAATTAAATTAAGTAAATTAATTTCTACAGAAGTATAAGCATCTACCTACATAATTTCTGTCCAGCGTGCAGAGTGATGGAAAGTTCTACGCAGGAAAACGGTTTAAGAATACAATTCACTTATCATGAGAAATATAAGTTGACTAGCGGCCCGTCTCAACTTCGAAACGGTGCAATATTTTTTTCTAATTTCCAAAAAAATTCTTTCATACAAACCTTGTCCTGGCAATACCGAACACAATTTGGTGCAGTCATTCGGAAGTTATGCGCATACAGACATTTTGGCGACTTTGTTTTATACTAAGTAAGTATTTAAGGATAGTTGATACACGAACTTATGAAGAACGGTAGGTACTTACTCATAAATAAACTAAGTAGTAAGTATTCTATTTTTCTTACAGTGCTGGGAACATGCAAGCCTCAGCCGAACAAGAGACCACCATACCAATTTCCTCTGTAACCCACATAGTACGTAGGTATTTCCCATATTTCACCACTGTAATTTATTTCTTATAATATTTTTGACCAATCATAAAAATTTAATATAATTTTTATTAGGTACCACAAATTGATTCAATTAAAACTCACCATTGTTTTTCAGACTGCTAATGAACCCAATGATGGTACAGACGCCAGCACATCAACCTACACCTAACTGTCAAATTTTCCCAATCAACATTGAACCTTATGCTTTAGCGATAAAGTTGAAAATCTATTACAGAAATCTGACAGATTGTAGTAGGTTGATGTGCTGGCGTCTACCTACCTACTGTATTTATGAACTAATCAACGAAGTAACCTGTACAGTACACGATCCATAAAATCACGTTCAGTACATAAAAACCGCTCGTTTGTTTCTTACAATGAATATTAAATTGAGCGCAAATGGCAAAAACTCAAGCGCTACAATCAATAATTTTCTTTGTACTTATGTGTGTTGCGGAGGCATAACAAATCCTTTCTATAATGCTTTATCGTCCATCATACATTCGTTGCGGCATTGCATGGCATGCGCGCACGCAGCCTATCGATACATGCTAGCAGGCGACATTCATCGATACAAACAACATTGTATAATTCTGCTAATTATATTGTAACAATTAAGTACTAAATACCTAATTACATATGGTTGAACTAATGGTTCTGCTGATATTAAGTCTGCCAATCAACTGTTAATGAAGTCTGCTTAATTTTAGTCATTACCAATTTGTAGAATCCGACCGAATTTCGTTTTCGGCAAATATCGGCGGAAATGTCCATATTCGTTGCTAGCCAAAATATTCTTAATTTCGGCAGTGGCCGATGTAAATTAAGTAAGTCAATACAAACAAATCATTATTTGTTCAGAGAAATTCAATCGTTACAACAAATAATACCGCACTACCACACAGTAACTGAAAAAATGCTGAAAAATTGCTTTTTCTCGCATAATATAGGTAATGTCAGATCTTTTATTAATAATTTATGCCTTGAAAAGTGACTTACATTATTACTGCCTTAACTCATTTTTGGGAAAAAATACATTTACTTCGATGTTTCTCCAAATGAGCGATATAACTCAAGTCTCATAATTTAGGTAAGTATATGTTGGTAGAAATGAAATCCCTTTATTCGTAGTTATACGCATATATGTTATTTTGATATTTTTATAGTTAATTTCCGTTTACGTCCTATCTGACTTGCCTGCTAGTAAAATATAATATACTTATACATAACATATAGTGTAATTGGAAAAAAAACTAAAAACCTAAAAAGTAGTTAGGTAGTACAGTATTTTTATCTCACGAAGCGACGCGCGCTTTACATGTGGTAACCAAGTGTAGAAACACACTGTAAATGTGTGTGTGTAAGCGAAGTAGCTCTCGCTACCGTCCAAGACAATGGCGAAGTCAGAAGTGTGTGTGACGTGCTTGCGAAACAAAAACAAGAACATTCAAAATGTTTCGTGTGTGTTACGCACACATTCACAGCGTGTTTGTACCTACACTTGGTTACCACAAATGCAAAGCGCACGTCGCTTCGTGAGATAAAAATAGTATATCGGGAGGCATAGTATACAGGGTGTAATTTTAATCACCGTTTTCCTCTTAAGGGGTCATTGTACTCATCATTATGAACAACTTTTACTATGAGCCCAAGATTTAATACGCGAAACAAAAAATCTGCTACTCCATACAAAAATGTAGGCAGGGAAGCTGTTTTGTCCTTTCGCGGTTTCAGGCCGAAGCCCATAATAAAAATTGTTTACAATAACTCCTGTCAGGTTTTCTATTATTTCAATTAGGTACACCTTGTTGCAACAGGACACCGTTAGAGCGTTTCCGTGCTGCATTCAATTCGAATCCCAATTCAAGATCCGAGTTCGAAACGAATTTGGGAATGACGTTCTAAATTCAGACTATTTCAGACAGAATTCGGATCCAATGCGCAACCCCCATACAAATAGTAGGTACTATGGCTACTTCATCCCAACATTTCAAGGTTTTGGATCGGACGCAGTGCAGAACCGCTCTTAAACTGACCAATGTGTTATCAATTACCCGCCGGCGAAAATTATGGTTATGTGTCCGATTACTTATGTATTTCAAAACATTGTCGAACGTGATACTGTCACACGTTAAAAATAATAAAACATGGACGACCGACCTCTCGTACAGTCAAACACGAACTATGAAAATAGAGATTACTGGAGGCCTACCACAAGCTCTTAACGCGATCCATTTTAGGACCTAAACTGAACTGTTCTTCTAATTCGTACCATGACGTCAGTTTAACGATTCAGTTTAGGCCGTGCCATCTGCTGACAGCGATTGTCCCAAACTGAGTCGCAAGTTTTGGTTTCATTCATACTTGTTTGGTACCATCACGTCCATACTCCATAGAGCAGTTCAAGCGATGCAGTTTAGGAAGCTAAACTGAAATGTCTTGTTTTTGAATCGTTTTTAATTAGATCATGGTAGGCCATCTGCACTACGAAATAAAGGCGCTGCGCTGTCAGAGTCGAAGCGTTTCCATAGACACACAATAAAATTGTTTGTACAACCTGAATCATGGAAATAAATGTGCTACGCGCTATCTGACACGCACTTTCCCGATTTCGATTCTTTTATGCGTCGCATTTATGTATACCTATTGTGTTTAAACAGGTCTGTAGCTAAGGCAATTTAGAACACGACGAAAATACAGCTTTATAGTTAATTATTACTGATCGCTTAGTCAACAATTAAGTAGGTACAGACGCCAGCACATCAACCTACTACAATCTGTCAGATTTCTGTAATAGATTTTCAACTTTATCGCTAAAGCATAAGGTTCAATGTTGATTGGGAAAATTTGACAGTTATGTGTAGGTTGATGTGCTGGCGTCTGTACCTACCTAGTCTTACGTAGACAGATTAAGATTTATAGCAAATCGTGATTTTCATTTAAGTGACATTACGACAGCTTGCAATATCTTTAAAAGAATTTCGCTAAGAAACTAGGCAAAGCCGCAGCAATGATTAAAGTTCTGTACAAATGCTTCTAACGTTGTCGTTAGGACTCAAAATAACTTAATTAAGATCCAAAAAATAAATCAGAAGGTAAATAATATGAAACTAGAATATAGATTTAAGCCTATAGGTACTGTATACAGCACAGTTATTGGTTATTTCATAACGCAGCCCACATACAGGGTTACTTTTAATTCGACATATATCCGTCAGGAGCTGATAGGGGGCCAAAATGCAACAAATTGAACCCCCCATATGTGTGGCCGAAATTCAATAGTTTTCGAGATATTATAAGAAAAAAAAAAGCGAAGCGTAAAATGAAAATATTGATAAGCTCATCATTTTAATTATTTTGTTGAACTAAATACTTTAATTATATTCATAGCATAATTGAAGTGCCAGCTACAATATCATTTTTAATGGTACCCATTCAATATGTAGTTTTTTTATTTGGAATTATATCGAATAACCCTTAAAATCCAAATATCTCGAAAATTATTTAATTTCGGCCATACATAATTATGGGGGTTCAATTTATTGCATTTTGCCCCCCCCCCCCCCCCCCCGTATCAGGTCCTGACGGATATATGTCGAATTAAAAGTAACCCTGTAAGTATATGGCACGCGACGGCGATGTAACAACACAATGAAACTCGCTTGTTAAATTGTCGGTGTTAGAACATTGGTTTTCGACGTCTAGTCCCGGAAATGAAACGTAAATAAACCACTACGGATTACACACAACAAAATTGCTACTGGGTGCAATAATGACTGTGCTATAAATTCGCTGTGTCGTCGTCGGACAATAAGTACAACGATGAGGTAGGCGCAGTGCGGCAGCAGGTACGCGATTGGTTCCAAAGTTGGTCACTCTGTGTCGTATACGGATGTTTGATACCCGAGATGCATTGTTTCTTTTCGCGCCGTGAAAATACCGCAGATATTTATCAACTTTGTGGCACAATGACATAACCTTCATGCCACTTCCTCGGCTAACATGAATTAATAAAAAAAAGTTAACTTACAACTTACATTACAACGTGGCGATTGTGGAGCTAGTAACAAATACGAGTATTACATAACTTGCACCTTTAAGAGCTGTCTGTATGTATAAGATCACGTCAATAACCGTACATACCTACCTACTTAGATACTAAAAGTTGATGTCGGTTTTTAATATTATTTTCCTTGTGTATAAGAAAAACTCGTGGCTAAATAATAAGAGCCGCACGGGTCGATCGAAGGTTAAACTGTGCTTGCCGCGGTCGGTTCGTGAATGGGGGACCATCCATTACATATTATCGAGATCGAGGCCGTTGGGTCCGGCTGTCATTCGCAGATCTTTGGCAGTCGTTACGGGTAGTCAGAAGCCTTTTTTTTTTGGTGCGCGGTAGAGGGGCAAACCGGACTCCCGGCTAAAACCACCGCGGTGTTCCACCTCTACCTATGGCCGGGGGTGCGGGATTCGCATAAGCATTCACCGCTCCCCCGACAGGACTCGACCCGCTGTGTCCCACCTCCCCGTGCGCCCATTCCTATAATGGCCGCACCCACTCTCGAGTGGCGTGCGTGGAACCCTGCAGCGCCAACTCGGGCCTATCTGGTCGGACGACAGACGCCCCTAGTCCACCGACCGCAGGCCACCTCTCATGGAGGTCGCAGATCGTTTTACGCCCTTCTCGGGCGCCGAGAGAGAGGATGCAGCTTCTCTCTCCCGCTCGGCCACCTCTTTTGCAGACATGACATCCTCGCAAAAGGAGGCAACTCCGTTACATGCGCTCCCGTTCTCGACCATCGATTGAACGACGGCTGGGAGCGAGAGATCGCTCCCGCCTATTGTCGCGATGAGGTCGCGGCGCAGCCTTGCCCAAGCTGGGCATATCTCCAACGTGTGCTGCGCCGAATCCTCAGGGCAAGCCGCACAGTGGTGCCACACCGGCGTCTGCTCCCGACCTATACGAAACAGGTACTTACGGGTAGTCAGAAGCCTAAAAGCCTGACAACCAGTCTTAATTGTATAAACTCAATTTTCTTTGTATTGTTTAATTGCATAGCACAAACGTGAGTTCTATGTACTATAGTGCTACCATTTACCGGGTAATATGTCTTTCATTGACTTGAGTGAGCCCTGGCGGCTGCTAGTATGTCATGCTCACACAAATGTCTCGCTGACGGTGGCGTGTGTGTTGGATCATTTAGCTCCCTTCAAAATGGTTGAGCTGAATGGTACTGATCTATGCGTCATGTTCGTGAACGGGCGCCGTCAGTTGGGGCTGGTCATCACTTAGCTGTTTCGGCTTATTTTTAATCATTTTATTTTGGATTGTTGTTTTGTTACTATTTGCTGTACTCTGGACGCTTTCAACGCGTAAGTTTATTTTTTTACATCGTTCTCACATATAATTATAAATTCAAAATAAATGATGTAACTAATATTTTTGTAAAAATATAATTTAAAAGAGTATCCATGGAGTTTCTTGCCCGTTCTTCTCCCTATGGCGTAAGCGTAGGTACCTATGACTATGTACCTACGCTTTGGAATGGGCAACTAGCTTCATATTTTCTGACTGACCGACTTCTTGACAATTCAAAAATGCCTGTAAATGGTTTAATTGAAATAAATGCTTTGAGTTTGAGTTTTAAGTTTAACCAGTAACTGGGTTATGGAGGTCAGATAGCCAGTCGCTTCATGTAAAATCACTATTATAAAGGCGAAAGTTTGTGAGGGTGTGTGTGTGTGTGTGTGTTTATGTTTGTTACTTCTTCACGCTCAAACGGCTGGACCAATTTTGATGAAATTTTGTATGAAGGTAGCTGACACCCTGTACCTATAACATATAGGCTACTTTTTGTCCGCTTTTTTCCCACGGGATCGAAACTTATGCGCGTGAAACCGCGGGGCGCAGCTAGTACTGATATAGTTGGGAAAATGCAAGGAAGATTGATTGTTGTATAAGAAAAACATTGACAGAAAATTTTCTATTGATAATATCGGAAGCACTTGGCAAAAAATCAGGGCGTAGGTACCACCTGGTGCATCTCTATCCTTGCAACCAGCAAGGGGAACATGAGAAAGCATATATTCAATACCGAACTGTTGGAAGGAACTCCCGTTAGAAAAGCTCTCTATTTCGAGGTGCCTTGAGCAGCCTAGTGTGTTTGTAGGTACCTACCTAGACTAGGTAGCCACGGAAGATGTGTAAGTGTGAAGTCAATCTTTCAGTCACCACTAAAGTATAGACTACAAAACTTTATTAAAGCGGTACGAGAGACTAGCGCAGGCCACACCGCCAGCTAGCGGGCGGGCGGGCTAAGCGGCCGAACATCGTTTCACCTCTTTACATACTTCGGTTCACACCGCGAGCTACCGACTAACCTAACGAGCTAAGCTAACGAAATATCCGACGATTCCAGCGAAGCTACTCGTTCACCTCGTTGGCGCGCCCGCGCTTCGCTAGCTTAGCTCGCCCGCCAGCCCGCTCGCCCGGTTCGTTTGCCGACAATGGACAGATAGAACGCTAACCTCTCGCTCTCCCATCCGCGCCCCCCGCTTCGCCCGCTTAGCCCGCTCCGCCCGTCGTCTGTCCGTAGTTTTCGGTGTGAACCCTATAGTTTAGCTCGCCAATATTTCGCGTAGTTTGTAGTTTCCTTCGTTCGCTTCGCCCACCCGCGTAGCCCGCCCGCCCGCTAGCTGGCGGTGTGGCCTGCGCGAAACTGCTAATTATGTCCAAAAATATGAAAAAGTACGTTACGAAACAAAAATTCTATTCCAAAGCATCACGGAAAATCCAAATGACAGAAATAACTGCGGGACGCTCGACCTTAAAAGATTGTGATGAAATAATGAAACCAGGTAGGTACAGAACAGACAGCATGGTGTTACGTTACGGATTAGCACCGTTTTTACAAGTACTTTTCCCACTATTACACTTGACTGGACTTGCAGAAGACGAATAGGTATCATCTTAAACCACCAACAAAAACCGGTCAAGAGCGAGTCGGACTCGCGCACCGAGGGTTCCGTACCATCATAATAATATGTTTTTAAATCATCGGCGAGGCCTATATTCATTTTAGCACTGCGCACTGCGGTGTAGAATATTGCAGTTTTAGGTCAGCGCCATCTATTGACCGATAGTGGAACTAATGTAACTTTTGTTGATGATTACTGAAAAAGTGTGTTTAGAGACATCGTTTTATTTTTCCTGTAATCATTACATAAACCTCTGTTACATAGAATTATTTCAGATTTTTGTCTATGCAAACTTCGGAGATAATGGAACGGTATTTTTTTTTAATTTTCATCAAAAGTCGAAAACTATGCGGCCTAAAAAAAAGGAAAATGTTTGAGAATGTGCAAATTGCGCTCTTTCATATGATACCCCACATGCCCTAGTAGCCCCACTTCGAATTTTTCAGACCCCCTTTCAGTCCCTGTTGCAAAAAAAAAATGTCTTTCTTATTTGCAAAATAGTTGGGCAAACGTCATCTAAAACTATTCCAAACAAGTTGATAGCATTAGTAGTTCTTGAGATATCCAGCTGTGACAGACAGACAAACAGAGGCGCACCATAAGGGTTCCTTTTTACCATTTTGGTACGGAACCCTAAAAAGGAAAATGTTATACTGGTAAGAGCGAATTCCACCAAACTTTTCTTTATACCTAGAATTTTGAATTCCTGACAGTTGTTCCATATACTAGGACTGTCTGGCGTCAATTTTATTCCACGGATAAAAGATATCTGACTTTGATGAATTCAGCCCAATGTACTTAATATAAGAACTGAACATAATCAAACTTGCTTTGTTACCAGCCCGTAACTACTGTCCCACGGCTGGACAAAGGCCTCCCACTAGTCTTTCGACAGGTCACGATTCTATATCATGCTATGCTGGGTACTTTTTGCCAATAGGGGTGACGACTAATTTTTTTTTCTTCGTCTATCAGGTAGATTATTAAAAAGTATTGGGCACGTATTTTTTCTTTTTTCACATAAACAAAACATTACAGAGATATATTGATTTGAAATGTCGCATGACGTCACGTGTTGGTACAATTTTTACCTACAAGTGACGTCACGAGCCCCCACTCCCAAACTTTGACACGCTTTATCTTTGTAATTTTTTGGTTGATTGACACAAGAAAAAATATGTGTCCATTATTTTTTGATAATCTAACTGACGGACTAAATAGAATTTCGTTTACTTTACCCCGTCTTCATCCCTATTCGTATACAAGACATCTAAGTACTTAGTCCCGCCATCTAATAACCGAAGAAAAACGACGTCTATAAATGCATCTTCTTTTGTTTTAACTAAAATGCCATTGTCTTTTACTCCACGACCACACACGTACACAACATTCATTGTATCACACGTGGTAGAGCATAAACTATTATTTTATGAATTACATTACATATATAAACAAGCTTCGCCTGCATTTTAATGATAAGTAAGGCTGCACATGTGACGTTAACACCGCTCTCAAAACGAAAGTTAATCGAGTTTATGACGCAAAAACTTTACGATTTTTACAATAACTTATACGTGAATATGTATGAAACATAAAAAACTTAATAAGGAAAAGGAATCCATAGTAAATTAAATGGAAAAAAATTCGATAATCATGGAAATCAACGCAGGGTAGGTCGATCTCGGATCTAATCTTTACATTAGTATAAAACAAAATCGCTCCCACTGTCTGAAAGCTTAGATCAAATTAATGTAAGTACTACGGAATTGTATATCTTTAAAAGATCGATAAAAAAGTCCGCGGTGGTTTATATTAATCTCCTAAGGATAACCAACAGTTACCTACCATTTTTTATCTTTTACATATTACAAAAAATTATGGGTTATTTACCAAGCTATTTTAAAGAATACAGTATTATTCCTTCTCTAATTAAATACATTAGAAACGTTATGCATATCATGTAGATCAAAATTGTCCTTTACAGCATATCATTAAAATGAATATCTTAGAAGATATCAGAGATTTATAAAGCGGGGGCAGAGCGGCTGGCGGGCCGTACGTCCGTCCCGGTTGACAGCGGTCGGCGGGCACGGGGTGTGTGTGCCTATAAAGCACCCGTGCGTAGCTTTCATATATTTCAAATGAAAGAAAAAGAAGATCGACCGAAATTAACCCTAGACAAAGATGCTACCATCAACCGTACCTATAAGGTTATTGATATGGCAATGGAGAACCGATTTTCTATAGCCCTTCCTTCGTCTATTTGTACACATCTATACCTATGTACAAATAGCCATAGAAAAATCGGTTCTCCATCCACCTCCTTCGTCTACTGTAAGAGTAGAGTCTGTTTATGCTTAGGTCCTCACTTCCTCAGGCAAATCTAGTCTAAATGACTACGTTAAAAATAAAACCGTAATAATAACTCTGGCGACCTGAAGACCTGACTAGTTAGCGTAGCTCCGGTAACTTGAAGGATCACCCTGGTGTCTGACGAAGACCTGAGGATCTCATTGGTAGCGTAGCTCCGGTAGCTTGAATGATCGTCTTGTCAGGTGGGCTACTATTTTTACAATGTTTTATTTTTTTTATTTAAATAAGATTTATTCATCATCATCTGCCTAGCCTTTTCCCAACTATGTTGGGGTCGGCTTCCAGTCTAACCGGATGCAGCTGAATACCAGTATTTTACATGGAGCGACTGCCTATCGGACCTCCACAACCCAGTTACTGGGTAATACGATACCCCTTGGTAAGACTGGTTGTCAGACTTTCGGGCTTCTGACGACCCGTAACGACTGTCAAAGATCCACGAATGACAGCCGGGACCAACGGCTTAACGTGCTTTCCGAGGCACGGAGGGGTCTCGGTATGTAAAGATGGTCACCCATCCACAGACCAACCGCGGCAAGCGTAGCTTAACCTGATCAATCGACCTGTGCGGCTAAAAGATAAAAAAAAAAGAAAAAAAAAAAAAAAAAGAAAAAAAAAAAAAAAGAAAAGATAAATAAGATTTATTATACCTAAAATATTATTTAATTAAGTACCGGTCAATAAAATAACAATAATAAACGCACCATGACAATACATGGTTCATGAAATCTCAGTTATTGTAGCCAAGGGAAACAATTGCTGAATTTGACAAGAAAAACATATTGTTTCGATGATTTGTTTCTGGTAAATTAACTAACAGTAAAAATATGCCGTGAAGCAAAAAGGCACGCTTTGTATGAAACGTCCTCGCCTGACAACTACCTTTTTGTTTTAAACACAATACACATTAGTTATACGGTTTTTTGTTTTAATTAAATAATAACTGTTAAAGGTATAAAGACTGGCAATATACGGCAGAAGGCTTGAAAGAATTAAAAAGTCTGATATATTTTTGAGAAGAAGCAAAACACGCGTCTACAGCTACACTCAACAAATAAAAATAAGAAAAGCAATCAGCTACTTAGATGTGTACGAAGCCTAAAAGTGTAGAGTAGCATTCTGGTCAAGGTTAAAACATTAGCGAATAAAAATATAGACACGAACCTTCGGCGCTAAGTATCCAATTAAAATGCTTCGTCGATAAATAGGAACAATCGCAAATTAATAAGTAAGTAGATAACGCGGATGACTATCGACTACAACCTGACGACTGTCAACGCGCAATATGAAGATACCGCTATTTAGATAGATTTATAGTTGACCTGTTGATATTTTGATTAATCTAGCTAGTGCTAGTCTGACTGCAATCAATTGAGGTTATATGGGTTTGACCTCTATTAGAAGGATACGTTTTCCATATCGGAGAGAAACATCATAATCTAAAGTTTTGTTACGTGTGTTGTTATGATTTTCTATGAATGCGGGAATGTCACGGCACCTTGAAGGGACAAGATTGTTTAAAAGTAAAAAACGAGTCGCTAGCACAGCATTAATTGGTTTGGTATTGTTGCAGACAACTGTTGCTTAAACATAAAGCGAAATTAGTTGAGCACAAGCGTGCGTCAGTCAGGCCGACGCTTAACAAACTTCATTCATTGCTACAGTAATAACATTACAACAACACAATAAAAAACATTTTATTAACTCCATCATTAACATACATTACCTTGTAGTTGCTTCCCGATTGTTTTCAATAGCTGGGAAAATCTGCTCAATGTAGACACCTAAAATAACAACTGGAAGACTTTAAACAGTTCTCATATTGGAATTCGCAAGGCTTTATAATGAACACAACATCAAAACATTGAGAAAAATGTCAGTAAAGTCGCATAAAATTGAATAGTAAGTAAAAGGTTTTATAGTTAGCGAAGAAACGAAACTGTTATCATGCTAGTCATAGCCGGCTGTTACGGAGCTCGCGAAACTGTACTTAATCAATGTTTCAACATAGCAAATTGTATGAGGAAACGACTGACTCAGATAGGTAAGGTTCGTGGTACGGGTGCACAATTATTGTACACAAAATATGCTGATGGAGTTAATATAATATAATAATAAAAACCCCCACGACATATTACGGTTGTTCAATTAAATTGTACGTAGTAATACAATGATTACAAAATTCGACATTACATTTAATGGGAAATCAGTACCTACCTAAAACTAAATAAATAGCTCAATTATACAAATACGGCAATATATTATATTATCGCAGTTAAATATATCTAATACCTAAGTGTTTATACTGTGCATCGAAACACTGATCTATCTGCATAAACAAAAAAGCGCACAATGTCAAAATCGTTGTTGCCGAAAAATCTAAGGTGACAAGAAGCGCTTGCGTTCATAATAAGAAACCCTTCTTATTATGAACGCAAGCGCTTACGCGGTACTAACATTATTTACTACAGAAAATCTACCATTCGTTCTGCCAACAGAAACGAAACCAATTCATGCGCGTTATCAAATTGCAGTTACGTAAACACAAACACGTACACAAAAATTCGCTTTTATTGCAACTCTCAATCGCATAATGTCGGTAGGAAATGTTGATTTCGCTGAGGCAAAAATAGTGATGAAGACGAAAGACGGTTTGAAGTGTGAAAAGAGTAGAATGTAGATAGTTAAATAAATTGAATACTTGTCTTTACTTTACTAACCGCTCCAGGTATCCCCGCCGATATGAAGAGGGCCAGCGTGTCCGGCCAGGGCAGGAGTTTGTACTGTTCCCACCACCTCTTCACCACGAGGCTCACGTAGAAGCCCAGCACGAACGACATGGGGATCGACTCGCTTTGTGCACCAAAATACTGACGGACTTTCTCGAATACCCTGTTGGCGAAACACATATTGATTAGAAGTTACAACCGGTAGGCAGGCACTGTGTGTCTCCGCGTCATATTAGAGTTGCCATGCAGTAGCAACTGTACACGACTGAAGAATGTACCTACACCCGCCGCTTCTTGGATAGTCAGCCACACTATAATACCAGCTTGCTGACTGGCAACTTTTATACAACATTTTTGAATACGTATGCGATATAAATTTATATAAAATTTAGCGCCTCGCAATGTAGTAAAACTGGCAGCCGAACCCTACAGTCTTGACAACATTATCATGCCTCTTGATGGGAACAATTATAAAAGCTAGTAATCGTGGAGTTTAAACGGCGCAGTGACCCCGTCACGTTTGGCGAAAAGCCTTCGAGACTATGATGATAACATGCGGATTTAATAAGTGTGACTGAAGGTTGACAAACAAATAATAGACGGAAATGAACACTTCATAAGAGATTTTCCATTTGCAAAACATCGGTAAGTATTCAATTCAATCTATATATATAAAATGGTAAACTGACTGACTGACTGGGTGATATATCAACGCACAGCCTAAACCGCTGGTCCTAGAGAAATGAAATTTGGAGGGTGTGTTCTTTGTAAAGAGTAGGTATCCACTAAGAAAGGATTTTTCAAAATTCATCCCCTAAGGGGGTGAATGGGGGGGGGGTGAAATTTCACGCGGACGAAGTCGCGGGAAGAAGCTATGTTTTATAAACCTATTAAACACGGAGAAGGAAGGATGGAGATGTACAAATAATGTAATACTTACAGAAAGTGTTATATTTCTCAGAACAGAATCCAAGGTATTTTTCAGACAAAATCAATAATTTAAAAACCTTGATGTGTTAGTAAATGCGTGTCGTGTCCGTGATTTTAGTTCGCGATTTCCTTTTTCTAAAGACACACGTCAATCATACTTGTGCAACAGAGTAGGTATTTAGAATTGCGCACTGCGAACCCGGTAGGTCTTAAGGAAAATGGTTTTCCTCACAGGCCTCAGCAATAAGCGATAGCACGTTGCATTAGACAACAACAATCGTGATGGGAACGTGTAGCATTTTAATTTAGATATCGACCATTATGATTATTTATAAATCATAAAGCAATTATTTTAGATCAAAGTTCAGAAGACCAAAATGAGCATTGAAATAAGTTTATTGTCAACTGTGTGTAATATCGAGAAAGTGACCTGTACTTACGTTTAATAAACTTTTTTACAGAAAAAAACAACCGACTTCAAAATAAACTTTCCTTTCTTTTTATTATGCACTTGTATATAATATCTATATATGTTTTAGTGTTAAATTGTAAAATAGGTTATGTGTGTTAGATGTTTATTTTCAGTGTAATTATAATGTAAAAAAAAAACACTACAAAGTGATAAATAACTTTCAATTTCGGAAGTCGGTGTCGTTGGTTCCGCATTTTCGTTTTTCACTTTGTAGTGTATTAAGTTTTTTTTTTGTAAAAAAGTTTTATTTTTCACTTTTTATTTGTACCTACCCCACTCAAATTCAATTAACACTAGTGCATTAAACAATAATTGAAGACACCGACTAGAAGAATCATCAAAATTCGCATAGAAATGCCGGAGATGTAGTACATTTACCTATGCATATATGTTCGTACATAAGAATAATTACCTAATATATTATATAGGTACTAAAACCTTCCTGAATTATGTAGATCACATTAGTGAAAGAATTATCAAATTGGTTCATTAGTTTTTGAGAAAATCGCGGACATACAAACATACATACATACATACGGGTCGATAACAGAACCTCCTTTTTTGAAGTCGGTTAAAAAAGCCCGCTGCTCAGCTTAAATAGTACAAAGCTGGACATGTCTATAACATGTCGAAAGAGCTATAGAACACAGGATTGGTGCCCTGAACGTTAGATGGGATGGCGGGACGACATGGACTGTACGTTTTTATCGTTTCGTGTAGAGTTGGGACTTTTTGGATCGTGTAGAGTCGGGATCGGTGAGAGTAGGGACGAACCCACTTGATGTCTTCCTTGAGCATTAGCAAGAAGTAGCATAGAATACCGATCGATGGAAAGAATGAAAGGAGGTCTTTTGCCTAACATGCTACGGGTAGGGACATTACCTACGGGCTAACTATAATACACTCCCGGACATGGACTCCTAATCGAACCATTGTGCATTTTTATGTTTATAGAAATATCAAAATAATAATAAGTCAGAGAGAAAGTTTTTATACAGTCTTGAAGCTCACGTACTGGCCATCATTTCGGTATCATCGTTGTTCCAAATTTTAATTCACAAATTTGAAAAAGAGAAGAAAGTCGGAGTGTGGTCGCTCTTAAAGGAGCAACAAGCTTATATTAAAGCATCTATAAATCAATACTCAGGTTATTTCGTTAATTGATTTGTTTTTCATAAAAAGAGCATGGAAATTGTTTTTCCTTATTGTTATCCATTCTGACGTTCAAATTATGGATATTGCTTCTTCAGTCTGGGCTTCACCGAAACGGAGTGCACAATTTCATGTCAGTCGTTCTGCTGTCCAAACAATTTGCCATCGATACCACTACAGCACGATGTAATCGGTTTATCTTTACCACCAGCCTGTGTAGTAATAACATACTATATAATTTGTGTCAAATAATACTATGTACTTCTGTGCCTACGAGACCAACGATCGACCAACCTTCATTTGTTCTACAATGGCAGGATACCTATACGATAATATTTTTAATTCCAATTACTTTCAAGTGTATACAGTTTTAATAATCAAATCAATGCAATTAAAACAAGAATATAAACAAACTAAGTAGGCAGACCAGGGAGGCACTAGTACCTACATTCTTATGATTTGTATGATGTCTTTATAAATTGTACCTTCCTGACGACTTTTTTGAATAATGTATTCAACTGATTTTATATTGTATAGGCACTCTGCTAATATACGTGGGACACTCAGAAAATTTTGCGAAAAAAAAAACTATATTTAGGCACAGATAATATAATACTACGTAACTTAGGTAAATATTTTTTTATTAAATATTTTCAAACTTCTCTCCACTAGCCTCTATACAAAGTTTCATGCGTCTGAACCAGTTTTCGAAACACTTTTCCCAGTCCACCGCAGACACCTTGTTTACAGCCTGCTCGAACGCTGACAGCGCATCTTCCGGCGACGAAAATGGTATCCCTCTGAGCTGATTTTTTTTTGGGGAATAAAATGAAGTCACACGGTGCTAGGTCAGGGCTGTAAGGAGAGTTGACCCAGGATTTTGACCGGCGTGCTGTCCAGGAAGTCCCTCATTTTGTGCGAAGGCGTGTTGTCGTGGTGGAGCAGTAGCCCGCTTAGCCCTGTGTTTGGTCGCTTGTTGCTCACAACAGAGCAAACTTCTGCCAAGCATTTGGTAGTATACCATTCAACGTTGATGCTTCTTTGGTTCAGTAAAGGAATTGACACCCAAGTAGCCAGTCAAATTGAAAAAGTTCGCGATCAAAACCTTCCCCCCGCTTCTAGATCGCTTCACTTTGGTAGACGTTGATTCGTTTTGAAAGACCCATACCGTCGCCTGGCGCTTCGTTTCTGGATCGTATTGATAAATCCAAGACTCATCACCTCACACCTGTAGGTAAACACGCCGAGACGAGCCTGCTTCAAATTTGTTTATCATATCAAGGCACCATTCCACCCGGGCCTGCTTCTGAGCATCGATGAGGTTGTGCGGCACCCAGCGTGAAACTATCCTCCTCACGCGAAGATGCACGTGTAGGATTTCGTGAAGAGTTCCTGATCCAACCTGCAGTATGTGCTGAATCTATTGAGACGTAACTCGCCTATTGTCTTGGATTAAATTTTTCACTGCTATCACGTTTTCTTCCGTAACATCCGTCAAAGGGCGACCACTTTGTTCTTCATCCCCCAAAGTTAGTCGACCGCACTTCAATTGGTTATACCAACGATACACGGTTGCCTTTGAAGGGCCTTCATCCATGAATGCCATTTGAAGTCTATCGTACGATTCGTCCGGTTTCAGGCGACACTTGAAATCGTCAAAAATCATAGTGCGAAAATGTTCCCGGCACAGATCCATTTTTTTATATAAATAATTTAAATTAGCTCGCAAACAATGTGGAGGGAAATTTTGAAATTGGAACCTACCTATTTTTACTTACAAATAATCATATTTTCAAAATAGATTATAACTCGCCAGTCTACTCTATAAAAACTTTTTTTCGTAATACTTTCTGAGTGGCCTGGTAAAAGATAAAGTAAGATTTATGAACTTTAAATAAAAAATACGCTTTGTTATTTCCTTATAAACTTAAAAAATACCCAGACAATAATTGGGATTGCAGGAAAATCAGATGACTAACAGTGTGTATTCATTATTTGCCATTTAATTAACATCTTATGCGGCAAGTTGGCTTAATAGTATACATAACTAAATACACGCAACATTTACGTAACTCAAGTAAGCAAACAAATTACGAATGCATTAAAAGACGACGAAGTCTTGTCATCTACTACAGGATTCCATTTTACGAATTATTTAGTTAAGTATATACGTACACAATAATATAATACATAATCAGCCTATAATGTTCCCTCTGCTGGGACACAGTCCTCCTCTCATCCAGAGGGAGTGGGCTGTAATCTACCACGCGGGCCCAGTGCGGATTGGTAGATGTATCTATGAAAAATTATCAATAAAAAGGACATTTTTAAGACAAAACCTACTACTAAGTCGCTATAGAGCCTTTAACATATCACACGATATGTTAAACGTTATTGATAATCCTTGAGAACCAGTCAGACTGCTTTGACATTAATATTTCAATAATAAACGCGTACGAAAGTAATTTTAGCTTTGAGAAATATTAAGACAGCTTCATCGAAAGAAAATCTGTCGAATAACTGTATTCTAGATCGTAAAATGGATATAAAGTTATATAATCACGTCAATATACGTTTTTATCATAAAATAGTGAGATCGAGGTAATTAGTGGGCCTAACGCCTCAAGCTTGTTTAAACGTTTTAACTGCGGTGGGAAAAGACTTGCATGATTTACGATTTTGTGTTAGGCGTGTTATAAATAAATGTTCCTTAACACTCAGTTATAGCCCTTGTAATTCCAGACCTCTCCCGATCAACATTATCAACGATCATATACCTACCAAGAAATGGCAAGTGCACATTATGTGAAGAAGATCGCTTTTAGAGCCCTAAATTTATATTCTGAACCTGTAAGGTATTATGAGCCCTAAGTTTATATTCAGAACCTGTAAGGTATTATGGTCGAATTACTCGTAATAGCTACAAGGTAGATGCCACGTTGTCATTCCTGAACTTAGCTTACGACGTAGCATTGTTCAAGGGTTGACACAATGTAAGAACTGTCGACACGCTAAGAAAACGCAATACTTGTTTAACAATATTTTGACTTCAAAGAGCGTCCATCATAGAAATATTTAAAAAATCTTATATCTATGGTGTACGTGGAGTTTCATGCCCGTTCTTCTCCATAGGAACCTGGTAGGTACGCTTTGGAATGGGAAACTAGCTTCGTCTTTCTGACTAACCGACTCCTTGACAATTCAAAAGTGCTTGTAATTGATGTAACCATACTATATCCATACTAATCTAAATATATAAAACTCAAAGGTGACTGACTGACTGACTGACTGACATAGTGATCTATCAACGCACAGCCATATTTCTAGCGGATTATATTCGACGATTTTGGCTGTTCTTTTCTTGGCATTTTGGATAGCATAAATTGCTTTGTCACGGTTTAGTAGTTTTGGTTATAGACTCTGCTTTGTATTTGGCATTTGTTTTGTTTTCGTTTGGTTTAAGTATAGGTTTTGTCGGTTCGACTTTTTTATAATGGCTAAAGAAAATCTGAACGTTAATGGAGAAGTTGAAGAATGTACTGTCGTCCCTTTTGTTGGTGACGGTGCATGTTTGTTTCGTGCTCCCTCTTATTTAATGTACGGAACACAAGATAGAGCGATGAAGGTGCGTTCAGACATTGTCAGATATGTGGTTAATGACTGGAGCAAGTTTTCAATTATGACCCACGACAGGAAAGGTAATAACTACTTAACACCTGACGAATATTTTGTTGATATGATGAAAAATTAAGGAACGTAATAATAAATTATAAATAATAATACTTAACGCGAGCGAAGCCGCGGGCAAAAGCTAGTAATATTATAAATGCGAAAGTGTGTCTGTCTGTTACCTCCTCACGCTTAAACCGCTGAACCGATTTATATGCTGAATCGTAACTTAAGTGGCCTTAAGTAAAACATTTCATACACTATTCGTGACTATATTTTATCCAATGACGAGATCTAAGGAGCACTACAACAATGCTTACTGTGTCATGCAGGAGCAATAAACATTATGATTAATTACCGAAGTGATATTTTCCACTGGCAATACGACCACGGACTATCGAACACTGTACATGGTAGATATTTATTATTGTAATGCAGGTAACAATCTGTCCCAGCCACCTTCTTAACGTCGTTGGTCCATCTAGCTGGAGGGCGACCCACACTACGTTTGCGCGTGTCTCCACTCTAAGACTCGTCTGCCCCACCGGCCATCGGTTCTTCGACAAACATGGCCAGCCCACTGCCACTTCAGTTTGCTTACTCTGCAAGCTATGTCGGTTCTTTTCCGGATAAAAGGTGATGGACAGGGTGTTGTGGGCCTTTTGTGTAATATGTGGTTGTGGTGCTGCCTAGGAGAGGCCTATGTCCAGCAGTGGACTGCGATAGGCTGAGTTAATAGAATGCAGATAACATGGCATCTGAAACGCATCTTTTTTAGTAAAAAAAGCTTTTGAAAGAAAAACAACTACTGAGAGAGTACTCTCAATAGTTGTTTTTCTTTCAAAAGCTGTGCTTTCAGAGATATATTCTTCAAGAAAATCTTTGTTGAGTTGAATTCTAAGCGGGCTAAAGATATGTATACTTACTAAAATGATATTAAATAATTCATAAGCTTCTTGTGGAGGCGAAAAGAAGTTTAACAGGGTAAATTATGAACACAAAAAGTCATCAAAACAACCTTGGTTTAGGATGCATTGCGGAAATTAATAAGTACTTACCTATAATAAGTACTTAAAATAAAGACAACAATGTATGAAAAAGTGAGGTTTCCCAAATCTATATATATAAAAGAAGAACTGACTGACTGACATATCAACGCACAGCCCAAACCGCTGGGTCTAGAGATTCCAAATTTGGCACGTACGTTCCTTATGAGGTCTAGGGGTGCACTAAGAAAGGATTTTTCAAAATTCATCCCCTAAGGGGGTGAATGGGGGGGGGGGGGTGAAATTTCACGCGGACGAAGTCGCGGGAAGAAGCTAGTCATGTATATAACATGAGATTAGATTCAAAGGAATCGAATGATTCACTTGTTTTTCGTCGTTAATCTATTCGGGGATTCTAGCCAAATTAGTACAAATAACACTTGGCACTAAACTTGGATGTGCCCATATAGGTATCTATGGATGTGCCGCTTTTGTCCCGAGTCTAGAGTCTACGTAACTGCTTATCTAAGTTCAGCACCCTAATTGCGTAACACACTATCAATCACAATCTAAATAAATCATTTTGAAGAATATTGCTAATCCATTTCTTCATATGTTCGAAAAATTTGTCTTTTCAACAACGTAAATAACGCAGTGAATGTTGTTCAACTGTCAAAATGAAAGCCATTCCTATTACTAATCGTATTACGCAGTCACCCCGCTGCTCTATATAAAGATGACACAAGCATTGAGTATGAGTAGTAGTTCCAGTAGTTTCTGGATTCAAAACCAAAAGAGGCGTATCCTTTAATCCCATGTAGAGGATGGAAGTTTCTTTGTAACTTTTGGAAATATACCATGTCTGCCACGGGCGTTAAGGCGGTTCCATGAAAATCAAAGTGAAGAGCTGTGAGACATCTAAATGTATTGTAGTGCTACAGAGGGTGGAAGTTTAGTATCTTTTTACCCGACTGCGCGACGCAAAGGAGTGGTAATGTGTTTATCAGCCTATGTATGTACGTTTGTATGTTCCTTTGAAGCACTATACAGACCGCCTGGGCCGATTTTTATGATTCACACGTCAATCGATTCCTCTTAGTCCGGCGAGTATCACTAAAGACATGACGTTAGTGAAAATTCAATATGGCGACTACTGGACGCCATATTGTGGAAATTAAAAAAATGAAAGTCAACAAACTATGTCAAGTGGGGTATCGTTGTTGAATAGGTATTTAATAAAGCGTTTTAAAAGGTGATTACAAAAATATATACAACTTATATGGTTAAAAGTAATTCGAAGTGACAAATCGTAAAAAACACGTACCAGAAGCAAGAACTAAATCGCCTGCGAAATCTTTCACATTTGTAAACTAAAAAGCTGGAAATAAAAAAAGTAAATTAAAAAACCTGACTGCGGTATAAAACATTAGTTAAAAAAAAGTGAAAGCTAAAAACAAGCCTATTTTAAATTAAATAAAAGTTGGAAGAAAGCGGGACCCATACCATTTTTAGTATATCTTCAAATTCAGACGGGTCCCGCCTGCTTCCAACATTTATTTAATTTAAAATGGGCTTGTAGCTTTTCAGTTTTTTTTAACTAATGTTTTATACCGCAGCCGGGTTTTTTAATTTTTTAAATTACTTTTTTTTGTATTAATTTTTGACTATTCTCCAAAGATTCATAAAAAAACAGACATAAGTCTGTTATGACAAAATGAGTTTGAGTTTGTTTCGGTATTTCTTCTCGGACAGAACATTAGACAGTTAAGAAACAGCGGACTCTTCTGTATTTAATTTAGACGCGTTGCGCGTTGTAGTGTTTTTTTGAACCAGTTGACAGAAGTATATATAATTTAAATATGTACTTCACAGTCAATCAAGAAGCTCATGTAAAATTCATTTATCATAATTATCACTTACCTACTTAATTATATCATTTTCCTCAATGATGTTATTTTTTACTCAGTCATCAACATCAATGATTTCATATTGGAATGAAAAACTCGTTTCAATTATAATATCTATTAATAATTTGTTGAAAAACATCAGATCTTGTTGTGTGCATACATTGGCATTGGTAACAGGTTTGCTTTGCCACAATTTGAAGAAAATTTCGTAATAAGTAAATATTTATAATATATCGGCATTTATAACACACCGAACACGTTAACACACGATTATCGAACACGTTATAATAGGTAAAAATGCGAATGTGGACTGGATTTTGCTATACTACAGGATGGGAAACCCACTATTTTGATATGGCGCCTAGGGTTGGAATCTACTATTTAGTTAAAATGTGGCAAATTCGTTATGCACCATTTATAAGACCATGTCTACCGCATTAACTTCAGTAATTTATCCTTAAGTTCCTAAACGTATTGAAACATGACTCAATTATTTTCAACAAATCAGCGGGGTAATTGCGTAACACACTAACAGTAGGAATAGCTGTCATTTTGACAGTTCAACAACATTCATTGCGTTATTTAAGTTGTTGAGCAGACAAATTTTTCGGGCATAATTGAAGCAATGGATTAGCAATATGCTTCAAAATGATTCAGATTGTAATTGATATTATGTTACGCAATTAGGGTGCAGTACGAGTAACTAATCGCATAGGACTCGTAAATTAACAACAAAATTTCCGCTATTGTGAAGACGAACAACCTTTTTTGACCACTTATGCCCGTTTTCACCATCGTTCCCTCAAACACTCCTTAACTAAGAGTCTCTTAACATAAGAGACTCCTTAAATCAGCCCCTTACCCGTTTGTTTTAGGACCATAAGTGTCCTTAGGTGATGGTGAAAACGAAACTAACACTTAAAATTTCTTAAGGGTCTCCCTAAATTTAAGGAACGATGGTGAAAACGGGCATTAGGATCCCTAAATTGTCTTTGTATGACAGGTTAGTGTGCATGATACACACGCGCGACACGGTATCAACGACAGAAGCACCTGAAACCGGCGAGGCGTCTTCGGCTGCCGTCAACAGTCGTCGACGGTTTCAGATGCCTCTGTCGGTGAGTATGAGAACTCAGGTAGTGTAATTATACCATTCTTCCTTGAAGAGTCTACAGGGCAAGTACCTACTGCTGTAACTCGCTACAAGGTTAAGATTTTTGAATTTTGCTAATCAAGTTTGACCTTGAAAACAGGTGGTTCCAAAAGAGGTGCCAGAAACCATGCAGCACGAAACATAATCGAAACATGGAGTGGAATGTTTACGAAACAATAAATTAAATTACATTAACATTTAAATTTAAATTTAAATTCACTTTTAATTAAAATGTTATTCAAATGTTATTAAATTTTAATTTAATTCCTTTTAAATTTACCAAATTAGATAGGTACTGACTTTTTTCTGTGGGGTTATCTAAATGGACGCGGTCAATTTTATTTGTGACTCTGATAGTGGAATGCCTAAAAAAGTTTGCGAAAATTTTGTGAAAAACACGATGAAACGTGAACGCATTTGAAACGTGCGCAATTAGGAGATTTGGCGAATATTATTTTTCATAGAAAATTGCCAAGCCTGTATTATATAACTACTAGCTGTTGCCCGGGACTTCGTCTGCGATCCGGGATGAAAAGGAGCCTATTTCCTTAATCAGGTAATGGTCTATCTGTGTGCCAATTTCATTCATATCCTTTCAGCCGTTTTAGCGTGAAAGGTTATCAATGAAAAAAAAACAAACAAACAAACTTACATTCGCATTTATAATATTACTTAGTTAGGATGGGGAAATATCTGGTAATTTTCGTTTGTAATACTTACGGAACTATTTCATAGCAACTCGGCGATCTAAGTTTAGAGGAATATACTTACTAAGAAAAAAACTGTCCACTTAGTTGATATAATAATATTTATAAACAGAATCTAATTTTTGTATAAACTTCTCGTATTGTTTGGACAGGCAAAGTCTGTCGGGTCAGCTAGTTTCTTATAGTTTCGGGTTTAGCAGTCTCCGCAGACTTGTAAAATTCACTATCTATATCCTAAGATTTATCATACATTAGGTATAGGTAATTACAGTAAAATTAACTCATTGCTACGATGTCATGATTGTGTCAGGTTTGTTGTTCATCACTCAATTTTATATTCCTATTGCTAGCTACCTATGTTATTATAAGTTTTCTCATATAAAATCGGACAAAAGTATACAGTATAATTTAAAGTGTGATTGTCAACTATGTTTCCTGTAATAATGTAAAACATTTTAGAATAGGTTCTCCGTTTTATTATTGTTCGTTCTATTTATTTTATTCAGTTTTAGATATTTGCATAACAGCCTGCTTTTCTTCATGTGAACATTATCAAGTTGAGTTTCTTTCTTTTGCTTGTAATTAGGTACAACTGTAACATTAAATAGAGGACGTCTTTTGGTTGAAATGATGACGATGATGATGATAACTGTAACATTTAATATCCTCTTTGTTCATTTCTGCTGATCAATTTTCATCTCGTAAGATTTTTCTGCATACAATGATTCAATTGGTCCATGGAGCACCGACGGATAAATAAATGAATTTCTAAAAGCGCTGACCTACTTCGACTCAATTCGTAGAATGTTTTACATATTTGTTTAATATTTTTTGTACAAGTCGTGAGTTTATTGTTCCACGATTGCACGAGTTCATTACGGACGACGAAGACCCTGAAAGTAAGTCAGGAAACATTGTCAAAGAAGTCAAAGAATACTTACAAACGTAGGTTACGTACTTAGGTAAAATTACTTATGAACAAAGACTTCAGAGAAAATATTAAGATAGATATACGAAACGGTTGCTGTTCCATAATATTAGAAATTTTCTAGAATCGCATTATTTTATTTGTTTTCACTTTGAGTTTAGTCTTCGAAAGAAGTCATTCGGCATTTTGTTCGGGGACTATGAGTAAGCTGGTGTGTATTAACAACCCGTATACCTGTTTGTGGCTGCAGATGTAAGAACGAGGCGAACTGAGCCCATTGTCCTTTGTACGTGTATTCGACAATGATCATGACTCGCCGGTTGTTATATTATAATGTATGCACATGTTGTATATGTAGTCGGTTCATTCACAGGACTCATTCCATTAAATTGGAGAATACACTGTTTAATAAGTTTGTATTTTGATAACTGGAGGCCTACCACAAGCTCATTCTAATTCGTACCATGACGTCAGTTTAACGATTGAGTTTAGGCCGTGCCATCTGCTGACAGCGATTGTCCCAAACTGAGTCGCAAGTTTTGGTTTCATTCATACTTGTTGCTCATGGCGTCCATATTTTTTTTTTTCCATAGAGCAGCTCAAGCGATGCAGTTTAGGAACCTAAACTGAAATGTCTTGTTTTTGAATCGTTTTTAATTAGATCATGGTAGGCCACCTGGTGTTTCGAAAGAAAATTGAAATATAATCTGCGGTGTAATTACTTGTATTCGTCAAGCAGACAAACCGCGACAGTCATATTATTTTAAAAAAGGGACCCCCAATTAAACTAATTGGTGATCTTTGAGGGGTACACACTATCAATGCAATGCAATGGCTTTCATTTTGACAGTTCAACCACATTCATTGCGTTATTTACGTTGTTGGGTAGACAAATTTGTCTAACATAATATGAAGCAATGATTAGCAATATCCTTCAAAATTATGATTAAGATTATGATTGATAGTGTGTGACGCACTTAGGGTGCTGGTACTGATCTTAGGTATTGTATAGATAGGTGCTGCATGAATGGCTTTCTCATCCAATATCCATGAATTTTTGATAAGCTGTTAATGGCATATTATGGATATAAACACTATACCTATCATATTTAGAATAGATAAATCAGAGTCGCGCTTAGACCATGTTCTCCGTCTCCGATAACTGATAAAATGTCATTTAGCATAACCAGCCTATAAAGTTCCCACTTCTGGCACACGCGCCTCCTTTCGGCGAGAGGGAGTGGACCGTAATCCATCAGACGAGCCCAGTGCGGGTTGGTGTACCTATGTCAAATCGAGCCTTTTTTTTGTGCTGGTACTGATCTTAGGTATTGTATAGATAGGTGCTGCATGAATGGCTTTCTCATCCAATCTCCATGAATTTTTGATAAGTTAATGGCATATTATGGATATAAACACTATACCTATCATATTTAGAATAGATAAATCAGAGTCGCGCTTAGACCATGTTCTCCGTCTCCATAACTGATAAAATGTCATTTAGCATAACCAGCCTATAAAGTTCCCACTTCTGGCACACGCGCCTCCTTTCGGCGAGAGGGAGTGGACCGTAATCCATCAGACGAGCCCAGTGCGGGTTGGTGTACCTATGTCACATGTCATATCTTCGAATTTTTATTTTTTTCTAGACATGCCGGTTTTCGTCACCATCACCACCGTTTTGCGAGCAGTGGTGATGATTAAATTTACACAAAGTAAAGCGTCTGTCTGGGTTCGAACCTACAACTCGTAAGTCGAGGCCGTTACCACTGGGCCACCACTGCTCCGTGTGAACTACAAATGTCATTTTATACGAGAAGAGCTACCTGTCACATAAGGTCTGGTTATGGGGACGCGTCCCCAGCGAACGGTGAAACAGGCTGGCTGGTGATTCCGTATCAATCGGATAAGCTACTCCTAGTAAAACTGCACCTTTCTCTTGATAATGTTGCCGTCGAAATCCTCCCGAAAATCAAATCAATGCCATGTTCCAGTTGGTCCCTCAGAATGAAGAAAAATATTCCAAAACACTTATAATAACTTTGCGAGTGACACTGACAGATGACGAGGTGCGATCAGAGTAGGTAAAGCCCATGTAAAGCCACTCAGAGAAAGCTTCATTGCTGAAAAGTTTTTTGGAATTGCATAGAGTGCGAGTCAAAATGAAAGCCATTGCTACTGATGAGTATGTTATGCAATTACACCGCAGATTATATTTCATTTTCTTTTGCGCTTTGGGAACCATCAACAATCATACAGCTCTAATGTGCTATTTAGATAAAGGTATTCACAAAAATACCACACAGATTTCTTTAAACTTGCTTGAGACTCAAAATATTAGCAATTTTCTTTGTCAGATGTCCAAGTTTTTGGAAAAAAAAACCAAACAACACCAGTCGCTAAGAAGAGATCGGAGGGATAAGTATCAATTTGAGCGAATTAACCAATCAACACGGCTATCAATGAGAGCTAGTGACGCACGGGGTCAAGGTATAATATACCTACTTCGTTTTTCTTTTTAATATAAAAAATAGTATAAAGAACTCTAGCTAGGTACTCAAATAAAATGATAATATCGATAGCAATCTACATCACGATTATTTTGAATTTTCCATCACAACAAACATGTCCGAATAAATTATTATAAAATGAGTAACCATAAAGAACTGTGTCTAGGTAATTTAAGCTTACAGATTTTCGAAGTTCAGCAAAAAAAAAACATTTTGTGACGGTAGAGAGCGTACTTCGGGGAATCACAGCGTCCGAACTGAAACTTTACCTGCAAACGTCACAACCTTGTTATTTCTTCCGAAAATTATAATATTGCGTAAAACTCGTTAGTCACAAAATGTTCGCAGCCACTCACTGAGATACTCGTATTATTGTCTGCTTCCGCACTTTTTATCAAGCACAAACCAAACTTGACTTAGCTTTGAATTCGTTTATAAAAATAGCTTCTCGCTAACGTCACCCCTTGGGTTACGTAAGGCGAAGGATTCTGATAAAGGCTGTTATATTTGTATTAGCTGCCTAGTTTTAGCCCAAAGAATCAGCATTGCCATTCAATGTTGTAATTCTGCTAGCCTTTTGGGCACTTATCCCATTGAAAGCGAAGCAGACGAACTTTTTGATGCCATATACCTACGAGTATATTTTAGTGTTAGCTTGTTTAAGCTGTCGATCAATCTAATCTTTCACAAATTGGGTGAGTTAAAAGTATGGCTATCTGGGTATGGGTATCTGTGACGACACAGATTCGATTTCGACTCTCCTGCCTTTTCCTTTCCCAATATATTTGGGGCATATTCTTCATTCTCCGTATTACATGACCTAACCATAACAACCGATTTCCAGTCTTATTACAATTTATTTTTGAAAGATTGTATAGATATATACGAAGTAGGTACGAATCGACGGCGTCTATCTGTCCTTTGGAAATTACTATTTGAACAGCACATCAACTTATGTATGCAACATAAATGTATTCCACTTAAATTATCCGTAACTAGACACAATATGCCCGTATAATTTCGAGTTGCTTTTCCTCATTGGAAAAATAAAGATTAGCATTTGCAAATAGTTTGAATGAGACTTACTTATTATCGTACTATTTTACCGATATATATTCAGCTGCATCCGGTTAGACTGGAAGCCGACCCTAACATAGTTGGGAAAAGGCTAGGCAGATGATGATGACATTCAGTCATAAATAATGTATCGGGAATTGATGATTTGATGATGATTTTTTTTTTTAGATAGTCACAACTGTTTTCCATTTTGGCGCGAAGTTTGAGTTGCATCTGTCATTTAGTGTTTTTACCGACTTCAAAAAAGAGGTTATCAATTCGACACGTATGTATGTAATATTATTGGAATTGCAATACATATATTCACAAATGACAATCTATTAGAGCTTCTAAACAAATATATTTTTTTTTTTTAGTTAGATAATATCTAGTGTGTATTGCGAATTTCATAATGGACAAAAACATCGAACCACACCTGTTGGGAAGAAATACGGGAATACAGTTTGTATGAAAAGTCTCATTCCTTCGGTTTAGAGACTTGAAACTTGGTACAGATACTAATCTAGGTAAATAATAATTTCCAAAACTACCTTTCAATAAAAGGGGTTCGTTCGAGGAGGCGTTGAAGGTCCACGGGAAAAGTACGAAACATATTTTGTAAATATCTTAACCAACAATTATAGTCATTGATGTATAAAATTAGGATTGTAGGCAAGTAAATATTTTATCTTTACAAAGTCGCTCCCGCTGTCTGTAAGCTTAGATCTTTTAAACTGGGCAAAGGATTTCAATGCAGTTTTTAGCAATAAATAGAGTTATTCAAGAGGAAGGTTTATATGTATAATACGTGCATATTATAGTAGAGAAAAGCCGAGAAATTCAAAGATTTGTAATGTTATGTCGTAACCAAACATATTTTGTGCGCTTACATTGCAAACGCTGGCTAAACCTTACGAGATAGATCAAATTAATGTACTACGGAATTGTATACCATAAAAGGATTGATAAAAAAGTCCGCGTTGATATATGTTTATCTCCTATGGATAACCCACAGTAACCATTTTTATCTTTTACATTTTACGCGCACATGTCGTGGTGATCAGAATATGATTCTGATCACCACGACATCACCACAACATGTTATTTGTTACAGCAAGTGATAAATCGTTCATTACCTAAGCCAGCACCCTGATTGCGTAACAGACTATTAATCTAATCCGACTCGTTTTGAATGATGTTGCTGATCCATTGCTTCATCATCAACATCTGCCTAGCCATTTCCCAACTATGTTGGGATCGGCTTCCAGTCTAACCAGATGCAGCTGAATACAAGTATTTAGTATTTAGTCTTCATAATTATGTTCGAAAAATTTGTCTGCTCAACAACGTAAATAACGCAATGAATGTTGTTGAACTGTCAAAATGAAGCCCATTGCTACTGACGGTGTGCTGCGCAATTCCCCCGCAGGGATCACCAATTAATTTCATTGGGGGTCCGTTTTTAAAAATAATATGATTGTCTAAGTTCGTCTGGTAGACGAATACTAGCAACCAAGATATAAAATATCAATGAAGAAATAAAATGTTTTTTTTTAGTAAGTCAGTAATAATAGTAGATTGTACAACTAGTGCATATAAGAAGCCACAATGATAGCCCGAGATGTTAGGCGAGGGTGGATAGTTAAGTCGAGGGATAAAATGGCTTCTTTTGTGCCCGAGTTAAACACTCTGCTTTTCACCACGATTGCGAGAAAATGAAACAGGCATAAAGTATATAACAGTAATTTCACTGTTCAAAAATGTATGTTGCAAAATTAAAGAAGAGAATAGCTAATTCCAGCCGCAAAACTTATTAAGTTTTTTTTTTAATTTTCAACATGATTGTGTCATTTGACTTGGGTACCTAGACCTACTTCATACTGCCAAGTCAAAAATGTTTCTTTGCGTGTTTAAATAATAAATTACAACTATTTTATCTGGTTTTATTAAATTAACGATAGAAAACATGGAAGTGATATAAATTAAAGCAAATTAAATAAAATAACGACTTTAATCTGCGACGTTTTATTGTGCGTGTGTGGCTGTTGGGCCTGATTATCTTAGTCTTAGAAAAAAAAAAAAACTTTATGCACTAAAACATAAAAAGCGACTTTATGTCGCCTACGCACAACATAAACACGAACTTTTAGAGCATGAGAAGTGAAAAAAAATATTATGTAATGGACAAAAATAATACGAAGTAATTATCTAATGAGAAAAATTACTTGTTTTACTTTACTCCAGACTTCAGACGGATAGTTCAAAGTTATGAACTATCCGTCTGAAGTCTGGAGTAAAGTTGGTGCAAGCTAAAACTCAAATAAGTATTTTAATATTTTTCGATTAAGTTTTAATTAGGTAGGTACCTATAAATTTTACTGTTTACGTGAGGTCTGCGGTCCGGATAAGCCCTCCTGGGCTCATTTTAAAGCCAAAGTGTGGATATTTTCTACTTCTGAGACCACACGGTGAATGGCTATACATTTTATTGTATTCTGAACTTCTGACCTCTAGCTATAAGGCAGAATTCCCATTTAATGTACTGCGGGGTAATTGCGTAACACACTAACAGTTGGAATGCTTTCATTTTGACAATTCAGCAACATTTATTGCGTTATTTACGTTGTTGAGCAGACAATTTTTTCGAATATTTATGAAGCAATGGTTTACCAATATCCTTCAAAATGATTCAAATTCTGATTCCTAGAGTGCTCAATTAAAGTGCTGGTGAGTTAATTTAAATATTCATTGGATCGTGATCCTGCTTTTGTCCTTGAGATCGCTTGAGTAACTCAGTAAACAAAAAAAAAAAACAAAGTTCGCAACGCCTTTGTTCATAAGGTGAAGCTAACAATTACAGTTTTTGCACCTCACGTTATAAATATAATATTATTTATCACTAAAGTAACTAAGTACAAAGGTAATGATGAAGTGTTCGTACCAAATGGCTATACATAATATTTAGGTGCCTTAGTAATTATACTAAGGCACCTAAATATAAGGTTTTTATTCCAAATGTACGTAAAGTAATATAAAACGAGCTTGTAACAATTGCTTGCTAATTTAAACAGTTAAATAATGCAGATTTGACCTTGCCTGTTTTAGTAGAATGACATTTAAAACCAGCACGTTTATTGTTTCGAACGAAAAGTAATATTGTTATAATATAAAAATATTACTTTTCGTTCGAAACAAATATGTGCCACTTACATATATATTTATTTTATTGGTGATGAATATTTTAGGGGTCGGCTGCCTTAGAACAAGTGTTTCGGCTGTCAATATGCCATCGTAAGGTATAATTTGAATAATGAAAAATATGATCATTAATAATAATGTATGATAATGTGGATTTACCAGGTTGTCTGCAGAATGTGATCCAATATACTAGTTATAACTCATTTATTATGTATGATAATGTGGATTTACCAGGTTGTCTGCAGAATGTGATCCAATATACTAGTTATAACTCACCTCTGTTGCTGCTCTGTGAGCGCAAATCGATACAACAAATTGATGGTGTAGTAGAGTGTTAGATATGCTAGTAACTCCCGCCACACCAGCTTGTAAACGCTGCCTCTCCATCTGCAAGCGAAAGTAAAGCTATAGCTCGTAATAAATTTATAATAAAACAAGGAAGAAAGCTGTCAGGTTTGCGTAACGGCGCTCTACGACCAGCGACCGAGCACCGCCACGGACTGCCCACAGCTGACCTTGCTGACGTATGATGTATACGTGACACACGCGAGTAATTTCAGTTTTATCAGAAGAGTTATCCGATAATATATACCTACATCGCTTTGAACTTAAACCCCCATAAATCTACACGATATTCAGGAAACCTTTCCTTCAAACGGAATGTGTATTGTGTAATAAGGATTATAAGGAAAAGGGGAGGAAGTCACTCTAAAAAAAACACATCTCCTAAATATAGGGCCCCAAAATATCGTGTAGTTTAATAGGGGTTTTAAATCATCATTAGAGAGGAAATGTGTAATATTACACAACCTACAAAAAACAATGGTACAGATTAAGCTATTCAGTATACATAAACAAGAACTCGCATATAAATAAACCGAAGAACAAAGTACAACAGATGTACGCGGATCTGTTATTCAAAACTTAACATTTTATAATCAGAAATAATACCGAATTGGTTGGCCGTGACGTGATACGAGCGATGTGGGCTTCTAAAAACTTGTTTATCGTCAGGGTGTCAAACAAAAAATTGAGTATAATTGCATGTCTAATCGCTCACCGTGGATGATTCTACGAACGTGACAACAAGTGAGTCTACAATATTGAAGCAAATGAGTAGCTGAAGTTGTTCATAATCACCGCCGGTAGATACTATCTATCCGCCAACACTTGAAATATTTGAAATTATTTTTGTAAGACAGGTACATATTATGGATGTTCCAATTTCTAGGTCTTATTTTGGTGTAGTTGTCACCTGTGAGAAATTTTGAATCATACCAGTAGGTACATAATTTGCTAAGGTAAAAGCGTCCTCAACCAGGTATAAAAAGTTGTTGTTTTTGATTATATGGACCATGTCCTCGCGCGCTCACTGCCCATGAATTCACCTAAGACAATGGATCGATGGGTTACAAATTACAATCAATCGTAGGATGAGTTCAATTGAATTGTTGGCTAATTGGCGGATCATCGGCCTACATTCCTCAGTCGAGTGCTTCAGCCTCCTGATCTCGTGATAAGTTTCCATTTTACTCGCAACTGCCATGACACAACACCAATCAAATTATGTAGGTATACCTAGTCTTATGTTTTACAATTTATTATTGACTTCAGTACGCTGCTTTGCTACTACAGTTCGTTATTTAATATAATTTCGTTTCTTATGTTACTGTCTATGTATATTTTCGTTAATGGCCGCCCATAAAAAAAGCACCAATGTTGGTCATTGACTTTTCATCGATACAGTGCCAATTGTCTCGGAATAAAGCGGCTGTGTGACATACGGACGGACAGGACGAAATAATTAGGGTTCCGTTTCTGCCATAGTGGAGTGTATGAGGCAGTGGGGAATTAACAAAGAGAATATAACCATCTTTGGTGGAGAATAGTAGACAAGGAAATATGCGCCTAAATAACATGAAGGCCAATTCCCGTCATTAAAAACGTTCAAAATCTAGGCGCAATCTCATCTCAGCGACAATCAATGTCAAAAACTTGTCAAACATATTGAGACTAAGATCAGACTGTGAACGTTCACAAAATTACGGGATTTGCCCTCTGACTGTGAACGTTCGAGAATTACGAGAATTCTGAGCAGACACAAGAAGTGTGACAAGCCAATCCATAGTTAGGACGACCCAAATTAAAGTCTTCATTATTTTGCTGTAGAGTTTGATAGGACACGCCCACTCTAGTCGCTAATTAAAAGTGCCCTTGCCTCAGATGTTGGGATCAATATCTACATATAAAAATAGAATAAGAATCCTTATTTGGCCGCAGTCGACTTGCCGTAAACGTACGCGACTACGAATTAGGAAAGTTAATTAACACATGACACCTGTTTTTGTCGGAAGTAAAGGCTGTCGAATTAGTGTGTATCATATTATTACGCATACTGTATTATCAACCTCTACGTCTTTTAAGGTCTGCTACATGAGCGTGCCAAGAATACGTAAGTTTTGAGTTCGACTTTTTAGTCGATGTAGTTTGCCTGGCATTTTGTGATGGCGTTTGCTTGTAATTTAACTATTTAAATAATATAATGTTCAGATAATCGATACAAGTCAATTTAGCTTAGCTTTCTGCTGAATCTGACCCTGTACGTGCTAGGTATATAATTGGTAATACTTACTTCCTAGATTTTAAGTCCGGCCCTTGACCTGGCTGTTGGAAATTCACGATTTCCAACGTTTTAATTGTTTTTTTTTTCTTTCTTTAACCTATTACAGTACCTACTTGATTATGTTTGGTGATAAGTACGATGAGTGAACTGAATTCTGTGCGGCACAATATTTTCTGACAGCAAACTCTCTCCGCTTGAGAGGTTGGAAACAATTTGAGTTATTTCTTACTTACGAGTGTCGAGTGAATCGACGAATTCATGTTCTTAAGCATAATCAGCCTAAGTATATGTTCCCACAGCTGGGACACAGGCCTCCTCTCTTCGAAAGGGAGTGGGCTGTAATCTACTACTAGGGCCCAGTGCGAGTTGGTAGATGTCACATGTCTTCGAATTTTTGGTTCTAGGACATGATAGATTTCTCACGATGTTTGTTTACTTATTAACTTAATTAATTATAATGACTATACAGCACGAGCAAATCAATTTTACACGATTAAGACTGGGAGGAAATCGTCTATTGTCAACTAAAACAACTTCTCATTGTCGAAGTCAGCTATAGGTACTTGTTTCTTAGTTGTTATATCTATAGGTATTGGTACTGCTATGCATAGTGTAGTGTAGTGTTTAGTTCGTGCACAAAAACATAAAGAACTATCAAATTACTTTTTCAAAAGTTTATAATTATAATAAAAACTTTATTCCTCAAAAGATTACAGGATTTTACATTGGCCCCAAACTAGGCAAGTCTGTATCTTGGGCACCAAATTATTAGGTATGTCTTTTATTTAACATTTTAATGAATAATTTTGTGGTGGAGATTCGTGCCTGAGCGGCCTTATTTGTTAACCTTTATTAATTTATGTTAAGTGAATTCAATTTGACCTAACAAAATGTGTTTTGAATGTTGCAGCCTCGTTCAATTGGGTGAGGCAGAAATTATTTTTGAATCTCCTGCCTGTAACAACAGGAGATGTAGCCACGTTTAGCAGTTTATTCGGTGAACTTCGGTCACCAGACCGAAGTTGTGATTGCCTTTGCTAGAAACTAGAAGACTACGCTAATGATTCAGTCCCTTTTAGACGCCTTACACCAGCACAGATGACCGGAGAGCAAGCGTCATTATCATCATCCACAGCCCAATTTAGGATATATAAGTATTTATATATCTACTTCATTCGTCGAATCCAACTCGGCTGGGCAGCGTTCGGGAAGCTACGCAAAATCTTCTCGTCCCACATACCGCAGTGTCTCAAGACGAAAGTCAGTGATGACATATGGCACTGAACGTGGTCGCTCACAATGGGCCTTACTAGAAGGCTGAAAGTCACCCAAAGGGCAATGGAGGGGCTTCGTTTCTCTGCGTGATCGAATCAGAAATGAAGAGATCCGCAAGAGAACCAAGGTAACCGACATAGCCTGAAGAATCGCCAAACTTAAGTGGCAGTGGGCAGGGCACATTGCTCGCAAAACAGATGGCCGATGGGGCCGAAAGGTTCTGGAGTGGCGACCGCGTACCGGAAGACGTAGCGTTGGAAGGCCTCCCACAAGGTGGACCGACGACCTTGTGAAGGCCGCAGGAACTCGTTGGATGCGAGAAGCACAAAACCGGTCGAAGTGGAGGTGCTTGGGGGAGGCCTAGGTCCAGCAGTGGACGTCTTTCCTGTCCCGCCCGACTCTCCTGTGCAAGCTTCAACGTCTTACAAAATCAGTTTATACAGTTGATGCGTACTGTTGATTTTAACAGAATTTCAGCTAAGTAGGCTATATCCATCTCGAACCGACTAGTATATAGAACAAAGCCGAGCACACTTAAATTTTTAGCAGACTTTAAAAAAGGAGACTATTTATTCGGCTAGTTTTTCTATGCTTTCGTAGGAAAATGCATTGTTTAATTAATCATTTCGAGACACCATAATAACGCTCAAGCTGTTAGAATAATTATAATTCTTGGTCAAGGTATTAGTGATGTACAGACGCCAGCACATCAACCTACTACAATCTGTCAAATTTCTTTAATAAATTTTCAACTTTATTGCTGAAGGCTAAGGTTCAAAATTGATTGGGGAAATCTGACAGTTTCGGGTAGGTTGATGTGCTGGCGTCTTTGTCCAATAAAATACTGCTAAGTGCATTCGCACTTAGCAGTATTTTATTGGACAAAGACCTATTTAATAACACTGTAGTTCAATATCCATTCCAAAGACTCAAAAAGTTAGAAAGACGATGCTATCAAAATCATTAGCTATGTTCAGGGTGTACAGAAGATCGCAGGGAAGCCCTGGGTGAGACTCGCACAGTGCAGAGAAGCATGGCACAAAACAAAGGAGGCCCATATAATACTCAGCAGAGAGTGGAACAAGGCTGATGATGATAACGATGATGATAAAGGATGTCCAGTAAATAATGCGACATGCTGCGAGCTGTACCAACCAATAGAGCACAATAATAATTATGTTCTGCAAAAACTTACGGTTTTTAAGACAAACAAAAATATTTTTAAATTCAGTACAATAGAGCCCGGCTAGGGAGGGGCTTGTGGATAAGTAATAACAGCCGCACTGGTCGATCGATCAGGTTAAGCTACGCTTGCCACGGTTGGCCTGTGGATGGGTAACCCTCCGTGCTTCGGAAAGCACGTTAAACCGTTGGTCCCGGCCGTCATTCGTGGGACTTTGTCAGTCGTTACGGGTCATCAGAAGTCCGAACGTCTGATAACCAGTCTTACCAAGTGGTATCGTATTACCCAGTACTTAACTGGGTTGTGGAGGTCAGATAGGCAGTCGCTCCATGTAAAATACTGGTATTCAGCTGCATCCGGTTAGACTGGAAGCCGACCCCAACATACAATGATGATTAATACCCGGCTAGAGCCTTTAGGTTAGGTTTGCATGACATTATAATTTGACGTAAGCGAGCCGGCGGTGTGAAAAATATTGTACATTCTCTACCTTGCATCAGATTTTTCACCGACTGGTTCTAAAGAAAGAAATAAACAACATTTATTAGCAATCGCACGCACAGGAATATCACAAACGAATCTAAACACACCCATAAGCGGTCGGGACTGACCTAAGCTATCACCCCTCGCAGTACCTATGTCGCACTATTTCCTGGACACCCTATTCAGTGCATCAGTGCCTCGCTTATCATATCAGTTAGGTTCTTGGAGTAAGGAACAAGAAGTGGATAGTAGTTTATATGCTGAAAAAAGTATACACATGTAGTAATGAATTCCGTCGAAGGTACTTAAATCTATTCCAAATTACGTTAAGGCTCGTTGACTTAATAGCAGTTCCTGGCGTAGACATGAACTTTAATTGCAAGAATTGAATAATAAGAAGATAAGTATTATATTTCTACTAATTTCGACGACAACATTGCTTAAATGCCGCCCCATATGGACACAACGCAGAATTACACTGTTTGAGACTGTTTCGATATTCCATTCAATGGATTCGAAACTTTCTCTGTTAGTAGGTATTCTCATAACCTAAGGAATGTCATAGACTATGTAATTCCCACTTTCGAATCAAGGCAAAATTCTTTGAAAGTGCATATTAAAGGGGTCCTAGGTACACGTTATTATGTTTGATAGTTGCGATGACCACTAGCTTATTTAAGTTTACATTCAGATGAGCTGCTAACAAGTAAGACTTCTTGTTAACCTTCCCAGAACAAGAGTGAACTGATAATGATTATGAATCAAAAAATACTACCGACCACTTTACGTTTTAAGATGTTGCGGTGAAACCGGTATGAGTACAACAATATCGCGCAAACTCATAACAAGCTCAAGTTTGGAGTTTGATCACAGCTACTGAGTTTATAGTTTCATTAAGATTCCATCGACTATATTCTCTGTCCTTCAAGGGGCGTGTGAAGAAACTTTTTAAAAGAAAACAACAGGAAAGTCTTTAGCATAACTTTTGGATGACAGAACTGTATGAAACGAAAAGAGTATGATGCATTTTACGATGCGAATACTAATAGTGAAAATTGCGGAATTTTGCCTTTTCCGTGGCCATGACATGAGTTTTTTGAATGATCTGAGAAACTGCCAAGTTGCACAGCACCTGTCCACGCGGAATACTAAGTCAGATATCGTCAAAATTCTTTGACCTTGTCTGAAGTTGCCACGGTCGAACTGCTAGTGAACACCGCTTACTAATTACTAATATCAGTGTCCACCGACCTTCGGAATCTGTACTTAAGAGCAAAAAATCTATTGCTTAATCGATCTCAGATTATGAATCTTTAATACTGGGTTAAGACTCAAATAATTATACTGAGCCTGTCTGTGTGGAACATAATTCTACGTTTGGAGTGTTTACAGCGTCGTCGGTATCTAGGTGCTGTGTTATTGTCTTCCCGAGAACTAGTCTAGCCTATTATCCGGAATGATTAAGACTGCATTTACGAAACGAGAAATTCAGTCTTCAGGCTAGACTAGAGCGATGTTATGAATATGATACATAGAGCTGTAAAATGAAACTACCATATATAGATAAATAGAATGCGGTAGCTTATTTAACGTAAGTTCCTACATTTTACATGAGTAATTATTATTTATGGGGTTGTAAATTAATCCTATAATATAATGTGCCCCAAAAAGGTCTTATAAGTACCAAACAAATATACATGAAACTACAGCGGAGTATGTGGACCATTGTATTGCCTGAATCGATCCAGTAGGTCTACTTCACAATTTATTTGCACACTGGATTCCAACTGGATTCTTACGAGGTGTTATAATCGCTATACATACAATAAGTTGTTACATACAGGTTGAATAATTGTCTTAACCTTGTAGTTACGTCGCAGGGTGTTTGTTTAAACATCGGAACTGCAACTTCAAGCTATCGTTTGCAGATTCGTGTTAAAAATGTTATGTGCCCGTGCTAATATTTGATTTACGTGCCTTTCGGTAAGGCGTGCTCAATCTTTGTCTACATAAGATAGAAAAACACTTCCTCTCTCCTTAATCATTATCATAATATTTTCTTTGCTCCTGTTTCATGATTATTCTTGTATATCTTTGTATAGATTAGTATAATTATGTTTTATTTATGAATTTATTGTATTTTGTAAATGGTACACCACAGGATACCAGTTACCTACAGTCTCTCCTTCCCCTTTTTAATCCATCCAAAGGTTGTCTTTAAAAGATCGCTCTTAGCGATAAGACTGCCCATTGTGTCAACGTTTGTAATATTTCTACATTTATATGGTGTATATAATTATGTATAATAAAGAGTATTATATTCTATACTGTTCTATTCTTTACAGTAGGTATTCTATATTGATGACTAAGTTTGAGTAAAACAAAATAACTAGTGCCTTTTTACATAAATGTGTTTACAATAGGTAACTTGGTACAACCTATAACTATTTTTTTCAAATAAAATGTTGTACTAATTTCGTTTAGATTGTATGTCATTCGTGATTTGATTTGATTTCATGCACGAACCGATCCAGGATACTGTACTTTTTGTTGCGTATTTATTAATACTTATATTGATTTGTTTTTCTTTTTCGTCTATATCGTGATTATAATTGCCTATGGGAAACAACGACTACTTACATTACGGCTAACATATCACTGCTTAAAAAAAATTGATGTAAGAAGTTGACAAGGCAAAAAAGATTGTTAATTAACTAGGTGATTTCTCTACCTGAATAAGCGTTAAGTGAAAATGTAGCAATGACATAGCAACACGAAGATTCTTCTAATGTCACAAACACTTTTATGAATGTCATAGTTAGTGCTTTGGTGTAAATATGTACACGTATACCGTAACCTGACTCAGATGGGTTTCGTTATGTAGTACGCATATAACAGCAAACTTATTTTCATTGTGACTTATTGCGTTTACCGTTCAGTTATCCATTTGAAACATAAAATAAATAGACATAGTTCAGACGTAGCGGTATTCTATCTATATGTTACGTTACAACCAATTGGGTTTCTAGACGTCAGACTAATAATTTATAGTTTCATACGTGATTATTGTTGTTTTGAACCTATAACTGTAGTACCTGTCTAGATAAGTTTTAATTGTTATTTTGTATTTATTTATTTACTTAATGAGCACACCAACAGCATATATTATTATAGATATAACATTTACATACATACAAGTGTTTTAGACATGTTTTAATGAATCCCCCCCATAGATCAGCACCCTAATTGCGTAACACACTATTACTTACTCTCAATTTGTAATCATTTTGAAGTAAATTACTAATACATTGCTCCACATGTTCGAAAAACGTGTCTGCTCAACAACGTCAATAACGCAATGAATGTTGTTGAACTGTCAAAATGAAACCCATTGCTACTGATAGTGATCGCAATTACCCCGCTGATCTCATTAATAAAACCTTAGAAGGTTTTATGGCATTGTGGTCGGTGATATTAATGAATTAATAACGCGTAATTAAATCTCTGTTAACTAATGGATGGTTACCTTATTTATTAATTAGTAAGTCTCCATACCTAATGGAGTAAAATGAAAAAGTTGACGCTAATTGTCATCATTGAAGTGCTTGTGCATTGTAATTTGTAGTGGAATTTAATTTGAATTATACTAACGGAAATCAAGTGATCATAAGCATGATTGAATAAAGTTTTAATCGATTGGTACACGCGTCATGGTTACTTTCGCCGCCTTTCGTTGTCAGGGCCAAGCGAGCTGCGATCAGACATTGAATCGATTCTAGTTCGCGTTCAACAAGTAGCATTCATCACCGCGCCTGTCGAGGTCGACTCTAGCGTCGGCGTCGTGATCCTCGCTCTCTCATTAGCTATGGCAGTTAATAACAAACTTTCATTATTTTTCGACGTAAACATGCCACGGTGAGAACAAAGTTATTTTCTAAATTAAACATATACAAGTGGCGCGTCACAATAGACGGACGGCAAGAGACTTGCTATTGTTAATGTATATTGTGTGGTTACGGACCATCGGTGTTTGATTTCGTTATGTAGGAGCGAGGCGCTCCGTTGCGAACAGCTGTTTCACCCGAGCTGTGTGCCTGCGGGCTCCGGGGCCAACGAGAACGGTTCCGCGGTCAAAGCCTCACACTCCATTAATAAGATTCCAACTTACTTGCAAAGGATCCTCCAGAAACATCCGAAACTGCTGCCATTAGGTACTTCACCGGCGTATGATATAGTCATGTTTGGTACAGCTTAACACTATAAAATTAATATTTATTTATACACACACACGTTTGTTGGCGCGAGCTTGGAACGAGACACACGCGGAAAATTAAATACGTTTTAGAAAGTAATAAAAAGTTTGTTGGCGTTAGTAACTAGGGAAGGCGAAGGGAAGTATTAACTAAATAGTGCACTTATAATGTCACATTCTGGTGATGTGTTATGCACTCTGCCTTCCCCGTATTGTTGCAAAGCATAAAGGAGGGGCGCGCGCGAGGGCACCGTCCACAGAGTAGCGTCAACTGTGACTGATGAATGATACCTTGCTTGGCATGTTGTTCAAGTTACTCGCTCGCTGCTCGCTGTTTGCTCATGCGTGATAAACGCGGCGCGTTGCGCGGTCGCAGCCCCTCTCGCAGGTTCTATACCAGCCTTGCATCACGTCATCGCATGCGCCGCTAGATGGCGTTACAAGTAATTTAATACAGCCTTTGAGCTCAACGAGAGTGAATGCCACTTGCATCTCATTGTTTTTAGTGGAAGGCACAGTTATATTGCTTCTGAGGATATCTCCACATAAAAGGGTTAGTTTAAAATCACTAATTTCCATTATGCACCAATCAAGTTGGTACACTAACGACATTTCACTTTAGTCTTTTATTTACTCCGACACTCCGACCGAATGACGACAATGCAAAGAAACTAACACTGTGATAACTTATTGTTGGCAACAGCGCAACAAGCTCAGTAAATATAAGTATTCAATGTGGCATTGTGGCCGAAAACAGGTATTTGTTTTAGCACCTCTATCAACTAAGCGGCGCATGGTACGAACTGTCATCGGTTAAAACGAAAAAAATGTTTATTTTTCTTTTAGATTAATGTTCGATGCACACTTTGCATTTATAATATTACTTACTATGGATGTGAGAAGGTCTGTTTGGAACCGAGTAGTCTAGTATTCTACTGAATACCGAGTCTAACAGCTGGGCTAGAAACTTGTCTAACTGAGTAGGTATAATACCTACATAGTTACCTTAGTTATTTAGGCACCACCTCACCTTCGCCAATTTGGGTGATGATTGTAAGCCTATTAGATGGTAGGTAGGTACCACGGATATCTATGATCTTAAATCACTACATAGGTATGTAAGTATTATAAAACTAGCTTCTGCCCGCGACTTCATCCGCGTGGAATAAGGGATGATTTATATTAGACCGGGCCGTGCCCGGAACGTGGCCGGGGCGTGCCGTGTAGGTGGCCCGAATTTGAATCGTTACATACATTTTGTATGAAGCAGTTTATATTAAACCGTGCATGATCCGTGTCCCGTCTGGCCCGGACGGGGCACGCCCGGGCACGGCCCGCATTATCCCGTATTATTATTATTATACTCTTTGACGGCCCGGTCTAATATAGATCATCCCTTATTGGTTCCCCCGACCCGTCCGTCTCATAGCTCGCCTGGCCGCGCTATTACCTAGGTACACACGGCTACACATCAAGCTATACATTTCCAGTTTTAGCTGAACTCGCATTGTAGGTATAGGTTTTTCATACAATCAGACGTCAGCTTATACTGGTTATGTGTAGCTTGATGTGTAGCCGTATGTACTTCGTTTTCTAATTTCGCTTAGCGTTCTTTCTGACTTTTTTTGTCTTTCTGATTGACTCCGAAGAGGTAGCGTCATAGAAATGTAAATTCATATATCTATGGGTAGCGTGATGATAAATATCCTACTTGTAGCCTTCCTCAAGAATCGGGCTATCAAATCGCTAATTTGGAGAAACATCGACGTAACTGCTACTTTTTTTTTTAAGTCTGCTTTTCTAACGTAAATACGCTTTCTAAGTGCTTTGGCGTATTTAACTCATTTTTGGAAAAAAATACATTTAAGTACTTACCTACGTCGATGTTTCCGTGCATTCCCGTCGTGTCGTCTCCAAATGAGCGAAATGCAAAAAGTATTTTTCAACTGATACTGACACATAATTCGGAAAGGGTGCATCGTAGGGCCATGCTTCTCAGAACCTAAATAGTTTCTATGGTCAAGGTTAACCCGAAACTGCAATAAAATTGGGAAATTTCCGAAAAAAAACTGTCCTCGCGCCATAGCTGCATAGTGCCCCTAGGGCTAGTCATTTTCAGTAAAATTTAAGCACAGACTATCAATGAGTTTCGATTTATGTTAAAAAAAGAAGTTGTAGCCGACGGGCATAGGGTTCGGGCCCACGACCCTGAGATTAAGAGTCTCATGCTCTACCGACTGAGGGTCGTGGGCCCGAACCCTACGCCCGTCGGCTACAAGTGGCGTCCCAACAATATGTTGATTTTCCACAGGTTTCCGGTCGACGAATATACCTATTTAATTTTCTCTTCACTCTAAATGTATTAAAAAGATTTTTTTTGCAATCTTTCCACAGCCAAGTAGACATGTGATCATTACGCAATAAAGACTCATACCAGATTTTAGCAGAGCCTTTGAGTTTATTTAGTGCCTGATAGGGTATCATATTATGCAAAATTGTCTCACAGTTCCAGTATCTTTTGCCTTAGATACCTTACCTTTATCCTTTTGCGAGGTCCCAGCGGAGGCGTTCTTGAGCCGCTACTGTGAGAACTCGTAGATACTGCTACATCTGCTACTGCTAAAACTCGTATTGTACTACTTACTTACTAAGTACTTAGATGATTTACGAGCGCGCTTTGCCCTGTGTTTACGCTTACTTAAGCGTCTATTACCAGTTTTACCCTGATTTAGCTTTACTTTTGGGGCGCGAGAAGTTTTATGCACACTTTTGATATTAACTATTTCTTTATGGAGGGTGTTTAAAACACGTATTAGCTATTTATTTCAATGAATTTCACGGTAGTTTCAAAATCGTAAATACGTCTACGCCCGAAACAAAATGACCTCAGACCAACAAAAAAAGATAGACAGCGCGCCGCAAACATCAAAAGTGAAGCCATAAAACCGTGCTTTTTTTTTTTTTTTATTTGAAATGGACTTGCTCTTGACTCTAGTCTAGGTCAAAGGTGACAGAGACAAAGTCGACGATGGAGCGAGCTTATCCAGAAGAAGCCTGTTCACTCTCACTTTGAAGAGATTTGGGTTGTATGTGCTCGGAAAAACAGACGCAGGTAGAGAGTTCCACTCTTTTGCAGTGCGCATTATAAAAGACATTTGCAAACGCTTAGTGCGAATTGGTGGAATAGCAACCAGGTAGGGATGGTAACATGCTGTGCGTCTGGATGTCCGAAGGTAGAAGGGGGCCGGTGGAATGAGGTCGTGGAGTTCTTGGGCACACTCACCGAAGTACAGTCTGTAGAAGACCGACAGGCAGGCAACCTTGCGGCGATGAGCCAAGCTGTGAAGCTTGGCATCCACTAGTTTTACGTCACCAATGAGCCTCTTAGCTCTGCGTTCCACCGAGTCAAGCGCAGCAAGTTGGTATTTCGCTGAGCCATCCCAAAGGTGGCTGCAATACTCCATGCAGGATCGGACCTGTGCTTTGTATAGGGTTAAAAGCTGTCCAGGCGTAAAGTATCGCTTCACCCTATTTAGGATGCCCAGCTTCTTGGCCGCAGTTTGGGCTTTGTACTCAATGGTAGCGCCGAAGTTGAGACTAGATGTCAACTCCATGCCTAGGAGCTCGAGCCGATCAGTTACAGGAACAGATGTACCCCGAAAAGTAGGAGTCAGGTCGAAACGACTCCTTTTAGCGGTAAAGAGACACGCCTGTGTTTTGGTGGCGTTAAAAGAGACCAGATTGTCATCACCCCACTGGGAGACAAGGCTTAAGGTCAAATCTGTCCGCTCTACCATGGCCTCTCTCAAGTAGCGAACTTCGGCTCCGCTGGCCCTTGCGCTGGACAAGTATCTCTCTGAAACAACAACTGACAAGTGCTCCTGCAAGTAAACATACACGCTCACGCACACACCTACACTAAAACCATGCTCATTGCTCTTAGTTTGTCACAAGTCGTCGTCAAGATAACATAGATTTAAAAAATATAATTATGCCTTCCTGTGTAGTGAAAAGTTGCAAAATCACACAAAAAGTCTCACGGAATCGCTTTTCACTTATAAGTACTTGAAATAACATCGTTTCTTTATTATTTATCTATGAATTTTAGGTTACTTGGAACAAAAAACCTCAACGAACCATTGACATACAATGTACCTCAATGCAACGAACGAAAGCAGTGACATAAAGTGCGGAAGTTGCCATAAGACGATTTAAAATTTCCCCATTCGATTAATCTAAGTATACATATAAATATGATTTCTTACTTCGAGTTATATTCCCATTTTCTTTTTATATGTATTTAATATTTTAGGTTTCCAATTAATAATGAAATTAAAAATAAATAATATAATAATATGTAATAAAGTTGATTGAAAATATGAGTTGTTTTTTTTTAATAGAAGTCCTTCTAAAATCTAAACAATTGAGGTACTATACCATACTCAACAATACTCGTACAATATTATACTAGTTCCTACCCACACAAATATCCCCAAATTACAGGGAAAAAATTTAACAAATGGCAACCCTTCAATACACACATAGATAAAAAGGTGGCTTCACTTTTAATGTTCGCGGCGCGCTGTCTATCTTTTTTTGTTGGTCTGAGAAAATGACAAAATGGCAGTGTAGTCGCGTCGCCGTCGGCCACAGCGCCCTCGCCGCGCCTCCGCCTCAGTGCTCCGCCTCGACTGCGCGCCGCCACCACCTCGCCCCTGCCCAAAGAGTAAAGTAACTATAGAGCCCCTGCCGCGACTCTAGTACCTATGTGAGCGCACTGCCATTTATTCCTAAAGAAAACGCAAAAGCGGCGCGCCGCTTGTGCACCCGTGCCTCGACCCTAGCTCGTGTGGGCGACGCCCCGAAGTAGCTTCACTTGGTATTGCCAATACAAAATTTTGCCCAAAAAACACCTCTTTTTTGCAGTGGTTTTAATCGATATTTTTATCAATCAAATACTATTTATACCAATCGCTCTTGCCTCCACAGCGAACTCGCCGCGCCTCCGCGCCGCCGCCACCACCTCGCCCGTACCGCGACTCTAGTATGTGAGCGCACTGCCATTTATTCCTAAAGAAAACGCTTGTGCGCCCGCGCCTCGACGCCGCGCCGCCGCCGCCTCGACTCTAGCTTGTGTGGGTCATCATCTGCCTAGCCTTTTTCCCAACTATGTTGGGGTCGGCTTCCAGTCTAACCGGATGCAGCTGAATACCAGTATACTCAGTAGTACTCTAGCCCGTGTGGGTGACGCCCCGAAATAGCTTCACTCGGTGTTGCCAACAATAAACAATACAAAATACGCTCAAAAACACTCCTCGTTTTTGCAGTGGTTTTTATCGATCAAATACTATTTACTCGTATACCAACCCCTCTTGCCTAGTTGAGGCTAGAGTTGCTTGTGTGCATTCAGTCAAAATAAAAATATTTTATTTCACATAAACCTACATGGGCACATAATGAAACGTCAGAATCTAGTGCACGGTTCCAATTGGACGTTTCCTATGGAGAAGTGCCGCCAAGAAACTCCACGATTACTCTTTTAAAAATAATTGGCTTTTTACAATGTTTTCAAATTACGGAGGACAACGTAGGCCTGTCAACAAGTACCAGGTACTTGATAGAATAAAAAATGGTCTAGATCTAAAGTCTACAAATAAAGTCGACTGACTCTATCTATACATTCTTGTGTCCACCCTGTTGGGCATGTGTACAGTCGCCAGCACATCAAGCTGCTACTATCCATTTTCAACTTTATTACTACGAGTACAGTATAAGGTTCAAGGTTGATTGGGAAAATTTGACAGTTTCGGGTAGCTTGATGTGCTGGCGTGCGTCTGTACAATAAGATAGCACAGAAGTGTTACGCCTATTTTCTTGCGTGTGTGCCAAAAAAGCATCATGGGTGCCGTATCTATTTCTTTTGTTTTTGTGTGAGTTTCTTTTGTTTTTGTGTGAGGAGTGCGAGGGTGGCGACATTTAATATAATAATAATAATATTCCACAACTATCACACAACGCCATCTAGTCCCAAGCTAAGCAGAGCTTGTGTTATGGGTACTAGACAACTGATAAACATACTTATATATTTCTAAATACATACATATTATAGATAAATTACAACCAGACACAGAACAAATGATCGTGCTCATCACACAAACATTTGTCCTGGGTGGGAATCGAACCCACGACCTCCGGCATAGCAGTCAGGGTCACTAACCACTAGACCATCAGGCCTGTCCATTTGAACTCCGACAAAGAAAGTTAGAGTGAAGGCATACTCGTATCTCTCAGATATCTATGGCGTTGAATAATCAACAGTCGGCTGATTTTAATGACTATAACCATCATACAAAACATGTATTTTATATGTTCAAGTAAGTACCACTTAGACCTAATTTACGGCGCCAGCCAATCCATAAATTGGAAGTAGGGATGGAGACGGATGTTCTTTGGTCTATAATAAAAGTGCTAAACAATAACAGCCGCACGGGTTGATAAAAGGTTAAGCTATGCTCGCCGTGGTCGGTTTGTGGATGGGTGACTATCCATTACATATCGAAGCCCCTCTGCCATGTAAAATACTGGTCTTCAGCTACATCCGGTAAAACTGGAAGCCGACTCTAACAGAGTTGGGAAAAGACTAGGCAGATTGATTGATTGTCTTAGAAAAATAGCACGGCTTGAAAATTTTACACATAGGCCAACTGTCGACAGAGGATTCCAGTAACTTCGCTAAACGACAGATTATCTGCTAAAAAAACATGCTACTGCTACGGGGCATTGATTGAAAATGTCATACCTACCGAGGCATTATGCTATTGCGTATTATGTAGGACAGGTTCTTTATGAAGGTCCTTCGTCCTGGGACGAGCGGAGGTGTCTGTCACTCTTATTGAATGAAACCAGGCGGGGCGCTGCAGTAGGTATTTGCTCAGTTGGTCACTTTCCCCCGGCCAGGTATTGGCCCGTATGAATTCCATGTGGACCGTGTCACCCTCTACGCCCACAGTTACTCTTGAGGGCCACGTGCTAAACACGGAAGACTCCCCAAGCAAATCTGTAACCCGGGGGCCAGGTGCCCATACGTCTGCTGCGGATAGGCAGGGAGGTTGTATATAAGTTGTATCCTCCTGCTCCATTTCCCTTTTCTTCACAAAAGCAGACGACGCAGCTCCACACGCGCTCTCGCTCCCAACCATGGACTGACTGAACCACGACCAAAAGCGAGAGGTTCTCCGTAACAGCGAGCGCCGCGTTGAGGTCACGGCGCTGCACTGCCCAGGCTGCTCGGCACTCCTCCAAAGTATGCTGTGCCTTTTCGGCGAGGCAGTCATCGCACATTTAGCAACCAAGTGTCGGTTCCCGGCCTATATGGCACAGGTACCTACGAATGACCTATGTCCGGAAAGTAAGGGAGCCATGCCGCCACTCCTTCATAATGGGTCTTACTGCCGGCCGCTATTTCATGCCGCAATCGCCACCCCGTTTAGAAATTCTATTAAAACACCATTTAACAAAACAACTTGTTTTTTTTTTGTTCAATCCGCAGCCTAATTGCGTAACATATTTTGATTGTTAAAGCCATTCCGAATTTAAGCCAACTGCAGTAGCAATCAATATTCATATTCGGAATTGTAGAACTTTATCTGATACAAACTGAGGCAAATTGTATAGAGGGGTACCAAATACCGGGCATTATTTGATTCGTGAACGCGTTTCGTTTCATCATATATGAACTATTCGCTTCTGAATAATTTTGCTATAATTACATTTTGTATTGATTACAACTGATGGTCTACTACTGCTTATAAATAAAAATGTACAATGATGGCCGAAAAATGAAAAGCCAATTTTATAATACACTTCTACCAAAAACTACCATAATTGAAATACGCAAGGAAACGTTTTATTTTTCACGTTTTAGTTATCTGTGGCCAACGATAAAATCGTAAAAAAGCAGAGTTGTCAAGTTAGTGGGATTTCCACTAAACTTGGGGTTTGGACACAGGGGTGGGGACAAAATTTTGCTTTCAGTGGCTGGTGGTTTTGTCTAGTGGTTAGACTAACTCAATTTGTAGAAAACAATACAATCAACTACTTAAACTTTGACTCGAATAATAACACGATAATGGCATGTTTTATTTTTTATTTAAACACTGTGAAAGTGAGAAATAAATCATAAAACTACTGACGTTTTACGATTTATTTCTTTCAATTGCGGAAACCACTGTGGATATGTACCTACAGCTGGCGTCTGTACGCTGAGTTGCGTGGAGATCGAGAAACAAAGTAATTTCGAAAAAAATCCCACGGCAACATTCTTCCGGGATAAGAAAACAATATCTAACAAACATCTTCATTAACTTCTTGAGTAAACTATTTTATGATATTATTGTATGATGATCTAAAAAATACTGTGAATAACTTATATTGTGTTAATTCTCAAATCTTAAAATGGACCTCCAAAACGGCGATCGAACATCGGTAATAAGAATAAGAATAGTTTTAAAAAATTGCGACTTCTAGTGGACTCGGGAGAAAATTTGGCAACACTGACACTGAGTAATATAAAAAAACAAAAGTTAATATGAAAATAGGAAACTTTTAAACCATAATAATCTTTGTTTGGTTTTACCTTAAATATTGTTTCAATTAATAGTTGTTTTATGTTTTTTAACATACAAAATTATATTTACTATTCTCATACAGAAACATGGGCCTATGTTAAATAGTTCGGAAAAAAATTCTTGTGGTTTGCTGTAGAAGGAATACGTTTGCAAAATTCTCTGATAGAGGACAAGAAGGTTTTCGCTGGCGGCTGCACCAAGACTTAGGCTGTTTTGCTCGATAGCGAAAAGAACCTAAGTCTGTCTAAGTCAATATAATCCTACAAGTAAGTACCTACCTAACCTAATATATTTACGAAAAAGTTGTTCGTATCTCATTAGATTATTGTAGTTCGTGTAGGTACTTATCTTTGATACCGATGATCATCAAAGATAGACCTATATTAGCTTTGGACCTCCCTGGACATGGGTTTTCGTCGTACGACTTCCGGTACACATACACAATTATGATTAAACTTGGGGGTCTTACCTTTCGCAATCATAGCTAAAATACTCAATAATTTAATGATAACTGCCCCACGTACCTAAACATAATAGTTATAACAACTTAATTCGAGATCTTTGAGAATTCAAAATAAAGCTTAACCGTACGAGGATTTCAATATGTTTTTAATTTTCAGTTATGACTTACAACAAATGGGACTGACCGAGGGCGAGGATGATTTTGTATATAAAAAGAGCACTTCAACTGGGACAAAGTGTCCTTACTTTCTCACTCTATGGGAGCTATCGCTGGCTGCGCTAAGACAGGCTGTTTTGCTCAAATAGCGAAAAGTCAATATCTTCATCACTACAAGTAAGTAACCCAGTATATTTAGGAAAATTTTGTCAAAGCCAAATCATTTATTTCAAATAGGCACATTAAAGGCATTTTGGATGTCAAATGTTGTTTGTATCATACACATCATACTGACAATCATTCCTTTGTTGTATAGATAAGCAACTTATTTAGCTTGGCTTAGTTAGCTATTTGTTGTGGTTAGAATAATTATCACAGTATGTCCGTTAACCTCCATTGTAACAACTGAAATTATTAATATTGATGTTTGTACATAAGTATTTATTGAAACAAATTATAATAACCATTAATCAAATAACAACTAAGTACAAAACATTAATCATAATATTTTTGCAGACGGTGCTAAGAGCTGAAAATACAAGAATGGACCACTGCCCTACTAACATCAATCTAGTTGACAAACAATGGATTTTCTTACAAAGAATGGAAAACCTATCTGCCGTATTAATAATTAAAGGTAAGCTGTTTGACACAATTAAGGATCAAGCAGCAACCCACATAATAATTATTATGATATATTTATCATCATATATTTTATGTATACATAACTAATGTTTACCATTCAAATTTAGTGTTATGTTAAATAAAAATGTTTGGAAACTGAAAAACTGGCCCTAAACAAAGAAGAAATTAAACAATGCACAACATGACAAGGCCTATGGCTTTTGTTCAGCCATGGGCTGATGAAGGACTAGTTGATATGCCTAGTTTGCCACATTACATAGTTTAAGTACTTTATTTGAGTAGAAAATAATTTGATTTTGTTTTAACACTGCAGGATAATTCTCGGGGTGTTTCACCTACGAAGACATGGAAGGGAGCATGATTGACGTTGCCCATTACTGTTCGCTTCGGCCACTGCTACTGCTGCTCAGCAACTACTTCAGTTTAACTCAAGATTGTTAAGAAAAGCTAATCATTGTATTTTAGAAAACTGTTGAATCTTCAGTCTTGCAAGACAAGGATATAAACATATGTATCTATGGTGTAAATTGATAACAGTGTAAGCTTTAATATAAAATGTTTTAATTATGAACTGTAAAGGTACAAATAAAAATAACTTGTTATGAAAAATGTAAGAATAAATTGAATACTTACTTAACCTTTTTTTTAATAAAGACAAGTGATTATTATAGTGATACTAATTAGAAAATAGTGGTGTTTAGCTAAATTAACTGTCATTCACTGGGTATAGGTAAATAGAAAGAAACCTTTTTTTTTATAAAGACAATTAGTGATTATTATAGTGATACTAATTAGAAAATAGTGGTGTTTAGCTAAATTAACTGTCATTCATTGGGTGTAGGTAAATAGAAAGACATAATATATGGTAAACAAAAAAAAGTGGTTTTATTTAAATATTATTACAAACTTAACTGACAATAGTATTTCTTCACATTTAACATGAAAAATTTGGACATGCGGCAAGAATAAATTGGAACGAATATGTTGTATGGATTGGTTGAATTTGGCATCTGAAGTCTTCTCTTGAAAGTCATCATGGATAATTTATATACTGCTTTGTAATGCTTGCTGTGAGAGAAAGTATTTTTCTTCTTGAATAATGTGGTTGAGTCTGACAACTGAAAGATAAAAAAAAAGAATTTAAGTAAATCCTCACTATAATATTACAACCATCCACAAAGGCCTCTCCCCTTAAACACTTCAATGCAAAATCTATGAACATATTATTAGAACAGCTATATACTGCTATAAACAACAGTTAGGTGCCTACAATTCTATTGATGGAGGAAGTATACTTGACTAAAAAGTACCCACACAAAGATACTTTATAATAAATTAATTTTAATTATTAGGTAATAGATAAAAAAGAGGATGGGCCTATGATATTTAGCTATTACACACAGACGTATAAAGCTTTATATGTCTGTGCTATTACATTACATACATATTACATACATTTCTACTACATAGGCATTTTAAATTGAATAATTGACTTGGATAATTATTCTTACTAATAATATTAACAATAGGTAATTGAAAACTTAGATATATTTTCAGTTGCCTACCTACTTTCTTTAATTTAGTTTGTTGTAAATTTGCTGAGTAAATATTCATCCCCTCGCCTTTTAGGAAGCCTTATTAAGGTGCCTTAGGTATCTATACTGTGTATTCACCAGTTAGCTACCTAACAAACAATTTGTGTGTAACATTTGTTTTTAAAATTCAAATAATTTATTGTGGATTGTAGGTTCATAAGATGTGTTAGTTACAGGTAAGTCTGCTATGTCCCGCCATTGAGGCATACAAAATTCATATATGTTCGGTACATAGTTAAAATACAGTACATCAAATTGTCATGCCATTGATTTAGATTAAATTAGTATAATAAGTATTTATGTCAAATTACAAATTAGTCATGTTACAAAATAGTATGATTCAATGTATTGTCATTTAGAAATTCTCTTAGAGTAATTACATAATAACATTTTACTTATTAATAATTTGTGTAGTTTTTTTTTAAGGTATTTATATACAGGGTTATTGGAAAAACATTAACAACCTCTTAAGAGGTCATTGCACTTATCATTATTATGAACAACTTTTCGTATAACTCCTCAAAATGTAGGGAACAGCTGATTTTTTTTCGCGATTTCAGGTTTGGTCCCAAACTTAAAGGAGTGCAATGACCTCTTAAGAGGTTGTTGATGTTTTTCCAATAACCCTGTATATCGCTCATAGGTCTGAGAAAAGGTGGAAGATTATTAAAGATATGTGGGACTATACAAAACATGCTTTGGTGCAAAAGTTTTGTTTTACTGGCTATGGTGCACAGCTTGTCTTTCGTGTCTGGCCCTAGTGCAAAATTCGAATAAGTTTGGATTTGAAATGATATAAAATGTGGTCTGCATGAATCCACTTGGTATATTGCACATCAATCTAATACATTTTCGAGCTCTAGAAGCACACTTTTTCCATAGACTTGCCCCAGAATATGATGCCGTAGTGTATGATTGAAGCAACATCTCCATGACAGGCAGATAGTAGTGCAGGCTGACTGACAGTGTTCCTTAATCTAAAGAGCATAAGAGCTCTAAGTCTTTTGAAAACTTGCTCTTTAAGTGACTTCCAATTTACTTTGCTATCAAGCTATCAATATTATAGATAGTTACCTATAGAGATAGATTGTTGCTGTGCATAGCAAACAACATATAAGATACAAAGGTGGTTATATCTGTGATGGGCACATTCAATGTTCAACACATAAAAAGTAAATAATACTGACATTACCTTGAACAGACAATGATGTGGATATAAGTAGGTCTATGTATGGTGTGTGTGTATGTTCGTCGACGTCCTTAGGTACATAACCCATTGATTTATATTGCTTCAAAGTGTGCTTTTTATTCTTCCTCTTTACTGATTGCGTTTCCAATGAAGTAAAAGCCATACTGTGTTGCTAAGCTTCTGGCATAAGTTAACGTTTGTTATGGTACCTACCTACGAGGTACGAATTAGTATTTCGTTAAAATGCCACCAATATGCCTCGTTTCTGAAATATCATAATATGTATCTTTAATTTAGATGGTAAGCACTTGTAACAGAAGAAAACTTTTACAAATATTTTAATAAATTCACATCACCGGCTCGATTTTTAAAATAGGTACCACTGATATTGAAGCATTGAGGTTTTACACAAAATGACATCCACAATTTATCAGGAAGACTACCACTTACATTTTTTCGAAATAATTATGGAGATTACGCGTTTATATCCTAAAATATGTAGAACGGAAAATGATTCCAACGAGTAAGGTCGCCTTCCGTTTCAAACCAATTTATAGTTGGTTTCATTTGACGTTTCAAGCAGATAATCGCTTGTCATTTTGGTTACACAATACGAAATATTGACGTTTGCCCAGTTTTTCTTAGGATGTCGTTCACTCTTTAACGTTCCAAACCAACTCGATTGGTTTAACATTAAAGTAGAGTTACGCAATTCGAAAATCATAAATTGATTGCAATTCTGATGCAATTTAAGGCCACTGATCAGAATCATTTGTCGAAAATGTGTTACGCAATTAGGCTGCCGATTTAAACGAAACTATAGCTTGCACGCAACCATTTGCGTGACGCTTGCGAGCAAGTCAGTTTCAAGTAAGTATGTAGACTACGGCACTGTAGTACCTACCCACGTATACTTTATGTGCTCTATTTAATTTATACTAGAAGTCCTCTGTGTTCTTCCTACATTGCACTTGTGGGGTGGCTCATTTACGTATTACTCGCTGCGCCCCACGGTTTCACACGCGTAAATGTCGATCCCATGGGAATATCGGGATAAAAAGTAGCCTATATGTTAATCCAGGGGGTCAGCTACCTCCATACAATTATTTTATCAAAATTGGTCCAGTCATTTCAGCGTGAAGAAGTAACAAACATATAAACACACACACACACACCCTCACAAACTTTCGCCTTTATAATATTATTAGTGTGATGCCTGTGCCTACAATGTTTTCATACTTTTTAACCGACTTCCAAAAAGGAAAAGGTTGTTGATTTTCGACTTTACCTATGTATGTTTTTTTTTATGTTTTAAAGTGTATAAGTAGGTACTCTCGAGGTGGTCCCATTGTCATCAAGTTGGAATCTGATGAGAGGATCCCATGGAAATCGAGGGAACCCTCAAAATTTATAAAAATAATTGCGATTTGGGTATTTTATAAAGTAACTCGTGCATTTGCTCTCGGAAAGCACCATTTGGTGAAGTGGAACTGATGATGAAGACAACAGATGGCCACCGGAAGTACTCAATAATAAGTATTTCACGGGTTCCGATTCGATTACTTTAATATGGTTGCTAAGCAATTTATGCTTGTCACAATGCGAATGGTGAAATGGAGCTGATGGTGGAATACCAGGAGAACTCCTCAACAATTAACGTCCCTGCATCGGTAAAAGCAATATTTTGTAAAAGGCGATGAGCAAGTTGACATTAGGCTATTGTAACTTAGATATTATAACTAAAAAGCGAGAAATAAAAACCTTTTAACAAAAAAACCGACTTCCAAAAAAAACTACAAAGTGAAAAATAACTTTAATTTCGGAAGTCGATGGCAAAAAACTGAAATACAGATCCAAAGACACCGGCTTCCGAAATTAAAGTTATTTTTTACTATGGAGTGTTTTTTTGGAAGTCGGTTTTTTTTTTGTTAAAAAGTTTTTATTGGTTACGGGTTAATAATTTTATTGGCATAAAAAGTTAATATAAATAATTAATACATAACATTTAAAAAAAATACATCGGGCTGTCGAAAATGTCCCCTCTCCCTAGAATTCTGTAGGTAGTCATTAAAAATAAGGAAAAAAAAAGCAAATATAAAAAAATCGAAGGGGAGGTCAAATCAAGAATAAAACCCTGCATGTTGTGAACGCGTAGGTGTACACGGGTTAAAGAGAGGATGCAACCACGATCCATCAGAAGAGCCAAGGTTTATGACAAGTTTCAGTTTCAAAGAATTGGCTTCTTTATTGCCCTAATTATGTTTTGTTTGCATATACTGCTGGAAGTGCTGGACATAGGCGTCTTCAATCGCAAACGACCGTCGGCATCTCTTATCCAGGTGCTGAGAGCTACGGCAGCCACCCTGCTATCGTCGCACCACCAGCCCCAGGACGTCCTTACTTACGTTTACAGATTCGCGACCAAGTATCAAGGCTGTGTTAGATACTTGCAACGAACTTTATTGTGATGATGTGTTGCATATAGAAGCCCTTATCACCAATAAAATCAAAGATCAATAGGAAATAAACAATAAAAGACAGAGTCACATAGAATTTCTTACATGTATTGTTTATACAACTTTAAATCCTTACCTACGGGTTCCACTCCACCTAGCTGCCTATACATAACTAACTACATGTAAAAACTAGGAATATTCTATATTTCGTCAAAGTGAAAGTTTGGAAGATAGGGTTTAATTTTTGTCATATTTTTGTTGCATTTTTTTACAAGAATCGAGTTTGTTTATTTTCTTTCCTGAAGACGCGTCAATATTACTCCAAATATGCAATAACTGCATACGTGAGATTTGAATTCCCCATGTATCGCATGAATTAACCATGTACTCCAGCGCGTATACAGTTAGGACCTGGCATGCGTACCTACAACTTAATAGTGCGACAGTTAAAAGGCATTGCTTGTCTGTGGCGTTGTATGGTACAGACGCCAGCACATCAAGCTACTACAATCTGTCAAATTTCTATAATAGATTTTCAACTGTATCGCTCAAGCATAAGGTTCAAAGTTGGATGAGAAAATTTTACAGTTTCGGGCAGCTTGATGTGCTTTTTTTTTTTGGATGGGAAATCATCTAATGACTCCTCCCGCTCTGGGTGGAGCGGAAGGGTAGCTTGATGTGCTGGCGTCTGTACCTACCTAGTCCGCAAAATAGCTTGACACATACAAAATTAAAGTCGACCCACCATCATACGATTATTTAGTTGAAGTGTTCGCCCCCACTTAAAGTCGACGTTAGGGTTGCCAACATTTTTGAGAAATATATTATTTCTGTTTTTTAAGACTTATAAAAAAGAATATTACTCATTATTATTTAAAAAAAAGACACGTTATTGTATTTTTTGCGCAAAATAACAATATTCCGTTTCTTAAGTAATGAGGAGCTTAGATAATTCAATTTCAATGTAGGCCTGTTTCTCTGTCCCTCCATCCCCCACCTTGCAACATGACCGAAAATAGGGAGGGCTCTATTATCGGTTGTGGTTAATAAAGTGTACAGCACTATAGAGCACTAAGGAGAATGCGGGATGAAAGAGAGAACGAAGCAAGCTCGAAATTAATAGCATCCCGGCCCGCACAGGTTATGATTTTTTTTGACCGTTCATTCAGAAATAGAAGTAACTTATCGAATTATGTAGAAAAGCTATTCAATAGAAATAGAGTTAACTTTGTCACCTTATGTAGAAAAGTTTGAGAATTAAGAAAACGTAGAATGTACACATACTTATATGACCAAGCGAAGCGAGCTCGAAAATTTTTAAACCCTGCCTGGGATATGTTAGGTTTACGTTTGACAGTCTCTAACTACGACGGCAGAAAAAACGAGTTTCAGAGTGGTCAATAGAAAAACTGCTTTGACGGAAGTGGCAGGAATTTATTCAATTCAATGCATAGAGTCAATTTAAATAGTTCTGTGTTTAGAGTAAGGTACTCCACTGCTTTTGTAGGTTAAACACGAGAAAAAGAGTAAGTAGGTACAATACAATACTCTATAATAGAGTACGCTTGGCAACCCTAGTCGACGTTTGTCTCGTTTCCAACATAACACAACGACCCTTCAAATTTGTAATACTCTGGAGCAGGATTGTATAATTTCATCAAGACATAGTTTGTTCTATAGGTACTTAACTAAGTCATGAATGAGATCAGCAACACTAAGGGCCTGGCTGCACGCAGCATGTTGCATGCGCAAACAACATAATTGTGATGTCCACACTATAACAAAAACGGCAAATAACTTGAGCATGTAAGAAGGAGCGTATAGCCTGGCCGTAAGACATAACAAATTAGATGCAATTTATAGTGGCGTTACTTCTTAAATAAATTGATGCAGTGTACGCTTCATTGCGAGCATTACTACAAGATAGAATAATAAGAATACAAGCACAGGGAAAATGTTTTCAGTATGCAACAAAAATTATGATGGACAGTTTTATCAATTGCTTTATTGCAACAGTCATAATAATTAACAATCTGAAATATTACCGTTCGTCTGTTTAACGTTACTGGAAGAATTATAATTACATCACTTTAACGACAAATTGAATTACTATATTATTTAGAACCTAAACTATGACATTATATTTAATATCTCCAGAAGACAATCATAGACATCGAGACAAAGTTACTTCTATAATATGAAAATGGTTAATATTGAAGGGAAATTAGAATATAACACAATATTTAAATGAGTAGAGGTATTAGTTTGACCAGACTGGGGCGCGGCACTATGGGACCAAATGGTATTTTCCATCTTAAAGTGAGTTCGAACAAAACTAGTATTATTGAAACCATCTTGATTGTTTTATATTCTGAGATGCAAGTGCTATCCGATATAACAGTAAAAAAAAACAGTTTCAGGTAAGTACTTATATAAAATTACACCCAAACTTTGAACTTCGATAATTTCATATTAACTAGAAAACCCATTATAGAAGTTCAACTGATATTTCCTAAGTTCTTCAGGGAATATATAAGTATTATACCTTGTTGGATTGCTCAGGATCTGTAGTTTACAGATACGAAAATTTTCCGTCTAGATTCCTTAACTATTCAGTAATACAAGGAAATAAAAATAACCTTCGTCACTATTGCGCCATTTCGAGCTAGAAGCAAAAATGTCGACCGAGGGAAAAATATGTTCCTATATTTTTATTTGCGGTGATAATTTTAACTTCATGTATGATATTAATGATGTTGCATACTTCTTATCTGTACTTGTGGTAATTCTAATCAGTATTGGTTGTTACCATTACGACTAGTGGATGAAGAAAACGAAAGCAATTATGTGACAAAATCTGACATGCTCTTCAGCTAGATATTGCAGACCCTTTTCTCTGGAATTTGCAAAAGGAACTCCAGAAAAAACCACAGCTGTTATACAGACGCCAGCACATCAACCTACCCGAAACTGTCAAATTTTCGTTATTTTTAATTTTGAACCTTATGCTTTAGCAATAAATTTGAAATTTGATTAAAGAAATTTGACAGATTGTAGTAGGTTGATGTGCTGGCGTCTGTACCTAAGTGAACTCGAAGCCAAAATTAATGAACTAACTCCAACAATTGCAGCAATAGAAGGTAATATTATAAAAGTAAGACATGAGCCGTTCATGACTATGATTGACGGAAAAGCTGCTCAAGTGTTAACGCAGACACCATCGACTGCCTTATGCACCGTTTGTAGAGCAACTCCTAAACAAATGAACGATCTAACAAAAGTAACTGCAAGATTTGAATGAAGATGCGTTTAAAACTTCGTATGCTTAAACGTGGATACACGCGAGACACAATGGCTTTTTATTTGTGTCTGTAATTATGGCATTCAACCGGTTAAATACGGACTCTACACCTTACATGCGTGGATAAGATGTACGGAAATGACTCTGCATATTTATTATAATCTAGGCTTTGAAAAGTGGGCTGCATCAACTCCAGAGAACAGAAAGATTAAAGAAGAAAAAAAAAGAAGTACATCCAAACTCGTTTCCGGGAATTGCTTGGTTTACACATCGATAAACCTAGTCAAGGTTCCAAAAACAGCAATGATCGAAATACGGCAAGGAGGTTCTTCCAAAACCATCAATGTTCTGCAAAAATCACGGGTGTAGATAAAGAGATTATACATAATTCTGCACACCATGTCATCGGGATTTTCTATAAACGCGGTAAAGTTTGGTGAATATACGCTGGGGACTGCACAGTTATGCGAGTAAATATAACTGGTACTATAAGCCATCTTCAGTCCACAAAATTCTTATACATGGTGCCAAAATAATCGAGCATTTTCCAGTTTTGGCAATAGGCCAATTATCTGAAGATGCTCAAGAAGCTCGTAATAAAAACTATAAGCATAGGTTAAATCACGCTCGGAAGTGTTCCAGGTCAGCCACAACGGAAGACGTTCTGCACATACTGTTGTATACTTCTGATCCCTATATATCTAGCTTAAATAAATCAAATATTGTGATAGCAAAAGAATTACTTAACGAACCTAAAGAGCTTTTAGTATTGACAAGTGATGAGTAGAATAATGTTTGTTTTGTCATTACTCGTATGTTTTGTTTTTACGTTTAAAATCATGTAACTACGTAGTATTAACTTTTAAATCATTTTAAAATAACCCAATGTAAGCAAGTAAATCATTTTAAATAACTTACATTTAATTTTTGTAGGAAATTTTTCAACATTTTAGTGCGTTATTTTTTGACTAAATAAATATAGTTTTTAAATTGGCAGCGTTTTAATTATCCAATAGCATAAGTATTCAGGAACACGTATACAAAATTTCAATTCAAAATATCAAGAAACAAAAAAGTTATAGATTTTTGAGATGGAACGCACCGGTTGGTCCCATAGTGCGTGCGGGCGCGGCGCGGCGAACTCAAACATATGAACTTCCTTTTGAGTGTCCATAGTGGGCCCGCGGGCGCGGTGCTCGGCGCGGGCTGCTCGGGCTCAAACTAGTTCGAGCTTTTTTCTAGTAAAAATAACTGTTCTTCATACATATTATATTTTGACAAACACTGGACACAACAACACGCAGAACGCAGCCGCGCTCCAGTGCGGACAGGCAGACCGCGCGCGTTCCCGCACCCACGCCCCAGTCTGGGCGGACACTAAGGCCTGAATTCCTACTACGCTAACGTCGGTCGCGTGCGTTGGTCGCGCGTGTGAATTATACATTGTGTTCTATAGCACCATACTGCGACGCCGACGTCAGCGGCGCGTATGTTGGTACTGACCGTACGCGACCGACGTCAGCGTAACAGGAATTCAGGCCTTAGAGAAAGGAAGCCGAAATAACAATTTATTTATAAAAATATGTAAGTATCAAACTTTTCGTACGTAAGCTCTGGGAGAAAACGCTTATAAGATTGCCAGTATGCCAGGTTGTTCGCAAAGTTCTTGATTTCAAGTCAGACTTTTATCAGTCTTTGGAACCCTTGCACCTTGTCAATCTACGACGCATGTCGTACCTAAACTAACTTGAAGTACAAATTCGGTAAATTAACCTAAATATAAGTATGGTTGTTTCCTGGCATAAAATTTCAATGTGACATAAAACATGTAAAAAAAATTAACTTTTATGTAACACAGTAATTTAAAAAATATTTCATTAAGGGCTGATTTTTCAATCGACAGATAATTTTTATTTGTGAAGTAAAATTGACGTCTGACAGTTTTTGGATGGAAGAACTGCCAAAAATGCAAAATTATTCCTCTGATAAAGTTATCTGGCGTTGGAAAAATCAGCCCTAAAACAATTATGTAAAATGGTTATTATAATAATCATATCTTGATAAAATTAGGTAGGGTACAGACGAAGCACATCAAGCTACAATCTGTCAAATTTCTTTAAAAGATTTTCTACTTTATCGCTAAAACATAAGGTTCAGTTTAAGTTAATTGGGAAAAATTTTCAGTTTCGGGTAGCTTGATGTGCTGGCGTCTCTACCTTCAATGTGTCCAGATATTTTTACTGATTATCCAGGATCGTAATTTGAGACGAACCTAAGCTATCTTAAGGCGAAAGAGCCACCTTACGTTTACGTTTTTTGCAATTTGAAATACATATTTGTTACGGTTGCGAATCATATTTTGATCAACATGCAAGCTGACACTGACTTGCAAATTGCAAAAAAAACACAAGAACTTTTGAATTGCATGGACTACCTTATTAAACCTCCCTTAACCATTGCTTCTACAAAACACTATTTTAAGAGATCACAATTACTTTTCAATTAATGCAAAAGTAAAATAGGAGTGATTTCATATATTTAATATTTCTTTGAAAAAAAAAAACTCGTTTTCCTCCCGGTGTTTTTCTTACTCCCGCCCGAGACCCTCAGGGAAAAGGAATTCGGCGGAGTAATTGCGTAATGGCGTTCAGTTTGACAGTTCAACAACATTCATTGCGTTATTTACGTTGCTGAGCTGACAAATAATTCGAACGTATGAAGCACTGGATTAGTAATAATATCTTTCAAAAAGATTCAGATTGTGGTAGATATGTAGTTACGCAATTAGGTTGCAGATCTCAGTGACAAATACTGTATATCCTGTATTTTATTCATTAGTATTATACTTAAGCTTTTCTTTCACTCCAATGCTTCAATTGATAGCCAATTGAAGCATTGGAGTGAAAGAAAAGCTTGATGCTTCATCTCAAATTAACACCCTAAACAATATGTGAGTAAGTGCAGGCGACGTATCGGCGAAACATTAATCGCAAGTTCATATTTTAGTTACATTACAGTAGCATTGTTGGCATTAACGCTAGCTGTTTAAAGTTATCTAAAATAATCCTAACTAAAGAGATGTTCTGTTGCCCTCTCCAGCTCCCAGTCAAACGTAGACAGCGCAACTCTTGCTTGGTCTTCGTCAACGCCCATATCTAGTAAAACTTGAACTTTCTGATTGAACTCCCAGATGGCGGTTGGACCTCCAGCGTATGAGTTGGTCCAGTGCCTGGCAGTCAAGTTGAATAGTTGTATGTCTTCTCTGTACTGTTTTGCTACCACGGCATCCTGTGGGTCGTTCGGCTCAGCCGCTGACAACAGCGCTTGTATGGACAGCAGGACTGTGCGGAGGGTAAGGGCAGCCGCCCATTGATCTTTGAGTATGTCTAGACATATGGCACCAGTTACCGATGATACATTGGGATGCCAAATCTTTGTCATAAAACGAATCTGGAAACATAATGATCTCAAATCAGTTTGCCGCTTGCTGCAATGGAACACTATATAATAACCCCTAATAAACTACAATTAATGTTAACAGTCAAGGTTGTGTATGTGTACACAGGGTGTAAAAAGACCCATCACCAAACCGCCATACATCAAACTATTTGTAAGTGAAAGTGAGCAATAATAATTGCTGGGAAACTACTTTTATTTTTGATGTGAAAAATCGTTTTTTTCGGTAGCGCACAGTGCACTTAACACGAGCAAAACATTGTGCTTACGGGTGCGTGCAACGGTGCAGGGGACGTATAGGTACGTGAATACCCGCAATATTTATTGTTTACTTATAACATTTAAAACAATTCTTTTTTTGAGTGAACATTTTAATTGAGAAAAGTGGTGCAAGTTAAAATAACATTTTGTGGTGGGGCGTGCAATTTTAGTTTAAGAGTAGTCTACTTAAATTGGTATGTCAATAATATTACCTTCGGCGGATTGAAGGGGTAAGTCTCTGGTACTTTTATCTCTAGAAGAAATGTTCCACCTTCGTACGGTGTGTCTGGTGGGCCGGCTATCTCGCCCTGAAGTTCTGTCCAGCTGTCGTTGACCAACTCTAATTTAATGCTACCGCCTGCGACCTGTAACAACGAAGTGCTGTCAAATTTAGTGAAAAGTTGGAAATTGTCTAATAAATACAACATGTAGTTACACTTAAACCAAAAATATGGTCGCATTATGATAATGCGATTATGTTAAAGCGATAGGCCATAAGTCTAAAGCAGGGCATTGTCACCTTTCTTAAAGAAGAGTACCACCACACCTCTGTTCCATGCCTGTAGCGGTTTACCCTTGAGTATGACGGAATCGTACAGTTTCTGGAGGGCCCTTAAGAACGGGTTTTCCACTGGCAGTTCGGCGAGTTCGGCCGAAAATGTGGTCTACTACTCTAAGATTGAAAATAGGTATAGTTTCAATTACAATAAATTAATTAAAAGACAAACGCTGTCTTTATATTGTATTCTTGTATCATGGTTCCTATTTAAATTGGCCTGGCGGAGCCGATTAACTAAGCGACCGTAACGATTTTTTACTAACTAGGAAATGTTGTCAACACTGATAGATCGTGCAACTATACACAACGCACATTAAATGAAAATGTACTTGTGAGGCAGATCTAATTAATATTTGAATCAAACATAATAATAAATTGTCATTTGCAATGGCTCCAGTAAACAACACAAATCGATCGCAGCTTGGATGTGTTCTTTCGTGTGCATACTTTACAAACTATGCTAATAATTCCGCATTATGGTTAAACTTCAATACTATTCACTAAAAGTACTAAACATTTAAACTTAAAAATCTAAAAAATGCTCTAAAGCACAGCAGTTCTCTTTCTAGCTTGTACTTGACACACAAAGGCCTCCTCTAGCAGTATGCTTAAACTAAACAAGGTCAAATTAAACAATTTGGTGAAATTTCACAGACATGATGGCTGTCAATATCTTAACACAATAAAACCATATACAAAAACTTACTAAACCCATAATTTTAACTAACTACACTACCCGCGGCTATTAACCCCGTAATAAGCTGTAGCTACTTGAAATCATGAGCTTGGATATTTTTTTTTAAATCAAGTTTTATATCAAAGCTATTAGCAATTTCCCATGACGTCAATGAAGTTTCGCTAGCCACTTCAATTGACACAGCAATTTGATTTGTCAAAAGCATGCAAATGCAACGATGAAGAAGCCATGAATAGGACTTGCACAATAAAAACACAATTAAAACGGAGATGCACAGCCAATAAAGAGTTATTGTAGTAATTTGCTCACTTACAGTCAAGGTTACTAATTGTGGTAAATTTATAGCTCAATCATAAAATATTTCTCCAATATACATACAGTATAACTATATTTGGAATCATACACCTACTACTGAATCTTTAAAAACAAAGAAGGCAAGTAGAAGTTGCATGTTGTGTGCCAAAAAACCTGACTGTGCATATTTTAATATTATAATGAATAAACACAGTCACGATGACTTCTAATGTATTTACTGTTCTGAGAAAACATATTTTAAGAGATTTTCAAGGCATTAATAATAACATAGTAGAATGGATCCCAATCTTGGATTGATGTGAAAACTATTTTGTTTTCTTTTTATAACTTTGACTAAGCAGTTTTCACTAGCGTAAGCTTTATCTGATATTATTAATTTAACTAAGCTACTGTAGATATTACATTAGGTTAATCTTCATAATTATGACAATAATCATATTAATCATTAAAGCGTAACTGTTCCATTTCTGAATAATGTTGATTTTGTTTTAAGTAACGAAACAGTTGCATCAAAATTGACCTGATTAATTTGTTCCGAAGCTTTCTTGAGACCTTAGTAATATTTAAGATATTATGTTGTTAAACTAATCATGATTTATTGAATGATTGCAAATTATGATGATTTAGATAAGTCATATATCTTAGATTTTTCTTAATTAAGATTAACCCATACTGACATCCTCATTAGAACAATAACTTTCAACCATGTAGTGATTTACTGGTAAGTCCAATATAGTTTCTTCAAATATCTGGTTTTACTTATACCTCCAAGCCAGTAGGACAATCCATAATTAAGATAAAGATTTTAAAGTATGTGTTACTGGCAGAGAAGATTACTCTGGGTCCAAAAATATGATAAGGAGTCTGCTTAAGTGGCAGCGGGCAAGGCACATTACTCACAGAACAGATCGCTGATAAGGCCGAAAGGTTCTGAAGCTGTGACCACATATCGGAAGGCATAGCCTTGGAAGGCATCCCACAAATTCGATCAATAACCTTATGTAGGCCGCAGGAATACGCCGGATAATCATGATTGTTATCAAAATACTATTAAAAACAAACAAGTTAAAACATAAATAGGTGTAGAAGATTAGCAATGCTAATTAAATTCAAATAGAATTAGGTTTTACTGAACTGAAGTATCATTCAAAATTACCTGTTTTACACTTCAGTGATGTTCAATTGATATTGAACATCACTGTAGTGTAAAACAGATACTGTTTTGCTTATAATCTCTAAATCGCAATAGCAACACTCACTATGTATATGTAGGTCATAAAACATCTTAAGTGGGTAAGAACTCAGAATACATTCAGCAAAGCATTTTATCGAGGTATTCTTACCTAATATACATCTAATTTTCGTGAATCAACATGTTATTTACGAAATTAAATAAAAATATGCCAACATTAGATTGGTGATGGAAGATAAACACATCACTACTATCCATTAAACATGCTGAATCATTCACACCACAACATTAAACAAACACAGCCAATCACAACAATATTGCACATTATAATTGAGCGGAATTGTATTACTTTCGAGCGCACTTTGTACTCTCACAGATCGATGTTCTCTTAAAAATATGACATCTAACAAAAGTGCAAGTAACTGCTACCGTCCATCTGTTTTTAACCAGACAAGACATTGTAGTCTACTCACCTCTTCACTTTTCATGACCTCCTTGAATTCCCTTTTTATGCGTTTGGCTGCTATATTTGCCATTATTACAAATTTAAATAAGGTAATTTTATTCGAACAGAACCGAGAACCAATAATGAAAGCAGCACAGAGAACAATAATTTTAAGCAGGCAGGCAAGCAGAATGGCAGATTGGCAGATAGCAATTTAGTGTTGCCACTGCCAGGTGATGATTAAATTACCATACCACATTCTCGGCTTGCCATTGTTTGGTAAATAAGTAGTAGTAATATCTTGTCGATTTTGTAAAACAAAGTAATTATAATTATATTTTCATTCATTCAAACTAGTTTGAATTATAAAGCGCATTCTCAAGGCACTCTCAGATCATTTTGCTGCTGCCTTCCCTGACCCTTAGTGCCATAATTAATATTGTGAACTATATTTTATGATTTTTATGAAAGTAATGAAATCGCTGTTAATTCATGTACGTTTAGATACCTACCAGGAATGATTTGATTTTTTTACATGTAATTTCTAGGAGATAATTTGACTATTTCATCTTCTTGTTTACTTCCGCTTTGAGGAGAATCATTCATTCATTGTTTCTCACTCAGTCTCAATCTATGGTTGTTTTATTTTGGTTCGATGTTCATTCGCTTGAAAATTTGGCATAGACTACACTTTCATCGGTCTTTACAAACGCACTTCAAAGGGCTTTATGCTATGGTCGATTAATTGGAGGTGTTATATTATTTTTATTTCGTTGAGTGAAATTGCTATCCCTAGTATTATAACTTAACGTGAATGTAGAATGGTGTCTGTCGAACGTTCGTGAACAGTCGTGAATGAGCTTTTTGTGTTAACTTTAACAAGTTATGGCCAGTGTTCTAAACAGTGTAAGGACGAAGTTATGTTAATTTACTCCCCATGTCACCGGGTTCCACCTATGTACCTGGCACTTGAAGGTGCGTAGCATGATGTTTATACAATATTTGTTAAATTTAGTTTATTATGGAATTTAAATCTTGAAGCATTTCTGTTAGAATGCGAATACTTATGGCCTTTGTTTCATTCAACACTCGCGCTAACATAAATAACTTGCGTTAGGGCTATGAAGGGCCCTCCTTGTACACGAATACATTCTCCTTTATGCTCGTTGATTGATATGCTGGCCTGTATGTAGCTTTAAACGATCTGTAAATATAGAATCCTGAATCTGTTGATTTTTGACATTAATTTTGTTTTACTTATGTAGGGCACACGTATTCTTATGTTTTCGTAAACTTCCTAATGGGGTCATTATCCGTATGGTACATATTGAATGAACCAGTAATATTTTATTATAAATAACATTAATTTAACTATCGTGTATTTCTTTTACTGACTGCATGATAAATAATTTCAAATATTCAGTGAATAAGTAATTCTAAGTACCCCAGAATTGAACATATTTTTTTTCGATGTACAGACGCCAGCACATCAACCTACTACAATCTGTCAGATTTCTGTAATAGATTTTCAACTTTATCGCTAAAGCACAAGGTTCAATGTTGATTGGGAAAATTTGACAGTTAGGTGTAGGTTGATGTGCTGGCGTCTGTACATATTTAAAAGCTCGAACCTAGGTACTGGTTACAATCACAATCATTTTCAAATTGTATATAATACTAAACACCTAAAAATACTGCAATAATAAAAAAATACAAAAATTTTGAAATTATAATGCCATAATATTAAGGGGTCACATAAACATTGCTTAAAGTTAAGTAATGCTTAGCAACTGTTTAACCATACATTTTTGATGTTTAAATGTCTCTTACCTTTAAGCAATGTTTATGAATAAAGGGGTATAGTATATCAATATGGTACAATAAAGTCAGATGTATAAGGCTGAAAGCCATCACCTGCAACAATGCTCGCAGGACAATGACTGACTGATGGCTATCACTGGTGACAGGCTCAGCAATGATATTGTTTTATACACTGACAGTGTTTCCTTCAAGTGGCTTCTGTTAAAATATAATAGTTGTTATGAAGCATGATATGAAAACACCATGCTCATCATTAAGTGCTCTTTTTTTTAAATTTATTTTCATAATGAGATTTTCACTGAACTAGGAACTCCTCCGCTAGTGATGTGTTTATTTCAATTTGACAAGTTCGGTTTCTGGTATCAATGTATTATAAATTCTCATAACTTCCGAACATGTAGAGATATGATTAAAAACCCTTCCAATATTGTTTGATATCATCTAAAGAAGCTGTGCCCTTGGTATGTATATGACCCTTTCCGTTGCACCCAGTATATGGCATGTTTTTATGATACAGGATATACCTGATTATATATATCAAATCCTTAACTGGTAGCATATAGCTTGTTGCTTATGTAAGAAGGTTCAATCGTAAAATATGGACTGCAACTTATCATAGACAATTTGAGTGTCCCATACTCCTAAATTCTTCACCAAAAATTGTTTTCCTTGGGACAGGCTACATCTTCAGTAATTGCTAATTGAAAGAAGACAAACAGTGAAAACATTACACAGATACTGTAGAGATTGGTGTTTACTTACAGTAGTTTTATATGCAGTAACAGTCAGTAAAATTTATTGTATATCAATATCATTTAATTCTATATTTGCATCTATTAATGGTACATAGGTAAGTAAACTAGCATGTAATACAACAAAATATTTTCAATTAAATTAACTAATTATCATAAAGCCAAAGAGTTTGTTTGAACAAGCTTGTCACTGAACTACCATTCGGATTTGAAAAAATCCTTTTTGTATTTGATGGGCCAATTCTTGAGAAAGACTTTAACATCACGCTACAACAATTACGAGCCGTGCAAAAAGAAAAAGTCAGAAAGAACTAAGCGAAAACGAAGTAATAGCGCGGGCGAACGAGGCGATGAGGCGCAGTGGGTCGAGGGAACAAGCACGCGGACGAATTCGCGGGCAATGCTAGTTCTGGAAGTAGCATTAATAGCAGAAGTAGTTATATACCTATGCTCAATTCTTTGTAGTGTTACCTAGTGTAGAATCTTACAAGCAAACCCAGTTGGAAATGTTTTCGAACTTGATGCTGATGCTGAGTGTCATAGATATTCAAACGAACGGGTACTGAAAGCTCAACTTCCTGTGCAAGAAAAGATGAAAGTCTCAATGTATAAATAGCCAGCTAACTGTAAGACTAACAGTCCTTAAAGTTGGCTAAGATATTATATGCACAAGCACGACGACATATTTTATCAAGCTATTTCTACATTTCCAATATCAGCTGGCTTTTCATGGTACCGAAAGATTATACGATTCATAAGCATAGCATAATCAGCCTATAATGTTCCCAATGCTAGGTCACCTGAGCCAAAATCCACCACGCGGGCCCAGTGCGGGTTGGTGGATGTCACGTCTTCGTATTTTTAAACGACTTCAAAAAAGGAGGTTCTGTATTTGACCCGTATGTATGTATGTTTGTATGTCCGCGGTTTTCTCAAAAACTAATGAAGTAATTTTGATAATACTTTCATTAATGTGATCTACTTACTTTCAGGAAAGTTTTAAGTAGTTGTAAGTAGAAATTATTCTTATGTACGAAGTTATATGCATAAATGTACTGCATCTCCAGCATTTCTTTGCGAATTTTGATGATTGTTCTAGTCGGTGTCTTCAATTCTTCAATGCCGTAGTGTTAATTGAATTTGTGTGGGGTAGGTGCAACTAAAAAGTGAAAACTAAAAACATTTTTTACAAAAAAGACAACAGACTTAAAAAAAACTGCGAAGTGATAAATAACTTTAATTTCGGAAGTCGGTGTCAAAAAACGAAAATGCGGAACCAACGACACCGACTTATTTATCACATTGTAGTGTTTTTTTTAAGTCGGTTGTTGTTTAGTTCTAGGATGTGCGGGTTCCCTCACGATGCTTTCCTTCATCGTTTTGAGAGCTGTCGTAATGAAATAAATTACACAAAGTAAAGCAGATCGCTCATTTGGAGAAACATCGACGTAACTGCAACTTCTTTTTTATGTCTGCTTTCCTTACGTAAATACGCTTTGTAAGTGCTTTGGCATATTTAACTCATTTTTGGGAAAAATACATTTACGTCGATGTTTCTCCAAATGAGCGATATGTCGATACTGGATATGTTATTAAAAGCCCTTACTCAAAGTTTTGAGGGTTCAAATGTGTTTGCATGTGTCTGCAATGTCTATTAGGCAAGTTTGAAACCTAACTTTCCATTCTTAAGATTAGCTAAGATAACAAAGAGAAGGGAGACTATCGTTAACCCAGCGTAATTTACAGTGAGTCGTAGTATGTAACGCATTCTATACAAGATTGCCGTTTGCTCCGCACTTTTAATAAAATAATAAACTCGACTTCGACGAATTCAAGATTGATTTTGAACGACGCTAAATTTTTGCTAATTACGTAGCGCTAGCCCGCTCGTCCACGACGACGCGACTTATTAACGCGATATTAACTAGTTTGTGATTGGTCGCGTCGCGTACGAGTTACGGACCGCCAATGAAATACTGCGTCTGCTCAAACTTGAAATTGCATAGTTACAGTAATGAAAACATTTTTCATGTATGTATTTGTTTTCGACGATAAAGATTCATCTGAATTCAAGTAACTGGTATCGAAACAGTTATGCAGACAGGCATATTATAAGTTAGGGGATTACATCGCTGATAAAAATGCCTGGCTCATTGCTGGTCCTGCTCCACAACCACAACTAATCGATTAACACTTGAAAATACTGTTGGAGCTGCTGAAGATTGTAAGACTAATTTTGCATTGTATAAACTCAATTTCCTTTGTATTGTATAATTGCATAGCACAGATGTGAGTTCTATGTACTGTAGAGCTACCATTTACCGGGTAATATGTCTTTCATTGACTTGAATGTGCCCTGGCAGCTGATAGTATGTCATGCTCACACAAATGTCTCGCTGACGGTGGCGTGTGTGTTGGATCATTTAGCTCCCTTCAAAATGGTTGAGCTGAATGGTGCTGATCTATGCGTCATGTTCGTGAACGGGCGCCGTCAGTTGGGGCTGGTCATCACTCGGCTGCCTCGGCTTATTTTTATTTTTAATTATTTTATTTTTGGATTGTTGTTTTTTTATATTATTTAATATTTGCTGTACTCTGGACGCTTTTAACGCATACGTCTTTTTTTACATCGTTCTCACATATTATTATAAATTCAACATTAATGATGTAACTAATATTTTTGTAAAAATATAATTTAAAAGAGTGTCCATGGAGTTTCTTGCCCGTTCTTCTCCATAGGTACCTACGCTTTGGAATGGGCAACTAGCTTCATTTTATTTTTGACTGACCGACTTCTTGACAATTCAAAAGTGCCTGTAAATGGTTTAATTGAAATAAATGCTTTGAGTTTGAGTTAAAAACAAGTTAGTTGGTATCTAGTGAACAAATGTAAAGAGGAATACAAGCAACTGACATCAATTGCTTGTAACCAACTTTGTAGCGTAACATACTAGAAAGCAGATCAATCTTATTTGATAAGGGTTGAAGACTGAAATCAAGCAACTCACGACAGCAAAAGCAAAGACAGAAGTAAAAGCATAACATATTCATAAGGTTTACTGCGAAAACCACATCTGGTCTCTTGAAAAAAGTATGGGAGAGGAAAGAAGAATCATTTCTAAACTAACCTGTACCAATACGTTTTATATTACCTACCAATAGTTTCAGAAAAACCTGTAAAAAGTTAAAAAAAAATCGAGAAGTTAACTGTTAAAGTAACAAGCCGGAGCAGCCGACTAGAGATGTGATATTCTGGCTACTCATTGGTGATTTAAGTTGGTAACTAGTTACTTTTGAGTAGCGTCGTGGGCGATGGGGCTTAAGCTCTTATGAAGGCAGCCAGAAAACCTCACCAAGGGGAGGCCTGTGTTCCAGCAGTGGGAACATTATAGGCTGATTATTTTAAACCCACCCTAAATTATATTAAAAGGTAAAGGAAAAAAAAAAATTACTTACCTGCAGGGCAATTGCGTAACACACTATCAGTAGCAATGGGTTTCATTTTGACAGTTTAACAACATTCATTGCGTTATTTACGTTGCTAAGCAAACACATTTTTCGAACATTTGAAGCAATGGATTAGCAATAAAGTTCAAAATGATTCAAATTGACAGTAATAGTGTGTTACGCAATTAGGGTGCCGGTTTCGAATTCGCAACTTAGTTCTTAAGAAGCGGGCCGTTAACCACCGAGCCACCGCTTCGAACGAGCAACGTGTCGGCGTCGTTCAAAGATTCCCCAAAATAGTTCCACTATTTTATACACTGACCGCGATAAACTTGTGGATCGACCGTTCTGTACTTCGGTTTAAGAGTTTAACCAAATCCTTTAAACTAAGCTTAATAAACAAAAAAAAAGCATTTTATATTTAGTTACAGATATATAACAACTAATAATTAATTAACTAAATATACACAGATAGGCTTAATAAACTTCGGCTGTTATGTACGTACACACGGCTACACATCAAGCTATACATAACCAGTATAAGCTGACTTCTGATTGTATGAAAAACCTATACAGTGCGAGGTCAGCTCAAACTGGAAATGTATAGCTTGATGTGTAGCCGTGTGTACATAACACCCGGAGTTTATTAAGCCTTTGTTTTAAAACTAGACTAGGCACGCGGTCGCTTACATTCATTGTAGAGCAAAGATTTTTCCTTCGTAAAAATGAGCCTCAATAAGAAACTGCCTTCACTATGTTAATTCTAAGAAGAGAATGGATAATTAATATTCTTCTTTGTGTATTCCCGGTTGCGAATGCACTCGGTTCGCTCTGTCCTTTCTCGCTCGAACGAGGGGACTCGCTATTTTATTCTCGACTTCTACTTTAACAACGATTACGGGAAAATTATTAAATGCATTGATGTTGGCATTATCAATATATTATTAAAATAACATATTGCAAAGCGTTTTTCACTTTCATTTCATTGTATTATGGGCTCTCAGGTATAAATAAGCCTGATCTAAGTCCAGCGGGGTCAGTAACAACAACGTTCATTGCGTTGCGCGTTTAGCAATATCCTTCAAAATGATTCAGATTGTGATCAATAGTGTATTACGCAATTAGGGCGCTGGATCATAAAACGTCCCTAAGTCTAAAAAAGTCCTAAGCGTTTCTATAAATAGAAAATGTCGAGTATTACCACTTATTAACCGATCATTTAAATTTTCATTCATTATGCTGCTGCGGTCAATGCTGACAAGCAAACGAGTACTCTTCTGACCAGGAGCAATGAATAGGAATGCTAGGGGAAAAAGGTTGCCGGGTTTGCTAAGCTAAATATTTGACTAACTAGGAAAAGGAATAGTTCACCAAGTAAAAATATTGCCATCCATGTTATTAAATACGTATTCAGCTGCATCCGGTTAGTCTGGAAGCCGACCCCAACATAGTTGGGAAAAGGCTAGGCAGATGATGATGATTATTAAGGCAATTTCACTAAAGTAATCCGCGAAAAACGTAAGGTAATTTGAATGTAGCATCTTTTAAATGCGTATCTTCCCGGTCCGATGATTTTTTTATTAGTATTGGACTGACCGCGGTACAACGTAGGAATGATTAGAAAACAGTGATTTATCCTGAGATTTCGTCTCGATCTATAGGTGTCCAGCCGACTGTGAAAGAGCGTCAGAGATTTCGGTTCCAGACTTCAATGTCGAAAGTAGTCGTCTTGGCTTGACTTAGGTAGGTTAAAGGCATGTTTCTAATTTTTTACCGACTTCAAAAAAGGAGGTTCTGTATTCGACCCATATGTATGTTTGTATGTCCACGATTTTCTCAAAAACTAATTAACCAATTTTGATAATTATTTTACTAATGTGATCTACATACTTACAGGAATGTTTTAGTATATAATACATTATGTAATTATTCTTATGTACGATGTTATATGCTTACGAGTATATGTACTGCATCTCCGGCATTTCTATGCGAATTTTGATGATTCTTCTAGTCGGTGTCTTCAATTCTTCAATGCACCAGTGTTATTTGAATTTGTGTGGAGTAGGTACAACTAAAAAGTGAATAAAAACTTTTTTATAGTATTTGATGTCTTAATATGATGCCGACGTCCTAACACCACATGTATTAGGATGTCAACAAATTTATCCACTGAATCACTGGGGTTTGGTGGATGCAAGATGCAATTGACTACAATTGTACAAGACCCTGTACTTAAATCTCAATGGATAATGTTTACGGATCGACATAAGCTAATCAGAACTGGAATTAATTTTAAACGAGCTTGTTCTAGCGCTCTCCTTAGTTGGTCACATTCAGAGTCAATTTGTTTTCAATAAACTGCTAATAGTAAGATGCGTCCCCGTGTCAGTATCCGATACGCATAACAAAACCAGCAACCATTTAGTAAATGTTTAGTTTGATTACCAGTAACTGTATTATAAAAACACTAGCTGTAGCTTTTACTCGCAGCCTCGTTCCCGTAGTCTATCCCACAGGAACCGTGCATTTTTTTTTTCGAGATAAATAGTAGCCTGTATCCTGTGAATTAGTATTTCCAGCCTTTTACAAACTAACAACCAAGCAACTTTACCTCTTTATAATATTGGTATGGAAGTATTCTAATAAATCTTATTGGTCCTACCTGCCTTCAAGCTACTCAACATACAGACGACGGCCGGCAATTGCATGTCCCAAGAAAACTCTTTTATCTTTGGAATTCTTATAAGTATCTCCCCGAACACTGAGTTTCTTAGCCTTGCATTATCTCACTGAGTGGGTGAATTTAGGCTACGTATAACTTATTTTTTGTAATACTTAGTTTTGTTTAGTCTGTTTTAATTTATTAAGTTCTAATCAGTATAACTTACACACACAAACTTTCGTCTTTATAATATTAGTGTGATTTTTCTGTTGTTTACTGTAGTCGATCATATACTTTTACTGCTTCTTAAACTTGCGTTTTTTGCGTTTAGGTCCTGTAATCCCCTTCAGGTACTTTTTATCAAAGACTTCGAGTCGGGAGTTCCTTTGATAAGTGTACTTGAATGGTAGCGCAAATATACTCTACTATAAAGAGTTACAAAGTAGAAACTCTGTAACTTTCAAATGGTAGCTAAGGATTTATAAAAGCCTTTTAAAGTGTTTAAACAGTAGGTACGTTACTCAGCTAGAAAGCCAATTGAGTTACTTGAAATTTCCGATAACGGTGATTGGGGAAGCCGGAATTAAGCCAGTCAGCCAGGCAAGAAGAAATCAAGATAGATTCCGCTGTAGAACAATTACAATAATTTTATTTTCGTTTTATGTTCTTTACTTTTTTATGTTAGGTTTTATTGTTTTAATTGATATAGCTAACTGCATTAGTTAAAGTATAATTATGAATATTATTTTGGGTAACTCCTAAAAATCGGATGTTTAAAACAGACGTTATCCTTGCCATGAAGCGATCGATGACGATGAAATGAAATTTAAAGAAGACGTACCTACTCGTCGTTAACGTGTAGGCGGACCTTAATTAATAACTAGCTGTGCCCACGACTTCGTTCGCGTGCATGTTGGATTTCATGGGTTTTCTTTTTTTGCGCGTAACCCTAATTTTTTTTCTAAAATAAATGTAGCCTAAGTTACTCCTTATAACATCGACTATCTGCCAAAGAAAGTCCCTTCAAAATCGGTCCAGCCTTTTCGGAGTTTAGCCGCAACAAACAGACAGACAGACGGTATAATTTTTAAATAGTTTTTTTTTGTTATAATATGTATAATTTATCGTAATACAAACAGACACTATTTTATTTTATGGTATAGATTTGCTGAAGACGTGTATATGTTCTGCTTTATTTCGTTACCCAAAGCTTATTGGAAAAACTCGCCATCAAAAGCTCGAATTTCGGTGGCAATTTTTTGCTAGAAATTATCCCTCCCTGACGTCCAACCCAAAGCAGACTAAAAAAAAACCGGTCAAGAGCGAGTCGGACTCGCGCACCGAGGCGAGGGTTCCGTATTGTGAAACGTGAAATGTTTTTAAATTTTCTTCGGCGAGGCCTATATATTCGTCAGAGAATTTTAACACTGCAGTGTAGAATATTGCAGTTTTAAGTCAGCGCCAGATGGCGCAAATTACATAAACATTACATAAACTTTATCACATAGAATAATTTCAGATTTTTCTCTATGCAAACTTCGGAGATAAGGGGGGGGGGGGGGGGTACTTTTTTTTTAATTTTTCATCATTAGTCGAAAACTGAGGCTTAAAAAAATTGTTTTGAAAATGTGCAAACAGCACTCTTTCATATGATACCCCCACATGCCCTAGTAGCCCCATTTCGAATTTTTAAGAACCCTTTCAGTCTTTCTGTTGCAAAATAGTTGGGCAAATGTCATCTAAAACTATTTCAAGTTGATAGCATTAGTAGTTCTTGAGATACCCAGCTGTGACAGACGGACAGGCAGACAGACAGACTGAGTCGCACCATAAGGGTTCCTTGTTACCATTTTGGTACGGAACCCTAACAACAAAAAAGGGTATGCTCTCTTTTTAGCTTGTCCTGTTTATTAAATCCGTACGACTGTCCCCTTTGAGCTTCTATGTTAACAAAATCGTAGGATTTTTATTTTACACTTTTGCTGGAACTCCATTTACTAAATTAAAGTCAGCAAGTCTAACCACAAAAAAGCTTTGCAAATATTGCAACGCTACAATGCAACAATAATAATTAAACTGTACAGGGCGTTCGGCAGAACGTTGAACACAGGAAAATGGCAGATAGGTGGGGTCGTCTGCTAACTACCTAGCCCAAAAAAAATTACTCAGGCCCCATAGTTTTTTCCGTTTTTGGCGCCGACTCAAAATTACTTAGGTATACCTACATTAGTTTAAGAACTATTTATTAAGGTTAAATAAAAAGGTTTATTATTTTTTGCTTTTCAGTTTTTTCGGAGGTTTTATTTTTCTATTTTTTGTTTTATTAGTACCGAGTTTCGAGTTAATCCGACAGCGGGTTACATATTTTTCTAACCTATTATTACTTTGTCACCCCCGAAATCCTCTTGAGAGGTTTTTTAAAACTAAAAGTGTCAATCTTAATTATTTACTGAGCCAAATATTGCCAAGTTTCAAGTTAATTAACTAAATGAATAAGATTTTTCGTATAAACTGTACCCCACTTTTCACCCCCACAGGGGTGGAATTTCTAAAAATCATTTGGGATGTATTCATTACTTGACTCAAAAATTATTTATACCAATTTTCGAGTTAATCAAGTCACGCAGTAAAATCCTCCCCTGTAAAATTAACTACCCCTTTTCACCCCGTTGGGGGTAAATTTTCGAAAAACCCTGATACACGTTATTCTTTATTTTTGGTCTTAAGTATAAATAGTGAGTTTCGAGTTAATCGGACCGCGCGTTAAAATTCTTCCATACAAATTTTGACACTCCCCAATCCCCTTTAGGGGGTAATTTAGAAAAACAAAAAATGCCAACCTTCATAATTTTTTAGATAAGTATTCGTGCCAAATTTCAAGTTTATAAACTCAAGGATTAAGATTTTTCATACAAACAAAATCCCCCCTTTCACCCCCTTAAAGGTTGAATCTGAAATCCTAAGAAGAAGAAACCTGAAAAGAAACCTGAAATCGCGAAAAAAAAATCAGCTGTTCCCTACATTTTGACGAGTTATACGAACATAAATGTAGGGAACAGCTGATTTTTTTTCGCCTTCGTCCCTGTTCAGAAACTTTATGGAGTAAATAACAAGTAAATTGTAGCACGATTTGGATACAGTTGGAACTGCGAGATATCAAAATAAACGGTGTAACTATCCTGCGCAAACTTTTTCGCTAAACGCTCGCCGAACGCTTCTTAACGAAATTAGTTTGCCCGGCAAATGAGGTAATGGTCGGCCATTACCTCGTTCACTGAGCAAACGAATTTTGCGATTTGTTGACCTTATTAGCACTTCCAGTTAATTTGTTGATGTTAGAGAAGAATCCTTTGAGCAGTTGTTCTGAGTTTCAAATCGAAAAAAGTGTCATTTTATAACCCCAGGTAGGGGGTTATAAAATGCCACACTAGTTATTGGTTCCGCTGAGAAGCTTACTATTCAAGTAGGTATCCAAATAAACATCATTTCATTTTAATCAGACTGGGTGATTAATTGAGATGGTCAGTAAAGAAAATTATTAGATTAAGTACACGCCTAGATAAAATTTATCGATTTCAAAGTTAAGAAAAACTGCATCCGTGTTTATTCTCATGACATAAATATTATAAACAACAAAAACTTCAGGGTCCATCCGTTGCCATAATCGTAACCGAACGACAAGTAACATCTATCCGTAATTAAGCTCGGGGAACTTATCGGTCACTTGTTGTTTTGCTTTACGCAGCGACTCCGTGTCACTTGGCATTACCAGAGTTGTGGTTTTTAAGGTAGAAAATGCGCTAGGCTGTGGGAAGTATAGGCTATCTAGCGTCCCGCGCTGTCCTGAACGTCTGATTGGCTAGCTAGGCAGTCGGGTCTCGGCCGTTGGATTGGCTACTGCGCCCGGCTGCACATTGTGTGTTACCTGCTTTAAAATAAATGGTACGTCGGTATTTTTTTTGCTTTTCCCTGTTTAATTTTATATTGGTTTATTTGTATATAAATGGCCTGTGAAAAAGCTTGATGTTAGTTTGTAATCGTTTTTCTTGTACGAGGTGTTGTTTATTATTATGACCTACACACACTGCATAGATTCAATATTATATTAGCAACAAACTCCATTAATATTTTATTTCTTTAATTGCGCTTGTTTGGATAACAATAGCCTTCATGCGGTGGTTCCACGAAAACAGCCTGACTTTTAGGGCTTTAGTATATTTGCATATTTGTTTGTTTATCAAAGGTTGTCAATTGTTTACGTTTGTTTCCATTAGATATGGAAGTTATATATATATTTTCTTTATTAGGTACTAGAAGAATGGGTACAGTAAATCTCCTTAAAACAAATTTGGTCTTATGTAATGTGCAGTTAGGTGTCAAAGGACTGCTTTAGGCCTCGTACTAGGATAACCCTTTATCACGAATGCCATAGTATATGTATGTTGTGTATATGAGGAAACTATTGTAAGCTACTGTATTATTTATATTGTTACGTACAAACTGTATTTAATATTATTCATGAAAAAGTATTGAGCAGCATAACCTGCGTGTTTACTTCATGGTCGGTTATAAACTGAATTTCCATAAGGTCTGAAAGTTGACATAAATCTCATCGTTTTTATTTCTCTTTGTATGTAATATCAATTACGTAAGTACCTACTCAAAGCTTTATTTGTCATTTATGTTATAATGTAACTCGATAACTTTTGTGTCCCTATTTATTGAAAATAATTTAGGAAGATACTTATTGTATTGCCAATTTTTTTGTTTTATTTTTCTTATTCGCGTTTTGTGTTATAAGAACTTTAATACCTTACTTCGCCTGCAGGTTTGTCCCGGTCTTTAAACACGTATAAATATTATGACATAAGCATTAAGCAGAGTCTTGCATGCGTTACATTTCGCGCGCTACAGTTTTTAGCAGTTTTATGTGCGAAAAATAAAAGTAAGTAGTTTTCAGCAATTATATTTGCTCAATGTTATTTAGGCCCGTATTACAGAACGTCACTCTAGACTCAAGCATTACTTAAAACTAGTTTAGAGCCATTTGATTGGTTGAAACTACTGTTAAGTATCGCTTAAGGCTTGAGTGAGGTTCAATACGGGACTTAGTTTGATCTACAGAATGCGTAAGTTTTAGATTGATTGTTTTTTCTACACTCTGTATACAAGTTCGTAGTTTTAGTAGTTACCTATTACTGGCTATTACTTGTCTTGTTGATGGATACTGGAGTAAAACTTACTATTCAAATACACACAACGAAAACAGACCACTAAACTCCAGGAAATATATTCTGAAGACTAGACGTTCGTTAGATAATTTAAAAAAATCCGTGGGTTTTCTTTTTCAATACTGAAGTCGGGAAATCCGTCAGACTTCGAAGAAGGTACCAGAACGAGTACTTGCGGTGCTCTCCGTCGTTTATCTCCTTCCATTTTGGAATCATTTCCTTCGTCGCTACCGGCGCCACTCGTCGCTCCCCGACTCTCCCGTTCTCGGTCCCTACGTTCCGACGCCACTCTACCTAAGTATTTATCTATATTTATTATAACCATAAACATATTTTATACATGCAGATGCGACCATCACGTTTTGATGGCTACTTCAGAATGTGCATTGCCCTTAGCGACACTACAGACCTTGACACACGACGCTACATCTAAATGACATTCGCTATTGTTAGACAGACCCAGACATTCTTTTGTTTCAACACTGAAGGGGCCTTACAGACGAGACGAGTGTCTAACATGTAAGAATTGAAGCTTTGTCTGAAACGAAAATCTACCTAAAGATAGAAAGCTCTAGTATTTTTCTCCTTGTCTTTAACTGCGAATATAACCTTCCGGCCGCTGTCTCAACTGCAAGCTTTACTTGGTAATGATACTCGTAACTGATAGTTCTATTTCCACTCTAATTGACTGTTAAATGGGGGTTTCCTAATATGAAAAGGTCTCGATAAAATTGTGTCTCGTAATATCCTTTGATGTGCTCTTATTTGCATTTACGACTGCTATCGCAGACGGTCTTGATTTGTTTCTTTTGATTTCAGGAGCACAACACGCGGAACTGTGAACTATGTGGTGTCTTATGTAATGATTGTTTGTTTTGTTGCAGATTTGTGGTGTCGGTAGAATGGTGAAGTGAGTGCGGCGCGATGGTGCTGTGTGTGGTAGCTCTGCTGATGCTCGGCGGGGCCGCACCGCTGCACGCTCTCGACATATGTGAGTACCAGTACCGTACTCTTTACATCATCTCTGACATAGCGCTGCGATTATATTTTTATTATGTATTTTATCTAGTCAGCCACTTAATATTAATAAACCGTATAAAATAATCCACCCAATTACTAGCCAACCCAAAAACAATAAACACACCACACCTTCCTGATCGCAAAATTAGCGGATGACATAACATTTTAATGGTATAATAGCTGTTGGCATGTATATGTAAGTACACATTATAAAAGGGTAATGCCGACCTTTTCACTCGCCTTGGCCGAAAATGACTTGCAGAGCTAGACAAAAAACATTCGTGTCGCGCTGATGTAATTATACAAAACGGCATTGTACTTAAAGCTATTATAACTAAGTAATATACTACAAAAACGTCTGGCGCAGAGAAATAGGTATGAGCTTGATATGGGTTGTGAACACTGCTATACATGTATATACAGGGTGTTTTGTAAATAGTGGTCCACCGTTAAGGATTCGATATACCAGATAATTTACTATAACATATTACAATTTTAACCATTTTTACCCAAGGGCTCCGAAATTTTTCATTTGTTTTTTATTTACGAAATTTCAACCTTTTGTTACAAATTTGGTTCTAGTTTCAACAAAAACCATTATTTTTTCATTTTGATTTCTGTTAATTACTGTTGAATACTAGAGCTATCGTGTAAAATTATAGTTTTTTATGTAAATTTAGAGGTTTTGAAGAAGCTCTTCTCTATTTTAACCCTAATTTTTAGAATTATCATGCAAATTCAGGAGCGATTTTGTAAAAAAAATGTACCTACTACTAAAATGGTTAAAATTATAATATGTTATAGTAAATTATCTGGTATATCGAATCCTTTACGGTGGACCACTATTTACGACACAACCTGTATGTCAAAGCTATTAATGCTTAGCATATCGGTATTTTAAGAGGGAATCCAATGCACGGCGGCGTTGCACCTGATTAAATATGATATTGCAGATATTTTACGATGCTGCTAAAGAATTTTTAGCTTTATTGGTACCTATCGCAGAACAAAGCATAACTTATGATAAGGTACTTAAGTTGAAACATACGTCGTATGTCTTCTCGTTATGACAAAAGGAGTATGTAAGGGGGCATCCATTAATTACGTGAGGCGTTTAGGGGGGAGGGGTTCAAGCCGATTATCACCCAATCTCACATGGGGTAGAGGGGGGGTCCTGGCAATATCTCGTAGTTTTTTTTTCGCAAGAAACAGTGTAAAATTGCGAAAAAACTGAGTTTAATTGAGCAAAACGTGTTTCTCTATTAAAAAATATATATATTTAAAAAATGACTAAATTCTACACAATAATATTTGTCGCGGTCATAGATATATTAAAGAAGGAGGTTGAAGGAACAGATGATTTTATTGAAAATCACATGGACATGTTGTTTAAAGTAGTCACTCTTGAGACCGTACATGAGTCCCCGTGGATTGAATTAGAGTGAATATTCTTTTACGAATTTCAGTAGTTCTCATTTAAGTATTTTATTGTTCAATTTTTTCACTGTGATTCTAGACTACGATCTTAATCATCTTAAATAAAAATAATTAAACAAATTGTTCTTTTTTAATCCAACGCAATGAAGCATAGATTAATTAACGTATTTACTATTTACACTGAAAATACACATTTTGAACAATCTCACGTGAGATTAGAGGGAGGGGCGAAGGGGTCGAGCCAAATCTCACGATATCTCACTAAGGGGGGAGGGAGGGTCCAAAAATCGCCAAAATAACCTCACGTAATTAATGGACGCCCCCTAAGCATCGTAGCATGTGGCGTTCTGAATTCTCTGCCTACCCTCATGGGAAGATGGCGTGAGCTTATGTATGTAATAGCTTCTGCCCGCGGCTTCGCCCGCGTGGATGTAGATTTCATGGGTTTTGATTTTTTGCACCGTACCCTAATTCTTTTTTCTAAAATAAAAGTAGCCTAAGTTACTCCTTTTAATATCAACTATAATATCTGCCAGTGGAAGTCCCGTCCAAATCGGTCCAGAAGTTTCGGAGATTACAGACAAAAATGTTAAAAATAGTTTTTTTCGTATTTATATGCTTTCATATGCATTTAATAAAAAGCTGTTAGGTATGTTGACATTACAAACAGACACTTCAATTTTATTTATTTGTATGTACGGTATGAGTCTTCTCTAAGTTGCCCGTCGAACAGTGCATAACGACACGACACTATCCAGTACAAGCATGTAACTATGCCGCACTTAAAGCCGAGATTAAGCACTTGTAGCGAAGGTTACTTTGACCGTATACTCGTACCCCTTTAACATTGACTTTAAATATTTCACTTTGTCGGCGAGAACAGCCTTCCTGAAACATGTAGTCAACATTCCGTTTATTGAGAAGCCAGATCGATAGATTGGATGGACGAGATACAAAGGCAGCATGTGTAAAGGATAGGTAATTTTCGAGATAGCTCCGATAGTTCACAGTGCATTCAACGTGTAATAATATATTACGTGTTATGTATCTGGCATAAACCTGTATGTCCAGCTAATACAAACTGTTGTATTAGCTGGACATACAAGGTTTATATAGATCCGTAGCAGTTTGTTAGAGAGGTTGTTTGAAATATTTGAATGTACGGTAGTAAAAGTTTAATTCATATCTCATTCAAGGATTTAGTTTGTTTGTTAGTTAAATGAATTCGGGATAGCGTCCTTCCTGCATTACATTAATTAAATTCTTATTCAAACGTTGTCTCTCCCTTTCATGTTTACTAAAGCCAGGTTTTAATCTCAGTCTCAGCTTTAAATGGAAACATTTATAAATACTTTCGTGGAAATTTTTATCCAGTTCGTAACTTAAGCTAGATTCTTTTCGGAATACGAGCAGCCTTCGCTGAAACTTTTAGAAAACATGGAGTGCTTCGAATTAACTGGGTGTACCTACCGGAGTACGAAGTCTAACGTTGAAAAAATGACGATATCGATTTAACAGTTACAAATAGTTGAGACAGACATATTTGCTGGCACTTTCAAGGCTACATATAAAACATACCAAGACTAAAGTGCTAAAATAAACATTGTAATAATTGTAATAATATTAGGCTCTAAGGTCTAGTTGTCATTACAAAAACATGCTAACCACATGTTGAACTGAAAAAAAAACTTTGTATTTTTGATAATGACTCGAGTGGCTATAGGGGGCTTGTGTCTAAAAAAACAGCCGCATGGATCGATCGATCGTGAATGGGTCACCATCTTTAGGTACATAATTATCAAGTCTATTCAAGGAACCCTGCGTGCCTCTGAAAGCACGTTAAGTCGTTGGTCCTGGCTGTCCGTCGTGGATCTTTGGCGGTCGTTACGGGTCGTCAGTAGCCCGAAAGTCCGACAACCAGTCTCACCAAGGCGTATCGTATTACCTTGTAACTGGGTTGTAGAGGTCAGATAGGCACTCGCTTCCGAAATTCAGCTGCATCCGGTGAGACTGGAAACCGACCCCAACATACTTGGGAAAAGGCTAGGCAGATTGATTGAGTTATAAGAACTTGAAATACTATTGTAAACCTATGCGAGGATTATACGTGTGATGTTATGTTATGTTAGTGTTAAACGTCATATACTCGTACCTACCTAACTTATAAAATATATTATGATTCTATGATATAACAACACAAATGGCACCAAAAATGTTTTAACCATTTATTTATAATTTAAAACGCTAAATAAAAATCGGCTAACTGGAAATATTAGCAGCTAAGTGGATTTCTTAAGATATCGGGAAATTCATTCAGCAAACAAAATAAAAAAAAACTAATTGAAAACCGACCGTCAGAAAAATGGTTTTATTTATTATTGGAACTCCGCAGCGCTTACGTTTCTTTGTACAGACGCCAGCACATCAACCTACACCTAACTGTCACATTTTCCCAATCAACATTGAACCTTTGGCTTTAGCGATAAAGTTGAAAATCTATTACAGAAATCTGACAGATTGTAGTAGGTTGATGTGCTGGCGTCTGTACATCATGAAAAATAGAAATCGAAGCGGCTGAGTCCTGGCAATTACCATTTAAGTAATACCTAGGAGGTACTGAGTTTGGCATAATACGAGTAAACTGTTTTGGAGAGTACTAACAAAAGTTTTCACTTAGTCACCACCCGACGGGAAATTTCTGTTGCTTTATAATGCCTCTTGTAGTCACGTTTGCGCTATTACGGCCACGAAACAAGTCTGAAGGTTGAAAAGCAAATACAGGGTCAAATTAAATTAACTAGCGAAACTTCGCGGACGTGATGGGTATCGATAATTATCTAAACACGATAAAACAAAAAGAAATTAATTTGACGATTTTTTGTGGTCACCGACCGCAGTTAGTGTAGGTACCTAGTCACTAGAAATATCAGTTTAAAAATCAGCTTTTTATTGTGTAAACTTCACAGACGTAATGGGTGTCGATATCTCAACACGACAAACCTAAAGAAAACAGATTTTCTCAACTCATATTATAAGTAAAAAAACTTCCAGTGGTTGTTGAAATCCTAAAAAAACCTCAAATCTTTTATATTCATATTGTATAGTGTACTCATTACGTCGGCAGAGTTTCCCTAGCTAATTTAATTTGACCCTGTATAATTGGGATTTCGCTATGCTTTTATATCTGCATCGACATTTTTTTTTTTAACAAAGCGGCTGCTTTCTATCTTTGCTCTTGATTGAATGGAACAGTGCTTTTCCACACACTCATGTCTGAAGTCTGAAGCCATTGACAACGCTGCCTTTATTCTTTTATATCCTTTTCAAAATGAGATCGGAAGAAAGATTGAATGAAATTCACTGCTGAAGATGGCCACTATAAAGAGACTTCGTGCGTTTTTTTGGCCAACTTTTAATACGAAATAAAGTTGCTAACAAAAAATGCGTGCTTGAAATAGCTGATAAATAAACACAATTCTCTCTGTTACTTGTGCAAACTAAACAGTTTACAAAACAACGCCGTTTTTAGTATCAGCCCATTTGGTCCAAGGGACATTATGACCATATCACACAACTATAAAAAGTTATAGTGGCAAGTCCCTCGTCGATGTCTGTGCATGGACCGCCTTAATATTTAATTAGAAAGTTCTCTGCTCCCAGAGCAACGGGGACGCCGTGGCTCCGTGAACTTGTACGAAGAATTATAAATTCCACCAGTCGCTTTTAGCGTTGTTATATTTCAAAATTTTATTGAACCAAAACTTCTATGTGGGATCGTTAATGAAAACACTAATTTTATTAAGGACTTTATTCAAAACACTAACATTTGAGAGAGGTCCCCTGCTTTCAGTTAGTTAACGGTGAAGAACTACTGAACTTTCGTTATTGCAAGAATACCTTTCAATAAAACGGAAGCGAAGTAGACGTTTCACTAGTGCTTTGATATTTTACCTTTTTTGTCGGGTTTTTCAGAATTTTGTTTGAAGACTACGAGTATCATTGCTCTCTATGGCGCTGCCCCGCAATGAACAGGGTTTCTTGAAATGCGACGTATCCCGTGTTGTTATAGTGTGGCGAGTGATGAGTGTGATGAACTGATGATCCATATTACACACAAACCGCGGATTTTAAACATTGTATAATATAATGTTTAAAATACGCAATTTTAATACAATTTGTATCAGATTTTTTTAACTGACTGTTGACTTTATTCCGAGTATTCCGACGCGAAACCATAATAAAACAAAAACTTATCACACGAAAGACACTGACTGCATTTGACCAATTTTCTAATTAAATGTGATGTTTTTACTAAGACATTAACTGAAGTAACGACGTAAAAATGTTTACATAGGCATTCTTGGCTTGCTTTTAAACAATCCTATTAATCTTACTTTGTGGGTTTACTTTTACGCTCGTTTTTTTATTCAGCAATGTCGGTTGCACTGTTGCACTTAACAATAATTATTTCCACTAGTCTACTTCAGTTTAAACATGGGTGCGTTTAAATATTTCTATATTTTCCACGTATTGGATGTCGATACATCGCAATTATGGAATTATTGCCTATTACGAAGTAAATTAAATAATTAAGCTATGATAAATGTTCTGTAATTACACTACGGACATACAAAATTATACATGTAGATAAGGTACCTAATTACTAAATTACACCGATCGAATATCGAATTCCAATCACGCGGTATACTGAATTCTTAATATGCAATTCCCGTTTGCTGTCAAGAAGCTACAATGTAGTTTTTGGTTTATAGAATGTAGCTTCCCCTACCTACGTGTATCTAAGGTAGACAATCAGTGTCCGACAGCAGCCATACTATCCATCCTAATATTATAAATGCGAAAGTGTGTCTGTCTGTTACCTCTTCATGCTTAAACAGCTGAACCGATTTAGATGAAATTTCGTATAGAAATAATTTGAGTCCCGGGAAAGGTCATAGGATAGGTTTTTGTCCCGATATTCCTACGACATCGACACTTATGCGGGTGCAACCGCGGGGCGCTGCTAGTTTAAATATATGAGCAGGAAGGCTGTTTAAGTTTGTCTAGCTAGGGGCTATAAACAGCTTGTTGCTAAGCATGCACACAAGTCCTGCGACATTCACTATTTGTGGCGAATGCTCACGTTGCCCCGCTGACGCGTTGGTAATCAGCCCACGTAGATACGACCGGTGTCTGCGACAATGGCGAATAACGTCATGCCCTGTGAGTTTAAAGAATCAAAACGGAAGCCGCAGACGCATCTCAGGACGTAACTATACCAACAGGGAATACTGTGATCTCATACCAAATAAGCCTCCATTTTATATTTTATTACAGTGCTCACAGTCACACAACAGATTTTAAATTAAATCTGTAAGAGAGATCAAATATTTTATGAATCTAAGGCGCTATAAGTAACATAGTTTATTTCACTTCCCTCGAATATGAAATCAGGAGCATACGTAATAGGAAAAGTTTATAAAGCGTTTTGTGAAAGTACCATTTATGTCCGTTGTATGGAGCTGTAAGCTTACGGAATTATTAGTTGGTTTTAATAAACAAGCTTAATGTATCCGATTACACGGCGTAAGCACTCCGTTGGTTTTACCACACAGCGGCCCGTAAAACGAACTATACATATTTTTGATTAATTGAAAGGTGAGATACGGTGTTTTTTTTTGAAAATAAAATGTAATTTTATAAAAGATAGTCAGACATTAAGGCGTTCATGACATGATAAATGTACGTGTGTCCAGAAAATATGACGCGGACATAGTGAGTACGTTATGCTTATTTTAATTAAAACACCAAAGAGTACTTACTTAGTGCCCCCGCAGGATCCACACGTATTATCCCTGCGGCACCCTTTATTTTATCCACGTAACCCTTGACTAAAACATGTATTAGGTACCTACACTTCGCACATCCCGTAGTTTTGTTTAATTATTCGTCTGGTATCGATTACAAGAAACGCAAGCCCGTTAAAATGGTTCTGGTCTCAAACAGCCCTGAGCACATTTTGAAGGTGTATTTTATTATTTAATGTGCCGCTGGCCTGCTTCTATCGATCTGCCATCAATGGCTGTGTAATTATTACTTGCTGTATATTTATACGTACGTCGTCGTCGCGGCATGTTGATAGTTTGGAAAGTCATTACCTCTCGGCAGACCGTTATCGCTGTCAGCTATACGTTCCGTACACATTCGTCGTGAAAACTACTGAACATGAAAAAAAAATGCCAACGACCCCCTCGTACAATGAAAGTAATTAAAATAATAGTCCAACGATATCACGCAAAGTGGTTCAAGTCGTAAAAGAAAAGCAAGTGACATTGTTAGTTGGCGTGTATAATGTCTGAGAGCGCTGAGAACGCACACGTATCTAGGTAACGGAGAGGTTCCGTGGAGCAGGCGCTGTTGCTCACAAATTTATACGAAGCTGAAGCCAATATAGTAGGCGGTTTAAGCTGACATTCGATCGTTTTATGTAAAAAGAATATTACCTTTCGTGGATGGATATGAATGAGTAGCGAGTCGCCACCGCGCTGTTTATTATTCATTAGACGACTACATGTCACGCAATAGCATACGCACGCACAAGCTCAGTGCTTCTGAAACTTTTCCCACTTTAAATTTTACCATTCGCCTTTCACTTAACCGTGCGCTGAAAGTGTTTTGTTACAATGGAATTAAAACAAAACTATACTCCACGGAATTGTTAGGGGGCAGCTAAACTGGGCGATGTGAAAAAAGTATATCCAATTTGCCGGACGTCAGAAGCACGCTCACTTTGTGAACCGCTGGCCCAAGTAAATGCTTTTGCTTAAACCGAGATCATTTATTCGTGTTTATTAATATTCAAAACTGGCTTTATGACGTTTGCAATTTGTTCTCAAGCGCTGAGCAACAAGAGGCCTGCTTAAATAACGAGACACGCAACAAGCGAATTCTATTTGCATTTGACCTATAAGCGCTTGTCTTTTGTTTGGTGGAGGGAAAAACTTAACGCGGACTCACAATAAACTCGAATTTTGCAGATAGGTACATCTGTTTTCCTTAGGTTCATTACGTTAAGTTTGCATGGTACCATATAATATGAGAAGCACGTGGTCGGTCTAGACTGATACCAGGTTATACAACGTTCATTGGCTGTGCGAGCTGTCATCGATATTAATGTTCGGTTCCATAATGTGTGTAAAGCGCCGTTGCTGTGTGAATATAAATTAAGGCTGTTGAGCAGACGTCAAGAACCTACTGTAAGGCTGATTAAATCCATTCCTGTTCCGCTCCGAGAGCGGGACGCAGCTACTTCACTTGTATAGCCATCTCTTGTAGTGGATGGATTTCACTATCAACCATTATTATTCACATTTAGGTTAATGACTTCACCATAAATTAAAAATAGACTATAAATAAATGAATACTTACATATTTTTATGTTAACTTTGTACTCTAGCTAAGCATGTGGGGCTGTGTGGGGCCGCTAGTGGCATTGTTTACCTAGTGATAGCGTATCGTCGTTACTTGTTCCACGCCGTGTGCTCTCATTTTGAACGAGAGATGTGTGATTGTGAAACAGTACTAAATTAAATATTCGTCTAATAAGGGCCACGCAACGAGTGGTACTTGAATGGAATGATTGATGACTATTGTACATCTAAGGGTGGTGAAAACAACAAGCTCGAGCGATTTGGCGAATTAAAACTCGTAATCAGTATTACATTTGTAACATTCCAATAACTTTGGTCGTATCCTACATCAAAAGGTATGACAACAATAAATCCTAACTATCCTAATCCTAACTATTATTATATATTATATTATATATATGATATTATAAATGCGAAAGTAAGTTTTTTTGTTTGTTTCTGAACCGATCGTCCTGAAATTTTGCATGTACGTTGTACAAAAATGGACATAGGGTACCTTTCATCCCGAAAAAAAGTGCTGTTCCCTAGGAAAACAACAATAACGTTATTATGATAATAGATGGTGCCACGTGTATTGTTGTTTTCCTCGGGAACAGCACTTTTTTTTGGGATGAAAGGTACCCTATGTCCGTTTTTGTACATCTGACAACGTATATGCAAAATTTCAGGACGATCGGTTCAGTGGTTAAGGCGTGAAAAGGTAACACACAAACTTACTTTCGCATTTATAATATTAATAGTTAGGATAGGATTTCACGCGGACGAAGTCGCGGGCAGCAGCTAGTCATTTATAAACCGATAGGGCCAGGCCACAACAGTGCGTTGCGGCGTCGCATCGCAAAAACAACATTGCACAGCTATCTGCTGTGCAATGTTGTAGCTGTCGTTGATTTTTGCGATGCGACGCCGCAACGCACTGTTGTGGCCTGGCCCTTAGGAAGCTAAACAATGAAATTAGATAATTTGGACAATACAATAGAGCGCGCCCGCGCCCCGCGCCCGCTTCTCAGTGATGCGTAGCCTCATGCGACACAACACAAGTTATCAGTCGTTGGCAGCTAATTAAATGATTCAACATATATCACATACGTACCTCTATGTACCGTATATCACTTTGTTTGTTGCGTCTAATACCTACCGCACGCGAGAACCCTTTGATAGACTGACTAATAAGCGACCCCGTTGAGAATTATACTGTACAAGTGTACATACAAGCCCAATGAGAAATTCGCCTGACAACTTGTCTCATGTTTATTTAATTTAGTGCTCTTTTACATTTTATTAATTAATACCACTGTCTACGTAAGCTTGCTAATGTTAAGTGGAAACATGCTGTGCGGATGTTTCGAAAATAATTAATTTGCTCGTTACTTATGCTGGCCAGGGTAAGGGTGGCGGCAGACTGAAGGTTTCATTGTGATTAAAAAAATATAACACACGCGATGACCTACCGCCGCATATGAGTTCTGTTCTTAGAAGTCCCCATCGATTTGAGTTCATCAAAACTTTGACACGTCTACACAAACTTTTAAATTGACTTCGCCGTGATTAGTGCGGTTATTACTTTTTATTGTGGCTCAATTATCTTTAATTTTTCCTTTATTATGGTGTCTTATATTTTTGTGTTCTATTTTGTTTTGTTGTAAGCTGCGTTCAGTACTTAGCGATTAATTGAACACTGCAATGCTTGGCAATGCTAACGGCGAAAAGCTTTCTAATGGTGTACCTACAATGTAACTTACGTCACCTCTGTGAGTCTTGAATGATTTACGCGCATCTTGACTAGAGACAAGACAAGCATCTAAATGTCATCTAAGTTTACCGTAGTCGGCGAGTCGGTGTGGTGCACAAACCGGGTGTGCATATTGACATAACACATAATATGTATGCCGCTATATACTGTGTCTGTTTACAGCTCAATGTATCGCGCCGCTTGGAATGGAGAGCGGTTTGATTCCCGACAGGGATATCAGCGCTAGCTCCTGTTACAACGACGGCAATGTGGCCCCGCAAAATGGAAGGTTCGTATCACCTATTTATAACCATGATTTACTAACAACTTACCGGTACCGATTGGAAACGTCTAGAGCTTTATCTGATAAAGAAGAAGTAATTAAATTTTATTATTACATACAGTAATAATAAATTTATCATTTTTAGATCTGTATCATTGCGGTAACTGGCTTTAAAACAGACAAATAACGGGAACTTATATCGTAGTGCTGCAATATCGACGTGAAGAAACTTGGTTTTTTCCAGAAGATTCGTTTGTAGCAGTTATCAACTCATGTCATTATTCGAATCACTTGAAAAGACATTTCATACAGATTTGAAAGCGCTTTAGAGTCCACTTTCACGTTGCCAGCTATGTTTCTAAGCATAATGTCGTCATCATAACAGGCTTCCAATACTGAATATACAAACAGACCCACTCTCCGCGTGCCCTGGGGAAGGTGGAGGGAAATTTCAGTGCCGTAATTGGTGACATCAGATTGATGTTTTATTCGTAATACAAGAATTTAGGTGCCTATTTTTCTTACGAAATTCTCAAATAAAGTAATGTATGACCAGGTAGCTATACTACTCATCAATTTAACGCCCAAATCAACAGCGTTTTATCTCATAATCAACCTTGACTTGAAAATGCTGATCAGAAATAAAACCCCAAATTGTATTGACAGTCGAAGTCATGAGTGGGATCCATGGAAACGTTAATTTGTTTACAGCGCAAGCGCTGGTCGTGAACCAATGGTTACTGGCTGTTTATTACAAGCCATTAATTATAAAAGTTCATATGCGACATGTTTATTTTCTTTTATCGAACACCCAGCGCGTTGTTTATATTACATCATCAATGATTTATGCAGTACTATTTGTATTACCACACTAGGGCTAGACAAAAGGAAGTGTTCAACATTTCTGGTGCCGGTGTTGAAATAGTATCAAAACTTATTAGCCGGCGCATATGCTAAGTGATAAATTATGAAAGTTTGTTCACGCCTCATTGATATCTAGAGAGCGCTCGGTGCGCGTCAATGAGCTTAATGACTGACCATCTCGGAATTTGATTGGTGCGAACGATTACACTGCCTCAGTGACACATGATAAGTGAATGCGCTAATAACAACACCACTATTATTAGCTTTGATTGATATATTATAGGAGGAATCTTGGATCGTTGTGAAATAACAATGCGTCTTAGTTTTTGTACGTCCCGCGTATTGAAGCGAATAGCTTTGTACAGCCACGGCTTATAAGCTTCGAAGCGGGTGAACTTGTTTATGAAGTTATGACTCAGTACAGTCTTTTAATAACCTTTTACTTACGGCTAATTACACTTTATCGATGAAATTGTACAACAGTGGTGTATCCGTCACATGTAGTTTTAGTTAGTGAGTATTTAAGTAATATTCATAAACGTTTCCTCAAGACATTATCGCGTAAGTTGTAACGTGGCTACTGTATCCATTATCTTAATTTATTATTTTGTTTGGAACGCTATACGTAATTATCTGGATATTCATTTCAAATTATTATGTTTCGGTTTGTCATTGTCCTTGTCCTAATGGCTACTACCAAGTACCAGTATCATCCATTGCCAGGGTTGCAAGTGATTTTTTCAATAAAAATCACTGATTAAATCAAATTATTTTATTTATTTCCTTGTAAAACAAATTAAAAATTTTAATTTTATGTAATGGATAGATACATACAATTGTATACTAAAAATCACTTTGTGTTAGATTAGAATCTTTTCCGTTCCTAATCTCTTTCTGATTTTAGAATGTACAAATCCAAAGGTGGAAAAGACTCTTTCCACTGATGCCGACGATGCTATGGCCCCAAATAATTGCCTTAAAATTGGGTATATTTTGTTTTGCGTATCTTCATCAAAAACATTTTTTTGGGACTGCCACCACACAGCAGTAACATTTTGTAAACCTCACTAAACATCACTGATTTGAATGGATGTGATTTGGACTTTAATTGAATTATGAGTGGCAGTAAACCTGACTCCTTATATTGAGTCCTAGCTACGTCTAGCGCACTTTCTTCCTCTTCTTCTATTAGGTGGTTTGTTGTCACCGACCGAACTCTAATCCGAACAGAACTCAAATTTCAAACAAAACAAAGCGAGGGAAATCCCCCAGCCGCCGTCAAACTTCAAACAAAAGCGCGTTTCGTTTCACGTACTATTTTAAGTGGATTTTAAGGCTAAAGCAACAAATCGAAAAAGATCATGATCTTTTGGATTTTTTGTAAAACATCATTGATTTTTGATTTTTTCCAACCCTGTCCATTCATAACAATTTTAAATCGATTGTGAATACACAAATTGTAATATATTATAGACAGACATGTGCTCATCCATCATTATGTTGGTGTGTGTCAAATAAATCTATAGATGATACTCATACAGCCAAGTGTATATCTACTTTTATTAAAGAAATCTCTTCAAAGACAAACTTTACACGAAAAATTTCATTTCGAACGTAATTGCATTTCGCTTATAATGTTGAAATTGCTTTGACGATCTGTTTGAACAGATGTACCAGGATACATATATAACACAAGGCTGTCATTTTCCTTTGACGAGAGACGAGTTATACTCGTATATGTATCGTGCGTTTGTGATGTTGATGAATACTCGGCCACACGGCTCTTTGCACTTTATAGCTCAATAATAACATTACTGTGTAATGCCCTTACTGCAAAAACATGATGTTACTTAATGCTTAAAGCTTAATAGGTGGAGCATGGGACTTCTGTCCCCCAAGGGCGGCCATGCATGTTCCCTGGTACTAGAAAGATAAGACTAGGGGCATGCCGGAACGCGTGGGTGAGAGCTGCGCAGTTATTAGTTAAACGAGGCTCTAGCTAGCACAAATTAGGTACATACTAAACAGACACTCAACATCCTACATCTCCATGGGTCACGCATTTAATACAAAGCTACGGCTTTGTATTAAATGCGTTATTACGATAAGCGAGGGGATTTTACTCATAAATGTAATATTCATAGTTAGCTTCGTATAACTATCTGTGGTATAACGATGAATTTAAAGAAAATATGAGTAGTACTATATCTTTACATCTATTCTAATAGCGCAATAAGTCCTTTGTTATGCTCCGTCTCCGGATCACCATTGTTCGCCATCCTCAATTTCACAAAGGCCGAAATATTTCGTGTAAACATTTGTCAAAATTAAATTAGCTTCTGTAGTGACTGCTCCAAGCGTTCAAATTTCTGATGCAAGCAATTTGTTAATTAGTCCTTCACGAAATTAAGAAGATAGTGATATTTTTTTGTAACTTAGGTTCTAATAATGATAATTTCGGTGCTCCAACAGGCTTAACCAGGACATAAAGGGTGGTGCCTGGTGTCCGCGGTCGCAGATCGTCACTGAGTCGACAGAATGGCTGGAGATCGACCTGCATTCGGTGCATGTGATCACCGGGACCGGCACGCAAGGCCGGTTCGGAAACGGCCAAGGGCAGGAGTACGCGGAGGCTTACGTCATCGAGTACTGGCGGCCCAAGCTGGGCAAGTGGGTGCGGTATCGGACCGGGGAAGGACAAGAGGTAAGGATTCTTGTGTGTATTTAAAGCTTTAGAAAATAAATAATGAGCTATCATCATCATTCTCTTGCCCGTAACCTAAACTAATTAATTTAGGGTTGATGCAACATGTCTTTTTCTTCCATACTTCTGCATTAGTCGTCATCACAGTAGCACCTCTTGCTAGCCATATCATCGTTCACAGATTCGTTCCAGCGTTTCTTTGGGCTTCCTCTACTCTTATATCCATACTCAAAACTTTCCTCACGACATTTTCCTAATTTTTTAGCGTCACGTTGCCATGACAACCGTATTCCACACAAATTGTGGCTCCACATTTAAATAATGAGCTATCATAGCCCATACTATTCGTCCCGAACTATCTTCTCGTGACGCAGTGTCTCTTTTTAACATTTCTGTTTCACAGATGAGATCAGAGGCCGTTGTTTCTTAAATTGTCATAGGAGAAGATATTGTTCATAATCCAATTGGACCTATCACAGTAAACGGCTGAATGTGGGGCTCTTCCAAGTTGCGCTGTGTATGGACTGACTATGATTCCCTTCTGCATCCCTTGATCACTGTGCCGAAAGTGGTTATTACAGTAATATGTTTTGTTTTATGTTTAGTTTTACCTGTTAATTACTGTCATTGGCGCAAGCCGTTGTAATTAATTATAAATAAATTATAAAATAAATAAATAAATTACTATTATCCACATATTTTTCAGACTCCAATGTTCTTATTTATTTTAACAATACAACGACTCTACTTGGGTCATCTGCCTAGCCTTTTCCCACTATGTTGGGGTCGGCTTCCAGTCTAACCGGATGCAGCTGAATATCAGTATTTTTACATGGAGCGACTGCCTATCTGACCTCCACAACCCAATTACTGGATAATACGATACCCCTCAGACGTTCGGGCTTCTGACTACCCGTAACGACTGTCAAAAATCCACGAATGACAGCCGGGACCAAAGGCATAACGTGCTTTCCGAGGCGCGAAGGGGTCTCGGTATGTAAAGATGGTCACCCATCCACAGATCAACCGCGGCAAGCGCAGCTTAACCGGATCGATCAACCTGTGCGGCTGTTATTATTTAGCCAAGTTACCTATTCAAGCAAATAAATATAAGGTTTATAAGTAAACGCAACAAATAGTCAATCGATGTTTGGTACAACTAGTTAATATTTGCGCCGAATCTGCAATAGTTTTAAAAAGGGCAGTGACATCGAAAGCCAAAGAGTTTGACTGAACAATTGGCGGCGGAACAAGTTCGCAGTTCGCAGACACTCAAAGCTCTTCAGGCATAGAGTTGTCACCTTGTCAATCATGCGATCTTTTCTGTACGTGTCTGGAAAGTCGGCCCTTTGTGCAAACTGCATGGATTTAAGGGTTTTCATGTTGGTGTCAATGAAATTCCTTAAATATGCATTGACGTAACATAGAGAAGGAGAATAATTGAAGATGCGCATATCTATAATGCATATTAAAATTAGCATATCGTGTAAAATAATTAAATTGATACTTTTAACAGATCAATCCTTAACTGTCGCCAATCATTTGTGCCATTAAAACTGATATGTCTATAAAGATTATTTACATTGCCAATAAAACCTAATTGAACTAAAATTGTATATTGTACCAAGCTAGATATTGCCCTGTAGATCTGACCTTTTGTCGATGGTAAATACTAAGTCTATGCTCATTATTTCTAAGCCTCATAACATTTGCCGCGTTGTAACTGACAGCTTTGAATATACTGCTTTAAGAATTCCTACGATTGGTACCTATAATATATGACTGCGAAATATTTCTAAGAACATAGGTAGCTCCGTTCACCTGTGTATTTGTACGTCATTATTACCACTGACGGGAATAGCTCATTGTGTTTGCTCCAAGAATAGTTGGCTCTTTTTGCTTTTTATGAAATGAGCTATTTTTACCGACTTCAAATAAAAGCTTATCAATACGACACGTACGTATATAATATTATTGGAACTGCAATATATTCACATATTTATGACAATCTATTAGGGCTTCCAAACAAATATACAAATTTTTATAGATGTAGGTATGTATGTTTGTAATCGGAAAAAAAAATAATCGGATCGTGACCATTTTTTTTATTGATTACATTTACTTCAACTTAGGGAACAGTGCAAGTTTCATCAAAATTGATTCAGTAATTTTCAAGATATGGACTAATACGTGTAAGTTTAACGGCCTGGCTTATTGATACGAGCTACGGGTGTAGTGTCAAAGGGAAAACATCTCAAAACCTTGGTCAAGTTCTAGTGCAATATTTTAGAGTAAAATACAGTACTGATAATTCCAAAATAGATATTATTCCTTTATTAAAACTCACTTGGTCATAACTGTGTTAAAATGGTATAATAACGTCTCTGTTATTATTATTGTGTAAAGTTAAATCAAGTTCACAAAGACATTCAGTGTGCAGGATGGAGCTTTGTTCTATATTGTGACAAAGGATTTCTCCCATTAGCAAAGTGTCATTCTGTATCAGCTCCCACTTAATTAAATGTTTGTTCTAACAGTTAATTAAACATATGAATAATCGTTGCAGCGATATTTAGAACGACTTGTGTTCTTGTTCAAATGTCCATTAACTACTAAGTATGTCAATTTGTACGGTCACCAAAGAAGATAAATAACCAGGGTCGTCGGATATAGTTGATCCAGCCTATAATGTTCCCAATGCTGGGACACAAGCCTCCTCTCTGTGAGAGGAAGTGGGCTGTAATCTACCACGCGTGCCCAGTGAGGGTTGGTAGATGTCACATGTCTTCGAATTTTTGGTTCTAGGACATGCCGGTTTCGTCAAGATGTTTTCCTTCACCGTTTTGAGAGCAGTGGTGATGAAATAATTTACACAATGTAAAGCGCCTGTCATGGTTCGACCCTACGACCTACAACTCGTAAGTCGCGGCCGTTACCACTGGGCCACCACTACAGGATATACATTATTACACTATTATAAATTACTAGCTTCTGCCCGCGACTTCGTCCGCGTGAAATTTCACCCTCCCCCCCATTCACCCTCTTAGGGGTGGAATTTCGAAAAACCCTTTCTTAGTGCACCCCTAGACCTCATAAGGAACCTACATGCCAAGTTTGGAATCTCTAGACCCAGCGGTTTGGGCTGTGCGTTGATATGTCAGTCAGTCAGTTCTCCTTTTATATATATAGATAACTCGGTCATGAGATTTAATAATTGATTAAGTAAACCTTTAGTTTTGCCAACTTTTATTTTTGAAAAAGAATGCTGGAGAGGTTTTAGAGGTTTTGCAATCCTATGAAATGATGATTTCAAAATAAATTATAGGTATGTAGGTATACTTACCTAATATGTTAATGGAAAACAAGGACCAGTTATTTAGCTCGAGATCATATTATACATCTAGTTCTTTACTGCTTTTTGTCATTAATTGAGCGCCGTGCGACATATACCCAATTACCCAGTTGTATATAACAAACAAGATCCATTTGAATTCTATTCTTTATGATAATTGCATTAAACAACTCTGCTTCTGATTCTTGACTATGATATAAAGACCGGAATGCCCGCATAGTCGGCATACCCACCGTGTTTACAGAACGGACGTGAATTGAGTGTTCGCAAACAATTTGAGCGGTTTCAATATGAAAATTAGCTTTTAAACACTGTTTCCACTTTCAACGTTTTGGAACGAACATGCTTTTGCAATGAATTTAATTTATTTATTATTCTGAACATAAGTTCTTCTGTTGTCCGTTCTAATTTTAGAACGTGCAAGTTTTAAGGGTACCTGAAAGTCAATTCCCGCCCGTAATTAAAAACTTTCAAAATCTAGTCGCAGTCTCACCTCAGCGACAAACAAATGTCAAAAATGTAGGGAAATTAGAAGTAATTTTGACAGATTGAGACTTAAGATCCACGAGATCAGTCTGTGAACGTTCTTCAAATTACGGGAATTGCCCCTATGGAAGTACCCTTATGGTTTAACAAAATGAAAAGCTTTTTTTTTATTGCGTTGTGCATTTATACCTAATTTCGCACTCAATTATTAAATGTGAAATAGAGGGGGCTGGCAAGGAGTTAAAAGACGTCACTTAGTCACCTGTCACTGTACACTATCGTCCTACTTACAAATGCACGACATTTTTACGGGCCTTGTGCTAACTTGTAATTACGTCGTACTTTTTTAACTCCCTCCGCAACAAGGAGGGTTGGACTATTACTTGATGCTACACGACTTTCTCAAAAAGTAGTTATTAGTTACAGTGTCGTCAATTTGCTGACAAAGGGGCTTTTATTTACAAATTCAAAGCGTGTTTGGCTCGTAGTTGTACTGATGCTTTGAACATCCATCAATGGCTCTATCTTAGACTGTTATTGATCGATACTCTGAACATCAATCATAGTATGTTTAGGACTTCATCTTATACTATACGGAAACCTGGAAAAGTTAAAATTTGTGTGCATTATTAACTATTTGACTCTCACATTTCAACCCGCTAAGCTTTTAATTTTCCGCCGCATGATGTTTGAGCGGCGGGCGGTGTTATTTCACCAATTAAAACTCAGTCTAGCCATAGAGATGGGATGAAAGTATGTGCTATAGATTCACAATACATACACAGAAGCTAATAGAGCTTTCAATGTGATGCCCGCTAATTAAATCAGCCTCGAAAGATACCGATCATCTACCCACTTAGCTTTGAGCGCATTGGACACTAAAACCTGTTCTCATTCGATACTACGTTTAATCTAGTGTACTCGTAATAGCCTTCTCATTAGCATTCGCTGACATAAGTATCAAGTGTCGATCCCTAATTACACTACGAGTATTCGATCTAAACATCGATTCTGTTTGTGTATTCACTTAAGCGCTATTGTACGCGGTCTCGGATTTAAAATACTTAATACCCGACGATGAGGCGGGACAGATCTCCGAAGCGCATTTCAATTCCGTTCTAGATTATTTTTGCAACATAAAGCTTCGTGATATTATAAGCTGCTAATACAGCGTCGGGGAAACTAGGGATTACACTGGCAACACAGATAAGCTATTTTAAAATCTTGCCACTTTTCAACTTATTGGATAAAAAAATTTCAACGGGATATATAGCACGATAACGTGAAGAATGAAGATAATTTTGTTGTAGTCCTAATTTGGGTTTACGAGGCTGGTGTTTCCGGAGCTTCCGAACACTTACTAAGAACTGTGCGAATTAAATATGAGACGACTTCAAAATAAAGCCCAGAATAGAACCAAGTATCCGATGTTCCATAAACAGCTGTTTAGGTTTAAATAAACGACATTGAGCCACAGTGCAGGAAGGGGCTCACATTGAGTTTTATTTATAAATCTTATTAAACAACAACTTACCTAAGTCACGCGGGATTATTATTATATGTAAAAAATGTAATAGAGTAAAAAACCGTACTGTATAAAATACAGTTTGGCGGTTTGGCCTCAGATATCCCCCCCTAGTCCACACGGCTTTCTTGTGAAGCTACGACAGTTTGATCTGTCAACTCTCAACTTTATCCTATGAAGCTACGTATTCCCTAGTCGGAAATGTTAACGCCCCCCAAGCTGTGGATTTTCGCCTTCAAAGCGGAGGAGGTTCTCAGTTTGAACTGCTTTCTGATGACCACATTTCTCTGGCGATTCGTATTTTGAAATGATATGATTATGAAGTTCGAAAACCAAGATGGCGGCGTTATTTCCGATTTCGGCCACGTGTCAAAAGAATCTTGTAGCGCTATAGATAATATATGGCACCCTATACAATAGAGAGGGCACTACTCACAGCTCTACAGCGATAGAAGAGACATTAATTAAATAATCAATTGTTACAGATTCTGCAGGGTAATACAAACACTTACTTGGAGAAGAAAAACCACCTGGAGCCGCCGATCTGGGCGTCCAAGATCCGCTTCATACCATACAGTTCGCATCGCCGCACAGTCTGCATGAGGGTCGAGATCTACGGCTGCTATTGGAGCGGTGAGTAACGTCTATTACTAGTTTTAGGTATACGTCATTTCATGGTATTTAACGTCCTTTTCTTATTTCAGTCACAGTCCCACTTATTAGAACTATTTAAGACCTAAACGCTTTTATAGCACACGATGTTAAAACTGTAAGAACAATCTTCAAAAAATCAATGTTCCAATTCTTAAAAATTAAGAAGTAAGTTAATATCACAGAACAAACAACACGGCAATAGGAATTGATCGTCGCCAGTATTAGCAATAAGCCGTGAGCTTATTTCCTAAGTCACAATAGCTCAGAAGCAGATTCACGTTTTACCTGCGCTTCGGCTACTTGGGATATAAGCCGAGCGCTTAATCGAATGTCAGCTGTGGTGAACGTTTGACAGTCTGTTCATAATGCACCGCCAGTTGATATCCTTCGTGCATCTCACCGCGTTTAATACACAGGTTTATTGAATCTATTATTTTCTCTTCACAATATCCCCATCGACGTCTAACGACGATTAAATTCCACTTTTGTGAAAGCCCTTTAATGCATATCCGTGTACACCTACTTAGTACAAGCGTCGAGTCTTTACCTGACGGCGCCACTATACAAAGTGGCCCTGTTATTACACTGAATAATACTAACACAGCAATTTCTTTTAACTGTTAATTAAAAAAAGCTTTAGAAAAAACCCTGGCAGAAATGGAAAATATGGGTAGTATTGTTGTACACTAACAGCTAATTTCCGTAATTGCTACATTGTACAATCGAGACAAACCTTCATTATTTTGTCACAGCTTCTGTGTTCATTCATATTCATATTTAAAGGGTTTCTAAAAGTAATTACACGCGTCTACATTCCCATAGGTCATAAAATAATCAAAATAATGTGCGGGCCGTGTACAAAGATCATTAAAATAACGTTAATTATGGAGCGTATCACAGAAATTACAATGCGCCGTGTTCATGGTTTTAATATGGTTACTACAACGGCATTGTTGAATGCCTTAATAGTGAATTCTGGGAATTTTGTTATCGAACGTGTGCCGGGGACCCCATGCAAAGCGTCATTAAGTAAAAAGTGGCAAATTACTAGAGCTAATCATACGTCTGCATTTTTAAACTGCTTTCATTTGCCGTTGAGCTGGCACGCCACTGATACCTCGCTATCATTACCTGCGACTGCGGCTATGTACACATTCCCGTCCGAGGAATGTTTATGTACACTAACCTCGCCGTAAGGTCTCGGTAATACTTCTAAAGGACCATACATATTTTACCTACAGGCTTAATTTTAAGCCCCTTCAAGGGGTTGAGTTATTATGCTTGTTTGTTGATTGTTGACGTTGCTTTGAACGACCGGACGCTAAAAATAACAGAAACACAATGTGTTTCATCGTAAATTAAAATAATTTTACCAATTTTTGTGGCGCTAGTGCCTGAGTGCTTGAGTGGCAAGCACTTCGCAGCGCTCGGCCTCAAACCGTGAGCTAATTTGTAAAACCAGTTTAATTTCAATATTCGTGTGAATATCAGAACTGTTTATCTACAAAGGAAGTGATTCGCTTTCAAACAGGATATTCGATGTACGTGCGCTCAATCGCAGATTATTATTGCAGAGCTTTGTTACTCGTTAATGCTTAGTACGGTGACGTATCGCTCGCTACACAATTACACAATTTCCTTTAACAAAGAAAATTAGTAACTACTAGATGAAGGTTATATAAACAAGCTTCTATAAACCATAACACTTGCCCTCTTGTGCAAGAACTAGCCAGGTGTCGGTCACTTAATGCGTGGTCGAGAATATAAATAAAACACATTATATTTGATTCACACCTTATATAATATAAATAAATGCAGTTGTTATTCCTCTGACGGTTTTTTTTTTGTCGCGGCGGCACACGAACGCTGCATTTTCAAGTAAGTGCATGTTTTTGTGAAATTCGCCGACAAATAAATCAGTGATACATAGAGGTCCATTAGGAGCCTCGTCACATACGTAGCCAGGGCGTCGTGCTGATTTACAGACCTTTTTCTTGGGAAACGACTTAGTTAGATCCTGTCTTTAAAAGTACTATGGTTCTTCGAATTTATAGTATTTACCGTTGATGGAAGTTTCGTTGGTTATTTAAAGCGTGTTTTATATTGTGCTTAAAGGCGTTTTGCTTCTGATTTCGGGCCATCAAATTCCATCTGACTGACTGCGCTAATCATCCTCACTCTTCAAATACATTTGAGCGGGACAGTTATTGGGTTACTGTGACGAATGAACAGATGGAGGACATGACGTAATTTTAAGATACACAACAGCATCTTAGACGGAACAAATTCACAAACTCGGTGCACCGCCACGAAGCGCCAGGGTAGCCCGCGAACTTCAAATTTTCTTTAATTTTTTGCAATTTGCAGGTCATTGTCATGTTGAAATAGTTGAATTTTGATTAAAATAGGATTCGACAGCGTAACAAATATGACTTCACATACATACCTAATTAAAATCATCAATACAACCTTCTAATAGTTTATATAATCCTATTGAATGACTATTTCATGATATATCTATCAATAGGATTATGTGAACTTTGTTATTTATTACAAAAAACGTAAGAAAATTTGATTTTGGCTAGCTACCTAGCGCATCATCTTTAAAATAAAAATAAAAATTTCTGCTCCTACTCAATTTCCTTAGATTACTCGATAAGTCCGTAAACGTCTCAAATATTGTGATGTATCTCACATTCGGAGAAATCGCTCGGGTAAATGATCGATCGGTTTAAAGTGGCATTTGTTTAAGTACTTTCCATCAGAGCTTAATTGAAATGGCATGATATAGTGCTTTTTCACGTTCTCTGACGAATATTTTGAAAACCAATACTATTTCAGTAAGTTGCCACAGGTTTGAGATAAAAATACTACTTAATAAAATATGTGAATACAGTTATTGGTTTAGTTAGGTTAGTTTATTATATTTTAATTTTAATAGTTTGTTCGTTAATTTAGTATGAGAAGTTTGTCAATAAAAAGTAATAACATGTGAAAGTTTTGTTTAATTTTATCAGCTTTTCAATGAATTTCCGTTTCATCTCTCTTGATTGGAATTCCTGGCTTTACTGTTAATATAATATGCACGTACGCCAATATGGCGATCGTGCAATAGAATTTCTCATGCTCGCAAAATGCAATAATTATTGAAGTTGGTGTGCAAATACGATATCCGAAGCGAACGACACTGGCCGTCTCATGGAGCATTTGCGACGTTAATTGCAATGCCATTTAAGTGCAAAATGTCCTAAGTACAATCCCTGTATGACTGAACGCTTTATGCTTCGGTTTTGAACAGCCAGCCGCTTCAAAGGGCCTCTTTAAAATAGATTTGTCACGTGAAACGGGAATTCAGCGTCATTATTTCTTACTTCGGGTAACGGCCAACGGGATACTAGTTCGGATTAATCCTGATAACACTGCTAGAAATTTTGATTAAGTGCCTATACATAGGTTTGCACTTTAATCTTTGTTTTTACTAACGTCTAGTTTAGCAACACTTAAGTAGTATCTAACGTATATAAAATTAAGCAGATTCCAAAACTAGTACCTACTCCTGTTTCTCAACAAGCAACTCTTGCCTGTGTTTTATACATAGGTAAGTGTGTATTGCATTAGATACGCATCGGCGAATCGGTATCGTTATAGTAACTAAACCTGTAGTAGTAATTGAACTTACTGGCCGGTGGAATATTTTTTCGCGCTAAGTAACTACTTAACATCTACCTACTCGTACGCATTCATTACATTAAGATGTTGCCTAGGGCCAGCAATGACCGACATAATTAGTGAAGTCATTATCGAGTACTTGGGCTTTCAAACAATGATTCGTGAATTTTGTTATTCTGTCGCTTTCAATTCCATGTTAAAGATCGACGTTGGTAGTCTGTTAGATCTTAGAATGATCTAGAAACAATTGTCGATTCTGTCGCTTTCAATTCCATGTTAAAGATCGACGTTGGTAGTCTGTTAGATCTTAGAATGATCTAGAAACAATTGTCGCAAGTGCTTATTATACGGCGCACGTTGTATGAATCAAATGAAGGAAACGATCCGGCGCTACAGGCGGCGGGTTAACAACCTGTCACTGCTTAAGGCCTTTGCATTATTGCGGACTGTCAAACCAACATGTCTTCAATATGCGGAACGATTTTATTTTTGGCTTTTAGATGCTGCCTCCATGGTTTTTGCCAATGAATGTTTCTCTAAGTACAACTTTTCTCACGGGTTTCGCAAAAGCGACGATAGGATTATGGCAAGCGGATGTTATATCATACTGAGTTTACCAATCGATGTGTTAAGCGCGATCATGGAAGTAATTATAAGTTAACTACTTGCGAAGCGATTAGTTAGACGTATTGGTACATGTTACAAGCCAAAAAAATATTATGTAAAAATAAAATAGTATCATGTTAAACCAATCATAAAACAGAGTTCAAAACAATATTTTCGCAATTAATAATTCTCAAAATTTTGAGCGTAAACTAGCATATTTTATGTACTTAATGATAACTAGCTGTGCCCGCGACTTCGTTTGCCTGCATGACGGAAAACGTTTTAATTGTTTTGCGCGGAACCCTAATTCTGTTTCTAAAATAAAAGTAGCCAAAGTTACTCCTTATTACACAGCTATCTGCAAGTGAAAGTCCTGTCAAAATCGGTCTAGCCGTTTCAGAGATTAGCCGGAACAAACAGTCAGACAAAAATTGTAAAAAATGTTATTTTGTTATATGTACCGTGTTTATATCCATATGCATTTAGTAAAAAGTGGTTATTTTAATATTACAAAAAGACACTCCAATTTTATTTATTTGTATAGATAAAGGGAATTCAAGCAAATACCTAAAAATTATTCCACAGAGCCGTGCATTTATTTTTGAATTGAATTAAAACAGCTAAATTACTTTTATTTTGGTGGTCATTCGATTCAACTAACATCAAACGCATCGCTGTTTTGAACCTTATTTGTTATCGCGATACGCTATTTTCAATTACCTAAGAATTGGCTTCTTACCGCGCCTTAATGAGGTAGCCTAGAATTATGGTGATATCAGAAAAGCCTTTGTTAGGCTGTCTGTCAGATATTACCAACCTACTTGCTAAATACATAATTTTAGGGAGTGTTGTCCTGTTCTGACCAGCGCTTCACTGCGAGACAGCAATAAAATAACATACTACAAACTATATTCTCTATTACAGTGGGAATTGTCGCGTACTCGATGCCGAAAGGCGACAAGAGAAGCAACGGTGTGGAGCTCACGGACATGGTGTACGATGGCCAATGGGGTGAAGAGCTGCGAGGGGGCCTGGGCCAGCTCGTCGACGGCAAGTTCGGCGGCGACGAGATCCGAGAAGCCGCGAAAAACTCCGCTTGGGTCGGCTGGCGCAACGACTCCCGCCCGAACACACCCGTTATCACCTTCGAGTTCGACAAAGTGCGAGAGTTCAGCGCTGTCCACTTGTACTGCAATAATAAATTCATGCGCGATGTTCAGGTATGCACACCATTTTGCATTGGTACGATAGTAACCGCTTTACAAACTTTGAAAGCTCCTGAATATTTTAACGAACTGTCGCGACATTTCAAACCCCAATTTTCAGGTTAATTTTAGTATTTCAGCGGACTGATTAGGGTAGAGACTAGTGAATTAATAATGGATCAGCCTAATTAGAACTATTCGTAGCATTTGCTAAACTTTTGTTTGTAACAAGCGGACTAGTTATTAAAACTTGGAACAGTGAATAGAAACTGTTAAAATATTCCCGTGCATTGAAAACTATCGCACAATTGGAAATACGGTATGAATGGCTGAATAAATAATGCTTGTAAAATGTTGAGTGTCTGAGTATTATGTTACTCGGAGCATTTTAATTGGCAGATATTGACATCCTCACAAGGGATAAATTATGTAGGTATTATGAAGAGAATTTTGATTTTAAAGCTAACCTATTAGGATGTTCACTTTTTTTAGGGTTCCGTACCCAAAGGGTAAAAACGGGACCCTATTACTAAGACTCCACTGTCCGTTTGTCTGACTGTCTGTCACCAGGCTGTATCTCATGAACCGTGATAGCTAGACAGTTGAAATTTTCACAGATGATGTATTTCTGTTGCCGCTATAACAACAAATACTAAATACAGAATAAAATAAATATTTAAGGGGGCTCCCATACAACAAACGTGATTTTTTTTTTGCCGTTAATTGCTCGATATTAATGACGGAATTAGGTAGACGCTTGAAATATTCACAGAATATTTAGTTATATTCACTTTAAAAATAAATAATTAAAATAAAATAAATATTTAAGGGGGGCTCCCATACAACAGACATGAGTTTTTTTTGTCGTTTTTTGCAATAATTAATAACGGCAACAGGTAGACGCTTGAAATATTATATTTACAGAATAGGTACTTAGTTGTATATTCAGTTTCAAAATAAATTAAGGGAGGCTTCCCTACAACAAACGTGATTTTTTATATATGTAGTGTTAAATATTGTACGGTGGTACGGAACCCTTCGTGTGCTAGTCCGACTCGCACTTTTCCGGTTTTAAATATGTTTGATATGAAATAATTGAATGTTTAAAATCAATATTTTTTTGTGTCAGGTATTCTCCGAAGCAATAATATCTTTTTCGATCGGCGGCCGTCACTTCCAAGACGAGCCGATCCGCTACTCATACGTGGAAGACAACATCTTCGAGAACTCGCGCAACGTGAGCATCAAACTGCACCATCGAATCGGCAAGTGGGTGCGCATCGAACTGCGCTTCTCTGCGCGCTGGATACTCATCAGCGAAGTCGTTTTCGACTCCGGTTAGTATTTACATTAACTAAAAATGGAGAGATAAAATTAAACATACGAATGTGATCTGAATTTCATCCGAATGTGATCCCATTCTCGTAATATAAGAACTTTCACAGTCTCAGCTCAATCCGTCAAAAATACCTCTAATTTTCGTAATTTTGATAAGTTTTGACTTTGTTTATCGCCTAGATTCCCATCTCGGCGATAAACAAATGTCACAACTTGTAATTTAAAACGTTCAAAATCTAGTCGTACTAGCGTACGACTAGATTTTGAACGTTGTAAGTTACGAGAATGGCCTTCTGAATCGGTCTGACCGGATGCTTAGTAGAAACGATAGGACTATTTATTTTCCGATTTAATTCTAAAAGCAAAGCAATCGTTTCCGCCATAACAGAGGACCGTCAAAACAGCCACGCATTGTATTTGGTCAGATCACGTGGATTTGAACGTAGAACTGTATGTTAGCCTATAGTTAGGTTAACTCGAAAAAAATGGTATTAACCCTAACACACTTTCATTTCAGACGTAGCACAAGGAAATTACACACCAGAAAGCCAGAAACCAGCTGTGGGCAAAGACAAAAAGTTGACAACTCTCACCAAAGAGGTGCCCATATCAACCGCGCACCAAGAGGATCCTTTATACGTTGCCATTGTAGTGGGCGTTTTAACCGCCCTAGTGATCCTACTCGCGGTGGCCATCTTCCTCATAGTCCATAGACATAGGCATAGGAAATGCTTCGCATCGCCCCTGGCGAAGTCAACAGTGTCCCAGAAGCGGACCATAGACAACTACAGCGGGTGTGGAACCTCCATGCTTCCGGAGAACAAGATGATCATAGACTGCGGCTTAGATGTTAAGTCGGATGAGTACCAGGAGCCTTATCAAGCGCTCAAGTGTGCTCCGTATTTTAGCTATAGTACTGTATTGTTGGAAATGAAAGACTTCGTCAAAGACTCGAACACAGCTCTATCAGGTAAGGATAATGTGTCACTATTTTTCCTTTTTTGTATTATTAAATAGTCAATTAGGGCGAATGGAAAAACTGACCTGGTAACAGTAATTGATGAATATGCTGCAAAACCCCACTTTATTAAACCTTCAAGAATTCTCTTGCTACCTGACCTGATCCTTTCAATGAATAAAGCCTAAACAACAAAATATTGATTCCTTACTCCCCCTACCCTACACGTATCTATGTCTATGTTGGGGAGGGGGGGGGGGGGTTGCTGGTTTGATTTCCACACTTAGTCCTTCAGATGGACCATTGTGCGTGGGCCATGGCGGCCGTCGTGGGTTATTCCAACCAACTAACCAACCCACCTCCCTCCAGAAGTTGATTACATCTCCTGGTCTATTAATAAGATCTGGGTGCCCCGAGGGTTTCTGTCCCTATCTGGGTGACGCCTGTACCTACATCTCGTATATCAATAATTCACCCAACATATTATCACCAACAGACAGTTCAAACTACGACTACGCGGTGCCCGAGTTGAGTTCGGCACCGTTACTGACAAAGCGGCGACTGGACTCGTTGTCTGAACGAGCCACGGACATCGTGGAAGACACGATGGACATGGACACAAGGCGGTCCGGTGCGGGGTCCATACGCTCCAAGCATAGCACACGGGTAACTATATCACGACAAAGTTAAAAGAAAAAAGGGTATTGATAGACTGACAACAAAGCGATCTCATTTTGTTGTCCGTCTATCCGTCTACACAGAACCCTTAGGCAAGAAGGATTCTGTTTTTTTCTTTTGAGGAATGGGATCCTAGGAGCAATGTAAAACAAAAGACTGTCACTATAATCAGCAAGCAGGCACAGTGCGGGTTGATTAATGTCCCATTCTAGGCGTGTATGTACAGTCAGTATGTACCTACCTAATTAAAATAATAACATTTTGCAGGTTAAAATTAAATATTTGCACACCATATGTAATGGTAGAATGTAAAGGGGCCATTATAGTTTTGAGATCATACATTGTAAACGTACATTCTGGCAAATAAATGGATTCGATTTGGCCTATGTCAGGATATGCCAGTTTTCTCATAATATTTTTCTTCATTGTTTGTAGACCAGTGTTGAGAAAAAAATTGCACAAGTGTAAGGCTACGTACACACTGACAGATTGTTTGCTTCGCGTCTAGAGCTTAGTGACTTAACAACCTTCGATACACGCAAGGCGACTAGCGAAGGCGCCAAGTGCGCAGTACACCCGGTTGCAAAAATTCTAGGGCGTTCGTTTCACTTCGCAACTCGCTACGATCTAGCCATTAAGCAAGTCACCTGTCAGTGCGTACGTAGCTTTAAAGTCACGAGATAACACTTGTTAAAATCACAAATTAAAAGTACAAGAAATGCGCCTTGTAGAAAAGCGACCCGCAACTGGAAATACTTTACCCACGTTTTAAGAAACATAATATAAGTTTTCTTAATTAATTTCAGTCGCCGAGTCAGCAGGAAGTGTTCATAGATCTAAAGAGACGCCTGGAGACGACCAATGTGATCGAGTTCCCGAGGCATAGACTGAGAATGATCTCCAAGTTAGCAGAAGGTGCATTTGGCACGGTATGTCATTTTTTATGTTATTGAATGGCAAACAAACCCACGCGACGCCTTGATGATATAGCGAAAAAAATAGCAAAAACCGTCGTGTATCCTTTATAGTTGTAAATAAAATAGGTGCATCTCTGGTCGTTTAATAAGCATCTTCTTCCGTTGAAGGTATACGTAGCTGAGGCGGACGGTGTGCCAGAGTACAATGGCGCAATAACCTCGGAGAAGCGCCTGGTCGCCGTGAAGTTCCTGTGCCACGACGCCACCGTTAAGGAGAGGTATATCATGTATGAGCATTAGATTCTACATGTTTTTTACATGTCGCTTGCTTCTTGTCTTACTTCTGTGACGTCATTACCTTCTGTGTTTGTCTTTCTTTCTTTACTTTTAGATTAAGTCTCCTAACCTTGTTGTGACGAGATATTGTCCTGTTTCAAATGTTGTTACTTGATATTTAAATGAAGAAACGAATAAATCCAACACTACAAGGCTCTTTCGGCGCGCGGCCAAATTTGGAACTATCGCCGCCATCTTGTTTTGTCAATACAATTTCTATGTTTCACAAATGTTTAAAAACAACTCCTGTCAATGACCCCCCCTCCGCTGTCAATGTCATTACGCCTGATCACAGACTAAGAAGAGAACACAGAGTACTTTTTGATAGACTGAAGAGAAGTTACCTTCCTGCCGTGCGCCTGATGGTGGTTAAATCAAAAATGGTTGTTTTAAAAAAGAAGTGGATTATCACAATAATGCTTAACTTCTTTCATTTTCAGTGTTCGATTAAATTCTGAGGGGTCAGATGAAATTGAATGGGAACATTTTAGGCTGATTATGCTACAACACTTTTCAGGGACGAGTTTGAGCGCGACGTGCGAATCCTAGCAGCATTATCTTCCCCACACTTGGCCAGGGTACTGGGCGCCTGTCGGTCGCCCCCCTTGGCCGTAGTACTGGAATACCTTGAACTAGGCGACCTCTGCGCCTTCCTAAGAACTGCGGTGCCGCCCGCCGCACATCTGTTACTGCATCTCGCCACGCAAATAGCGGCCGGAATGCAGTATTTGGAATCGCTCAACTTCGTGCATAGAGATTTGGCTGCCAGGTTTGTTGAGCTATCAATTTTAGCTTAAATAGTGTTGTGCACTTTGTCTAAAATTGCGAACAATCTGAGGTGATTAGTTTGTGGATGTGGGTCTCCATGCACCCACATTAAAGTGTTTGTAGCATTTATCTCCATAAATTATACTTACTTCATATTGGATCCTTGTTTCTTAACAAACTAGACTCCACCTATCCTTACATACAGGGTGCTGGGAACATCGACGGGAACTGAAACCATGATGAATAACCCATGATTCTAGACCCCCTAGTGTAGAAAATTGTTGTTGGTTATAAAAAAAAATCTGATGTTTCATACAAAAGTACAATACCTACGCGGTCAAAATGTGTGGAACAGCTAAATAAACTAATTTCAATGTAGGGGTTCAGAACCATGTAGGTACTGAATTCAGGGTAACAGATTGCGCGTTGATGGGACATGCCACCCTATAAAGAGTAGATATGAATAATCAAAACTTCAGTAAGAAACGAATACTGTAATCCTCCACACCACATTGCAAAACCAATCTTATAAACACTGACATAAAGATCACACAACATCAAAAAATTACTTTAATTCCAGGAACTGCCTAATAGGGAAGAATTACCAAGTGAAGATCAGTGACTTCGGCACGGACAACGAGGCGTATGCGTGTGATTACTACAAGGTTGACGGGCGCATTCCCTTGCCGTTGCGGTGGGCCGCGTGGGAGTCGGTGCTCAGGGCAAAGTATACTACTAAGAGCGATGTGTGGGCCTTCGCTGTGACCTTACACGAGATCTTCACCCTGTGCAGGCGTAGACCTTATGAACATTTGACTGATAATGAGGTATGTTTAGTACTTTATTTATTTAAATGTACATGCTAGAAACTTTGCTACAGAAACCCAAGGCGTTGTACAGTGCAATTCATTTACAATCTAAAAATTATTTATCATAAATGTAATGTTTATGTTATTTTTAAAGTATAAAATACATTAAAAAACATTAAGGTATACATGAGAAAAGCAAACAAAATAACAATTACATCCGTACTCGTATTACAGAACCTCGAGCATTACTTAAAACTAGTTTTAAGTAACGCTTGAGTCTATGAGTGAGGTTCTGTAATACGGTCCTTATTAGTATAAAAAAAAAAACAAAATGCAATCAAGTAAACAATAATTTTGTACTTATCTAATATCTTTCATGCATCTTCTCACAAAATCTTAAACATTCACGACATACATCCATTGGCGTAGCTAGAGGGGGGCAAGGTTGGGCAATGCCTACCCTAGAAACTTCCTTGTACACCCTAGAAAAATCGATAGTATTGAAGAATTACTTACTGTTTAGTTGCTTTTTATAAAATAGTAATACAAAATTGTTTTTTAGTCAAGACGTAAAACCGTGCGAAGCAGGGGTGGGTCGCTAGTAATTTATAACATAACACAAAATCGCGCCTGTTTTGCCTTTAGTACATCCACAATTCGCCAGTTATGTTTAAATCCTAAGTAAAAAGGGGCGAGCCTATTGCACATATCAATTGTTTTTACACTCCGGCTGCTACTGAGGTTTTTTGATGGGAAAACCTAATAACACTGTCTGACCTAGGAATCGAACCTAAGACCTCACGATCAGCAGTAGCGCTTCCAACCACTAGAGCAACGAAGCATTTATAAGTTTACATAATTATGATCTTATAATAACAGCTTGTTAACACCACAGGTGCTTTCAAACCTGTCGCACCTGGAAGCCGACGACGGCGTGTTTGAGTGCGTGCCACGCGCGGCGGGCTGTCCGCGCGACGTGTACGAGCTGATGTGCGAGTGCTGGCGCCGCGATCACCGCGACCGGCCCGCCTTCGCAGACATCCACCTCTTCCTCCAGCGCAAGGCTCTAAGCTACGCGACCACGTGATCCTGGCACGTACCATGCCCCAAAGTATCGGGCATGAGCTACTAACGAACAACTCGGAGCAAAAGTTGAGTGGAACTGACAAAGGGTACGTGCTTCAACGCACGCGACGCTGGCGAAATGACCACTAGGTTTTGAATGGGTGTGTTACGCGAGCTACCCAACACAGATCTCTTCATGAGTATTCTCTCTAAATCTATCTCTATTATATATTTATTAGTCTTATTCAATCAAAGTAGGAACGAGTAATAATAACTTGTCGACAATACAGTGCAACAAAGAGATCTTTGTTCGGTGCAGTCGCGTGGATGCCTAGGTACTCAGCATTTGCTCCGAATGTTCGTCCCCTTGTGATTGCAGAAGAATGCTTCTGTCTGGCGCGCGTGGTTTTTGTACTTAATAGAAATTCGTGTTAGGTGGCTTCACACGTCCGATCGGCTTTGTGCACGGCTTTGTCGAACGCTCTGGTTTGTAACAGTAGATGGGCCGCGTGAGACAGAAACATTACCAAGCGAGCGATCGCGAGCCGTAGTATAATCAGTTCATCGTGATGTGATTCATTTGGCAGCTCATGGACTTACGCCGATCTTAGTCATACCGGTGAATAGATTATAGATTTTATCTGTACTGCATAACTTTACGAGTGAGCTACGTATAATAGACATAAGCAACCGATCTTCCTTCACACCTCCTGTACGTTTTGTGAGATTCCGCCTCCCACTTCAGACCATGCAGTATCGTTGTTTGGATGCTTTTTTTTACAAGGCACTATATGCTTTTTATACTATAAAAGATAATAAGGTTCAAGAACATTTCACATACTTCCGTATAGAACACGACATGGTATGTAATTAGTGGAATCCTGAAAGGTAAAGTTACCAAATTTAATAGTCATTTATTTTCATACAACACAATTCAATATAAACAGTAAACTAGGTCATAATTATTGTAATAGTAAGTTGTTAGTTATAGTTGCATCTGAATCGAATAAAATAAATTCTATTAGAAATAATTAAATATATAGCTGTTGAGATTTGTCTATTTTCCGTAGTTTGCTGTGTTGAAGTTAGATTGAGCAGTTGTTCTGACAATATATCAGGGCGAGGCCGCCGGCCCGCCTCTGTTGCGTTTAGATACACGATGACTCCACCGAAACTATGAGATTCCGTTATATATTGTAAACTTTATTTATTCTCATTTTACTCTTTATATTTACATATTTACTTTATTTATTAGAATAACTTCTTGTACATCATATTGTTATACAATTTATTTTAGGTGAAGAATGACTATATTTCATTTGTGAAAGCCTATTTTTGTAGAGTTGTTGTCGATGCGTGTATCCGAACGTAAGCTTCATAGTGTTATCACTAGCTCTTACGTTCCCCTCTCGTGGACCGAAACGGCTTAATGTTATGAGCCTAATAGGATAAGCACTTATAGATGTAAGCGAGCGATATTTAGGTTGCAACTTAGTAAAGTTTGAATCACAAATAATCGCAGTGTAGAGGACACCCAATGTTATATTTTTTGGAATACTATATTATGCACAAATAACAAAATTATTAAAATCTTAAAAATATTCTTCTATGAATTTATTTATTTCGCGTAACTTATGAAAATCAATTTCCGAATGTATGTACTTACATTTTAATTACGATAGCAGATGATATTATTGTTATCAAGATAATTTTCTTATATCTTGATTCAAAACGACTAAATGATTTGTTGCCAGAAACATATTTGATTTATACTCTATGAAATTGTTGGTGAGGCTGTTTAGTATATCATATTTATTTAGGCTATTTTACTTGGCATAATACTTTTGAAATGTACGAGACGATCGAAATAAAACTACTTGTTGAGTTATCTAGATACAAGCAAACATACAAACAAATTAAACTTAAAACGTGATATTTTTTATATTATGAAGTTGCTAAGAATAAGTGAGAATAAGTTTTAGGATGATATACACAACAGTGTTGACACAGAACATTCTAGAGGCACAGTCAACAGTCGCCTTGTTACTTAACTGATCACGAACTGTTATGTGAGCGATGTGTTCGTTCTTATCTGATCACGAACTGTGAGCGATGTGTTCGTTCTTATCTGATCACGAACTGTTATGTGAGCGATGTGTTCGTTCTTATCTGATCACGAACTGTTATGTGAGCGATGTGTTCGTTCTTAACTGATCACGAACTGTTATGTGAGCGATGTGTTCGGAGTGTCCTTTACGCTGTGACAGTGACGTACACGGAACCAATGTTAACTAGGCTAATCGAACACATAGAGGTCTAATTATTTCTAAGTAGGGCAACTCTTTACACTAAGGATACGTTTACTTTCGATCAGGCCTTAATTTGTTCGTTAATTATTATTGTCTAGCTGATAGTATATAGATGAGAGAAAGAGTAGTTTTGTAACGAAGTCTCATTCCCTCATGCTAATGTATCGATAGTTAGTAATGTTAGGCACTAATAATAATAATGTACAATAAAACACCCTCTCTGCCTTAGTGATGCTATTCTTACCCTAATGCTATGACGAAATATCAAGTTAGAACGAAATTATAATGTATCTTGTAAATACGAATTCTTATGGCTGATGTAATATATCGAGCACTATGGAAAACTTAAATTCCTAACAATGGTCCAAACTTCACTCGCTTTTTTATTTGTACTATACGATTATACAATTTCTATATAGATAAAGAAATAATGATAAAAAATTAGTCTAGAAATACAACTATGCTTTAATTTTATTTTATAGATGTATAACATGTATTTGTCGAAATGCTTAATTTTCATAATCAAAGTTTTATGAAAAAGGTTGATACCAAATGCAGTATTTTTATTTTATACTCTACATCTTTGTACCCAAATAAAAGCAATAATCGAATGCGTCTGTTTTTGATTCCGTCCTACTTATCATATCGCACATGTTGCGAGCAGCTCAGAATCTAAAACAAAAAGATTCTATTCCTTCTTTTGCTTCCTGAATGGCTGGTCTAGGTGGATGTTTACAAACATTCTCCTTATCAGCCAACCGCAAAAAACAAACTTCCTTTAGGCAGGATAAAACAATTGAAGCCGAGCAATACTAAATCCCAGATCGAAGTAATAGTTCACTCGAAGATGGGACGGGTAAGTTACCTGGTGTATAGTGTGTGTCTGCTGCACGCCGCGCTCGCGGTCAAAGTCAAGGTGGTGATGCACTCCGACCAGGAGGACTCCAAGATGGAGGACGAGGAGACCGCGCGTACCGAGCCCTCGCCCGAGCAAAAGAAGCGGGGCGACTCGACATTGATGCCTTTCATCAAGTCGCACAGAAACCCTGATGAGAAACTAATCGATTTTGAAGAAGAAAAGACCACAACTACTGAAAAACCGAAACAACAGCACCCAAACGAATTGATTTTTCCGTTAATTTACCGCCAAAACCACGTCAATAGTATGTTTAAATTTGGTGAGAATTGGTATACTTGGTCTACGGAGAAAAGGACCGATGGTTCGAAAGCAATAAACTACTACATATGCTACGATGAACCCAAACGTTGTGACGACATAGGCTGGGTAAGACAATCTTCAGTAGTAATATGTTTTTATTACTTGTACAGGTATTTAAAAAAAAAAATTGTGATCTTAATAATATTGTGCTCCTAAATCTGACGATTCTAATTTATCATTTACTGTTAAGAAGAACCAGTATGAACTTCTCGGCTACTCTTTTTTTTTTTAATATCTTTACTGTGACCTTCAATGTTATTGGCTTAGGTGGTTTAAAACAGCTACAAGGGCCTATACAGGGTGGCAGTGGACATCGACGCGCAAACTAAAACCATGAATTCAGCATGTGAGTGTACAATTTAAACGCGGGTGGTTCACAATCATGTACTGAATCTATGTTAACAGGTTGCACCGTTTCGCGTCGATGGCCCTGCTACCATGCATACTGTACTTGCTTTGCCCGCGTGATATTTTCTTTGTTTGGCACCTAGGGGTCGTAGCGTAATGTTAAATAGCCTATCTATAACCTTCCTCGAGAATCGGGCTATCAAATGCAAAACTATTTTTTAAATCCATCTCGGAGTTCCAGAGATTAGCAAGCATTTATCAAAACATTTCTGCATAGGAACGAACGGACGCCCTGCCAAAGTGCGCGTTCGAGATAGACTCTCTACTACCAGATGACCGCGCCTGCATCAACAGCTTCGGCGTGGAACCCCATACAGGCAGCATTTGTGACGGGGCTGAACAGATGAAAGTATGTACTCCGCTTTATATCTGTCCTATTTCATCGACCTTCATTCATAATCTTAGATATATATATATATTTATATAATAGACTACGTTATCGAATTCCATTACACCAAAATTTATACAAGACGTTTTTATTACAATGAACACTCAATACTCTACTACCTATGCAGTTCCGAATGTGGCAATGAATATAAATTATCTAAGATTCTGAAATGAAACAAGTATATGCTAGCTTAAAAAAATATGATTGACGTGTAAAAGTGTTTGTACAAACCTACTTACAGAAAATAAATCATTTATGAATCGTCAAGAAAAAGTACCTAACTATAATTTAATCGCAATATTGTCTGGCAGGTGATTGATATGGTCCGTGCATGTGGTCCTCGCATTCGCTCCTTGTGGCGCTTCGTTCGCGTGGGACGCCGACCTGCCAACGCAGCCAAACCGGCTGACGTCAACTCACTTATATGTGAAGACGAGGAAGAATGCTTCATAACTATAGAGTACAGGGTAAGCACTAAATCGTTACTATCTGTAAAGGGCTTAGTGACACTTGTCGTTCCACTTCACTCTGAAAACTAAATGCAGTAAGTCGTTGATTATTTTAACACCTGACGCGTTATCCCACCAGATACACCATGATCGCATCACCTTCTCCCTGCACGAACCAACTCGCGGTCAGACATTTAAGAGCGTGTTGAAACGCGAGGTACCAGCAGAAGAAGACAAGACTACCACAGTGGCCACGGAGGCTCCTCAACCACGCATCGCACACAGAAGTAACAAGAAGACAAATCGCGAGGAAGACCTTTCCAGATCTGCTAAGAAGTTCCGCGTCAAAAGCAAAAGTAAGACCGAGGGTAAAGGGATCATCAAGGAAAGGAACGACTCCGGTGCTTACACAAATCGAAGAGTGGGAAAGAACAAAATAAAGGTGAGAGAAGACATTTCTGAAGATATTTCTGATTAGGGTTCCTCGTCTGGGTCGCACAGTTCTTGACACTCACGTCGAGGGCAAACCATTTGACTAGTGCCAAGAACTACAGACATTTTTTTGTACAATATTTAACCTTGCAGTTTAATAAAATTAAAGTATGTCTACAAAGATTGTTGTCAGTGTTTCATTTATGCATCGGGCTATAAATAAAACTACAAAATTAAATAAAACGAACTATATATATTAATGTATAGTTTCGCTTACTAAATATGCATTATTTTTTATATTTTTTAAATTTCATTTTGGGCTGTTTCTGTTTGTGATCTTTGTTAGACTGGTTGAAGAACTTTTTGTAGTCCGCAGATTTATATGCGAAGGGTTTCACGTTACTGTCAATTTTCTTAGTGCTATTCTCCCTTAATTCTTCTTTATTTATAATATTATTATCAGTAATTATATCTGTGGACGCTTTATGTTCCACTTTTTCAGCAGATATTTTCCTTTTGCGTTGTTGCGTTTTCGTCAGTACGTCACTATGTTCTTCAACATTATGTTTCTTTTCGTTTTCGATCTGTGTTTGCGCTTGCTGTAGTTTAACAAGGACTTCTGTTTTGATCAACTCATTGCCTTTACTGATAGCTGTTATCTTCGCTGTCTTCTCTTTGAATTCCTCAATTTCGTGTTGCTGTAACAATTTATGATTTCATCAACACCGTACACAACATAGTCACAGTTTTTGTCCTGAAACCACATGGCCCATGTGGCTTGACGAAAACTGTGACTATAAGGGTATTATAGTTATGTAGTCAATGAAGCTATGAACTCGCGCTTTTATATTATTTCAGAAAGCTCCTGGTTTAGCTAGATATCGAACCCGATACGAAGTTTAAATTAAATAGTGACCTTGTACAGCAGAGAACATAGTTACGTCACAACTGAGAGCATCAATATGTCTCAGACAGCTTGTTAAAATTGTCTTTAAACTCAACAATTCATGTTTGGGCTATTATTAATTATTGATGCCGTCAAATGTCCCTCTATTTAGATGTTTTGTATAGCTCGGTACGAGATAAGTAAAATAAGCTAATAGTCCTTGACTAATGAAAGAAACCGTAAAATAAATCCAACCCAACCTATACTGGTGCTACACGGGCTACTGGTAGCTGTAACATACACTCTAATTATCAGAAATAACTGTACCTGGGCCATGGAACGATACTTTCTGTATCTGAAGTACGGTGGAAAAAATAGTTTGGCCTCAGCGTTCAATTCCGAAATCTGAAACAAAGTACACAATATTAATATTTATGAATTTAGACATTTTTTTCTCTTGGCAACCACCGGCGTGGTGTAGAGATATTTTATTATTTTTCAGAGGGGACGCTACAGAAAACTTGACAGCCTGAGCAATATATAAAATGGTCCTTGGTAACAATAAGTTATTGAATGTTAGCTATCCAAATAATAATAAAGATATCCTTAACCGTAACCGGTAAGCTTATATCATGTCGGAAATCAAAGTAACTCACAACTGTTCCATACGATATCATGTTTGACGGCAAGAAGGCGTCAATCTCAGGCTCTAGGTCGTTATAGTCCTCCTCTAGTAAATCAGCGGCAGTCTCCAGATTGATCAAGTTCGCTTCACTGTAAATAAACTAGTATTTAACTCTTAATTTTATATAACCTACCCAAAAGCGTGTTGTGTGCGTATTGAAATCGTATTGTTTCTTTGTTTATGTTATGAAGGTTTTTATGCAAAATCACTGAGCATAATGTACGCACACTATGGGCAGACTATACCGAAAGGTAAGCTAACTTAAACTACCTTAAACAGTCAACCTTAACAGTTGGCTTGGACACTTGGACAGCGACTTTATATCGTCGCAGTAAGGTCGATTAGCGTGGTTCAAATCGCCTACGCATGGCTAGAATGTTTTGCAATGTGACTTTCCGTTATGTATACAAGAGAGCATATTTGTTGTTCTAGATTCTAATGTTTCCTCTTGCAGAGGAAACATTTGGAGAAGTTAATAGAACGGAAGTGTTTTATATTTCTTTTTTTATTTGATCTAGAACGGAAGCAATTCCGTGACGTATTTTGACCTTCGTATAGCGGCTTTGAAAACCCCAAGTGTTTTTCTAATAAACATAATTCTTTGTTCAGGAGTTAAAATATGAGATCCTGTTTCTAAAAGCCTGATCAATTTTTTTTTAGAATGGTGGGCGAAATACGCCTGATAATCAAATCATGATAAAGTTGAATAGACTTTTAGAAACCGGAGGTAGATTGTTCCGCAAATCGAGTTTACCTGAAGTCCGAGTAATGCGCAAAGTCATGCATGGTATACGCGGACAGCGGTTGCTGCGTAGCATTCATAATGTTCCTAATACTTGTCGGCATCTGGTACAGTTGCGGCTCATTCGGCATCTCGCGACACTGGGCAGGACAAGATCACTTTAGATAGAGCTGCTATTATTAGTCACTAGTTGGCGCCACCAGCAATTGTCGGTATCGACTGAAAATCGATACAGAACCGTAATACTAACATCAAAATCTTATTGTGATAATTATATAGTATTTTCTCAGTTTGTGCTTTGTAGTGACATTTCTCATTACATATCGTAACCCCCTTACTAATAAATGTTGTATACATGTATAGTTACACAACGGTGTGTCTTCTTCTTTCGAAAGTCAAATTACTGACGACTGAAAATGAGAAATCGGTGTGTAACTATTCATCTGATATAATATGTTTATCAGTAAGGGGTCAGTGTTTAGACGTGTGGCGCCATCTAGCAGTGTGTAACAGTCCTCATGAGAGGTATAATTAATTCATGCTCATAATTAACATTTGGCTAAGTATGAGTAAAACAGAGTTTGAAACAGTACTAAAGCAAAGTAAGTATGATGGTCTATGAGAAAGTTACAGCAGCACTTTAACACCCATCTTCACATTATTTATCTGCCTCTTCTGTATTAAAGGGAGTACTAAAACGAAAAGTTTTGCAGTTGTAATGTATTGTTAAACTGTTTGAAATCGTCAGGAATTAATTTTACAGAACACATGCCTGACACGGAAAACTCTGCGGGTCGTTCAAATGAGCGTGCGTTGATGCACGTTCCATGTATGGCTAAATAGAAGGCAGTGGCGAAGGTACTATACAACTCGATTCCCACCGGCTTCCCTTCAAAAATTCAGAACATAACCACTCTCTATAGTCAATTCATCATTGAAATTTTCTTTTGGCATTTTTTTTTTGCTCCGGCCTACCTCTGTCATAAATTCACCCTTCGCCACTGATAGAAGGATAACTAAAAACGCGTTTTTGAAATGCGGGTCGGGTTTGTCATGGGAACGTGGCCTATAGCTTTCCAGTCCACGCCCGAATCACGGGAAAAACGTAACGTGAGCAGAGAGATAGCGGTTGACATTGTATAGAAACAGAGGAAGGAACGTCTCAGTTAGATAAAATTACTCACAATCATTCGTATCCATATCGGTTCTCGTCTCCCTTTATCCAATGACAACGTAAAAGGAAAAGTTGTGCTCCTATGCTAAATACGTCATCAGAGATAGCAGTAGCAGACTGTCGAAAGACTGACTGCAAACAACACCGAGCACACACAGCACTTGAACACAGCGAACTGCACCTATTTGTCGTGTGTGGCTGTTAAGTTCGGCTACAGACGACTACATGCATTTGTTCTAGTCGACTGATACTTTCAGGCGCTTTAAGTCTGGGAATAGGCCGACAGGATAGCAGAACAGAAGTTAATGAACTCCGTTCTTTGATTTGAAGAAGTATAGTTCTGTTTAACAAGCAGTAGGCTGCCGATACTGTGTAAGTAATTACTTGTATCCGCATGAATGCTTGATGAAACCCAAGGCTGCGACTTGTGAGCGAGTGACTTTTTTTTATTGAAAGATAAAATGTTTGATACACAGCTTACAAAAATCATCGTAATCCGCAGAACGTTGATGCAATAATGCTCGTATTTAGTAGCTTTTTATCTGAGCACATGTCCTCTTTACTGCATGCCGCAAAGCACATGCATGCTTGTCCAAGGCACAAGAAGATCAAGCATGGTTGAACATGACGTTATTATTTTATACAATTAAATTATCAAGCTTGAAGGGTTGAAAAATTAAATTAAAGGAGAGTTTTCTTCTCTCCTTGAAATATTTTTTTGGCACGTAAAATAATAATGCACTTAAAGAAAATGCTACTATTATAATTTTATTAGTTGATCTTATATATTTTTTTACATATGCAAGTGTTGGTTGCACGGTTTGCATAAATGTAGGCAGCGACGTAACAATACACTGAGCGTCATCACCGCCGTCAGTCCACTTGAACTTCATTAGTCCTGTCAGCGTCCAATAAAGCCAAGTGCTGAAGTGCTTGAGCGCATCGTGTATTGTTCGCTGATGCAACAAGCTGTCTGTCTATTCCCAGCCTATACCAAATGCAAGTTTCGGTGCTAAATGCATGACATGCAAACGTAACTGTATCTATAATCTAACTATATCTATTGCCCTGAGGTACGCCGAAAGAAACTCACAGTTATACTCCATTTGAAATAAGATTAGACATTTAAATAGACCTTTTTTATTTACAGTCAGTTTAACCGATTTAGAATTCTATTGCGGTGGTGGCATGACATATGGCAGCTGCAATAAACGGTTTGGTATTGTAACCACTTTTTTGCTTTTATTACCATCCTTATGCCTACGGTATAGAAGTCAAAATCGGTTGAACGGACTGTAAAAAAGGTTTATTTAAATGTCTAATCTTATTTCAAATGGAGTATAGGTCTTTTTCAATTTGATATTCAATTTAAGTACAGACGCAACCTACTACAATCTGTCAGATTTCTGTAATAGATTTTCAACTTTATCGCTAAAGCATAAGGTTCAATGTTGATTGGGAAAATTTGACAGTTAGGTGTAGGTTGATGTGCTGGCGTCTGTACATTTTTATTTACAAATGACCGCGTTTTGTGAGCAAAAGCTTATCTAACTCCATGACAGTATCGCTATCACTGAATTTTATGCTGTCATGACCTGAAAATTTATATTTTCATGCACAGATAAAAATCATCGAATCCAATTTTATTTCTAGCTATTTAAGTACAGGGCCTATTTCTAAAAAGGACACGTATTAGTTAAAATGGCAACACAGAATTAAACTGTCATATTGACAGGAGCGCATCATCATATAACATCACGCCTGTCAACCCCGAAGGCGTAGGCAGAGGTGTATCTATAGTACACCGACATTTCGCCAGTTGTGTCGTTGTTTGTTTTTCGAGTTCGTTCGTTATGATAATTTAGTGGGACAATATTAAAAGCGTGATGCTTGCGACGTACCGAGAGGAGCATTCTGTGTATGGTGATGAGGTTCTGCTTGACGAAGGGCGGCATGGGCTGGCACACCGCGGTCACGCCCTGCACCTCGCGCGGCAACGTCTCGGCGAGCGCTAGCAGCATGTGGTTGGGGAGAAGATATCTGTTCCAGACAAACATTTCATAGGTATCGTTGATGGCCGTTTTCCAATAAGCACATAAGTACCTCTAGTTTTAGGCCTCAATATCGTAAATATTTATGTAAATTAATTAATTTCTATAGCAACTGTGGGTGTTGACCTGTGATCAGGTGTAGTGTGTTTACGATAATCAATACGTACGCATAGCTGAAAGTATTTTATTCCGTAGACAATTTTTATTATCTTTTAAATAATTTAAGATGGTTTAAACGGTGGTCAAAGGATTGCACCGCACTGGGATCTAGTGGTGAATTATGGCCCGCTCAGGGGAAGCGCCATAACACACACAGAGAAGTCCTATATTCCAGTAGTGGGAACATTATAGGCATGATTATATGGTCTTTTGAATAATAGAGCATTATGCCATCATGTTGTGGCGGCCATTATGTGCGCTTAGCTTAAGGGAGCAACGATTGTGGTTGCTCAACGTCGACCAGTCGATTTTGAGAGCTATAAAATACAGCTACTTAATTATACAGGCTGGCATCGACGCGCAAAATGTAGCTACCCCAATCTGTCAATTTTTTTTAATAGATTTTCAACTTTACTACAAAGGAATAAGGTTCATAATCAATTGGGAAAATTTGACAGTTTTGGGTAACTTTATGTGCTGGCGTCTGTAGGTACGTAATGTTCAGTACATGATTCTAGACAAGTAGCGTTATTCGTCGATTATCAAAAAAAAAAATCTGTTGTTTCATAGAAATGTATTGCACTTTGCGGTCAAAATTTATGGAACAGCAATTTTTTTTTAGAACCGGCGAAGAATTACATCGCAGGGGCTTCAGAACCATGTACTGAATCCATGGTAACAGGTTGCGCGTCGCCGTCCCTGCCACCCTGTGTTATACTAGCACCCCTTTAAAGGGTAGTTTTTAGTTTTGGTAAATTAATTATTAGATCTTCATTATTTAAAAAATAAAAATTTTCATACAAACTGTAGTCCCCTTTTCACCCTAACAGGAGTTGTTTATTGGCAAAATCATTTGATGTGTTTCCATAATTAGATGCCAAGGGACGGTTGTTTCAAGCGATTGGGTAACGTAACATATGCACGTCAAATAACAACGATTATGTACTCGTTATTTGACGTAAGTCAAGGCCATAATTCAGTAATTGTAATTTGAAACAACGCTTTTTTTGGTTTGACGATAGCTAACGCCATTTTTGACGTATACGCGTCCGTCAAGTGGACGTGAAACAACCCACCCTAAGATGTGTAGCTGCTGCACCTGTTGTACTGGTGCCCCAAGTGACGTCTGTGCTAGTGTATTTACGTGATAGTGCTAACTTACGTGGTACTTTCATCGAGCGCACGCGCCTGCGCGTCTCGCCACTTATACAGCATCTTCATCGCCGCCATCTGCTGCGAGTTGAACGACTTTTTGGAGCGCACGTACAGCGGGATGTGGCTCGTGTCCGTCACTACCTCCTTGTTGTAGGTCTGAAAGTCCCAATAATAAGTATAAAGGGAAAAAGACGCTTAACGAACTTGTCGATTTTATTTTACTCGACTATACCTGGGATCCTTCTGGTTACGGAGATATTGACGGTCAAAGTTCCAACTTTTTTAGACGTTATTTTTTACAAAAACACGTTTTAAATGTTATAAGTTTATAACTTTACTTAAAATACCCCTACGATCCCTGTACTTCGTTCCGATTCCTAGCAATTATTTTTGTACAATGTTACTTAGTTTTATATACCGAAAAAAAAACAATCTGTATCGTCCCACTGGGCAAAGGTCTCCCCCAAAGCTTAACATCCGGCAAATTTATTTATTCATATAACAATTCGCAATGTGTTTGAATTATGTGGTACATTAATTAATTTATTACAGCTAAAAATAATAAATAATGAATTTCAAACAGTAAATTTCACTAAACATAATTAAGAACACATGATAAATATTATGTCAATAGATTGTAAATAGTTATTATATAATTGATTGTAAATATTATTCTGTCAAATGATTATAAATCTATTCTCGAAAATGCAAATAAAAATCTCTCATAAATGCTTCGAGTTCATCACACCAGCCTCTCTGAGACCTGTCTCCTCGGCGACGTCTTCTGGGTCCTACTGCGTGGCGACTATGGCCCATCTATCCCCATGCATCCTACATACATTCCCACCAATTTCATTATTAGGTGAAAGGAGGTAAAGGATATGTACCTCAGATTTCAGAGTAATAATAGTAGAAATATTGTAAAGTATCGCTATTACCAAATTGGGAGGCTAACATAGTTTTTTTGCCCGGACAAATTTCGTACGGAACTCCTTTGGCGGTCTCAGTAACTAAATGGACTAGCCGACAATGATACAATACGGAGTTCCGCGCGATTGTCGAGAAAGGTGACAAGGGGATGCGGGGTGTTTTGTTCATCGTCAGTCGTCATCGGCGCCATTCGGACGGCTACATACAGAATTATGTATGTTGACGCCACCCGCAAGTAACCTCGACCAAGCCTAAACAAACGTCACATATACGATTTACGGCGTTGTTTGTCCAGATGTTTGTGAATGGATTAATGCAATCCACATCGAAAGCAAAGGAAATATTATGTCAAGGGGATATGGCCCAATCTTCCTGTATTACAAAATCAAACAACGCTGATCCCGAGTTAAGTTCTTCAATAGCACAACATACAGAGAAGCCAGCATTGGAAGATGTGACGCTTGGGGAAGGCCTATATCCAGTAGTTTTTTGATTATCGTTCTCTTGCCCATATCTCAATTTATATGGGGTCGGAGCAACATGTATTTTTCTTCCATACTTCTGTATTAGTCATTATTTCGGTATTCACCGTTACTTTCTAGCCATACCACCTTTCACACAGTTCACCCATCGCTTCTTTGATCCTACTTTTATATCCATCCACATTCATACTCAAAACTTGCCTCACAACATTTTTCTCTACGTATTTCGGCTAAAATGATAACTTACAGCGCAACAGATCTGACGACTAGTCTCGAAGACGTTGAGCAGGTGGTGCGTCTGCTCGTCCTTCGTGAGCTCGGCCTTCATCTGGCGCCAGATGTACAGCAAGTAGTGCGTGTCCATGCGCGCGTACTCTATCAGCTCCGCGGGCAGGGGACGCATGCGCCAGTCCGCTAGCTGATACCTATATAATATTAACATAACATATCATCATGGCTGTAATCACCGAAAGGTTAGGCAGAGGTGCACCTATAATACACTTACATTTCGCCAGTTATGTTTAAGCCCCATTCAAAGGGAGGCGAACTTATTATCAGCAACCGGGCCCAAATCCAGAATCCGGGCTAATGAGAAATACCTGATGGGAAAAACCCAATAATACTTTGCCCGACCTGGGAATCGAACCCAGGACCTCATGCTCAGCAGTAGCGTTTGCAACAACTAGTTAGATCAACGAGAAAGTCCCACAAGACTAGCGAGGCGGTCAAAATCGTATTTAATAAGAAAATTGACGAAAAAGTACCAATTTGCACCATATATGATCGCCCGAGACGCTTTGAAGTGCAGGCAAATTTCAGTAGGGTTATTCAGACAAAATGATGTGGAAACTCAGTATTGAACTCAATATATGAACTGACAGAAAAAAAAAACAAATGTATGTATGTACATTAGACGACTGTATCGCCAGAAAAATTAACGATCTGTAAAAAAAACCGTAGCTCAAGGTTCTAAGCTTCTCCAAGGGCAATCAAAATTGTAACTCTATTCAAATTTCATAATGTTACGTTCAAGATAGTATTAGACAGTTCTCTCACTTTTTATCGGCGCTCACTTGGCAATACCTCAGGAGGAGGTATTTGAGTGAGAGGCCGGACAGGTTGAGCGCCACTGCTGCCTTATGCGTGTCGAACATTCCCACTAGGTACACGCCGAAGTCACGTTGTAGCCATATTACGTCGTGTTCCGCTCCGTGGAAAACCTATGAAACAAATGAATATTAAGGTATACGGTATAATATTAAGGGTAGATAGAAATATTAAAAAAAGTGAATGCTCTTTATAGAGTAAATTTTTAAACATATGGAATAGGGATTTTACATGTGTAAAACGCACACTATGCAGCCAGGCATATTATAAATCGGGAGTTTACATCGCTAATAAAAATGCTTGGCTCAACGCTGGTCTTGCTCCACATGTTCGCATAAACAAATTGATTCGCATTTGAAAATACTGTTGGAGCTGCGGAATATTAAAAAAAAAAAAACTATTTTAGCATTATGTAAATTCAAACTCCTAGTATTATAGGCTATAATTGTATGAAAAACATGAGTGTGAGTGTGCGAGTGTGTGTGTGCCATTGTGTGTTGTGTGTTGTCGTTCGATAGAATTTTATAATTTTTTATATTTTATTTATTTGAGCGAAGTAAATATTTATATTAACCCATCTTCCCTAGTTGATACTAGAGTTGCAAGTGTGCATTCAGTGACTGTATCTATACTTTCTAGTGCCCGCCCCTTTGGAGCATGTGTGCCTTATCTATTTCTTTTGTTTTTGTTTGAGTTTCCGCAGTGGGAAAAATGTGGCGACAATTGAACTTGAACAAAGATGCAGTGAAGGCATGTCTCTCGGATATCTATGGGATGTCACAATATCAGTCTTATCTACGAGAGTTGTAAGGGAGACTTACTTTGATCTTCTTGGGGTCAGTGAAGGCCAGATTCAGTTTGTGTATATGCTCACGAATGGCCAACGCGTCAATTATAAAATCGCCACCCTCAGTAGTCGTAACCTGGATCAGACACGTTATACCTATAAAAAAATTATAAGTTTAGTATTACGTACCACACAAGGACCTGGTACTTGGATGACCGTCTTACCGAGGAAGTAATAATATGTCATCATCATCCATAGTTCGACATCGTTTCATTTCGTAATAATAGTATAGGCTTCAGTCTTTCTGACTGTGCCTGTTGTCATGCTTCTGGACAAAACACAAGGGCAGTAATGCTAATATTTTGTAACATTATTTTCTTTGTAACATTGCTGAAAATAACAGGACTAAAGTTGACGTGACAATTTGGAATCATCGATACCACGAAGAAGACGTAGATTCCTATAAGTAGATTGATCATAATTTACTTTATAAATCCATTTGAAAACCAATTTACGGCGAAACAAAACATTGCCAACACGCAGCAAGCTACCGCAGTTATCAATGCTTGTTCAGTACAGCAGGTTACCATCAGTTTAAATATTAAAAAGTATTATGACCTTGATAAGTCCTATAGGAATGATGTTCCAAGTCAACAGCTAGTTCAGACACGGTGTTCAAGTGTTCAACAAGAGCGTCCAGCTTTGCTTCGGTGTCCACGTACGTAAACATGGTTTCGTCCAGAGGTGCAGGATACGGCAGCGGCTCCATGGGGTCGATGAACTGCGACGGCGGATGATATTGATCCAACTCAATTTGATATGGGTGTTCATATCTGAAAGTATTGTCACGGATTTTAATATTGGGTTCACCATATCTTGATAGCTTTTAGTAACGTTGTTTACTTCTCGTTTTTGTCTGATGATCTTATAATACCATACAGTAGATACGTATTTAAAGTATTCAACCAAAAATTCAGAGACGACTCTAATCCACAAAACTATACAGTACATAAGTTGGATTAAATGCAATTTGCACCAAGCCCTTAGCTTCATTTGTAAAAACTTTGTATTATTGATCGTCGAATGCAAACTATATAAGCAGCGGAATGATTTGTTAACCTATCCACCATCATATTATGTATCTAATCATCTGCCTAGCCTTTTCCCAACAATGTTGGGGTCGGCTTCCAGTCTAACCGGATGCAGCTGAATACCAGTATTTTACATGGAGCGACTGCCTATCTGACCTCCACAACCCAGTTACTGGGTAATACGATACCCCTTGGTAAGACTGGTTGTCAGACTTTCGGGCTTCTGACTACCCGTAACGACTGTCAAAGATCCACGAATGACAGCCGGGACCAACGGCTTAACGTGCTTTCCGAGGCACGGAGGGGTCTCAGTATGTAAAGATGGTCACCCATCCACAGACCAACCGCGGCAAGCGTAGCTTAACCTGATTGATCGACCTGTGCGGCTGTTATTATTTAGCCATGGACCCCTCCACCATACCATGGAGACATACATACCATAGACACCAGACCATATTATGTATCTAATGGACGTAAATGACTGAAATTGAGCGAGTCAATTTATAGCTAGGCGTCATGGTGGCAATTTATTGCGCTTAGTGGAGCGGTCAATGGGTCAACAAGAAAAAGGCAGCTACTTACAGCAAAAGTGACAAGTTTAATAGAATATGAGGTGTATTCCCATGTTGTAGATGGACATAAACAATGAAGGTCACAATGTGCTGTTTCCCCAGCCTTTGTTTAAAATATCTATATATCCATGTACAAACATTTGTTATTTGCTCAAGTAGGTATCTTACGACAACGAGTACACTACACACAGACTAAAGTCAGAACGTGATTTATGTCCAAAGTGCAACCAATAAACGTGTCCAGGAACTATGATTGAATAAAAGAATATCTCTTGCACAACAATGTGGTTGATTGCCTACAGAATTGACCGTTTAACTTGTATGCAATTCTATACAGGTGCTATATATGGCAGCAGCAACGAGAAGATAAGCGGTTGTTACGTTGTTACAGCGTTAGAGATGAATTGCGACGCTGTGGCTGGATGCAGTCTCTTCCGGCATGCGGCAACGTGCATGCCCGCCGAGGTATTATTCAATTTAATCGATTCCAATGCCAATTTACCACCAATTACTACAGATACACGTGTAACTACTCACCCAACTGCCTCGCCCTCGTCGTTGTACAAAATATTCAAAGCCAGAGGCTTGATATTATTTGGTTTGTCCGATATTTTTGGCACCCACAAGCTGTCTGAATTGTCGATCGTATCTTTGAAGTTGATTTGAGGTCGAGTAATATTTTTAGCGCCAATAAATGTTGCTGACCCCACCTGGAATATTAAACAACATTAAGAACCCGCCACTGAGACATAGAACTCTAGGCTGGTAAAAGTTTAAAGGACATACAAATATAATACAAGAACAATATTACCTTACCTTAATTTTTTTAAATTTATATAAAAGTAATCTGTTATTAATAATTCTATTCCAATTTATCCAAATTTTTATCTAATATTATCAATTTTTTTTCCAATTTTGTTTCGCTTTATTTCATTTCATCTTTTATTATGTGATATAACCTAATTTTATGTTTGTATGACGTGTAATTACTAATATTGACTAATAACTTCTATGTGTGGTGGAAACTATTAATATAAGTTGGTTATTAATAAATAAATAAATAAATTTCCTTTGGGGTAAATTACACGGAAAAGCGATAAAAGTAAGATGAGATGGTAATATACTCTAGAATTACAATAAGCTGTTATTACTAAAGTGGATTTTATGATTGCGTCAATTAATTTGAATCAGTAACGGAACTAAACATGTATTTTGCGCAATCTACTTTCCACAATAAATCACAGTTAGGGTGTTATTACACCTACTACACCCGTCACCCACAAAATAGTATGCTTTGTATCAACGTCATCGTTCAGGTAGAAAGGTGATACAGTTGCAGTGGATGATCGATGATTGTGGAAGCACGTCGAGCGTCAATCAATAAATCAACCAATTTACTGTCGATAATAAGTACAGTACCCACGGCTGATGTTATCATTTCGAAATTGATATTTTCGCTTGTATCATGAAAACCATCCCAAAGTGAAGTGAATAGATATAGTATAAATATTTCCTTTTATAACAAAGAAAGTAATCAATGCTTATTTTGGCGATTGCTTACCATACGAATATCATTCAGTATACTTTATTTGTTCTCAAAAGCAATACCTTCAGTTTTGATAGGTGAATGAAATAAGTTACAAAATAGCGATTCATATTTTGGTGGAATTGAAAAAAGTTGTTTGACCTTTTCAACTTCAACAATGTATGAGAGCCTAGCCGTCGATTTTCCGAGCAGGAAAAGTTATGACGTACATTACACACTAAACTGGCAATCAACGCAGCAAATTGGAGGATAAGGATGGTATCAAAGGCGGTGTAATGATGTGTGTCTGTACTATCAATGTCTTTATCAACACCGCGGCCGAGGCCGCATCCGTGCGTCCTGGCGCCCAAGGTCTCGACCTCATTTGCGACTTTAATGCACTAACTATCTATAGCACGTGTTCAAAATAAGCGTAAGGCAAGGTGACTGGGGACGACGCGGCATTGTGCTCTACCATTTTTCTATACCTACATTTGATTTAGCGAACAATGAGCTGAATCCACTTGACCGAGTTGGAAATTAACTTATTCGGAGATGAAAATTAACTTTTCCACCTCAGAAAAAGTTCATTTCTAAAACATGGGATAACGTTTTTTCTTCTTAAATGCAGAGCGATTATTACTGTTTTCGCTACGGGATACACCATCTACCTACATCTTAATCTGAGCCTTCTGGCCGGTGTGCGGAGATATTATGTACTTGGTGCGACTACGGACTTATATTACTTAGCGTACGCTAGCGTGGGAGACTACTAATACACAAGCACAGTACAGCCCGATTGCTGTAATTTAATGCGATTTATGATTGATACGCGAATGTGATATGGTTTATCTGTACGTCATATTTTGTTTGGCTATCTTGAGAGCGATTTTCTATGAAGGTCGGACGCGAGGTGTTGAGGCGGTGCTTTGGTATCGCAACGGCTATACGGTTGGAGACGTGGAGCGATACTTTATTGTGACGAAAAAAAAACAACCGATTTCCAAAACAAAATACTATAAAGTGAAAAATAACTTAAACTACGTAAGTCAGTGTCTTTGGTTTGGTATTTTCGTTTTTTGCCACCAACACTTTTTAGTTGTGGTACCTACCCACACAAATTCGTTAACCTACCACTATTTGCCATTAATCATCAAACAACAGTGTTAGGAACTTAATATAATAACATCATCAACATACATAAAGCTGATTAAATACGCATTATTAAATATAACTCAAAAACTACCCAAGCAAAGTTAATAAAATGTATATTAGCTTTATTTATTAGGATTTATGCGTTATTTTATGAAGGTTCTTACCTCCTGTTGTTAGCACAACACTGAAGAAACTAAAACCAAATCATACAAACCTGTATTTTTGCAATGACAGGAGAGGAATTCCACTGAGTCCCGTTAGGTCTTGTCTGTTCTCCATTTATAAACGTGTCACTAGATTTGTTAGCGCCACTTGCGCTGTCAATGTTTATGTTGATCCTGTCGAGGATACTGTCGTTAACGTCAGCTATTTTCTCAATGTTCGATTCGTGTTCATCGCTAAAATATAAAATTTCATTAGAACGTCGTACAAACTTTTTTTTACTGATAATTGGCAGCAATATTTGTATTATTTGCTATATTAGGTTCGCAAATGCGAAGAACAAAAAGAATAGAGAAGTATGGAACAAAAAGACATGTTGCGCCGACCCCAAATAAATTGGGATAGGGGCAGGAGAAAGAAGATGAAATGCGTATGAAAGAGTAGAAAAAGACTTCATAAAATCACTATTATATATAGACAAAAACGATTGCGAGCGTAGCACGGTTTACAAAACGCCAGCAATATCGTATGACACAGCAGGGAATAACAATTTTCCAAATACATTTTAATACTAATAGTACTCAGCGGCGGCAGCTTGATGAAAGTGCAAAACAAATAAAGCAAAGGCAAAGATATCTGTTTCTGTGTATTCCATTCTGATACGATAAACAAGCATGTATCACATAGATATGCGATTATATCTTAGTAAAAACACTGAAATACAGATTTCAAAGAGTTATTTAAGCAACAATGTTCTATGGATTTTTTTAAATGTCCTTGTGCCAGGCCGAGTAGCGCATGTTCAAATATTTATGTAATTCGCAGTTGTAGGTGCAAACAGCGTGAGTGAAAAACATTGAAAACTGAATAATTTGCTTCTAGTGGAGGCACAGGACTTCTAAATGAAACTGATCAAGATTACAACAAGGTTAAAACTTCATGAGGACATGAAAGTCACTATCTATAATACAATTACAGGATAAAAAAGACCCATCACATAGCCGTTATCTACCGCATTATGTACATCAAACTAATTAACAATGAGCAAAAATTATTGCTGGGAATCGACTTATATTTCGTGTGCATAATCGCTGTTTTGCGGCAGAGCGCAATGCGAGACACGCAAAACATTGTCTGGGATGTTTCAAGTCAATATCAGTTAATTTGAAACACACTGATTTAAAACTTGTTTTCGTGAAAAAAAAGTTGGAACTTTGACCTTTGAATATGTCCGTAACCAGAAGGTTCGGGTACAGTGCAAAAAAAACGATCAAAATGACGGGGAGTATAAAGTGACTCTCGGCTTCATTAAGCGTCTTTTTACACCTGTTATATAAAAATATTACAGAACATGCAAAAGTAAGGTATTGTTGTTACTGTTGTAAAGCATTCGCAAAGTTTTATAGGGTGTGAGGAATATGGATAGTGATGAAGTGATACAAATAAAGATTACACTATCAGTAAAAATATTAGTGACTGATAATAGCTGTTTAAATTGTGGGTGCATAGTACAGATTTATTTACGTGTAAAGTAGAAAATAGAGTAAGTTGTTTTTTTAATGCGGCTGCATTGACAATATGTTAGCCCGTTTTCACGAGGCGAAAAAAGTCTCGCGACATCACCTGCAACATCGCGAGACCAGGAAAATATTTGTAAACCTCTATTCGGTCGGACATGTCGTACCGCTCATCGTCATTTAACAAGCAGCGTAGTCGCGCAATGTTGCAAGTGACACAAGCTATGGGTATTATTACCTGGCAAATAAAAGACTTGCTTAAAAGCTGTTGATGAATAATCTGATTAATCTTATCTGTAGTCTGTACACAAACACATTGAAATTTACTCTTTTGTAATGCATAACATTAACAAAGTAGGTATCAAATGTTTGTTATATTTGACTTACCATTTTAGCTTCACAGCAGGGAGTTCGGTTGAAATTATTTGGTTTGATTGTAGAACTACATTTTCGCTTAACTGGCTTGATAAAATGTTGAAATCAGTAAAAGTTTTGAAGAGGCCATATGAGGATCCAGCAGGCAAGGTGTTTGAGGATTTGATTGAATTGTTCATTTTAGCATAACCACCCTGAAAGCATAAAACACTTTGTAATTATACTGTTACAGTCTGCAATATTCTCAACATGGTTTTATGACTGCATTCTTTCAAAGAAAACGAAAAATTGTTACTAATATTATTGGGTCAAGCATAATAGGTCTACAGATTGAAGTAAGAACTTAAGATCTGACAGTAATAGAATGAGATGTTACTGATGCATGCATACAACAGCAATATACGACCCGATTGGCTTCAGGCAGAACAATTATTTATATGGTATACAAATAATTGTTCCAGGTCTAGGATTGTGTGTCTGTGAACCCACCCATGATACAGGGGATATCCTATTGTCTGGCAACGTCTTTAAAAAAGAGAAAAAATATTTATTGAAGCAGAAACATTATGTCAATAAAACATTGTAGGTAATTGGGAAAATCATACATGTTTAAGGTAAATGTCACGTAAAAATCCTTGAAATAAGTCTAAAATGATTGTTATTTATTGAAAACATTGTTTGTTATTATAAACATTTTAGGCATTTTTTTCAGTAACAAACAGTCAAATCTTAAATGTCTTAGCAAAACTTGTAAATATTAAGATCAATTATTACATGTGAAAGTATGATAATATAATGATAGTGAGTTGTGTTGTAAAACTACAGCATTTGAATACAATATTTATTGATTAACATATTTATCAGTGTTTTTATATCTTGCCAATAATAATAAATAATGTCTATTTATCCAAAGTAATACATAGACACAGATTGAGCACAGAAACAATTGTGTATCACTTTAGTAGTCTATCAACTACTAAAATGATACACAATAGTTTGTACAAAAGTTGAAGGTAATAAAATGCTATATATAAACAAAAATATAAACCCTGTCTTTAACCGGTTGAATGCCGTAATTACCGAAACAATTAAAAAGCCATGGTGTCTCGTGTGGATCTACGTTCCGGCATACAAAGGGTTAAACTAGGAGGCCTGTATCTTAAGAGACAGTATGAATCTGCTAATTCACTCATGATTTAGGTATACGGGACAGTGATCCAATTGTATAATGTATATACCAAGTGAAACATTTGATATATTTTTGTCTATCTAGATTGTCCCCTCAAAATAATAATACTCTTTATATATTTCACTTAGTATTCAAAGGCTTTGGAAATACAAAGCCAGTTACCCAATAAAGGCGTTACAAATAATTTTGTAATAGGCAACCAACAGGATTTTGAAACCTGATTTAATTTAGTTTTATCATTGGTTAAGTACAAATTAGGTTGTACATTAAAAAAATATATCACTTGAACTTGGACTTTTTTGTAGGTGGACCTTGTATAAGACTTATTGCTTTACCTAATGTAACCATGCAAACTCCATCACTTATAAATAAATAGAAAGACCAACACATGTTTTTAAAAATAGGTATTAGCATGTTGGTGATGCATTATGGCTACTTTAGTTTATCTGCATTGTGTTCAATTCACATTTGCACAAAATTTGACAAAGTTTAAAACTTACACAATACATTCTTGGTAAAGTATTACAATAAACTGATGACAATACTGTCAGGTTGTGAATGTGATAATTCGTTCAACTAAACCTCCTTGAAATGTCTCATTCTTAAACATCTCTTAACGTAAATAATAAAAACTACGCATAATTTAGGGACACAACTATTAAAAAACAGCATGCTTGTTGTCATTGAGTCAGGAACTCGCTGAATCACGTATTCACGTACCTGTGTAAAAGATGTCAAGTGTGGGTAAAATTCTGGAGCCTCAGGATTTAGAACAGAATTCATTTTTACTGAATTTATATTAAATAATAGTTGTTAAAAGTAATAAAATAATATTTCGTGTAAGCTACCATGAGCTGTGAAGGCAAGGGGAGCAACATAGATTAAATTAAAAATGAGTATGACGGACCGTCTCGGAGTGTCGGACTCAGGTTACAGGTTATTTTTCGACTAGGGATGCCACACCCACAGATAATATAAAGGGTTGCCGATGAAAATCGATTATTTAAATCGATTCTGAACAATAAATCGAAAATCAAGCTTCGATTTTTTTCTATTATTTCTATAATCATTATGAGTGAAAACACGACATTTTTGGATTTATCAATGGAAATTGACATGACTGAACTCAAATATATTCGAATAATAAAAATAAATTTAAACTTGGCTTTCATTGCTTGGCAAAAAAATGGCTTTCATTTTGACAGTTCAACAACATTCATTGCTTTATTTACGTTGTGAAACAGACAATTTTTTCTAACATAATATAGAAATCATTCAGACTAACAAAATAAGGATGGTGGGAAAAAAATATAAGAAAAACTCATTACTTAGATACTTACAAAAAAAATAATCAGCCAACGAAAATACACTAATCTAAATTCACTTTAATTAATCAGGGTTTTTGCTTGGATATCTTTAGTTAGACGTACTGAGCGCTGTAATCTATTTTAATGGGATCCTGTATATTATAACATAAGTAATGGATTAGTAATATCCTTCATAATCATTGGGATTGTGATTGAAAGTGTGTTACCCAATTAGGATGCCGAAATGTGGACCATTTTCTGGCAAGAACAAAAAACTCAATTTATCAACCCATTTACTCAACAGCCTTGAAAGCCGGTAGACTAGATAAGACTTTTGCTTCTCAAAAGTTTGAACTAAGAGCCTGTGCACACCACGTTTTTTAAACGCGCCGTCGACGCGCGTTTTAGAAACGCGCGTCGACGGCGCGCTTTTATCCTACAGAGCAGTTTGTTGTCTTTTGTATCGATACAAACGCGTATTTGAATTTATACAGGTGTGCAAAGGTCCACAGGCTGCGTCTGACTTGCGTGCGTATCGCGTATGTATCGCTACAAACGCGGATCAACGGCGCGTTTAAAAAACGTGGTGTGCTTGTGCAAGGGCTTGTGCCCCTTAGGTATAACATTGGCAATTATAATTATTTCATTCTAACAAAACATAGAGTACAATATTTTATTGATATTTAAATATAACTCTTATTTAGACTTTTATTAAAAAAAAGATTCTTTATAAACTGTGAAATATCTTAACCTCTATTTATTCTGAATCGATTCCTTAGATTTCAATTCGAATCGATTAACAAATTGTTACACTAAGAAGGATCGCCATCCGAAATTTCGACAGTTACGATACGACCAGTGTTACGCTCAGGAACCGAATTACCGTTATTTTTTTTGTAACGTTACTAATTACCGTTATGTTAACGATAAAAAAGTAACGATATTAATAACGATACCCATCAGTCAGGTAACGTTATCTAATTACCAGTATTAGTACCGGTAAAAATTGCAATTGTTATACCGGTAATTCATACGCCTATCTCTTTCTAACAATGAAGGTGAGGAGACTAGCAATAATACAGTAAGTAGGAAGGTAAGTAGGTACTTACGTTTAATGTTTTATTGCACAATGTGCAAGTAGATTTATTGTTTTCTTTGAAAACCTTGAAGTATCGGTAAACTTTGTTGCACTTCTTCTGGCCCATAATATGTTTTACAATATAAATATATCCGACGTACGCGATGTTCGTGTTGTGAGCCGATGCGCGAGCGCGAGCCGTCTCGTATTCGTATTTTTGTTGCCGCTCCGCTTAGAACCCCCGAGCCAGAGCGCGTTTCAGTTTGGCAACGTCGCACCAGACAGATTTTAGCGAAATACCGCTATTAGTCACGCTATTTAAATACCGGTAAAACCGGCGATTTAACAATATTTTTAACGTAACAGAACGAAATGTTTTGGTAGTTTTACCGGTATTTTTTTGGTAACGGTAAGCCTTACGCTTACGACTTCATTGTGAGTGCACGGATTCTGACAGGCAACTGTCAAATTCTTGGGACATCAGTCTGATCTCAGTTTTCAGTCTATCAAAAAGTACTCTGTGGTCTCAATCGACAATCTGTCAAAAATACCTCTAATTTATCTACACTAGTAAAATTGAATTTCGCGGGCTACCACTGCGCATTCACCAACTAAAAATTACAAAATAAAAAGTTTTGGGATCTGTATTTTAGTTTTTTGTCACCGACTTTCGAAATTAAAGTTATTTCATAATTTTGAAGTCGATTTTTCATGTTTCATCAACTCATCATTCTTCCCATCAGGGTATCTATGTTCCGTAAGTGAATCGAACATTTGTGATATGTAGCTGTGCAGTCGATTTAATGTTTCTTTTCGTTTTTCAAAATAAAATCAATAATGGCTCTTCAAGTCCCTCAACAGAAAATTGTTTTACTTAGCTAGCCTTGTAAATACATTTTGCATGTTGTCAATGTCAAGAATGACATTAGACATTTGACGTAAATAAATAAGAGGGAGTTATCGAGGGTTGGGGTTTCAGGGAGAGATTTGGGTGGAAAAAGAGGAGGAAAGTGCGTATGTACTGTGATAATATTGAGGGAGTGAGGGGGTGATGTCGCATCTAGTCGCCTCCACTGCTCGCGGCAACCGTGGTGCGATTGCGCATTGCAACATTGACTTGTTACGCAGCTCGGGCTCTCCCTGTTTTACATAAGTTAGCAAGGGACGGAGAATACTGTTCTCATCGAGCGACTTATATACAGTGTAGGTACGTATCATGTTGTCGATATTTTGTGGGATAGGCGAAGGATCGTCTGGATACACCTGTGTGTTTATCTGTTTGCGTGAATTTTATTTGCAAGTTTTCGTGCCTAGTTTGTCCGTCACATGAATCAGCTTGTGCTTGAACGTTGTTATTCTTGTTTGACATGACTTTAGAAGATCCATTTTACGTCGTCAAAGAGTAAGTACATAGTATAGTATAGTAATTCATTATGTTTTCACAGCCTGGCGAATGCACCACTTCTGTTGCTCTTATAAAATTTTCTGAATAGCTCACTATGTTCTAAGGTAGATACAAGATAAAGGATGGTGTTCTCATACAAGAATGGATGGCCCATGGCCAAATAATATTTGTAGTTGTTCAACAAATCTTTATTAGAATCTTTAATTTTATGTTTTTGTACTTTGCCTTAATAATTTGAACCATGAATTTGAAAATAATTTTTTTTTTTACAAAATTATAATTAGAGACAGCTTTATAAATCTCAGACTTCCTTTTAGGCATTATTTAATTTTTCACTGTAAGTCCTTGAATAGCTGCAACAATTGCTTTTTCAACACACTTGCTCGTAAAGTGGTTCTTAAAGAACCGCTTTTAGGTCCATAATGCAGTGTATTAAAAACGTGCTTTTTACTTTATGTTACTGCACTAGTGCAATAACGCCACAGATAACTGTTTACTAGTTGGAGATGTGCATCTTTTTTTTTTTTAAATCTCTTCAAAGAGACTTCATGCCAAAAGGAATCCGCAGGCCACATTTCACTTTTTTTTTTAATAGTCTGAATCATAGATATTTGTATGGTCTGAATTGCCCTTGGTCCCAAAATGAACTAAAATGTATGCGCAGTTGTAGCCCGCGAAATTCAATTTTTCTTACGTTTATTTTTGCAATTTTCAGGTCAGTGTCTGGTTCTATCTTGACCAAAATATGATTCGCGACTATAACAGGTACGTATTCACAGAATTATAATCGTTAGAATCATTAATAATCTTTCTAAGTTAGATTTGTTCCATAAGAACAAATTTCTTATGGAAAAGTTCTTAGGGAACAAATCTAACTTAATGATAGATTAATATATATTAATGATTCTAATGACTATAATTCTGTAAATACACATCTATTATAGTCATACACTCGGCTTCCCTATTGCGATGGTCAACATAGCACACATGTTTCATAATGTACTAATAACATACCTACTTGTTGCTGTCCATCCATAACTAGGGGTTTGTCTTCTATCTTTGAAAAATTACTTAACTGAGTTAATTTTATCCAATTATATTTCACTTAAACCCTGATTGAGTTGTTGTTCTCAAATCTCAATGTAATTAATTGACTATTACATGAGTTGCTGTCTAGTCGTCCTCCGTGCATGTCATTCACAGGGGATTGTCTGTGCCTCCTATGAAAAAAAATGGTGTTCATTAAATGACCTGTGGTAAGATATAGCTGCTGTAACTGTATGCTGCTGTTCAGTTAGTTGGAGAGTCTGTTTCGTGAGGCCGCCATCAATTGTAGGGAGATTTTCCTTAGCCTGATTGCACTCACCTTGGTCCACCCATAGTTTGTGATGTTTGTCCCTGGTGCGTTTCCTTACCAGAGTCTGTAACTACCCGAAAGGGAGTGGAGCGATGGGTTCAGGTCCCACTGGTGTCATGCTCAACCCCCTTCTGCAAAGTTATATTATTAGTACCTCATAAGTATTGCTCAGCAATCAGCATATAAGTGAGCTAGGTAACATGGCATTGTTATATCTATAATTTTATCTTTCAATTTTACACTAGATACTGAATTAAATGACTATACAAATAAATAAAAAATAATGGGACACTTAGATGTTGAAGTACTCATCTGCATCACTCTTATCCAGAAACATGCCCAGAATACTGGCAGCATTGCCATGTGTTAATGACAAGATGTTCTTTGGCTTAAGAACAAGCCAACCAGTTGACGAGAAATTTCTTTAAAAAAATTTACCTTAACACATAGGGAACCAGAAATTCTATTCTGATTGAATTTCTGGTTCTATTACTGTAGGAGCTATGTTTATCTAGGCTTTTCTCAAAAATATGTTTGGTCATGGTGACAAGTCAAGCTTTAGAACAAATTAATTGTAAATTGAGTTGTGCACAATACATGCAATGGCTATTTTATTTATTTCTTTCTCTTTTAGATATATTTACTTTGAGCTTGAATAAACCTTTTTACCTGACTGTGGCAAAGCCCTGAAGGAAGCAAATTATTATGTATACCGTATATGATGTTAAACAACCTACCAGCTTAGCAGTCAAACAAAAAACATACAGGCAGCTAACTGGCAACTTCTTTTAAACAATGTTGCAAGTGTGCCTGAGTTGTCAGTACAGTTGTTCTCTTTTAGAAGTTGTGCTCACAATAAAAATCAAAATTAGTAAGTATAGTGGAAATTCCCCATTACACTAGAAAATGTACATTTGACGTGTACTTATACACCTCTGCCCTATCAAACCCATCGGGGGGAGCAGGCGTGATGTTACGTAGTAGAAAAATGAATATTTTTGCTTGTATATCTAAACAATTGCAAAAAATGTAAACAAATATGAATTAAGGGAAAAATTACTTTAATTCCTACAAAATAAAGTTCATTTTACGCTACAACTTCAAACATTTTTCTAACTTTTTCAATAGTGTTAGTCACTCTGAAATCAACTTAATTTTCATTGAAATAAAGTTGTTATTTGTTTAACTTGAAATGGGGTGTGCAGCACTGCGCATTTTTACTTTAACTCTATTGTTGACTACTGTCAACATACTATGAATTCAAGTTCACGTGATAACGTGAGCGAATCCGCGGCATAGCTAGTAGTTAAATACAGTTGTTTTAAGAAGTTATCTCTCATGCAGACTGTTTCAAATGTACTTGATTGACCTAAATAGTGCTGCAATATCTAGGTTGATTTGACCTAGATAGGCTTTGTACAGAAATATCTATTTGGTTTTGGTTAGCCTATCACCACAAAGCGAATGTGGACCAATCAATAGGTATTTGTGGGATGAGGTTATTAAACATTCATTGGAACTTTAGAATAATACGACAGAGTGGAGCGTCGATAATATAGATAAACACATTTATTAGGTACGTCTTTAATTATTTACTAGCTTCTGCCCGCGATTTCGTCGTCGACTTGGTCGTCGCATTGCATCGCCTGCACACGCTATTACTTCGTTTTCGCTCATCGTTTATCGGACTTTATTTGTTTTTGCTCGACTCCTAAGGGTCCTAGGGTGATGTTAAAAGTCCCAGAGATTAACGCGTTCAAACAAACAAACAAACTCTACAGCTTACACACAGTATACACTAGCTAATGCCCCGGCATGCGTTGCAATGCCTTCATTTGTTAGGGTTCCGTACCGAACGGAAAAACGGAACCCTCAAGGAAAAACGGAACCCTTATACGATCACTTCGTTGTCCGTCTGTCAAGACCCTTTTTTTCAGGAACGCGTGGTGTTATCAAGTTGAAATTAATATCAAATACTCAGGAGGCCTACCACAAGCTCTTAACGCGATCCATTTTAGGACCTAAACTGAACTGTTCTTCTAATTCGTACCATGACGTCAGTTTAACGATTCAGTTTAGGCCGTGCCATCTGCTGACTGCGATTGTCCCAAACTGAGTCTCAAGTTTTGGTTTCATTTATACTTGTTTGGTACCATGACGTCCATAGAGCAGCTCAAGCGATGCAGTTTAGGAACCTAAACTGAAATGTCTTGTTTTTGAATCGTTTTTAATTAGATCATGGTAGGCCACCAGGGCTGCAATCACTTGAAGCAGTGAAAACAGTCAAACTTTTAAGTCAACGCAATTAAAAGATACGGGCGTTTATGTTCCGTTTATGCCGCATATTTTGACACTCGCAAGGGAATCAAAACCTATAGGGTAGGTACTATAGGCACACGATTCCCGTGATAAACTATTTATATACCTATAAATTTGTACGGAGCCCCCGGTTCGCGAGTCCGACTCGCCCTTGACTGGTTTTTGTTTTGTTAGGAACCTCCGGCGTGCACAACAACTTACCAAAGTTTCATCACAATCGGTCGAGCCATTTTCGAGTTTTTGCGAGACTAACGAACTTGTTTATATATATAATTATATAAGATATAGATTAGTATATATGTCACGTATGTAGTACGCACAGAATGGGTCTACCTTCATCTAGGATTCTGCCGTGTGCTGCTTTTTCATGCTACCAAAATGCACGAGGTGAGTTATACAGACCTAGGTAATTTTAACGCTAAAGATGCTTGCGTGCTAGCGACAAAAATGATACACGATTTCTTTTTTGAGGCTTTTTAAATACTTTTAAATTTTTTATCTATTTTTATCGCGCAGTGAGGTGTTCAAAGCATTGAACAAGACCCGCGGACTGTACTTAAGGTGGCAGGAGATCTCCAAGGCGCCCTCTGTACCCAACAGTCCTGAAGTGGAATGGACTTCTACGGAGCTGAGGAACGCACTCCGTAGCATCGAATGGGACTTAGAGGATTTAGAAGATACTATTAATATCCTTTTCAATATTACATATATTTTAGATGTTGTTTTAAGGCCCACGCACCTTGCTATCGGCAAATGCACAAGACGTGGAGCTTCGTTTTAATTGTGATGTTAATGTGACAAACTAAATCCCCGCGGCCATGCCGCCGTCATGTACCTACCTTACCTTAGGTTAAATCGTTTTATTACTTAGTCATTGTCAATGAGTATTAGCCATTAGATCTTTAGGTTAATTTTATAATTTCCTGAACACCTTTTCACGTATCGTGGAGAAGAATTCTTCGAAATTTAAAATTGACAATAAAGAAATTTCGGAACGTCGAAGTTTCATTGAAGCCACGAAGCAAGAAGTGAAGGTGAGATAAATTGAAATTATCTATTTATAATTATTTTATGCATAATTAGCCTATAACGTTCTCATTGCTGGGACACAGTCCTCCTCTCTGTGTGCGATTATTTCATTTGGGTACTTCAAATTTTGTAAAATCATTCTCTTTCCTACTCCTACACGCGCCGCCGCGCCGATATCTTGCTGAGCCAGTTATCGACACGTTGCATAAAAATCTACATTTTGTTTTTTTCATTATGTTGGAGTCCAGAGGCTTATAAATGTTTCTGTTTTAGGTGATGAAGAGCAAAATGAGCCTCAATAGGAACCGCGACAACGATGGGACTGCGCGGGAGCCTCTTCTCGGCGAAGAGAGCCCCATGCATCTGAGCAACGTTTGGACTGCCACGCCGAAATATACCAAGTACTCGAAACTTGCCAACCAGACAGACAGCCCTAATAGATTTGACGGATTCGGCTACGACAGCGACATCATGTCCATGCAAGAGAAGATGTTGACCAATCAGAACGAGCAGCTGCAGGTAATCAGCCACTCGGTCGGCTCACTGAAGACGGTTTCCAAACAAATCGGTATCGAACTGGACGAGCAGGCTGTGTAAGTACCTCTTTATTCGTTTTACGTAACACATTCACGGTAAATTGGCGGTTCAGTTATGACGTTGACGAGATTCCAATGGGCTAGAGTGGCTGGACGCCTGCAATGTGACTCTTATGTCATTGTAATCAATGATGACTGACATGAATGACACTCACGATCATTTTTTAGCAGCACCGCGCCTACTGATCATGCCAACTGACCGTGAATGTGGTACTTTTTGTGGTCCAAGAAGGTGGTTGGTTGAAGATACTTATAGGTTGGAAATCTAATCGATACGTTTCACAATAAACATGTTTTACATTTAGAATGCGTGCAGGATAATACTATTCGGCAGCCCTTTACGATTACCAGAAGAAAATCTTAACTAAAGTTGAAACTATCTAACTGAAATAGACCTTGACATTTTATGGATCTGACGCAGAATGTCCCATTCGCAAAATGTCACCGTGAAAACGAATGTCCTATTCATGCCGTGTAAGTAACATGTTGTTCAATGTTCAACCTTAGTTGAAGAGTTGTAAAGTATTAAGGAGGTCGACTTTACTACACAATCAGCCTATAATGTTTCCACTACTAGGACACAGGCCTCCTCTGTTCGAGAGGGAATGGGCTGTATCTGTAATCTACCACGCGGGCCCAGTGCGGGTTGGTAGCAATATAAATTAACGTCGTGGTATTTCTTTCTTCCAGGATGTTAGATGACCTGAATACAGAACTCGAGAATGCTGATTCTAAGCTAGACTCCACATTAAAGAAAGTGGCTAAGGTGCTCCATATGAATAACGGTGAGTGTTACTACAATATTCTGTACAACTTATTAGTGTGTGTGCCGCTACCTCTACTTTGCTAGGTTTATAATCAGAATATAATGTTCGCACTGCTGGGGTACAGGCGTCCTTACTTCAAGAGGGAGTGGGCTATAATCTACCACGCAGGCCCAGGCGGGGTGTGGTTGGTATATGTCACATATTTTCGTGTTTTTTCTATACTAATACACACATCAACACGGTCTAGGGATATTTTTAAAAAAGCGAATTACTATCAATGTGTTAATTATTTATATGTCATGTATATATTTAAAAGATACGTTATTTAATATTCTACCATTTTTTAATAATGGTTAAGGTACTTAGATTAAAACTTCAGGATTTTATGGAAAAAAAATGAAGCATAGACGGAAATCGTATATGAATGAACTTTTAATTTGTGAGTAAAAACTGAAAAAAATAGAAAAATCATTTAATTTGTGTTTATAAACTTGAAGTTAGTAGTCTGAGAAAGCGCCCATGATGTTCATAACACATCGGCAACGATTCGGCATGCTCAGAACAAGGTTGTCAATGTCTTGCTGCGGAATATTGTCCCATGTCCTTCTGAGGTGCGCAAAAAATTGATCTTCTGTAGCCAGATTTTCAGGAACTTCCTTCAGAGCTCTTCTTTGCAGCATATCCCACGCATGCTCAATGGGATTTAGATCTGGCGATTGAGCAGGCCAGTCTAAGGCCCTAACATTATGTGTATGTAACCAAGCTGCTACCGTTCTCGCCGTGTGTGCCCGGGCATTGTCGTGCATGAGCAGGAAATCTTGCCCCATTTGTGTTCTGTGGGGCAAGATTACGGGCCCCAGCACCTGTTGGACGTATCGTTCTGCCGTCATATTGCCCCGCACCCAAACGAGATCCGTCCGTCCTCCAAGACGAATTCCTGCCCAAACCATAATTGTTCCTCCTTGGTATGGGTGAACTTCCTGAGGGTTCTGGAGACGGCTCCATCGACCAGGAACTCGCCAAACACGCGTCCTTCGTGAATCTGGATGGAAGCCGAACCTGGATTCATCCGTGAACAGCACATTGGACCATTGCTCACGGCCCCAGTCCACGTGGTTCCCAACCCATTCTAATCGTCGTCCACGATTGCCTCTCCGTAAAGGTGGGACCCGGAGTGGTCTACGAGAGCGTAGATTGCTTTCATGCAGTCTCCTTCTTACAGTTTGGTCACTCACAAGCACTTGGTGTTCCACTCGCAGCCTTTGGACCAATTGAGTCGCCGTTGCATTTGGTTGTGCTCGCGCAGTAATTTGCAAAAATCGGTCTTGTCTGGGGGTAGTGATGCGACTTGGCCCCCGGTGCCTCTCCGCTACTTCACCTGTGGCACGATAGCGTGTCCACAATCTTGAAATTACATTTTGATGGGTCCCTATGGCCTCAGCAACATTACGCTGAACAGATCCAGCTTCCAGCATTCCCACAGCTCGTAACATCTCCGCCCTCGTCAAATGTCGGCGTTGCATGGCTACAATACCTCAATTTTAACTTTATCTTTCGTTTAAAAATGAAAAAAAACTGTAACTAAACGTAATTCGTATTGTTTTCTAAATTTCGCACAAATGAAAATTCCCTCTCCTATACATCAAGACATTTTTTGCCACCGAAACAAAAGAATTTTCAAAAATTTAAATTTGGAATTAGTCTGAGATAAATTACAAACAAATCGGTGTATAAAATATTCCAATGCGGCCAGTACTTTTCGAGTTATTTAATTGAGTATGAAATATCCCTAGACCGTGTTGATGTGTGTATTATAAAGAGGTAAAATTTGTAAGTTTGTATGTAGGGGGTAATCTCCGGAACTACCAGTCGGATTTCAAAAATTCTTTTTGCGTTTGATAGCCCAATTTTTGAGGAAGGCTATAGGCTATTTAACATCACGCTAGCACCCTTAGGAGCCGAGCAAAAAGAAAAAAAGCCAGAACGAAAGCGAAAACGAAGTAGTAGTGCGGTCAGGCGATGCGATGCGACGGGTGGGTTGGGGGAAACAGAAATTTCACGCGGACGAAGTCGCGGGCTGAAGCTAGTGTCACATATTTTCGTGTTTTTTGGTCTAGGACATGCCGGATTCCTCACGATATTTTCCTTACCGTTTTCAGAGCAGTGGTGATGAAATTATTTACATAAAGTAAAGCGCCTACCTGGGTTCGAGCCCACGACCGGACGACTCGTAAGTCGGGGCCGTTGCCACTGGGCCACCACTGATCTTTGTTGCTAGGTATCTTTGCAATATTAATTTGTAAACTAGAGATCTAACTTCGTATCACGTAGGTATGTTTCCACATTTTTGAATATTCTAACGATGTAATAAAACCCGTTACCACGACATCGCGGTTTGCGGTTATAAGTTATAGCGTTATACTTCTTTGTTCTTATAATTTTCCAAGTTTAAGGCATTGCATATTCTAGGCGTAATTAATCATTTATTTCTTTTGTGCATTGTTTCAGATCGACGTCAATGGCTGGCAATAGGCATCCTGGTAGGCCTTCTAATGATAATATTAATACTTTTTGTTATAATTTGAAGAATGTATCCAATCGTTTTGTTTGTGTAAATGTTAAATCATGTTCGTAGCTAAGTGATATATTCTTGTATGATAACGTCTTAGTAAATACTTTACAATCTATCCTGTCACTATCACAAATGTAGATATTACCGATTAGGATTGTAACTGAGTTTTCGATGTTACTTTTATTTATTTTCTGTTGGCCTATCTTTCTTCATCTTTAGGTATGTTGACAAGGTTTAAACTTTCAAAAAACTGATGTATAATTATGACTGTGTCACTCATGTAGGTACCAGCTAACAGTAAACTGAGTACCATTTTCCACAGTACATCTGCCACACTGGGTAGGTAGTCAGTGCCAGTACCTTACAGCAACCGAATTAGCTATAAAAAGCGATTCTCACGGTTTAATAAAAACATAACATAACACCTCGCCGGCATTCCCCGTAAGGTTAGCCAGAGGTGTACCTATAGTTCACTCACATTTCGCTAGTTATGTTTAAGTCCCATGAAATAAGGGACGAGCCTATTACCATCAACCAGGCCCAATCGCTTTCATTTTATCCTTATTCATTGCGCTGTCGAACAGACCAATATCAAAGACCAACACTGCTAATATTTCAAACATGAAGCGATGAACTTTTTTTCCCTGTGGAGTAATGGACACTTGGACACACAGTCTTTAGTCTGTTACACACCCTAATTGTGTAAAAGACTTACACAGTTAGGGTGCCCTTGTCGAAGTGTATGGCTAAGTATGAATCCTTCGGATTCCTTCCCCACATACCATTCCGTATTTTCGCCACCGGTGCTCGGCGCAGATTTAATAATAATAACAATATTTTGTAGTTTTTCACACGACAATTTTGTTACAATTCTAATAAAACAAAACCAGTGATTCCATTATAGTATTCGATAGCAACCATCACAATGTCATAAAGAATAAAGATCATTAATTTGTAAAACTATATTTTATTACATTAAATAATATTATGTAGGATGGATATAACATTATTATATTATGGTTGAAGCCTATATTTTGTTAGTGGTTAATTTGAGCTGTATAAATGTTGTATGAATTGCGATGATAAATATTGACCGTGTTGTTTTGTAGACTGACAAGAACGATAGTTTAATAAGTTTGCTAACTGTATCTAATAAATTATTGACATTTTATCAAATCCGTAAGTAAGTAGGTACCTATACTCATGTGTAATTAAATTTAAATGTACGTTGAAGCCTTGAAGGTGATGAGGCTGTCAACGATTTGGTGATATCACCGGGCAAAACACGAAATCAAGGAAGATTATCTATTTTATTTGATTGACAGGCGGTTGCTCCATGTAAAATACTGGTATTCAGCTGCATCCGGTTAGACTGGAACTGGACTGGAACGACTGATGATGCAGATGACATACACCAACATATCTGTGTTGTTAACCTTTTGATCATTCAGGTATCTACTCAGAAATAGTTAATTATTTATAGTCTGAAACTTATCTGAGAACGAAAATGGAGTAATCGACATCTTTCGTGATATCGCGAAATTTCTAGACAGATATACATACTTACTTATTTCTCCTGCGACATTTACTTACACAGCAAAGATTCCAATGCAGCGGACAGGATTTATTAAATTCCATGTTAAATATTTATTGACCTACACGTGACAAATTAACATATAAATATATAGTTAAGTACAAAAAAAAAGTTTTAACAAGACTTCCATACTGCCTTCCATATCTCGCGATGTGACGAGTAAATGTTTTGACATTGGCGTGGTTTGATAAAATAAATGATATAAGTACCTATTGTATAGTCGACCTCGTAATTGCTTTACCTACCTACGATTAAATGTCACTTGCACGTCATAAAACGTCAAGATCTATGTTACCTTCCTAAGGTTAAATGCCACTTGCAGGTCATAAAACTTCAAGGTCTATTCTACCTACCCACTATTAAATGTCACTTGCACGTCATAAAACGTCGAGGTCTATGTTACCTCCCTACAGTTAAATGTCACTTGCACGTCATGAAACGTCAACGTCAATGTTACCACCCTACGGTTCAATGTCACTTGCACGTCTTAAAACGTCAAGGTCTATGTGACAGACAGTTTCAACCTTAGTGACTGATTTACATTCGCATCTGATCGTTCAGAACAAGTAGAAAGTTATGTGAGAGTTTTTCATTGTGACGTATCGTGACGTCTAGACTTATCTGGACAATGAACTTAGGGTTTCCTAGGACAGCGGTTCCGTCATATTATAACGGCCGTCATGAAAATCTGTAATTTTCACCAGCATTTGACATTAAGGTGTCAAAAATGTTCTTGTGTATTTTTGTGTATTTAGACAGCCGTTGTTGTGTGACCGTTGTCCGCTTTCTAAGGAAACCAAAGCTTTGGTGAAGTTTCATTCAACTGGGGAGTTTTTTCCAAAAGTGGTAAAGCAATATTACGAAGTTGAATAGGTCTACACCATACTTTATAATAGATATTGAATTTATAGAATTAACTTCTCTATACTTACCTATATACTTCTTTTTTTCAACCTGTATTTTTCCACTGCAGGGCAAAAGCCACCGCTATACCTATACTTATTTATTTTTACATAGCCTTATGTAATATTTGAATTTACATGGCAAGCGTGATGGTTATCGGTATTCCAGTACCTAGTTTCGTAAAATTATGGTTGTTTAAAATATTTATTTTAAGCTCTTATTGCATTTATGTTTTCGATACCCATCGCGTCTGTTAGGTTTCCTGAGTTAAGTAGAAAATTTTAAGCCCTGTACTATGGCTGTTTAGGTGCCTATTTATTAGCAAAATACCTACTTCTGACGTTCTTAAAATGCAACGAGGTGGCCTCTGTCTCAATAGTTTTAGTTAATTATGAACACGAAGTAAGTAATGAATCACATGTCTATTGTTCACAGTTGCTTCCTTGTACCTTAATCTAGATATTGTTATGTTTATGTTTAATATATCATAAAAAGACGACATTTGTAATCTTGTGGTTTTTATTGGTTTCCCCATCTGCCTTGCATTGAATGATCACGTCTCGGCATGACATTGCGTGACTACGTCTTGGCGAGACATTAAGTGGCCACGTCTTGGCGAGACATTGAGTGGCCACGTCTTGGCGAGACATTGAGTGGCCACGTCTTGGCGAGACATTGAGTGGCCACGTCTTGGCGAGACATTGAGTGGCCACGTCTTGGCGAGACATTGAGTGGCCACGTCTTGGCGAGACATTGAGTGGCCACGTCTTGGCGAGACATTGAGTGGCCACGTCTTGGCGAGACATTGAGTGGCCACCTCTTGGCGAGACATTGAGTGGCCACGTCTTGGCGAGACATTGAGTGGCCACGCCTCGTCTTGATGTGACATTGAGTGACCACGTCTCAGCGTGGCATTGCTGTTTTATAGGAAGACCAAAGTATGGCTGCACAAGGATCTTATGGCGCAAGGCCAAAATCGGAAAGAATGCCGCCATCTTGTTTATGAATACATTTCACAAAACAAATATTATTGCAGTAAATGCAACAACAGCGCCACCCGGCAGTGTAGTAGCTGCAAACGCGAGGCCCACGAACGAATGTGTAATCGTGTAGTATGAGTTGGCTAGCAAAATTCACCCGAAATACGTCGACTGCTGGTCATGACCTCCTTAATCATTGCCTCATTGACCGCTCCTGTCTCCCGCAACCAGCTGATTCCCGCAACTTATACCAGGTCTTCATCCACCTTGTGGGGGGCGTAACCATACTGCGCCTGCCGCCTACAATGAATCACATGAATACCTATCTTAAGTAATTATACTTAGATGCTCCGCCAGTCAACCCCTATGTGGAAGATATATACACTAGCCCAACAAACAGAATGACTGAAATCTAGTAGTGGATGACTCTGACACGGATTATTGTCTACAATTTTGTTCCATAACATTGTATCTACCGGGTGACTGTAACTGCTTACTGATCCAACTTTATCTGATTCTGGAAATGAGATTTGGCGGAATTAAACTGAGTTTTAAAAACGAAGTATAGAAAAGAAAATCTAAGCGCTTTCCGAAATACACTTAGGTACCTATTTACAAAACTATCAAACTATTGGATTGCCTTGTTGATCTATTTGATCTACTGCCGAGTATGAGGTCCTGGATTCCATTCCCAGATCCGGCAAAGTGTTATTGAGTTTTTCCCATTAGGAATTTTTCAGTAGCGCCAGTAGTTTGGACTTGCGATCGGGTTGATGGCAATAGGCTCGCGTCTTATAACTTGAAACAATCATAACTGGCAAGCTATGTAGTAGGTAGCTATAGGTACCCTAGCCCTTCGGGCAGAGCAGCCGTGTTGTTATAATGGTTAACCATTGAATTATTGTGTGCCGTATGTAGCTTAGCTCCATCTGTGCAAAGAAACTTAAACTACAAACAAGTCGCGGATTCTACCTTTACCTACTCTCACCGGACACTACGGTACGGTATTTCCAAAAATGGTTAATAGATGGTTCTAGCTCTAGCTTGAAACAGAGAGTCGTTGATTTGCCCCCCCCCCTCCCCCCAGTGAGATATCGTGAGATTTGGCTCGAACCCCTCCCCCCACCCTGTAATCTCACGTGAGATTGTTCAAAATGTGTATTTTCAGTGTAAATTACCTAGGTACGTTAAACTATGCTTCATTTCTTTGGATTTATTAAAAAAAAAACAATTCTTTGATGAGTTAAGGTTTATAATTGATTGTGTAGTACGTTTTGATTTAGGAATTGCAAGTGTAGCAGTGGCGCGGTGGTGGGGCCAACCTAGCGACATCGGGTTCTGATACATTTTCAACTTTCGACCTTTCGGCCGCGATAAATAAGTATTATTGTATACAATTTAGTCATATTTTAATAGAGAAACACGTTTTGCTCAATTCAACCCAGTTTTCTCGCAATTTTACACTGTTTCTTGCGGAAAAAAAAATTACGTGATACTTGCCAGGACCAAGTTTACTTTAAGACTTGCCACGGAAGAACTCAAATGCTTTTGAGGGGGCTTGAGCCCCTTAGAAACCCTGTCCCCCCCCGCTACCTAGGTACCTACCGACAGGATGCTAACAGCGTAGATGACCTAATTCGAAAAATACTCAGTGTCACGCGGCCGATATTGGTAAAACTAAGGCATCTTTAGATTAAAAAAAAGAAAAAAACTTCAATAAATCATTGATGCAATTTTGTATTGTATGATTTGGTATGAATTGTATGCATTCGGATATCTATGCATTCGCCAAATGATATTATAAATGCGAAAGTGTGTCTGTCTGTCTGTTTGTTACCTCTTCACGCTTAAACCAGTGAACCGATTTAGATGAAATTTGGTATAGAGATAGTTTGAGTCCCGAGAAAGGACATAGGATAGTTTTTATCCCGATATTCTTACGGGATCGAGACTTATGCGGGTGAAACCGCGCGGCGCTGCTGGTGCTCTAATTTTATGATATACCCGTTTAGTAAATATCCTGGAATATCTAGATACTTTATTTTGGTAAAAATAAACAATAAGTAGTGACACAATCTTTTACTTTGGTAATTACGTAGGTAGATCTTGTTTTCCTTGCAGACGCGAAGGATTAAAAGTATTTAGCAGTCATTATCAGTCTGAAGATTCACTGGAACTAGTAACTTTGTCGTAAAACTCGGGAACGTAGTCGTAAGTCTCCGCTTGATTATCTTCATACAATGACTTTTTCATTGTCGTCCAAGGCTTCTTCTCTTCCGGTTCAAAAAGGCTTAAATGGTAAAAAATATTACCCTATAAGGGGTGTGCTTTTACCTTACTTAAACCAGAGAGAGATAGACCTATAAACCAAGTTCTCAAAAAATTTCTTAAAAAACATATCGTTATACTTAGTGCCATTGAGTTTACCGCTCGCAACTTAGACTAGCTATTAGGTATTTATTTTAATTTGAAAACCAACTGACTCGTATGTACAAAATACAGAGTTGTGTACTAACGGTGTACCAAATAAAAAATTTGCTATAGGGACAATTTCTAATGAGTGTTGCGTGTCTCTCTGTCATGTGTCGAGAATACGTGAATTTCTAAATTATCTTAATTCTGTCTGAATCAGGTATACAGGTTGTGGCGTAAATAGTATACCAGATAATACTTACGAAATTTCAATAGTTTCAACAAAAACCATTTTTTTTTTCATTTTGATTTCTGTTTTCTGTTGAATACTAGAGCTATCGTGTAAAATTTTGTTTTTTATGTACCTAAATTTAGAGCTTTTGAAGAAAAATTTAGTTCTTCTCTATTTTAACCCTAATTTTTAGCATAATCATGCAAATTCAGGAGCGTTTTTTGTAAAGAAAAAATGTACTACTAAAATGGTTAAAATTATAATATGTTATAGTAAATTATTTGGTATATCGAATCCTAAACGGTGGACCACTATTTACGCCACATCCTGTATTTTTGGTCAAATATGGGTCAGACTGCGTTCCCAGTCCATTGAAAACTACAGTTTCATATTTATTTCTGTAGGTACCTAAATGACACCCCATTTACCTACACCATGCAAGTTTCTTGTCGGTGGCATACTTAAAGTAAAATAGAAGGCGTGATTAGTTAGGTGGTGCAACTTTTATTGTTGTTTCAACTTATGGTAGGTATGCCAACACTCCAACAGGCAAGTAATCGCACCGTGTACCTACCTAAATTAGATTTCGTTTATGTATATCGAAAATAGTTATGTCGGAAAGTGGCCTAGAAAAGTGCATTATAGGATGTTCAGGAGCAATTAGAACCTTTATTGTAAGTAGGTAACTACATGAAAGTGTCATACGTAGGTATTATACTTACTGTGCGACAGTGGCGAAGGTACCATACAACTCGATTCCCACCGGCTTCCCTTCGAAAATTCAGAACATAACCACTCTATAGTCAATTCATCATTGAAATTTTCTTTTGGAAATTTTTTTTGCTCCGGCCTACCTCTGTCATAAATTCACCCTTCGCCACTGCTGTGCGATGACTGTGGGGGTGTCAGACTGCAGTCTGAAACCCCTACGGACCTACAATACCTAAAAGGGTTATTCGTTCCTCTCACGGTTTGAAAAAAGAGGAAGTAACAGCAGCAACTCCTGATGAAACGTGACAAATTCTAAAGTTTTAGTTTATAATGCCAGGGCCACACCAACGGGAAACGCCGATAAGTTGTGGCTGCACCTACGATTAACGCCCGTCATCGCGATAATTACCGGCGTTCCCCGTTGGTGTGGCCCGGGCATAAGAGAGCAGAAGTCAAGTTATTAAATGATACTTAATACAGGAAAGTGTAGCTTTTTGTATAAACGTGGTGGAGCTGATGTTGAGGGTTTCTAGTGCCTACTTATAGGTACCTATTAGATTAGATACACATGTGCCTCCTAGTTGTGGCGATTATAATGCGTACCTATTTGCATCCATCTTACTAATTAGAGTTTGGCCGTTTTGCGTGGATGTGACACATGTTTTCTCCCAACTTGTTATTTTTTTTTTTTGTGTTCCTTAGATGCGTCGTTTGCCGCAAAAAAACCTTTTTTCTTTCTTCCTTATAAAAATTGCGCAACGACATCTTTCCAAAAAAGATACCTAGGTATAGCTAAGGCCGAGATCTATAAACGTTACTTGGCGCGTATTTTGCCTTTAATATGTACCTGACAGTTCTGCGACAGTGACAGGAATAACGCTTAGTCAAAGTTCGTGCTAAGTAACATTTATAGATCTCGGTCTTAGTGCCTTATGCTTTGTTAAGAACCAAAAGACGAACCATAAAGACTTACCTGCTGACGCATGTCATGAAGGCTCTGAGGAAATCACTTGAAAACAGGTGAATCATGTTACTATAGCCTGTACAGTTGGACCACTGACCATCTGGAGCCATCATCATTCCTACAGCTATGCCATGGCAGATTAGCGGAGCGCCATACATGCCCTGGATACAAAAAAAACCGGTCAAGAGCGAGTCGGACTCGCGCACCGAGGGTTCCGTACCATCATAATATTATGTTTTTAAATTTTCATCGGCGAGGCCTATATTCATCAGAGAATTTTTTGCGCGCTGCGGTGTAGAATATTGCAGTTTTAGGACAGCGCCATCTCTTGACCGATAGTGGAACTAATGCAACTTTTGTTGATGATTTCTGAAAAAGTGTGCTATGTAGAGACATTGTTTTATTTTTCCTGTAATCTTTGCATAAACTACTATCACATAAAATAATTTCAGATTTTTTTCTATGCAAACTTCGAAGATAAGGGGGCACGGTACTTTTTTTTAAAATTTATCATCAAAAGTCAAAAACTGCGGCCTAAACAATTTTTTTTGAGAATGTACAAACAGCGCTCTTTCATATGATACCCCCCTCATGCCCTAGTAGCCCCACTTCGAATTTTTAAGAACCCCTTTCAGTCACTGTTGCAAAAAAAATGTATTTCTTTCTTTTTTGCAAAATAGTTGGGCAAACGTCATCTAAAACTATTCAAAATTTCAAGTTAATAGCATTAGTAGTTCTTGAGAAATCCAGCTGTGACAGACGGACGGACGGACAGACAGACAGTCAGACTGAATCGCTCCATAAGGGTTCCTTTTCACCATTTTGGTACGGAACCCTAAAAACGGCAAATAATTTTGAGCTAAAACATACCCGCACCCAAATTGTGTAGCACTATCAATCACAATCTGAACCATTTTTAAGGATATTGCTAATCCATTGCTTCATATTTCGAAAAATTTGTCTGCTCAACAACGTAGATAACGCAATGAATGTTGTTGAACTGTCAAAATTAAAGACATTGGTAGTGTGTTACGCAATTATGCCACTGGTTTTAGTTTGAAGATACTAGGAGAAATTCGTCTATGGGAGGAACGCGAGAAGGTAGTCGGTACCCAACCTTTCCAAAAACCCACTCAATAGGGCGAAACCGAATGAATAACGGCTACTTACTTAATTAGAGTTGTTAACGAATGAAATGATTAGGTGTTGTTTACCTACGTAGTACCTGTTTGACAAGCTTCATCTAATAATTTATTATTGGCACATATAACTTACGTGACACGGCTGAGCTGTTCGGTCAGGCTGTAAGATAAAGTATGAATAAGTAAATACTTATGTTTTTAAATGAGATTCTCGAGGAAGTTTACGTGAGGGCTGAGGAAGTAGGTACTGTAGAGGCTGAGACCTCCTTCTTAAGACTGGCTGGTAATAATTTGATGACGTGTTCCAGTCGGGCATTCAAGCGTGTGTCAAATGAGGGAGTTTAGGTTTGACATGAAAGAATATAGGAAGTGATAATTTAATTAATATTGAGAAAAGACTAAATAATATCAATAATGAAATCCATATAGGAGTTTCATTTAGTAAATAAGCTTCGCCCTCTTTAAGTTTTATATATGGTGGAGGCGCCGGGTAATTCGCGAAATTTGCGAAATATATATATGATATTATGATATAAAAAAGCGAGTCCTCTCGCAGGCCAAGCAGTGAGTATAAAAGAGGCGCAAAAACTTCCCCAGGAGAATAAAGCTAAGTGATTTAATTATTTTTTTTTGCAAAGAGAGTAAGATGGCTCAATTTTTTACGGGCACGAATGGCATATGCCTAGAAGAATTTATAAACCAGTTTAAAACGGTTGCCGCCTTCAATGGATGGCGTGAAAGCGATTGGGCGCTGATATTTGGCGCATATCTTCAGGGTGCTGCCCTAGCATTGTACAATTACACGTACAACGATGATATTTCATTTGATGCCATGTGTGATGTGTTACGAGCAGAGCTTCCGTGCAGATGTCACAAAGACAAAATTATTTATAAGGTGCAAGAAGCGGAAATCGCACAAGATCTGTCTGACGAAAGCGGACAGGAGAATTTTGTAAATGTAGATGATGATGCTTCTGTATTATTTAGTGGAAAACAAGAAGACCCACTACAGGACGAGCAAAGCTGCCTAGAAAGCAGTATGGAAGATGCTGATGGAGAAGATGATGATGAGTACAGCAGCCAGGTGTGCAGCCCCGCAGAGGAGGAGAAGGAGCTGATACAAGTGTTCGAGAATGAACACAAGAATGAAAATGATGAATCGGGTCAGTCCATTCCATTTACTAATATATATAGCAATGTTTCAGAGCCACAGGATGAGCATGATGATCACGATGTGGAAACCAACAAAAATAACATCGCTAGTGATCAATTTTATGAAAATAATTTTTCGATCGATTTTTCTGAAATAAAGGAGAATAGTCACTTCGGGTTCTCGACCGAAACAAAGGAGAATATTCATTTCGTCATCAACACAAATGAAAATAGTAAGGTGAATAGTGATGTTGGTTTAGTTGAGGATGATGTAAAGTTATGTGCAGTCAGAGATGAAGATACAGAAATGTTGAACAATTCTGTGCAATTTATAAACTCATTTAATTTTCCTACGGATGAGGTTGTAGTTTTTAATAGTAGTGATTTTATAATACATCACGTAGATGTCCCTATATTAGAAAATGTTCATTCACAATGTGCTGCAAATAATACAAGAAAAGCACGCAGGAAGAAAAGAATCCCATTTGTCAAAAAAGCTAGAACTAAAAGATTAATTCCAAAAAGTTTATTTCCAACAAGTTGTTCAATTATTTATTTTATAAAAACTTTTTCTATAAACAAACAACATTTTATAAAGAAGTTTTTATTTTCAAAATATAAATTTAGAAAAAGAAAGTTTAACGATAAAAAGCCTTTTTAAGATGATTACTTAAAACCTTTTCATATTAAGATGTAAACGTTTGATGTTTTCTTTTTTATTGTCATTTATCTTGTCATATCAATGTAAATATGTCAGTTAGATGTAAACATCATTTAGTGCATTATTTTAGTTTGAATAATATGTTACAACTTATTAATATGTGTTCATTTGTATTTTTTGCATATGCTGAGAAAAAAACATCGGACGTGGCCGGGAGTGCGTGAGGTGCCTCACCTCCGATCTCGGAGGCACGTGAGGTGTGACCTCACAGCTCCAAGGGGCCTAAGGGAGGAGGAACATATCGTCGTCTTCAATGTTTTGTTTCGAATAGGCTGGGATAGCATGGACGTACTCCAGTATAGTTTGTCGCGAGTTATGGGAAGAAATAATTTTTGAAAACTGTGGTCACTCCTAGAGGGGGGGTGACAGACACTCAGCTTAAGTTGAAACCAACTTTGCTAACGGGGCATAGCCTTCGCAAAGTGTGTTTGGTTGACACATTTGGTTCAGCTTATGGTTGAGGACACACAGTTTTATCAGTAAGGACTGAGATTTTTATAAAGTTAGAATTTTTTGAGAACGGAGTAGGAGTTTGAAGTTTTACTCTGGAGTACGGGCCGTATAATAGGATTTCTTCGATGAACCCTGGCCTCTTAAACTTTTCCCTCCCTCTGGCTCAATACCGTCCGATGGGGTTAAAAGAGTTTGATGTTAAGATCATTTAATTTTTTTAAGCCTCTTTCAGGCTGATGTGAACTCTCACGTCAATTGTTTTTATTAGGAGGCCGCGTCGCGTCCTTTACGGCGGTTTTGGCGTGACGAGGTTTAAGCATGACGAAGTTAGTTTGTATGAGTGTACATTGGCACTTGTAAGAGTTAACTTACCTGACACTCAACATAGTGTTGGATTCGTTCGTCCTGACTTAAGCCTTCTCTTGCAAGAGACGGACCTTACCATGTAAATTTAATTTCCGTCGTTAGGTAAGATTATGGTTAGGATAGGTAGGGAGAGCTTGGTTGTCCGAACATGGCGAATAAAAGTCTTGTTTGGTAGTTGAGCTATGCCAATCCTTTTATTCGAAGGTGGGCGTAGCTGATGTAGAGGCTGAGACCTCCTTCTTAAGACTGGCTGGTAATAATTTGATGACGTGTTCCAGTCGGGCATTCAAGCGTGTGTCAAATGAGGGAGTTTAGGTTTGACATGAAAGAATATAGGAAGTGATAATTTAATTAATATTGAGAAAAGACTAAATAATATCAATAATGAAATCCATATAGGAGTTTCATTTAGTAAATAAGCTTCGCCCTCTTTAAGTTTTATAGTACCTACCTATTGTATTAAAATAAATAATATCTATAGGCAGGTGGACAGTTTATGTTTAGGGTAATAATTCCGTAACAACATGTTTCGAATTTAATACTAAATTATATGAGAGAATTTCACACTTTTAAAATAAACCTTATGACGACACAATAAGTCTTCTTTTCGTGTGTAAAAATCTGATTCAGTTGGGCAAGCGAGATAATAACAATGCGCATTTTTTTCACTCAACTCGCAGTTTTGTTTACCGCGCGGCCATTGAAGTTTTGATGCGTCTAAATAAATCAAATTTTAATAGAAATAGTGATCGGATTTCCACAAAACTTATCTACACATAACGGTGAGTAAAGCTTGCACTTTATGCTACAGTATAAATTAATAGCCAATAATGCATAGTTTTGAAATAGTTCCTTATTTTGTTCACTCGAAAAGTTAACGATTTTACAAGTTTTGAATTGAAGACGGCCACGGAATTAACCAAAGGAATTTTAAAGAACGTGTGATATTATGTTAATATTAAGTGTTTTTAATTATTAATAGCAAAATAAATAGAGATTATTGTTTTTTAAACCAAAGGAGCCGTTTGAGTTCAGTTACAGAGCACTTTTAAATTATTTTATCACGGAATTAAGTGAGCTATATTTTACTTAGGCAATTAAGTACGATATTTGTTTCAGATTATGGAGGTTGACAATCAAAATAAAAAAAAAAACCGAAAATACAATGAAGCAACACTGAAAGCTGCCGTTGATAACGTATTACAAGTATATATGACCGTATACAGAGCATCCAAAGAATTTTCTATTCCTTGGACTTCGCTCAAAGGGAATGTTCGTTGCAAGAAAGAAAACAACGAGAAAGGAATAACACAATTCACAATGAAAAAAATTGGTAGGCCGTGTAACTGTGGAACAAAAATTAGTTGCTTATACAGGGTGGGCAAAAAATCGTGGATCAAACGAAACAGGGCGAAAGTTGGGGTTATTTGTAGTAAAAAAAAATTGTGCGAGAGCCCTAACTTGATCTCCTTTAAAGTTATGACAATTTGAGTGTTTACAGTAAGGTTCTAATGTTAGAAATAATTTTTTTTGAACCTTAAAAGATATTAAAAAAAGTGCCAATACTGATAAATCGTGGTACCCACTGTCATAAAACTGTTGTAGTGATGATACTTTTTTTTTTTTTTTTTTTTTTTTACTGTAAATAACCTCAACTATCGCCCTGTTTCGTTTGATCCACGATTTTTTGGCCACCCAGTCGGCGCCAAACAACCAATGAACAAAGATCACTAAATTATCTTAAATTTAAAGAAATAACCAAATCAAATTACAATGCAATGTGAAGTCTCCAGCGATAAACATTAACATTCCAAACAAAAAATGCGCTCTCCGCGCGACCACTCACTCGCAACGATATTAATTTGCTTGTTTGGCGCCGACTCAAAATTACTTAGGTATACTTACATTAGTTTAAGAACTATTTATTAAGGTTAAATAAAAAAGGTTTATTATTTTTTGCTTTTCTGTGTTTTCGGAGGTTTAATTTTTTTGCTAAAAAGTTTTTATTTCATAATTTTTTGAGGCTATAATTTACTAACTACATGCTTAATTTTTGATTACTTTTAAAATATCTACCTACCTTACTTTAGCTATTAACTGTTATATAATCCTACTTTAACTATTATTTGTTGTATAATAAAGTACCTACTTAACAAAAAACAGGCTTTATATACCAACATGGGTAGGCCTTTTTATTATTTAACACAACTCAGCATTACAATCAGTGAGTGAAAAATCAATCATCCCCTGTTTTCCTACCCTTAGGGTTGGAATATTTTTTCCAAATTTATATGGGACCACCCTCGGGGTATACCCTTTCCAATAAAAAAAGAATTATCAAAATCGGACTGCTCTGTAAGAAGTTATGCGTGATCATACATAAAAAATAAAAATATACGCGTCGAATTGATAACCTCCTCCGTTTTTTCGTCGGTTAATAAATTACATACAATTTGTTAAGTTACCTATATTAGAGATAGTTCTGCCAATATACCTATCTTAATCAATACCAATCTACAAACAAAATTTAATTCATTACGCCACATTGCTAAACTTCAGTTGAATTACATGCTAGAAAGATCATAAAAGTGGATTATTCCAAACGGAAACACATACAATACTTTAGTATTTAGAGCAATCGCAATGTCAAACTTAAAACGTCGTTTTCTCGGAAACATGGTGAAGTGGACGGGTAAAAAAAAAGTTACTTAGGTTAGTTAGTTTTAACAAGATTTAGACTTACGTCTCTGACGCAGATAGCGGCCTCTTTTTCAAACATTCCATGGAATCCCAGGTTAATCAGAGCTTTCTGAAATTTAATGGTCAAAGCTTCACACCACAGGTTCTTCTTCACTACATCCACGAACTGGACTCGTAAGTTCCGTTGAAGGAGGAACTTGTCCACAGCGTAAATTTTGTCCTGAAATGACGAACATTTATTAGGCCACCAACACCACCAATTACCCTACAGACCTCTACCGCCACCATCTTTGTCTGTACCTAATCATTTACTAGCAATATCATGTAATTTTATGTTCCTTTTAATTTTACTAAGAATTTTGGTACCAATAGGTAACTAGCCAATAAAAACAAGTCTAGTTAACATTATACAGAACATATTTCCTGAAATAATAGTAGATTATGCACTAAGGGGATAAAGTAGTGTCTTAATGTCGCGGACGCTATTTTGACTCGCCCAAGACGAAGACACCTACCCCGAGGAGAATACTCTACTTTTCACACCATCTACGAGACAATAAAAAGCAATAGTACTAGAATCAAAGTATTTATTAAAATTACAATTACAGACAATAGACCCATTTAAATCTGTTAGAGGGGCGTAGAGCTTGGTACTTTTCGATAATTCTTACGTATTCTCCACGGACTACGAATGACCGTTCTTTCTTTGATTTTGTATCTGGCAAAACCAGCAACAAATCTGAATGTTTTTCGATACAGCTTCGATTTGAATGTTTACGAGTTCATTTCCACGACAAGCGCCATTCACTCCAAATACCAATGCCAACTGTAACAAAAATAGGCAGGTAGGTTTGTATTTAAGCAGGAAGGTAAGTTACGTAATACCTAAGTATATTAATTTCTATGTATTACACGTTATAAGCTTTTTAGATTAAGATGTTATGTGTAATATCTAGTTTTAATTCCGTGTAATAAAAAACCCAGGCTTGGATGCTGGAAGCAATCTCACCTTCCCACGCTCATGCATATGCAGATGCAAGAAAGGCTTTCTTGCATTGGGTTTTTTATTACACGGGATTAAAACTAGATATTACACATAACATCTTAATGTCATGGAGCTTTTTAGATTTGTTGACACACTCATATGAAGGTAACTTCCACATGTGCTGCAATAGTAGTCTATGCACATGTGTGTCAGTCAAATCTAAGAAAGTTTATTATTTTTATTAATAATATACTTACACATAAACCTTACGAAGGTTTACAATAATAAGTATTTAACTTAGAATTGAAACTTCACATCAGTAGTTCGCACACAACTCACAAGTGATCGATTCATGAGCGGGTAGCTATCTAACTACTTACGTATGTAGCTGTTTTAGTTACTAAAAATTTAATCAATAGGTAGGTACTTACTTTTGTGGCAAGAAAGCTGTGGTCAGGGGCTTGATTTAGAAATGTTTCCACATTTTGAGCTATGAAAGCTTTCGATTTCTCAGGACGATGTCCCTCTGATTTCCTTTTTAAAAATGCCAGTAATTTGGTGTATGTATTATTGTATATTCTGTTTGATGCATATTGTTGAACTGAGCATCGAATAGATACACCATAGGGCTACTTGGCTTCTTCGTAAGGTTAAATGTAATGTTTGTAATTTAATAAATGCTGGAATGCTAACGCCCTTCGTAGTTTTCCAATTGTAAAAATCTTCGTAAGCTTTCATGTACGATTCCTTAGACTTTTCTGGGAGTAGGTTTCTGGCAATGCTTCGGATTTAATGTACTCCGGAGTCAAATCACTATCGTCACTCGACATTTTTGTGAGAATTTGTAGTACTTTTAGTAATCTGTTGTTAAGATGCCACTAGTCGATATTTTTTCCATACACGGGAGAGTATTACTCCACTGTTTGACATTGTGCATCCAAAGTTAAACATGGCATCGTTTTCACTTATTATATAAATAAAAAGCCATTAAAATGTTATGAGCCAACAAAGATTCGTTTTTCTTGCTATTTTTAACGTAACTTTGGGTGTAAATAAGTAATAAAAGAACTGTAAAATCTTCAAAACCAAGTCCGTACCGACAAAGCACTTTTCGATTTTTTTACGCGCCTATCAGTTTGGAACGGTGTTTCTGTGCATGAGAACTAGACGTTGTGCGTGTAGACAAGCGTCTAACTGCTCATACTGATACTAGCTCTGTCGGACACGAAGCCAGGTAAGACAGCGTGCTTTTTGGCCATGAGTCCGTGACCACCAGTGAGTTCGAGCTCGCGACTAGCAATTTTAAGTCGCGTTTTTATGTGTTAAATTTTTTTTAGTTCTATTTTCGAACAATTTACCTATTCTTTAGTGCAGATCGTTCATGCATGAAATTAGTATGTAAGTACCTACTAACTATCGTAAATGTTCGTACTTATGCGATTTCTAAGTTCCAAATTCAAATCAAATTAATGACCGTGCATATTAATGAAATTCAGTACAAAATAATGCCTTGCTACACCCTAGGTCTTGAATGACTTACTTTAGGTTAGGTGTGCATGACATAAAAGTATAATCTGACATTGTCGAGGTTGTGAAACATGGACTTACAATATTATAAGTCCATGGTGTGAAAAGCTACTAAACCAACTGAAACTTCGGCTGTGAAACATTTTGAACTCGCGACATTTACTTACAACTTCTTTATTTTCATTCAAATATGTATAAAGCTAGATGCAGGAAGTTGGAATGTTTGCAGCAAAAAGTTGTCGCAATTTTGTATTGTGCACGACGACCTCAAAGGCGAAACTTGACATGATTCGAACTTCAACCGAACTCTACACAACGGCGACTTTTGTTAAAAGCTTCGAACTTAACACCGTTAATAGGGCACGAGAGATAACACATGGAGATCACACATATATTTTGTCCTTGTCTTTACGGAGAAAAGAAAAAGAAACGTCACATGTGCGCAGCAAATGTTAAATTAAAACATGTGCATCCAGTTTGGTATGGGGAAGTTGCTGGTTGAAAATACCGTTTACTATGGTATACCGTTTATTATAAGCTTTGCCAATGTTTTTGTTGACTATACTTTGGCTACTTGCTTTATAAACTTTTTGGAAAGAGGTACTATTCCATCTTACTTGCAGTTGGTAAATTAATCTTAGCCCATAATATACCTACCTAGCATCGAAATCTTGTCGTGAATCTTCAGCACAGGTTGGTTTGGCTTTGGCTTTACTTTGGCTTTTGAATTGGCAAGGAGTCTGTCGGTATTTGATTATGAAAAACATTACTTCCATATTTTGTTAAGATAGTTTACGGATTTCATTGGGTACTTACTTATAGATATAATTTTAGGAATATTCAAGCTACTTTGCTTTACTTAAACTTGGGCTGTTATTGTACAAGGCGGAGTCGCCATTTTGAGATCGAAATACTTACTAATAAGTATTGTTGCTATTAAAGTAGGTATTTTAATATGTAGAAAGATAGGTATATAAATATCCTTGTTACTTTACCCCTTTATAGAAGAAATGCCAACCGGTGATTAGGCATTCCTCTCGCAGAGATGGTCTTTCAGAGCCCTTCCAATCTAATTCGATGGCTCTCGAAGGTACTTCCGTTAATATGTCAGGAATTTTTCGCTTAAGTAACAGAACTGCTGCGGACTTGGACATCAAATAACCTCGGTTACCCGAGTCGAACTTGGAGACTGCAAAGCAAGAATAGCACTGTAAATTATCATGAATCTTGAGCATGGTCATTGGTCTTTAGTCGGTTATGAACTGTCTTTTGATTTTGTTGTAAGTATACCTTCTTGCCAATACTTACTTAATTGCTACAATACAAACCTGAAAATTACCTAAGCTAGCTAGTGTAGCTCACCGTCCGATCCAGGCCCGTGCCGGACGGCGCGTATGTGTTCCACGCGCGCCTCAAAGAGATGTCAGGATGTCAGCATAAAGGAAGGGGCCCGCTAGGGCCGAAGGCTGCCGGGGTAGCGGGATCGTCCGAAAGGGTTACCGCTGCCCCGGAACATAAAGGGCTAAGGAAGGAACACGGGTGGGTTTTAGTCAATAAGAGTCTGACACTCCCTTCCGCTCCCCCCAGAGCGGGAGGAGTCATTAGATGATTTTCCAACCAAAAAAAAAGCTAGCTAGTGTCTGATAACCACGCTTGGCAAACATATCTATTCACTGAACTAAATTCTTCTGGATATATTTATATATGTACTCCAGTCTATCTAACAGTCTAAGTCTAAGCTTCGCATCAGGCGCGGTGGCATTTTGCGTACGGCAAAAAATTACACTTTGGGGATTAAAGGCGTGATGTTAAGGTTCATGTACATCTCCAGCTGAACATTACTTACCTACGCTGTTCAGGGACTAATGCTGCCAAATTGGTCGTATTTGTCCCGTCGTCGAACGGGAGACTATGAAGGATGGGGGGGGGGAGAGCGAGCGAAGCGAGCTCGAAAATTTTTGAAACAACTCGCCTCGTTTTGGTTAGGTTTTGTTTTATATTTTCAAGCAGAAATAGGAGTTACATTGTCGACTTATGCAGGCCAGCCCAAAAAGCGACTAACAGAACGTAGAATTCAAGAGCGAGCGAAGCGAGCTCGAAAATTTTGCACACTCGGATAGGTTCGATTTTCTTTCGATCATTCCAAAAGGACTAGGAATTACTTGCTTTGTTGACTTATGAAGGAAAGCTCAATAATCAACAAAATGTAGATCGCAAAAGCGAGCCTGAAAATTGTAGCACCCCACCTTGAATAGTCTCTGTTTTCTTTTAACCATCATACAGAAAGAGAACTTACTTTATCGAATTATGACGAAAAGCGTAAACTCGTTTTAAAGCGGTTTAGTTTTTGGAACCCAAACCTTTCAAACCTTACGTACGAGCGGGGGGTGCCCAATATCCAGAGTTTGCTGCGCTCGCTCTTGTATCCTGGATTCTATATTTTGTAACAGACTTTTTAAAGTAAAAACTTTTTTAGGAGCGTTAAAAACCCACTGTCATTTCAGTTTTCCGTTTTTAGTTCTGTCGGCAGTACCCATGTCTGCCTGTATATGCCCATCGGGGTTTTCGTGGCTCAGTTTTAAGTTAGTAATGCAAGTAAATCATTCGGACTCTCGACAGCTTGAATGATTGGGGGGGGGGGGTCATGACCCCCACTACCCCTCTCGGACCGCGCCTGCTACGCATTGCTTCCAGCCAGTCCAGTACAGTACTAATTGACAAGTGAACACCTGTCTGTTAGAATGGTGGCTCGTCAAACACACTGCATAGGCACATAGGTAGGTAATGAGCGGTCGATACTCGTAGCGCATCGCCTCATTCGCCCCGCCTGCTCTGCGGAAACTAATTAATTACTTATTTAACTGTACTTTTGTATAAGATAATTTATGTTAAGTATAAATAATTATAATACAGACGAATGTATGCAGTATTGTGTTGAGTATTCTGTATATTAGGTATTGTGTTAAAGTTTCTATTACTTTTAGGGTCCCGTATCTCAAAAGGAAAAAAAACTGAACCCCTAAAGGACCACTTCTTTGTCTGTCTGTCAAGACCCTTTTCTCAGGAGCGCGGGGAGATATCAAGTAAGTAGTACTTAGTATTTATTTGCTTTCAAGATAATATTTACATAATATAAGCTATACAAATATAATATCTATGTATATCTAATACTAAAAATAACAAAATTAAATCCTAAGTTAACTAAAACTATACAGAAACTACCTTGCACTACCTACCTTCGTCGAACATAGGCACTTTGTTTGTTTTGATGCCCAAGCGGCACCGCAACCTACTTGTTGGCCGCTATGTCGTCGGCTTACCGGCAAAATCCCTGACGAGCGGCCCTTCCTCGGGTTCCTCTTCGCTTCACCATGGGTGACTAAGCCACGGCTACTGAGCCCCCGCGCCTCGACAATGCGGGAACCCACCGGGGGGGAACACTTTACTCCTGGTTTAAGGCGCAGATCCACCGCCACGTGTGTTAAGCTTTGCTTTGCAAGAAAATTGTATGTGATTGTGTCCATTGCAAACCACGGACACGCTACGCATCAATTGACGTCATTAGTACATGCGTGGTTTGCTCAAATATGGCGCTCACATAGCTCAACGCTGTCAACGCCATGCACGCTGTGCATGCGGTACACACTATACATGAATATTAACCCACGACTATGTACAACTGTATTGCAGCACAGTGCGCCGCGGAATGCCACGCTACAGTTTACAGTTGTACATAGTTGTAGGTGTGTAGTGTGCACTGCAATGGAAACGTAGACCCACGTTGTTAAACAAATGAATCCACGCAGCTAAAATGCGCCGCGTGCCTGTGCACCGCAGGCGCCACGGTGGGTCTGCGTCTTAAGACTGGTTGTCTAACATTTGGGCGTCTGACTACCCATAACGACTGTCAAAGATCTACGAATGACAACCGGGACAAACGGCTAAACGTTTTTTCCGAGACACACAGGGCAGGTATGTCTCGATATGTAATGAAAATGATGGATGGTCACAAATCCAAGTACCGACCGCGGCAAGCGTAGCTTAAACTTCGATCGACCAGTGCGGCTGTTATATAGGGTGACTGATAATTAGTGACCGATACTTAAACACGTGATTGTACTCATGATAACAAACAGCTTTTACTATGGGACCAAACCTGAAATGGCGAAAATAAATCTGCTGTTCCCTACATTTATGGTCGTATAACTCGTCAAAATGTAGGGAACAGCTGATTTTTTTTTCGCGATTTCAGGTTTGGTCCCATAGTAAACGTTGTTTGTTATCATGAGCACAATCACGTGTTTCAGTATCGGTCACTAATTACCAGTCACCCTATATATTGTGTTATATTTTAATTTAGTAACGAGGCCTTCTGTGAAAAATGTGAACTAAGTACCTATAAGTATTATTTTATTATTTGTCTATTACGCGCGAGTTTTTAACAGAGAAAGTTGTAATAATAATTAATATATGTATAGTTTCAGGTTCCTAAAGGTAGGTTCATAAATGAATTGGGTGTTTTGAAATGAGTATTGATATTTATTATAAAAACTATATATTATGTACTTAGATATATTTTATTGTATACTGGAGATGACATTACCTGCCTATAGTTAAGGGATCTAACTGTTAGGTACAGTGTTAATTAGAGTCTGAGTCAGTGCTCCCATAAACCTACTAGGTACTTACTGTTAGGTATCAGTATCTTAGTGACCTGCACTCTAATGCCTCGGCGCGGGTGCCTGTACGTGGTGCCGACCACGACGTTGATACCTCGCGTGTCTATCACGTCTGCCCTAGGGTTGGTGACGCACACAGCTGCCGTTATCACAGCCATCCGGGACACTAGGGAACCGACGCACAGTCCTCGGTACCGGGATGGGAAATATACCTGTAGTGAGCGATGTTTGTGAGTCTGCGTATCACGGGTCACTTTCCCGCCAGCTTCGACGTTTAGTCAGTTTTGCGGATTAGGCAATCAACGAAACTAGCGAACACTGGATACTGTCGAGTTGACGCAACTGTCTATTCCACAAAACTGACCAATTAACCAAACTGACTAATAAACGAAACTGGCGAATTCAATAAACTGACGAGTTAGGTGAGGGAAACTGACCAGTGATATAGGGACTCTTGTTTCAGTAATCTGGTGATTAGGTACTGAATGTAAATATATTTTTATATGGACTTAGTCTGGTGTCTATCACCTCAATAACTGTATGCATGCAAGCATGGCAAGCAGAGTAGGTAATTTCTCAAATTATTGTCAAAGAATATCCCTGTAGCCTTTATTGAATCTAATACTTAGTGATTTAAGAGATCATGTAAGTACGGAGACGGGCGAGATAATACTTACTAGAAAATTAATAGATCCATAGGCCGGCTTAAATGGCTCTCTCCCTTTGCATTGCAGAAAACAAGCACCTAAAAGCAATAACACGATTAACCAGGAAATATAAGTAATATGTTAAAATAATAAAAGGTTTCAAATTACCAATCAAGAACAGTATTTTTAATTTATTCATGCTACAGAAGACTTGAACATTGAAACTGAAATAAACATTGACCAGGCTTTAATTAAAATGGTGAAACGGTTGTTAAATTTGCCATCTAAATAAAGATAATGGTGTGCTACGAATTCATCACAAACTAGCTCTGAATTTAATACGAATTGCTTATTTTTTATACAATATGCTTGCCAGCGATAGAGAAATATAATACGCTTGGCTTATTACTTCGTGGAAAATGTCCGCTGAAAGCAGCACAATATAATTAATACTCTATAGCGGTTCTGCAGTGCGTCCGATCCGAATCCAAGAAATGTTGATCCGAAGTAGGTACAGTTCCCACTGCTGGGACACAGGCCTCCCCTCTGTGAGAGGGAAATGGGCCGTAATCCACCACGCCGGCCCAGTGCGGGTTGGTAGCTGTCACATATTTTCGAATTTTTAGTTCTAGGACATGCCGGTTTCCTCACGATGTTTTCCTTCACCGTTTTTGAGAGCAGTGGTGATGAAATAAATTACACAAAGTAAAGCGCCTGTCTAGGTCCGAACCCACGACCTACAATTCGTAAGTCGGGTCTCTTACACTGGTAAGGGAACCGACGAACGAAACGAGAAACAGAGAGAAAAAAAAACGAGAGAGAGCTCTGTTTTTACATAGATATACCTATATAAACGAATTGATGAAATCGCGAGAAAATTATGATGTAGTATCGATGGACCGGCCGGCTCGCAAGGCCTTGGGCTAGTTTCTTGCAGCGAGAAGTATATTTGTGTGGTTTCCGATAACGGAATATCAACGTTAACCTCTACATCTTTTAAGATAGCTAAGGTAGGAAATGAGATCAGTAAAAATACAGTCAGGCAGGAGCATAATACCTTGCACATACGGCGATTCAGAAGTTATTTTATCGTAAAGTATTGATATATATTTTATGGTCTTACGAACATAGTATTATCGAAGCAATTCATAGACAAAGAAGAGAAAGACATTTTTTCGTCTGATATGGTAGGTACAAAGTTGGTTAGTATACAGGCTGAATTTTTCATGTGGACGTGGATGGCCAAATCCGAAACTATGAGGAATAGCGAAAAGTATTGAAAGGAGTCCCGGGCTCGATTTTGATGAAAACTAAAACTGCATCATTGGATTTTTGAAAAATCAATATTGCTAAGTAGTCAGGAATCGAACCTGTTGATTTTGAAAAAAAAAAACACTGTATTATTATTATTACACCATTCGATAGTGTCGCTAATAAGGATCGAATTCTGGGAAGTAATGACATACGGCAAACTAAAGGAAAGAGCTCTTTTTTAACTAAATAAGTACTTTTTTTATTTTTCTCATGTTCCTGCCTGATCATCAAATCCGTGTATTCCCGTTGTCCCCGTGATCCGTGTCCCCGTTAACGGGGACAACGGGATTTTAATAAAATAATTAAAATTACTTATCACCTTTTCCCAACTATGTTGGGGTCGGCTTCCAGTCTAACCGGATGCAGCTGAATACCAGTATTTTATATGGAGCGACAGGCGACTGCCTATCTGACCTCCACAACCCAGTTACTGGGTAATAGAGTACGATACCCCTTGGTAAGACTGGTTGTCAGACTTTTGGGATTCTGACTTCCCGTAACGACAGTCAAAGATCCAGGAATGACAGCCGGGACCAACGGGTCGGTCTCTGTATGTAAAGATGGTCACCCATCCACATACCAACCGCGGCAAGCGTAGCTTAACCTGATGGATTGACCTGTGTGGCTGTTATTATTGAGCCGGGCCCGGGTTATGTTACCTACCTATTAAACCTTAACTGATTAATTGTTCAAAATGATGACCATTGTTTTCAATATATAACTGGATTCGACGTCTCAAGGATTGTACTGCATTCAGCATTACAATACTTTCCAAAGATTGTAATAGAAATTTGAATTTAGAACATAATGTTGTGAAGGTGACTGCGCTGCGGATGTGTTAATAAAAATATTGAGCATCATTTCGAAAAAGGTACTGTAAGTATGAATACTTTAAAATAAGAAGCAGTTTATTAAAATTCAACATCGTATGTCATTACTTCCCAGAATTTGATCTTTATTAGGGACACTATCGAATGGTGTAATAATACAGTGTTTTTTTTTTCAAAATCAAAAGGATTCCTGGATGCAGTTTTAGTTTTCATCAAAATCGAGCCCGGGACTCCTTTGAGTACTTTTCGCTATTCCTCATAGTTTCGGATTTGGCCATCCACGCCCACTTGGAAAATTCACCCTGTATAATAGATATGCAGGACACAACCGCCGCTAAAAGCGGTATACAAATATTTACAAGAGTTTCAAACAGAAGACGAACTAGCAGGGGATCGAGGAGGGAGGGGATCAGATCGGAATAACTCAATATTAGGTACACGTGGGTATAAAACCTAACTTATAAAAACTTGTCACACTAATATTATACCTAAACGCGAAAGTTTGTGAGCGTGTTTTTCATACTGGTTCTGTGGTTTTTCACGCACAAACCGCCTGACCAATTTTGATATTTGGTATGGATCGAGACTTATGCGGGGGAAACCGCGGGGCGCTGCTAGTACTCTAATAAACAATACAAAACACTCACTAATAAAAATATGGACATATAAAATACATATTTTATACTCTTATTTACAATCAGTCAAATAAGTATCGGGAACGGATGATTTGTTTATTGTTCCAAATTTTTTTTCATGTTTTGTGATTGGCCTTGGCACAACTGTTTTCCATTTTGGCGCGGAGTTTGAGTTTCATCTGTCATTTAGATTAAATACAGTGCTCTTTTTAGTTAGGTCATAATTATCTAGTGTGTATTGCGAATTTCATAATGGAGTTTGTCTTAAATTTGCATCGCTAATGGAATTTCGTGTTCAAAGTCACTGAAAATGTACAGAAGGTTTACGGTGAATTTACTTTATCAAAAACATGTGCTTATGTGTGGTACAAAGCGTTCAAAAGCGGTCGAGATATGCTGGAAGATTTGCCTCGCCCTGGTAGGCCATCAACGTTTTCAAGTGAAGTTAACATAGCAAAAGTGAAGGAAATAGTGACTGAAAATCCTGATTTAAGTTTGAGAGAGATAGCCGCTGAACTTTCTGTGTCTCACGAGTTAAACCATATCATTTTAAATAATCACTTGAGTATGAAACAGGTTGCCGCTCGGCTAGTCCCAAAAGACCTGAATTTTCTCCAAAAACTCAATCGCATAAGAGTCGCTGAAGACATGCTAGAACGAGTCAATTCCGACCCAACGTTCATGAAACGCATTGTTACTGGTGACGAGACGTGGGTTTACGAGTTTGACATGCAAACTAGTCAATTGCCATGATGGAAAGTATCCAGAGTGTTACGGGTATGTTAAAAGGAGAAATATCTGCTAGATTGAATACTATTGAAACAAAACTTATAGAAGAGATTAAGATTTCAGTAGCAGCTTTGGTCTTAGAGAGTAACAAATTGAGAGAATATTTAAGCGTAGCTAATAAAAAGTGCACTTGTTTGTAAGAGGAAATTAAAGTTCTTAAGAACCAAAGGATTTAAGTTGTCTGCAGTCATAAAAGACACTGCGGATCGTCACATGCTGCAGCATGACTTGGATAGGGTCACTGAATGGAGTCACTGCAATAAGCTGTACTTTAATGTATCAAAGTGCTCGGTGCTTTCCGTGTCTGGAATATAACGCGGCCATCGGGAGCCCGAGTGAAATAAAATACAAAAATATGTTCGAACAGATACAGAAAAAAATCGTCAGATTTATTTATTTAAAGCTGTATGGGGGATACCCGGGATAACCGTTACTACATCGGCGACATCCTATCTTATTCTGTCTCTATGGTGGGCTACTATAAATTAGAAATTAGGGGTGAAGTCAGAAGTGGCACTGGCCGTTGCCAGTGCCACTTCTACGGCCACGTACCTGCTGTGTAGCATGTAAGGTATAGTTAAGTATATTTTAAGCTACTTTGTCGCATTAGATTTATTATTATCTGTAATGGCAAAGGAAACATGTCTTGTGATAAATAAATTAATATGATCGTCCGAGTCGCCCATAGATATATGAAACATTTCTATGGAGCCGCCTATGTAGAAACAAAAAATAAGTGTCAATTTTTGGGCAAAAAATCGACTAACAAGTTGCTAACAAGTCCCAAACAAAGCATTGGCAACAATCTTGGCTTTCGGAATTGCGATATTTTCAGTTTTTAAGGATAGTCCAATTAGTACCTACATGGTGATTATTACAGGTAAACATAAACTAAAATTAAACATAACATTACACATAACTTTTAATTGTAAGTAGAAACCAAAACCGGCCACGTGTGAGTCGGACTCGCATACGAAGGGTTCCATACCACAAGGTAAAAAACGCCAAAAAAAAATACGTTTTTTCTATTATTAAGGTTCATGAGATACAGCCCGCTGACAGTCAGACGGACGGACGGACAGCGGAAGCTTAGTAATAGGGTTCCGTTGGCACCCTTTGGGTACGGAACCCTTAAAATTACCCTTTTACTCAAAACCTGTTTGCTGAGTATTTATTAATATTTTTTGCTGATAGGTATCAGTCGGTTGGCTATATACCTATTATTTGACTGCATTTGGTCAGTTGGACAAATAAATGGCAGTGAGAATTAACACTAAGATTACCATCAGTACCTAATACCTACCTACCCACTCTAGATTGACCGCTTCGAGTTGTTACGGCCGCTTGTGATAGAAATAAATTGAATATACTTCCTTTAAAGACTAAAATGCCGCAGCCGAGTAAAAAAAACCGGGATCTTCCATCGCGTGTTTTTTTCTGCGGCATAACTCAAAAGGAGGGTAATGTATTCAACATAAAGTTCCTATGTATTAAGAGAATGAAAAAACTAAACCAGAATTCCAGATGTAACTTCGTGCATCAGACTGTGGGAGACCTTAGTAAGTGCAACTCACATAATAATAATAATTAATAAGTACTTACCTAATTTTAATAGGTACCTATGTAAACAAAACAGACTTGTGATTATGACTGAAACATCAACAATCAAACAAATCTCTTGACATGAGTTTGACAATCTGTCAGCTAATTTGATGTTCATAAAACTAACTTCAACTAATTTCGTCGCCCGAGTCGCAGCACTAGGCAGTAGGAACATTATAGGCTGATTTTGTTTATGCTTTTGATTTATTTCGTCGCAAACACAAAATACTTGAAATTTATCATCGCCTTGGTAATAGGTATAGCCCAAAGACTTATTCTCTATGGTATAGCCATAGGAACAAATTCGAAAGTTTCTAGGTGTATGTTACATGTCTGTTCTGGTTCGCTACGAGATAAGACCAAAGAGTATAATAATGATAAGACTTAAGTAGTTAATGTGACTTAATCAGTGAGACAATATTCGTCACAAGTACATTTTAGCGAACTCGCAATCTAATATATTTAGCGAGGTCATTAAAATGCTGGCTACTGTCTCTAAAGGTCAGAAGACCATCAAAATTGTAAGGGAAAAGCAAGAATAGCTTTTCACTTTCTCAATAGCTCTCAAATAAATGAACGGGACCAAACTTATCGCAAGTAGCAAGTACCTACTGAGAAAGTACTTTCCGCAGTAGATCTTGGACGAAATAAAAATGAAGAGCTACTTAAGTGGTCTTATGTCCGTGATTCCACGATTCTTAACTATTTACCGTAACTTTCGAGGGAATTTTAGATCCGTACAAAAGCTAATCTACATCCCGACGCAAAAAGTCTGACGCCATATCATACCGGAGGAAATCCGGCTATTCCCGGAAAAAGCAATAAATCTTGCCTAGCCGCAGATAGAGAGATCGGCTCGAGGGGAGGGGGTGTGAATATGCGTACAGGACTGACTAGCGAGTGTATATAGGTGCTCCCGGGTGCAAGAGCCCAAGAGGCAGATCAATAGGCAGGCGTCCTGCGTGTCCCCGGTCCCGCCCGCGCCGCGCCACTCTGGCACTCGCAGCTCGCCAGTCGCCCCCGAGTCACGTCCGCGACCTCTCGACGCGCTCACACTCAGACCCGCGATACCAGACTACCAGACATGGAGGTAAGCTTGCCCAACACCAGCAAATTACTATAACATCATCTAAACTTTTATAAAATCTGTTTCACTTGTGCATCCCGCGCGCCGCTATCCTAGAACGTAATTAATTATTTAATTTTACATTAATTTTAATGAGCGAAAGTGAAAAAAAAAATCTCCAGGAATAGGCATTTCTTTGTGCAACAGAAAATAATACAGAAGTGCAAAGCTATGCGGATAAATTAAATTGTGTACATGTTGTTCGCTGGTTTTATAATGAATTCTTTATTGTATTTTAAAATATTTTTTATATACTTATTTGGTTTTTTTAAGTGATTGATAAATTATAGGTCATTATTTAAGTGAAGTGAGAGGTAATTAATTTGATCAAATCGGGACTTTGGGAACAGCTTTCTGTTAAAACATTGTGAGGGAATATTTAAATTCGTTACATAATATAAATGAGTGCGCAGCATCTACAATCAGACAGGGGACGGTGGGGGTGGGTACAGATTTGTTTGTGTGCGTTAACTCCGGGAAGTCGACAGTGATATCGTGTCCTCTGTTCGTGCAATAGTGCCATATGACATTTTGATATAATTCACAAATGGACGTACTTCTTCATTACTTTTCAAATTATTTACAAACACCGCCATAACTTAATTGAATACAACACTAATGGTGATGGTTAAAAATAGTAAGTCACAGCTGTTATTTCTGTTTACCTATTGTTTGTCCTGCTATTTATAGACGCGGTGAATAGAGACCAATAACATAAAGATTGATTGTCAACAGTAGGTATAACAACTGACTCAAACTGTATAACGGCTGGACTATCGCAATAGCACTGGGTAGTGACCTCTGAGACATCCAGTTAATTTTAGCGGGCGCCATGACTGAGTTACAATTAAAGTCATTGACTGAGCACGGACAGTTATCGCTGCGACCTATCTATTGATATGAGTCTTTGTTCTTATATTTTTTTTACGCGTGAACCCTTAGCTTCCCGACATCCATAGGTTGCATTGCATGTTTTGTACATTTATTCTTGTTTTCTGTTATTTTCAAAATGCTGCGCGCGCGATGGTTCAGTTTATTTTGATGGAAGCCGCGGCGACGTTCAGATCCGTCAGCATTTTTGTCTTGATGTAGATAGTGATTGTTGTATTAATTGTAGGCCAAGTACGTGTGGCGCCTGGTGGCAGGGCTGATCCTGATGTCAGCAGTTGTGGTCTCCGCAGAAGGTGAAGTATGGGAGGAGAGTGAGCACGAGGTCCTTATCCGGAGCGAGAGGGGCGCTAAAAATAGAGGTTAGTATTTAGAGCGCACGAAACTAACCACGCTTCCGATGACGATGCATTATATTTCAGTAATTCTTGTTAAACCATTCAACTAGGAAACCATTCGGATCGGACACTTTAAATTACAGCTAGGTACCAACGGGGTTTCAGTTTTCCTTAACATAAGTATAATATTATATACTTACATACATTCAATTATCCTCTTCAGTTAATTGAAATGCTTTTGACTTTTATTCAATCTGTTAGGTACAAAGGTTTCGTTTCAACATCACTACATTCTAGCTGCGCCGGGTTTTCAGAATTTGCACTTAATTCAATTGTGTTTATTCGTAAAAGAATTTAACAGGAACTTTTGAAAGGAATGTCTAGTTCTGAGGTCTGCGCATTTAAATTCTCGTTCCTTTGAAGAAACACCGCCAAAAAGTTCTAGTCTTTTCAAATATCTTACAAAATTCCCAGTAGCTATGTAGAAAAATAACGGTAAAAGTTTATAGCTGTTTATTGTGTTCAACTATTTAGGTACAAGTTAACGACGCGAAGATGGCGTTTATCCTTTTGTTTTCTTATTTGTGTTGCTACCCTACTTCCAGACAGCTCAAAATAAATCCCTCGGGTCGCTGTCTGTAGCCCATCTGCACATGTTGGGATACATTCAAAACTCTGCCTTTTTTGACAATAAAAACAGAAAGTTTGGTCATTAAGATAAAAGAGTCCTTTATGTACAATCCGTTTTAAATAGATTATTAGAAGAGGGTTAAAATGTCTGTGTAAAGATAAGACTTAAAGAGATTACGGAAGTAAATAAGTACGTTTAGGTTAGTTAGGCAAATAATGAATCGTCGTATTGTAAGTTAAATAAATTAATATGTTTAGGTACACGACGTTCTGAGTGAATAGATAGGTATAACTTACAAATAGACACATAAACACATTTTGCGTAAGTACATACTATACAGCTCTAGTCACTTTAGGCCGTCTAGTTCGTAATGATAATACTTATTAGCAAATATTACAAAAAAAAATCAACATAGTATTTTAGAGATCTTAGTGAATTATAATAGGTAGGTATTATACAAATTTCTAAAAACAAGAAAATCTGATGGATCTTTCATGTTTATTAGCTTTGTCATGCCTTAAATGACGTAATTTCATGAACACAGAGACTTGCCGCTACATTCGCGGCGCTTGGAGCGAGTGTGACGCCAAAACCAACATGCGCTCCAGAAAGCTTACCCTGAAGAAAGGAGACCCAGCCAGCTGCGAGAGCATCAAGACTATCCAGAAGAAATGCAAGAAAGGTAAGTGAATTTTGCAGGCTGCAGAGTCCAGGAGTCCAGTCTACTACTACTTACATAATACAGGCTGGTAGGGACATCGACGCGCAACGCAACCTGTAACCATGGAGTCAGTACATGATGCTGAACCCTCTGCGATGAATCTTTTCGTCGGTTATTAAAAAAAATTGGCTGTTCCATACATTTTGACTGCGATTTTTTTTTTTGATTTTTTTGCTCTATGCAGTATGCATGTTTAGAGTCATGTGCTACTTTCATGGTTACAGTTTGCGTGTCGATGGATGCCACCCTGTATAATTGTTAATACCTATCCCCATTTATTGTCTAATTTTGAGCCAGTTATGTCCTATTGCGGGGTAAAGCATCCCTTCCGTATGGTCTTTTGCCATGTCTGGCCAATCCTTTAGGTTGGAGTGAAAATCTTCTCGCTATATATCAACAAGAACAATCTTCTCATTTTAGATCTGCTATAGCCACATATAAATTCAGTATACTTTTTTTTAAGAGCAGCAAAATATAACTGAAAATAAGTTTCAGCGAACTGTCAACATGTTCAAGTTTTTCCAAAGAAGCGAGTATAAAAGTGAAAAGACGGCTGAAATGCCAGACGTTCGCTCTTTCAGACTGCGGTAGGTACACATTTCAGGAAATTTGTTTTGCCTTCATGGCAGTTCCGGGGGAACATATTATTCGAGGATACTTATTTGAATACCACGCGCTATTTGCCTAGTATTTGATTTATATATTAAAACATTGCCTTTTTTACTAAAAAGTATGTCATATAAAATTATAATGCCTTCTGCAGGACATGGGTACATAAGTATAATAGAAAGCTTAGTAGGTACAATGTGCAGCTAAAGCGATAGGAGAATGGGGGGCGTTTGCAGGATGTTTTTTTCCTATCCTCGCTTTACTCAACAAAAAACGGCAACAAAATGGATTACTCGCCGTAAGACACCACTAAACTCCATGTATTTGTATAGCTTGCCGCTATGAGAAATCTTCTTGGAGTGAATGCAGCCCCAACGGCGAGATGTCCCGGACTGATATGCTGAAGGCTAATAGCGACTCTAGTTGTGACCAAAGTAGGCGCATTACTAAGAAATGCAACAAGAACAAGCAGGTCAAGACCTCCAAAGACAAGGGTAAGAAAGGTTTGTTACCCCCTCATTATTATTGACTAACATTAATAGGTACCGATTTCATGCATCATTCTACGTATCCTCTAATATACCAGGTATTTCAGCTACAAATACCAGTTTGCATTCTAACCGAAGTTTAGTTAACTGTTTGTCACCGTAAGTAAGCCTTTTGGGTATTATCTTTGCATTGGCATGCGTCCAACTGTGACGCTCCAGTGCCGAATGTATTTATTGCTGACTGCGGTAGTACATCCTCGGTATTTGTTATAGGTCCTCCTGTGGTAATGTATTGCTTAACTAACGGAGTAACCGCATTGACGTCAATCGATTGATCTTTTTCCTACTTTGTTGACGTATGGGAAATCTTATGCAGGGAACTCACTTGAAGATTTCCAAACAATGGTTTAATATATTTTTCTGTTTACAGGTCGCCGAAATCGTCAATAAGATTTAATGGCCATTGAATTATGATTGGACATTTTTATTGCATTGATCATGGTGCATCTGATAATCTAATAGTGCCAAAATAGTGAACACTTTTAAATCGTTTCTTACAAACATTCATTACTATAATTAGCTACAATATTTACAGTACATGGAGTACATTTATCTCTTAATATTGAATTGTATGAACACTAGATAATGTTAAGTAGTACATATTCCTTTTATTAATAATGCTGGTAAATCAAAATAATTCTTTAGTATTAAGATACATAAATAAATAAATAAATAAGTACTTACATAAGGTGGTTGTTTATTTTGTGTTCCCAATGAAACGATGTCCCTATTCCTTTAAGTAAGTACCTACTCACCTACATATTTTTTATGGAGATTTCTGAAATGCTGAATAATACATAACATGTACTTAATGTAAATCTAACGCAAAACCTGAAACTAATGACACATTATGTTTTCTAGCTTTGAAATTGTTTTAGAAATTGAATAATAAAAACATTACCTATAGCATTACATTACGAGTACTTGTTACCCATTCTATTTACTATCTATTAAGCTCATACTTCACTAATGAGCTATGATAATGAATAAGAAATTATCAACTTAGGTGTCTGAGGTTTTGCGTCATTTCAATTAGATAGACGGTGTTTGGGTCTTGTGGCTAAGTAATAACAGCTACACGGGTCGCTTGCCGCGGATGGTCCGTAGATGGGTGACCATCTATACATACTAAGACCCCTCCGTGCCTCGGAAAGCACGGCTGGCATTCGTGGATCTTTGACAGTCGTTACGGGTTGTCAGAAGCCCGAATGTCTGACAACCAGTTTTACCAAGGGGTATCGTATTTACCCAGTCACTGGGTTGCGTCGGTACGACACATAGGCAGTCGCTCCATTTAAAATACTGGTATTCCGCTGTATCCGGTAAGACTGGAAGGCGACCCCAAAATAGTTGGGAACAAGATTAAGCTGATGATGACACGGTGTAGGCATACCCACTGTATAATATACAATGTGCATATCATTATGCAGAAAGGCCACAGCTGATGGTGGATCGATTATCGCAGTAGGTATGTTAATATCAGATTCCTATGTTGTGAAAGACAAGAGCTTACGTGATAAAGAGTTTAAAAAACTAAGTCATATTTCAAAATCAAGTCATTCTGAGAGTCAGCACTTTTTGGACGTCAAAGTTACATAACACAGTCCCCCAGAACGTCCATGCTTTAGGTGAGGAGAAGAAGCTGCAACAAACTCCCCAGCAGCACAGCTATCTGTTAAGTTAGAGAAGTGGATTTGGACTCAAAATCCGTCAAGGGTCGTAAAAGTGGTCTGAAAAATAGACGATCGACAGTAAGAGTTCATTCATATAAGCGGAAAGTTGATGATTGTAATCCAACAGAAGCTTGGTGGGGATGGGTGGGTAGTTAACGTCCACCTCTGCCGTATGGCCAGGAATAAGTCCGAATAATAAATGGCAGAGAACTTGACGTTATTATAAGTATAGTTTTATGACAAAATAAAATGACATAGGTACACCGCAACCGAAATCATCGAAAAGTTAAGAAGCTACAAGTTATAAATAGTTACAATTGAGTAAGATGTAGATAGATAGTAACAAAATATAAACAAACGTGCCTCAAATTGAAGCCTTGATTTAGCTTTATTAACCTTGTAAGCGACGCTATTGGAACTTTTTGATAAAAACCTTTTTTATATAATGTAATTACTTTTTTTGCCTTTTAAAATGACAACTTTTGTTTTTATGTGTGTTCTGTCATCGTCGTGAAAAAAGATACATATATTTTCTCTGCTATTTTCGTTTATTAAAGTTATTTCTATTAATCTTCGTTTCTTCGTCACTCTAAGACCATTACAGTTGGTCCTCCTAGCCGGATCTAATGTTTCATTCACCACCAGCAACAATGAATACTCGAAGTGCTTCAAAGAAGTTAGCGGAACAACAGGCGAAGTCTTCGGCCCAAGAGGTTCCACCTACACTACCAGCGAGCGAGGAACAAGTAAGTGCGAAAGGCTTACAGCGTCAATGTGACAAAATTCTCCTCGAAAGTGTGGGTAAAACGGAACCACGATCGCTATCCGCTGTGGATCCTACATTGTCCACAACATTTGAAGTCAGCAAAGCAAATTCTAAGAGGTCTTCATCTTCCTCTGTGCTTGCACGGAAAAAAAGACTTGAGTTGGAGGCTGCAGAAGCGCGGGCGAAGATAGAATTAGATTTAATAAATAAACGGCTAGAGGCAAACCTAGCAGAGATCGACGACGAGCGCAGTATACCATCAGATCACACCAACAAGGGTGTAGAAGAGTGGCTAGAGCACAGCAACCAAGAACTGTTGGTACAGCCCGTCCACGACAAGGGTCATACATCGGACGTGCCGTGCCCGCCGACCACACAGAATGTCGGCACTGATGGAACAGTTCACCTGCTGGCCAGCAACCAAGAACTGTTGGTACAGCCCGTCCACGACAAGGGTCATACATCGGACGTGCCGTGCCCGCCGACCACACAGAATGTCGGCACTGATGGAACAGTTCACCTGCTGGCCAGCGCACTAAAGGATCTCGCAGCCGCTTCTACCAACAACGGACTTAATTCAAATTTGTTAAGTAGAATTTGCACACCAAGGGAATTGCCATTCTTTTTTGGTGACCCCATGGAGTGGCTCCACTTTAAACAAGCATATGAAGAATCGTCCAAAGTATGTAATTTCAATGATAACGAAAATTTGTGGCGCCTAAGGAAATGTTTGAAGGGATCAGCTCGCGAAGCTGTCTCGGCCTTGTTGATAAGTGCAACCTCGCCTGAAACAGTAATGTCTACATTTGAGCTACAGTTTGGAAATCCTGACATCATTTTGTCACGCATTATGGTTGATATCAAGAAATTACATCCAGTTTCACAAGAATATTATAAAGATATTGTGCCCTTCTCAGTCAAAGTGAGAAATTGGGTTGAGAAGAAAATGTCCTTAAATGGACAGTACGCACAAAGGTACCGAGATCGTGTTAAGCATTTGTTAGACAATAACTTTGCTAAGGAAATTACAAACCTATCGAAACCGATAAAAACTTGGTACTTGCCTCATTTTGGAGTAGACAACCCATACAAAGGGAAACTTCGTCTTGTTTTTGATACGGCGGCTAAAACGCGGGGTTTATCACTGAATGACTATTTATTACCGGGTCCCGATTTATTTGAGTCATTGCTAGGCATCTGCAGCATTGGAATACCAAGATGGTATCGCCGAGTGAAGATGTTGTCGTCACCTCACGTTGCAGCAGGAGCGACTCATACTGACGATGCACAAGTGAGCGCTGCATTCAATGACGTAGCCGATACAATGACTGACCCAGTGAGTGACGAACCTTATAATTGCTTACAACTGAAAAGAACACAATACAGTCCACAAATTATTACCTGTAGGGCAATTCATTTGGAGACAGTGTCGTCACTCAGTACCGATTCGCTGATCATAGCGCTGAGTATGGCTTCAAGGTGCGAATGGCCTGCTCATTTGCTTTCCGATAACGGGATAAATTTGAGAGGTGCAGACGCAGAACTCAAGAAGTCAGCTATGGAACTTGATGAGCAGCTTCTGCAGACCACTGCAGGCATTCATGGCACTCGATGGACCTTCATACCTCCGGCTAGCCCCCACTGGGGTGGGTCATGGGAGCGCTTAATTCGTAGTGTAAAGGTTGCACTGAAAGTCGTCCTCAAAGAAAGAGCGCCTAAAGAGGAGGTGCTGAACACTCTGCTGGCTGAGATAGAAACCATGGTGAATGGCCGTCCCCTTAGCAACGTGTCGGTAGACGTTAACAGTAAAGAGTCTTTGACGCCTAATCATTTCTTACTCGGCTCCTCTTCTACTTCACCGCAGCTAGGCAGCTTTCAAGATTCGGACCTGTACCGGCGTCGACAGTGGCGGGTAGCACAACGATTGTCCGATATGTTTTGGAAAAGATGGGTCACCGAAGTGCTGCCTACGATGATACCACGGCAAAAGTGGACTGAAGACGGAGACAAGCCTCTTCAAGTCGGAGACTTAGTGTTTATTGCCGACCCTGATGCGCCACGTAACGTCTGGCCACGAGGCATCATAGAGCAGGTTTTTCCTGGAAAGGACGGCAGAGTGCGAGTGGTACAAGTTCGAACGCAGTTAGGTAGCATTAAAAGATCTGTGGCACGCGTCGCTAAGTTCTCCTTAGAATAGCTAGTGCTGCGTCAGCAGCACTAAGGAGGGGCAATGTAAGCGACGCTATTGGAACTTTTTGATAAAAACCTTTTTTATATAATGTAATTACTTTTTTTGCCTTTTAAAATGACAACTTTTGTTTTTATGTGTGTTCTGTCATCGTCGTGAAAAAAGATACATATATTTTCTCTGCTATTTTCGTTTATTAAAGTTATTTCTATTAATCTTCGTTTCTTCGTCACTCTAAGACCATTACAAACCTTTAAGTAAAAAGTACCGAAAATACTTCAGTAAGACGGTTCTATATAATAGAGGTCATTAGAGGTTTAGTTTGTACCTATAATAGGTACTCGATAATTTATCAGCAGCGGCACTCGAGTGCGTATCTTCTGTTTTCCAAATTATAATCGATACGATCACCTACAACTAAAGTAAAATCCCGTTAACTATAATGCTCACGTAGTATAGTTCTCGTCTCGAAAACCGAAACTAGAAACTTTCTATAATCGCCTGACGACGACGATTTGCTCCTATGTGCAAGAGATCCTCATCAGGCGTTTGTTGCCACAAAACGGGCAAACCAACTCTCTTCATATTATATGGTCACAACTACAAACAAATCAACAAATAAGCTGTCCTTTCATTGAGAATTTATGAATAAGTACCTACTATATTTTGTCAATTAAATAATCGATACTACATGACCATTATACTTATTAAAACCCCATCATATAATTATATCAAACCATCGATATTTTTGTAACGATAGGTACCCATCTACAATAAAAGCACTTTATCAGGTGTCAAGAATTGCTCCACCCCGGAGATAATCTACACTAGGCTTGATTAACATTGGCATCCTATTCGCAAAGCTTCGCAGCACACGTTGATTGAACCGCTGAGTGCTGATGCGGACGTGGAGGCTGATTGCAGAAGCCTGCATCGGAGTTGTAACGGATGTGGATAAAATTGCCATAATGCCTGTATCTACAGATATCGAAGCGTGAACGGATGTTTAGGTTTTTTCAGATTTAGGTAGGTAGATACCATAGAAATGTAAAAAACTTTCTTTCATATATCTATGGTAGGTACAGTAGTAGTAGTTTTAGCTGACCTCGCATTGTATAGGCTTTTGGTACCTACAATGAGAAGTCAGCTTATACTGGAAAATTGGAAATGTATAGTTTGTTATGTCGTCGTGTGTCGTCCTTTGGATCGTGGACATCATTTTTTGATTTTTTTTGCTAGGTATGATAATTTAGTAAGTTTCTTAAATATGGGGCACACATACTAAAATGTAATTGACAGGCTTATGTTGATATATCGAGGTAGGCACTGCTTAAATGCCTATATGCAATGCACGCCACTGGCCCGGTTGGTGGCAGTAGGCTCGTCCCCTACGACATGGGACTATATGTAGTACATTTCTGCCTAACTCTTCGGGGATTAAAGGCGTGATGTTACGTTAATATTAATATACATCTCCAGCTCCACATTATTTAATTATGCTATTCAGGGACGCAGCTTTTACATGGGGGGAGGGGGTATTACTTAATAATTCTGCCAAATTGGTCGCAGCATTTTTTGATAAATAGTTGGTATTATAACAGGACACCATGTAGGGTGAGCAGAGCGAGCGAAGCGAGCTCGAAAATTTTAATAACCCGCCTCTGTTACCTTAGGTTTTGTTTTACATTTTCAAACAGAAATAGTTGTTACATGGCCGACTTAAAGCACAAGCAACTATGAGAATTTAGTGTAAACAAAATGCAGGAGCGAGCTCGAATATTTTGCACACTTTCGGATAGGTTACATTTTCTATTCATGATTCCAAAATAATTAGGAAGCAGTCCCTTTGTGGACTTATGAACAAAAGCTCATGAATCAAGAGAATGTAGAATGCAAGAGCGAGCGAAGTAAGAGAACTTACTTTGTCGAGTTATGACTCGTTTTACTTACAGCAGTTTAGGTTTTGGAATCTGGAGGCCTACCACAAGCTCTTAACGCGATCCATTTTAGGACCTAAACTGAACTGTTCTACTAATTCGTACCATGACGTCAGTTTAACGATTCAGTTTAGGCCGTGCCATCTGCTGACAGCGATTGTCCCAAACTGAGTCGCAAGTTTTGGTTTCATTCATACTTCTTTGGTACCATGACGTCCATAGAGCAGCTCAGGCGATGCAGTTTAGGAACCTAAACTGAAATGTCTTGTTTTTGAATCGTTTTTAATTAGATCATGGTAGGCCACCTGGCCTTAACCTTAGCCTTTCGAACCTTACGTACGAGCCCGATAACCCGAGTTTGCTTCGCTCGCTCTTGCATCCTAGATTCTATATTTTATAACAGGCTTTTTGAAGTAAAAACTACATTAGGCGCGTTGACTGATTTTTGGTAGGGGAAAATCGCGAGTTCGCGTCACCGACATAATATTCTGTATCTCTGAGTACTTATGTCGTGTTGCACTTGTTGTTGCTCGGAGTGCCGATAAATGGGAAAACCAGACTAATGTTAATAATTTTAATTTACAAATTGTGAAATAAAAATATTCGATACTACAATTAATTTTAAAATTAAAAAATAACACTGTTATTTCATACTCGTAGTTTTAAGTTTTCACGTCTGTCGGTAGACCCCACGACTGCGTCAATGTTTTTTTTATGTGCCCATCGGGGTCTCCGTAGCTCAAGTACTATAGGTACTTGAGCTACGTTTTAAGTTAGTAAGACAAGTAAATCATTCGGGCTCTTTGGTGCCCCCGAGACGTGATGCTCCAAGCAATTGCTTAATTTGGGGTTAATCCGGCACTGGCAAAACCTTCTTTCATATATCTATGTGCAAAACTTAAGAAACATGACTATGTACCCTGTAATGTCACCAACGCCCCAGAGGCAAATATGATATTATTATTTATCAATAGATATAAGCATGGTAGTTATATTATTATACCATGGATATAAGCACTTTGTGTCTCATTTTAAGTGAACTATGTTATTTACGTTCTTATGAGAAATAAATATCTTTAAACCTATATACTTACTTAAGTGTTTGTGTGTCGTTAAACTGGGTTGTTTATTGGATTTGGGAAGGCGATAAAAACACTGCATAATTTTTACAATTGCTATATTAAATCTTTTAATAAATTTGTCTGATGATGAATTTGAGCCTCACTCAATTTATCGAATAAATATTTTGCACCTATATTTAAAACGTCTCCCTTAAAAAGTATTGAATGAGACTCAAATGGTGTCAACAGTCAAATTTTTTCATTATGAAAAATTAGATAGGTAAATAAATAGTTGATCCTTATCTAAAATAAATAATAAAATATTACATGCTGATACAAAAACATATTAATATAAAATTAAAAAATGACAGTTCGTGGGTGGATTCACTGTCTAGTTGAAGTAAGTGTATCTATACATTACTATCCGCCAACTATGAACTTTAAATATTTTTTTGTCGTTAAATATCACAGGTTTATGAATGCGCGGACGTGTTGTCGCATCACTTGAAGAGTTGTTTAGCGTAGTGCCATATTCTGAAGAAGTACTCGTCGCGCCGGAGGAGCGAGCCTCGCGCGTACGATCGGATGTCGGCGTCCATGTTGTGTTCGCGCATCCATGACGTGGTCGTCTGCGTGCTGAACGACGTCGGCTCCGTCATCTCGGTCTGCTCACCAATCTCCTCGTCCTCGTGCGTGTCTGGAATCATTGTAACTAGTTATGTTCCTGTTTGCTTATCAATATTTTTGGTTCCGGTCAGACGGTGGTCTTAGGCGACGTCTTGTAAACCTAATTAAGTCAATTTAATCTAATTTGCTGTGTAATCGTTTACCCAAAAGCTCCCCAAAGCGATTACGATTAAGCATAATCTGCCTATAATGTTCCCACCGCTGGGACACAGGCCTCCTCTTTAAAAAATGGAGTGGGCTGTAATCTACTACGCGGGCCCAGTGCGAGTTGGTGGATGTCACAAGTCTTCAAATGTTTGGTACTAGGACATGCCAGGTTTCCTCACTATGTTTTCCTTCACCGTTTTGAGAGCAGTGGATGAAATTATTTACACAAAGTAAAGCGCTTGCCCGTGTTCGAACCCACGACTCGTAAGTCGGGGCCCTCTCAGAAAAGGATTAAGGCGCAGATGAACTATTAAATTATTTTTCTCGTTTCGTCACGAGTCACGACCTGTACTACAATATTTCTAAAATCTTTTGTTGATGTACATGTACATTTTAAATAAGGCATACCTTCTCCGGGGATAACCTTGAAAGGTTCATCCGACTCCAAAGGTTCACTGATTCCTATTTCGTTGCGAGCGTATATTCTTATCATGTAAGTATGGTTGTCACTTAAATCCTTGATGTTAAATTTAAGTGTATGTGCATCGACTTTTCCAACTTCCATCCACATTGTTTTAGTGACGTCACGAATGGCAATGTTGTAACCCAACAGTGGCGCACCACCGTCCCATTCAGGAGTTCCCCATGAGGTCATCACGATGTTGCTACCCACTGTTCGTATTTCAAGTGGAGCTGTTGGCGGCGATGGTACAGCTACAAATTGAAAATAAGAATAGATTAACTCTAATTCACTCATGATACTAGATAAACGCCCATGTTTTTCTTGAGGCTGAAGTTTACTGAGAATTTGTTCTTTGAGTAAAGGCTGATTTAGACAGAGTAAGTAACTGACTCCAAACTCGAGACAAGGAAGTGCTGACCCGATATTTACCTAGTGTAAATTGATTTGAAGTCAGTACAGCGCTGTCTCGTTAGTGCTGACTTCAATATTCCAGCTTGAATATTTTTTAAGTCGGTTGACACCCCCGCTACCCGCAGCAGCGCTACTGACTTAGTCTAAACTATTAAGTTAGTGCTTGGTCAGTCACTGGCGCCGCGTTGTAGGGTGACGTCGCGTGGTAATTTCTAACGAAACTCCAGTTTCATTTCTGTCTTCCATCCATTTTCGTATCCAAACTAACATTTCTGTCAACTCATTCAACAGCAGAATGGAAATATTTTTTTAGCAAATAATTAAATCGTAGTTTATTCCGCTGATTTCGCGAATTTATTGTTCCCCACTGACTAAAGTAACGTGTGTACTCTGTGTAGAAATTACTACGACTACTGACTGCATGTAAACAGTGTAGTCGGTTCTTGGCGCCAGCACTGACGCCTGTACCAAAGACTACAATATGTATTGGCCTGTACTGACCCGTTTACTTACCCTGTCTAAATCAGCCTTAATATACACATCGGACAGTAATCGCAATAAAAACTAGTTTTTTTAAATTGGGTTGGGAAAATTTAAATAATGAGCTACTGTTTTATAAAATCTTCTGTCAAGTAATGACTACTTACTCGCATGTTTCTCTAGTCTTACTCCTTGGGACTCTGCTGGCAAACTGATGCCTATGGCGTTCTCGGCGGATATCCTGAAGACTAGTTCTTCTTTTTCCTTAATATTTTCAATACAGTGTTCGTAAACTGTTCCATTAACAGTAATTACTTTGGTCCATGATTTCGCTTTAGCAGTCTTGTATTCAATGATGTAATCTGAAATTAATTTTTCAGCTTTAGTGTCTTGTCTGAATTTATGTAACATGACCTTTTCGCGATGCTTTAGATCTCGGATACCGCTTCTGCGGGGCCTTCCTCAACCGTGATCTGATTCAAGAAGAAGGCCAAATTGAATATTTATGACGAAAATTATGGTAAAGTAAATTTCCACCCTCACTTAATTATCAACATGAATACATAATTTAATAAGCTTTTATATTGCATGAATCAGGGACCTGACAGAAAATATGTGGGTACGTTTCCACGACAGTCAAATCTAGGTACAATAAGGTATTTTTTTAACGAATACAACATCAAAGCCATCAAATAGACTTACTTGTCACGACACTTCCTCCGTCACTCTCTGGCGCAGCCCATTGCAAAGTAACTGATCTTGAAGTAGTTTCTCTTACAGCGAAGTTTAGCGGCTGCGATGGTGGTGCTAAAATAAATCATAAAAATTTTCATAAAAAATCAACAGTTTTAATTTTGTAATAAACATCCGTAAGCAAATTAAACAGAACTTACACAATGTCTTTCCTATCGTAATTTTTTCGTCAGATATGTATGGCAGACTTGTTCCGATTTCATTTCTTGCACATATCCTAAATTGGTAAGTAGTGTTTATAGTCAACTTCTCTATTTTAGTACTAGTCTTAGTAACTGTCGCAACATGCTTCCATTTTTTCCCTTCTTGCTTAATTTCAACGCTGTAATCGATGATCGGTGATCCTCCATTTTTCTCAGATGGATACCATGTGATGGTAAGAGAGTCACTATTAATACCAAACAAGCCCAGCGGGCCTAGCGGTGGAGATGGCACATCTGAAAAAATCATGCATAAATTTGAAAATAGTAATAATTGTAATAATGCTCGTGGCTAATTAAATGTAAGTTCTCGTTTCATTAAACAGAATAATAATAAATTAAAAAAATGATTATTACCGAGCGCTGTCTTAATGACTATGGGTTCACTTTCCAAGGCTTCAGAGAACCCTATGGGATTTTGGGCCATAACACGGAACATATATTCACAATTCTCATTCAGTCTTTGTATGCAATAGGTATCTACATCTTTATCTACATCCGCGACCTTAACCCAATTATTAGTGTCAGGTTCATGTTTTTCTATGGCGTATTTAGTCAATTCTAAACCACCATCATCGAGGGGCGGTTTCCACTCGATTGTTACCGATTCTCTGCTGATTTCTCGCATTACAACTGGACCTTCAGGCTTGCTAGGCTTGTCTGAAATGTTTTTGACATACATTATCATAATGTCGAACGGATTGATAACAACCCTTATGCTGACCAAACATGCAAACAACTTGCAAAAAATAACAAATTAGAAAGCGAAACGAATAAAATAGTATTTTGTGATTTAATATTAGTTATTTCATAAGAATTCCGTTATGGTTTGTTATACGGCTCCGGAAGTCAAAAAAATAATATGAACTGTATCGTAACTTACCATAAACTTTAAGTGAAAGCTCGAAGGAAGTACTTCCAGCTTTGTTCTGGGCTTCAATTGTGTATTTGCCAGAGTGTGAACGAGTCAATTGGGTTATCGTGATAGTACTGACATTATCTATAGTTTTTATTTGAATATCCTCCGATTCTTCAATCTTAGTACCATTGATGTACCAATTAGTTTCAGGTTTGGGAATACCATTAACTAATGCCTCAACAGACCACTGTTCTCCAACTCTGTGCTTCTGTTTGACCTTGTCATCAGATACTTTGATTATAGGTTTCTGTTGAACTTCAACGGTACACGATGTCTCTATTTCACCATGTTCGTTAGTAGCAATGCAACTATATTTTCCTTCCGAACTTTCTGTAGCCGTTACGACCAGGGTGGCTACCCTATTGATGTAAGTTGCTCTAGCGGTCTTTAATTTCTTGTTGTCTTTGAGCCATGTTACTTTCGGTTCTGGAACACCTCCAAATATGCACGTTAGTTCTATATCTTCATTTGGTTCACTAACCAAGTCTTTAAGTGGTTTTTCTACAGTTGGAGCTTGGCCCTTAACGATCTTTTGTACAAGAATATATTCAGTTATTTCAGATGATTCACTCACACCTACTTCATTGACAGCAAATACTCTGAACCTATATGAAGACTTGGTTTTTAAGTTCTCTACTGAGAACTGTGTTTTTTTGATGCTTTCAATCGATATCCATCTGAAAATATTAATTTATTAGTTTATGATGTGACCAACAGCTAAACACAGCTATTCTAGGTTAAATAGTTTATAGTCGCTTTGTGTTCGTTCGTAAATCTTTTTATTAATTTAGGTACGTTAATGACATAGGTTTTTTGTTATGAGGTTTTAGAACCAATTAATAGCATCGGACTGAAAAAGTCCCTAATGTATTAATGCAATAATCATCTTAGTACTTACTCTGTAGTATTAATTTCTTGATATTCAAGAATATAACAATCTATTTCCGAGTTTCCTTTAGTGTCAGGCTCATCCCAACATAAGTTAATTGAATTGTTTGTTATTTCTAGAATAGTTGGTTTTCCAGGCGGTGAAGGTATATCTGTAAATTGCAAACGCATTTATTAGATTTTGGTTTTTGAAGCTAATTCATAAATCAAGTAGGTATATATTATTATATATTTTGTTTTGCAGTCCCAGTCTTATTTAGTTTATAACTCACCTATGACGACTAAGTTGATTTCTATGTTTGCTTCTCCACAGTTATTTTCTAGACGGAGTTTATAAATTCCAGCATCGGTATTTTCCACTTTTTTAATAGTAAGACTTGCGGACTTGGCGTCTATTGAAGGTTTGGTATGTTTGGTTTTCTTAATAATTTTAGAGTTGACCACCCATTCATCATTGGGTTGTGGAATTGCTTCATATTGGACATGCAGAGTAATATCACCACCTCGCCTTATCCTGTATTCGCTGTCGTACTCGAGAATCTTCGGCGGGAATTCTACAACTGATAATTTTATTGATTTTACATACAATCTTTATTTAGAACACTGTTCTATTTGTTAGTATTTCTCATAAAAGGTACCAGATAACTAAGTCAATTAATTGAAACAAATAGTTAGTGTCATTCTCATTGCTGTCTAATTAAATAAGGATCAGGATAATTAACAATAAAAGGGTAAAAAACCGAACATTTAGGTGTTGTGTTATTATTTAAATGAGCTCGTATTTACATATTGTGTTGATTGCAACTAAAAATTATTATAGAGTGCTCAGGAATCTCCAATATTTAAAGAATCCTTACCCACATGAACATCATGTAATTAATTAAATTCATACCTTCTACTATCAATTTCGTTGAACATTTGGCATCAAACAATACACATGAATATTCACACTGATCTTCTTCAGTACATTTTCTTATAATTAAAGTGCGTTTCGTAACATCCGATATCAGAGTGAATTTTTCGGTATCTTCAACTATAGTCTTCTTTTTGTACCAGGTAACATCCATAGTTTCATCTGGTATTTCAACTGTCAAATAGGCATCGGTATTAGCTGGAACTACAATAATTTCAGGTAGACGTAGAACAAAGTCAATGGAAGGCTGTTCCACGGTCAATCTAGCTGAACATTTGTCATTTCCAACTTCACATGTGTAAATTCCTGCGTCGGAAAATTCACTGTCATATATTTTAAGTTTCTGCTTTTTACCGTCAATGGTTAGTTGAATATGATTCGAAAATTGAATTTCAGATCCATCTTTGAACCATTGCACTAAAGCGTCACCCTTTGTTAGTTCGATATCAAAAGTTGCTTTATTTCCCTTATTTACTTTCTGGTCTTGTAGACGTGATATAATCTCAGGTGGCAGTTCCACCACTGTCACTTCTGCCGTGCAAGAATCATCACGTAGTTTACATGTGTATTCGCCTTCGTCGTGAACTGAAGTATTTCTAATAAATAATTTTCGTACGTTTCCTCGTTTTTCCAGTTCATATTTATTTTTCTTAGTCTTGATTCTTTCACCATCCTTTTCCCAAAAAACGTCAGCAGTTTCAGAATTAATTTCGACTTCTAAAATAGCGATATCTCTTTCTTTTACTTCAAAGTCTTGTAGGCGTCTAATAAATTCAGGTATGGTTTCGTGAACCGTTAATTTGGTACTGGTCTCTTGATCTTTCACTACACATTTAATTACTCCAATGTCTGTTAATTTAGTCTTCTTAATCCTAAGTTTATGTACCCGACCTTCTTGTATTATTTCTCTATGATCCATTCCACTTACTTCTTTATTATTGTGATACCATTTAGTGGAAACAGTATGAGATGTTTGACATTCAAGAATTACAGTCTTGCCTTCTTCTATTTCATAAGTACTCCTCAAATTCTTTACGAATGTCACTTTATCGACATCAATTGTTACTCGAGCGCCATGAGAAGCTTTTCCTGCACTATTTGATGCAACACATTTATAGTCACCAGAATCAATTTCGGAATCAACATTTGATATTATTAATTCAATATTTTCCCCATCGAAATTTTGTGTGACAGTCTCAGATGGAGTGATTATTTGATTATTTCTGTACCAAGTGATGGAAGGCACAGGATTGCCGGTTACTTTTGCTACTAATTTGATGATTTCATTTTCTTTTACTGTTATTTCCTGGAATCTATTGATAAATAGCGGAGGTTCAGCATTTTCTTCGGTTGGTTCTAAAACAAATGTAGTAAATGATTAGTATAATTAAATCTCAAATGATTTGAAATATAGGCAGAAAAGCGTTATAAATATTAAATAGCACTTCTTTGATAAATTCTCGAAAATTCACAGGCGTGATGGGTTCTGTCCGTAGTTCTTTATTATCATAATGTAATAATACGGTTTTTTCCAAATTTCAAAAGATAAGCAACAAAACAAGCTTTTATAAAGTGCTGTGGTAATTTAAAGTCATGGGTAACGTCTGGTTGTTTGTCATAAATTTACACAGCGATTAATATAGTGATAGTGCTGTAGTTACTTTTGTCAGTACTTACTCTGATCTTAACAACCCATCATATCTGTTAAGTGTCGCTAACTATTGCAATGCAACATTTTAACTAAGTATATGGAAAATGTATTCGGCCTTACCTTCTATGGTTATAACTGCAGTAGTTTCTGTAGAACCTTCCGAATTAATCGCTTTCAATGTGTAAACTCCGTCATCTTTACCCTTTTTCGGTTTGATAATTGTGACGGTATGTGTATCTCCATCAGATTTTGTTGTAAGTGATTTAACAGGTTTATTATTTTTGTACCAGGTTACCGTTGGTTGTGGATTGCCAACAACTTGAGTTGATAGAACCACACTTTCTCCTTCTCTTATAGTCATACTCTTAAGTGGTTCAATAACTTGTGGTTTTTCCTTTTGGCCTGTTTTTATTTTCAATACAATAGGTAAGCTGGCTTCACCTTCTCTGTTAACCGCAAGTACTGTATAGGTGCCCTCTTGGAATTTCTTTACATTAGAAATTTTTAATACACTGCAATACATATGCATGTCCGACTCAGTAGCAATAGAAATGTTTTCATTAGGAATAATTTCTTCGCCTTTAAATAACCAAGCAATATCTGGTTCTGGAATTGCTACCAATCTACATTCCAAAAATATTTGGGATCCTTCATCAACATATTGAGCCTTTGGCCTCTTCGAAAATGTTGGTGGGATGCCTTCCAGAATATCTGCTAAAGAAGATTCTCGAGAAAGACTCTTTCTGGAAAGAATGGTCATTTCCGATCCGTGATCAGAGAGTGGAGCTTCAACTGTTAGCTCCGTTGTGCTTGATGCAAATCCAGCTGCGTTTTTAGCTACACAAGTAAATGTACCCGCATCTTCTGGGAACACTTCTCTGATGACCAAAGTAGCTACATTATCATCATCGTAGTACATTTGGAAGTCTTGTGATGGTTTTATGATGGCAGTTTGTCTAAACCAAGTAATCTGTGGTCTAGGATATCCTTCAACTTGACATTCAAATTGTACCGTAGAACCATCAGGCGTGTGTTTAGGACGTAACTTTTCAATGAATATAGGCGCAATCGCTTGCTCTTCTGGTGTTGGTTCTGTAATGTATAATGTGATGATTCGTCAAACATGCAACAAATGTATATACAACAAACGTGACGTGATATATTACAAAACGAAAAGTCATAGGTAATAAGAGCTAGGAGGACCAGGCAGGGCACAACCACGCACTCTCGGATAAAATTTTAGAACAATTTATTATGAGGGTCTGTACGTAGGGCTTTCTTTATGTTCTCGGTATCTGGGTGATTTTACAACAATTAAATTTTTTATTTAGGTGCTGACACTATTTGGAAGTTTAAACACAACATTTCAATTTTGTAATAAATAGGTACTATGGTAAACTGACGCAACTGAAGACTTTTTTTATTAGATAATTTCGCACTTACTTTCAAATACTGGAAGCTTATCAATCTTCTCATTAAGTTTCTTTTGCAAATAAAGTGTGTAATTCGCTTCATCCATTAAATATTGTGCAGGTACCCATCCTTTTTCTTCTGTGAGGTGTTTACGCACAAACCACCAATCCTGGTTTGTCGTTTCTAAAATGAAAAGTAACGTAAAATAACCATTAATATCTTAAGCATTTATATCATACAAAATAAGCTTAGCCAAAAATAGCTTTTACAGCAATGCGCAATATGTTGCAGGGGCATTACAGCATGTGTTTAAAGTTGGAACACATATTTTGAACTTAGGCATCCCGTCTTTTAAAGTCTTCACCAAGAGTTTCATAGCTTATGTCTGGCGCCGGCTATAGACTTTGATTAAACGAATGAATACGTTTGGTAACAGCTTTTTCATTAATTATCCTAAATTACCTAATATGTATAACCGTTCGCCTTCCACCAAATTAATGGCCTCGTCTGTCTCCGCAACGTAAGAATACACAGCAAATACTGTATCACCACTGCGTACGTCAACAGGAGTTTCTGAAAAAAAAAAAATACAATAGCGCTTGTCTCATACAATAACTAATAGGGCAGATTTTCTTCACTTTCTATTGAGTAGTTACTTTTCGGGAAAGACCAAAATTTAGAGCCAGTTTGTTTTGTATTTGCATGAGGGTCCTTATTCACAACTTTGTGTAAATACTATGAATACTAAGATTAGTTTTTTGTTTTTTGTCTATTTGACATGATGGTAATCTGATGAAACACTCGAAATCCCTACACCCAATAATGCTAGTACCAATAGTATAATACAATAGTATTACTTTCACCAATATTTGAACCCAGTTGGTTCATTGGTTGTTTAAAATAATGTAGTATCGAATAATAATATTATTCGTAACTAGCAGAGCCCCGCGGTTTCGCCCGCATAAGCTTCCCGTGGGAATATCGGGATAAAAATTATCCTATGTCCTTTCCCGGGACTCAAACTATCTCTATACCAAATTTCATCTAAATCGGTTCAGCGGTTTAAGCGTGTAGAGGTAACAGACAGACACTTTCGCATTTATAATACCTATTAGTATAGATAGAGATGAAGGTATTTAAGAAAATCTTGCAGTTGTTTGCAGAAAGTCTCCTTTCTGCAAACCTGATCGGCGGTTTTACTTACCTGCTAATTATCAGGTTAGGTACGTAAGTATTACTTCAAATTGAATAAGACCTACTGGTTATATCAAATAGTATATCATTTAAATCAAGATTAATTCACGTTGCCTTCTATAGATGCATAATAGCGACCATAATTAAAATCGTCCAGGTAAATGACCGTTTTTAAACATGGTACTTATATTACAAAGTATATTTGTAATTCAGTATACCTACCTACATTTCAAAGTTTCGCATTTTATAACTTGTTTTGGTGTTTATTACAGTACACCGCTGCAGGTTAACCTGCTACTTTATTAAATAGCCATGCAAATTGTGCTATGGTTTCAGTCTTGTTAAATTATGATATTTTTATTACTATTTAATCTATTTACTTCGTCCTATCTTTTACACTTGTACTGAAAAATTGTAGCGAATATATTTGATACAGTAATATTACTCACCCGGAAATTCTTGTTCCCTGGCAATGCTCATCGATGCATCCGCTTCTGCAATTAAATTATTCCGAAAGTTATTGACAGCATTTAGTCAGTAAGTTGTATTATTTTTAAAGCGTTTCTTAAAATCATGCTTTTCTTTCCGGTTTTAGTAAAAAATAAAAAAGCAATTTTCTTATTTTTAACAGTGCTAACACTATTTTATTCAAATATTACGATTCAGTTTTACAATTTGAAAAATTGAGTTTTTTTTTTAAATTATATTTTTAGTAAACGTTAGACTATAGAGGATGAATTTTTCAAGCGGGCGTGGATGGTAAATTTGCAACTATGAGGAATAGCGAAAAGTACTCAAAGGACGTGCAATCAAAGAAAACTAAAACTACATCATTGGATTTTTGAAAAATCAATATTTCTAGCCAGGAATCGAACCCATTGATCTTGATAGAAAAAAACACCCACTGTATTATTCCACAATTCGATAGTGTCCCTAAGGATCAATTTCTGGGAAGTAATGACATACGGCAAACTTAAAAAAAAAATCTTTTGGTAAATATTCTATTCTAATCAATAATATTGTAATGCTGAATGCAGTACAATCCTTGAGACGTCGAATCGAGCTATCTATTGAAAACAATAGTCATCATTTTGGACAATTTAATCAGTTAAGGTTTAATAGGTAGGTAACATAAAAAATAAATAAAAAAAGTATTTAGTTAAAAATGAGCTCTTTTCTTTAGTTTGCCGTATGTCATTACTTCCCATAATTCGATCTTTATTAGCGACACTATCGAATGGTGTAATAATAGTCTTTTTTTTTCAAAATAAACAGGTTCGACTCTTGGCTAGAAATATTGATTTAAAAAAAATCCAATGATGCAGTTTTAGTTTTCATCAAAATCGAGCCCGAGACTCCTATGAGTACTTTTCGCTATTCCTCATAGTTTCGGATTTGGCCATCCACGCCCACTTGAAAAATTCACCCTGTATACTCGTATCTTCTAATTATAATATTATCTTTTCTGAGCTTGGCTATGAATAAATAAGACCCGTGTTAATAATTCTGCTCCGAGTATCGCGTCTGGAAGAGGCTGTAAGTCAGTTAAAATGTTATTTTGATAGCTTGATTGTTTCTTTTTATGATCTATTGATCAGTAATAAAATAAGTTTACTAATACGGATCTTAGTTATGTAAAGTCTCAGCACACTATCTAAAGTAGCTCAACCTAAGTGCACTATGTTAAGCATAATGTCACAAACACATTAAATTTATTTCGTTTGCTAAATAATAAACTACAGATCATTTTTATTTATTGTAAGCGTATTAAATATAACCATGCATGCGTAAGAAGCATTTCTGCATTACTGCAAATAAGTATTTTAAGCGGCTTATCGCACTGCTAAGCCTTTGAAGCGGTCCATATCGGTCAATGCTGTTACATCAAATTCAATACCTTGAAGCTTTGAGGGTTTTCTAGGTTTCCTCTTAGTTGAAATGGTGATTTGTTCCTCTTCATAAGCATCTTCATTAACTCTTTTCGGTTTAAACTCAACACTTAATTCTTCTACTTCGCTGACTTCATACACTGGTTTTTTAGGCTTACGTTTGATAATCATTTCAATATTTTCATCAGTTTCGCCTTCGCTTAATATAACTTCTTCCGCCTGACTATCATCCTCTACTTCTTGTCTCAGTTGGATTGAAGTTTCATCTGCTGCTTCTGATATAGTAATTTTCTTTTTGGGTTTTAATTTAATTTTACTTGAAAGTGATAGTTCTTCTTGCGTATATTGATCTACTTGTGGCTTTACGTCAAAAGATACTTCTTCTTGTTCATTGACTGTGTATTTCGGCTTTCTCTCTAACTTAATGCTTATGTCTTGCGATACTTCAGACTCCTTCTCCTTTTCCTTTGGTTTAGAAACCGTAACAGACGAAGATATTTCTTCGTGTGCCTCCTCTTTTAAATCTTTAATTTTTTTCAGAGGCATCATCACATGAGCTGTTTCCGCTGATTTCTCTTCATCACTTTCGAAAATTTCAATCACATCTGGTGCTTCTTCATTCTCTTCATAAAACTTGATGGAAGTTTCATTAGCTTCTTCACTAAAAGTGGGTCGTCTTTGTGGTTTTAGTTTTACTTTACTTGACATTGATATTTCTTCCTCAGCATATGAATCCAATTGTATGTTAAACTCTTGCTCAACGTCTTCTTTTGTTTTTGTGGATTTTGGCCTGAAAGTTACATTTTCTGGTTCAGTGATCTCAGGCAGTGTGACTGAAGGCTTTCTTACAGCCTTCAACTTCTTTTTAATTGTAACTTCATCTTCAATTTCTTCAGTCTTCTTAATACTGGGCCGTTTAGGTTTAATAGTGAATTGTTCAGGCTCATCTTCTTTTTCTTCAGATATTTCAACATCAAGTGGTTCATCTTCTTTTTCTTCAGATATTTCAACATCAAGTGGTTCATCTTTTTCTGAAATTTCGCTTTGATTTTTAGCTTGAACTATATCTTCATAGCCAAACATTGGTTTTTCCAACTCGGTTTTTTCTATTTCAGGTAATTTGGGCTGCTTATATACTTTCTTCTTTATCTTTTCTGCCTCTTTAACATTTCTTGACAAAATTCCGTTTTGACGGACGCTACCTAAAAATGTCACAGCAGGCTTTATTATTGCTGGAGGCCAATCTTTTACGTATTTTATTCGGCTTTTCAGCTGGAATTTGGGAAGAGTTACTAATGGTGTATCTTGTTTTGGTTTTGCGGTTGCTTTCTTTAATTTAAGCTTAGTAAATTGAGGACCTTCTATACTTTCTGCATGCTGTGGTTTACTTATTTCAACTTCTTTTCTTTCTATCTTAATAGGAGTTAATTTCATTTTTGTTGGTTTTTCGACAATTTTGTCTACAACCTCCACCAAATTTTCCTTTGCTGGTATTTCTTCAAAAGATTCTTGAGGGCTATCTTTTGGTTTGGTTTTCTTTGTCTTTTTAGGCTTTTTGTCTGTTAATGAAATTTCGGAGTCTATTTTAGTGGGAATTTCTGGTTGTGTTTCTATCTCCAAAGGAATTTCAGATATTTCTGTTGGTTGAACAGGTTCGGACTGTTCTTTTGGAACCTCTTCTTGAACCACAGGTGTAATGGGTTTTTGTTTCTTTTTTGTTTTTGGTTTCTTTTCAATGGTAAGTTTGTCAGTAGTTTCGGTAATAAGAACTTCATCCGGTTGTTTTGAACCTTGTTCATCAGGAATTGCCTGTTCAGTATGTTCGTCAAAATCTTGAGGTTCTTCAACTTTAACGGTTTCTGTCCTCTTTTTCTTTTTTGGTTTAAGAACATCATCCGGTTGTTTTAAATCTTGTTCATCAGGAATTTCCTTTTCAGTATGTTCGTCAAAATCTTGAGGTTCTTCAACTTTAACAGTTTCTGTACTCTTTTTCTTTTTTGGTTTTTTCTCGGTAGGTTGTTTATCTTTTTGTTCATCAGTCGGCTGCTTTTGTTCGATTATTTGGCTTTTAGACTCTGTCTTAATGATGTCTTTCTTTGGCATTTCAACTTTCTCTGGGCTCGTTTCGGGCTCACCAATATCATTTTGTGGGATAGTTTCCGGTTGCTTGATTTCAAGACTTTCAGGTTTATCTAGTACAATTTCATCTAGAACTTTTTTCGGTTTAACTTCCTTTTCTTTAACTTTTTCTGGTAATGGTTGCAACTTTTTATTTGATTCTGGTTCCTCAAAGTCAGGCTGGTCTAATTTGGTTTCCACATCCTCGCTAGGTTTTTCTGTTTCGGGAGCTAGTGGTTTTTCTACGGTGAAATCAAATTCTTCGGGCTTTTCTAGTTCTACTTTATCCAAATCTGGAATATCCATAATTTTAGTAGGTTTCTTTTTCAACTTAGCAGCTTCCTTAATATTTCTCGATAGTAGACCGTTTTGTCTCACACTACCCAAAAATGTAATAGCAGGTTTCAATTCTGCAGGAGGCCATTCTTTATTATACCTAATTCGACTTTTGAGTTGGACCTTGGGTAAAGAAACTGTTTTTAATTCTTGTTTGGGTTTCTGAACAGGTTTTTTTAATTTTAGTTTCGTAAACTGCGGGCCCTGAATTTCTTGAGCATGTTGTGCTTCAGTCACTTTAACTTCTTCGATTTGCATGGGTACCGGTTTCAATTTTTTGGTAGATTTTGGTTTTTCGCTTTCTTCGATTCCAGCATCTTGAGGTTTATCTTCTGTTTCTTTTTTGATTTGAGGTTTGATTTTCTGTGGTTTCTCTTTGTCAGCTTTTTTGTCAGTATCTGCAAATATATAAATTTAAAATTATTTTCTTTAAAACAGCTATACCTTGCTTTTACACATTTTTTGAAAATATAGTATTAAAACGCCCTGGTTTGTGCTGTTTATAATAAGTCTGATAAATATATCATGTCCGATCAATTTATTTCTGTGGTCAAACAATAACAACGGACCGGTTCACTTGAAATAAAATACAACACATAGGTAGGTAGCATAAAAAAACAACACATATATTGTACCTTACAGTTACCGTTCGTTCCAAAAACGGTCTTTTCAATCAATTTTAATTAATACCATTAAATTCTTTGGGTTTTAAGATCTTGATGAGAATAAATAAACTAATAATTGAAGTCATTTTATAAATGCGCTATTCAATTATGGACGTTTATTTTAGTGGTATTTCATTATAATAATATAACATGATTCCTATTTTTCCAGACGGATTAGGTTAGGTGTACCTATATATAGTACATCCAGATAATATCACTTGTTATGTTTAAGTCCCATGTGATATGAGCGAGTTTAATGCCATCAATAGGGCAGAAATTCAGTCACCAGGCTGCTACTGAGAAATTACTGATGGACCCAGGACCTCACGCTAAGCACTAGCTTTTGCGATCACTGGCGTAATGAGGCAATTTCGATAGGTAAAGGTATTTTTTAAACGAAAAATCAGTAGTGGTAATGCTTTCTGTTTCTTAACCTTTTAACCGCTTACGTCGGATTAATCCGACAAATATTTTCGTGTCCATTCCGCCAGGGTCGTATATATACGACAAAATAACGCAGCTCGTTTAATCTGAATTATTATTACATCATCACAGCTCGTTTCATCGGCGTTTATTTTTCGTTTTTTTTTTTTTTTTGTTCGGGCGCTGGGGGCACGCCAACTCATATAAAGTCGGGCGGTTAAAAGGTTAAAAGCGCTTGTCTACCATTTAGTTTTTCTTAACACTACCAGACCTTTAAAATCCAGATGATAATATAATAAATTATAATAAAATTTTTAAATTTCGTTAAGTTTTAAGACAGCCTGCTACTGATGAAACGACGTAGGTACTTACTTAAGTAAGATTCCTTTAAGATTGAAAGAAAGTAAAAAATAATATAATGTTCGTCACAATGTCACATTGTTTACATAGATGGTCCGTACCAAAAACTTATGCATTATTTCACTAAGCAAAATTACCTTTGGCGACGTGAAAAAATTGTCTTTACCTGTAACGCATTTTTCAAACCGTTGCAGCGCTGTGGGCTCTTCCTAGGCTATTCCAGCGCTAACTGGTGTGGGTAACAATTTAAATGGTGTGATAGTGTCATGTGCAAGTTCGTCTGTTTTTTGTACAGTGATAATAGGTATTGTGTCGTGTGTTCAGTTGTGATGTGTGTAGTTTCAACCCTAGGACCTACCTAGTTTTGATTGTGCGTTTAGTGACTATTTTTTTAATTTTCTTACCGTCTGGCGCTATGAACTCCTCGACAGTAGTCTCCTCGGGTAATTCAACAATTTCAACTGGCTCGGTATCTTCAACGTCTTCAGGTTTTTCTTCAGTAACTGTCTCTGTTGTTATGGGAACTTCGTCATCTTTTTCGATAGTTGTTATTTCCGTGACTTCTTGTCTAGGTCCCTTCTTCTTTTTGATGACCCGTTTTGTTGTCTTGACGGTGTTGACTTCACCTGTTGCCGTACGCACTTGATTAACTTGAACCGATTCAGGTTCCTCCTCGACTACTTTAGCGTTTACCGGTGTTGGTAAGGATGTAAGTGGTGTGGTAGTGTCATGTGTGAGTTCGTCTGTTTTGTGTACAGTGATAATAGGTATTGTGTCATCTGTGTGTTCAGTTGTGATGTGTGTAGTTTCAACCCTAGGACCTACCTTCTTTTTGATTGTGCGTTTAGTGATTTTCTTTTGAGTTTTCTTACCATCTGGCGCTACGAACTCCTCGACAGTAGTCTCCTCGGGTAATTCAACGATTTCAACTGGCTCGGTATCTTCAACGTCTTCAGGTTTTTCTTCAGTAACTGTCACTGTTGTTATGGGAACTTCGTCATCTTTTTCGATAGTTGTTATTTCCGTGACTTCTTGTCTAGGTCCCTTCTTCTTTTCGATGAGCCTCTTTGTCGTCTTGATAGTCTTGTCTTCACCTGTTTCAGTGCGCACTTGTGTAACTTGTACCGTCTCTGGAGTTTCCTCGACTACTTTAGCTTTGTCTGGTTTGTATAAGTCTTCGAGTGGTGTGGTGGTGTCGTCTATGATATGTTCTGTTTTATGCACCGTGACAGTAGGTTCTGTATCATCTGTGTGTTCAGTTGTGATGTGTGTAGTTTCAACCCTAGGACCTACCTTCTTTTTGATTGTGCGTTTAATGACTTTCTTTTGAGTTTTCTTACCGTCTGGCGCTACGGACTCCTCGACAGAGGACTCCTCGGGTAATTCAACGATTTCAACTGGCTCGGTATCTTCAACGTCTTCAGGTTTTTCTTCAGTAACTGTCACAGTTGTTATGGGAACTTCGTCATCTTTTTCGATAGTTGTTATTTCCGTGACTTCTTGTCTAGGTCCCTTCTTCTTTTCGATAAGCCTCTTTGTCGTCTTGATAGTCTTGTCTTCACCTGTTTCAGTGCGCACTTGTGTAACTTGTACCGTCTCTGGAGTTTCCTCGACTACTTTAGCTTTGTCTGGTTTGTATAAGTCTTCGAGTGGTGTGGTGGTGTCGTCTATGATATGTTCTGTTTTATGCACCGTGACAGTAGGTTCTGTATCATCTGTGTGTTCAGTTGTGATGTGTGTAGTTTCAACCCTAGGACCTACCTTCTTTTTGATTGTGCGTTTAGTGACTTTCTTTTGAGTTTTCTTACCGTCTGGCGCTACGAACTCCTCGACAGTAGTCTCCTCGGGTAATTCAACGATTTTAACTGGCTCGGTATCTTCAACGTCTTCAGGTTTTTCTTCACTAACTGTCACAGTTGTTATTGGAACTTCGTCATCTTTTTCGATAGTTGTTATTTGTGTGACTTCTTGTCTAGGTCCCTTTTTCTTTTTGATGACCCGTTTTGTTGTCTTGATGGTGTTGACTTCACCTGTTGCCGTACGCACTTGATTAACTTGAACCGATTCAGGTTCTTCCTCGACTACTTTAGCGTTTACCGATGTTGGTAAGGATGTGAGTGGTGTGGTAGTGTCATGTGTGAGTTCGTCTGTTTTGTGTACAGTGATAATAGGTATTGTGTCATCTGTGTGTTCAGTTGTGATGTGAGTAGTTTCAACCCTAGGACCTACCTTCTTTTTGATTGTGCGTTTAGTGACTTTCTTTTGAATTTTCTTACCGTCTGGCGCTACGAACTCCTCGACAGTAGTCTCCTCGGGTAATTCAACGATTTCAACTGGCTCGGTATCTTCAACGTCTTCAGGTTTTTCTTCAGTAACTGTCACTGTTGTTATGGGAACTTCGTCATCTTTTTCGATAGTTGTTATTTCCGTGATTTCTTGTCTAGGTCCCTTCTTCTTTTTGATGAGCCGCTTTGTCGTCTTGATAGTCTTGTCTTCACCTGTTTCAGTGCGCACTTGTGTAACTTGTACCGTCTCTGGAGTTTCCTCGACTACTTGAGCCTTGACAGGTTTGTGTAAGTCTTCGAGTGGCGTGGTGGTGTCGTCTATGATATGTTCTGTTTTATGCACCGTGACAGTAGGTTCTGTATCATCTATGTGTTCAGTTGTGATGTGTGTAGTTTCAACCCTAGGACCTACCTTCTTTTTGATTGTGCGTTTAGTGACTTTCTTTTGAGTTTTCTTACCGTCTGGCGCTACGGACTCCTCGACAGTAGATTCCTCGGGTAATTCAACAACTTCAACGAGCTCAGTATCTTCAACATCTTCAGATTTCTCCTCAGTTACGGTCACAGTTGTAATGGGAGCTTCGTCATCTTTTTCGATAGTTGTTATTTCTGTAACTTCTTGTCTAGGTCCCTTTTTCTGCTTGATGACCCGTTTTGTTGTCTTGACGGTGTTGACTTCACCTGTTGCCGTACGCACTTGATTAACTTGAACCGATTCAGGTTCTTCCTCGACTACTTTAGCGTTTACCGGTGTTGGTAAGGATGTGAGTGGTGTGGTAGTGTCATGTGTGAGTTCGACTGTTTTGTGTACAGTGATAATAGGTATTGTGTCATCTGTGTGTTCAGTTGTGATGTGAGTAGTTTCAACCCTAGGACCTACCTTCTTTTTGATTGTGCGTTTAGTGACTTTCTTTTGAATTTTCTTACCGTCTGGCGCTACGAACTCCTCGACAGTAGTCTCCTCGGGTAATTCAACGATTTCAACTGGCTCGGTATCTTCAACGTCTTCAGGTTTTTCTTCAGTAACTGTCACTGTTGTTATGGGAACTTCGTCATCTTTTTCGATAGTTGTTATTTCCGTGATTTCATGTCTAGGTCCCTTCTTCTTTTTGATGAGCCGCTTTGTCGTCTTGATAGTCTTGTCTTCACCTGTTTCAGTGCGCACTTGTGTAACTTGTACCGTCTCTGGAGTTTCCTCGACTACTTGAGCCTTGACAGGTTTGTGTAAGTCTTCGAGTGGCGTGGTGGTGTCGTCTATGATATGTTCTGTTTTATGCACCGTGACAGTAGGTTCTGTATCATCTATGTGTTCAGTTGTGATGTGTGTAGTTTCAACCCTAGGACCTACCTTCTTTTTGATTGTGCGTTTAGTGACTTTCTTTTGAGTTTTCTTACCGTCTGGCGCTACGGACTCCTCGACAGTAGACTCCTCGGGTAATTCAACAACTTCAACGAGCTCAGTATCTTCAACATCTTCAGATTTCTCCTCAGTTACGGTCACAGTTGTAATGGGAGCTTCGTCATCTTTTTCGATAGTTGTTATTTCTGTAACTTCTTGTCTAGGTCCCTTTTTCTGCTTGATGACCCGTTTTGTTGTCTTGACGGTGTTGACTTCACCTGCTGCCGTACGCACTTGATTAACTTGAACCGATTCAGGTTCTTCCTCGACTACTTTAGCGTTTACCGGTGTTGGTAAGGATGTGAGTGGTGTAGTAGTGTCATGTGTGAGTTCGTCTGTTTTGTGTACAGTGATAATAGGTATTGTGTCATCTGTGTGTTCAGTTGTGATGTGTGTAGTTTCAACCCTAGGACCTACCTTCTTTTTGATTGTGCGTTTAGTGACTTTCTTTTGAGTTTTCTTACCGTCTGGCGTTACGAACTCCTCGACAGTAGTCTCCTCGGGTAATTCAACGATTTCAACTGGCTCGGTATCTTCAACGTCTTCAGGTTTTTCTTCAGTAACTGTCACTGTTGTTATGGGAACTTCGTCATCTTTTTCGATAGTTGTTATTTCCGTGACTTCTTGTCTAGGTCCCTTCTTCTTTTTGATGAGCCGCTTTGTCGTCTTGATAGTTTTCTCTTCACCAGTTTCAGTAAGCACTTGTGTAACTTGTACCGTCTCTGGAGTTTCCTCGACTACTTGAGCCTTGACAGGTTTGTGTAAGTCTTCGAGTGGCGTGGTGGTGTCGTCTATGATATGTTCTGTTTTATGCACCGTGACAGTAGGTTCTGTATCATCTATGTGTTCAGTTGTGATGTGTGTAGTTTCAACCCTAGGACCTACCTTCTTTTTGATTGTGCGTTTAGTGACTTTCTTTTGAGTTTTCTTACCGTCTGGCGCTACGGACTCCTCGACAGTAGACTCCTCGGGTAATTCAACAACTTCAACGAGCTCAGTATCTTCAACATCTTCAGATTTCTCCTCAGTTACGGTCACAGTTGTAATGGGAGCTTCGTCATCTTTTTCGATAGTTGTTATTTCTGTAACTTCTTGTCTAGGTCCCTTTTTCTGCTTGATGACCCGTTTTGTTGTCTTGACGGTGTTGACTTCACCTGCTGCCGTACGCACTTGATTAACTTGAACCGATTCAGGTTCTTCCTCGACTACTTTAGCGTTTACCGGTGTTGGTAAGGATGTGAGTGGTGTAGTAGTGTCATGTGTGAGTTCGTCTGTTTTGTGTACAGTGATAATAGGTATTGTGTCATCTGTGTGTTCAGTTGTGATGTGTGTAGTTTCAACCCTAGGACCTACCTTCTTTTTGATTGTGCGTTTAGTGACTTTCTTTTGAGTTTTCTTACCGTCTGGCGTTACGAACTCCTCGACAGTAGTCTCCTCGGGTAATTCAACGATTTCAACTGGCTCGGTATCTTCAACGTCTTCAGGTTTTTCTTCAGTAACTGTCACTGTTGTTATGGGAACTTCGTCATCTTTTTCGATAGTTGTTATTTCCGTGACTTCTTGTCTAGGTCCCTTCTTCTTTTTGATGAGCCGCTTTGTCGTCTTGATAGTTTTCTCTTCACCAGTTTCAGTAAGCACTTGTGTAACTTGTACTGTCTCCGGTGTTTCCTCAAGAATTTGTGCTGTGTCTGGTGTGTATGAGTGTTCGAATGGTGTGGTAGTATCGTCAACGATTTCCTCTGTTTTGTGTACTGTGATAATGGGTTGTGTGTCATCTGTGTGTTCAGTGGTTATTTGTGTAGTTTCAACCTTAGGACCTACCTTCTTTTTGATAATGCGTTTAGTAATGCTCCTTTGTGTTATCTTACCGTCTGGCGCTGTTGATTCCTCGACAGTCGTCTCCTCAGGGAGTTCGACGATTTCAACTGGCTTGATCTCATCTTTTTCTATGGTTGTGATCTCCATAACTTCTTCTTTTGGTCCCCTCTTTTTTTTGATGACACGTTTTGTAGTTTTGACGGTCTTAATATCTCCGGTTTCGGTGCGCACTTGTGTAACTTGTACTGTCTCGGGTGCTTCCTCAACAGGTTTGGCTTTGTCTGGTTTGTGTAAGTCCTCGAGAGGTGTGGTTGTGTCGTCAACGATTTGCTCTGTTTTGTGTACTGTGACAATGGGTTGTATATCGTCTGTGTGTTCAGTTGTTATTTCTGTAGTCTCGACCTTAGGACCTACCTTCTTTTTAATAATGCGTTTAGTAACTCTCTTCTGTGTTATCTTACCATCAGGCGCCGTTGATTCCTCGACAATGGTCTCCTCGGGTAGTTCAACTACTTCGACTGGCTTGGTTTCTTCTATTTCCACAGGCATCTTTTCTTCAGTGACGGTAACTGTTGTGATCGGAGCTTCATCATCTTTTTCGATGGTTGTTATTTCCGTGACTTCTTGTTTTGGTCCCTTTTTCTTCTTGATCAAACGTTTGGTCGTCTTGAAAGTTGTGATATCACCCGTTTCAGAGCGCACTTGTGTAACTTGTACCGTCTCCGGTGTCTCTTCAACAAATTGTGCTGTGTCTGGTGTGTGTAAGTGTTCTAAAGGTGTGGTGGTGTCGTCAATGAATTCCTCTGTTTTGTGTACTGTTACAATGGGTTGTGTGTCGTCTGTGTGTTCAGTTGTAATTTGTGTGGTTTCAACCTTAGGACCTACCTTCTTTTTAATAATGCGTTTAGTAACTCTCTTCTGTGTTATCTTACCATCTGGTGCCGAATATTCCTCGACAGAGGTCTCCTCGGGTAGTTCAACGATTTCTACTGGCTTCACGTCCTCGGGTTCTTCAGGCGACTTTTCTTCGGTGACGGTGACAGTTGTGATCGGAGCTTCATCATCTTTTTCTATGGTTGTTATTTCGGTGACTTCTTGTTTTGGTCCCTTTTTCTTCTTGATGACTCGTTTTGTCGTTTTGACGGACTTAATGTCCCCAGTTTCGGTGCGTACTTGTGTAACTTGTACCGTCTCGGGTGTCTCCTCAACAATTTGTGCTGTGTCTTGTGTGTGTGAGTATTTGAAAGGTGTGGTGGTGTCGTCAAAAATTTCCTCTGTTTTGTGTACTGTTACAATGGGTTGTGTGTCATCTGTGTGTTCAGTTGTGATTTGTGTAGTTTCAACCTTAGGACCTACCTTCTTTTTGATAATGCGTTTAGTAACTCTCTTATGTGTTATCTTACCGTCTGGCGCTGTAGATTCCTCGACAGTGGTCTCCTCGGGTAGTTCAACGATTTCAATTGGTTTGACGTCCTCGAGTTCTTCAGGAGACTTTTCTTCGGTGACGGTGACAGTTGTGATCGGAGCTTCATCGTCTTTTTCGATGGTTGTTATTTCTGTGACTTCTTGTTTTGGTCCCTTTTTCTTCTTGATCAACCGTTTCGTCGTCTTGAAAGTTGTGACATCACCCGTTTCAGAGCGCACTTGTGTAACTTGTACCGTCTCCGGTGTCTCTTCAACAATTTGTGCTGTGTCTGGTGTGTGTAAGTGTTCTAAAGGTGTGGTGGTGTCGTCAATGAATTCCTCTGTTTTGTGTACTGTTACAATGGGTTGTGTGTCGTCTGTGTGTTCAGTTGTAATTTGTGTAGTTTCAACCTTAGGACCTACCTTCTTTTTAATAATGCGTTTAGTAACTCTCTTCTGTGTTATCTTACCGTCTGGCGCTGTAGATTCCTCGACAGAGGTCTCCTCGGGTAATTCAACGATTTCTACTGGCTTCACGTCCTCGAGTTCTTCAGGCGACTTTTCTTCGGTGACGGTGACAGTTGTGATCGGAGCTTCATCGTCTTTTTCGATGGTTGTTATTTCTGTGACTTCTTGTTTTGGTCCCTTTTTCTTCTTGATCAACCGTTTCGTCGTCTTGAAAGTTGTGACATCACCCGTTTCAGAGCGCACTTGTGTAACTTGTACCGTCTCCGGTGTCTCTTCAACAATTTGTGCTGTGTCTGGTGTGTATAAGTGTTCTAAAGGTGTGGTGGTGTCGTCAATGAATTCCTCTGTTTTGTGTACTGTTACAATGGGTTGTGTGTCGTCTGTGTGTTCAGTTGTAATCTGTGTGGTTTCAACCTTAGGACCTACCTTCTTTTTAATAATGCGTTTAGTAACTCTCTTCTGTGTTATCTTACCGTCTGGCGCTGTAGATTCCTCGACAGTGGTTTCCTCAGGGAGTTCGATGATTTCAACTGGTTTGACGTCCTCGAGTTCTTCAGGCAACTTTTCTTTGGTGACGGTGACAGTTGTGATCGGAGCTTCATCATCTTTTTCGATGGTTGTTATTTCTGTGACTTCTTGTTTTGGTCCCTTTTTCTTCTTGATCAACCGTTTCGTCGTCTTGAAAATTGTGACATCACCCGTTGAAGAGCGCACTTGTGTAACTTGTACCGTCTCCGGTGTCTCTTCAACAATTTGTACTGTGTCTGGTGTGTGTAAGTGTTCTAAAGGTGTGGTGGTGTCGTCAATGAATTCCTCTGTTTTGTGTACTGTTACAATGGGTTGTGTGTCGTCTGTGTGTTCAGTTGTAATCTGTGTGGTTTCAACCTTAGGACCTACCTTCTTTTTAATAATGCGTTTAGTAACTCTCTTCTGTGTTATCTTACCATCTGGCGCCGTAGATTCCTCCACAGAGGTCTCCTCGGGTAGTTCAACGATTTCTACTGGCTTCACGTCCTCGGGTTCTTCAGGCGACTTTTCTTCGGTGACGGTGACAGTTGTGATCGGAGCTTCATCATCTTTTTCTATGGTTGTTATTTCTGTGACTTCTTGTTTTGGTCCCTTTTTCTTCTTGATGACTCGTTTTGTCGTTTTGACGGACTTAATGTCCCCAGTTTCGGTGCGTACTTGTGTAACTTGTACCGTCTCGGGTGCTTCCTCGACAGGCTTGGCATTGTCCGGTTTGTGTAAGTCTTCAAGAGGTGTGGTGGTGTCGTCAACAATTTCTTCTGTTTTGTGTACTGTGACAATGGGTTGTGTATCATCTGTTTGTTCAGTTGTGATTTCTGTAGTTTCTACCTTTGGACCTACCTTCTTTTTGATGATTCTCTTTGTGATTTTCTTGTGTTTAGTCTTACCATCTGGTGCTGTAGATTCCTCGACAGTAGTCTCCTCAGGTAGTTCAACAATTTCAACTGGCTTTATGTCCTCTAGTTCTTCAGGCGTTGTTTCTTCAGTGACTGTAACAGTTGTGATCGGAGCTTCGTCCTCTTTTTCGATAGTTGTTATTTCCGTAACTTCTTGTTTTGGTCCTCTCTTTTTCTTGATGACTCTTTTTGTCGTTTTGACTGACTTAATGTCCCCGGTTTCAGTGCGCACTTGCGTAACTTGTACCGTCTCGGGTGCTTCCTCGACAGGTTTAGCTTTGTCTGGTTTGTGTAAGTTTTCAAGAGGTGTGGTGGTGTCGTCAAGGATTTCCTCTGTTTTGTGTACTGTGACAATGGGGTGTGAATCGTCTGTTTGTTCAGTTGTGATTTCTGTTGTTTCGACCTTAGGACCTACCTTCTTTTTGATGATTCTCTTCGTTATTTTCTTATGTGTGGGCTTACCGTCAAGCGCCGTTGATTCCTCGACAGTGGTCTCCTCGGGTAGTTCAACGATTTCAATTGGTTTGACGTCCTCGAGTTCTTCAGGCGACTTGTCTTCGGTGACGGTGACAGTTGTGATCGGAGCTTCATCATCTTTTTCGATGGTTGTTATTTCTGTGACTTCTTGTTTTGGTCCCTTTTTCTTCTTGATCAACCGTTTCGTCGTCTTGAAAGATGTGACATCACCTGTTTCAGAGCGCACTTGTGTAACTTGTACCGTCTCCGGTGTCTCTTCAACAATTTGTGCTGTGTCTGGTGTGTGTAAGTGTTCTAAAGGTGTGGTGATGTCGTCAATGAATTCCTCTGTTTTGTGTACTGTTACAATGGGTTGTGTGTCGTCTGTGTGTTCAGTTGTAATCTGTGTGGTTTCAACCTTAGGACCTACCTTCTTTTTAATAATGCGTTTAGTAACTCTCTTCTGTGTTATCTTACCATCTGGCGCCGTAGATTCCTCGACAGAGGTCTCCTCGGGTAATTCAACGATTTCTACTGGCTTCACGTCCTCGAGTTCTTCAGGCAACTTTTCTTCGGTGACGGTGACAGTTGTGATCGGAGCTTCATCGTCTTTTTCGATGGTTGTTATTTCTGTGACTTCTTGTTTTGGTCCCTTTTTCTTCTTGATCAACCGTTTCGTCGTCTTGAAAGTTGTGACATCACCCGTTTCAGAGCGCACTTGTGTAACTTGTACCGTCTCCGGTGTCTCTTCAACAATTTGTGCTGTGTCTGGTGTGTGTAAGTGTTCTAAAGGTGTGGTGGTGTCGTCAATGAATTCCTCTGTTTTGTGTACTGTTACAATGGGTTGTGTGTCGTCTGTGTGTTCAGTTGTAATCTGTGTGGTTTCAACCTTAGGACCTACCTTCTTTTTAATAATGCGTTTAGTAACTCTCTTCTGTGTTATCTTACCATCTGGCGCCGTAGATTCCTCGACAGAGGTCTCCTCGGGTAGTTCAACGATTTCTACTGGCTTCTCGTCTTCGAGTTCTTCAGGCGACTTTTCTTCGGTGACGGTGACAGTTGTGATCGGAGCTTCATCTTCTTTTTCGATGGTTGTGATCTCCGTAACTTCTTGATTTGGACCTTTTTTCTTCTTAATAACACGTTTTGTAGTTTTTATGGTCTTTATGTCACCGGTTTCTGTGCGTACTTGTGTAACTTGTACCGTTTCGGGTACTTCCTGGACAGGTTTAGCTTTGTCCGGTTTGTGTAAGTCTTCAAGGGGTGTAGTGGTGTCGTCAATGGTTTCCTCTGTTTTGTGTACTGAGACAATAGGTTGGGTGTTATCTGTATGTTCAGTTGTGATTTGTGTAGTTTCAACCTTAGGACCTACCTTCTTTTTGATAATGCGCTTAGTCACTTTAGTTTGTGTTATCTTACCGTCTGGTGCCGTAGACTCTTCGACAGTGGTCTCCTCGGGTAGTTCAACGATTTCAACTGGCTTAATTTCCTCGATTTCAACTGGCTTAATTTCCTGGATTTCTTCAGGCAACTTTTCTTCGGTGACTGTAACAGTTGTGATCGGTTCTTCATCATCTTTTTCGATGGTCGTGATCTCCGTAACTTCTTGTTTTGGTCCTCTCTTCTTTTTGATGATACGTTTTGTCGTCTTGACGGACTTTATGTCCCCGGATTCAGTGCGCACTTGCGTAACTTGTACTATCTCGGGTGCTTCCTCGACAGGCTTAGCTTTGTCTGGTTTGTGTAAGTCTTCAAGGGGTGTAGTGGTGTCGTCAATGATTTCCTCTGTTTTGTGTACTGTGACAATGGGTTGTGTGTCATCTGTGTGTTCAGTTGTGATTTGTGTTGTTTCAACCTTAGGACCAACCTTCTTTTTAATAATGCGTTTAGTTACTTTTGTTTGTGTTATCTTACCATCTGGCGCCGTAGACTCTTCAACAGTAGTCTCCTCGGGGAGTTCGACAATTTCAACTGGATTGATGTCCTCTATTTCTTCAGGCAACTTTTCTTCGGTGACGGTAACAGTTGTGATCGGAGCTTCATCTTCTTTTTCGATAGTTGTGATTTCCGTAACTTCTTGTTTTGGTCCTCTCTTCCTTTTGATGACACGTTTTGTTGTTTTGACGGTCTTTATATCTCCGGTATCGGTGCGCACTTGTGTAACTTGTACAGTCTCAGGGGCTTCCTCAACAGGTTTTGCTTTGTCTGGTCTGTGTAAGTCTTCAAGTGGTGTAGTGGTGTCGTCAATGATTTCCTCGGTTTTGTGTACTGTGACAATAGGTTGTGTGTCGTCTGTGTGTTTTGTTATAATTTTCGTTGTTTCAACCTTAGGACCTACCTTCTTTTTGATAATGCGTTTAGTCACTTTAGTTTGTTTTATCTTACCGTCTGGTGCCGTAGACTCTTCGACAGTAGTCTCCTCGGGGAGTTCGACGATTTCAACTGGCATGATGTCTTCTATTTCTTCAGGCGACTTTTCTTCGGTTACGGTAACAGTTGTGATAGGAGCTTCGTCATCTTTTTCGATGGTTGTTATTTCTGTGATTTCCTGTTTCGGTCCCTTTTTCTTTTTGATCAACCGTTTGGTCGTCTTGATAGCCTTGACATCTCCAGTTTCCGTGCGTACTTGTGTCACTTGTACTATCTCGGGTGCTTCCTCGACAGGCTTAGCTTTGTCTGGTTTGTGTATGTCTTCAAGGGGTGTAGTGGTGTCGTCAATGATTTCCTCTGTTTTGTGTACTGTGACAATGGGTTGTGTGTCATCTGTGTGTTCAGTTGTGATTTGTGTTGTTTCAACCTTAGGACCTACCTTCTTTTTAATAATGCGTTTAGTTACTTTTGTTTGTGTTATCTTACCATCTGGCGCCGTAGACTCTTCAACAGTGGTCTCCTCGGGGAGTTCGACAATTTCAATTGGCTTGATGTCCTCTATTTCTTCAGGCAACTTTTCTTCGGTGACGGTAACAGTTGTGATCGGAGCTTCATCTTCTTTTTCGATAGTTGTGATCTCCGTAACTTCTTGTTTCGGTCCTCTCTTCCTTTTGATGACACGTTTTGTTGTTTTGACGGTCTTTATATCTCCGGTATCGGTGTGCACTTGTGTAACTTGTACAGTCTCGGGTGCTTCCTCGACAGGTTTTGCTTTGTCTGTTCTGTGTAAGTCTTCAAGTGGTGTAGTGGTATCGTCAATGATTTCCTCGGTTTTGTGTACTGAGACAATGGGTTGTGTGTCATCTGTGTGTTCAGTTGTGATTTGTGTTGTTTCAACCTTAGGACCTACCTTCTTTTTGATAATACGTTTAGTCACTTTAGTTTGTTTTATCTTACCGTCTGGTGCCGTAGACTCTTCGACAGTGGTCTCCTCGGGGAGTTCGACGATTTCAACTGGCTTGATGTCTTCTATTTCTTCAGGCGACTTTTCTTCGGTTACGGTAACAGTTGTGATAGGAGCTTCGTCATCTTTTTCGATGGTTGTTATTTCTGTGACTTCCTGTTTCGGTCCCTTTTTCTTTTTGATCACCCGTTTGGTCGTCTTGACAGTCTTGACATCGCCGGTTTCCGTACGTACTTGTGTAACTAAAACCGTCTCAGGTGCTTCCTCGACAGGTTTAGCTTTGTGTGGTTTCTGTAAGTCCTCAAGAGGTGTGGTGGTGTCGTCAACTAGTTCCTCTGTTTTATGTACTGTGACAATGGGTTGTGTATCGTCAGTTTGTTCAGTTGTAATTTCTGTAGTTTCGACCTTTGGACCTACCTTCTTTTTTATAATTCTCTTAGTGATTTTCTTGTGTTTAGTCTTACCATCTGGCGCCGTAGATTCCTCGACAGTGGTCTCTTCAGGTAGTTCAACGATTTCTACTGGTTTGATGTCCTCGGGTTCTTCAGGCGACTTTTCTTCGGTGATGGTGACAGTTGTAATCGGAGCTTCATCATCTTTTTCGATGGTCGTGATCTCCGTGATTTCTTGTTTTGGTCCTTTCTTCTTCTTGATGATACGTTTAGTCGTCTTGACGGACTTGATGTCCCCGGATTCAGTGCGGACTTGCGTAATTTGTACCGTCTCAGGAGCTTCCTCGACAGGTTTGGCTTTTTCTGGTTTGTGTAATTCTTCAAGAGGTATGGTGGTGTCGTCCACGATTTCCTCTGTTTTGTGGACTGTGACAATGGGTTGTGTATCGTCTGTTTGTTCAGTGGTAATTTCAGTCGTTTCGACCTTTGGACCAACCTTCTTTTTGATGATTCTCTTAATGATTTTCTTGTGTTTAGTCTTACCATCTGGCGCCGTAGATTCCTCGACAGTGGTCTCTTCAGGAAGTTCAACGATTTCTACTGGTTTTATGTCCTCGGGTTCTTCAGGCGACTTTTCTTCGGTGACGGTGACAGTTGTAAACGGAACTTCATCATCTTTTTCGATGGTCGTAATCTCCGTAACTTCTTGTTTTGGTCCTCTCTTCTGTTTGATTACACGTTTTGTCGTTTTGACGGACTTGATGTCTCCGGTTTCGGTGCGCACTTGTGTAATTTGTACCGTCTCGGGTGCTTCTTCGACAGGTTTGGCTTTGTCTGGTTTGTGTAAGTCTTCAAGGGGTGTAGTGGTGTCATCAATGATTTCCTCTGTTTTGTGTACTGTGATAATGGGTTGTGTGTCATCTTTGTGTTCAGTTGTGATTTGTGTTGTTTCAACCTTAGGACCTACCTTCTTTTTGATAATGCGTTTAGTCACTTTAGTTTGTGTTATCTTACCGTCTGGTGCCGTAGACTCTTTGACAGTGGTCTCCTCGGGGAGTTCGACGATTTCAACTGGCTCGATGTCCTCTAGTTCTTCAGGCGACTTTTCTTCGGTGACAGTAACAGTTGTGATCGGTTCTTCATCATCTTTTTCGATAGTTATGATCTCCGTTACTTCTTGTTTTGGTCCTCTCTTCTTTTTGATTACACGTTTTGTCGTTTTGACGGACTTGATGTCCCCGGTTTCGGTGCGCACTTGTGTAACTTGTACTGTCTCGGGTGCTTCCTCGACAGGTTTGGCTTTGTCTGGTTTGTGTAAGTCCTCCAGAGGTGTGGTTGTGTCGTCAACGAGTTCCTCTGTTTTATGTACTGTGACAATGGGTTGTGTATCGTCTGTTTGTTCAGTGGTAATTTCAGTCGTTTCGACCTTTGGACCCACCTTCTTTTTGATGATTCTCTTAATGATTTTCTTGTGTTTAGTCTTACCATCTGGCGCCGTAGATTCCTCGATAGTGGTCTCTTCAGGTAGTTCAACGATTTCTACTGGTTTGATGTCCTCGGGTTCTTCAGGCGACTTTTCTTCGGTTACGGTAACAGTTGTGATAGGAGCTTCGTCATCTTTTTCGACAGTTGTGATCTCCGTAACTTCTTGTTTTGGTCCTCTTTTCTTTTTGATGACACGTTTTGTCGTTTTGACGGTCTTCATATCTCCGGTTTCGGTGCGCACTTGTGTAATTTGTACAGTCTCGGGTGCTTCCTCGACAGGTTTTGCTTTGTCTGGTTTGTGTAAGTCTTCAAGGGGTGTAGTGGTGTCATCAATGATTTCCTCTGTTTTGTGTACTGTGATAATGGGTTGTGTGTCATCTTTGTGTTCAGTTGTGATTTGTGTTGTTTCAACCTTAGGACCTACCTTCTTTTTGATAATGCGTTTAGTCACTTTAGTTAGTGTTATCTTACCGTCTGGTGCCGTAGACTCTTTGACAGTGGTCTCCTCGGGGAGTTCGACGATTTCAACTGGCTCGATGTCCTCTAGTTCTTCAGGCGACTTTTCTTCGGTGACTGTAACAGTTGTGATCGGTTCTTCATCATCTTTTTCGATGGTTGTGATCTCTGTTACTTCTTGTTTTGGTCCTCTCTTCTTCTTGATTACACGTTTTGTCGTTTTGACGGACTTGATGTCTCCGGTTTCGGTGCGCACTTGTGTAACTTGTACTGTCTCGGGTGCTTCCTCGACAGGTTTTGCTTTGTCTGGTTTGTGTAAGTCCTCGAGAGGTGTGGTTGTGTCGTCAACGAGTTCCTCTGTTCTATGTACTGTGACAATGGGTGGTGTATCGTCAGTTTGTTCAGTTGTAATTTCTGTAGTTTCAACCTTTGGACCTACTTTCTTTTTGATAATTCTCTTAGTAATTTTCTTGTGCTTAGTCTTACCGTCTGGTGCCGAAGACTCTTCGACAGTAATTTCCTCTGGGAGTTCGACGATTTCAACTGGCTTGATGTCCTCTAGTTCTTCAGGCGACTTTTCTTCGGTGACGGTAACAGTTGTGATCGGAGCTTCATCATCTTTTTCAATGGTTGTGATCTCCGTTACTTCTTGTTTTGGTCCTTTCTTTTTCTTGATGACTCGTTTTGTCGTTTTGACGGACTTAATGTCCCCAGTTTCAGTACGTACTTGTGTAACTTGTACCGTCTCGGGGGCTTCTTCTACAGGTCTTGCTTTGTCTGGTTTGTGTAAGTCTTCAAGAGGTGTGGTTGTCTCGTCGACGAATTCCTCTGTTTTGTGTACTGTGACAATGGGTTGCTTATCGTCTGTTTGTTCAGTGGTAATTTCTGTCGTCTCGACCTTTGGACCTACCTTCTTTTTTATGATTCTCTTTGTGATTTTCGTGTGTTTAGTCTTACCATCAGGCGCCTTAGATTCCTCAACAGTAGTCTCTTCGGGTAGTTCAAATATTTCCACTGGCGTGATGTCCTCTCGTTCTTCAGGCGACTTTTCTTCGGTGACGGTAACAGTTGTGATCGGGGCTTCATCATCTTTTTCAATGGTTGTGATCTCCGTTACTTCTTGTTTTGGTCCTTTCTTTTTCTTGATGACTCGTTTTGTCGTTTTGATGGACTTAATGTCCCCAGTTTCAGTACGTACTTGTGTAACTTGTACCGTCTCGGGTGCTTCCTCTACAGGTCTTGCTTTGTCTGGTTTGTGTAAGTCCTCAAGAGGTGTGGTGGTCTCGTCAATGATTTCCTCTGTTTTGTGTACTGTGACGATCGGTTGTGTATCGTCTGTTTGTTCAGTAGTAATTTCTGTCGTTTCGACCTTTGGACCTACCTTCTTTTTGATGATTCTCTTCGTGATTTTCTTGTGTTTAATCTTACCATCTGGCGCCGTAGACTCTTCGACAGTGGTCTCCTCGGGTAGTTCAACAATTTCAATTGGCTTTATGTCCTCTAGTTCTTCAGGCGATTTTTCTTCAGTGACGGTAACAGTTGTGATCGGAGCTTCGTCATCTTTTTCGATGGTTGTGATTTCCGTTACTTCTTGTTTTGGTCCTCTCTTCTTTTTGATAACACGTTTTGTCGTTTTAATTGACTTAATGTCACCGTTTTCAGTGCGTACTTGTGTAACTTGTACCGTCTCGGGTGCTTCCTCGACTGGTTTTGCTTTGTCTGTTTTGTGTAAGTCTTGGAGCGGTGTGGTAGTGTGGTCAACGGTTTCTACTGTTTTGTGTACTGTGACTATGGGTTGTGTATTGTCTGTTTGTTCAGTTGTGATTTCTGTCGTCTCGACCTTTGGACCTACCTTCTTTTTGATGATTCGTTTTGTGATTTTCTTGTGTTTGGTCTTACCATCTGGTTCCGTAGATTCCTCGACAGTAGTCTCCTCGGGTAGTTCAACAATTTCAACTGGCTTTATGTCCTCTGGTTCTTCCGGCGACTTTTCTTCTGTGACGGTAACAGTTGTGATTGGAGCTTCGTCATCTTTTTCGATAGTCGTGATCTCTGTTACTTCTTGTTTTGGTCCTCGTTTCTTCTTGATGACACGTTTTGTCGTTTTGACGGACTTAATATCCCCGGTTTCGGTGCGCACTTGTGTAACTTGTACCGTCTCGGGTGCTTCTTCGACAGGTTTAGCTTTGTCGGGTTTGTGTAAGTCTTCTAGAGGTATGGTGGTGTCGTCAACTAGTTCCTCTGTTTTGTGTACTGTGACAATGGGTTCTTTATCGTCCGTTTGTTCAGTGGTAATTTCTGTTGTCTCGACCTTTGGACCTACCTTCTTTTTGATGATCCTTTTTGTGATTTTCTTGTGTTTAGTCTTACCATCTGGCGCTATAGATTCTTCAACAGTAGTCTCCTCGGGTAGTTCAACGATTTCAACTGGTTTGATGTCCTCTATTTCTTCAGGCGAGTTTTCTTCGGTGACGGTAACAGTTGTGATCGGTTCTTCATCATCTTTTTCGATGGTCGTGATCTCCGTAACTTCTTGTTTTGGTCCTCTCTTCTTCTTGATGACACGTTTTGTCGTTTTGACGGACTTAATGTCCCCGGTTTCTGTGCGTACTTGTGTAACTTGTACCGTCTCGGGTGCTTCTTCGACAGGTTTGGCTTTATCTGGTTTGTGTAAGTCTTCTAGAGGTGTGGTGGTGTCGTCAACTAGTTCCTCTGTTTTGTGTACTGTGACAATGGGTTGTGTATCGTCTGTTTGTTCAGTTGTGATTTCTGTTGTCTCGACCTTTGGACCTACCTTCTTTTTGATGATTCGTTTTGTGATTTTCTTGTGTTTGGTCTTACCATCTGGTGCCGTAGACTCTTCCACAGTGGTTTCCTCGGGGAGTTCGACGATATCAACTGGTTTGATGTCCTCTATTAATTCGGGCAATTTTTCTTCGGTGACGGTAACAGTTGTGATTGGAGCTTCGTCGTCTTGTTCGATTGTTGTGATCTCCGTAACTTCTTGTTTTGGTCCTCTCTTCTTCTTGATGACACGTTTTGTTGTTTTGACGGACTTAATGTCTCCGGTTTCAGTGCGCACTTGTGTAACTTGTACCGTTTCTGGTGTTTCCTCGACAGGTTTAGCTTTGTCTGGTTTGTGTAAGTCCTCAAGAGGTGTGGTGGTGTCGTCAACTAGTTCCTCTGTTTTATGTACTGTGACAATGGGTTGTGTATCGTCAGTTTGTTCAGTTGTAATTTCTGTAGTTTCGACCTTTGGACCTACCTTCTTTTTTATAATTCTCTTAGTAATTTTCTTGTGTTTTGTCTTACCATCTGGCGCCGTAGATTCTTCGACAGTTGTCTCCTCGGGTAGTTCAAATATTTCCACTGGCTTGACGTCCTCTCGTTCTTCAGGCGACTTTTCTTCGGTGACGGTAACAGTTGTGATCGGAGCTTCATCATCTTTTTCGATAGTCGTGATCTCTGTTACTTCTTGTTTTGGTCCTCTCTTCTTCTTGATTACACGTTTTGTCGTTTTGACGGACTTGATGTCTCCGGTTTCGGTGCGCACTTGTGTAACTTGTACTGTCTCGGGTGCTTCCTCGACAGGTTTAGCTTTGTCTGGTTTGTGTAAGTCCTCGAGAGGTGTGGTTGTGTCGTCAACGAGTTCCTCTGTTTTATGTACTGTGACAATGGGTTGTGTATCGTCAGTTTGTTCAGTTGTAATTTCTGTAGTTTCGACCTTTGGACCTACCTTCTTTTTGATAATTCTCTTAGTAATTTTCTTGTGTTTTGTCTTACCATCTGGTGCCGTAGATTCCTCGACAGTAGTCTCCTCGGGTAGTTCAACAATTTCAACTGGCTTTATGTCCTCTGGTTCTTCCGGCGACTTTTCTTCGGTGACGGTAACAGTTGTGATCGGAGCTTCATCATCTTTTTCGATAGTCGTGATCTCTGTTACTTCTTGTTTTGGTCCTCTCTTCTTCTTGATTACACGTTTTGTCGTTTTGACGGACTTGATGTCTCCGGTTTCGGTGCGCACTTGTGTAACTTGTACTGTCTCGGGTGCTTCCTCGACAGGTTTAGCTTTGTCTGGTTTGTGTAAGTCCTCGAGAGGTGTGGTTGTGTCGTCAACGAGTTCCTCTGTTTTATGTACTGTGACAATGGGTTGTGTATCGTCAGTTTGTTCAGTTGTAATTTCTGTAGTTTCGACCTTTGGACCTACCTTCTTTTTGATAATTCTCTTAGTAATTTTCTTGTGTTTTGTCTTACCATCTGGTGCCGTAGATTCCTCGACAGTAGTCTCCTCGGGTAGTTCAACAATTTCAACTGGCTTTATGTCCTCTGGTTCTTCCGGCGACTTTTCTTCTGTGACGGTAACAGTTGTGATTGGAGCTTCGTCATCTTTTTCGATAGTCGTGATCTCTGTTACTTCTTGTTTTGGTCCTCTTTTCTTCTTGATGACACGTTTTGTCGTTTTGACGGACTTAATGTCCCCGGTTTCGGTGCGCACTTGTGTAACTTGTACCGTCTCGGGTGCTTCTTCGACAGGTTTGGCTTTGTCTGGTTTGTGTAAGTCTTCAAGAGGTATGGTGGTGTCGTCAACTAGTTCCTCTGTTTTGTGAACTGTGACAATGGGTTGTTTATCGTCCGTTTGTTCAGTGGTAATTTCTGTTGTCTCGACCTTTGGACCTACCTTCTTTTTGATGATCCTTTTTGTGATTTTCTTGTGTTTAGTCTTACCATCTGGCGCTATAGATTCTTCAACAGTAGTCTCCTCGGGTAGTTCAACGATTTCAACTGGTTTGATGTCCTCTATTTCTTCAGGCGAGTTTTCTTCGGTGACGGTAACAGTTGTGATCGGTTCTTCATCATCTTTTTCGATGGTCGTGATCTCCGTAACTTCTTGTTTTGGTCCTCTCTTCTTCTTGATGACACGTTTTGTCGTTTTGACGGACTTAATGTCCCCGGTTTCTGTGCATACTTGTGTAACTTGTACCGTCTCGGGTGCTTCTTCGACAGGTTTGGCTTTGTCTGGTTTGTGTAAGTCTTCTAGAGGTGTGGTGGTGTCGTCAACTAGTTCCTCTGTTTTGTGTACTGTGACAATGGGTTGTGTATCGTCTGTTTGTTCAGTTGTGATTTCTGTCGTCTCGACCTTTGGACCTACCTTCTTTTTGATGATTCGTTTTGTGATTTTCTTGTGTTTGGTCTTACCATCTGGCGCCGTAGACTCTTCGACAGTAGTCTCCTCAGGGAGTTCAACGATTTCAACTGGCTTAACGTCCTCTAGTTCTTCAGGCGAGTTTTCTTCGCTGACGGTAACAGTTGTGATCGGTTCTTCATCATCTTTTTCGATGGTCGTGATCTCCGTAACTTCTTGTTTTGGTCCTCTCTTCTTCTTGATGACACGTTTTGTCGTTTTGACGGACTTAATGTCCCCGGTTTCTGTGCGTACTTGTGTAACTTGTACCGTCTCGGGTGCTTCTTCGACAGGTTTGGCTTTGTCTGGTTTGTGTAAGTCTTCTAGAGGTGTGGTGGTGTCGTCAACTAGTTCCTCTGTTTTGTGTACTGTGACAATGGGTTGTGTATCGTCTGTTTGTTCAGTTGTGATTTCTGTTGTCTCGACCTTTGGACCTACCTTCTTTTTGATGATTCGTTTTGTGATTTTCTTGTGTTTGGTCTTACCATCTGGCGCCGTAGACTCTTCGACAGTAGTCTCCTCAGGGAGTTCAACGATTTCAACTGGCTTAACGTCCTCTAGTTCTTCAGGCGACTTCTCTTCGGTGACGGTAACAGTTGTGATTGGAGCTTCGTCGTCTTTTTCGATGGTCGTGATCTCCGTAACTTCTTGTTTTGGTCCTCTCTTCTTCTTGATGACACGTTTTGTCGTTTTGACGGATTTAATGTCCCCGGTTTCGGTGCGCACTTGTGTAATTTGTACCGTCTCGGGTGCTTCTTCGACAGGTTTGGCTTTGTCTGGTTTGTGTAAGTCTTCGAGAGGTGTGGTGGTGTCGTCAACTAGTTCCTCTGTTTTGTGTACTGTGACAATGGGTTGTGTATCGTCTGTTTGTTCAGTTGTGATTTCTGTTGTCTCGACCTTTGGACCTACCTTCTTTTTGATGATTCGTTTTGTGATTTTCTTGTGTTTGGTCTTACCATCTGGTGCCGTAGACTCTTCCACAGTGGTTTCCTCGGGGAGTTCGACGATATCAACTGGTTTGATGTCCTCTATTAATTCGGGCAACTTTTCTTCGGTGACGGTAACAGTTGTGATTGGAGCTTCGTCGTCTTGTTCGATTGTTGTGATCTCCGTAACTTCTTGTTTTGGTCCTCTCTTCTTCTTGATGACTCGTTTTGTCGTTTTGACGGACTTGATGTCCCCGGTTTCGGTGCGCACTTCTGTAACTTGTACGGTCTCGGGTGCTTCCTCAACAGGTTTTGCCTTTTCTGGTTTGTGTAAATCTTCGAGAGGTGTGGTGGTGTCGTCAACGATTTCCTCTGTTTTGTGTACTGTGATAGTGGGTTGTGTTTCGTCTATTTGTTCAGTCGTGATTTCTGTCGTCTCGATCTTTGGACCTACCTTCTTTTTGATGATTCGTTTTGTGATTTTCTTATGTTTGGTCTTACCATCTGGCGCCGTAGACTCTTCGACAGTAGTCTCCTCAGGAAGTTCAACGATTTCAACTGGCCTAACGTCCTCTAGTTCTTCAGGCGACTTCTCTTCGGTGACGGTAACTGTTGTAATCGGAGCTTCGTCATCTTTTTCGATAGTTGTGATTTCCGTAACTTCTTGTTTTGGTCCTCTCTTCTTCTTGATGACACGTTTTGTCGTTTTGACGGATTTAATGTCCCCAGTTTCGGTGCGTACTTGTGTAACTTGTACCGTCTCGGGTGCTTCCTCGACTGGTTTGGCATTGTCCGGTTTGTGTAAGTCTTCAAGCGGTGTGGTGGTGTCGTCAACGATTTCTTCTGTTTTGTGTACTGTGACAATGGGTTGTGTATCATCTGTTTGTTCAGTTGTGATTTCTGTAGTTTCTACCTTTGGACCTACCTTCTTTTTGATGATTCTCTTTGTGATTTTCTTGTGTTTAGTCTTACCATCTGGTGCCGTAGATTCCTCGACAGTAGTCTGTTCGGGTAGTTCAACGATTTCAACTGGCCTAACGTCCTCTAGTACTTCAGGCGACTTCTCTTCGGTGACGGTAACTGTTGTAATCGGAGCTTCGTCATCTTTTTCGATAGTTGTGATTTCCGTAACTTCTTGTTTTGGTCCTCTCTTCTTCTTGATGACACGTTTTGTCGTTTTGACGGATTTAATGTCCCCAGTTTCGGTGCGTACTTGTGTAACTTGTACCGTCTCGGGTGCTTCCTCGACTGGTTTGGCATTGTCCGGTTTGTGTAAGTCTTCAAGCGGTGTGGTGGTGTCGTCAACGATTTCTTCTGTTTTGTGTACTGTGACAATGGGTTGTGTATCATCTGTTTGTTCAGTTGTGATTTCTGTAGTTTCTACCTTTGGACCTACCTTCTTTTTGATGATTCTCTTTGTGATTTTCTTGTGTTTAGTCTTACCATCTGGTGCCGTAGATTCCTCGACAGTAGTCTGTTCGGGTAGTTCAACGATTTCAACTGGCCTAACGTCCTCTAGTACTTCAGGCGACTTCTCTTCGGTGACGGTAACTGTTGTAATCGGAGCTTCGTCATCTTTTTCGATAGTTGTGATTTCCGTAACTTCTTGTTTTGGTCCTCTCTTCTTCTTGATGACACGTTTTGTCGTTTTGACGGATTTAATGTCCCCAGTTTCGGTGCGTACTTGTGTAACTTGTACCGTCTCGGGTGCTTCCTCGACTGGTTTGGCATTGTCCGGTTTGTGTAAGTCTTCAAGCGGTGTGGTAGTGTCGTCAACGATTTCTTCTGTTTTGTGTACTGTGACAATGGGTTGTGTATCATCTGTTTGTTCAGTTGTGATTTCTGTAGTTTCTACCTTTGGACCTACCTTCTTTTTGATGATTCTCTTTGTGATTTTCTTGTGTTTAGTCTTACCATCTGGTGCCGTAGATTCCTCGACAGTAGTCTGTTCGGGTAGTTCAACGATTTCAACTGGCCTAACGTCCTCTAGTACTTCAGGCGACTTCTCTTCGGTGACGGTAACTGTTGTAATCGGAGCTTCGTCATCTTTTTCGATAGTTGTGATTTCCGTAACTTCTTGTTTTGGTCCTCTCTTCTTCTTGATGACACGTTTTGTCGTTTTGACGGATTTAATGTCCCCAGTTTCGGTGCGTACTTGTGTAACTTGTACCGTCTCGGGTGCTTCCTCGACTGGTTTGGCATTGTCCGGTTTGTGTAAGTCTTCAAGCGGTGTGGTAGTGTCGTCAACGATTTCTTCTGTTTTGTGTACTGTGACAATGGGTTGTGTATCATCTGTTTGTTCAGTTGTGATTTCTGTAGTTTCTACCTTTGGACCTACCTTCTTTTTGATGATTCTCTTTGTGATTTTCTTGTGTTTAGTCTTACCATCTGGTGCTGTAGATTCCTCGACATTAGTCTCCTCAGGTAGTTCAACAATTTCAACTGGGTTTATGTCCTCAAGTTCTTCAGGCGTTTTTTCTTCGGTGACTGTAACAGTTGTGATCGGAGCTTCGTCCTCTTGTTCGATTGTTGTGATCTCCGTAACTTCTTGTTTTGGTCCTCTCTTTTTCTTGATGACTCTTTTTGTCGTTTTGACTGACTTAATGTCCCCGTTTTCAGTGCGCACTTGCGTAACTTGTACTGTTTCTGGTGTTTCCTCGACAGGTCTTGCTTTGTCTGGTTTGTGTAAGTCTTCAAGAGGTGTGGTGGTCTCGTCAACGAATTCCTCTGTTCTGTGTACTGTGACAATGGGTTGTGTGTCTTCAGTTTGTTCAGTGGTAATTTCTGTAGTTTCGACCTTTGGACCTACCTTCTTTTTGATGATCCTTTTTGTGATTTTCTTGTGTTTAGTCTTACCATCTGGCGCTATAGATTCTTCAACAGTAGTCTCCTCGGGTAGTTCAACGATTTCAACTGGTTTGATGTCCTCTATTTCTTCAGGCGATTTTTCTTCGGTGACGGTAACAGTTGTTATCGGAGCTTCGTCATCTTTTTCGATAGTCGTGATTTCTGTAACTTCTTGTTTTGGTCCTCTCTTCTTCTTGATGACTCGTTTTGTCGTTTTGACGGACTTAATGTCCCCGGTTTCGGTGCGCACTTGTGTTATTTGTACCGTCTCAGGAACTTCTTCAACAGGTTTAGCTTTGTCTGGTTTGTGTAAGTCTTCAAGAGGAGTGGTGGTGTCTTCAACGATCTCCTCTGTTTTGTGTACTGTGACAATAGGTTGTTTATCATCTGTTTGTTCAGTGGTGATTCTGGTAGTCTCAACCTTTGGACCCACCTTCTTTTTTATTATTCTCTTTGTGATTTTCTTGTGTTTGGTCTTACCATCTGGCGCCGTAGACTCTTCGACAGTGGTCTCCTCGGGGAGTTCGATGATTTCAACAGGTTTGATGTCGTCTATTTCGTCGGGTAGCTTTTCTTCGGTAACGGTAACAGTTGTGATCGGAGCTTCGTCGTCTTGTTCGATCGTTGTGATCTCCGTAACTTCTTGTTTTGGTCCTCTCTTCTTCTTGATTACACGTTTTGTCGTTTTGACGGACTTAATGTCCCCGGTTTCAGTGCGTACTTGCGTAACTTGTACCGTTTCTGGTGTTTCCTCGACAGATCTAGCTTTGTCTGGTTTGTGTACGTCTTCAAGGGGTGTGGTGGGCTCGTCAACGAATTCTTCTGTTTTGTGTACTGTGACAATGGGTTGTGTATCGTCTGTTTGTTCAGTGGTAATTTCTGTCGTTTCGACCTTTGGACCTACCTTCTTTTTGATGATTCTCTTAGTGATTTTCTTATGTTTAGGCTTACCATCTGGTGCCGTAGATTCCTCGACAGTGGTCTCCTCGGGTAGTTTAACAATTTCAATTGGCTTTATGTCTTCTAGTTCTTCAGGCGACTTTTCTTCGGTGACGGTAACAGTTGTGATCGGAGCTTCGTCATCTTTTTCGATAGTTGTGATTTCTGTAACTTCTTGTTTTGATCCTCTCTTCTTCTTGATTACTCGTTTTGTCGTTTTGACGGACTTAATGTCCCCGGTTTCGGTGCGCACTTGTGTTATTTGTACCGTCTCAGGAGCTTCCTTAACAGGTTTAGCTTTGTCTGGTTTGTGTAAGTCTTCAAGAGGTGTGGTGGTGTCTTCAACGATTTCCTCTGTTTTGTGTACTGTGACAATAGGTTGTGTATCATCTGTTTCTTCAGTGGTGATTCTGGTAGTCTCAACCTTTGGACCCACCTTCTTTTTTATTATTCTCTTTGTGATTTTCTTGTGTTTGATCTTACCATCTGGCGCCGTAGACTCTTCGACCGTGGTCTCCTCGGGGAGTTCGATAATTTCAACAGGTTTGATGTCGTCTACTTCTTCGGGCAGCTTTTCTTCGGTTACGGTAACAGTTGTGATTGGAGCTTTGTCGTCTTGTTCGATCGTTGTGATCTCCGTAACTTCTTGCTTCGGTCCTCTCTTCTTCTTGATGACTCGTTTTGTCGTTTTGACGGACTTAATGTCCCCGGTTTCAGTGCGCACTTGCGTAACTTGTACCGTTTCTGGTGTTTCCTCGACAGGTCTTGCTTTGTCTGGTTTGTGTACGTCTTCAAGAGGTGTGGTGGTCTCGTCAACGAATTCCTCTGTTCTGTGTACTGTGACAATGGGTTGTGTATCGTCTGTTTGTTCAGTGGTAATTTCTGTCGTTTCGACCTTTGGACCTACCTTCTTTTTGATGATTCGCTTAGTGATTTTCTTGTGTTTAGTCTTACCATCTGGTGTCGTAGATTCCTCGACAGTGGTTTCTTCCGGTAGTTCAACAATTTCAATTGGCTTTATGTCCTCTAGTTCTTCAGGCGATTTTTCTTCGGTGACGGTAACAGTTGTGATCGGAGCTTCGACGCCTTTTTCATTAATAACAATGTCTTTGTTCAAGGAAATATCTCTTACTTTAGTTTTCTTTATTTTCTTTTTCTGTTGTTTCGGCTTTGAGTCTATTGTATCATCTCCGGAGTCTTCTAAAAGTTCGAATATAACAGTTGACTTTTCTTCATCGAGTAACTCTTCAATTTGAACCTGTGCTTGCATTTTGGGTATATGTAAAAACTCATCCGGCATTTCAATAGTACTTTTTTCGGTGACGTCAGTTTCGGATACTTCATCTCCTTCATATTCTACAATATTTAAATCGTTACTGATGTCCGTCTTAGGTTTCTTAGTATCTTCATCTTCTAACGTTTCTTCTATTACTATATCGCCCTGTTCAGAATCGCCATGTTTTGTTCTCTTTTTCTTCCTTAGTATGGTTCTTTTTGTTTTAATTTGGATAGGTTCTGAATTTCCAGGTGCTTGTATAAACTTTGTTATTATTTCTTCACTTTCTTCTATATCAGATGATTTTGGTGAAGTGTGTGTTACCTCTGAAAATAGTTGTTTTTTATGTGAGAACACGTTTTTAATTGGGCGTGTTCCTAATAAGTGTTTCAAAAAGTGTAGAAATGCAAGTATGAATGACAGAATAAATTCTTAATTTTTTTTTAATGTCTTATGTATAGGATGTATTATGATTTTTGGTTTTGGTGTTTAAGGAAAATTAGTTTTTGTCGTGTTCATAATGGCTTCCTATCTTTTGTTTATAGTCAGTGGCGTGCTGTCCGACATTTCGCTGAATGCAACTGTGTTACAGGTAATTATAGTAAAATCGCAACTCATAAATGTACTTTTTTTTGTAACACTAGTCAAAGGTTAATTTTATGTCGCATTGATTAGATTTATTTCAATTTTTGAAATGTATATGAACCCGTTGTATTTAACAAAAGTCTTAAGTAACACGCGCCGTAGTTAATAGATGAATCCATTTACCACGGCGTGTGCGTACCTTGCGTACGCTTGTTTTTAATAAATCACACGGGTAGACGGTCATGGACTTTTTAAAATTAATAGTACGATGAATTACTTTAGGTCATATTATTTTTAGGTCACGTTTAAACTTTGAAATCTAACTTTAGATACTTTTACTAAGGTAAACTGACTTAGAAGATATAGGTCCGTATTACAGAAGGTCAGACATTGATCTCAATTTAAAACTCTTTTGAGACAAGTTTTAATTTTAGCAGGTTTGAAGTTGAAGGTTTAGAAGGTTGGAAGATGTTGTCGGCAATATACATCTCTGCTTGAAGCTTGATTTGAGTCACGATTCAGCTGAGTATAAGTAAATTGATTACTGTTCTGAAATAAGAACGATGACGATGACGATTAAATAGTTATTGACTGATGAAAGGTCAATCTGGACTTTCGGAACGTTCTAAACCATTGGGTTTGTTGACGGACACACTCTCGTTTTAAACCTGACCGTGGTTTAGGTTTTATTTATAATGTCAGAGTTATGAGATATACGCGATGTATAGCATTTTTGCCGTTTTTAATCTGAGGCATTTTGATATCAATGCCAAAAACCATTAGTTTTCACCAAGAAGTAGTACAGAATAACGGCTTTGCTTTTATAGTTTTTTAAGTCCCTACCTACATTCAATAGTCCGTACAGTCACCGCAGGCACATGTGCATAATAAAAAATCGACTTAAAAATGCTTTTTGTTAAACTTACCGTGAATTTGAGATTCTTGTTCTGTGATTAAAATTCCAAGACGGTCCTCATCAGTTGTGGTGACTCTACTCTCCAATAACTTAGGCTTCTTTTCGGAGTACGGCACTGCTTGCTCATCGACAAATTCTGTAGAAACCTCAACTTCATTGGAGACTGTAAAAGTTTTTCTTATTTTTTGTGATTTCGTTTCTGGTAAATGTAATTCAGTTTCATGTTGAAGACTTCCACTGTCTGTAATTATTAGTGGCGTTACACTAGTTGTTGTAATTTTTGTGGTTTCAGTCTGTGTTTTTGGTGTTATTAAATCTTTAACTTGAGTTTCTGCTACGTTTTCAGTGCATTGTACGTGTGTTAATAATGTTATAGACTTTTCAGCCTTAGCAGATTTTATTTGGTCTATTTTGAAAGTGTCTTGTGAATCTTCTTGTGTAATTTCGTCAACAGTTATACTTTCTGTGGTATTCAAAGTTACTGATGCTTTTTCCAAAGGTGCTATTTGTTCAAAGTTTGAACTTATTTCACTTTCGTGTACAACTACAGAACTTTGGCTAATAGGTTGCATTTCAATGTGTTTTCCAGTAACGTTTATTTCTTCACGATCTATAGATTTTATCGATGAAATGTTCTCACCGACAACAATTTCAGTTTGTTCAATTGGTTTCATTTCTAACATCTGTTCCGTTACTTCTTTGGTTGGTTCGTTAATGACAGTCATGTCCCATGGCGTTTCTTCCGTCACATTTTCAGTTACAATATAGGACTTGTGAGCTTCAACGTCAAAAGACGCGGTATTATTATCTGGTTTTAGGAAACTAGGTAAATCTTCAATTTTCTCGACAACATCTGGTTTAATGCTATATATTTCTTGATGGGGAATATGACTTTCATCTGCTTTTTCCACTTTTTGCTCATTTGGCTTATCAAATGATTCTGGTTTTTCTCCTGCTATGATTTCAAATTGCTGAATTGATTTCATTTCAGTTAATGCTTTTTCAGCGGTTTTATAGTTTTCTTCACGGATCAATATTTCATCAGAAATCTCTTGCACCACATTTTCAGAAGTAGTATAGCTTTTGTGTAGTTCGAGTTCATATCTAATTTCACTTTCTGTAGGTTCGAAGTTGACATTAATACTTTTTATGCTCTCGATTGGATGAGGTTGAATATTAACAAGTTCTGTAAGAGTGTCTTGCTTCTGCGAAGCTTTCTCATCTTTAGTAATTTCATCTTTTAAAATTTCATTTTCCTCCATAGGTACAGTTTCTGTTGTGGTGATGTGGTTGATAGGTTTTATATCCACTTTTTGTTTTCCGCTTATTGGAGCGATTTCATGTGGCATATCTTGTTCTTTCTCTTCTCCAAAGGTATCTGTTATAGTAATATGTTGTTTAGGCTCGATTACAATCCCAGGTACTTCTTGCTGTGGTGCTTTCTCTTGGGATAGAGTAACTTCCGATTCTTTTAAAGTTATTTCCTCTATTTGAATTGGTAAATTAGTGATATATGTTTCTTCAACTTGCTTGAGTGAATTTATTTCTTTAGTGTCTATCAGGTTTTCTGTCTCCGTTATTTCAACTTCTGTTACTGTAAGATGTTGACCTACTTCTAAGTTAACTGAAGGAATAAGTTCTTTTACTTTTTCAAAAGCCTTTAATTCTGTTGGTCTTTCTTCGTAGTTTGTCTCTTGTACATGAAGTGGTTTGACAGCTTCTACAGTAATATCGCCGATTTCTGTTTTTTTATTGCTAATCAAATCCATGTTTTCTTCAATTTCTGATATTTCTAATAATTCAGTATTTATGTGTTTATGTGTAGTTAAGCTTACATCGTTTGTTACGGCCTTTGGTATTTTATTTTCTTTTAATGCCTCTTCTTTTTCTGCTAATATATTTTCTGATATTTTTAAGCAATCCCTTGGCTCTACACTTACACCGATTTGAACTGATTTAATTTCATTAAGATACTCTAATATAACTTCCTTTTCACTCGAAACCGTTTCATTAACACCAATGCTTGCATGCAATGGCATATCAACCGTAGGTTTTATTGTTCTAGTATCCGGTATTAACCCTTTTGTTTGGAAAGCTTCTTCTTTATCAGAAGATGTAATTTGAGTTATATTAACGTAATTTTTAGCTTGAAAACTTAAATTGACTGTCTCACCTTTAATCGGAGCTATTGCTTCTAATGATTTTTCAGATTCTGTAACAATTGTTTCGGTAATATCAACCGATTTTTGCTCTTCAATAACACCTGTGGATTTTCGTTCAGTAACCACATCTTTTTCATAAGCATCCTCGACTTCGCAAACAAAAGGTTGTATTTCCTCGATAGCTTCTTGCACTCCATGTGTTGTTGTCGCACTTGTAAGTGTATTTTTAGGTGTATGGAAATCTTCAACGTCTTGACTGGTTAGCACTTCTGTACTTAGTATAGACTGTTTTTCACTAATTGAAGAATGAGCGGTTGTAGAGAAAGGTTCTGGTAGTTCACCCAGCGTATTCTCTTTTTCATTTGTTTGTATTTCTGTGATTTCTTTAGCTGTTGTTTCAATTATATTTTCGGTCGCTTTGTGTGAATCTGTTTTAGTATCTATTAAATTCGTCTCCTTTTCACCGACTAATACTTCTGACCTATGTATGTGTTTCTGTAGGTCATCACGAGTCAATGAAGCTTTTGATGTTTTGACAGTAGTATCCTCAAAGTCCTCAACATTACTAGAGACTATAACTTCAGTATCAATGGAACTACTATATGGAACATAGCCAATTGCAGCGTCGTATTTTGGTTGTAATACTTGCGCGTCAAATTCCTTTTCTTTGTCGATAGTTTCAGTATAACTTGTTATGATAGCTTCAGTTTCAGTAATGTCTCCACTAATAGTAGATGTAGTCAGCGGCTGTTCATGTATCAAAGATTCCGTTTCACCTAGTATTATTTCCATTTGTTCGAATGTATTTTTGAATATAGGAGTTATATTTGAGTTTTGTAATACGATTTTCTCATCCTTGAACTCTTCAGGTATTTCACTTGTTATAACTTCTTCAGTATGAGCTGTTTTTCCATATATTTCATCAATTTTGGGCAATGCCTTTTTGTAATCCATTTTTAACTTATCGGTGTCTTCTATATTATCAGAATGTGAAATAACCTCTGAAGTTTCTAAACTTTGCTGGCAAATTATAGAAACCTCCGCTTGTTGGTTATCAGGTACTTTTTTTGCTGATAATACATTTTCCTGTTCTATAGCTAGTTTTTCGTCATACTGAGGTGCTTGTAATGTTGACAGAGATATAACGGGTTTTTTCAAAGTATCCGTCTCTTTCTTAACTAATTTTTCTTCCGAAGAATGAACCATGATTTCCTCTTGACATATAGCTTCTGTTACTGTAGCTCCTTGTTTAGCATTAGCCCATGATAAATTATTCATACTTTCTATAACTTCAGGCGCGATTTCAGTTCTATTTTCTTCAATCAAAATAGCCTGATTAGAGTCAATGTTAAACGAAGCCAAGACTGTATTCGTTTTGAGATTAGTATCTAGATCATTTTCTTTTTCGTTGTAATTTGTCGTGCTCACAATTAATTCGTTGTGAGCAATGTTTTGAATACTGGCTTTCTTTGGTGCATCTTTAATGATTTCATCAGTATAACCGACACTCGAATCTACTGTGACTTCCGATAGTACAGCAACCGGCCGTCCAGTAATGTCTGTAGACGCTGTAAAAGTTTGTGGTAGTGTTGTAATATTATAATCACTTTCTTTTTCGTGCTGCAATATTTCCGTAACCTTAAGACTTTCTTCAGTGGGAACTATCTCGGGATTCAGATACTTTAAATCAGGTTGAACATTATTTTGCAAAACAGATTGACTGTCTAAAGTTTCATTTTGAGATATTTGCAAAGGAATCAAATTATTAGAAACGATTTGTGCTTCTTCATAATTTGGAGTCAGTGTATCAAGATTTGAAAGAGTATCACGAGAGTTTACTTCCGAAACTACTGCAATTTTACGATCTGAGTCCATGTCCATCTTTGCAAATGTAGTTGGTTTTGGTTTATCGGCATCGAAATTTTGTTCACTTAGGCTTGTAACAACTTCAGTAATATTTAAACTTTCTTTGCCAATAAAAACAGCTTCAGCTGCACTCTGCAAAAAAATATTTTCTTGCAGCTGTTGAAGCTGGTCCTCTACATTTGTTTGAAGAACTGTTATTTCTTTTTGTAAATCCCTTGTCTCTGACGCATTTTCAGACAAATTTGGTTGTTCGGCCATAAAATCAATTTGATCAGCTGTATTTACTTCTTCAGATAACGGAGTCTTCAAAGGATGGCTAGATGCTGACTGAGCATGCATAGTTTCAGGTATTTTATTTAATGTTAACTTATTTTCACATTCCGAAGATTCAGTTTCAGAAACATTTATAGATAAATTCGGAATTAGCGATGAAAGTACAATCTCGGGTTTTCTTGACTTATATTCTTCAGTAGATTCTTTGTCGTGTATAAGAGGATATGTGATAATTTTAGCACTAGAAGTTATAACGGTTTCCGTTGCAGAGTCCTCTATTGGCTTTTCTGATGTTTTGATGTCGTCAGTAGAAGTCATTCCTAATGTCTCGGAAGTTATAAGTGGCTCAAATGCCTTAAAATCGAAATCAGCTTTAGCTGTTACTTTATCATCTTTCAATACGAGATCTTTTTCACTTTCATGAACATTGACTTCATGTACAACATTTTTATCTAAAGCTGATATTGCAATGTCAGCATGAGAACCAAGAGTGGATCTTGTTTCTTCCAACGTAGTCTCCGAATCTTGTACACTAGTTTCTAAATTAAATGTATGTTGAAGTTCATTGATACCGACGCTGGCATTTTTAAGAACTACGGTATCAGCTAGAAATTCTGATTCCTTCATGTGCGATGTTGTGACTGTGTTATGCAGGCCAGTATGCAACATTATGTCGTTACTAACTGAAACTTGGGCAGGCATTTCTTTTGCTGAAAATTCTCCTTCTTTTTCGTGTAGTTCTTCGATAGATATAACTAAACTATCTTTCGATGCAATGTCTATATTTGCTTCCTGCGCCGGTGGCAACTTAAGTGCTGATAGAATGCCTTCGCGTTCTTGTACATTGTGCACTTCTGTTACAACTTGATTTGAAACGAGAACATCTTTACGTGCCATTTCGGTGGGCACAATCAACTCAGGATAATATTTTCCAGACTTATCTTCAACAAACACTTCACCAACTTGTATCGATTCTAACAAATTAAAATTAAGTTTAGACGTTGCTGTTTTTTCAACGTTTACAGGTTCTACGTCGCTTTCTTTCATTTCTTCATTTATCTCAAGAACATTTAGGCCCACCAAAGGTGAAAATGCAACAGTAGCATTTGATTTTTTTGTTGGTGACTCATGAAGTGGTGACTCTTTCATAGATATTATTTCCTCGGATATGTTAAGTGCGTCTTTTAAAATCATAGTAGTTTTCGCATTTTCTGTATGCTTTTCCTCTTTTTTGAAGTCTGATGTAGACATGTTAGCATGGATTTCCGTTGTTACAAATGATTCTGCAGGTACGATACCTTTGTTTGCAATATTTTCAGTAGTGCTTTTATTTATTTGGTAGTCATCTACAGAACTACTTATTTCGACTTCTGTTACTACTAAAGGCTCAATTTCGTTTACTGATGGCTTTATTGTTAATTTAGTATTTTCTTTAATTTGCAGCTGTGATTCCTTTTCATGAACTTCTTGTACATCGGCGATTAAAGAATAATTTTTATCAAATTTCAGGTTCGCTGTAACATCAGTAATTGTCTTATCAGAAAGAATATGGGTCACCTCGCTAGCAGGTACTATCTCAACCTTGTTTTCAGAAATATCCGTAGCAATTGTAGTAAGGTACGGTATTTCATCTTTTTCAAGTACATCGGTTTCGTCCTCGATGTAATGTTCTTGATTTTCCTTTGACCGCATGGTTTTTAGGGTAATTAATTGTTCTTTTGTTGATGTATCTTCTAATTGCTGTTCTTCAATAGATATTTTCTGTTTAGTGTGTTTTTTGCGTTTGGCTTGTTCTCTTTCTTTGATATCTGTGAAATTATAGTATAGTGTTTGAGGTGAATTTTTAAATAGAACATAATAAGTATTAAATCATATTGTTAAAAATTGGCGTGTGTCTTTATTTAAGTATACTGTATTATTTGTTAAAGTTATGTTAAATTATATACATGAACATAATTAATGTTAATACTTACTTTAAATTCTGCTTGAGTCACACGTCATTAATATAAATTAATTATTATTGAATATGAAGCACATTCTTGAAGGCAAACGAAGTAATTAAATGCTGTATAGAATAAAATGACACACGATTAAGCTGGTTTTATATGCGAAAACAAATTCAACACACATCATCATTTCATTTCACTGAAGTTAAGAGTAAAATTTGATTACTAGATATAAACTTTGAATAGCATGAGAAACCTTTCAGATGATACATGGTGTTATGTAGGACGACGTCTATCGTTGATCGTTGGCGAGTTTGGTAGTGCAAGTGAAACCACTGATATGCGGTTAACTTTACCTTGTAGAACCACCAAACATCACTCGTTGCCGTTGTATGAATTGACAAAAACTTTTTCCGACTTAATTTTTATCTAATGCAATGGAATCTCCTAAGAAAGCCTGCATTAGAAGATTCCATTGCAGTAGATAAATAGTGTGAAAATATCTCATTCGTAGTAATAATAAGGCATAAGCCATCGGAATGACTTACATCAATTATACGGTTCCATACATTTCGGCGTTTACTTTTGTTTTTTTATTAGTACGTATTCCAAACATGTTCTATTAAATGAAAATCACGGGAATAAATAAAAAATACGTGTGTCTCATTCATTGTTTAATGTAATTTCATTTAAGATAAGAATATACTAAGTATCTTGAAAAAATGAAATTTTGTCAATTAAAAGGGGATCAATTTCAGTGTGACATCGTCCTACTCTACACTGAACTCTTATGCAGAGTGGAAAATTGAAGGCACTTACATACGTAATTTCGAGGCTAAATACTTAATGTCCTCACGCACTGTCAATGCATGGAGGCATTTTTTTATAAGCGTTTCTTTCTTCCACCTTGTATAAGCGATGAATAAACTGTAGAAAATGTGTCGTTTGGAAAACCGTCTGCAGACATGTTTAAATGCTACCATCAAAATATATCTGTGTGTCTTTACATATAGCAATCACATGCTAACAAAAGGCATATTATGTATAATTCTTATTTGCCATGAATTAGTATCAAGCGCCTTTTAAGATATAAGCTATGTATTATTTTCGTTTTGTATAAAATTATTCTGCGCTGATTCACAAACATCAAATGTGCGTTTGCTTGTTCTGTATAATGCTAAATCATATTTATAACATAAGGATTATGTTTGGTGCCAGACCAGCGTAAAGACTTATCTTGGTCTATTTTTATGGATAAAACTTTTTAAGATCTTTTATGTCCATAAACTTCATTTCTCACTCAATTTGCAAGAAATATTTAAAAATACATTCTCAAGTTTTAAAGCAAACAAGCGACGCTACAAAAATAAAATCAGCACACCTTGATTTTATTCTTGTAAATAGTAATGTCAGGGCAATTAGTAGCCAGCTGCTGCAGTAAGTCAGCTGGCATTCCTAGACAGTTGTATGAAATGACTATAACATGGCAAATTGACATAGGGTGTCAATTTGCTTAACAATAAATTTCCCTGTTTTTACCTACCAATATTATTTTTTTAATTCATAGTTTATTTAATTCTTGCCTATTAAATTAAAGCAGAAGAGTACACTCCATTCCATCGCGGCATTTTAGCGTAAAACATTCAAAGCGTGAGTTGTAAAAAACGGCCATAATATATTATTTAAGTACCTAAGTATTTAAATAACTCACCTTGAACAACTTCCGATATTTTGGTAGTATCTAAAACAAATAATATTTAATCAAAATCAAAATGTTCCTTTGTATGTCATTCATCAGTCATCATTCTTTATCATATAGACGGTGCAGTCGAAATTAAACGTGAATAATTTGCAGGTACAGTCAATCGCACATCGGTGGTGTCACCTGCACTACGGAAATCACCTTTACTGTCCTTACCGCTTCGAAATAAAGACTCAAAGTCAAAGCATTTATTTCAAACCATTTATAGGCACTTTTAAATAGTCAAGGAGTCGGTCAGTCAGAAAGGCGAAGCTAGTAGAGACTCCATGGACATTATTTTAAGTAAAATAAAAAGTTGCTTACACCATTCATGTTTAATAATGTCAAATTGTTGCCGTGTTGTTGACCGTACACTATACCTAAGTTGATAAAATGTTTGATCAAAGAGTACATTATATATTAGGTATTATTAATATTATAAATGCGAAAGTAAGTTTGTTTGTTACCTTTTCACACCTAAACCACTGAACCGGTCATCCTGAATTTGCTTATACATTGTCAGGAGTACAGAAACGGACATAGGGTACCTTTCATCCCGAAAAAAAGTGCTGTTCCCGACGAAAACAAAAATAACGTTATTATAATAATAGATGGCGCTACGTGTATTGTTGTTTTTCTCGCGAACAGCACTTTTTTTCGGTATGAGAGGTGCCCTATTTCTGTACACCTGACAACGTATAGGTATGCAAAATTTCAGGATGATCGGTTCAATGGTTTAGGCGTGAAAAGGTAACAAACACACAAACTTACTTTCGCATTTATAATATCATAGTTAGGATAGGATTTCACGCGGACGAAGTCGCGGGTAGCAGCTAGTATAATAAAATTTACTGTTATATAAAGTGTTGTACCTTTTATAACAGTAGCTGTGTGTATCTCTGCCGTATGTTCAGCTGATGATTCCACTATAACCTGTAAAATAGCAAGATACAAGATTTTAGATTTGGAAGTGAGCCATGAATATTACTCCGCTTTGATTTGCTCCTTCAATACAAATAGATTGTATGTAAAGTTTAAGTAATTAGTGATGACTCGCAATGCTCTGCCACGGAAACAGTCAAAATGATTCGGATTCTATTAAATTGTTGTGTTTTTTTTAATATTTCTGCACATATATTTTGATCAACTATATACGGATAGAGGTTTGAAATTGAAATAAATATACAGTTTTTGTACCTCTTGCGCCTCTTTTTGTTCCCAGGAACGTGGTTTAAAATCTTCTGGATAGAAATGCGCAATCACTTCTTCGACTGACGAATGTTTTAACTCCACCATTTTCAAGAAAGCACGGAATCCAACTTTGGCTGCGATTACATCTTCATCCTGAGTGGTTTCTTCCGTAAGTACTTCGGTAATAAGTGCGCCATGTCCTTGTCGTTCTACTAAACGAACTAAAGCTGACTGAGATTGTGGAACTCTTAATGCTGGGAAATATTGAGAATCATACAGACTTTCTATTTGTTCTGTCGTGAGGCCATTTCTCATCATGAAACCTATTTTAGCTAATTCTCTTAATGGTGATTCACCGGGACCAAACTCTTTAGCGTTAATTACTTCTAATAGTTCATTAATCTCTGCAACAACTCGTGAATCACCCTCTACCATTCTGATAATGCCTTTTTGGGTTTCATATGAGTCTTCAAACGGCTGTACCATTTCTTCCTTTTCTGGTTGCGACGATATTAAATATTCTTGTGGAGTAACGATCGGTTCTGCCTTATCCTCCCTTGGTACTGATTTCTCTTTTTTATCAGCTTTTTTATACGTTGCAACATCCACGGTTTCAACATAGTCAGCTTCAGTAACAACTGTTTTTGCTTTGTGTTTATCAATTTTTTTCACTGGTTTGGGTTTTTCCATAACCTGGACTTCTTCTGTAACAACTGCAGAATCTATTACGTCTTCTGTAACCTTAGCAGTTACTTCCGTAACTATCTCTTCTTCACGCTTAATGACTTTTTCTTTTTTATCTTTCTGTTTAAGATGTTTTGCTTTTCGCATCTTGTCTGCAGTATCATATACTGTCAGTTTAGCTTTGGTAATAGCCATACCTATGTCACTTACGGCTTTACACATGTATGTTCCTTCTGAAGCTTTTACACACTTTTTAACCGTGCATGTCGTACGATTATCTTTATTTTCGATTGTATAACGTTCATCAGTTCTTATGACTTTGTCGTCTTTGTACCAAAGTATTTCTGAAATAGGTAATAATTAAATAAACATTTGCATTCATTTCTCTTCCATAATGGCACCTTTGTAGGTGCCAATTTAAATATTATCTCTAAACAGAGTCGACGAAGCTGTACGTGAGTTGTAAATTATTTAAGACTTACACAATATTTTCTTAACAGACATTTTTATTTTATATGAGATAGCATACACGAGTTATATTACCCACTAATTGTACTTCTACCTTCTATTAAAGCACGTTGACCTTTTATATTTTATACTATCATAAAAAAGTTGCAGTCTTGGTACGTATATTATATTTAGTATCTAAGTAACTAAAGGAATTATCAAATCAAAAACCCGTAACGACCAATTTTCGTGAGTTTTGAATCGTGAAGTGCATCGCCATCATAATATACCTGGGGTAGGATTTCCACTGTAAACAGCTTCGAAAGTAACGGTTTCTTCTTCGTCAACTCGTTCTCCTAGTATTTCTTTCACAAACGTAGGTACTGCTTGAGTTGCTGTGACCAAAAATAATTAGTTATTAACATATTTCTAAGATTTAAGTAGGCATGTATAAAATTGTAATTTGATATCTAACTATAACGATTAAATTATATCTGATATTTAAAGGTTTAAATAATATATATTTAAAGATTCAGTAACATTTCTTGTTACCGCAAATATTTTTTTTTAAGAAACGAACATACTGCCGCAAGTATACCTATGTTAATTTTCCGACAGCTATGCGACCAGAATGGCTAACCCAAAAATAAAAATTACGGTATGGCTGTCAAAATTAGTTTGTTTACCTTTTAACGCCGCTTGTAATTCCTCCATATGTGTAACCCATTCTGGCTTTCGGTATTCCTTGGTTCCAATTATACCTTTAAGATAATACAAGAACATGATAAAATATTATTGTTATTTATGTATTGTAAAAACAGTTGTGTAACTGAAAGTGTAAAATGAAACACAAGGAAATAATCAAACAAATACGAGTCCGTGAACAACGCATTTGATTTTAAGTTTAAACACCAGTTATTTTGCGTACATAAGTGGTGTTTAAACTTAATATCAAATTGCAAATGACGGTTTCAAAAGCCTGCTTCAACTCGCACAGCACACATCTGTTGCTGTACGTGCAACGTTTGTCACCGAAGCTTAACCAACCAAAATATTATTTTACAAAGTTAAGAGTGACTGCTCTGTTCGGTTTTATATCGTACTATAGGTGTTTAGTGTAAACAGTATATGTACGTAAGTATGGGCTCGAAGGAAAAGGAAGAATGGGTAGGTTTATAACAATATTCATACATCATTATTTTTTTTATAATCAAGCCACTGAAAACTGCTGCAACTGTAAGCATAAAATTTGAATTAATATACAACTTTAAAATAGGTAAGTATGTATATTCTAGGGGAATAAATAAGTTAATAATATACTTACTTTCAACAGAAAGTGCTGCAATTGTCGAAGTTACTCCCAGGGGATTAAATGCTTCAAATACTATTTCCCCGGTGTCGTCTTGATACACCTCAGGTATAATTAATATCGAAGTGCCATCTTCCATTTCTTCTATTTGATATTCTTGCGACTGAATGATCTCCACACCTTGTTTGAGCCATCTTACTTGAGGCTTGGGAATACCTATAGCCTTCGCTTCAAACCTATAAAAATATTAGTAATTCTTATGAACAAAACCAACCACCACTATTTCGATATATTCGATTACAATAATTCAGGGTACAATTATTAAAGTTGGGAAGAGCTTCCTATGCTGTACACATTGCATCCAAAAACCAAGCTTTACTAGAAGCAAGCTGGTTGGGAGAGCACAATACTATCCAACTAAGTACGTGACACCCTAGAAAAATGCCCCATGGAAGCACCCGAGACCACTGCAAAAAAACAAATTGGCATAATGGGAGGATGCCAGATCCGACCAACACCCAATGTGAGAGCTCTAACGTGGGCACCAGCTCAGACCAGTTATATAAAAAGTATCACTGATTGAAAAGAAGCTTCATATGCCATACCTACTTCCATCCAACGACTGGAATTCGAGTGTTAGGAACAAATGCAGTGCGGTATAACGTAAAACTAGATTGGGATAAACTAATAACATACTCTAGTCTAGTGGTTGCAGTAATTGGATTAGCAAATAAGAAATTCATTCCAGACCTGGTTAGTTCTCCTTCTGTAGTAGTAACTACTGTTGGTAATGCTTTTACAATGCGCGGAGCAAATTCCTCTATGTCACTCGTTTTCTGTGAAATGAAGTGGTATTAGATTTTTATTTTCATTTAAGGCTGGTCGTGGCTTTGACTAGCAAATCGTGCTATATATCAGGCGAAGTGTTGGGATAAAAATTATATAAAAATTATTTTCATATCTAGTAGATAATTTATCGTAAGTAATTTTTTTAAGTTACAGTAGATACCTATGCCTCCATTTATTACAACAAAACGAACATGGAGATACATCTACATGTTCGTTTTGGTGTAATAAGTTACAACTTAAGAGTATTGTAGATACTTAATTAAAGGGAATAGTTATATCAAATCAAGGTTAATTTGATTCTATTTTTCCGACCAAAAAACCGAAAAAATTACTAACTGCAGATAACTACAGACTGTATACTGTATAACAAACATTTTCTGTAGTCTCAACTGCAACAGTGAATGAGAACAATGGATACAAAAATTCACAATGAGGGGCACCTAGTGACCTAGTGCCAAGAAAGTTGTAGAGCTATTATGTATTATCTTACCTCATCACTTAGTATATCTTCCTCTGAGGCACTTGGCACATATTCGTATGCTAGAAAATAAAACAAAAAAATAGTAAGAACGAATACTGTGTTCTAAAAATAACATTATTCACCCGTGCTTATTTCCTGTGCAATATTCAAGTGTCATATTTTGGCCGTTAATGTGTTAAAAATTCCCGTCTTAGGTCGCTTTACACAACCCAATAAAGGGACTTATACACCCACAACAACAGGATGCGTCGCAGTTAACATTCATGAAGCTCTCATAACACAAGCATTTTAATTCCATAGTTTTAAACTAAACTTTCTAATTTAATGCTGTAGGTAAATCCATCATATGGTTTTACTGTTGTAATTAACGAATGATCGGTAACTTGTAACTATAATTATATATCACTACGCTTCTTATTTTTAAGAATTGAACTCATTGTTACATTTTGTTTTAATTTAAGCTTTGAAAATATTCATTCTTAATACTGCAGTGTCGATTAAAATCCAAACTTCAAATTGTTCTACAGATGCATGGCAAGTGTGGTAAATGTTATTAGGTGCCTGGGGTGAATTAATATGAAAAAAAATCATACACCGCATATTTAAATAAACATGCAAACTATTTTTCATGCAATGATGAAAGTAGAATTTACGTCGCTACCTTCAATTTCAACAGTACATTCGCAGCTACAACTGCCAAAGTCGTTTGTAGCTACACAACGGTACATTCCTGTCATTTCGGGGAAAGCTTCTTTTATGCATAATTCACATAGACCTGATTCTTGTCGGGCCACTGTTATATCTCTAGCTCTTTGCACAGGTGTACCACCATGATACCAATCTATTCGTGGCCAGGGTTGACCCTTGATTTTACAAGAAAGTTTTATTGGTTCCCCATCCATTATTATAACAGAGTCTAAGGGAGTAATGATTATTGGCGCTTGCCCAATAAATTCTTTATCTTGTTGTTCTAGCAGTGAAGCAGAACATGAAACAGATCCTGCAAAGTTTTCTGCTCTACATGTAATGACTCCTAAGAAATCTTTGCTTATATTTTCAATACATAGACACGACACGTTTTCCCTGTCTGTTACATATATGTTAGTTAATTTATTTTGTTTAGCATATGTGGTTACTTCTCTTGTGTCTATGAACCATTGGAAGGAAGCGGTTGGACTTGATGTAACTTCAACCTCTAGTAATACAATATCCCCTAAAATAACCGTTTTCGGTCGTAAAGGTATTATGAAAACAGGTGGCAAAATTTGGTCTTCATCGAATGATTTTAGTAGTTTAATAGAACTTCCTGATTTTGCAACCTCGTTATTTTTTTCAACAACCACTTCATACTTTCCTACTTTCTTTTTGTCAACTTTTTGTACTTTTATTGTTGATATCCCATTTTCAGTATGAATAACACAGTCATCACTTTGTTCTACAAGTTGATTGTTTCGGTACCACTTCACAATGTTATCATCCGCAGGCTCATACACAACAGTCAATTCTAATGTGCTATTTTCCAATATGTTCAAAGCCTTAATTGGCTTAATTATCAATGGTCCCACCTCTGTAAAATAGTGTACTAGTTAATCTAAGTATTTTAAACACCATGAGGTCACATGCAACCTGACAAAATATAGGGCACCAACTTTTGTGATGTTTTGCAATTTTAAGTAGGTTAGTTAGAACATGACTTTAATAAAAATAAAATAAATATTAATGATTCCTTATGATTCCCATCCCCTAAAGCATCATAATGCAAAAAAATACTGATTTACCAAGTGTTATTTTACTTTTTGTTTAGGGGATAGAATAATAAGTACCAGGCCACTCAGAAAGTATTGCGAAAAAAATGTTTTATGAAGACTGGCCAGTTATAATCTATTTTGAAAATATGATTATTTGTAAGTAAAAATAGGTACGTTCCAATTTCAAAATTTCGCTCCACATTTTTGCGAGCTAATTTAAATTATCGTGTCTCATTAAAAAATGGATCTGCGCTGGGAACATTTTCGCGCTATGATTTTTTACGATTTCAAGTGTCGCCTGAACCCGAACAAATCGTACGATAGACTTCAATTGGCATTCATGGATGAAGGCCCTTTTAAGGCAACCGTGTAACGTTGGTATAACGAATTCAAGCGCAGTCGACTAACTTTGGGGGATCAAGAAAGAAGTGGTCGCCCTTTGACGGCTGTTACGGGAGAAAACGTGATAGCAGTGACAAATTTTATCCAAGACAATAGGCGAGTTACGTATCAAGAGGTTGGATCGGGAAGTCTTCACGGAATTTGTACACGTGCATCTTTGCATGAGGAGGATAGTTTCAAGCTGGGTGCCGCACAACCTCACCGATGCTTAGAAGCAGGCCCGGGTGGAATGGTGCCGTGATAATTATCACATTAATATTATAAAGGCGAAATTTTGTGGGTGTGTGTGTGTGTTTATATGTTTGTTACTTCTTCACGCTCAAACGGCTGGACCAATTTTGACAAAATTTTGTATGAAGGTAGCTGACAACCTGGATTAACATAGAGGCTACTTTTTATGCGCAGCTAGTGATAAATAAATTTGAAGCAGGTTCGTCTCGGCGTGTTTACGACATCATTACAGGTGATGAGTCTTGGATTTATCAATACGATCCAGAAACGACGCGCCAGTCGACGCTTTGTGTGTTTCAAAACGAATCAACGCCTACCAAAGTAAAGCGGTCTAGAAGCGGGGAAAAGATTTTGATCGCGAACTTTTTTAATTTGACGGGCTACTTGGTGTCAAGTCCTTTACGGGACCAAAGAAGCATCAACGCTGAATGGTATACTACCAAATGCTTGGCAGAAATTTTCTCTGTTGTGAGCAACAAGCGACCAAACAGGGCTCCGCGGGCTACTGCTCCACCACGGCAACGCGCCTTCGCACACCGCGCTCAAAACGAGGGACTTCCTGGACAGCACACCGGTCAAACTTCTGGGTCACCCTCCTTACAGCCCTGACCTAGCACCGTGTGACTTCTTTTTATTCCCGAAAATAAAAAATCAGCTCAAAGGAATACAATTTTCGTCCACGGAAGATGCGCTGTCAGCGTTCGAGCAGGCTGTAAACGAGGTGTCTGCGGCGGACTGGAAAAAGTGCTCCGAAAACTGGTTCAGACGCATGAAACGTTGTATAGAGGCTAGTGGAAAGTACTTTGACGATATTTAATAAAAATATATTTACCTATAGAACATTTTTTTTCGCAAAACTTTCTGTGTCCCACGTATTATTAATAGAGTAATATTCCGTTACGTTACGTTACGTACACGAGTTAATCTAGAAGTTACAGAAGACATTAGAAATTTTTCTTTAAGTGATATTTTAACTTCCTTTGACAAATTGTTAAGTAGCGTGTTTGCTTTCTGCTTATTACATTGAAGAATTTATGAACAATATGAATTCTAATGTCTTAAAAAACGTTTGGTGTACAGTTTTCAGAATTCAATCAATATTTTGATATTTACATTGCGTTTGTTAGATACAAATTATGAACGTAACCATGCATCTGTTTGTAATAGACAATTTAAAGGACACGTTTTAATTTTATATCCTATATTGACCTAACGTATCATCTCATTTAATTCATTACAACTTGTTAATAAATTCGTACCTTTCTTTTTATCTTTCTGGATCTTTTTCTTGATTTGCTTCCGTTTAACAACTGTTGTTGTTTCTTCCTCAATTTCTTCAACTGGCTCATCTACTTTAACTACCGTCGTTTCCTGAACGATAGTCTCTTCAACGGACTTTTCTTTTTTAATCTTTTTCTTTTCTTCTGTCTTTACGTCAACAGTTACTTTTTCAGTTATGACGGTTTCCTGCTGAACTTCTTCAGATTTTTCAATTTCAGGAGCTTTTTGCTTGAGAATTGGTTTGGGAACGGTTTCCTTTGTTTCCTCGACTGGTTTCTCTTTTTTGATGGGCTTTAGTTGTACTTCTTCTGGTTTTTCCTCTTCTGGTGCTTTTTGCTTTGGAATTGGCTTAAGGACAACTTCTTCTTTAGGTTCCTCTTCCTTCGGGCGCCTTTTGTCGGTTGGCCACTTAGGCTCCTCGGGCTTTGCTTCTTCGACTACTACCTTTTCCTTTTTGATAGGCTTTAGTTGTACTTCCTCTGGTTTTTCCTCTTCGGGAGCTTTTTGCCTTGGAATCGGCTTGAGAACAACTTCTTCTTTAGGTTCCTCTTCCTTCGGGCGCCTTCTGCCGGTTGGCCACTTGGGCTCCTCGGGCTTAGCTTCTTCCACAACCTTTTCCTTTTTGATAGGCTTTAGTTGTACTTCTTCTGGTTTTTCTTCTTCGGGTACTTTTTGTTTAGGAATTGGCTTGAGGACAACTTCTTCCTTAGGTTCCTCTTCCTTCGGGCGCCTTCTGCCGGTAGGCCACTTGGGCTCCTCGGGCTTGGCTTCTTCCACAACCTTTTCCTTTTTGATTGGCTTTAGTTGTACTTCTTCTGGTTTTTCTTCTTCGGGTGCTTTTTGCTTAGGAATTGGCTTGAGGACAACTTCTTCTTTAGGTTCCTCTTCCTTCGGGCGCCTTCGGCCGGTTGGCCACTTAGGCTCCTCGGGCTTAGCTTCCTCCACTACCTTTTCCTTCTTGACTGGCTTAAGTTGTACTTCTTCTGGTTTTTCCTCTTCTGGTGCTTTTTGCTTGGGAATTGGTTTGAGGACAACTTCTTCTTTAGGTTCCTCTTCCTTCGGGCGCCTTCTGCCGGTTGGCCACTTGGGCTCCTCGGGCTTAGCTTCTTCCACAACCTTTTCTTTTTTGATTGGCTTTAGTTGAACTTCTTCTGGTTTTTCTTCTTCAGGTGCTTTTTGCTTAGGGACTGGCTTGAGGACAACTTCTTCTTTAGGTTCCTCTTCTTTCGGGCGCCTTCTGCCGGTTGGCCACTTTGGCTCCTCGGGCTTGGCTTCTTCCACAACCTTTTCTTTTTTGGCTGGTTTTAGTTGTACTTCTTCTGGCTTTTCCTCTTCTGGTGCTTTTTGCTTTGGAATTGGCTTGAGGACAACTTCTTCTTTAGGTTCCTCTTCCTTTGGGCGCCTTCTGCCGGTTGGCCACTTAGGCTCCTCGGGCTTGGCTTCTTCCACAACCTTTTCTTTTTTGATTGGCTTTAGTTGTACTTCTTCTGGTTTTTCTTCTTCGGGTACTTTTTGCTTAGGAATTGGCTTGAGAACAACTTCTTCTTTAGGTTCCTCTTCCTTCGGGCGCCTTCTGCCGGTTGGCCACTTGGGCTCCTCGGGCTTAGCTTCTTCCACAACCTTATCTTTTTTGATTGGCTTTAGTTGAACTTCTTCTGGTTTTTCTTCTTCAGGTGCTTTTTGCTTAGGGACTGGCTTGAGGACAACTTCTTCTTTAGGTTCCTCTTCTTTCGGGCGCCTTCTGCCGGTTGGCCACTTTGGCTCCTCGGGCTTGGCTTCTTCCACAACCTTTTCTTTTTTGGCTGGTTTTAGTTGTACTTCTTCTGGCTTTTCCTCTTCTGGTGCTTTTTGCTTTGGAATTGGCTTGAGGACAACTTCTTCTTTAGGTTCCTCTTCCTTTGGGCGCCTTCTGCCGGTTGGCCACTTAGGCTCCTCGGGCTTGGCTTCTTCCACAACCTTTTCTTTTTTGATTGGCTTTAGTTGTACTTCTTCTGGTTTTTCTTCTTCGGGTACTTTTTGCTTAGGAATTGGCTTGAGAACAACTTCTTCTTTAGGTTCCTCTTCCTTCGGGCGCCTTCTACCGGTAGGCCACTTGGGCTCCTCGGGCTTAGCTTCTTCCACTACCTTTTCCTTTTTGATAGGCTTTAGTTGTACTTCTTCTGGTTTTTCTTCTTCGGGTGCTTTTTGCTTAGGAATTGGTTTGAGGACAACTTCTTCTTTAGGTTCCTCTTCCTTCGGGCGCCTTCTGCCGGTTGGCCACTTGGGCTCCTCGGGCTTAGCTTCTTCCACTACCTTTTCCTTTTTGATAGGCTTTAGTTGTACTTCTTCTGGTTTTTCTTCTTCGGGTGCTTTTTGCTTAGGAATTGGCTTGAGGACAACTTCTTCTTTAGGTTCCTCTTCCTTCGGGCGCCTTCGGCCGGTTGGCCACTTAGGCTCCTCGGGCTTAGCTTCCTCCACTACCTTTTCCTTCTTGACTGGCTTTAGTTGTACTTCCTCTAGTTTTTCCTCTTCGGGAGCTTTTTGCCTTGGAATCGGCTTGAGAACAACTTCTTCTTTAGGTTCCTCTTCCTTCGGGCGCCTTCTGCCGGTTGGCCACTTGGGCTCCTCGGGCTTAGCTTCTTCCACAACCTTTTCCTTTTTGATAGGCTTTAGTTGTACTTCTTCTGGTTTTTCTTCTTCGGGTACTTTTTGTTTAGGAATTGGCTTGAGGACAACTTCTTCCTTAGGTTCCTCTTCCTTCGGGCGCCTTCTGCCGGTAGGCCACTTGGGCTCCTCGGGCTTGGCTTCTTCCACAACCTTTTCCTTTTTGATTGGCTTTAGTTGTACTTCTTCTGGTTTTTCTTCTTCGGGTGCTTTTTGCTTAGGAATTGGCTTGAGGACAACTTCTTCTTTAGGTTCCTCTTCCTTCGGGCGCCTTCGGCCGGTTGGCCACTTAGGCTCCTCGGGCTTAGCTTCCTCCACTACCTTTTCCTTTTTCATAGGCTTTAGTTGTACTTCTTCTGGTTTTTCCTCTTCTGGTGCTTTTTGCTTTGGAATTGGCTTGAGGACAACTTCTTCTTTAGGTTCCTCTTCCTTCGGGCGCCTTCGGCCGGTTGGCCACTTGGGCTCCTCGGGCTTAGCTTCCTCCACTACCTTTTCCTTCTTGACTGGCTTAAGTTTTACTTCTTCTGGTTTTTCCTCTTCTGGTGCTTTTTGCTTTGGAATTGGTTTGAGGACAACTTCTTCTTTAGGTTCCTCTTCCTTCGGGCGCCTTCTACCAGTTGGCCACTTGGGCTCCTCGGGCTTAGCTTCCTCCACTACCTTTTCCTTTTTCATAGGCTTTAGTTGTACTTCTTCTGGTTTTTCCTCTTCTGGTGCTTTTTGCTTTGGAATTGGCTTAAGGACAACTTCTTCTTTAGGTTCCTCTTCCTTCGGGCGCCTTCGGCCGGTTGGCCACTTGGGCTCCTCGGGCTTAGCTTCCTCCACTACCTTTTCCTTCTTGACTGGCTTAAGTTGTACTTCTTCTGGTTTTTCCTCTTCTGGTGCTTTTTGCTTGGGAATTGGTTTGAGGACAACTTCTTCTTTAGGTTCCTCTTCCTTCGGGCGCCTTCTACCAGTTGGCCACTTGGGCTCCTCGGGCTTGGCTTCTTCCACTACCTTTTCCTTTTTCATAGGCTTTACTTGAACTTCTTCTGGTTTTTCTTCTTCGGGTGCTTTTTGCTTAGGGACTGGCTTGAGGACAACTTCTTCTTTAGGTTCCTCTTCTTTCGGGCGCCTTCTGCCGGTTGGCCACTTTGGCTCCTCGGGCTTGGCTTCTTCCACAACCTTTTCTTTTTTGGCTGGCTTTAGTTGTACTTCTTCTGGTTTTTCTTCTTCGGGTGCTTTTTGCTTAGGAATTGGCTTGAGGACAACTTCTTCTTTAGGTTCCTCTTCCTTCGGGCGCCTTCTGCCGGTTGGCCACTTGGGCTCCTCGGGCTTAACTTCTTCCAAAACCTTTTCCTTTTTGATCGGCTTCAGTTGTACTTCTTCTGGTTTTTCCTCTTCGGGAGCTTTTTGCCTTGGAATCGGCTTGAGAACAACTTCTTCTTTAGGTTCTTCTTCCTTCGGGCGCCTTCTGCCTGAGGGCCATTTGGGCTCCTCTGGTTTAGCTTGTTCCACGGGTTTTTCTATTGATTTGCGTCTCCATTCTGGTAAATCATCGACTTTTGTTTTTAGTGTTTGTTCTTTCTCTTCTTTTATTTTCAATATAGCAGTGTCTTCTTCGTATGTTAACATTTCTTCAGCTTCTTCAGTGTCAATTTTTTTAATCGATCCTTTTTTCACTTGCTTTAAAGTCACATCTTCTATTCTTTCTTTTACCACTGCAGTCTTTTCAACCTTTGTAGGACGCAGTTTGATACTTTCTTGCGTCCAAGGAATCGAATCTTTTCTTTCCTCCCTTATAGTGGGTTTCTTTTCTTCTACACGAGGCTTTCTCCATTGAGGTTCTTTCCTTTGGTCTTCTTCTTCATCTCGGTTAGTTTGCAGTATTGTTACATCTTCTGTAGTGGACAAAGTTTCTACCGTTTTGTCCTCACGTCGGGGTTTCCTCCAAGATTTGGTTTCCAAGTTTTGGACTTCCTTAGTTGTGCTAATTTCAGTGTCGTCTTGTATTCTCAAAAGGGAAGTATCTTCCGTTTCTGACACTTTCTCCGAAAATGAAGGTTTCGTTACTGGTTTTTGTTTTCTCCAATGCTTGACTTCGAGACTTTCTTCTTTCGTTTCTTGGGTAGTATCTATCTGGGATTGTTTACGCCAGGGTATGTTTGAAGCTAGTTTTTTTGTCTCTACATCTTGCAAATTTTGAATTTTTAGTAAATTACTTTCTTCTGTAGATTGATATAATGACTTACTCACTTGTGTTATATCAATATCGTCAGAACTCGAAATTGTAACATCGGTCCTGTCTTGGAACGTCTTCCGAATGGTTTTACGAGATTCTGAAAAAATAAAAGAGTTTTTTAAAAATACCAATTAGCACAATTCGATAATTTATACCATACTTCCGCACTCTCAAACGCCTTTCAATTCTATGAACATAATTAAGATTGCAAGAAGCGTAGCCATCAAGTGTTAAATGATGTTTTCGAATGCGGAGGTAAGATTTTATCTAGAATAAAATTGTTGGACGATTGTATTAATTCATAACATAAGAAATATTTATTTAAAATGCGGCATTCAGTGATAGAAACAAGCAGTGTGTGAGAAATCTTTATTGTTATTTATTTTATTTATTATGGGACGACTCAGGTCTTGTACTCAGACCCATCTTAAGTTTGTAGACAGTTTCTCATGCAGATATATTCAGTTCCCCGCAAAGTCGGTGTCCCTATAGAGGAAAATTAATCGTTGTCGATTACTCGTCAGTAGAGGAAAAGTAGGTGAATTATAAATTTTTAAGTTTTTTATGAAACCAAATAAAGCATTTTTAAAAGTCACTATGGGGTTATACGGACTCGTGGCTAAATGATTAATGCCGCACGAGTCAATCGAAGGTTAAGTTACGCTTGCCGCGGTCGGTCCGTGGATGAGTGACCATCCATTACATAACGAAACTCCTCCGTGCCTCGGAAAGCACGTTAACCCCTTGGTCCTGGCTGTTCAATCTTTGACAGTCATCATGGGTAATTAGAAGCCCAAATGTCTGGCAACCAGTCTTACCAAGAGGTATTGTGTTGCCCAGTAACTGGCCTGTGAAGGTCAGATGGGCAATCGCTCCTTGTACAATACTGGTATTTAGCTGCATCCGTTTAGACTGGAAGCCGACCCAAACATAGTTTAGAAAAGACTAGGCCGATGTTATATTGTTATGTACTCACCATTATTAAAATGGTTTACTATAGGACCAAACAGCAGGTTTATTTCACGATTTCATAGTAAAAGTATCTTACTTATAATGATCTGTTTTTTGACCCCCCGGTTTTCAGTATATCAATGACACCTTGTACCTATAATCCCTACATTAAATGTGTATGACAGTTTTTTGAGATTGTTGAATATTCGGTTGCTTCGTTCGCGTCTCGGACTGACACAAATTAGGAAAAGTAACCTGTATTTTATGCCACCAATCGATAAAGTCAATCTTAGAGATCTAAGAATTGTAGACTCGTAGATGCTTCCACTTGTTGACCATTTCCTATTTTGTCAAGTACCTGGTACTCGTTGACAAGCCTACACTGTCCTATTAACAGTATAATTTGAAAACAATGTAAAAGCCAATTATTTTTAAAAGTAACCGTGAAGTTTGTGCTGGCTCTTCTCCATGGAAAACGAGCAATTGCCTTGCACCCAGCTTTTGACGTTTCCAAAGTGCCCATGCAGGTTTATGTGACATATAATCATTTGAATTTTAATCAGTCTAATAAATATTGTATTTTAGGCGTTATACCTTACAACGTTATATCAAAAACGTCCACAAATAAGTTAATTTATAGCTTGTAAAAAGAGCTGCCTAAGCTCCTTCATTTCTATTTTTGATGGTCAAAAAACCGCTATAAGTATGTTGGTTTAAAAGTTTGTTTGTTATGTTTGGCTTTTGTTTTGTGCATCGAAAACTCACTACCACAAAACAGTTTTTATCAGTTGTTTAGGCTAAACACCTTTTAAATACGACGTTACGTCAAAGTCCTTATAATCGTATAGGGACTTTGACGTAACACTGACTTTAGACACACATTGAACAAGTGTTTAAGTTTTATCTACACCCATGCTATAAATCCTCTATAAAAGTTTCTGAAACAGTTAGCTTAATGCCAAAATTAAAACAACTAGTGTCATAATAACCATAATATCATCCAAACGAGTGTAATAATGTTGTACTAAATTTCATTATGCAACTCCTTTTCACAAAAGGAACATTGCCATGCAAGCACGTTTCACTACCACAGCGCAGCGCCGTAATTTAAAAAAGGAACTTATAGGTTATTCAAATTCACGTCGTATCCCACCGGCCGCCAATTTTGTTCGATATTAGTATTGCAAAGAACTGTTTCAGAACTTCATATCATGGGTGTAGATAAAGTCTTGTATGCAACTGTACATACACACATCAAAAGTGTCTAGGGATCAACATATATTTTTGCAATAACTTTTCTCCTGATTGATATTAATTAAAATTTTCTTTAAGGATTCATCAAATAAAGTGTTTTCGTTTGTCACAGTAACGATAAACCAAGTCACCTTTGCATTAATTAATAAAGAAATTTGCCATTTTCCTAATAAAGGGATTTTTGACATTTGAACCACTAACACAAAAGTTCGAAAAAAAGACTGAAATAACAGTTTTCTTTAAAATTTTATTGGGTAACTTAAACAATTAATAATCCGTGTTTCTACCGCGAACACTAACAACACAAGAACATCGGTTTGGCATACTCAAAATGAGTTCATCCAAATCACGCTGTGGAATGGCAGCCCATGTTCGTTGCAACAACAAAAAAAGGTCTTCTTGCGACTGGATACCCTCCATATTCGGCAGAGCTCTTCTCTGTAGCATATCCCATGCATGCTCAATCGGGTTCAAGTCTGGCGACTGAGCAGGCCAGGGCAGGACATTGATGTTAGCTGCGGCGAGAGTCTGTCTTACAACTCTTGCGGTGTGCGGTCGTGCATTATCATGCATTAACTGAAATAAGGGACCGATTTGCACTTGTAGAGGAACGATGACGTCTGTTACAATCGTCTCAGCATAAATTTGAGCGTTGAGGTTGCCTCTGATCCAAATCAACTCAGTTCTTCCGCCGATCCAAATACCCGCCCATACCATGATGGTTCCACCACTATAAGGATGGACTTCCTGGCAGGATTTTAATCGCTGTTGGCGTCCAGGGGTTCTCCAGTGTCGTATACGTCTTGTATCCGGTCTCATACCAAAACGAGACTCATCAGAAAAGCACACGAAACGCCATTGTTCTTCTGCCCAATTTCTGTGTTCAAGAGCCCATTGATATCGAATCCTACGATTGTGCATTGCTATAGGTGGTACCCGTAGCGGTCTTCGGGAATGAAGGTTCACTTCATGCAAGCGGTTTCTGACTGTTTGGTCGCTAATTAAGTTCCCTGAAGAGTGATGAAGCCTCACGGCTAACATCATGGCGGTTATTGTTGGAGCTCTTCGAGTTAAGATTTGAATGTATCGGTCTTGTCTCCGTGTGGTGCAGCGATACCGTCCTCCATGGCGCTCAGCCACGGTACCAGTGCTTCGGTAACGTGTCCAAAGTCGACTGATAACACTCTGACTTGTATTCAGAGCTAAAGCCACAGTACGTTGCCGGGAACCAGCTTCTATCATTCCCACGGCTCTGAGCATTTCTTCCCTGCTTAAATGACGTCGCCGCTCCATAATAACGTTGGTTTTAATCAGTAGTAGGGAAACAGTAGCACTAATAATGTCTTCAATGCGTTGTATGTTTTTATAGGGAAAATATTGACAGCTGATTTTCATCTTTTACTCGAATTTGATTCACAGTTCCTGATTCAAATTATGAAATGCACCAAAAAGGATCCATATAAATTTATAAAATCATAAATTTATTACAAAGCCACATCTCAATCTGAAGAAATCCGCATAAAAATGCTTGATCCCTAGACACTTTTGATGTGTGTATGTAATTAGGTATTAAAATACTCATGTGATACTATTATCATAATTCGTGTTTTAATATCCCTTATTATACAACAGTTGCATAAATAACTATTATAGTAAGACCCCGAGTTTTCTAAATTCTATATTTTGAACGAATTGTGTATCTTGGATTTTTTATCAATGGTGCGTCGTTGTTTTGATCCACCTAAGGATCAAAACAACGACGCACAACGCGACGGGGTGCGTCCTTGCGGTTTTGAGCGTTATATGCAAGGAAATAGATAGGTAGAAAATAAACGCGCAAATATCGTGTTCCAGTAAGTTCCGTAAATACACACATCAACAGAAGTTATTCATGTATTGTAAATAAACAAAGTACTTAGAAAATCTTATTACATAGGTACTTACATTAAAAAAAATAGTTTTCATAGTAGAAATAAAAAAAATTAACAATGCACATAAAAACTTCTGTTTTTGGTGATTAAATAAAGAAACCAAATCAAATCTGTCACCAGATTCTGTCACCTAAAAGTCTGTCACCAGATTTTTGGGAAAATTTTGTAAAGTCCTTCGTTGGAGCATATTCCGCGCGTGGTCAATTGGATTTAAATCCGGGGTAAGCGCGGGCCAGTCCAGGGTTGCCACATTAGCCACTGAGTTACCACTTGACCCGTATGTAGGCGTGCATTATCATGCATAAGCATATAATCTTGACCTATTTGCAACAGGTGTGTTCGGACTTCAGGATCCAATACTTCGTCACGGTATTTGGCAGCAGTTAAGTTGCCGTGAACCCAAACTTAAATTATTGAGTAAATAAAATTGTCGCGGAGTGAAATGGGAGAAAATGTTTCTAACGAAATTTTAAATAACGTTTGTAACGTTACACAATAATTGACATAACACAGACACGAGCCATACAACAGGAGACCTACCACAAGCTCTTAACGCGATCCATTTTAGAACCTAAACTGAACTGTTCTTCTAATTCGTACCATGACGTCAGTTTATCGATTCAGTTTAGGCCGTGCCATCTGCTGACAGCGATTGTCCCAAACTGAGTCACAAGTTTTGGTTTCATTCATACTTGTTTGGTACCATGACGTCCATAGAGCAGCTCAAGCGATGCAGTTTAGGAACCTAAACTGAAATGTCTTGTTTTTGAATCGTTTTTAATTAGATCATGGTAGGCCACCAGGTCTTGCATCTTCCAAGGTACTCTTGCGTATTCTCGGGAATTCTCGCAGCTACCGTGAGCGGCGCTTGGCAAATCTGCGGCTTGTTGCGCGGAAGGAGGCACCGTGCGGCTTTGCGGCTTTAAGTACCTACTAAACAACTGAACACCTACTACAGCCTCAAGATACATTCGCTAGGATCCTCGACCATTCTCGCGCAACGAGGCGAAATTAACGCTTCCGTTCCGCGGAAATGTATTTTGTGTCTTTAAAGATGTAAATGTCTCACCGCATGTTCGGGTCTATGCAGGCCTCACGCTCAAGCGTAGCGCAGCTTGCGCGTGGTTAGCGGCCAGTGCCAGTACCGTGCAAGTTCGAGGCAGGAAGGATCGAGGTCTAAAAGATTCCAGTAAATGGAAGGACGAATTTCGATTCCCAGGTGGATGATACAATAGTGGCGGTTAGGCCTATTATGAAAGAGTGGCTGGAGAGGCAGCTCGGCGCCCTCTATCTCCGGCTGAAGCAGTTGGTTATTGGACACGGATGCTTCGTGAAGTACGCGCGCCGCATTGGTTGAGAGCAAACACTTGCTTGTCATCACTGTAAGAACTGCCCCAAGGACACGGCGCAGCATACGCTGGAGGAGTGCTGAGCTTGGACTCAGCCGCGATGTACTGGCACTTCGTATAAGAAATCTTTCGCATTCGACCCCTGCCAAAAGCCATGACCAGAAGCGAGAACGCGTGGGATCGTCGACTCTTTTTGCGAGAAAGTGATGCATGCAAGCATGCAAAGGAGAAATGAATGCCTGTCATTACACCCGCACCAAAAGAGCAGTCGGGCGTCATAGGGCGCTTAACAATCTCTGGCCTCTTTGAACTTGGGGTAGAGTCATGGCTCGAGACGCGCAGTATTTGTGGTCGTGGGATACAATATAAATAATATAAGTATTTATTGACCAAAACATTACAGATAGGCAAGTTTAAGTAATAGTATTTTGTTGTAAAAGAAATCGTTTTCAAGGTTGGTTTATACATAGCTCAATTTGAAACGCAGGTTTCAAAATGCTGTAACCAATTGATTATGGACCCTGCTTCTCAAGCTAGAATTCCCTAAGTTAGAATGTCTAATTCACTTATTGTATAATTTATTTTCTTTCAGAATAGATGTTTTTGCTTTGAATGAGTTCACTCGAAAATTTAATCGTATAATTAGTAATTCATAAAACGTGGTCGCTAAGCATAAAGTCAACATTAGTACACACGACAAAATGTTAAGCTATACATTTCCGGCTCGTAAGATAGGTTACATCTTAGCCGAATATTTTTCCCCAGGTAAGTTTGCATGAGCTGCATGTGGTGATGGTGCCCACTAAACATGGAGGGCTGATACCAGTCGCGGGTGGGTATGTACCTATTAGTTTATCCTGGGTTCCCAACTCAGGGTTGTAGTAGGTAAGAACCGTGAAGTCAGTAGGAGTCCGACATAACCCTCCGGTAAAGCTAGCTAACATCACAAGTCCGCGTTAATGTGAGCTGACGAGCCAGGTTCGCTATTCGTTAAATTTTTTATGGAGTTCAGCGCCACGGATACTGTAAAGAAAACTGTTTGGCTCGCTTGTTTATTAGGGATAAACGAGCCATGAGTAAAACCTCAATTATCCTAAACACTGATAGGCTTGCCTTTCATCTTACTTATTTCTGTTGTGGCGCAATTGTATAAAGTTCACTAAATATTGATCAGTGAGGGTCAGGTTGGGTGAAGACAACTTTTTTTTTAATTTCCTCGTTGTTACTTATCTATGATAGTATTTTCAAGAGAAAATCCACTTCCTTAAACCCCCAGTAATTATCTAGGCATCAGATGATTCACTGATTTACCTATTCTAAACGAACTTCTAAAAAAGAAGGAGGTTCTCAATTCGGTTGAATTTTATTATAGTGCACAAGTGTGTGCGTAAACACTAATGCACTCTCTGTTCCTTTACTCTCATAGTTACTATGGCGATATTATGTACAGTCAACAAAAGAGATAAGTATGCAGGATCGTCCGACGAACTTCTAAAAAAGAAGGAGGTTCTCAATTCGGTTGAATTTTATTATAGTGCACAAGTATGTGCGTAAACACTAATGCACTCTCTGTTCCTTTACTCTCATAGTTACTATGGCGATATTATGTACAGTCAACAAAAGAGATAAGTATGCAGGATCGTCAGTTGAAGTTTAGTGAGAAACCGATGGATGTTCTCGAATAAAATTTAATTTTATTAATAGAAAACAAACAGCTCATTTATCAAATTAAATTTCAGTCTACAACATCCATCGGTTTCTTACTAAACTTCAACTATATCCGATGACCCTGCATACTAATCTCTTTTGCTGCATACTAATCGCCGAAATGTATGTATGCGCATAACTTCCGAACGACTGCACCAAGTTGGATAATTCTTTTTTGTTGTGTCCGGTATTGCATGAATGAAAATTTCGGAAATAAAAAAAAATTTGCACCCGGGCGAAGCTGGGGCGGGCCGCTAGTTTATTGTAACCATATGTGTATTATATCTGTATTAGGCGCTGTCTACTAATAAAAAGCCAACATCGCGTGAATACGTGATCGTCGCAATTATTTGTTCGGGTTCGCCAAGCAACAACGATAATCTACTCCCACTATCAGTGACCTTTCTGAATTACGTAATAACAACACAGTAATTACACGGACATCAGATGATTCAAATGGCCGTTAATCCTACCAACACCTGTAACACGTTATTGGCGTTTACTTTGACAAACATGTACAAACCGTACAGGATATTTTTGGATATTTAAGAACGCAAGACTGTAATGTTACAAGCAAAATACTTATTATGAAATTTTGGTAGATTGGGAGCCGTCACTATCATGTAATCAACTTCGCATTCATTAGATGACTGGTCATGGTACCTAAAATAATACCGTCGTAGCCTGTTTTACAAAAGTTCTGAAGTCTATGAGTACCAATGGATGTCTTGTAATAAGGACACATAATGTGCAATAGTATCATTTAGCGCAGTGGTGAATGGTCCAAACATTGGACTGAATATGCTGTGATTTCTCTGCAGAAGAATGACCGCGAAAAGTGTAAAATGGGCCGGTTTTATGTAGTCGTGGTGAGTGTAGTCCTGTTCCTAAAAACCATATTGGGGTTTATTTATACACTCCCGGACTCCTAAATCGAGGCCCCCGTGCATGTTTATGTTTCAAACCCTAAAACATCACCATATTGATAAGTCAGAGAAAAAGTTTTTATGCAGTTTTGAAGCTGACTTAGCATAATCAGCCTATAATGTTCCCACTGCTGGGACACAAGCCTCCTGTTGGTGAGAGGAAGTGGGCCGATAATCCACCATGCGGGCTAATGGGGGTTGGTAAATGTCACATGTCTAGGTACGATTTTTTGGTTCTAGGACGTAGAACATGTTATCTGGGTTCGATCTTACGACCTACAAATCGTAAATCTCGTCCGATACCACTGCGCCACCACTGCTACTCTGAAGTTGATTAACTAGCCATCATTTCGGTATCGCTATTGTTCCAAATTTGAATTCACGAATTTGAAAAAGACAAGAAAATTAGAGTTTGATCTCTCTTAAAGAAGCAACAAGCTTGATTAGAAATCTATAAATCAATAGTTATTTCGTTATTTGTTTTATTTTGCTTAAAAAGAGAATGGAAATTGTTTTTCCTTATTCTGACTTCAAATTATGGATACTGCACGTGAAATAGCCGCGCAAGCTTCTTCAGTCTGGGCTTAGTTCCTGAAACGTAAGTGCACAACTTCATGCAAGTCGTTCTGCCGTTCAAAGAATTTAACATCAATACCTGGAGACTGGCGGTTTCGTGTGCCATCCGGAGGGCCACGAAACCGGGTCACTACAGCACGACAAGAACGGTTTGTCTTTACCACCAGCCTGCGTAATCGTCATTTGACCTCTGTGCAGGTCCAAGAAAAGCTTTGAAACTTTCACTCAAACTATTAGAAAGAGACTCGAGGAATGTGGCCTGAAACTTCATAAGCCAGTCAATTGTCCCAAACTCACGAGCTCACAAAATGGCGCGCCTACAGTTTGCATGCGAACATTTGCATTGGACTCAAAGTCAAAGTTATTTTTACAGATGAAACGAAGATTATACTGTTTGGCAATTATGGACGTAGGAAAGTCTACCGAAGACAGAGAGAACGTTTTCAGCAAAGTTGCATTGAAGAAAAGTTGAGTTATGGCGGTGGGTCATGGAAAGTCTGGGGCGGAATTTCCACCGAACGAAAACTGCCTTTGAAGTTGTGACGCGACAACGGTTGTCGCCACTAAATAGCGACCGATACATTCATCATAGCCTAGAGGCTCATGTGATGCCATATGCTGAGTTTGTGGATCAGAATTTAATTATTATATTTGATAATGCATAATAATTATTATATAAGTAATATTATATTATTGGGGCATCGTATTACCCAGTAACTGGGTTGTGGAGATCAGACAGGCAGTCGCTCCATGTAAAATACTGGTATTCAGCTGCATCCGGTTAGACTAGAAGCCGACCCCAACATAGTTGGGAAAAGGCCAGGCAGATGATGATGATGATGCATGATAATGCAAGGGCGCTCACTGGAAGAATTGTTCGAGAATACTCCTATCTGCATGACGTTTGTATCGTCGTAATGGAATGGCCAGCAAGAGCCCTTATATAAATCCAATAGAGCACTATGGGATGAGCTAAAGAGGCGTATTCGAACTAACCAATCATCTCCAGAAACTTTGCATGTGCTGAAAACTGCCATATTGGAAGCATGTGAGAACATTCCACAGCACGTCATGGTGGCATTAACTAATTCCATGCCGAACCGCGTGACGGCCGTCGTAAATGCTCTTGGAGGTAACACAAGTTACTAGATAAACGTTTTCTCTATGTAAACCATTGTTTTGTTCGAAAAATTCATGCTAATTTTGTTACCCCTGAGAAACGCGAAAAGACTACTCATTGCAATTATACAATGGAAACGGAAACGATAGTGAGTTCTGAGTGAGTTGGCTTCAAAACCACGTTTTTTCTTTCTTTATACTACTTAGACTAAGACCTTTCTAAAATATCCCAGAATTCGTCACTTACACTTTTCGCTAAACTCTCAAATTGAACTTCATTCACTGCTATTTCATTGGGTACCTCGTACTTTGACAAACCTTAAGATGTGACCAAATTTTCTAAAACATCAAACAGTTAAAGGAAGAAGTTAATTAACCATCTACGTACATGAACTTTCACACCAGTTATAAATCTCTAAATTTTACTATGGCATTAAGCGTATAAATTACAGGAAAAGTTAATCAGCTATCGATGAAACAGTTGATAACGCTGGCAAAAGTGGAATTTGAAAATTGTTTAAATATTTTTTGTTACTGTGAAAATCGAATGCAATCCATCACACGTTAGGCACCCAGGTCGCGAAGACCAGGTCACAAGTCTCGGAGCGGGTTTTGAGTTTTTATCAGTTTGATGTTTTAGAAAATTTGGTTACATCGAAAGGTTTGTCAAAGTATGATGCACCCAATGAAATAGCAGCGAAGGCCATTAAGTTTTAGGTAGAGTTTTGAGAAAAGTGATACTTAGTGACAAATTCTGGAAAAATTAAAAAATAATTAAAAATTGGATTATCTCAAATCCCATGAATTTTCGCCTAAGCTTTATGGGGTGCTTAATTGTCACAAATGGGTCACACTAGATCGTTCTGGAAGGAATTTATCAAATTAAAAGTCACCTGTATAGTTGCAACTTATTATTTATTCTGTTGTGACATCGATCTCACATAATTATATTTATAATCCATACTAATACTAATAATAAATAAAAGTCATAGTCCGTATCTTGAGAGAACGTTTAAAGTCTTTATTTCATTCAAATCGGCCTACTGGGTCAAAGTAATTTAAATTTGTTATCTTGTAACCTTTTCACTCCTTAACGACTGAACGGATTTGGATGAAAAGCATACGGATAGGCCATGATTTACGTTAGGACATAGGATACTTTTATCCCGGCCCCGGAGACGATAACCGACATCCACGCGGGCGAAACCGCGGACAAAAGCAAGTTTCAATATAAATGAGACCAATACTTTGTAACAATTTTCTAATTTAAAAGTGTCAATAGAGTTGCATGTACGAGTATGTTCTCCTTAGGTACCTACTGCGCTTTGGAATGTTTAGCTTTATCTTTCTGACTGTCTGCCTCCTTGACAATTCAAAAGTGCTTGTTTAATTGAAATAAATGATTTAAGCTTGGAGCAGGAGGACTGATCGTCGCGGGAGATCTCGCGTCTGCAGGAGACGATAAGAGTTTTACGATGCTCAAGCTTTCAGATTCTCTAGCAAAGCCATAAAAAGTAACAAATGCAATTAACGTAAGATTCAGAATAAAGAATAACATTCATAGATAAGATGTTCGAACGGTTTCCAACTTCAACAACATTAACGTATACCTACTTACAACGAAAGCAATTTTCACCTAAACGGACTTACAAAGATACAGCAGGTTATAGCTCAGGGAAAACAATCGATGACGTAAATAAATCGGGAACAATACTCAAACTTGAAAAGTGCATTCGTCAAGAAATACTACATCAAATTCCACACCTACACGTAATTCTGTCATTATTTTTCGAAAATCTAAGCGCCAGATTTGTGGAATGACGGCGAGATGGTAGAGCGAGAGATGAAATATTTTTAATGTGATTTTTCCGTTTATTTACGATCTTCTTCTTCATACATTTACTTGTATTCAATCAGTACCTATTACTTGGATTTTTAAGAGTTAAATAATTCTATATCATGTCCCTGATAAAGCTTCCCAAAATTCATGATATTTTGGCCAAGTCGGCCAAGTTATTTGGCCATTGGCCGTTACAACAATCATCACGATGGTAGCCGGATCCTTATTTACTTGTCGACAACTTCGAGAGTTCAATCAAGATCTGTCTACTCGCCATGGCGATGGTATCTTGTGCAGGCTGGCTAATCGGTTTATCATCGCCGGTATATCAGGCTATTAGTGAGTGAGTTATCTGTGATGATAAATCTATCCTAGTATAACAGAAACTTTAAACAAGTTATTGGCCACTTGGTGGGAAAAATTGCCAGAAATAATATGCCTGACTAATTTATCCGAATGGTAAAATGGTCAACTGGAATCGGTGATTTCACAGAGAAAATACACAGACGACGCTAGTCAATCGATATCGGGCTCATGAAGGTTTTTATCCACAGCGATCACGTGTCAGTATATTTCACATCCTTCTCCAGATAACAACTCTTGCACCTTGCGGTCTGAATTGTGATGGGTCTTCTATAATGCCTGGAACTAGCAGTTCCACTGGATGTTTAGCCTCAGTCCCGATGATCGAGGGTGCACGATTTACGGTTTTCAACGGTCCGCAATTACCTATTTAATCTATATCAGTCTTAGAGTGGACCCAGGTAGAACTGAAACTGTAGGTATCCACGGTTTCACTTCGTATACTTGATTAGTATGGTAAAAACATTCACCAGCGGCTTGACTTATTAAAATTTTACGCGCACCATTTTCGACTGCATTTTCGCCTACAAACATATTTTATTTAAGTTACGGTCTAAATATATTTTAATTAACTCTATTGGTCGGTGGCATAAAATACAGAGTGATAGTAATTAATTTTTAAATTTTTTCGCCATATTTTCAAACCTATGAATCAACGGATGGAACCAAACTAAACTTTTATTAGTGTGATGTCGCGTTCAATATTTGAGATAAGTAGACTAAATTTTCTTAAATTTATAAACTAGCGTAGTTTACATAGAACTTCTTCAAATTCGGTCGTCAGTTTTGAATATCAATCCTGCAGGGATGATGACTTTAACGGCCCATACCCGTCGCCAATATGCCGTTCGTGTATTTGAGTAAATACACGAGCGGCACGTTGTCGACGGATGAAGTTTCCTTTGCCTTTAACACGAGCTGCTCATGTGTATGAGAACATTGATTTTTTCAAATTCAAATAAGAAACAAATCTCGCAATTATTAGTATTTCTCTAAAAAAATATTTCACATCTCAAAAACATTTATAGGTACAAGGCCATGACTAAGTTCGTATATCCTAATTTGTTTGTTTTTCAGGATCCCTCTTGACGATGCTTAGGCGGAGGTAAGTACAATTTTTAGTAAACGGTAGTTTTTAAATTTCTTTTGGTAGCTTTTGCTTTTTATGTTTCTTTGTTTTCTTGCACTGTGCACACCGCTACGATACGTTACTTACCGTCCACTCACCTTATATCCAGTGTACTTTTCCTCTGAAATCCTTCATGTGTGCTTTTTATATCAGATCAACCGTAACGAAATGTTACGAAATTGACTGTTCTCGTACTTTGTTAAATGATGGCGAATCTATTACATTCTATATAAGACTAAACCATTTTATGTGTTTTGTGGTGTGTAAATGTTGTGTTGTAGTTTATGTAGTTGTAAAAAAATGATATCGTTAAATTAGCTTTCAGAAAATACATCAAGGCATAAATGCAAAACTTTCTCCAACACTTTAATTTAATCAAATTTAAAGCTAAAAAATATTGCTTATGTTTGCTTTAGGTAAAAGATTTCTATCAAAGCTGGCATCAATTAACTGGCGTTATTAAAAATTAGAATCTCTAGGAGTTATAGTTAATCAACTGTTTAGTTACAACAGTAACAAAAAAAAAAAACATGTGACTAATTAAATCACAACTGAGATTTGGATGGCATGAGAAAGAAAATAGAAGTTTAGACAGAGTTGTGCCAGTTGGATGAAAGAAAGCAACCAAAGCGACCTCGCTATCCATCAAGGGAATATGCTCTTCGTGACAGCATACACGCTCTTTGTTTTAAATAATTTAAAGTTTCAACATGTCTGATGGATAGCAGGCACTAAGTGTGAGTGCGTCGTGTTTAATGTAAGATGATTGTAACTCTACTCTACCTACGGCTTTAACGAGCATTTCACACTTGATAGTTTTGAAGATTGTTTTGTTGTGTATAGAATAATGCGAAATTATTATTAATTTATAGCATTTATTAAACAGATTTCACATAAAGGTAACATACAAAATTTTAAGTCATAAATATATTATTATTAAATATTCTAAGAATTCATTTAGTCATAAAATACTGCCACGCCTAATAACTTAATACAATTAGGTGAAACATACAACACATTTTAATTTTAACAATATCGTGCACTTAAAACAAACTAAGTTAAAGATCACTGTAACGTTAAACTATAAAATCTCATTCAATTTGGATTTGTACTTGCAAAAAAAAATTAGGTCATCAACATCGGCAGTGTTGTCAAAACATAGAAACTGGCAAGGCAAGTAATGCGTGCGTACTTTAAGTCGTTTGAGTGGTGAGCCGCAAGGGTAGGCGACTTAGTACACTAATTTGATGTTTCTTTGTCATAGAAGAGTTGACAGCGGAACTAGAGGCATGGCGAGATACAACCACGATTAACTTTGTGCTCCGCGAGAACGACCCTCCCAGCGCCCGCTACACCCACTATCGCAAACCTTGACATTGACATTATGGTACATACGTGACACTGACAAAGTTAGTCGTAGCTGTTAGGTAACAACAGGGGCGCGGGCTCCGCACCCTCGTGCAGCGTTGTTAGGTGTGACTGATCTTAAACATAGTGCCAAATCTAAATCGGACAATACAAACAATGATTCATGCTTAGACAAGGTTACAGTTGAAACAGGGACTTTTCTTAACTTTGCGGTCTTTTATGTTCATATAGGCATTCGCCTTTCCCTAGACACACAGAAGCTGCCACAAGTCCCAGTTTCAATGACTATATGATTAACTGCACTTCAAATGAAATGACCTTTGTAATCGTTGGACATCACTGAGATCATTTCCATTAGATTCACAGGTCAGCCAGGCTATTTTGTAAAAACTCACTATTGAATTGACTTAGGGATCCGCAGCGACAGTTGTCAGGGTCAGTGTCCAGTTTCGTTTTACTGCGGATGCAGAAGTGAGCTCGATACTGAGTTTATGCAGAATAGCTGAACAGATCTCAACACAAAAAGCGTAAAACGTTTTTAATACTAATAATTATGGTTAATAAGGCCAAATAAATAATTCATTAACTTTTGCAGGCTTATAATTATTATATAAATGAGTATTGGGTGAAAAATACATTTGATGTTTTGTCGAAGGACGCGTCTTTGTTTTGTAACGCAATTTGTTCTAATATACAGTATAATCGTTCAAAGAATACATTTACATTTAGTAAACATCGTAGCGGTAAAGCAAAACAAAACAGTCGTAAAATGTCTCGTGTTCATGTTAATCACAGTTACGTGTGTCCAACTATATGGATGCTCCTCTCGTCGCTCGCTGCTCTTCACTTGTCGTCGCCTCGTGGTAAGACTAGGACTATTTACACAAAAAGCTTAAATATACAGCGATGTTAGATGCGGAAATTCGCCCAAATAGTACTACAAGTTAAATTTACAATCGAGTCGATTTGCAAAATGTTAGGGTTTGCGGTGTGTTGCTCTGTTGTGGTAGCACAACGGTGAACAAGTTTCTGGTATGAAAGAAAGTACATAATATTCTGTACATAACTGTACGCAAAAACATTTCAAGTATTTTATGGTTTCACTCATATCTGGCTGTAGCAGTGCTTAACTCTTTTCTGAGGAAGCAGGTGTGACTTGTGAGCACTGTTTGTGTTTCATACAATATTTTAGAATTGTTCATTACAGTTTAGTCTTGTGTTCAGGTACAGTTTTAAAATGAACAAGTTTTTCTTGGCGGTATCTTTAATAAAAGTGATATTTTTGTTGTTTGACAGTTTTTATAAGGTGGTACCTCATCTACCATGCTTCTTTGCGGTACCACGCGCACCAATATCTCCTTCTGTCAAATCAAGGTGTGTTTGCGTACAAATGTGTACATTTCTTTAATACCATAATTTTAATCTGTTCACCACTGTGATACTGCGGCACAGCAACGCACGTTATGTGCGCGTAGTACATCACGCGGATTAACCAATTGCCTACATTTCGAAGGGGCTAGGTCGTTCAACACTAGGTAGATCGAAGTAGTAACCTGCACTCGCGGTAGTTTGTGTCATATTGTCAAGTTGGTGATCATGGGGTGTGTCTTATAAGCGGACGTAAGTCGTTATTGCGGTAACCGCTACGATTTTAAAGCCATTTAATTTAATACTATACTCGCATGTCAACTTTCAGAGTTTTACTCTATGTAGTAGTTTTCACCCGATCTCAAAGTGATATAAAGATGAAACAAAGAAACACTACATTAATGGATTAAAAGTGCGCGACGCGAGCTCGCTGCCTGTATCTATGTCTTACTTTTGACGACTAGCTTTGCCGAAGTCTCGACTTGGCCGGCAGCGGTGGTGGCCCGGCAAGTGAAGGTTCCGGTGTCCTCCTCGTAGGTGTTACCGATCAGCAACACGGCGTTGTTCCCTTCGTGGATCATCTGGAATTCAAGAAAACAAGTCCTTATAACTTCAACTTTAAAAAAGAGGTTAATACACCTTTACGGCTGGGGAGGCCTTTAGTAGTAGATAGAATAAATAGGTAGTAGAATAGGCTGTCTGGTGTCAGTTTGTCACAGTTTGAATGCTTGCAAGTGATACTTAGGGTACACATAATGGCAGTTCTTTAGTTTAAGACATTTATGTTTAGCTAGAACTTATAACAGTAATTTAAAGTTGGCACAAGTAGGCGAACTAAGAAAACCGAGCGTTAAATATTAATTACCTGGAAGTCTGGTGTTTCAGGAATAAGAGCACCTTCTCGAAGCCACTGAATCGTCGGCTTGACTTTGCTGGTTATTTGTGTCTTGAACTGCGCTGGTTGCCCTTCATAGACAACAAGATCTCGGAGGGATGTTAAGGTTGGCAAATTGTCGGCCTGGTCAGGCTGGGTTACTTTAAGTTTTGCGGCAACCGTCACTCGCCCAGCCGAATTGTAAGCAACACACTTGTAATCACCCTCGTCTTCAGGGAAAGCTTCAGATATGCGCAGGGTATACTCATCCGCTGTACGAGACATTTGGAAATACTTGGAAGGCTTGATTAATTTTTCACCCTTGTACCATTGGACCGTAGGTGCCGGCTTACCAACAATCTTACAACTGAATTCAATCGCTTGGCCTTCAGCAACAACCTTGTCTTTCAAAGGCTCAATAATTTCAGGTGGCGCGTTAGCGGCTTTAGTTTGAGGTTTTGGTTTTTCTTTGGTAGCAGGAGCATTAACTGAACACTCGGCGTCACATCGTGCTTCTCCAGCGGTATTTATAGCAACACACTCATATTTACCCGAATCTTGGGGATAAGCTTCAAGAATAAGAAGAGTATATGTACCATCTTCTTCTAGAATTTTATTTCTGATGTCTGGTTGAACTTTCTTGCCATTTTTCAGCCAATAAACATCAATAGGCTTTGTTCCGGTCACCTTCGTGTCAAACCTAACTAGTTGACCAGCTGTCACATTAACATTTTGGGCAGTTAATGTGAAACTTGGCGGAGCAACTCCTCCTCTTCCTTGCCGCCTGCGCTCCTCTACCACCAAGTTAGCGCTACATTTAGCAGTTCCACCACGGTTTTCAGCCACAGCAGCAAATACTGCAGAGTCCTCAACAAAAACTTGCCTGATAATCAGAATAGACTTGGTGCTAAATGTGTGTATCTGGAAATCTGCAGAATTTTTAATTGGGAAGTTCTCCCTGTACCAGTTGATTTTTGGTAGTGGGTCTCCATCGAACTCAACTTCAAATCTGGCTTGTTCGTGTTCAAACACTCGGCAGGGTTGCATTTTTTTAGTAAAGACTGGTGGATTGCTAGGCTTCACAGGTCCTTCCACAACTCTCTCTTGAGTTTGCGCCTTGTGTTCCATTTCAGTGGTTTCAGTGGAAGTTATTTTACGAGTTATTTCAGTATCTCCAACAACTTCCTTCTGGATTTGTTTTTGTTTGGCAACATGGACTTCTTTTCCATGGACAGTAGATTCAGAGGGGCCTGGAATTCTAGGTTTTGGGACAGACTTCTTCTGCACTTGTTCAGTGGTAACTTCAGTTTGTTCTCTGGAATAAAAAAAAAATTAGAATGTAAACGATCTTTTCATAAAATACATTACTTAAGTGAAACTTGTGACAAATCTGTAACTTACATGGTGTCCTCATATCTCTGAGCCATGCCTTTGGCAAGAGAACTACTCGCGATTTTGTCTCCAGGAATAGCATATTGGTGAGTGGATTCCCTGAACCGACTTTCCTTAATAACCTGCTCATTTTCCAGTTCCTGAAGTTTATTGTAATACTCTTCACTCTTCTTCTTCTTTACTGTTTGTTGCCATTCTGTATCAGGCTCCCTAATAAGTTTGGGTTTTAGTTCAGGCCTGTGATCAATAACCCCCTGTCGTTGTAAGACTTGCCTTTCCTCAAATGTTTTTTCTAACTCAGTTTCAGAGCGCTGATACTGCGTGGTTTCATCATACCATGCTGTGTATTAACCAAATAATATATTAATATAATTTCTACAAAAAAATACTTAAACATTTTCAAAACATACCTCTCCCAGAATCCGTTGGCAAAGCTGGCAGAAGCAATTGATTTAGCTGCACTCCTTTTGGACAAAGAGAGGGAAGGTAACGGGAAGCTGGGGGGTACTTCTTGTGCGTAAGCGGTTTGTTGTAGTGTGCGTGGTTTGGTAATGTATGTTAGAGCAGTATAGAAGCTGTTTTTGGTATGTATAAATTCTTAGATCATTTTTTTTTTATGGATATTGTTAACTGCAAAATAAGCGTCATGTTTTCACCCAGATGTATGTAAAACTTACGTCGTGGAGCATTCTTCAAAACACCTCTGTAGTCATCGTGTCTCGGTATCACTTTAAGTTCGGTCGAAGCTACCGCTTCACCTGCTGAACTTCTAGCAATCACTTCAATTTTGCCAGTGTCGTATTGCCTGGTCTTAGGTATATCGAAGTGATACATTCCATCGTAGGTCAGTTTGTATCTGGAACCCTGAAATCAACATCGCATTTTTCATTAGCAGTGCATTTTACAGATGATAATGTTAGTACCAAGTTAACAGTTCGATAGTTACATTAACTATAGTGTTGCCGTTGATGAGCCACATCACTCGAGGCTTAGGATGTCCGGTGACGCGACAGCAGAATCGAGCCCACTCGCCTTCTTCGACGGTCACTGGGTCTGGACGGCTCACGAACACTGGTGGCGATCGTGCCTTCGCCTCCTCTATCGCTTGTTCTGGTACCCTACAGTAAAAAAATCGGTTAGATGGTTGATTTATTTTGTTGTTATTTCTTTCTTTCTGGTATTCAGCTGCATCTGAGGTAATCTAAAAGCTGAACTCAGAATAAGTAAGGCTAGACAGATGATGATTATAAAGTTCTATTTCCAAGTTCGTAAATCAGCATATTGCTGCCCATTAAATTAATATGCCTAACGTTATAAACCCACGACATGTACAGTGCCCTCCAAAAGTTACTTAAAAGGACATCATTCAAGTGTCGAACATTTTACACCAAAAAATTAAAGTGGCCGGCCAGAAAAAAAAGTACTAGTTTCTTATGGAAAATAAGATCTTGAGCCTTTTTTACTATTACAACGAAAGTCTAAAATTAGCCCCCCAGCTGCCATTTGAGATTGAGATTGGTTTAAGCATAACATTAAAAAAATCGGCCATGTGCGAGTCGGACTCGCACACGAAGGGTTCCGTACCACCGTACAATATCTAACACTACATATATAAAAAAATCACGTTTGTTGTATGGGAGCCCCCCTTAATTTATTTTAATTTAATTATTTATTTTTAAAGTAAATATACAACTAAATATTCTATGAATATTTCATGCGTCTACCTGTTGCCGTTATTAATATCGAGCAAATAACCGCAAAAAAATCACGTTTGTTGTATGGGAGTCCCCTTAATATTTATTTTATTCTGTTTTTAGTATTTGTTGTTATAGCGGCAACAGAAATACATCATCTGTGAAAATTTCAATTGTCTAGCTATCACGGTTCATGAGACAGACTGACAGACTGACAGTGGAGTCTTAGTAATTAGGGTCCCGTTTTTACCCTTTGGGTACGGAACCCGAAAATACCAACTTTTAATTGTATTTAACATCCTGATCATGTTTTAACTATAAAGTTGTTATCATAATATGATTTTTGCCATTTTCAATCTCAAACGGCAGCCGGGGGGTTAATGGTAGACTTTCGTTGTAATACAAAAAAATGCTTAAGAGGTCTTTTCCCATAAGACAGCAGTAGGTACCTTTTTTTTTGGCCGTCACTTTAAATTTTTGGTTACGAAATGAATGATGTCCTTTTCCCACTACAGCTGTAATGTCACTAAATTATTTAAAATGAGTTTTAATGTTTGAAATGTACACTATAACGTTGTTATTGAGTAATCCAACAATCAATTACAATAAGGGATGACCTGGACCTATGACCTCTCAGCTGTGTTAAAAACCGAACCGTGGCAACGGTTCCGCAAAATAATTATAACTATCAGACGTAAAGTTTGTAGGCTGCGTGGTTCCCAAAAACGAATACAATACGCCATCTATTTTCGCACTTATCGTGGCCTGGCTCCTAGGTTGTAAAAAGGTCCATGTTAATAAACTTTTACGTGTTGAAATAACATGAAAACCACTTACGTTTGCCAGGAAGCTTCCATCTCTCTTATCTTCTCAATACTCTTCATATGTTTAGGTAATTGGGAATCGTAAACAATACCAGGTTTGCCGGCTGTCTTGATAACCGCTCGGGTTTCATCCATACCGTACAGGTTAGTAGCGCGGCAAACGTATTCGCCACTGTCTTCAGGGTACACCCAGCCAAAGTTCATCGCCACGTAACCAAAGTCATAGATGGGCGCGAATCGGTTCTCTGTAAGAAAATGTATTTTGTACCAAAGCCCACAATTAAATGAACAGTATAACTTCATGATGTAAAAAACTCTTCAACTTACTGTGCAATAAAGGTTTGCCATTAAAGAACCATTCTACTTTCATATTAGGATCACCAACAGGTGCTAGCTGACATTCAAACTTCGTTGACTCCATTTCTATTAAGGTGGTTTGACTTTCAATTTGTGTGACGAAGCGTGGTGGTTGTTTCTTATCAGCGTCGTATAAGTCGTCTTCGGTCAAAAAGATTTCTGAAGTATATTTCTTGATAGTAGCTTCCATCTGCGTCAGTGCTTCGGATTTCTTCATGCCTCGTGGTACTTGATTTTGTAGAATAATATCCGGCAGTTCTATAAAAAATATGTTTTTATTATTTTAAAGTATATAGTTAAATCTAAGAGAATGTGAAGCCCTTAAACACAACAATTACAGTTTTGTTTATTATATCTGTGTATACTTACGTTTGCAAGATACTGTCGCCCTAGTAAAATCTTCGCCAATGTCGTTCACTGCACGGCATACGTATTCACCTGAATCTTCAGCGTACACGTACAAAATGTCAAGCGAAACGAAACCCATATCGTAAACAGTGCGGTACCTATGACCAGAGGGCAGAAGTTTTCCATTACGGTACCACTCAATGCGCAGTTTTGGATCTTCTTTAGGTATCACGCGACATTCAAACCGAATGCTTTCGGATTCTTCAACAGTGTGTGACTGAATCTGAGTAATAAACTTAGGTGGGCTGCTTATAACCGGCTCTTCCTTTGGCGCCTCACTAACACGTCCTCTTTCAAGCTCCTTGATCTTCTCTCCACTCATTCCCTGTGGCAGCTGAGATTCCAATACAATATCACGTTTAGCACTGCATGTGATCTTTGCAGTAGTTGTCGCGGAACCCCACCTATTCGTTGCGCGGCAAGTATACTCTCCAGCGTCACGAGCATATATGTAGTCAATGTCCAACGCAATAAATCCGAAATCATTGAGCATATGAACTCGGGATCCGGTAGCAAACGGTCTGCCATTGTAGAACCAATCAATTCTCATCGTAGGGTCACCGACTGGTTCTACCCGGCAGTCAAAGTGAGAGGGTCCGCCTTCAGGGACATCAAGGTTGTCTTTAATTTCCACTGTGAACTTCGGTGGGTTGGGCTTTTCATCTTCGATTGCAATTTCTTCGCGCTTGTGCAGCGTCTCTTCCAATTTTTGGATGCTTTCAGTACCAGACTTGAAGTGAGATGGTAACTGAGGTTCCAAAATAATACCTTGCCTTCCTTTGACTTGCAATTTGCATGAAACTGTCGCTTCTCCATGTCGGTTTGTGGCTTTGCAAGTATAAAGACCTGCGTCGCGTTGGTAAACTCCACCAATTTCCAAAATAACAAATCCAAAGTCGTTTATGGTCTTTACTCTAGACCCAGTCAAAAGAGGCTTTCCATTATGGAACCATTCAACTCTCATACTTGAATCATTAACAGGAATGAGACGACATTCAAAGTGAGCCGACGAATTTTCTGACAAAATAAGATCTGAGGGTGTAGTGGTGAATTCTGGTGGATTTCCGGTCTCGGCTTCTGGAGTCATGGAATCTACAGCGCCTGTGTAGCCTTCAAGAGCTGCTATTTTATCGATAGTTCCCTCCATACCTTTAGGTAGTTGTGACTCCAGGATAATATTTCGTTTTCCTTGAACTTTCATTGTTGCTGTTGTAACAGCCTCTCCATAGTTATTGTATGCTCTGCATAGGTATTCACCGGAATCTTCAGGGTATGTAGGAGATATCTCAAGAATAACAAAACCAAAGTCGCAGAAAGTTCTGAATCTGGAGCCAGCCTTGAGAGATTTACCGTTCCAGTACCACTCCACCTGAAACAATACACACAACTGGTAGCTATTGATATTTCAATTATTTTACTATATTAGACAAACAACTTTCATTAATAATATAATTATTAACTTTACGATCCGCGTGGCCCCGTGGAGTATCATTACAATTTTTTTTCTCATTAATTAAAGCTTTGTGAGTTAAATAGAAGCAACACGTTACAAATGTATGTAAATTGTGTACGATATCGTTAATATCCTTGACGATTACACCAATCACCGTTGCTTACAATAACATGCTTAAATAATACTTGCCTTTAAGTTAGGATCATCAGTCGGTGTCAACCTAGCTTCAAAGTGGGAATTCTCTCCTTCCCGAAGGTTATCAATGTTTGATAGTGGTACAGTGAAAACTGGAGCTTTACCCCTTTCTTCCTCTTCCTTGACATCCTTTCTGCGTATCATTGAGTCCTCAAGAGTTTGAAGTTTTTCCAACCCACCTTCCATGCCCTAAAATTGAATTCGTATTAATATACCTAAATAAAATAATACCTAATGTTTTATGAAAGGAAATAAAGAAACATCTTGCATAATTACTTCTCTTAATTTTATAGTTAGGTACTTACCCGCGGTAGTTGCGAGTCCAAGATTAAATTCTCCTTTGAAGTACATTTTAACGTAGCCTTAGTAGAATCACGGCCTAACTTATTAGTAGCCACGCATTCATATACACCTGAATTTTCTTCATAACAGTATAGAATGTCCAAAATAACAATGCCAAAGTCGTGGAAAGTCCTGTACCTATGGCCATGCGGCAGCTTCTTTCCATTGTAGAACCATTCGACTTTAAGGTCCGGATCGTCAACCGGTACCAGTCTGGCCTCGAAGTGTGCACTTTGGCCTTCAACTAATTTAGTTACGTCTTGTATTTGAGTGACGAACTTTGGTGGTACAGCTGAAGCAGGAGCAGGCGCTTGCTGTTGAATTCCTTGCAAGCTTTCTAATTCCCTGATCTTGGCCAGCGAATCGGGTTGCAAACTGTCTAGATAGACGCCACCTTTTCCGAAGCAAGTGATAGTCGCCTTGGTAAAGTCTTCGCCGTATTTGTTATATGCGCGGCATACGTATTCTCCAGTATCATGGTTCTGAGTGTAGGCTATATCTAGGACAACAAAACCAAAGTCAGAAACCGTTTTGATTCTGGTAGAATGGCGAAGTGGCTGGCCATTGTGGTACCATTCGATCTTCAAATCAGGGTCGTCGACGGGCACAACAGTACATTCAAAGTGAGCAGACTGTCCGTCTTTCAAACCTTCAATTTTTTGAATATGCGTTGTAAATCTTGGTTTTTGTCCTTTGCTTTTGTCTACACATTCTAATTTCACACTTATTTCAGCCTGACCCCATCTGTTAGTAGCTCGACAAGAATAGACACCTGAATCGGTGGTTTTCGTTCCGAGTATTTCAAGTACAACCATGCCAAATGCGTAGACCGTACGGATACGATGACTGGCTTCGATGGATTTTCCGTTGTAGAAAAACTCGATAACCATACTTTGGTCGCCAGTAGGTATAAGAGATGCTTCATAATGAGCTATCTGTCCCTCGCTAATGTCAACGATGTCTTGGAAGACGGTAGTGAATTCTGGAGCCCTTCCGATGTCGTCATCAGGCTTCTGGCCTGGCTCTCTACGAAGAGATTCCTCAAGATTTTGAATCTTTTCCAATCCCTCGGTGCCTTTGGGATGTTGCGTTCTTTCGATAAGATTTTCTTTACTAGTACAAAAGACAGTTGATGAGGTAAAGGCTTCACCTTTCTTATTATAAGCCTTGCAAGTATATATTCCACTATCTCTTTCGTACACATCTATCAAATCTAATGTCACAAAGCCAAAATCACTTGTAAGCTTAAATCTTGAACCTTGCTCCAGAACTTTTCCATTGAAGTACCATTCAATCCTGAGGTTAGGATCGTTTTTAGGTTCAACCTGCCCTTCTAAGTGAAGGGCTTGGCCTTCAATCAATTGATTTTCCGCTGATACTGGTACCACCCATTCCGGCTTAGGATAATCAACATCCGGTACAGAAGTTCTTCTGGATTTAGATAGTCTTGCCTCCTCAGCCTGTTCTACAGCTTCTAATCCAGCTTTTCCTTGCGGATGCTGAGTGTCGAAATAAATGTTTTTATCTCCAGTACATCTAAGTGAACCTGATGTTGTTGCTGATCCCTTGCTGTTGGTAGCCTTGCATGTATAAATACCAGAATCTTCTTCGTACGTGTGAATAATATCAAGAGATACATAGCTGAAATCGTGTGTACTCTTGTACCTCGAACCAGATGACAAAAGTTTATTGTTGAAGAACCATTCAATCTTAAGTGTAGGATCCCTAGATGGCTCCACGTTGCATTCGAAATGTATGTTTTCACCTTCTTTGCACAAGATATTGTTCAAGTGCGAAATAAATACAGGTATTTCGTAGACAGGTTCGGGTGCTTCAGGTTTTTCTGCTTTCGGCTGTTCCAGAGCGCCAATTCTATCTAAAGATTCAGGATGAAGTGTTTCACCGAGTAACCAGTGACGATCCTCAATTTTTATGGAAGCGGTTGAAACAGCTTCTCCGATAAGATTAGTTGCCTTGCATGTATAAATTCCAGAATCATCAATCCTTACACTGTTAATGGAAAGAGTCACCAAACCAAAATCAAAAGTGCTCTTTAATCTTGATCCAGTAGTAAGCGACATGCCATTTTTGAACCATTCAATTCTTAGGTTAGAGTCAGTTCGCGGTTCTACTTGAGCTTCCAAGAACACGTGTTGTCCTTCAACGAGTTTGTCGTAGCTCTTCAAATGTGTGGTGAAAATTGGTGCTTGTTGAACTCCTGAATCCACAAACATTTCTGGCACTTTGTTCATAGCAGCTTCCTTCAGTTGAATTTGTTCCCAAGCTTCAGGTCTCATTGTTTGATCTACAATGGTAGACTTAGTCTTGACTTTCAGTGCGGCCGAAGATACCGTGCTTCCGGCTCTGTTTATTGCTTTGCACATGTAAAGACCCGCGTCTTCTGCCACTACTGAATTGATGTCTAGCGTGACAAATCCGAAATCATGAGTTGTGCGGAATCTTGAACCTGTGAAAATAAATTATATATTTTCATTAGCTTGTTACCGAATATGACCACTGGATAAATACATATATCACATGTAGGTATACTATGTAGAGATACTATAATAATATTTATGATTTGCTTACCCATTTTAAGCTCTACGCCATTAATGTACCATTCAAATCGTAAGCTCGGGTCACCAACTGGCACCACGCGTGCTTCATAATGAGCATGTTGTCCCTCCCAAAGTTCTGAGGGCCCAGTAAGCACCTGGGTAAAGATAGGCTTTTCAAACTCGCGTTCAGGCTCGTCTGGCCTACTTTGCTGCGGTTGTTCAAGTCTCTGAATTTTCTTCATGCCTTCTGGATGTTGAGTGTCCATTTGGATGGCTGCTTTAGCTAAAAAACAAGATAGTAATAAATTTTATAGGTGTTTATTAATAAAAAAAAAATACGATAAGGTGTATCACAATATTCTAAAATCAAAAAGAACTGAACGTAGTTTAAATTCAATAAAATAATTACTTTTTATTCTCATGGCAGCGGTCGTTACAGCTTCTCCCAATAAATTAGAAGCTCTACACATGTAGACACCTTCATCTTCATCACGAACGTGGGTGATAGTCATCGAGACATAACCAAAGTCGTGAGTTTTTGTGATTCTGGAACTGTCCTCAATAAGTTTCTCGTTTCTGAACCATTCTACTTTTAGAGTAGGGTCACCGACTGGAATAAGTCTACAGTCAAAGTGCGCTGTTTGACCCTCTTGAATGTTATCGATATTTTGAAGTGGTTGTGTGAATACAGGTCTTTGACGCGTTACCGGTTCCGGTATTTCTGGACGTTTGAAAGGTTCTGCAGATTCTAGCTCTCGGATCTTTTCTAAGCCTTCAGGACGTTGAGATTCCGATATAATGCTTCCTTTTGCGGTTACTGTCATGGATATTGCAGATATACATTGTCCTAGAGAATTGATTGCCTTCACTGAATACTCACCAGCGTCTTCAGGAACACAATGCTGAATATCTAATGACACATAACCAAAATCAAAAGTGATATGGAACCGTGCAGCAGATTGCAGGGCCTTGCCATTATGATAGAATTCAATTCTTAAGTTAGGATCATGTACAGGCTCCACCTGGCATTCAAAGTGTGCTGTCTGACCTTCGAAGACGTGTGTCGTGCCACGTAATTCTGTGACAATCCTAGGTGGACTTATCTTGGGTTCTTCAATTTCCATCCTAGTACTATGACCCTGTGCTTCAAGTTGTCTGATTTTTTCTAAGCCATTCGGATGTTGAGTGTCTAAGATAATGCTTCTGTGCCCTGTAATATTAAAATAGTTTTTAATTTATTTTTATTTTATTTTGTTATGCCGGCCGGTTTTGTATTATGAATAAGTGTGTATTTACCTGCAACCTTCATCGTGCATGTGTTAACTGCTTCACCAAGTTTGTTAGTGGCCTTACACATGTACGTTCCAGAATCTTCAGAGTAAGTGTACAGAATATCCAATGCAACATAACCGAAGTCATGTGTGGTTCTGTACCTGTGACCCGCTCTTATCTTTTGCCCGTTGAGGAACCATTCAATCTTTAGATCTGCGTCGTTGATTGGCTCTACTCTACACTCAAAGTGAGCGTGGTCTCCTTCTTTCAAATTCTCTAGGCTTGTTAGAGCTGTCAAGAAGACTGGCCTTTGACCTGGCTGCTCCTCTTGCACTGGTTTAGGTCTCTCATAATTTTCTAATTCTTGAATCTTCCTAAGACGTTGTTCGTCTAACGTGTCCAAGTAGAGTCCCGCTTTAGCTAAAATGATAAGAAAGTATTTAGTAATGTTTTTATTTATTTATAATCTGGTATTTGTAGAAAAAGTAAAAACCTATAATTACTTACCGTCTACTTTCACAGAGCTTGTGGTGACCGCTTCACCAACAGCATTAGTAGCTTTGCACATGTAAGTGCCGCTGTCTTCAGAGTAAGCATAAAGGATATCTAACGCTACATAACCGAAATCGTAAGTAGTCTTGAACCGATGTCCTTGTTGGACTGGTCTACCATTGCAATACCATTCAACACGCATAGTAGGATCGTTAACAGGCGTGAGGGTAGCTTCCAGGTGTACTGGCTTGCCTTCAGATACTTCAGCGTTTTTCAACGGTTTTCCGAATTGAGGTTTCTCAGCTACAAAACTTTCGTCACGGACTACACGTTTGTATCTACTATCATCTTCGAGATACTGTATCTTTTCTAGGGCACTTTCATGTTGTGTGTCTCTGATGATAGACTCCTTGGCTGCAATGTAATAAAAAGTTGTAAGTATTTTGTCTGTGAAGGATAACTACCTAAAGGTTTACAGAGAGATATACAATAATTTAATACTCACATTGAACGTTCAGTTTAATTGTAGAAGTTGCTTGTCCTAAGTTATTGATAACCTTGCAAGTGTATTCTCCGGAGTCTTCCCCATACACCGTTAGTATGTCCAGGGCAGCAAAACCGAAATCGTAGGCTGTACGATAGCGGTGGCCGCTTTGTAAGACCTTTCCATTAAAATACCATTCCACCCGCATATTTGGATCGGGGTAGGGCTCAATGCGGCATTCGTAATGAGCGCTCTGGCCTTCTACAAGTTTCGAAGGACCATTCAGTTGCGTAATGAATCTTGGAGCTTGGTTGACCGCCACCTCAACGTCTTCTCTACGTGCGTAGCGCGAAGAGTCTTCCAACTGATGTATTTTCTCTAACGCACTCTCGTGCTGAGACTCTAGCTGAAGCGATGCCTTAGCTATAAAAATAATAAATGATTAGCAACAAATGAGTACTCTTGGTTACAGATTGATTCCACCTTGTCGTGTTTACTTACATTGAACATACAATGTAGATGATGTTACAGCTTCTCCTAGTTCATTTATGGCACGGCATGTATATGTGCCCGAATCCTCAGGATTGACGTATTTCATATTTAAGGCCACATAACCGAAGTCATGCATTGTTGTCAAGCGGTTTGCTAAAAATAAAATGTGTTTAATAATCGATTCTTTTACACAAATTTCTAATCAATTGTACCTATCTACAATGATTGAAGTTAGAAATACTTACAAGCTTCAATAGGTACGCCATTACGTAACCATTCGACACGAAGTTTGGAATCTCCAACAGGAATAAGCCTGGCTTCAAAGTGAGCTGCTTGGTTTTCAGCAACTCGTATATCCTTCATAGGCATGGTAAATACTGGTGCTTGTGTTATAGATTCATCTTGTGCACTGTGTCTCTGATATCTAGAAGTATCTTCTAACTGATTAAGTCTTGGAAGAGCTCCTTCGTGCTGCGATTCCAAGTATATGGATTTTCGAGAATGTACAATGGCAATTCCAGAGGTGACTGCTTCACCAAGAGCATTGATAGCTCGGCAGGTGTATGTTCCAGAATCTTCTGGTAAACAAGACATTATATCAAGAGCAACGAAACCAAAGTTGTTGGTTTCTGTGAATCTTGAACCACTCTTCAATGGCTTGTTGTTATGATACCATTCCACTTTCATCGTAGCATCAGAAACAGGTATCAGCCTGCACTCGAAATGAGCTCTTTGGCCTTCTTTGATTTCAATATTTTTCAATGAAGTCGTAAATATTGGGGCTTGTGTTGTAATTTCATCAACGAAATCGGTCCTATGATGTTTAGATCTGTCTTCCAATACTTGAATTTGGTTTAGTCCAGCCTCATTTTGTGTGGCTCTAATTATGTCTGTTGTGCTGCGGCAAGTCAACCTGCAGCTGACTTCGTCAGTGCCAACATGGTTGACAGCTCGGCATGTATAAACTCCAGTATCTTCAGCAATCAAATCAATAATGTCAAGTGCGACATAACCAAAATCATGAATGGGTCGGAATCTGTGTCCAATAGTAACAGGGTGCCCATCTTTAAACCATTCAACTTTAAGGTTGGAATCTGTTACTGGTTCAAGCTTGCACTCAAAATGAACATGGTGACCTTCCACGACATTATCAATAGATTTTGGTTTCGTAATAAAGCGAGGTTTTATATTAATAGATTCATCGACTACCTCGCTTTTCTTGTAACGTGACGCATCTTCTAAATATTGAATTTTCTCTAGTCCTGATGGGTGCTGCGACTCAAATATAAGATCTTTTTTAGCAATAACTCGCAAAGCACACGATGTTACTGCTTCACCAAGTTGGTTAGTAGCTTGGCATGTGTAAACACCCGAATCTTCTGGATATACACTCAAAAGGTCGAGTGCAACGTAATCAAATTCGTAAGCGGGTCTGAATCTGTGACCTGTCTTTATCGGTCTACCATTACAGAACCAATCTACTCTCATGGCCGGATCACCGACAGGTTGTAATCTACATTCCAAATGCACATTGGTCCCTTCTACAGTCTCAACATTATGTAGAGCTCTTGAAAATTGAGGTGCCTGCCTCACAGTTATATCTTCATGTACTTGTCTGGATCTACGCGCAGCATCTTCCAGCATTTGTATTTGCTCTACAGCTTGCTCATTCTGTGTATCAGTTACAATATCTGATCGTTCAATAACACGAACCATTGCAGAAGTGTGAGCGGAACCCAAGTGATTTACGGCCCTCACGGTATATTCTCCAGAATCAGCAGATGTTGCGTGAATTATATCAAGTGCAACAAATCCAAAGTCATAATAAGTCCTAAATCTAGAGCCAACTGTTACGGCTCTGCCATTATGGAACCACTCAACACGCATGGTCGGGTCACCCATGGGTTCCAATCTGCATTCTAAGTGAATATTTTTACCTTCTGATATTGGAGGAGGATCAGATAATGGCTGAACAAATACTGGCTTAGACTTCGATATTTCTTCAATTTCATACATAGGTTCCACAAACTTTGATTCTTCAATGTGCCTTGTTTTTTCATATAAACCACGGTGAATACTTGACGTATCAATGCTGGATCGCGCTAGAATAAAACAAAAAAAATATTAAAATACAAATAAATAAACATACCAAAATCTTTGCCTTTCAATTGCTTTTTGTAAAGTTACAATACTTGATCAAAATTGTGTAACTTAGTAATATTTGACAAAATGCAAATATTAATAGTTTATAAACAAGTGACTGATATTGTTGATGTAATAATAAAAATAATTAAAAAATCTGAAGCAATCAGATCAATATGTTGAGGGTCCAGAATCCAGACCCTTAACATATTGGCCTAATTTCTAAACATTAATCATGTAAGTGCCTTCTGCATTCACACTGCTTAGTTGCGTAATAAAAAACAAACGCTTTTTATTAAGTACTTACTTTCGACTGTCATAGAAGCACTTAATTGGGCTTCTCCAGCTGCATTGCGCGCCACAACTGTATATTCTCCGGAATCATCTGCGCGGACACTGGCAATATCTAACGCCACGTAGCCAAAATCATGGTATGTCTGAATGCGATTAGCACTCTTAATTTGCTTTCCATTGAAATACCATTCCACTGACATAGTCAAGTCACTTTGCGGCTCTACTCTTGCTTCAAAGTGTGCGCCTTGCCCTTCCACTATTTTATTGGTACCTTTTAATGGTCCCAAAAACCGAGGCTTTTGTGTTACCTTCACTTCTTCTTCTGCCCGTTTTGAATATCTACTGGAATCTTCGAGATGCTGAATTTTCTCATATCCACCTGGATGTTGAGATTCCGCGATTATATCTTTCTTTGTCACAATGCTTAGGTTAGCATTAGTAGCTGCCTGTCCCAGAGCATTATATGCTCGACATGTATAGTGACCAGCATCGTGTACAGTCACGGATTTTATTGTTAATGCGACGTATCCAAAATTAAAGAATGTAGTGATTCTTGAACTAGCTTCAACAGGACGTCCGTCTTTTAACCATTCAACTCTTAGAGTTGAATCGCCTACTGGTTCGAGGCGAGCTTCGAAATGGGCGAACCCACCTTCCTTAATATTTATTTGATCTTTAATTGGTGTTTTGAACTCTGGCCTCTGCGTGCTTTCAGGGGCCTCCTGATAATACTTTTGATGTTGCTGTTGCTGATATGCTTCCAATTGCTCAGTCTTTTCAATGTATCGTCGTTGTTCCGGTATGCCAAGATCTGCTGTAACTGTACTCCGGGCAGCTACTCTGATCGAAGCGGTACTAATGGCTTCACCTAACTTATTTACAGCTCTCACTGTGTACGAACCTGCATCTTCAGCCCGTAGGTGCATGATGTTAAGGGAGACGTAACCGAAGTTGAAGATTGACGTGATTCGCGAGCTAGCTGTAATGGCTCTTCCATCTTTGTACCACTCTACTCTCATCGTAGGATCACTGACCGGAGTAAGTTGAGCTTCGAAATGAGCATTCCTGCCTTCTTGTAACTCACCAAGCTCTTGCAGCGGCCTTATGAATTGAGGCCTCTGTGAAATCTGTTCTTCTATTGACTCTTGATGTTGATATCTAGAATAATCCTCCAGCTGTTGAATATACTGCAAACTCTCTGGATGTTGGCTCGTCCTTTCGATGGTTGCTCTTGGAGTTACTTGCAATATAGCCTTAGTTTCTGCAACACCTGTCGCACTTATAGCTCGGCAAGTGTATTCTCCACTGTCTTGAATATTAAGACTGAGCATATCGAGAGAAATATATCCAAAGCGGAATATAGATGTATACCTAGAACCTGCAAAATAAAAATGTATATGTATTTAACATACTTACTTGGAAATAAAACCACCAGACATTTAATTTTCTAGTTACTTACTGGCTTCGATACTTTGTCCGTTTCTCAACCATTCAATTTTCATCGTTGGGTCGCCAACTGGTTCTATCCTCGTTTCAAAGTGTATTTTGCCACCCTCCATCTGTGAAATACTCTTGAGTGGCACAATAAACTGCGGTGGAGGATAAACTCGATCTTCCTCACCTGGAGGAATGTAAGGTCTTGCCCTTTCCACGTGCCTTAAGTATATGATTTCTGGTCCAGGAGCAGGCCTATAAAATAAAATATGTTAATAAACACATACTTCATGCACACGTAAAAAACATAGGAAATTTCGTAATATTACTTACTCTGGCTCGATAATCTTTGTAGGCCGGGGCAAGTGCAGACGCTTTTGCTCAGGCGGAGGCTCTTTCGGTACTTCGACGTAGAGCCTTGCCCGAGTAGCGGTGGAGCCTGCGACGTTCTGGGCTGTGCACTGATACCATGCCGCATCCGACGCCTTGGCTCGCGGAATGTCCAGCGTCGAGGCCCCACCATCGGTATTAATTCGTAACTCTGGATTGGGTATTATCGGAACGCCGTCCTTCTGCCATGTGATCCGTGGTGTAGGTGTGCCAACTGCGCGTGCATTCAAAATAACAGGTTCCCCTTCGCGTACGCTCAGAGTACTGAACCTTTCAACAAATTTAGGAGCAACTACTTGTTCCTTTTCGATGACGTTTAGTCTGCACTGGAAAGATGTTTCACCAGTCTTGTTGCGAGCAACACATGTGACTACACCACTGTCACTAAGTTCGACGTTTGTAATCATAAGTGCATGATTACCTGATTCGTTTACTAATATCTTATGATTATAATCGTTTTGAATTTGTCTATCGTTAATGAACCACGTGACTTCTGGGTAAGGTCTGCCAGTGACGCGGCAATCGAATCGCGTCATCTTGCCCTCCGTGACATCGCGGTCTTGGCAGACTCTTACAAATTGCGGAGCGAGAGCTTTCTCACTTATTTCTACTCTTTCTTCAATTCCTGTTTGTTGAGTGTCCATGATAGACTGTGATCGTTGATCTTGCACATAAGTCTCTTGTGGAGATTCAACGGCGAGGTATGCAGATGTAACAATGCATCCATTGGGATTTTCAGCCAATAAAGTGTAATGGCCAGAGTCAGACTTTTGTGTGTTTCTTACCCTAAGAGTAGTTTGATTATGCGTAGTTACAATTTCATTTTTACTGGTATTTACTAGCCGCTGACCGTTCTTGAACCAAGTCACTCTCGGCCGCGGGTTACCAGATAGCTGTACCTGAAACTGGGCATCAGCGCCCTCCTGAAGCTTGGAATTCCTTGGCTTTTGTGCGATTTTGGGTGGTGTCACAGGTCCAAGCGTTTTATCAATCTCAGTACTGATATGAATGTCACTTTCATTGACATATCTCTTAGTAATAGTTTCCCTGAATGAAACTTCTCGCAATAGTCTGTACTCAAAGGTGTCTACTTTGAAATCTTCCATGGATGAATAGTCGGTGCCGTTGGTGTATGCGACTTTTTGTGTTTGTCTGGACTGTTCTGTGGAGTACCCCTGTGTACCGTAGGATTTGTGCTCCACGCTCTCGCTGACATGTCGATAGCTTTGTTGCTGCGAGGACTGCTGCGCAGGCACCGGGACGCCTTCCGGCTGGATGTACACGGAGCAAATGGCCTCTCCATATTGATTGCGGGCCGTGCATGTGTATTCGCCCTCATCGCCCGGGCCTATCTGCTTAATTAATAAGGACACGTCACCAGTTTGTTCATTGTAGCTCATACTGTACTTGTTGCACTCTACTAGTGGGGCTTTCTTTCTTGTCCACGATACAACGGGGGTAGGATTGCCTCTAAGTTTTCCTTCGAATTTTGCATTTCCACCTTGAGCAAATCTCGCATTTTTAAAGATTTGCTCAAAGATTGGAGGGGAAGGTTCGCCGGGCCTGCCTGAAGTGACAGGCAAGCGGTCGCCAGCAGATTCAACTGCAACAAAATTAAAAAATATGATAAACACCATTATCCTCGAGTTTTAAAAAAACTAAAATGTTACTATGTAGCTGGGGATTTAGGCTCTAGACAGACGGACCGCATTTCAACTGCAATCCAACCGCAAATTTGCAGTTCGGATGCAGTTTGAATGAGTTGAGTTCTATTGCAGTCGTGTCAACTGCATTCAAACTGCATCCGAACTGCAATTTGCGGTTGGATTGCAGTCCGTCTGTCTAGAGCCTTAATGTACCACTAATTATGTAGAAGCAGTATTTTTGTTATTGAAGGAACAAAATGTAACTTTATTACCTATATACATAGATTAGTTAGCCAGGCTTGTGTTAGCAGAGGCGCAATATTGCACCCCTCTTTCGCCAATGACCAATGTTGTTAGATAATTTGACGATCCTAAATATTGCCATTTACGTGCCGCGGTAGGACGAACTCGAAATTCGCTCAGCTATAATGAATATTATTTTCTTTGTCCATATTTGACCTGGGAATCGCACCCTGGACTTTATTCTCCGGACAGTTGCTTAGCAGAGCTTACTTAATAAAATATTTAAATTTACGTGACGCAAAGAGCAGAAGCACACTGTTAATTATTCAAAATAAAATATAATATTATTGAGTACCTATTTAAAAACAGCTGATTTATGTTGTATGATGTAGTTATAACCCGTACAACATAAATAAGCAACATAATGATGTAGGTACGTATAATGCAGAAAACAGATTTTCACCAAAGGGCACTAGTAAGCTACTACGGTTAGTTTAATATGTCGACTTATAGACGTACTTTGAATAATCTGAAGGCCAATTCCCTTAATTAAAAACGTTCAAAATCTAGTCGTAATCTCATCTCAGCGACAATCAATGTCAATAATGAAGGGATTTTAGGGGTATTTTGACAAACTAGACTATGCACGTTCTTAAAATTACGAGAATTGTCCCTCTGGTGTCCTGTGAAAGCTACTAATACTAAAGTATAAGATAGTGTACTGTTTTTAAATTATTATTAGATAGGTAGCAAACGACCGGAATCGCTTACCAGTTTTTATCATATCTAACCTAACCTGCCAGAAACCACGGAATTCAGATGTCAACAAAACGTTATTATGAAAATATTGCTGTTAAGTGATGTGCGATGCGAGTAGTGTAGATATCTGTTGTCCTAATACCTAGTTATGGTGCGCTATTTTTGACTTTAAAAGTTGTCCATGTTCGTAAATAGTCGTGTGATAAATATCAAAAGTTCCTGGAACGTGCGAGCGTTGGTATTCCAGCTCTGTTCGGATTGGATGCGTATGAGTCACGGGAGTGACGAGGCGGGCGAGCTCTTTTCGCGCGTCTATTTTAGTATCCACTACTCGGATCTTGTTACGATCGCCATTTTGGTGGACTCTTTCGCTTTCCTACATATTCCAAAGTTCATTTAAATCATAAATAAATGTTATGCGTGTATGGATTTGAAATGTACCTAATAATAATAATGTTTTATTAAAAAATGGTCTACATTAGCTGCATATCTGTTTACAGACGTCGTTCTCACAAAAGAACAGTTAGGAACGGAGAGTGGTCCGATGAAGTCTCGGGATCAAGGACCGGTTCTGCTAGTGTAATGTCAAGCAGGCATCGGTCGCAAAACTTGTTCGCACTTTATGTAGGTACCTACATAGGCACATAAAATATGTATAGGTACCTACTTTAAGCAAGAGACCTGTACCTATATACTGATGTTGAAATCTAGGAATGCACCAGCCTTCTTAGGTAATGAGTTGCCCAAGTGCAAATAAAAGTAAGTATGTCTATTTTAATTGACATAATCCCTACGAGAACCTACCTACCTAGGTAGTAATAAAACGAACCCATAGTAAAAAGATGGCTCCCATATGTTTATAATGACATCGTTTACACAAGGCAATCATTCAAGGTTTGCTTTTTAGGTCAAGGTCATATGGTGCCATAACATATAAATTCGCTTGAAGAATTCTACAATACGATGTGATACTTGTATTGTCCGTTATCCTCGCTTAATAGGAGCATCTAAGAAAAGTATGTCGGTAAATTTTGCCTAGTCGGTTTTCCGAGAACTTTCCAACATTTGTGTAGGTGTAACTAAAGATGTTTTCGTACCTAGATAATAATTATCGTGTTCAGGTCCCGAATTGGCAATCCACCAAATACGACAGCATCGCGCCGAAGCATAATAGTTATGAAATAACGTTATAAATCGCTCGCCATTCAATGTTCGCAGCTGTGCAATCTTTAAAACCTTATGTTATTTTCAATTATGTAAGCAGGTATACATGCCAAACATAGGAAGCAATAAGTTGCAATTGTTCGATTTTCAACTAAATACCTATGGACATAATTTAGATTACAACACAGAAGCATTTATTGAGACAAGTAGAAACCTTTTTTTATTAGAAACGTTTTTCGAAAATAAAAGAATTTTGGCTCAACCCTACGAAATTGAGTGCATAGGTTTAAAACCGCAGAGCGTACCGGACCACCAACTGAACATATTGGTTGCATTCGTTTGCTCTCATGTGCGTTTCAGTTTCTGCCTCTACGGACACGCTAAGAACACCTTGCGGATAGAGAATACTGTGGATAGTTACAGTCAGGAAAAATATTTTTTAAGCAAATTTACACCCTACGTTAATTTACCGTATTATAACCAAGTCATACAACTGTCAAAGAATGACAGTCGTGGTTTGAATATACAGAGCTACATAATTATAATATTTTGGCTTGAATGATATTGACAAGGAGGCATTCTTGGTAAACATTTTTACAGTTGGCTTGAATGACCATTTCACGGTATTATTGTATTGTTACATTGCCACGACCGAAAGCGGCGCCGGCGCAAACCCGCCCGCAGTCGGACCACAGCAAAACCTGACCCAGTCTGCGCCATATGGTCACTGGCCCTCATTATGAATCATACACTCTAGCAATACGAAACGTACTATTTTAATTTGGTTTATAAACTTACACGCGCCTTCCTAGAAAACCATTGGTTATAAATATGATAATATAAAGATATGTTATTATTTATTTATAGTTAATTAAAACTGTACAATACTAATTACATTAATTTTAGGGACCACTTATCAAATAAATCCTAACATTGAAAAAAGAAGGAGTTTTTTCAATTCAGAACAAATTTAATAGTACTGATGGGCCGACAATGGATTTCGCCAATCTTTGACTAGCTATATAACTATTGGATATATTTGATTGAATTTTGGGTGACGTCTCTACCTTGTATATAGTCTCCGATCTACTCAGTACTCACTAATCTACGCACTAAAAATAATGTTCCACAATCATTTGCAGCTATGTAATGCATTATTTATGTACCTACTTACTACATATCGTAACATAATATAGTCGTCAGAAACAGTCACCGTAGCCGACATAGGCATGGGACTGATTGATGGTTCATGTTGCAAATTTAAATGCATTTTCGACTTTTTAGTCACCAATTTGGATTAGGTACCTAAATGCGATTCAAATTACATTGTCGTTAACAATGTAATTTATTTATTTTTAGTTGACATTTCTTCGAATTCAATTCTGATACTGTAATAAACTAATAATGAACGGAATTGTATGGGAGGCTGAGATTTTTAAAGCTCGAGCAGTACTTTTCAATACTCCAATGTGTTAAATCGTCTGTTTTTAGGTAAGCATATTATATATATTTTTCTCCTAGATAGATCTCATATTTAGAGTCTCATATTTGTATAGAAATCATAAGATTTTGAGTAAGTAGATAGGTATCTGCGAACACATCAAATTATGATTTGGAGGTAAATATTTCACACTTTTGCTTTATAGTTTTTTTACAAGAAAATCACTTTTGATTTTCCCTGAATATTCTTATCTACGTATTTACTTTACACAAACGACTGCACATGCTTTACTTGCGAACAAATTATTTCTCCTCATATCTTGTCTATTATACTAGACCATCTCCGCTTCCATTTTTTGCGTGTATTAATAATTCAACCATTTTTAAATTTCATGTTTTTCTTATTGCTATCACGGGCAACGATCAAAGTTATTATGGTCGATATAATTGCCAGCCCCGCTACTTGCCGCGCGTAAAAGAAATTGCGGACCGCTTCTTAATACCAATTAATTTAATCATTTTTATTTATACTTCTTGCTAGCCTTGTAAGTGGCCTTTTTAAACGCCCTGTTTTAATGATCGTTTGTATGATGGACTTTATTTTATTAAAGTGAGGGTATTTAATTTTAAACGGCTTGTATGTATAACCTTTGTGCCTTAGTAAAGCTGTTTAGTATGAATCATCAATAAACTGCCAGTCAACTAAACCTAATCAACCACATGTCACAATCAAACACGTGTCAAGTGATTTGATTGGTTGTTGATGTTTCAGTCAGCCAATCACAATAGCATGAGTTTGACAGCCTATGTTAGCAAATTTTTACGTTGATTGGTCTTTCAGGTACCGAATCTTAGCATATCGAAGTCATCGACAGATCGTCGTAAGAAGCAGTTAGTAACTTTGTTTTTTATAAATACAATATAAATCATTATTATCATTGAATCAGATAATAAGATACTACACAAAATTACCAGTATTAGCATACCGGCGTTCCTGTCTTCTGTCCACAGCACTGAAAAGTTGACCGGGAAAATTTTAGCTCCCTGCCTGGTTGACTGTGAAGTGCCGTGCTTGACCGACGCGGAGAACGCCTGGAAAGCGGCTTGCCCGGATACAGATCGCCCTATAAACCCATCTTCCCAGAGACAGTGGGATGAGCCGCTCTGCAGGTTGGTACGGAATAATCTTATCAATACGTCCACCAATTCTGCTGAGCGTGCCCGCCTGTTGGCTGTGGGTGAGTGGGAGTCGGGGCTCTGGCTTCAAGCACTCCCGTCACCCAACATAGGCACTATGCTGGGTGACACCACCTTTCGGCTCGCTACCTGTCTGCGTTTGGGCGCTCCTTGCGGGGCTCCGCATCGCTGTCAGTGCGGTGAAGCTGTCGACTGCCTCGGGCACCATGGCCTATCCTGCAGTAGGAGCGCAGGCCGGATAGCACGGCACGCCAGCATTAATGACATCATCCGTCGTGCTCTTGTCACCGCCGGGGTCCCAGCTGTTTTAGAACCCAACGGTCTGGCACGCGACGATGGAAAGAGACCAGACGGAATGACCATAATGCCCTGGAAGTTAGGCAGACCTTTGGTGTGGGATGCAACATGTGTCGACATCCTTGCGCCATCCCATCTTCCTAGTACGGTGGGCTGTGCTGGGGCGGCTGCTGCAGGTGCAGAAAACCTCAAACGGCGAAAATATTGCAACCTAATTGGGAGTTATATGTTCGAGCCGTTTGGGGTTGAAACACTAGGGCCATGGGGTCCGAGTGCCCACTTGGTTTTTCGAGATATCGCCAAGCGGTTAGTCGACTCTTCACGTGACCAGAGGGCTGGCCTATTTCTTGGCCAAAGAATTAGCATTGCCATACAACGTGGCAATGCTGCCAGCCTTTTGGGCACTGTTCCTGTTGACAGCGATGCGGACGAATTCTTTGATGCCCTATGATTATTTTACTTATTTTTTTATATAAATGTACATATTATTATAGTTTATATGTTATCTTAAATTATAGAAATAAAGTACCTAACTCATAAGATACTACCTAATTATTTACTTAAACAGGTAGGTTATCTTTAGCTCAAGAATACTGTCAATAAAGGGTTAATATTTATTATATTGCCTATGATACTTCTTGTAGATAAGTATATAATAATAATTATATATAATTATCGTCGAATTTTATCACGACAATCACAAACACTTAAAATTTGTTTTCATCTTAATAACTCTACTAATTAGGTAAATTCGGCGTTACCATTAGTTTAATGAATGAACCACAAGAACAAGTCAATCTTGTGTGTATCTACATACGTACTGATAACTTTCTATTTTCAATACTCAATATATGATCATTGTGGACCCTGTCGGGCACAGCAAAAGTAGGAGAGAGGAAGAGGGTAAAATTTTCATGATCGCCCTTTAACGTTAGTAGAAATCCCTCATTTAGAACTAGCTAAGTTATAGTGACCTACACAACATTTACTGCTGCCATTTTTATTCAACGATTTTTATAGTTGTTAGATTAGTTCTGTAAAATGCGGAAAATTCGTAATTAAGTACCTAAGCCTTTTTTGCATAAACTGGAAGTAAACATCAATATTTTATATGAAACAGTCTGATAAACGCTAAATTGTCCCGTTTTCTTGAGTTTAGTGTGAAAAGGAATTATTTTCACTATTGGAGAGAAGAAAACTTGTTGACCCAGTTACGACCACTGCTCACATCATGTAGAAAAATGTTACAAGATAGTCAATCGCAAGAAATGAGACAATTAAGTAAACAAAAATTTGTCAGTTTCTGATTATTCTATAAAGCTTTGTAAAAAAACGTAGAAAAGCGATCGCATTCTTAAACAGCAATATGTGGACATTTTGCAATTGTTATGTTCAGTACGTACTTAATTTATTTATTTCTTCATAAGGCAACTACAACTGCCGAAACTGAACAATAGAAATCATCATCATCATTCTTCTCCTGCCCTTAGAAGTGATTATTATAAATTAAAGATCTTTATAATTTTACTTAATATCGCCACCATCCAATTTGCAAGCAATCAAAAGAGAAAATTAACAATAACATATTATAATTTATTATGAAAACATGTTGAGCTGCTTCGTTGGGAAATTAATTAATTACTTATATTGTTTGCACTTGCAAACCGCAACATACCAATTCATTATCAATTGTAATTAAGTTAATGTGTACCTATTCAACTTAAGCTGGGATTTAAATTTAAATTAATGTGTTTTATACAGATAATTGATACAGTTATTATTAAAATCTAGTCTAATATTGGCAGGTTTATGTTAATTCTTAAACAAGTAACTTTAAATAGTGGCGTGCCGAAAAAGAAGCACCATTCGATAGAAAAGTCGTAGAAAATCAAATCTCTCTACTTATGCCAAGAATGATGTAAGTTTATTGTTATCATTTCTAGCGTTATAATCACTAACACCTGTTTTCACAAACAATACTTGTCTAAGTAAAGTAGCAATACTATGCGAAGTAAGGTTTTTTGCGTTTTATATGAAAAGCCTTTAAATTCATAAACATTAAAGGACGCATAGTTCCGGTCGTCACTCTAGTATTGTCTATGAATAGGTTTTTGGAACCCTGTGCGTCCACGCGCACTGTGAGAACTCATAGTTTATGAATACGGGTATAAGTGTAGGACCAACACATCGGCCGGCGCCGGCGCCGGCGCTGCGGTCGGTTCTTTAGTTCTACGTGCTTAACGAGACGGAATAACTTGGATCGTGGTGACCCCGGCCCGCGAGCCAAGTCACACTTAAACTTAACGATGACGTGCATATCACAAAAAATATCTTGGAATTTGGAACGAGCTTGCTTTTTCGAACAAAAGACACCTAATGAAATGTTTCAAATACGAGTACTGTTGGTGTAAGCCACTTCCAACTGTATTCTATTCAATTTAAAAGAGCTTTAGTAGAATTAAGCCAGTAATTAAAATATAGCTAGCTGTATGTTTAAAGGTATACAAACTTCATAACATTCAAAGTATTAAATGAATTAATAATTTTTTGGCATTCAAGGTTTATCCCTTTTAACTCTGCATAAACTGCATTACTTTTTACCTACATTCTTATTTTCTTTCCGTTATTAAATATGTTCTTTCTCTTCATTTTTCCATGCAATTTATATTCTTAAACGCTGAAAGCTCTGAGCTTCTTCTTAAGGAATTTATGCAATGTTACGCGGCTCAAAGAATACAAATCTTTGCATTATACTGTGCTATGGCTACTGCAATCAAGTTTGTTTAAAGAGTGTTAGTAGTACAATCATAATTCATCTTTAAAAGGGGAAAGCGAAGTCTGTCTTTATGCACGACTATACAGCTATATGAAATTACTATTTATTTCGAAGACATAATCGTATTAGAACTATTGGGATTTTTTACATTTCAGTACTTAAGTAATCTTACCCTTAAGTAACCTTACTACCTTTATAATAAAAAAAAATGTTTTTCTACTGTTTGTGCGTTAAAAACAACCGTAATTCAAATTGATTGAATATCGCAATTACCGCTATAGAACAATGCCACAATAATAAATCAGTGAACAAACTTATCGTCTAGATACAGTAGTTATTAAAAGCTTTTCTCGATAAGTACCTTTTGATCGTTAAGATCATGATTGATGACCTAAGTTTCAGTATGACAGTGCTTCTGAAACTTTATTCTTTCAGTCTCAGGAAAGTGACAACAGCGAAGTATAAGATGCAGGTAAAGATAAAGATTGAAATAGATGCCTTTAGTCCCTATTAATTAATAATAGTCATAATATTACTCTCGTATACATCACACGCTCTTTTGCAAGCTAAATCAATAATACTTCAATAGAATAATTAAAATTATACAGAAAAGCTAATGTAATCGTAAAATATGATCGAGTGATCGTCCATATCATAATAATGAATCAAACAGAAAATGACAGACGATTCTCGAGTGATTAATAAGTGATCACGCTAATATTATAAAGGCGAAAGTTTGTGAGTGTGTTTGTAGGTTTGTTACTTCTTCACGCATAAACGACTGAACGGTTTTGGATGTAATTAGATGGCACACAGATAGTTTATAACCAGGATTAACACATAATAATACTTTTACCCCGATATTCCCATGGGATCTACACTTGTGCGGGTTAAACCGCGGGCGCTGCTACTACATAATAACATTTTAACCATGTGTATAAATCAGAAGGTAATATGCAAGCTAATTAGTCATACTATTGCGGATTATTTATGTTTCAAGTAAAGAGGGAATCGAGTTCAAAAACTATAACCATGTCAGCATCCCATGGTTATTTGAATCAACTATTATAATTATAATGATAAGAAACTTAACGCACCGAGTTATTCTATAAGCAAATCGTTATGGCGCGGAGCGAAAGTAGCCTCGACTGCTCGTTTTTAACTGTTCACACAGATAATAAATTTGGAGATAAGAGCGGTAAAAGTAAGTGCGCTACGAGCAGTAAGTGTTGTCTCGCCCGTTTTAATGTTACATATTATTTGCGAACGCTGAACTCGACACAGACCATGATTTAATTATCTCCAATGCTGGTTGTAGTGTTGTGTGTGACTCCAGAGCTTTCGAATAGTTTACGAATCGTGACTTATCTGCGTGTCAGCTAACATCCGTGCCTATATAATCGTTAGTAAGAAAATTCACGGCATATCATACTATGAAGTGATCGCATTGTATTAAACAATGACCATTTGAGCAAGAAGTGTTTTCTAATGCTTTGTTAGTGAATCAGCTGTTCAAAGAAGTGTTCGTCGTGAATAATTTCTTATCGACTTTTGTTCCCAGCTCTGAGAGTCAGCGTGGTCGAAAGTTTTAACTTGCGCTTTCGTTGTGAAATTTAAATCACTATACCGCTCGCGGGATGGAAATTGAAGACATCGATCCATGCGAATATTATTTTCTCATTAACGTTGGAAATTTTTCTCAACGTGATGTATGTAGGTATGTTATCTAAATAATTTCTTGTAGGTAGATATGTAAATATGGATGCATTTAATGTCATTCCTAGATTGATAGCTATGGAAGAAAGTATGGTTAATTTATTTCCCATCTTTTGTTTTTTTTTTTTTAGTAATGTAGTTTTTACCTATCTTTAAAATGTCTCAACACGGTGTGCTTAGTGAAGGTACCTAATTGTTTTAGTTGCGTATATATTGTTTTCTCGTGGAGTGGTGAGCAGTGAGCAGCCGGCAGCACCAGGCACCGCGACGCGCTACAGTTAACATGTTACGTTATAATGGCTGGTGAGCACGTTCTAGCTACGCGCTAGACGGAGCACGCCAGCACACCAACACATCGAGATGATCATCTAGCTGTGGCGCCGACCGTTGGCCGAGACGCGCTCTTTTATAATTCCATTCTACTGAACTAAGTACTCACTAGGACATACCGAACTACGTCTACAACGCATACCCGTTGCATTTTATTCTTGTTAAAGCAACGTCACATTGAATGTTAACATACTTTTGAATGAAATAATCGATTGCATCCATTCATACTTACTGCTTGTTCAATTGTAAAAAGTGAATGTGATTCACGAACAGATAGGTATTTAATCCCGTTTCTATTGAACGTGTCGGTCGCGAAGAAAGAGTGAAAACGTCGCTTGATGGCATTTTACCGGCGTTTTTCACGTCATACTCTAATGACGCTATTATTCTACAGTTCTCAGTCGTACGTCGAAATAGAAAACCGATAATTAAAGCGATCGGAGCAAAAACTTGCAATGCCACGCCCTGTTACGTCTGCTGCACTCATATAGTATGGACTTATTATGGGTCGAGGAGACTTGCTTACCTACTTCACTTTTTATTGATATGTTACCTCGAGTTTTAAATTATATTGCCCACATTCATATTATCAATATATATTTTATCGATATTGTAAGTGAATGAATGTATTCATTAATGGAATAAAGTTACCTCAAACCTCATATTTTAATGTAGGTAGGTAAGGTTCCTTTACACGTGAACATTTTGTTTACATTGTACGTCTGAGTGTGAAAATGCGATTCCTGGGTAGAATTTAAATTACGTGTACCTACCAATAGTGATTAAACAGCTTTATCACTATGAAATGATTATTAATTATTTACTTTTGGAAAGCTTTTGACACATTTTTTATGGTGCTACTAATTAGTGGGAACAGTGCATGTTGTTGTTGATCGATTCATTGTAGTGATATTATACAACGTGGTATTCATGAAGTATTTCACCTGCGAGACTAAGAGTCACGCACGTGTCTCAGAGATAGCGTGTATACCTACCCACTGTTACAGTTTTACATAATTTAATGCTAAACGCGGCGTTCAGTTTGAACAACTGCCGATGATGTCTCCTCGTTACTACTTCAATTACGATTGAATTGCATTACTTACAGCGATATATTTCATTTAAAAAAAACATGTTTTCTACTTCGTATTTAAATTGATTATTAAAATCTGCTAAAATTCCCCGAACTAGAAAAAATAGAATTCTTGTGATGATGCCAAACCTCGAAGCAAAGATACAAAGAACTGCCGATATAACGCGCGATAAAAAAAAACATTAAGCTGTAAGGCGGTAATCAAATTTCAAGATGAGCTGTTTTCATTTTATTTCTGGAAGTCTCGAAATATTGTGCAACTTTAACATCCCGCAGCTTATATGTCACGTCAACACTATGTTTATCTCGATCTAATTAAACATATTTATACAACAACAAATATATCGGGATTATTTTACAGTCTACCATGCAAACTTCATTTTAATAAAAATACAGTGTTAGAGTCAATCAATCTTGTTTGATTGCTGAGGTTTAGTATACCATGTGAGTAAGTTGTTACTTCATGTAAATATATTTGTTTAACTTAAGTTAGACGTTGAAGCATTCATGTTGGGTAAAAAATAATCCTTGAATGGAAACATATTTGTTCAGATTCCATATAAGGATAAGTCTTTGCGCCTTATAAGTAAACAAGTTCTTAATGCTAAAACAAGTTCGCGGTGCAACCTTAATGGAGGGACGAGCGAACTCACGTCGCGATTACAACGATCTGGTGCCCATTTAAGATTTAAATATTGCATAAAAGAATGACTTCGGGGTCGTAGCAGCGCTCTACCAAATTACGACTTAACAGCTGTGAGTTCACTTGTCATCCTTCATGTTTATATTATAGGCAATTCGCTGCATTTTCATTGCACACAGGGCGAGATAGGAAAATCATTTTACAGATGGTAGTTTTTTTGGATATACAAATGAAGCATAAATGGGTCATGTCGGGGCGCCGAGGCTCCCGACCGGCAAGGCGTCGCGCGAGGCGACCCGCTTGCGAGTGTCTTTAGTTTCTTCCTGGTGCGTAACTTTATTTGTGCATAGCGCTTTTCCACCGCGAGCGAGATAGTGCGGCTATTCTGGGGCGCGCGCGTGGGCGCCGCGCGCGCAGCCTCGCGCCCGCCGCCACTCCGCGGTACAAGCAATTATGTGATGAATTTCAGGATCATGATACATCAAAATAATATTCGCATTAGCAGTGATTATTATTATCATAAATTGGTTAGATTTATTTAAGCTAAGTACAGTGCCATGAGTATGGTATTGTGCGTACACAGGTATTGTGACATGGGTTGGTAACACAGTGGACCTACCTTGCTGCGAGAGCATCTGGCGCGTGTAGTGGTGCTGCTCGGTGCGCTGCTGCACCACTTGCTCGCGCCGCTCGGAGCGCTGTTCGGAGCGCTGCTCGGAGCGCTGCTCCGACCACCTCGACTGCTTCTCCATTTTGCCGCCACTGCAGCACAACGCACAAAAAACTCTCACTCGACGCTTCTAGTCCTTATCGTAAAACAATCCTCGTTTCGGCGCTCGTGTATTAAGAAATAAATACGCCACTGCGAAAAACTTATACTAGTACACGGGTTCATTTAGCAGAAGTCAAGTCATTATAACCCAAGTCCAACAACCAAGACGTCGGTCGATTGCGAATAGTTAGCGGATAGTGCGGAGTGCGAGAAGAGCGCGCTGCGCCGGCGGCGCTGCGAGGGCGGTGCGGGGGGCGTGCGACCGAAATACGACGGGTTATTTCGAGCCGAGCGCACTCCCGCATGCCTCCTCCACGCGCCCCACTCCCGCGCATGCCGCTGCCGCCGTCGGCCCCCCCCCCATACCCGCACATTTTGCATTACTAAACAACCTTACAAAACAATGCACTCTCCCAACAACACACAACATAACAATATCAAAAAAGTTACAGCCCAGAATATCGTGTTGCGACATGGCAATACCGTCCTGATGTCAAAGTTCAACGCGATAGGTGTTGCTCCAGGGCCTCTACGGCTTCTTGATTATTTGCGGAATTGACAGTAATTTGTTAGATTAGGATTGTACGAGTCACTTCCGTATCATACTCGCATAGGTGTAACCCAAGGTGCGGTGGTTGTTACTCTTCTTTTTATTTTGACGGTCAATGACCATGATGACGATAACGATAAGAATGAGATGACTGATGGTCTAGCTCCTCATCTACATTATCAAATCTGCAACTAATTTAAACCCAACAAATACAGTAGGAAGCACCAGGAAACACTGGAAGTTCTTAAATGTCATACTGCTCACTTTATCACCCTATACCACAGTCCTCGGACATTAGCTCTACACTTTACTAATACAATGGCTGAGCGATAGCCTTCTACGCGTGTTATAGATTAGGTTCTCGCACGGAACATATTGGCCAAAAGATAGTTATTTCAGGTTTCAGTAAGTTTTTGGACATAAGAGTTATCAAAAGTGGATGACTGTGAGGAAATAGGTAAACCATTTAAAAAAGTGGTGGATAGTGAGAAAAATTATATTATAAGAAGTAAATTATTTCAAGAAAGTGCCTTTCCTGAACTATTAAAATTGTACCTAGCTAATTAAACCGATCCAAAAGAAAAGTTCAAAAACCGGTCCAAACAATTACAGCTCTCTTGCCTCCAGGAAAATCTTTAAAAAACGCTATGTGCGGCCGGATATTCAAATATTGCGGAAAATATAAAAATATTTGTTGAATGCCAAAACGGTTTTCGCAAAACCCGTTCCACAACTTTGGCAGTTTATAAATATATCCAATAAAAAATACGCAGTAGGTATATACTAGACATGACAAAGTATAAAATAATATATTGCTTAATAAATTATACGGAATAGGTATTCGCAGAAAAGCTCATTGATGGATTTGTATCCTACATAATATAGAACAGATACAAAACAGTAGAAATAGAATTCAATATCAAATAAATATACTTACCAGAACAAGGCTTAGAAAAAGTCCGATCCAACAGCAAATCAATTAGCACCTCAATGCCTCATGAAAGTGTAATAGGATGTATCTTATTTCTGATATACATATTTATATGACTTATCGAATCGAATACCATTGGTGGAACCGTCTCTTTTATTCACGGATGACCTTTCTCAACTAATCTCAAGTCAAATAATTCAATACTCACCAAAACCATCACCTTGATTTTGGTGAGCACAGAACCTCGAAAAACAAACGAATATTTGAACGACTAAATATAAGTGCTATTATATCTAATAAGTATTAAGTAGTTCAAAAACCTACATATTTATATTTTTTTTAAAGTAATAGGTGTGCTAAGCTACCTCTTTCCTCCTATATTGCTGTGCCCGACAGGGTCCACAATGGTCACATATAATATTTTAAATTACCACCTAAGCAAACATTGTGGAATGCAAATAAACTATTCAGTAAATTCTGAGATGACGGCTAATAGTATTTGGGATGGCTATAATGGAAGCGAAAACCGTGCTGCATGACCCCAAATAAATTGGGATAAGGCTACTTACTCCTCATAAAAAAGTTTTAAAAACATCAGTGTTCTGTTAGCGGAACGTCACGTCAGCTGAGATATTCTCTAGAACAAGTGAATGTATTACCGCCATACTCGCTCAAACCGATTCAGGCATTGGTTGATATCGTATTAACACGAAATGTCGGATAAGCACGAACTAGGTCGTTTAGGTACTACTCAGTCCTATAAAAGAAAGACTATTATAAGAATGTCGAGGAATGCAATATCTAGGTAAGGGTTAGGTACCTATTTGAAATACTTATTTTCTTTTATCATTATTACCCTACCTTCACCTTTCATAATTGTTCCTTGAAACGTGTCAAGGGACAACAATTAAAAAAAAAGCTTGTAAAAAATCACTCATCTTTGACTGACTGCGAATCTGCAATAAAGCATGAAGAATTTACCAATGGCAAGCCCATTGGTAAATTCTTGAGCCGGTGGTATAACGATAAAAGTTTGTTTCCTCAAGATTGTCTCTTATACGATTCAAAGAAATTGGAAAAGTGCTTTCTTGTTAAACTTGGTTATCAGTTCGTCTAGTTTTATACCGCTTCGTTCGTTTTCCTCTTTGTTTTTTTGCCTGTAATTTTTTCTTAGCGTTTCTGAGTTTTCACCAAAATCAAGTAGGTACCTACATTATAGAGATCATGCGCCTTTGCTGAATTGATCAAAGATACGGTGTTCACCCGAAAGGCTCACAAAACTACGCACGAAATGTATGAAATCTATCGTAATCTTAAAGTTCGAGCGAATTTGTCGTCTTTAAAAATATATCCATAAATCTAAGATTGGGCTGGTGTAGGCTTTCGCAACATTTTTATGTTGAAAACGGAGCATTCATTGAGATCACCCGTTCTAAAATAGGTCAAGTGGGAGCTTGACTCACGTATTAATGTCGTGTGTGCTTGTGGAAAGACTATATGCGCGTTTTAATTCAGTAGTGGACAAAATGTTTGCGATCTTTTTCTGCAAAACTGATTTTAGATGAAAGTCAACAAACACAATTTTTGAAAACAACATGTGTTATGCATTGCTTGGCGAAACTGTTCGGTATAGCAGTTATTTTAATATCTCCACAATTTATTGTTTTAAAATTTTGAAAACATTGAATTCCGCGCTGTAAGATAAACCTCCACTATTCTTAATTATTGCGATACAGATGTTGAAAATTCTAAGTGAAGTTTCCATTCGATGTACTTTTGTTTTCTGCTATATTTATTTATTCACACTTACAATATTTGGGACTCGGTGACAATAGTTTTCAGTTTCATTTTTCCCTATAGGCAGGTATACATATAAAGTCTTAAAAATCCTTTTCAATTTTTAAATTCCTCTTCGACGTTACACGTTGGCATGTTATAAAGTTTATTTGCTTTTCATGTAACCATCCTGCAGGATAGGACGATACTCGTCGCTAATTGACAGGGCTGGGGATGTTACGGTCCAGTGCTCAATTATCGGGGTAGTTGCTGCAGGTAAAGCTAATACAGTTAAGCCCTAATAGACTGGTGGTGTGAGCGCCTGCCGACCGCCCCGCCGCCGCTGCAGCAATTTCGATGAAATGTGATTTCGATAGAATCCACTCAACCGTGAAGCTTTAAGTAAACAAGTTATCTAGTAAATGCAATATTCGTAGTTTCAGTATTTACGTCGTGTTGACGTTGGCCATAATTATTTTGTATTTGAGGGGTCCTAGTAAACTGTATGTTAGCTCTATGTTTCTATGAGTAGACATCAACTCTTTCTCAATTCTATGCGTGAAAGGGTTACCCATAAGCTTTTAGAGATACTTAGACAACAGCGCATCTCCCATCTGTAACTACAGGTAAAAAAGGGGATGTCGCCAATAAAAAAAATACGACTGCTAACCAACCGATGGCAATAATTTCAATGTACACACGGCTACACATCAAGCTATACATTTCCAGTTTTGGCTGACCCCGCATTGTATAGGTTTTTCTTACTATCAAAAGTCAGCTTATACTGCTTATGTATAACTTGATGTGTAGCCGTGTGTACTTAATTCGCTTCGCCTGGCCAGCAAAAAGCATGGCAGTGATTAAAAAAAAAAAAGTTAGTACCTACCTAAAATTCACTTGTTTTTTATTTAAGTTATGGGGTTCACATAATATGTGGTCCCAAAAAGGTTTGAAAAAATTTGCTTTTGTGCTTTTACTGTGAACTAATTAACTTTTCCCGTATTCTGACCTAAAACCGTGTACGTCCATGTGTGTACAAACGTGTTGATCCATTTTTATGGGTCTGGCCATCTCTCCTGTACAATCGGAATACCTAGCCTTATGTTTTTGCGGAGGAGATGGTCTTATAACCTGGGGTGTTATTCCAAGAATACGTTAAATTAAGATGTTTTTTACAGATTACTAATAACAATGTGCGGAAGATGGTGGCTCCTAGAGGTGCCCGGGCTGGAGAATACCTGAAAAATATCACGGAGGAAGATAAAAACTAACATTGTTGGTTTTTGGTATTCGTATGACCTCAAACGTGTATTGCAAAGAAGTTCCAATGATTCTCTTCGATTCCTCAAAATGTAGAAATAAGATAACTGCACAGGCTGCGGTGCAAACTACTAAAAGATTACTGGAAAAGAGACGTGAACATCAGAATGACTGGCCAAAATGACCGATCAGCTTTAAAATATTTCTAAAATCTAATACCTATTTGCTACTATTTGATACCTTTCTTTAAATAATTGGTACTTACCTAATTAATAACTGAGAAAATGAATTAAAAAAATGGCCAGTCATTCTGACATCAGAATGACTGCCCACATTTAGAATCTTCACGTAAGGGCTCCAAAATTACAATTCGCCTTTACAAAAAATTGGTACCTAAGTATTTGAAACCTAAACATATATTTTTTCTAGATTTTTAGGGCACAGAATAAAGATTTTATTAGAGATTTTCATCACAATAACTGGCCAAAATGACCGATCAGCTTTAAAATATAACTAAAATCTAATTCCTATCGGTACCTAATTAATAACTGAGAAAATGAATTTAAAAAATTCCCAATCATTCTAACGTCAGGATGACTGGGCAGTCATTACATATTGAAAATGCATAACATTACATAGAAAAAATAAAAATATCCGACAGGCAGTAGGTACCTATGTTATTTTAGTTCAATCTCAGATTTGATGAGTGATGAATAAAAAGTGAGCTAGTTTTGAATGTTAGTTGCAGTCGGGTTTTGGTTTTGTCATTTTATTTTAATCCTTTATATTTTTGTAATCGTCTCTTCAAACCCTTTATTTTGATCCCACATAATAATGGTACATTTTTTTTATTTCAAAACCTTACTTGTTGTCGTCTAAAATCTGCTATTTTGATTTTATAAAAACGCGCGACCTAAACGAGTCGATAGACACCTCATGTTTTAAAATCCATCCGGCCGGCCGTTAGGATGCTTCGAGGGTATTAGGAATTCCATATACTTACAAAGATACATACAGTTAAGTGCGCATAAAAACAACCCTGTCCTGTCATTTAGTCGGGTAAATAGTGTATGACACTGCACTTAACTAGGTATCCCCGGTTATTTAACAGCTTCATAAACTACTAATTCGATAATCGAATTGGTTTTTATTACCTCGCAGTAGGTGCGAAAAGTAGAATATTCTTCTCGGGGATAAAGGTGCCTTTGTCTTGGGCGAGCTTGAATCCCTGACTGCACTCAGAATTCTAGTCTTAACTGCCACGCATCGCTCAGAAGTTAACTCAGAGCTAGATTTCTTGGTTGCATTCAGGATTCAAAATAGTGCCCGCGAAATTAAAACATTGCTTTATCTTACGTTGTATAGTGTCTGTATAGTTACACAACGCTTTGTCTTCTTGTTTCGAAAGTCAAATTACTGACAACTGAAAGAGAGAAATCGATGTGTAACTATTCATCTGATATAATACGTTTATTCGTAAGGTAAGTGAATAACTAGCATTGGGAATTGGCAAAACTGAACAAATTATCGACATTCGATTTCAGTTTTAAAACTGCTTCAAAGCCACACTAACCTGTGGGGTAATTGCGTAACACACTAAGGACGGTTTCGCACTACGTCCGATCCAAATCCGAGAAATAGTCCATCGTCCTATTTGTTCGGATCTAGTGCGCAACCCCTCATACAAATAGGACAATGGTCACTTCGGACCGGCATTTCTCGGATTCGGATCGGATGTAGTGCGAAACCGCTCTAACTGTAGAGAATGGCTTTCAGTTTGACAGTTCAACAACATTCATTGCGTTATTTACATTGTTGAGCAGACAAATTTTCGAACACATGAAGCAATGGATTAGCAATATCCTTCAAAATTATTCAGATTATGATTGATAGTGTTATTACGCAATTAGGGTGCTGACTACATAATTATAAATATATTATGTAGTTTCTCCCTTAGGCGAAATTAATTAAATGGCTATACCCTCTACGTACATACTTACCTACATATAAATATCATAGTTTGTATACGGTAGGTAGCGTCCAGTCGATCGATCAACGGCGCAATGCAAACAATGTGGCGATGCGGTCAAGTCTCGCGCTGTAACCGCCGCCGCTGCAGCAGCAAACAGCGCTGTTTTCATTCCCTGACCTCGGTTCGGAAAACATTTAAATCCGTGGCATCGCTTTTTCAACTCTGCGGCTGTCATGTAGCTGTGACCATTTTCACAAGCTGTAATGAAAATACCTGTCTTTATCATTTAAATTGGAATAGTTTTACTGTTTATCTGATGTAGTCGGGTGACGCAGCCCACTGTACCTAGCTGTGGCTGTGGCTTACCTACTTTAATAGTATAATATTCTGCGCTTATAAACCAATTTTTATGTACTAAGGGATGTCTAGCCATGTAGGTATGTATATCCATTATCAGGTTTCATAGTAAATATTACAAAAGTATTACCTCACCATGCCACCCAGTTCAAATAAGCACTCATTTACTCATCAATCTACTGGATAACGTTTATGAGTTTTCATTTACGTCAGCTCACTTACGTTATCAAAGTGAAAGTAAAATCTTACTAGCAAGACGTGATGTGAAAAAACTTTTAAAATGAGTACTTATTAGAACTCTAGATATCTTATAATGCTTCTAGTCCCCAAATATCTTAACAAAGACGCAGTTCCGTCGTCTGCATAACTAACATTGTTAACACGTAACTGCGAGTCTGCAAGTAACAATATTGTCATAGTACCTATCCGACGTCTGTGCTTCTGAAAGGCCATAACTAGGTCGTTTATATACGCGCTGGTGCATTTGGATGAGGTTACTATCACCCCTCCTCCTGTCTTTAATCACGTTTCAGCCTGTATCTACTAACCTATACGTTATTTACATAGACGTTACATCGACTTTGAATAATGACAGTTTCTGTTTCCACAGAGCGTGTAACCTTTTACCTGTTTCCTTAAGTTATGGCTCAGTTTTGGTGATGTTGCTGTAACCTGATACAAAAGATCTCAACGACAACTTCCGAGCTGGTTTTGATAGTGTGTATAAGTCTTATGATGATAAATCTATAAATAAATAAAGGTTAAAAAATATGGACCTTAATTATACTGTCATTGTAGTTATCGATCATGATAAACAACGCCAGAAAAAAAAAAAACAATAGTCCAATGTCGATTATCGAAAAGAAGACGGGTCGCTCATACAAAATATACCCCATTTAGGTAAAATGTATTTAAAGTTATCTCACATTTTAGTATATTAATAATTGGTAGTCACCACTACCCAAAATCGTGGCTATCATTGTAAATATTGCTATATATATTTTATCAGAAAAAATATTAAAAATGTATTTGTTTCATTAGAAAATGTATAGAATTTGCACACAAGTGTATATTATCCAAGTGTGTATTATTTTCGTTGTGCACAAAAGAAACCACAAAACTGTCAACTGCCATTCACGTTCGTACTTCTCTTGTGCTTGTGTGGTCAAACTCAACCGATGAAAGGGTTTGTAGAGACAGCGATGAATGTGCAACAGTGTGGTAACCCGGCGTTTATTTCTGAAACAGTTGACACATGCATTATTGTTTATTTTTATTAAGTATTGCATTGCAGGCAAAAACGTGTGCCAGCATTGAGACATTTAAAGGTGCTGTGCGGGGGCAGTTAAATTAATGAATTATAAGCATCGACCTCATCTGGGGCGATGTGCGACTTTCACGAAGTATACGGCAGTATGAATGAACTTTTTAACAATCTAAAACTAAAATTCCTGAAATAAAAGGTTAAAAACTCTTTACTGACAAAAAAATGTTCGGGGAAAGGAATTTGAACCATGTGGATGCTTTATTTGTAAAAAAAACAAGGAACAGATAAAAAACTTATTTACGAAATTGTTCAAACACCCGTACCTATGTGAATGAGATCTATCGGTTTGCAAAGTACGTTCCTACCTAGTGCTAGCGGTTAGTTTTTGACTACTGTTTACCTACTGTAGCGATCTGTAAAGTAGTCTAAATATTTTAGCGTGTAATAATGTATGAACGGTGAAGTAACTATATCTTATTGCTTAGAAATGTTTCATTGTTGCTGAAGTTTGTAAATTTTATTCATTTCCCGACTAATAACTGACTAGTAGTGACTAGGTAGTCAATTGGTTACGAGGTACTTGTCTATTCTATTTACCTACTCCTTAAACCATCCAATATTCTCCGCTCTCAGGTCTACAGTGAATTATTATCTAAACGCAATAATCTCAAGCGTCGGTTCTTGAACAACATTTGAACGCAACTCTGAAAATAAATGCAGCTCTAAAGCAACACATTCAGGCTGAAAGCAGATTTAATTCAATATAGTTTCGTGATGAGCTGGTAATCAATGCGAACTGAAATGTGTATTTTTACATTAGAAAGAACCTGCAAGCAGGTCCCATATCGAAAAACACGTTTGCACGTAATTTACTTAACTAGTTGCAATGAAGGTTCAGGTAATATTCTGTAAATGTATTCCTTGCTCTTGCTAAGCTTTAACCGGTCAAACCGCACGTCGGCGCTTGAGCCGTTAATAACCAGTGGGTTACACTCCTAAAGCCCAAGTACCTCCTACCACACAATCCCATTTCGGTGAGCTTATTCACATCTCTCTAATGTGCATAATGATTCTATTTCTGTTAGTGCAAATCATGCAAACGCACGCACACAATTGTCACCAATATGAATAACATAATGTGTCATTGAAAAAAGAAGTGTGCGTTGAAATCTACTTAAATTGATTCATCGAACAGAATGTCGCTGTAAGTGCACCGAGTTATTCTCATAAGTAATCGCGAGATCAGTCATGCTCTGACGCATATTTACGGGTTTATTTCGGGCTGAAATGCAGGAGTCAGCTGTCGGTCGACTGCGGCGAGGAGAGGACAGGCGCAGTGCAGGGAAAGAGGGTGTGCTGTTATTACTGGCTCAAACGATCACTGCAAGTTTGTGCGGACCTGTTTCTTCAATACCAATACACATTAACTTATCGTTGTGTACTTGCTTACTAACATGTAAAACTTCAAGCAGTTTGAGCGCTGTCTGTGGTAACGGTCTTTTTAACCGACATAAAAAAAGAAGGGGGTTTTAATGCGTAAAATCGAGATATGCGAGAAGAAGGATTGTATGAATCTGTTTGGCAGAATGAGAGGAGTAATTAAACCCCTCAACGTGTGTACTGTAAATTCCGTAAGAATTCAACACTGTTGAGTGGGCCAACCTACAACCAATATTTATGACGACAGAGAGAAGTATGGAAAAAGAATTTTGTCGACCGCAAATACACTGGGATAAGGGCAAAAGAATGACGGTACTGTATACCGAGATTGTATCTTATGGATATTTAATTAAATATTGGATGTATATACGTACCTACCTAATTAGATTAACGTAATATATATGTTTATGTATGGATATATGTTTTCAAACCCTCGTGTAAACATACAATATTAAATTTGTCACTTGCATGACACACGCATGTCTAAAATAAGTAAGAGACGAATGCACAAGCGACTTGACGCGACTCATGTTCGGGTTTGTTTACAAGCCGCGAGCCGCTTGATCGAATCATCGTGTAAGTATCGTCAATGCCACGTAGACAGACTAACCGTAATCGATTCGAATACAACTCGATTAGCTATTCGCTAATTTATGACGAGACACTTGGCTAGAACCCAGTGCCTTATGTTTCAGCGTGTAACGATGATCATTGTTCTATGTTTAGATTTATATTGTCATAAACTACTAACAATTACTTGGCTGGGATGAGAGCTAGCCAACATATTATATGCAAAAAATGAGTGATCAAATCACAATAGCGGATCACTGGAAATGTTTTTCGTGTGAGCGCGCTATTTCGGAGTGAGTGCCGGCTCTCGGGTTGCACAGGTAGACACGGGAATTATGCGATGCCGCTTGTTTCTAGGTGAGCCGTGTATTAATAAGAGCACAGCTATATTAAACCCACTTCGGATTCACGAGATCGCATCGTATTTCACTCGCGTTTTTCATGCAAATGTTCTTTTTATTTTTCCTTTGATTTTTATGTGTTCAGGTAGGTGTGTTTTGTAGACAGTAGGTAGTGGGTGTTCAGATAGCTTCATCAATCTGTGCATTCATCAAGAGAAACGAAGGAGCGGTGACCATTATTCCTTCTACGTGCAATATCACTGTTATGCATCAGGGAAAGTAAATGGACTGCACAACATTATAGGTAGTCGATATTTACAAATCTGTCTACGTCTTCTTGTTAATTCGGCAAATTGTTGGCAGACGTTGTCAGCAATATATCCCTTAACAGACTTCGCTTTAGAATACCGATACAATTTAAAATGTACCAGACGTTCTGGAATACGCATTCCAAGTGTTTAAAATAAGGTCACCTGTATTGCGCAAAGGGTTACTCATTGAATGCCATCAGGCTGTAGTCAGCAGCGAGACCGCGCTCGTGGGCGACTCGACGTTGTTTTTTTGTTTTTCGACCAGAATATCGACCACCTACTAACGAAAGCTGCCAAACATCACACACGTATACCTGATCTTTCCAATTATCACACACACCTTTAATTTTACATTGTAAAGATGAATTACTCGACCTCGTCTATTTATTCAATGTGATGATTTTTCTTTTAGTTTAATGAAGCTTCATCACTTGAGGTATCTATGTAAAAATCCTGCGATTCTGCCAAAATCAACTGATTTATTTTTGTATTTGTTCTCGTAAACTACTGAAACAGTTTTTACGAATATTCTGTCACCTGAATCGTAAGAATGATTGACTTTTGCAGATGTTATATCTTAATTAGTAACGATCAGTTTTTTTTTTTTAATATGGGAATGTACAAAAATGTCACAACCCCAAATCTGCGTTTATTAGAAGAATGTGTGCACTAATTAACTTTCGATTCGTAAATAGTCTTTTGTAGCAATCATAGGTACCTAAGTACATAGTTTTGATGAATTTTTCATCATATTACGCATTCAAAGACCGTGTGTGAGGAGGCCTAAGTTTACGAATTACAGTGAACTGCTATAGACTGATGATGATGATGAAGCTTTAGGTATAGGCTGCTAGCACAGTTCTAAATACAAAAATAAAGATATTAACGACTAACCAAACAGTGAAACTACGACATAAACACGAGCACAGAAAAAACTTATCGATCGAAATCATCGATGAGATGAGACACTTCACTTGCCAGAAATTGTTTCGATCCTGACCGCAATGACTGTCACAGATAATTATTGGGATGACGTGTGACAGTCACTAGTAATTAAAACGACACAGCTGCTTGAGCCGAACGTGATTTAACCACGTAAATTACAAAAATGGTTACTTTACAACGCCATTTTGATGGCCAGTGTTATGAACTTGAACTGTTATGATTTTGGTCTGATTCGTAAACAAAGAGTTGTACACAGTGGGTAGTTGTTGAGAATAACTATGGCTTACACTCCGAGGTTACAGACAAAACTGTAGAGATAAATAAAACTGTGTTTATCGACAAGTCCCTTAACATTGAGAATATGGATCTTCCGTACCTATAACATATCCAACCCATCTTCTCCTTAGTCGGTCCCTTACTAATGGATCTTTATTTGCTACAGTCTGTGGCTTGGTGGAGAGCCACGATCACGGCTATTCCAGTAGCTACGACTCTTGAATTGTTTTTTTTTACTGTCCCACTTCTGGGCAAAGGCCTCCCTCCGTTTCTTCCATCTTACGCGAGCCCGCGCATCCTCCTTCCAGTATTGACGGAACCTATCCAACTCGTCCCGTCAACTCCTACATGGTCTGCCGCGACTCCTACTCACTGTCTCAGGGCACCAGTTCTGTGCTATTTGGGCTATCAATTAAATAGGTAAGTATTTGTAAATTTTATTTTGGATTTAAAGATTCTTTATTTATTCTAAAATATTTTGAAATCCCATACCTACTGGGCCAAGGTTTTTCTTTAGCTGGTTGTTGACTACTGGAACCGGTGTTGTTACACTAATCTCACGTATTTGTAACGAAATACTTCGGTAGGTACTTTATGGAAACATTGTTTTCGCCCAACGCAGAAATGTAAATACGTAGCTGTAGGTACAGACGCCAGCACATCAACCTACTACAATCTGTCAGATTTCTGTAATAGATTTTCAACTTTATCGCTAAAGCATAAGGTTCAATGTTGATTGGGAAAATTTGACAGTTAGGTGTAGGTTGATGTGCTGGCGTCTGTACAACCTCGCTTATTATGGAAAAGTGAAAACCGATAAGGTATACACGGCAGCTAAGCACATTTCGCAGGTAGGTACATTTTTAGTCGTGCCTGTCAAAAAAAACCGACAATATGTTTAGAAACCAAACCGATTATTTAGTTTTGATGGAAATCATTTGCATTCTCAAAGCTGATGCTTTTTAAACCTTATAAGTAGCATTTCTTTTTAGGTAATTACATTAATTACCCACCTAAATCCTAGACATAATACCTACTTTCAATAACTATCACTGTTTAGTGTACAATAATGCATAATATTCCATATCTGTCGTCAGTCTCGATCAGGGACCTAGAATCGCGACGATTGTCTAATAGGCAACACGTAACTGCATCGAATGTTCCGTTACGCGAGCAGTGCGTGTCAATACAGCCACGGAAGTCATCTCGCAGATCAAGGAAGCCAGTCATCGTGTCTCAAATGGACACGAATACTCCAAATGAGGATCTTGTACTGAACACTAGAAGGTAGTGATTATGGCATTATCCAATCAGGATCGTTTGTTAAGACCGGAGCATTATGGGTGTCCTTGCTGAGGTGATGGTCGTTGCTGAGTTTACGTACCTTATTGTCACGTATTCCATAATTATTAGGCTAAGGCCTACAACGTTTTCCAGCTCAAACAACACACAAAATTATATAAAATACCCACATGCCACAAAAACTGCTGAATTAATTACCCGACTGCGCCAGAAGGAGGGTTATGTTTTTCGAGAGTATGTATGTATGTATGTATAATTGTTTGGGACGCTCTGCGGCCTGAACGGCTCGATGGATTTTAGCTTGAGGGGTGTCGTTAGATTCGTATTATTTACTGCGAGAGTGACACTGGGTATATTAAAATATAAAAAAACAAAATGGCGGATTTTTGGCGCCAAAATACGTCTTCAAAAAAAATTTTTTTTTAACCTTTTTAGTGGGGTACCAAAATAAAGGGTTTTTAAAGGTGATTACAAAAATATATACAACTTATATAGTTAAAAGTAATTCGAAGTGACAAATCGTAAAAAACACGTAAGTAGGTACCAAGAACTAAATCGCCTGCGAAATCTTTCATATTTGTAACTAAAAAGCTGGAAATAAGAAAAGTAATTTAAAAAATTAAAAAACCCGACTGCGGTAAAAAACTTAAATTAAAAAAAAAACTGAAAAGCTAAAAACAAGCCCATTTTAAATTAAATAAAAGTTGGAAGCAGGCGGGATCCATACCATTTTTATTATACTTTCAAATTCAAATGGGTCCCGCCCTGCTTTATTTAATTTAAAATGGGCTTGATTTTAGCTTTTCAGTTTTTTTTTATTTAAGTTTTTTACCGCAGTCGGGTTTTTTAATTACTTTATTTTTTTATCTTATTTTGTTGCCGATAACTGTGCTGTTTCTGATTTTCGAGGTTGACCCATAAAACTATAACATGCTTATAGACAAATAAAAATAACAATTCCCAAGCATTATTATAACCTCGTCTCATTTTAGAACATTGATGCAAACTTTATCCGTGCTTGAGTACCTACACAATTCTACTATGTGACATATGAAATAACTAAATAGTAGATACATATTATAGGTAAGCTGTACGAAGCTGAAATCCGGGAGTGGCCTTAGCGGCGTGACCTCGGCCATTTTATTCACCACCACTGAAATAATAATGCATTCGTGTGAAGTTGTTTATGGCTATAGAAAAAGAATATCCTTGACGTTGCCTAGAAACGCGATCTGAGCTGCGTCCAAGTTGTAGCGGGTTATGATGTAATAGAACATTCCTGAAACTTTCAAGTTTAGATTAACTATGTGTGTATGTTTAGGGTAACTATGTTTAGTGTTCTAAGCTCTAATCAAAACAAGGCTAGATGAGCAAAAATTTTGGAGATTCAACATTGTTATGGTGAAGCCTCAAGTAGTTACCTACGCTTGCAATATTTAAAATAAAATACATAATAAGTATTACTGGGCGAATATAATTTATTTATTATAAGTGGAAATTAAACAGCAACATCTGCACAATTTACACTAATAATATTGTAAGCATTACGATCACCTTTAAACGTGAAGTTTATTGCATCCCATCTGAGTTATAAGTCGTAATTGGCGAAATGTGGAGGCGGCAAAAGGCCAAATTCCAGCAGCCAGCATTGAACGTTTACGGGCTATAAAAGCTTCATAAATAAAGTTCCAAACCCCCCAGATTCTACAAACAAAACAAAACATTCCAGACTATATTTTTTAAAACCAACCCGAACATGAAAAACCAATACCTATCCGATTTCAGAGAACAGCAGTTGCAGGGCTGTTTTGTTCTGTTATGTGCGCATAATACAAGCGGTATTTTTCAAAACAAGCTGAAAATACACGCAACCGAATGTATGAGTTTAGGTATGAAACGATGATGAAATATTTTGTAAGAGTACCTAACCTACTTAATTTACTCTTGCTATTTTCGGTTATTCATGGGAATAACGTCGTTCGCAATCTGTCGAACGAACAATAGGCTAATTGACTAGAAACTTGACTAGCTGAGCATCCGTTACCTGCAATACAAGCCTTCCACCCTATATTAAAAGCGCAGCACATTGGAAAATTGCCCGTTTCCTTGGCATTGGTTCAAACTATTTTGCGTTGTGCCGATGAGATGTTCCTCTAAAATTATTTTAATGTTTGTCACGAACACTTCTTAATGGTAAAATAGCGTAATTCCATTGACATGAATTAGATCAAGATAAAAAAATGGTTTCTTAAGAAAAACGCAATGTATTGTGGATTTTGTATTTCTTTGTAACGAATGGTTTGGCGTAGATTTGCAAAGATCTACCGTGAAGTGACCAATTTGTCAGAACATGTTTCTAATATGCGACATGCTGTGGAATAAAACTAACAATGGAAACGTCACGTTAAACTATTAACAATTTTTTTATGGTGGTTATAAGCAAAATAGTTCAACACCTAAAAACCGAATAATGTTTATGATGATTAGAAAGTAGTCATTTTGATTTCCGGACTCTCAGATAAGAGTTTTTAACCAGTCCCATAAATACAATATTCAATGTCAAATGAATTCTTCTGAATTTCACCCTGTCTGACTGAAAGACGGCCAATCTCGTCGACCTTAGGTACGTTACAAATTGCTAATTTGCCAATCCACCTTCCTTCTTACCGTGTTTCCTTCCTGCCGCATCTAACATCCTCATTAGCTGGTATAATTAAAGTGGTGGACACACCACACGGTAATAATATTTCCCCGATTTCCCCCTAGCTTCCCTAGCTATGCATTATGCGATACTCATTAAAAAGGGGGGTAATCTTTACATCATAATCAATACAATCATGTTTACTTTATTGGAACTGACTACATACATACATACCTACATAGTACCTAGTTGATTTGAACATGGAGTTTAGCTGTGGATGGTGCCTGGTGGTTCGATGTTGTTTTCTTCTAATCGTACACGACAACCACACACAAACATTATTTAGGTAATAAAAAAACGATTTATAATTTATTATTGTTGACTCCCAATTTACCCCGGCCACGTTCGGATGGCTAATATTATTTTGAAAGGAACTCTGTCTGTCTGTATGACACCTAAACCAGTGGACAGATTTCGTTAAATTTTGGCAAGGAGATAGATGGCGGTTTGAGGAAGGAAATAGGCTATATTTTGCCACAAAAAGTTTGTATGGGAAACCCAGCATTTCTTAAATTAGGGATATCGAATTTCAAATTTATACCTTTGGTAAGAAATTAGTTATTTATGCAACTTTTGTATAAGAAGGGGTATTAAAACACGAATGTGGGTTTATAACACGAGGTGAAACCGAGTGTGATATATCACATGAGTGTTTTAATACCTAATTATGTACAGTTGCATACAAGACTTTATCTACACCCATGATATGAATCCTCTATAAAAGTTTCTGAAACAGTTTTTTGCAATACTAAATCCGACCAAAAATGGACGATACGACGTGAATTCGAATAACCTATCTTTTAAATTACGGTGCTGTAGTAAGTGGAAACACGCGTTCATGACAATGTTCTTTTTTTTGAAAAGGAGTTGCATAATAAAATTTTGTACAACATTATAATACTCGTTTGGATGATATTATGGTCACTATGACACTGGTTGTTTTAATGTTTGCAATAAGCTAACTGTTTCAGAAACTTTTATAGAGGATTTAGGTACCTAGCATGGGTGTAGATATAAAATTTACGTGATTCAGCGTTTTTGTGAAATCTTCCCCCAAGGGGATAAAATACTAGGGGATGAACTTTTGTGTACCTCTTTTTAAGCGTTTTAAGGGAATGGAAATATAGTTTGTCTGTTACCTGTTCATGTCTTAACGGCTAAATGGAATTGGATGAAAGGAATACCTACGGATAGGCCATGACCTGGGTAAGGACATAGGATACTTTATTATCCCGGTAGTAAATTCCGGTGGGAATTTTATCCGGCAATCAAGTTTATCCGGCAAGTAGGTACCACAAACTGACTCGCACGGCTATGTTATATAGTCCTAAACTCTTTTCTATGATGTTGAAAACCGCACCTAAATCTAGATACCTAAACACAGAGAAGTGTTTTTTTTAACTAGAGTTAGCTAGTGTCCGACCGAAACTCGATTTAAAGCCGAAACCGTAACCAAACCTTCGGCTCCTCTTTTGGTTTTGGCCGAAACAGAAACTTATGGAGATAAGAAAAAGTTAATTAAGATTGAATGACATTATTTTCTGAGACCCGTCATTTTTTGCCATCATCAGCTGATTTCTTATTAGGTAGGTATATGTGAAAAACTGTAAAAATTTTAGGTAGACAGTTTTCACACAAAATTTTGAAGATTGAAAAATGCAAATATATGCTACTGTTAGCTTTTGCGATTTAGAAGATTCACCGCACAATTAGCACAGCGATTTAATCGCTTCGGAAGCTCGAAATAGATACCTAGCATAGCAACAATAAAATAATAAAAATGCAATGCAATGAAAATAAAAACAAAACAATTCAGCATTGTTAGAAACACAATTTTTAAACCGTACTCAAACGGAACGACTCGCCAAAACGCGATGCAGCATCGAAGTAAACTCTGAAACATATTATGATTTTGCTAATGTGACCGAAGGCACTAAGATACATCTGCTGTTGCCTTTAGAGCTTGTATCAATCTTCCAGAAAGCGAATAAATCCCTACTCGCTAATACTAAAAGCAGCATGTATGCTAAGAATCTAAATGACTTCTATTTATAAGTAAACACTTATTTTTTGGGTTTTCTACAAATAAAGGGTGAAAACGAAGTCCACGCTGTCTATGTATCTGACAATCGTTCTTATTTTATCAAAACTAACAGCTCACAAACGCCCTATGCCAGTTTCGGTCGGGCCGAAGATTCTGCCATTTTTAGGCTGAAATCTGTTTTTTGACCCCAACTCACCGAAACCGGGACTTCGGCCGGACACTATCAATAACCAACGATATGTTCGATACATCAATCTATTCCGTAGCAGGTCTTAATCTCTTCGATTTAATACACCATCTCGGTGCGGTTACTGTAACGTCATCAAATTCCACATTCCATGTCTCGCCGTCAGAATAATCACACGCTCCAGCGCCTAATATTGATGACACTTAGTGCTGCTAAAATAGCCAGAGTTCTTTGTTAGGGATTGAACATCAGCGTATGACTTACGATGTTCTTCTTTGATTAAGTTTGATACTCCCTGGCCACATACAAATAGAATACAAATCTTAAAAGAAAAGGTCACATTATAGGAAAACGGTATGAACTTCAAGCTTATCAGTCGAATTTGTGATGATTATATTGTAGTAAGTAAGTGAAACGGCTCCGAGGCAGTCATCAGCCCTGCTGCCACCTAGCGGACTGGCTAATATTTTTACTACGTCATGAATAATCTTGTTTGCCTATGACCGTAATGTGACTGTTCCTAGCTACCCTACGGTGACAAAATTTTCGTTTTCCTTATTAAATTAAAATTAGTGTTTAACTCGGCTGCCACCAATAAGAGAGGAAGAAGAACAGAAGAAAGAATGTAATAGGTGGGGTTGATACTTATAACAATCTACCTACATTAGATATGCAACAAATCCTCGGATTAATAACCTAAATTAAGAACCCTGTGTTTCAAACTTGTTTTGCCTGGTCGATGCTTGTGTGACCAGTCTAAACCATCGTCGAAAGGAACATTTTTTTGATTCTGCGAAACAATACTTGATACTGAACATTAACTACAATTTAAAAGATAACAATATTTTCTGGAACCCAAAAACAACTCTATTACACAGAGTAAATAAGTGTTCAATTGTTACCTTTAATATAAAGTACAAGTCTCAAGTGCCCGGCCAAAGAAAGCTAATACAATCTGGGTTAGTATTTTCCGAGGACGCCGTAAGAAAGCAAACTGCAGCAAATTTAATCTAAGGGTATGGTATAATAATGAAATTGAACACGGTAGTGTACTGTGTACATACACACTGATTCGACTTGGGAGACTAATAAAACCCTGGAAGCTTTTTACAAAAATAGAAGGTATTGTGACGCTGCTATCATTATGATTGAGTTTTGCTTTAACTCCTCAACGTGCATACTACTTTACACGTTAGATACCAGTAACCATAAAAAGACGCAGAGACAATCGTTGCTTCAGCATCGGAACATAACATAAAATCTCGGCCTATCTGCTTCTGAATCCTGTTACTAAATCCCTACTAACTTGTTCCATAATTATCCTAAATCGAAAATATGCATTTTACATATTTACAAACAACTGAAACTAAAAAGCTTATAATAAAATTATTAGTCTACTTAACTAAATACCTGCTTAAAATGCGTGTTTTTTTTAAGAACTGCAAGTGTGGTGCCGGCTTGTGCGATTCAATGCATGCATGTTTGTCTGTCTGCATGTCGCAGCTGCTGTTTATCACGATGGCTAACGAGCGTTTGGCTTGATCGTTGGCATTAACAGAACATAGTTAATCTGTCTTGCTTACTTATACCACCATACCTACGCTAAACGCTTTTCATGAGCACTTCAACTTGTTTTCTGATTGAGTACCTATAAATTGAATAAGTACCTACTAATGCTCAGTTCCTATAAACAAAAACGAATCGTTTTGTTTACCAATGGTATCATTTGTTATTGCAAAACTGCCCCATATTAATAGATTCGTAAACTAATTTTACCTGTGAGAGCTACTTCCATATGGGAGGGTCTACTATGCAAAGCTATGAGCTCTTTGCTTCATTATTGGTAAAGATACAAGAGTCTTAATTTTAACCAATAACTGTCCGTAAATTATAGGAATCGGCCATTAGTCTTTAATTCTTTCAAAACATTTTAACGATTGGCTTAGGTAAAGTACATTTCTGGAAAGAGTCCAGTATATTTTTCTGTTAATACTTCATAAGTAAAAATAAAAGAGATCATTTCGAATAATCCATATGTTTCTGATGTCATTCACCTTGATTTGTGATGCTATTTTAATAAAAATATATGCCACAAATATTTTTTATTCACACTATTTTAAAACTGTAGGTACAGATGCCAGCTCATCGAGCTACCCGAAACTGTAAAAATTTCTCAATCAACTTTGAACCTTATACTTTAGTGATAATGTTGAAAATCTATTAAAGAAATTTAACAGATTCTAGTAGCTTGATGTGCTGGCGTCTGTACATTAACTGCGATAGGACACGATAAAAGATATAGACAATATTTTGATATCAGACATTTCATTTCTCAACATGTATTTATAATTTTAGGCACTGCAGTTATCTATAATTGAGAGGTTCAGATGGCACAATGCCAGCTCCTAACATTCCTAGATATAGCTTAACAAAATATACACGCTATATGTAGAACATAACTGAATAGAACTTTTGGTTAACATTGACACTGACAAAGTAGAATTTCATTCAACCACGATTGCAATTCCGATTGCCGTTGATATTAAGTATTGTCAAATTAGCTCATTCATTGTTGGTATTTTAATTAATGATTGATTAAGGTAGGTACGTCTTCTGCAGCCTCAGTTGGTAACAAAACTGATTTTTAATATGCTAGACTAAAATTTCAGCTGCGATTATTACACAAAAAAAGGTCAATCGCAGCTGTCATTTTAGTCTAGCAAATTAAAAATCTCAACCAAAATCAAAACGCTACTGGGCTTCAGGGCAGAATCGCCCAATCTCCTGATAGAACATCATAGAACTTACTTTAGCTTACTATAGCTTGTGCCAAACAAGAAATATAATAAACCAGAAGGATAACTAACATATAATTGAAGAGCATTTTTACTGTTTTTTACTTCGTTTTAATTATTTATGTTCCTTTGGTAATTTAATTAACTGTACGTTATTATTATGTTATTGCATGTTGCTAATACATATCTACTACATGTATTATATATTTGCATGCCATCATTACATGGCGGAATGTGTCTTTGCACTACAATCTTACATTAACATCTTTTGTATGTACATACCACATTTTATGCAAATAAACGATTTTGATTTTCGAAAGTCTTGTACTATTAAAACCTCAATAGTAGGATACATACAAGATAATACTTATATCTAGATGTTGGAATGTTAACTAACCAAGGAATAGGTCTAATAAACTAGCGGTATCTTCACTATTTACTCATTACAGATATTTAAAGTGACAATGACGACCAAGAGCAAAGAGAAATAGTTCTCTTTAAATCAGTCCGGAAGCTAAAAATATTTACCTATGTCTAAACCTTTTTTAACAGACTAATTGTCTGCAGAGGTTAACGACTGTGACTTCGTTTAAATTATGTTTACAAGGAGCGTTTCCAATTATAAGCATTATTATAGTTAGGGTTTTTGAAAATGGCTAAACTAGTGGAATGTACCGGCTAGGTTCATTCTTCGCCCAATGCACTGTATTTTGCATTGGGCGAAATAGCGCAACTGATGGAGAAGGTATGCAGATAAAGAGAAAGGCCATAATGCAGCATTATTGATTCACACTTATATTGGTGCCAGTCTGTTGAACTCCGATTGATGTTCATTAACCTGCCAGTACTCGCATCATAATTAAGGTAGGTATTAATTACTATACAAAAATGCTATTCTTTCTTGATTTTCATAAGCAGTCGCTCCATAAGATGTACCATACTCCTAAAATAGGCAAGCAAATGTAGCTCTTATTCTAATTAAAATAATGTATACAACGCTATAAACATTTTAACAAGTTCTGTAGATCTTTTGGCGTATGTACAATGTCACCTTGACGACGAGTGGTGGTCTCACTAGGTATTTATGCTCTGGCGCCGATCCAGGAGATGTAGGTCGCTTGCGCGCGCGCAATGCTCGCAATGATATTCATATCGCGAACATACATTTTAAACAATATGATCTATGGAATAGAATAGTAATTTCAAACTGGCTTTGATGGCAGACATACGACTAACTCGTATTGATTTAGTTGAAAACAGTCTGATTCATACAGAATACTTACTCATTCGCTATGTATTCGGTACCCAACACCTGCATTTTCTAATGTTAATTTTGGATTTGCTCGAAATTAGTAGTCAACAATGTATGCTAGATTATGATTGTTACTTTATGTGTTTCAAGAATAGCTGACCTTTATTTCTCTTCTGTAGTCTGCATAACAGTCGCCTAAGAAAATCAATAGTTCTTATCTTCTTGTGTTTCACCTTTAAAGAAAGACATCCATTAAAATAGAGACGGAGACTAAAATGATTGAAATAAAAGAATTCCAATATTCTAGACAGGATGTTTCTCACGATTTCTGAAAAATAACTGAAAGTGTAGGTAAATGACCCCTTAGGATCCTGATCTCCTGAAATAATTCTAAGTAGTACGCAAACGTCTGTAGCTAGTTGTGAAAATCGTTATTTTTCTTCTATTCGGTACAGGTGCTGTGTATCAGATATCTCTTGACTGGATTGATATAGCCTCTATATCCGTTGTTAATCTTTTGATGAATTCCACCAGCTAAGTACGTCATTGTTTGTGGAATCTTTTAACACCGGCTCACCAGCAGATTCACGGGTAATTACTACAGAAGAATAAAAATAAACTTGGGATGAAAATAAACTTTATGTAACATGCGCAGAATTCCAGGTAGCCATTTAAATGTTCGTTCAGGTAGGTAATCCATCTGTAAACAAGTAATATGTTATACAGGAATACTTATGTACTTAGATATTTTTCCTTTTAGAGTGCTGGCTCACAATGTTGTTTACGTGCACAGAACCAATCAAATTATGTTTACGAAGTAAATGGCGCCTGATCGAGGTATAGGTACACACGATGACATATCAAGCTATAAGTAGGTAAATGTAAAGGCTTTTCGTACAATGAGTAGTCAGCTCATACAGGAAATGTATAGCTTGATAAATGTCGTGGCGCGTACTCTACTTTCTAATTTGTTTACATAAAAGAGGTTTAATTGTGATCCTTGGGGTCGGTAAAATAATGAGAAGTCGTAACTTAACTTGCCCAATATTATTAAGTATGTAAAAAAAAACACAGTAAGAAATTATTATTTGTCTAGTAAATGTTGTGTCCAGTAATATTCTCTTTTTTGTTTTTTGACCTCGATCTCGCCTGGCCACCAGGCGACATCGAGGTCAAAAAAGCAGTTTACTCTTTTTAGGTAACTTCTACAATATGGGTAGGTACTTACCTACTAATGCCAATCGTAATATTGTTTTCGTTATCCCAGGACCGTCTAATGCTGATGGAACCCAGACACCGCCATCTTGAATTCTTCTATGCCAACATAACAACCATATTTGCTGATGAAATAGTTCACCATTGCTTTTTTGTACCAGTTAGGTAGGTACCTTTCGTAACTGGCGTAATTTGGATGTAGGGTGTCGGTAGTAGAGGTATGTACATACATCTACCTATCCCTTAGGGATACAGGCGTGATATTAAGAGTTATGTGTTTGTTTTGTTATCTTTCGTATCGTAGGCTAAGGAAAGATTTTCGGTAGGTTTTACCAAGTATTTTTGAAAGAATTCGTCGGTAGGATAAGCCATCATTATACCAAGTAGGTTTGAAAGAATTCGTCGGTAGGATAAGCCGTCATTATACCAAGTAGGTTTGAAAGAATTCGTCGTGTTTGAAGTGAAATTCAAGAAAATTAGAAGCTATGGCATAAAAATTGTACAGTGATTCGAACTTTAGTGGACTTGCTAGCGTGTATTCCACTCCACCTTATGTGATTTCCGCTACAGTGTGTTCGTACCAGCGTTGTGTCGTGTAACTGAGTTGTGGAGGTCAGATAGGCAGTCTGTAGTTAGACTGAAAGCCGACCCTATACTTTGTTGGGAAAGGGCTAGGCAGATTGTTATTCGAGCTTCATATGTTCGAACTTCCGTAGTACAATTCGCAACTAAGGTTTATTTTAATTTTTTTAGGATGGTTGACGTTAATTTTTGAAGCGAATGACACCAATAAAAATATTAAAGAGGTACACACGTCTAGGTTTTACAGGGACCAAAGAGATGTTGAATTAGAAAATGCTACAACCTCGTAGTAAAAACTAATTTAATACTTATAAAATAGAGGTTTCTAATGTGAATAAAGTAGTGTTTAACTCTTAATTACTCGCACAAAGAAAATCACGTAACTGCTAGCATGGGGGTCTGTAGGGATCCCAATTTTTAAGGATAAATTGTTATAGATTATTATTCTAAATAATATAAATTAAGAAATCCTGAAAATATTATATTTTAACTATTTTGGTTAAACAGAGTTTAACCAAAATACCGTTATATATCTTGATAGATCTTATAGATCTCCTGGTTACATAATCGCATCAGTACCAAGATACTAAATTATAGTATTCTCATCCGAACTATACATATTACACATACAAATTTTCATCAAAACGAATCATATGACCCCAAACTCGAGGGATTTACTATACTAGAGCCACTGAAGAATTCCACTATAGACCTCCTGGCTCCATCATCAGATCAGCTCCGAGATACCAAATTATTGTATTGTCATCGGTCCTTGATACGTGTGCAAATTTTCAAGTTAATCGGACATTCTGAAGTTGGTGAAAATTACGTTGAGAGATTCCGTTACATGATAGATCAAGCAAATAAAAGCGGAGGTCAAGCTAATAAAAGCGTTTTAAAAACAAAAGTCATTTATTTATTTGAAAGTCAACATTACATAAGACAGTCCCCCAAAACGCCTTCGCACCTTCACCATTTCCAAGTGCTTCAGCTGGGAAGAAGAAGTGGCGCAAGGAACTCCCCAGCTGCACAGTAGAACTGGATTCCATACAATAGTATACAAAGTAATTAAAATTACCAAACAAAAATAATACAATGCACCTTTTATACTTGTAACACCTTTTAGTATTATGCAAATAAGTTATTTGATTTGATTTGAAAAAAACATTCAAATAAATGATTTGCCATATTGCAATACAACTTATTAAAAAATTTGTCTGCTCAGCAACGAAAATAACGCAATGAATGTTGTTGAACTGTCAAAATGAAACCAACAGCGGAGTAATTACGTAAAACACCATCAATATCAACTACTGACAGTGTTTTACGAAATTACCCCGCTGTTGCAAGTGGACAAACAAACTCTGCGTGTACAAGTCAACATTTGGACAATCACCAGTATACAAAGCCTAATTAATTTATCTATCGCAGGCTGATTGAAGTTTGGTCTGTGTCGGCTATCTCGTCATTGATCGAACCACAATCGAACATGCAGTTATACCACCGGGACAGGGCTTAATTTATGGTACCCCATTTAATTATAATAATCGAGCTATTACGGATATTAGTAGAGTATCATATCTATCTATATAAATAAAAAGAAAAGTCCCGACTGACTGACTCATCAACGCCCAGCCCAAACCCTTGGACCTTGAAATCTATTCTATCCTAGAAAATGTTGCACAGAGGTTCCCTTTATAATGTAGACAAGGAATAAGGAAGGATTTTTCGAAATTCAACCCCTAAGGGAGTTAAATAGGAGATGAAAATTTGTATGGAAAATCTTATTCCTTTGAGTTAATAAACTTGAAACTTGGCATGAACCTAAGTAAATTATGAAGTTTGGCATTTTTCGTTTTTCTAAATGTCAAAATGTGTATGGATGAATTTTAAGGCGCGGTCCGAATAACTCGAAACTCAGTATTTATAAATAAAGAATAAAGTGTATCAGGGTTTTTCGAAAATCTACCCCTAACGGGGTGAAAAGGGGTAGGTAGTTAATTATACGAGGGAGGATTTTACTGCGTGGCTTGATTAACTCGAAAATTCGTACAAATAATCTTTGAGTCAAGTAATGAACATATCCCAAGCGATTTTTCGAAATTCCACCTCTGTGGGAGTGAAAAGCGGGAATACAGTTTATATGAACAATCTTATTCATTTGGTTAATAAACTTGAAACTTGGCACGAATACTTATCTAAGTAAATTATGAAGTTTGGCATTTTTTGTTTTTCTTAACTACCCCCTAAAGGGGGATTGGGGTTGTCAAAATTTGTATGGAAGAATTTTAACCCGTGGCCCGATTAACTCGAAACTCGGTATTTATACTTAAGACCAAAAATGTATATATATAAAATTCAAAGTATATATTATATAAATAATCTATATAATTATATAAAGTCCTGACTGACTGATATAAGTATAGAGACATGAAATTAGGAGAGTTTGTTCTTTGTGAAGAGTAGGTACCTAGGTATCCATTAAGAAAGGGTTTTTCGAAATTCCACCACTAAGAGGGTGAATGGGGGGGGGGGAAGAGTGAAATTTCACGCGGACGAAGTCGCGGGCAGAAGCTAGTTTTGTAATATAATTATAGACGTATTATTGATTTAAACTGAGTCATGTGGATCAAGTTATTGACGACCTGCTATGGTTTAATAGCTATATTCTATTGTATTAAGTACTTATAAATAGATATTTTCAGTAAACAGTCAGCTGCGGACGTATCTACTTACCTACCTACATTAGTAGGAGTTGTGAACCTAAGGATTTTCTTTGCCAATAGATATTTTATTTTTGCGATTTTTGAAAACAAATCTGCCATCTAAAAAAATTGACCCATTTGCAGCAACTGCCCCAATAACCAAAATAGCTGTGTATAACTCGATATGTTCAGTTTTCCGGGGCTACGTCCGCTAATAACATTACTTTAGAGCTTCGCCGTCGTCCGCTGCTTACCTACTTATTTTTAGGGTTCCGTATCCAAAGGGTGCCAGCGGAACCCTATTACTAAGCCTCCGCTGTCCGTCCGTCCGTCTGTCTGTCAGCGGGTTGTATCCTATGAACCGTAATAGGACAGTAGAAATTTTCACAGAATGTTTATTTATATTGCCTGTATACCAACAAATAATAAAACTAAAGTTAAAAATTAAAGGAAACAATAAACGTGTTTAAAAAAACCGGTCAAGTGCGAGTCCGACTTGCGCACCGAAAACACTTTGTAGGGATGTAACTTCACGGTTTTCGAATGTTTTCCTTTACTTGTGTTGTGTTACATGACATTGCCTTCTTGCCGAATTTCATGATTCTTGGTCAACGGGCAATACCCTATCTATGGGTACCCCTCCTCTCACCGAGAGAAGATCTTAGACCCAGCAGTGGGAACATTATAGGCTGATTATGCTGTACGATAGCCTCAACTCCAGTTTCCTATGTTTCGCAAGTTCACCCCAGCTGCCCCTCAGCAAATTAATCAGTAACAATACTTATGACCCCATGCGTTTCTGCTTTCAATTCGAACAACAAGAAAATGTCGTAATCAGCTGTAGGTACGTTAAGTAAGTACCTATCCTGAAAATAAAACTTCACTTTTATTTACTTTAAAATAAACACTTAAATTTTATATTTTCAGCCGAGATCAACGTTATAAGGCAATTTATTAACACAAATTAATATACTTACGTAAGTACTTAAGTACATTACACAGATTCACGTTAATACCTATTGGCAATTTGGCAATAATCGCTATTTGGTCGTCGCCGTACCTACTCGGCGCAATTATTTTAGCGTATATATTTGGATATGTGCGTTCATTAATCGCGCATTCATTACTTACGGGGCAATTAAAATCTCATGCATTCTCAAATGTTTTCTACCTGAAGTTAAAATCAAAGATAGCTACTGTAGCTATATCCAATACTAGATAGGTACCTACTCTGTCTGCCACCAAAGCATAATGTACTTCTGTTACAGGCACCTTTATGGAATCAGATAGCTCTGAAACGGACATTCAGTGAATGGCTATCAGTTTCGACACTGAAACAACAAAGGAACCGAGGTGTGATTATGCAATAGTTCTGCATCCCACACATACAAAGGGTTGCCCGAATTCGAGTGCCCTGTATTTGATAATTCCGGCGGCTATCAAACTATATCAATGTCATCACAGTCTGCCGCGTGCTTACGCACCTACACAGTTAATTAAGGCAAACGCAGAAATTGATTAGTACATGTTCTCACAAACAATGGCGCGTTTGTGGCATCCTATCTCTCGTTAGTTCCGCTCGGAGTCCCGTCGGAACAGGGCACAATGCACGGGATGTGTTATGGCGAACAGACGCATCTAGGACACTACTCCATGCAAACCGGCAAGCTGGCGGAAATCAATGCGTTTGCTATCACACTATGTGACTATGCAATTCTATTTTATGTCAACTTATTATTATGTTCTCTGTAGGTATTGCACAGCGAAAGTTTTTGTTACGTAAGGGTTGTACAGACTCATTGTTTTCTCACTGCAGCTACGTTTGATTTAATTATTTGGTGACTATGGAGAACTCATCTCGAAGCCTCCAGGACTTAATCCAACCTGGACCGAAAATTAACTTCAAACCAATGCATATTGGCAAGGAAGTTAATGTTCGGCCCTGGTTCTCAATAGGTAGGTACTTTTAAGACAGAACAGTGGTTGCAATCAAAAAAACTTTTACCCACCAGTGATGGCAGTTGAGTCGGTTTGAACCTTGAGTCGATTAATATTGCGAAGGAAATGGAAAGCTAATACAGATTCCGGCTTGTTCGAAACAGCCACCTAAACGTCTACAGAGACGTTTAGGTACCTCGAGGTGTACAGGTGTACATAATTATAATTTGTTTGATTACTGAATAAAATCATTTTTAAGTTTCCTCAGAGATTATGTAAAAATGCTAACCACGATTAGTAGATATAGGTACCTTAAAATACCTACCTCTGTATTTTCGTATTGCTTTATTTATAATTGCAGTTGTTGATATAAGCTCTTATCTGGGACATTTATAATAATCAATAATTTCAGTTTTTAGGTGTAGGTACTTATTGCAGACTTTTTTACACATTTATCAATCTTTTTACAGGATTATTATTGCCCACGGGTTATGACTATTGCTACGCAGGGCACCCAATGACTCATTTTAATAACCTATATCTACAGCGTGTATCAGAAATTGTGGTCAAATTTAAGGGTGATGTGCTGAACAAGTTTCTCTATGGGACCAACATCGTAATCGAGAAAAAATATCAGTCATCCCATACATTTGGGTCGAAGGAAGGGACAGTGGATAATTTTTTCGCGATTACGATATTGGTCCCATGGAGAAAGTTGTTCTGTTTAACCATCTGTACCCTTAAATTTGACCACACCTTTCTGGCATACATATGCTGTATAAAAGCAATGGTCAGTACCCAGCCTATACCTACGTGCATACCTGACTGAGCTTAACTATTAGCAGATTAAGTTCCTCTAACGATAGATATGGTGCAGTCTAATCGGTCAGGACCACTAAGTGATTGGATCTTCCAACGTCGCCCTAAGACTGCCTACTGGCTAATTATCTTAAAGGCGGTATTTGTCAAAGTAGTCCTCCTCGGTAGCACCAATCACTTAATAGCACTGCGTTGATTACCGACAAGCGAGGCAACAATGAACTGATACGGATATACTTACTTAACTTAAGTAATTAGTCGTAGGTACATCATCATCATTGTAATATATATATATAGGATGCGCAAACTGTTACCATGCAAGTACCTATTCAGTATTCGATTCTAGACCCCTTAGCATATTAACATATTTCGTCGGTTAGCATAAAAAAAATCTGGTGTTTCATAGAAAAATGCAATACCTACTTACGCGACCAAAATATATTATGGAACAACTAATTATTTTTTTTAACCCATGGTTACCGTTTGCGAACTGGTTCTAAATTTATCCTATAGGTAAGACTCTGCCTAAAATGGAAGATGGTCTGTAAACCAATTGACATAATTGTTATGGATACTATACATAGGTGGTGCATATTTTTAGAATAGGTAGGTACACATCATTCGAACATTAAAAAAAAATCTTCAATTACAGCATCGTTGCACATTCTAACTTCATTTTGCTCTTTGGACAGCCAGTTATTAGTCTTTGACTGTGGTCTTTGATTAGTTTCTCTCTTTTTATGACACCCTGGTAATCTGTTCTGACGATTTATGCTGGCTGGGCTGATTCATGTACCCTAATTATCCCACACCGAGCGGTGGAGGCTAAAAAAAGAAATCGTGTAATTATTTCAGCTCCAGATGCAGATAAGATTACAGTTTTGTTGAAACAGTTTCCTAAAATATATTCTTATGTTTAAGTGCTGAAAAGTACGTAACGGGGATACGCGTAGGCGCTCGCTGAAACACAGACTACGAGATCTACCTACCAGCGGTTACAGAAAACAAATAAAACAAATACCATCGCACTGAATATCAAAATATCTGTTTTATTGTATCTACTTTGCATGAACAGAGTTAGACAATTTTCACAAATTTTTAGAACTGTTTACTAACGTGGAAATATATGATAATTATGCCTAACGGGTACCAGATAAAATCAAATATGGAACAGGAAAAAGCCCTACGCGTAACATTGAGATATTTTCACTTTTCATGAAAATCTTGGAACAACGGTGCCATCTGTACTGTCTACGCGAAATAACGTTCACACACAGTCTGACAATTTTTATTTTTGTCTCACACCCTCGTTCGCTTTTTAGTGAGCTTGCCCACTGATTTGTTCGAAGACTGTCCAACAGGTGGAGTGTGGGGACTAGATACTGCTGAACAGTGGCTAACCAAAATAACCTGTAACTTTCGGTGAAACTCTCACTGCGTAATGCCGACTTGTGGCACAAGATGTCCTCACAATGACAAATTGTTTCAGGAACAAGCATCGCAATTTATTACAACCAATTAATAATAATGTCTTTTGGATTCAAAGCGTGCAAAGTGGTGTATGGTAGGCACCTACTGTTTAGTGTTTACAAAGGCACTCAAACAGCAGCTTCATGTTGATTACTCATATTTGTTTAGGTACCTACCTACTAATTGGCAATGCCGTCAGATGATTGAAATGGATGAACATTATCAATAGTTGCGCCAAAGGTCGCGGCCTGTAGATCGTTAATGAAAAGCTATCGATCAAACAGATCAAGATCGCATCCGGGCGCGCGGGCGCACGGGTGCGGCTTTGCGCAGAGTTATTCCCAGAGCGCGGCGCGGGTGCGGTCGGGGCGCGGGGCGGGGGGCGCGGGGCGAGCGGGCGCCGCGCTCAGTGTGTCGGCGCGCGCCGCCGCCGCCATGGGCAACCAGCACTCCGCCTCACACTACGTCCACAAGCCCAGCAAGAACGTGCGCTGGAAAACCGCAGGTAATCCCAACCCCCGCACCCTTCGCGCCGCTACCACAACAACCAGCCCCCCACACGTGTGCAGCTCATCTGAGCCCCCTGCCTGTATTTCTATTTTTAAAAAGACTGCGCGCTGCGATTCCTAAAGCGTGGCACAACAAAACAAATCGTAAGACCGTCCGCGTTCATGTAACGATTATCACGCGTCTAATTTTGAAAGGAGTTTTATGCCAAATGGCTTATACCGGCAGCACCGTCGTTACCGAACAAAGGTTAACGCCCGACTAGACATATTTAATTTTAACTTATATTATCCAAATGCATTGAGTAACGTCCAGCCTCCTCTCGATTTCCAGGTCGGCCTGCAACGCCAGGAAAGCCGGATATCATACCGATACTATCGGACGAAGAGCCGAACTCGATCACGCTGCGATGGGCGCCGGCGGCACACGACGGCGGCGCACCGCTGCTTGGCTACCAGGTGGAGTGCAACCGGCTCGGTGCTCCGGACTGGATCCGCACAGCGCCGCCCGTGGTGCTGCGGCCGGAGCTTGTGCTCACGGGGCTGGAACCGCCCTACCGCTACCAGTTCCGGATCGCCGCGCTCAACGCTGTTGGTCGCTCCGACTACAGCGACCTGTCCGACGTGCTCACGGTCAGCTCTGACCGCCTCCCCCATGAACCGCCCCTATTTCTTCAACATTTAGATGATCTGACGGCTCTTGAAAACGATAAAACAGAATTCCGTGTCGCTTTCTCTGGTATCCCGCCACCTACGATATCGTGGTTCAAGGATGATTATGAAATTTTCAGCAGCCGAAGAACGGCGATTACTACGAGCGAGTCCACTAGTGTTCTTGTATTCCACCAAACGTTACCAAGTGACGAAGGAGAAATAAAATGCACTGCAACTAATCGTAGTGGGCACGCGGTCACCAAAGCTCGATTGTCACTCGAAGCCGCACCGAAGTTACGCTACCCGCGACAATACGAGGACGGCTTGTTATACGAAATTAACGAAACCGTTTTCTTGAAAACGACAATAGTCGGGAAACCGACACCTACAGTAGAATGGCGACACGACGGCCAACCCATAGTGGTAGACGATCGAGTGGAGATCTCGAATACTTCAAAATTCTCGATGCTCAAAATACACTCAGCACGGAGAAGTGACCGTGGGGAATATCAGATTCACGCTAAAAACAGGATCGGGGAGGACACGGCCGCCTTCCTGGTGACGATCACGGCGCCGCCCGACCCGCCGCAGCGCGTCTGTGTGGCGCGCCAGGTGGACAAGTCCGTCACGCTGGACTGGGAGCCGCCGGACGACGACGGCGGCTGTCGCATCGGCAACTACGTGGTGGAGTACTACCGGAACGGCTGGAACGTGTGGCTCAAAGCGACTACCAGCCGTAAGACGAACGTTACTCTGTTCGATCTCATCGAAGGGAGCGAGTATCGCTTCCGTGTAAAAGCGGAGAGTCCCTATGGAATGAGCGCGCCGAGTGTAGAGTCGGCGCCGGTGAGGATACCAGGCCGACCGGTGGATATGGAGTTTTTGGCGGTGGAGTCGAAGATAATAAACGAGGTGCTCACTCGGGAGGACGGCAGCGAGGCGCGCGTATCGCCGGCCCCACGCCGCAAGCGTGCGCAAACCGCGCCGGCCGAGGCGCCGCCGCCAGTGCGCCAACCTCGCCGGCGATCGCCGGTGCGAGACCCATCCGGCAGCAGCGAGTTCATGTTGGTGCTCTACCCAGATTCGCAGAAACAAATGGAAAAATCTGGTAAGCATATTTTCTTACATTGCTGTTTAATTTAAACAAAACGACATATACTAAACATTGGCTCTATCTATCGTCATCCTACTGGTGCGAAAACTAGGTTTTTTATGAGTATATAGGATTTACAATATAAAATGTATCTAGTAGACAGTAACCTGACTGTATCCTGGATTTCGAGAAAACATGCATTGCATCACGCTAAATTATTATTAAGTAAGTACTTACATATATTTCTAAAATCCTTATATGAAGAACAAAATAACAAACAAAAACAAATTATGATGATGAACAAATAATTGACTGATAATAGATCCTGAAAGTGGAGTCTAACCCAACACCTAATAATAAGTAGGTACCTTTAATTCCTAATAGTTACCATGACAAACTGTTGAATGCATGCGGTTTTCATTTTAGGTAAGTACTGTTCTTCAGTATGTTACATATAATTGGTTCTACAATTATTTAGACAAGTACCTATATACTTATCTATTTTATTTTATCATACGAGTACCTATTAGGAATGTTATGTGGACAAAAGTATTACACATTCTGCTATTTGCGAATTGATTTTAACAACAGCGACACACATATGTCATCATGTCTAATTTTATACTTTTCGTTAGTTACGGAACTTTATAAAGTAAAGAGTGCTGTTCCTCCATCAATTTGGGTAGCGTGCCAATGAGTGTAAAAGTGCCAAAATGAGGCACTTACCATAACAAAAAATCAATGGTCGTAAAATATTGTCCTCGCCCATAGAGACCTTAGTCGTTTTCTGGTCTTTAAAGATATTAAGTATAATGTAGCATATTGACAGGAACTATTGCATATATACAGGTTCATTTACACAGGGAAAAAGATGCGCTCGTTGATTTTAGCCTAAATCGCATACTCACTAGGTACCTAGGTACTTCATGTTGTAGGTAAGTATTTCAATATTGCGACTGTTTCATTAATTTTAAGCTCTACGGCTCTACCCAACATGGTTATTAAATTCGTAGGTACCTGCGGAGCTTATCTTTAAATCAGTATTACACATCGGAGTATTCGTTACTTGATAAAGGCCATAATAAGATGCATACATTTCAAATATAACCCATTGCCCATTGTGTCACCCACTGTAAAATTTCTATATTTATGTCTGTAATTTATATGGTGTACATAATAAAGAGTATTCTATTCTATTCTATATAAACATGGGCAAAGCTTCGACGCATGTTGCGCCTATAAATAGGCGTCCGCCAAAATCAGCTACAAGTTTAACACAACGGTACCTACCTACTTAGTTACGCGCTAACATAATTCCAAACAAACATAAACGCGAAATGCTGACCGCATCACAGCTTTTGCGAAATTAACATACAACAGAACATATGCGAAATCAAATCTATTTCCAGCGTATACGAAGTTTGCAACTACTATTAAATTTGCTTTACCTCTGAATTGAACAGTAAAGTTATGCGCGTATTCAATGTTACAGTACAACAACATGCAAACTCAGTTTCACCTATCGACCAATGCCTACGGCTTTAAATGTAATGGCGAATTTATGTTTATAGTTTGTAAGCAGGTAGCAAAGCTTTGTGTTCCGAGTATTGCTAAATACAATCTTACGACTACAAAAAATCCTTTTCATTTCAGAAAAGAGACAATCCATTCAGCTGGATCTGGACTCTCTGACGCCGCCTCCCCTCTCGTTCTCTGCGCCGGAGCTGAGCTCGCGTTGTATGATGCCGTTCAAAGCGCTGCGCAACGCCGTCAGCTCATCGCAGCTCCTGCATGAACTAGCAATGGCACGCGTTCACAAAGCTGTAGCTATGAAAGAAGAACAAAACAAAAGCAAAGACGATAGACCCCTTAATCACAAAACTGACATTCCGTATAATACTAGCTTTGACCGCAAAAACATAAATAATGATCGAGATATGCCTAAACTGCACGAAGAGCTCTCTGAAGTAAAGCCCAAGAACCCAGAAATATTACCTAAACCAGACACTGTTGACAGCACACAGCACAAGTTCGGTCCGCGCCAAGTGTCACTGGATTTTGAAGCATCTGATCACAAATGGCAACATATGTCTTTTGATGAAGACTACACTGCTAGCACTGTTTCCTCTGATGGGGAATATACGGATGATGGAAGCCTTGAAGGAGATATTGATAGACAAAATCAGTATTCAAACGAAGAGGAAACATACAACCCAAGAGATAAAATGTCTCGTCCTTCGCCTCTCAAAGATTTTATTGAGGAAGAAGAAGAAGAGCTGTCGGAAAACGAACGTCTCAAGCTTTTGCCTCTACCCGATCCAAATTTTGTCCCAAAACCCATATTGAAGAGAAGAGAATCAGATATGATAGAAACAAAACCAGTCCCTGAATTTGAACTTCCAAAAACCATAGAAAAACCGAAAATCACAGAAAAACTGAAGACTGCAAGTAAACCTAAAAGTATAGAAAAACCTAAAGCGACAGAAAAACCCAAAGCACCAGAAAAACCAAAGAAAGAGGAAAAGATTACTATATTTAAGAAAATCACCAACACAAAGTTTCCGAAATTGCTTCACAAAAAGGAACCTGAGAAACCCAAAGAAGAAGACTTACCCAACGATGATCTTAAAACACATAATAAAACTGACAAACTACAAGATAAGGTCAGTGAAGAAGGAAGAACAGTGATTGATTATTACGGTAGTATAGTAAAAGAATATGGCAGCCAGAAGAAATCGACTGCACCAATGTACCTTAAAACAGAAGACTTAAAAGCAGTTGCTGAAAAGCAGCAACTTGAGACAAAGCCTGAAAATGTCGAGGAAAAGAAAACAACTAAACCAAAGAAGACGATAAATAAAACAAATAACAGTAAGGTGACATGTGCGAAAGGAAAAACTGCAAATTCTAATAATAAATCAGTTAAGACAAAGCTGCAAACCAGTACCGATAAAAATCAATTGGAAAAGAAAGGTAAAGCAACGGTTCCTAGTCCTCCAGAAATCCAAAACAACACGCCAAAGAAGTGTAATCAACAGGTCGTGTTGAGAAAAGCAGAGCGAGCTACTATCGTCATACCTATCAACTATCAAGAACTTGAAGAGAAAGCCAAGATCAATGTGAGGTCAGCCATCGACTATACAGTAGACGTTTGCCTCCTTCTTTTAGCTTTTTGGGTATATTTCTTTAAAGACGAGAGACTTGCCATTCCCTTTCTCATACTGATCATATATCGACAGTTACAAGAAACTCTGCTGCTGAATATTCCCGAGTGGTATGAACTTTATACTCCCAGTTGGCTCAAGAAGAAAACTTCTTGACCTCTCCCAAAAGACATGTTGTGCGATAATCTGATTGAATTGTGAGCAATGTATGATGTGTGATTTTGTGAACATATTTGTTTTATTAATAATTAAACTTACACATTATGTTTAATATATAATTAAATTATAATACAAACTCATACTAAAAAGTAAGATAACTAAAACTAGTTGGCAAAGACTTCACATTTACAAAATATTTTCAAAAAAATTGCTTTCAAAATTAAAATGTTATATATACGCCACAGTATTATACCACTTCCCAAACGTGTGCGACTCATATCTCAGTTCAAGCTGCCAGTCTCAGACTGTGTTCCTTACATACCGCCTCGTAAAGTGCTGGACTCCAAAGCATGCTCTCGCAAAAACACAGGACTTATTCTAGGCGTATATTTCAATGAAAACATAGTGACTGATCCGGCGATCCTCACCGCCAGCGGGCGGAAATATAATGAGCAAGTATGTGGAAGATTATGGTCAATGTTAAATCTAGCTCCTATACCAAGACTTGGCGAAACTAGGGTGTTTTATGACCTGGACCCAAAGTATGCTTATGTGGCAGTCGCTGGACTTGGCACCGAATGTTTTACGTACAATGGAATTGAGAAATTAGACGAAACTAAGGAAGCAATAAGAATAGCAGCAGGTGCTGGTGCAAAAGCACTTCGTCCGTTGAATCCTAAAATAATTGATGTGGAGTCGTTCGGAAACGCTGAGGCAGCTGCCGAAGGAGCGAGCCTCGCATGCTGGGAATTTAAAGAATTTAAAAGTAGAACAAACAAACCAGTAATTCCCAAACCAATTCTTCAGCTATACGATGATTGTGACAAGGAAGGTTGGAAAATGGGCTCATTAAAAGCAGAAGCTCAAAATTTAGCAAGGTATTTACAAGAAATGCCAGCAAATATATTAAATCCCACTAAGTTTGCCAAAGTAGCTGTGGATCTTTTATGCGAGTTAGATATAAATGTAGAGGTGAAAACAAAGGGTTGGGCAGCTACTCATGAAATGGGTGGATTTGTGTCGGTTGGAAAGTCCTCGGTACAGCCACCACTGTACGTAGAAATAAGTTATTACGGAGCAGGCGAACGCACTCGCCCTATAGTCATGATCGGTAAAGGAGTCACGTTTAATAGTGGAAGCTTAGACTTAAAATCGTGTGATGAATTAAAATATATGAAAGGCGACATGGCCGGGGCAGCATGTGTAGTAGCTATCACCAGAGCCGCGGCTAGACTTAAACTGCCCATCAATATCAGAGGTATTCTACCGCTGTGCGAATTGATGCCCAACGGAAGTAGTCCTAAATTCGGGGATGTTATTTCCTGTGCAAACAAAAAATCTATTCAAATAAGGATGCCATCACGCGAGGGACGTCTGCTCATCGCTGATAGTTTAATTTATGCACGTAACTACTGGCCCAAGTTCATAATCGACATAGGCACTATGTCAAAAGAATTGGTACACTTCCTCGGCGGAGCGGCGTGTGCGTGTTATACCAATTCTGACGAGCTATACCATTACCTTGAGCTGGCAAGCAGTCAAACAGGAGACCGAGTCTGGAGGATGCCTCTTTGGAAGTTTTATGAAAATCGGGTGAAGAATTGTGGAGCTGCAGACGTCGCGAACACGGGACGCGAGCGCTACGGCGACTCGGCGAACTGTGCGGCCTTCCTGAAGCAGTTCGTGCACGACAGTCAGTGGGTGCACCTCGACACCTACGGCGTGGGCTACTCCAAAGGACGCGACTTCCCGTACCTGGCGCGCGGCATGACCGGCAGGCCCACCAGGACAGTCATTGAGCTCTTACACCAAATGATAGCAGTGTCTAAATTATAATACAAGTGTTATTCGCTTATAGATAACATTTTGTGTAGTCACTCGTGCGTAAGATTTTGATTTTTTATTATATTTGGCAAATAATAAACCCTTTAACATTTGATGGTTTTATTCTGTATTGACAAAACGCATGTAATCAAGTAACAGAAATTGGTCAGTAGTGTGTAGAGAGATGAACACGTAAGTGTGGTTATCTGGTCGTAATTATTACAATTTTGTTATGCGGTGATGTATATGTATGAAGGTGCATTAAGAATGTGCAGTTAGCGCGTGGTCGCGGGCGCATTGCATGAGCGCCGTCACGAGGTGGTCGCACTTGAGCGGCTGGTGCACGTGAGCCGTGTAGCAGTCCTGGAGCGCGCGTCGCAGCTCTCCGCACGGCGCCACCGGCTGGCCAATCTCACAGCTCAGCGCGTCCATCATCCGCTGCAGCGCCGCGCAGCACTCGCCTAGCTCCTTATAATTCTCTCTCACTGTCTCCCGACCGAGATCATCATCAGCACCTGGACCAAACGTTCGCCGACGTACTTTCGCGGAAATATGAAGTTTATCATCGCCTTCATGACACCGACAATTACATAACATTTGAAATTTGCTAATTGGGTGATTGAATAATGAAAATAAATATCCTGTTGACGGAATCATAATATTGTTAACAAATCACTATGGTTTCATGAGGCTGTTGAAATAAAACGAGTGTGTTGGTTATGCTCGTTTATTACTTAAATGATTAATAAAAATATTTAGGAACATTTTATGGCACATAATAAAAATATATTATTGGATTTAAAAATTTATACAGATATTTAAACTTAAAAAAACATAAATCTCTTTAAATAATTGTATCAAAACTTTTATATTAACATATTATGCTTTTAGTAGCTAAATGAGCTGAATGTTAACTATGAAGTATAATAAAACCTAACTATGCTGGCTGCACGATATGTAATGTATTATCAGTATCACTATCACTAATAAAATAACTATTAATTATTGACAAAATAATTTTCTTAAAAAAAATTGGTTAGTATCAGGATATTAATCAAAATTGTATGTTATTTTAAGGAAAACACTATAGAACTTACATCTACTGAACTTAATAAATGCGTTTGAGTCTTAAAAGTATAAATCAATTGTTCCTATTTAATAGTCCTAACTTGCTAGTACTTGTCTTAATAGCTTGATTCAGTAAGTCTGGCAAAATGTCTAGATTAGGCACACCTTCACATTAATATTTTTATGTCAATCCATACGTAGTTTATATAAAAATATTAAAACGCAAATACAGAGTTCAAGTTGTTCATAAAAGGTACCTCATTTATTTTCTGATATAAGAGGTGTCCATGTATTGCACAATAAATTGTACAGTTTCATTAGACAACTTGCTAAGATTCTGTCAGAACTAATAAATAGTAACATTGTATGCATACATAAAATAAAAAGGTACTGCAGCATAATACAGACTGAGGTATGCAGTTTACTACATAATATATGGCGACGACCACTTCAAATCAAATGCTGATGCGAGCCAAAAATAAAAGGGTAACTCATAAATCGTTCAGCGGTACCCAGTTACTTTAGATTGTTCATATATTATTAATACACAAGCAATATTGGTTAGCTGTAATTATTTTTAAAATATTAGTACTATACAGTTATCAAGCATGAATCTCGATGTGAATAAGGTTTGATAATGACAGATTTCCTGCTGACCGACACTCAAATCGAGTAATCGAGATGCATGCCAGAGTATTTTTATAGAATACTTTCTTACGATTTACATACAGTACCAATATCTAAGGTTACTTAACATAATATTATTACGGTTCAATTGTCCCAAAAAGTTAGAATTAAAATATTTGTTTTTCTTTAATCACGACCAATGTCATCGTCAGCTTATTAAAACCGTTGGAGATATAACTTCCCGCCGGAAAAAACTACTCTCTGGCACAAATGGATGTCCTCACCTTATACGAATTCCAAGTGTTGAAACGATAGCAAAAATGTCACGTCATAAAATACTTTCAGTCGAAACTCATAGCCAAGTATAATTATTTACCGAGTAGATTGACACACATCATTGTCAATTACCAAATGCCATTAAAGCGAAATGTGCTAGAAATCTGGCAATCAGACGTATGAATTCAGGTGAGCATACATAACGCGGTGATGGGTGCGTGATAGTGCGGTGCGTGCGGCAGCTGCCAGCTATGTTCTAGATGAACTAATAGCCGCGATCGACGCGATACCGAGCCGTGAAGGACGCACTTTCCACGCTAATGAATGTCCGCCGGCGCTCCCGCCGAACGCTACCATCTGACGTATGCAGGCAAAAACTTTACATTCAGACGCGATTATAATGTGAAAGTGGACGAACTGTCGCTTTTAGATATCACGCTTATAGATATGCTCTTCAAGGAAATGGAGGTAGCTCTTTGGAACTTATGCATGAAACTATTTAGCTATTTCTTTTCTAGCAATATTAAATGGAACAGATGTTGATACGAGATCTCTAAATTGGCAAGCTGAGCGTTTTTTAACCGGATAACACATCTCAATAATTCATCCCCTTATATTTAAATAGCAACTTTATTATAAATTGAAAAAGCACTGGCATACCGATGAAGTTGATCTTATACACATTAATTATAGCAACTGGATCAGGGTAGTCAACTTAAACACTACAATGGCATACATAGCCTCTATGACACTATACATATTATTATATATTATATTGTGTAGAACTTCGCTTGCGTTTGAGACTGGAATCCCCGCAAATGACAATATGGCACCGTTTATGAATATCACGAAATCACTATGAGAGCAGAAAAACCACAAACGTATATTCAATTAAATTTACAAAGAAACAAATGAATGCGTTAAGTTTAAAGCGCGTTGACAATTATCCCAAGCCGTAAGAAAAATGTGCCAATACGTTTTTTAATTAAAGAATATTGTCACTCCACATTCACTATAAATACGTAGACATTTTGAAAACCTCTTTGGCCTAGTAGTCGCATGCGCTAATGCAGAGCATGAGGGGTTCCTGGGTTCGATTCCCAGGTAGAGTAGTGTTATTGGGTTATTACAACAGGAATTTCTGAGTAGCAGCCCGGGGTCCGGATTCATGGCCGCTTGATGGTAATAACCTCACCCCTATTACATGAGAATTAAACATAACTAGGAAAATGTGGGTGTACTATAGGCAGGTACCTCTGCCTTAACCCTTCGCGAAAAACGGGCGTGACGTTATGTGATATAAAAAAAGAAATCGCCTAAACAAGAACTCCAGCTCAACCACGGAACACGGATACACAGCTTTGGCAAACAATTTGACTATTATATTAGAGTAGTAACTTACAAGATAATTATCGTTTTTATGTCTACAGTTCGTTCTTATAGTGGAAGTGCACTCCGGTGACGAGGTCGGAGTCTTCAGTGTCGCTGATGTAGCCCTCCTGGCCGGTGTAGTGCGTCGGATGCACCAGCAGGGGCGCGGCTGAGTACGCCTCGATGTTGCGCGTCTGGAAATGGGCCTTCCATGTCTCACTGTCAATAGGAATATAATAGTAAAAGTCTTAAATTACATTAAAAAGTTAAAACAATAAGAACGGTGGACAAATTTAGACAGAAGCTAACAGGCTAGCTTAAAATGTTACGATTGTTGTGGAAAAATAATGTGTGTCCCGGAACCACGGCGCCACTCAAGTACTTAATATGACGACACCCCGGAACCACGGCGCCAATCAAGAACTTTAATAAGACGACACCCGGGAACCACGGCGCCAATCAAGAACTTTAATAAGACGACACCAGGGAACCACGGCGCCAATCAAAAACTGTAATAAGACGACACCCGGAAACCACGGCGCCAATCAAGAACTTTAATAAGACGACACCCGGGAACTACGGCGCCAATCAAGAACTTTAATAAGACGACACCCGGGAACCACGGCGCCAATCAAAAACTTCACACTTAGTGGGCGAGTACAATGGCGCGTGTTCTTTTGTGTGAGTGTCGGGTTAGGGTTAGTGAGGAGAAATTAATCATAGTCAGCCTATATTGTTCCCACTGTTGGGACACGGGCCTCCTCTCGGTGTGAGAGGGAGTGGGCCATAATTCACCACGCGGGTTCAGTGCGGGTTGGTAGATATCACATGACTTCGTTTTTTTTTTATTTTGTTCTAGGACATGCCGGTTTTCTCACGATGTTTTCCTTCACCGTTTTGAGAGTAGTGGTGATAAAAGACAAAAGTCAAATCATTTATTTCAATTAGGCACACTAAAGGCACTTTTGAACGTCAAAAATTATAGTAAAACGAATTGATTCTAGTCGCCCATTCCAAAAGGTAGTTTTCGTATGGAGAAGAATGGGCAAGAAACTCCACCGTTAAAATAACCCGATAAAATAACATACACAAATCAAGCGCCTGTCTGGGTTCGAACCTACGACTTACAACTCGTAAGTCGCGGCCGTTACCACTGGGCCACCACTGCTCCATGAAATATTAATGAACAGTACAAACTTGGGGTGTTGATTGAACATGATAGGCAGGAACTCGTCGACGGGCAGCATGCGCTCGAGCGGGCGCGCATTGAGCAGCTTGCGCGCGCCTTTTTCGCTCAGCAGGTAGCCGAGCGTCCAGTACGAATACAGCGGCCGCGTCGTGTGCTGCGTCGCGTACTGTTCCTCGTCGTCCAGCAGGATCTTACGGCCGATGTAGCTGCAAAAAAAAACATCATTATAATTTAGGTTTTATTCTCAAAAAATAATTGTATCAGAGAAATTAGGTAGCAGTCGATATACTCATAATTAGCATTTTTTGCCATTTTCATGTTTAACATAAATTAACAACATTTTTGTTTTCATTTTGTAGTATCTGCATTTACCTAATTGCGATTTCAGACTTACATTAGATATTTAATATCTTGACCTTTTAGTAAATTGACATGTTTCATCTAATTTGCGCGAGCCATAAGTAAATATAAGTAAAGGTGTTATGATTAAGATTTAGTGTTTTTATGAATTTATATATCTCGGGACCATGGGGTCTCGGTCCTTTGGAAGGCGTATGAGGGGCCGAAGCCAACTCGTAGAGGCCCTTTAGGAAAAGCCAATGACCAAAAATGGTGCAGTTTTTTTTTGTCGCGGCCATCGATCAAACGTTATTAATTAGATGGACAATTATATGAAGAACAAAAGTTAATATGGGGTAACATAACCTAACATCAGTCTGAACCGAGTTATATAGAAAATAAATAAAAATATATCCAAAAATGGTGCAGTTTTTTTTTGTCGCGGCCATCGATCAAACGTTATTAATTAGATGGAGAATTATATGAAGAACAAAAGTTAATATGGGGTAACATAACCTAACATCAGTCTGAACCGAGTTATATAGAAAATAAATAAAAATATATCCAAAAATGGTGCAGTTTTTTTTTGTCGCGGCCATCGATCAAACGTTATTAATTAGATGGAGAATTATATGAAGAACAAAAGTTAATATGGGGTGACACAACCTAACATCAGTCTGAACCGAGTTATATAGAAAATAAATAAATTAAAAATATATATGTTTTTACTTATTTATCATCTAAAAGCAGGTATCGTATTACCCAGTAACTGGGTTGTGGACTTGTGGAGGTCAGATAGGCAGTCGCTCCATGTAAAATAATGGTGTTCAGTTGCATAGACTGCTTAGACTGGAAGCCGACCCCAACATACACACATCAAAAGTGTCTAGGGATCAAGCATTTTTATGCGGATTTCTTGAGATTGAGATGTGGCTTTGTAATAAATTTATGATTTTATAAATTTATATGGATCCTTTTTGGTGCATTTCATAATTTGAATCAGGAACTGTGAATCAAATTTGAGTAAAAGATGAAAATCAGCTGTCAATATTTTCCCTATAAAAACATACAACGCATTGAAGACATTATTAGTGCTACTGTTTCCCTACTACTGATTAAAACCAACGTTATTATGGAGCGGCGACGTCATTTAAGCAGGGAAGAAATGCTCAGAGCCGTGGGAATGATAGAAGCTGGTTCCCGGCAACGTACTGTGGCTTTAGCTCTGAATACAAGTCAGAGTGTTATCAGTCGACTTTGGACACGTTACCGAAGCACTGGTACCGTGGCTGAGCGCCATGGAGGACGGTATCGCTGCACCACACGGAGACAAGACCGATACATTCAAATCTTAACTCGAAGAGCTCCAACAATAACCGCCATGATGTTAGCCGTGAGGCTTCATCACTCTTCAGGGAACTTAATTAGCGACCAAACAGTCAGAAACCGCTTGCATGAAGTGAACCTTCATTCCCGAAGACCGCTACGGGTACCACCTATAGCAATGCACAATCGTAGGATTCGATATCAATGGGATCTTGAACACAGAAATTGGGCAGAAGAACAATGGCGTTTCGTGTGCATTTCTGATGAGTCTCGTTTTGGTATGAGACCGGATACAAGACGTATACGACACTGGAGAACCCCTGGACGCCAACAGCGATTAAAATCCTGCCAGGAAGTCCATCCTTATAGTGGTGGAACCATCATGGTATGGGGATCGGCGGAAGAACTGAGTTGATTTGGATCAGAGGCAACCTCAACGCTCAAATTTATGCTGAGACGATTGTATCAGACGTCATCGTTCCTCTACAAGTGCAAATCGGTCCCTTATTTCAGTTAATGCATGATAATGCACGACCGCACACCGCAAGAGTTGTAAGACAGACTCTCGCCGCAGCTAACATCAATGTCCTGCCCTGGCCTGCTCAGTCGCCAGACTTGAACCCGATTGAGCATGCATGGGATATGCTACAGAGAAGAGCTCTGCCGAATATGGAGGGTATCCAGTCGCAAGAAGACCTTTTTTTGTTGTTGCAACGAACATGGGCTGCCATTCCACAGCGTGATTTGGATGAACTCATTTTGAGTATGCCAAACCGATGTTCTTGTGTTGTTAGTGTTCGCGGTAGAAACACGGATTATTAATTGTTTAAGTTACCCAATAAAATTTTAAAGAAAACTGTTATTTCAGTCTTTTTTTCGAACTTTTGTGTTAGTGGTTCAAATGTCAAAAATCCCTTTATTAGGAAAATGGCAAATTTCTTTATTAATGCAAAGGTGACTTGGTTTATCGTTACTGTGACAAACGAAAACACTTTATTTGATGAATCCTTAAAGAAAATTTTTATTAATATCAATCAGGAGAAAAGTTATTGCAAAAATATATGTTGATCCCTAGACACTTTTTATGTGTGTAGTTGGGAAAAGGCTAGGCAAATGATGATGATCATCTAAAAGCAGGTTTGTACCTACAGCAATAGAGTGTATGTCTCAAACTAGGATTTTTTATCTATGCCTGAGCCTGAGCCGACCGTTGCGCGTCGCGTTTTGTGAATATCTTATTGTCTGACCTGTGCTTTGTGTTTTGGACTGAGTTGAAAGGATTCCAAACATGGAAAACTTGGGATGTGTCTCTTGTCAACACACTTTAAATCGCAGTAACGATCGCCAGAGAAGATCTACTACAATAAATGAAGAATTTATGCAAACACATGCATATTTATACAAACATACATACATACGAGTACATACGGGTCGAATACAGAACCTCCTTTTTGAAGTCGGTTAAAAAGATTTAAAACGGCCTTTTCTTTTTTACACCTTCGAAAATAGTAAGACATTGTTTTAATTGCTCTATTTCACAAATGAATTAACAATTTATTGAAACGCCACAACATAATACATAAAAAAGTAAGAAGTACAAACAAACTTAATTACAAGCCATACCGCCGTTAAACCCGCGATGGTTTGTGTGATATGTGGAATTGTTCACAAATATTTGTAAACTGTTTTGATAAATAAAAAAATTTTTTTTTTTTTTTTTTATTTACTTACCTCTTTCATCTTTTTATCTAGATGACTTCTTTATTTCTTACATAAAAATTCAAGTTCAAATATATCATCTCGGACTGCATTTGTCGAAAAATCTTTTATCAATTCATTTTTGTGATAGGCTTATCATATACCGACAAATATTACAACGCTGGCCGCGGTAAAAAAAAAATGCACCACTTCCCATAGTGATTTGGTCATTGTCTTTTTAATGAAATGCGGCACCAACCGAAGATTTATTATTATTACCCTGACTGCCCCGACAGTTTCGTGGCCGCAACCGCGCCTACAGACCGCAGAGTCCTAGGTTCGATTCCCGTAGGGCGGACAGTGTTATTGGGTTTTTCTAATAAGTTTTTCTGGGGTATGTAAAGCCACTAAAAACGTCACCAAGATGCGCTTGTATTTCATGAAGGAGTATGCACTTTTAAGCGTCTTATTAATTAGGGGCCAGCCTTTACCATCAGCAGTGGTTTTCCTGTAGTAAAGGCTCCGAATCACGAGTTGTAGGTCGTGGGTTCGAACCTAGGCAGGCGCTTTAGTTTGTGTAAATAATTTCACCGCCACTGCTCTCAAAACGATGTCAAAATCAAATCATTTATTTCAATTAGGCACACTAAAGGCACTTTTGAACGTCAAAAATTATAATAAAACGAATTGATTCTAGTCGCCCATTCCAAAAGGTAGTTTTTGTATGGAGAAGAATGGGCAAGAAACTCCACCGTTTCTCTTTTAAAATGTTTTACAAGTTTTGTATACATTAATTATTTATATGTGAAGACGATGCATCTAGAATAAAAATTAGTCTGCCAACAAAAGGTAAAAAGAATTAAAAATAAAGCAATGACAGGTAAATCAATTATGTGATAGATACATGGTGCTCACATACACACATCAAAAGTGTCTAGGGATCAACATATATTTTTGCAATAACTTTTCTCCTGATTGATATTAATTAAAATTTTCTTTAAGGATTCATCAAATAAAGTGTTTTCGTTTGTCACAGTAACGATAAACCAAGTCACCTTTGCATTAATAAAGAAATTTGCCATTTTCCTAATAAAGGGATTTTTGACATTTGAACCACTAACACAAAAGTTCGAAAAAAAGACTGAAATAACAGTTTTCTTTAAAATTTTATTGGGTAACTTAAACAATTAATAATCCGTGTTTCTACCGCGAACACTAACAACACAAGAACATCGGTTTGGCATACTCAAAATGAGTTCATCCAAATCACGCTGTGGAATGGCAGCCCATGTTCGTTGCAACAACAAAAAAAGGTCTTCTTGCGACTGGATACCCTCCATATTCGGCAGAGCTCTTCTCTGTAGCATATCCCATGCATGCTCAATCGGGTTCAAGTCTGGCGACTGAGCAGGCCAGGGCAGGACATTGATGTTAGCTGCGGCGAGAGTCTGTCTTACAACTCTTGCGGTGTGCGGTCGTGCATTATCATGCATTAACTGAAATAAGGGACCGATTTGCACTTGTAGAGGAACGATGACGTCTGATACAATCGTCTCAGCATAAATTTGAGCGTTGAGGTTGCCTCTGATCCAAATCAACTCAGTTCTTCCGCCGATCCAAATACCCGCCCATACCATGATGGTTCCACCACTATAAGGATGGACTTCCTGGCAGGATTTTAATCGCTGTTGGCGTCCAGGGGTTCTCCAGTGTCGTATACGTCTTGTATCCGGTCTCATACCAAAGCGAGACTCATCAGAAAAGCACACGAAACGCCATTGTTCTTCTGCCCAATTTCTGTGTTCAAGAGCCCATTGATATCGAATCCTACGATTGTGCATTGCTATAGGTGGTACCCGTAGCGGTCTTCGGGAATGAAGGATCACTTCATGCAAGCGGTTTCTGACTGTTTGGTCGCTAATTAAGTTCCCTGAAGAGTGATGAAGCCTCACGGCTAACATCATGGCGGTTATTGTTGGAGCTCTTCGAGTTAAGATTTGAATGTATCGGTCTTGTCTCCGTGTGGTGCAGCGATACCGTCCTCCATGGCGCTCAGCCACGGTACCATGCAGTGCTTCGGTAACGTGTCCAAAGTCGACTGATAACACTCTGACTTGTATTCAGAGCTAAAGCCACAGTACGTTGCCGGGAACCAGCTTCTATCATTCCCACGGCTCTGAGCATTTCTTCCCTGCTTAAATGACGTCGCCGCTCCATAATAACGTTGGTTTTAATCAGTAGTAGGGAAACAGTAGCACTAATAATGTCTTCAATGCGTTGTATGTTTTTATAGGGAAAATATTGACAGCTGATTTTCATCTTTTACTCGAATTTGATTCACAGTTCCTGATTCAAATTATGAAATGCACCAAAAAGGATCCATATAAATTTATAAAATCATAAATTTATTACAAAGCCACATCTCAATCTCAAGAAATCCGCATAAAAATGCTTGATCCCTAGACACTTTTGATGTGTGTATTTACAACTATTGTTTAAAGTAGATTATTTTTATATAATTTTAAAAAGTGTGCGAATTACTGTAGCAACAAAAAGTAAAACTAATGTCATAAAAAATATATAAATTAAATTAGCGACCAGTTTGAGTTTGTCTAGACTCTAGATTGTCCTATGGAGCAGGACCAGCATGTTTCCAAGCATGATGAAGGAAAACATCGTTAGGCAACCGCCATGTCCTAGAACCAAACATTCGATGACATGTGATGGCACTGGGCCCGCGTGGTGAATTACAGCCCACTCCCTCTCGAAGAGAGGAGGCTTGTGTCCCAGCAGTATGAGAACATTAAAGGCAGGATAGAAATCTAGACTCCAGGTTGCTATTGATCGTTCATTTTATAGCACGTTATTCTTCTTTTATTTAGCATTCTTTCCGTATGCTCGCAACTTAGCGAAAGAACCAACCTGAATTACATTGCAAGGTCAAATTCCACGTGGGTAAGTATAGAATGTTTTTAATGAAATAGGATTGTTATCTTGCCGTGACCATCAGAAACACAGTTGATACAATCCATGTGTGCATATCCCCCGATCACAACACAAGTAAACTATTAAAGCTTGTTACTGCGTTTCCGGCTTCGGGGCGACTTAATATCATCCGGCCGAGGGGTCCGAGAGATGATCAACTAAAGTATTCCTTGTATGGCATCATTGATTCACAACAAAATGCCAGATGGTAACAAAAAAGTTACTTATGCTACAATTTCACAAGAAACTGCTTGCAATTTCTAATACATAAATATTATTATTATGCCAACCGGGACCAACGGCTTAACGTGCTTTCCGAGGCACGAAGGTGTCTTGGTATGTAAAGGTGTTCAGTCATCCACAAGTCAACCGCGGCAAGCGTAGCTTATCTTGATCGATCGACCTGTGCGGCTGTTATTATTCAGTCACGGATACCTATATGAAACATTATGTAACAATTTAATTTAGCGGAGCACTACCTAAGTACATGCCCTGAAAGTATGTCCCACATTCACTAAACCCAGCTAGAGAACAATTATCTATGAATTATAGTAACATTTTGGTGTTTCGAGTTATAAAGACAGAGCGACTTCACATACGACAACATTTGAGCCTCCCTAGGGATGGACATTCGTAAAATTCTTTCCTATCTGCCAAAGCGTTACAGTACAGATTCATGATTGTTCAAATCAGTGAGAGATATTTCGCTTTGAAAACTCGCACTTCGGAGTCTCAGGGAGTCGAATGCCCGGTATACGGCAATAAATAGGCTCGCCCCCTCTAATATAGGACTTAAACATAACTGGCGAAATGTGGCTGTACTATAGGTACTTACACATCTATGCGTAATCCCTCGGCGTGATGTTATGTAATGGCCAGCAGCTGGCCACTGCTTACAATTTATTTCAAACGTTTCTAGCTTCCATAAGAGCATCTTTAATTATGCACACGTGAAATAAATACTAAAAATATTTACTCGTCGCCAATGTAATATCTTAGTAAAACGCCAGTTGGAGTTATACCAGTTAGACTCGTGTTATAACAAGAGTCTAACTGGTATAATTGACATAATATAAACCAAAAACAGCATACATATTTTTACCAGCCAGCAATAACTATAAAAAGATTGTACATAAATAATCCATAACTTACATAACCGGCCTGCGTGTATGACCAGAAGGCCAATTCTGGTAATTTAAAACGGTTAAAATCTAGACGAAGTTTTATCTCGGCGACAAACAAATGTCAAAAACTTGTCAAAAATCTAGGAAAATTATAGGTAATTGTGACAGATTGAGACTGAGATCAGACTGTGAACGTTCTTAAAATTACGAGAATTGCCCCTCAGGCTGCGAACGTTTTTAAAATTACGAGAATTGTCCCTCTGATGTGTGATCGTAAACGAGGCAAAAGGAGTATGTAAGGATCGCAGCAGTGGCATTCTGGAGTTTCTGTCTACCGTGGGAAAAAGACGCGAGTTTATGTATGTATATATATAACTTACACTAAATCCCAATCGAGTTTTTCGATCTCGCGCATCAGGCGCAGGAACCGATTGCGGAAGTAGGGCACGAAGTGGATGTCGTCCTCCAGCACCATTGTGACCGCGAGGCGCTTCTCAACGACCTGCCACAGCGGGAGTATGATTGGTACATGTTACACTAAACAGTCTTTTACATCTTCGGCAGTTTTCAAATTCTTTCCTTATTACGAAGTCAGGACCCATAAAACCTTTTAAAACTATGGCGCTAAGCAGATTATTGCATAGAAGGCTACCTATATTTAACTACTTGATAACAAAGATCAAAATAGCATACACCTTTGACCAATGTCGACATGACCTTTTTTAAAATTTAATACTTATTCTATCTCTCTACATACATACCAATCTTAATACATATTCTATTTCTATTTATTATTCTTATTCTATAGTACAATGAGCAGACAAAAGTAGTCCTTAGGTAACAAACACATTTGTGCAATTATTACGAGTTACAATATAACAACAACCCACCTCTTGCCATATGTAATAATGACTCAAAAAGCACCCCACCTCGCCTGCCTTCATAGGTCTGGAAATAAAGAAATGATTTCACGTAACATACATTAATAACCATGCGGTTCCAATTTAGAACTTCTATTTTTTTTAAGTCAGTTAAAATGTTCCCATATGTTGCAAATCAAACAATAGGTATCGTCAGCTGACATTATACAGTAAAATAATGAGATACAAATAAAATCTACCTTTTATGATAAGGGTCCTCGTAGTTTGGCATTAATGTAATGGCTAAATCTTTCAAGTTGTCCATATCCAAGTTTCTGAAAAGAAATTAAGTTGATTTTAACTTTTAGGGTGCCCTCACACTTGTTACGCTCGGCACATTCGATGCGGCAGTATTTGTGGATCGATAAAGCCGATCCACAGCAATCACTATACATAATTGGCTTTCATTCGGTTCGTACCGATCGACAAACTCCGTTCGGCTCGGAACTACCCTCGCTGTTTCATGTTCGACTCTAATTCTGGGTACAGATAGAGACCCTTCACGAAGCCATCAACCACGCATTCTGTAGGTACAATAGGTACATCTAACTAAATTTGCGTAAAAATAATTGCTGGAAATCTTTTATTTATGGTGTGAAAATTCGCTGTTTACGGCAGCGCGCATTGTAACGCCCGCCAAACATTGTGATTATGGGTGCATGCAACGTTATAGAGGGGGTCATGGAAGTATTCAAAGTTAAAAGGAAATGCGGGTGGTCGTTTCTCCATAGAAACGCTCTCGCCTGTTTTCTTTCTGGTTAATGACCATAAAGCAGTTATTTTTTACAGAATAATAAATATTAACTACTTTTATGTCCCTATGTTTTCCTTTTTGATGATACATTATTTTATAGGCCCTAGAACCCTCAATAAATGCCGATTTAAACCGCTTTCACCATAGGCCTAGTATACAAATTTGACAACTACTAATGAAAAAAGAAAAACATAGGGACATAGTATACAATCATCCTTCTTATTCAGTTTATGAAATTTCTCTTAAATTGGTAGAATATTGGAGGAGGAAATAGGCGAGAGCCAAACCTCGAATTATGACTTTTTACTTGGGTTTTTTTTTAAAAGTCTCTCCGACCGCATTTCCTCTTAAGTTATAACAAACTCTTCGTAAAAAATCATCTGAAAAAGTTGGAAAAAAATCGTAAAAGGAGCAGTTTTTATGAAAGAACAATGGGTAAAGTTGTATGGGCCCCGTACCAAAAAAAAAAAAATGACTGTAGCATTATGAGCTATATCGGTATTCGTTGCCCTCATGGATTAGTTTAAATAATCCTAAGACAGCATGTCTGAATTCAATTGGAGAAAAAAGATATGTGAGGAATCAAATTGTTTTAATAAAATAATAGGAAAGTTCTTTATCTTTATTCATAATTGTAATTACCATACTTATATTGGTTCTTATTCAATACTAGCTGACCCGGCGAACTTCGTACCGCCTCAGATTTTTTGTTAATATTTTCCGTTCGGGGCAGAGATTATGAGCTATGTCGGTATTCGTTGCCCTCATGGAGTAGTTTAATTAATCCTAAGACAGCATGTCTGCTGGCAACCGACGATGCAGCATAAAATGAGATACAAGAAATAAAACACAATACAAGTTCTAAATCAATTTTTCAAAATAAATCCTATAGCAGCTGTCATAAAACTATTTTTTAGACGTTTGATTCAAGGCTTCTTGCTTGATAACGGACATTGATCGACTCTTGAACTGTATTAATTTGGTGTGTTAATGGATTTGATTTGCTCAGTGATTAGGTTTTGTTAGTACCATAAAAAACTTTTTTACAAAAAAACAACCGACTTCAAAAAAAAAACACTACAAAGTGAAAAATAACTTTAATTTCGGAAGTCGGTGTCGTTGGTTCCACATTTTCGTTTTTTTGACACCGACTTCCGAAATTAAAGTTATTTTTCACTTTGTAGTGTTTTTTTTTTTTTGAAGTCGGTTGTTTTTTTGTAAAAAAGTTTTTATTTTTCGCTTTTTAGTTGTACCTACCCCATAATACAAATTCATATAACACTACTTGCTATGTGAATATTAGTGACAGGAAGATAAACATCATCAATATAAAGTAAGTGGAAAACAAACGTATTGTTGAAGCTAATTCCAAAACTACCCAAGCAAAGTTCATAAAATTTATATGGGACCACCTCTGAAGCATACCTTATTCATTAATTAGACTAGATGCTGATAATCCTGGCTGCAGCATCAGGCCAAACTTATGTCAACCTTGCATTGAACTTAAAATTTAGTCCTGTTTAAAATGAGCCCAAACACGACTACGGAGCTGTAATTTCAAGGTTTGTACTTTTTCTGATGCTCCTGGCATCAGCATCAGGTCTCTATGTACTTCGGTGTTCCTCATTAACAGTACGTTTATCCACACATCGAGCCCTTTCCAATGATAGGCTCATAACACGATATATCTGCTGTTAGTTGTCGAGGAGTTAGGTACTCTGCAGACTATCCTGACTGCAGCATCAGGTCATGACTTGATGATCATGAGACCAAATGTGGCAAATGCCCTATCAAACATCAAAACAATTTACTAAAACAGTCCTTGCCTGTTCGAGTAACTTCTTACTGTTAAGGAGTTGTACCTTCCATCATCAGCCCAGCTACCTGAGATGGTGACAACCATACGCAAATACACAAGATACTTCATAAAATATGCGAAAAACAATAAGTGAGCCTATAAAATTTGAGGGTTGCCCTCGATTTCGCTAAGATCCTATCATCAGATCCTAACTTGGTGACAATGGGACCACCTCAGAACTATCTACTTTCGATCAAAAAAAGAATTTTGAAAATCCGTCGACAATTGGCGGAGTATTCGATGAACAAACATACAAAAAAAAAAAAAAAAAAACATACAAACAGCCGAACATAGTACCTCCTCCTTTTTGTGAAGTCGGTAAAAATGAGCAGACCACGTGAAGCATGTGAGACTTGTGCTCGTTCAGTTTTACGGGACAGAAATCGCCACATTTTAACAAGAGAAGTGTTGGAAGCCAGATATAGCTTCGCTGAGTATGTTTTGGCTAGGATTGATATCGACCAGGTTAGACTATTCTTCATATAAGATAGTAGATCAGCCACATTTGCTGATACTTTTTACGTGAAGCTACTTATTAGTTCAGCTGGTTGACGGCTCGCATTTATGTTTATACATGTTTAATGTTTTTATATTCTAATATTTAAAAATATACCTAATTTGTATATATACATGTATGATAAAATAAAGGAATAAATATCGTTCCTACTCTTTTATTTTATTCTTTTATTCTATTTAATATAACAATTTAACTTCTTTAAATATCTTTTTCTCCAAGTGAATTCAGACATGCTGGCTTAGGATTAATTAAACTACTCCATGAGGTCAACAAATACCGACTTAGTTCATAATGCTACAATTAACTTTGCCTCTGGGTACGGTCTTACTCATTCTCCAAACATTTTGAGTAGAACTAAACTCATCCTGGAAAAGTAAAACCAAAAGTATCTTCGAAAAATCAAGGCAGACATGTAAATATAAAAATAAATTACCTTCCATCAACAGCTTTGAAATGCTTAACATCCATGCCCAATTCTTTGAAGCTCAGCTCCATTAATTCCCTCCTTTCGTGCCGTCTCTCTAGGTTTATCATGTAGATTTCATTACAGCCAAACTTCCAGAGCTCAGGGTATGTCACATAGTCCTGCAAGTACTCGTCGAGAGGTAAGGGACTGCCGCGACCAATTGCTTCGGTTTTTATGTTCAACAGCTGCTCGAGATCACTCTTCGGATCGTGATTGTCTTCTAATGGAACTGGAGCAAACCCATATAGATCATCATTGCATATGTGCAGAGTTATACCTGTAAAAATAATAAAATGTTTAGGGTTATAGTACGATAGTTCGAATTGAAAGACTTTCAATATTTTTACAAGATTTCATTCATGTTTTTACAAATTATTTTACCATGTTTCTTAGCATTCACTGCAAACGCTATGATGTCATCTTGTGGGCCGTCATAATAACGAATCTTTTCTGGATTATACGTCAGTTGGTTAGAGATACGCGGCCGTAGGTAAACTAAAACAGCTGTATGCACCATTGGAACCTCAAAACAGCCCTGCTTTTCCATCCTCTGTATAGGCTTATAGTCATCTGTTCTCTTGTAGTAGTAGTTGTCCGTCATACCACACCTTGAAGGTATTATTAGTTTTTATAGATTTTATAAGAACATTATTCTAAGGGATTTTCATAAAGCAGCAACGGAATGATTATGATGACTACACAACGCAAATTAAATTGTATTTTTATGTGTACAATAACAAAAAGAAAATGAAAATAGCATAGCAGATGGTAGCGGTAACCGTTCGTTCATAATTCATAACGCGTTTTATTATTTCCTGTCTACTGCTACATGACATGGCCTCTTTTTCTTTGGGTCCCGCAGTAAATCAAGAATATTCAATAATTGCTTGTATTAACACAATAAGGCCCACTGCATGCTTGCAAAGCCACTGCTGTGTGAACGTGCGGCTTTTATAATGCACTGGATTTGCCCCTTTATTCATAAACGTTGATTAAAGTTAAGTAGTGATTAGCGACTGTTTAACCATACGACCAACCATGACGTTTAAACGTCACTTAAATTTAATCATCGTTTATAAATAAACCCCTTTACCGTTTTATTACAAAACGAGTTCTAACTTTAGATCTAGCCTAAACCTTCGAACTAGATACCGTATTTTGAACTTTATTCCGACAAACGTAAAGTTCCTAATGCAAAATTGACAACTTAGACTCGTGTTTAACGTCAGTTTTTGTATTAAGAACTTTAAAATTGTCGGATTATAGTTCGAAATTTAATAATGGCTCGATGGTTTAAACCGGTGTCTAAAAATAAACTTTGTTTTGTAATAAGACTGTGAGTGTTTTATTCTGGCATAGCGGCGGTTGGACCACAAGTTTACTTGATTATGAAACTTAACATCAAGGCCAACAGTTGGCTACTGTTTTAATACTGACAAAACCTCTCAGACAATAAAAGCTGCCAGTGAAGAATAACATTGGGAATGAGGAAATTAATGATAGCTAGGTAATTATGATATGCATTGTGGGGATGTTAAAATACGCTAAAAGTGGACAGTTTACGTAAAAGCGGTCATGATATTTTTTTCGATATACTGTAACTATGTTGTACTTATGTTGTTGTACTTTTACGCATGAAAACTTGCAAAAAAATAAAGCATTAGAAAAGCACCTTGAAGAACACTGCACATGCTTTGTCATGCATTAGCTTGACAAACTGTAGGACTTACAAACTGAATTTCGACAAACTGTAATACGACAAGATTTTATTTCGACACTATGGAACTCCGGCGCAACATGTTTTTTCTTCTATACCGTACTTTTCTATTAGTCGGCATCTCGGTAGTCACTCCCTTTCTAGCCATATCATCGTTCACAAGATTAGTTGTTCCCTAATGTCGCAGAATAATTTCAAAGTAGCATCGTGTCTCAGATATATCACGTCGAAGTAAAATATTGTCGAAGTACAGCATGCCGGAGTAGAGTACGTCGAAATTGACTCATGTCGGAGTACCATTGTTGTCGAAGAAGCATGTTGTCGAAGTCGCATCATTTCCTAGTTAAGTTATGTCGAAGAAACGCTTTGTCGGAGTACAGTAGTGTCGGGCTTAAGGTATTTCGAACTAAAGTATTGTCGAAATGAAGACGTGTCGGAGTTCCATAGTGTCGTAATAAAATCTTGTCGTATTACAGTTTGTCGAATTTCAGTTGGTAAGTCAAACTGTAGCTAACCAGAAGTTTGAATACAGCCCATCTGATACGAGCATCGGAGCGGCTACAGGAAGACCTTTAGCCACAAGTTCTTTTAGAGTAGAAGGATTCGTGAGAAACACATCTGCATCTATCATCTGTAATGAAAAAACAAACAAAATAATTAAGTATTAACAATTAGAATAGTTTACCCACATAAAACGAGTCATTTTAACTAACTCTGAATGAGATGTCTAGCGGACGAAGCAAAAAGAATATAAATAAGGGGCCGTCTCTATGAGCGAGAGAATCGCGGCGATGGTCTCGCCGCGCGCGCCGTGCCATCAAATGTTCGCTGCGATGATATCGCCGTGTGGAGACACGTTCTAAGAGAGTGTATAGAAATACGTGGCACGACGACAATATCACCGCGATTCTCTCGCTCGTGGAGACGGTCCCTAATACCCTGATTACATCTACCGAGTAGAGCGGCGAGAGAGTAAAATGTTCGAAGTAAAATGTATGAACGCTCGGCCGAGGGCCGAGCGCTCGGTAAGTACATGTAAACACTTTGCCGAATGCTCGGCCGAGCAATAGGCCGAGAGAGTCACTCGGACCCCGTTCTACTTACTAGGCCGAGTGGTGGATGGTGGATCTGAACACGCACTCTACGTGTACTCGGCGACCACTCGTCATTCGGTGCCGGGTTTAAATTGAATTGACTGACTGTTTCGCCGTGTGCTCAAAAATACGTTTTAACACTTCACTCGGCCATATCTATCACTCTCTCGGCTGAGTGACATTTTACTCTCTCGCCGCTCTACTCGGTAGGCTTAACCAGGGTTAGGGTCGTAGCAAGTGGCTTTCTGTAGTTTCAGCCTACCCTCATGGGAAAAAGGCGAGAGTTCTATGTATGTCTAGTAACATTAGTGGCTATCATGCTCGCTACTGATAAAACTTATCTATACTAACATTATAAAGCTAAAGAGTTTGTTTGTTTGGTTGAACGCGCTAATCTCAGGAACTACTGGATCGAATTGAAAAATGATTTTTGTGTTGGATAGTCCATTTATCGAGGAAGGCTACCCATATTAATATTATAAATGCTAAAGTGTGTCTGTCTGTCTGTTACCTCTTCACATTTAAACCGCTGAACCGATTTAGATGAAATGTGGTACCTATAGAGATAGTTTGAGTCCCGGGAAAGGACATAGGTTAGTTTTTATCCCGATATTCGCACGGGAAACTTATGCGAGTGAAACCGCGGGGCGCTGCTAGTAGGCTATATAATATCACGCTACGACCAATAGGAGCGGCGCATCAATGAAAAATTTTTCAAAAACGGGAAAAATTATTCCTTTTGAGAACTTCCGTTGCGTACGCTGCGTAAACTGTTAGATACCCAAAAATCATGCAGGTATGACGGTATTCTCCCTTTAAAAGTTCTAAAAAAAGTCCGCATATGTCTATCTTCGCATATGTCTTTCTTTTATCTTTTTTTAAGGTTGACTCGCTATACATTTTTTTATGGTAATCTTTGTAAAATAATACATTATTTGCGAAGGTGTTTTTATAAACATGATATTAATCCTTATCCAAATAATACGTTATTCATCACAAGCATTTAATTTTGAACAAAATTGCCCTTGACATCATTTGATTTCAATGAATATCTTAGTTTTAAATTAACTCCCCAAGGCGGCCGGTCATGAGGGTCATTACTCAAGATTATTGCATCTCTATTCCAGCTCTTAAAGTAATGGAATATATTTTAGTAGGATTTTTCCTCAAATTAACGCAGGTGAAACCACGGGGCACAGCTAGTAATAATATACAAGTACAAACTGTACCCATTCCAGTATACATTATGTAACCGCAGTTATGTTATGACTTAATTCATCTACAGGATGGTCTCATGAGTCATGACTCAAATCGACAACTACAACCTACAACAGTAACTGTTGTTAACTGTTTGCCGATGTCGTTCACACAGTTAATACTAGCACAGACATTGTTGTTTACTCATCTATAAAATACTCAAAACTTTGTACTTATATTATGTGTTTGTTTAGGATAGATGAGTTATATCCACATTTGTTAATAAAAAAATATTCTTTATTTACTGTTACAAAAGATTGTGCTATGTATATGTTTTGTAGGGGCAAAACTGAAGGCCCTCGTAATTTAAAACGTTCAAAATCTAGTCGCAGTGTCATCTCGGCGACAAACAAATGTCAAAAACTTGTCAAGAGGTATTTTTGACAGATTGAGACTGAGATCAGAATGTGAATGTTCTTAAAATTACGAGAATTGCCCCTCTGATTTATTGTGTTTCCATAAAGCATACGGCCCGCGTTGGGGGTAAAAGCTATTCTCCAACACTTAGTTGCTATGTAGAATTGATTTTCTGTATTCAGGTTAAACTGAAATACAGAAAAAGAAAACAAATTTGAAAAAAATCCATTTCAGTAGTTGTACTTCCTCTCATCGAGTGGAGGCCATAGTGGGAACATTATAGGCTGAATATGCCAAGCTTATTTATTTATTATTTTACCTGTAACTACTATCTTTACAGATCATAGACCAACTTCAAAGTGTGGCTACCACTCTTATTATATCCTCTCCTCTATTACGCAAGCTTATTGAATTCGGTAACAATAAAAAAGGTATTGTGTGTCATTAGTGACAGTTGAGCTCAATGAAACAAATAAGTACCTACTTAATTATTTATCTCTCTGTCGCAGGTTTTTCATAAAATTAGGTTTTTGATTAAAAACCTAAGTTTTTGATAAAAAAAAAACCGGAAGATGACACATTTTAAACTCAATTTCATCATAAACCTGTAACAATCCAGATTTATGATCAAAAACCTGAACTAGTTTGGGTTTATGATCAATCTGATATACATTTCCGTTGACAGGGACTTAGGGACTTCCCCCGCTTGTTTCGCCTGCGCTCGCGCGCGCCCCGCCCTTTCCCCGCTTCTTCAGTCACAAAACACAACTCAGACGGGCAACCCGCGTTCACTTTTGCGACAAATAATTACGTAAAATATAATTAAGTGAATAAATCTCATTAATATTGTGCTAGTGCTTACTACAAATGGCATCTACAGGAAACCAAGTGGATAAGCAATTTTTTGAATAAATCTCTGTAATATTGTGCTAGTGCTTACTACAAATGGCATCTACAGGAAACCAAGTGGATAAGCAATTTGTATGTAAAGAAGATTTTGAAAGAGCGTTTACTACTTTGCTTGAAGGCCGAAAAAATAAAGAGAAACCATTGTGGACACAGAAGAGACTATTCTCTTCTGTGTTGAGGCGTTTGTAACAACCCAGTTCATCAAATTTGGGGGAAGATATTATCAGAAGAAAATGAAGGGTATGGATCAAAGATTCTGTGTGATTTATGTCAAAAAGAACAAAACATACTTATCGAAAGGGAACAAGCCGTTGAAAATTTAAAAATGTCAGCAAAAAATCTTAAAGCAGCTTCTTCGGAAAAATTTGGAGAAATCGATATTGGTGCTACAATTTTAATTGATGTGCCGAAAACAGATAGAGGGCCACTGGATGCAAGTAACATTATAGGAAAGGTAATTGATAAGAAGAACGATTTATTAAAAATTGGTACTTCAGCTGGGGTTCTAAAAGACTGGCTGCCTCGAAACTTTATTCAAATATCAACTACTTACTGCCTTTAACGAACCTGTATCGACAAATGAACTGAGTTTGCGTGAAATTGCTTCAAAGATGTCTTTATTTGAAGGCCAAGGTATTGAGAAATGCTCGTGCGAAAAATCTAAAGTGCGCTGCAAGACAAATCGAAGTGTATGCAAAAAAATTATGCAACTCTAGATGTCACAAGTCAACGAACTGTCATAATAAATAAAGCATACTAGCAGATTTATACAAAAACCAGCACGTGGTTCTCAGTCACGCGTTTCTTTATTACATTTTTATTCTTTTTTTAATTTTAACTCAGTTTAGTCGTATTTAATTGGTACGAAATTTCATTTTCGCGGCTTATCAAAATCAGATTAATATAGGCACGTGAAATTGAAACAATTCATTTCATAATTGGATTGAAGGAGGAGAATATTGATTGGATCATGGATGTAAAATTTTGATAAATAAATAATTGTTTTCTTTCTACTAAGTTGCAAATGATGATGGATTGTTTTATTTATATCATTTAAATTGATTTGTTTGTCATAAAAGAAAGCAAACCCGTGATTTTGACAAGAACTTTATCATAAACACAAACTAGTTCAGGTTTTTGATCAAAAACCTAATTTTATGAAAAACCTGCGACATATCTACTAACTACGAATAAGTAATAAGTCTACTAAACATAAGTGCATCACCCACCAGTCTAATAAACATAATAACTTAACAACTAAACATAACAATTAAATATAAAGAGCTCTCCCTTTAGTTTATTAAATAGTGGTGCCGATTCTCTTGTACACCGAACTAAACTAACTAAACCTTACTTATTGCTATGAGAATCTTACATACGTAGTATCTCTAAGTAGTCTGTGCTTACAGCTATTCTGCATACAAAATAAAAATAATTTTGACACAACTAAAATCGAATTTGACAATCACGTCTCGTCGATACGTGGTACTTGTTTGCCCTACCCCGTGAATTTTTATTAGAACCGCAGACGCGCAGGGGGCGGCCTTGACGTGTTTTTTAAGGATTTTTTCACTTTTTGTATGGAAAATATGAAAAACGATTACCTACATGTTGAGTTTTAGGGGTTTATGGGTCTCATAAAGGGGGTTTGAAATTTTAATTATTTTTACGATAGGACACGCCATTTTCGAGATATAAGCAAAAGAAAATAAAAGATACAGTACTGTTTTTGCAACTGAAGTCGAGGTATTGGTGTGAATTTCTATTCATGACAACTAATTTTATTCCACACCTTTTAATCGCGATTAAAAATAGTCAGATTTAGTTCGATTTAGTAAAAATATCAAAATTTTTGGTGAAAAACGTGAAATTCAGAATAGCAAAATTGCCGTTTTCAATAGATTAATAAGTGCCATCTTAGTGCTGTCAAACTAAAATATAGTTAAGTTGTATCACTTTAGTCAATTTCAGAATGGGAAATCGTCGTTTGACAGGAATAAACTCAATTTTAGTCAATTTTAGTCTAGTTTAGAGGCATTTGTGAAAAGAGAATCGGCACCATAATGTATCATCCTTAAAAATATCTTGAAATAGCTTACTGCATTTAATAGAACTTTTGCGAATTCACTCAAACTGCACAAAAATTTATACTTGGCATAATCAGCCTATCGGTGAGAGGGAGTGGGTCATAATCCACCACGCAGGCCCAGTACGGGTTGGTATATATCACATTTATTCGAAGTTTTGGTTCTAGGACATGCCGGTTTCCTCATGATGTTTTCCTTCACCGTTTTGACCACTGCTCAGTGGGTCATCACTGCTCTCTCTATTTATATTTATGTGTACTTAATCACATTAAAAAACAGTTATTAAGAAATTGAATATCACTTATCAACAAATTAACTTACTCCTCTAATAAAGTGATAACATTTATTTCATGTTATTATAAACACAGCTACGCATTTTGGATGTGATAAGTGATACATGACATAGTTCCAGATTTCACTGTAATTTAGATCACTGAGATAAGTAGTATCCTAACTAATATTATAAATGCGATAGTGAGTTTGTTTTGCTTTTATGCTAAAATGGCTGAATGGATTTGGATGAAATTTGGCACACAGACATGACCTGGGTAATGACATAGGCTACTTTAAATCCTTGATTGCAGATGAAGTCGCGGGCAACAGGCAGTATACATTTAGGTTACTTACTGAGAAATCAAACTATTTTTTTGAAATAACATAAAACTTACATAGAGATAATCTGCCCACATTTTTCTAGCAAACTCCAGAGCATTTTCCCTCAACCGTATAACATGTTTGAAGTGTTCCGGACTCCAATGTATTGAGCTCTTTTCATCTCTATGCAGACGTCCACTGGAAGTATTTGTTGTGATATACACTCCATTGTATAGCGGTGCATACTTGTCAGCCCATTTCTCTATTATTTCTATGCTTTTATCTTCATTGAAATCACTATGAATCCTTAAAAATAAAAACGAAATTCCTGTTACACAGTAAATTAATAAAAATCTATTGAAGCATCAATATCATCATCATTATCATTATTTCAGTCTAGAATCACCCACTGCTGGGTATAGGTATAGGCCTCTCCTTTCTTCCGCCATACTTTCCCGTTACGCATGTCCCTCATCCAGGCTACTCTCACGAATTTGACAATATTGTCAAAGCATCAATATAATAGTCATAAATCTTAATGAGGTATTTTATGTCTGTAATTTATTTTATAACCTGAACCTGAACATGATATTGTTTTTTCTGTTTGAGAAGTACTAAAGTTGAAATGTACAATTTACTATGTTGTGTAGTATTTGTTGTAATTTGAGCTGCAGTTTAAGCTCCTACCAAGATGTGTTTGTCATACTAAAGCACACAAAGTGTAGCTGCAACTGGGTGCGAGCATATGCAAGCGTTCTGTGCGGCACACTGCACCAACTGTAAACATAGTTACAGTTTGCACTGTTTGTCAGGAGGGCATTGAACGCCCCACACTTACGGTCGGTCTACACGTAACGTTAGGACCGACGCTGCGCTCCAACTGTTGGTTAAGCACTATAGCCGGCATAACGGTTAATGATTTTACACATAAAGCTTGGTTCCTATTAACAAAAATGAATTGTTTACCAATGTTAGCATTTTTCATTACCAAACTGGGTATAAAGATTCGTAAGCTAATTTTAGTGCTAGCTCCTTCCATATGCGAGGGTCTAATAAGCATAGCTATGAGGTATTTTGCTTCGTTATTGGTAAAGATACAAGTCTCAAATAAACAAATAACAATCTGTAAATTATAGAAATCGGCCATAAATGAGGAACGCGATCAAGTGACCGGCGTACGCACCGGCGGTCCATGAAGCACTATAACCGGCGGTCTTAAGAGTTATGAAGCAACAAAAAAATAAGAACAATACTTACCATAAGTACAAACGTTTCTTTGGATAATCTAAGTTCCGAATGCAAGTTAAAAAATAAGGTAAAGTATGGGCTTTATTTCGTACAAGCACCGATATTCCAACTGTTGGCATATTGTAAGTGACATTTTTGATATCCTCACCATAACACGAATATATACTGCCGCAATAAAAGTTCACCAGCAATGCTAACATAAGCAATCCCATTTTATATAGCTTTAACTTTTAAATCACTCTCACAAACAATCAATTCAAATCATTCCGAATCACAGACTACAATAATAATACAAGGTTCCGAAACAATCAGAGTATCAGAGCAACACATTAGTTGACTTGACGACTGACTCACAGAGTACTTTTTGATTGGACTGACTCTGACATGCTGTCAATTACTTTGCTTCAAAGAGTATAATAATAATACGGGAGGTCGGGAGCTTTGCTTGTTGCGAATTGTTTTGTTTCAGTCTATCAAAAAAAAAAGTACTACTCTGTGGCGAGTTCCGAGCATTGCGAGTATTTGCGAGCCAATGCCGCTGTCACTACCAGTGTTGCCAACCCTAGTGCACAGAACATATATACTAGTGTTTTAACAGGAATAGAGATGGGTCGAGGGCAAAAACAAATATGGACAAAATGGGCATAAACTTGGCATATTGGGCATAAATGAGTTTACGCCCAAATAAATGCCCGATCACTGGGCATAAAAATGAATAACTTTGTTTTGTAAAAAATAAAGCAGGAACTTAACTTAAAATGAAACTTAATGTCAGTAGGTATTTTGTAAATTAAAATTTTAATTAAATATTCCGTCATAAGATAATCAGTCTTGTTAAAAAATCACAGTTGAAAATTCGTATACGTAATTATGAAGTGAAGTCTTGTAATTGGCTTTGATACTACAATAGTCATAAGTTCTAAGTAATACAGTATGTATTTTCATAAGCTGTAAGACTTCCTAATAAAATAAAATAAATGTTTATGTCAATTTTTACCATCATCGTGGTCCTAATTATAATTTTGGCTTGATTTTGATGTCTATTACGTAAACTAATAATAGGTAATGAAATCGCTCAATACAATGTAGATAGCTTCAGTCATCATCATCATCATCATCATCATCACTAAAGTTGATATTAGATGCAACATCAACAAATTCTAGGTTTCGGTTTGTTGAAGTGGATATTGATGGGCGGCAATCAAAATCATCAGGCGTATTGAATTGAATCAAGTTCCTATCCTATCCTAGCCACATTCAAGAAATAAGCCTTAATAAATTCAAATCTTTTATAAAGCGAAAACGAAACCTTATTATATTGTAAAAGACTATATTGAGGACAAAAAGGCTTGGGATTGAGCTGCTCCAATAGGTTTAGACAGTGAATGTTGTTTTTATTTTGCTATTTTACACTTTATTTTTCTTAATATCTATGTACTTAAACAATGACATGTACAGACGCCAGCACATCAACCTACTACAATCTGTCAGATTTCTGTAATAGATTTTCAACTTTATCGCTAAAGCATAAGGTTCAATGTTGATTGGGAAAATTTGACAGTTAGGTGTAGGTTGATGTGCTGGCGTCTGTATATTTACTGTATCAAATATTATATATTTTAATTATTGTGAATGTGAGGACTATGTGGGTCATTTCTTTTTTCTGTTTTCCTTCTTAGTTAGTTTTAACCTTTTGAACGCCAATGTCGGCTATAGCCGACATGAGCAAGCGTGCCCTGTGCGCCAACGACGGCTATACTCGACAAAAAACAGGTCGCAGAAAAATACAAAATAAACCTATTAAATCATTACTTTTATGTATTTTATTGATACACCTTGAAAGCTGAATGTCTAAACATTATTTAGTTGCATACAGTAAACAAAAATGCATATTCCTCATTTAAATATTTGATGATAAAAAGTAAAATAATTTATGGTTAAAAAAGTAAGTCCCATGACGCCAATGTCGTGCAGAGCCGACTGCTAGTGATGTAGTATCATGTTGACGTATATTATATTCTTAAATTAATTTAGGTAACTTAAGGTATTGTAATATTTGTCATTACAGTTTTTATTGTTCTAACAAAATATAAACGATTGTAAGCACTGAGAAAAAAGTAGTTTTACTATATTAAAAACTGAAACATAGTTGCGTAAATACATTTTCGATATTCCCTTATCGCCAATCATGCGCATCCCTAGCAAGCTCTCGATAAGCAGTCCCCTCTGCGCCATTGTCGGCAGAAGTCGACTGACTCGTGACGTCGTAAGCGTATAAAGTGAATTTTAGTGCGGGAAATATGGAACAACAAGAAGTATTTACCACTGAACAATTATTACGTATCTTGGAAGGTACTGAAGACGATGAGTTTTCTGAATAATGTATCTATTTTAAGAATATAAATATCGTTATACTTAAAAATCGTTACGTATATACTACGCAATTTCATACGAAAATTTTGATTTATTTTATACATATAATTAATCTGATTAGTGAGAATATTAGAAAGTTCCTGTTATAAAAATTGTTGCTATGTAATAATATCACGTGATAATATTATTCATAAGTGACATGTAAGTAATATGATCTCAAAGTAATTATTAATAATATAACTCAATAATTAAACTAAATGATTGGTAAATAAATAGTTTTATTTGCATTCAATCCATTAACAACCCAAATTGTTGCAATAAGTGTAAATTTCAAGAATAATAAAAACAAACTACTGTGGCCTTTGAATTTAATTAGATACTAACATCGATAAACTGTATGACACTATGGTACAACTCTAATGTACATGCAACGATGTCTTATAAAAGACTCGTCGACGGCGCCAATGTCGGCTATTCCCGACAGTGAGGTACATCAGTACTGAGAATAGTGCTGTACCTAGAGTTATTTTCATTTTAACTGTTGTGTGTCTTAATCATTGTTTTTATGTTATTAACAACTTCGGAACTACTTGAGTGGAACGTTGTAAAATATTTAATATTGGAATGTTCTTTTTAACATATTAATGATCGACCATTTATCTGGCAAGTATTGATAAAAAAAATAATAATAATGGGTATCGATATAATGTTGAAATCCCTATTTTTTTGTAGGTATTTAATTAAGATTTTCGGGCTTGGCGTACAGGGCATAGGAATACCGATATGGCGTGGCGGTGAAAAGGTTAATCATGATCTGGCAGTTTGAGTAATTTACGCGGCCTACCCAAATGTCCTTTCTTTGGTATTGTTCGTCGAATCGTTGAGTTCCTCAAGTTCTGAGTTGAGCTGCACGATTTTTGACAAATGCGTGCACTGACTGGACAGGTCCGCTCAATCTGTGTGGTTCTTTCCTCAAAAGACCATTTCAGACACCAATCTACATGGTCTTCACATGATCTGACCAAGATTTTGTCTGGACTTTAAAAGAGACTGTGACCTCTGAGTTTGTTTCGGCCTTTCTTCTCAGAGTAGTCAGATAGGAAACGCCGATCTCATCTAGCTTAAAAAAAATATTATTGACGTGTAAAAGTGTCTGTACAAACCTACTTACAGAAATCATTTATCATTTAAGTTAGATTCATCTTGACTATCATAATCATCACTTAAAAAATCGTCGATTTCCGTAGGTATCAAAATCGTTAACATTGGACAATTGGATACTTATAATTATTTTCCTTTAAATTCCAATTGTATGCCAAAGATGTGATTTGAGCTGCTCTTTCTGTAGTAAGGCGATTTCGTTTAGCACTGTGTATGAAACCATGGATGCTAAACGAGCGTTCAGTAGCCGCAGATGTGCAAGGTGCGCAACATACTTATATTTCAAGGACGTATTCATATGTCCTACTACCCATACCACAGATTAACCCGTACACGCTATTGTTTACGTTTGACGTATTTATACGTCCCGCTCGCTTAACAGGTTAAGTACCTACTCTTAACCTTATTATATCAATTTCTGGTTTAATGCAATATATTAGCTATAATACAATATATTTTTGTGAATTTACCTTTTCCGCACACTCAAATATAGCTATTTCAATGAAAAATTTAATAAAAGTTCTGTTAAAGTTTTTGCCCAGGCAAAAGGCATTTATTGGGCGTTTATGGGCATTTATCCGGCATTTATTCAATGCGCCCAATATGCCAGGGCATTAACCCATCTCTAAACAGGAATAATAATATATAGGATGTCCGGTAATTAATGGATAACCTTGAAATGGCTTATAGCAGAACTTATGGTCGTTCAGAAAAAAAAATACAAAACCAAATATATCCTAAGTAGTACCTAAGATAATTTGTTTTTTTTTTTTAAAAGACTACAAATTACCTTATTTTACAGTATTGTACGCTACGACTACAAATGAATGAATTCCATCGGTTTTTTGTTGCTGTATTATTATACGCTAACTACGCCGACAGATGGGAAGTAAATAGAATGACTAGCTACTGCAATAAAAAAAATAAAAAATCTGTAATTAATTTTTCAGTGAAAATTCTGCAATTTTTTTTTATGACAAAGTTTAAATTGGGTGTAAAAAAAATTATGAAAACATGAGTGACCAATAATTTTAAAATAATTTCGGTTTCAAGTACATTTTATAATGATATAATTTATTATTCTATCTAATGTAAATAGTGAATTATTGCTATTAATGTAGTAAAGGAGTAAATTTTACTAAATAACAAAATTCGCAATATTGGAACATTTTTTACATTCAATTGCAAATTGGGGTTTAATAAAAAACAACATCTAACATCAATAATACTTTATTTGAGATTAATTCATAATAAATGTTCAAACTTTTTGCCATCCACTCTTATGCAGGCTCTACATCTACACCTGCGGATAAATGCTCTTCTGAGCAGTCTCGTATAGCGTCGTTCAGTTATTTTTGATGCGGCTGCCCTGACGCGGCTACGTAAATCTTCTAAAGACCTGATTGGCTTACGGTACATCTCTCCTTTGAGGCAGCCCCAATAAAAAAAATTGGCCCCACAGATGTCCGCTCCATTTGTTTGTGTATGCACTATTTAAATATGCAAGAACAGGTACAGCATAATGCGCAGGCCGGCCGTCATTTTGTAACCAATATGATTCCCTCAGCTGCTCGAGCATCTCATCCAATAAATTAGGAAGATGTCATGAAGAAAAACAAAAGAATATGTAAAATATTTTAAATTAAGAACAACAAAAATAAATTATAATATATACATAAATAATAAAATCGTAGCGAAGTTAAAACTGTACATTGAATATTAAAAAAAAAATTGCTACGAGGTCTGGGAACGATTCTAATGCCGAAAATTTAGTTTTTGAAATTGTTATTTGTTGGTCTGAATTTATGTTCTAGCATCACGCAAATACTACCGGATAGGTTTTGTTCATATTCTGCTCAGATATTCCCTATAAGTCGGGTCAATTTTTAGGCTACAAATAACGCTGTTTGCTATAGGGGATGAGCAATATTGCTTTATACTCGTATTCTTCTTTTTACTACAAGTTGTAAAGACACGTCAAACTTATAACACCCCGTCGTTTTTGCGTCGGGGGTTAAAAAGACAGATTTAAGGGCCTGGCGTAGCATGCGTAGAATAGAATACTCTTTATTTATATACACCATATAAATTACAGACATAAAACGTAAAAACGAAAACGAACGAACGTAATATCAAAATAACTTGTAAATCAAACATATTCTTAAGGTAGTGTGGCGAATCAAAATTATGCATACCACTTTATTTCGGAACATTAATATTGTATTCTAAATTCTAGTGATTTTTGCTGTCAGGTGAGACACGTGTCACTTTTTGATTATTCGATTGAATGTAAAAATAAAACCGTGGCTTACAGAATATCTAGGTTCCCAAATATTTATTTTGAAAGGACTGATATAAAGACGAGATATGAGGATATAGAAAACTTATTTTTCTCATAACTCGTCTTTAAATCAGTGTCCATTCAAAATATATATATTTGGGAACCTAGATATTCTGTAATCCAATCGGAATAAATACACACTACATTAAGAATATGTTTGATTTACAAATTATTTTGCTATTACTTTTGTATAAATTACGCATGCTCTGCCGGGCCCCTTGACCTTTTAAATGATTATTATCACGCTATATTTTGATGGAGCTAAGCAGTCGATCATGACATATACATGGTGAATTTTTGAGATGGGGTAATAAAGGCAGTTTACGCCTTCCTCCCATGGGGGTAGGCAGAAACTACAGGACGCCATCTGCTACTATCCTTACTACTCCTTTTGTCTCGTTTACGTTCATAAATTGGTCATACACGCACGCCGGTTGCGAGTACTACGCACAGTATTCACACCACACATGCTACGCAAGGAACGCATTTCATTTTTAAATTTTTTCCTATCATAATCGTTATAATTATCGTAGCAGGCGGCGCATTTTTTTAAATACACGCCACCAATGGTCTATTCTTGTAAACGTTTGGCTTAAGTCTGTGTGTGTAAACGACCTGCATTCAATGGCATATTTTATTTAAGGATTATGTGTCGAATTGGGTGGATTTTGAGGCAATGTTATGATCAAATTTAATTATAAAGTGTATTGTCCGATAACCGCGTTAACTACTCCTACGACTTACTAATGTGCCAATTACAAATAAAACAAAAAAAAAAATATGGCTTCAGCGCCATCTAGCGGGAAAACGGCCAAGAGCAGATCGTATGATCCTCCTTAAGGGGGAAGTGCCAGGGTAGCCCGCGAAATTCAAATTTACTTACGTTTTTCGCAATTTTCAGATCAGTGTCAGGTTGTATTTTGATCAAAAGTTGATTCGCGACTATAACAGGTACACACGGCTACACATCAAGCTATACATTTCCAGTTTCAGCTGACCTCGCATTGTATAGGTGTTTCGTACAATCAGAACTCAGCTTATACTGGTTATGAATAGCTTGATGTGTAGCCGTGTGTACGTATTTACAGAATTATAATCATTAGAATCATTAATACATCTTTCTAAGTTAGATTTGTACCACGACAACAAATCTCTTATGGAAAACGGCTTAGTGGTACAAATCTAACTTAGAAAGATGTATTAATGATTCTAATGATTATAATTCTATAAATACGTACCTGTTATTGTCGCGAATCAAATTTTGATCAAGATACAACCTGACACTGGCCTGCAAATTGCAAAAATCGTAAGAAAATTTGAATTTCGCGGTCTACCACTGCGCATTCACCTTAACTGTTTTCGCTACAGCTACATGGTTTTTGGAGACTGCCCTTAGTTGTTTGAAATATTTTGATCTGCATTCACAGATTTTGAAAAAAAAAGTGGTCAGCAAGAAAATCGACTATTATCAAAAAAACTTTTTTGATGCCAATCGATCCTGTTATTTATAAAGATCAAAAAACTCTACCGGACCAACTGGTTTGAGTACTAAAAGTCATCTGTCGCTCAAACAAGCGACAGATGACTTGCTCGTGTGGTTGTAAGGACAGTCTGTCAACAGACTAACTTGATAAAATGCTTAAATATGAACCTGTATATACAGCCATAATTTAACGTAAAAAATACAACTAGTCTTCTATATGAATCATTGTGGTATTTTCGACATAAATAGTGTCAGTTTTGCGAATCTCAGAGGGTGGTAGACAAAATGGAGGGGGGTGGGACCAGAAGCCGTTTTCTGTGCACACTATGGAGGACTCGCCGACGATTTCGTAGCCGTCGTCGCAAGAGTATATCATCAAGTCTCCCACTGGGTACTTGCCGTGCTTCACGGAAGGCTCCGTTAATAAGCGACCGTTCGCCGGCACCAAAGGGTCCGGGCAATAAATTGCTGGAAAGAAAAAACTTAGTTATACATTTGTTTGGACATCATCATTTCGGCATTATACCTCATTTTGGGAGGGAGAGTAGATGTACCAGGCCACTCAGAAAATATTGCGAAAAAAAGTTTTTATGTATGAGAGACTGGACAGTTATAATCTATTTTGAAAATATGATTATTTTTAAGTAAAAATAGGTACGTTCGAATTTCAAAATTTCCCTCCACATTGTTTGCGAGCTAATTTAAATTATTTTGTCTCATTAAAAACACAGATCATAACCTTTTAATTAAAAACTGGATCTGCGCCGGGAACATTTTCGCGCTATGATTTTTTACGATTTCAAGTGTCGCGTGAAACCGGACCAATCGTACGATAGACTTCAAATGGTATTCATGGATGAAGGCCCTACTAAGGCAACCGTGTATCGTTGTTATAACGAATTCAAGCGCGATCGACTAACTTTGGGGGATGAAGAAAGAAGTGGTCGTCCTTTGACGGCTGTTACGGAAGAAAACGTGCTAGCAGTGAAACATTTAATCCAAGACAATAGGCGAGTTATATATCAAGAGATTCAGCACATACTGCTGGTTGGATCGGGAAGCCTTCACGAAATTCTATACGTGCATCTTCGCGTGAGGAGGATAGTTTCACGCTGGGTGTCGCACAACCTCACCGATGCTCAGAAGCAGGCCCTGGTGGAATGGTGCCGTGAAATGATAAACAAATTTGAAGCAGGCTCGTCTCGGCGTGTTTACGACCACATTACAGGTGATGATTCTTGGATTTATCAATAAGATCCAGAAACGAAGCGCCAGTCAACGGTTTGGGTGTTTCAAAACGAATCAACGCCTACCAAAGTGAAGCGAACTAGAAGTGGGGGGAAGATTTTGATCATGAGCTTTTTCAATTTGACTGGCTACTTGGTGTCAATTCCTTTACGGAACCAAAGAAGCATCGACGATGAATGGTATACTACCAAATGCTTGGCAGAAGTTTGCTCTGTTGTGAGCAACAAGCGACCAAACACAGGGCCCCGCGTGCTAGTGCTCCACCACGACAACGCGCCTTCGCACAAAACGAGGGACTTCCTGGACAGCACGCCGGTCAAAATCCTGGGTCACCCCTCCTTACAGCCCTGACCTAGCACCGTGTGACTTCTTTTTATTCCCGAAAATAAAAAATCTGCTCAAAGGGATACAATTTTCGTCGCCGGAAGATGCGCTGTCAACATTCGAGCAAGCTGTAAACGATGTGCCTGCGGCGGACTGGAAAAAGTATTTCGGAAACTGGTTCAGAAGCATGAAACTTTGTATAGAAGCTAATGGAGAGTACTTTAAAAAGATTTAATAAAAAAATATTTACCTATAGAACATTTTTATTTTCGCAAAACTTTCTGAGTGTCTCACGTAAGGCAGTAATGTTAGGATTATAAAGAAAGTCAAACATGGTTGCTATGATTTGCACTATTGTTGCGAAAGGAAACTATTTATATAAGGTCTATCTATTCATACACGAAATATTTTAAGAGAAACATCTATAGGTGTATAGGGTATATAAAACCTTTACTCCAGTAAATACTACGTAGAAACTTGCGTAATGGATGTGAAAAAATAAGAAGGAGCCAGTATTAATAATGTCTGTCAAGTAATTTTACATAACATAAATACTGATATTTATTTTTTCGTTTCTGTGGCTCTTTTACCACCGTTAGGTGTATCTCTTAAAATATTTCGTGTAGGAATAGATAAACCTTATATAATGTCGACAATCGGGACAGACCTTCATTTTAAAATTATGTATTAATTATGTATTGCGCATTGCAAGGCGCAAGTGAGTGATGGCAAAGTTATATCTACGTAATATGGGAAACAAAATGGCTATATATATCTCTAAAACTGGCCATTATTTTTTTTGCGCAGATATTAACTTTCAATCAGAATGTTACAGGCTAATATTGTACCAAAATTTCAGTCAAATTCACCGGGCTTGTTTTCTATCGTGTACCTTTTTAAACTATACAGGGTTATTGAAAAACACCAACATCCTCTTAAGAGGTCATTGTGTGTATTGTATTGTATGAACAACTTTTACTATGGGACGAAACCTGATCGCGAAAAAAAATCAACTGTTCCGTACATTTTGACGAGTTTTATACGAACATAAATGTAGGGAACAGCAGATTTTTTTGTTTCGTGATTTCAGGTTTGGTCCCATTGTAAAGGTTGTTCATAATGGTGAGTGCAATGACCTCTTAAGAGGTTGTTGGTTTTTTAGAATAACCCTGTATACATATAGGGATTAGGGATTTAACATTTCGGTGTATGTTTTTTGACTATATGGCCTAATATCATGGAAAATACACAATACTATGAAATTTTTTCGATACAAAAAATTGCAAGTTCTATATATTTTTATGTTTCTTAGAGTATCGAGGCGTCTCTCATAGCCTTTTGCTGCTGACCATCGAGATCAGATCGGATAATTTGATCGCATTTGGGATTATTCCACTTTGTCCCACCAGTGAGACAAAGTGAGTAGGTAAGCACTCACGAATGCAATGGGGCACTTCCCCGGACCACGTGCCGTCCATCTCGCACTCGAGGCCAGGCGCCCCCACGAGCCGGTATGCCCAGCTGCACGTGAACACGGCGCGCCCGCCGAACGATGAGTTGTACTCCACCAGGCTGAGCTGAGGGCCCAACGTCTTCAGCACAGGACAAAACGTCTCCTCGCACGTTGGCGGCAACGATGACCAACGACCTTAGTAATAATAATAATTGTTATATTCAAATATGTAAAAATATTATTTATACATATTTATATTGAGTGAATAAAGAAAATAATCGATACATAAACGTAAATTAAGGTGATATATTGAAAAAAATACAGTTTTTCTATTTCGTGTAACTTGTCAAGTGTGTGGAATAGAGATTTAACATTTTGGTATATGTTTTTTGACTCTTTCTTTGGTCTAGTATCATGTAAAAGGAATACACGATTCAATGATTTTTTCTCGATACAAAAAATTACAAAGTTATATCTATTTTTTTTACTTTTTTCAACGCTTAAGAGTTATTCAATGGAATTTACTTTAAAACATAGAGAATTATCATATCAAAGTTTACTCCAAGTAGTTTTAAATTTAATTCATTTATTTTGTTAAAAAAGGAGTAAATTCGTTTTGGCACATACGTCGTCTTTCTCCGAGCGCACGCAAATTATAGCCATGACTCTTCTTTTGCGTTTCAAAAGTAATTGCATCACTTTCGCTCGTTTAGTAGGTTTTCGAGAATTTTAGACTTTCGAGGCCTTAAAGTCGCTTTTTGTGTCTATCTGTGTGAATGCGTCGTTCTTCTAATTCTTCGCAACGGGCTTTGATTCGATTTTCACCATCATTTAGAGAACTTATTCCGGATTGTACAGACGCCAGCACATCAACCTACACCTAACTGTCAAATTTTCCCAATCAAAATTGAACCTTATGCTTTAGCGATAAAGTTGAAAATCTATTACAGAAATCTGACAGATTGTAGTAGGTTGATGTGCTGGCGTCTGTACATCGAAGGTGTACATTACATTAATATTACTTACATTTACAAAATAAAGATATCTCGACGTTTGTCAAGTTGTAAAAACTGTGCGAAGCAAGGGCACTAGTAATAATAATAACCTTAGTGAGGATACAAAATTGTTATTGTTTTTGAGAGCAGCAGAGCAAAGGCGCATATTTCGCCAGAGCGAGGCTACTGCCATCAACCACATATTACTGATAAATCATCCTATTAGAAAAACCTAATAACACGATGGTTGTAGTAAAGCCCACTAAAATTAACTAATCTGCATTCGCGATTTATTTGCCAAAAAAAAATATTATTATTTATTTGTAAACAAATATGAGTTTATGGAAAAATAACTTTAAATCCTACAAAATAAAGTTCAGTTTACGCAAACATTTTTATAACTTTTTCAATAGTGGTAGTCACTCTGAAATCAACTCAGTTACCGTTAAAATAAATTTGATATTTGTTTAACTTGAAATAATATTAATTTTAAACATAAGTTTTAATAGACTTTATGTAGTCAATTATCCTATTCGGCATTATGTCAGAGAGTACTAACTGTCCACCACCACCACTGTCTCTGCCTAAACAACGCTGCTTACCGTTGCCCATACAGGTGAGTATGGAGGATCCGTTGAGGTGGAACCCGGGCTGGCAGCTGAAGTGCGCCGAGTTGCCGAGCCTCGTGCCCTGTGTGAACTGGCGGATGCGGGGCGAAGACACAACCACCGGCGGACACACTATGTCTGTGCAAAACCAGGCCAAATGTTATTGAGAAATCCTTAGGACGAAGTCTCCTGTATACAGGATGACTTGTAATTTGACGTATTCCTTTTAGGACGTGATGACCCATTTGCAACAATTAAGCCCATAAATTCATGGGATTCGAGAAAACTCAATTTTTAAGTATTTTTGGAAAGGACATCATTCAATTTGTACCGAAAAAATAAAGTACCAGCCAGAAAAAAAAGTACTGTTTTCTTATGGGAAATAACATCTTGAGCATATTTTACTATTACAGCGAAAGTCTACAATTAACTCCCCTGCTGCTATTTGACATTTAAAATGTCAAAAATCACTTTTTTAACAAGTTTTTTAAAATATGGGTATGTCCCACCCTGCCAAATTCTTGAAGTAAGTAACTTTTTTTCACCTTATGCTCGCCGGGTTAAGCATAACATTTAAAATATACCAACTTTTAATTTAATATAACATCCCGAACATGTTTTAACTATTATGTCCACCTTTTTGTGTGATTCTTCCATCATCATAAGCATACAGCAGTCCACAGCTGGGCATAAGTCAATCTCATCCAGCTGCTACTAGCCGGGAAATTGTATATAAATCCATACTAATATTATAAATGCGAAAGTGTGTCTGTCTGTCTGTTACCTCTTCACGCGTAAACCGCTGAACCGATTTAGATGAAATTTAGTACAGAGATAGTTTGAGTCCCGGGAAAGGACATAGGATAGTTTTTATTCAGATATTTCCCCGGGATTGATCCCGCATAAGTGTTGACACTTATGCGGGTGAAACTGCGGGGCGCTACTAGTAATATATATATATATATAATAATTGACGTTCGCCCTACATATGTTTACGTGATCAGAAACACGACTCACTAACAACTTTAATGAGCACTGTGTTGGTGTGTCCGCCGGGCGAAGTGCACGTGTACTGGTCGCTGTGCCGCGCCGACATCTTGCTCAGCGTCAGCCGGTAGTGCGACTCCTTCTCTCCCTCTTCACTCGACCAAGCTGAAAACAATACGTTCACAATCAGATTAAAATCGCTTTTCGATAGAAATTAAAGTCGCTTTTCGTGTCTGTGTGACCGCGTTGTTCTTCTAAACGCAACGGATTTTGATGCGGTTTTTACCATAATTAAGAAAATTTATTCCAGAAGTTTCATGTGTATAATATTGTTACGAGCTTGGGGTTCGTGACAATAAAAACTGCCGATTTAATAACCAAAAATAAACACTTTAATTAAATAACACCAATAAAACACAAACACACTAATTATAAAAGACAATCGCACTACTGATCACTCTTAAGTCGCACTTGAAGATCGCTTCGAATGTTATCGCTTGTATCGCAGAACCAATACTGACCCGGTCGCGGCCCATCCCGGCCTTATATAGGGCCTCAGATAGTTCCAGAACCTTCTACTGTAGAAACATCTAGAATGTTCGAGTACATACCGGTCCCGACTGACCCGATGTCGATAGTTCTAGAATGTTCTAGTATCGAAAGTTCTGGAAGCATCTCGACCTACTAGTTCTGCTACTCGATACTAGATGGCGCTAGTGGTAGCTAATGTCGCCATCAATCGTGGCGCGCAACAATATGTTAATATGTAACTTTGTCATGTCGTAAAAACTGTGCAAAGCAATGGCAGGTCGCCATAGTTAGTGTATAAAAGAGAATCTGAAGAATCCATTGGCGATGCAAAAAGCGGACAAATAATATAGTTGTAAGAGCATTTCACCATAAAAAGACTAATTTGCCAGAGAAATCTATATCTATACATATTATAAATTAAATTCGCTTTGTGCAGTCTGTCTGTGTGACCGCGTTGTTCTTCTAAACTACGCAATTTTGATGCGGTTTTTACCATAATTAATAGAATTTATTCCGGAAGGTTAATGTGTATAATACTTTAATATTTAACTTAGATATAATAAACAATCTTGTTTTATTAAATCGTAAAATTGTGCAAAGCTAGGGCGGGTCGCTAGTTAGTGTATAAAAGAGAATCTGAAGAATCCTGAAAAGCGGAAAAATAACATAGCCATAATATGGATCATTTCGCCGTGCAAATAAAGGCGCTTTTCGTGTTTGTGTAGGTATGTGCGTGTTCGGAGTTCTTCTAAACTAACCAATGGATTTTGATGCGGCGAACCATTATTTAAAGAAATCATTCCGGAAGATTTATGTATAACTAGCTGACCCGGAGAACTTTGTACCGCCTCAGATGTTGTGTTTCTTCATTTTTTTCGTGAAATTTTCCCATATTTTAATAGCTATTCTGCTATTCGGGGCGAAAACAAATCCAACAAATCAAAGATCTTAAAATCGGTCCAACTGTTCTTGAGTTATAAATGGTGTAACTAACCCGACTTTGTTTTATATAAATATGTATATAGGATTATTGGAAAAACAAAAGATCTTTTGACGTCGCGAAAAGTGGTCAAATAAATACAATAGCCATAGCGATAGCTTATATATCAGCGTAAAAATACTAGTTCGCTTGAGAAATTATTTTTGGTCCTGACAGGTGGTTATCGAAAGGACAGGAAATAAAAAGTTAACCAGTGTTGGCTAGGAGGTACACATTATCACCACCTCGCACTGCCATGGCGATTGAGTACATGGCACGCTGAGCTGCCATACAGCCTAATAATATGACTTTGACGCGCAGTTTCCTTCTACTTAAACATGAATGACTTCACGCCTGTTTCCCCAAAGGGTTAAGCAGACGTTTACCCACATTTCACCAGTTATTTTTGAGTTCCATGTAATAGGGGAAGAGCATTTCCCATCAACCGGGTACAAGTCCAGACTCCAGGCTGCTACTGAGAAAGTCCAGATTGAAAAACCCATTAAAACTTTGACCGACCCGAGAATCGAACCCAGGGACCTCATGCTCAGCAGTAGCGCTTGCGATCACTGGATCAACGAGGCAATCATTCCTAGTTAACATTTGTTCGACTCATTCAGTTATAGATAGCGTTACGGTTGAACCAAGAAATTAAAGATAATAATTCTTCTCTTTTACTTGGTTTACAAAATCCACAAGGACATGTACTAAGATGGATTTGATATTAGGAATAAGAATATATTTAGGTGCCTCCTGGTTCATGAGTCATGGAATAAGGGAAGGCGCCTAAGCTAAAGCCGTTTTGTCAAAGTTTTTTAAATGAATGGAATTTGCAGGCAATAAAAAAGTAATTTACAAAACAAAACAAAATGCAGGCAATTGCTCGCTTAAATTGGAAGAAAATCGCACTAGACGGGCTTTCCGCTTGCTAACCTACTTTAAGTATTTTACAATTAACCACAGGAAGTTGATAAAGAAATCACTGATTCTGCGTGATTAACATTTTTTTTTTTTGACATAAACAACCACATTTTTGTCACGTCCTGTGTTTAATTTTAACTTCAATGTCAAAAACCTTATCTTTGCAACAGCATAGTAGGCACACTACAAAAAAAAAACGATGGCAGCATTTGAAAAAAGCGCGCAGGCATTTGTTTTATAAAACAACGGTACAAGAATTAACGTCGCCATTTTTTTTTCAATACAATTTTACCAACAAGGCGTCAAAAGATCCCTGTAGCACAATAGGTGTGCGGCGTCTGAAACTTAGTACATTGAACATTTGCAAGATAACAGAGATTTGTAGTACACAATGTGAACTTAGGTGGTGAACTTAGATCATTTTGGACCCTGTTAAGCATAAATATGTACAGTTCGAATGATACAGTTTTAAAACTCGCTGTAGAGAAGGAACTTTTCATTGGATTATCGCAAGCCAGCCATAATACATAACTATGGTTCGAACATTAGTGCTGCGCACGCATAGTCGCTAGCCTTTAAACTATGTACCTTTTTTTACTATGTAACCAATATTTTGTAACAATTTTTTTAATGTAAAAGAGTGTCCATTGAAATTCTTCTCCATAGGAAACTTACTACGCTTTGGAATGTGCAAATAGCTTCATATTTCTGACTGAACGACTCCCTGACAACTCAAAAATGCATGTAAATGTTTAATTGTTTTTTTTTTTTTTTAATTTGTCTAGGTATTTGAAAGTATTACCAGAGCTATGCTGTCCGACGGCCTGCGTCCAGCTCCACTCGGGGTCTCCGAGCGCGCGGCGCGTCACGCAGTCCAACCGCACGGTGCTGTCCGGGTACACGAACAGCTCGCCCGAGTGCTCCACCACCGCCGAGCCGCTCACAATCGTGTACTGAATCGTGGGCGGTGCGTCACCTGAAACGTTACAATGTCACGGATCAGTTAGGCCTTGGTGCCATCATCATCATTATCATTTCAGCTGAAAGAAGTCCACTGCTGGCATTGCTCCCAAGCATCGCCACATCGATCGGTTCTGTGCTTCTCGAATCCAGCCGATGCCGATGGCTGCGGCCTTCATTATGTCATCGGCCCCTTCGGTCAACCTTTCGGCTGCAACAGCCATCCTGTTCTGCGAGCAATGTGCCCTGCCCAATGCCAATTAAGTTTGCCAATTCATCGGGTTATGATGGATACCTAGGTTTTCCTGCGGATCACTTCATTTCTGATTCGATCATGCAGGGAAACTCCAAGCATAGCCTTCTCCATTGCCCTTTGGGTGACTTTCAGCCTTCTAATGAGGCCCATTTACTGACAACACGCATAGGACAAAGACTTGGCCTTGTTGTGCGAAGAGGAAATTGGGCCCCAGTCAGTTCTTTGAACGCTTCACTCTATCAAAGAGGTGCATTTTCAACTCCAAATTACTATTATTGTCTGACATCTCTGAGAGAGATTCTGGGTCGTTATGGCCACTCTCTCTCACAGACGGGAGGCTTGAGTCACCACTTGGGCTTCCCCTCTATGGCACTATGAGAGACACTGCGTGTTGTCGGTAAATGGGCCTCATTAGAAGGCTGAAAGTCACCCAAAGCTCAATGGAGAAAGCTATGCTTGGAGTTTCCCTGCATGAAATGAAGTGATCCGCAGCAAAACCTAGGTGTCCATCATAACCCGATGAATTGGCAACTTAAGTGGCACTGGGCAGGGCACATTGCTCGCAGAACAGGATGGCTGATGGAGCCAAAAGGTTGACCGAAGGGGCCGATAACATAATGAAGGCCGCAGCCATCGGCTGGATGCGAGAAGCACAGAACCGGTCGATGTGGCGATGCTTGGGAGCAATGTTGCGCCGCTTGAGGGTCGCGCCTCCCATTGTGTGTAATAGAAGACTAGACGGAAGGGGTACAAAGGTTCAAAGAGGTCCTTATGAAGTAAGTCAAAATTCCCTTCTCTTTTGGCCCCAACGTCAAATTCTCTTACTTATTGCATACGCACTAGTACTATGTATGTTACCTCAGACTATATCTGTGTATGATACATTCGCCTACGGGCAGCAGAGGGAACACTGGCTATCAAACTTCAGATTATTTTAATAAAAACTTATTTTATAATCTTATTGTAACAACATGGACTAACTCAACCCTTGCATGAAATAAACGCAATGTGTGAAAAACATTACCTGTAAAGTTGGTTACCACAGTGGTGGGTACGCACTCAGGCAGCTTCGGCGTCCATTCTCCATTCTCACAATGTAGCATGTTGTCTCCCTTCAACTTGTACAATCCAAAGTGCTTGCAACGAGACAGCAGTACAGAGCCGTGGGGGAAATGTGTGTCTTTCTGCAAAATTTAATTTATATATAAGAGGAATATACTTTATTGTATGGTCCCCAAGAAAGTATAGACAAAAGCATAATTATGAGTGTTTGAAAGGTGATAAAGGGATTCTATTAACTGCAAGAAAAAACTGTGCCCTTTTATGTTTTCCAATAACAACCGTGCATCTACTTGTGAGCCAAGTGAAGTGCTAAACATTGTTAGTGGCAGACATATGGATGGCCTGTTTTTTTGTATTTATTTGTTCAGCGGGGTAATAGCAAAAAGCTTTTGCAACTTGCAGGGTATCAGGTTTTATGCTAATCTAAATATGATTCGCGACCGTAACAATTATGTACAGACAGAAATAAAATCATCAATACTACAACTCTTTGTGCAGCGCAATGTGCTGTGTCTCTTACACCAGACAGTGTTTTGAGACGTACTTTCCGCCATAGTTACTTACTGTTGTCTTAGAATGGCTTTGAGTGCTACGGTCAGGGTAGTCCTCCAGCAGCCCGTAACCTGCATGTAGGCAAGCCTTTGCATACATTGTAGTTTGTTTGGGGCTATAACTAGCTTGGTTCGGGGCCATCAGACCACGCCCCCGTAGATGATCATGGGGCACATTACTCCAGTTTATTGTCATCATATATTTTGTGGGATAGACACTTCTTACCTATGATTTCCTTGCAAAGCCAGAAGGTGATGCAGGCCCTGTCAAGTTTGTTGTCTTAGTGATTGCTTGAGTTTAACTTACTGTCCAAGATGACCCCGAGATACTTGGACAACTTAAGTTCTGTGTTGAATAATTTTGGTAAGCCAAAAGGGCCAGTGATCGTTTTTGGGTAAACATGACTAGTTCAGTGGGGTAACTGCATAACACACTATGAGTAGCAATATATTTCATTTTGAAACATCAACAACGTTCATTGCATTATGTTGTTGAGCAGACAAATATTTCTAACATATGAAGCTATGGATTAGCAATATCCTTCAAAATGGTTCAAATTGTGGTTGAACGTGTGTTACGCAATTAGGGTCCTGGTTTTGTATATGTAAGGAAAACTCAAATAAGCCAAGGTAATGGTAATCCTCAGTGCAATATTTGTGACTCATTAATCATTAGATGCAATGTATGTTATTGTTCATTTGCAAATAGTTTTCCTTAATAAAATAGTCTTTACTTAGAAATAGAATGTCCAATAATTCCTGGCAATTGCTAAATATTTATTAATACATACTTACATTAATAGATGAATTCTTAAATGATATGGCCAGGAGTGGATGTTCATTCCGATATAGGCACTCCCGTAGTATTGGTTGGAAGCGCCCATCTGAAAGTTACAGATTGACCGTAAAAATCCTTTTGTTGTTAGTCTGTACTGCCCTTCTTCTGGGCAAAATACACAAGGATTTTTATGGTCAAAAAAATGTTAAAATATCCTTTCTTGAAATAAATCCAGAAATTAAGGTAGTTAAGTACTGCTTGTTAGTTGTTAACTATGGCTCAATTATTAGTAAAGCCACTTCATTATACCCGGATGTTATTAATTGAATGATTTTTGATAAGATTAGATAACATCAATTTATTTCCTCATAATGAAAAGCACTTGACAGTGGTTTAATCATAATTCTATAAGACATATTTTTCACAAGATATTTTATCAGTATTGGATATCTCTAAGTTAAACAGGGTGAAATTTTAATCACCGTTTTCCTCTAAGGGGTCATTATACTCACCATTATGAACAACTTTTACTATGGGACCAAACATGAAATCGCGGAAAAAATCTGCTGTTCCCTACATTTTGACGAGTTATGCGAACACAAATGTAGGGAACAGCAGATTTTTTTTTTCACGATTTCCGGTTTGATCCCATAGTAAAAGTTGTTTATAATGGTGAGTACAATGACCCCTTAAGAGGAAAACGGTGATTTAAATTTCACCCTGTATATATCAAAAATCAGAGTTAAGAGTCTACCAGGCTCTGGACTGTCTGACTCAATGCCCCTTCACTGAGGAAAACCGTAGCTTGTTTATATGAACTTGTTCACAAATGCCCAGTGTTCAGACACTCGGTGTTCTGTAAAATGCTTTAATGTACGGAGATACTGCACTGGGGTAGCCCAGGGCCCAGACCTCAACTGTGTGGATAGAGCTTTTCACTTAGAGTAATTAATTCTATGGCTTTTCATACCTGGAGTGCTGGAGCAAAGCGGACCTACCCAGTTGCCATCAATACATTTAATCTTGCATATAAGCCTCTCATCTAAAGGTCCTATCAGGCCTGGAAATTTCACCTAAAAAGAAACAGTTTTTTTGCTAATACAATAAAAGAATGATATTGCTATTGATGTTGCTATCGCTATTGGCAAGTTAATTAGACTATATGGTTGAGATTAATCAATTTGTAAAATAATGGTTTATTAACGGAGAGTTTACACTCTATTGAAGTAGTTTATTTCTGCAATTTATTTTTAGCTAGTGAACATACTTCAGAAATTTTAGAAAAATCTGATCGAAATCTTGTGATATCCAGATTAGCATCCAAACTCTGTACATCCGGCAGAGAACACTTGAAATCATCTGAAAAAAGTAAATCAATATCATTGACAACCTCTTTTAAGAAAAAAAAGAAAGTAGTGTAGAATCGCATTCTAAATACAAACAAAACGGCTACCTAATCAGTAGAATCATAGTACATAACAATACAATATTTTATTACCTTGCGGATAGGTGACGGTTTCGTCGTCTTCACAAAAGCCCGACGGAGTAAACAATAGTATCAATAGCGGCAAAAACATTGTATTGTATCAGAATCAAGTTTACGCTTCACAGTATCCACAGAGTACACTATAATATACTACAGTATCATATCGTCCAGCAATAAGGTAGGTTGTAATGTTCCTCTGTGATCTGGGTTTTATCTCTATTTTCTTCTTGACCCTCTGGATAAATAAAAACCGCTGAACGCGCCAACCGCCAGCCAGCCAGGGCCAGCCACAGAACACATATACTCCTAACGGAGGGGCCAGCCCAGCAGACAGAAGTTGACAGAACGTCAACATAATACCCTAAAGGCGATGGCGCAGTCAATAGTACTCTGTGGCACAGAGCATTGTTCTGTGGCGCCGTGGCGCAGACGCTGTAGCAAGACTAGCAAGTGTTACTGTTGCAACTTGCAATACTTGTAGGTAATTTGGAAATCATGGAAATGTCAAACCCAAGTCCCCGCCCAAAACTTGTACAGATGCCAAGCATATCAAGCTACCTACTCGAAAATGTCAAATTTTCCCAATCAACTTTACAACCTTATAATTTAGCAATAAATTGAAAATCTATTAAAGTTTGACAGATTGTAGTAGCTTGATGTGCTGGCGTCTGTACAAGTATTTTATCTATGCCCAAAACGGAAATGCTGTTGTTGCTGCAACGTACAGACGCCAGCACATCAACCTACCCCAATCTGTCAAATTTTCCCAATCAACTTTGAACTTTATATTTCAGCGATAAAGTTGAAAATCTATTAAAGAAATTTGACAGATTGTAGGTAGTAACTTGATGTGCTGGCGTCTGTACAACATAAAGGCCTTATCATACTAGCGGATTGCGTTGCGAGCGTCCTCAAAGCGGAGCGGGCGCGCAACGAACACGCGGCGCATGCGCATAGAATTCGGATCGCCGCGAATAGCAGCGTGGACGCCATTGTTACTGAGTGTATTGTACGTTGTTAACTTGCTACAAACACGCGACGAAAACGTTGCAAATTTGCCACGCGTCCGCGACATCTTCGCTGTGCAGCCGCGGCTTGTTCGCGATGCATTCGCTACGCGCCCGCCCTGCCCCGCAGGGCGCAGCCGCTCGCAAACGCCTAGTGTGATAAGGCCCTAAGGAAGTTGACTGCGACCAAAAAGGGTATAGACAAATAAGAATTTTGTTGACAACAAAAAGGATTTTGAGTTTTTAAATTTTGCTAATAAGTAGGTACCTATAAAAAAATATTTATACCCTTATTTACTTAGGTAACTATAATATGACCATATTTTACTGACCCGATAGACGGTCTTTTTAAAATTTCAGTAGGTACCTATGGTCTGGGTGAGTTCATACAAAAATCCCATAGAAAAAAACACGTTTTCTTTCCATAAAAACCTAATTCAGATTACTTAATAAGATCATTTTAAAACAAAAACTTGCCAAATCAGTCCAGCCGCTCTCATGTGATGCGCTTACCAACGAAAAGCATTACGTTTTTATAATAAAATTATACAAGGTAAGTACTCGAGAAGATTATTACCTATATTATACTAGCTGACCCCGCAAACGTAGTTTTGCAAAAAAAAAAATAGATAGTAGCCGATTCTCAGACCTACCCGATATGCACACAAAATTTCATACAAATCGGTCCAGCCGTTTCGGAGGAGTATGGTAACTAACATTGTGACACGAGAATTTTATCCGATATGCACACAAAATTTCATACAAATCGGTCCAGCCGTTTCGGAGGAGTATGGTAACTAACATTGTGACACGAGAATTTTATATATAAGATTTTATAGATTCTCCCTGATATTGTTGAAGACAGAGGACATGTTTTAATTTCGGCTCTTAAGTAGGTACTTACTTACGTAGGTAGGTATTAACTTTCCAGGGGTTTTGTATTTCCAGAAGAATGCATGGGGCCGATCTTACCTGTGCTCCGACATTAACAAGTGCCGCTGCCGGGGTAAACGCGGGCAATAATCTGATACCTACTTACATGAACCTGCAGGAATTGATTCAAAGTTTGTTTCTTCTCGCTGTGGTTTAAAATATCGTTACGGACCTACTTTGTGCACTATTGTACCAGTGCATAAAATAGCATTGTATTCTAGTTAAACTCACTTAGGACTCTCAAGAGCTACAATTGAACGTCAAGGCCAATCGTTTCTCGTGTCTCCGGCTGGCCGTCTATTAAAAAATAAAAATATTTTATTTTCAGACAACCAGGGCCCATCTGTTAATTACAAAAAAACTTAAAAACTATGTTAGTAGGCACAAAAATAAAAGTGATACAAAAATAAAATTGAAAAATAATGTCGCTTCATCAACTGACACCCGAGTTCAGTTTATACTCATCCGAAAACCCATTCGCCCATTTCACATTTACATTTTTTCTCTCATCATTACTATACCAGCACGCGAAGATGTCTAGACAATTTCAGAAGAGACCCCCTCCCCCTTCAATTTATTCCAGAGTACTCCATAGGATACCAGATCGAAAGCCCTGGATAGATCTAGGAAGCATGCATGTATTGGTGTTTTTCTTTTTAGATAATAGTCAACAGTATGCTTAAGTGTCAAAATGGCACTTTCTGTTGACAAACCTGCTTGAAACCCAAACTGGGCGTCCTGTAATTGTATACATCCACCACCAAGACGGCCGTCTAGCACTTTTGGTGTAATACCTACATAGTTGCGAGTGATATGGAATTTGGCGAGGACTACCTAGTCGGTTAGGTAGTTATGCAGGATGCTATAGTCCACTCCGTACCTATAGCCGGTTATTCCGTTTATCAACACGAAGGAGACGTACGCGGAAACGTATTGTCCGAGAATCCACCCTAAAGGCCTGCGCAGACGAGGGACAATTTGTACGCGGACAAATTGTCCGCAACGATAGAATGTATGGAAATCCCAGCAGTCTACTCGTCCTTCGTGTGCGTTACTGCATAGATTTCCATACGTTCTATGGTTGCGGACAATTTGTCCGCGTACAAATTGTCCCTCGTCTGCGCAGGCCTTTAGCCTATAAATTCCGTTTATCCAATAAGGCCTAGGATGGATTCTCGGACAATACATTTCCGCGTATCCACCTTAGGGATTTTTTGGGGTGGATAAACGGAATAACCCCCTAAATATTCTATAGATAGATACAAGGGTAGAGATAAACCATTCTAAAAATGCACGCCCCCCACTAAAATTTCTACAAACATTTGAAATGTGTAGGATGCAACAAGCAGTGGATGCGCGTTCATTTTTAAAATGGTTTATCTCTACCTACCTACGTAACAGCATCCACATTTGGTATGGTAGGCTGCTGGGGACTTAATCATTAACGTTTTATGTTTATTAGACAAAAAACAGTCGTGGAATCGTCCACAAAAAAATCGGCCACGCACGGCAGATCAGTACCTACCTAAGGTAAAAGTGTGGGGAGATTCCATAAAGGGAAAGTTAAAAGAAAACAATTCTCAATTGTCAGTAACATACAGAATTTATTAGGTATAAGTAAGTATAAATTACGTGATTTTATGCAATTTTGTACGTAGAGGATACAATATATACATAAGCACCATATCTCTAGACATTGTTTCATAAGCTAGGTAGTGTATTATTGTTCCAAAAGTCTTAGTTCAACATACGGGAATATAAAAGCGGGCTTTAGCATGACAACAGCCGCAGGTAGGTACCTATGCCTGACTCTCCCATGCTCAAAAAACCCTTACATTATTCAGAATGAAGCAATGACTGAAGTTGGGTTAATTTTGTTTAACTTACACAACATTTAGGTACATCAGTAAATCAGATTGCTGCATTTGCTTGCATCATGCAAGTAACAAGAAGGTACGTAGATAGTAAGTACATATTATTATAATTCTAATTCAAAAGCCAGTTCTGAGATCAAATCGTTCAAGATCTTAAAAATTGCGTTCAAATTTGGTGATAGCTTTCCTAATAACTGTCAAATTATATCATCGACGAATGGAATACCGTACTTACCTACATTTGAATAATACTAATTTCCAGGAGTTGCGATTTCCCTTTGGAATATTGATTGACCTTTACCTATCAGACATTAATTTGTTGTTTGTGCATCGACCACGGGGACACAAAACACAACGGGGATTCTTGAATGCAATCAATTAATTGATTGGCACCCATTAAGTACTTTCAATATGTAAAAACGCAACAACCCATATCAATTGACACCAATCAGATCTCAAGATTGTTTGTTAAAAATAGACGTTTTGCAGCCTTCTAGATTCATACGGAATATTTTCTTATTGCATAAAATTGACAAATTTTAACAGCAACTAACTGGCGACTGCGAGTAAACAACGAAGGATAAAGAATGTCATGCCAGAGGGTCAGATTATTTCTGATGCAAGATCGTGATAATAAAGATAGTGGTATCAAACTGTCATCAATGTCTTTATGAAATGAACTCACAAATCACAGATCAAAAATTAAAAGCAACTCAATCTTAGTTTATTTCTACAAGTCGAACATTAACGATAACAAATTGTTTGTTTTCAGTCGGTTATAGTTATTAATGTACCTAGCATTGACGGGGAAGGTAACTTTGAGGATAACTCAATGTTACCGATATTATTAACAGGGCTCTGAACCGGTTTAAAAAGAGCGGTTAATTTCGATTAAATACCGGTAAATATATCGTTCCTTCATTAACCGGTTAAACAAGTGAACTGTTCTTATGTAACCCAAATGATAAAGGTTACCGGTTACATAAGCACAAACTGTTTTGACACCCAAATTAACCGGTTAATTCCGTAATTCGTAAATTTTGTTCGTCTACTTTTTTAACACTTCCAACAAGTTACGAGAGTGGCGGGGGCCGGGAGGGTTCAAACTTGGTTTTAACCGGTTAATTTTGACTATCAAAACCAAAATTCATAAAAAACCGGTTTCCCGCATAAACCGGTAAAGTGCAACCTTTAACCTAAATAGATTTCGGTTTGGGGTCAATGTCCATAACCGGTTAAGAATTTCAACCGGTTTCCGAGCCCTGATTATTAATATAACACATTGGATTCGGTATAATTATTCCTTGTGCTAGGTAATATCCGTTTTGTCATGCCCCATTTTTGAAAGTTATATGACTCGGACTCTGGGCACGATCGGACTCTAATCTAAATAGGTATTATAACAAACAGACATCACCATTGAGGTAACGTTTGAATACAGTGCGAAATCTTCAATACATAATTAAAAATTCAAAATGTTTAGTAAGTAGATAATTGACTATATCCAGACCGTTGAAGACCACTAACCACGCGATGGAAGCGATCAACAAACAATGGGATTTTCAGGAGTCTGATAAAGGTCTATTCAAACCTAAGCGGTATTCGCTGCCGCTGTGGGTAGAGGTACTTAGGTACATACCGCGCGGGTTTCGTTCAGGTATTTAGCTTCTTTACCTTCCTGAGCGAAACTTGAACTCGGTATTCTACCCACAAGGATAGCGAAATCCGCTTTGGTGTGAACAGTAAGAGCCTGTGCACACCACGTTTTTTAAACGCGCCGTCGAAGCGCGTTGTAGAAACGCGCGTCGACGGCGCGCTTTTATCCTACAGAGCAGTTTGTTGTCGTTTGTATCGATACAAACGCGCGTTAGCATCGCGTTTGTATCGATTCAAACGCGTATTTGAATTTGTACAGGTGTGCAAAGGTCTACAGGCTGTGTCTGACTTGTGTGCGTATCGCGTCTGTATCGCTACAAACGCGCTGCAACGGCGCGTTTAAAAAACGTGGTGTGCACAGGCCCTTATATTACCGCATACCCACTCGGTTTTCTCTACCGCAGCCGGTAGCGAATACCGCTTAGGTTTGAATAGGCCTTTAAGTTATTAAACGGCTAACGAATTGTTTGCATGAAGATTCTGATGACATCACCGTATGTCTGTATTTCTGAAGATACTTTTAAGTCTAAATCACGCACATTACCTACTCATTTACCTAATTACTTACGTCACAAGAAATACTTAGGCACAGCAATAATTGCATATTGAACGTACTTGGTTATTAACAAGGCACAAAACACGAATGCTTTTGAAGGGAGTTATTTATATCATATAAGTAGGTAGTAAATAAACCTAAAACAGTATAAAAAATTAAGCAATATTTAATTAATTTAACACGTATCGCAATGTTACCGACGCATTCAAACGGATTCCGTTGTAAATAATTAAACAATATTATACTTATTATACAAACTATTCATTAGAACGATAACTACTGAAACATGATTAAATAGGTAATTAATACCATTAATGAAATCGAAACTTCAACGTACATAAACTCTATCAGATTGTAAATTTATTATATAAGTTACGATGCGGCAATGTTGTGGAAGCAGAGGTGGATGTGTGGTGTTTTGGGCTCGATATCAATAAGTAAGTATGTAATTTATTCAAAGTTTTATAAAGCATTTAGAGAATTTTAATTGACCAACTAAGTTAGCTATGGAATTGTTACAAGTCCGATTGATTTCATTACACTGATGTGCTGTACACTTCCTATGAGGCAAATTCAGATGCACTTCTCTATAAGATGCTCGCTGTCGGCCATGTATGCGTACCTACTGCGTCAAACAACCTATTTGGTATGCATGCAACAAAATTTCATCGATCCACTACCTACTCCCAATATTCATTTTTATTGGTGTGCAATGATATTTTAGTAAAATATCATTGTTGGTGTGTTATAACTTATAACTTTTAAACGTATGGCATATTTTGTTTGACTGTTCATACGTACTTACTGGAGTAGGTACCGGACGCATGCCTCAATGCTCAAATCAGATTTGCACAGACCGTCAAAGAAGTTTTGTGTCATGCACGTTATACCTATTATACAATGTGACTATGTAAGAAAATATAGGTGGGAACTGATTAAATGTGACACAGAGAGTTCGCATACAGAAAACATGCTTGATTTGTGCTTGCCACGAGTTCCTTACACGTCTTTGGAAGTAGTGCATCCAAATTGAACACGCAAGGGACCAGCGTTTAGCCTACCAGTGCAACTATTTGCGATCGGTAGCGCCAGACATAGTCATACCCAAGGAATAGCTCATTGTCATTTGCCAATAACAAACATGCACAATTGGAAAATAAATACTATTGTAATGCTAATCAGTCTTACACTTAGGCACCGCATATTCACAACAACATAGAAAAATAATTTGCGTTAGATAAATAGAAGCCACCACTGTAAATAAGGCTTACATAGGTACACATGTCTGCATTAAACTTTGCTCAATAAGCAGCATGTTTATTAGAACAATACTTTCATAAGAACAGTAAATTAGACATTGAAGTAATCTTAACAATTAGATACAATTTTTGTTCAGATTATTCTATATAGGTAGGTACTTAAATATTTTATAATTACATAACTGGATATTGTAACTATTAAAGTATTAATCATCATAATGTGTTCATAATTGCAACATAGCTAATTGCTATTTGATCCTGTACAGAATTATCCCTTTAACTTTAACTACCCATTCCATGACTTCAACGGGCTGAAAACGTTTTGAATTCAGAGTTAAAAACGTTTTAGTTTACGTTACGTTTATTGGAGATCTTAAAACAACGATTAGGTACGCGGATTTTGTGGCACTAAAAAGGAGACACAGGGAGATAATATTATTTTTGGCTAAGTGATGGAGTCTTCAACATTCATCCCTATATGTTTAAGACTAGGGATAAGTTTAATTTAAACTACTCACTTTAGTTAGATAAGTATACCTAACATATAAAAAACTCATTCAGTCACTTACACTTAATAATTAAAACATCATAGTATCATCACTAAAATAAATATAAAATACATAAATAAATATTGTAAGTTTACCAGGTATAATCATATCTCATTATCATTATATATTTAAGTATAAACATTGCACGACTTCTGTCCAATTATAAAACTGTCCAATAGGTAGGTATAAATTAAAATGTACTCATTACTCTAATGAGTCTAATGCATAATGTGATGTACTTATATGAATAAAATTAATTTTATAAAACCATGTGCACCCTGCCTGGGTGTATGTTTTAAGATCTACTCGTTTCAACATCTAGACTTCTTAAACAAATGTATGTAAAATTTAAAAATACTTTAAAGAGAAGGGGGAAAAAAATTGTTTTGGTATTTGCTTCTTATTTCGAGAAAAGTCGGTCGATTCAGGCTGCAACATGGTCTCTATTTGATTGATATTAATATGTCCAAGACGAGAGAGTCCAGTTTTAATTAGGATTGGAATTTGGATTGGAGCAGATATTTTTTGCTTCTTAGAAATGAAACCGAATAAAGCTATAGGTACTCTTGTAATTAATTAGATAATAACTAATAAGTGAACAACCTCCTCGAGGTGCATTGTTTGGAATCGAAATATGGGATAGGTAAATATCATGAATGGTATGCCCATATATTTTATTTTTTATAAGTAATTTTATTATTGTTGGTTATAATGATTAAAATTGGAATGGACAAAACTCGTGATGGGAATTATTGGATAGGTACCTACTGATATCCAATTTGACATAGGTACTTAATATTTTATTTTGGACACAAGTCATGCAAAGCATTAAATAATATTCTATGCAAAGCATTTTACAATATAATATTCTATATTGAAAATGTGCTGTAAAGGCAGTCAACTTCATACAGATTATTAAGAACTACTTTATGTATAGGTAGGTATATAATTAAGCACCTTTAAAATAGTAATAATAGCACTTCATAGGCATGGTCAATACAAGTTGCAACAATGAAGAGATAGTGGCAGGGATATCGATACACAAACTGAAACCATGAATTCAGCACATGATTGTAGACCCCAGCATAGAAATTTTTGGTCGGTTATAAAAAAAAAGAATGCTTTTTCATAAAAAAGTGCAATACCTACGCGGTCATATACATATGGAACAGGTTATTTTCTTTTTAATAACCGTCGATCTTTGATTATTATATAATCAAAGCCGTCGATCAATTTTCAACGCAGGGGTGTTCTCATTTAGTCTTAGATGTTCTAATATTTTACAGAATTTGTTGTGTTTTTTATGTTCCACTGTCAAAATTTTTCTTTTATTATGTATTAAATGATAAATGATAAATAAATGATAAATGATTTTATTTCTGTAAGTAGGTTTGTACAAACACTTTTACACGTCAATCATATTTTTTTAAAGCTAGATGAGGTCGGCGTTTCCTATCTGACTACTCTGAGAAGAAAGGCCGAAACAAACTCAGAGGTCACAGTCTCTTTTAAAGTCCAGACAAAATCTTGGTCAGATCATGTGAAGACCATGTAGATTGGTGTCTGAAATGGTCTTTTGAGGAAAGAACCACACAGATTGAGCGGACCTGTCCAGTCAGTGCACGCATTTGTCAAAAATCGTGCAGCTCAACTCAGAACTTGAGGAGCTCAACGATTCGACGAACAATACCAAAGAAAGGACATTTGGGTAGGCCGCGTAAATTACTCAAACTGCCAGATCATGATTAAAACTAACTAAGAAGGAAAACAGAAAAAAGAAATGACCCACATAGTCCTTACATTCACAATAATTAAATAAAATAAAAATACTTTACAAATTAAGTAGGTAAGTATTTAATTTGTTAGCTTAGTTGTTCATTTTATTGTGCATGCTGTGGTCTCCTGTAATTGAAGGAGTACACCTACCAAATACTTTGTCATCCATTAATTATATGTAATGTTTAGTGTTCTTATATCTTTTGTTGGAGATCCTAAAATAAATAAATAATGTAAGTACTGAATGCATGGTAACAATTTGTGCGTTGATGGCCCTGTCACCCTGTACTATTAAGTATTTAAAAATACCTGACACAAACATTAAAATAGTTAGGTAGGTTCTATGTTATATTGTACAAATCAAAGGTTCATAAGTAATATATTTTGATAAGGATACATTATTTGTAAACTATTATAATAATAGATAACAGTTGTAGACGATGACATCATTTTTATATGATGTTCAAGCTTATTTAGCATATGAAGAGATCTAAAAAATACTACATTCTAAGTCACATAGATAAAGCAAATTGCCTCTGCTAATTGATAGATGAAAACAGATAGATACACAGATGTATCTTTGTTGGCTACAATATTATGAAACTATTTAGGTGTAGCATAGGCATTCAGACAAAGTCTTATCAAATGGTGACAGTAGTTCAATGTCAAATGAAGAACAATTCTCCTTGACTGGTGGACAAGGCTGGGCATTGTCAACACTTAAAGATAATTATCTTAAAGACGATGCAAAATGGAAATTGAGATATTAAAATGAGTCAATAGCTCAGACATATTTTTCAAGGCAAGCAAATATATTGTAACAAAAGAGTTACATTTACTTTGTTATTAAGTTTAATATTTTATCAGGTTTTTTATTGTTGTCTTATTACTAAACCTGTTTTTGAGAGGCAGAGTTATAAATTGTTACATAAAATGTAAGAAAAATTATTTGAGTTTACATAATTTTGAATTTGTTTTAAAGGTTACAAAAAATTCAGAAGAATATAAGATCACTGGCATATATAAATTACACTCAAATCTATAGAAATAGGTGGATTGATTCACTGTTATGCAGGAGTACAAAACATTCTATTGCTACCCACCATTGAGGGGACTAGAGGAATATTGTTTTACATTGCATTTAAGCAACACAATAAATACAAACTGATTTTAGGACACTTTTTTGCATATAAACATATATGTTATATTCCTGCAGTTTTTTTTTTAATAATCAATATTATTTGATTTTGCCTTGTAAAGTTATTTGATTTCTAAGGTAAAAACAGTTACTTTGTTTTAAATAAACAGATCTGTTTCGGTGGTTAGCAATAATCATATCACTGGAATGTATTGTTAAGTACAAAATTGATTTACAATTTGTCAAAAGAAAACATTAAATGCAAGCTTTTATGGAGGTATTTTTGATTACCCAGAATGCCATAGAGTATGGAGGCATAGAAATATGATTGCCATATTTTAAATGTACTGGTTCCAGATCTGGTAATGAAGACTCAAAATATAGAGGCCAACCATTCAACAGCAAAGTCTTTGATCTCCTGTTATTAGATGGAGCACTCAGTATGTACTCATCAATAACCAAATTATCTCCATGCAATGCAGTGCCGTTTAACAAAAACCTTGCTTTGGTCATCTCTAAATTGATAGCATAGACAGTGATAGCTGAAGTATCATTTGTATATTTTCTATTAGCACAGTGCACATACATCCTTTGCAAGCGAGAGCATTTACAGTCAACATGTAATACTTTGTTTCCTACAAGCTTTTTGTACAGAACACTCAGCCACCAATCTGGCAAAGGTTCTAAGTTTTTATCAACCATACTATAATTTCCACCAATAAAACTTTGTCTCACCACAGTGGTAATGTTGTGTTTTGCTGCCAGGCCCAGCTTATCTAGCCATAGAGGACTTCCAGCAAAAGAATTAGATAGTCCAGGTGCACCTCCTCCATATGAGCTGCTTGTCTCTGTCAACCACATTGGCATATGTCTGTATTTCTTGGTGTGATTTCTCATAGTTTCTATTTGCTCTTTCAATAAATCAAATGTGTTAGGGTCCCAAAAATCTTCAAGTGTGGCAGTTCTGCTGTTTAAATAATATTGATGCCAGGACGCTACACTGACTGTCTTTGAACCATTTCCCAAAAACTCCCTCATGTACTCTAGGCAATAAGGTCGCTTGGATTGTGGTCTTGTAGTGTCTGGCCCAACTAATAGGGAATGTTTATAACCAGAGTAATTGAGAAGTTTACGAAGTTTCTGGAAATCATGAGCCAACATTTCTGGGGTTAGACTCATGTTGAATACATGTTCAAAAGAGTTTGGCTCATTACCAAGCTGCCAGTCCACATCAAAATGTTTACTTTTACTGTATTCCAACAGATCTCTGGCATTTAGTTCACTCCAACCATGATCATCACGGAGCAACACATTAAAAGAAAATAATAGTTTATTTTTTGTAGCTTTGCAAAATTCATTAATTTCTGTCCATTTCTTACCAGTCATTATAAAGAAAGGCAAGAATTTGTGCTTGCATAGCTTTCTTACAGCAGGGCAGAATGACTTGGAGTGGTTGGAGTGGTCTTTGGGGCAGTGGTCGCACGACGCGACGATGTCACTCTCGCTGAATATGAGTCGGTCAGACATGGTGCCGCCCAGCCGCACCCGCGCCGGCGCTAACGCTGCAGCAAGTTGTCGCAGTTTCGGCTTGCCAAACTCTATTCTATTATAATGCTCAATTTCAGAAGTGTCAATACCCATACTTAGGAAATCATCTGGTATCATGGCAGTTACCACCTGATTCTCTTCAATTGAAATATAGCATTTCTCGCCAGAGTTGTACTTCACAAATAACACCATTAAGGCCACGTTGCAGCAGAACGCTATGGCACAGGCAGCCACTAGACTTTTGTTAGAGAGCATTTTGGGAATGGGAACATCACATAAACATTATTGACATGAAAGTTTCAGAGAATCACTCACACACACGGCTTGCAGAATCGGTCCAACTGTTTCAGTCAGCTTTATCAGCTTTACTAAACAACAGAGACAGCACGTACCCACAACCATAACACACTTCTCTCACAAACTGACTTCTGTGATCTGTCACTGACAGTTGCTGCTTGACAGTTGACAATTAAAGACAATTTTCCCTATGGCAAGGTATACAATGTGTAAGCCCACGTTCGCACGGACCGCGACGCGGACGCAAAAATATGGGCTAATGAAGAAATCTACGCACGGGCGGCACGGGGGACTTCTTTATACGACATCACATTATATGGATGTTTTATATATTTCTAGATCAATGGTCAAACTTATAAATTAATTAAAGAAAATGACTGCTATACTGTACTTCGAAGTTTAAAATTTTAAAAGTGCTAATTACTTACGTGAGTTAGAAGGTACGCTACCGAATTATGGCTTGCTGTAGAGCATCTCCCCAGCAACCCCAAATAAAATTATTGGATCGATTTAAAAAATTAATAACCCATGTTATTCAAAAAACAGCATCGAAATCGGTCCAATAGTTTTCGAGAAACTACATACCCACAGTCAACCACATATTGCTCAGGTGCTTATAATCTAGATTTAAAATAAAGGTTTTAAGTATCTAGCAGTTACGGGTAGTCAGAAGCCCGAAAGTCTGACAACCAGTCTTACCAAGGGGTATCGTATTACCCAGTAACTAGGTTGTGGAGGTCAGATAGGCAGTCGCTCCATGTAAAATACTGGTATTCAGCTGCATCCGGTTAGACTGGAAGCCGACCCCAACATAGTTGGGAAAAGGCTAGGCAGATGATGAAGTATCTAGCACTACAGTAATAGCTAGCAGAACCAGTGGTAAAAATAAGTATACAATTTTTATCAACCACTTGTTTGCCTAATAAGTAAGTGTCTACATAAAATTTATTCAAATTTTACTTGGGGTCGCTGGTGAGATGCTCTACAGCAAGCCATAATTCAGTAGTCTCTACCTGTTAAGGTGCTTATTTTTTAAAAGTAAGTATTTACTAATTCGGTACATTTTGCGTACAGACGCCAGCACATCAACCTACACCTAACTGTCAAATTTTCCCAATCAAAATTGAACCTTATGCTTTAGCGATAAAGTTGAAAATCTATTACAGAAATCTGACAGATTGTAGTAGTTTGATGTGCTGGCGTCTGTACAATTGTTATATGAATATATAAACAGCAAAATAGATGATGGGTGTCTCGGGAGCATGACGTGAAAGCTCGCTTTGACCACGCTTTTCTACCTTTTCAACAGTACCGTCTTTACTATAAGGGCACACGGGGCCCGTGCCTAGGGCCCTCTACCCCACGGGGGCCCCAGAAGGCAGATTACAACGCAAGCTACATTCAAAAGCGCATATTTTGACACTCGCAAGGGAATCAAAACCTATAGGGTACTTCCCGTTGACCTAGAATCATGAAATTTGGCAAACAGCAATGTCATGTAGCACAAGTAAAGAAAAAAATCTGAAAACCGTAGTAGTTACATACCTACAAATTTGTACGGAACCCTCGGTGCGCGAGTTGGACTCGCACTTGACCGGTCTTTTTACTTTCCAAAGGGGCCCCAAATTCTTGTGTGCCCAAGGGCCCCGGCCTGCCCTAAGACGGCGTTGCTTTTCAACTCTCCTACTGTCCTACCCCCTCGTGTCTCATTTTCAATATTTGTTCTTTGCACGCTAAGAATCTGCGTTCTTTCAACATTCTTGTCCTACTCTGGCCTTCTCATACTTCTTTTCATTCTTCCTTTCATATTCATTACATTCTTCTTTGGAATGCGCTTCCTCTTGATAGCAGAAGGTCAATTCTCGAAAACATTCAAAATCTAGTCGCAGTCTCATGTCGGCGACAAACAAATGTCAAAAACTCGTCATAAATATAGCGAAATTAGAGTAGGAACATATTTTTGACAGATTGAGACTGAGATCAGACTGTGAACGTTTTTAAATTTACGAGAATTGCCCCTCAGGACGGCTATACTTACTTACATTATTATACTTTAAAAAATTCATGGGAAGTAGATGCGCTCCCCTCTTAATAACCGATTCAAAAAAAGGAGGATGTTCTCAATTCGGTTGTACCTTGTACCTACCTATTTTTTTTTAAGGTTGTTCAGTACTTCAGTAGTCAGTACGCCGTCATTTATAAACCGATTTAGAAAATATTTTTTTTATTTGAAAGGATATACCTACTTTCAGATTGGTCCCATTGTCATCAGGTCAGGATGTGATGATGGGATCCTGGAGAAATCGAAGGAACTCTTCAAATATTATAGGCACACCTATAGCGATTTGGGTATTTTTTATAGTAACTTGTGCATTGCCTCTCGGAAAGCACCATTTGGTGAAGTGGAACTGATGATGAAGACCACAGATGGCCACCGGAACTACTCAATAATAAGTATTTCACGGGTTGCGATTCGATTACTTTAATATAGTTGCTAAGCAATTTATGCTCGTCACGATGGGAATGGTGAAATGGAGCTGATGGTGGACTAGGAGAACTGCCTGCATAGGGAAAAGCAATATTTTGTAAAAGGCGATGAGCAAATTGACACTAGTCTATTGTAACTTAAGATAAAGCAGAAATAAAAACAATTTAACAAAAAAAAAACAGACTTCCAAAAAAATCACTACAAAGTGAAAAATAAAATTTTGGAAGTCGGTGGCAAAAAACTAAAATACAGATCCAAAGACACGGACTTCCGAAATTTTATTTTTCACTTTGTAGTTTTTTTTGGAAGGCGGTTTTTTTTTGTTTTAAAAAGTTTTTTCAGATAGACTTGTGCAGCTGAGCCTATTGACTGGTCTATGAATAGAAACTGTAGGTAATAAAAATTTATATGTCTCTCTCTATCGTGTTTGAACGCTCGACCTCTAGCTAGATATTCTTGCAACAATAGGGTAACTAAATAAAACAATACTAATGGTATAAATACGTTTTATTTTAAACCTCAGCAGCGGAATGGTTTTCGAAAACAGGTAATCGTTGTCTTATACGACGTATTATTTACATGTAACTTAAAGTAGGTAGGTATATAATTAACTCATTCAAGTTATAAAGCAGAGAAGTATAAATTAAAGACAATGCAAGAAGTAAGTTAGACAATATCATGTAGGTACCTACTGCAGAATATTCTGACACAACTTTTAGGTAAGTACATACTCAGATGTGTAATAAAATAAAATGCATTTGATATTATATAATTATGTAAGTAGGTAAGTAAGTAGGTATTATCAAAAGATCATAGCAAGTGTAGGTACAGATATTTGATTGGGTTCAGTTCGGATAGTCAACATAAATATAGGAGATGTGCTTGCTGTAGTCTTGGATCAAACATGTTCTATCTGAATTACTAATTAAATAAAGGAGATTCCTCGACTGTAGTAGAGTATATTTCTTATAAATTAGGTGGATACTTAGACATTTAATCAGAAATAGCTACACTGTCAAATATTTAAACATTGATAAGTAGGTAATAAGTTGATTCTACGACATTTATTAAGTATATTATGTAATATTATGTTGACCATTAATTGATACGTTACATGCAACATAGACATAGACATCAAGTATTATGCTAAACATATCATACATAAGTAAATTATATATTTCTAATCATACATTCTAAATAACAAAACTCCATCACACCAACAACATAAGTAAATAAACTAAGTACAAAAGACTCAACAAAAATTTAAATGACTGTACCTAAACTCTTACTAAATCTAAATATGTAGGTAGAACGACTTCATTATAATGCGGATTATGGTAGGTCACAGTGCACTACACATCAGCTTAGTGCACTGTGGTTAGGTATAGGCATGTATACACTTACACACCTACAAGTACACTAAAAGAGGCGCACACAAGTCTTACGACTCGTCTCCCAAGTTTTGTGCTAAATATGAAATCATTAGTTTTGAGTCGGGAGCGAGTTTTCTACACAATAATCATTTAAAGTTCATCATGTTTAGGGCCTGAGAATTCTTCATGGCTTATAAATCCGTTCTTGTCCTTATCTTCATGTTGGAAGATTTCCTCCACCAGTTTGTCATGGCTTTCAAGCATTTGTTTGATGTCATCGCTCATCTCAGCGCCGTCCGAGGGCACCATCTGCTTTTTCAAGTACTCGCTGACCTGCATGACAAATAAATTGAATATTTACAAGTGCGACTTCTTAATATTTATGGGCTACGGGGTCACCTCATTTGGCGTCGCTGGGATAAATACCGTTTTTCCCCTACCGCACTGTTAATTATTATGGTTTTAATAACATTTTAAAACGTTGTTGTTTACGGTATAAATCATTGATTTCCTAAAATATAATTATTAAACAATGTTTAACTATTGGTGCACCTAGAATTCTATCTAGAATTTATACACACTAGATTTACAGACTGTTTGCTGTAACAAAGGACAAATAGGTAGGTTATTTAAGAAAGTTGCATGCATTGTTATGAGAAACACAGAAATTAAACCATGACTAATCATATTACCATGTTACCTACCTAGAGCTAGAGAACATGCTGTTAGGGACAATATCTACTACGTACCAACCTGTTGGGCATGATTAACGTATTTACACTGAAAATACCCATTTTGAACAAGCTCACGTGAGATTAGAGGGAGGGGGGGGGTCGAGCCAAATCTCACGATATCTCACTAAGGAGGGAGGGGGGGGGGTTTCCAAAAATCGCGAAAATCACCTCACGTAATTAATGGACGCCCCCTAGCCCACATAAATATATAATTATACTGAGACACAGGCCTCCTCTCAGTGAGAGGGAGTGGGCCGTAATCCACCACGCGGGCCCAGTGCGGATTGGCAGATGTCACAATATGTCTTCGAATTTTTGGTTCTAGGACATGCCGGTTTCCTCACGATGTTTTCCTTCACCGTTTTGAGAGCAGTGGTGATGATATAATTTACACAAAGTAAAGCGCCTGTCTGGATTCGAACCTACGACTTACAATTCGTAAGTCGCGGCCGTTACCACTTGGCCACTACTTACTGCTCCCACATAAATATATATATACCTAATTAGCACAAGCAACATACTAAAGCACTACCTAGTGTTTTAATTTTTTATTCCAAACAATAGATTTATTGTAAATAGAGAATGGCTTCATATTTTGCAATAAATTACCAGCGTTGTGTCATCGCGCTTCTCTTTCTTTTCTATGCAGTCCAACAGTGACCGCGCTTTAGGTCATGTAGTCTCCTTAAAAGAGTATCCTTGGAGTTTCTAGCCTGTTCTTCTCCATAGAGATCTACGTTTTGGAATGGGCAACTTCCTTTAACTTTCTGACTAAATGATCGACTCTTTGACATTTCAAAAGTGCCTGTAGGAAAAATGCTTTCGAGATTGAGTGAAGCTATGTACATTTCGGTAAGCTGTTAAAAAGCCTGGCATACCATAAGATGCAAATGCAATCCCGGTAACTTATCATTTTTGCTTATTATGTATACTAGCTGACCCGGCAAACTTCGTACCGCCTCAGAAAACTTTCTAATATAATTCAATCATGATTCGAATGACACGTGGCGCCATCTATTATCACAATAACGTTATTGTTGTTTTCCTCGGGAACAGCACTTTCATTCGGGATGAAAGATACCTTATGTCCGTTTCTGTACCCCTGACAACGTATATGAAAAATTTCAGAATGATCGATTCAGTGGTTAAAGGCGTGAAAAAGTGACAAACAAACTTACTTTCTCATTTATAATATTATAATAAGTTAGGATATTAAGTTAGGATATACTTAGATAGGTTTATTACTTTTATAATCATAAAGAAAAGGCATAATAGGCAGAGGTACCTACCTAAGTGCATATAATTACAATTGACGAAATATGGACGTTCCTATGGATATGCTGATCGATACGTGAATTTTAATAATTAGGGGGGTAAGTGCTGGTAGCTCGGTATTACAAAGTAAGATACTAAAAGAAGAATACATTAAGTTTAACTACTTCGAGACAAATATTTGGTTAATGTGCAACGGATACGGCAACGATAAGTTAACGGGACAATGTTAGGACCTCCTCCAGACAACCGTCACCTGAAGCCACGGCACTGACCTCCTCGCGCGACAATTCTTTGTCCCCGTCGGTATCCATCGCCTGGAACGCTAACTCTATACTCACTTCTTCGCGGGAGAGCATGTTGTCGGCGTCAGCATCGATTTCTTTGAAGACGTTGGTGGTCGGGGGCGAGTCGCCGATGTTGATGAGCTCCACATCAAAATGAAGAGTGGCATGGGGTGGGATCACGTTGCCGGCCCCTCGCTCTCCGTAGCCCAGAGAGGATGGGATGGTCAGTTTACGTTTCTCACCTGGAATATAAAAGGTCATCATGAACAATGTGTGGAACGATTAGGACGTTGTGATAGTGGTTGCGTTTTTTTTTTGGTATGATGAAACCACTTATAACATTTTCAAAATAATAGTGATACTTTTTTTATCATAGCTGTTTGAATTAAGATATTAATATAAGTACCTAATTGTTAGGGGCATTCACAGGACAGGCTGCACAGGCAAGCCTATAGGTATTACGAGTAAGCATTTGTAGGTATGTCTCCATAAAAGTACTTAGGCACTCGTAACACCTAGGTATAGGTTGAGCACGTCTGAACAAAATGGCGGGCCAAAATGTTTCCACCCACATGGCATTCCGGTTCCACTAAATAGACATCTAAACGACCGACAGTGAGCTTAGATATCATCATTTACGAAGCTAATTCTTTTTTATATTTCCTGTAAATTAGCTGACTTAATATTTTATTGGTAGGTACCTTCTTTGTTTAAATTAGGTACAGACTTACATTAGTTAAACATTTGTTTTTTAACGTTTTTACAACATCAGTGACATTAGAACAACATTACATTTCCAAAATGGTACTTATGTTACCTACTTTTTATTTTTAAACATTTGAAATTAAGTAAACACAAGAATGCAAAGCAATCCAATCCCAGTAAACAGTATCTTCAACAGCGATAAAGAAGTAAGTACTTACTTACTTAGATTTTGCTAAGATAAGGGTAATTAATTCTCTTGACTCACTAGCAGCTACGACAAGAAATTGATGAAAACAAGCTAGACCGACACGTTGCGAGGAGTGTGCAAAAGTCTACCTAAATGAACTTCTTGAATCTTTAAGTACCGTAAAGCTGGCGATTGATTACTTTAACTAAGTATAACAAGTGAATGCGTTCTACGAAAATCTCAAGAATGACGTAGTGATTATTAAATATGCTTACAGTCAACTGTCATTTGTTCGACAACTAAATCCTCGTCCCACTTCAATGGAACAAAATTGCCACACTCCTCACTGTTTTCACAATTGAAAAGATCATTATTGCCTGCTATGATCATTGCCATGTGATCACTTTCCGAAATTTTGGCTGCTTCTTCATTGATGGCTATACAGTCATCATTGCTATTTGATCAAAAATGCTCACATCCCTCATGGAATACTTCCGGCAATTGTGGACTGTCTGTATCCATAGGAGTATCAATCGTATATGCTTCCAATCCCTGGCTTGACGGTTCTGCATTAGTAACAATTGGTGTATCTTCTGCGAATACATCTTCTGAGTATTGTGGTTGCAAACTCTGTGAATCCAATATCTGATGGGACGGCCCCTCTCCGAATTCAGTATTCTTAAATTGGTTGTAGTCGAAATAAATATTTTCTTCTAAAACATTCTCAAACATGTTTTCATCAAATTCAATTGGGTCCTTGTCATCTAATATGGAGCCCTGTGATAAACCTATCGAATCTTGCTCTATGGAAGAGGGTAATATGTTTTCACCAGGGTCATCAGCAATAGTGGAAAGAACTGGATCATTTCTGCTACATAGATTCGGTGATGTTAAATTTACATTTATCTGATTTTGTAAATTAGCGGCAGCTTGTTCATTAGCTGTGAATACTCTTACGTTCGCAGATTTCTTATCTTTGTTGCTGACATCGTTATTGAGGATCCACTCAATATTATGAATGCTATATCCCCAATCTGAGCTCTCGTTTTCCTTTATCCAAGTATTAATCGCTGATCTTATGAGATTAATTTTATACGAGTCTACTTCGACTCTTTTAACAATTACGTCGAAATCCAATACGTTTTTGAATAATTCTTTGAAATCATTGAAGGCTGTTATAAGAACGGGATGACTAATGAGTATTTTTTTTGGTGGTCCAAAATCCATAAAAACATTGACTAGCTCCAACGAAAGCTCGTGTATTGTTAGACCTTTGTGTATTGGTTTTAAATGGAGATACTTAGTGAACGTGTCCTCGTAAGCCAATACGTTATTGAATGTGAAATCTGGGTCGAGAGTTATGGGTACAAAATCCAGACTAAATTTAACACTTGGCCTGTTTTCTCCTATACAAACAGGACAAATTTTGCTCAGGCATTCTATTGCATTTCGGTTTACTAAATACTTTTTTTGCAGTATTTGCATGAGGCTTGGTGCGTCAGGATGGCAATGCTCTTTATGACCTTCCCAAACTATATCAAATGAATCCTCCCAAGGTACAATAATTTTATCTGTTCCACAAATTGTTTTTATTAAGTGTGTTTTGCCATTAATAACGGCTATTTTAAAATCTTCAAGATCGATTTTTAATGCCATGTGGTCGGTCTGATGGGCCTCAAATATAGCGCCTTCTTTTTTTATCCTTTGCATCACAATATTTATAAAATCCTGACTCGCCATGTTGCACATGAATCCTTGGTAATGTTCTGATTGATATGTTTGTGGAAGTTCGGTATAATAAGCAATTTTCATATTTAATAAAACAGTATCGTTGATATCTTCATCTCCGAAATAGACTATACTATTTATTTTGGATGCCGCCATTTTATGTAAACGACACCGTGTCTAGTCGGGTAATGATAGGATAGGAAACCAAAACAAACAACACTGTTCACAACTACATCATTATTCACAGCACAAATGCACTTCACGGCTCACTCCTACTAATGATATACAAGTTCTGAATGTTTCATGGAATAAAAGATGAGAAATTTAATTAGAGCCCAGATTTTACTAGAATTTAGCTGTAACTTTTATTACGCATGCATCGAAGGTGAGCGATCCCAACAAGACTGCTGCGCGGACCTTTCTCGGGGCTGCGCAGAGTTGTCGACCCGCGCACGCGTACCCCTGCCCCCCCCCCCCCGGGAGCTTGACCCCCCGCACACCTAAAATGTTGCAACTAGTGCGCAGACCTGCGTCTTCCACACCCAAGATACGATGAAATTGGTGGGCGGGAAAATTGTGCAGAAGCTAAATGCTAAGCAAGCGGCCCTACCTCCAGCCTTGTTCTCCTGAGATATGCTAGGCGTGCTGTAGAGAGAAGAGTAGCGTACGTTGCTGACGTACGCTGTGTTTCGCGAATGGACAACTTTGTAACATCATGTACAAAGGTTCGACTCCCGCACGGATTCTTACAGAGTCTGTGGCATTTTTATTTTGATAGTGCAAAATAAATACGGTGTAAGTTCCTATGGTGTCAGTGAACTGTTAGGTACTCACCAACACACATGTCGAGGAGGCCCTGGTCCCATCCCTTGATCACCTGGCCGACGCCGATCTGGAAGGTGAAGGGCTGATCGCGATCATAGCTGGAACAAACAATAACTTTCTATTAGCTTTTCATGCATTTCATATAAGGTTTATTGGTTTGGAATTTACGAATATAACTTTGTGGTTGGTGGATTTAATTTCTTTGCGCAAAGCTGTAGCACATAATAACTAACAGATGAAGGGTTGATAAATAGAAAGATCCTTGTCACATAACACAAACAATGTCTCATAAAATAAAACTTTTGATCTCAGTATGTAACGTACGTAATCTGTTGGAGCATAGGATGTAGTGTAGAAAGTTCTAAGCTCCTGAGTGGTTTGTAGCTTACATTCTATATAATATAAATGAAACGTAAGTGCCGACCATCAGTCAGTTATGAATTGATGGTGAGGGGATTATCGCACTGCAGCGGACCAGTCTGATAAAACCATGAGAGTGCATTCGACTACGTTGCGTAGAGATTCGTAGCGGTTCGTAGCGTTTTGTAGCACACTACAACTACGTGTAGACTGCAAAAGGTTTTTTCAAACTTCTGATATGTAACCTCTGTAGTCAATCTAAAAAAAAGTTAAATTTAAAGTTTACCACGTAGCTTAGACACCATTCTGCTAACTGTCAGCTCTGAATAATGACAATTTAAGATTCGCAAAATGACTATTATACACTTTCAGCGTTAACTAAAATAGTACCTAAAGGTGTTGCACTTTTCTTAGATAATAAGTCGAATGACTGTTTAAAGGTCGAAAACATCGACGGTTCCCTCTGTTGTTGCGTAGCGGAACTTGGTGTGAATATACAAGTTCCGCTATCCAACGCTAGGTGGCGCTGTTTGTGCGACCAAGTAAAATTCTCGGCAGTATTTCATTTACCATTGCAACGTGTTTAATACATATTTGGGCCGCTCTACCTACTATTTACAGCCATATTTCGCCAGTTATGTTTCAGTCGTACGAAATAGGGGGCGAACCTTTTGCAAAACAACATTGCGTTTCTGTTAATCTCACAGGTATCTAATAGTATCTAACTGACAGACACTGTATTATTGAACTTTGAAATAATGTAGGTAAACCTCTAAACTTTAATTTGTGAGTCTTGTAAACTCTAGTATATCGTGGTTGTACAAAAATATTATGTATTGGTTGCGTTTGGACCTATGCCATCCAACAGCAGTCTAAACCACTAGAACAGAACACACTGTTACACTTAATTGACTTATAATAATTAACGTAGGCAAGAAGGCTGCCAGGCTCAAATGGGACAGTAAAACTTTTTGTCGCTAAACAAAAAAAAATTGGTAAACCTTGAGTGAGACTAAGCTTTCGCGGAAATGTAGGTAAGCGGATACTTATTATAGGAAACCAAGCTACGATGACTAAAATATCTCATCTTATGCAATATTGTATGAACTGCTTAGCGCATCACGTTATGGTCAAATTCAGAAATACAATAAATAATAATGTGAAATGTGTGTGTGTGTGTGTGTGTACCAGTTGGCCAGCAATTTGTACATGATTATGTACAAGAGAACAGTCTATCTAGGTACGCACTACACGTAACTACGAGAACATTGTCGAGGCGAATTGTCCATATATTTGGCCAATGTGACCGGAGTATCAGATAAATCGGCCCGTACGTAGAACAACACTATCCCATAGGCCTTTGTTCGCCAGTCCAGTTTGGTGTATCCATTACGCTTTATCATGGTATACAAGCAGAGCAAGGCAAAATCATGCACCGATTGGCATTACAGACTCAATTTTAATTAGTGGATATACCGATGCTATATTTGAAAACGAATAGGTACCTATCAAACTTTGACTATGCATGTTTTTCGCGAAGGTATTTTTTCGTTTCCCTTTGACAGGTCCGTTTCTCGCTAAAAAAGTAAGTAGAAGAGTTTTATTTGAAAATACAAGACCTAAACCTGTATCCACCAATCTGTGTGGCATGTGGGGGGCCTGTGGACTGTGGGGCCAGTAGGTAATTAGGCATATACCTAGTCTATCGATTAAATACGTAGATTTTTTCCAAACATTATAGCCAATAAGTAAATATACATTGATTTTAATAAAGATTAAATTTCAATCTAATGAACGGTTTGCGGGTAACATGATATAAAACTCGTATATTTCCAATATCCATCGTGAGGAGTTTTCATTTGCATCACCTTAGAGGCTGCAGTGGGTACTGAAGTTAAATTGAGTGGTGAAACGATTCTAGGCGCATGATGAGGGAAACCAATAGACGGTTTATAATAAGATTAAAGCGCGATCGGTGAAAATGATCGAGAAAGCAAAATATGATAAAAAATACCTACACTTACCTGAGAAAACCAGTGTTGATTTTTATTTTAGAAACTTATCTATTTATCAATATGTAAGTACCTAAATAAAATAAAGAAAAATGAGCTTATTGGCATTACCTACAACACTAATAAATGTTGTATAGTATAGTGTCTATATAGTTACACAACACTTTGTCTTCTTCTTTCGAAAGTCTTTACTGACGACTGAAAGAGAGAAATCGGTGTGTTATTGCGAAAAAAAGTTTTTATGTATGAGAAATTGGCCAGTTATAATCTATTTTGAAAATATGATTATTTGTAAGTAAAAATAGGTACGTTCCAATTTCAAAATTTCCCTCCACATTTTTGGCGAGCTAGTTTAAATTATCGTGTCTCATTAAAAAATGGATCTGCGCCGGGAACATTTTCGCGCTACGAATAAGTAATTACTTATTCGTAGTTTTCGCGCTATGATTTTTTACGATTTCACGTGTCGCTTAAAACCGGACGAATCGTACGGTAGACTTCAAATGGCATTCATGGATGAAGGCCCTTCTAAGGCAACCGTGTATCGTTGGTACAACGAATTCCAGCGCGGTCGACTAACTTTGGGGATGAAGAAAGAAGTGTTCGCCCTTTGACGGCTGTTACGGAAGAAAACGTGCTAGCACTAGCAGTGATAAAATTGAATCCAAGATAATAGGCGAGTTACGTATCAAGAGATTCAGCTGCAGCCTGTCTATTCTGTTAAAATCTCACCGTGAGAACTTAGGTGAAGTGAGCTCATTCCGTGAGAAATCATTCTATCTGATGCTAGGGATTGACACTAACGGCAGCTCACTTTAAGTTCACTTCACCTAAGTTTTTACGGTGAGATTTTTACAGAATAGCATTACAGGTTGGCGCGTGAGGAGGATAGTTTCACGCTGGGTGCCGCACAACCTCACCGATGCTCAGAAGCAGGCCCGGGTGGAATGGTGTCGTGATATGATAAACAAATTTGAAGCAGGTTCGTCTCGGCGTGTTTACGACATCATTACAGGTGATGAGTCATGGATTTATCAATACGATCCAGAAACGAAGCGCCAGTCGACGGTTTGGGTGTTTCAAAACGAATCAACGCCTACCAAAATGAAACAATCTAGAAGCGGGGGGAAGATTTGATCGCGAGCTTTTTCAATTTGACTGGCTACTTGGTGTCAATTCTTTTACGGAACCAAAGAAGCATCAACGCTGAATGGTATAGGTACTACCAAATGCTTTGCAGAAGTTTTCTCTGTTGTGAGCAACAACTGGCAAAAAGCGACCAAACACAGGGCTCCGCGGGCGACTGCTCCGCAAAACGAGGGACTTCCTGGACAGCACGCCGGTCAAACTCCTGGGTCACCCTGCTTACAGCCCTGACCTAACACCGTGTGACTTCTTTTTATTCCCGAAAATAAAAAAATTGCTCAAAGGGATACAATTTTCGTCGCCAGAAGATGCGCTGTCAGCGTTCGAGCAGGCTGTAAACGAGGTGTGTGCGGCGTACTGGAAAAAGTGTTTCGAAAACTGGTTCAGACGCATGATAATTTGTATAGAGGCTAGTGGAGAGTATTTTGAAAAGATTTAATAAAAAAATATTTACCTATACTTAGAGCATTTTATTTTATTTTCGCATAACTTTCTGAGTGTCCCACGTACGTTTATTTGTAAGGGGGTTTAAACTATAGTAAAACAGAAAAGCAAGCAAACAGCAAGCTGCCTTACTGCACACATTCGAACGTATCGACCTATTTCTTTGTACTTACCTATATTTATACCAATAAAAAAATATTCCAATATAAAATCTTTTGCAGTGAAAACTTAAATATTTTTTACTAGTTTGCGAATGAATTCGAGTGGAGTATAACAGTTTTTTACTACAAACGCTTCTCGAAATGTGCAATTTCAGACGTGTATTATTGAGTTTTTATGAGAAATTAATATACTCCATGAATTTTGTTGGAACATTATTTTTATAAGAGCCATTTACTTCGTGCTATAGTCATGTTTCATGTTTGTACACACATCAAGCTATACATAACCAGTTTAGGCTGACTTCTGATTGTATAAATAACCTGTACAATGCGAGGTCAGCTAAAACTGGTAATGTATAGCTTGATGTGTAGCCGTGTGTACAAGAGTACAAACATGAAATATAATTATTTTATGCTTCTCTACTTGGTAACGAAAGGTAGGTACGAAATATATAGTTTTGATAAAAAAATGCGTTAGCAGTGGTGGGGGTCCACTCATTTACGAGAACCTACGACGGTTCTAACCCTGCTAGGCGCTTTACTTTGCGTGAATTATTTCATCACCACTGCTTTCAAAACGGTGATGAAAAACATCGTGAGAAAACCGGCCATGTCCTAGGATCAAAAGAAGACATCTACCAAGACATCTACCTTACTAAAGACATCTAGCCGCACTGCACTGGGCCCGCGTGGTGGATTACGGCCTGCTCCCTCTTACAGAGAGGTGGCTTGTATACCTACCAGCGGTGGAGGCATTATAGGCTCATTATGCTAAACAAATGAATAACCAGTGCCTAGGCCTATTCATTGCACTGAACAAACCCGTCATTTTACATTGTTAAACATTTGTTAAGAAATGTTAAATTTAATTTGTGGCAGACAATCAGACATAACAATTCTACATTATTCGATATTGTAAATGTTACGTCCATTCTCTTTTTGAGTAAGTACGGCAGTTTAATTTGTTTTGAATGTTTTATTCGTCTTTTATATATGTGAGTGGTTGACCAAAAAGGGACCTGGAGGGATTGGAAACCGTTATTTTTTTTTTTTGAATTTTTTAATCAGTGGTCTTTTAGCTTTGTTTTGGTCTAACCAGAATATTTTTAGGTGCCGTAGTGTTTTTTTTTATGATTTTTTTTGTGAGCCGAGGCAGTTTTGGAAAAATTACACCTTACACTAGTTTTTGTGATGTCAGACGCACATAAAGACAAGAAACTGACACTAAATAAGTCGCCAATAACGTAGTAACCGCAAACACGTGTTGACACTCACTAACGAAGTCGCATACTGACATAAAACATGCCGCAATTTGTTTCTACACGAAATTTCAAACGCGATTTACTCGAAATCAATTATTTTCCCTTGAGGTCCCTTTTTGGTCAACCACTCACATATGTAGTTTCCGATTAATTGGTATAATAACGCTTGGGTACATTACCAGTCGACAGCGGTGCGGAGGAATATTTCGACGCAATATTTTAGTTTTTGAATAGTTTTAGTTAGAAAATGCTATTATTATTATTTATGAGCTTAAGCATAGTAATTGCTTTATTCATTACTAGCACCTCCCCGCAGTTTCACCCGCATAAGTTTCCCGTGGGATTGTCGGGATAAAAACTATCCTATGTCCTTTCCCAGGACTCGAAACTATCTCTATACCAAATTTCATCTAAATCGGTTCAGCGGTTTAAGCGTGAAGAGGTAGGTAACATACAGACAGACAGACAGACAAACTCACATTTATAATATTATTATAATATGGATTAGTTCCTGCTTCTTTTAAAAGTAAGATCTTTGAAACTAAAAGATTATTTAATCATTAATCGTACCTAGACTACGTAATGTTAGACGCCTCGAGTATTTGTAAGTACTTGCAATTCCGGCTTAGAGTTCAGAACGAGCATGCTTGTAAAATGGCGTTCGGTGACGACATGAAGACAATCTGTTTGTGTTATCCTGTGTTATCTTATGCCATTACAGTTTCAGCCTGCTCTAACAAAATGCCATTTGGGAATTCGTTATCCTATTATACACGTAAAAGGAGGTTCGTTGCAATTGCACGTGAATGTGCCATCGCAAAGGCTAAGCGGCTAAACCGATTGTTTATCATTGGTTGGATTGTATAACTGGCCTATAGCAGTGCGGCGTCCGCAATGTCTACGGTACAGTGGCATTTTCCACTCTGTTAGCATCTCTATTTAGTCACTTCTTGTATCTAGTCCCGGGTCCATATGATCTGTGTATAAGAGAGAGAGAGAGAGAGAATACCTACTCTTTATTATGTACACCATCCAAATTACAGACATAAATATAGAAACTTTACAATGGGTGACACAATGGGCGGTCTTGTCGCTAAGAGCGATCTTTTAAAGACAACCTTCAAGACAAGATTTCATCTTCTTCTTCTTAGGATGTCGATGGCAATCTTTAGATTGCTGATAATATGGCATCATCCGCCTAGCCTTTTTCCTAACTATATTGGGGTCGGCTTCCAGTCTAACCGGATGCAGCTAAATACCAGTATTTTAAATGGAGCGACTGCCTACCTGACCTCCACAACGCAGTTACTGGGACCCCTTGGTAAGACTGTTTGTCAGAATTTCGGGCTTCTAACGACCTGTAACGACTGTCAAAGATCCACGAATGACAGGCGGAACCAATTCCGAGGTGTCTTGGTATGTAAAGATGGTCACCCATCCACGGACGACGACGGGATCGATCCGAGCGGCTGTCATTACTTAGCCACAAGCCCCTCTTGTACCTACTAAGTATAAAGTAAGTATAGGTACACTAGAATATATGTTTACGGATAGAAAACGTATCAGAAAACACTCACATGAATGTTTTGGTTCTCAAAGTACTTGATTCTCCAATGTTATTCAACATAATATATATGATTGCGATAATGAACGTATCAGTTTTCCTCAAGGAAAGCGTAGAGTTTGTTGTTGATTCAGTTTTTACCACCAACCTCGTTTATTTGAGACATTGAATCTAGATTATGATAAACGTTTTTATGCGAAACTTTCCAACAGTTACTTATTGCCGTAGAATCAATTAAAGTTCATTCAACTTGGAAAGCTAAAGCTCGATGATTTTATAAATAGATAGTTAATAAGTATTACGTACTTATGTATTGGGTAAGTCATATTTCTACCCCAAGCGAAGACGACAGACAAGACGAACTAGGTAGGTAGGTACCTAACGTTATAAAAGAGATTGGCCGACAAGTTCTGCAAAAAGACGCAAAATGTGGACTGCATACTCCTGATGTATCACGCGGAACAATAAGTATTATAATGAGACACAGCAAGTTATTGATTTATCCGTTCGTCTCCGATCATATTTCAAATAGTTGCATCTGCTGTGGATATTTTTAACTGGAATGTTTTTCCGTTTCATTATTAATTTCTGTGAAACACAGAGAAAAGAGAAGTTTGATTTGCATTTTTATTATTATTTTTTGTTCCGCCCTATTTTATACATAGAATCGCTTGAAGTAACTTGTAGTTAAATGTACATAGGTACGTTTCCGAAGACACTTTCTTAAGTGACAACCTGTCCAGTTGCACTTTCACTCAACAACACAGTCATGTCCTGTGGTTGCGCAACAACACATCACTCACAACACATAACACATCATTGACTACACATAAGGTATGCAGTGTGGATACCACGAATTACAATAATTAATTTATGTAAGTATTAGCCGAACGATTTATTTAGAGCTACCTACTGGAATTTATTAAACCTCTGGATATTTTTTATTAAGTATAATGAACGCCTACCCAAGTTTAATGTAAGTAGGTAGGTACGTTTTTATCTTGTTGGTAGATCGTTGAGTTGGGAGTGTTATTTTCAAGACACATAGAGAAATGCTCTGGTTATCCACAAATACAAGGTCAAATTTCTGTCAAAATTTTACAAATATATGATAGGAATCGAATAAACCAGCCAAGTGCATGTCGAACCACACTCAATGAAGAGTTCTGTAGTTGGGACAACGAAGTGATCCACCAGGGGTTCCTTTTTTCCTTTTGGGGTACGAAACCCTAAAAAACTCTTCAAAATCTGTGAAGTTTTACCAACAAGGTTAAGTTTATAATAGACATTACCTACCTATAGTTGAATAAAGTCACTACGTAGGCAGCTATGTGATGAGCTAATAGCTATTACGTAGACACTGGACATCGGTAGTTGACCCCTCGCTCGCCTACTTGCAACTACTAATCAAACATTTCCTGCAGTCAAACTTATCATAGACTTCATTAGGTAATAATGCAACGAAATATGAAACTTGAGGGGGATTTTTGCCAGGTGGATAGCGTAGGTAGTAGGTACTTAAAAACCTCTTATAGAAAATATATGCGTTTAAAATCAAAATATTTTATTTCACATAAACCTACATGGGCACTTATGAAACGTCAGAAGCTAGGTGGTGAAACTAGCTAGGTTCATAGATATTGTAGTTACGTGGAAATTTAAACCACATTCTGTACGGATCGTTCCTAGAATCATTTAAATATCCGTAACTTTTTTTCAGATTGCAGAATTTGGAAACATAAGCTATGTTTCATTTGTCCTATATAAATTAATAGCTGACATTCATGCACGCAGAAAACATACTAAGACCAAATCCCGTAGTGTCACATTTCCAAGATCCTAACGTTCAAAGTTGTTCACGTGACATCCATATTTTTGTGGCCACCATTTTGAAAAACAAAATGGCGGACAGGTAGGTATGCAAGGCTCCATAATTATAAAAATCTTCAATCCCGTTTGCAATGCATGTTCACTAAGTACTGATACAATGATGGTTGACCTGACTATTCAATAAAAGTTATGGATATGAAATGATTACCTACCAGTTATATCATGAGAAGATTCTCGTGGTTCTATGTATAGCATAGTATCGTACTTACTGTACACAAATTACGTACGTTGCGACATTGACTTGTTAGTGAAATCGTTGGCGTCGCATCCAACTTAACTGGTAACATTAAGTACAGGTATTTACGCATTCCCACGTTATTTTATATGAATCACAATGATTTGTGAAAGTATATAGGTTTCACATGACAATTATAGTACTTACTTTTACGCCCTCGATAGCTTTCGTTAAACAGCAGGAAATTGACATCAGCGGAACAGTATTTTTATTTTTTTTATAACATACAGCGGCAGGTAGCCCGCGAATTTTTTTTTTTGCTCAAGACGGGTTTGCGATTTCAAATTTATATTTTTTTCGTGAATTTCTTCCTTGTTTTAATAGTTATTCTGCTATTCGGGGCAGGGAATTTTTACGATATTTAATTTGTTGGATTTGTCCAACAAATCAAAGATCATAAAAATAATTGGTCCAGCCGCTCTTGAGTTGTAAATGGTGTAACTAACCCAACTTTATTTTATTTATTTAGACATGGGGCTGGTCATCACTTAGCTGCCTCGGCTTATTTTAGATTATTTTATTTTTGGATTGTCTTATGCCTAACAAAGAGGCCAATTGTAACTTAAGAAGTTGTATTACAGATTCTAATGATTTTAATTCTGTAAAGCTATATTTGTTACGGTCGCGAATCATATTTGAATGAATATATACAACCTGTTAATAACTTGTAAATTGCAATAAATGTAAGTTTTGAATTTCGCGGGGTACTTTAAGGTATCCTTAAATTAAGGTGATATTATATTGAAAAAAAATGTGTTTTTTCTATTTCGTGTAACTTGTTAAGTATTATTAGTTAAGTATAGGGATTTAACATTTTTGTATATGTTTTTTGACTCTTTGGTCTAGTATCATGTAAAAGGAATACACGATTCAATGAATTTTTCTCGATACAAAAAATTTGCAAAGTTTATAATCTAGTTTTTTACTTTTTTCGACCTCACGGCGGCGTAACGCTCCCTTAAAGAGTTATTCAATGGAATTTACTTTAAAACATAGATAATTATCATATCACAGTTTACTCAAAGTAGTTTTAAGAATTCATTTATTTTGCTAAAAAACGAGTAAATTCGTTTTGGCACATACGTCGTTTTATTCCGAGCGCACGCACATTATAGCCATCACGCTTCTTTTGCGTTTTAAAATTAAGTAATTGCATCACTTTCATTTCGAGGATTTGTGATTTTCGAGGTAGCGCCTTAATTACTTAAATGGCTTGGCACCTAATACTGTTATTTTTAGAAGTTTTTCAATCCTTGGCGTACAAACTCAATTATCTGCGATCGAGTAGTATATGCAAGTGAAAATGGCTTTAGTAGGTTTTCCGCCTCTGTATACCACGGTTAGCCAACGGGTAAGCGTGGCAAACTGTCCGTACTGTCACTATTCAGTGGAACTCTTATAACTTTTAATCCACCTCGCTGTAGTTTCCAACATATTTATGTAACCCACCAGGGATCATAAGCCTAGGTTTATAAAAGATTTATTTTTGCAAAGTCTTTTTAAAAAACACTCTTCCTTGTCGAATCAATCTATTTTTTTTGCAGCTCGTTGGCGAGTCGCGTTGCTTTTCTGACTAGGTAACTGGCCGTTGATGTCCGTTGAAAACAAAAGCCAGTCGGCGTTCTGCATTCAAATGTGAGTGTGCACTTTCAGGCCATGCGTAAGTATGCTAACGGTCGACGTGCATCACTATCTGCCTAGCCTTTTTCCAAGTATGTTGCGGTCGGTTTCCAGTCTAACCGGATGCAGCTGAATACTAGTATTTTACGGGGAGCGACTGCCTATCTGACCTCCACAACCCAGTTACTGGGTAAGTAATAAGATACCCCCTGGTAAGACTGGTTGTCACAGTTGTCAGACATTCGGGCTTCTGACCCTTTTCCCAGACACGGAGGGGTCTTGGTATGTAAAAATGGTCACCCATCCAGAGACTGATCGATCGACCCGTGCGCCTGTTATTAGTAGGTATTATTGTATTACTTAGCCTTATGGCTAAGTAATACAATACACACAGGCGCACGGGCATGCTGTCGTCCGTTAGGGGGGGGGGGGCTTATATAAATAAGCCCCCCCCCCCCAAAATAAGCATGCAGGAGTAAAATTAGAAAACATAGGCAGTCAGCAAACAAGTCCAAACTAGGCTAATCGTTCTCACCTGCTGTTTTTTTAACGATTTTATTCTAGAAATTAGCCAGTATCATTCTAGAAAACGGGCCTTGCTTTTTTATATTTCGCAAGCGCTAATAAAAACGAATCTCACATAGATAAGGCGCTTAGTAAGACCACCAAACCACTAGCAAATTCCCAAAAAGAGCTGCAATTTCGATTTCTGCTTCAATATAAATGCATATGTTCATAAAAACAACATAAACGCAGGTAAGACGAGCCCACATCACTAAATACCCAAATCCTAAACAGCTAAGCCGATTTTAACGAATGGGGTACCTACTGGTGCATTTAGCGATAGTGGAAACACTCTCTGGCACATACACGGCGGGAATCGTATGCGCGTGGATTAATATCCAGGTCCCCAGCATGACATAACTTGGAAACAGATTTTTAGTTTTTATTTACTAGCAACGCTGTGGCAATTATTTTGAAATACGAATGAATCACCCACAATTCATGTGGGTGATTTTGACAATATTATGGCTGATGGTTTGATGGTTTTGTTAAGGATTTAGTTATTTTGGCTGTTAAGATCGTCAATGTAAAGATAAATTTAAACTAAGTCAATAATTAATACAACTTCAAAAAAAAAAAGAACTAAGTAAGTAGGTGTCTGTCTTGAAAAACTGTCTGTGTTATTTTACAAGACTAGCAGTTGTCTAGTTTTCTTGGAGAGTACTCTCTAAGAACTTGGAAGTGTAAACTGATCCCATTGGATTTATAATGAGATATTGCCGAGAACTATGCCATAAGCCATCATGGCGGCGCTGGAAGAAGTATAAAACGAGCACGTTGAAATATATTAGGATATTTACTGATTTATAAAGTAGCCCCTGCTACGCACGGTTTTTACAACTTGACAAATCATTATGATTTGATTATTATAATTATATAATATACGTACTTAGCGTATCGATGGCAAAAAGTTCAAACATATTTGGCTCAAAATTCAGCTGCGCGAACTCCGTTTACTGACGCAGTCATAAGATCATCAAGTGCATATTATAAGTAGGTGACATGCGGCGCAAGATGGAAGGCGGGCCATTGTCTGTACGGTGGTGCCACATATGTATGTACTTGAGATCTGAGCCATCCGCGACCCCCATCTGTGGAGATTGTCTTTGCTCCGGCCGACTTGAGTTCGAAGTCTATTTAGAGATTTCCAAGTCGGCCATGGTAACGCGTGCCCAGGCGGAAGGCTCTCAGATGGTTCGATAAAATTGTCATACAGCTCCCGCCATAGATTACATCTTGTTGGGGAAGCGTTACTATTGGCTGGACTAGTTAGATCCATGCACCCAAGAATTATTTTTGGGCTCTTCTGCCTTTGGGGCACTGAGACGTAAAACCATTGGGCGACGTGAATCAGCTCGTAGCTTCGCTCTCTCGATGCGGCTGGCTATTATGGTCATGCGAATGTTTGGAGGCACAATGCCAGTAAGTGGATACATTATACGCACAAACATTCCGGAATAAATCGTCTAAATATTGTGAAAAACAACGCGGTCAGGCAGACATACTCGTACTTACCTACAATCGAATTCATTTTACAATACTTAATGTAACTTTAAAAGATCATTCAGTGTCGATGCTTCAAATTAGTCTTTTAAAAATAATACATTAAATAAAATTAAATAATACGTAAAAGCTCAGTAACAATAAACTGTACCTACACTTTGAAAAAAAATATATATGTCTTTATGGTAGGTATATAATATAAATACAGGGTGTAGGTACATCGACGCGCAAACTATAACTATGACTTCAGTACATGATTCTAGATCCCTAGCACAGAGTTTTTCGTAGGTTATCAAAAAAATCTGTTGTTTCATAGACATGTGCAAACTTTCTACAAACGCGGTCAACATTTCTGGAACAGCATTTTTTTAACGCGTTGAAGTTTTAAATATAAATAAATAAATAAATAAGTTTTAATGCGTTGAAAATTATTGTTCAGAATAATGTACTCCTTGGTATCAGGTTGCGCGTCGATGTCCCAGCCACCCTGTTTAAAAAGTACGACTAGGTACAGTATAATTTGTTGACGCATTTTGGCCAGTATTTTCATTTGACAAGTTACTGACAACTGTCACATTCGGTAGGTGCGAAAATTCGTAATATTCCGAATGTCAAAACAAATTCCGTGCCGTAAGTATATCATTAAATCCAGTCGATAGTTAGCAGACTTAACTTGATGAATTGGGGACATGCGAACTTTTAGGTACTAATCAGTGCTTTAGCATCACTATTTTAACCGAAAACTGAATAGAAAATATTTTAAATTTCGCAGTCCATAAGTAGTATTAATATTAAAACAGCTCGTTTCGTGGTAATCATTATGCAACTGTACAGGAATGAACCATCCCAAGCGACTATTTTGCCTGACGACAAATACGGGAATTGATTACATGCCTTTCATCGGTTAATTGCAGATATTCGCATGCCTTTATTTCATTTGCATGATGATTGCTTGTGTTCCGAAATAATAAAAGCAAATAGGTCTTCTCATTCCCAATTTTTATCCAGAGGGGTAATTGCGTAACATACTAAGAGTACCAATGGCTTTTATTTTGGCAGTTCAACAATATACAATGCGTTAGTTAAGTTGTTGAGCAGACAAATTATTCGAACATATGAAGCAATGAATCAGTAATATCCTTCAAAATTATTCCCATTCTGATTGAAAGTGATGCGAAGTGTGCGAAAAGAAGTTAGGTACGCATTAGGGTGCTGAATTGAAAAAGCTACGATTGTTTCCGTGCAAAACAGCGGGTATCGATTTAATAATTGTAGTTAAATTAATAATTTTCTATAGATACACAATAGCTTAGAAAGTCGTGATTAAGAACATTACCAAACGTAGCGGTCAAGAAAGTTTGAAACGTCATTATGAAATTACCACAAAAGTCACGAGGAAGATTATATATCAAACAATTAAATATTATAATGATTGTTATTCTATGCAAATGGTTGTACGAAAGAAATCCATCGCCTGTTTGCATATTGTGTGTTTGCACCCGTATCACGTCAACTGATGAACGTATTTTGTAAGTTCATACGAGTGGAAAGGGGGGGGGGGAGAAAGGAAAGTCACGTCAACCGGCACCCTAATTGCGTAACACACTATTACTGTCAATTTGAATCATTTTGAAGTTTATTGCTAATCCATTGCTTCAAATGTTCGAAAAATGTGTTTGCTTAGCAACGTAAATAACGCAATGAATGTTGTCAAACTTTCAAAATGAAACCCATTGCTACTGATAGTGTGTTACGCAATTGCCCTGCGGGAAAGATTCGAGACATTTCATGCAATGACGTCACTCAAACATTTAACATGCTTAGGAAAAGGAGGCTGTAAATCTCGTAGAGATAAAAAAACAAGTTCGGATTGCGTACCGTAGAGTAGGTACCTATAAAGCAACAACACTCAACAAAAACAAAACATCGATTATTTTTTTGTACCTATCTTTATTGATCCCTTACCACACAACTTTAAAATGAAAGGATTTATATGAACACTAGCTGCGCCCCGCGGTTTCACGCGCATAAGTTTCGATCCCGTGTGAATATCGGGATAAAAACTATCCTATGTCCTTTCCCGGGACTCAAACTATCTCTATACCAAATTTCATCTAAATCGGTTCAGTGGTTTAGGCGTGAAAAGGTAACATACAGACAGACAGAGTTACTTTCGAATTTATAATATTAGTATGGATATTGGCTAGGTACTGTACTTTTCAGTTCTTAAATTCCTAATGACTAGAGCGGTTGAAAAGTCAGCTGTGAGTGCTGTGACCGACAGACGGTCGCCAAAGTGGTTCCAGTGTTCCGTTTTGCCAATATTTACGTGGGGCACTAAAAACTTAGCTCAATTAATAAAATATTGAAACACTGATCCGACTGACGGACGTGACGAAGAAACTACGAGTAAAAGTAGCCATCCAATATTCATGGAATAGTTTTACATCTCGATATAAATGGAGGCTCGAAGGGCTCGTGGTTAAATAAAACCGGCCAACTGCGAGTCGGACTCGCACACGAAGGGTTCCGTACCACCGTCCAATATTTAACAGTACATTTATATAAAACAATCGCGTTTGTTGTATGGGAGCCCCCCTTAATTTATTTTATTTTAATTTAATTATTTATTTTTAAAGTGAATATACAACTAAATATTCTGTGAATATTTAAAGCGTCTACCTGTTGCCGTTATTAATATCGAGCAAATAACGGCAAAAAAATCACGTTTGTTGTGTGGGAGCCCCCCTTAAATATTTTTTTTTATGTTTTTGTGATTTGTTGTTTTAGCGGCAACAGAAATACATCATCTGTGAAAATTTCAACTGTCTAGCTATCACGGTTCATGAGATACAGCCTGGTGACAGACAGACAGACGGACAGTGGAGTCTTAGTAATAGGGTCCCGTTTTCACCCTTTGTGTACGGAACCCTAATAACAGCCGCACGGTTCGATCTTCAAGGTTAAGAACCTTGCCGAGGTCGGTCCGTGGATGGGTTACCATCCATAACATATCGTGGCCCTCCATGCCTCGGAATGCACGTTAAGCAGTTGGTCCCGGCTGTCATTTGTAGACCTTTGACAGTCGTTACGGATAGACAGAAGCCCGAAAGTCTGACAATCAGTTTTGCCAAGGGGTACTTATCGTGTTATCTAGTAACTGGGTTTGGAGGTCAGATAGGCAGTCGCTCCATTTCAATTACATCAGATTCATCCGGTTAGACTGGAAGCCGACCCCAACATAGTTGGGAAAAGGCTAGGCCGATGACGAGTTTTACATGACGATTTGTATGTGGCCCAAAACTATCGCGGAAACGATCATGTCGATCCATGCATGAATGTGCCATGCTCATTGCATCGATGTCATCGATCGACTCCAATTTAGTTGCACCTTAATGCCTATAGGTGTGCTTAATGCATTGATAGAGTAACCTTTTCGTGGAATAACTTAGAAAATGTAGCGGTCTCTGGATACCTAATAGTGATTTTCAGTTAGTTTTCAACGACACGTGCATCAATTCGGTAACATGTATAAGCTATAATACTGCTTAGCTTAACTGCCAGCTTAATTATGTTATGCGCAGGTTTAGTGAGGTAAATGTTTGAGTTGCAGATCGATGGTAGGGTCGTTTGCGACACATAGGATGCGACAACCGGAGATATTTGGATCTATTGTTTTCTCTATCTTTTTTGTCTTTTTAAGAAAACTTTTTTGTCTTTATCAGTGTTCGTTATTTAAGTAATCGAATCAGAAACACTCAAACCCAGAAAGATCATAAGTAGGTATTTTTGAATATTAGGTGTAAGCAGAAATCCAAACCTCGATCTGCAGTGCGATTCTGTAAGACCTCGTTCTAAAGTTCGAATCTGCACTACTCCTCAGACTCCTCTTTAAAACTTCTCTTCTCTTCTCTTTAGACTTTTAAAGTCATCACATACCAGTGTCATAGCCTAACGAATTCTGTTGCTATTTGATGCATTTCATTCGTGAAAGGTCACCGTGTCACGAATTTAAATAAAAATATCTTAGGCTATAGGTACCTAACAAGAATGCCTGCTACATTAATCTGCTGTGAAAGTGCAACAGTGACAAGGGGTCATTTAAGTGAAAACTACACTGTTGGGAAGGCTTCGCGGTAGATAAAAATGTTTATGAATAGTGTGCGAAGTCGCCTGTGTCAAAACTTTCTATACAATTTTATATGGTAGGTACACATATCAAGGGGCATTGTGTAGGCTTTACATAAAATAACAGGTCAGCTCATACTGTAAATGTAGCTTTATAAGTAGTTTTGCGTAATTCAGGAATACGTACGATATTCATTTAAAGTAGGTACCACTCGCATGTTATTATTTCAAATGTAGGTTTTGTTTTATGTTGTTTCAAGACGCATCATCCTATTTTCCGCGAAAAAAAACCTGAATCCTCACTCCCTCTTACAGTGAGTCAGAGAGATGGCCCGTGTCGCAGCAGGGAACGTTTTAAGCTAATTATAAATGAATACAACTTTATTTGAAAAAGTTCCTGATATAAAAGCCTGATTGGAAATAGATGCACTGGACTTACATCGTTATTTATAATGAGATGACGTCAATTCCTTTTGATTTAGAAATAACCACATGTTTTCTTTTGCAAGGCTGAATGAACAGTCATGTTAAAGTTTCGCCCACTGTAACTTATGAGATTTCCTTTATGACCCATTTTTTATTCTAGCTCTTTCGAACGTCCTGTAATTATTTAGCTAATAATTACGTATTAAATGTGAACTACAGCATTTATTATAGTCATTAACTCCATTAGTGTAAAGTTTCTCAGCTATTTTGATAAAATCCTTAGACCTACGGTTTCATATTTAAATAACAATAAGTAATTAGATTCGTTTCTAGAAATAATTACCTAACTTGAAACAAACTATCCCGAGTTTAATTAATGAAGCTAGGTATACATGACTACTGCAACAAATTCACAGAATCTTCCAGAAACTAAAATACTTACGTCACTACGTATCCCAGTTTATTAGAATTATTACCTAATCGTATTGTTTGTTTTACACTTGAATCTTACCTTTGAACATAACACGAGTTCATGGAATACATGTTTCGCTTGTAATCGATTTACTAAAGAAAGAACGAATGCTAGGGCACCTTCATCATTAATTTATTTAAGGTTGCACTCGCCTCGTAAACCGCCTGATCGATAAAAATAGTCTTGATCCTCTTGATCCCACCTAATTTGTGGAAATACACGGCCCGCAAAGTTTGGCACTTTTAACTTTGTAACATGAAGTCTCTTGCTCGAGTAATATTTTATGACGCTTTTAAACCGTGTGACACCCGAAATGTTGACGACAAAGGCTTGCGCCGTCGCGTCGCTTGATTACTTTAATCGCGATCCACGGGGTATGTACATGTCTAGACTACGTCTATTAGTTTATATAAAAAAATATCTCACTCGTGTCGAAATTCATTAAACTTCACCCTGTGTATCAATTTACATGAAAATGTTAATACTCCCACACCTGTAGCGTACGCGTTTACATGAGCATATTTCGCGTGAACAAAATTGTTGCTGTCTATGCGGTGCTGGCACGCGACGCGAACCTGCGGCTATGGATTCCATACGCCACACTACTTGACATGAACCGTCAATATTATGCAACTAACGTGTAGCTAGATTATGTAACGTAAATAAATCATTAACATACATTCGTAGGCTGCGCTTGCATACAGAGAAATATGTGTCATCGTGGTAATTTGATGTATTTTGCTTGCGAAACCCGCCAGAGTTCAAAGATTTAATTTTTGAAGTAATTAAGTTATGCGTTGTTTTTTATTGTGAATTTTATGGTTGATTAATGAGAAATTGATATCGACACAGGTATCGGGTTAACACGAGCTTCAAGAACTTCGAGCCCAACTTACATAACCAACAAGCACACGTCACGTCATCAGTATTTTTCAATAAAGTAAGTATGATATATGTTAGTAAGTAGTAATGTAGTACTAATGTATGTGTAGTATGTATAGTTTTGCGAAAAGGAGCAGCTATCCGATAGTTATGCTGATTCATGAAATCAATGCAACAACGGTCACATTTTTGTAACAAATGCTTAATGTTAATTTGATAAAATTTTAATTTATTAACGTACGTTGCTTTCAACGTTGATGAAATTAAAACCTTTATTAGAAGCGCAGAGCAAAGAAAAGCTTAGTTACGCCGAGGTCTGCGTTTATTAACCCTTCACGCGCGTTGTGCGTTAAAGCGCACAGTTCCGTATAACTACGTGTTTCACTGGTGAAAGTGACCCGACTAGACTAACGGGTACCTGATGACGCCACATCACATACCGTAACCTGTGCCACCACTTACACTTTAATGTCATTGCTACCTTCCGAAGTATACTTATTCTCCTTTCGATATTGCGATAAATTCTATTTAAAAGAAAAAAACTGGCACATTTCCAAAGTCAGTTTTAATCGATGCATTCCTTTTTCAAATTGCCAATTATACCCAGTTTCTGTTACGCACCATTTTGTATTCCCCAAAGATTTTCCCGAGTTCAAGAAGCGATTTTATTCACAGAAATTGCTGTCGCCACAAAAATGGCTTAAATGCAATCGGACGCTTTAATTTCTGTGGAATCTGAGTGAAGTAACATTTTTTGTACGATATTTTATTTAACATAAAGAAATGTAACGAAATATTATGCCATTTTACACATTGATATGTAATTGGTAATGCGTAAAACGGGGTGGATAGGGATGCAGGGGTGAATCGGGACGAAACTTTAATATGGATTTTAACATTGAAATTTTTTTTTTTTTTTGCCAGAAAGGATTATAATGTGTTTATTATATTATAATTAACGATTAAGTGTCCTTGTTGGCAATAAACTTTATTACATCAACGTTAAAATCCATTTTAAAGTTTCGTCCGGATTCACCCCTGCATCCCTATTCACCCCTTCTTACCAGTAGTTTTGCAGAATGAATATTGTCATCATATAAAGCCTATTTTTAATTTAATTCCTATTTCATCCGCTCGCAAACACAGTTGCAAATGCCTGGTAGATCCATACTTAATTTGATTCCACAAACCATTATGCCCATGCGCCTTGTGCTAACCAAAGCTGACACGATGTCGCCATGTCAATTAAATATACCTACGAATTCGTTAAGAGGTATATTTTGGCTTCAAAGAGGAAAACCTGTTCCTTATATCTGGTTCACAATAAGCGATTGTTGGAGTTGTTTCTTTTATTCAATGCTTTTATTACAAACACTCTGGCAAGTTGACGGAATGTAACGAATCTCTAAATATATTGAGTAGGTTGAGGCATAAAAATACATATTAAAAAGCCTATACCACGTCCTACACGAGAGCATCCGAAACGTGGCTGGCGATGTTGAATTTTTCACACCCCCTCGCCACCCCAACGTGGCGTCACCCCGCACTTAATAAAATATTATCAGGGTAGACTTCGTCACATCTCAAAAATGGAAAGTTTACTCCTTCTCGCTGTCTAATTCTTTGTTAAAAAAATATTTATTAACGCTTAGTCATCGAATAGAAATAGACACCTAAAACTTTCGTAAATGGTTTCGTCGTCGCTGTAATTTGGAATTAATCATGCATTTTGGCGGACTATGCAGTTTTTAGGTTTCCGTACCCAAAGGGTAAAAACGGGACCCTATTACTAAGACTCCACTGTCCGTCTGTCTGTCTGTCTCATGAACCGTGATAGCTAGACAGTTGAAATTTTCACAGATTATATATTTCTGTTACCGCTATAACAAAAAATACTAAAAACAGAATAAAATAAATATTTAAGGAGGCCTCCCATACAACAAACGTGTTTTTTTTGCCGTTATTTGCTCGATATTAATAACGGCAACAGGTAGACGCTTGAAATATTCACAGAATATTTAGTTGTATAATCACTTTAAAAATAAATAATTAAATCAAAATAAAATAAATATTTAAGGGGGGCTCCCATACAACAGGCGTGATTTTTTTGCCGTTTTTTGCTCGATATTAATAACGGCAACAGGTAGACGTTTGAAATATTTACAGAATAGGTACTTAGTTGTATATTCACTTTAAAAATAAATAATTAAATTGAAATAAAATAAATTAAGGGGGGCTCCCATACAACAAACGTGTTTTTTATACCTAGGTACATGTAGTGCTAAATGTTGTACGGTGGTACGGTTTTTTATGACAATAACGTGATTCGTGAATCGAAAGTTTTTGCACACGGTTCATATGTAACTGTAGATCTTAGCATATAAACCAGTTTCGTACAAATACAGTGTTATTTATTAGAGGATTATTATCGCCTGACATTTTAATATGAATTTTGGAATGTAGGTATGCCGATGAAGACTTTCGCTTTCAAAACATGTTTTATTATTTTTTGAGTAATTTTCGAGATATTTTATGAGTTGGCAATTTCAAAATGTGAAGTAGTTAGTAAATATCTTATATTTAATATTTCTGCACGTTCGGGTTAATTTTACCAAGAAAGGGGGTATCGTATTTTACCTATCAGTAACTGGGATGTGGAGGTCAGTCGCTTCATGTAAAATACTGGTATTCAGCTGCATCCGGTGAGGCTGGAAGCTGACCCCAGCATAGTTGGGAAAAGGGCTAGGCAGATGATGAATTAAAATAATTACGCTTGCATGTGTTTATCAGAAAAGGTTAAGGTGATAATTATAATATTGAAAAAAAAAAAATTGGTTTTTCTATTTCGTGTAACTTGTTAAGTATGTGTAATAGGGCTTTAACATTTTGGTATAATTATGTTTTTTGACTCTTTGGTCTTGTATCATGTAAAAGGAATATATGATTGAATATTTTCTCGGTACAAGAAAATTGCAAAGTTATATCTATCTATTTTTTTCGACATCCGCTTAAGAGTTATTAATTTACTTTAAAACATAGAGAATTATCATATCTATGTTTACTCAAAGTAGTTTTAAATTGAAATCATTTATTTTGTTAAAAAAGGAGTAAATTTGTTTTGGCACATACGTCGTTTTTTTCCGAGCGCACGCACATTATAGCCATCACTCTTCTTTTGCGTTTCAAAAGTAATTGCATCACTTTCGCTCGCTTAGTAGGTTTTCGAGGATTTTTGATTTTCGAGGCTTAAAATTAAGTTACTTTCAACATTAATAAGGATGGAACTAAAATTACAAGGACATCTGCCAGCCTTGTAAGTACTTAGCCACAAGAAAAATAATATCAGCGAGCGCGATAACGGCCGACGAGCGCGTTACAAAATTGTTAATTGATGTTATCCGAACTTTCTTTTGTTTCCCGCCTGTTCTCTTGGGCTTTATTGAAAAAGTAGCGAGTTAAAAAAAAGAGGTTTCTCGTTGACTAAACTCTTTGATAGGTGAACCTGATGAAAACGTTCCAGTCTTCATTAAAATCAGTGCCTGTTATCTTCCCTTTATTTATCACTAGCTGCTGCCCGCGACTTGTTCCCCCCGACCCACCTCGTCCTCGTCGCATCGCATTACCTGCCCGCGCTATTACTTCGTTTTCGCGTTCATTCTAACTTTTTTTTGTTTTTGCTCGGCTCCTAAGGGTCCTAGCGTGATGTTAAATAGCCTATAGCCTTCCTCAAGAATGGGGCTATGAAATGCAATATTTTTTCAATTCCGACTGGTAGTTCAAAGTAGTTTGCTGAGCACAACCATTCCGTAAGGAGAGCCGACTTATTTTAAAACTATGATATCTCCTAAGATATTCATTGAAATAAAATGATGTCCAGGGTAATTTTGCTCAAAATGAAATACTTGTGATGAATAACGTATTTATTTGGATAAGGATTAATATCATATTTATAAAAACACCTTCGCAAATAATGCATCATTTTAGAACAAAGATTACCATAAAAAAGGTTATAGTGAAGATAGACACATGCTGTTGCGGAGTTTTTTTTTTTACTTTTAAAGGGGAACAATTCCGTCATACATGATGTTTGCGTAACCTTAACCGTTTACGCAGCGTACGCAACGGAAGCTCTCAAAAGGAATAATTTTTCCCGTTTTTGCAACATTTTTCATTGATGCTCCGCTCCTATTAGTCATAGCGTGATGTTATATAGCCTATAGCCTTCCTCAATAAATGGACTATCCAACACAAACATTATTTTTCAAGTTGAACCAGTAGTTCCTGAGATTTGCGCGTTTAACCAAACAAACAAACTCTTCAGCTTTATATATTAGTATAGAGTATAGATATATACCTAACTAGCTTCTTCCCGCGACTTCGTCCGCGTGAAATTTCACCCCCCCCATTCTCCCCCTTAGGGGATGAATTTTGAAAAATCCTTTCTTAGTGCACCCCTAGACCTCATAAGGAACGTACGTGCCAAATTTGGAATCTCTAGACCCAGCGGTTTGGGCTGTGCGTTGATATGTCCGTCAGTCAGTTCTCCTTTTATACCTAACTAGCTTCTTCCCGCGACTTCGTCCGCGTGAAATTTCACCCCCCCCATTCTCCCCCTTAGGGGATGAATTTTGAAAAATCCTTTCTTAGTGCACCCCTAGACCTCATAAGGAACGTACGTGCCAAATTTGGAATCTCTAGACCCAGCGGTTTGGGCTGTGCGTTGATATGTCAGTCAGTCAGTTCTCCTTTTATATATATAGATAAGTATTATACGGTAAATAGAGAAGATTTTATAGTAAGGAAGGACACGAACGCTGAAATACTAAGTTAAAATGGTTTTCTGCCAACAAAATATTCATACTCGATTATTTTGATGCCAAGCATACCTATGACTGGCCATCATAAAGCATAAAGCTTGTCCGTTATCTATATTGCCTCTGAATAGGCAATAGAAGTTAACAGTCTCTGTATTTAAGTTTTCCAAAATCGATGCTGCACCTGAACTTTTCTCTTCAACATCGAGGTTAATAGGTATGTCTACATTATTCTACAGCGAACTGCCTGCCGCTTTGTGGCGCGGATCACTCGATTCGCACACAAAGTTTGCAGCCGATACTGGGACACGGATTTATCGTCCGAAAACATCTGTTTGTCAGGCTGCGAACCGAATATAATCGGGTTTGTCTGACGACCTCGTAAACTGTTGTACAAATTGATTTCGACACTAGAAAGAATTACATTAAGTTCATCATCTAGCCTTTTACTCAACTATGTTGGGGTCGGCTTCCAGTCTCACCGGATGCATCTGAATACCAGTATTTTACATGAAGGGACTGCCTATCTGACCTCCACAATCCAGTTACTGGGTAATACAACATCCCTTAGTAAGACTGGCTGCCAGACTTTCGGGCCTCTGACGACCTGTAACGACTGCCAAAGATCCACGAATGATAGCCGGGACCAATCTGGTTTAAAACGTGCTTTCCGATTCACGGAGGGAATTAATATGAGCTCTTAAATAATTATGCAAAACCTATCAAAGTATCAATATCTCTTGTTTCAGTTTCTGTACGAGGTCAGGAAAGACCACTTGTAGATAAACCAATATCGTATTTTATTATATTTCCATAAAATTGTGCAGTGCTGTAAGATTATTACTTGTATGCTTATCACAACTAACTCATAAATATATATTTTATGCCCCTGATTTATGTCGTTAACATTTCAAGCAAAAGAATTGTTTGTGGTTTACAGAATTGATAATTTAAAATTCATAATAATATCTCTGACTATGATTTAAGATTATCTAATCTTTCAATTAATTTCAGACATAACTATGATGAATTAAACATAATATAATTAGTACACATTATTAATATTCTGTATAATCAAAACTGCTGTGAAATGCAACAATTTCTATGAAGGTAATTTCAAATGTCAAGCGGGCGGAACCTCGCTGGAGGTAAAGTTTATTCTTTCACTTGTAGGTACATATAGACATACATATGTATTCATTGGGTATCCCTCACATGCGATAGCAAAGGTGGTAAACCAATTTAGGCAACCAATTTTGACGTTCAAAAGTGCCTTTTATGCGCGTATTTGAAATAAATGCTTTGACTTTGCAAGCCTAAGAACTTGTCACATAGGCTAATAGACGTACTGGAACAGGAAGAGTTTTTCAGGTTATCAATATATACTTAAAATACTGTAGACGACCGGTTGTTTTTTCCGAAGCACATGTCAGTCAATTAAACAGTTGATCAAAATTGATTAAAACAAAAAGGAATTTGTTTCTTTTTTTTTTTAACGTTCACACCAAATGCGCATTCATTATATTTGCGGGAGCGGTTTGAAATAGTTTCGTTATAGTGTTCGAAAATATTTTAAGGAGCGCAAAATGGGAATTATTAAAGGTTTTTTAAATACATGCCATTCAATAATTAAGTACACATAGTACAAACCCAACCTAGCTACTAGGTGGTATCAATTCCCATGGGATCGTTAATCGTGAACATTGGATAGTCTCCATAGGAGGACATTGTTACGCACTGGATATTAATGGGCTGATATAACGAGAAATTTGATTTAGGTATATTAAACTGATAACCAACTACATATGTGTAGGTACTCGATACTTGAATGGCTCTGATTGAAGAAATGTTAATAGTTATGTTCTTGTGAATCATCATTCTTTCAAAACGGATGAAAGTGGGGTTCAAAACACAAAACTTGGAAATAAGGACATGTTTTCTAGTACCTAGATCTGATAGGCAAATCTCTTATTTTTAAGAACGTTTGCATTCTGTCAAAATACAATCAATTTACCTATATTTATGACAAGTTTTTTGACATTGATTGCGATTTGACAAACGACGGGTTTGGGTTTGACGTTTTTTAAGGTACGAGAATTGGCCTTCTGAAGTGTGCACATTCTGCGTCAAACCCAAACAGACAACATACTTAAGTGCTACTGTAAATTAAACAAATATACAGGGTTATTGGAAAAACACCAACATCCTCTTAAGAGGTCATTGTACTCATCATTATGAACAACTTTTGCTATGGGACCAAACCTGAACACGCGAAAAAAAAATCAGCTGTTCCCTACATTTTGACGAGTTATATGGACATAAATGAACAGCTGATTTTTTTGTATACAAAGACTCCAAACAGATATCTTTAAACAATGCAGGTAGAACAATAACTTAATCGAAACACAAGAAACATCTGACAACGAAAGTGGTGTTCAATAGTTACACGTAGGTACAACCGTTTAGTTCGCACACAACAAGGCCACTGAGTATCCAATATGAATAATCTAGGTTACTATTGGTAGAAAGTTCACGACTAAACACGGATAGTATCGAAAGTCGTCCGTGACACTGCCCGGTATAAAGTTCTCCAAACTTGCTGTTGCCAACGGTACTCGAGTATTTTGCTCTAGCTTCACTATATACATAGATACTCCGAATGTCCGTTTGAATATTAGATATACATATGACATATGTATAGTTTGAAGCAGTAAACTTTGCGATGAAGGTAGGTATACATTTTCGAATATGATGGGAGTGCTGAGTACAGCACCCTAATTGTGTATCATACTTTAAATCTCAATCTGAATGATTTTTGAAATCATTCAGTCATCGAAGCAATGACTTCTCACAATGTAAATAACGCAATGAATGTTGTTGAACTGTCAAAATGAAAGCCATTGCTACTTTTAGTGTGATACGCAATTACCCAGCTTTTCCCAACAAAGAGTGGTTTTATAAATGTAATGAATAATCCGTTGACAGATGTTACAACATATATTATTATGGTATCCCGAATAAGTCTATACGTCATTATCGGTGCAACACTGTAACTTAACATAACGCGATAGTTTCCTATCAACAGTGAGATAATACGGACGCTGAAATTTTCACATTGTTATAGCAAACACGATGAGCCTTGTACTATTAAATTACCCTCACAATAATGAATGTTATAACGGACAACAATAGAGTCAATGTAAAGGCGATAATATGCCCACCATTATTAGTGTACATTATGTTTCTATGTCATTATGTACCTATGTAGGCACAATTACACTGGTTTTCACGTTAAATCTAGATCATACGTCGCTATTAAATAATTTTCGTTTAAATAACTCCGTATTCTTTAATAATTTTCGTTTAAATAACTCCGTATTCATATGTTAATGAAACTCGGAACGCTTTGCTAGAATATTTTACAAAATTCTGTTGACGAAAATTCCATTTTAACTTGCAGTATTTATCTATACAACAAGTTTTTAATGGACTGCAATGCAATAGCACATAAGGAGGTTGAGCTGACTGAATGCATTTCACACGTTCTGGATTTTAGTACCACAAAGAGAATTGGACTATCGTTTCACGATAAATTGGTGCTGCATGAAACGAGCTCATTTGTTTAAACCATTTGGTTCTCAACCATATTTTGCCCACTGCGAATATTTTTTTTTCTAAAGTCACCCAATTTTTTTCTTACCGTCTGTCGCGAATCTGAAACAGCTATTGCCCGAATATATTATTTTAAAGTGTTATACTATACTAGCTTCTGCCCGCGTCTTCGTCCGCGTGATTTGTTTTAGTGGTACCGAGTTTCGAGTTAATCCGACAGCGGGATACATATTTTTCTAACCTATCAACTTTGTCACCCCCTAAATCCTCTGTGAGGGGTTTTTTAAAAGTAAAAGTGAAAATCTTTATTATTTACTGAGCCAAATATTGCCTTGCATTGAAAAACGAAAAATGCCAAATTTCATCATTTACTTAGATAAGTCATCATCTGCCAAATTTCAAGGTCATTAACTCAAGGAATAAGATTTTTCATACAAACAAAATCCCCCCTTTTCACCCCCTTAATTTTTGAATTTCCAAAAACCCCTTCTTAGTGGATACGTACTATTCACAAAGAACACACCCTCCAAAATTCATGTCTCTAGGACCAGCGGTTTAGGCTGTGCATTGATATCTCAGTCAGGACTTTGCATTTTATATATATATATGCATATAGTCGTAAGATAGGATATATAATTTTCTCTGGGTCTTCTACTGCCCCCTGAAAGTCTCAAACGTCCACGAGGGAGCGTTATCGCCCACGTTGAGAACCTATATTTTAAATTATGAGAATGTTGAAACATTTTACTGATATCTCGAACAAGAAAGCACGAATATTAGAATGATCAAGAACTTGCACCGATCGGTTTGAAGACAAAGCCTGAGACGACGATAACGTTGCGCTGAATTTTTAAAAGCACTGTTAGTGAACCAGATGTGGTATCCGACAAACTCGCAGAATACGGAAAATTTAATATTTATAGTCGGCAACACACCTTGTTTTTGCCACGTTATGAGACATTGCGGCATTGGGCAACAATTTTCCCGGCGACGTCTCCATTTGACAGCTACGCCGACCGCTATGCCATTTGTAATTGAATTCTTTAACATATGGAGCTATTCACCGCTCGGTGCGTCTCAAACTATATTATCCGCCAACGGGTTTCCGTGCTCATTTCGTTGTTTTAATTTTCACACGGTTATGACTTTTGACCTTCTTTCATCTAATTAAAACTGCCTTTATTAGTGGAGTAGGTACCTATTATCACTGTGAAAACTCTATTGTTGTTATACGTACTGAAGAGCTGATGGAACTGAATCATCACGCCAGTGTGTGCAACATTAATTCGAAGAGACAGCAAATAGCCGTGAAATGAACACATCGTTGGAAAATTGAAGCCAGATCCCGATAGCAATTTGAAGAACAATGAGGAAGTGCTAGACTGCCGGCGTCTAGCTTGCCACGTTATCGTCTTATGTTTATGCTAATTTAGAAGAATAGCTTGTTTCACGAAGCCATCCATGAGCTTGGATAGTGATAATGAGGGGGCATGAATAGTATATAATATATATAAATACATTTAAATGGGAAATAATGAGACGTTACCAAATTAATCTTTGAATTGTAACTTCCTTAGCGGCTTCACTAATATAATTATACTATCCGACCTATACCTTCTTTAATTTCCACAACTTCTTACTTACAATCTAAAATAAAAATCAACGTGGCATATAATCCGCAAAGGCCACAATACAACGTACGGTGAAACGAAGCGGATTAAAAATTAAAGAATAAAACGGGTCCCACACATTTTAAGTGTCGCTTGAATTCATAGTGGTACAAAATATTTTCCGAGGCGAATGGCTGGTCCGTAAGAGCTAATGAATGCACACCGACGCGACGCCACCAAGTTCCGCGAGAGCTCGTAACTTGAAACAATGTGGCGCGGTGTAGCCGACGCGGCCGAGCTTCCCGGGGATATCTCATCGTCTGTGTATGTCCGCCTTTAGCCACTAACAGCATTACGGCGACGTCAAAAGACTTCATAAGACAGTCAATAGATGGTCTGTCGGCCCCGCAGAAATAAAACGAGTTCTAGTTTGCTCTTATAAAATATTTTGTGACAACGGCTTAATATGTGCATGATATTAATATTTTATGAAAATTCGTAACTTTTCCACATTTTGATGAAGTTTATTAACATTGAGGAGGAGAACCTAATAAAGGCTTCTCTTTGCTTTTACATGAATTAGTTTCAAAAGATTGCTATCCCACTATTGGCCACTACACGCCGTACCTAGATTCGAGATTGGTTTATCTGCCACTAGATTCAAAAGCAGGTTGCAGTTCCCGGCAAATTGTAGCAATATTATATCTGGTTGAGAAACCTCACCAGCAATAATAACAAAGGGAGAATTAAACCCTAATGTTTCGGAAACAAAATTGAGAAATAACATAACTGAAGCTGTAAACAAGATAGAAGGTGCAAAAGTGAATGATGTCATAGTACTGGTTAGTGTAGTGACTGCAAATAATAACTTTGAATTCGTATAATTTACTTTTTCAAATTCAGTAGAGAAGAAAATTACTTTCGTCAAGTTCAACTTTTACTTGTCTCGCTACACAAATATAAATAAAAGACATATTACACTCGTGAGCATCTCTACAAATTTTATTAGCAAATATATTTCGCGAACTGGCAGAAGTATCCGGAGATGCAAGGTATTATGCAAAGGACATCCAGGACAGTAGCAGCCGGTGCACTCTTCCAATAGATGCATTTGCACGACAACTAGAAAATATCTCCGTTGATATTATAAAAGTTGCCGTATAATACAGAATTGAGAATTTCAAAATTGTTGTATTGAACACAGTGAAGTCGTTATAAGTTTGTGAGTTGGGGCCATCTCTTTCAGTGGGAGAGTTTTACTTTGTGGGAGGATCGTATGTTTGGCTTGACACTTATTAGGTAAGGTCAGTCATTTTCAGAAAACGAGTGAATAGTTTCCGCTTGCACTGTATATTTATACATGATTCAACTTTAACATTGGCGTTGAAGAGAGTATCATGAAAAGTCTAGACTTTAGCGGTCGGTGTGGCTAACTCCAGTGCGACATCAACACGTACGACAGGGCTATAACTTGAGGGGCGATGCATCTTCCTCCGGTGTTAATATATCATTTCGTCGTAACTAAGTAAGACAGACAAATTGCTCACTATATTATTTAATATTTATTGGACAGAAGGGTGCCCGATCAATCAACCGAAGAAATGAAAGGCGCAAACTTGTCTAGATACGAGTACTTTCTAGTTTTCAAATATTAATTTTTAAAGTTCCCTATGTGGTCTGCGCTCGTGAAATATAAATGAGAACTTTATGGATCGGATGCTGAATGTATTTAAACTATTAGCAGTAAAATACACCGATGCGGCGTGACGAAATGATTTTTTGTAAATCTGAGCAGGCTGAAAAATGTCTAAATTTTTAAGACAACATTTCCAAAAAAGGACTTTTTCTTTAATTGTGGAGTTTGCATATTATTATGACGATGTGATGACAGCTTAAGTCCTACGAAGACGGATTAGTATTATAATAATATGGTTCTAGCATGGTTTTATTTAAGTTTTATCTTAATAAAGTAATCTACAGTAACACAGTACAGGTACACATATTATGTGAGCTTTCATTTTTATTTTGGTCATGGGTTTACTTAAGTCTCACCCAACATAAAATTGTATGTAAGCAAATAATTTGTAGTCTACAAGTGTCGGGGCGTGTATCGGCTTGGCTGAGCTTGGTTTTACGCATCGATACCTAACGCCCTGTCGTTAGACTATTAACTAGGCTAAAAATGTAAACTACTACGTGGTCGGTTTTGTCATTTTGTAACGAAATCGCTACGGAACTACAGTATTTCTCATGTTTGTTTTAAGAGTGTTTAATGTATCAATTTCTAATAACATACTGATGTTATTAATTTATACACACACTATGTAGACAGGAATTTAACAACGATTAATAACGATGACAATGAATGTTTTAAATTCAACTTCATGAATGAATGAGACACAACACATGACAGCCACGGCGAAGCGACTTCGTATACTAAACATTGATACAAACAAACATGGTAATAAAACCAGGTAACGGATGACAAATCGGTTCTCATTACAGAAACAGCTTCTGTCTCTACGCTAACGCCATACATCTTTCTTGAAGCCCAACGTATAACAGAGAACATTCCTTTTCTTAAAAAATATGCACAACAAAAACAGTGTGCAAAATAACCGTTCATCTTAAACATTTGTCAAGAGAGGCTTATGTTAACTTAGTAGGGCTAGGGAAACGCGTATAACGTTGAAAAAATGTCGACCCTTAACCTTACGTGTACCTTGAGATATTTACCTGTTTAAGAATATGCATGCTTTTTATTGCGCCTCGAGAAACACGAGACGTTTATATTTGTTAGTGGGAAATCCACTGAGCGTCAACCCTTCCACCGATTGGGAATCTCTGAGTGCCTTTAAGACTACCGTAGTGTAGTATTGCACTGGGGGATCGAACGGAGATAAATGTCATGCTGACTCCGATTGTTGTTTTCTTTCAATTAGGCAATCCAGTGGATTGATCTATTTAACGAGATTCAAAGTACAGACAAAGGCATGCGTGGCTTGACTTTAAATTATGTTGGTGTTGCGTTACTATTTCGTAATTTTGACGTAATTGGCAAGGAGGCCCTAATTGCCTCTTCCCAATTGGCCTCCTTGCCAATTTGACGATAACAGACTTTTTAACAGGAGTGAACATAAATATGTTCACTCCTGTTAAAAAGTCTGGTATCGTCTGCTCGTCCGCGGTTGTGTTTGCGGTGCAAAGAACCCCGTGCGGCGTACCGCGACGTTCGCCAAGCCCGCACCGGCGTGGAAAAGTGTTCTTAATTATTTACGCAGCCACCGCACTTAGTAAACGCGCCGCAACTCACCAAACCGGATAACGTCGCAAGCAAGCAGTAAACGACGTCTCAAAGATACCTTTGCATTTTCACTTTTACCCTAACTTTTATTTTTACAGACCGTTATTTTTTAAAATTAAGTTCCACAGGGAGCCGGGTGCCAAAAGGACCCGAAATTCTGTAGCCAATCGTCCGCAATAAAACAGGCGAAGATCGCAGCCTCAAACAACGTTCGTGTATTATTCAGCGAGGGAGGAGGCAGCCACATGTGTCCACTGACAATCCACCGACCGCGGAACTATGTTTTTCGCTTTTGCATTAGTGTAGCGATATGTAAAACAGCATGTTTATTTCTTTATAAAATACCCGGATATATACGGACATTGAGCTGCGATATTACCCGAGTATCTCGCAGATTTAGGTAAGTGCGATCTTGGAAGCGAACATAGGTGAGTAATGTGAAGCACGTAGAACATCCTGCTTTAAGATATCGAAGTGTAAAATATTACGCCTTACGCATTCAGAAAGAAGCCTTTGGGTCTATAGATATGCAGATTTTTATATTTACGGCTCCAGTGGGACGAGTTTTAAGTATATCGTAAAATAGCAAGAAGCACTTATTTAAGTTAGTTCGATTCCTTTGCAATTGTGACTACATGTAAAACTTAATTATCTCATTATACCCGTTGTCCTTCTTCTACTTAAGCTTACTGTCCCTAAGGATGGAACAGCAAAGTTTTTTGAAGTGTCCGTAACCATAGCTAACGAATTCATTATTAACCGAACAGTACTAGGCGGTCATAATTAATGCGGAGCCAAGGTTAGCGAAGGAACGTTGACATTTAGAACACAGGGTCTTGTCACAGTGTCGATAGTGTGTAGTTAAATGCCGTTTGAATGTGGACCCAACTCCGGTACTTGCGAATACTGGCAAAGCTGGAAAACAACGTAAGTAGGTGAAATATGAAAGAGGTCGGTAAGTTTTAATTCGGTCGATTCAACTTCTTGGATGGCACGTGTTAATAATTCAAGGAGTGGTGGGGGAGACCGCATCGTTACTGGTACGCCAGGAGGTTACGGTTCTCCCAGATGTAGGAGCGCTGGAAAGGGTTACATCATCTCACACATTTCGGAGTTTTTACTTTGACGATCATTTGCCAATACTGTGCAAGTGTGCATCACTAGCTTTATTTTACATGCTTTCGCTTTCAGGAATTGTTTATCTAGGCTAGTAGAAAATATATTTTTAATAATAGCATCAGTACCCACCTTATATAGCACAGGCTCATTAGTGTTATCTAAAACACACCTAGCTTATTTACGAGCTAGTTTTATTCGATTTCTATCTAATACGTAACACTACAACGCGCTGAGTTCATACCTAATCGATGTGCTTACCGTAAAATGAATATTTTATTGTGCTATAAAACGTGACGTCAATAGGGCTAATTTTGAAGTTGGAAGTACCTAATGCGCTTTTAATGAGTGCATATTGCTTACAAACAGCGTCGTCGAGGAATTGGAAGTTCTAGAAACTTGGATCGATAAAAATTGGATCAAAGGGACGTAGCATGATAGGCTTAGCTTTTGAAGTCCAAAGAACATTGCTGAGTCCGAAGTCAAAGACACGTTAGCCTGTCTCTTCTAGTTTGATGTGGTAGTGGTGCGGTCGCCGCCTGTATACGGCACGGTTTACGACTGTTGCTCGCAACTTCTGCACCAGAGTACGGCACCGGATCGCACCGGATCGCACGTGAACACACGTCGATTACCTGACGCGTTTTCTGTTCACTCGGTAAACAGGGACCGTTTTACCTTGTGTATCCACTTTGCGGAGCTAAATTTAGATGTAGTGGCTCCTGCACCTAGGACGCTAGGATGGGCCATTTGATACGCTTGTTAGGTTCTCGATGAGCTGATGGACGTTGAACAGAGAATGGAGTTAAGACAGTGGATTTTTTAAAACACTGTGTGCCACACATTCAACTGCTTGATGGGACGAGTGGTACAATTTTGGTGGTCCCATTTATGGGACAGTTCAATAAAATAACTACATTTCCATGCTTGCCTCTCTTCCTATCCGTAGTTAAGTATAAAACTCCAGGCTCCTCTTTCCAAAATAATGTTTTATTAAATGAAATGCCTTTATGGGACAATTTTTGTATGCAATAAACAGCGCTGCATTTTTGAACTATGGCGCTCGGAGTTGAAGTCGCCGTGCCATGTTATCAATGAAATTCTGAACGAAGTGTTAGCGTGAAATACGCGATTTGTAGCGAATAAAGCAAATCTAGTTTTTCCTTTGTTACGGATACAGTTTCTCCCTTGTGTAACTTGACGCTCATTTTCTTTGAGTGAAAATTTCGGCAGTTTTTCCGAATGTTCTATTTTCACAGTGCATTTTTTTATTCGTTATAGAATTTAGTATTGTAATCTAATACCAAATCCGGCGCGAATAGACCTAGGCGAAGTTACAACATGTTTTTCCTGTTTCCTGAGCGCGTAGTCCTCGCAAGTCGGGTTGGTGTACGGCGACTTTATTTCGGGCCGTTACTTCGGACGCGGCTACGTACAGTAATAAACAAGTTTCGATTCGAAACCGCGATGGATAGCTTGTATGTTTTTTTTTTTCAATATTAAATATTAAAGGGCGGCAAACCTCGCCCGAGCTATAAAGTTTGGCCCCTATGTATCACCTGGGCCTTCGCATCTACCCGCAACCGACAATCTTATTTTATTGGCTAGTGCTGGGTTTAAGGAGTCAATAATATATCGATACGAAGTCGTCCAAATTGGAAATACACATTAACACCGGTTTATCATAATGGTTGGCAATGCGCTATTAAAAATATTCGTAATGAGGCAAATGGTTACAATCGATAAACGGTATGTTCGAATACATTGGTAATAAATGATTAGCCGATAACAGAGAGGAATAAAATGGCCACTTGGCGCGATGCGAACATTTAATTAGAATGAAACGCTTCATGAATATGGAAATGAAATCGGGAAAAAAATTAAGAATCAGCGTGGAAGCAAACAATGTAGTAACATCCCTAGCGCGGCGAACAGGCAATACATTTCGGCGCCCATTTCCTACATACTTGAATGTGTGCAATTCGCAGAAAGACTCGTATCTACGCGGGCAAACGTTACGTAGTTGCACAGCCTACACCTTCGTAGATTCACTTCATATCCGCGAACAACCAACGTAAATCGGGCCAATCTGTTGTGCTTCATACATCCGGGAGCCCAGTCCGGGGGACTCAATCACACCTGACCTGACAAGACAATAGGCATTTCAAATAACAACTCATTGAAAGAGTTTAACAATTGAGTCTTGGTTATGAATGGCTATACCTATCAAAAGTAATATTAAAAAAAAAGCAAAAAATATTTTAAATTAAGAACAATAAAAATAAAATATATAAAGAGGTTTTATGTCTTCTTGTTGGCTCTAACAATATTGCCAGCCCAGCGAAACACAGGATCAAACAGCCAACTGACTGTGTTGTACATAGGTAAGTGTCACCTGCCCTGCCAGTGAACGTCGGCAAACAAAACTACTATTTTGATTTCAATAATATTGTTTGTCCGTATGCGAGTTTAATTTCTCTGTCTTAGTGACAAGTTTTAACGGAATAGCGAATTGGCTGAGTACGCTAGGTCTTGGAAAAAATAATTAACGCTAGCGGAATATTCTGAAGTCTGTTAATAAACACGTACCTGGGCTTAACGTGCCCTCGGCCCGCCGCCGCCGGCACCAACCAGACGCCATCTAACAAAAAGCATACATCTGAATTTTTATTTTACATCAAAACGCACAGCCATTCAAGTCGCAATAGCAGCCTTTCGCACAGGCAGCGTTCGTGTATGCTTTTTGGTAGAATGGCACGGAATTAATTAAAATAAAAAGAATTGAGCACAAACTAACGGTGCATTCGGCGTTTAACGCGGATTAAGATTTAATAACAAAATAAATCGCAATGCTTAAAAGTAAAACAAAAGCAACGTCATAAGCTCATAACCGAAAAAGAAAATTGCTCAATATAAGTCTATTTTGAATAATTATAAGTACTTACGGTCGTCGAAACTTCTTGACTTCGGTGAATACGTCACTTACAAACTAGGTTGCGTGAAACCTTTCCGATTATAATTCAAAATGCCTTAGAAGTTTAACAACAAGTTTCCACATTTTCAGCGAACGAAGCTAATTTTATATACAGGTGGTCCAAATAGTGACGTCAATAAAAAAATTAGATTCCTCATACCTAGGGGTACCCGAAAATACCTCATGCCCATACCCCAATAAAAAAATATTCATAGGTATCTCCTTAACTATCAAAAATCACTGAACATACATGGGGCATTTTCGGATACCCTACTAGGTATGAGGAATCTTTTTTTATCTTTTGTTAGCCTATTTTGTATCCCACTGCTGGGCAAAGGCCTCCTTTTTTTTTCTTCCAAACTTCCCTGTCTTGTGCGATCTCTGGCCATGTTGGCCCTGCGAATGATCTTAGATCGTCACGCCACCTTCGCCTTGGTCTACCTCGACGGCGATGTCCTGCCTCAGGCGTCCAGTGAGTGACGATCTAAATATTTTTATTGACGTCAGTATTTGGACCACCTGTATAGCTCAGAATAGCCGCGCGGATATCTCCTACGTTTTCCTTTGCATATACAGGGTGGTCAAAAAGTCGTGGATCAAACGAAATGGGAGATAAAGGAGGTCAACAAAAAATCTGTCTACAGCATGGCCATAATTCAATTGCCCTAAAAGTTATGAATATTTTTATATACCGAGTCCTTTTACAATTAGACTAATTCAAAAAAAAATTGATACAAAACAATAAAACAAACGTTGTTGTATTATTACTACATAATGTGTCAGCACTACAAAAGTTCTATTGCGGCTCTGGGTACCAAATTTCAAGAGCAATTTTTTTTTCCAAAAATTTTGAAGCGTCACTAAGAATTATTTCTCACTTTAAAATTACCTCCTTTATCTCCCTATTTTATAAATAGAAATGTATAAATAGAAAAAGTTCGTAGCTTTAGTTAATTACACAGCCTCGTCTAATAAAATTATGTCTCATTATTCAACGTCCTTTTCATATCGAACTTGTGTTGCTAAATTATTCCATTAACTACTCAATTAATCTTAATTCTGCATCTTTATTTATTCAAGACCAATAGTTTATCAGCATTAAACGTCCATGTTATCAGTAAAAATAGTATAGGAAAAAATCCTTATCGCTTCTTGGCGAATTTATCGAATTAACGTGTTGTGATTGAGTTAATAATTTATTTTTTATTGATATTATTATGTTAAAGATTTAATTTTTTTCAGTCGATATTTTTATTGTTTTGTCCTCTACCTCAATTAGGGACGTTAGTTGTTTAATTTCCCCAGAAAGTATTGGTAAGGCACCTAAGTTATTTTATTATCATTAAAAGATAACTCAATAGGTGTCCATGCTTAAATGGATTAAGTATTTATAGTTGCATAGTTAATAATGCTTCTGCATAGCTATTCACAAACACTCGATACGCTTCCGTTTCGTATCGAACATCAATAAATATTATCGTAGGAGTAAACGCTGTTCATAAATCGAAAACCCGAAAATTTGGTTAGTTTAAATTAAATAGACGACCGCTATTCTTCCAACAGCTGTTTGCTGTCAGGCGACAAGGCAAATCAGGTTGTCGAGATGTGTAATTTTCGATACGATAGCGTGTCGGATGGTTAATGTGAATAGCCATGCTGGTCTCTTTCCACATCGATTACCTATGTGTGATAAAAAATAGCCTATCGTTTTGAGACACGTCAGAGACCCAAAGTTGAATAACAACGACTACGCCGACAACCGATAAACATACGTATTGTACCTAACTACTTATCAACTCTTATCTCGCGCCTTTGGATTCGTTTCGGACACACCGATGTTTTAGTAAGCTATCGAAGAGCGATACCAAATGCCTTTACAGGTTGATTAAGATGATTGAAAAGCCCGAAATATAACTTCTAAAATTGGATTTTTATAACGATTCTTTCAAATACTTATAAAGTTTTATTTCAATACCAATGAACGCTATAGTCACGCAGTAATTAAACGTTTCGAATATAAGTAAAATTATGATAATGTGCTCAATGCCTTATTAGCTCGCCAGAGGATCGGACATTCCGTTTTTAGGAGCCCACGCACGCCTAACTATTTTTGTCAGGATTTATGTCAAACGCGATAAACTCTCACGCCTTTGTTGGGACTCACTCAATTATTATTGTGCAATTGGAGCATACACGAATACTCCAAGCTCTTGCGCATCACCTATAAGTTATCGAAGTGTTGTGAGTCACAAAGTCGTGAATATTTAGAAAAAGTTATTGCTACACCCATTCGTATAAAGCCACGTAAGTGTTCTCATTCTCACCGAGCCAATTCGCGATAAGGGTGCATTATCGTCATCGCACCAAAAGTTTATATAAACAAAAATGTTATTTCGATACGACCAATTAGAGTGAGATTAAAAAATGCATCTGTTGGATAAGCGACGAAAATAACCGTGTAGGTATTTCTTTAGAATATTCTAGTCGCTTATCCAAAAGATGCAATTTTATCCTACCGTAGTTATGACCTATTGTGATGTGGACCTTAACACCTTGTGCGCATTTAATCAATTTAGATGTCCTTGCATGAACTTCGTGTCGAGTCGAGCCCATGTTCAAACAACACAATTGTACTTGTACTACTTGTAGCGTGTAACCACCATTTGTTTCTCTAGTTCTCTAGTTAACATAGACAACAGCGGAAACGGTGACATTCGCGGTGATAAACAGTTCCGTATATTTTATATAATGTATGTATGTAGGTACTCATTTCATCCCATGGACGATGCAACACGTTTATGAATTGAAATGGGTTAACTCCTCATGAAGCCTTGCAGGAGATATATAAGGAACAATGACGACGTCCATTAAGTTTTTAGGTCATACACAAAGGTGTTTTGTTACAAGATGCTGATATAAGAACGGATACAGATATAAGAAAATATTACCATAAGTATAGAAATAAACACTTACCTACTGTTAACTGGGTACTTATTTTGTGCTGCTGGACTATTTCGAGATCGTGACTACACTCCAGAGCACTGACTAACAAACCATTCCAAATATGCCAAAAATTTGCGTGTGAAAGCTCTAAACCATTATTAATGTCAAAAGAAGATAAGATTAGGTAAACCGTTAAAATAAACCATTGGATCTAAGGACCAATCCTAGCCCTGTGTGCTTAAACAATTTGTTGTTACGGATGCATGGGTAGATGGGTACGCACTAATTAATCGTGTAATTATTATAATAATAATAACACAATATTAATTAGACCTCCTTTCTAGATAATAGCATCGGAGGAACCCGTCATCGCCACGCGCCGCGGAGTGTTCCGTTATTATCGCCCGGTTATATCGTTAGAGAACTTGGCAACACGATAAAGTTCTTTATACTCATTTAAACATGTGCTTGTAAAAATGTACTGACAGTTTATTGGTTTATATATAACAACTAGCGGTTTCTCGTAGTTTTACCATCGATCATTAATAAAGTTTAGTGATCGCTGAGTTTTACCCATATTATAAGTATCCTATACATTATATTGTACTTAATTCTGGTCATGTGCCCACAACCAAATCGGCTCAGCCGTGATAGCGTGTTTGAGTAAAACAATAGATTTTGAGTGAATTCACAGCGAATTGCAAAATCGATTGGTTTCATTTTTTGCGAGTTTTACCCGCTTTTGTTATTCAGCTCATTGGCATATGAGGAAGTTTGATTTAAGAAGTGGGTCTGTTTATAAATATGAAACGTGGTTATCATGCTTGATTTCTATCGAGTTTTGGACAATTATTAGCAAACAATACTGAATATTTTTCTAAAACTATTTAGGTACGTTACGCCTAAGTATGGATAAGTGTTTGATATTTTTTACTAAAAATCTTGGCATAGGTTAGAAGTAAACACAATAAGGCAATTAAAATATTTTATCCAAAAATCTATTTTCCATTACGCATTTAATGCGTTGACTTCCTACTTGGTAATTCAGGAATAAGTATAAGTACCAATAAAAATGGACAGGGGCACTGGATGCATAAATAAACATTCAACTGTTTTACATCATTGTCTTCGACCACGTCAGCGTTCGTTACCAACGGACGTGACCTCGGGGAAAATGTTACTCATTAGTCATTATCAACTCATAAAAAAAACACAACTCACTACTTGACACCTACAAGTACTGGCTATAAAGAAATCAACAGTAACAAAAGAAGGGAACAACCTTCCAGTAAAAGAAAAAATAAAACTTTGTTGCAAAGTATTATTCATGGCTTCGTAATAAGACACCTGCAATGACACTAGCTTTCTCAGCCGGACAACAGCACTTTTATTGCGAGGTAGGCGGGTCGAATGTCTGGGAAATTGTCCTTGTCATACGTTACGAACTTAACTGGACACAAATCAAGACACTTGATAACTAAATTATACACGATACAGGAACAATAGTGTTGTTTCATAATAGAATACGGGAAATAATAATGCTTCCGAAAAACAAATTAACTTACAAAACCGAAAAAAAATTTGTATTTAACAAACAAACATGAGCTTATTCAAATTACAATTCTACGAAAAATAATCTGTACTTTCAAATAATAAACTTTGCAAAAAAAAAAATACCAAACTTCCGAAAAAATACAAAGTTTCCGAAAACATAATATGTTCTGCTAAAATAATCGTTTTCTTAAGCACTATAGAAACCAGCTTAATTTCTACTATTGGTTATAGAATAACTTTTTAACTCTCAATTTTAATGAAAATACTACCCACTATAGGATGCAAGGGCGAACGAATGAGAATACAAATACCTTATTACCTATAACCTAGGTATAATTAATTGAGTAGAGTGGCAGGTAAGTAGGTGTAAGTAAGATTACAAGCACATTTTAATATTTCTTAGGAGTACTTATCTATGGAATTACTTAGAAAAGTATTTTTATAATGTCCCAATAGTTTAACAAGGGCCATAGTTTATAAAATGTGTAAGGTTCTATCTATATATATAATAGATGAGTTACGATTAAAATGACTACCTAACTGTAGTTTTCGGTAAAACGCAATTTCAGCTGGTGGAACAATATTACGTCGGTAAATGCTGTATTGATTTTTCGGAATTTTCAGTATTTTATTCGGTCGTTTCTTTATTTGTATTCGCATATGAAAATTAGTATGTAAAGCAGTAAATTTCATATTTTGAGTATGCTCATATTCAAATTTTTTTTTCGGAGCTTTTATTACTACCCATAAAATACGAGTATATGGATGTCAATATGTGTGAATCATTTCCACTCTAAAGTAGGTACCTACACGTATCCGCGAGAAATCAACGTTATGAATCACTTTGCACTTACTAACCAAAATGGTGACCCAGTGGTAACGGTCACGCACGACTGACTGTGTCTGTTGTAGGTTGAAGGTTCGAACCCAGAGAGGCGCTTTACTTTGTGTAAATTACTTCATCACCACTGCTCTCAAAACGGTGAAAACATCGTGAGGAAACCGGCATGTTCTAGAACCAAAAATTCGACGACATGTGACATCTACCAACACGCACTGGGCCCTCGTGGCCTCTCACGAGAGGACGCCTGCATGTGTCCCAGCAGTGGGAACATAATGTTATGTTAACCAAAATGTCTTCGTACTCCACTGGGTTTTCCCAACATGTCATGTGTAGGTATTTTACGACAGTGGCCACGCACGACCACGTCAGTTTTTTTAAATTAATACTTTTGTGACGGTATACCGTAGGTACGCGTATCGTATGCGCTCGCGGCGAATCAATGCTACGGCACTGCTACACTACTCCTTTAATTATAGCCTATGTTATATAATCTAGATTTTGTTGCTTGGTACTACCATGTTACTAAGAATCCGTAGGTGCGATTGCATTCCGTTTAATTTATTTATAACATTGTTTCAGCAAAAGGTTCACTCGGATTCAGTAAATATAAAATATCTTCCTTTGCTCCGCCAACTTGTATAGCGGTAGCTTTCGTTTATTTCTCCAATTACCAAGTACTGTTCTTGTCAAGAGATCTGATTCTGAGAACAGAAGACATAAAAAAGAAACTCGTCTTTTATAAGACAACTTTAAAGAAGAGTCTAAAGAATGCGTGTCCTTCCTGCAATTTTATTAAGGTAGTGTTCAGTTGTGAGAAATCAAAGACGAGCTTTTACTGACTTTAAGATGCGCTTCTTGATTAAATCGCTCTCAAAGGGCATTCATATTAATAGCTCTCTACAATTTTATTACGCGGAAAGTGTCTGTTATTTTTCATGCGTGCTTTCAGTGGATGCTGATGCTTTCTAAAAAACACTTCAAGAGACGGATTCCACAAGTGGACCGTTTTCTCAATTTCGTCACGAGCCACTAAAACCGCGGCTGTATTCCTTCGTGTGCTAGGAATAAACACTTGTAACAAGAACAGTTTTACTGCGCTTCGTGCAACCCGCTACAGAGTAAACTCAATTGAATCAGACAATCGACACATGTTGTTTAAGGTCCACTTGTTCATCCGTATAAACTCTTTATAACCACATTATATAATGGTACTTTCTCTCGGGGTCATGAGGTACGGATCCAACGCGTTTACGATTGTGAATTGTGAAAGTTACGAGTGTAAGGGACACACTCGTTTATGTAGTGAAATGGTTGCACGTAGCAAGGTGAGAATAGATAGACTAGATAATTTACGCGCTCGAGAGTTCTGTATTAACAATAAGTATGGATCTAGAAATACGTTTCTATTTTTCCATATAGGTATATTCAAGGTTATAAGCAAGTAGAAGAAACTAAGATACGAATTTATTACCTCCAATTATGTTATTGCACGAGCAAAATTATTAGCGACTAGCTGTGCCCGCTTCGTTCGTGAAAAGCAAATTTGATTTCATGGGTTTTAATTATTTTGCGTGGTACCCTAATTTTGTCTAAAATAAATTTAGCCAAAATTACTCCATATCACATCACATATCTGCCAGTGAAAGTCCCCTCAAAATCAGTCCCGCCGTTTCGGAGACTAGCCCGATCAAAAGGACAGACAGACAAAAAATTTAATAGGTAATTGTTTTTTGTAATTGGTCTCGTACCGCATAGATTTTCATAATTATGCATTTAGTAAAAAGCTGTTATTTTGACATTACAAACAGCCTTCAATTTTATTTACCTATTTGTATAGATAAACTAACACTATAGTCCACGTGCATTTTAAAATTAGACATTGTCAAGTCCTCTGTGCTCCAGCAGCTGAACTAGCACTAACCACGTGTCCTTCTCTATTAAAAATCCCAACAAATAAATTAAAAGAGTAATTCACCAACCCGTCCCACATGCGTACGGCCCATTTGGGAGGACTTGACGAAAATCAAAATAAATTTTATTTTCATTCTGCAAGACGTCCCATTTTACTATCAAAATGAGAATTATAATTTTATTCAAGTAATTCATCAACTCGTCCTACAGGACGAGTTGATGAATTACTCGAATAAAATTGGACATAATATTATGATTTTGTGATCTGTCTGTCAACACGTGGCATACAACGCAGCTTCATCTGCTAACATTGCAAAATTTAATGTAGCTGTCGGCGTGAGAGCAACTTGTGTCAGACGTAAACAAAAATAGATTTATAATTAAGTACTGAGGATTTAAAACATATCCGCAATACGAAAATACCTTTAAACCGTGCAAAGTTATTTTTAAACTGTCTATGCTTGAATATTCTTTTTTTTCAAAGCTGTACTTTTAAACGTAGTCTGTGGTCGATGCATATAGCATTATTTCATATCCGCTTCTGTCTCAGCGACTGTTTTTGACAATACTTTGAGAACAGTATTACCTTTTCATTCGTATCGCTAATCTGAGTATTTTCCGTTGCAGGGGCCTTGTTTAACCAGTTATTGTTTGTATTCTCTTTTAAATTATAGATATTATTGTTTGTGACGGGCGTATACTCAACCTTTAGAGTTTAATGACTCGCGTCTCGAAGCATGAGATCACGACCAATTGGACTTCCTTATAAAGAGGTTACCTGTGCCCACGTTTATGCATTATCAACAAAAAGACGACACATAATTGTGCCAAATAAGGAAACTCGAACGCATATGGAATATCATAGTTAATATACCTACAGCTTGTTTGGTAAATTAGTTATTTATCAGTCATCAGATGACTTTTTCTTGATAGGTAGGTACCTTGAACCTACTTTCTGTCTACTTGTGAGTTTATATTTGATCATAAATAGTCGGTCGCTAGGTCATACTCTCTGTAGCGTATCGTATAAAATACAGTTAGGAAAGCAACGAAGATGTCAATAAGGCTTCTCTATACGCAAATTTGATATCGGACCTGAATAGAACCTTTCAAATAACTTGCAGTCCAATTCCATTCGAAATGCTGAGAAATATTTGAAATGATTAGAGAATACTTAGACATTTCGGACGGACCTTAGACGTGCAAAAGAACAGATGCTAATCAGTAATATAATAATAGTTATAGGTATAGATACCCAACTCGTTAGTGCGTTGTTACAACAATGCAGTGAATGGTGTTTCGAATCAGATAAATATGAATTTGCAGAATTATAATTGCACTTATCAAAAACCTTGAGAGAACACTGGCTTTTGTTTCACTTGCCAACAATGGTATGGACGCAATATATCCACCGCACAATGCACCCGAATACATTTTAAATAAAGGCCGAAATGTGCTTCACACGTAAACATAATGAGCGTATTCAACGAAACAAACCGCATCATTAATTCTTACATATAACTTGACGTTAAAAGTTTATATCTACACGTTTTTACGATACCGGCTATAAACGGAGAACTTAATGAAATGTAACATCCCGTTTTGTAATTCATTAGGAACGTATGTAGATGACTGAATTTAAAAGTTTGTTAAACTGCAAGCCATCACGAATTTCCATGAACGTTATTTTTAGTCTAAACCGTACCGGTTGTTTGAATAACACTCGGAATTTTGATTTATCATTATAAACACTGATTTTTACGGCAAGTTGAGCGAACTCTGACAGAAATACATATGATGGAAGCGAACACTGAAACGCACTTATTGCGAATCCTCGCAGACCTGTACAGGCGGTGCACCGCTGCGGCGCCGGCGCGGCGGCGTCGCCTACGACCACCGCATTTAGATTTAACTCGCAAATTAACAGAATTGCACAAACACACACGAAAGCAAAGGTAATCGTGCAAATAATGATGCTGCAGGGCTAGTGTAGCGAGATAAGAATGGATAGGTACTTGACTAATGATATGATTCGAGAAAAGAGCTTGCCTGAGACGATGTGACATGACCTAGTAGTCGATGATACTAACAATAGGTGAATGCAATCTAGGGCCAAGTGGAGACCAAGACCTGCCTGATGGGTGTTGTGGAAGGCAATGAGAACCCACAACAAATCCCAAAGGTAGTTGAAGATCAAAAGCAGGCCAAATAAGTAGAGTCAAAACACTTTGAAGTATATCTACCCTATGTCGAACAAGTAGTTCCAGTGTCAATAAAAATTCAAATTCTATATTTAATAACGAACGAACACTGTTTCAGTTTCCAACGAATTCCTCGAAGTTTAAACGAATGCAAAATTTCCATTTCTCGTAAGAGGGATTTGGTCGGGATGTCTATTTGGTCGGGATGTCTATTCGTGTTTACCCAGTTAATTACTTGGACGGTTTCCGACAATCCCTCCACATTCGGGAACTTAATTTTCTTTTAGGCGATTGGAAGTTTCCATTTAAATTTCTATCGATGCCGGCGATCGGTCAACACAAATACAAAGTAATTAAATTGTTAATAAAACCGCTTGAGAACCAAATGGTTGGGACGCGGCTGCGCAGCATTTGCGATTGTTGTTCAGGTCTTCAGTCACCTAGTAATCTAATTAATGTTTTCTGATATGAACCCTTGTAGCAATCAACAACTTTTCCCTATTGAATAGTTAGGAGCCCGATTCACTTCCGTGGCAGATATTTTAATAAAACTTCTGTTGGTTTGATTTTTAATTTATTATCTGGGTAATTAATTAGTTGCTCTCCGGACGAGGAGTAATAATCCTAATGACAAAAGAATGAAGTGAGTACAATTTCTGTAATAGTAATCTTGTCTGTTACTTTGCTGCAATTTAATAACACGAATACCTTCACTTGCCTTCGCATTCTCAAGCTCTAAGTAATTAACTTGTATACACCTTCCCATACCTATACATACATAAAGTAACACCTTCTTCCCATGGGGTTAGGCAGAAACTACATAACGCGACCTGCTACGATCCTTACATACTTTTTTTTTTCTCGTTTACGTTCATACATCTGGTCATACATGCACGCCGGTTGCGAGTACTACGCACCTGACCTCTCTGAAGAATATCACCAAAAAGGTCACAATATACTCGTATCGCTCATTTGGAGAAACATCGACGTAAATGTATTGTTTCCCAAAAATGAGTTAAATATGACAAAGCACTTACAAAGCGTATTTACGTTACGACTTAATAAAAGACAGTGCCACTCTGGGAGTGCCGACAGAAGTGAAAACAAAACACAAACAGAATACTTTGCCATCAGTCACTGACATATTATCGGATATATACATTAAAACCGAGTACATCCCGAGGACAGCCGAACACATCCGAAGCGGTGTCGCTTACGGTAACAGTGCTGTGTGCAGTGGGCTTTTTCCCATCTCAAAAAATGCCCAACGCGGCTAAAGAAGTTTTCACTTAAAAAAAAAAGTAGCACTTACGTCGATGTTTCTCCAAATGAGCGGTATGTCCTTCTAGGTATTACACCTCCACAATACTCTTATGAAAGAGTTCTATTAGTGCCCTCATCAAATTGGACTTATAGGTGGCGAAGGTACAGGTACAGGCGTGATGTTATGTAAGGGTTTTTAACACTTCAAGAAGGTTTTTTCCTGGTTCAAAGCAGATGGTTTTGAAAACATAAAATATATCAATGTAAGATTACATTGATATATTTTATGTTTTCAATTCAAGTTATTCAACTTTCTGTTTCAATAACAGCCGGATCATTGAAGGTCATAACTAAAGTGGTAACCAGAAAGGGAAAACCATAAATGTGTTCATCGGATCAACTTTATGACAAGCATTGGTTGGTCTGTTAGCTGTCTACAATTAGGTATTACCTATGTTATAGATGCACAGGAAAGAACCGCAAAAACAACAGTTTTAAGTAACTCATGGTTAAATCCTTCGATCTGACAGATGCGACATTTTTAGCATAAAAACCTATATAAAAGTGTCCTCTAAATTATTCTGGGTGTAAGATGAGTATGCCTATGCGTATCCTTATGAACGTCAAAGTTCGTCAAGAGGGCGGAGGCTCGTCATAATACCTATTATTAACCGTAACGTAGTTGGGGACACTTGGAATGGCGCCTCGTTACATGCGATGGATGAACTCCGACGGTAGCCAACTTAAATAGTAGCGTCACATAGTTGCGCACTGAGGTAATGATATAACGCGATAATGGAGATGGCTTTCACGCGGTTGCCACTGATTGACTTAGCACAGCGAGGCTTACTTAATGCAGATTAGCCCCTGTTACCCTGCGGTAACAGGGGCTAGAACGAAAAATTCGAAGATATCCAGCACTGGGCCTGCGTGGTGGATTACGGACCACTACTTCTCACAGAAAGGAGGCCTGTGTCCCATCAGTGGGAACATAATAGGCTGAGTATACTTTTATGTTATGCTTAACAGGGGCTAAATATTATGAAGCAAGCGGTCACCGGTCAAATAGAGCTCCCAAAAGCATCTTTCACACAATTTGGCGGATATTTTCACGTAGCTACATGATAAATCTTGTATTGTATAAATAAACACACGCCAGCTTACCATTTACCTAATAATAAACACTATCATTATAAAGTCTTTGTCACAATATAAGAGAAACACCATCCGTAAGTATTTCATCAATTTCACCTGTTTAAACATTTCCGAATAAATTATCGTACGGGTTAAACAAGGTTAGGTACTGCTTATTCAGAGAGTTTTTTTGTAAACACAGCACAATAGCGGGTTTCTGTTCATGTACTGCGTACAACAAGATCGAGATTAATGCTGTATACGCGCTATTACACCATTGTTTTAGATAATCAGATGCGCTTTCTCTTGCAACGGTCTCAAGTAGAAGCTTCGTAGACTTATAATCATTTTATATTTGCATGTATTTGGTGTAAGAGCCGTAAGATTTTGTAAATCTGGGAAACCAGGTGCGGTCCTGTTGCGGTAAAAAACAGCACAGATTAGCGTTAGTTAGCCGTCCCCTGTGGTGTGTTCCACGGAGACAATTAAAAAAGTTAGCGGCCGACACTCTCGGACGCACCAGAACACGCTCCTCCATATTGTATGATAATCTGAGAGATAGTCAAACTTTTTACTAAACTTTGCTTCTACAATACCCGTACTGAAATAAATTACGGAGTAGCTCACTAAAATTTCTTTATTAGATTACACTATAAAACCGGCAAAGTCGGCAAATTGAAATATATCTAAGAAAGCTTTACCGAAAGGCTCAAAGTATAAATGTATCTCGAAAGTCTCACAAAATCGTCCGTAACAGGAAAAAACGCTAAAAATACGTGAATAGTTAACACAATCCTAATCGCATACAAGATTCCTTCATTACGCTTCAAGCGGGCAACGCCGCCTGATGGAGTCAGGGTAATGTGCCTCTTACGAAAACCTCATACACCGACTTAGTAGGTAAGTATAATATGTATGAGTGGAATGTATTTTTTATAATGCTTCGAAGTGAAACTAAAATATCGATTTCAACATGAATGCCAGAAACTGGTAGCGGCAACGGAAAACCGCAGGCATTTCCGTAGGAAGGAACGTTACTTTCCACTGAGTATAATTGAAATAAGTAAAATCTTTACATGAAACGCGAATAAGTTAAGATTGTATATAATTAAACGGTAAATTTTACGCGCACACCCATAAACGGTAATAACAAAAGTTTCACCCGGTTTATGAAACAAGCCCAAGTTTTGTTAGTTAATCACATCGCACGCCTGAATTTCACATTCGTGCGAAGTATCTGAGGAGGTTCTGTGAGCGCGAACAATATTCAGCTTCCCCGTAGCCACCGCACACTGAGAAAGACTGCGGAATACTATTGCGCCGGCGAATTAATGCTTTTGATCCCTGCACAAAATTAGGATTTGGGAACCATTGAAGATTTAATTACTACCGAGACAGGAGACAAGTACCTAATATTTTTGCTAAACATCCCAAGTCATGTCACTAACAAGATTTCTAATTTGTATAACGTTGTAAGAGCACACGAGAAGCGCAAGAGACCCAGATTTAAGAAAGTTGGACGAGCTGATTACCATATTTCTATTAACTCTATTATGTTTATTAAGGTTTCTCTGTGCAGCCACGAATTACTCGTTACAATCTCAACATGAATAAGAAGAATGTTTTGTTGAAATAATTCTAGCGTAGTATTTAAGACTAGCTTCTGACCGAGGTATATCTTCCTGAGTTAGTTGGGCAATGAAACATGGAACAATTCAAAAATGTTTTGAGAGTAGTTTTAGCGTATTTTTTCTCTGTATTCATTAGTCTGATCCTGGCTTTGTTTGTTTGATGAAATATTATGTGTTTCTTTTAGTACTGATTCCAATCTGACTTTATTTTAATAAACAAGGCAGGATTTCTTATTACCCTGAATCCTGCAGGACTATCAAGGCATCACACTCTGATCTTCGTTTTCCTGCGATCAGTTAAATCCTGATTGTTCATCTTTAAATTGTATCGTTATCACTTTCAAATATTACATACTTCCAACCTACTACTACTTATTCTTAAAAGATTCATATGTAGGGAAGTTGTCTACATACAAAAAAATTCTAGGCGACCGCATTATTGTTATCTTTGTGGTGTGTCAGCTAGATGTCTTAACTAAGTCTTCAAAATTAATTAACAAGACCGTATCCATGTCGAAACTTCTAGCTACAAAGGCAACGTAAGGTTGGTAGCGGGCGGAGATGCGATAGTGGGTTTTCTATGAAAATCGGGAGCACGCTTTCAAAGTGCAGCAAAGTTGATGGCAGGTGAAGTGGAGATGACAGTTATTGAGACGGGGGAGCGGACGAGGGAACGAACGCAACCAGATATTAAATAACGTAGTTAAATGGTAGGTGTAGACAACAAAGAGGTTACTTTAATTACTGCCTGATCAAACGCAGCGGTGGGTAATTCGGAGCGGTGATGATCGATCACTTTTTGATATAATTGTGTGACATCAAGTTACCTAGATATCAGTTTTTTCGGATGACAATTCTTCTATTAAGATGAATGCTTGCTACGGGATATTCGTAATTAAATTAATAAAGCGTTAATATGTGGCCCAAAACGCACTGAGTTAGATTGATTTTGCTTTTTATGGTGCGGCAGGTTTAATCAAGATGAAAAAAGTACTTTGAATCAATTCGATACAGCTGTACAATATAAATTCAAGAGTTTAAATACCTATAGTGGAACGTGTGTGAACAGAATGCGTGCTTCGCAAAGAATATTGACACAATTGAACGGCGAATGAAGGTTTGGTTTAGTTCGGCTTGTCTGTCAATCAACATTTTGGACTGCTCGCCAATAGCTTAATTTAGCTCCCTATGTATGCTAATACCACATTCTGCGCCCGGATATAAGCTACCTAAAGTAGCAGTAGTATTATAAACGTATTATTTTACACGTAAACATATTTAAGTATATTCTTTCTTTTTTTAAAGTGTCCACCGCCTACTTGAGTAGCGAGAAGTGGTGCCCACGGGAGAGTCAAATAGCAGAAACTTTTACGATTGGAAGCTTGTAAAGTGCAGTAGAAAAATAATAAAAAAAAGGTGGGTAGGCCTCTGGTGTGGGACGCAACATGTGTCGATACCCTTGCGCCATCTCATTTTCCGAGCACGGCGGGCTGTGCTGGCGCCGCTGCTGCGGCTGCGGAGACCCTCAAGCGGCGCAAATACTGTAACCTTGTGGGCAACTACAGCTTTGAGCCGTTTGGGGTCGAAACGCTCGGGTCGTGGGGCCCGAGCGCGCGTCTCCTTTTTAAGGAAATTTCTCGCCGGCTGGTCGATACTTCACGTGACCAGAGGGCTGGGTCGTTCTTTGGTCAAAGAATTAGCATTGCCATTCAACGTGGCAATGCTGCCAGTCTTCTGGGCACGTTTCCGGATGACAGCGATGCGGATGAGTACTTCGACGCCTAAGTGTCCTTTGGTTTTTTATTTTTTATTTGTATAGTAGGTTAGTTAGTCTTTTATTTTAGTATCTAGTGTATAGTATATAGTTATATTGTAATCATATTAAATAAAAAAAAGATATTGGTATCAAATAATTAAAGTTCTTCATAGGACGAAATTGATTACCATATTTTTCCATCCCATGAAAAACTTGAAATTATATTTAAATAAGAAACGTTGTAGGTACCTAACTAGTTTTTATTAAAATTATTAAGTTACAGATCACCTAAAAAAACATTCAAGCTAAATTGAGGCATAATTCCCTGTATGTAGGTAGTTTTAATTTCTTGCAGGTTGTTAAACAAATGACAATAATATAAGATGTGATTTTTATTAAGAGTGCGTTTAATAGTCTTTGTTCACAAGACTCGTTATGTCCCTATTTTATGATGAATTTCAATACTTGGTAACAAATAACCATAAAATATTCATGATAATGGCGAATAGCGGCTTTACGGCGCTAAAATTAACATTATCGGACTAGTGATGCGCTATTTACCTCATAGTTTTTTACATTTTAAACGGGTCATCGCTCCGATGACGTTCGACAGCCGTTCATAGCAGAAACTAACCGGATCCGACGGCGCGATCATACTTCCTATAACTAACACATTATCATACGTTTTCTTATATTAAACATGAGTTTGCTGGCTAAATAATGTTGGAAACTGTTCAAAAGTGGATAAAGCGACAAACTTAATCTTACCCACTACTTAAACACTAATTTCAGGGTCACGGAACTGCGCCTTGCTTACTGCTTATAATGTTAGTAGTTTGGTTTTCTATTCAGCCTAAAATGTTCGCGTTCAAATATTCACGTACCTGGAGTCGAACTTGTGACCGTCGTCCAAGGTGCCGGTGTAGTGCATGGTAAGCATGTCGCCGTGTTTGGACTTCACGCTGCATTCTTCAGGGACGCTGACCACGTCGACCTTGAGTTCGGTGACCTCAGGGCCCGCGAAGGTAGCCCCGACCAGAGCCAGAACCGCAAATACGCATGGCAACGTCATGACGAACTTACGAAAAGTTATATCGGTTTCAAGAGAGAAAACGCGTGCGTTACCGACTGCGACTGGAGTATAACTGAGCGGGTTCCGGCAACTTGGAATTTTGATAAAGTTTGCTGTTTACCGCTACATCGGAGTGAGTCTTTTGCCGTCTCGTTTTATCGTAGAACACGAGGAGCAATAAAACGAGATAGATGTTGTTTTATCAGGGCTCGGGCACGTTCGGGCTAGATGACGCGGCGCCTCATCGTGCTTGCCACGCTAGCGATGACGTGATCGTCATTCGCGCCGTGTACCACTTTTACCCAAAACTTGCCAACTTGTGAAAACATTTTTAATAAATTATTATATTAAAATGACGCAAACGAGATGATTTTTTAAACAGATATGAGTTGTTGTTTGTTTGGTCCCTAAATACCAACCGGTTTTAGATACTTACTGTTGATTTATTTTGCTGAAATGTTACCATATGAATAAATTAATCATTTTGGCATACTTCGTAGACTGTGATTTTTTTCATATGTATCTATTTAATCAATATCCTAAGATATTATTGTGTAGTCGGCTACTGTAACGAGTATTTGTTTAATGGTAGGTTTTATTACACTGCAACAAGTAGGTAGGTAATGTTGATTGATGATGCCTAAGGAAACATCAGCATTGCGTCACCCCACGTGCATCACGAAAATTGTCACAAGCATTTTATTAAATTGAACAACTATACCTATTATTATAGAACTCTATTTAGGTATGACTTGAAGATTGTTCTGACCCGCGCCGCGGAGTAATTTTAATTTCATAACACACTATCAGTAGCAATGGCTTTCATTTTGACAGTTGAACAACATTAATTTATTGCGTTATTTACATACGTTGTTGAGGAGACAAATAGTTCGAACATAATGAAGCAATGGATTAACCGGGTGCTGCTTTTTTTTTCTGAATTCTCTTGACATCGATCACGCCTGATGGAAAGCGATGGATGAGGTCTATGATGGAACGAGCGTGCCCAGAAGATGCCTAAGGCACTGGAACTCCCACGCATCAACGAAACACAGCAGGTAGGTAGCTTGACGCCGGACTCCGGTGGGAGGGTGTTCGCAAACTAGGCGGGCGTTAGCCCTACTACCGCAAGGGAAGAATTGGCCAGTCAAATAAGGTGTTGGGTGTGACTGTCCAGGAGGCACCGAGCGCTCGGTTCAGTTGAGTAACTGGCGGAACAAACTGCGCTACACGAGGAGGCTTCTTCAAGCATCCCAAAAACTGCTTCACCTCCACCGCCTCCGGGAAAGGCCCATTATTGATGCTTTCCATGTCTAAACAGCTATATTATGGTAAATAGGCTTACAGGTACCTAAATACCTTTGCAGCATGTTGAAAAAAAAACCGGCCACACACGAAGGAGTCCGTACGTACGTCCGTACAATATTTTTAACAATACCTAATATACAGTTTTTAAACAATTTTCTTGTATGGTGGATTCAACTGTCCCCCCCACCTTAAACTTTTAATTTAATTTGTTGTTATAGCGGCAATAGGAATGCACATTCTGTGAAAATTTCAACTGTCTACCTATTACGTTTCATGAGAAACAGGTCGCTGACAAATAGACCGACGGGCGGGACAGCGAGGCTTAGTATAGTCGTAGTACTATTAAGTATTCTGTGGTATAGTAATAGGGTTCCGTTGGCACCCTTTGGATACGGAATCTGACAGACATGTAAGTTATGTAAATATTTAGACACAAAATAACACAACATCACGCGTGTAATTCCCGCAGGGTTAGACAGAGGTGTGACATAAAAAAAGAAACTATATTATGTAAGGAGATAAAATATGTAGGTTACTTAAATAAAAAATAGGTAAGCAACCAATAAATTATTTATTCAACCCTCACTGAATTGTTAAAATTATCAGAGGACATTATAATATACACAACATTGTACTATGAACAGTTACAAAGTCAAGATAGGTAGGTACAATTTTTTTATCAGCAAGTAGGTAGGTAGGTGGTGCATTAAAAAGAATTGGGTACAATTTGAACGTCAGTCGTGATAATAGGAATATTTCGGGGTCAGAGGTGTCAGTGTCAATGCAAGTGGTGTCGATGTCGTTGCGCTCGTATCAACTTTTAAACAAAATAACATCTTAGATCGCGATCGAATTGAGCTGTCTGTTTATGGCGACTTTTAATTTCTGAGAGCCAATCGAAAACTTTTTAGTATTTATTTAAAAATATAATTATAAGATAGTAATATCTGCCTATAGTAACTAATAGGCTCGTGGCTGTAATAACAGCCGCACGGGTCGATCGCTGCGTAAGCTACTCTTGCTGCGGTTGGTCCGTGACTGACCATCCATTTTACATATCGAGACCCCTCCGGCCCTCCATGCCTCGGAAAGGACGTTAAGCCGTTGCACTATGGGTAAGCCCCATACAAAGCCGTCTCAAAACCGTTTCACGTGAAAGTCCAACGTTATTGAATAAAAATAATAAATTAATATAGTGTAATAAATAAGCTTTCTATTCCCTATTTTTTTTTTGTAGTCATAATGTATTATAAATAGGCATCGAACCTCTTTTAACTGTTCTGTGGTTACTACAATTCAACGCCACATTAGGTAGGTATAGGTACTCGAATGTTTTTGATATAAATGTACAAGTATTTTGGAATGCTTATAATCTCCTCATAATGTTTCATAATTAATATTACATATATTGGTTTGATAAAATAAAATTAACCAATATAGTTTAAGATAGTGTGTTTTTAAGAGTTATTTTTTTTAACGAGACATTTACCCTTTTTCCGCTGCTTGCCGCTGTCGAGATATTTGTTGTATTAAGATCTTTATACATAGTCTACGCAAGGAGAAAAAAAAATTTGCTCACACTAGCTCTTTTTCAATTTCTTTTTATTTCTGATAAAATCATTTGTTATCTATTAAGGTCATATTGATAAAAAGTTCATTACAGTGATGAGTAGGTATTATTAATAGTTCTTTGTGGTTTAGTTAGGAAACGTGTTCTCCCATACATTCCAACTGAAAATGTAACTTTGTACGCACAATGTTGAGAGATTTACCATGTTGTTTTAAGACCACAGACTTCTGTTCCATGACCATAGGTTTCGTATAATTTATAGGCATAGAATTATTTTCTGAATTTTTTTTTAAATTTTAGGCTCAGTATTTTCGGAGATAAGCGGGGAATGGTAAATTTTTGTCTATTTTTTTAAATAACTTTAATACTATTTACTTTAAAATTATGAAAAATATATATTTGAGATCCTCACAGCACCTAAGCCCTTTCATTTGATATGTCACACGGTACAGGTTGCGAAACTTAAAAAAAAAAAATATTTGCCCTCAAAAATGACCCCATATTCTAAATAAATTTATTTACGTTAGGTACTCGTCTGTGTTTGGGTCACAGAGATTCATATGTGTACCAAATTTCAACTTAATCGGTCCATTAGATTCGGAGCAAATTGGCTGTGACAGACGGACGGACAGACAGACACAAGAGTGATCCTATAAGAGTTCCGTTTTTTCCGAGGTAGAGTGCAAATTATTAGTACCATATCTTATCTTTTTGCACATAGCACTATTTCATAGGCCTAAAAAGGATTACAAAAAGTTTAGCCTTCATCATTCTAGAAAGTGTTCATAGAGCGGCAACCAATGAAGACGTGTTCCATACCTTAATGTACACTTCTGATCCATACCTATATATCAAGTTTGAGAAATACCTCAGAAACAATATCGAAAGAACTTTTATAAGAAGCCAAGGCCCTTCTCGATATCAACGAAAATCTGTAGGAGCTTACTGAATTTTGTAAAAATTTTTCTTGTTTGTATCTATTATTCCATTTTATGTAAATTACAAAAAAATACAAATCTTTTTTTTTTCTTATGGAATGCATGTATTTTTTTTAAGTTTTATTTTTCAATTTAATTAATAAACAGAATTTTCAAAATCAAAATTATTTCCATTAAACTTTATACATCCAAGAATATGTGTGCAAAATTACAGCTCATTTAGTTTTGAAACAACTGATACGGAGTTTTGAGACGAAACATACGCGATTTTCCCATAGTGCGTTGGTCCCGGCTGTCATGTGTAGATCTTTGACAGCTGTTAGTCAAAAGCCTGCAACCTTACCAAGGGGTATCATGTTACTCAGTAACTGGGTTGTAAAGGACAGAGAGGCAGTCGCTCCGAGTTAAGTATTAGTATTCAACTGCATCCGGTTAGACTGGAAGCCGACCTGAACATGTTGGGAAAAGCCTAGGCAGATGATGAATAAGTGCCTACAAGCATAAGCACAAGTATAATCAGCCTATAATGTTCCCACTGTTGGGACACAGGCCTCCTCTCTGTGAGAGTGCCTACAAGAGGGAGTTTATTAGTTTAGTGGATATGCTATAGATAGCTATGCGAGTAGTGGTCGTACTAACTAAAGCAATTAGTAATCGTAATTAACACTCTTTATCGAATCATCATCATCTGCCTAGCCTTTTCCCAACTATGTTGGGGTCGACTTCCAGTCTAACCGGATGCAGCTGAATACCAGTATTTTACATGGAGCGACTGCCTATCTGACCTCCAAAACCCAGTTACTGGGTAATACGATACCTTTTGGTAAGACTGGTTATCAGACTTTATCACATTTGTGTTAGCGACATGTTTGTTCGGTGATAGGAATCCTAATCCTAACTATAATATTATAAATGCGAAAGTAACTCTGTCTGTCTGTCTGTCTGTCTTTTTTTCACGCCTAAACTACTGAACCGATTTGTGTGAAATTTGGTACAGGGTAAGTGTGAACCCCAACAAAGGACATAGGCTACTTTTTATTCGACTTCGACTTCGTCTGCGTCCGCGATAACCGACATATACGCGGACGAAATCGCGGGCAAAAGCTAGTAATTACATAATGAAGTAAAATATGTATAAGTACTATACATGCTGTGGACCCGAAGGGGTTCCACATCGCTGCATCGGCAATAAAAATATCACCCCTTTAAACTACTGAACCGATTTGTGTGAAATTTGGTACAGGGTAAGTGTGAACCCCAACAAAGGACATAGGCTACTTTTTATTCGACTTCGACTTCGTCTGCGTCCGCGATAACCGACATATACGCGGACGAAATCGCGGGCAAAAGCTAGTAATTACATAATGAAGTAAAATATGTATAAGTACTATACATGCTGTGGACCCGAAGGGGTTCCACATCGCTGCATCGGCAATAAAAATATCACCCCTTTAAAAAAATATTTATAATTTTCAGATATCTTTCCGAAATGCCCACCTTTGTTACTTGAGGAACTCTAGAGAAAATTTTCAAGCATCTTGACCCAGCGGTCCAGGTTCTGCGTAGTCTGTCCGTGAATTAAAAGATATTTTTTTTACATAAGTAGCATCAGCGTAATAGCATAATCAGCCTATAATGTTCCCACTGCTGGGATACAGGTCCCCGCTCTATGAGAGGGAGTAGGCCGTAAACCACCACGCAGCCCCAGTGCGGGTTGGTTGGTTTACATACTTAACCAGTTTTATTTTTATAATTCAACCTGTAACAACGATAAGTTATTTTCTATTTAATTTTAAGAGTCTAAGTCTAAGTCCTACTTGGATATTTTTCTCCCAAACTCTTTCAACAGTCTTGGAAAATATACCTACCATAATGTAACTCATTAAACTCAGACCTCCGGGAAAGCATTCTTAAGGCCTCCTACCTACTCTGGCTCGTGTAGCGGATTACGGCCCACTCTGCACGAGACGAGTTTTCTTTTTAAGGAATTATTTACAACTCCTTCGACGAAATACAAACGTTTCTCCGATGAACCTCAGCGATAGCAATTACATACTATTTTCGCATTCACACGTGTCACTGGTTCTTGATACATCAAGAACCAGTGATACATGTGAATGTGAATACGTGTGTCTATTCGTGCCAAGTTTCGTGTAATAAATAGATACCTACTAAAGTAAGTTAAGTAGAAGATATTTTAAGGCTCCTAAGATAGGCTCACTAAACACGCTTTTCTTTGAGCAGCGATATATACCTAGATGGGTTCACATTTTTGTTGGTTCAGCTTAGCGTTGATGCTGCTTAAATGCCTAATGTAGGTAGGTTTTCTCGCCGATACACAACCTAGGGACGTAGGATCTATAATGAGAATTGATTGGAAATTTAAAAATTCACAAGCTAGTCGACCCAGTCCACAGAAAACTATAAATAACTTTTAACTTCTCTCCGTTAGTTTTTATAATAATTTCTATCAGAGATTTTCTTTGAAAGAAGCCATTTTATTAAAGATTGAATTCTATTGGAACGAAACTTAGCGTGCGCCCTCACGTTTGCTGCACGGAGTCTAAGGTACTGCGTAGTGCGAAGACCTGTTAGGAACCTAATCACTGTACCTCTCATTGCATTGCATAATTTCCAGTACTTAGGTAGGTACTTCTAGTGCATTCTGTTCGCCGAAGTCCCTCAACGCGTTGTAAAAGTACGTAGTGTACCTACCTAAAGTGCAGTTCCAACTTTACTTTCTGCACGGAACCAGAGTTAGTCTGTTAGTATTCTAAGCGAACTGGGTCAGGTTGGTGCTTAGGTAAAAGATAAACTACTATTCCTAGTCGGCGACTTCTTCAAGCCTTTTTTGTCTAGGTACGTTTGTGCTGCATTTTTGATCAAGAGTTAGTTTTAAACTTAATCAAATTCATCCATGGGGACGGCTTTGGAAATAGCCGAGATTATTGACGGTGACATCGGACGGCAAAGTGATCCCAATAGCTTTTCCTTCACAACCAACTGCGATCAAACGCTGAATTTCAGGTATTCATTGACAAACGCTATTCGTCTACGTAATCAGAGTAATCAAATGTGTGATAATCAAATCAAAAAGTAATCAAAGATGATATGGCTAGAAAGGGTGTTGATGACTATTAGAGACTAGACTAACTGGAAGAAAAGACATGTTGCACCGACCCCGAATAAATTGTGATGAGGGAAAGAGAATGCTGACGATGAATCAGAGTAATCAGACATTATCGGTTACTTGTCTTACTTATAATAGGTTAGGATCGAGGTTACAACTTCATTTCATGAATAGGTACGTGACAGTAAAAGACGATCCACTTTCCATTCAAATCAAATCAAACACCTGAACGTTTTGTCAATATAGAGGTCACCGTGTATGAACTCATTGAATATTTCATTGGTCATTATACGTCAGAACTGTACAATTCGGTCTAATATTGTACCAAACGTACAATGCAAAACCTTTCCCCTAGTTTGAATGTTCACTACATTGAAAGGCTTGAAACGAACTTCACTTACCTAAACACCCCAATGGTTACACAACAACATCCACTAACAACAGTGGTTCAAATAACAGTTAACTGGAACAGGGTAAATAAACATAATAAAGAAACGGTTACGCAAAAAGTTTCATTGTTTTAGCAGAAGGGGAACACGTACCTTCTGATGAAAGCGTTCGTTATATAATGAAGCCGTGCCCGAAGACTAATATTTGAATAATAGAGGAACCACCGTCCACTTAGGTGGTCGCCACTTGCACCATCTCAGGGTGGAATTAAGTGACAGACGAGAGGAATCCACGCACATTTCCGCTTCAAAAAATGCCGAATCATTAGTACAGCTGTTCATATAATACCTAATCCAAGTCTAATTGGCAAAATTGTGAAACAGCGAAAAACACTTAATTCAAGGTTTGATTAAAATGTCATTCCATTTCTGCTGTCGCAAACACTTTCAACAAAAGTTGGAAGTTGCAGGCGCGCTTGCTTTTAAGAATCTTTACATAGTAATGTCAAATGTTTTGGAAGCCAATAAATCAGTAAAGCGCCGATATATAAACCATAAGTGGTCTAGGCGCCTGAGTAGGCGGTATTATTTAGTAACAGATATTTATTTATTTATTTATTTTACTATTTATGTACACACATATATAAACAGACAAGAAAGAACAGAACAGAAAAATAGGTACAAAGGTGAGGCTTATTTCATAAGAAATCTCTTCCAGCATACCTGCGATAGGACAAGAAATAAAGAGATGTAGACAGCGTGTAAAAGAGTAAAGGAGACAAAAAAAAATACATAAAAACTAAAAACAATTCACTAAATAAAACTACACAAATAATATGAGAATATACTTACATACATACAAATAAACATACATACTTCTAAAATACATAATATATAAAGTAATCAAAATAATAAATACATACACAACTATGATAAAGTGGAAAGATAGTGTTCTTTTACTCCTCTTTTAAAAGTTGCAACAGATTGGCAGTCCATAAATTGCAGGCGGTAGAGAATTCCACAGCCGCACCGCGTGTACTGTGAAGGAGTAGGAGTAGAAGTCAGTGGAATGAGGAGGAGGAGTGGATCTATCAATACAATGTCATATAGTTACAATTGCGGCTCATAAATTATCTGACTAATTGATGTGGTATTGCAACTTGCAAGCCCTTCGACACACCTGCTTGAATACCGAATATAATTTAATAATAACTCGTTTTATCAATAAATAGATACCAAATCGAAATATTGAAATTGGGGTGTAACGTATAGGTTAAAATAACTTACTATGCATGCATTAAATAGTAACTTACTATTTAATGCATGGATTTCCCCATACCTAAATATTATAACTTACAGTTTAAGAGCAGCCAATGCCCACAAATCGCTGCCTCCTGCACGGAGCGCCACCCTGCACCCATTCTGAAAGCCCGTCCATGAAATTACAGCCACTAACGCCTCGCTCACTTATAACAGAACTTTTATGGAATCGTAAATTGTTTAGAAGTGGGTTGTGTTAGCTGTCTCGAACGTCTCCGGGCGCTAGGACACCTAAATTTTGTGGAAACTTCCTTCATTGCGGCGACAGTGTGCAGAAACTGTTTCGTGTGATGTACGAGCACCGGAGCGCCGCGCCGCGCCGGTGCCGGAGCCGGTTGCGGCCGGCACCACGAACCGGCCGGCTCGTTACGACGCAACGTATGAAATCTTTTTTGAAACATAATTAAGGTTTCAATATCAAATTAATTAATTTTATTACCTGGTTATCGGGATGTGAATTTATATATGCCAGCTACTCTATGTGAAATACTGGTAGGTAGCTGCATCCGATGAGACTGGAAGCTGACCCTAACATATTATGTAGTTGGGAAAAACTGATGATGATTGGCAAACTAATTGGCGAAAGCAAGCTCAAACAGTAAACAACTATGTTTCGTTAACTGTCGAGATCACGTGTCTGATTCCATAGTAAAAGAAAACCAAAGAATAAATGTGGATCGTGAGAAAATACAGTGATAATCATATTACTAAGTTGATATGCGTGACAGCTGATGTTTGGGGAGCTAGGATGACCCTAATTCGTCTTGAGACAGACAGACGGGTAGGTAGACATCGGGTACTCGCGAGTTATTTTAAAATTGAGGAAATTATGTATACAAGAAAAGCTTCTTCCAGAATTTAAATGGGTAAATAAGTAAACCCACCTACTTGAAATAGAAAAGACTGAAACTTATTTTGAAAACCTGAAGTCAAATTAACTGATTTTAGTAAGTTCGTTTTTTCTTGATACAGTCATATAAATACCTACAGCTTTATGGTCTTTTCTTTGAAAAATTGCTTCGCCAATAGAAAACTATGATAGACATTGGATTACTTCGCCAATAGAAAACTATGATAGATATTGGATTACTTCCGCCTATTCTTTAGACGTAGTTCGGTGATAAGTTTCCCTATCGGTATCGGTTTAAACTAGAACTTTCGTATTTGCGCCAATACCGAAGCGTATTTTTATTGTATCAAATGATCATTTTATTCTAGAACCCCGCTTTTATACCAAAGTATTAAACATGTACATTCTTCATGTCCTGTCTACCTAAGTACCTACTAGTTTCGTTTATATTTTACATCTAAAACCAATTGTAACTTTACCAGTTGTGTACAAAACTTGAAGGGCTTGTGGCTAAGTAATAACAGCCACACGGGCCGATCGATCAGGTTAAGCTACGCTTACCGCGGTGGGTCCGTGGACGGGTGACCATCTTCACATAGACCAAGACCCCTCCGTGCCTCGGAAAGCACGTTAAGCCGTTGGTCCCGGCTGTCATTCGTGGATCTTTGACAGTCATTACGAGTCGTCAGAAGGCCAAAAGTCTGACAATCAGTCTTACCAAGGGGTATCGTATTACTCAGTAACTGGGTAGTAGATATAGTTGGTTAGTTAATAGAGATAGGCAGTCGTTCCATGTAAAATACTGGTATCCAGCTGCATCCGGTTAGACTGGAAGCCGACCCCAACATAGTAGGGAAATGGCTAGGCAGCTAGGTTGTGTACAAAACATGTAAAAAAATGCTTAAAGCTAAGGATAATAGTTAACAATACAGCATAGCTATTCACAACCATTTGACAGCTTGTCAAATCGAAAATAGCACATTTATTAGAGTTATTCCGGTCTGATCACCCTCCTCGATCCCCTGCTAGTTCTTCTTCTGTTTTAATCTTTGTATGCATGATTAAAAAAGTCTGTTGATTTCGGCGAGATACTTGGCCCAACCACTCGGGCTTTTAAAGTAGACACGCTTACTTTAATCCCCAGAGCGTTTAAGCCAGCCCAAACCAACAGGCAGAGTAGATCAATCGGTTTACTCCAACTACAAAAGCCCGAGTGACTCCGCCAGCGTGTGTTTGTCTCTAACAGGGAATTGCAGTGCAGGTATGTTTACCCTAAAATGCAGAGCGTTACGCAAAATTTAATGCACTAAGCAAGAGTCGATTTGCAGATCTTAAAACTCTTAAACAGTCACATCATGATATTAAATCTGAATTTGAAAGACTAACTGATGTTATAAAAACGACTGCAATAAATTGTACAACACCACATACAAGAAATTCTTATCCATTTAAAAAAACGTAAGGAGCCCACATCATCTGGTGAATTGTATACAACAAAAAAAGATTGCTCACAGAGTAAAAAAGATAAGAGCCCAACCGAACTCTATTGAAAGACGAGTTCAAAGAGGTATAAAAGGGAGAAATCGAATTCAGTCTGGACGCCCTTATAATGAAGAAACAGCCAAAAGAGCTCGCAAAAAGCCTCTTAATATAAGACTAAGTATTAATTTAGGACAGCCTAGTGCAAAAAAGTTAAAAATTTCTTATGTTCGATAGTAGATTTTTTATGAAAGTACAAAATTAACTTTAAATTCCTAATTTACGTAGACTTGAGTTGATGTCTTCCATTAAAATAGGTATAATCTGTAGAAATGCTTGTTTTGTTTTCTTTCAATATAACCTCCCACTCCACCGTCTACACCTGCGTCTCAGGCTTTTGTAGTGGCAGTATTATAAAACGCCGACTTTAATTGCCTGTTGATTTCGGTTCCTTGACTGGCCGAAACACTCTAGGGATTAAAGTGAGGGTGTCTACCACAGACATAGAGATCTATGTCTGTGGTGTCTACTTTAAAAGCCCAAGCGGTTGGGCCAAGTACCTGGCCGAAATCAACAGGCTTTTGTAATCACGCGTTTATAATTTGACTTGCCCCTGACAGCAAAAAGCTGTCGGAAGAATGGCGGTCGACTATTTGGATTAAACTGATAAAATTTTCGGTTTTTGAAATTGTGAACAGACTTTAGAGGACTCTTTTGATAACATTGATCGATCTCCAATTCGGCACTGAAGCGTATCGAACGGTTGTGAATAGCCATGCAGGTCTGAAACATCGTCAATACGATACGTTTTATGCACGATATGTTTTTGACAGTATTTTACAAGTGTTGAGTAATAGTGCAGCCGCCATCATGGATTTTCATTTTGACTTCACAATCGGTTTCAACACCCTCGAAAACCATGACGAAAAATTTGATAATCTTTGCAGCCGCCATCTTAGATTTTCATTTTGACCTCAGTATAGGCTTCAGCGCCCTCGAAAACCATGAAAATTATCTCTTTCTCACTCTGACTCTCAAAAAAAAATAGTCGTGTCCATACGACTTTTTTTTTATCGTGTACTATATCGCTTTTTGTGTTACGTGACGATTTCTCCCATTTTACTTCTACCGCAAGCTCCGTTAAAGAACTTCGTTCCAAAAACAATGTTTCCTAACAAACATTCTCTTATCCTTTCAGCTACTAACATACAACTAGATAACTTTTTTTTTTCTGTCATCTGTCAGGCAGGATGGCACCTCAAAATTTTCCGTTTTTTCATTTTTAATGTATTTACCTACTTTGAAAAATCATTGTGTTTCAAAAATTCGCAATGAATGTGTGCAATTTATGGAAGGAGTGATGGGGTTGTGGATATGTGTGAGCGTGCGTGATCCATTGCCCCTCGTTCGATGTCCACCGCGCACAGCATAGATGGAAAGCAGCAGATGAAGTGATTTTTTACTCCGTTGGTGTAATTGCTGTATGGTGTTCCAGTGTGAGGATAAATAAATAAATAAATAACTACCCTATAGGCGACTTACCTAGCTGGGTTGCCGTCACCACATGACGCTGGTACTGGCAGAATAGTCGACAGCATCGGGTCAGTCGCCAAAGAAGAAAAATAAAAATCCGCTACAAATAGAATGTAATAAGTACCACACCTAGTTATCAGTGGTCACTGTGGTATTTATTGGGCCAACAATAGTAACAAAGCGCGCTATGTCCACTTTCTGCACTCTTCACTTGAATGGCACAAAACGCTAGAAAAATAAATGATATATTTATGGGTTTCACATAAAAAAATACATATTATCACGGCTCTTTTTCAAAAGTCGCGAGGTAGTACAGAAACTGCAGCAGATATTGCAGTAATTCTAATAATGGAACCAAGTATCAAAGGGCCAAATAAATCCCTTTTTTTTAACACAATTTCACACAGTCCAAACTCACAGTATTATTCAGTATTCACCCGTATCTGATCCGCAAGCAGGGTTAGAAAAAAAAAAACAGTTTTTTATTTTATAAAACAAAGCACTTTTCCTGTTGACGACGATGCTGACGAATTTTTTGATGCCCTATGATGCTTTCTCCTCCCCTTTTTATATCCTTCTACGTATAATTATTATTATGTTAGGTTTTAAATTATGTAAATGTTAAGTCTATAATAAATTTTCTCACCCCGAAGGGTTAATTAACACAAGTTTAATTATTATTAACCGACAGATTGACAAGTGGTAATAGACAGATGTAATAACCGTCCGAGGCGTGGTAATGTCAGCACCAACATTTGCTGACAAAATGTCAATCACGCGTGTTTGGCTGACTGAATTATCAACAGCCAATGGGATCACTTGAAATGCCACGCCGTTGATTTCCGTTCTAGGAACCTGGTGTAAGAGTATCAAGCGTGCTTCACCCTTGTTCGGGTCGACAGTAATCGGCACAGCCAGGCGAAATCGAATATGCAGTGCCTCACATTAAAAATAGACATAAAAAAAGTACTTTAGTCCCTGTCGGCTATAGACATACATAGTCTCTTCGTTTGACTAGCGAGCGACAAAGCGACATGATGCCTGAAACTATGCAACACCATTGGTGCGGGCTCTCCGACTGCTTTGCAGGTGTCGCAACTCAAAGGGTTCCATTTCCGAGCGGTTTGGATCGCATAGTACCCGCCGCCGTGACCATCACGTGAGATACACTTTCATTACTGCACTGGAATTGTCATTTACATTTTTGGTAGCACTGTCCCTCGGTCTCATATACCTAATGAACTTGATTTGGTTGACTTTTGATATGGTAGTGTTATCAAGTAAAAAGCCAATAAAATCTATGCTCATTATAAAGTAAGCGTCTGCTTACTTAACCTTTTAAATCTAAGAGTATCTGTCTGTATTTTCATCGTGCAGAAATTGTGCCGCCCAGAATGAGAAAAAAAATCTATGATTTTCCTCGTATTTTGGACGGCGCAAATAAATAATGTCATGCAGCCTATTCATACAGAACGATGTTTCATCAAACTTGCTACGCCCAGGCAACAATCCGTAGCACAAACGTAGCAAATGCGTAGCGCACGTAGCTTTCCTGTAGCTTGGAAGTGGAACTACCCTTTCGTAGGCGTCTACGAAATGCCGCGCGCCGTAGCGACTCGTAGAGAATGCGTAGGGGTGCTACACATCCACGACGCATCGTAACATCCCTACACGCCCTATTGAAATATAAAGGCGGTCGGGGTCACGTTGCAAACTTTTGAAACTTTAGTTACGTGTGTGGATTTGTCGTGTTTTAAACTAAAGTACCTCTTTACAATTTAACAAACTAAAGCCAATTCGCGGCTACCCCACAAAATACCTTGTGACATATTGTGATTAAATGAAAGAAAATTTAAAACTCATATTAAAACTACACTTTGTGAACAAGGATATTACAAATTAGAGGATTATATCCAAGATAAGAATGTTTGGAAACATGCTGGTCCTGCTCCATAGGACAATCTAGAGTCTAGACAAAATCAAACTGGTTGCTAATTTCATTTATATTGTTTAATTTTTAATGAAATTATTTTTACATTCTGTGACTACAGTAACTCACACACTTGTTAATATTATATGAAAATCACTTTTACAATATTTGTAAATATGTGAGCACCATGTATCTATCACATAATTGATTTACATGTCATTGCTTTATTTTTAATTCTTTTTACCTTTTGTAGGTAGACTAATTTTATTCTAGATGCATCGTCTTCACATAATTATAATGAATGTATACAAAACATTTTAAAAGAGTAACGGTGGAGTTTCTTGCCCATTCTTCTCCATACGAAAAAAGGAAGGGGCGACAGAATCAATTTCGTTGTATTGTAATGTTTGACGTTCAAAGTGCCTTTTTAATGTGCCTATTTGAAATAAATGACTTTTGTTTTTAAAAAGACTTTTACTTTGACCACAATCTACTACATAAATTATCTACTAATTAACTCCAGTAACGGTACTACGGTTTTTGCCTTTTTGGTGCAAAATTAACTCCGCGGACATAAATAGGTTTTCAAAATCTCAAATATACCCGAACCGAACGTAACACAAATGGTGCAACACAAGGGATTTTTTAATTCGAATTTGTGTAACGAGTTGAATATTAATAACCTGTATTTTGAAGTTGGTGCTGAAGTGGGATGAAAATAACCTGAAAGCAAAAACCTCCTTCACTGAAAACAGATTGAAAGTTTTTTAATTTGATTTTATTTAGTACCTATCTATATGATGTTGAATACAATTTAAGTTAAAACAGAGATTTTTAAGTCAACAATGAGAACCTGTCCATCTTGTCGTTGTTGCATCAATAAGGCTCAGAACGCATCGTGGCTTTTCTTCATTTCTAGAACGCACTCTGGACTGTTTTCCCACAATGCTGCAATGAGCGTTTTCGGCCTAACAAGAGTCGGAGCTTAGCTTATACAACGTTAGCTCTGCAGTGATATATAAGGTACTATTACTTTATTTATAATCATGATATTTTGATTTAATCTTTAACTGAATGAAGCACACACAGTAATACATTTTTTAATATGTACAAACTTCTAATCCTTACATAATATAAAACAAAGTCGCCGAAATGTCTGTACGCGCATAACTTCCGAATGACTGCACCAATTTGGATGATTCTTTTTTTTTGTGTTCGGTATTGCCAGGACAAGGTTTGTATGAAAGAAAACTTCGTATATTCGAAAAAAAAATACACTCATGCGAAGCTGAGGCGGGCCGCTAGTACTAAATAAACTACAAACTATTAAAATAAAAACATAAAATCCTAACATAACTAAAACAATTATAGCATTTTCATATTTTTGCTATATACGTAACCGCTGGTAGCCAATTCGTATACCCGGCAGTTGTAAATAGCCAGCAGCGGCGACCTAATTTTGTTTAATTAATTGTTTTAAAATATCACATGTCTATGGTCGGTAAATCCGTGTAAATCTATAGTCAATTTACCCAGCACTAGTGACACCAGCTAGTGTTGTGCCGAACTCGGAATATCTGCGGTCGGCACGTGTCGTTTTGCATTTATTACGATATATGTGCACATGGCGCGATCGGTGGACATGGTGTATGAATAAAGTATTACAGCTCAGACAGAAGAGCTCGGAGCGGTGTTTGTCTGCACTTAAAGTAACTGCTTGTAGGCTATTTGGTTATTTTACCATGATCTAATTAATATTACCTAATGCAATAATAATTGATAGTAAGATACTATTATTTAACTTGAGAAAGAAACGGTGATAGACGAGTGTCTCCGGGTAGGTAGCTAATAGCAAAATGACCAAATCATTATTTTATATCACTGTAATTTTTTACGGTGCAACGTGCTTAATTTTCGAAAGTCTTGTCTAAATCCAATTTCATAAAAAAATTACCTTGTTTTATTCGTAGAGGATGACAATTTAGAAACTTGTAGAATATACATACGTAGGTAATTAGCGCATTACACGTGACAATATTTTATACGTATAGGTAATTTATACCTAATAAGGTTTCACAGAGAGGAGGCCTGTGTCAGCAGTGGGAATATTATAGGCTGATTATGCTAAATTTTTAGGATAATTTAAATACTAAGATTCCGAAATTGGTACCTAATAATAACCGTTGCATTTTACATTACGTTCATGTCTTTGTTGAATATTTTTAATACGCTACTCGCCACTAGATGGCGCTTTTTCGACTTAAGGAATTGTTCTAATGTAAATTCTTTATTTATTTGTGACGCATAGGTATAATATTGTGGTACACACAGTACCTACAGGTAGCCTAAATTATAAAATTCTTTAATTGTTTGTTAACAGTAACTTACTTTTTGCCAATGCTGAAGAATAATTATCTGCTTCACCATACTGATTATACTACTGCTTAGGCACTTGATTTCTGTGGTTGGAACCAAACATAGTTCCAACCACAAAAATCAACCTACCTATAAACTATACAAAAATAAAGTTGAGTTTAAAAGTAACCTAACTAACTTTTAAAAACTTCTTTTTTTTAGATAATGTTTAAACTGTCAAATACGTGTTAAGTAAAACCCATAATCGTACCAACGTGTTGACTTTAAAGCAGAAGGTTACCAAACCTGTAATAAAAGTTCTCATATATACACATACCTCTAAAAAAAACAGAAAGCAGAAATTATATCTAAACCAGATACTTATATTACTAAGCCGCTGTCCACCTAATAGGCATCTGTTTACTCCGCAGGGGAGCACGGTGCACACTAGCTCACATAATTAATATGTAAACAACATGTGTGATACATTCAAAACTAGTGTTGTAAACAATATTTCAGTATAACGTATTCAGTAAATAGGCAAGGAGGAAAGTTATGAAGCGAATTTATGAAATGGATCAAGCGACTCCAAGGGCCGGGTAAAGTGGAGGTGGGTGAGCGGCGCAAGACGCGAGATGTAGCGGGTGTGTTGAACATAGTCTCACTATCAGAATTAGACGATTACTTTTAGGTACTTATGAATACTACTACGAAAATCTTTTGGCGCTCGAATGAAATTGACAGGAGAACGCTGTTAGTAAACATTTGTGCATTTGTTTTGTCTTTAATTTATTTGTTGTTATATACATGCTCTAAGAAAATGTCAACTGTCTACCTATTACGGTTCTTATGATAGAGCCCGCTGACAGACGGAAGGACGGACAGCACAGGCTTAATGATAGGGTCCCGTTGGCACTATTTGGGAACGGAACCCTAAAAATGTTGGTCCTGATTTTGGCCACGCACCAATATACTCGTTTGCATCTCATTAGTAGGAATGCCAATGTTCTAGTCTTTTCATCATCAAGTTTTTCAAGCGTTTAGTAGGGTGGACGTAGGTATCATGAGCAGACCGCACGGTAGCCGGTAGTGGTAAAACTTTGACCTTGAGCTGTAATAGCGTAGCACGGAGTTTCAACAGAATGCAAGGCCAGCTAATACTGGAATTGTTAGCACTGCCGATCGGCCTACTGTACCGACTTTGGTCTCACTGGACTGGGCTCATTTATGTACAAAATTACACATAAATTAAAACACGATGAAGGAAAACATCGTGAGGAATCCGGCATGTCCTAGAACCAACAATTCGAAGACATGTGATATCTACCAACCCGCACTGGGCCCGCGTGGTGGATTACATTACAGCCCACTCCCTCTCACCGAGAGGAGGTCTGTGCCCCAGCAGTGGGAACATTATAGGCTGATTATGTACTCATGAATAAAGCATACTAAATTACACAAAGCTTTTATTTATGTCTGATTTTAATCATAGGTTTTAAGTGTATGCTAAGCAAAAAGTTTATTCAGCTGTTGAGTCGATTGTGTTATAAAACCTTACATTATACTCTGCCCCCTTGATCTTGTAACATTAGATTAAGGTCTTGTGTTCACACCATAAATAATTAGTACCTATTTAGACTGTTGTAAAATTATTCAATTAAACCCAATAAAGTAAACAGCATTGGCCAAAGAATCAGCATCGCCATACAACGTGGATATGCTGCCAGCCTTTTGGGCATCCTGTTGACAGCGATGCGGACGAATTTTTTGATGCCCTATGATTCTCTTCCTTCATTTTTTGTTTATATACATGTAAGTACCTACATATTATTATTTTAAATGTTAGCTTATATTATGTAAATGTTAGCTTAGGTACATGTATATACAGGGTGAAATTTAATCACCGTTTTCCTCTTAAGGGGTCATTTTACTCATCAACTTTTACTAAGTATGGGACCAAACATGAAATCACGAAAAAAAATCAGATGTTCCCTACATTTTGACGAGTTATGCGAACATAAATGTAGGGAACCGCTGATTTTTTTCACGATTTCAGGTGGTCCGATAGTAAAACTTGTTCATAATGATGAGAACAATGACCTCTTAAGAGGAAAGCGGTGATTAAAATTTCACACTTTATTATAGAAAGTAAACTATCAACCACAATATGGTATGTGGTTGATAGTTTAATTAGTTTATTGTAATGATTATTATTAGAATACTTCATCATAATGAAGTATTGTCAAAAACTTTTTTTACTGATAAGTTAAGGCTTAGCAGACAGCTAAATAGCTCGATTGGTATCAGTTTTGCATACCAAGCCTTAAAGTGGTCTGTATCCACGGATATCGTCTGTATCCTTGATCTCTTGTATTTCTTCATGGTCTTAAAACGCTACCGCTTCTTTCGAATTCCCAGTAGGTTATCGGAGGCGTCGGCGGGCCAACTTCAATCACTTTGCCCCAGCAGCCGGCCCCGGCGGAGAGGTGAAACGAAATGCTTGTCCAGCACGTGATCAGGGATCCCGATCGACCCAATGAATAGTTCTTACTACGAGTACTAATGTCAAATACCTACTTTTTTAATACCGGTGATGTTGACAATGTAGGTAAAGGTAGGTAAGTGCAAATAAGAAGCATGAATGGTAAGCGTACGAGACGATGGATTACACCTACATTAATTAATTGATATCGATTATTAGAGCAGTGGTGGCCCAGTGGTAACGACCGCGACTTACGAGATAATAATTATATAGGTTGTAGGTTCGAACCCTGACAGGCGCTTTACTTTATGTACTTAAATTATTTCATCACCACTACTCTCAAAATGGTGAAGGAAAACATCGTGAGGAAACCGGCATGTCCTAGAAACAAAAATTCGAGGACATGTGACATCTACCAACCTGCACTGGGCCCGCGTGGTGGATTACGGCCCACTCCCTCTCACAAAGAGGAGGCCTGTGTCCCAGTAGTGGAAACATTATAGGCTGATTATGTATGTTATGTAATTAATTAATCCAAAACTTAGTTTACATTATTCGACTTCAGCTATGATGCCACATTATGTTTTAGAATAAAAAAATAATCAGATACTCCTAATGGATTACTTGATTATTTTGTATGATATGTAGGGCTGATTTTTTAATCGACAGGTAATTTTTATTCGTGTAATAAAATTGACGTCTGACAGTTTTTGTATGGTAGAACTGTCAAAAATTCAAAATTATTCCTCCGTAAATATTATCTGGCGTTGGAAAAATCAGCCCTCAATCATCTGATAACATAATAGACGAGAAATGAAAAATTATTTATTTTAATGGACGTATACCTACTTTACTAATGTAAAGTAGCCATGAAGTATAATTAGTTCATGGCTAATTAATAAAAACCGCACGGGTTGACCGCAGGTAAAGTTACGCTTGCCGAAATCGGTACATACTATATAGTCTTTCAAAGAAGAATCGTGTTTTTCAGTGCCTGAGTTGTAGAAATGTGGAGGTCAGATAGGCAATCACTCCATGTAAAATACTAATTATCAACTGCATCCAGTTAGATTGGAAGCTGACCCTTATACAGGATGAAATTTTAATTACCGTTTTCCTCTTAAGGGGTCATTGTACTCTAATCATTATGAACAACTTTTATAATGGTACCAAACATGAACACGTAAAAAAAATCAGCTGTTCCCTATATTTTGACGAGTTATGCGAACATATACGTAGGGAACAGCTGATTTTTTTTCACGATTTCAGGTTTGGTCCCATAGTAAAAATTGTTGATAGTGATGAGTACAATGAGCTAAAAATTTCAACCTGTATAGATGACAAAAAAAGTTGGGAAAGCCAGTCAGATGATGAATACAATACATAAAACATCACGCATTTCTTTTAATGTGGAATAGCATACTTCGTAAAAGGTCGTCGATAAGATGGTAGGTACCTATGGGAAAAGTTTTTTACGGCTCACGAAATTTTCTAGTAGGTACTTCAGTTGGCCCAAAAGTGTCTTTGAATCCATACATATACGAAACTGAATCGATTGGCCACGTAAAAATAAAATATATGAGAATCAACGACGTTATAGCTGACTGTACCATTTTACCATAATCTGTGAATGCAGTTGGCAATTATCTACTTAATTAAGAAGATGAGGACAGTTTCCTTTAAAAACGTTTTCTTCTCAAAAATCCAACTTGTATTACTCCGATCAGACAAGGAGTCAAGTTCTAAATGTTAAATTTTCTAATTTTACCCCTAGACTGTACCTAGGTATCATTTATTCCTATTGGAGTGTGTACCTGGTCCAGATTCCTAATAGTAGTTGACAGCCACACTATCGAATTAGTTCCATTTGTAAAGATAGTCGTAAGAGGATATAATAAATTAATAAATGTTATAATAAGTTTACCTACCCAATTCCAGCCTGTTTTTTGCCACAGCAGGGCAAAGCTTAGGACATACAGAGAAGGCACGAGCACCACGAGCACGCTCAAGGAAGATTGGCGACGTCGGAATTACCAAGTATCTATGTATGTGTTTATCATGTTAAATTGGAAGCCGACTTCGGAGTCGGCTTCCAATTATGTTATTATTATTATGTTGGCATAATAGGGGAAAACCCGGTCAAGTGCGAGTCGGACTAGCGCACCGAGGGTTCCGTACCAAGTAAATTAAAAAAAAATATGTAAATAGTTTATCACGGGAAAAAATATATTTTTTGTAATGTTTTTTTTGTAACAAAACGGTTTTCGGATTTTTCCTTCACTTGTGCTACATGACATTGCTTCTTGCCAAATTTCATGATTCTAGGACTAGGTCAACGTAGTACCCTATAGGTTTCTATGGTTGACTTAGAAGTTTGTTTTTTTCACTGCTTCAAGGGATTGCAGCCCTGAGTATTTGATATTAATTTCAACTTGATAACTCCACGCGTTCCTGAGAAAAAGGGTCTTGACCGTCGGACAGACAGACGGACAACGAAGTGATCTTATAAGGGTTCCGTGTTTTCTTTTGAGGTCCGGAACCCTAAAAACTAGGCAGATAATGATGATTTATAAGTCCCCATGATGTTTTCTTTCGCAGATGTCAGTGAGTCCTGTCTAAACTTAGAAAGTAGGTACCCATATAGAAAACCCACACGCCCATCGTGTGGTACCTATATCAAATGGAAGCTAGATAAAGCACGATCTCAAAAATATATAGCACTGTTTTTTATAAAGGTAAGTTTTTTCTAATATTTTTTTGAAACTCATTAAAAATAAAATTCTGAAAAAAATCATGAATGTAAACAATATGTTGTAGATCGCACAAAAAATATGAGAATTGCATTACATTGCTTGGTTTTTGCTCTACATCAAAATTAAGGTTTACAAACTTTGTCTTGCGGTTGGAAAAGCAATGCCGTATTTCCTTAAAATTCGTATTGATTTCTGTACAGAACACTATTGTGTATGTAGGCCTTCCATTTGGCTGGTTTTTATTGTGTATTAAACGAGATATTCAATAAATTCTAAAACAGGTCTAAAACGATACCAGTAATGCCATCTATCAAGTATGTCTGAAACTATTACAAAGAATCATGGCACATGGCACTGTACGATACGATAGGGGTCGAGGTTGCTTCTTGTTGCGTAGATCGTTGTATAGATGGCGATAGCAGTAACATAATTATTGTTGTTGCTTTTGTGAAATGTCTTTTATTTGTTAATATTGGTAGTTTAGTTGGTTCACATTTAAATTACAATTAATTACTGTCCTTCCACAGTTAGCCATCGACGTGAAATAGTAGTGGAACACTCAGAAAGTTTTGCGAAAATAAAAAATAAATCTATAGGTACTTAAATCTTTTCAAAGTACTCTCCACTAGCCTCTATACAAAGTTTCATGCGTCTGAACCAGTTTTCGAAACACTTTTTCCAGTACGCCGCAGACACCTCGTTTACAGCCTGCTCGAACGCTGACAGCGCATCTTCTGGCGACGCCTTTGAGCTGATTTTATATTTTCGGGAATAAAAAGAAGTCACACGGTGCTAGGTCAGGGCTGTAAAGAGAAAGACGCAGCACGCCGGTCAAACTCCTGGGTTTGACCGGCGTGCTGCCCAGGAAGTCTCTCGTTTTGAGCGCGGTTTGCGAAGGCGCGTTGTTGTAGTGGAGCAGTAGCCCGCGGAGCCCTGTGTTTGGTCGCTTGTTGCTCACAACAGATAAAATTTCTGCCAAGCATTTGGTAGTATACCATTCAGCGTTGATGCTTCTTTGTAAGGGGAAACCTCGTAGGTGAGGGTTTGATTGGAGCTCACCGTCCGATCAGGACCGTGCCGGACGGTGCGTATCCACGCGCGCCTCAAAGAGATGTCAGCATGCCATAAAGGAAGGGGCCCGTTAGGGCCAAAGCCTGCCGGGGTAGCGGGATTGTCCGAAAGGGTTACTGCAGCCCCGGAACATAAAGGGCTAAGGAAGGAACACGGGTGGGTTTTAGTCAGTAAGAGTCTGACACATAGAAACTTTCATATATCTATGGTCTGACACTTCCTTCCGCTCCACGCAGAGCGGGGGGGGTCATTTGATGATTTCACATGCACAAAAAAAAAAAGGTTTGATTGGAACTGTAACATCCACGCTCGATTTGAGTTAGCGAAGCAAGGAAGCAAGCATACCGCGGCAGGTACTTAGGTACGGGTGAAAAGCTTGCACCGATTAGCCAGGGATTATTGTAGCTAGGTTATACCTTGCTCGTTTAGGCAGGTTGGGTTAGAACTGAGAATTCATTTTACGAACCGAGCGAGTGCAGTGCGCTACCCAACGATGAGCGAGCGAAACGAGTGTTCTCACGATACAGCGAGCGACGCGAGCGCACTCTTGACACGAATGAACAGAGCGAGTAATCACACGATGAGCAACAAAGAGTATAATGCTCTAAGATGATCGCTCCACTCGCTTGTCTTGTGGAGAAGGCTTGATTGATTATGCAAATAAATACGTGATTTAAAATTTTGAGAATTGTTTTTGGCTAAAAGCGAAATTTTGCAATTGAGTTTATAAATGTTTATGCGTGGATTTTTTATTTGCGAAATATACGTTACCCTACTACTTACTAATGTATCAGAGCATCAACTAAAACTTGGTAAGTAGGTATTTCGTAATTTACCTTGACGTCAATACCTATATATTGTTAAGGCGTATAATAGGCATTATCGAGAACGGCCAGTATTTTCCACATGACTGCCAAATGCTGGATTTACAATGCAAGCCTTTAAAACGCGTGTTTATCAATACCCACTATTCAGTCACTTGCATAGGTACGCGTTCGCTGCCGTGCGCAAATTCGGGACAATATATCGGTGTGCTAAGTGTGCTTAGACATTTTGAAGGGGATCAGACTGAAAAGGTTTACTTATATAGTGTTTTGTTACATAACCCTGACGAAACATGGATAATAAAGGTTTCGTGGTGGATGAGAGTTTGGCAATGACAAGTGACGTGAGAACAGAAGATAAGGCGTGTTGCGTGGCCGTGTTCAGAAGTGGACGCGGGACAGACGACCAGCTGTGTTCCTGCAGCAGCGGGTATTGCGCCGTCATACCTGCTTATGGTTTGTGAGTAAACACAAAGCTATGTTTTCTGAAATGCACAAAAATTCATTCAGGAAGCGACGACGACGTAAGAGCAAGATTCAGAGGGATCAGCGTGGTTATTGCGTAACACATTTTTTTATTATTAGGTACAGACGCCAGCACATCAACCTACTACAATCCGTCAGATTTCTGTAATAGATTTTCAACTTTATCGCTAACAATTGTGAAAATTTGAAAGTTAGGGGTAGGATGATGTGCTGGCGTCTGTACATAAGCCTGTGTTGTCCACTGCAGGGCAAAGGCCTCCGTTCCCTCTTTCCACTTTTCCTGGTCTACTTCGATTGTGGGCGCTTTAAAGGATTGCCTTTAGTAACCGCGTCCACAATAACCTCATCCCCCATCTCTTTTTGGGCCTACCGCGTAGTCGTTTCCTGCTATTTGGGATCCACTGAGTGGTCGTCTTTGCGTATTGCTGCTCCAATATGCGACAGATGTGGCCAGCCCACTTCCACTTTAGTCTAGCAGCTGCGCGACCAGCGTCCGCTATATGTGTTTTGGAACGAAGTAAGTATACAGTTCCTAATGCGTTCTGTGAGATTGAGTTTGGCGTAACGGCATAACACACTTACCTACCTAAAATCGATTGCAATAGATGGCAATGGTTTTTATTTAGACAGTTCAGCCTTATTATTATAAATTTCTATTGCATATGTGTATCCTTAGTTGGAGATCCTCAATAAATAAATAAATAAAAAAATAAGCCAACGTAGCCGAACTGTCAAAACTAAAGCAATGTGTTAGGTATTTACGTTGTTGAGCAGACGAATTTTTCAAACCTATGATGCAATGGATTAGGAATTTTCTTCCTCCCTCGGCTTGTGATTGAAATGATGTTTCTCAATTAAGGTGCTGTTAGCTGGTAGCGTCTTTGTACACTTATTTACCATAGTATATGTAAAGCGCGAGTCGCTTCATGAGATTTAAGATAAAAATACTGTAACCAATTATTGATTAAAAAAAACAAATTAGGCTGATGAAAATTTTCAAAAGACAAACACCAAGAACATCCACTCTTCTTGGTTTGAGCTGGAAAGAAGAGGTTCAACAACCCCCCAGCGACACGTCTGTCTGACTGGTAAGGTCTCTAAACATCTTATACACATCTCACAACATGCGGTATGAGCGGTATCTACCTAATTATTTCTGACCTCTAATGGGGTTACGTTGGTCAGTTGGCCATCAGTCGTATAATTTTTGTGTTCAGGAGATAAACAGTGGTTAGACTGAAAACACTAATACAAACGTTTACAGGTGAAAATATTACTGTTAATAAATAAAAAAAAACAACAATTTCACATCCAAAACAATCGTTTCAGATTTAAAATGATTGTGATTGATTGTGAGTGATTTTATTTCCTTATCCAATATTCGACATCTATCCTCTATCTCCATCATTTTTGTAACTTCACTCTTTGCCCATAAGGCAATAAAGTAAAGCAAGTGTGAAGCTACATCAGCACGCTACTGTGGCGCCGCCGCCGCGTCGCCATGTTTTTGCGGGTTCAGTGTAGATGGCGGTAAAAGGCAGTACCAATCGGGCAAAGAATTTAGCCAAAAGAGAGTTATAAATAGTTGCTCTAATAAATTGGATAATTATTATTGTAATATCGGTGGAACGTGGTTGGAACAACTTGGAACTTTGCAACTTCACATCTTTGAAAAGAATCTCAAAAAAAAAAGAACGCAAATTGATTAAATATTATTGCTCTACAGTTTAAATGTTAATTAGGAAAAACAAATACATAAACAATCAAATCAAAACCTTTAGGTAAGGTTTTTGTTTGTTCTTAGGAATAATAATCTTGTTTTTATTTCTGTGTCTCAAAAGACTATGATCCAGAATGTTATTAATTGACGTACAGTATAGTTCAACAAAAATGACATTGTTTTTATTATTGTCAATTGTCATTGTTTTAAATAATTTAAATTCACTTCACTTTAACAATCAACAGTTCGATCGCTTTATTTGCTTTAAATTTACTATCTTTGAATTAAGAAATACTTTGAATGTTATTAACTTCCTTTGTTTTGCATTGAATACTAACAATGAATAAAAGAGGAGCTCTTTCATAAAATCAGTCACTCATTGGGCAACAGTGTACCGGAAGGTACTTATGAAGGTGTAAAATTACTAATTTAAATTTTCGAACATTCTGCAGAAAGTATTGTAATTTCGCGGGTTGTAAAAATTGAATAATTGACGTAGTAACATACGCATGCGCTTCCAGTTCACCGCGAAGTCAGCTACGTCTGCTAGGAGCGCAAAGTGCGACGAGGTTCCAACCAGACAGCAACTATTCAGTTGTCGGCATTTTGCTACAGCGGTGCTCAGTTAGTGTGACCGGTGCGCGACTTAACTGCTTCACGGCCACTACTCGAGAACCCATAAGTTATCAGTTAAACGAGCACTATTTTGAAAAGGTAAGTTAACTCGAGGGCTAAAACTTATTTTAATAGTTTATTGTGAAGCCACTACTTACTCTTCGCAACTCAGCTGTTCACGTAACTAGGCAATAAAGTTTGCAGCAAACTATTAAGTTTTGAATTTACGAAAGTGCAACTGTTCAAATTATTCTTATTTGCCTTTGTCACTGGCAGCAAGCTTTTACTACAGGCATGATATTATTTTTTGCTTTGTTGAAACTTTCTTAATTATTTTTTGTTGGTGTTAAGTTGGCATGCATCAACAACGAGGCTTGCTGAATGGTGGTTCTTACATGTGCCAGGATTTTGTGATCCGGTATACACAAGGGCCCCCTGTAAAAAAGAAAGATTCTTTGAAAACCATCCACCATAGAAGGGGATCTAAGAAGAGATTAATTCTATGTTTTGAAAAGTGTGTACCTCAATTAACTATTGCATTGTCGGAGTACTCACTCTGCCCTTTGCATGTACTTCTTACGCTTGTATGTTTCAAGTATCTAGTTTTATTGTTTCGTGCATGCACATTTACATATTTAGTTAATTATACAGATACCTAATTATTTCTTATCTTAGAAATACCAATTATTTTGTATTGAAACAGTAATGTGTATTAGTAGAAAAGTTTCAAGTACCTAGTTAGTAGTTTAAAGTTACATTCATATTAGTAGGAAAAAATTTAGCTTTTTTCAAACATTTTTCTAGATTCAGTAAACTTTCATCATAATTCATAACCATACAAAACCAGGCACATATCTAGAAAAATAAAGTTATTAAATCTAAAGGTTTGGTAATTAAAAAAACAATGCCAAAAGCTAGCCAAAAGGTAGCAAAAAATTATAATTTAGGTACCAACCTACTTGGAGGTTGAGTTTTAAAAGCCAAAGCTTTTTTTTTCAAAACAATTATTTAATAGTATCCTCTAAATTAACACAGTTTTTTTTCCAACCAACTAATATTGTCCAGGTAATTGTTTTTAAGTACATACTGCAAAAAAAACATTATTTAATTTTTGGAACTAAGAATGAATTGGTTACTTACTAGTTCATTTTCTAGAGATTTCCTTTGTCTCTTCAATAATTCAACATTCAATACTAGCAACAAAAAAACTAAATAAAAATGTTTAAAACAGCTTATTACTCTTTTTGCAAAAACAAAATTCAGTCATTCCTTAGACGGCACACGTTGCCGCGTAGAATTACCGGTTTACGTCATCAAGTCTACCGGCGACCTTGGGTGCCAACGAGTACTCCGCAGCGGACCCCACCGGCCATTATCTGAGACCTTCCTGTAATTGGTTACTACTTTCGATTTTTCCACTCTAAAATGGACTCCTTGACTTGATAATTAGAGCGACGTCGAACCGTACAAACAGGTTTCTGATTCTGAAGTATCAGATACTCGTAAGTCTTTGATCGATATATTAAGGTCTAATACGTAACATTAATACCTCTTTAAAATATTATTTCATGTAACTTTACTGAAAATCCGCGTCGTCTTAATTAAAATGTTAATTAAAGCATTCATTCATCATCATCGGCAGCCTGACTTCACCCTCTGCTGGGTATAGGCACAGTTGTGGTATAGGCCTCCTTTTGCTTGTGCTAATCCCCACACTCCTGTGCCAGCCTCATCCTGGTTTTATCCGCGATGGTAACAATATCGTCTACCTATCTCGCCGCCGGACGACCAACTCTTCTTTTTAGTCTTTGGCCGCCCCTCGGTCAGAGCCTTACTCCACTTGTCATCACCGCGCATTGCTGGTTGTTCAGCCCAACTGCATTTGAGTTCCATAACTCGAACTCCAATATAGAAGACTTATGTGCGTCTTCGGATTTCGACGTTTGGTGCTAGGTCTACTAGATTGTGCCAAGCATGGACCGCTCCACCCACAGCACTTTGTGCAAGTCTCAGCTATAAGCGTTCACGTCTCAGCACCGTACGTCATGGTGGGCAGAACACACTGGTAATAGAGGCGTGACTTAAGACATTGTGGAATTTTATTCGATTTCAGAATGTCATATAAAGCTTTATTCTTCGCGCCATCTCCGTTTGTTGATGCTCTTCGCTGCCCCAAATGAAAGAATATGGCCAAGATAGACATACAGGTCAACCATCTCCAACTTTTGATTTCCGACTTTGACAGAAATATTTGAATTACTGAAGATGTTTACCATAATATTTTATAACATTCATCCTAAGTCCTATTTTTATAAAAAAGCGTCATGAAGGTCTAAAAGCATCTTCTGTAGATCATCGAAGTTTTCGGCGAAAAACACCATTGATGTTAACACCGCAATTAGTCCAATTCTAATATTTTCACGATACATCTATGTGCATATTTATATGCATGCGGACCTGCACAGTGGCCTAGGTGTATAGAGCCCGCAGCATTGATTATTCGGGCTAAACCAAAGTACATTTAAAATAAGTATACTGAAGTAGGTACCAATTGCCAAATAACATGCGCCGACAATACCGTATCGGATTTTGTCGAATGCCTCGCTAAACGCGAACAGCGGGCTTAAAACCTGCATTCGGCAGTTACTATCGAAACTAAAGCTAATTGTGTTATTAGTAGGTAGCTATTTCAGAAATTGCCTAATATGTAAAATTTTAACCTCAATTGTAATTGATTGGTAAAAGTCGTGTATAAGATTACGGGGACAACGGGAATACACGATAAAATTGAAGTGGGCAATCAACAAATAATACAATACTACAATGAACTTAATAACCCTTCTTCATAATATCATTATGTTCGCCAGTGGTTTATTAACTTTTTTCTCTTGATATGTGCCTATACCAAACAACAACACTTCATAGACCATTATACAGTATGCTACATACCCTGCACTATTTCAGAGAAAACTTTGAAGGACGAGCAATCCCGCTAATGAAGATGCCTATCAGTGCTGAAGAGACTTCCCTTCTCGGGTAAGTAAAAATCACTCATTATTCATAACACTAAATGTAGAAAAATCGTTTTAATCTTTCATATAAAAAAACATCATGTAAGTATAGAAAAATATGTTGTATTGTCTTCCTTTTAGGTATTATAATAACAATGTCTCACGTATGTAGTGGCTACAATGTGATTATTATTTCCATTAAAAATACAAAGGATAATGATGTTTGAAATCAAAGAAAGTATTTAGCAAGGCCTGTAAATAACGGGTGGAAACTGCGATTGCCAGAACACAGAAAACTGATTTTATTTTATTCAATTATATTTTAGATATTTATATTATTATGTAAATCGCATCTTTCCCTCACACACACCCACACATACACACGGCCTGTTGTGCAATGCCCATCGAGTTTGGTAAGTATAAAACGGACGACCAACCGGCGGCGGGCGTAACTTCCGTTATTCATGAGAAGCCAGGACAACAATCACACGACCATTTTACTGAACCTGATCTTATTCGAGCTAGTACTAATGTCTTATATAAAACCCACATCCAGCCTTTCTTCAGATAAATAAACGATTTTATTATTATTATATTTTAAAAATGTCTTTGACATATTTCGGGACCCTTGGGTCCGGTCCCGGACCTTTGGAAGGCGTACGAGGGGCCGAAGCCAACTCGCAGAGGCCCATTAGACAATTTTAAATGATGAGGAGTCACCAACCGACGATTATCCCTTTATGCACTATGCAAGTGCGCCCAAGGACAACCCCCGCCCCCGGTTGGTGCAGGACTATTGCCGAACATGGAAACAACATATTGGGCCATGTGTTTGGGTGGCTATAATGGATTGGTTACCTTGAACTATGGAAGAACTATTTCCCCTGCCTAACCAATTCTATACCTACATATAATATTCACGGATAAAATGATTATTTACTGTGATTTGCTGCATTCCTCATAATAGGTATGTTGTGAGCTGACTGTTCAAAACGCCAGGTTATTTATTGGCTCGTATAGATTTACATTGTCTGACGTTTTTTAAACTCCTGCTTAGGCCCAAGTCAGTATTTGCTTGTATACAAGTATAATTCTTCTATGCAAGCAAAGCAAGGCATCCTATTTCCGTGACTTAACTGACAGCTCATGGGATTACAGACCAATCACCGTTCGATGCCGTCCAACCTTATATAAAAATAAATGTATACAGGGTTATTGGAAAAACACCAACAACCTCTTAAGAAATCTCGAAAAAACATTTACATATGTAAATGTAGGGAACAGCTGCGCGATTTCAGGTTTGGTCCCATAGTAAACGTAAAAAAACACACACTGTATAATTACACCATTCGATAGTAGTTTCGCTAATAAGGATCGAATTCTGGGAAGTAATGACATACGGAAAACTAAAGAAAAGAGCTCATTTTTAACAAAGTACTTTTTTATTTTTCTTATGTTATCTATACACCTTAACATAATACACCTTAATTGATTAATTGTTCAAAATTATGACCATTGTTTTCAATACATAGCTGGATTTGACGTCTCAAGAATTGTACTGCGTTCATAATCATCATATGTATGATGATGGCTGATTATGTAATCAGCCTATAATGTTCCCACTGCTGGGACACAGGCCTCCTCTCTGTGAAAGGGAGTGGGCTATAATCCACCACGCGGGCCCATTTCGGGTTGGTAGATGTCACATGTGCTCGAATTTTTGGTTCTAAGACATGCCGGTTTCCTCACGATGTTTTCCTTTACCGTTTTGAGAGCAGTGGTGATGTAAATAATTTACACAAAGTAAAGCGCCTGCCTGGGTTCGAACCTACGACCTACATATATATGATATCACTAGGCCACCACTGCTCTCTGTACTGCATTCAGCATTACAATATTATTTTCCAAAGATCGTGATAAATTTTTTATATTAAATATAATGTTGTGATTTGTGAAGGTGACTGCGCTGCGGGTGGGTGTTAATAAAAATATTGGGCATCATTTCGAACAAGGTACAGGTAAAGTAGGTAAAATAAGGAGCAGTTTGTTAAAATTCAACATTTTCCTTAAGTTTGCCGTATGTCATTACTTCCCAGAATTTGATCCTTATTAGGGACACTATCGAATGGTGTAATAATACGGTGTAGACTTACGTATGTGTGCCGAGGCGAATTTCGTCCATCAATGCCTCTTGCTGGCCGCTGCAGTAATGTACTATTTCTTAACTCACAAGTACTTCAAGTACCTAATCAAAGCAACAGCGGTCGTTAGTAAAAAATATCATCAAATGTTTTTTTTTTGTTTTATCATGATTAGATATCGATACCTATCACGTCTGCGGAGTTTCGCTAAGTAGTTTAATTTGACCCTGTATAATTGATGATTTAAGCAATTTTAATGACACCAGTGTGTTACTTGCTTCTATTTGCTTCTATTGCCCTTTTAACAAAAAACAAAAACTTGTTTTCTCCTTGCAACCAATATTAGGTATTCATTCTGTGTTTGAAAATATATTTAAACTAGCTTCTGTCTGTGGTTTTGCCCGAGTAGATTCCGGAAATTATCCCACGGGAACGTGTTCTATCTCCTTGCCAAATTTTATCGCAATTCGTTCAGTGGTTTATTCGTGAAAAGTTAACATACAAACAGAGTTATTTTCAAATTTATGATATTATTAGGTATGGATATAATACTGTAAGTGAAGCCAGCATTGGGGTTTTTAGCTGGGCCCTATTTCTCGAAACTATTAGTTTACTAGTATATTAGTTACTAGTGTAAAAATTACAAGTCCTAATATTTCCTGTTTCTCAAAAACAGGTACTGGACTAATAACTAATAGTGGCAGACTACTAAAAAATATTAGGCTGGCTTGGCTTCCCGCCATTTTTGGATTCGTTTGATTTTGTTGTTTGCACAATGGCGGTAAAAGCGAACTGTTTTATTTAAAGTAAATAATTTAATTAAATTCAATTTACCATGGATCTAAAGCTAATGGTTTTGAAAAGTGTATTAGAAGCAAGATACATTCTGTTTAGGGTTTCTCAAACATTATTATTGTATCTCCTTCACTGTCGGAAGCAACGATATAGATAGACCTATATAACGCAAGTATCGCGATCTGTATGAAAACCAAGCGTGCCATTTTTGACTACCTACTATGACGTATTTAGATTCAAAGACGCCGCCGCGTGCGGCACCCATCTCGCCCCACCCCCGGGACCTAGCGCCAGCGCTCATGCTCACCCAGCCAACAGTACTACAGGAGTTACAGGACTGAGCGCGAAAGTGGCGACTTACGATTTTTGTACGCAAGCTGGGCACGCGAAGTAGTTGTTCTTGCGTTACCTAGGTGTACCTACAGGGTTATCGGAAAAACACCAACAACCTCTTAAGAGGTCATTGTACTTATCATAATGAACAACTTTTACTATGGCACCAAACCTGAAATCGCGAAAAAAAAATCTGCTGTTCCCTAGATTTTGACCAGTTATGCGAACATAAATGTCAGATTTGGTCCCATAGTAAAAGTTGTTCATAATGATAAGTACAATGACCTCTTAAGAGGTTTTTGGTGTTTTTCCAATAACCCTGTATAGCTGTAGTCGGAAGTGTCCGAATATTACCACATTTAAAAAAAATTGTTTGATAAATTTAAGACTAATAATTTTGGCTAATATTTTTTACAAGCCTTCTGAGATTAATAGCTTTACCAGTGTAATTTACAAGAGTATTTAATAACACATTATTTTATGAAACCAAATTGAATTTACTCTGGTAATTTTAGCCAATATTTATTAGTTGGCAACTAGTAACTAATAGTTTACTACCGTAGCTTCGAGAAACGCACACTAGTAAACTCGTAAAAAATATTCGTTCATGGACTAATATTATTAGTCTAATAAGTTTTGAGAAATAGGGCCCTGTAGGAATGAAAACAGCCCGAAGGGTCCATCGCAATTCGCGACCACCGCTTGCCTAAAGCAAGAAAAAGTTACTGACGATACTTTCGAACAGAATAATTAAGAATTAACAGAATAATGTTCTCCCAGTTTTCCTAATTTTAATTTTTTACAAAAGGTAGAAGTATACGTATTTCTGACCATCAATATAAATCGAAAAAATTGTGTAGGTACCTTATTAGAAGGACTCACAATTACTATTTTGATAACATTTCTCTCGTTTCGTTCTCGTTTTTAGGTTTCCGTACCCAAAAGGTAAAAACAGGACCCTATTACTAAGACTTCGCTGTCTGTCCGTCTGTCTGTCACCAGGCTGTATCTCAAGAACCGCGATAGCTAGACAGTTGAAATTTTCAGAAATAATGTATTTCTGTTGCCGCTATAACAACAAATACTAAAAACAAAATAAAATAAATATTTAAGGGGGGCTCCCATACAACAAACGCGATGTTTTTGCCCTTTTTTGCTCGATATCAATAATGGCAACAGGTAGGCACTTGAAATATTCACAAAATACTCAGTTGTATTTTTTACTTTAATAATAAATAGGTAATTAAATTAAAATAAATATTTAACAACAAACGTGACTTTTTTATATAATATGTAGTGTTAAATATTGTACTGTGGTACGGAACCCTTCGTGTGCGAGTCCGACTCGCACTTGGCCGGTTTTTTATTACACAACACACACTAATTAGAGCCATTTTGCACAAAATTCAGAACAAACTATCTTAACTCGTTAGCTCTACCCAAAACTGGATTCCTTTTATTTACAAATTAACAGCATTACGGAAAATTGCAAAGTTTTGTCTTAATGAGAATTACGGGTATAAAGTGAACCTAACAATAGTCCCAGCCACCAACCACGCTGCTCTTTGTTCCCTGCCCTTAATGGAGAATTCTTGTTGTTAATCTCGCTCATGAATTCAGGTATTTTATTATTGTCACTATTAATAAGTGTTTGACTTATTTTACAGTAATATAACTTTTCCACAACAGATACGCGATGAAATATTGGACAAGAATCCCAATGGGATACAAATAATTCAGGCCATTCCTCGTAATTTAACGGTCGTCGGACTGAATGAAATGTAGTCCATCACTCTGCTGAAAGTATCTTTTTAGGGGCAACAAAGAGATTGCGATCGAGTCTGTGGCGCTCAAATCCATAGGCGCTCATATATCTACACTTTGCTTGACAGATTTCTTGAACTATTTTCTTTTGAATTTTGACGGACAACTAAAGATCGCTTCGGGTTGTTTATCGTCTGCTTTACTTTGTTAATACTTCTTTAAATCCAGTACATAAAAGCCTCTATGCACCGTAAGTAATAATAATAGCCTCCCGACCGATTTCGGCCACGGTGGCGGCGGCCAATCTCAACAGAGCTTAGCCAGTTACGCAGTAGGAGATGTTATAGTGCACAAGTGTGTTCGCAAACACAGGTGTACTCTGTTACTTTACTCTCATAGTCCGATGGGATGGCAATCCGACACGAACGGGGATAGATCAGGCGCAGGACCAACGGCTTTACGTGCTTTCCGAGGCGTATTAAACCCCCAACTTCCAAACTACGGACTGTTACTAAGAAATTCCGAATAGAAAACCCAATAACATTGTGTCCGACCCGGATATCGAACCCAGGATCCCACGCACAGCAGTCGCGCTTGTAACCATGAGACCAACGGGGCGTTCAATAAGTAGTAGGTACCATAAATAAATAAGTTGGTCCAATAAAACATTTTTATCATATCTATTCAAAAAGAGCTAGTTATTCTTCGTAAAAAGGGACTAATATAGCTCTTTAATCCCTAGGCACTAAAAGTGATTTGAATTTGGAATGTGGATATTGTTAGTAAAATTTCCAATCACCAAAGCGATCAATCACGAACATTGTATGAACAAGTAACAGGCTGCATGATAAAGAAATACGAGCGCGAGTCAATTAAAAAAAAAAGTTTGTGGAAAAATTAAAAACGCACGAAAGCATTCTGCCTTCGTTCGTAATTGTTTATTCAAAATTGTTTGTAAATAAATAAACGTACTATTCTTCTTCATAATTTGCACTTACTTATTTTTACATAGAGGGTGATAAAAAGTAGTGTCCACCTCGGAAGCAACACTATTTTAAGCTCGAGTGACGTACTTTGAATCACTCGCTGAGCTCAGAATTCTACTTTAGAACCCCTCACTGCGCTCGGGTTCGCTCCGCTCTATATTCAAAGAAACACTCTCGCCTTCAAAATAGTTGTTTGCTCCCTTGGCAAACAATCTACTAATAAGTCGTTTACGTTTAAGTACAAAGAAACACATTAGTCAATAAAAAAATATCTTTTTTGAGATTATTTAAATTCCAAACGTTATTCTGAATTTTAATGAACAGGCTTTGACGGTTAAGGCGTTAGTCATAGTCTACGTGTGCGCATGTAACGTATTCGAATAAAAATATAACATAACACAACGCAAAAAGTTACATCGACTGCGTACCTACTAAAATTATTTTTAAAAATTGGTTTTCAAAAGTATTCATTTTAATAAACTGATTGATACTTAGAGCTCAGTAGGAATATTCAAATAAAACTGATAGAAGGAGTTTCCTCTCGTGTGAAGTGAAAGAAACTTGAAGGTCGCGTCTCAAAGGAATATCACCGAGTGACGTGTGAGTATCTTACTTGTCACATCTCCCTTATCAACTTATCATACACATATTTTTCTTGTGGAAATCTTGGAAACGAAACATTATTACAGATATTATGCGGTGTCATCCCACGTCGAAAATGATTTAGATCTAAGTAGATATGTAGTGAATTATGGTTGAAGTTTCTAAATCGAAAAAAATCAGCTGTTCCCTACATTTTGACGAGTTATACGAACATAAATGTAGGGAACAGCTGTTTTTTTTTTCGCGATTTCAGGTTTGGTCCCATAGTAAAAGTTGTTTGTTATCATGAGTACAATCACGTGTTTATGTATCGGTCACTAATTACCAGTCACCCTATATATTTTTAAAGCAAAAATCTGCTCTTGATGAAATTTTATACCCCACAAGATCTGCACTGATCTAGGAAGACTATGAGAAATTACAGAATAAGTTATAAATCTATAGATCTGATGCATCGCCATCAAACGGTCAAACCTCCAAAATTTCCAGGACCGACTAGTTTCGCAACACCGCAGACATGCCTATGTTGGCAATTTAACCTAAATTTTGGTATTCTCGCCTCACCTGGAAATACCATAGGTTGGCAAATATTTTGATGAGACGGGCACGTGCCTCAATTTCCGGGTGGCTATGTTTCCGCAAGATATTCTCGTGTTACTTAGTGCACTCGAATATGTTAGCACACGTCGCGCGTACTACAACTTGTTACGGGCTCCCCTTACTAATAAATGTTGTATAGCGTCTGTATAGTTACACAACGTTTTGTCTTCTTCTTTCGAAAGTCAAATTACTGACGACTGAAAGAGAGAAATCGGTGTGTGAGAAATTCATTTGATATAATACGTTAATTAGTAAGGGGGTTAGTTAGCTTATTTTATGACATCATTCAATTTCTTCTTACGAAGTTACTGGGATCAGCGAAGAGGTCGGATAAGAATGACACTGCCTGGTAACAGTCACTCTAGCAGAGCGTCGCATCGATGGTTGCATGGCGGAGATCTCTAATGACAGAGATGAACTGCTATACTCCGGCAAAATCTTGCTACTAAACCACTAATACGATGACCACTTCTGGTAAAGGCTATCCTGCTCCGTCAGTGTTATTAAATACTAGCAGCTCCCACGGTTTCACCCGCATAAGTTTTGATCCCGTGGGAATTTCGGGATAAAAAGAATCCTGTGTGAATACTGGTTATTAACTATGCATATGTGTGCCAAAATTTATACAAATCCATTCCGTAGTTTTTGCGTAAAAGAGTAACAAAAATCCATCCATCCATCCTCACAAACTTTCGCGTTTACAATATTAGTAGGATTTAAACTGAAGTTGAAGATGTCACTTTATAGTGTCCCCTAATTGACTTACAGAACAAACAAAAATCGTGAATTGGAGCCGTCTAAAGTAAAACAGGCATGAATGTGTGATGTTCTAGTATAAAAGCTGCCAAGTTAAATCTAACCACACAAGCATAACAAACTTAAACCTCCTTTTCAACACTTTAATCTTCTTTCTTCTATTTACATTCTTACACTTAAATTATATATAGGATCTTCTTTTCTTTCAAAACACCTTTGTCTTTTTTTTTTTTATATTTCCCGTACCATATTATATTTCCTGTGAAGTTTTTTTATACATACGAGTATGTCAACTCGATTTTGAAAGCTTTCTATAAAATACAAAATAAATAAGATACCGCAGGTAGGACTCTGTCATCGACGAAGAATTTGACACACATCAATCCAAGGTCATTAAATGTCACAAACATGCTTATCAGTTGAACCTCAACAGCCAAAAATGATCCTATGTTCGAAATTCAATAGGACAATAATAGGGTACCATAGTTTTTAACTTTGCTTCGGCTATTGTTACAGTTTCGTAGTCCTATTTGTGCAGTGCCACAATGACATTGACAGGTGGGCGCTTTTGTTAAACATATTTGTGTAATTGTTTTGAAAAACAAGATGGCGGCGTTAGTTCCGATTTTGGCCACGCGCCATAAGACCCTTGTGCAACTATTGCGCACTAGATCCGAACACCATTCGTCCGGCCGTCATTTCTCGGATCGGCGCTACCGCTCTAACTGTGCTCACTAGGGTCCATGATGAACTAGGTACTAGTTTTGAAGTTTATCCCTTGTAAACTTGTGCCTCAAAAGTTTGAAAAAAGAATACTAAAGCAGAAACCTTTAGGTACCTACTAGGTTTTTTAACGATATGAAATAGCCCTTTTGTCCACACGTTTTTATATTATTATTTATTATTTCATTATTTACATATAAATTATATTTTTAAATATTAGCATATAAAAATATTTAAAAATATAAAAAATAGTAGCCCACCGGTATCGGGAACAGGGTCCAAGCTACCGGCGGTCAGGGCTCCAGAGAGAGGAACCTCCTAAAAATGCGGGCCGTGTCCAGAAGTACCGCTTTCTGAATCAAGCCCTTGATCCAGCTGCCCAACGAGAGATTATTTATTATCATTATTTATTATTATTATTTATTTATTTATAAGACAACAAACAAGGTCCACTGTGTTAGTTTTATAGTTAGTTTTATAGAGTCCGATGCAATTCTTTTGATCCCTTAATACAAACAACCACCATAGTTGAACTTTAACTAAATGGATGATCATTAATTCATGCATTTGAATGCTTGAATGCAAATGTTGATTCTAAAAAATCGACGAATCAACGTAGTGACTAAAATAATGGCCCTGCACTGCATAATATATCCGCGTTCTTTCATCGAGAATCAATTTGAAGAGGTCACGCGAGGTCTCTACACGCTGTTTTTTTATTTGCAGTAATAACTGCTACTTCTTCGTCTTTAATAAAACTCGCGCATACGTTTTAGCTGTCTTCAGAAAAACTTCACTACGGGACCATCCGTAATTGCTCTAATTACTGGTTTATATGAGTCTTCAGTAAGAGGAGATAAAATAATAGTAGAAGAGCGATTGTTATACGAGTATACTTCGTCGTTTTTGAGGGTACGCAGTGTACATTATTCTGGACGCTGCTGAATGTATAAGTCTTGATTTACGGCTTTGCTACATAATTAGTGAAAAAGCGATAAGGTGAGTCGCATTGGCCGTGCCTGGTGTAGTCGTTCTCAAATTGAAAGTGGCGCTGTTGTCCCCGACCTCTCGTCCTGGCCCCTTGCCAAGAAGCCGGGTCGATTCGGTGCCCCCTCGCGCGGGGCGAGGGCATCGCCTGGGTAAGGCTCCAACCGAATCCTATGTCTCGACCTTATTTCCTAACGGATGTTTCATACTTTCGCTTTTAATGTGGCTTTAAACCCTGACGAAGATCTCGGAACATAACATAGGTAAATACTACTGTACTGTAAAGTATAACATGGAACGACACTCGCGCGAACCAAATCGCAATTTTGCTGCGGATTTATCATTCCCTGTCACTTTCTTTAAACCTCGTCCTATTTCATAATAACTTGTACGTAGGTTCTTATAGTTTTAATAACACGTTTTCAAAATCCTGAAGCAGCCGCTTCCAGTATAGACACACACAGTGTGTTTATACACACACACACACACACAAACTTTCGCCTTTATAATATTAGTGTGATAGTGTGATCAGGAACAAATATTCGGGAATTTCAGAGATCATAACAATACGTACCTATAAAAATTAAGACTACGTATGTTGGGTTCATCAAGAAGGATCAGTCAGATTGCTATCATAGAACAATAAGTTCCAAATTGAAATGTCTGAACTAAGCTCGTCAGGGTTTGGTTGCATCAGTCGATCGGAATCGATCACCAGTCGTACTAAGCCGGACCCACCGGCGTTACCGCCATCAATATCTCGTTACAGGACATAATTGCTTGCCACTTCGGTCGTCTTAACGCGTAATTCTCCGTTGATTGGCCAGATCTAGTTACGAATCCAATTTCAAAACTCTGCTTTCACTAAGCGGGTTTGTTGAGAAGTTCAAGAAGGATATTGATAACAATATTTGAACTTCTCAACAAAACCTGCACTTCTAAGAAGTCACCGTTTCTGTACTTCTAATAATTGTATAAATATTCACTTAATCATCCTATAATGTTCCTACTGTTTGGAAACAGGCCTCCTCTCGGTGAGAGAAAGTGGGCCGTCACCGCGCGGGCCCATCGCTGGTGTCACATGTCTTCGAATTTTTTAAACCGACGAAAAAACGGAGGAGGTTCTCAAGTCGACACGTATATTTTTTATGTATGATCACATTGATCACGCATAACTTTTTATGGCATAGTCCGATTTTGATAATTATTTTTTTTATTGGAAAGGGTATAAGTACCCCGAAGTTGGTCCCATGTAAATTTGGAAAAAAAATCCAACCCTACGGGTAGGAAAACAGGGGATGATCAACAAATAATAGTTAAAGTAGGATTATATAACAGTTATTAGTTTAAATTAAGGTAGGTAGGTATAGGTAGCTATTTTAAAAGTAAACAAAAATTAAGCATTTAGTAATTAGTAAATTATAGCCATAAAAAATTATAAAATAAAAACTTTTCAACAAAAGCCGCCGAAAAAAACTGAAAAGCAAAAAAATAATTAACCTTTTATATTTAACCTTAATAACTAAGTTCTTAAACTAATGTAAGTAAACCTAAGTAATTTTGAGTCGGCGTCAAACAATCAATGAACAAAGATCACTAAATTACCTTAAATTTAAAGAAATAACGAAATTAACAATGCAACGTGAAATCTCCAGCGATAAACATTAACATTCTAAAAAATACACGCTATTATTAACTTTTGTGATGTCACAAAAGTTAATAATAAACTATAACTTCGTCCCTGTTATTTGTTCTGATTATTGTGAGTCTCCTCGGAACACCTATAAAACAATGTGGCCCTTCGATTTTTCTCGAACATTTACTCAATATTTGCCCTTTTAATAAACATTTCATCATAAATATTAAATGTTTTCTTTTCTTCTAGTCGTTTATTTAAGCTTGACTGACTCGTTTTTGCGACATTTTAGTTTATTTCCTGTACAGGAACAGTCACGAACAACCTTTGTAAAAAAAATGCTATTCGTGTCGAAAAGTTTTCAACCATTATTTCTAAAACTTGACAAAATTCATTGCTTGTTTTTGGGTGCAAACTTAGCACGAATACCTATCTGATCTATCTGTGAAGAACCGTAGTAAAAATCAGGTATATTTGGTTAAAGTCTCTTCCAATCCAACCGACCCGGACGAGGAGGTCCCGAACGAACCAGACAGAAAATCCAGTGTGATTACATGCCATACTTTCCAATCCACGATTTCCGAATTCGTTGCCGATTCTGACGTTGACAGACGGAAGTTGGTCTAGCCCCTCGGCAGGCTCCGCTTACTTGGAGCGCCAGGATATCCCGCGAAAATCAAATTTTCTTACGATTTTTGCAATAGGTATGCAGGTCAGTATCAGATGTATGTTGAACAAAATATGAATCGCGAGCGTAACAAACTTATGTATTTACACAATTATAATCAACGATATAACCCATTAAGTTCATGTAACCCTAGTGATTGATATTTCGAAATAGATTCAATAGGGTTATACCCACAGAACAGATATAGAGGTTAGAAGGGCCTTGTGGGCGGGGCAGGCGCGCCGCACTTTTGAGCAGACGCTCGAATGTCGACCGAAATTTGATTCACCCGCTCACAATCGCTTTCTTGTTGTGACAGCGTCCGAAGTTCCGCGGAAAAAAACAATTATGCCGTCTTGCGCTATTATAACGTGTCGAAAAAGAAGCCAGGAGTGTAGTGTAGCCCGAGGAGGGATTTCTTTTCACCGGTAAGTTCAAAAACATTAAAATACGAGTGATATTTGTAATTATTAAAAAAGTATTATGTAGTTTGTAGACAAAAACGATAAAATCGCATTTAGGTGCAAAATTATACATTGCTTGCAATACATGGGTACGATCTTGCACGACGTGAGCGGTCGCGCAATGTATTGCGTTCCCTGCGAACGTCGCGTGCGTCGAGCCAAAGCTTGAATTTTGCGAAATCTATGCGCATCGATAGTGTTGTACCAAATTGTAAACAATGTCGATATTAAGTATGTGTGTACGAATGATTCTTTTCAGTAATATTATAATTAAAATAACTTTGTTTATTAACATTAATTATTGTTTATTGTGGATTATTAATTTAGTACCTAACTTAATGGGTTTTTCGTCTAATTAAAAAAAAATCGATTTCAGTAAACAGATTATTAGCCACATCGCGGGATACATAGCACACATTTTAATAAAGAAACTTGATTGTGACATTTGTGTTGGTGCTCTGTTGTCAAATGAAATAAATTCGGACCATAAATTTATAGTAGCAAAAGACAAAGGGGGTCTCTTGTATCCTTCTAAAGATCTAATACTGATCTGTACAACGTCCGAAGCAATTATTAATACACCGACAATCTACGAAACATTAACAAACATAATTATGTTGACAACTAAGATTTTGCGCAGCTTTGTCGGAACCGAATTATTTAGCAACATTATAGCAATCATCTGGTTGGATTATATCCTACTGCGAGCCATTTTATATACCTAACTAAAGCTATAATCGGAAAATATATAAGTAAGGTTGCATTTTATTTTGAAAAATTCGAATTTAAGAGATAGCAAGCGCATGTTACTTAATAAATACGTATTATTTCAGGGACAATGATAAAATAAGCGTTGAAATTGAGTTTAATTATTGTTCAATATTAAAATATTCCTTTATTTTTTACTTGTGTCATTTATTTGCTTACTTACTTACTTTAGCCCAAATTATTGTTCAAAATTAAAATATTTAAATTTCGCGGCAGTATCGGATGCTCCCCCTTAATTTGACATTAATATTTATATTTATTTAGGAAGTCCACATTATTCGTACCGTACCCGCAACTTAAAAGATCGCAAAACTTTAACTAACAAAATTACAGTAATTTTATCGATATATTTGATCGACCTTTTGGTCGCCGTAACATACATGAGAAATAAATTGCTGTGTGCGTGTACGTCAAACGCAATGTTTGCGTTAGTGTGACAACCAATAGCAAACTCGCGATCTAAGTGCATGTGGTTTATTTGTGTGCGTAATGCGCGTACGTATTGATCTCTTGCTTGTAGTGGAGTGAAAGAGTGGGAGACATGCGGCGACACGCGTTCTAATACAAATTGGGAACTATTTCCTTTCTAACCTCTTTTATCTGTTCTGTGGTTATACCTATGAACTTAAGAGGCTTATAAAACGTTACATTAACTACAGAGGCTACATTTTATACTCAATTGAACCATTTCATTGTCCGCACAATGTCGTAAATTCCCAATGTATTTGTTACAAAATAAATGTATGTACTTACTTACCGAACTTTTTATTTGTACGTAAGCGCGTCTCATTATTTACATCCAAAAGGATTTTCTAAATTGGTTTCAGATTGTGTTTGCACTTTGCACACGTTCAATCAGTGATCTTAAGTAAGAATAATCTAGACCCCCTCCCACCCCATGTAAGAAAAATAAGACTTGTTCTGACCCCCTCTCAAATCGCCTCACGTAAAAAATTAACGCATGAAATAACCACATGAGTTCAAAACCTTGGATTAGACTTGCCTTCCGCCTGTTGCCTAGAATATCAAAGCTGTCCTAATGGACAGCTAACCAAACGAGCGATCGGTATAGCACCCCACACCCTTCAGTTAAAACGATGCTCCTTTATAGCATTAAATCCTTCTTTGTTAGCATTAAATCTGAAGCTTCGCTCTGCATACTTGCCTCCATGAAACAAAAGAGCTTCTATATAGCCATTTAAACATAATCCTGTTCAAACTACCTTTCACGTTGGTTGGCTGAAGTGAAATTTTACCGTAACCAATATGATGCTTGTGCAGACTTGTGCTTGTGTTAGCCATAACAAATAAACGTATGCTAGGTTGAAGTATGTGACGTGCCAAAACACCGTTCCTCATTAAATCCTGGTTAATTTATGGCAGCGCATGCCTTGAAGGCAAGGTGGAGGTCGGGTTACTTCCCAGCCCGTGCCAATGATAGATTACATCATTGCTTACTCTATTACCACAATAGAGCAATCCACACAACATTTATTAAACTATATACTTGTCGACTGAAGTATATGATTTGTATGCTACATTCATGATAACTACGTAATGCTTTTTTTCGTTACCCTTCGACTATTGAAACCTAAAATAGCACTAGGGTACAAATTATTATCTATCGGTTCAAAACAACCTACAGTACCTTTAAAGCTCACCTATCAATTTTTTATTTGATGGTTCCGGGAAAAGCACATACCTAGTGTCTGTCTAAAGTACTTACGTCTTTCAAAATACTGAACCTGTAATGTTATTCTATGCACTTGGGTAGGTCTAGTCATCACGTTAAAAGCAATCTATGTATTTCCCAAGATGCATTCGCGCGATTTATTCCGGTCTCGCGGGTAGAGGGCCTTGTGACCAAGAAATAATAGCCGCACGGTTCGATCAATCAGGTTAAGCTACGCTTGCCGCGGTTGGTCCGTGGATGGGTGACCATCTTACATACCAAGACCCCTCCGTGCCTCGGAAAGCACGTTGGTCTCGGCTGTCATTCATGGATCTTTGACAGTCGTTACGGGTCGTCAGAAGCCCGAAAGTCTGACAACCAGTCTTACCGAGGGGAGTGTGGCAGGGACATCAACGCGCAAACTGTAACCATGGATTCAGGACATGATTCTGAAACCACCTGTGTTGAAAGGGGATTGAAGATTTTTATATGGAGCCTGGCATACCTACTGTGGCGACATTTTGTTTTTTCTTTGTAAAAGGCAGCCACACAGAAACCATTTTGAAAAAAAAAACAAAATGGCGATGGCGGACAGGTAGTTATGCCAAGGACCTTCAAACCCCTTTTTCGTCGGTTATTAAAATATAAATTTGGTATTCCATACATTTTGATCGCGCACTTTTTTATGAAACACAAGATTTTATTTTGATGAGACAATTTAGAGCCGGATGTTTTTTTTAAAAAGATATTGCGTTCTTTATATAAATATTTATATTTAGGAAACATCTCTATTTACGTAGCATAGCACTTATATAAAAGTGTTAAATCTATTCAGAGAAATGAAACAATGGAACATCTTGAAGCATTGAAGAACGAACGATTAAATGTCATAAGCACACGTATCAAACCGGAAAGGGATCGGCACCGTATCAACTCGAGCCGTTCAGTATTATTTGTATCAAACTCCCTACTGCAACGCACACTAATCGGAATCGTAACGTAATCGCCTCGTCTCGGGACAAGCTCACGAACCGTGGTGCGGTGCGTTACGGTTCGTCATCCCAGCGCATACGGCTCATCCCCGCGCTTACGGCTCGTCATCCCCGCGCTTACGGCTCCTCGCCCCCGCGCTTACGTCTCTCCGTACCCGAGCTTACGTCTCTTCGTCCACCTTTGCCCCTCTCACCCCTCCCGCGGCCTGACTGTACCATCAACCAGCGGTCGGCGAGCCGTAAGCGCGGCGTCACCTAGCCGCAGCCGAGTCGAGGTATCGGAGTTTTTGATCCGCTTTGGTTACGTGCTTACGTTAAGTTGACGGCTGTTTGACGGCGAGGCGAAAGGCGGTATGAAACTCCCTACTGCAACGCACACTAACCGGAATCGTAACGTAATCGCCTCGCCTCGGGACAAGCTCACGAACTGCAGTGCGGTGCGTTACGGCTCGTCGTCCCCGCGCTTACGTCTCTCCTTACACGAGCTTACGTCTCTTCATCCACCCTTGCCCCTCTCACCCCTCCGGCCTGCCTGCTGTACCAACAACCAGCGGTCGGTGAGCCGTGAGCGCGGCGTCGCCTAGCCGTAGCCGAGTCGACGTATCGGAGTTTCTGATCCGATTTGGTTACATGCTTACGTCATTTCTTACGTGCATACGTGTGCCATGACCTTATAGGTCATTGCACACGTATCAAATCGGAAAGGGATCAGCACCGTATCGCCTTTCGCCTCGCCGTCAAACAAGCGTCAACCTAACGTAAGCATGTAACCAAAGCGAATCAGCAGCTCCGATACGTCGACTCGGCTACGTCTAGGCGACGCCGCGCTTACGGCTCGCCGACACAGCGCCTTAAGTTTAAACCGCTGTGGTCAAGTTGATTTTGCAGCAAGATTTCTCAAAACGGATTGGAGATTTTACTGCACATAATATATATAAATAGACATGACCTCTCAAGCTCCGCTAATGAGACACAATTGATTTTCTATTGTATCGTACTACATAGGGTACGCGCGGAGAGTGCTTGGAATCTCTTTGTAGAGCGAATATAAAATTATTTTTCCCATGTTATCTCCAACATTTATTGAAGCGCTAAGTACTTAGTCATTATACGAGCTCTTTATTAAAAATAAAAGCTTGTAAAATAAGTTCAATCTAATAAGTAGTCTTACAACAATACAATACCTTGACGTTCTTTAAGCTAGATTAAAAAAAAAAGTTTGTTTAAAAAGGACTTTCTGCGAAAAGAAATAAAACGTAGGGTACGGAATAATAGGAAAATTTTAATAAATATACACCCAGAAAGATTAAAAGTTTTCGCTCGCTGCGTTGATTAAAACCCAAACCTATTCCGTGGACGTGCGCAAGCACGTTTGCTTTTATAACGAACATTGTCAATAAATATCGGTACGCTTTCTTATTACTTGTGTTTAATTTACGAGGAAACAAATTTCATTAATATGAAGCGTTTTATTCATGTTTCTAATATAATCTTCATTACTTTGGTAAAGGAATACTTACATACAAAACACACACGGATAGAAAGAAACCCAAAACCCCCAACATTTGCTAAATCTATACTTTATCTTTGTTCCATGTTTATTGTACAGTCAGGGAAATGAAATTGTTAAGCTTTACACCTTACTTCAATATTGACCGTGTTATATAGTCATTTCATACAACTGTTAAAGAATGAGAGTTGTGATTTGAATATAGGGACAATTTAAGTCGGTAGTCAATTTGTTTAACAATTAATTTCTCTGATTGTAAATGAATAGTAGCCCCGCTACACCTAAAACGCTAGTTAAACTTATAAGCAAAGCTCATACACATACTACAGCTACGTTTCTCAACAGCATGGACGACATTGAGCTGAAGAACATCCAGCTGCAGTTCCCGAGTGCCCTTCGGTTCAGCGGCGAAGTGGGCTGCGCGGAAGTGCGTGTGCGCACCGATCGCGGCGACATCGTCGTCGCCGTGCAGGGAGACCGCTCCAAGCCTGCCATCATCACATACCACGATCTTGGGCTCAACTGTAAGTATCTGTCTTTACAATTTATTTCTTCTTCCTTGCGCTGTCTTGGCTTCGTGCCAGGGTCCGCTGTCTAGCAGTCTTTCCTACATGTGCGAATGTCGCGGTTGGTCCAAGATTGTCAGAAAGACGTGGTTTAGTTTTGTTGGCATTTTATTTTGTACAGGAAAAAGTAGAAATTTCAAGTGGCCGACACACAGTAGATATTTCAAATGGCCGCCAGGATGTAAATGCCTTTATTTCATCTACATTTCAGATTGATGTCTATTATTTTTTAATATATGACTATTTTTCTGCCAAAAAGATGCGCAATTTTCTACAATAAATACGGCCTGGCACGTAATGTATATCTAAATCCTCTAGTGCATTTCTAAATCCTCGATTTGGCCAACAGTGCAATCTGATAAACATGTCCGTGCATTGGGAAGCCTTGTGAGCGATAGGTGGAGTGGCTTGGAGAGAAACTTAGTCGCTCGCGCCCCGCGCCTGAGCAGACCATTTGTGCAGGACTGGAGGATACGTGCACGACATGCATCTTCGTACGTACTTACGTATCGGTTTGTCTTCTTCTTTTGAAAGTCAAATTACTGACGACTGAAAAACAGCAATCGGTGTGTAACTATTCATCTGATATACCTAATACGTTTATTAGTTAGGGGGTAGTTGTTTATGTAGGTATACAGGGTGGCAGGGACACCAAGGCGCAAACTGTAACCAAGAATCCAGTCAAAGTCAAAGTATTTATTAGTGTGTTTTGTGGTGATACAATAGGTCTTATAATTAGGATATGGTAACTCAAAAAACTACCCATTAGGGCATACACTATTTAGCAATTTAAGAATATAAAATCAATATTACATACGAATTAACATACATTTCAATAGGTACTTCGAATACAATCTATTTTATAATGACCATAAAGGCCCAGCACGAGTAACAGGTTGTGCGTCGATGTTCTGCCACCTAAAGGATTTTTTTTAGAAATGCCGATGTTTTTCCCCTTTCCCCTTATTCGGCAAGAAACTCTTTAATGATTAATTATTTTAAACGCCTTCGAATCAATAAGAACGAATGTATGAGAAAATAAATTATCTTCATTATTTTTTTTCTTTAATTTTTCCCATGTTTTAATAGTTATTCTGCTATTCGGGGCGGAGACAAATCCCATAAATCAAATATCATAAAAATAGGTCCAGCCGTTCTTGTGTTGTAAATGATGTAACTAACCCGACTTTTTGTTTTATTTATTTGTATATAGAAGATGACAAAATTGTCCTTATAAACGTCGAGGGCAGTGCTGTTATAATGATGCCATTTTTAGATTGACGTTTTCCATCTTCTACCGTCTTGTAAATCGAGTTGGGACCTTAAAATTACCAATTACGGCAGCAATGTTCCGGTTTTTTCTTTGCGCTGAGTTTTGTGTAGTAAAACTACTAATGATTCAAAGTTTTTTTTTGTGCAAGTGGCCCATCATCAGCAACCTTCTTTAACGTTTTATTGAATGTATAAAACTTATTTCAAACTTTCATGAGTTTTTTTGTTGTGTAAGGTGATAAACCTGACACGAGATACCTTCTAGTCTCACCATAACCAAAGGATTTGATCAAATTCCTAGGTTAGCTTAATATTATGACGAAATGAGGTTTTCTCACGTTTGAACTACAATCTCATTTTGGTAGCGGAGAGTGCTTCATTTAAAACATAAGCTTTTGACACAAGGTCAGAGCTTATATATTTTACGAGATAACAGTAATTAATTCTCCATCGTCGTTAGCCTTATAAAGGACATGGCTAAAAGTTCATGGACAAAAAAATCCAGAATCGCCAGCAATGAAGTGTATAAAAATGGGTTCACTATAGTAAACCCAGTACGGTTTCACAAAATCAGCCTCCTAAACCAAAAAAAATATCAAATATCCTTTCAAATAAAAAAAGAATTTTCCAAATCGGTTTATAAATGACGGCGTACTGAGGTTACGAACATTAAAAAAAAAAAAAAATGCAACTGAATTGAGAACCTCCTCCTTTTTTGAAGTCGGTTAAAAAAAGGAAATTAATTTGATGATTTTCTTTGTGGGATGAGCGATCGCTGAAAGTATATTGAAATATCAGTTTAAAAAATAAGTTTTTCACTTCTCATGCTCTAAAAGTTCGTGTTTAGTGTTTATGTTGTGCGTAGGCGACATAAAATCGCTTTTTATGTTCTAGTGCATAAAGTATTTTTTTTTTTCTAAGACAGGTAATCAGGCGCAACAGCCACACACGCACAATAAAACGTCGCAGATTAAAGTCGTTATTTTATTTCATTTGCTTTAATTTATATCACTTCCGTGTTTTCTATCGTTAAATTAATAAAACCAGATATAATAGTTGTCATGTATTATTTAAAAACGCAAAGAAATATTTTTTTGGCTTAGCAGTATGAAGTAAGTACCCAAGTCGAATGACACAATCATGTTGAAAATTAAAAAAAAACTTAATAAGTTTTGTGGCGGGAATTAGCTATTCGCTTCGTCAATTTTGCAACATTTTTGAACAGTGAAATTACTGTTATATACTTTATGCCTGTTTCATTTTCTCGCAATCGAAGTGAAAAGCAGTGTATAATTCGGGCATAAACGACCCATTTTACCCCTCAACTTAAATATCCACACTAGTTGTACAATCTACTATTTTTTTTTTGTGTGAACTTATCAATATCTAAAAACTCTAAAAACGATAAAAAACATTTTCTCAACTTATACTTCAAGTAACAAATCTACCAGCGGTCGTTGACTCTTAAGAAAAAAAAATCAGCCCTTTTTTTATTTCATCGTGTTTATGTATCGATAATTCGATACCCATCACGTCTGCAGTTTGGCTAGCTAATTTAATTTGCGGTCGTTGACCTTTAAGAAAAAACATCAAATCGTTTTTATTTCATCGTGTTTAGATATCGATACCCTCACGTCTGCAGAGTTTCGCTAGTTAATTTAATTTGCGGTCGTTGACCTTTAAGGAAAAACATCAAATCGTTATTATTTCATCGTGTTTAGATATCGATACTCATCACGTCTGCAGAGTTTCGCTAGCTAATTGAATTTGACCCTGTATTGTTTAAGTACCTAATTGACTCAACAATTTGTGGTTATCATTCTTTCGCGACGAAAATTGTAAATACATGATTTTATTATCCATCGGTTGCTATGGCCGCCGGCTTCACAAAAGGCAGGTGAGATCGTTCGGAAAATGAGATACATTTTCACGGCAGCTAAGAGTTTTTCATGTTCATTCTATAAATAGATTTACGCCAAGGCGAGAACGTATTTTGTGATAAAATCATTCATATTTCACTCATTCAGTGTATCTATAAATATTTTCTTAAAGAAGATTGTCGATGGAGAACAGAAATATTGTAATATGTGGCGATTTCAATATTGACATATTAAAACGTAGCGATGTATTGCTACCTAGACCTAGAGTGTCTGATGCTTAATTTTAATTTTAAGTTAGAAATCGACCAACCAACCAGGTTAAAAAGTAAGTAACACATGCATTGACAACTTTGTACATAATCTTGGCAATAAATGTAAAGCTGACGTAATTGAATTGGCTTTGTCAGATCACACCTGTCAAATCTTGGAGTGTCCCATAAAAATAACTTTCCGCGTAAATCACTGGTATATAAAACGGCGAGACTAGAAAATATGAAAAAGTTCAGAGAATGTATACAAAACACTTCTTTTTCAGATATACATTATATCAATGCGATAATCCAGATAAGGCTTTCATCCAACGCAAAAATATACCTATGAATATTTATTATGATAGTAAACAAATTAATCAAGTAGCACGTCTAAATTCCTAGGCTCAACCATAGACCAACGACTAGACGGGAAAGCATACACATTAGATTTGGCAAAGAGACTTAGCAAATCAGCATATATGCTTTATATAAACTTGCGCCAGCCACAGGAATGGATGCTATTGTAACAGCATACCATGGCATGGCAGGTTCATTATTAATATATGGAGTTATCTTTTGGGGAAACTCGACGAATAGGGAGCTTATTTTTAAGGCCTAAAAGAAGTGCATCAGGGCAATGTTTGCGTTATAATTCACAGACACTTGTAAGCCTTTTTTTATTAAATGTAAAATGCTAACATGACCCTATATGTATATTTTCGAAGCTGCAGTATTTGTAAAAACCAACCCAGAACTATTTCCAAAGCTATCAGACAGAAATAACCGGAGTCGACGGCACGCCAATATGTTGTGCTCAAGGCAATCAAAAACAGCATTTATGTACTTAGTATTTTTTGTATATCTCCAATTATTTATGATCACATACCAGGATCAATTAAAATGTTAAACATTAATCTTTTTAAAAGACATTTAAATAACTTTCTTGTTAGTAAAGCCTATTTCTGAGTTTCTGGAAGAAAAAATATTAGGTTCAGACATCAATTTGTAATAGTGTAAGCCCTAATTTTGACATTTATATTTTATTGTAATATTGACATTAATTTGACTAATGCTTTTATATAGATCGGACCACGGATCGGACATATTTTAAATTTTTATTGATATAATATTTTGACACTAATGTATTTACACTTTTTTTTTCTATTCACATATTTTGTAACTAACTATCATGTTTTATGTTCATGTGTTATTAATTTTTTAACTTAAGTACATAATTTTTGCACGCCATAGTATTTGGCAAACATGTCTCTGAACCGTTTCTTTGATTTTATGTTATCCTGCATGCAAGTTTTTATTTTTATTCTTGTATGTGTACACACGTTTGGGCAAATAAATATATCTTATCTTGTCTTTTGGAAAGACGTGAAAATTTTGTTAAATCGACCAGTACGTCAAAAATCATATTCAAGGAGTTCTATTCTGAGTACTTTATGGCGTTTTTACCGCTTTATCGTCTTGGTCATCGATCAGTAATTGAAATACATAAATAGTAGTATAGGAATACATGCAGATAAATCATCAAAACGTGAATCTAGATCCTCAGTGTAATAGTAATAAGGTTCGTATTGATTACGTAAGTTTTGTTACGTAACTTGCGTGCTGCTTGAAAAGTAAGGCGACGCTTTCAGGTGGAGTACATTTACATAGCTGGGTATACCGAGCTGGGAATATCTTTTTCTATAGAACAAGATATTCCTTGTTCAGGAATCATGTGAAGACGTAGTATATGACAATACCGGTAGTAGCGGCATAGTTTGATGGATTACGTAAGGAACCAATCTGAACAATTCGCTATTACACGCCTACATCTTCCATTGTTGCTGTTAATTGGCTGTCCGAATGCAAATCGTTTATGAAATATCAGAGCTTCTCATAGAATTAAAATGATTGAATACCAAGAGATGATTATGTTTGTACAATAAATAGCCTTGGTGCTACAATATCTAGGATACGCTACGATCAATCGATTTAACAATTCTTCTTCAGTTTTATAATTTTTCAGCTGTCGTTGATATTCTGCGGGGTAATTGCGTAACGATGGCTTTCATTTTGTCAGTTCAACAACATAATATATTGCGTTATTTAGGTTGCTGAGCAGACACATTTTTCGAACATAAGAAGCAATGGATTAGGAATATCCTTCAAAATAATTCAGATTGAGATTGATAGTGTGTTACGCAATTAGGGTGCTGGATAACTTAAAGAAATAAGACGTTAAAAATAAAAGTAAACTTGATAGGTACGCTACCTACATACATCACTTTAAATATTCTGACTAGTTCTATGATTAAGTACGCCTCCCCGTGTATGTACAAAGAACTGATGTACTTATAATGAACTTCAAATTATAATACAGTGGATATTATACACCGTTTTCCGGACGATATAAGTACATAAACTTCGACTAAATGTTCAGACCATGAAAATAAGCATTTTTCATCATGAACACATTAATGAATTCTTATTTTTTTATTTTTTGTTAATTTTGATACAAACTAAATACTTTGACGTAAATCACCTGATATGCATGCCTCTTTATCCGAATTGGCAACGACGTATTTTCATTCATAATATTTGGCGGGCTGAAACTTGTCAAAATTAAGCTAAGACCCTTTCCTACTGCATAGCTCAATTAAAATTCACTAAATGAAATTACAAATATCTTAGTAATGAAGGCTTTTTAAGTACTACTTCCCTTGTTACATTTAATTTGTAAAAGCTATAGAAGCGTTTGACAACGTTTATGGATAACGTGAAGAACACGGTGTATACCTACTTCAGCGTCAAAGTGAACTCAACTTGAAAATCGTGATTGTTATATAAAAGGTCAAACATCAGGAGCTTTTGTTGTCCATTACATTATAAAAAATAATCTGGCGTCCCATACATATAGGTCGAGTGGGTATTGAAGTTTTGTATCGGACAGTTGATATTTTTTTCGATATTACGATTGGTCCGTGTCGTTGGTCCGTGGTTGGATGACCATCTTTACATAACAAGATCCCTCCGTGCCTCGGAAAGCACGTAAAGCTGTTGGTCTCGGGTGTCATTCATGGATCTTTGACGGTCGTTACGGGTCGTCAGAACCCCGAAAGTCTGACAACCAGTCTTATCAAGGGGTATCGTATTACCCAGTAACTGGGCAGTCGCTCCACGTAAAATACTGGTATTCAGCTTTATCGGGTTAGACTGGAAGCCGACCCCAAGATAGTTGGGAAAAGGCTAGGCTAATGATGATTACGATTAGTCCCGTGGTTAGAGTTGTTCAGTTTGATGGTCTGTAGTGTCTGTACTACACTATTAAATATGACCACATTTTTCTGATACATGCTATGTAAGTGTACTGTCTTTGCAAAATAAAAACTGAAGTCATAGAAATGAAATAATCGAAACAGGGTGCACCGTACTCCCGAATGGCCAGTAACGTGATTTTGAACGCGTTCGAAGCGTATGATACGGTCAACCAGTTTAGCCCGGTCAAAATAGACGTTCAAGGTTACATTAATTCGCATAAAGCTGAAAATTGGTATGAATGTTGGGAACACCATTAAAAATAAATCCGACGTGTGCAAAAAAAAAAAAATTCAAGGTCAAATGTTGCAAAAATCGTTTTTTGCATTTTTCTGCTAAACGGTAAATTTTATCATAAAAATAGGTGAGGCAAAATTGTTCATCATGCAATTATCTACAAAAATTGTTCTTACACTTTTTTCCTAAGAATCACCATTTCGGAGATATACCTAGAGATGCAAAGAGGGGCTTGTGGCTAAGTAATAACAGCCGCACGGGTCGATCGATCAGGTTAAGCTACGCTTGCCGCGGTTGGTCCGTGGATGGGTGACCATCTTCACATACCAAGACCCCTCCGTGCCTCGGACAGCACGTTAAGCCGTTGGTCCCGGCTGTTATTCGTGGATCTTTGACAGTCGTTACGGGTCGTCAGAAGCCCGAAAGTCTGACAACCAGTCTTACCAAGGGGTTTCGTATTACCCAGTAACTGGGTTGTGGAGGTCAGATAGGCAGTCGCTCCATGTAAAATACTGGTACTCAGCTGCATCCGGTTAGACTGGAAGCCGACCCCAACATAGTTGGGAAAAGGCTAGGCAGATGATGACCTAGAGATGCAAAAAGTTGAAAAAGATGTGTTTTTCAATGGACGCCACAGACGAGAGGTTATTATCAATATATCGTTATTGGTATAACGATATAATAACGTTATTTATTTCGATACTCAAAGTTGCCAGCTTTATGACCTTGGGCTGCATGCGGTGCGGCCACTCAAACTCAACACGGCCCGTAGTAGTAAGAATAACGATACAAATGAATCTGTAACGTTATTACAAGCGGATAAGCTTATTGTTACTGATACCTATAACGTTACTTATAATATTGTTCTACAGAAACGATATTAAATAACGTTTTTTTTTTGTAACGTTATTGTTATTTTTACGTTTTAGTGTCGTTACAAATTTTGGAACGTTATACGATAACATTAGTGGTAACGGAACGAAATTCATTTCGTTTTAAGTCCCTGATAGCCATCACTCTTCTTTTGCGTTTCAAAAGTAATTTCATCACTTTCGCTCGCTTAGTAGGTTTTCGAGGATTTTAGATTTTCGAGGTAGCGCCTTAATCGTACATATCGAACCTGTATTTCTGCCGGCCCACCACTTACTATTCATCACTGAAAATACTCACATTGTGAACACTGGGGTGGCAGAACTGACTGTGATACGAATATCTAAAAGCTAATAACAATTATCTATTTACTTTGTCCCGGAAAATTCGAGACAAACAGTTTCATTCTGAAATTAACGCTAGCTGAACCGAGGTTCTAATTAGTAGATGAACTTTTTATTTAGGTATAGCTCATATCAGTGAAAACAGTATATTCATATACATACTTACTTTATTATTGTTGACCAGTAAACAGTATTTTAGAGTGAAAAACAATATAAGTAATACGGTTTTTAACAATATGGTTGGCAACCCTAGTGCTGACCTACACATTTATAAGTGAAAAAATAAATATCTCCTATATTTCGAACCAGTTTTAGTTCAATCAGAAACATCTCTTTATAATATTGTGAACGCGGCTTGCCATCTTGGCTAAGCCGTTGGCTGGTTGTTTAACTTCCGCAATAAAGCACAAGTACTGACAATAGACGCTGCAATATAGTAGATAACAAGTGAGCCTTTATGACTTCTGCAATAACCGCCGACGACGTCAAATACTCATACAATTTTCGGCCCCTCACAAAACGTTTCGAAATTAACTGAAAGTTACCTACTGAATATCCATCAAGTAAAATGGACGTTAGGACAAAAACAATTCACAAAGCTTACAAAATGAATGATGAGCTGTTCATTTCCTTCGGCTCGTATCATAAGTTTTCAACCTTCAATATGTTTTTGTTATTTTCCGTACAATGAAATATTGTAATTGCTTACTTTAATTCCTTTCAATATCGATTCCCGGGACTTGCCATTTGTCGAGCGAGTACAATAGGCAGATAAACAAAAGACGCGAGTCACGGCTGGCCCGGCTGTAGCCCGCCGGCTGTGGAGTCCGTTACGGGTTTCGGAAAATAGGTAAATTAAGTAGGTATCAATCTAAAAAATACTTAAATAGAAAGTCGAGCGAATAAAATGACTCACTTAAACATAAAACGTTTAAATCCAGTATTTCATGTATTTCTTACTCATGATTTACGGGAATTATTATCACCACCTACTGTAACGGCTAGGGCTTTCAGGTAGGCCGCGCAGGCCGTTAACTGATAGGTTAGGTAAAAGAAACACACAAGCAAGGTTCCTAGTTCCTACGTATATAATCCTCATGCTAGGCTTACATAGATACATAGTAGTAGACTAGGTCGCTGGTAAGGACACACTAATCGTTCTGAGCACTAGCACGTGTAAGTTAGGAAAGGTACCGTCCTTGGCTCTCTGGGGCGCAGAAGCTTGGACACCGGGGAGCAGGGGTTGCTGGCACAAGTGCAGAAGGCCGGTTAGGCCGCTGACACTGGCGGCAGCAGGTCGCCGGTAGTGCGCGGAGTAGTTGTGCGTGCTACGCATGCAGCGCGCAGTGCAACTACGCGTGCAGCGATTGTAGAGGCCCTACCCTCAGCCTGGACGTAGAACCCTGGAAGGCGAGATATGGTGCGCATATCACTAGGGTGCGAAAGCAGCAAACCGAGCGTGATGTGTCCAGCCTCATTTCCTTCCATGACCAAGGAACGGTGTAGGGAGCAAGATATGGGGAAGCTCAACACCGGACGCAGCAGCAATATATACATATCAAATGCTACGCGCAATCAAATGCTACATAGTTACCAAATTAATGAGGAACTCACCCTAGATTTGTGGTACCTACACAGGATCTTGGGGGTCAGGGAATCACTCCTGCTAGCTAAACAAGCGGCTGTTAAAATGGCCGAGCGTTCTCAGAAAATTAGTGTTGTGTGTGTCATAAGTAATTTATTATCAGTTAGAAAATTATATATTATACACATAGTATTAAAAACATAAAACCCTACCCTTAGATCCTAATGTATTAGCTAGAAGAAGGAAACACAATATTGCTTCCTCCCCTTATTTAAAAACAGAATTTGCAAATATTCAGTACGATAAACGCTCGTCTTTCTTATATAATAAAATAAATAAACAAATAGATATACATACTAAACCGTTTAAAGAATGCAAATCATTGCTGATTAAGTGGATAAATAAGTTATGCTATGATGAAGTAGAGAACCTTCTAGTAAATATAAGGTAAAACCGATTCCGCATAAAATAACCACACACACACATACACATACACGCACACACCCTCACACACATACACATACACGCACGCATACACACGCATGCACGCTTAAATACACACACATTTACCAACAGACTATTAGTAATAAATTAGAATAATTAATTAATTCATAAACTTTTGTTTCGTTGCATGTTACACTAATTATTGCACGATATAAAAGAGCGGCGCCTCCTGGCACAGGCATTTATATGCTTAAAAGGAGTCGCCACCAACTGTATACTATACAACGTGTAATAACGAAATAAAACATTTTTGTTTTTTTATTTTTTTATTTTGATGATTCTAGTGATGTGACTTGCAACAGCAACTTACTAATTGTAAAATAATATTTAGCATCAGTCGACTATTTCCCTTTGAGAACTCTGACCACAACGTTACACTACACTCAGGGCCATTATATAATTGGGCAATTAATTAGTGCGGTTGTTGAGTTAAACCAATTAATTGGCCTGATATCACTCAAAACTATTTCCAACCACAGTTTTAATTATAGCCAGGTTATCATTATCACAGATGTCGGTGCGAAATAAAACACGGATGCAGCACCCAGCTATCATTTTATTAATAAAATGTCCATCGATCACTATGATATTCTGTCCACCAATTAAGTCGTATTTTTCACCATTTATTAAGTATGACAAATCGTTATCATACATATCCTGCGCATAATTTTGTCACTAGTATACGTTTCTCATGAAATATGATTGTATTTTATACGCATTTCATTTAAATTATAAGGATCCCATTTGGCACCAAAAGGCGGGACAGTCGATGCTGCGGTCTGCCCTCTTACGTGCTGTCTTCATATGAGAGATGTACCGACTAGTCGCCGACTACTCGGGAAAGCCGACTATCCGGCCATATTTGTAGGCGCCAAAAAATTTTACTATCTGCCTTACTGTTTGGTAGGTATTATAATCTAGGAATACGTATGTCCTCTGGTAGTCAATAGTAATTGAAAGCGCCTACAAAGTACAACTCTAAATAAAGAACATACGTATCTTATTGTTTAATTTTAACCGACTTCAAGAAAAGGAGGAGGTTATCAATACGGTTGAATATTGTTTTTTATGTTTTTTTATCTCGGAACTCCGTTATTTATAAGCCGATTTGCAAATTTCTTTTTTATTTGAAAGGATATACATACTTTCAGATTGGTCCCATAGAAACATCAAAATCGGTTCAGTAGTTTGGTATTTAAACCAAAATTACTGGTAAAAATTCAAGTAAACGAAATGGTTTTTGTATGTATACCTATTACGCGATATCGCCAGCAATTGCAAAAAGCATAAAACAAAAAAAAAATGGATATCAGGAGTGGTTCCATATAAATTTTTATTAACTTTGCTGTGGTAGTTTTTGAGTTAGCTTCAATAATACGTATTTTTCCCACTTAGTTTATATTGATGATGTTAAAATAACTTCCCGTCACTGATATTTAAGTACATAGCAAGTAGTGTTATATGAATTTGTGTGGGTACTTAAGTACAACTTACTTAAATACTTACTTAAATAAAAAAAATACAAGTAAAAACAACCGACTTCCAAAAAAGACACTGCAAAGTGAAAAATATCTTTAATTTCGGAAGTCGGTAGCAAACAACGAAAATGCGAACCCAACGACACCGACTTCCGAAATTATTTTTTCACTTTGCAGTGTCTTTTTTGGAAGTCGGTTGTTTTTTTTTGTATTTTTTTTAAATATTTATTTTAGAATCACTGTTTCGGTTTTGTATAGGTACCCGGACTCCACCGAAAGCAATGCTCGGCTTCTCCGACTAGTCGGCTAGTCGGTCAAAGCCATAGTTATTAGTACTTGCTTTTACTATGTAAGTATTGCAATGCTATGATATTGTTAGCCTCGTTGAATGGTCATTGTCGCGTAGACCTCCGTTATGCATTGGGTAATTAAGTTCAGTATGACAATTGCCCCTGTAGCTGTATCTATTTGAAGGCGAACCCCTGTTCATTCGTTCATTGCCTTCAGGTCATTAAGCTTTGTACAAGCCAATAGGACGTGTTTATGAATCTGAAATAGGTACCTCTATGATCGATCTGTTTTAACGGAACATTCCTAGAACCGCAATATTCGGAGTTGTACTGGGTTCTACTGGAAATATCATGAATTCATGAGTTATTGATTATTTCATTTCTGATAAAAAAACATCAATTTTGCTTATTCTAGACCACCTTCTACGTCAAGGAACAATAGAAATAATGTAACTTTTCTAACACCAACTTATTTCAACAATTAGTATCATTTTGTGTAAAACAATAGACAGTGTCGATTAATTACCTTGTAATACATGTTATAGTGTAATAAAAAAAACCGTTCGAGTGCGAGTCGGACTCGCGCACCGAGGGTTCCGTACAAATTTACGGTTTTCGGATCTTGTGCTAAAATGTAATGAGAATACGAGAAAACTTTAAGTATCTTGGATGGTAAATCTTTTGTACGCTGGTTTACGAAGTAGAGAATCGATTGCAATCTGTTTTTAGGCTCGTTACCACAAAATTACGCAGGCTTTAAAAGAATATTATCTCATAAAGATTAACTAAGCTGTCCCGATTTAAATAAAACCGCGGGATTTGTTACCGCAGAGGTCACGCTGCAATACACATGTTACCGTTAGAATACGGAATACTTTAATATGCGCATTAACTAGGAAATCTGCAAATTACCGGGTACAATCCGTTAAAGCGTGAAATATGTTACCGGCCAAACCAGTTCTTATTCGCTCGCTCTTGCATCCCATGTCGACGGAGCCCCCGCTTGGCGGGCTTCTATCTGTGTAAAGTAACCTAACCAAACCTAACCTCTGGGTGCCCTTCACTCGCTCTTGCATCCTACGTCGCCTATCGACCGACCGAAACCATGCAACCCTTGCAGGGAGAACTGGTTTAGCCTAAGCTAAGCGTAACTAGTACATCCTAAAACCGGGTTTGGCCGGTAAAAAACATTTTTTTCCACTTCGGCTTGTTCTGTGCCGGCGTGATTTTTAACTTTCTTCAAAAAAGAGGAGGTTCTCAATTCCGATGTTTATATTTTTTTATGTATGTTCGGCCTATATAATGTGCTATAAAAATACCTGCCACGGCTTCAATGGGAGACATTATTTTGTATATAGGTTATACTGTAACCTATATACAAAATAATGTCTCCCAAAGAAGAAATTTTTTACCCCGGAATAGTTAAATCAATTTTAGAAAATAAAGTCATTAAATAAACATTTACTCTATTCTGCATAACGTGGTTCACAAATACGCGCGATGTTTCGCTTCGTCATATTTTGCGAAATGAAATGACGGTGCGGCAACAGCTAATTACTATGGGACGGTTTCATGCAACTAAATCAATTCAAATTTATACGCATATTTTTTTGTATGAAAAAATTTATGACATAGATCAATAATGTATCTTTATTATTGTAATCTATATGTAGTAATACTGTCTCACGTTGAAGCCGTGGCAGGATTTGCAAAATTCTTTTTTTAATAGATAAGGTATGCCTCAGGGGTGGTCCCGTATAAATTTAATTATCTTTGCTTGGGTAGTTTGAGTTAGCTTCAATAATACGAGTTTTTTTCAACTTAGTTTATATTGATGATGTTTTAATAACTTCCTGTCACTGAAATTTACATAGCAAGTAGTGTTAAATAAATTTGTGTAGGGTAGACAACTAAAAAGTGAAAAATACAACCATTTTAAATAAAAAACAACTACCGACTTAAAAAAAAATACACTTCAAAGTGAAAAATAACTTTAATTTCATCAATCAAAATACGAAAATACGGGAACCAACAAGAAGCACCTCCACTTCCACCTGTTCTTTGTTTTGGTATTAGTTTCAACAATGGTATCTATTCGGAATAGAAAATACGTAAATGTGAGTTGAAACAAATACCAGTGGTTCTTGGTATTAGATCGGAATAAATCATTTAATGTTATACATTTTTTTATATATTAAACAAAATGTGTTGGCTGCCTTTACCATTTATCTTGTACCATTTTCATTAGCCACCATTACCTTTCTAAAACTCTGTTTGTTCTTGGTTTCCTGAATACACGATTCACGAAATTATAGAATAACATGATTTTTCTTATGTAGGTACCTGTATAACTTTCAATGGTAATCTTAGAAACACTTCAAAATAGGCGTCATTAAGCTTTTATGAATTTGGCACGACATCCATTTCGACTTTGTTAAAATCCGTTCAGTATTTTAAAAGTTATAATGATATTTGAAACTGAAAGATCTCGGTGAAAATTGTTAAAAATGGCACTTCATTTTGGATTCCTTGAGTCTTTCTCAATTAGACTGGGGAGTTTATTTTTTTTATAGCTAAAAATAAACTGAGCTCAAAAGTTTACTGCCTATCTTTTTGTCTGCTCTTCTTAAAGAAATCGACATTATTTTGTAAGCGATTTATTTTTCAGTGTTTTTTACATTTTTCCCAATAAGACAATTGGGCAATAAGTATAGTCCTATACATAGATACTCAATGCGTGTGCCAACGCCACTAGTAAGAAGTACCCAATTCGTTGCTGTAATAATTCGGGTCGGTACTTCGTGCCTCGTGCCCGCAGTGTAAAAAATACGTGCTGTTGCATGCGGGTGTTCCCGGCAATAAACTAGAGGTACTACTAACTAAGTATTGGGCTGCGCTAGTGACCGCCTTTAATGATACTTAATATAACATTATCGACTTAGTTCCTCTCACAAGCTGCCGGCAAATAATAAAGAAGTTTTATTGTAATAACCCTTCAGGGTAAACAATGTTTTAAAGAAAACAATGGAGATGTTTTTGTTACAATTTCCGCGTTGTTAACCTACTTAAGCTTCGGCTTAGGTACGGAAAATCATGAATATTAAAAAGCTGCATAACAAAATACATGTTGGAATTCTAGGAATAATTATAATGTAAAAGTTTTAATATGACGGAGGAAATTACGTTCCGATACCTACAGAAAAAGTAAAATGGTTATGATACTAAATTATGAAAGGAAATTCGTGAAATCGATATAATCAATCAACTTCTACAAAGCCTTGGTTCACAATATCCGTTGCCCATCAGTCATCATTATCATTTAACTATTGATACGAAAGCCCGAGTTGATTGTACTTTTTCGATACTACAGTCCCGGACCACATGAGTAGATAAACGGAAATCTACTCATGTGCCCGGACTGCTAAATCGAACATTTGCATTTTATGTTTAAAGGCATTACTTAAACATAAATATTATGATAAGTCAGAGAAAAAGTTTTTATGCAGTTTTGAAGCTGACTTGCTGGCCATTATTTGGTATCACTATCGTTCCAAATTAGAATTCACGAATATGAAAAAAAGAAGAAAATCGGACTTTGATCGCTCTTAAAGAATCAACAAGCTTTGATTAGAGCATCAGCTCTAAGTCTATAGTTGTTTGTTTTGTTTTGTATAAAAAGAGTATATTGGAAACATTGGAGAACATTCCACAGCACGTCATAGTGGCATTAATTAATTCCATGCCGAACCGCGTGACGGCCGTCGTAAATGCTCTTGGAGGTAACATAAGTTACTATAAAAACGTTTTCTCTATGTAAACCATTGTTTTCTTCAAAATTTCCACGCTTTTTTGGCCCTGAGAAACGCGAAAAGTTATTGCAATTAAACTGCTTTTTTTAGTATTCCGATTTCAAATTTGGAACAATGACAAACGGAAATGATAGTGAGTGACTGGCTTCAAAACCACGTATTCTTTTTTGTTTGTACTACCTACTTTTTTTTTTTTTTAAAGTAACCTTTTTCAATTTTATGCAGGATGGTCTGTTGAACCCGCACTTGGCCCACGTGAGGGATACGGCTTACTCTCTCTCACAAAGAGCAGGCCTGTATCACAGCAGCGGGAACATTATAGGCTGATTATGCTTATGGCTCAATTCAGGTGTCCGATATATTATTATAGATTCGTTTTGACATAATATTCTGAAAGGTACCTACTGCTGAACAGAACGAGCATTAACCATTAGGCATTAACAATGAATAACGAACCCAATCAAAAAATAAATCGTTGTACCTATCTAAGATGAAGAATAGGTATACCTACTACACTTTCGCTAGCGAAAGCACTTCGCTACATCCGCATAAAAGAGGAGCTGGAATGCTTGTGCTTACTCGGCATCGTCTTGCTCTAATGAATGTTATGTCCACAGTAACCGGCCGATTCGTCTTGTTTGAACGGCGGCCTTTTCGGCTTCAATTTGTGATACGACACGAGTTCCTACTTTGGCAACATCCCGCTTGTCCTTCGACAAACACAAAGCAACACCCAGCTTTGATAAAAAGAACCTCCCCAAGGTTTAAGGTTCTGATTGAGAAACATTTTTGGTGAAATTAATCGCAATACTTTTCAGCCCAACAGTCTTTGATCGCGTGCGTACCGTACCGCTGTATTCGGATTTGGATGACGTCAGAAGGCAACGTCCCCCAGTGTTACGTAAACAGCTGTTCGCGCACCCTCCGCGGAAACGGCGCTGATGTCACTGCGCTTCATTGCACCACCAGGAGCTAATTTATTTACCAACGCTTCGGGAAGCACACGCTTAACCCTCGTCTTGATATTTTAGTGTTAGAGGGCCCGGTGTCCAGTAGACCGTGACCCTCCTAGTAAACTGTAAATTACAGAATATCGATAAATCTTCAACGCTTGCTAGAGCGTATCATTTATATATCTAACGCTTGTAAAAGTTTCAGCTTCGCGGCTTATCCTCCACAGTACAGCCTGTTGCCGCCTTCCGCCTCTTCCGCCACGATATTAATTAATATTTTGCACTCGTTATTTTTACAACACTCAATTTGGCGTTCGGGAAATAGGTTATGTAGAAAGTTATTGGTCAGTTGTACAAATTGAATAAATAACTCGATTGATTCGGTCAGGTTAGGTCACAATCAAACAAATTCAACAAAGATGAAGCTTAGGATGAAGCCTATTCACCTCAACTTGCTCCGACCCAAGTTTACCAAGATGAAAGGACACGTGTAAATTCTTGTCATCTAGTCGGTGTTCGTTGAACACAGCTTATCCCTTTTAACCTATTCCGTGTAAGTAGCTATCCCTTGCGGCTTGGATCCGGTTCTGAGCTCAATCAAAATACACAATGGAGATATTTTGCGAAGCTAAGGGGACTCCATGACTTAAACGCAAAAAACGCAAGTTTTAAAATGCCTATAAGTATTTGATCGACTACAGTAAACAAAATCCGAAACATATATGATATTCTTTAGGATATATGCTAGTCAGATAGTGTGTTGAAAACATAATACAACTCATTTCATACGATAGAAAAAAATCATGAAAATACCTCTAAAAACTTTCATTCACAAGAAAACCATACTAATATACATACAATACATTAATTCTGATTTTTTGTCAGATTATTCTACAAGCAACATACTAAAGCATTAGTGTTTTAATTTTTTAGTCCAAACAATAGATTTTTTGTAAATAGATAAGGGGGCGTCCATTAATTACGTGAGGTAATTTTTTGCCATTTTTGACCCCCCCCCTCTCCCCCCTTAGTGAGATATCGTGAGATTTTGCTCGAGCCCCTCCCACCTCCCTTTAATCTCACGTGAGATTGTTCAAAATGCGTATTTTCAATGTAAATACGTTAAATCTATGCTTCATTGCGTTTATTAAAAAAAAACAATTTCTCTAATTATTATTTTTATTTGAGACAAGTTAAGACTCAATTCAACCCAGTTTTCACGCAATTTTACGATGTTTCTGCCGAAAAAAAATTACGTGATACTTGCCGGGACCCCCCCTCTCCCCCACGTGAGATTGGATGAGAATCGGTTTGACCCCCATAAACGTCTCACGTAATTAATGGATGCCTCCTAATTGCTTCATATTTTGCAATAAATTACCAGCGTTGTGTCATCACGCTTCTCTTTCTTTTCTATGCAGTCCGACAGTGACCGCGCTTCAGGTCATGTAGTCCCTCTAAAGCAATATTGTGAACTACTTAGAAATACCATTTGAAATTATAATAAAATATTACTGTTCATACAGCTTAATGCAAAGAAAATCCCGGCGAGGGTATTTGAAGCTGACGAAAAATAGGTAAACTTTCTGAACTCCGGGAATAAGATAAAAGCGATTCAATCAGACCCTTTTTTTGTGGGAAATTATCAAATAACTTCTCCCGCACTTGGCGGAGCGAGAGGGCGTGTCAGACTTTTACTGACTAAAACCCACCCGTGTTCCTACAGTTGCCTGTGGCCCCTGGGCCACGGTATCTCTTTCGAACAACCCGCGACCCTGGCAAGCATCGGCCGTAGCGGATCCCGTCAGTTAGTGCTGACATCTCTTTGAGGTGCGCGTGGAACACAACGCACCGTCGACCCGGGCCTGGTCCTTACCGGACGGCGAGCTGCCCATTGCTCGCCGTCCACTAGCCACGCGGTGGCCGGGAATCGGCTGTCTATTCCCGACGCCAAGGGCGTCTCCTGCGGCGACTAGGGGCGTGAAGGCGCAAAGATTGCCTCGCCCTCACGCGCTCCGCCTCCTCCTTCGCGAGCATTACTGCTTCGTAGAAGGAGGTGATGGCTTCCCATGCGCTCTCGCTCCGTACCATGGCCTGGACTAGGGCCGGACGCGAGAGATCGCCGCCGCCGATCGCTGCCGTGAGGACGCCGTATGCTCCACCGTGTCCTCCGGTCGATCCACACAATGGTGACACCCGGGCGTTTCCTCCCGCCTTATCCGGAACAGGAACCTCCCGAAGCAGCTGTGTCCGGTGAGGACCTGCGTTAGGCGGAAGGTGAGAACACCGTGGCGCCTCTCCAGCCACTCCTGAAAGAGGGGACCTATTGCCGCCATTGTAGCGTGCCCAGCACTGGGTTGCGACAGTCGCACTCTCCATCTCGCCATTAGATCCCGCCGGAGCTCTGTCCGCTGTGCCGTGATTTCTCGATTCAATCAGACCCTGACCCTCAAAGAAATGGCAACAATATGAACGAAAACATTATGGTATAAAATTTATAAAAAAAAAAAAAGAAAACAGTGGCACCCCGGAAGTGCCGACAGAAGTGAAAACAACAAACAGAATACTTTGCCATCACTTACTGACATATCGGATATACAATAAAACCGAGTATATCCCGAGGACAGCCGAACACATCCGAAGCGGTGTCGGTTACGGTAACAGTGGCGCGAATTCAATGGTTTTTTTTTTCATCTCAAAAAATGCCCAACGCGCCTAAAAAGTTTTCACTTCAAAAATGGTCTTCAAAGTTGTAAAAAGGAGTTCTTCGTCTCTCAACTTTGAAGGTTCACTATTTTGAACGTTTCTGGTGGGAAAAAGTGATTTCGTATAGGAAATTGAATTGTACATAATAAACGTCATTAGCTTACCGTCATTCTGAAATCGTATACAAATTATCGAAAATTTCATCAAGTTACTCTTCGAGTCTAAAAAAAAATATGATGCTAAAAATAATCCTATAATGGCCTTCTCCGACACCCACCGATAGATTGAACGTGATTATAACTTCGTGTGGAGGCTTACGGCCCACCTGCAGCTGTAGGTAGACCATTGTTAATTAGGCCCACGGCTTATAATTTTTACGTGGAAATCTCAAACTTTAAAGGCATTTCTAAATCGACAGCTCCTTTCAACATCGACGCTACTTCTAAAATAAGTTAGTTGGCTCCAGTAATTGCAACCAAGCAGTGGTATCCTTTCTAAAACCACAGTCATTAGAAATATTTACCTTGGCAGTACTGGAAAGCCTAAAAACTTTATTTCGACCTCATAAAAGTGATGATAGCAAAGCGGCGCAGGCGAGGTGCAATTCGGCTTTAGGGGAAACTGCAAAATTAGGCCTTATTATTTGCACAAAGATACAAATTACCTACACATTCTGAGCACGCGTGCTAATAATGGATGTTTTGACTAGGGTCGATTAATATCGAAAAACATCCATTACTAATATCATAAATTACTAACTTCTGCCCGCGACTTCGTCCGTGTGAAATTTCTTGTTCCCCGACCCACCCCGTTGCATCGCATTGCCTGCCCGCGCTTTTACCTTGTTTTCTGTCTTTTTACTCGACGCCTAAGGGTCCTAGCATAATGTTATATAGCCTATAGCGTTCCTCAAAAATTGGGCTATGACATGCAAAAAGAATTTTTCAAATCAATTTTGAGAGGGAGTGAGCCGTAATGCACCACGCGGGCCCAGTGCGAGTTTGTGGATAAAACTAAAAAATCGAATACATGTGACTGTCTTCGAATTTTTAGTTTATCGACAAGCCGGTTTCCTTCATCGTTTTGACAGCAGTGGTGATTAAATAATTTAGGTACACAAAGTAAAGCCTGCCTGGGTTCGAACCTACAACCATAAGTCGCGGCCGTTTCTACTGGGCTACTACTCCTCATCTTGACCATGAAATAGAATACTTTTTATCCCGAAACTACATACCCGTGTGAGAATTATCGACCTCCACACTGGCGAAGCCACAGACAAAATTTTTTATACTTACTATATTTTCTTCGACCAGTTTCATGGAATATTTATAGAATAAGAGGGTGCGTTTTTAAGATCGCGGAATGGGAGGGAAGGGGGGGGGTGTAAATAATATTCGCAAATATTTTTCTTTTTCTATATATACACCTGCTAACCTAATACATTTTTCAGATCGTTCAATAAGCTTATGCATACCATCGAAAAAAAAAGATTAATTTTTGTTTTCATATTTGGAAATAGATAATAGGTAATCGCAGGAGGCCAGGTCTGGACTATATGGTGGGTGGTTAATTATTTCGAAGCCTTACTTGTGTAGGGCAGCCAGGGCAACACGGCTCTTGTGAACAGGCGCATTGTCGTGCACTCTTGCACGACAATGCGTCTGTTCACAAGAGCCGCTTGACGCCTTTCGTTAGTTTTCCTCGTCTTTTCTCTTTGATTGCTTCCCTCATACGCTCCAGAATTGACGTGTAGTATTCTCCGGTTATATTAACGACCTTGTCCTCATAATCGATCAGCAGGATTCCTTCAGTATCCTAGAAAACAGTCGCCATGAGTTTTCCAGCCGACTGACTCCTTGAACTTCTTAGGCGGTGGTGTGCCTTTTTTATGCCACTGTATAGTTTTGTTCAGACTCCGGTTCATAATGATGAACCCAATCTCCAGTCACAATTCGATTCAAGATACCCTCTTGATCTTCGTTACAGAGGTCCAAAAACGCACGTGCGACTCTACGCGTCGTTGCTTTTGCGGCGGCGCGGCGTGAGCATTCTCGGCACCCATCTTGCACTAACCTTAGACATACCGAGATGGTCATAAAGAATTTTAAAAATGGTTGCATCGGATAGTCCAACTATTTCTGCTAGCTGTTTTTTCTTAAAACTAGCATCATCCAATATTAATTTTTCACTTTAGTGATGATTTCGGGTGTGGTCACCTCGATGGGCCGTCCCGTCCAGGCCGGGTATCGTCTTCAAGTGATTCTCGTCCTTGCTTGAATAACGATGCCACTGATAAATCATGGCTTTACAAGGGCAAGAGTCTCCGTAAACGGAGGATATCTCTTCCGTAATGATTTGGGCGTTTTTTCCTTGCTTGGTAAGGAACTTTATAACGGCGCGGTGCTTGATTTTCTCTGTTGTGAACGCTGTCTTCCTGATTAAGTTGCTTGGTTGATGATAGTTCAGAGACTAATGAGCCGATTGTAATAAAACTCGGTATTTATCCTAATAGTGAATAACTCAACACGTTGAGGTACTAATGAGACCCCCAACCCCTCCCACCACGCCATTCCGCGAACATAAAAACGCACCCTCGTACGTTGTTTTTAGTTTGAAATAAAAGAAAGAAAGAAAAATTGTTTATTCTGCACAAACAAAACGCACATTGCAAATAAGCAACGGAAATTCTGTTACTTGGACATCATTGCTTTACCTCTTGAAGCCGCAATCTACTTAGAAAGTTCCAGTGTTGTAGGTAATAATATTGACATCGGAAACCAGGATAAAAGTCTTTATGAAAACTGAACCAATGTACCAACCATTTTTAAAATGATATCACTTAGACGAAACGTAAAATCTTTTTTTCTTTATAAATTTTAAACAGAGCCTGAGGTTTTAAAGTCCGTAACTCCGTACTAACGAGGTAAATAAATTAATCTGATGCTAAGTTAGCATACTTAAAGAAAACCTAGAGCTTTTCTTTTACTAACCCGCAGGTAAATTCTCTACTAAACCATCTGCCTATGCCCAAGCTGCAAAGTGATGCTTATTAATGAATAATATAAAAATGTTAAGCACCCCTGCTGAATATACTTAACTTGAATAGGAAGTCGGTTAAAAAAGGGGAGCAGCTCGCTTAAAAATAATTCTTTCATTTAGTTGTTAGCTTATACAATCAGGGATCTCCGACAGTAGACTTTACAGTTGAGGTTTTATTTCTCCTTTCTTCCTGATTAAAGTTGTTTGTTCAGTGAGAGCAGATCAAAGCTCACTTTAAGTTATAATAATAGCGTGAAGATACTATCACATATGAATAGAATATGTAAAGCTAATCAAGTGAAAAAATTATCATAAACTTTACATTAATATCACCTCTCAAGTTGATAAAAGAACGCGTTTAATCATTCAGAAGCACTTTGCTAACGAAGGTTCCTATCCTGCGACATCTATCATTGGATAGATTTTGGAACCAAATAACTAAAATGTTTGCATGTGTACCAAATGTGCAAACCATTTTACAGTACTTTGTCATTTAGATGAATTTAAAACTTGAATTTCACTTCAAAAGAAAATTCTCGAGAACAATCATGTTCCTTCAGGTAAAACTTATTTCTGATGTCCTCTTTTTATTGTAGTAAAATCTCCATTAATGTAGGTAGGTATTGTGAAGTCTTCTCATTGCTAGCTCCTCCAAGAACGATAAAAGAATAAAACTTTTTAAGAAATGAACTTCAGTTATGTCATACATTATTACCCCGTCGCGAGGTGAAGAAACAAAGTTAACGATAAAAGAGAAAAGGTATTTTTTAGGCTTAAAAGAGGCGTAAACATACATATGTTTCGATCAAAGAGACGAGCTAAGGTATCTATACTAGTAAGTCCAAAGAAGACAATAAGAAGCTCTGAAAGTTTGATCCAATGACTTATTGCTACGCTTGTAAATATCTTTTGTGTAAATACTATCTCCAAATCCCCGATTTTCGTTGTTTTGCGAACACTTCATCATCATGTTTTAACCGAAAGGCGTCCACTGCTGGATATGGGGCCTGCTACAAGCACCGCCATGTCAACCGGTTCTGTGGTTCCCGCATCCAGCGGATTCCTGCAGCCTTCATCAGGTCATTGACCCATCTTGTGGGAGGCCTTTTTTTTGTGGGAAATTATCAAATACCTTACAACGCTACGACTTCTTCTTCATCTTTGTGAACACTTGATTCTTTGTAATAATGAGGCAAGTCGAATAAGTGGCAAAGGAACGTGATAAACATTTCAAGCAAACAATCTGGCAAGGTGTCCCAACTACGAGCTACGGTACGGATGAATACTTCGCCAGCGTTATCTTGCTCTCATTCTCATAATATAAATTGTAATTTGCGTGTCATTGGTAATTTCGCCGAGATTATTACCTGATTTTTATTGGATTATAAGTGTGTTTTTCTATTGAAAAAGCTCTTGAACGTTTTGTATGGACCGCCGGGTGCCTCGGTTACGTAACAGTTGTTTCCTAACAGTAGAAGCATCTACTTTCATTTAAGTAGTTAATTATAGGATCGGAACTAACTTTGTGTCCATGCACCACACAGTTTTCTCCTATTTAGGAACTAAGGGGCGAAAATCAGTAAAAGCCACATTTTCCATTCGAGTTTCATTTTCATTCGGAATCCCGAGTCCCGACGTCGCATTACGTAACAGTTTCCTTTACTGCGACCTCGGTCTCGCCGCGCCGCTACTACTCGTATAGCCTGCTACTCTAAACTTGGTCACATGTTTTTTTATATAGCTGCTGTAATAGTGCAAAAACAAAAAACTTCGGCTTCAATGGTGCGTGCACAAGTTTATTTCAGAGTAAGTTCGTCTGATTGTGAATTTCACAAATGAAATGGTTGCAAGATACAACCAGTGTTCAGGATATATTGTATAAATTATTTAAATAGTGTTTTGGATTAAGTACCAAAATCATGATTATTTATGGATTTGAAAGAAAGTTTCACAAAAGTCTCTTGATAAAGATCTTGTTAAATGTAAAAATCAATTTATTGAGTATCCGTAACTGATTGATTTACACAGTAATACATTTTGGCCTTTCTAATAATATAGGTACTTCAAAAACTCGCTTAAAGCTGTAATTGGGAGTTTCAAAGTGGATATCATACGCGCATAATGTAATGAAACATTTTATGTTGATCAGGTTATCACATGCAAAGCTCGCTCCACTGAATCAAGTGATTACTGATAGCGACCGCGTATTGAGCGTATAGATAGATGTAAGTCCGCCTCTTGCGTGGCTTGTGCCTTTGTAGCCAGATAGCGGCCGGTGTCGGCCGAAGTAATCAGGCGGTTGATTGCTTGCATTGTGCCATTGACTAGAGATCACCATGATACCCCTTTCCCCTCTTCACTAATTTGTTCCACTATCCGAAATTAATGATGGCCTATCTTAGTTGGTATTAGTATCTGTGAAACATACGTAACTGAGGGCTCGTGCATCTTAGTAACTAGTAACTGGACGCGGCTTAGCTACATTGCAAAGTAACGAGAGCCATTATTTTAGTTCGACATGTTCAATGTTTGTGCCCTAACAATAGAATGCTACATCAAATCATGTTTAGGTGTTTTGTTGTTTAGAGATTCGGTGCGTAAAGCAATATATTACAATGTTAAATGTGACTACTGTATCTAACAGATAAGTATCAGAAATCAATAAAATCCAAGCTGACGCATACCGTTTCGCTCCTGATGACGTAGCCTGATTTAAACATACCGTAGACAGATCAATCCGGAGATAACAAGGAAGATTAAAGTAGTCTTTGGAAGCCGGCGTTAGATAATTTGCTCCAGAAACATTGTGTATCCTGGGATGAACAATGTTTCTTTAGCAAAAATAACTCGCGTAGTTTTCTTTACGGATATTGTGTACGCGTTTTGAATATGATTGTGAGCATGATGGTACACAGATCTGTTGAGTATTTATAAGGAAGGGTTAACATGTTATTATCGGCGTGTGATATTGAATAGGGATATTGTGTGTTTATATGAGTTTTAAAACGCGAGAATTTGAGTTGAGAATACTTAATGCTCCTCCTTCGCTCGGTTTTTGGGTCACTACCCCGAATTGGTTTGTTACTGAAATGGTTTTTATCGTTATTGTAGTGGAGGCTTTTTGCTTCCAGCTTTTTACTAAATTGCCGTGTCGCTGCAATTTATGAAGCATAACCTTTCTTTATTGTTCGTTTCTCTGTTCATAAAACTTTCCTTCACTGAGACTTTCTGGATTCTTTACTAGCTAAATAATCCAACATTCACATATTATGTACGTTATAATGCTCAAAGCATTATTTAATTTATCGTTCCTTATCAAATTCTCATTAGTTTGTCGGTGTCTCGTTTTGAGATTGGTTCAATACTTCGATGCATAAAATTAGTAGGTTCGGCACAGTATCTACTTACAGAATATTAATACAACTTGTTTAAGGTACCTGCGACATACTTAGATGGGGAGACAGGCACAGCGACTAAGAAATATCTTCCTTTAAGATTGTTGAAGCCGCCCGGATGCACTCGGACGATATACTACAGCAGCCCATCCTACGTCGATCTTGCTTGTATGAAGTTTACATACACTCTTGTTATAGAAAATGAAAATTCCTTGCTCGACTTTACGTGGTCGCTTAGAAGGAATGACAAAGTTTCGTACGATAAGCACATTATTTTGTTGTTTCAAGAACCTTGATATGTGTATAGTTTTGTGACAGGATAACTAACACGGAAGCGAGCGCGTCAAATATGTATGTAGGTACTCCGGCATGACTATTGTTATTTGTAATAAAACTCGTAAGAAAGTTGCGTGAAATATTTAAATATATTCATACAATGTATTGTTAGAAAAGCTAGATGTGAGTGGCTTCGCCTCCGTACCCAAGCATGTTTGTTTACAGAGTAGCGACAGTATTTTCATTTTCCCGCTAATGTGTTTATTAAGCACATTGGGCATGCGTAACTGGGATATGTTCAAATTAAATATCGTAGAAAAATAGGTCTAGTCTCCTTATAACTTCATAATAATACAGCAAAGTTAGCGTAAATCTGCTCCTGCCACCAGTCGCTTGGCCGCTGGGTTCACTTGACTTTAAGCGATATGTAAAACAATAAAAACTTTTTAACAAAAAAAAAACAATATCCCGGTTTTTTTTTTTGTTAAAAAAAATTATTTCTCGCTTTTTAGTGGGTCTGCTTATAATTTATCTAAGTTACAATAGCCAAATGTCAACTTGCTCATCGCCTTTTACAAAATATTGCTTTTCCCGATGCAGAGACGTTAATTGTTGAGGAGTTTTCCTGATATTTCACAATTATCTCCATTTCACCAAACGCATTGTGACGAGCATAAATTGCTTAGCAACCATATTAAAGTAATCGAATCGCAAATATCGCAACCCGAGATATACCTATTATTGAGTAGTTCCGGTGGCCATCTGTGGTCTTCATCATCAGTTCCCCTTCACCAAGTGGTGCTTTCCGAGAGCAAATGTACGAGTTACTATAAAAAAATACCCAAATCGCTATAGGTTTGCCTATAAAATTTTAGGGATTCCCTCGATTTCCATGTGATCCTCTCATCAGATTCCAAATTGATGACAAAATGGGACGCAAAAAAAAAATTAAAATAGGTCCACAATTGACGGAAAAATCGGTGAACATACATTAAAAAAAGCATACATAAAGTCGAACATTATAACCTCCACCTTTTTGGAAGTCGGTTAAGAACGTGTTTTAATTAATTGCAAAGGCAATTAAACCACACCAAACTATTTTGAACCGAAAATTAAACCACATTATAGAGGTGTTGTGTAATTTTCGGTCCTATGATAGCTGTCCGGCAAAATTGCATGATAAATTAAATGATAGGCATTGGTGAATGGCCTGCTCTTACGCCTGAAATTTAAGCTACCACGCTGTTCCTGCCGTAATTAAAATTGTAGTCAGCATTATAAGCAATATATTTTGTAAATATAAGGTTTCATGTAGGTACACAAATATAGCCATTTGGCTATATTTGTGTACCTACATATCACATATCGGCCATTTGATATATTATAGCGAAGGATAAAACACCTAAATGGCACTTTACGCCTTTACGATTAGGTGCGAATGGAAGACGAGATAAGGATGCTATAAGATAAATGTAAATCTGCTTCAATATAAAAAAGGTCTGCTGCAAATATGCATTTATTATAATAATTGTCTAGATACCTTACCTGTTTGTAATAAAAATATGCAGCCACAAGAATGCGGGACTGAGAGCCCGGCACAAATTACAAAGGTCCTACTATAAAATCTGAATTGTCTGAATTAAAATACTTGAAATTGTAGGCAAAATAACACCGTGTGAATTTTTAATTAAAGTAGAAACGTTTATAGTACTTTAACTATCTTTGTACATCGTGGAGGCAATTAATTAATCTGTAGACAGTTAATTAAACGCGTTGTCGTTAACTGGCCATAATGCCCTTATTATGTACCTAGGTTATAGGCAACTAAGTCCGCGGCTGCCCATACTGTGTACATAGTATCCGTTTAAAACGTAATTTGATTGCATTGCTATCGGGAGCATGGCCCCGGCACAGGGTCGCCCGACTTAATTTTAATGATAAATCGATATTTTCAGTTTTACTCAACTCAATAATTATTGTTCAAATAGCGAGAGGCACGGCTTTTGGGATTTCTGATGTTCCTCTTTTCTGGGTAATTGATGAAATATTAATAATTTTACGAAAACAATCGTTTCGGTTTCAAAACATGTTTTGTCACTAACGAGGCAAATTTTATTTTTTATTACTGAATGGGCCCGCTCTTGACGTCGATCACGCCTGATGGAAAGCGATGGATGAGGCACTGGAACTCCCACGCATCGACGAAACAGCAGGCTGCTTGACGCCGGACTCCGGTGGGAACCTGGTGGTCGCAAACCAGACGGGCGTTAGGACAACCACCGCAAAAAAAAAAAACCGTAAAACCTTTTTCCCTGATTCACTCAATCATGGGGTTATGATATTTACATATTGTATATTAGGTATAGTCATTATGTGTATTAGTCAGTATTGTGTATTAGGTTAGGGTTAGGTGTAGTTGTGTATACGTAAGAACTATAATACATCTAGGTATCTTATATAGGTATCTAACTTACATATACTTACTCGTATGTTGTAAGTTAGATACCTGTACAGTTTTTGAACTTGGATTCACTCCGTGACTCGTTTTTCGACTTTTGAATTCGTCTACGTTAATAGATCTAAAAACGTAGCTACTACTCGTATATCTATGTACATGTATGTATATGGTTATGTTATACATATCGAAGATGGCGAGATCACGACACTCGTTCTAATAAAAACGTGTCGTCGTAACGCAAAAGAATGGGACGTAAACTGTCTTACAAAATGGCCGAGCTCCGTCGTGTCGTCGTCGTCGATTTACATTTTTACCTTACTTCGCCCCCATACATTTCACATTAGGTACACGTCGACCATCAAGAAATTGCTAAACACTTTGATATGTATTACAGTCTAAAAATAAACATGGTGCTTACATACAAAACATGATTATATATCGTCTAAGAAAACGAAAAAGATATTATAGATACAATTCTAATTTATAAACATTATTCTCTCTGAACTTCTATCGATCGTTTCTGATAGTCTTTGTTTCTCCAAAGCCTTTATTAGTCTACTAGCTGCGCCTCGCGGTTTCACCCGCATAAGTGTCGATCCCGTGGGAATATCGGGATATAAAGTCCCATGTGTTAATCCTGGTTATAAACTATTTGTGTGCCAAATTTCATCCAAATCCGTTCAGCTTTTTGTGCGTGAAGAAGTAACTATCATACGAACACACAAACTTTCGCCTTTATAATATTAGTGTGATTTTAAGAACCACTATGTTAACTAACTTAAATAAAGCGCGAATCGGACACGAAGGATTCCGTAACAACGTACAATATTCTAACACCTATTTTTCTTTCCAAATACTTTTTTTAATTCACTTATAAGGGAAAACCTTTCGTTATTAAATTATTTTTTTGTTATAGAGGTCATAGTAGAACACATTCTGTAAAAACCTGTTACGGTTTAAAAGATACAGCCCTGTGACACATGGACAGACAGCGGAGCCTTAGTAATAGGGTCCGGTTGACACCCTTTGGGTACCGAACCCTAAAAAAACACAACTCTGTCTTTGGTGTCGCACAGTCGGGTAGATTAAATAGGAGACATTTCAAAAAGGAAAGAAAACGTTGTTGTAAAGCAGTTGCATTTTATGTAACATAAGCTCGGTGTTTTCACAAATTAATTTCTTCGCGTTTTACGTACGTAATCATTATTGCTCAACTTTTAACTTACATTTTTGCACTGTTCGCCGCAAATAGGTCGCAGACGTAACGTCGCCAGTTTCAGCGGCACTTTCAGTTATAGCTGACAAACTCGTGAAACAGTTAGACTTGCGAGTTGCTGCCTAATTGTCGACAAGACGAAATGAGCAAAATTTTGAAACTAAGAATTAGTTGCTCTTATCCAATTCGGTACAAAATCAAACCGTAGCTTGATATTTGTTTCTTTCAACAGGTATGATAGGTTGGGGTACCTATCGTACCTGTTGAAAGAAACAAGTAGCAAGCTAAAGGAATGCTAATCAAAGAGCAGAGCTTCTAGTTCCTATCATTAAAGCACTGCACCAGCCACTTACGCGTTTTTATCAGGAGTAACAAGCCCCTGTGAGGGGAAATAACGAGGTCTAAGTTCGACATGTGTAATCGTTCAAATAACAGGCTACCAACGTTCTCCTAGAAAAAAAAAAACGACGGGTTGCACTCCCGGAGTGCCGGCAGAATTGAAAACTTGAATATTAACGTTGTGCATTTTTGAAATTTTGGAATGTTTAGGGAATAATTTTGCACGAATTGCTTTAATTGTCATTATAAAATTACTATCATTTATGTGGTAGAATACAATATTTATTTACTAATATATATCGAGCCTTTTCAGGAAGAAGATCGTAACCGCCATTTTGCATATTTTACAGGAGAAGGTGATGCAAAATGCAAAATCAGTTGATCTGGCGATTAATTTTAAAACAGTTTTTTGGGATTTTTGGCGCTTACGATGTTCTTCCTGAAAAGGCTCGATATATACTAATTAGAAAGAGAGGGGGATATTCCTACGCCGCGCCGGCTGTCTACTCTCCATCCGTCTTACGAATTTTCGATCAGGTCACGTGTCCTGACGCGAGTTTAACATTTTTTACCCATTACAAAAAAAGTGTACAACGCCGCTAAAGAAGTTTTCACTTCAATAAAGTTCTTATTTTATGAATACATACGAGTACATCAGCCTGCAACTGCCTCCGGCTGTTCTTAATTATCCGGCTCTCGGAATAACGAATTTAAAAAGTCTAGGGCCTTCGCTGTGTTAATAAAATACAATACGCTAGTTTTTTTTCATTGAATAAATGAATTTACCGTTTCACTAAATACCGTTCTCCCATCTGAACTATAATAAATGAAACCAGCGACCCGCCTCTATTTTGCACGGTTTTTACGAACGACTTGACAAAAATCGAGATTTTTTAAGATTTATATTATATATGTATTACATACACATAATCCTTCCAGTATAAATTATCTAAATTATGGTGAAAACTACGTCATAATCCGTTACACAGTTTAGAAAACAATGCAAATGCGGTCAAACAGTCATGAAAAGCGACATTAATTTATAATTATGTCATTTGTGATACGATACTGATTAAATACTGTGCATTTTTATCCAAGCTGTAAAATATTTACAAAGCTCTGAAAGAGGATAATAGTGTGATACCCACGGGACATGAGCGTCGAGATTGTGTTACTATTTTATTTTATAAGGAAGCATTTTACGTCGTTTAACTGCTTTTACACCTATTATCCAGGCAAGTACATCCGGCAAATAAACATCCCTTAAGAACTCTTTCTCTAGTCGAAATGACAGTTGGTACCACATTGACCACATTTTCTGATGATACCAACCAATAGAAAAACTTAGATTTTTGATCGAGTCCATTTCGATTAGCAATGCTATTAATACAATTTTACAATTACTAAGTCCAATGCTGGACATATTAAGCCGCTTAGAGACAAGTGGAATTCTCGTTGTTGAAGTATGAAATAAAGGTTCGATTTATTTTTGATTTGATATTAGAAAATAAAGGGGTTTGACTGTTGCAATAAGAAATCAAACCTTTGAAGAAAACGAATCTACCTATGAGATTGTTCTTACTTATATACCATATTGTTACTGACCTAAATACAATATTATAAGTTACTCCCGGCTGTAGAGAGAATGCGTTATTCTCTCGACAGCCGTACAGTAACTTATAATTTTCTTCCTGACAACTGTGAGTGCGACAGTTCTAGTAACTAATAAAGTGCAAATTTGCAAATCACGTGTTCGTTAGGACGAAACTGACCTGTGTCAAGAACGCATTCCAGTTTGAGCACCTAGGAGAGAAGGGATCAATGGGAGAAAAAATATGTATGATTTGGAATAGGTGCTCAAACGGGAATACTCCAGTCTCTCGACGGCCGGACTGTATTAATCAAAATTGTTATAATTGGGGGCATTTTCCCTTGACACTCATAAAATAAAAGGCTTTTTAACCTTTCAGAGTTTTACGGGCCCATGTTAAATAGTTAGGGGATTCAAAAGCAATTGAAAATCTCTTTTATAAAGGAAAGTAATTGATGAAAGTGGAAACTCTCACAACGCGGACGTATTTAATTTCCCATGACATCGTTATCATGGTTAATTACTTATATAATGCTTACGTTTGAACTCGTGAAGTGTTCTTTTTTATTTTAAAAACTGTTAAGTCACTTTTTTTTACAGTCAACTAAAATAAGTGGTTGTATTAATAAAGCAATCTCGGCCTTATTTTGGCGCCCACTAGAGCTTTGACCACAATATTATGTTGTCTGTTTGTAAACCTCTTTTGATCGCTGGTTTGTCTAATTTAGCAAAGATACGTAAGTTAAGTACTTTCTTAACTTACTTATCTTTAAAACTGACTTGCAAAGTAACGGGATAATAAATGCTTTTTCATTTACAACGGGGATAGTAGAAAAATAGACTAGATTGAATTCTTTTAGTTGTTTGAATGTCCAGCGTCTACCTATCGTTCCACACTTGCATATGAAGTATGGCGGTACCAACAGAAACAATGGTATTTGTGCCATATTGTGATAGAAGTATGCCTCTCGAAAATGCCGCTAAAAGCATGCTTGCGACCTGCATCGCGAACATACGTACCATTGTAATACAAGGCGAGTTCACGAATACTGCATTGCGATTTCGTAACAATAAGCTTTGCTCAAACTGTCAAAATGGTTATTATCATTGAGCGAATGCAATTTAATTTTAATTATACATAAAATATAAACGCTACACAAAGCACACTTTTGTTGTTGTATAATCTCTCTTTGATAAATAACAAGAGTTATCGCAACGCTCACACAACTCCTTGATGAGATACACATGAGCGAGCTTAACGTTTAGCTAAGTGTAAGTTTTTTCTAATTTGTGTTGTGTATTTGTGATTTCTATTCAGAGCGGTAAACGTGTCTCCCATACAATGTTGTTAAATTCATTACCTATTCCACAACGCGTGTCAAAAATAAAAGGCCTATTAATTAATCAAGCAATGCAAAACATTCGGTAGCGATGCTGATGTAACTTTATGTCTTGTGACTTTGTTATAAAGTCTAATTTGTTTTGTGTGTCCACAGATGTTTGCTTCCAACCATTCTTCAACTTCGTGGACATGAGGGCCCTTCTGGAAAATTTCTGCGTGTACCACGTGAATGCCCCGGGACAAGAGGACGGAGCTCCGAGTCTACCTGAAGAGTGAGTACCTAATCTTAGACTCTATGTAGGGATAACAGCAGAGTTTCATTAGAATACAATGAAAAATGCCCCCTAAAGGGTAAAAAGTTTAAGAAAACATTATGTGTGGCATTGAATGCAGTTCTTCGAAAAGCAAACTGTGTGTGTTTTTATGTTACTGTATGGGTGCCTTAATTTTTACAATTACATGTTTGTGTAACTGTTAAATAGACCGCCATCAGTATAAAGTCCTAGAGAACTGTTCCTACGGTAGTTAACTTTATTGATGTCTGTTCAGCGCGATTAAGTGGCCCAACCCACAACACAGGGATCGATACTCCTATGTATCTACAAGCTGAATGACAGTTCTCCTGAAATATCACAATTTCTCTTTTATAATGACGTAGTAAATAATGCCTATCACTGAAAAATACGTTAGATAAATAGATAGAATACTTCCTTCTTTATTCCTGTTTATTTTCTTTACTTTCCTCATTAAATATGTCTTGGGTAATTTATTAGATTACGCTACAAATGTTGAGGCAATTAATTTTAAAACGTCTACTAGGCATGCTGACTACGCGTTCTAATTGGGTACGGGGTGTATTTTTGATTGTGATATTTCCATAATACGCAAAGGTCCCAGTGTAACACTTAGTACACAGACAGAGACGGACTAAAGCAAATGAAATGCGCAAATACCGGTCGACACGAGTAACAATGTACAGACGCCAGCACATCAACCTACTACAATCTGTCAGATTTCTGTAATAGATTTTCAACTTTATCGCTAAAGTATAAGGTTCAATGTTGATTGTGAAAATTTGACAGTTAGGGGTAGGTTGATGTGCTGGCGTCTGTACATACACCTACGTCCTACGGGCGTCGCATTAATTCTATTGCGTTTACACAGTTTACCCGACATCGGAATGTGCCACACAGTGCACACTGCTTTGTAATTCACATAATATTGCCATTCCTTCGCACCAGAGTCTTCTCCAATCTTCAGATTTAATTGTGGTGAGTGAAATGCGTTTTCCTAAGAAGCTCATTTAAACGATTCATTCCATCTGGCTAGCCTTTTTCCAACTTGTTGGAGTCGACTTCCAGTCTAACCGGATGCAGCTGAATACCAGTAATTTACAGACTGCCTATCTGACCTTCACAACCCAGTGTCTTGGTATTACGATACTTCTTGGTAAGACTGGTTGTCAGACATTCGAACTTCTGACGACCCGTAACGATTGTCAAAGATCTATGAATGACATCCGGGACCAACCGCTTAACGTGCTTTCCGAGGCACGGACGGGTCTTTGTATGTAAAGATACTCATCCACGGGTCAACCGTGGCAAGCGTAGCTTCAGCTGATTGATCGACCCGTGCGGCTATTACTTAGCCACAAGCCCGCTTACACAATACGCTTAACAATTATTTAAACGATTAATTCAGAACAGTGAAATAGAAAAATTAATACCGTTTAATACGAACAATAAAACCTCAGTTCATGTGTGATTTGATCTCAGTCACATCATATAAACTCAATATTTGAATGTCTATTACACCCGATGATGACAATTGTTTTCAATACATAGCTGGATTGGACGTTTCAAGGATTGTACTGCATTCAAAATTTGAATTTAGAACATAATTTTGTGAAGATGACTGCGCTACAGTGTGTGTTAGTAAAAATATTGAGCATCATTTCGAACAAAGTACAGGTAATGTAGGTATGAAAAGAGAAGCAGTTTATTTTCCTTAAGGTTGCCGTATGTCATTACTTCCCAGAATTCGATCCTTATTAGCGACACTATCGAATGGTGTAATAATACAGTGTTTTTTTTTATTTTCAAAAGCAACTGGTTCGATTCCTGGCTAGAAATATTTATTTTTCAAAAATGCAGTTGCAGTTTTAGTTTTCATCAGCCCATGACTGGTTTGAGTACTTTTCGCTATTCCTCATAGTTTCGGATTTGGCCATCCGTATAATACTTACTAATATTACAATATGAAAAAAATAAACATAATGCAACAACCGATAATGTTGGAATCGAAATTTTCCCCAACCCTTATTATTACCGACTGTGCAATTTAATTAAATGACCTGTATGTAGCAGATATTTCGACGTTATCGAATATTTTGGCGTTTGCATTTGTCATTTTTTGCTTTAACGAACCACGCAAACTTTTTGTGACTGGTGTTGCGTTTACATTTTAGGCAAATAAGTAAATATAAAGCGTGCGAGGTATTACCATTTAACACATACGGGTACAAGTCGCGCATTTAGCACGTTGGGTAGATATAGATACTAATGCAATTTAAACTACGCTCCGTGGAGATGTAGACTTACCTAACTTGCGAAGGGGTATATTTGATTACTTATTCTGGTTGCAGCCGTCGTCGGCGCAAATACCAAAGTTTCATAAACCATTTCAAGTGGTAATATCAGCCTCCTACAAGGAGTTGGGAACTAAGGACGTGCCTTCATCAAACGAGGCTATTTGCAGATATAACACTGGCTATAACATTATTAGCGCTGCAGTCTCCATCCGGAAGTATTCGTCTCACAATCCCAAACTGTGTGCAGGCTCCAGAAACCACGTGCTTTCATCTTTTATAATACCTCTATGTTTTGAAATCTGTTTTATTACATCATGGTTTGATTAAAAAACGACGGAAAATATTTTTATTCAGTATTCAATGCAATATTCATTAAAAGTACCTATCCACGTTTTTTACACAGGTATAAGGTATTCTACTCAACTCCTAAAAAAATCTAGGGTTTAGCTGGTAGTATAACTCTAAATAAACTAAAAGATCTAACAATAAAATGCTTCATGATCTGTTGAGTATTATTTCACTATTGATATAAATATCTGAAACGTAAACGGTAAGTATCTTCTATAAATATTTTATGCTGAAAAAGGAATACTAAACACTGAAACTTCCCGTTTTAATTGCATCGGTACAGCTCAGGTAACTCGATCCGCACAGTGCGGGCTCTGTCGATATTACGATGGGATGCAATGGTCCATTGTCGGTGCTTCCTTTGTTCATGTGGTTGTTGCAAATCGTGTTACAGTGACCGAGGCTGTAATAACGTGCATACACATGGTCTGGTCTGCTTCAGGCTCCGATTCCTGCGGATTTTATTAGAAGCGCAACACTGCTGTTGACTTGGTTATCAATTAATTATAATAAGCTCGCCAGGCATGCCTCGGTGCAGGTTGTCATTCGTAGATCTTTGAGGGTAGTTCTGACTACCCGGAACGACGGTCAAAGATCTCTGACGCCCGAATGTCATGACAAGATTTGTATGAAAGAATATAAATCTATTGCTTTTACTCATAGAGAATACTCGTATAACCACTAGAGAGCGTATAGGCCGATTTCTTCGAAGCACACGACTCACTGCCGCGGGCCGGGGGACGAGAAAGAACGCTCGGCTGCAATTGGTCAGTTCTTGTAGGTATGCCTATCGTTAGGGCTGCTCTACTTCAATAAGGGAAAATAGTCGATATAGATAGAATGGATTTTAACATTATGAAAAATACTCAATTAAAATCATAGAAATAATATTTCATCAAAATCAATCAATTAAAAAAAAAACATGTATCCTGCTGTTAATGATTTTTAAAATGAATTAATTTGGTATAAGTTTTACGAATTAAAGTTTTAGAGTCCTGATTGTTCTTTGTAAAAAATGATAAACGAGCGTCTACATATTTTTGAACCCAAACCTATTGGTCCCAGCGGGTCCTGACTACATAAAAAATATCCTGGACCGATCGGACCCGGTCGGGGACTGAGAGAACAAAAAAATTCCGGAACATCATAAAAAAATACTGACGAACTGAGCACCTCCTCCTTTTTTTGAAGTCGGTTAAAAGTAGATAGGTATTTTATTACTGGTTATATACTCATAGTCTTTGCTTTTACTGAACTACATTGTGTAGTAGTGACGCGGCGGTGGGGACAACCTAGCGACACCAGGTTCCGATACATTTTCAACTACCGAGCATATCTCCTTCTTTCTTATATCTATGATTCATATTAAAGTTAAAGTTTTGGTGTAGCGAATGTCGTAAAAATAGATTGATCAACGATGATTTTAGCAGGATGGTAACCAAAGTCCACCACAGTAAATAGAAAACCTCATCAACAATAATAGAAGAGTCAATATTCATTACAACTCATTGTTCAAAGCTTATCCGTCTATTCGTCGCACAAATACAGGATTGTTGTAAAGTCAAACAGTATAAGGTTTCTAAACAACAAGTCGCTTCGGACTACCGTCTGGGTTGCCAGATAACAAATACAAGACATTAATTTTCTCGTAATGAGAAAACTGAAAATAATATAACAAAAATAGAACAGAGCTGAAACCATTCCAATTTTGCCTAGTGCCTTTGAAAGATAGGTAACCCTAATGATTTTGAATCCCGACCTCGGACTAATATTACTCTTTGAGCTTGCGTGGTCAGTTCGCTTCCAATAGTTTTGTTTTGGTATCCATCACCAGGCACTACCTTAATGATTAATGGATGTAGACAGACTTCCAAACTATTCGGGTGTTGCCGATACTAACGCTGAAGTTACGTAACTATCTCTCTAATTATAATTCTTGTCAGATAAGTTCTTGGAACACAAAGCTCAATTTCTGAAACAGATTTTGTATCAAAATGAATACGGTTGATGTAGCAGAATTTTTACTGCAATTGCCAAAAAATCTAGGGCAACAAGTCTCTTACCAGTCTCTGCAATATACATTATAAGACGTACCAAAATCGCCTGGAGAATACCAGTAGCTACTGGTCCATGAAAATGGTTAAATCTGCCTCTGAACTTTACAAAAATATGCCTAAATCATTTTTTTTTAGTTATCCATACCCCAAAATCGTAGTAGATTTAGGTATATGGATAGCATTGTTCACACAACTAGATATTTGGTAATGTTTGGTTGTAATGGCGCTAGAATTAACAAAACCTTTGAACTTGGTCACAAAGTGAACAAAATTTACCTCGACCTACCTATAGATTGTATTACGCTAAATTCCTTTGACTCGTCTAAATTGAAATAGGTAATAAAAGTCGGAAATGAAATGGGACTTTAAAAAGTGTGGTAAAACGGAATAGGTCAAGTTACGGCCCCGGGGCGCGGTCTAAGGAGTGATTTCTTTTTTGTATTTTCGTTCGCAGTGGAACCGTGCAGTGGCTTGGCGGACCGTCGCCATAATGAGCGCACTGGAACGCAATAACTTTAAACAGGTCGGGAATCCAGGGCATTCTTGACACCCGGCAATAGCACCCCATTGTAAAGGCTACGCAGCCCTAATAGAAAACGCTCAATGAAGAGTTGCAGCATTTGAAGTGAATACGTAACTGTCTGGCGTTTGTCTCGTTTCGCAGGAAATAGGAGAATTCTCAGCTTGATTTGTTTGCTGTGGAATGCATTTTATTTACTTACCTATTTCTAGAACTAAGCACTCAACCATGACATATAATAAGAACGACTATTTTAGTCAACATTCAGCAAAGCAAGTAGCGTTTATTAATTCACTAATAACTAAAAATTTTGTAAGCACTGGGAAATTGCTATTGAAGACTGCGGGTGGCGACCTCAGGACGAGCTGCTTCGCACGCGGACAGCTGTACGTCTCTTGTTTCCGCGTCACGAATCCTGACATTCTGCTTTATTTTGGGACAGGACGCTTCATAACAATGTGGCTGTTATTTTAGTATATTGTGGTGTGGTACTACTTCCACGCGACCGAACTTGCGAGCAGAAGCTAGTATAAAATCAAGTCTAAAAATGAATATGTAATCCTAACCAACTCTCTCTTTCTGCACCGCTAATCCGGGAACCTTTACACGTGCAACGGTATTAAACTTAGTTACTATTTTAATTACTAAGTTGTATACCTACCATTACGCAAAGGCTATTAATCTGGGGGGAAGGAACCGTGACCTTTGAAATACACCCAAACATAGTATGTTTTCCCTATGTTTGAGTTCTATTTTAGTTTTTTTTTTAAGTAATTCGACCTTTTGCCTGTTCCCGAGTTGTGCCATAGTTTTAATCGAAGAACAATTAAACGAATAAAAATAAGTGTATCTACATTATAAATCGTCAACGAATTACTTGCTACCTTATTAGAGTAATACTCCCCTCAATAAAGCAAATTCAAGATAAGTTATTTGAAAGAAGTCAGTAAAACTTGACTCATTTTATGATATTGTAAAGCAGCAGCAGCTGTAATCGGTGCAGATTTCGGCGCATATCTTCAAACTAAAGGAAAAGTTTTTACTAACGTAAATTCAGCTAATCACTAAAAACTCGCAGCTCTTTCAGACTACATTAATAAATTAGTGCAGCGCTGAATCAAGATAGAAATATCAATCTTAGTAAAGATGTGTTCGTCCCAAAGAATTTCTTCTCAGATAATTAATTAGTAGTGTGGATGGAACTATTGCTGTTAATAGCAGTGGAAAGATTCCCGCCACGAATATATGTATATCAATCCTTGTTTAGCTGTCGATTACACTTAATCGCATCACGGGGTAACCTAGTCTCCGATACGAACAGTATGAAGCACGCGTGCGTAACATGTAAAGCGTCGGGACGACAGCCGTGCAGTGCCAAAAGATAGAATGATGCGGACGGGACTTTATACACAAAACAGTTGTAGCAAAATGCAAATCGATGCTAAAATGCGCAACGAAATTGTATATTGATGTTTGTATCTTGAAACTGAAGCTTGTTTCAGTGATTGGATATGCACTAATTAGTATCTATTAAAGATGAATTACATTTTTTACACAATTTGTATGTAGGTTACTATTATTACGAAAGGAGTAGGCCGTAAATATTACATGTGTAGACGGTTTTATTTATTTTTACTTAGAATAAAATCACATTTTCAATTAGCCTTTTTAAGTGTTGATTGACAACTAAGCAGATACGGCCACGCAAGCCACAACTCAGCCCGCATGCAGGTCAAAAGCAAACAAGGTTTTATTCGCTAAAGCCATCGCCACACAGTCTCCTTTTGTCACGGACCCATCGCGTATATTCTCGTTTCCAGGCAAGCTTCGTTCAGCAAACTAGGCGGCCGCGCGGGAAATGACAAACAAACCATGCATTTGGAAAATTGACAAAACATTGCTTTGTAGTTGCTTTTGCTCTTCATACCTGAATCAAAATAAACGTGGCCGTTTGAAGTTAGTTGTTTAATTATATTACTGTAATAATATTTTGTTAATTTAATTTGTTATTAGTTAGGACCACTTACATTTGTGCTTTTAAAGATGACTAATTTAAGTGATTAGAATAATACACAGTACCGATTGATAAACTATTTAGGATTTAAGTATCTAGTTTTGAATTTAGGAATCCGATAAATAGTAAGTAGTTGGTGAATAGAAGAGTATGAATGACAGCATTTTAACTATTACTATACCGATACTGATACAGAAACATACTGGTTCTCATTATCCACAACTCAAGTTTGGTGATTTTGCCAATCTCCTTTTTTCACTCTCCATAGATGAAGTTCGTGAGTACTGCCCATGTGTACAGGAAAAATAGCACCGTGAAAACCTAGGTGAAGTGAGCTGTCGATAGTGTCAATCAATCCCTAGCATTAGGCGGAATGACAGCTCACTTCAATATCATTTCACCTTAGTTTTCACGGGGAGATTTTTACAGAATAGGCCCACGTTCGCACGGATGTAAAAACATCGCGGCATGAGTTGAGTTTTTCGCGCACTGGATTTTCAACTCTCGTTGAGAATCCAACTGAGCGCATCTCGGCGCGTCAAAAAAGACAACTGTTGGAGTGTTGGATTTTGAATCGTCGGTCGGTGCTAAGGAGTACGTTGGTTGAAAATCCTGTGCGCGAAAAAAAATCGCCGCGGGTGATACACGCCCCTGCCTACCTGGGCTAAGTACGTCGGTTGTAACTACAACCGTAAAAAAGAGGTGATCTAAAATATTTGTAAGTATTTTTTTTTTCATATTTTATTTCAATACAGAGCTGTATTACAAAAGGAAATTGAAGTCGTATAAAGTTCTTCAATAATAAGCTCGCAGTCCTTTTTCGGACTTAATTTAAGCTTACACTGTCCGGTTTTCATCTGTATTTAACCCCTATAATAAAACTTATAAAAATAGTTAGGTGCCTAACCCCAAAACTCTTCACTCTTTTTGCCATAATTTAATAAGAGTATCCGGATCATCTCACCCTAATCCGGTTATAATCTTATCGGTTCATCTCAGAATAACATGTTTGTAAACAGAAAATCAAGAGTAGATCTATAAATTGAATCAATGTTGAGCAGTTGACCTACTTAGGTGCTCACATAATTCGATCCAGATATATGAGGAAGTTCGGAATATGTGGTGCCAAGCTTGTGGGAATAGAGGTGAACTAACCTGGCAAAAATAGGTACTTAAACCGTTTAGGGCTTTCAACAAAAAAAAAAAAAAAGCGACAGTCTTCGACAATCACAAGATGCACTGTAAAAGACCCCAAACTCTGCAAATGATTCTACGAATACGAATATAATCTTCTTGTTGTTCTTGTTCACAAAATAAGAACAAATCTTATTTTCCAATGAACAACCTACCTACCAAGATACCGATTGATTTTTTAACGTAGAAATACCCAGTGCAAAAGTTAAATAATCTTCGTAGTTTTGAAGACTGCAATTTCCCGTCGTTTCATGAAGTTTCGTGTGAACTGTAAAACAAAAAATAATCATCAAGCCTCAACCTGCAATGCCCAAAGCCAAGCGTCGCATGCGATGAGTCGGACACCATTTGCCGCTCAAAATTCAAGCCTTGGTACTAAGAAACAGTGAGTTCCTTTTGTGGGAAATATCAGTTCGATCAATCAGGTTAAGCTACGCTTGCCGCGGTTGGTCTGTGGATGGGTGAACATCTTTACATACCGAGACCCCTCCGTGCCTCGGAAAGCACGTTATGTCATTGGGCCCGACTGTCATTCGTGGATCTTTGACAGTCGTTACGGGTAGTCAGAAGCCCGAAAATCTGACAACCAGTCTTACCAAGGGGTATCATATTACCCAGTAACTGGGTTGTGGAGGTCAGATAAGCAGTTGCTTCATGTAAAATACTGGTATTCAGCTGCATCCGGTTAGACTGGAAGCCGACCCCAACCTAGTTGGGAAAAGGCTAGGCAGATGATGATTTGCTATCTGAAATAAACGGAATTCATTTGGCGTTCGGTTCCAGTGAAATTCTTTTTTTTATTGCAAAAACATTTCAGGTCCCTGTTGGTGGGATATTCGTTACTTCGCAATTTAACTTTATTTCGAACAATAATTTCCAAACAGCATAACGTAATATTAGTTTATTTCAATCAATCATCGAGAAGACTATATGTCAAAAGCGTCCGCGTCGGGAAAGCCATTTATGATCAAAGAATTACCGACACCCGCCGCAAGACACAAACAACATAACACCTCGCTGTAATATAGCTCAACATTACAAACTCGTAGCTTCACCAATAGCAAGTGCGGTATTACGTTTGGTAATGGATACCATCCACATCCCTTAACCGATATCCCTTCCGTCCGCTACGCTAGATAAACGACTATCATGACTCCTAATATGAAAATCATATTTTCCCGTCATATTGCCGTACCTACGGTCGAAAAGGAAAAGTTACGTCATAGTAACACGAAAATGTATCCGAATCGGTGTCTGCAGTTTACAGCCACGTGGGTGTCGTAAACTTCGGATTAAGATTTATTTGCCACACGTGAACTAGTTCTTATTTGATTTGGTTGGATTTCAATATTCTCTATTACATAAGAATAGCATGTCCTTGACGAAAGTTCGGCGACCCTTATGCCCTTTCGACCCCTGCTGTTGCACAATCACATCTATGTAATTAACGAGTGTCTCCTCCCGGACCATGCTGCTCCACTTGGTATCTGATGATTGATGATAATACAGTACAATCTCAAACACACCTACGAAACGTAGTAATTACACTAATATACTAAGTTCGTTGTTCGGGCCTTCGGGGAAAAATAACATTCAGCGATGGATGCACACGAGCTGTTATGGACTTCATTACGTACCCGTAACGTATAAATTCATTGGCGATGAGCGGTCAGTCGTTAATTTTAGATCCAGAAAGAGACGGCCGCGATTTGATCTAACAGGGATGTGCGAATCCGAACTCGATAAGAATTTAGTGACGTAAGTTGTAGTACCATTTAGTTAGTTAACCGTTTATTCGGTGTCCTTGCGAGCGCGAGCGAGTCAGGGCGTGCGGGTTGTATTGATTTTTTTGAACGGCACGCGCGGCCTGCTACGTCCAAGTAATACTATTTGAATAATGCCTTCTTGTCCCGCTATCAGTCTTTTTCATTTTGACATATCATAAGCTCTAGGAATTATAAACTTGGTGACCCTTCAATAACCCCTGAACTAGAGTTCTGGGTGGCACGGTCTCTCCAGCCTACCCTACCCTGGATATGTGTATGTCTACCTGTATGTCGCATCCAAATTACTACTGTAATGTTCATAAACTCCCCTTTTATTATATCCGACTTCAATAGGTCTTTATACGTCTTGCTAGCAAGAAAATAAGTGTTAAATCGCTCGGATTTGTCGTAAAGCGATGGTCCTCAATTTTAATGTCGCTTCGGAAAATGCTTGTTCAAGATCGGTATAAAAGCTTCCAAGAAATCCTGCCTCAGGATCGCTAATATAAGTTCACTCTCCGCAATCGATATGGGGCGTTACATTAGTATTCGACACGGTGTAGAAATTAGCATTTCCACAAAGATGTCTAAAGCACACCATATTTTATTCAAATTCTATTTATTTTGTGGGGGTAGGTAGGTACATAATGGGTGAAATAAGAGATACATTCATATTGATTTATAAATCGTGTATGAGCCAGTAATACATCTTCACCCCTTTCAGAAATTGACACATATCATATTTAGATCATGACTGCTCGTATCATACAATACGACAACGTTCTCAAAGCTTTTACGAGTATGAAAATTTTATAAATAATTTTACAAACTAGTTTATCGTGGCCCGAATAGTCGGTTTGTATAATAACGAGTTTACTTAGCGACGGAATTCTAATACTTTCTAGTTTGCAAACAATGTTCTCTCGGATGCTCCGTGTATGTTATGATTTATGAATCTTGTGAAGCATGGACATTCCTGACATGATCAATTCGCAAGTTAGTTCAAGTTAGTGGCGGCGGCTCCTCGCCCTGTAAGCTTTATGTTAGCAAAGTTTATTGTTCTACATACTTAGCGCCACAATAGTAAAACATTTTGGCAGCGACCCTCAAGCATACTACGAATAATTAACAACGTTTAAAGTAAACACACACCTACATATACCGAGACGCTGGAGGAGATGCCTATATAAACATATCCCAAATCCCAAGTGATTATATTATCATAAATAGCACCACACATAGTTTGAGATTGTAAGCTAGTAGATTCAAAGATTCTATTTAAGTATACATTAACATACCTACGCAGGTAGTATAAAAAGATGTTGGAAAACTGTATCAATTAACGGCTTTTTAAATATTTCAAACAACCTTAACCTACATTAGGTATCGTCAAGTCAAATTTAAAATCTGTGCTCCGGATTGTTCATGAAGTTATTTTAAAAGTCTGGTCCACATATTATACCTACCATCTTGTTTGCATTTTCAGGCAAAATAAGCGGCTGGAATTAGGGCCAAACTCTCTTAGCTTGTGGTAGGTTAAACTACCGTTGGAAAATTGTTTTGTAAAATTTTCAGGGTATCATTATGTTAACTTGTTCTAATATAAAGAAGTAACTCAAAATAGAAACTCGTTAGGAAGTTACGAGCAGCTTTCAAATAGATTTCCCGCATACATACGATTTCCCTTACACTCGTGGTGTGACTGCTGTGAGTATTCACTACGTAGCCGTAGTGGTTAGAGCCGACACTGTAAAAGAGCGCCATGAAAGCGTCTAGACCGACAAAAGTAAAACAGACTCGTCTCGCTGACACTTCCGCTCACTGCACGCAAGTACACACTGGTCATGATTCACACCTACACTGTACTTGAGAATTGTTTTGTAAAAACGTACCTACCTTAATAAAAAATACGTGTAGACATCAGAGTCGTTACTTTATGCGGACCTACACTCCCTGCACATAATAACAGCGATTGAATAAATTTCATTTAACTGCAAACATCACTAATTAAGTACTGGTAAGAGTTTGTCTAACCATCATCATCTGCCTAGCCTTTTCCCAACTATGTTGGGGTCGACTTCCAGTCCGGCTTCTTTAGAGTTTTTCTAACCCTCTCTCTAAAATGCAGTTCGACTTCCACTGTTGATTAAGGTGATATATTAAAAATATGTGATTTTTCTATTTCGTGTAACTTGAATAGGGATTTAGCATTTTGGTATATCACATTCGCTTGCTTAGTAGGTTTTCGAGGATTTTAGATTTTCGAGGTAGCGCCTTAACCATTCAATTGATAGTGCAGTGCAATCAGCTTATGGCGCTGTGTGTATATTCAGTTTTAATTAATGAATAGAACCAAAAACAACAAAGACCGCGACATCACAATAAGACATTGTTTCGGTACCGGTCCTCGGTTTTCGAGCCGGATTTGGACTCCCGGTAAGAAACCCGAAAAACATTTACAATTTTAACTGAAAAACCATTACGTTATGTTGTGTACCTGAAACAGTTTTGCAATACAGTGGCCTTTTATTGGCTTGGAATGTTTGTGATGCTTTCAGTTTGCTTTAGCTATCGATGCCGGCTCGTAAAATAAAACTTTTTTTTTTGTTAGTATCACAGAAAAGGAACAAAAAACTGAACACAAAAATATTGGATCGTAGTGAATACTTTCATGATTGAGCATAGGTACTATGGCGCGAGATGATAAATAAACATTTATAGAACATGTTTGCACTTAATTCTCGAAACATCACTCACGACTTGTTACGTCACCTCCTGTTCTAAGGCGTAAAACAAAACATATATATTACGGTTCCAACATGTAATAAAAACCTTCCTTTAAAATATGCTCCGTACCGAGTCATTTTGCAATTTTTCTTCAACTAGATTTTTGTGTAACACTATGACCGTATGACGTAACTTCACACCGGGTATCCTTGAGCGTGTAATGATCTACCTATTCAATCCTGAGTAATATTCACATACATGCTGCTCCGACCACCTAACCTAACATTTATTTAGTTTTTCAGTGTCTAGCCCTTGTTTATTTAAATTGTTCGGATGTCGAGAAATGCGTTGCATATCAATTGTGTCGTCCTCCCGCGCAAATGTTTAGAGTACCTGCCTTAATTGACAAATTCCGGTCACTATAACGTTCGTAAGTGATGCTGCCAATCGAACACTACTTACGAGCAATTGTCCTTTTAAAATTTGGTTCAGATGCAGACCAAGGTAAGGAGCAAAGTTCGGCAATTGTAATGCATGCTGTTTAGTGCTTGGCCTCTTTAGACAAACTGCGATATATTCTTTCGAGTTTGAACAATGTTTTGATCGACGGTTTCCTGTCGTCTGAATTCCATTATTATATAATAGGTACTTCGGTGTCGATCCACCTCCCGGGCCTTTTGCTTCTTTGATGCCTTGTTGGCGTCCACTAAACATACAAGACGTAGGAAACAAAGGTCAGCAAACCCTTTTCGCTAGCACGGTATGTCTAATCGTGAGCACTTCACCCCAACAAGTGGATCGGCTTCATTCTGCAACCTCCGAGTAGTTTTATATAATACCCTATCACACTCGTTTTCCGAGTCGAAATTAGTATTACTTCGGCTGTTCCTATAAAGTTTGTAAAATAAAGCTTTCGTTAATCTAGACACGTTTCTTTAATTAGGTACATTCGTTTTTAACGGATATGCTGCACGCAATGTAGCCATCATTTACTATAAAATGTGACTCATACAATTATTAGGATTTCAAATTTGTGAACTAAGTTACTTATTTTGGTCGCTTTATTTGTTAACGTTTCGCTAATTTCGTGTGTCATACTTAGCATAATTAAAACATTCAATATTATTGCTCGGAAGTACAATAACGATTATGTCATTAAATTTACAGCAAACGCTATATTCCATAGGGCATAAAACAAATCAGAGTTCAGAAAAAACCACAATATAGCACATCAAGTTAGTGTTATTGTAGATTGATAGGATGTATTTAGGAGCCAGCCCCAGCTGTTATGAGGATTATTCATTGAGGAAAATAAGACCGGGTGTATCGCTACTACTTCTTATATGTTGTTACGTAAAAGTCATGCAGCATTTTACTATACACATCGTTTGTAATGGACCCCACTTAGAAAAATGACGTGTCGTTCACATAAATTGAGGAAATGATTACCCACAAATCGCGACCCTGTTAGAGTTAACACGAGCGCTAAAATGGACTTATTATCTGCGACGCTTGGCGGAGTAGTCATTAAGTCGCAGCCGTCGGGACATCCGGCCTCGATGAAATCTCAACAGATACTAGTTGCCGAGCTGCGTTGCTCGTTTCTCTTCTGTACTGCTAGGACACATAACTACGCGTTTTATTATTGCTCCACATTTGTTGAAAACTGACCTAGAGTTTTTGTACCTACATCCCGAAAGAAAATGTGAATGCGGAGCATAGTTTCTATTCGCAGGCAAGTTTTAATTACAATTAAACACACCACAATGTTCTGTAAAAACTGGCAGCTACTTTGAGACCTATTACGGTCTTTAAACCAACACACTGGCTAGCTCTTTGTAGATTCCACAACCATGAACCTCTTGTGGTTTAGTCTCTCTCTTACGATCCAATAGTTTTGCAAGAAGTAAACAACCACCTACAGCACCCTAATTGCGTAACACACTATCGATCGGAATCTGAATCATTTTGAAGCAAATTGCTAATCCATTGCTTCATAAGTTCGAAAAAATTTTCTATGAATGTTCATGAACTGTCAAAATGAAACCGAATCCGATTGATAAAGTGTTACACAATTGCCCAGCAGATACAAACAAACGTAGGCTCTTACAACCTTTTTATTGAATTGAAAGCCATGGAGGGAACTATTGACACCAGCGTTTTGTGTTACCCTAAACTTAATAAAACTAAAGCGTGTCACGCATATACATATTTGTGTATTAATATGTATATGCGTGACAGGCTTTATACTAAACTATAGGGTATGCAAATACGTATACTAATCCTGTATTTTCATACCCTTTTTTAACTAGCCCTACCTATGTCAATTACCTACTTTGACCGACTTACGTACGCTACGCTAAATTGCACCATAAAACAAATTACCTTCAAAGTATTTACTTTTTCCTTTGTCCACTTTTCCTGGTAGGTACTGGCAATCGCCGGTAGTTTTATAACTTTTTTTGAACCACCATTCTTGTGCATAAATATGTTTGGTTCTTGGTGCTGGTTTGGTTAGTTCTGGCTCGAGCAGTGGTGGCCCAGTGGTAACGACTTACGGGTTGTAGGTCGTAGGTTCGAACCTAGACGGACGCTTTACTTTGTGTAAATTATTTCATCACCACGGCTCTCAAAACGGTGAAGGAAAACATCGTGGGGAAACCGGCATGTCCCAGAACCAAAAATTCGAAGACATGTGACATCTACCAAGCCGCACTCGGCCCGCGTGGTGGATTACGGCCCATTCCCTCTCACCGAGAGCAGGCCTGTGGCCCAGCAGTGGGAACATTAGGCGATTATGCTGCTTGGTGCTCGTTCATATGGATTACGTAGACCCAGCAGTACCTGCTTGAACTCAAAATTACTCTACTATTAAACATTAAATGGAGCAAATACCATTTGCTCAAACCCGTAAGAATTTACAGTAAAATTGTTAAAATAGCTTGAAAATTTCAGCCATGAACTGCGGATATTTAACGGCTCATTTTCTCCGATATTTTATACCTGAATAACCTCGGTAACCAGTGCATATTTTAGTTTATCGATTTAGCTACTTGACGCAGTTTTATGGTCATAATATTACCTACTGCAAAAAAGGGAAACTTACATTCCAGCTCAAATATTTTATAGCCCTATTTCAATCTTCATTGAGGATGAAGCAGATACTTTAAAAGCACCATTAATTTTATAACTAAAAGCAATAACTAATTTAGTGATAGATCTAGATTTCCTTTGGGATCGTGGCGCAATTACAGAAGAGTACGTTCTCAAACTGAACTAGTACGTTTTTGAGTGCTGTCTTCGAGCAAGTTTCGAGGTCAACGCGAATACTTGTGTACCAGCCGCTGCTGTTGAGAAACTCCTCGTTTAAGTTTTTCAAACTACTGCAGCCGTTCTCTATGTCATGAAACTACGAACCTTGTTAAATTTAATTTCGCTTTTAGAACGAACCTTGAATATAAGTTATGTTTTAAAAAATCAAAAGTGTTCTCCGTAAATATTTTAAACATAAACCTATGATTCTCTACAAAAGGGCATTAAAATTCATGACATCAAAGCCACCAGGATACCTTCTGTTCATTTTTTCGCATTGAAAGGGCGTTATGAAAATGCAAAATATACATAGACAGGCCGGGGCGCTTTGATCGGAAAACAAAGATGTCTTCCGATTCGTTTTCCGACACCTGTTCATATCGTGTTTTACCTACATGAAACACTGAAGATACGATATTGTTAACAACCTTTCGAATTTACCTTTGAAAGCTATAGTGCAAAATCGCGAAACTACTATATGAATGTATGAATGTGCACAATTTGCGGTTTGTGTACTTCGACGTTGCTAGGAAACTAAAGGACAGTGTACTCATTGTTGTATTTTTATCAAGCTGCAATACGGCTGCCGTTATTGTACCTACTTCCAACTAACGTTATAATAAATTAATGGAGCGGGTCACTAGGGCATTTAAACCTGACATAGACTTAGTGGAATCAATAATTGTAAAAAAAGCATCGTTCTGAATGAGGCCGTTTGCTTGTTATGGTTAGATAATCAGTCTCCAGCCAATTTAGTTGTGGCGTTGCCACCGATCAAACATCTTCCTACAGGGACAACCAAGTAATGTCGTTGTCTGACGGAAAAGAGCGTTCAACCTTTTAAAAGGTCGAGACGACTTTATTAGGGTTTACAAAACAGCGGCCGTCCTCGCATTTGGGATCGACGCGCGTCGGCGTCGTCTTGTTCAATACTGTATTTAATCCTGCAATATACAAGATTTGATTTTATCTTTAGTTATTATAAGCTAAACTACAGACAATTTACAGTTCTAATCGAAATCAAGTTCTGAAACTCGCCACAACTAATCGTATTCATGCAAACATAATCAAATTAATCGTTAGTCATTTTACGTGACCGCGTCTTATTTTTGGACAGCTATAAACCACAATTAATGTCACATCGTTGCTATATTGGCAGCTAATAAAACAGTATGAGCTTAGTATCGACGTGAATTCTTGGAGATCCGTCAACAGCACTCGATACATAAACGCTCAAACGGCAATAAGTCTTATTTAGGCGCTTATTCGTAAAAAGGATCCAGAAAACCGTATAATAAATAATGCAGTAAGAATTTCGCGGAGAGCTATCCGATAGCAGATTCCTCTTGAGACAGAATATTCGTACTTTAGAATTAAAAATATTCAGACTGGATCCAACTTTGGAAAGATAGTTAATGCTTTTCTGATGTACATTCCTTAATTAAAATTTTCTTTCATGCATTAAAGAAAAAACGACATAATATTATTAGATTCCTTGTTACTTGATGAAGACGAGGGCTTTCTCAGTCTGTAAACGTATGACGTATAATATCCCAGTCCGAGCGCTAAAATGGTAGACGCTGGGAACGTGCTTATTGGAATTAAACTTTAAATATTTTCCTTAAAAGTTCTACTTCTTTTTTTCAAACTCGATTCAACCCAGTAGGAATTATATACTTTAGAAAATTCCCACATAGACACAAATCTTTAATTTTTACTTTACTTCTTAATTTAAATATCTTGCGTAATGATTACCTAACGCAGCTTGCATGATAACCTGAGGTAAATCACTGAACTAGATTAAAAGTGACAGGAACCGGTAGGGACAGGAATGAGTAATGAAATGACAATGAACAGTCTTCCCCGTAGAGCGTAGGTGAATAAACTGCAGTAATGGGGCGTCGCGACACATCGGCGCCAACTCCGCGCGTAAAAAATGTATACATAGTAGTACATCTGCTCCCAAATAAATGTTTTTGAAGAAAATAAGTTGTGCATTAATTAATTATTTATTTCTTTATACCACGTTGGGCGCCAAGTAGCTCTTATTTGGCGCCCGACGTGGGTCTCAACTCTACTAAAAGCGTGATACTCAACATATTCTGGCCACAGCACTAATTAGTTTCCATTCTATTATTTCTAGACAATCTTAATTGCCTTGCGCTTTTGAGAACAATTAAATTTTCTACAATAATAGTCATTACAGTGACATTGTTTTCCACTAACAAACTACGCTTACTAATTAATAAATATACAAGTTGATCTTCAAATGTTAGCCATTCAACTAAGATTCATTTTCATTATTCTTAAGTTCTCGCTTTTCATTCAAAACAGGTTGGTGAATGGAACTATGTTCACAATTCTGAATGAGCTTAAAAGTTAGCAAAATACGTAATATGTAATGTTCCACATGAGTAGGCACCTGATATAATTCGAATAAGGTTCGGTTATTTGTAAGGCGGAATCGGCAGTGGGTCTCGTACCGCAGTGTTATGTAACAGACCGATGCCGCTCGATATAGACTGTACCTACTACATGACGGCGGCGCGCTGGCTACCGGCTGACGACGTCTGGTCATGCCGGTTGTTATCCTCCCGGACTTTGAGAAATCACTCACTGGAAAATTGTATCACCACGACATTTTGGCATTTTAGGCAAGGGCCCGCTCCTTTATATTATTCGCTCTAACTGCCCTATATTCCGCATAATTTCTGATTTACAACATTGTATTAAAGCTTTAATCCACTTCTGTTACATTATTAACGCCTCTCGGCTGATGTCATGAATTTCTGATGTTAATACTGTTAATAGCCATTAGCGTTTAAATGTTAAAAGCCATTAGCGTTTAAATCAAGTATTGCATGCACAATGATTTCATCCGAAACACTGGGTTAAAATCATTTACGGAGTGACTCCATGCTTTGGATCACAAACTTCGTACAACAATAGGTATTAAGTACCTACATTAAATTGTGCCCAGCATTTCTAATTTTTTAGAAGTACCAAAATGTCAGACAACACTTTGCTGTTTGATGTTAGAATTTTTGTCATCATTTGTATTATGTTTGTTTCGTATTGATAAATTAACAATTTATTTGAAGTTTCGAACACGAGTTTCAATATTGTCGATATTGTTTCGAACGACAAAGAATTATAACTGCCTTTTCTTTGCGCACTTCTGTACGACAGACACTCTTTGTTCTTTCAAATATGAATGTATTATTCTATTTGATACTAACTTTTCCTTCGAATACGCTTGTGAAGAACAGCCGACTGGCTGTATTATTATTGTTTTTTTACACGGGCTTGCATATTGATAATGTTTGTTTCACAAGAGCATCATTCACTCATGGCACTCGAACGTGAGTTCTGGACTCGAATCGAGTTCTAGATTTCAGTTCTAATACGAATCTGTAAAAACAAAAGAGTTCCAGCCTTTCACAATAATTTGAAACGATGAAAATGGTATTTTTCGACTTTTCGAACGTTCTGCCATGATCTGCTGGCACTCGAACGTGAGTTCTGTACTCGAATCGAGTTCTAGATTGCAGTTCTGATACGAATCTGTGAAAAACGAAAGAGTTCTAGCCTTTCACAATAATTTGAAACGATGAAAATGGTATTTTTCGACTTATTAAACGTTCTGACATGATTTGCTGGCACGTGGACGTGAGTTGAGAACTATTACTGAAAATTATCAGGAACTGTAGAACTAAGCCGCATGCGAGAAGAACTCACATTTGTTTTTGATCTACTACGGGAAATTGGCAGATCATTTTGCCAATTGACTTTTTTAAGGTAAAAACGCCAGAACTATTTCTAAAAAGTATCAGGAACTGTAGAACTCAGCCGCTTGCGAGAAGAACTCACATTTGTTCTTGATCTGCTGCAAGTTGATCTGGAAGTTGGCAGATCATTTTGTCAATTGACTTTTTTTAAGGGAATACGTTAGAACTATTTCTAAAAAGTATCAGGAACTGTAGAACTCAGCTGCATGCTAAAATAACTCATGTTTATTTTTGATCTGTTGGACAATGCTCTGCTAAGTACACTCACATCGTCAGGAGGGCGTCAGGATTATCAAGAAGAGCTAAAGTCATCAGCTGATCGACACATTAGTAGTGACAGTTTAAATCTGCTGACCTAATAGCGGTGAACTAGTAGCAATTCACCGCACGGCAGGCGCATATGCCGAGTGTTTTACATTCGCTACAATATGCTCTCATCAATCTCTGTCAAACACGTGGTTCCACTTTTGAAAATGTTATGTTGGTTAGTAAAGTGGGTTTTATTTCACGGAGCTGAAGGTTGCAAGTCCTAGATTACGTTTTGGAAATACTACAGAGTAGAGACCGCTTAACTTACCTACTTTAGAGTGGTTGTCTCATAGTGGATCTTAAATTGCGGAGATAACTTTGATAGTGTCGTGGTTGTCTCGGTCATATTTTGGAAATATGTATGTAGGTAATTATAATGTCGAAGATACATTTACAATGATATCAGTAGTGCACTTTGAAGCTCGTGGCATTTATTTTAAAGTTTTACTTATACGTTTGCCGACTGGTCTCCCAGGGCCTACTTGCAGTCTGTACATTATTCATTCATTTGCTGCCGCAGTGTTATGTAATGCTGGCCGCAGCCGTCAGCACTATACTTTGTTTTATAACTTTTTATCACAGTAAAAATCAAAGGAAAACATTCGGACTATTAAAATATTATTGCAGAGTTGAATATGCTCACTGGCTGGCTCAGGCTTTAGGTTTCATGAAATATTGGTTCCTATGCCCCTCTGTCCACCATATTACATCCTACTCCTCGTAATTTCATATACAATAATGACCAATAATTTTGCATTAAATTAATACCGGATAATTAATATGGACGAGGTGATCCGTCAAACGTAATTTGTGTTAAAAGCTGTTCAGTAAAGTAGCATTGAAGAACTTTTAACACAACATTATGATATTTACATGCTTTTAATATTAAATATCATATGACTGTACATCTATTGAATATTTGGTTTACCGCATATTTTCATCATTGTTTTTCTTTAAAATATGTAATTGGAAGAATCAGTGCAACGCATTGGATCGTCCATGATACTATTTACATGGTAAGCTGGAATCGCAAACATCCAAGCGCGCCGTTATATTTGACACTCGGGACATTTGTTTGGAGGTTTGAAGAATGATGGAAATGTTAACAATGTCTCATTTGTTGCAGCTACCTGTACCCAACCATGGATGAGTTGGCCAACCAGCTGAACTACGTGCTCGGCCACTTCGGGATCAAGTCGTTCATCGGGTTCGGGGTCGGCGCCGGCGCCAACATCCTCGCTAGATTCTCTCTAGTGCACCCTCGGAAGGTAAGATATAGGCAGATGTAGACACTAGACAGATTACTAATTTGACATGTAGGTAGATTTAGTTAGGCGCTGGACGCGCTTCCATGAATCTGCTTAACATTGATAATTGTATTTGTACGGCAGCTGCCGTTGCACTGACCATAAGGAAAGTTATCACGGCTACTTCCAAAGTGCCCAACAATGCATCGATGGTAGTAAGATTTAGACTCCAGTTGGCAACTTATACTTAATGGTGTGCTTCTCTTTACACTACTTGACTGAATAAGTCATTCAGAGAAGAACCTCTTGATGGAACTCCGAAAAAACAATCCATCACGCTTATAACTTTAGTGGAAACTTGCCACTTTTACTTCGTCGGAAGTCGCACTTTATTATTTCCAGCTGCAAACGAGAGCACTCATCGCCTACTTTTTATTCAACAACTTAGTTCCATTTTATAAAGTTGAATATTAACAAAGCAGCCATTATTTGTAATGTTTTCCGATGTTCCGATAGTCGCAACTGTAAACGGTGCAAAGAACTTCAATCAACATCTTAAGAAGCTCTCTCTCGGTAATTGGATTGAGGAGCTGATACAGAAAGCGGTAACACGGCGGGCCGGCGCGCGCCGAAGAACCGGAGTGGTTTACACGACACTTAATATCCGTGTTCAATATTTGCAACGGTTTTAAAATCATTGTGTGTCATTTTATTCTTTATAATTCTTAGAATCAAACCAAGCTTCGAATTTCTCTTTTAAATTCTTTCTGATAGACGTAAAAGGAAAAATAGTTGAGTTACGAAGCTCTTTGAATGTATGAGCTGAAGTTGTAGAAAATAATATGTCACGCGTCGCCATTCAAAAGCAAGGCATTCAATTCCTATAGGTACTCCAAGCACATTTGAATGCAGTAAATGCTGCATGCATGGATGCGCGCTCGACTGATATTGGATACATACGTAGGTATATGTGTCTATGATGCCTCTCTATACACAATGCATCCACTCACTAACATGGGTAGGCATTTTGCGTTGATCCGCTGACTGTGTATGCTAGCACTAAGCTTCAAACAAAATGGGGCTGACACTCCTGAAATTGTTAAATCAGCTGATCCGGTATTAAAAAGGTTTGAATCGCAAGTTATAACTTTTAAATGTTATAAACGTTTATTCGTTAACAGTGTTTACCGAGTTCGTGACCAAATGAAAAACGAAAAACGTGAAATGCCCAAACGTCAAAAAAAGTTCATTAGTTAAACTCGCTAAACATTTCGCAGCTTTGCTTTTCCGAGAAAAGCCGTACTTTATGTTCCCTTCGTGTGTAAAATTTTTCAAGGCGAGGAATAGTAGCATCATTCTGTAATGCATACTTTTAGCGCCAACGTTTACTTTTTAGTCATCAAAAAGACCGTAAGTCCACTCTCATGTAAACCAATATCTACCAACACTTGCTCCTAGTACATACTTTTCACTCTGAATATAACGTGGAAGAGATTAAAATAGGTGAGGAATAAATCTGCGCGGATACAAATGTGACCTACATAGTGTTGTGTTACGCGCTCCAAGGTAATACTCGTTGAGACGAATACAGGCGGTGATTGATCGCTAATCACACAGGCAGAAACAGGACGCGCACGGAATACACCCGGTATTAAAAGAATTGCAGGCACAAATCCGCCGTTGTTTACCTTCCTCTTATAAGGTGCATTTCTGTTCCACCGCTCCACAGTGTACACTGGGATACGGACGCGTTCAGCTACCCCAGTTGAGAAATCCAAACATTCCGCTTTGTAAATACTTAGTTTTCTACCTTAATAATGTTTTTATTTTTGTATTGTTTCGCGATTACTTAATACTAATCTACAATGGCAATGCCTATTATTTTGACAACTCAATCATATTCATGTCGATAAGCAGACGAATTTTTCAAACAAATAAAGCAATGGATTATCAATTTCCTTCAAAATCCATTGGAATTTTAAGTGTTACGCAATTCGAGTGCAGCTGTTTTGTAAACAAACCAAGCCATGCTTATAAATAAATTGGTATAATCTCTTACTGAATTATTTATCCGAGTTAATCCTAAATCCAAAAGCCGATTGGCTTTATCGATACAAGGTGGGAAAGCATTGACTCCCACTCATTTTCGTTTTGAGAATTAAAGGCAATATAATAATATCGTCGCGATAGCCAGATGTCTCAGGCTGACACTAACAGGTTTATCCGATCCTTCATCAAACTTTTACTAAGTACAAGTTTACAACTTTTCAACGTCTAATTGGTTGTTAGATATTATTCCGATGAATTTCCGATTCGAATGTCGATAAGGATTGGATTCGACAATTAAAATATTAGTTTCTCTGAGTATTGATTTAACTTTATCTGATCTGGTATTGTTATCTATGCAATTAATTCTCATGAAAATTGAGTATTTAGACTTCATTAATCATAATATTGTACCAAATATCGAGGGCCATCGTCGCCGAATGAACAGGTGGCGTTTCACACACAAAACATACAGATGTTATCAATAGATGTTTGAACGTCACATTATGTTCTTGTTTATTATCCACATGCTGACTGTTTGAGTCCAAATTAGGCGCCTAACAGTACCACAGGAATTGTTCTGCATTGGATGTGACATGTCTTACGACACACAAGTAAATATAGCGGTAGTTAGACAAGGCATCTGAAACCTGATTAATTATATCTAATAAGTTATGTGCTCAGTCCACGCCTATAGTATTAGGAGATCTAGCTATATTTTGCCTCATGTGTCAGCGTTGTATATGTCGCAGATGGATTGTAAAATCCGCTGTATTACAAAACCGCTAGTTGTTTTGCAAAACAACTGAACAACTTTCAGCGGTTTTCTATAATTGCTGAACTTGAACAAGCAGAATTGTCTAAACGATTGGCATTTATCAATGCAGCGCAGCGGGTCAACGATGAACGGTTGTAAAACAGCGTAAAATGGAACGTCAGATTGTAGATTTTAGTTCAAAATTTTGTCGGTCGTGGCTTTGTGTGTCGTAAGAACAATAATGGCGTCCGAAACAGAAATAAATAAAACGAGTAATAAGAGTAAAAATTACCTTAAGAGCACGTAACTCGGATAAAAAGTATGCTATAGGTTATCCTAGCTCTTAGTCTCCCTAAGTGCCAAATTCCATCCAAAGCCGTTAAACCTTGATTGAGTAACAAACATCAAAACTTTATCTTTTATTCAAACTATGCTAAGAATCAGGAATTTTTGAACGTCAATATTACATAAGACAGTGCCCCCAAACCGCCCGCCCTTCACCATGTCCTAGTTCTTTAGCTGGGAAGAAGAAGTGGCGCAACAAACTCCAAGCACATACTCGTATCATAAAATTCGATCCGATATATTTGTCCCGGTTGGCAATTATCATTATTTATGTTACTTCTAATTCATCAGCTACTTACAGTCTCTAACTTGCAGTAAAAAAAGAACTAAATGATAATAATGTAGATTAAAATCACAATACATTATTAAAGGTCACTAATTCCAAGGTTGTATGGAACGAGGTATCGAAGTGAACTAGTATCGATTACTTCGATCAATATACCTATATAATATGCTATAGTTGTTGATGAACTTAGAAATGACATTGCATTCTAGTTATCTAGTAGGTACTAAGTTTCAATTGTCCTTCGAAACTATTTTCTAAGAAATCTAGTAGAAACGTTAATCATTATTGCCTCATTTGTTCTTGAAGATTATAGTACCTATACAGGTTTGGTAGAAGTACCGACACATTTTTTTTTTTGGTATTGGGGATGTCATTTGCTAGCACAAAATTGTTGTATTTTTCATTTTTATTATCATAATCAGCCTATAATGTTCCCACTGTTGGGACACAGGCCTCCTCTCGGTGAGAGGAAAGTTTTTTATTATGAATTTTCAAATTGAAATTTTTTGTTTTTTAACACAATTTTACGACTTCGGAAGCACCCAAGTAATTTTATAGAACCAGTTGTACATAAATATACCAGGCCACTCAGAAAGTATTGCGAAAAAAGTTTTTATGTATGAGAGACTGGCCAGTTATAATCTACATATTTTGAAAATATGATTATTTGTAAGTTAAAATAGGTGCGTTCAAATTTCAAAATTTCCCTCCACATTGTTTGCGAGCTAATTTAAATTATCGTGTCTCGTTAAAAAATGGATCTGCACAGGGAACATTTTCGCGCTATGATTTTTTACGATTTCAAGTGTCGCCTGAAACCGGACGAATCGTACGACAGACTTCAAATGGCATTCATGGATAAGGCCCTTCAAAGACAACCGTGTATCGTTGGCATAACAAATTCAAGCGCGGTCGACTAACTTTGGGGGATGAAGAAAGAAGTGGGCGCCCTTTGACGGCTGTTACGGAAGCAAACGTGCTAGCAGTGAAAAATTTAATCCAAGACAATAGGCGAGTTACGTATCAAGAGATTCAGCACATACTGCAGGTTGGATCGGGAAGCCTTCATGAAATTATACACGTGCATCTTCGCGTGAGGAGGATAGTTTCACGCTGGGTGCCGCATAACCTCACCGATGCTCAGAAGCAGGACCGGGTGGAATGGTGCCGTGATATGATAAACAAATTTGAATTAGGCTCGTCTCGGCGTGTTTACGACATCATTACAGGTCCAGAAACGAAGCACCAGTCGACGGTTTGGGTGTTTCAAAACGAATCAACGCCTACCAAAGTGAAGCGATCTAGAAGCGGGGGGACGATTTTAATCGCGCGCTTTTTCAATTTGACTGGCTACTTGGTGTCAATTCATTTATGCAACCAAAGAAGCATCAACGCTGAATGGTATACTAAAAAACTGGTTCAGATGCATGAAAATTTGTATAGAGGCTAGTAGAGAGTACTTTGAAAAGATTTAATAAAAAAATATTTACCTATAGAACATTTTTTTTTATTTTCGCAAAACTTTTTGAGTGTCCCACGTACATTGCTTAAACTTTCCAAATATCAAATTGATAGCATTAGTAGTTCTTGAGATATCCAGCTGTGGATGACGGACAGGCAGACAGACTGAGTCGCACCATAAGGGTTCCTTTTTACCATTTTGGTACGGAACCCTAAAAAGTTATGACGATATATCAGGTGATTTGATATATAAACATATTATTATCTCAATTACCTACCGTGACACAAGACAGTTGTTATGGGTGAAAACTAAGATAATATGACACTTGCTATCCCTAAGAAAAAAAAAACGAAAAAATTGTGTTGAACCTTCTACCAACTATTGGTATTAGCGTTACCTACTTACGTGACGACGCATAGGCAATTGTCTGAATACCTGTATATACCTGCATGGTGGTCTAAATCAGCATGGATTATGTCAATCCGGACGCACTTTGTACACACTGGCGCATTCATTTGTTCAGTCTGCAGCTCATAATAATTAATTGACAATGATTATGGAGGAATTGGGCATGACTCGGGAACACACATGCGTAGGGGGTACTGAAACGTAAATCGTACCTATGGTTACCAACCCATTGAATATATCCGGATTATTTTTCTTCTGTGTGGACTTTTCAAAGAAATAGAAATTTAAAAAAAAATTGTATTAGTAATTTAGGTATTGAAAGTAAAATTTCCAGACTTTTGCAAATGTCCAGCTTTTTGACAGAACGTCTTGAATTTCGACATCGTAACCCTAATCGTAACACTAAATACGAAGTGTCAAGAAATAATGCCTCAACGAATAATGCGTGCTAGTACACCATTATGTACGACTGAACAATAAACTATACGTAGCCGTCATGGGTATAACGTAGATTTCTGGCGACTTTTCAAATGGGTTTAAAAACCTTCTATTCATGTATTCCAGTTTTTCGACAAACTAACCACATTAAAGAAGGGATTCTGAAATCAGTGTGTCACAAAATTAATTTGAAACAATTTTGAAAATAATTTATTTACTTAATTGCTTCCAAAAATTGAGTAAGTAACATATTGTATAGGTATACTGTATTATTATAATTGGTATTCAGCTGCATCCGGTTAGACTGGAAACCGACCCCAACATAGCTGGGAAAAGGCTAGGAAGATGATGATGATGGTAATGGTACTGAGTTTGACATACAAACATTTCCACTTAAACTGGTTTCCTGGCTCCCAAACTAGCTTTAGGTATACCTACTTGTGACTCAAGAAACAATGATACAGTTTTACTGTGTTACATTTTCATTCAAAATATTCAAATGCATGTCTCGATCGACGCTCAAAATATAATTAAGAATTATATAAATCGATATGGCAATATATACTGTGAGCGTCTTTTGTGACTCCCAAATAATTCCCATTTTGATTTTCTAAAACTACTATTCGATACGCTAATATACTCGATACCTAGTCTTTTTGTAACGTCCTAACCTAGTAACCACGACCGACGTGGTTAATCAAAAAGTGTTGATAGAATCAATTAAATGTTTCCCCCCAATAAATTCCAGGTGGATGCCTTGGCTCTCATCAACTGCACTTCAAACCAGGCGGGCTGGATCGAATGGGCTTACCAGAAGATGAATTCCCGCTCCCTGAAGAACCGCGGCATGACCCAGGGCGTGTTGGACTACCTGATGTGGCATCATTTCGGACGGGTATGCTTTACACTTAGACTTTACTCGATGTGCCATTTTAACGACCACGTAGTTATTTGTGTTGTGTACTTGTTTTCAGGAAGATGCGGCTAAAGGTATTCCTTTTCAAAACCGAATTCATACTTTGCTAACAAAGTTGTAATACATCGTGTGTTTTCTATTCGTGACTTGAGGAAAACGGAGGGATTGCGTGTTTTCGAAATTCTGCGGTGCTTGCTAATGCGAATCATTCTAAAAATAATTATTTATTTGCTTTTTTGGGTCTCAGGGTGTGGGTGGAAATAATTTTATTTAGCTTAAACAATCAATTGGCTACGCGATGGTAAAACGGACTAACTGCGCTTTGAGTTTTACATGAACATCCTGAGGAACAAAATAACCAGCTGATGTAAATTCACTCAATACTCATTATATTTCTAGAACTTCAAATACTTTTACAAAACACTTTTGTAAACATAACCATGTAGGTATACGGAATACGACGATACACCCGTCTTCCATCCTCATAAAAGTTAGACATTTATGTAACAAATCAATCTATTGTATAAGTTGCTCGCTATGCGCTTGCTATCGCGTGGCGAACTTTACGTGCTGCGTGCAAACGCGATGCCGCAATTTAATATTTTATACAGAAATGGCTGTGACCGTGACCGATTCCTTTACGATGCTCCGTGCCCTTACCCCTAATGAATGCAAAACGGATCAATTATTATGTAACTATCAACCTTGTATTCGAAACTAAACTCCAACTATTTAGTTACAGAGCAGAATTCCCCTTGCTCTCTACAAATCTATAAATGTCTGGACTGAATCACAGAATATTTAAACACATTTTTATCCTTTTATTTCTTGGCAAATTGGATGACGTTAGGTCTTGTGGACTTGTTGAATGAAATACAATTTCTTTAAAACTGCGTCGTTGTCTATTGATTTATCGATCCGTCTGATTCAGTTCTTGGCATTATGAGGTTCATGTAATTAGGCATGACGTTTTCAGGACATACTAATTCTAAGTAATATAATCACAGCGAGATTTAGTAGAAAAGAGAACCACACATAATTCACAACACCGTTCTCGTACTTCCCAAACCTTTGTTCTCCTCCCATTCATAACCGCATTAAAATTCGAACCTATGTTCGAAGCTTAAATGAATAATGATCATTTGCTGCAGTTCCCGGAGGAGCGGAACCACGACCTGACCCAGATGTACCGCATGTACTTCACACGGAACGTGAACCCGACCAACCTGTCGCTGTTCATCGACTCATACGTACGCCGCACCGACCTGGGCATCGCGCGGGAGAACGAGACCATTAAAGTGCCTGTGCTGAACATCACCGGCTCGCTGTCCCCGCATGTGGACGATACCGTCACTTTTAATGGACGTCTGAACCCTAACAACTCTACTTGGATGAAGGTAAGCTTTGCTAATCAACTCTTCGCGGTACCCCCGAGTTCTAAACCAACTAGCAGATCGCACGAATGCGCGATCGTCGCGTACTTATTTCGCTCCAAAGATATAAGAAAGTTCGCTCAATTGTTCAAACTACCCAAACTACCGGCTGCGGCTATACGGCCGTCTGGCGTTCGAGTTCGCCGAACCAAATGAACGCGGCAATGCGTGTTTGCGCCACGGTCGCTGTGGTTGCAAACTGTCGGAGCCCAATGTCTTCGACTCCTCCATCGCTGGTATTAGGGGTTTTTCCATAGACGTACAGTACGCAATTACGGTTTGTAAGTAATAGGTACTTATTCTAGTTTAGTTAATTAATCTTTGTTTTCTACTATGAAAGTAAGACCTGAACTCAGAATACAGAACAGACATGATCAAGTAATTACGACTAATTAAAAATAATCACGACGGAATATTAAGCTCATTAGAAGACTCGGTCGCTCTGCGTGCGTCATTAACAATAACTCATAATTACGCTACTAAGACAATCAAAACTTTTCACTTTTGTAAATCCCAGAAACGATTCAAAAACCGTATATTAAAATTAAATATTTCTCTTATGGCGAACTATAAAATGGAAAGTGGAAAAGTTTTGTAAACTTTTACGACGGAACTCTGAGGCCGTGCAGTTTCACGAATTGAGTTACACTCGCCATCTGTGGGTTGCATTCAGAAACTATTACCGCCATTTATATTCAAAACCACGGCCACCGGATAATTTTGAAACTGTTCTCGGACTCTGCATTCATAAAGTGTGCCAGGTTAAATTATAAGTCACTTGTTTGTTTACCTTTTCGTAATAAATTCAATAGAAACTTTAGGTAATATTATTAGCTGTCAATGTGCTTTGAAGACGATTTAGTTCTATTTATTTATAAATGTAGGCATTTTATTTCTTTGCCATAGCCTCCAAAGTTAAGCCAAAAAATCTTCACGTGTTATGACATACCTACAGTACATAAGGTATACAAACGAAAAAAAATCCGATACCCAATAATAAATAGAATCGCATCAGGCTTAGCATGACGTTTTCTACTACTATAGTATAGAAATCGCTTGTCTATACCCTCCTCGAAATTTGTACATCCCGAGCACTATGGCACACCTAGACTCGAGTTTCTTCATAGACAGGACCTTTCTTTCAATAGCAACGTTAGTCGCTAGTGATTAGTATTAAGTACAACCCAATTATACCGTATTTTTGCGTTTCGTTTTCAAACAAATATAATTTTGAACGAATCCTCCTTCAATAACAAAACGCAAATGGTCTATTTGTTAAGACAATTTTAATTTGTCGCTGGCAAAATAAAAAACCGCCAAATTATTAAAAAAGTGCTAAAATATATTATTGTGTTCAACATGCATCAGAGTGAAAGTTTTCAACCACGAGATTGCGCTGCATTAAAGTCTTAAGGGCAACATTTCGTAACAAGTTAATCTGCTTGTCACCGCAGAATTCACAATAGAGGAGAGGCAAAGTTCAGGGAAATAATACCTACGAAATACTATTGTGCGCGAATAAAGTTTTGACATTGACCATGACCCATATTCTGAGGCTTAATGTTGAAGAATATTAAGCTGAGCTTAAAGGTGGCCTGCTTTCAAATGTGAGGAGTTAATTACTACACGAAATATGGAGTCTGGATTTTATGAAAGTGTAGTTTGTTGCCAACTTTATGAGATATGATCAATTATTCTTATACAGGGTGGCAAGGACATCGACACGCAACCTGTTACCATGGATTCAGTACAATATTCTGAACAGACCCTGCCACGCATGTTGTACCCCCCTGTATACTAATAATAAAGCTGAAGAGTTTGTTTTTTATAACTTAGCATGAACACGCTAATCTCTGAAACTACTACTAAAAATTCGCAAGAGCACGGAAGTGGAACCGCTTTCTTTGCAACAACCTGCTGCCTTCAGCATTTAAACAACGACAGACCGCTGCCCAGGGCGCTAAATACTCAATCAACTCTCTCGAAAATCATTAATACGTAGACATTTATTCGTTTGTTTAGAGGACTTAAAATCCCGTCCTATTTAAGCGAATTGCAGACCAAGAGCTAAGCTAAGTTAGTCTAGCTTAGCTCGCATAGCTGAGGTAATTTTTCATACTTCTGTTCTAAATTTGCGGTCTGTTCACAAGTATGAAAAACGACATCAGCTAATGCGAGCTAAGCTAGACAAACTTAGCTTAGCTCTTGGTCTGCAACCCGCTTTAGACCACAAACATATTCGGCCTTATTACAAAACAAAACTAAAGTCGATCGTCCATCGCCAGCTAAACTAAGTTAGTTTAGTTTAGCTCGCATAGTTGAGACAGTTTTTCATACATGTGCGTCCACCGCAAACTATGCCAGCTAAGCTAACTAAAATAGCTCAACTAAGTCAAACTAACTTAGTTATGTAGGCCGATCCGAAGCTACGCGAACTAAGCTATGACCCTCTCACCCCCTTACGTTACCCCTCTGGCGCCTTTCGCTAGTGTTGTTTTGTAGTGTGCGTGCGCAGGCAGTGAGACACGTATTTGCTTAAAATTTTCATCGTCTACTTCGTTAAACAGAGTCTTAAAATTCTCCACTTGTTTTCCAGGGTTGAATGTGGTTGCTTATCCAGTTGTTTGTTTGTTTTCTTTTCCCATGACGAATGTAATCCTCTGAACTCTCGTCATAGCTCTTCTCTTGTTCTTCCATCACGTCCGATTAACTCGACACTCCAGCCCAAACTAATCATCACTAGCGTAGTATTAGCTTATTTTTCGGTAGACAGACAACTTAATTCCCAGTTTAGCTTAGCTTAGTTCACTGAGCTTAGTTCTTATTTAGTTTAGTTGGCGGTGGACGACCGGCTTTATCTTTGGACCCAGGTTTAAACCATCGAGCTATTTTTGAATTTCGAACTCTATTCCGACAATATTAAAGTTTTAACTACTAAAACTGATGTCAAAGTTGACAATTTTGTATTTTCTATTTATCCTATGCTCTGACAAAGTTAAAAATACCGGCAGTCGACATCGGCTCAGTTGCCAAAAGAAAAAAAAACTGGCGCGAAGGTTTAGACTACCAGAACTTGTTTTGTAGTAAGACGGATTTACTGCAGAAAATCGTCTCGACACATCTGTACACAGATTAATATTTCCAAAACGATGATTTCAGATCTCGGATTCGGGAATGGTGCTGGAAGAGCAACCAGCTAAGATATCCGAGGCCTTCCGCCTGTTCTTGCAGGGCGAAGGCTACGGTAAGTGAAACACGTCACACCGTCGACGAACTACGTAGACGTACCGATGCAAGCTTAGCTTTGCATTGCAGTTCTAATGTTTGACAATTGCACTCAACACGCCACGCTCAATAGATGCAATATCGCAAAAATATTAATTAATATCACGAGTTGCTTATAAAAACACCCTTGCTTCATAGTGAATGGTTTTCATCCAAATATATTTCTGAACACAAATCATAAGTGCTCGACACTATAAATATAAAACGTATATGAACGAAGCTTCTAAGGCAAAGTTATGAAACATTTCGACATCATATTGCATCTATTCTGCAGCTTATGTAAATATGTTTGATATGATTAATGTTATTCATTCTAAACTTTAAATATTGACCAAATAATATTAAATATTGATAGTCCATTGTATATTTTACTTTTAGATACGTTTACTTCGCAAGATATCTAGTCTATACTACTCTACTTTCTATTTGTCGAACTGCCGCCCCTTCTTAATGTATAATAATGTAAAAATATGATATGAATATGATTATACGCTTTATTAACTAATGATAATTGTAAGCTAACGTTATATTTTGTACGTCTGAAGCCTGAAAGTTTATTTTTATTGTCCTGTTTATGTTTGAGCCTGGATATGCGATAGCGTTATGCAGTCCCTAACAATTGGTATGTACTGAGGGAGCTTCCTCCTGTAGAGCTAGATGAGCTTTCAGTCCTGTGGTACTGTTGTGAAAACATCTGTAGATAGCCCCTTGATTAATTTCATAATTTACGTAGTTTGTGAGACTTTATTATCAGTCCTTTTTATTAAAATCGATACATTGTGATTGTGTCAGCATTTTGGTGTTGCTAGCTAGCTAATACATTCATACTAATAATATTATAAATTCGAAAGTAACTTTGTCTGTATGTTAACTTTTCACGCCTAAATCACTGAACAGATTTCGATAAATTTTACAAGGAGGTAGATGGCACCCTGGGGAAGGAAATAGGCTACTTTTGGTCCCGGTAGCACGTTCTTGTGGGACAATTTCCGACAACCAGCTTAGCTGGTTGTATATTCAGTATATAAGGTGTATCGATACACCTTATACCCAAGCTACATTCACGACTTATTTGCCAAAAATGTAAACAAATATGAGTTTATGGAAAAATAACTTTAATTCCTACACAATAAAGTTCAGTTTACAACTTCAAACATTTTTATAACTTTTTCAATAGTGCTAGTCACTCTGAAATCAACTTAGTTATCATTATAATGAAGTTGATATTTGTTTAACTTGAAATAACATCAATTTGAAACATACATTATAATTTGAATTTTCCTTATATACAGGGTCCCATTAAAATAGATGGACAAATTTTAACACAGCGCTCAGTATGTCTAACCAAATATATCCAAGCAAAAAAAAACTGTTTAAAGTGATTTTATTTTGAACTAAAATAATAAATTGCGCCACATTAGTGTTATCTGATTATATTTCTTGTAAGTATCTAAATCATTTGAGATTCAAACCAATCAAGACAGCTGTTCATAATAATATTAGTGTCTAAAGGGAGTTAATTGGTAGGTCTTGTATTTCATTGACGAAAACTATACCACATACCTAATGCATTTGGATGCAATCAGTCGTACCTACATAACTATTTTGCTAATACTTACTGATTCAAACACTCCAGATGTTTCCAGGCAAATTTTTGACAACGCTTTTCACTATTTTAAAATATTATGGGTCATTGGATAAATAATCGTACGTACTACATCATAACCATATAATGAGTGTATGACGAAACAACTTTTAGTAAAATATGAGATGTTTGCAATATGTACAGTACTTACCTACTTCATCAATTCAAATCGTCTGTTTCAATTACACCATAAACCTTTAAAAGTCAAAAATGAACAAGAATTCAATTCAGTTGAATTGCAAAACATCTCTTATTATTTTTTACTGTCTTAGATTTGTAATTTATTTTGTAGATTCAAACTTGTTTATTTAGCTCACTGTATTTTGCGCTATTCATTACCTATATGTGACTACCCGCTGTTAAACAAACATTAACATTTCAAACAAGCTGTTTGATTTCTGTATATTATAAGGTCTATCAAACGGATAAATTCCTTGCCTTGTCTTGCCATTTGGTACAAATGAGAAAATTGCTAATATAATTTCTTACTTACACAAATTGTGCCTGTATCTACTCGTATGGACACAAATGATAAATCATATTTTTGTAAAACAAATAGACGCAGCATACAGCGACGCCATAAACAGTTCGTGTTAACTATTTATTTTTTAAATTATTTTTGTTTCTCCACACTCGTAGCTGTGTTAGCACTGAACAAAAGAATCCGGCATGTTAGTTCGTCACCAACGTCGAGCATAAGCATCAGTTTGCCAGTTGCATAATACCCAGCTTTCGTAGACAAAGTAAGTGTTTATTCTTGAGGCGAAAGCGCCAGGGTAGCCCGCGAAATTCATTATTTTTTAATGTTTTTTGTACTTTGATTACAGAATTATAATCATTACAATCAGTAATACTTTTTTAATTTGAATTTCGCGGGCTACCTTAGCGTTTCCCCCTTAAAGCATTTATTTATGGCACGCGGAAGTTATCTGAATTTATGTAGGTGTGCAGTTCATATCTGATAATATATATATATATATATATTCTCGAGTTTCGTCATAAATATTTATGCGCGCTTATTTGGCCCTTCTCAGACTGTACCCCTATAGATACTAAGCTATCTGGAAATTTCTCGAACATAACATAAAATTGTAATTTATCACAAAACTTACAAGAATTTACAAGCCGGGGCTCGCCCGTATAATATAAATCCAGGGCCGAAACTATTCATACTATCAATCAATTTTGATAGCTTCCGCTCCTTTTGTAAATCTTTATAAGGACTATCACACAACACGGCTGTTTGAACGTCTCTACATTGCTGTATATTTAGATTTAAACCTCAATCATATTCTGTGTGATAGTCCTATTGTAATAATTATTATATTTGATGTTTTTAGAATCACTCTGTATAGTATTGTAATAGATTGCACCGATTTTAATAAAAATATTAGTTCACTACGCTTTTACAGTCTTAAAGACTCCCTTTTTCACGTCTATTTAGATATAAAGTGTAATAATAATAAAATGACAGTATAAGTTAAGGCATCCCCCCTGTAGACAACTGAAAGAAAACAATTACTGACATGTATCAGTCATTACGGGTCGTCCAAAGTCCGAAAGTCTGACAACCTGTCTTACCAAGGGGTATCGTATTACCTAGTAACTGAATTGTGGAGGTCAGATTGGCAGTCGCTCCATGTAAAATACTGGTATTCAGCTGCATCCGGTTGACTGGGCAGGGAGCCGCTTCCAACATAGTGTGGAAAATGCTAAGCAGATCATTCATTGATAACATGTAAATGGTGGTTAGTCAAAATTGTGTGTTGTATTTGTTTCGAAATATGCCTGACAGGGACATACCTACATACAAAAGCAATACTCAGTGAGCAAGCATGCTCATCAATTCTCGTTCCTTCTCTATGTGAGCTGAGACCTCCTCCTTGCAGTGGGGCAATTAACTACTGCCTGATGTTAATATGTATGTGAGAAAAATCTACGTAAATAAACATCATGGAAATATATTATTATATAAACCCCCTTACCCTTATTTATTTATATAAACTTATAACAGAAAGAAAAATATATAACAAAAAACTATATTAAATATGATGAGTGACCCTATCGCCTTCTGCGATTTCTTCCACGCATAGGTTGCTTGGGACAAATCACAGATCGCTTTTTCCTTACTTTTTTACAAGTTACATATTTAAATTTGCTTATATGTTCCAGTGGCGCCGCTGTCGCCGACTAAGATCACGGCTTTCCGGCGACTGTCGGACGCCGGGCGCCGCCGCCCGTGCCGCCACTCGCCCGTCATCCGCATCACCGAGAACCCCATCTCGGAGGCAGTCGTTTGCTAAACAACCACCCATAGCCTCGCTCGCACCGAGATAACCCCTCCCCACGAATGTCAGACCATCACAACCAAGAAGTTTGTATACATTCTAACAGCCAGTGATTCTATTTGTAACAACTAGAAGTAATATTCGTATGTGTAGAAGGATGCTACAAGGATGTTTTGGCGCCTGAATGACATTGACAGGGGGGCGTTGTTGGTAAACATTTGTGAAATTGGGTCACAGAAATTGTATTGACGAAACAAGATGGCGGCCTTATTTCCGATTTTGGCCGCGCGCCAGACTACCCTGTAGCGTTGTACTTAATAGTAATACCGACACATTCGCTTGTTACTTCCCAATTTTACCATCACTTGGCTAACATCATATTTTGTACATGATTCGTGGGGCCGCGTGCTCGAGCCGGCCGGGAGTAACATCTAGCTAAGTTCCTCACATCGTGTGAGTCGCACTGTTGAAGTTATATCATTTGTCATTTAAGGAGAATTTTATTAGAACCCACTAATATTATACATACTTAATTAAATGTACCACTATCGAGCGTTATATCATTCAGTTAGGCTAACGTCACACGTATCTATACGTATTAATTTATGCGACTGTGTAAGGGAGTTAGTTAGCGTGGTTATTTTGTAATTTAGTAATAAATTGAACTGGGGGGCTGCTGTGAGAGCGGCGCCGGGTCGGCGATGCAAAGCGCGCCACTGATTATGTGAACATGGAGTCCTCACTCATAGCACCCAATTCAACACTCAAATATCTATTATTAAAAAGCTTTCCAAGTAAGCACAAGTCATACGATGTTGGGAGATCCGTCTATAACGATTGTAATTTGGGTGTTGTGAGAGAAGGGTCCACGTTAATGTAACAGCTAGTGGTCGCGCGGAGTGAGCCGGCGGCGGCGCCGCGCGCGCGCTAACACGTCGCTGGGTGCTATGCTAAGACCAAGATAGATTTTGAACTTGATCATTTGATGACAGGCGTTTTGGAACAATTTTAGCTTCGTTTTGCAATATTGCATAAATATGTGATCTTGTTTTGTTTAAATATAAGGCCTAATGTGTCTTGCCAGGTGCGATTGCGACCTAAGAGGCAGTCTATTTTTAATATTATTTGAATAATTATTATTTTGTTGAATTGTTGATCATGTTTAATAAATCAGTATTAATTTAAATATTTTTTTTACGAATTGTACAATCATTTCTTTTTATAATAATAATTAATAAGTAGGTATTTATCACCGCTTTTAGTAGTTGTCCTAAACAATGTTAGAGTAAAGAATAAAGTTAATAAGCATGCAACAGCTTATAAGTATTTTCCGTTATGTTAAGTATTTATTTTTAGTATTAAATAATTGTAACTATACGAGTATATTAGAGGAAAGAATTGTGCTTAGTTTTAAACCGGAGTAATAACGATTGTGGCGTGAAGTTATCATAAAATGTGAAGATATACCAAGCGCGTATCATATACACTTCGAATTTATCGTAAATCATAACGCGTCGATCATAGATGACTTACATGCCGGTAGTTGTTTTGCTAATCTGTGGGCCGGCTACTTCTATTTGAATATTAGTGAATGATTGTCTGATTAACTAGGAGTACTAGAAAGTAATTACCAGCCGGTTTTGTTGATTGAATGGAAGGAGGACGGCCATGCATAGATTGTTCGAATCTGTTTACGATGTTGAAAGATTTCTCTTAATAGTTAGAATCTTGATCAGTAGCGGAATCTCAGTAGATCTGTTTGTTCCACCTCCACGGTATGGCGCGCACATAGAGGCACGCAGAGCAGCGACACGCGTCATACGTCACACTCGAGGTCGCCTCTACGCTTTGTAGACGTACAATCTATTCATTATTTCGTTCATAGAATTCAACAATCTACTATTGTTTTAGTTTCAAGTGTAGAAGATGTTATCTTTAGATAATTTTTGTTCACCATGATATTTGTGTGAATTTATTATTGGTCTATTAAAAGTGTTTTATAAAGAATTTTGTTATTTTATTCACTACACAAACCTTTATGAAAATCCTGCTTACACCGAACATCTAATAATAGGATACTTTCTCATTCCTTTGATTTTTGAAATACCATTGCAATCGTTTTGTATAACATAATATTAAAAGGAGAGAAATGATTTATTATTTGTTATGCGATTGTAACTTTATAATCATGATATGAATTATAATAATAATATTGATTGCCGATTGGTGGTTCTGGTGACAATCACTGTTAGAATAAAGGTAAGTATAGACATTTACTTGTAACAGAACATTGAGCATTCGCCTTTTTTTCGAACCACGCTGCAAAGACAACCCTCGATATTTTGTTTTAACCTGATTTTTAAAACCAACGAGCGTATTGGTATAACATTTTATCGAGCAAAGGCACAAGCGGTACCTGTAGAAAGAAATGTTACAGGTAAATGCATTCGGTCGAGCATTCGCAGGTTACATTACATAGAAATGCTTTTGAAAACTGAGCTTTTGCCTGTATTGTATCATTCGTAAGAACGTTACATTACATGTAAATTCTCGAGAAAATGCTCTAGTGTATACTCAACTTTTAAACTAGCACATGCAAAGAATGAGAAATGTCTACAAATCGTTTTAACTTTTTTCTAAGTTTATTTAAGTATATTGTAAATAAGTTAAAAAGCTAACAGTTTTAAAACAATAATAATATGTCGACATGCTGTAATGCTATTCTGTAAAAATCTCACCGTGAAAACATAGATGAAGTGAGCTTAAAGTGAGCTGTCAACAGTGTCAATCCCTAGCATTGAGGTACATAAAACATGGAGATGCCGCGTTATTCTATACATACATTTGCTTATACAAATATGAGTGAAATATGATTCAGAATGTGAAATATCATTATGTCTCATTCTTTCTAATGAGATAATTTTATTTGATAAAAGAGACAACAATATTTAAGTTGTTGCTCATTATGGCAATATTTTATCGTGACGTAGTGACAGTTGTAGGTAAGTGCCATAGCAGCCATCTTATGCTATGAGTTTCGTGGTAGTTTTGCTGTCAAATGGTTGTTTATTTTTTGTATTATTGAGGATTGCGAGAAAATTACGAGGATTTTACCTGTTAAAACTGCACGTAAATGTTGGAAAACAGAAATTCAACATGCCTGTGTGTTGTATTGTGAAGTGTGGTGCAAGAAAGAATGAAAATCAACCTCAATTGTCTTTGCACAGGTTAGTAGCCGGTTTTCATGCATTAATACATACAATAATACACATTCGATGATGCAATTGTAACGTGATCATGAATTTATGGCTAAAGTATTGATATTTGGGTTCATTTCCGTATAACAGGCCTTTCTATTATATTTGTTAATTCGTTCGTTTGTTTACAATAATATGTCATAATGGAATAGTGTTGTACCGTTGCCGACTTGGCGTAATAGTTTCCGAAACTAGTTCCTCCGCTGAAACGATACCGGTATATTCTGCGATGTTAACATAAATAATCCTGCGTCTTATTCAGTCCGAGTGACCTTGCTAGGTCCGGCCTGTGGTTCACACTTCACAGCACCAAAATCAAAATATTCCACATAAACCTACATGGACACTTTTATGAAACGTCAGAAGCTAGGTGCACGGTTCCAATTGGTTGTTTCCTATGGAGAAGAAACGGTAAGAAACTCCACGTTTGCTCTTTTAAAAATAATTGGCTTTTGCGAAAGCACATTTTCTGCAAGCATGTTTTTTTTTTCATGACATGGATTTTATTCTCAGACTAGCTATGCCCCGCGACTTCGCATAGAAGTCGTAAGATACACAGTATACTAAAATAACAGCCACACTAATAAAACTCATTCGTCCCCCGACCGGCCGCATTGCATCGCCCGCCCGCGCTATTATTTCGTTTTCGCTTAGCGTTCGTTTTTCTCGGCTCCTAAGGGTCGTAACGTGATGTTAAATAGCCTATAACCATCCTGGCTACCAAACGCAAAAATAATTTATGCATGGCATTTTTTTTGCGCGGAACCCTAATTATTTTTCTAAAATAAAGGTAGCCTAAGTTACTCCTTGTAACATATCTGTCAGTGAAAGTCCCGTCAAAATTGGTCCAGCCGTTTCAGATTAGCCGGAACAAACAGACAGACAGACAGACAAAAATAAAAATACGTGTGGCACTCGGGGACTGCCGCGGTAAAGCTATTGCATAGCAACGCACACAAACACCGTGCCGAAGTCTGCCGAACTGATACGACGTTAGACGATGCTTAGGTTTATTTTCGTTACGGAATTTCTTCATTCGGTCGCCGCGCTCAAAGCCCAAGATAAAAGCTATGCAATAGTTTAAAAATGCCATTTTGTTAATAGTACTGTTTACACTTTTATAAGCATTTAGTAAAAAGCTGTTATTTTGACAGTACCAACAGACACTTCAATTTTATTTATTTTTATAGATAACGGAAAGTAAGATAACCTACTCATCTTTTTCTGTTACAATTACAACGGAATTTGTATACATAATATTAGGTATGATCTAAACGTGATAACTAGTAAGACTCGTATTTAGTATCGATACTAGTTATAGTAACACCTATGTTCCTTGATAGACGCAACACTAGCAATGGCAGCCATTTTATGCGACAATACCAGTTGTAGGTATGCACCCTTTTTTCGTAGGTATTTCCAGTCCATACTTTTGTATGTCAATGATCCCTAGCATCAGGTGGAATGACAGCTCACTTTAAACTCACTTCACCTATGTTATCACGGTGGTCTTTTTACAGAATAGCACCGCTGGATAGACTAAAAGAAGGCCTACGACTCGGTGCCACATACATTGCTCATGAGGGTGCTGGAGTTGGACAAGATTGATGCAACTCTACGCACCTTTCTTGAGTGGGCTGTGGAGGACGGTCCTTCGCTATCCGGGACAACAGATCCAGGGGATGAACCTGTATGATCAAATGGGGAATATTTCAGGGCGACAGTTTGAGTCCACTTTGGTTCTGCTTAGCTCTGAGTCCTCTAAGCACGTTGCTGGAGGATTCAGGTCTGGGCTATTGGCTGAAGGGAGGTGTTCAGGTCATACCTCACCTCCTCTACATGGATGATTTGAGATACTTTGCCCCCAACAAATTGCGACTGATGGAGCTACTGAAGGTATCTGAAACTTAGCAGCACCATCTATATCTATTTAGTAGCGCCATCAGGATGGAATTTAGTTGAGGGAGGGGAGTTGAGGAGAGTTGGGGGTTGTATGGAAGGAATTCAACACTCGGGATTCCATACACCTTAGATCCCTCTCCTCATCCGAAGGCTATAAGTATTTGGGTATGTCGGAAGCGTTAGGCATCAACGTTGCTGACATGAAACAATCGTTAAAGGAAATCTTTGGTCGCCTTCTGTAGTACTTACTACCGATGACCGCACGGAGGTATGGCAAAGCAAGCAGCTTCACAGGCGCTTCTATCGGGCTCCTCATGAGCCCGGTGTAGACTTCTTAGTGTCCGTATCCTGGCTACGTATTTGGGGACCTTGTGAAGGTTGATACTGAAGATTTCGTCTGTTCAATAATTATGGACGAACTTTTTTTATATTATTATCAGCAATGTCTGTTCCACTGCAGGGCAAAGGCCTCCCTTCGCTCCTTCCATTATCTTGACGAATAACTCCCGGAGATATATTATGAAGGATGGGACGGTTGATGTGTGTCGGGCATGCCACCGTCCGGGTGAGTCCATCAGACATTATCTCTGCTGTTCGCGTCTGGCTAATGGCGAATACTTGCACAGGCATAACCAAGTGGCTAGGATTATTCACCAGAAACTCGCTATGAAATATAAACTTGTGGATTCGAGGTCCTACCGTATTAAAAGTAGGTATGTGCCCGACCCAGTTCACGAAGATGACCATGCCACGTTGTAGGTACTGGGATCGGTCTATCATTACTGACAGGACTATTGTCGCCAATAAGCCTTGATGTAGTGGTGATATAAACCGATTAGCGCGCCGCGCAATGATTGTCGTCGTTACGATTCCACATGGCGGGATCCTCGTGAAACCTCAGAAAGAGAAACTCGACAGCACACGAGGTTGTTGACTTGTGGAAAGTGAGTTCGGTTGTTATTGTGCCGAATGTCGTATCGGCCAAAGGCCTGATGGCCGAAAGCCTCGAATGGCCTCGATCAACATCTCTCTCGAGACTCTCTTTAGGTGATTGGATGAAGGGCCTGATTCAGAAGGCAGTATTCCTCGATACGGCTCGCATTGTTTGTGAGGAAGTTCCTATCTTTGGAGCCCTAACCACCGCACCGGTAGCTTGGACCCTGCTTCCGAAACCCGCGCGAACCACTTATTTTTTATACTTACGTCTATTTTTGGAAATATTTAAAAATGTATAAGATAAAGAACGAAATAATAAACGAAATAATAATATGTACAAGTAGCGTACCTATAGGGCATAAAAAAATTCGACCACTATGCACGACCACATATGGCAATGCTGATTCTTTGGCCAAAAAATGGGCCAGCCCTCTCTGGTCCCGTGAAGAGTCGACCAACCGCATGGTGATGACTCGAAAAACTAAGTGGGCACTCGGCCCTAGTGTTGTTCAACCCCAAACGGCTCGAACATAATATAAGTCCCAAAGAGATTGGAGTATATGCACCGTTTGAAGTATTCTACACCTGCAGCAGCCGCCCCAGCACAGCCCACCGTGTTTCGAAGATGGGATGGCGCAAGGATGTCGACACGCACACAGGCCAGAATAGTCTATTATTATTGCGATACAGGCAGATATAAGCTGCTTTAACGAAAATCGAAGTGTTAGCTTCAGTCTGTTCGAGTATCACACAATATTGTGTTAATGCTTGAAAAACAAATGAAATAACAATAAAAATATTTATTTCATATATTTTAAAGTAAAAGATATCAACAAATTGTGTTTAATATAAAACATGGACAACTTTACATTTAGAATATAATACATTGCGAATTTTAAACTAACTATCTATACATAGATACTTATAGTTAAGCATAATTATATCTTAAGCAAGTAACAGAAAGACGGACTTATTAATAATAATAATCAAGTTAAGTTACAATGGCATGGAATAAATTGCCAATAGTTTTATACACATTGGTATTGCTATTCTTAACACAAACGTGAAAATAATTAAAAATATACATTTGTCTGCACCTAATAATACAATATAAACGCACCATTATTGGGCGATAGTTGGTCTTTTCTATAATATTGCCAAGAATTAACGCAAATAGAGCCGGATCCACGGAAAAAAAAAGATTGATGTGCGATTCGGCACGGAAGCTTATCGAACGGATGTAAATAGCTATGCAGGTGTCAACATGATACTCGCTATGTGGATTCGACTTTATAGCAAAAAGGAAATTCAAACTTTTCAAGAAATAATCTCAAATAATAGCACATGGTTCCTAACTTTAAAAATAATACATTCAATTAAGGCGAATGGTTATAAAATATATGTCTTTAAAAACAGATTTCGCATGTACAACACATATTACTGAATTAGCAACACGATCGTATATCTATTTAGAATCATGATCTATTGCAAGTTACTCTATGCACTATTTGTGACGACCACCCCAAACTACCACTACCAATATGAATACAATATGCATTTAAAAATAATGTGTTATTATAGGTTATTTTTAGAGGTAGGATCTACTGCGGTTTTTTTTATAATCACCAAGGGGAAGATTTAAGTATTTTATCTACTTGAATACAAGTTGCATACACATATTATTTTAGCGTACATTTACGGATATTAAATGTATCCTTACGGGCCTTACAGGTTAGTGATTACACGAATATCAACGTTGTATAGTACATCCGTACAAATATACTTTATGACGCAGGTATAAGTAATTTCATAATTACAATAGTTTTCGTAATCATGAAGTAGAATGTATCCTTATTGTATGCATATAGCAAACGACACGAGTAGCTCCGAGTGATCGTGATCATAGTATTCATTATTTCTAAACACAACTCATATTATATAACACTTTCTTGTTGCAGTCGCAAATAGCCAATAGGCATACGCTAGCTAACATAAACATACCATGATGACCCGTGATTTCATTAACACAAAAGGTAGGCTTACATTGAAAATAGTTAGTATAAATTTGAAATGAAAAATAAATATGATATACTCGCGAAACGAAAACGTTAAACGCATACCAATTCCCACATTATGAATCAAATTCTACTGTCAATAATAATATTATACATAGTGCGTGGTATTTTCGTCCCGCGAGGTTTTTCGATTAAATACATGCTGGAAGAATACATGCGCCTGCTACAGTTAGGTACAGACGCCAGTACTTCAAGCTATCCGAAACTGTAAATTTTTCCCAATCAACTTTGAACCTTATGCTTTAGCGATAAATTTGAGGATCTACTAAAGAAATTTGACAGATTGTATTAGCTTGATGTGCTAGCGTCTGTACCTAAATACGCTACAAAAAATAATTTACTGATATAATTATCCAGTGTGGCAGGTACATCGACGCGCAACCTGTTACTATGGATTCAGTACATGACTGAAAGTTTTCGTCAGAAAAAAAATGCTGTTTTATACAAGGCTGAAGTGGGAGTGGGCCGGACATGTCTCACGAATGCACCCGGAGAGATGGGCAAAGATCGTCACTCATTGGACGCCTGAGGCAGGACATCGCCGTCGAGGTAAACCAAGGGGAAGATGATGTGAAGATCTAATATCATTTGCAGAGCCACCATGGCCAGAGATCTCACATGAGGATTGAAAGAAAAAAGGGGAGGCTTTTGCCCAGCAATGGGACACAAAATAGGCTAACAAAAAAAATATACATTTTGATCGCCTAGGACCCTAGGTATTGCAGTTTTGTAGGAAACAGCAGATTTTTTATGAATGTCCCTACCACCCTATATAATCTCTATTCGTTATCTTCAATCTGTTGCCAATATACAGGGTGAAATTTTAATCACCGTTTTCCTCGTAAGGGGTCATTGTACTCATCATTATGAACAGCTTTTACTATGGGACAAAACCTGAAATCGTGAAAAAAAAACACCTACATTTATGTTCGCATAACTCGTCAAAATGTAGGGAACAGCTGATTTTTTTTCGCGATTTCATGTTTGGTACCATAGTTAAAGTTGTTCATAATGATGAGTATTAATGGCCCCTTACGAGGAAAACGGTGATTAAAATTTCACCCTGTATATTGGCAACAGATTGAACATACAATATATAAATATCACTTTGCTGTTTCTGCAGGATATTTCTTCAAACTGATGCCGAGTCGCCTGTTATTTATAAATGATAATATACGATTTTATATACAATTGCTGGATAGAAGACCTTTATATTTTTAGAGGAACTTAGAACCAAGGACTAAGAAGCATTAATATTATAATTATTATATTTTGTGAGTTACCAAGTTCCTCTACCATTTCGTAAAATGTACGTGAAGTGATATTACGGTGAACATGTGCGCGTTCAGTTGTGGAATACGATGATAAGTATGATCGAAATAATAATGATCAAGGCAAGGAACAGGTATACTTTCTTCTTCCTCAGCTTATTCTGAAAAAAGAACAATGTTGTGAATACAAAAAACAAAGCTAAATTGCATCTATGGCTAGTATTTTTGGTACAACGTCTAACATGAGGTTTGACAAGCAGGCGGCCCAACTAATAGTGAGTAGTCACTGCGGAATATGGACATCTGCAATACCAGAAGCATCGCAGTTGCGATGCCATCCCACAGACAACAGAAAAGTCTCATGGACCTGTAATTACCATCTATACCCCTAAGTGTGCATACATACGAACGACATACGTCAACGGCAGTGGGAAATGCAGCCGTCGACGAGTGTTAAAGCGTCGGCAGCTGCCGTCGACAACGTGCCGCTCGTGTATTTGAGTACGGTGCTCAAATACACGAGCGGCATGTTGTCGACAGCTACAACTGCCTGTGCCGATGATGCGTGTCGCTCGTGTGTATGAGCACTAAGTCGGAACTACAATGATGCATGGCGAAATAAATAAGTATGGCGGCGGCATAGTCAAATAAAATTAAAAAAAAAGATAGTAGGCAGCTTACTTGCAACTACTTTTAAATAATGTTTGGAGTGCTAAGTAAGTTTTTTAATCATTATTTTAAGTGTACTATGCGTTTAAAAAGATACCACGACAATTACAATTAAGGCTTACTAGCGGGGAGATGAATATTTTTGACTGTATAGCTCTAACCCTTTTGTTTACCGTAGCATAATCAGTCTATGACGTTCCCACGGCACAGGCCTCCTTTGTGAGAGTACAGTGCGAGTTGGTTTATCGTACTTCCCAAAAAACTCGTTCCAAAATAGCTAGTCAAACACTATGTTGTTGTACCTTGTAATTGGCTGCCTCCCGGAGCTCTTGCGTGCCGCTCTCTACATTCACAGAGGCATATTCCACGCTGGTCTCAATGGAGTTCACGACTTCACCCTGCGAGTGTATCATAGTGCCAAGCTCCTTGAAGATTTGGTTCACATCCATTATATCACCCTGGAATTGAGCAAGCGTTGAAAGTTATAATGAAGTAAAGTTACGAATTCCAACACTGGACGGATAGGTAGATGATGTATAATGGCAGTAAATATAATATGTGTAGCATTTCGTGGTATCCACTTGTAATTTGAAACGCTTTCCGTCCTGGTTCAGGAGAATATACCTCTTAATTGAAGATGAGAAAATACTGAATGGTCTTTCAACCGGTTGGGTGTAAGGGACTCGTCCAAGTAAATCGTCATAGATACATCATCTGCCTAGCCTTTTTCCAACTATGTATGTTGGAGTCGGCTTCCAGTCTAACCGGATGCAGCTGAATACCAGTATATGAACTGCGACTGCCTATCTGACCTCCACAACCCAGTTGCTGAGTAATACGGTGCCTCTTGGAAAGACTGGTTGTCAGACTTTCGGGCGTCTTCTCTTCGACCCGTAAAGACTGTCAAAGATCCAATAATGACAGCCGGGACCAATGGCTTAACGTGCTTTCCAAGACATGGCGCGGTCTTGGTATGTTAAGATGGTCCACGGGCCAACCACGACAAGCATACCCTTACCACTGATCAACCCGTGCGGCTGTTATTACTTAGCCATAATCCCCTCCCATAAAAAGATATATACATATACCTACTTAGTTTCATTTCATTTAAAGAAGGCAATAATTGCAGCTGCTTGTTATGTCTACATGTGTACCTAATTAAAGTGAGAAGCATATCGACGCTTGAAAGGCAAAATTGAATAAGCGACATAGGACTAACTTTACAGGCGAACAATTTAAAGTTTAACTTTTCAGAATAAAAAAATAATATTTCCAAAATAGTACCTAATAATTACGCCTGCGTGGGATGATTACAAGAGTTTAAATGTTTTTTTTTTCTGAAACTTTTATCCGACATATGGCTAACTTTACAGGAGGTAAAGTTAGCCATATGTCGCTTAGTCAATTTTGCCTTTCAAGCGTCGATATATTCCATAATGAAAATAAGCAAATGTTTTTAAACAACTTTAGCTTGGAGTAAATGCCTATCAAAATGTCCCTTGATATTCTATACAATCGATACATTATTCGACACTATTATACGTTTAAAGGTCATAGCACACTTAAACGACTCTGCTCCAACACCGCTCTAAACTAAGACGACTGCTCGCAGTCCACGCGGCGACAGCTAGCAAGCACCCAGCAGTCCACGCGGCGACAGCTAGCAGACGGCCAGCTGTCCACCCGCCGACCGCTCTCGCTTTTCGCGATAGATACAGTTCGCGATCGGTCTCCATTAAAGCAACTCGTATTTTTTACTATGTCCCAATTCACAACGCGCGAACTAGCAATTATTGCTATTGCACTTGAGGATGAAGAGAGAAGCGCAAGAAATAACAGACGAAGATTTTGGGTGCATAAAATGCTGAAAGCAAGACATGGCGCGGCGACTGCTAGCAGGGAGGGAGCGCGCGGACACCGCGCCGATCGCTCGTCTACAACGTGCGGCCAGCGAGGCGTCAACTACCGAGCAGTCTGACGGCGGTAAGCTCGCTGAAAGCGAGCTGTCTGCTAATTTATGATGCCAATGCAAAATATATCTAAAGAGCAAAATTTAAAGCCCATATTTGAATTATATTAATTTTGCCGGGTGGGAGCAGAGTGGTGTAAGTGGGCTATGACCTTTAGGAAGATTCTAATAAAAATGTTTTGATACGAGTACTGTGAAGGCAAAATAAACATGCGATTCTAATCAAAATATTATGTTTAATTAGTTATTGTTATGAAATCATTCATGGATGAATACATCCATTCTACTTAAAAGAAATCTTGTTATGTCTATTTAAGTTCCCGAGGTCGCGTGAAGGAGAATCGTGCTGATTTCACATAGGACTGATGTTTCGCAATTATAATATGATTTTAACTGAATCTAAACTACATTTTCGTTGATTCACCTATACAGGGTGGCAGGGACATCGACGCGCAAACGTCGTGAAAAGGTTCATATAATTTGTGCTAGAACGTCATCAGTTTGTGTTAAACAACATTATAATGTGCTAGACCAGTAGCTATTTATCACTCATAAATCATAACTGATATATTTCAGCATAAAAATAACAGGAAAGCATACAGATGTGTTTTTCTTTTTCAGAGATTTTATCTCAAACAGATGTTAATTAAAATGAACAAATTGCGTTTGAGGATAACTATGTAACAGATATTATGTATCGTTTTAACTTTAGGTACAATGTATAGTTACACCATTAGTTAAACTGTGAGATCTTATCGATTCGTGTTGCTAATTCGTTCTTTGATAAGCATTGTTTTTTTAAACAAGGAATTTTATTTGAGATGGAATAATCAATTTTTCATTAGCATGTTTCTGAAACATAGTAATAGACTTTTAGGCGCGTTACGGCGCCCTGTTTATATGAATGAAACTCGATCCAATTCTTATAGATGTGTATTTAAACCACAGCACAGTATCCAAGTGGCAGCGAAGAAATACACGTTTGCTTAAATGCTAGGTAATAACAATCGTGTTAATAAGTCCTATGGAGAGGAATAATAGTGGTTTTTGCATTCCAATTCAAATTCAGACCAACTAGCTAATTCCTGTCATAGTCTATAAAATATATAGTAGTGGGAACCATAGACAATTAGTATGGTTCGCCACAGACTTGATGGGAACTATTAATATAACTTGTGAGTTTCGCATAATACCTATAACCAGCCTGGTTTCTGTGTCAGGTTGACAAGAATCCAACAGCTGAGTGACTAGAGTGGTATCTGCGGGGCGTAACACACTATCAGTAGCAATGGCTTTCATTGTGACAGTTCAACCACATTCATTGCGTTATTTACGTTGCTGAATAGACAAATTTTTCGAACATAATATGAAGCAATGGATTAGCAATATCCTTCAAAATTATTCATATTGAGATTGATAGTGTGTTACGTAATTAGGGTGCTGGTGATCTTTTTATTAGACAGTCTTGCGTTTAACCACGATCTCGCCTGATGCTAAAGCCGATATCAGATGCTTCACTTTTGTTTCATTCCACGTTCACTCGACACTGACATAATGGAATGAACGAGTCATTCGCTCCTTCCATTTAATTTTTCGATTATTCTATAAACGAGTGAAAGATGACGAATGCCAAATCTAAGACCGATCGATCGGTTCACTAATGAATTTTTTACTTCTTTGTGTTCGGGCGTTTCACTGCCGAATGAAAGGCAAAAATGGACGGAAAGTGAAGCGTCTGGTATCAGCTTTATGGCCCTTTTCATTAGACAGTCTTGCGTTTGACCACCATCTCAGGGCGATGGTGTACTTGTACGTAAACACAAGTAACCTAATTTCATTCTTTCTTGATAACTGGTTCATACCTCGAGTTGCCGAATGTCCCTCTCTCGCTCCTCCAACTCGACGAGCGCTCGCTCGTCCTGCATCGTGATCTGTTCCTGTTTGCGCAGGTTTGGCTCCCCCATCTCCATCAGCTCTTTGTTCTGGCTCATAGTTGCTGAAAAAACGAACAATCAGTCATTCTGTCCCCGTCACTTTAAGGGTGTATTGAGACAAAAATAACAAATAGACAATAACGGCATTGTCTATCGAGTTTTCTTCCAAAATCCATTCTTATTTTCTATTTTTTTAGAGGAATTTCCATAACACATCTGTCATTGACAGAATTGTCCACATCACCACTAACTGCCATTAAGAAAAAACAGAATAGACCAAAATCAACAACATGTAAACGAATGGGCCAACATACCAAATTACCATACCATTATTTGGCTAACAACAAACGAAACGGCAAAATTCATTTAGATATTTCTGAACCATTTTTTTTTCTCTATCCTCAACCGCCGCAGTATGATTACACTGATTGGACTAGGTGCACATAACTACATATTCTAACGTTATATCATCACAGGATAACGATAGTGTAGTGACACATTTGCTACGGATAGAAAATATTAAAAAAAAAAACTGTGCTTGGTGGACACTCTTTCCATTAAAGGTTTTATTCCTAAAATGAGATTAGGTTTCATGCGTGTATTTAAATATCTATATCGATGCTTTCTGTATCATCACAGGCTTGTTCTAACCGCTGCCGAGTATATGTCTCTTTCTTTTTATGACACCTGTTCCTCAGCCGTATACCTTAGAACAATCATTGTGCCAGTGCAAGAGCGAGATGGAGCGATACAGCTCGAATATCACCATCCCTTATTCACAACGGAACAATAATGGCATTAATTCTTAAAAAGTACGGCTTCTAGTCTGTGCTGACTCATTCAGGTCTTATCCATGTTTGATATTTAGTTAAAAAACCTATAACACGTAAAGTGTGAATGTACTTACTGCCCATAGCAAAGGGGTCCCCGATGTTCACGGACTGCGCTTTCGACTTCTTCACATCTTCTTTGGTTTTCTGCGCGGCCAGCCTTTGTGTCGCCTGGCAAAAATAAATTTTTTATAACCTTCATCTTTAGTGAACTAGTAAAACCGACTCTCCAAAGATGTTGCAGAATAAGGATTAATTTGTTTGTACCCAGTTACCTACGTTGCAGCGTTATGTAGGTACTCGGTTAAATGTAATTGTCTTCATTCTGAGAAACCCGCGTTTGCGTAATTCCATTTTTCTATAAACGCCATACACTATCGACAATATCGTATAGGTAAAAGCCCTTCTGGGTTAGTACTGTAGAGACTGAGACCTCCTTCCTGAGACAGGCTGGTAATAATTTGATGACGTGTTCCATTCGGGCATTCAAGCGTGTGTCAAAGATTATGATGGTGTTTTTTCCTATATAGAAAGAGTGCTAGTTTTACCTTGATATAATGTACTTCTATTAAATATACTAAATAAATACTAATTAAAGCTTTACGCTCTTTAAATTATAAGATATGAGCAAGTACTGTGGGCTCATACCCCACAGTACCGACCACGTTCCGAATATTGTATCATGTACAGACGCCAGCACATCAAGCTACTACAATCTGTCAAATTTCTTTAATAGATTTTCAACTTTATCACTAAAGCATAAGGTTCAAAGTTTCGGGTAACTTGATGTGCTGGCGTCTGTACACTGTACATAATTATATTAATATCAATCTTATTATTATCAATCTGCCTAACCGTTTACTATGCTGGAGTCGGCTTTCAGACAAACCTATATGATTAAAAAAAAACTTTTTAACAAAAAAAAACCGACTTCCAAAAAAAAAACACTACAAAGTGAAAAATAACTTTAATTTCGGAAGTCGGTGTCTTTTGATCTGTATTTTAGTTTTTTGCCACCGACTTCCGAAATTAAAGTTATTTTTCACTTTGTAGTGTTTTTTTTTGGAAGTCGGTTTTTTTTTGTTAAAAAGTTTTTATTTCTCGCTTTTTAGTGGGTCTGCTTGTAATTTATCTAAGTTACAATAGCCTAGTGTCAACTTGCTCATCGCCTTTTACAAAATATTGTTTTTCCCGATGCAGGGACGTTAATTGTTCAGGAGTTCTCCTGCGAATGGTGAAATGGAGCTGATGGTGGACACCATCAGCTCCATTTCACCATTCGCATTGTGATGAGCATAAATTGCTTAGAAACCATATTAAAGTAATCGAAATCGCAACCCGTGAAATACTTATAATTGAGTAGTTCCGGTGGCCATCTGTGGTCTTCATCATCAGTTCCACTTCACCAAATGGTGCTTTCCGAGAGCAAATGCATGAGTTACTATAAAAAATACCCAAATCGCTATAGGTGTGCCTATAATATTTGAAGAGTTCCTTCGATTTCTCCAAGATCCCATCATCAGATCCTGACCTGATGACAATGGGACCAATCTGAAAGTATATACTTTCAAATAAAAGAAGAATTTCCCAAATCGGTTTATAAATGACGGCGTACTGAGGTAACAAACATAAAAAAAAAAAAAATACAACCGAATTGAGAACCTCCTCCTTTTTTTGAAGTCGGTTAAAAATACCATATAAGAGTGGCATTACAGTTCAGATAGAGAATTAGGTAGGTTTGGCCTTTCAAAATGTTCATAAAAATAAATCAGTAAAATAAAACTAACTGTTACTTCGAGGGTTTGCTACCTAGAGTTAGTGAGTTCGATCCTCACCCATTGCACTATCAGCACAATCCCAGTGCTATAACAAGCATCATAACATTAGTAGGTTACTGGTTAATAAGAGTACCTACAAAATAATCAACACACGTAGCAATTTATGTTTAAATAATTGTTCCACAAGCAAAAGTAACGCCCAACATTTTTTTTATCTTTGGATAGTTTTATCAAATGCTGTTATCGACGAATAATTAAATTGATTCGTTACAAATATTTTGAACAGCCACTGATTTCAAACATTCGTTAGACCTTTTAGCACTTTGCAACTATGAACAGGTTTAAACGAACTGAAATGTTTATTTTGGCTTTTTTTTCTAGGTTTTGTTGTCATGTTCAGTCAGGATTATTGCTCCGAGGATCTAAACACTATGCCGCAGGTACGCGACCGAAGTTCCGCGGCTGACTTTACTGTACGCTATAACTCAACGTACTTTCGGCACAATGTATCGTCAGTAAGGGTCAGTTCACACCGCGATGCGACGCGACGCGCAGTTTTCAAGATAGCAATACCATTATAGACCTTATCTACTACATAAAAAGGTACACAATTCAGTGAGGTGGTGTCTACTACGTCCAGCGACGCCACGCTGCGCCGCGCGGCGCATCTCTCTGAATTGTATACCTTTTTGTGTAGTAGATAAGGTCCAAGGATCCAAATACCCGCCCATACCATGATGGTTCCACCACTATAAGGATGGACTTCCTGGCAGGATTTTAATCGCTGTTGGCGTCCAGGGGTTCTCCAGTGTCGTATACGTCTTGTATCCGGTCTCATACCAAAACGAGACTCATCAGAAAAGCACACGAAACGCCATTGTTCTTCTGCCCAATTTCTGTGTTCAAGAGCCCATTGATATCGAATCCTACGATTGTGCATTGCTATAGGTGGTACCCGTAGCGGTCTTCGGGAATGAAGGTTCACTTCATGCAAGCGGTTTCTGACTGTTTGGTCGCTAATTAAGTTCCCTGAAGAGTGATGAAGCCTCACGGCTAACATCATGGCGGTTATTGTTGGAGCTCTTCGAGTTAAGATTTGAATGTATCGGTCTTGTCTCCGTGTGGTGCAGCGATACCGTCCTCCATGGCGCTCAGCCACGGTACCAGTGCTTCGGTAACGTGTCCAAAGTCGACTGATAACACTCTGACTTGTATTCAGAGCTAAAGCCACAGTACGTTGCCGGGAACCAGCTTCTATCATTCCCACGGCTCTGAGCATTTCTTCCCTGCTTAAATGACGTTGCCGCTCCATAATAACGTTGGTTTTAATCAGTAGTAGGGAAACAGTAGCACTAATAATGTCTTCAATGCGTTGTATGTTTTTATAGGGAAAATATTGACAGCTGATTTTCATCTTTTACTCGAATTTGATTCACAGTTCCTGATTCAAATTATGAAATGCACCAAAAAGGATCCATATAAATTTATAAAATCATAAATTTATTACAAAGCCACATCTCAATCTCAAGAAATCCGCATAAAAATGCTTGATCCCTAGACACTTTTGATGTGTGTATCTTTATATGTTAACCTGCAGTACCTACGCACAGAACTTTGGAGTCAACAAGGTAAACCATTGGTTATGAAATCTTTCTGAATACTTTAATGTTCCTCTAGAAATCAATATTTGTAAGGCTTGACGTTGTTAGAGTGCACGAGTGGCTGCGAGGCATTACTAAAACTTACAATAATTCGTAAATATGTCAACTTTCTTGGTAACAGTATCTATTCTCGTGAATCCAAGAGCAAACGTTCGCATTTCTGTAGTTATTTACAAATATGCGTCTCAATACAATGCACGATGACTAATCCTACCTACGTCATGAGGTCACAGCATACCTATATATTATAGTTTCATGGAATTTTGATACTAAAATTAACTAAATGCATTATGCTAAGTACCGTAAAATGGGGTTACATTGATCAATTTTGATCAATTTTAAAATTCGAGGTTGAATATTTCTGTACTAAGAAGGCTGAAAAGTTTACAAAAATAAATGTAACATCGGTTTTATATGTTTACATTAAAGTAATATTTTTGGACACTCCTTTATGAGAAAAAAAAAATTATAATCATCGTGATCAACTTCATACTGCATCGGGGATAGTTTGATCGCACTAGTTTTTGGTACGTATTTTGATAGTAACCCCAAAAAACAAATTAATATCGGTCCACAAATGTTTGTGCTGCAGTTGTTTTAAGATGATGGTTTCTGAGTGGGATTCTTTGATAAATACAAATAACTGTTTTTTTTGTTCAAATCTATATTTTTAAATCTAATAAAATTTAAGTTAAGTTAAGTTTTTCATAAGTCAAAGTTGTTATCAAAGTAACCCCGTGGAATCAAACTAACCCCATTTTACCGGTACTAAAGAGTTAATTAAATGTTTATTATTGATAATTAGTCAGCCTTTTATACAAATATTGTTTTTATTGTAACCAGGACGTTGAACCAACTAACTATCTTGAGTTCATTGAAAATAAATTTATTTGTGGTCGGCGCAACATGTCTTTTCCTTCCATACTTCTCCATTAGTGGTCATCTCAGTAGGGTACCCCATTTCTAACTACATCAGGATTCACACAGTCCATCCATCGTGTCTTTGGTCTTCCCCTACTCTTATAGCCATCGACATTAATACTCAAAACTTGGTACTACAACATCTTCAGAGTAATTAAATAAATACATTTTGTTGAAAATAATGTTAAATGAGACACATTCTGTTATTCTTTCAATTAGTTTTGCTATTACCGGTAAAATTAATTTATTGCAATATATTATGTCAGTGTAAATGCTAAGGAAGGTTTTAAAAATATACTCTTCAGCCAGGGGGCTGAAAGAGAAAGAGGGCTTTCTCTAATGCACTCGAGAATTTTCGATGATATTTGCTGAACTTGACATAGTTTCACTGATCGATACTGTTTTGACACGCTCGGTCTTTAACGTAGGTAGCAGGTCATAATTATATTTGGGTACCTTTTTATTAAATACTTACAGGTTTTTTCACCTGTTATAAAATGATTTGGAGCATGCCTATTGCCTTTTACAAGGGTGTGTGAAGGCAGTTTAAATTAAGTATATAATAATTGCTTTACCCAACGTTTTCTATAATAAATTCGATTATTTGATTATTTTCATATACATAAAGTCTTCTTTTATAATTTTTTACTGTTACGTCTTTTTCTAAAGACTGATTTCTACAAAAAATCAAACTAGGAGATTTATAGGTTTTACCTATGCTTATTGACTCATTTGACCTCTAGCAAACGAGAAGAGGTTTTATATAACGGCTGGGTATATTAGTGATTCTGTAGGTAATTCTACATGGAAATATAACAGCGGAAGTATTACAACAGTACGGCCGGTGCTTGGTGTATGATCAATCGCTATTAATCTACTAACAAATACTATACACCACCCATTGTTTGGTTACCTTTGGAACTGCTATAATGATAGTAGCTATAGTACAGTATGGGTTACAACGATGAATGAGAATAAACATCATACCTTATTATTGAATACCAGAACACAAAATATTCAATGGACTTCTAGCATTGACATCATCAATCAAATTTTTACATTGTACTTATGTTTTTTTTATGCAACAATGCAACTGAGTTTGTTTAAAAGTTCTGGATTATCGAATAGGGTATACTTCTGTTTCCAATTTTATCTTTAACTGACCTGAAGGATGTTGCACTGTCCAAATTTCAATAATTCATACAAAAATCCCATAAAAACACAAACAAAATACTTTGGCATCACTCACTGACATATCGGATATACATTAAAACCGAGTACCTACATCCCGAGGACAGAAGAACACATCCGAAGCGGTGTCTTTACGGTAACAGTGGCGCGAATTCAATGGTTTTTCCCATCTCAAAAAATGCCCATCAACGTGCCTAATGAAGTTTTCACTTCAATAAGAAGACTCAAGACTATTATGAACATTTTAAAACAAAAAATAGCTAAATCGCTCCAGCCTCAAGTGATATGATTACCAACAAAAAGCATTTCATTTTAATTTTAATGATTTTAAATCTAATTAAATAAATCCTGAAACAAACAGTAATTTAGTCAATCTGTTTTAAGATTTTGATGAAAGTGGTCTGAAAGGCTTGATGCCATGGACTTAGAACTACTGGGCTAACAGGTTCAGTCTTCAAGACTACGTTGAACAGCAAGAAGAATATAAAATGACAAACCTGGAATGAGTTGAGTGTGATCATGTATTCATCACTAAGACGCTCTTTCGTCAGTTTGTTGGCAGGCTGATCCGTTGGTAGCTTCACCAACTCCATTATGAGTGAAGACGTGTCCTTGGCCAGTTTCTGAGTGTAGTTTTGTATTTGACGCCTACAAAATAAAGTTGTTAGTCTAATTGAATTTTATAATATCAGGATAAAAATAATTTAAAAAGTATTGATAAAATTTTAAATATATAATAACTATTTACCATTAGACATGTAACTTGGTTGAACCTTTAAGTGAACAGTTATAGACAAATAATAGGCAGTATTTTGTATGCAGTGTATATTGTAATGTTTGATTGTAAATTGACCATGAATACACTCACAGTTGGTTCCGAAGCTCTTGCGAGTCTTGCGGTGTCTGCAACTGGTTGACCATCTTTGACATGGAAGATACTGCCAACAGAAACCCATAGTTATTGCGGGTAAAGGATATAAATCACTTAAATATTAAAGTAGAAGTAAGATGAAAGAAGAAGAAAATTGTTAAAAGTTAAGCAGGTATGTTAAGTATGTATTATTTACTACTTAATGAGCAGTGGTGGCCCAGTGATAACGGCCCCGACTAACGAGTCATAGGTCGTCGGTAGGAACCCGGGCAGCTGCTTTACTTTGTGTAAGTAATTACATCACCAACCCGCACTAGGCCCACATGGTAGATTATAGTCCACTCCCTCTCGAAAAGAGAAGGCCTGTGTTCCAGCAGTGGGAAAATTATAGGCTGATTATGATAATTATGTATTGTTTGTCTATTCTGCTTATATTGATGATTCATAGTAAATTATGACACAACAAAACTTCTTTTAACTTTTATTTGACATCATATACCTACAAAATCAAAGAAATCTATTTTTTTTAATAGTCTTACATTGCCATAACCCACGGCTCTAAAATAAGCATCTAGTACCACTTGCACCACAAAACACTAAATGTATTCAGAGCCAAACATATTTAAATCTTCTTTCTGATTATTTCTAATATTTCAAGATGACAGAGATGGCACAATGTTTTAAATTTGTTTAGCATTAATCATATTTAGTGATATGTACTGCAAGTAAGACTATATATGTGTCAATGAATTGAAATGAAAATACAAATTTAATGTGATTAATTTTTGATCATTACTTCTTCACAATCATTTTGAAAGTAGTGACTTTCCTAGGTAGTATTTTCAAAGATAGTCTTTTCATAGGCCTATGCTTGTAATATTAAGCTGGTGCTTACTGGTAGTATAATAGAATGTTACCATACAATGTATACTGTTACTTTACCTTGTAATGAAACAACATTTGGTGACATTATTACAAAAGAGAATGTTACGCATAAATAAATTATAGGTTTCGGTAATGTCTAGTGCGGGCAGGAATTTAGAGGTGAAATAAGAAAAAAAGTAGAGCAAGAGCATATTATAAAGAAAAGAGATAAGACAAAAAAACAATATTATTTGCCCTCTAAAAGAGCTATATTTTGAATATTTATTGGTATCTAAATGACCACTTGCTAAAACTACATTATTGAAGTTGCTACATGATACATGCACAGAATAATATAAGGAACTGTAATATAATGTTAAAACAAAATTCTATGTAAATGTGCCTAATATGTTCATTTTGAACTGTTTATATTAATATCTCAATAACAAACATAAGGCTAAAATAAATTATATGCATTAGCAGATGCTTATGCAAGAGACACGGAGAGGTGGTAAATTTAGTCTGTGAATTATAAGCCAGTTCAAGATGACAATAGAAACACAAAATACATGCATGACTAAGAATAAACAAACACAAAGTAAGCACGAAAGATAATCAAAGTGATAAAAAGTTGATAATGAGAAAATATAGTTACCATTTTGTGATATCTTCTTTATATTGCTGGCGATAGTCTGCGATAGCCGCTGGAAGTTGCTACTATTGTCTTCGTAAGTCACACCTCCCTGGTATGAGGAATCCATCCTGTCTTCGGTACCTACAACATTGACACTAGTAAACACCCGCGACAACTCAACTACCTGTACATAATATTTTTCAGCACAAAGATTTTTTTGCTTCCAGACGTGCCACTAATTGAGTTAAACTAATAAGAAATGATAAAATTGTGACGTGCGTTGTTTTTCCTACCACAAAAAAACAACTAGTCCAAGTCTATCCAAGTACTATTCTGCCTTTTTAAAATAGTGCCAAGCACAGAAATTTGTGAGGAATAAACAAGAGTGAAAAGTATACCAAACAATAATAAAACACGAGACCTTTTGATATTTTTTCGAAGAGACTGATACAGAGTACTTTTTGTGAGACTGATAAATCGTAATAAAAAACTCAACGTACAGCAGTCAAATCAGCACAGTCAATTCCGTATATTTTTTTTAATACGTGCACCTGTCATTCGTTAGTCATTTAGGCAACGTGCACATGACAATATCAGAACAAATCGACTAAATAATAAGCACTGGCCTATTATTCCTACTGGCTGGCCACAATATTTTTGTCTAAAGGTGCGTCCCCACTACTCAAAGCCTCGCGAGTTTGCAACGCGTCCCCATTATAGGAACTGTGGATAGAAGAAAGTGTGGACGTGAGCGAGGGCTGAGCTTCGCGCCCAAACGGGGCCGCGCGGCCGGATTTGCTCATCCCGCTGGTTGTCGGTCTACTTCAAAGGAAGCCGCGCGGCTCTGGCTATTAGGGACGGGCCGCACGGCCGGATTCCCTATCCACTTGCATAAGATTTCAAGATCTAATATAACTTGGCATACTTTTATTTCTCCTAATGTATTTTCGCGTAACGTTATTCACGCATTTAACCGCTAACGCATATTTTTTTTAAGCATAAGTTCATAATAATGATTAAGCATATAATTCTAAAGCATATAATTCTAAAGCATTTTAGAATGCTCGTTTTATTACTAACAACGTCAGGTCGACGAAGCCCCGCAGCGCGGGGCTCCTATTTCTGTCAGCAAGGTTTAAAGGAACTTAACCAAACCGAACCTCGGGGTGCCCTGACGTTGTTTAGTATTAAGCGAATTTTATGCCAAAACAAATTAGCCTTCAAGATAATTATGCAAAAAATTATATGGCAAAGTATTATTATGGCAAAACCCGCCTTGAGTATTTCATATTAATTTCAATTTGATAACAGACAGACGGACAACAAAGTGATCCTATAAGGGTTCGGTTTTTTTCATTTTGAGGTACGGAACCCTAAATGCCAGAAAATATAATCGCACTAGAGCACCTTTCCACCGGCCAAAACAAATTATACCAAAATAGTTATGCCAAAGTATATTAGGAAAAAGAACATTATGCGAAAAGAAGGGATCCTGCAATACATCCGGGTCCCATTCAAACTGTTCAACTAAAAAGTATTTTCATAGACAATTGCTGTCTTGCTAAATGGAACAACAGTAAAACGTCCCTGTGTTTTGCGAAATGTAGAAACAATTTGATTTAGTAGGCTTACATCTGTAGTCTATGACCACTGATATCCTACGTTCTTCAGAATAACTACGTTACTTGTATACGTATAGAATTATAGATAGCATAATTTTAATGTGTATTTGTCTTCGTGTCCCTATGCTCTGTTTTTTTATTTAGAAATTTTAAATGTATTAAACTTGTTGAAAAGTCTTTATTCCCGCATGAATAAATCGATTGATTAGCGACTGTTTTACACACAATCCTTGTGACAATGAGCTTAGTAATCACAATCACATAGTATTTGTGTATGGCTTGGTCTTCTGTCACGGGTGTTAAATAGTGTATCAAGAACATAGAAAAATAGAAAAGAAAACGAAAATGTCCGAGATCACGGTCAGCCGTTGTGATGTTTGAGATCAGTAAAATAAGTGTAACAGATGAGGAAGATGGGTTGTTGATGATCAGCCAGATGAGCGAAGTTCAGATCGCGTAGCTTCACCGATACGTCAAGTCGTGCTACGGATACTCGCTGTCGGTTCGCTTTATTTACACAAGCCTTTTTCGTTATTCATCATGAGTTGGTTACACCGTGAGCTGGAAACCATGGATCCCTCGATCTTTTTACAGTATTCGCCCTCCCCTCCGAATGGGCTGCCACAGGAGTCGAAATTGGCGACCTACATGGTGAGATAACTTTCATACTTTTCTGTTGGTGTGATAACTTTCATACCTTTGTGGTCAGTGGTGACTCATGTTTGGATGTTTCAGAATCGCTCCACTTCGACCCCCACAAGATCCCTGAACCAGGCACTTGGGAAACTCAGTCTGGAGTCCTCACCCACTGCCATCAAGAAGGTGATGATTTTTTTTAATGATGTCAATAAACAATGTGGAGTATTGCTTTCACAGAGCATTGTAGGACTAATTTTGTTGTGGTCTCTGTTGTGCCAGGTGGTGATCACAGAGTTTGTTCCAATGAACTACTTCACTCAACCAAGCATCATGCAGCCAGACTCACCGGAGAGTTCATCACCCTCTACAATGGCAGGTGTTCCCAACACATCCCAAGTGCACCAGGTAAACTTAACTACTTAATTATCTAATTACTTTCAAATATAAACCAATAACATTAGAAAATAACTACTTTTGTAAGACCAGAAACTATTGTGTATCTGCAAGTTTAATGAAACTGATATATTAGAATAATAAAGTTGCAATGACATTCTTAAATGTTTATAGAAGTTATGCAAATGAACTATGTAAATAGATGAGCATAATATGATAATGAGATATTCACTAAGCGAGGCATGGAAGAGCAACAGTAGCATTTGTGATATTGAAATGTAATTGTTATCAGCAGCATTACTGTAAAGGTTCAATATCCATAACTTTGAAGCAGAGCTTTAATGTGTACAACCAGTTATCCATGACCAACTTTCAAAACTTGATCTGAATCTAGTGTCTCTTGCTGGTTCTCTTTGGGCTGTAACTGAAATATGCCATACCATATTATTTTAATATAAATAATTGACCAGAAGGAAAATCCTTAGTCTAACCTCATTTACAAAATTTAATTTAATTTTTTGATGCCCAATAAGTCTTATTCTTTTTTTTCCTTTCTTTTTAATATACACTTGTATATAATATCTATATATATTTTAGTGTTAAATTGTAAAATAGGTTATGTGTGTTAGAAATAAATAAAAGCTATTAAAGTTTACAATTCCTTTTCTGCCCGATATTAGTCAATGTTTATAAAGTTAATTGTAAATTCTTAATGAATTAATATTTTATTGTTACAGGAGAATGTGGGTGGAACAACATATTTTTACTCCACCAACTCTGACAGCCTGAACACATCTGGAGCATTGAATTCCTCTGCTTCAATTGGTAAGTAGAAAAAAAAACTACCATAATGCTTTATGAACAAAACTAGACAAATAATTCCGCATTTTATGCAATGGTTACTGCAGTTCACATTAACTATGGTCAGTTATCAGTAATTCAATACGAGTTTCTTATCTTCAAACCAACCAATGTTTTAGATACGATTAAAATTTGTACTTTACCATAGTAAAAGGAAGTACTATGTTCTTATCTTATATATATTTAGTAGATTTTTATATTTTGTTTATCCTTTTCATACATCCTTATTTTGTAAATGTGAGGACTTTGTAAGCCTTGTAGACTAGATCTGTAGACCATTTTTTATTTTATCAAGTACCTGGTACTTGTTGACAGGCCTACGCTGTCCTCCCATACCTACTGTAACTCGAAAACATTGTAAAAGCCAATTATTTTTAAAAGAGTAACCATGGAGTTTCTTGCCGGTTCTTCTCCATAGGAAACGACCAATTGGAACCGTGCACCTAGCTTCTGACGTTTCATAAGTGCCCATGTTGGTTTATGTGAAATAAAAATATTTTGATTGATTGATTGATTGATATCAGGATTTAACTTAAAGTAATAGTTTGTCACACAGGGTAAACAACAAAATTGTGTGAAAATCGAATGCCATTAAGTACCAATGATTTTGTAAAAAGCAGTTTGATCTTTTTGCATGAAGCATCTTTAAACCTGAACTGTTGAAACAATCTAAAGTTTTAATGAAAGGTGAATTGAAAACTGGAAAATATTCAGTTATAAAGTTACTTGTCTTACTGAAAAATGAAAACTTTCACCAAGCTATAAAGTATGGAGCAAGGGAATATAGTCTTTGCCAATATCTGTGACAATTTCCAAGGTTTAACAGGTTGCGGATGAGGCGCTTTTTCCATGTCGAATGGAAAGTAAAATAGCGTGAATCATGTTGATTATACCATATAAGTTCATGTATATGTGGAGGGCAATCTATCGATAGTCGTAGCAGTGTATTGTGCGAGCAATGCTTGTCTGCTTATGTCACACTTATTATCAGCTCACAAATCTTGATATTACTGTTTTTATTGCGTTAAGACTTTGAGTCACGTAATGTGACTGCAATGATCATGTCGATAAATTGGCATTTAGCTAGAACAGGGCATCGCCACCAAAGATAATATTCAACAAAGGCTTCGAACTTGTAGCCTCAAAAAGTTAATAGATAACGCTAATACTGTTGTTTTACAAACAATCCATATTATAAATGCGGACTCTATCTGTTATCTTTTCACTCCTTAAGGGATAACAGATTTGGATGAAATTTGGCATACGATACTTTTTATTCCGGTAGTATGGTCCCGTGGGCTAATTCCCGACCGTCATGCGGACGAAGTCGCGGGAAAAAGCTAGTACTATATTAACTAGTTCGGGAAACACCAACGAACTTAGCAGATAGTAGCATTTATTTTATTTAGAAAGAGAAAGCAAACTTTAATATTTGCACTTATCGAATTGTATAATCTAGGATTTTCTTCATTGTCTGCCCAACAAAGCTATGCGTAAAACAGTAGTTGTTATTCCGATATGCATGGGTGGTGACTTATCAAACGATTTTAATATCCGACATTGACCTAACGGTTTCTGCCGACGAGGTTTCCCTCAGATAACTACCTCTGGAAATTGGCATTTTCACGGTACTGCTTTTAACCATAAACAGAAAACAGTTTACTAAAGATTTGAATTTTTGCAATTACTATTTATTCTGGAAAGTCGAGACGAGTCGACGAGTGACGGTTATGATTAGGAGATGGAAGAATTAATTTTTGGGTTTTTAGAATTTCATAATAGTAACTAAAAGCAACAATGAATCCCTGCTACTAAAAATTCAAATAAATCCGTAGGTCGATTGCGGTATGAAGCCATGAGTAGTGGCGCCTAATAATGGAATCACTGAGCGCCCCAAAACGTCGGAGTGAATATGAGGCTCAATAAATATTCAACGTCCTCCTCGCACGTTTTATGACCGCCACTGCCGCTAATTTTGGCGTTTAGTGACATCAATCATATAGTAAATAATTGTATGTTTCATTTTAATAATAGGACTATTTGTTATTGTTTCAGGGGCTCCCGAGTCATGCATGAGCGGAGCGGTGGGCGCCGGCGCTGCGTCGCCGTACGCCACACAGATCTACTCTGGAACTCCGACCCACATCGGGCCCATGACTTCGAATTCAGGTAATGGATGATTTAATTGCTGCATCATTATTATTTTCAGATTTTTAGTAGTCTTGTAGGTTTATTCTTGACCTTATGTTGTGGGTCTTGAACTGGGCAAAACTAAACTCTTTCGCAAAGTATAGTGTTAGTGGAAAAACATATTTTTATCTAACTGCACTTCCATATGAATAACTGTCGAACCTTCTCGTAATAATCTTTCACTCTTTCACGTGTCGATATATCATTAAAATCACATTACCAGCTAATGAGTTCTTAAGTCATTCATACGCATTAACTATGCACCATACAAGCATTTGTACATGATACATCCCATTTTATTGAGAATTACAAACATAACTTCGTGTAGGTATATTTCTGAATCTTGAAAAAAGCGCCTTGAGTAAATTTATAATACTTGTAATGCGTAAATTTTAATCATGCTGGCTGTTAAATAAAACGATAATATTAATTTAAAAAAACTCGGACCAGTTGAGTAAAAGTTAAGTAAAATGCCGACAGCTGTGCATATCTTCAGCAAAATAAACATGCTTCAACAAACGGCGAATTCCGAAATAAAAAGATTTTATTTATCTTTTTTATATTGTATCGTCTTGCAAAAAAAGCAGCGTTGCTACATCGTCAATTTGCGAAGTGTTTGTCAAATTTACTTGATACTTGTCTCATCGCTCAATAAAGTGATGTAGTGTTATATAATGGCTTCTCAATATAACTGGCTCAATTTAAATAAATAGCGCTGAGCGACAGGTCAATAACACAGATATGTAGAACGAACAATCGTCAATCTAATCACAACATTTAATGGTCGCTTGCATTGTAAACTTGAATGCATAATTATATTGTGTACTGTGGTTCCTACTTTTTCCGCTATTAATACAATATGTCGCAGTCCCCTGTCTGGCGCGCGCTCCACCATCGACAATGCTTTGCATATTTATACTTTTAATTTCTAAGAGAGAATTACTTAGTGGGTATTTCCTGTTATAAATACAAGTTGTATGCTAGGGATATTGATCAATATTTGAAATGAAAATTGTGCGCACAGAGGCGATTTCTAGCATCTAGAAATAAACAATAGTAGAACAATGAATTAGATTTATGAAACATACAGCAAATTATGCAATTTCCAAGAGAATGTTGCCTATATTTCTACATAACTTAAGAGCGGTTACGCACTACATCCGATCCGCATTCGAGAAATGCCGGTCCGAAGTGACCATTGTCCTATTAGTATGAGGGGTTGCGCACTAGATCCGAACAAATAGAACTATGGACTATTTCTCGGATTCGGGTCGGACGTAGTGCGAAGCCGCCCTAAGGGTTAGTAAAAGGCACGCAGTGACGGTACGATCGCCAATGATAGTATAAAATTCATTGTCTCCTTGGCTTTAAATTAACAAGTAATTTAGATTAAATCGCCAAACACTTGATTACATAACCAGTAATGCGCTTGTAACTGATAACAGTCGCCCTATAAAGGAAATCAAGCGCAGTGTAGCTTGTTATTTCCACCAACAGAAATTGGAAAATTGCTCTTGATAGCCGCTATTACGGCGGCTGCGAATCAAATGCAAATTGTCGTAGTGGTCTTGTGAACCGGTGACATGTATTCATTAACGTGTCAGAATCTAAAGGAGGCTCCTTCCGCTGTGCCTCGTGTTGGTAATTGAGCCATGAGAGAAGTTGAGTGCTGCACTCATGTAACAAGCGCATTTATTCGAGATTGTTCGAATCAATCTACGAGGAAATGTTGCACTGCGCATCAGAAAAACGTTATAAGCTTGGTATTTTTAGAGGAATATGGTATTTGCTAGCCGATAAGTGATGAGTGTATTCTCTTTACTTTGTTGTAAATGGCAACGAACTTCCATCAGATCTGCTGTCTCCTAACAAAGATTAGGTATGGCAAACTAGAAAGAGCAAGCCAGAGTGCCATCCGCCTGGCCGTGTCCGAGGTTTCTTGAACCACGTATTTATGCGCATATTGTTTTATGTATATAGCAAATGCGAGTTTCCACGATTTACAAAACATAGAAATTGAATGTCGCGATTTGCTATTCTAGCGGTAGCGATTGAAAATCACATCGCAACGAGTAAAATTATCATATGCCAGTCTAGGCTTACGTCATGTTAAATTGTGATAGGGCATGGTTTATATTGCTTACTGCGAACTTTATGAGGTCGATACTTTTATCAATGGTTTTTAGAATTTACTACCGAACGTCGGAACGTATGATTGCAATGAGTTTATTGCATTTTCATAGTAGCACAAGTCGTAAAGAACAATAAGTTTAAAAGTATGATGCAAAAATTAAGAATCTGATATTATATCACATGTGACTGAAACTGGGACCCCCAAACTTTTGTCAAACTTTAACGGCTTTGTTTCGCAGTGGGTGCAGAATTTAGAGAGGACAAAAATAACTTATTGCTATGCGGAATCCAGAGAAGAGGATGAGTAGAAGTATGTTTCTCCGATTGCGACCTATTGGAGGCTCATATTCCCTATGGGGTTTATTTATAAACTATGACTAAAGTTACATTTTTGACGTCTAAACGTCAAAAATGTACGGTTAAACCGTCGCTAATGATTAGTTAACTTTAATCAACGTTTATAAAAGGTATGTATCTTTAGGCACGTTATGACGGTGGCGTTTATTTGCTGAGCTGAATTATAAAATTAAAGTACCTATTTACTATTCATTTCTGAACTTATAATACATCCACAGTGCTTATCAGTGCATCCACTTCTTAGTCGAATGAGGTTGATGAAGGCTTCGGCAGCGTGCATTATTATGCACAGGAAAATGTTGATCTCGAAAGCCACCACTTCTGAACTTCTCAAGTTTTCATACTGACTGTTATAGATTAATAATTATTTTTCGACTTTCATGCCACCGACATTTTACAAAGTCACACAAAAATTTGACGACCATTTTTATCGTATGTTTATCGAAAAACATCCTGGCCGTCAAGAAATCATTACTTTGTTTAACAAGACCAAAATGCTTAGCGGGCATAACAATGATTAATTATTACTCATAATATTTGTTATTATGAGTACTAATTACTAACATAAGACGGGTGTGTCGAGGTTTCAAATTGCACCTGTTCATTGTTTACCTTGCAATGCGATTAGTCATTAAATTGCTATTGTGCTGAGTGAGCTACTACTATTTAATTTATCAAATTATTTTTTACAAGTGAACCGCCTACTGCTTCGCTGGTGCAATCCACTGATGTGGCGATATGTCAAAACATTGAGATGTCTGTGCTCTATCTATGTTAATAAACCAGTTTAAGATATTTATTTTACTTTTCCTTTCCTATCCCTTTATTCCCACAGTAATATATTATACTCATAAACCTTCCGGAATAAATTCTCTAAATGATGGTGATAACCACATTAAAATTTAATGTGTAGTTTTGAAGAACTATGAGCGGTCACACAGACAGACACGAAAAGCGAATTTATTTTATACTATTTATTGAACATGTGTGTTCTGAATAAGGTAACATATAAGGTGTATTTTTTTTTTGCAATATTTGTATTGTATGCTAGTGCGATTATTATGTATTTTTTCCACATTTCACATCTATTTATTTAGTTAAAATACAAAATATTCTAACAGTATATAGACACCAAATCGTTTAAATAGTCTAAATTAAAGAGAAAGAAATAGTTACATTAGAATTGTTTTAAAAAAGTTACCCATCGGTAAAAATTACAAACTTTCATCCCTTTACCTTTCTTAGAAAAGGAACTTTTGGGCAAAATTTCATGCTTCTAGATCGAGCGGTTTATTTAGGCTTTGTCTGTCAGTTAATTAATTTAAGTTTTTTATTAAGTGGATATTTATTTATTATCGTAAAATATGTCTGCTCCTGGATAACTGTGTTGCACTGTCACCTATGTATCTATCTGTTTAGATTTTTGGCCGATTTCATGACTCAACCAGTAATTATACCCCGCCAATTATTATGAGTACATGTGTTATTATGAGTATCTATTATACAATACTTGCGTATACTGCTAAAAGCGACCGCTGTGCTTCCTAATATATATTAAAGTTTTGAACAAAAAATATGACTATTAGACCTCGGAAGAGCACCTTTAAGCTTCACGTGCCGTATTATGGTGTATGTTAATACAAACGTATTAGGTCCTCGGTGTTAAATCCACTCTATAAAGAAAGATAGGTTCTTTCATTATCATCTTTCTTTATTCGTTGCTTCTTCACTTTGTGTTTTTAAGGACTAATATTTCCAACGCCAGATAAATTTATCCGAGGAAGACTTGAATTTTTGACAGTTCTTCCATACAATATCTGTCAGACGTCAATTTTATTCCACGAATAAAAAATATCTGCCTATTGAAAGATCAGGCCTAAATCACAACAGTTCCAGTATTATAATTGTCCCTATAATAGTATAATTTAAAAAAAATGTGTATCATATAACTGTTTTCTGTTTTGTGAAGGTCTCGCCGCATCGTTCTACATGCCCGAGACGATCCGTTCCGAGATTTACGAGAGAAATGACGATGTGTTCCTGCAGACCGATTTACGCCAGTATCCAGGTATGTAGGTAGACCTTGGCTTATAAGGTTTATACACGAATCAAGCAGGTGCATGACATAAGTTATACTCAAATCAGCCGAACTATTCAAATAAGTTGTCAGTAGTGTCAATCCCCAGCATTAGAAGAGATGACAGTTCAATTCAAGCCCGCCCCACCTAAATTTTCACGGTGAGATTTTTACGGAACAGACCAGCAGTTCCAGCTGCATAGGTACAGGAGCGTGCTAGTGGTTTAACATTATTCTTCTTAACGTTTATGGCGGAAATATTATCGAAAACTAAAATTCGTTTCCTTTCAAATCAAATCAAATCAAAATATTTTTATTTCACATAAACCAACATGGGCACTTATGAAACGTCAGATGCTAGGTGCACGGTTCCAATTGGTCGTTTCTTTACATACTTATAACTTGTTCCTTGTTCACCCTATTGTGTCCCTTTCTGTCCAGACTTACCCGAAAACGTGGAGATGTACTCGGAACTGACTCCTCTGGAAAGTACAGCGCCGCACGCCATTGCGACGTCATACCGCGCGACCCACAGGCAGACTGGTGAACATTACGCTCTGCGGCGCCTGCACTCTTACTCCACCTCCGTTACTAAGCGCCTGGAGATGTGGAAACAGATCGACCATCCCAACGTTGTTAAGCTACACGATTGGTTCACTACCAAGGCGTTTGGAGACCACTGTGAGTATGCATGCATATGTCGCAGAATAATTGGACAAATAGCTTTTTTATTTTGCAAAAGTACATGGAATTTTGGAAAATTTAATTTAATAAACTGACTTAGAATAGTTAATCAGTTATCAAGTTTCCAATCGTCCTAAACAGACAGAGGAAAGCTTTCTTAGTTTTCAAGAATCATACATTGTTCAGCATCATTATCCTTAACCCGAAAGACATCCACTAGTAAACATAGGCCTCCCCTAAGTATTGTTTCAACGACCAGCCCTACGCTGTACGCTTCTAGTGGATTCTCGGATTCCTAACGTCATCCATCATCTGCCTTTTTTTTTTTTGTTTTTGGGGTGGAAAATCCTCATGGATGTCCACCGCCCTGGGGCGGGCGGCGGGGTCTGTCAGACTCTTACTGACTAAAAACCACCCCGGTGTTCCATCTCACACCTACGCCGGGGGTCGCGGGAACGTACGATCCTTCCGCAACCCCCGGCTGATCCATCATCTGCCTAGCCTAGCCTTTTGCCAACATTACTGGGATCGGGATCGGCTTCCAGTCTAACCGATTGTAACTGATTACCAGAAGTTTACATGGAGCGAGCTGCCTCTCTCACCTCCGCAACCGTTACTGGGTAATGCGTAGCATTGGCACCTATCAGTTTACTTCAGTTAATTAATAATGTGACTGTAAGATGTCCTCAACTCGGCCCACGGATGCAATTTCTGGGGTCCTGGCCCCCTTCAGCTTTTGTTGGTTTAATAAAACTAAACCAAATAAAACTTTTCATGATTAATAATATGTAATTTTCCCGCAGAAAAAAAAATAGATTCATGTCCGTAATCAAGAGACATCATACCAGACTGCACAATATCAATTGCACATAATTGCTCTGTGACAGTTCAGTCAATTGTATGCTATTGTCTTCACAGTTTCTTCTTAATTGCACTAAAGTGTAGCCACGCACGCCACAATGCAAACGGTTGTTGCTAATAGAGTACCAAACAAATTATTAACGTTACGCGTCATTTGTTCTTACTGTGTTTATTTTAAAGTTTGTGATCAGATGGCTTAAATTAAAAGTTGTCACCGTACACCGTAGAATTGAAATAAAAGCAATTTTTATAAAGGTAATGAATGGGCGAAGCAACGTTGATTGCAATGTAATGATTAATTAATTATTTTAAGAGAATAAGTAAACATTTTCCTGGGCGATGTTACAACAAATGATGAGGCAACGACCAGGGAAGCATGGCACAAGAGGGAGGAGGCCCGTACTCAGCAGTAAGTGGAACAGGGCTGCCGATGATGACGACTACAACGACCTGCGAACAGTTCTTTAGCTAAACTTGATGCTCATGGCGATATTACTCCTTGTTCAGTATTTCATAACATAACGTTAGGCGCGATTATGTTATGGTTTTCTCGAAGATTTAGGCAGATGTGTACCCTTAATACACCATTTCACTAGTTATGTTTAAGTTGAGGGGCGATCCTATTGCCACCATCGGGCACAAATTCCAGACTCCCGGCTGCTATTGAGAAATTACTAGTCTACTGTTCGCAAGTCAATCATGTTTAGCAGTTAGGAGGACGATCTTCGCAGTGTGGCTGTAGCTGAATGAGAGTACCCGATAACAGCGTCAAGTGATGTGCGGTTGGAGAGGCCTAAGTTAGCAATGGATTGCCAGAGGCTGATGATGATGGATGAGGTAGTTCTTGCGTCTTTGGACCATTTTAATGTTCCTGTTGGATGCTTGGATCATATCAGATTAAGTTGATCCATCAACTGCATAAATGAGTATTTCTAAGTAAACGGCCCTTGCAATAAAATAGTTAATGGTTTTCAAAAAACATAATTATATACATATTGCTGAAAGATGCACATGGTTCTTGACCTCATGCATTTTAAAGTTGTGCTTACCCCACAAAACGTATGATTATGTACAGAAGCCAGCACATAAAGCTACTACAATCTGCCAAATTTCTTTAATAGATTTTCAACTTTATCGCTAAAGCGTAATGTTCAAAGTTGATTGGGAAAATTTGACAGTTTCGGGTAGTTTGATGTGCTGGCGTCTGTACATAAAACAATACTCTAGGTGACGCAAATAGAAATGTATAATTTGGTTCTATTACAATTTGAAATTGCTATCAATAATATGCAATCTTGTCATGTTGAATGACATGATTGATCATTCTTGAAAACAACGATGCACTGAATAGATTTGTTCATCTGATTTACATGGACTTTGAAATGTAAATCAGATGAACAATAGTACATGAGCATTGAGATAGATACAATAGTATAATAATAATATGAGTATTGAGTACAGTGCCCTCCAAAAGTTAGTTGTAATTTTTCCATTTCAGCAATTATAGATTCAAATGTTTAAACTGTACACGATAACGTTTTTATTGAATCATTCAACTACCTAGGATTTATAAAACATAATCAGGTAATCAATAAAAATTATAGTCTATTAGCACTCAGGAATAGTGTATTTTTCTATTTTTTTTTAGAATTGGATCTTTAACTCCGGATATTACCCCCTACATACAAACAAACAAATTTTACCTCTTTATAATATTAGTAGGTACTTATAGATTTAAATCATATTGTGGCATCACAGCTGAAGTGGAAAAATGTCCACAAATTATAATCTGCTAATTTTAGTTCTACTAGAAGGACTTCCAGCACAAGTTGAACAATCTCAGCAATTATTATGCTTACAATTTTGGTCCGGCACTAACTTTTGAAGGGCACTGTAAATAGAGTGTAGTCCACTTTTATTTATTTATAAAAATCTTACCTACACTATCATTACAGATCTATGATCCAATGCGACAGAGTGGCCTTACTAACTAAATCTTAAATCTACACCTTATACCTAGTTAAAAAATATCTTCATCTAAATAACTTATTACATATAGTGTAACTTTTGCGAATTCACTCGAGTTGCACCACAATACATCAACCCTCCCGTGAACCTCATTCACCACGCGTATAGCTCTAGTGAGAGGAGTTCTCTCTAGTAGGTTGGTCCTGGCTGCAGGCACAGCGAGCAGGGGCGGGCGTTGCCGCCTCCACACGTATATAGCAGGTTATGTTTAGCGTTGCCTTATAGGAAAAGCTCACGGAATTCGAACATTTAGAGCCCTTGCTCAGTTGTTTCACCTCTCACACAGACTGATTTTGTATAATTGCCAAAATCACGTGGTTTTTATTCTCATCGTCATAAGTTTGCTGTCGGGTTGCTGCCACTGAAAAGTCGGTCAAAATCATAGTGATCTTAATTGTCGTTACTATAAGGTGGCTTTCAGGTTGCTGCTGGCAGAGATGAAATAACTGTGAAAGGACTGTACTTTTGTTTCAAAGGGCAATCTATATTATCAAAACTGAACTGACTTATTATTGCGACTGCTTTGTGTGGGGTGTCTTGCTTGGGTCCAGAACGAGTTTTGCCCTCAGAAAATTATTTCAGTAGCAGTCCGGTTTTCCTGGTTTTTACCAGGTTTATGACAATTGTCTCGCGCCTATTACATGGAGCTTAAGCATAACGGTCAACATATACTGTTTCTGTGCATGAGTTTATGAATTATTTTATTGAACTCTTCAGTTTTTCTAAATCATGTTTTTCGTACGACAGCGATGGTGTTAGTTTATACCTACCACCCCGCGTGCACGACATTGATGAACAAGTACTTGTCCGGTGGAGCCGGCAACTCGAGCAACGACGCTAATGGCGCCTTCCACGACCCATTCTCTTCCGACCCGGATGCACCCCGTCCATATACTCATCAGGTTTGTAGGTCTTGGTTCATAGCTCAGTGCAGGTACACATTAAAAGCGGTGTGAATCAAAAACTTCGGGAATTTCCTTAAGATAGTGAGTAGTCGACGATTTTTGCCGCAACGCTTTTGTGTGTGTCGGCTCACACAGAATTTTAATTGACTCATATTTACCATAGTGGTAAAATAAGTGGGAGTATCAAACATGTCCCCAATGACGCATTAAAATCCAATTCGTTTGCTTTGACCTAATAATGACCTTGACTGAGAATTGATTCGACTACATTAAGAACACTAGTGTAGTCAACAGATTTTAAATCAGAATAACGTATTTTTACCTCGATAAGGTTAGCTGCGACGAATGAGCTCCTTCACTTTTAGAAATATGTTGATGACCCTTTTGCATTCAAGGGATTTCAAAATACCGCTTTGCCCGAAAAAAAATCTAGCAACGCTGGTTTCCAACCTCTTTAAAAATGATTCAATACGAACAGAAAAACGCGATGCTCCGTGCGGTGGCGAGCGGTGCTTTGCTGCCTGAAGCCGTGTTGTGGAGTCACATAGTACAGCTCACTTCGGCCCTAAGAGCTGTACACACCGCGGGACTTGCGTGCAGGTACAATACCCGACGTTATACACCAACTTTATAACTCCCGACACTTTGAAGCACGTATATTTTCTTCTCTACCTAAATATCCGTTCAGCATTATATTTGTGCTCGTGGTAGGTACCTTTTTTAGGTTTACACCCGGTTTCTTAATTGAGAATTTCATAGTTAAGAACTGCTCTAACTCTTTCCGTAGTTTTTTACCGGTACAACATAGAATGTGTTTGAACGAAACTAGTCTGGTAAACCAAAATGACACACGTGAGCAAAACCCCAGACAGAGAAATAACTTAGCACATAACAAGAAACTATTCCTGTCTGAATTCTAGTGGTGGTCATACTGCTGTAACAATAACGTCCTCTCTTATGGCAATCACATGCCACTTTGACATGAATCCGTGACCGAATACCTTGTTTAAGTACATAAAATTTAAAACTACAAACACTGATCAATGGTTGCCTGATAATTGATAATATTCTTAATTTGAAAAATGACCTTCCCATCTCACATACCACGGCAGAATCATCGAACACTCATCGTTGAAGCCAAAACTTTAGGAATTGAATTGAAAACTATATCTTGTTTTACTGAAGTGCTAACGTAAACAGAGCAAAAGAAATATGTATTAATTTTAGCAGGTGGCGTTCTGTAGTTTCTGCCTATCCCCATGTGAAAAAAGCGTTAGTGTATATATGTACGTATCTTCTTCTATCGAAACACCTAATAGGACCCTTTTTTCCGTAGCCTCGAACCTACGAAGGTGGTGATGAATGGTTGCCGCGTCCGTGTGTCGTGGTCTGGCGTCTCAGACGCCCTTCATGCTAACACTACCGACGTCGCGCAGGTAAGAATTTTCAACAATTATCGTAAATTTCTCAAACTCAATGCATCTATTACAGTGCCTGCAATACAGGTACTTTTGAATTGCCAAGGGACTCCTTGACAGTCTTGATCAGTCAGAAAGATGAAACTATTTGCCCATTCCGGAGATGCGCAAACTGTAACATGATTCTAAATCCCCGTAGAAATTTTTTGTAGGTTATAAAAACAAACATCAGCTGTTTCATAGAAAAGTGCAATAACTATGCGGTCAAAATGTTTGCAACAGCTAAATTATTTTATGTGACAGGCTCAACAGGACGACCTGACGGCGTTGGGTCGGCTCGCCTTAGCGATAGCTTGCCGCACCATCCACTGCGACAACCTCGCCGCCTCCATGGAGCTCGTCGCACGAACATACTCCGCCGACCTAAAGAACCTTATACTGTATGACCAAATCGTTACAGTATCATCTAGCCTTACCTGCAAAACATTCTTCGATTGATCATGATTTAGGGAGATTATTTCACATTTGATTGTATTCTAAATTCTTTTTTGTTTTTTGTTTAGCCAACAATGACCACCAAACTCACACGTACATACTAAATTGCATATCAGAAAAATTGCGAAATAATCTCGAACAGTTTTCCTTGAATCTTAAAATTCTTTACTTCTTTTTCTTGCTTAATTATTTTCATTAATGAGGCCTACTTACATGATATTTCACTAACATCATTTAGCACAAACATCATTCTAGGGATAATACTAAGGCTCGTATTATAGAACCTCACCCGAACTCAAGCATTACTTAATACTAGTTAAAATTAATTTGATTGGTTGAAACTGGTTTTGAGTATAGTATAACATGGCCGATAGCGAGAACGTGAGGGGGAGGTAGTCAAAGTATTGCTTGAGTCTTGAGTGAGGTGCTTTAATACGAGCCTAACTCCCTTACTAATAAACATTGTATAGCGTCTGTATAGTTACACAACGTTTTGTCTTCTTTCGAAAGTCAAAAATTACTGACGACTAATGGATAGAAATCGGTGTGTAACTATTCATCTGATATAATACGTTTATTAGTAAGGGGGTAAGTGTTTACCCTTTATAACGGTAGTGGTAACTCTTTTGACACCTGACTTATATAATTTGTCTGGCTTCTCTTCCAATTTTAGTCGAATGAAGTAAGTGAAATGTCGTAAGCGAGCCTTAAAATAAATTCGATAGCAGAGGAAAGTTTTCAAATACCTATTTAATAACATCACGCATTCTTCAATAATTTATTTTGTTCACTACTATCGGATAGACCAGTTACTTAAGTCTTGTTGGGTGTTACGAAAAAGGAAAATGTTACAGCAAGCATGTTGTTGCACCCTTATTTACTTTATCAGTAACCTACCCATCAAGACCTATTTAACTACTAATACATTTGCTTATAATTTGCAACAGTCCCTGAATAACAACCTCCCACCCGCTTTAACTTGTCTTGTTTTCGTATGAGGCAAAAAGAAAGGTTATTATCATTTGACATTGGCAGGTTAATATCAGAAACCTGAACCGTCACCGTGTCGGACTACAATCGCCCCGAAGTCTGCCGGATCTGGTTTCGTAGCTTTCAGCTAGCATAATAAAGCGACTCGAGCCCATGCTGAAGAAGAACAACTAGTACTCTCATTTCAAAGATCTTAGCATTCAAATAGTGCACAAAACACTCTTAAGGGCCCGTTCACTCGTACCAAAACCACACCACATCGCAGCGACAAAATGTGGGCAAGCAGTGGTTACATGTGAATAATGTTGCTGCTACTTCTTGCACTTGCATTGTCGCTAGTAGCTGCGATGTGGTTACGTTGTGGTTAGTGTTTGCAGTCGGACAGATCGTTGATTGCGACATGGTCGGTTTCGCCGACACGGTTGATATTGACGGCAAAATGTGATCCGAGTGAATAAACTATTAATTTTCATACAAATTAGCGCCCGACCGCGTATTGTCCTTGTGGTGTGGTTATGTTATTTGTGACCGGGCCCTTATACGTCTGTGCTTGGAGTAACCAATCAGATTTAATACGTCTACTGAATGGATGTAGATCTTTATATATTTGTCCGCTAGTCGTCGGTGTTGAATACTTTATTCATGAATTTGATAGGTACTGCTTAAGCTTTCGATGTTTCAACCTCATATAATTATGACCCGTATGCGTGCCCTCTAAGTTGCATTATAACTGTGCAAACTATGACTGCAACACTTGAGATTGTTGTTTCTGTATTATGTTAAATTCCATTTAGGTATTTATTATCGTCGTCGACCGCTCGCCGCTCCGTCACTGATCTCATGCCGATGATAGGTGCAAGGTTTTACACACAGGTAAATTTATAATGTTCCATATTAATGTAAGTTTCACATTTTCTCTGTGAAAGTAGATTTCCTACGCACAGGTTACTACTCTTGATTAATGCATTTTTATGTTGTTACTGATTGATTCACATGTATTTAGACTCACTAGAATATAAGTATTAATGAGCATGTACTTGCTTTTATTCATGTCGTATTTAGAATCGTTTGACATATTTTATGTTGCAACCTCTGTTATTTATGGTAGTAGTTAAGTTAGTCGAATTTGTTGTCATTATTATTAGTAAATTCCTGTCTTCTCCACCACCGAAGGATGAGATATTGCGGACGGGATAACTTGAGGTAAAACTAAACTTATTGTGTTGTACACGTAAGTTAAAGAAGGAAGAAAATTAATTTAGTTATTATAAGGCAGTGGAATAATACTAATGTGATTATAGGTGGAGGCCTTGGAGCGACGCGCGGATGTTTTTGAGGACCAACTGGCTCGCGAGATTGACAATGGAAGACTGCTACGCATACTCATCAAATTAGGAGTTGTTAACGAGAGGCCCGAGTGAGTGACAGTCGGTCTAGTCTGGCGCACTTGACTGGGCTATAATCTGCCTATGTTCAAGAAAACAACAGGAATGTTCATAATAGTGCCCAGGAAAAATATGCCCTTTTAGAGAAACTTAGGACTAAGCGGTCTTCTCCCCAACTTGGACCTATCAACTAGTTCGATAGTTTTATCACCCTTCAACGTACAGCTAAATTTATATACCTTTGTCTTCGTAAATTATTTCACTACCACTGCTCTCAAAACGGTGAAGGAAAACTTCGTAAGGGACGATGACATTTGTGATATCCACCAATCCGCCCTGGGCTCGCCTGGTGGACGGCCAACACCCTCTCACAGAGACGAGGCCTGTGTCCCAGCAGTGAGAACATTATGGGCTGATTATTCTTATGCTTGTCTGTGTCCGTGAAAATCTATTCTTATCGTGTAGGTAGAGTAACATTAACGTTGTTGTAGGAGGACGCCTTACCACCACCACCAGCTGCATTTCATCGCGTGCATCCAATCAAGCCCAGGAAACGATACTCAATACTCAATTGTTTATTGCATTCCATATGCGGTTCACTGTGATCTGCGGCGATGACCTATCTGCATTTGTCTTATTGTGATTTCTAAATTGCACGTTATTGTATGTCACACTGCGACCGATTAGCGGTCTTCGAACTATCTTCTGGGAGTATATACTATTAAAACTAATAGCATTAACTTTCGTGGGCTAAAACAAACGAAAATCTAGCCACAGAACAGGTCTAAGTTAAAATAAACATCACGTAGATAAGTGGTAACATGGTGTAGAAATGATTTAGTTCAAAAACGGACGGACTGACAGAAATAATAACGATAACTGTCCCATCGCTGGGAATAGGACTCATTTCTTCCAATGATCGAAGCTGATTGGTGTTTTTAGACCAAATCGGGGTTCCCTCACCCTGTTTCCCTTCGTCGTATGACAGTGTCGTCCAAGAGGGTTTTTTATGTCCGTAGGTATTAATATATATTGTTTGAATTATGTTTCAGTAGGTATGCATATTGATTGATCAATAATGAATATGAAACATTCCCTTGAATGTCATTATTCTCTTACCTTTATCCCAGTTTATTTAGGGAAAAAATTAGAGTAAAGTAATACATTCCCGACTATTTTTAGGTTGAATCTAGACGCGTCTTGGTCGGAGACTGGGGACCGGTACATGCTGAAGCTGTTCCGGGACTACTTGTTCCACTCGGTGTCTGACGATGGAAGACCTTGGCTCGACCAGGCACATTTGGCACACTGCCTCAACCAGCTCGACGGCGGCACTACTGCTAAGGTATGATGAATAGTTATAGGTCCTTATAAACCTATCACATAATATACAGAATTAATTTTTCAAGTGGGCGTGGATGGCCAAAACCGCAACTATGAGGAATAGCGAAAGGTACTCAAAGGAGTCCCGGGCTCGATTTTGATAAAAACTAAAACAGCATCATTGGATTTTTGAAATATCAATATTTCTAGCCAGGAATCGAACCTGTTGATTTTGAAAAAAAAAAAAACTATTATTACACGATTCTATAGTGTCGCTGATAAGGATCGCTGGGAAGTAATGACATACGGCACCTCTCTCTCTCTCTCTCTAGACACCAAAATCTGCCTTTTCATAGAAAATTCAATACCTACGCTGTCAAAATGTACCTACTAAACAGGTATTTATTTTTTAATATCCAACGAAAAATTTCAGGGGCATTAGAATCATGTACTGAATATAATATGGTAACACGTTGTGCGTCTATGTCCGTGCCACCCTGTAGCTATTGTCAGTAAACAGTCCACAGAGAGTTGGACTGGTGAGCGAGATTTCCTGAGTCCAATCCGTTGCATCTTGACGTAAACAAGCTGGTAAAAACAAAAACCAATGTTTTCTGTTGCGCAGTCGGGTAAAAAGAGGTCCTTATACCAGGCCACTCAGAAAGTATTGCGAAAAAAAGTTTTTATGTATGAGAGACTGGCCAGTTATAATCTATTTTGAAAATATGATTATTTGTAAGTAAAAGCAGGTACGTTCCAATTTAAAAATTTCACTCCACGTTGTTTGCGAGCTAATTTAAATTATAGTGTCTCGTTAAAAAATGGATTTGCGCCGGTAATATTTTCGCGCTATGATTTTTTACGATTTCAAGTGTCGCCTGAAACCGGACGAATCGTACGATAGACTTCAAATGGCATTCATGGATGAGGGCCCTTCTAAGGTAACCGTGTATCGTTGGTATAACGAACGAACTTTGGGGGATGAACAAAGAAGGGGTCGCCCTTTGACGGCTATTACGGAAGAAAACGTGGTAGCAGTGAAAAAATTAATCCAAGACAATAGGCGAGTTACGTATCAAGAGATTCAGCACATACTGCAGGTTAGATCGGGAAGCCTTCACGACATTCTACACGTGTATCTTCGCGTGAGGAGGATAGATTCACGTTGGGTGCCGCACAACCTCACCGATGCTTAGAAGCAGGCCCGGGTGGAATGGTGCCGTGATATGATAAACAAATTTGAAGCAGGCTCGTCTCGGCGTGTTTACGACATCATTACAGGTGATGACTCTTGGATTTATCAATACTACCTAGAAACGAAACGCCAGTCGACGGTTTGGGTGTTTCAAAACGGATCAACGCCTACTCAAAGTGAAGCGATCTAGAAGCGGGGGGAAGATTTTGATCGCGAGCTTTTTCAATTTGACTGGCTATTTGGTGTCAATTCCTTTACGGAACCAAGGAAGCATCAACGCTGAATGGTATACTACCAAATGCTTGGCAGAAGTTTTCTCTGTTGTGAGCAACAAGCGACCAAATACAGGACTCTACGGGCTACTACTCCACCACGACAACGCGCCTTCGCACACCGCGCACAACGAGGGACTTCCTGGACAGCACGGCGGTCAAACTCCTGGGTCACCCCCTTTACAGCCCTAACCTAGCACCGTGTGACTTCTTTTTATTCCCGAAAATGAAAAATCAGCTCAAAGGAATACAATTTTCGCCGCCGAAAGATGCGCTGTCAGCGTTCGAGCAGGCTGTAAACGAGGTGTCTGCGGCGGACTGGAAAAAGTTTTTCGAAAACTGGTTCAGACGCATGAAACTTTGTATAGAGGCTAGTGGAGAGTACTTTGAAAAGATTTAATAAAAAAATATTTACCTATAGAACATTTTTTTTTTTCGCAAAACTTTCTGAGTGTCCCACGTATGATAGAACTTCTGGATTATAGCATTTCAAACATGAACCAATTCGCCATGCAGCCATGCATCGTTCCTGCAAGGCAACTGAAAGTACTTCCAATAAAATGTTACTACTACAAAAGATTGACACGTGTGTCGCTCGTGTATATGAGCACTTGTTCACCGAAGCTTGTTCGGTAAGATTTCCTTTTTGCTTCAATAGGATGATTGTCAGTGGCGCAATTTACTGCACTTCAACACAGATTCCATCTCGCAATCATGTTGTTTTGTTATTCTTAGATATTTATTCAATTGAAGGAACTTGTTACAATAAACGTCTTTATGCTTTCGGTTGGATTACTGCATAGTAACCGGCTGTTAATATGGGCCATTCAGATTTAGAATAAGTTGTGTTTGTCTCTGGCACTCATGCCTGTGTGACCTTTCCCTTTGTGAAGCTCGGTATTGTGTCAGTTTTCAGCAACTATATGGTCACCAATCAGTTACATACCATACAGCTAATGCGCAAAAAAAATATAATGACTGAAATAAAACTTCTGTCTGTAAAGGGAGAGATTTGATATCCTTGTATAATTATTGTGTCTTGTATTTATCCATGTACCCTTTACTAAAAATGAAAGCATCTGTACCATTGATTAAAATTATCATCTAAAGGCTCTGGTCATCATATTCTACTGTATATCTCACTGTTGTGAACACTGTTACTTGTCTACCTTCAGGTGGAGCTGATGTCTCGCGACGAACAAAGCGTGCTGGTTGTGTCCTACGCTGAACTGAAGCATTGCCTCGAGCAGGCGTTCGATGAGGTCATGCAGGCGGCCGCCGCCGGGCCCTAGCCACTGACTGCGACGCCAAACGGCTACACATTGCAATAAATCAAGTAATAATGTCCCATTGGCTGCCTTCATCGATTTGGTCAGTATGGTTGTTCTTAACATGCTTCCACTAAGCGTATAACGTTTACTTTGAACTGAGAAAAAACTCGTAATAGTATTCAATATCGGACTCTTTGTAGTCTGTCGCATGTCAAGAATATCCGTCTTATGCGTTACATGTGCATTTTTTGACGATGTTAGTAGTCCGGTAAAGGACTTATAAATGTAAACACAATTGTAATGTGAAGCCGCCGTGTCGGTTCGTGTTCAATTCTGTCATCCGCGAATAAAATATTGTTGTAGGTACATCGCGATTTTTGTGCTGGTTTCGTACAACTTATATATTTTGATGGCAGTTATTGAACTAGTGGCGATATCAAATTGTTACTTTTCCCCTATTGGGGCACAACACATCAGTGGGATTACCAAAAATAGCAAACTCTTAGTGAACAAGGCGCCTGCCGGCCTTTCCTTCCTTCACCAGCTCTCTCGTCTAGTTTAATATGACACGACAGAGCAGTCAGAGTAACATTGCTTTTCAAGGACGATTCCTAATACCCTGATTACACCTGTCGACTACAGTGGCGAGAGAGTGCCCTCGGCCGAGCGTTCATACATTTTACTTCGAACATTTTACTCTCTCGCCGCTCTACTCGGTAGGTGTAATCAGGGTATTACCCTGGGTTGTAACGCGATCTCATTTTGGAAGCGGTCTCGACCCTTAGAACGCTTCTCAATAACTGCGCCATGTAACAAATGATTCGATATTTTTAAACATATGTGGGTTATGATTATTTATCTAAAAAATAATGTATTCGTAACGTGAATATCGAAATCACTTAAGCTTTGGTTTCCAAGAAAAGCGGTCCCGTCATATTATAACGGCCGCCATGAAAATATGTCATTTACAGCAGTATTTGACATTAAGGTAAGCCCAGATTTAAATCGCTAGATTTGCTCTCGCCGTAATTAGTCACGCGAAAGTGTCCATACTGAGAAGAGTGATCTCACACATTAAATAGCGTTTCCATGACAATCAAGTCGAGTCACTGCGTCATGGTGTGTCAGAGCTGAGGTGTCAAACGAAATAGAAACGATTGAAACGCGACTATCTTTTGACGCGAGGATAACGATTTAAATCTTTGTCGCTGTCATCATTTTTATGACAGCTGTCACTACGGCCGTTAAGTGAGATCACCGCTCTTCTAGGAAACCATAGCTTTAGAAGCGTATTTTTTTATAAGCTGAATTAAGGAATTACAATGTAATTTCCTCAACTACTATCACGCCCAAATAAAACTTTGTGTCTGAATATAGTTTTGTATAGGGCCTTATCGATGTACCGTTACGATCAGCCGCCTGAACAAACGCCACAAACATTCCAAACTAACAACAACAAATGGTGAGAGCTATCAAACGACTGTTTTTATTAAATTCAGAATTGAGCAGTTGGTACTGTGCGGGCGGCGCGGCGGGCTCTCTGCTGTGTCGCCTTTTAATGTATCGAGAACAGCAATACACGCGTGCTTCTAGTAACTAAACACAGATTTGTCTTTGTAGCGGTGATTTTTTGTTTTGGTGAGTATAATTATTATTCTATTCAGCCAGAACAGAGAAGGTTAATGTTAAAAGCATGCCGCCTTGATGTGTAAATTATCTGAAAGCACGTGCGTACACGTTGTTAGTATAGTTACTGTTACGTCACGTAGATCTGAATTTGTATGTGTTGAGGGCGGGGCGGTGCGACGGCTGGGGTCTGTTAATATTAGCAAGATCAGAAAGATCGCAATAATAAATCTATGGCAATAAATACCCTTTTATATGGCCGAGGACGACGCGCAGTGTCCGCCCTACCCTCATGTATATCACGTCGTTGCAGTTTTATTCTACATAACATTTTCTTGCCTGCGACCGTTTCTCCTTACCGTGTTCAGTAATGTCACGACTCTACGAACACGTTTTATGTTTTGTTGTTGGACTCCGCAGACAGACATTGCATCAGTCTAATCGAATTTATGTAAGTAAATCATTTCTATCGATCAAACGATAAATTATTTAAAATTTAGTCAGCGCTAATTATATAGATGTTAAGGCAGGGTAAACGAACAGAGCTTTGGCTAAGTTTTAACGTGTGAAATTATGTTGCTAGGCACTGTGCAATTAAGTACATCACGCTCAATCGTCCATCCTAATATTGTGTTCCACCCATAAAGTTAAAAAAGTATATAAAATACGTATTTTTGGAATGATGTAGTATTTGTCTGCGGAATCCTAGAAATGTTAAATCAGAGTAAGATTTTTATTTTACTACTCAACTTTATTAAAGAATGTTACTCCATTCTAAAGATCCTCTTTTTTAATATTGATTTTAATTGAAGAATGAAAACAATAGATTGTGCAGTTTTATGCAATTTGCATTTCAGTATCAGGTTGTATTTCTTTTTACTAATAAATTATGGGTTTATTCAGAATTAAAATGCAATGTACATAAATAATAACTTACCTATACCTAATTAATTAATAAAAATGCGATTGGTTATTCAATTACCTAAACCTAGCTGCCTAGGTCTTATGTTCTGATATTTATTCATACAAGTGTACAGTAGAAATCCCATGGTTGAATTCACAAATTCCGATCTATGTAGAGATGAACACTCTGAGAATAAAAATATTTTGAGATAACTATAAGTGTATATTTTTTTCTAACAAATAAAATGATTAAATTACTGTGTGTTTTTTTTTTATCCAATTTCCTATAACAGGGATTATGCAATGAATTATTATTTCAGAGTAATTGAAAGCATGCATAACTAGAGAATCAAGTCTTAAGGTCATAGCACACTTATCAAACCGGAAAGGGGTCGGCACGGCACCGTTTCAACTCGAGTCGTTCAGTATTCTTTGTATGAAACTCGCTACTGCAACGCACACTAATCGGAATCGTAACGTAATCTCCTCGCCTCGGGACAAGCTCACGAACTGTGCTACGCTTGCCGCGGTTGGTCCGTGGATGGGTGACCATCTTTACATACCAAGACCCCTCCGTTCTTCAGAAAGCACGTTAAGCCGTTGGTCCCTGCAGTCATTCATGGATCTTTGAACTGTGGTGCGGTGTGCGTTACGGCTCGTCGTCCCCGCGCTTGCGTCTCTCCGTATCCGAGCTTACGTCTCTTCGTCCACCCTCGATCCAAAACTTTTTTTGTGGCTTGGCGCGCAGGTTATTGCCGAAGTAACCGCCCGGCCACGACTTTTGGCTTAGCGGCAAGCGGCGCGGTCTAGCGTTGATGCTGCAAGCGGTGCGTCGTGGCATGGTTCATACATTTTGGTATATTTGTTTTTACCGCTCGCCGCTCCGCGCTAAGCTGCCGCTGATAGCGGCAAGGCCGTGGCCGGGCGGAAATTCGGCAGTAACCTGCGCGTCATGCCAGTGTAGGTTTGAGGAAAGCGACAAGCTTCTCAAACTTGGAATCAACATTCGAAGTCGTGGTCCTGCTGAACGATTGCGCGAAACTTATCATCGTTGATTTCTCGGTAAATACAAATGTTTCAGTTCTGTTTTTTTTTACGAAATGAATCACATATAAGGGTACTAATTATTTGTATAGGTACTTAGAATCCTTTGTTCTCATATTATTACATTCGCAAAATATTATATTCTCGAATTATTATATTCTCAAAATATTAGAAGTACAATCAAACACAGTAAAAAATAAAAATGAATTTATTTAAATCAAAGTCTCTTTATTCCAATGCCCCCTTTGTCGGCGCTCATGGTGGTCCTGCTGAAGGGAGCGTGACTACCGCCGGACCACCTTCAAAGTCGATTTTCTCGAAAACTACTAAGGTACCAATTTTTTTTTGTTCGAGTATCTACTAATTAGTACCAATTGAGTAAGTACTAATTATTTATCAAATATGGAAGCGAGTGGCATTGGTGGGGTGGCGGTAGTCACGGACATAATGTATATTTTCTGCTATTTTGTAATTAGTTTCTTTATTCGTTTTCCATATACAATCATTATTTTTCTTTTCACTTCGAGCCTAAGACTGATGCTACGGATTGACACTATTGAACCTAAGTTTTCATGGTGATCTATGGAGCACCGACGAGATTTTTACAGAATAGCACTACAGGTGGCCTAGCATGATCTAATTAAAAACGATTCAAAAACAGGACATTTTAGTTTAGGTTCCTAAACTGCATCGCTTGAGCTGCTCTATGGACGTCATGGTACAGACGCCAGCACATCAACCTACTACAATCTGTCAGATTTCTGTAATAGATTTTCAATTTTATCGCTAAAGCATAAGGTTCAATGTTGATTGGGAAAATTTGACAGTTAGGTGTAGGTTGATGTGCTGGCGTCTGTACCAAACGTAAGTAGTATTAATGAAACCAAAACTTGCGACTCAGTTTGGGACAATCGCTAAAGGCAGAATGGCACGGCCTAAACTGAATCGTAAAACTGACGTCATGGTACGAATTAGAAGAACAGTTCAGGGTAGGCCTCCAGGCAGCGCTCAAACTCACGACGATTTGTGCATTGTAGTAAGTAAGTGAGGATATAAAGTTCAAACGTGCAATGTAGGTAACATTTTTGCACCAAAACTGAGCAGAGCCTTGTATAGGTACCTTCGAATCTACAAGGACATATATTGAACTTTCGGACCTTGTCTCGAATCCAAGACTTGCACTGGTACTCAGTAACCTACTCAGTACCTATCTTTCGCACGTCTTCATTCCACTACCATGTATATCTTTGTCTATCATACCTTTCCTTTTCGATTCTCCAAACACATCTGAACTAATCTGAAGTGTATGTATGCTCCCTAAAAGTGCATAACGTAGTAAGTAGGTACGCTCCTTTAGAATAAGTATAATTTTAAGCTAAGTAAGCACTTTACTTTAATGCGCATTATAAAATATATTCCCTTTTTGCATTGGTTAAAGTACATTCGATCGAGTTGGTTGTCTGATTTAAAAGACTAGGACCCCCAACATTTCATGGCGACCCTGCCTTAGGGTCTGCCAAGGGGCAGATTAAACAAAGTTTTTGTTGCACAGCGATTTTCAAAATGTGTAACTCCAAGGTAGAAAAGGACGAGGTATTCCTTAATAAAAATGCTGCTGGCGGAGACAATGACGCCCTTCTGAAGGACTTCGGAGGCACATGGAGCGGCTGTGCACGATCACTATCATTACCTATTCTCGCTGTCATATAACTCTCCTGGTAATTTACTTTTTCCTGAAATACTACTCGCAGCTGCCATCGTCAATGGATACAAGAAGAAATCGGATTCCGCGCATGAGGACATCCCTACGTGGACGAGTGGAAGGTAGTTACACCTGCTAACTACCTAATTAATCCAGCATCAAAGTCAGTTTCAAGTGAATTCTATAGGTAAATAAATCAGTGATTTGCATTCAGACCCATACCAATTTGTTTTATAACGCAAAAACTTAACCGACGTTAAATAGTGCATGAAGACTCAGTAAATATGATACCTCGCGTGCTTAGTACATATACTTAGGTATATATCGATGCCTCGCGGCTAAAACTGCAACGTGTGAAATTCTTGTGTCGTTTCGAAGTAATAACATGATTCTTTTGTTTGTTCCTTTAGGAAATAATTGGCATGAAAATTTTAAGTAATATTTTATTATGATTAATAGTTTATTAGAAAAATATAATGTTCTGGTAGATATTAGAAAATACTTAAGAAAGGACAAACTACTTAGGTAGGTACCTATAAAGGTCAAGTTGTTGAGACGCAGTTAGGTGAGGCAAAAAGTATTTTTGACCAATGTGGCAAAATATACTTACTTTTAGAAAAATGCAGTGATACGAAATTCGGGTTGAACGACATTGGTCAAGTCTGATATTCGTCAAATCGGCAATTCGTCAAATTTTACATTGGTCAAAGCTGTAGTTCGTCAAATCGTCTTTTTGTCCAATTACGAAATTTGCCAAATACGCTATTGGTCAAGTCTATGTACAGTCAGTCGATGAAAACATGCGTTTTGAATTCACATAACTTACTTGTACTTACAAAAGGAAAAGCCGCCTGCCGTAAGCTCCTATTTACATCATGAAAATGTAGTAAATAGTAATTGAGTATTCTGAGGTTTAATTTGTTTCGATTGTTACCTCCTTTAAATCTGCGAGTGCATAACTTTAAGCAGTGATTCTGAGTCAATTCTGAGGGTAAGCGGACATACCTGTAAGCCTAACTTTGATAAGAATTTGATTGACGTTAAGATGAATAAATGCAGAGAAAGAGTACCTAAAGAAGGAATGGTAATCAGTACCTAAGTACAATTTTTGAAGAAACTATGGGTGTGAGCTTGAGGAAGATCATTTTGTGGACATACCAAGTTTGAAATCAAAGCGTGATGGTCTATACAAAATGCGAAAGAAAGCAATTGGCGTACAAACATCGGTAGATAAGGTCAAATTTCCAAACATACTTTCAAATGATTTTTTGGTTTATGGAAGCAGACGATCTACCGAAATTCTTCATCTTTGCTACAGCTGAGAGTATAGAAATAGCATTAAATACGCATTTGATTTTTGTAGATGGCACTTTTAAAACCGTACCGCGACCTTTTTTTCAACTTATATCAATACGCGTAGACGTGGGCAGTACAAGAGCAAGAAAATTGTTAAGACTAACCGCAAATCTAGCGTTACTGCCCTATCAGTATATTCCTGAAGGATGGTTGGCAATACTTGAGATGATGCCAGAAAATGATAGTAGGGCGGACAATTTTCAAAAATATTTTACTGAGCAATGGCAAAAAAGGGTTTCTCAGGACATGTGGTGTTGTGCAAATGAACGCCATCGTACCACCAACGCAGTCGGATTAGGGATTAAAGTACAGACGCCAGCACATTAAGCTACTACAATCTGTCAAATTTCTTTAATACATTTTCAACTGTATCGCTAAACCATAAGGTTCAAAGTTGATTGGGAAAATTTGACAGTTTAGGGTAGCTTGATGTGCTGGCGTCTGTACAAGAAAAACAATATTTTCATGTAAATAAGTATTTTAAAAAAAGAAGCGAAATATTATTTAAATGTTAAAATAGAATGTGATAAGCAGAGGAAAACATCTAACATCATAAAAAATGCCAAAATAGAAGAAACAATAGAAAAATTAGAGTGGAAAATTAAATTAAAGTGTTTAAAACAATTGTGTTGGATATGAATTCTATGTAAAAAATAAATATGAATTGAATAAATGAGTAAATAAAAAAATATCATGAGGTACTTTCATTTTTAGTTGATTGTACTTAAATTACTTGACCAATAGCGTATTTGGCATATTTCATAATTGAACAAAAAGACGATTTGACGAACTACAGCTTTGACCAATGTAAAATTTGACGAATTGCCGATTTGACGAATATCAGACTTGACCAATGTCGTTCAACCCCGAAATTCGTTGCATAGGCATTGGATATTTTTCAGAAAATTAGGATAACTATTGAGGAAATAAATAGGTTATGAATTCTCCCAGAAATAATTTCTAACAAAATGGAGCTTGACCTTAAAGTGGCATGTAGTTTGCTTCCAGCAATGGCCGGTGTTGAAGGGACAACTAAACGCTTGCTTGATCGATCGAGATGTATGCAGATATGCTGGATGAGAAAGGTAAGACACTACATTACATTTGTCCTTAAAAGTAGATTGTCGGAAAATGCCAAGTCACGCATTACCGGGAATTCTAATGCATTTGCAGTGTTATTTATTTATTTATTTATTTAAACTCTTAATCTATCATTACAGGTTTAGAAACCTAATGTTAAAACCTTTGAATGAAAAGCTTGCCATAAAACGGTTTTCAGAAGGACTACGCAGCTTAAAATTGGGCACGGTCATCACGGCTAGGAACTATAGCAGCCTGAAAGATGCAATCCAAGCCGCCAAAGAGGAAGATACAGAATGCCAGTCATCGCCGGGTAATGTATTGCATGCATCTAGATATGGCCGAGGTTTTAATTATTCAAGGCGACCCGGTAATCGTCATTTCAATAATAATCGTGGTCAATATAGTAACAGCCTAGTTATAGTCTTGGCCAATATGGTAATTAGGTACTTACAATAATCAATATCCTAAAGGGTGGAATTTTCGAAGCGTACCTAGAGGGAAAGTACTCTAAATACTGAAGACAGCAAAGAAGAGTGGGAAACAAATGTATGGGGTCTGGGCCCACCCTTCAATAGTAACATTGTGATATACCGTTGGATAGGGCTTTTTAAGCAGAACATTAGTTACTAATAAAACTATGGTCAAATGTTAGTACTTTCGGAGATACGACGTCTTAAAGTCGTCTTTGTCTAGATCCACTATATCCACTTAGAGTATGCATCGCAAGTCTGGAACCCTCAATATGGGATCTACAATTCGCACATTGAGGGTATCCAGAAAAAGTTTCTGAGATATCTCGATTATAAGGCACACCAAGTTTCCATAGATTACAGTCACCGTTGCAAGAGGTACCATTTTCTGCCATTGGATCGTAGGCGACTCATTAATGATGTGTTTTTTGATTAACATAGCGATGGCTCGATTGACTACCCTGAACTATTAGCAAAGTTAGCATTTCGCACTGACACTATTGGATTACGTAAAAGGCCGCTCCTAGGTGTGGCTTCTGCCACTACTAATTATTGGAGTAATGCTTTTCTTATAAGAAGCGCTCGAAGCTTCAATGATGTATCTTCTGAACACGATGATGCCTTATTTTGCACTAAGATAAGCACAGCAAGGACGCTCTTAGATATGTATTTACAGAATTATAGTCTTTAGAATCATTAATATTTCTACCACAATCACTTTTCCATGCGAGATTTGTTCTTATGGTCTTTCTAAGTTAGATTTCTAAATCTAACTTAGAAAGATGGTGATTCTAATGATTATAATTCTGTAAATACACCTGACCTGAAAATGGCTAAAAACGTAAGAAAAATCTAATTTCGCGGGCTATAACTGTGCATCACTTTTCCAACACCAGATAATTTTATCGGAGGAATAATTTTGATTTTTTGACAATTTTCCCATACAAAAACTGTCAGATGTCAATTTTATTCCACGAATAAAAATTATCTGTCTATTGAAAAATCAGCCAGCAGATAAAGCTGTTTTTTTTTTTACTTTGCCCCACACCAGGAATTTCTCCTGTATTGTGGGTGCGTTTACAAACATTTAAACTCATATGCACAAACAGCCAGACCCGGAACAACTACTTATAGTTCATACAAATATTTGTTCCGTGCGGGAATCGAACCCACGACACGCAGCCCAGCATTAATCACTTTACCACTGCGCCAACCATGTCGTTAATGAAGTAAACTACGATCAATAATTGCTTAGATTAGGATCACTTTTACTTTTACTTTCACTTTTTATAACTCCGAAAGTACTAACTTTTAACCTTAGTCGTAATACTAAGTTTTATTCTGCATAAAAATACCTATTCATTAATGAGTAACGTAAGTATCTTATTTCTATTGAGAGGAGGGCCCACCATTTCTCATTGTCCTTTTACTCAAAGGAAACATTCCTTTATTTTTAAAAAGAAACAAAACTGCATTTAAAGATTTTTGAAAATACGTTTGCCACACCCGGGTATCGAACCGACTAAAATCCGAAAAACCAGCATTCTGTACTTTTATGGCATCAATCGATAGGGTCAATCATAAGGATCAAATGCTCTTTCATTTTACTACTCTGTCAAAAAAGTACCGGGAAAAGATCACAAAATGATATTTATTTAAGTATTAAGTAAGTAAGTATCCAAAATTTTATCGCCTTCAAATTCGCTCACAATGAGCCTTAATTATTAGAAGGCTAAAAGCACCTAAAAGTCACCCAAAGGGCAATGGAGAGGGCTTGGAGTTCCCTGCGTGATCGAATCAGAAATGAGGAGGTCCGCAGAAGAACCAAGGTCATCGACATAGCCCGAAGAATTGCCAAACTTAAGTGGCAGTGGGCAGGGCACATTGCTCGCAGAACAGATGGCCGATGGGGCCGAAAGGTTCTGGAGTGGCGAGGGCGACCGCGTACCGGAAGACGTAGCGTTGGAAGGGCCTCCCACAAGGTGGACCGACGACCTTGTGAAGGCCGCAGGAACCCGTTGGATGCAAGAACCATAGAACCGGTCGAAGTGGAGGTGCTTGGGGGAGGCCTATGTCCAGTAGTGGACGTCTTTCGGCTGAAATGAATGAATGATGAGTGACCCTCAGATTCAAAATTAATTTATTTAAGTTACACATCCGTGTTTGGGTTATAGAAATTCATGTGTACTTACCTACCTATACCAAATTTCAGCCGTAGATTCGGAGCAAATTGGCGGTGATATACAAACAGACAGACAGACTCACGAGTGCTCCTATGAGGGTTTCGTTTTTCAAGCTCCCTACACTGGCTCTTACATCATACGCATAAGTGGGTAAATTAGCTACTATTTGCATATAGAATAGACAAAACAATACCCAACCTATCCGAGGCGACGAGCTAAAAAATTTTGTAGGCCACTTCGCTCCGCTCTTATCACACAATAATAATTATCTTCGTAATCCTGCCAGTGCCCATGGTTACCCCGAAATCAAAGGCTATGACCACGTCTGGATTTCGATGCTAAAGAACTAGTTTCCGATCAAGATCCAAGATTTTGTGTTATCCAATAGTGGTGGTATAAGGGTACCTATTAATATAATACACGGGTACCTTTAGATCCTAGGTTCTACGGTCAGACCGTAAATGATACGGCCTCAAAACCTACGTGCCTGGGACGGGACTGCTGGAGCAGCCAATCCTTGAAGCAAATCGATTCAACTAATGAAGTTTTGTGTACTTAGGTATACCCATGTGCAGTATGTGCGTACCTACCTACGCATGTATCCGATCACGCTGGTTCGTCTGTTCAGATTGAGCTCTTCCCTGTAGTCGAAAAACAATGGAAACCTGGCCAAGAGTATTTTGGGGTCCCGTAAACAAGAACATAGGACAAGAGAAATAATCACGCATAGGTACGTATTGCTTCTCTTTCGTACGGGTGGAATTAGTCATTTATCATTTTTATCAGCCAAAACTTTTTTGTACTGAATCAGTGCAAAAAATGGTTATGTACCTACCTAGCCAACTAGGTACCTACTTGTTAATGCCAAGAATCACAACGTATTTGGATAATAATTGTCGTAAGCTTTCTTTGTTTCTTTTTGACGCACGTTCATAATATGAGTGGGAGGGGATGAAGAGGTGTAGGTGTAGGAGTAACATCATATTATTACTGCAATTAATTGTGTCCTGCGCCGTAGCATTTAGAATATCTATGTGTTTTGTATGCTCTTGGCGCATCGTTAACAAATAATCAATAACTGCAACGCCCACGGCTGCTTCACCTAGGCACCAATCATATTCAGGAAGTCCTACCGCTGCATTCAATTTTAAGGGGCATTTGTAACATGAATTCTGCTTCTGTGATAATAATTTCAACTGACTACACTATCTATTACGGTTAAAAGGATACAGCCTTGTGGCAGACAGACGAACACATATAGGTACTGCGTAGGCTTAGTAATAGGGTCCCGATTTCATCCTTTGAATAGTCCCGGAATTTAAAAAAGTTGTTGTTTTAGCCAGTAAAAATCGTCCCGGTTTAGGGGAATTCTGACCAGAACTTCTGGGTCTGAGTCCTAGCCCAGCTGCTTAGCGATCATTTGTAGCTTCTGGGGTTGGTCAAAACTCTCACTCTCAAACCATGCCACACCTAAGTCCATGTTTCAAATGATGGCAAACTCATGAGCGATATCGATATACCTACTTTATGGGTACTTACTTATTATTAATTCATTACAAAGTAATGTAATTTGGAATATGTAATTTTGTCTTTGTTATTTTTATAAAGGATTTTTTTTTATTGAATAGCCTTTATATTGCCAGCCGTGAAAAATGAAGGTCCGAAAACATTACAAGCGATGCTTAGTTTGTGGCTCACCGAATCCGTCATATTGTATTTTTACTTTTTGATGAATAAACTTATTATTATTATTTTAATCTGAACGCAACCGTATTCGAAAGTCCGCCCGTCAATCATCGATCAGTCATTCACTATTTCATTCGGTCTCACTCACTCTCAGTCAGTCTGAGTCCCCGTCCCCCCCGTCAGGGTATTGTTCTGTGTCTGAGTCTGTCTTTCACATCTGTACGAATGGGACGATATTATGTGAAATAAACAAAATAGCGCATAGTGTATGTGTGATACACGGCCACACGGATTTATTTTAAACATTTGAGAATACTCACTGTCTCGTAGATAAGTGCATCCGATAAGTATATTACCCCATGTAGTTGGTGGCGCTGCCTGATTACACCCGGCGGTGACAGCGGCAGTGCCATGAATTCGGTTTGCTATAATGGAGGGGCCCACGATAGACTCATACATGAGGCAGACCAGCTTATATCATACATAGAACGTGGCTCCACTGTCCTTAAGTTTTATCCAAGAAAACGGCCTGAGCGTCGTTCCCTCTCCGTAAGAAGAGAAACCCATCAAGTAATCTGGAGTAGGACAGGCGTTTCGCAGAAGAATGCATACGAAGCAGCTCTGGACATAAGAGACATAAAGGAAGTGAGGGTTGGTAAGGCATCCAAACACTTCGAGCGGTGGCCTGAAGAGGTGAAGAGGCTGGACCACTCCAAATGTTTCACTATCTACTATGGAACTGAATTCAAACTGCGCGTAGCTTCACTTGCAGGTAACAGTTTGTAAACATGTCTAATTATACCAAGCTCACCAGATTGTCACATACATCGCTGGTTGGTTGTGAGAATTTCACAGAACTTCCAATGCCAAGTTATTGTTATGATTGCTGCATAAACACAATTCTATTTAGCAATGTGTATGTACATGTTCTTGAATTTGAGTCATTGTGCGAAATTAACCTTTTGTAGCCCAAACGGATAAGGACTGTGAAACCTGGGTAAAGGGAATCAGGTTTCTTATAGAAGAGGCCCTCAATGCATCATATCCTTTACAAATAGAGAGATGGCTGCGAAAAGAGTTCTATGCCATAGAAAATGCAAACGAGAAGTAAGTTGAAGTCTTGTTTATTTTATAAAATGTTTATTAAAATATTCCTAACCTTCAGTAGGCGAAACTTCCATTGACAGTGAATATTGAATAATAAAATATAACCTTTTTTCTATTGGCATTTGATATAACTTACAATTCCATGTTTTAAATTCCTTTCTAGCTTAAGGCTTGTTCATAAGAAAAAAAATTTATTACTAACAACTGATTTATAAAGCTTTGTAACACAATGGTCTTAACACAACAAAAACGGTTTATGCAATGATTTTATCTACGGAAATTAAAAAAGAAGAAGTAAATGACAACTCAGGTTTGTCATTCCATACATATATGGACAACAAATGTGACAACTTTCTGTTGCCATAGTTTTACCAACATCATATGCATATCATAATTTGAGTATATCATCTTGGTGTATCAAATCTGGGCTTATCTATTTGGCAAGTAAAGCCTTAATAGTCATAGTCAACAAAAGTTAAACATGTTTATGTGAAATCTTATAAGAAGACTGCTGCATTTTGTATTACATATTTTGTAATTTTTCTTAAAAAGGGCTAAGCTTCATAATAGCTGGGTGGCGCAACTGTGGCCTTTGAAATGTCATGATGATAAAAAATTAGACAGCAATGGGTAAGCCTGTAGAATTGAGACTTATGTCACTGTAATGTAAGAAACAGTGCAGTGTGTCTAGCAGTGCAGCGCATAGTATTGCTAGTTATTTTTTGTTTTGAGCATTCAGCAGTGTGTAGCATTGGCGAGTAGACACATTGCAGATAGCAGAAACTGATTGTGTATATTTTAAACTGCAAGGTAATGTGATGCCCAGCTAGGATGCTCTATGTACCTTTTCGTTAAGTTATTTGTTGAAGCATGCATTTTGTAGCAGCATGAAAACAATCTCAAGATGAGAACTACTATTTTATTTTTCAGTTTTTTGCTTCTCTGGTTTTTTATTTTCCAACTGACTGTAATTGTTTGTTTGTGTGTACAGACGCCAGCACATCAACCTACTACAATCTGTCAGATTTCTGTAATAGATTTTCAACTTTATCGCTAAAGCATAAGGTTCAATGTTGATTGGGAAAATTTGACAGTTAGGTGTAGGTTGATGTGCTGGCGTCTGTACATTGTTTCTGAGGTATTCTGAGCCAAAGTTAATCTTTTTTATAATACTATTGGTTTCATCCAACCAGATCACATAGTATCTTGACATGTTCTTTTGTTAACATTTTTTGATGAACTTTGTACTTTTCATATTAATAGCTATGTTGACATCTTAATACTTTAGAAAGCTGGCATATGTCAAGGCAGTTAATAGATTCGTATTGTCAATGTAAAACATTGTTTTTTCCATAAAACATTTTAATTTTGTTGGATAAAAACAAGCATGTAGTTCTACTACAACATGCTTGTTTGGATCAACCATTTTTCAGATTGTCTAAAGTACATACATCTCTTATGGGGTAATGTTTTAAATGTTAAAACAAAATACCAAGTGATAATATACTGCAATTAAATGAAAGAAAATTTTCAACTCACTCCATAGCTGGTTGCTTATGTAATTGTCTAATTTATAATCTTTACCTTATCTTTCTGGGATTACTTTAAAACGCACACTAATCAAGGAAAATCATCTACTTATACAAAAAAAAAAAATAAGAGTATGAGCACACCACATACAAGTTATCCATAATTAATTTACTGTCATTGCTTTATTTTTAATTCTTTTTACTTAAAATTTAAAGTTCCCACTTTGAGTTTTTCGCTAATATCTTTAAATAAAACGGTGCGTCGTAGAGAAAAAATATCTTCTACGTAATGAAAGCTAATAAAATTTTCTACAACTTACATCAAACACTTTCCTATCCATTTTCGAACTACACGTTCAGGAAAAGTGAAAATATTCGAAAAAACTACTTTTTTTAAACACTAGTTGTTGCTTGCTACTTCTTTCGCGTTATTTCGGGATAAAAAGTAGTCTATATGTTAATGCAGGTCCTAATCTATCTACCTATCAAATTTCATCCAAATCCGTTCAGCCGTTGAGTTATCGAAACTTTTATCTATGTACTAGCAGCACCCCGCAGTATCACCCGCATAAGTTTCCCTTTGGGAATATCGGGATAAAAACTATCCTACGTCCTTTCCCGGGACTCAAAATATCTCTATACCTTTCATCTAAATCCGTTCAGCGGTTTAAGCGTGAAGAGGTAACAGACAGACAGATACCAGCGGAGCTCTTCAGAGTGTGATGCTCCAAAACTGATTAGAATTTAGAAAAAATGCACACACACAGCAAGTGTGTGTGTGCAAAGCATCTGCGATGCCTCTTGTATTGCAGATATCCATCGGTAGGCCTTCGCCAGCTTGTTCGCTAGTCAATAAGAAAAAAAGCACACAGATTATTATTTAATAGTTATTCATCATCTTTCACCATATAAATATGAATGTTCACTCACACTACATGTAGAAGTATCTTTGAGTAATACCCGTAAGTATATATGTTTTAAGACGCTGACAACCGCTATTGAGCTCCGCTGTTTCGGTATTTTTAGCCACGCCCACAATTTCTCCGATATCCTAGCGCCATTCTTAAAGGGCGGTGATACAGCGAACTACCAAGTAAGGAACAGTGTGACGCGGTCAATAATAATTAACAATGAACCAACAGATGGCGCTCTTTTATATTTATTGCTCTGTATGAAGAGCTAGAAACAAATAAGACAAGGCGATTAAAAAATACGAATTTTTATTTTTAATTATTTTAAGACATTTTATTTACACAGAATTAAAAACAATAATGTAAGGAAATAAATGTAAGCAAGTAAATAAACAAACGTAAGGAAAATAAAATCTCAAACTATATTAACAAAATTTTCAATATTATATATTTTATTTGCTTTTTTTAACCGACTTCAAAAAAAGGAGGAGGTTCTCAGTTCGTCGGTTTTTTTTAGTATCATGTTCCCAGATTACTCGAAGACGGCTGGACCGATTTCAAAAATTGTTTTTGTTTGAAAGAGTATACTTTCCAGGTGGTCCCATTGTCATCAGGTCAGGATCTGATGATGGGATCCTGCAGAAATCGAAGGAACTCTTCAAATATTATAGGCACACCTATAGTGATTTGGGTATTTTTTATAGTAACTTGTGCATTTGCTCTCGGAAAGCACCATTTGGTAAAGTGGAACTGATGATGAAGACCACAGATGGCTATCGGAACTACTCAATAATAAGTATTTCACGGGTTGCGATTCGATTACTTTAATATGGTTGCTAAGCAATTTATGCTCATCACAATGCGAATGGTGAAATGGAGCTGATGGTGGAATACCAGGAGAACTCCTCAACAATGAACGTCCCTGCATCGGGAAAAGCAATATTTTGTATAAGGCGATGAGCAAGTTGACATTAGGCTATTGTAACTTAGATCCATTATAAACAGACCCACTACTTTTTAGACTGAATGTACAGACGCCAGCACATCAACCTACACCTAACTGTCAGATTTTCCCAATCAACATTGAACCTTATGCTTTAGCGATAAAGTTGAAAATCTATTACAGAAATCTGACAGATTGTAGTAGGTTGATGTGCTGGCGTCTGTACATAGGTTTTTCGATGATAGGATAGGATTTAATATTTACAAGTCTGTATTACTGAGGTATCTGGAACATGTGGGTTGATCGATTGGTGTCTGAAGGACTATTTCATGCACCTTAATGTTGTCTCTTATAGGCAGGTTCCGTGTGAATCTCGGGTCTACTATTTCAGGGAGTAGGTGTGTTAAATAAAATGATTGTAATTTTTGCTTCATTTTCTGTTCCCAAAATAGGTCATCTTTTTCAATTAATTCAATCTTTAATTTAACTTCTTCTCCAGACCATACTGCAAACAAGCATTTCTTACGTCTTGTAATATGGAGCTGGCCCTGAATTTGATAATACCAGTTGTGGTTTGTGTTTATTTTTAGGCACCCTTCTTTATCTTTTACCCAAAAATTTACTTTTTTTTTGCTGATAGCCTCATTCAGGCCCAACTTGTATGCAGTGATTGGGCATTTAATTTCAATTATGGCATCTTCGCCACAGATACCATCAGGAGTCGCTCCAAGATAAGGCAACTCTGCGTCTATAAACAACCCACAAGGCGCAATTGTAATACTCTCTTGTTTTGACAGTTGTAGTATGGCTATTTTTTCATTTTGCTGACCATGTTTGATGGAGGAAATGTGATCCATATTTTTTTTATATAAAATGTCTTTTACCAAATTGGCGCATCCAGTATTTGGTCTTTTCTTTATAACGCGGCCAAAATTGGAGGCTGTCAGCAGCGACCTCCGAAGTTCCATCCACTCACTACTATCTTTTTGAAGAATCGTTTTTTTTTCTATCAAACTTCGTTCTTCGTCAGTTTTTTTTAAAGAAAGGATAAAACTGTCCTTCATTTTTTGAAGAATATCTTCTGGCATATCTGGTTTGTTACACTGATCTCCATAGCTTTCATCCGATTTTGTGAATATAATGCGTCTTTTTTTCTTCATGTATTTGTTATTTAATTGTCTCTTTTTCATTCTTCTTTCTTCTAACATCTTTAGTTTCCCTTGTGGACTTTTTGCTAAGATGTGTTTATATAGTCGAGATATAGATTTATTTGTGTTGAATGACACGGTTGCCGCAGTACATCTTGTAGCATACGACCTCTTCATGGAAAAATTTATTCTTTTTCCACCAACATATTTTGCTATTATACTGTGGTAGCGCTCGACAATATTGCTGTCCACGTCATGGATGAGACTTCGAGCGTGGCCTGCTATATTTTGAATTAGTAAACAAATTCGTTGCCATAGTGAACCCGAGAAGAAGTCGTTTGAAATGTTTTCTTGTTCGCCCTGTTTCTGGCAGAAGTATGGTTTACATCTAGCGTGGTTTCCAAAAGCATGGTAATGAGCCAGCATAATATCATCGAATAGACGTTGAATTTCTGGACATTCATCACCTTTGTTTTTAGCGATAGTTTTTTTTATCACAGACCTTACACTCATTATTGTTTTTTTGCATACAAGTTTTCTATGGCGGATCGGGTATCTAGTATCTGTTTGTAATTGTTGCAGTTTATTGCAAAAGTTTCTCAGTAAATGATTGCGACATTCTATTTTTTCCACTGTGATACCTTCATGTTGATAAGGCCGTGATTGGAGAATTTTACTATAGGTGCTGGAGTCACCATCAGATATCAAACGTCCATAAATTAGATTGTGAATTTTAACAGACTGTTTAAATCCCTCAACAATTATGTCACTCTCCATACCAGTCGAAGGACCCGTGTAGTTTTTAAAACATTTGTGTTCTTTTATGGGCACTTTCTGTTTTTCTGCCCGATCACATGTATAACAGTATTTGTTGCGAACTCCATAGTACAAAACTTCCCCGGTTCTCCTTCCAATAATAGTACCAGCACCTGATAAGGCGGAATAATTGGTTCTATATGATCTCTTGGAGTAGCATCCGTCTACAATAACGTCGATAATTGGGATAGCATTTTTACTAACTTTGCCCTCCGCTATAGCAAAATCTCTTTCCTTTTTAGCAGCTTTTTCCATTGTTTCTTGTGCAACCTGTTCCCACTTGTTAGATAAATCATCGTGTATGCTTTGGTATTTTTTATTTGACATGATAGGTAAATTTAGCGCTGAAGAAAGTTCTTCCAAGTTTGAATGTCCACCGCCAATTGATAACATACCTGCTACAGCACAATAATTGACTGGTAAATAATTTTCGTCACTAGAGTCACTTTCAATGGTAAATTTTAAATTGCACATCCTACACAAAAGAGTAAACTTCGACGACAACCCATTTATGTTTTCTCCCACCAAATCAATATGACTCAAATTACAACCCAAAGGTCCGTGCCCAGAAATTTTCTGAAGATTTTTAAAAAAATGCGTTAGGCTTATAATTCGTCGTCCGATGTGGATTTCTTGTTCTGGAGGGCGACTCGTAGTAATCTAAAAAAATATTCAAATACTTAAAAGTTAATCTATGCGTAAGTAACTAAATAAAAACAGCTGGATTTTATCCTCGACAACATTACCTAGCCAAGTACATGATAATATAATATTTACCTCAAGTTCAGGAAGGTTATCGGTGGATTGGACTATCTCAGATAAATTTGATTCTTGATCAAAAATATTTCTGAACACCTCGCATGAATCCTTTGCTGATTCTTCAAACCTGTAATGAAAAAAAGTATGACTCACAATAACATACAAAGTATAGAACGATCAGCAGAAAGTTTCATATCACTTGGGCAAATTGTACACATCTCATTCTGGGTCCTTACCTAGTAACATTTTCAGGGGTAACTATAATTTCACTTTCTGATGTAACTGCAACTGGCAGATTTTCTAATCTGCAAAAAAAATAAAACATTTAAACTTGCAAGAACTTTCTTCATCACTAAACATACCTTTTACGTCTTAAAAAAAAAACAAATCTCACATGATGATTTATATAGAGTGGGCAAGAAACAATGGAGAAAGCTACGAGTATTTTCCTATAAGTCCAGTTCTAAGATAGTCATAGGTCTATGTAAATTCGATAGTTTATCACTGGACGTATTTTTGACTTTCTTTCTATGATCTAAGTAATAAAATTGTTATCTATGTTAGTAAGTATGCACTTATTACAAACTTACTGGTGAAAAACAATTTCCGAAGCTTCACCTGCTTCCGAACTGTTCGCCAAACGTCTCTTTTTACTGTAATGAAAATTAATAATTATTAAAAAAATATACAAAATAAATTGAAAAAAACAACGAAAATTTCCTAAAAATAAATAAAAAAAGAAACCCATTTAAATTTCCTAATAAGAATCAACTTGGTTTCGAACTCGAAACTCGCTATTCAGAATCTATACGAAAAACAATTTCCGAAGCTTCACCTGCTTCTGAACTGTTCGCCAAATCTCTTTTTTTGTAAAGAAAATTAATAATTATTCTAAAAATGTACAAAATAAATTAATAAAAAAACAATGAAAATTTCCTAAAACTAAAAATAAATAAAAAAAATGACACCAATAAGCATCTAGAAATTCCCTAATAAGAATCAACTTGGATTTGAACTCGAAACGCGATATTTAGAATCTATGTAAATACCACTAGACCAACCGAGCGTTAGTGTTACAGCTCAATTTACGCTATGGGTTGTATAAAATAGCCTATAAGTACATTTGGTTACAATTTTATTTCTGTTCGCGTAGCTGTTTTATCAATATTACAATATAAAAAATTTACTTACTTTACTACTTCCATGAGATGTTTTTGTTTGTTAGTATAGAAGCGCTTTTTTGCTGGCCTCCGGCATTTTTGTTTGTTTCCCATTTTGCACAGTAAATATTTTCACAACTTAGAACTATATTTATACAACTTATATCCTAGGTATATCAATGTCTTTACGTGTTAATATTTTTACAACTTATTGTAGTTTTAGGGAAAAATAAAATATGTACATATATTTGAAGTTGTCAAACAACAAAATATGAAATGAACGGATAGCGGTTAGCGGGGCAAAGCGACATACGTCCGTCTAGCAGCGCGTCTAAGCGATCACTGTCGGATTGCATACATAAGAAAGAGAAGCGCGATGACGCGACACTCGTAACTTTTTACAAACCATAAAATATTTAATTACTTAAAAATTAGTTGAGAAGTCAAAAATAAAAAACAACCAAGTTTTGTATTTAAATATGATACGTTATTGTTATAAATTTTACCAACGTACGTTGATAAGTAATACAGATATTTTTGTTGGAAGATCATTTTAAGAGGTTAGTTTACCATTTTTTTGTATCGAGAAAACTTTTCACAAACGTGTTTTGAATACAACAGGGTTCTCAGAAATATGTTCAAGATTAACATTTATTTTTTCCGCCGTGACAAACTGTATAGATTTGGCTAAAAAATTGTTTGAGACAAGCCTATTTGGCTCTTGTCAGCGTCTTAACTGTTCAGTGTTCTTTCTCAATAGAATAATCAGACTAAAAAGGTTTTGTTGCTCTAGTATCACCTTGAAAGAAGTGAAGGGGTTTCTGCCGAAGATAAACTGCAAGATATCAACGAACAAGCTGAGAGATTTGTTTCAAGAAGTGGACACTGACAAGCGGGGAGAAATAGGCTTTGATGACTTCTCTTGTCTGTACCAGAAACTAATCTTTGATGAAAATGTAAGCCACCATTTTTTTATTTTTTTATTCAGTCGACCCTTTTGCACTGCTGGGCGATTCATTTCAATGCTTTGTGCAGAATGTCCATGACATCTTCGACAAGTACTCTCTGTACTGCAAGAACGGATCAACTATCACACTTCGGGAGTTCCAAAGCTTCCTGCGTGTGGAACAACATGACAGGCTGGGGGATGACGAGGCCGTCGCCTCGCAGTTCATCAGGGATTACCTGCGCGATCCACAGAGGGATACTTATGAGCCATATTTTACCTTGCACGAGGTACAAACTTTATTATTTTAAATAAACTTTACTTTTGTATTTTTTCAATGATTTTAAGGTATGGTTTGCTTGCTGAGTAGTTGCAGTAAGCTACTATCACTTACCTCCAAATATAAGTTAGGCTTAGCGAAGCCTAAAGCTGATATCAGACGATGTTGATTTTTGTTTTATTCCGAATGAACGCTTATACTTTTCTTGCAGTTCGTCGAAATGTTGTTCTCAAAACAAAATACTATCTGGGATAGTAAAAATGAAACCGTGACCCAGGACATGACTAGACCATTGTCTCATTACTGGATATCGTCTTCGCATAATACGTAAGTACCTACCTTTCAAATTACTCTGCACTATTTTCAATTGTTATACCTACAAATACAACAACTACGGTATTACTTTTAGGTATCTAACTGGCGATCAGTTCTCGAGCGAGTCCTCGCTGGAAGCCTACGTCCGCTGCCTGAGGGCAGGCTGTCGTTGCATTGAGCTCGACTGCTGGGACGGTCCGGATGGGTCTCCTTTTATCTACCACGGCCACACACTGACCACCAAAATTAAATTCATGGATGTTTTGCGCACAATAAAAGAGCATGCTTTCGTTACCTCTGACTATCCTCTGATACTCTCTATTGAGGATAACTGCACATTACCGCAACAACGCCGCATGGCGACCGCTTTCCAAGAAGTTTTCGGAGAGATGCTGCTGGTTCAGCCATTTGATAAAACCGAGACATGTTTACCGTCGCCTGAAAATCTGCGCAGAAAAATCATACTGAAACACAAAAAGCTGCCAGATGGAGTTGAGGATAGTTCATTTGCAGTTTTGCAAGAGGAAGGCAAGGATCTTGATTTACGTACGTCTATTAAAAACGGGATTCTATTACTTGAGGATCCTGTAGATAAGGATTGGAATCCCCACGCCTTTGTGTTAACGGAGAGTAAACTTTATTACACGGAGCACTACAACTCGCAGACGGAGGCAGACGCGGAGAGCGATGGGGAGGCCGAGGCTGAGGCGCCTGTGGTGCCTCAGGACGAGTTGCACTTCGGTGAGTGTTGGTTCCACGGCAAGCTCGCGGGGAACCGGCAGGAAGCCGAAGAGCTTCTAAAGAATCACGCACATCTTGGTGATGGTACTTTTCTCGTACGAGAAAGCGTCACCTTTGTGGGCGATTATTGTTTGTCTTTTTGGAGGCAGGGAAAGGTGAACCACTGCCGCATCAAGTTGAAGCAAGAGAGGGGCGTCTTCAAATATTATCTGATTGACACCGTATGCTTTGATAGTCTTTATAGCCTGATTACACATTATAGGCAGCATCCATTGCGCAGTCAGGTGAGGGACCTTTGAATATACTACTTTTCAATGTTTATTAGATAATCTGAATCTTAATAAATTTCACGTTATTATTAAGATATTTTATGCAATCTAGTTAAATAAAGCATTTTTTTATTAGGAATTCCTGATAACTCTGAGAGAACCGGTACCCCAGCCGAACAAACATGAGGACAAGGAGTGGTTCCACCCCTTCTGCACTCGCGTTCAGGCCGAAGAGTTGCTCCGTAAAGCCAACACCGACGGCGCTTTCTTGGTGCGACCCAGCGACAAAGATCACTCTTCATTTGCTATAAGTTTCAGGTAATATGAACCTTCTTTGTAAACCTTTTAACAGTATTTTTATAGGACAACGACGCTATATAGGTATTATAATTATGAAAAGAATTATAATATTTGGTTGACACATAGAGATGAAACTAAACTATCCATCTTTGTGTTTGTGTCTGTCAACATATTTGAGTCAACTTTCATGTTGGAGAAAAAACAGCGAGGGTGAAGTGGGAGGTGGCTGGCTCCGTCGCCCATATCACAGGAACAGGTGGGCCAAGATTTTCACTCACTGGATGCCTGTGGGAAGGCATCGCCGTGGAAGTCGACCGCGGTGAAAGTGGTGTGACGATCTGGACATGATCGAGCGGCACACGTGGCTAGAGATCGCATATGATAGAAGTTTGAAAGGACAAAGGGGAGACCAATACCTAGCCATACGACTCACACATTATATTATTGTATGTAGGTAGTTGTGTATTTTTCTATGAATCTTATTTTCATAAGCATTCATTATCAGCATGACTGCGTAACAAAATGAACCTGTTTCGGCGATTACAGCTCTATATATAACAAACATAATCAGCCTATAACGTTCCCACTGCTGGGACATAGGCCTCCTCTCAGTGAGAGGGAGTGGGCCGTAATCCACCACGCGGGCCCAGTGCGGGTTGGTAGATGTCACGTTCTAGGATATGCCGGTTTCCTCACGATGTTTTCCTTCACCGTTTTGAGAGCAGCTCTATACAAATCATGTATTTTTGAAGCTACTAAACTTGCTATAAAATCCTTTCCTGATTTCTTGGGCCGCTTTAGGACGTTGTAGGTCATTCATAAAGTTTAAGAAGTAGAAAGACGTTGCGAATCACACGGCTGGCATAGCACGAACTATCGGCCGGGCTCTGTACAATCACTGTAATCAAATATGTACTTTGCGTTCCGGCCCCCTCGGCGGCTATCAAGTAGCTAGAACAAATAGGAAAATTGATGTGATTGAATTGAAAAATGCGTTTAAATTGCTGTTATCTAGTGCATCTAGATCTATTATGTTATTTATTTGATTATCTTGGCCCTTGTAGACGTAACTGCATACTTGCATCGGTTGCTACCGAGGGTTCTCGAGTTTTTGTGCAACTTACGAGCGTTGTGACAAGTAATGGGCAAGTCTACGAATTGGCCGGCTTGGACGTTTCGGTTACTACAAGAACTATTGTATAACAGAAAAGTAATGAACAGTGAATACATTTTTCACCTTACGCCCATGTGATGGTAGCTAAACGGCCAAGCCACATATTTTGACCGATTATTCCCGATGTCCACCACTTGTTTGGCCACCACTGGGGGACACCGAAACAACTTTTAAAAATATTCTCGTTGTCCACCATTGGGAGACAAAATTATTGTAACCTAACCTTAAAACACTTTAAAGTTGCTTCTGCATCATCTCCGGCGCTGCGGATAGTGCAACCCCTCCGCTTTTACGTAACAAAGGATAGGCACCCATGCTTTGTTACAGCGGGCGAGGGTTGCTCTCCTTTCGCGACTCCGGTTTTTATGTACACTGTAGGGGCAGCAGCCAATAGACTGCGTGAAGTCTGGGGTGCCCCGATTCGGCTTTGGAGCAAATTCGACCTATTTAAACCATGAAGTGGCCCACAGTGATGGACAACGAGAATAATTTTTAAAAGTGGTTTCGCCGTCCCCCAGTGGTGGCCAAACAAGTGTTGGACATCGGGAATAAACCTATTTTTCAAGTGTATCCTAGGAACCAGTGGGGTAATTGCGTAACACACTAACGTTAGAAGTGGCTTATATTTTGACAGTTCAACAACATTCATTGCGTAATTTACGTTGCTGACAAATTTTTCGAGCATATTAAGCAATGGATTAACAATATCCTTCAAAATAATTCAGAGTGTGACGGATAGTGTGTTCAGTGTTACGCAATTAGGGTGCCGGAATGGAAAATTACGCAATATCGTTTTATATCGCAATCAATATTATGTAAGTATTCCGTTATCCATATTTTTATATTATAAATGTGAAACTAACTCTGTCTGTGTTACCTTCTCAATTCTAAAGAACTGACACCGATCGTTATGAAATTTGACAGATAGTAACTAGTAAGCCTGGGACCTGCGAGCTTTAGAAAGAGACGGTCTCACAAGTGACACTAGCTTTAGAAAGAGACGGTCTCACAAGTGACACTTACGATAGACAGAGATTACGCCCTATTGAGCTGAACTTTTTCTGTACTGTATTTTTATCTCACGAAGCGACGCGTGCTTTACTTGTGGTTTACCAAGTGTACAGACGCCAGCATATCAAGCTACCCGAAACTGTCAAATTTTCCCAATCAAAATGTGATAGTTTCGTGTAGCTTGATGTGCTGGCGTCTGTACATACACCACTGACTTGCGGTTGACTGTACATCTTTTGAATATTGTTATTGCTGAGTACGCGTAGTTATATTTATAACCTTGAACTATTTTTCTATGTTGTGTGTTTGTCACATCAGGCTGATTTACATTTGCATTAGTTAAGTAGCGAAATAAGTACAAGTAGCTTATTTCGCTACTAAAAGTGAGTTTTTCATTGTGAAGTGCCACGTATAGTTGTCAAGGGACTTGTCTCGCTTAATAACTAATACAATTGTTAATCAGCCTTTAGTGAAAGCAACTATTTGTTAATAATTATGTGTCGTTTTAAGGAATGTTCTTTTTAAACATAGGTAATTATTGTGCTAACTTTGCTTATTAATATCGTTATTTTACTTTAATTATTAGGTTTTCAAGCGACATTTCATATAAACTGCCTTTTGTGAAAGCAACTATTACCTACTAGCAGCGCCCCGTGGTTTCACCCGCATAAGTTTTGATCCCGTGGGAATATCAGGATAAAAACTATCCTATGTCCTTACCCGGGAAACCAAACTATCTCTATACCAAATTTCATCTAAATCGGTTCAGCGGTTTAAGCGCGAAGAGGTAACAGACAGACAGACACACTTTCGCATATAATATTAGTATGGATTAATAATTACGTTTCGTTTTACGGAATGTCTTTTTATAATTCGGTAATTATTTTACTAGCTCTGCTAATTAATATCGTTATTTTACTGTAATTATTATGTTTCTCAAGCGAAATTTCATATAAATTTATTTTGAGTAATGTGTAATCTTTCTTAATTCTGATCGCCACTGTCTAATGTTCCATCAAATAATATTACAGGACAGAGAGGGAGATTAAGCATTGCCGAATCAAGCTCGAAGGCAGACTGTACACGATCGGCACAGTTCGTTTCGAGAGCCTGGTGGAGCTGGTCAGTTACTACGAGAAGAATCCCTTGTACAAGAAGGTCAAACTGTGGTTCCCCATCAGCGAAGACATTGTGAGGCGTATCATTGCTGTAAGTATTCCCTTAAAAAAGTCTTTATTGTTATTTGGCCTTGAGAAGGGCCATTGGTCATGGCTCTAAAGCAAGACTGCCAAACAAATTTAAGAGGTGGGACAAAATTTTGACTATGTGTCAGCTGGCGGGCCATCTAGTAAATAAAACTTGCCTAGTTATGGTAAATACCAAGCTATTAGATTAATCAAAGCATTAAGTTAGTCGTCGCTTCTTTAATAAAAACTTCACTGATACCTTTGAAGAGGTTTTTATGCAAACAACTTATCAATATTTGACGGCAAATCTGAGGTCTATATTAAAATCGAGTCTGAAAATGTGTTATTGAAGAAAAATATTTAATGTAATAAAATAATAATATTATTATTAGGTATTTCATGACTTTTATTATATATTCAGGAGCCGGATGACAACTCAGTTTATGGGACTCCTGGTTACATGGACCCAACGGCCTTCACTTCCAAGGTACGATGCTTACAGAATTAGATAACTGTACTTGGGGGGACTTGTAACTTGTAATTTAACTACCACTCAGGTGAGCTACTGCTCCCCCTTTTCCTTAGTAGAAATTATAGAAGACGTCGAACAACGATCCCATAATCCCTGTTACTTCATTCACTACCGTATATGCATTACTGTGAATTTTGTAATATCGACATGGTATAATCATATATTTTTTTAAATATGCACATAAGTTGTTACTGTCTGTTCGTCTGAACTGATTTTGGCAAAAGAGATACTCAATCAGTCATCCAAATCTCTGGAATATCATTGAACTGGGCAACAAAACAATGGTCTACATAATATTTAGTCCGTTATTGTATTTATTTATTTATTCATTTATGCACACACTTATAAACAGACAAGAAGAAAGGAACAGGAAAATACGTACAAAGGTGATGCTTATTTTGGTGGTGCTGTATTTTGGAATATATTTTATTTAGGGCTGATTTTACCAAAGATGTCTTTTATCCGTGGAATAAAATTGACATTCTAGTACGGAAAAGCTGTCAAAATATATTCTCAGGTTATGATTAGGCTATTCTAAGTGTAAAAGTTTGGTGAAATTCGCCCTTAGAGTGGTTAAATAAAATACACTACTCATCAAAATTTAGGGAACAAACCAACTAAGAGCCTGTGCACACCACGTTTTTTAAACGCGCCATCGACGCGCGTTTTAGAAACGCGCGTCGACGGCGCGCTTTTATCCTACAGAGCAGTTTGTTGTCGTTTGTATCGATACAAATGGGTATTTGAATTTATACAATTGTGCAAAGGTCTACAGGCTTCGTCTGACTTGCGTGCGTATCGCGTCTGTATCGCTACAAACGCGCATCAACGGGGCGTTTAAAAAACGTGGTGTCTGTTGACGAGGTTCTGCTTAAAAACGCAAAATGCCAGCGCGTTTATATCGATACACACGCGCGTTTGCATCGCGTCTGTATCGCTACACACGCACGTCTGTATCGCTACACACGCGCGTCTGTATCGATTCAAACGCGTATTTGAATTTATACAGGTGTGCAAAGGTCTACAGGCTGCGTCTGACTTGCGTGCGTATCGCGTCTGTATCGCTACAAACGCGCATCAACGGCGCGTTTAAAAAATGTGGTGTGCATAGGCCCTAAGGTCCGGCGTTTTAAAAATTTGCCAAAGATGTAAACAACAATGGCCACTCGACATTTTCTGTGGTTTAGTGATGCAGTAGTATGAATTTTAAGTTTTAGTGCTATCGATGTTACGATATTTAAAAAAAAAAAGGAGGAGGTTCTCAATTTGGTTTATATATTTTTTTTTATGTATGTTTGGGCATAACTCCATCATGTATAGACGGATTTACAAAATTCTCTCGTTTTTTAATGGATAAGGTATGCCTCAAGAGTGGTCCCATACAAATTTTATTATCTTTGCTTGGGTAGTTTTTAAGTTAGCTTCAATAATAAGAATTTTTTCCACTTAGCTTATATTGATGATATTTTAATAGCTTCCTGTCCATATTTACATAGCAAATAGTGTAATATGAATTTGTGTGGGGTACCCATACAACTCAAAAGTGAAAAATAAAAAATACAAAAATAAAATCACTACAAAGGGAAAAATAACTTTAACTTCGGAAGTCGGTGTCAAAAAATGAAAATGCGGAACCAACGACACCGATTTATCGCAGATTTTTTTTTTTTGCGATTTAGATGCATTTGATTTTAGATTTTTATAATTAATTTTTCACTAGCAACCCTTTTAGTCAAACAATTAAAATCTGTATTAAATTACGATTCTATTGATAAAATATGTTACACAAAAAGTGTTAAAATGAAAATAATTACTATGAATACTCTTGTTTCCTAGACTTTGTTGAGCAGTGTTTAATATTCTTAAGAGTAAACTAGTCGCGAGCTCGAACTCACTGGTGGTCATGGCCAAAAAGCACGCTGTCTCACTTGGCTTCGTGTCTGACAAAGCTAGTAACAGTGATGAGCAGTTAGATGCTAGTCTACACGCACAAAGTCTAGTTCTCACGCACACGAAACACCGTTCCGAACTGACAGGCGCGTAAAAAAAATTCGAAAAGTGCTTTGGAAAATCGAGTTTTATGAAAAAACCACTGTATAAATCAATTATAAATAAGTTTATAGAACTCTTCGATAACTGAGCTTTGTCGGTACGGACTTGGTTTTGAAGATTTTACAGTTCTTTTTTAATTACTTATTTACACCCAAAGTTAAGTTAAAAATAGCAAGAAAAACGAATCTTTGTTGGCTCATAACTTTTAATGCCTTTTTATTTTACTATTCTGTTTCCGTACAGACAAAATTAATAATAAGTCATAACGATATCATGTTTCACATTGGATGCACAATGTCAAACAATGGAGCAATACTCTCCCGAAATTTGTATGGAAAATATATCGACTAGTGGCACCCTTAACGCTTAAGTTAATGGGATTGACCTACAGAACAAACAGGTTGATTGACTTACGTAATAAACAGGTAACTTTTCATTACTAATTAAAATATCGCATCATAATGTAGAACAGCACTGAACCATAGAAAAAACAAATAAAAAAGCCAACTCGAACCCCGAGCGAGCGATAATAGCCTAAACACATAGGGCTGTCACTTATAGTTTATTCAATCTTCAAAAATGCATAGTCAATCTCTATAAAAAACAATTTTCCCCTGTAGGGTAATCAAATCAAATCAAAATATTTTATTTCACATAAACCTACATTGGCACTTATGAAACGTCAGAAGCTAGGTGCACGGTTCCAATTGGTCGTTTTCTATGGAGAAGAACCGGCAAGAAACTCCACCGTTACACTTTTAAAAAATAATTGGCTTTTACAATGTTTTCAAATTACAGTAGGTATGGGAGGACAGCGTAGGCCTGTCAACAAGTACCAGGTACTTGATAAAATAAAAAAAGGTCTACAGATCTAAAGTCTACAAGGCCTACAAAGTTCTCACATTTACAAAATAAGAATCTATCAAAAGGATAAATAAAATATAAAAATCTACTAAAACCAAGTGGTATGATTGCCATTACAACCACTAATAAAGAGGTGAAAAATTATAAATAATTGTCTGTAAGTATATAGATATATAATCCAATCCGCGCAATCTATCTCTTTAATATATATATATATATATATATATATATATTAAAGAGATAGATTGCGCGGATTGCCCTCTTTTGTAAAATGAAAATTGAATCTACGTCAGCTGCTGATCCCCACAGCAGAACACTATAAGACATAATACAGTGGAAATATGCAAAGTATACTAACCTAGCTGTGGATATATCTGTCAACTGCCTTATTTTTCTTACTGCATATGCAGCTGTACTTAATCTACCTGAAAGAGCTCTAATATGTGCGCCCCATTGTAACTTTGAATCTAAAGTAATTCCCAGAAATACAGTTTCCGTAATAGCATCTAGTTTTAAATTCAGACCCACTTGAGGTACATTTGGTAATGAGAACTTAAGACATTTAGTTTTGTTCGCATTAAGTAAAAGATTATTAGCTGCAAACCATTTCGAAAGAACAGCCAGACTATCGTTGACATGTAAGACATCCGTATCTTTTCATCTATTTTAAAAATAAGGGAGGTGTCATCAGCTAATAAAATGATATCCGATAAGTTAGGCATCATGTAAGGAAGGTCATTAATATATACTAGAAATAGGAAAGGGCCAAGAATTGAGTCTTGAGGCACGCCCATCTTAACTAGAGACCCGATGACGTCGCCCCGCATCAGGGATAAGCATAAGCATCAGGGATCTTTAATACAATTTTTTTTTAATATTTGTTCTACATAGACCAGGAGCTGATTACATTTTTTTCATTACCTACGTCATGTTATCTGTTTAGCTATTTGAAAAATTACGATCGAAATATGTTTAATTAAAACGTGGTTTTACTGAATCATGTATTTTATTCAAATAAAATAAAATGATTATGAAATTGTATTTTTTACACTATAAAGTCATTTTTACTTTTCATTTACCATGAAAATTATAATCTTTAAATTCGGAAATTGAATACATTTTTACAATAACCTCAAATAATAGGCATTCATTCGTACAAATAATTACGAGTAGCAGGGCAGCGGCGGAGCGTGCGCGGACGCGAGCGGTGTTACGTACGGCGTAGCCACGCACGACTATTAGAGTATATTAATCTATGGCCAAGACTGGCGCACCTTTAGCAGCGATAAATTTTGTCAGTGTGTGCGTGCGACGACGCATACGTACGAGCGCGCTCACGTACAAACCGTGTTCGGTGCGTATGTATGAAGATACCCTACTCATTTGTATTTACTCTGACTGAACTAAGGGAAAATTACCTAAACTGCATTCGCGACTTATTTGCCAAAAATTTAAACAAATATGAGTTTATGGAAAAATAAGTTTAATTCTTACACAAAATAAAGTGCAGTTTACGCTACAACTTCAAACATATTTATAACTTTTCAATAGTGCTAGTCACTCTGAAATCAACTTAATTACCCTTAAAATAAAGTTGATATTTGTTTAACTTGAAATAACATAAATTTGAAACAAATTTTAATAGACTTGGTTACTTTTATTGAAATGGCATGACAGAGTCACGCCTTAATACCCAAAGGAGTAGTGGCTAATGTAATGTCAGACATGGTTAATGTTCAGATACGTAAAGATATCTGAACATCGCACTACATATATCGATCTCTGCCTTCTCTTTAATATATTGAATGCCTTGAGATTCAACGTTTTACTCCCGCTTGCAATATATTTATATTTCTATGTAACTATTAAAAGACAAAAGAACTGGAATGATAGATTAGCATTTTCCAATGTCTTGTTCTTAGGAAAGGGCTATTTTGAACCCGGGGCAATGTGCAGTTCTAAAGCTTACACCGAACTTAACAATAGACAGACACTTCCAAAAAAAAATTGAGCGTACTAGATAGTTGCTTAATTCAATCGTAATTACTATCCCTTTCATTTTGGTAATTCGTCAGTATCCATTGCGTATTTTTTTATGTCAAGCTGACAAAAAGCAAAATATTTTGTTGTTTTGTCAACTTTTCCTGCTACATTAAATTGTATTCTAATCAAGATATTACGGTAAGTATTTTTCTCAAACATGCTTGTAAATTTGAGCATTATTTTGACAACCTTCGAGATAAATCGAAATTGCTGGACTGGCCAAATACATGCGAGCAGCGGCCGGCAAAAGTTGTATGAAAATCCATTTCTGTCGTGGTTTAGCGGCCAAATAAATTACATAGTAAACTCGTATGTCATCTAATTTTAAAAAATAGTACGATCTTTTACTCCGAAAAATAGCAACCAAGGAGGTAACTTATCAAAGGTTTTATTTAAATTTCGAACTGGCTTGCAAATAGAAAACTGTTTATTGAAAAAAAAAATGAACACTAACGCGGGAAAAATTATTGTTGTTCGTAATTGATTTTGAAAAGTAATTGTGTTTGACAAAAAAGTTCTGCCTAGGTACTACTTAGTTTTAATTTCTGCGCATTATTTGAGAAAAGTACTATACAAGCCTTGGCCACAACTAGGCGTTGATAGACTTACGTATGTGTGCCTCGGCTTCGCCTCGGCCCACATTTACACGTTCGTCCATCAATTCCTCATTTGCTGGCCGGTGCTGTAATGTACTATAAATAATGTGTAACTAAACGTTGCTAACATTTTATAAGTACTTTGTGTATGGCGAACTGCGCTGTAATTGCGTAACATACTTAGAATGACAATGCCATTCATTTTGAACGTTGTCGGGCAGACAAATCTTACAAACAGAAGCATTTAATCATGAATTTACTTCACAATGTTCGCAGTGTGATAGAAAGTGTGTTACGCATTTGAGGTGCTTCTTTATCACTTCGAGTTTCTTAATATTTTTAATAAATGTTTCATAAACACAAAACTTCTGGCTTTTTGTGTGAAACTTTATAATACTCTGCATGTCAATAAACTGTACTTTTCCTTCTTGGTGTTTACTCTATGCTTGATTTTTCCTTACATAGATTCAGAAGATGGGAAGGATTGTGGATCGGTGAACAGGTTATTAACCCGTGCGCGTTCGTTTTTAGTTGATCTGTAGTTAATATGTAATTATATTTCATTATTTGCATTATTTATATGAAACATCTACGCCTTGGGGTTAAGACCGGCTCTATGCTGTGACGGAAAACTTCATGACGCTCTCTTAACCTACGGTTTCCTGGAAGAGCGTTTCCGTCATATTTATAACTAGCAGCGCCCCGCGGTTTCACCCGCATGAGTTTCGATCCCGTGGGAATAACGGGATAAAAAGTATCATATTATGTGTTAATCCTTATTATAAACTATCTGTGAGCCAAATTTCATCCCAATCCGTGCAGTAGTTTTTACATGAACGAGTATCAAACATCCATCCATCCATCCATCCATCCTCGCAAACTTTCGCGTTTATAATATTATAGTTGGCCATACGTCATGAAAATCGGCATTATCACCAGTTTTTGACATCATCAAAAAACGGTCTGTATTTGGACATGACAGCCGCATGTGGCGGTCACTGCTCTTGTAGGAAACCCGTCGCCCGTCATGGTTCCTCGCCGCCGCCCCTCTTTTCCATATTTGAAATCCGCTTATGTATGATCTAAATGTTTTAGTAGAAGTTTAGAAGCACATTACATTTTTAACAAATATATTATGCACTTAGTTGTTGTTTGTTAGACATTTGTTCTTCTGTTTGCTATTGGGAAACTTCTTTTTGGGTTGGTTGGTAGCATTTAAGGTGAATGCGTAGTGGTAGACCGCGAAATTCAAATTTTCTTACGTTTTTTGCATTTTGCAGGCCAGTGTCAGGTTGTATCTTGATCAAAATTTGATTCGCGACAATAACAGGTACGTATTTATAGAATTATAATCATTAGAATCATTAATACATCTTTCTAAGTTAGATTTGTACCACTAAGCAGTTTTCCATAAGAGATTTGTTGTCGTGGTACAAATCTAACTTAGAAAGATGTATTAATGATTCGAATGATTATAATTCAGTAAATACGTACCTGTTATAGTCGCGAATCAAATTTTGATCAAAATACAACCTGACACTGATCTGAAAATTGCGAAAAACGTAAGAAAATTTGAATTTCGCGGGCTACCCTGGCACTTCCCCCTTAAGCATTTTGATGAGTTTTATTGATGATCCTGGAGAGTATTTTTTTAAATCGATGCCTCTAATCAAGGCAAAACTTGTAATTCAAATCTAATGATCTCGGCAGGTGACTGTAAAGGCACTGTATGACTACCGGGCGCGGCAGGATGACGAGCTTTCGTTCTGCAAACAAGCCATTATCACTAACGTGGACAAGCCCGACGAAGGATGGTGGCGCGGCGACTACGGCGGCAAGAAACACCACTGGTTCCCAGCTAACTACGTTCAAGAAATTGAGGTTCCTCACATATCTGACGTCCCTGTAAGTATGCTTGTATTTTTTTTACCTCTATCTCAACTGGAGACGATGATGCTCGCTTGCGTAGAAGTAACTTATTTAATAGCGACTTGACAAGTCCAAGGTTGTAGCCATTGGGGAAAAACTGGCAAGGAGTTACGCACAATGAACGTGCTTTTAAAACGTTATGTGCAATGCTGTACCGCTGTACGTCTGGTCGTCCGATGACGGAATGAGCTTGAAGAAATTGGACTGCAATGCCATTGCACAGTTTCTGGAATGTATCCCATAAAACACTAATTGAATAAACTAGTAAGTCTGCGGCGGTCGAAGCTCTGAAACAAAGTCTCCACCAGTACCTCAACATCTGCCTTGCCTTTTCCCATCTATGTACTGCATATTTTTCTTTCTTGGAATAATGATTGAAAATAACACACTGTTTCTTGTCACAGGGCCTCGAGAACGAATCTGCAGCTTTGGGCGCATTGCAGAAGGGCTGTATTGACGTGTTGGGCGCTGTGGTCGAACTCGTTGTGGGAGAGGAGGGCGGCGCGGCCCGCTGGCTCGTGCGCATACAGAGCCCTACCATGTGCCAGACCTTCGATATGGCCGCGCCTACGCGCGAGATCGCACTTGAATGGCTCTCCGCCATCAAAGAAGCAGCCTACAGCGCTAGCGCCCGCTCCTTGCAACACAGAAAAATGGAACGCACATGGAGAATCGCCAAAGAGATGTCCGACTTAATAGTCTATTGCCGCTCCGTCACCTTCAACCAAGAACGAATCCGGAACAAGGGCTTCATATACAACGAGATGTCCTCCTTCCCAGAAACTAAAGCCGAGAGGCTGATGTGCCAACAAGAGACTCCCTTCTTCATGAAGTACCACACTAAGCAACTGAGTCGCATTTACCCAAAGGGGCAGAGGATCGATTCGTCCAACTACAACCCGGTTCCTTTCTGGAACACGGGCTCGCAGATGGTTGCCCTCAACTACCAGACTCCGGATAAACCAATGCAGATTAACGTGGGAAAGTTCAAGGAAAATGGCGGGTGTGGTTACGTGTTGAAGCCCGAGTATATGTTCGACGAGGCATACAATCCATATGTTAAGAAGAGCGTTGAGAAGAAAGTGAAGCCGATGATAGTGATGCTGCGATTGATCGGGGCCCGGCACCTCATCAAGATGGGCCGCGGGACCACCAGTCCGTCGGTGGAAGTCGAAATTATTGGAGCTGATTATGACAGTGGCACTAAGCTCGTCACTAAGACTGTTGGTGAGTTCCAAAATTATTTATTATTTTCTTCTTTCAAATGTACTTAACCATTTGTTAACAAATTTTACAACTATTTTTTAAATGTTTCAGCTGACAACGGACTAAATCCGGTCTGGAATGACATTTGCGAATTTGAGGTAGCGTGCCCAGATCTGGCTCTCATCCGCTTCCTGGTCCAAGATGAAGACATGTTCGGAGACAGGAACTTCATCGGCCAAGCCGTGTTCCCGCTTACTTGCCTGCGCTCCGGCTACAGAAGCGTGCCACTGACTAACGCGTACTCTGAAGAACTGGAGCTGTCATCACTGATGGTTCATATATCCTTCATCAACAGCAAATAGATCAACTAGTAAAATAACTACTGACCTAACCAAAAACTGCACGAGGAATACGTATCAGAGAAACAAAATCATATTTTTATTTCTACTATCTACATTATATTTAAAAATCAAATTCTTATTATATCTAACATTATTATATACATGCTCGAATGATGAATGATCTGTTACAGCTATACTGTGTACTTATAACGGTTAAGGTTTAGAAGACCTTTCTAATGTAGTCAAATATTTATGGTAAATAAATTCCAAATGTCAACTTGTATGGCTGCGTGTCCACCAGAGTTGTGCGAGGATGCGTAGCGAGGGATGTGTGTGAAACAAACCAATAACATCGCTTCATTTTCATAGCTTGAACTAAGTTAGCGTTGTTATTGGTTAGTTTTACACACATACCTCGCTACGCGTCCTCGCTATCTCTGGTGGAAACGCAGCCTTAGGGGGGAGCATATATAGGCAGCTACTAACCCCTTGATAAATATAAAGAAAATTGGTGTGATATGACGGTGCTTGAAGATACGGGACTGGATGGAAGTTATTCGGAAGGTTTTAACCTTCCTACCCAAACATTATGAATGTTACATTGAAAAGTCATGCTTTTTATTGCATGATTTAGTTTAATTCCAATGATCAATAATTAGGAAAGTTCAAGCCCGTAACTTATTTAGTATTGTAAAGTGAATGCCTAAGAGAAATGAAAGTGAATGCATACATGACCCTTATAAGTCCTTTGATCCTGATATTAAGCTTAACCATACAAAAATTGTATTAACCGCAACCTTAAAGCCCAAACACATTTCAGCTACTCTCAATTCCCCAATTCGTACACAAATGTTAGTGCTTGTTGAACAAGCAGCCTTTCGATTCCAAGGGTCATATGCATGCGGCATGCCATGGCATGTATTCAGGGAAACTAAACAATGCATAATATGAGCTTACTAAGACTGATATTCTAGTAAGTAAACATGAAACAAAATTATAAACTATGAGGTGGTAGGCAGCAAAATATACAGAAGAGTAATTAAAGGAAATGACAGATTTTAGTATATAAAATTCCCAAAATTGGTATATCGATGAATGAATTAACGATATTTTTTTAAATGTCCAGAGAAATAGTCGAAAATATACAGAAGAGTAATTAAATGAAATGACAGATTTTAGTATATAAAATTCCCAAAATTGGAATTAAAACTGTTATTAATTATTATGGATGAATGTTAACGATATTTTTTTTAATGTCCAGAGAAAAAGTCGATGTTTGTCGCAACTTAGTACTTATATAAGCATCGGTTTTTTCTCTAGATTTGTTAACATTTTTGACATTGTATTAATCACATATAAAGCATATTTTAACTTTTTATCGATGTATTAGCATAATATCAGATACAGGTTAATCACCTGCTGTTATAACATATTACTCTACGTATTTTTTTGGGTACGTATCAAAATCCCGAATTTTAAAATACCGATGGACGAAATCCCGAAAATTGAAACGCTGAATGGTTGTTTGGTCGAAAGTTTAAAATCCCGAAAGTTCATTTGCCCGAAAGTTTAAAATCCCGAAGTTTAAAAACCCGAAGTTCAAAATCCCAAAATTGTCACCGTTTCCGAGAAAAACTATTTTTTGTAAACCTAACCTCAAAACACTTAAAAGTTGCCTAATTTTTTTTTAATAATTAATCTTCTCTAACTAGTTCGGTTCCAGGTAGCCTACTAAAAATAATCTCTTTTTTTCTATTAGCGCAAGTCGTTTCTGGCGCCCATATTTTGTGTAAAAGTAATTTTTTTCTATATAATCCTGTCGTTTCTGGCACTCGCCGGCCGCTGCCGCGGCACCGCTCGCTTCGCTCGCTCGGCTCGTGCGTAGGGGTCACAGTTTTAACCTAACCTAACCTAACAATTTTTTTTTAAATGATTAACTTAATCTTTCGTCTATTCGGGATTTCGTCCATTCGGGATTTCGTCCTTTCGAGCATTTGAACATCGGTATTTTGTGTTTCGATATAACGACTATCGGCATTTAAAACTTTCGGTATTTTGAATTTCAGTGTTTTGGACGTCGGTATTTCAATCATAGGTATTATGAACTTTCGGGATTTTGATACGTACCCATTTTTTTTTTATAGTATTTAAGAGTTTATAGTAGTTATCAAAAGATTAGAAACCGCAGAATGCGCATAATTTTATGACAATTGATTCTTTTTGTATTGTAGTAATTATACTATTATGGAAATATTCCAAATTTTGTAACAGTTTGTAACGGGAGTGTTATATCAAAAAGAATATATATATTCTTGTATAAAAATATATAAATGCAATTATCCAATCGGGAACAGGGTCTTAACTGCCGATGATTAGGTCTCCAGGAACATAATCCATCCTCACAATAAATGCTGCAAATAAAAAAACAAATACAGTGAGGTTCGGTGTGGCCAAAATGTCTCGGTAGTTAGTTGGGTTATAGTCCGCGCAGAACTAGTTGGCCGCGCCTTAGGTATGTGAGCGGTGGGATGAAGGGGCGGGGGCGCATTACTCAGTACGTGCGTTGCGAACCGCCGCCTCACCCCTGTCCCCACCGCAGCGGCCAAATAGTTCCGCGCGGACTATAGTCAAATTCAGGTTGCCAAAATTCAACATCAATAATAATTTATGTAAGTATGTACTTTTTAGTACATAGAGGGAAGAAAAAAAATCGTCCGTATCGCACTAGGAAATGTACCCAAGAAGCGGGCAGTATTGCCACAACGTAACACATCGCTGCAGTTTTCAAGTGTCGTGTATCTACCTATTACGATTCAAAAGATACAGCCCTGCGAGTTGCGACAAACCCGTTGGCACCCTTTGGGTATGGACCCCTGAAAACGTGAGACAATTGAAATTCGTGTAATTTTTAGATTAGTCAATAAATAGTCAAAGAAATAATAATTCAACTATAAATCGGTTATCAGTACACACTCACGTTACAGGCTTATTTAAAATATTTATATATTATTATAATAAAGAATCATGGCGAGATCCTTACGTTAATTTGTACAAAAAAAAAAGAGTTCATTTAGAGGGTTCAAAATATTTTCTAATGTTGAGAATACATTGCCAGGAGTAGATTGATATACTTATCATATTTTTAAAACCGCATAATTAGAATGATTCGAAATTAATGTATCAGTTTTTCGTTTCATCTCGTTGCCCATTTTGTATTTATTAAAAAAAATACAGTATTTCACATTAAGTTAAACCCCGCCCCCTAAAGATTTAAATAGCTAGATTTGCCCTCACCTAAGTCACAAGAAAACGTGACCATACTGAGAAGAATGAGCTCACACATTATTAAATAGCGTTTTTATGACAATCAAGTGTAGTCACTGCGTCATTGTGTATCAGAGATGTCAAAACGAATCTGAAATGCGACTTATGTTTTTACGCGGTAGGGCGAATCTAAAGATTTAAATCTTAACCACTGCTGTTTACACTGACAGACGCCGTTTCGTTCTGAAATAGTGAGCTCCTCGTTAAACTATTTACTTTAAACATTATATTGTTATTGCCGGGTTATAAAAATATTGTGAATGTCTGAAGATACTCTTTAGGCACCCAAGATTATAAGAATTAGAATTCTAACTCTCTAAAAATCTTTATTTTTTTGTACATATCCTGCCATGATTCTGTATAAGTAGAATCGTAGCAGGTAGCTCTCTGTGGTTTCTGCCTTTTCCCATGAGGAAAGGCGTTAGTTTATTAGAATAATCTCATCACTATTAATCTAAATAAAAATTACAGACTAATTAATATGAATATACATTTACTTTGCATTTACTAAAGTTTATGCCTGCTAAATATATACTTACTTATTTTATGCATTTACACAATTTTATGACATAACATTATCCCGAAAGGGGCTATGCAGAGGTGAACGATACAACCTCATTTCGCCAGTTATGTTTAGTCCTTAAACGTAACAGCTCTGAGGTATTATAGTTTTAATGAAATCATATGATTCGTATATTTATTTTATAATGAATTGATTATGGAAAATTGTGTTTTATTCAGTGCTATATTGTTGGTCTGTTGTTTTTAACATATCAATCAATATACATATAAAAATCTTTTTAAAATCTTGATGTCCTGTGGATTCCTGTGCTACTGAAACTTTTTTTTAAACTGCTTTTTGTTTACCGATAGTTGACATATTTGTATCATGACCTGTTGTAATATTATTATTGTAACCCGTATAATAACCAGCATTTTTATGTATCGAATACTACGATCGTAACGTGAAAAATATGTGGTTACATAATAATAAGATAAATTATTTATTATTAAGTGCGGTCAAATTATACATGGGCAGTTTCAGATTCTTAGCTGACAGTTTCAAGTTGCGAATCTTATAATAATATTGACAACGCGAAATCGTTTCAGACATTCTTTTACTGTCACTATGTACTGTTCACAGTTATTTTACCTCTGACAGCAGCAACCTTATTGTGGCGAAAATAAAGATCACAATGATTTTGACAGACTTGTCAGTGAAGTAACCTTAAGTTATTAGAATGAGAATAGAGATCACTGTGATTTTGATAGTAATGCAAAATCAGAGGTAAAATAATGCAAAAGGACTGTTAATCACAGAACGTCAGCAGCATGGCAAACTGCGATCCACGCACATGCAAAAATCTGCAAAATATATGTATAGAGACTGCTCGAGGGGATTCGTCTACAGTAATCAACTACTAACTGTTCGAGCTGCCCTTGTATGACCACCCTTATGCTTTCCGTTCAGTGTTTTTTTTTTTTGCATTGTTCAAAGATTTAGTGGAAATATTAAATAAATGATAAATATTTAGAAATCTTTTATTTACACACTTGATCGAAACCGTTGTACCGTGCCTTGAGCACTTGAGGCGGATACAGACATTGCGAATCATGCGCAGCGCACGGCGCTCATCGCATGCTTTGCATGTGTGGACGTTCATATTCTGTATCCGCCTTTAGGAATGCGCGGCGAGGCGGGGGGGTTGGTCACCGTGAATCAAGAAGCTTTTATAGATCAACACTGAATACCTAAGTGAAGACGACAGGTCGGACACTTTCAAAATACCTACATAAGAAAGAGACAGTGATATGTGTTGTCTTTGTCATATGTATGTATTTAGAAAGAGCGTCCGACCACAGTCGGTTTCATTTAGGTATATAGAGTGTTGTTTCCATTTTTACCTTATAAGCTTCTTGCCGTGAATGTTGCCGGCGGCGGACTGAGAGCGGAGCTGCCTGCACTGCCCCCCGACAGTATTATTATTATACTCTTTGCCCCCGACCGTCAACAAATAATTTACAGGTTATTTTAATTTATAGGAAAAGTAAAATTTTTGAACATTTTATAATTATTATGAAATGTTCATATTTTGTTTACTTTTCCCTTAGAGCTGTTTTTTACCTGTGGCAAACGCTTTCCTTTTCTTGAGCTCGTATTTTAATACTGCTACACCCCAAGTAACATAAGGTCCGGCCGCGCTAAATTTGCCAAAGATGTAAACAACAATGGACGCTCGAAATTGAATAAAATCGATGTATGTAACGGTTTTGAAGAACATTTATTTTAAGTAATGTTTGTTTTCGTCTAGTTAGCTCGGAGATTTAGACGAAAACAAACATTACTAATAATAAATGTTCTTGTATATCGATTTTATTCAATTTTGAGCGGCCATTGTTGTTTACATCTTTGGCAAATTTGGCGCGGCCGGACCTTACATATTTATCTAGTTTTAATTTAATTTGTAATCGACATATAAAATAATGGCAACATAGTGACGGCAAACAGTGCTGCCACCTATGACAAACTTCTCCATTTCGTAGAAATATGTTAATTTTTTATTATCTGTTTCGGTTTGTCGAGTCTGTGGGATAGTGCATAGTTCACTGGTTCACTCACTCACGCGAAGCTATTTACTTACCTTCCCGCATAGATTAATTAAATATACCCGTACCACTGATGAGGTTTTTGTAATTTCTGATACTGGATTAGTTTTATATTTCGTCTAAGTACAACATGTTTAACTCGTTTTTATTCGAATTTTACTATAATTAATAGAACAAATAGGTGTCCCATAAAAGGAATTGTTGAATGAAAATGTCATATGTTTCTGAAACACTTCAATGGCCGTACTGTCCGAGTGTCAATATTAAGTGTTTTGCTGTTCCGGAACTATAGATTGATATGTTTCTATCAAGGAATGTGATAATGAATAGTTTTCAATGGCGCAAATGGTTTCTTTTTTTGTTTTTCACTGTGTACCGGAGGTTAGACACCGTCGATGGTGAGTGCTTTTCATCACCTTGTCCATTTGCATACGATTTTATATTACAAACACAAATACAATTTATTCTGTTTACGTATTTCTGGTGCACTGTACTGTATTGGCTTAGTTGAGTTCAGCACTTTGATGGAACAACATATTACTGTAAAAACCATTGAAATACGCCAGACATTGGTTAATGTATTATTTTAGGGCTTAGCAAGTGACAAATAAATGTAACAAAACGTGCTACAAGACTTAATTTTTTTGTTGAAATTATTTGACGTGAATGGGGCTTTGTGTATGTTTAGATAATATTAGAGTGAGCTTAACAATGTACTTAAGTGTGTCCCTGTGAGAAAGGGTTCAGAGTCAGAGACTTAGAAAACTCAGTGTCTTGGGGTCAAAGAGTTGGATTTATTTCACCCATACTCTACTAATCAAGGTTTTACAAGAAACAGATGTAGGTTTATTATTGTAATGACAACATTGAAAATTATTGTGATTAGTTGGTCATAAAATACATTTTATTGTTACAAAATATTTAATACTCAAACAGAAACCAAGTAACACTACTGTATCTTTTCATGCAGATTTTTCTATTCTCTCTTTAATTACATTCTTTATATTCCCCTTTGATTGGGCATTAAAGAATTCGGCTCCACTGTACCTCCACACCCGATGATCCAAAGTTTCACAATTTTAATAGTTGTACATATTGTTAGTTGTACATATCGAGCCTTTTCAGGAAGAACATCGTAAGCGCCAAAAATCCCAAAAAACTGTTTTAATATTAATCGCCAGATCAACTGATTTTGCATCACCTTCTCCTGTAAAATATGCAAAATGGCGGTTACGATCTTCTTCCTGAAAAGGCTCGATATCGTAGCGAGCTTGAGACTTGGGGCACCCCGACTCGGACAGGTTAGGCTAGAAGGGGATTGCGGGGTCTAGTGAGCGAGCGAAACGAGCGAACAGACCCTGCCATCGTCTTCGTGGTTATTTTTTTTTAGACCCTAAAGCCCCGCGAAGCGGGGCTCCTACTACGCATTTTAAGCAACTTTTGTTTTGAAAAAAAAAACTGGGAATTTTTTTCTCGGCCCCTATGGTTTTTCAAAATTTGCGGTTTTCAAATTTACACTAGAAAGGGTCTATGCTATCCAAAAAAAAATTGCTACTATAAAAATGCGTCGGGTGTGGAGGTACAGTGGTCCCAAGAATTCATATAAATATTACACTACCTACTGTGTATTATCATCATGCTTGACGTCTCATTTCCCACTCGGTAACTTATTATGTTGTTCATAGGTTTGAAATGTTACTGCAACAGTGAGAGATGTCCTAATGCAACATGTGAGACGGACGGTTACTGTTTCGCCTCCACGAGCCTGGAGAATAAAGTGCAGAAGTTTACATACCAGTGAGTATATTTATGAATGTTGATTGAAATTTACTTCAATAATATTTTCAAAATTATTCAAAATTAAGATTAGTTAAGTAATTTTTCCAAATTTATACAAAATTATTGGGAAGGCATTTTATTTTTCTTATCATTGGTCTGAAAAGGTACATATTTTCGTTCCCTCCAACTCATAAAATATAATGTTGGCTGACAATTACAATAATAAAACAATTGGCAAACTCAAATCAACACAAACCTGTTGTTATGCTGTGGCTCACAGGTATAATTCTAACCTATTTCTATCAAATGATTGACCTGTGTAGTGCGGTGGTCTTAAGGTGTATGAACTTGAACGTTGCATTTCCTCCTGAAAACCCAGTAAAATGCAAACAATCTACAATGTATTGCTGTAAAACCGATTTCTGCAATTCTGATGTGATTACACAAGAAAAATTGTCCAAAGTGCTTCATGCCTCATTTATGGGTAAGCTGTTCTGTGCACTTGCGGGCGTGTCATGTATCTATTTTGATGATGCAGATTTTGAGTTTGTTTGATGTACTATTAGAATCATATAATTGCATTGCCATTTCCTATAAGTTTTGTGTTGAGATGCCAATACTCTAACAATCGCTTTTGAATTAGTGATTTGAATATGTACCTACTAAGCAAAGAAAACGAGCGGCTACAGGTGCCGACAGAAATAATTAGTATGATTTGAATGATGTGCCATACTCCTTAACCAACTCTATTTTCCGAGTGTGCGTTGTTTGCTTTAACCTACTAAACATAATGTATGGTGGTTCCACTTGCGGCGCAGCTGTATCGAGCTCAAATCACTGATACCCATCGAGCATCCCTTCAGTTGCTCTACGACGAAAACTAAAAATGAATCGGTGGTGATAAAATGTTGTAAGTCACATGACATGTGCAATGAAGGCCTGCGCCTGGAACTGCAACCGAAGCCGCCAGGTAGGAGCGACGTGGAGGTAGTGCCCTCGATGTGCCCCGCTAACTACTGCACTCTAGCTTCCCGCTGCTGACACTCGACGCCCGGCATACCACACGCCAAGCGCCCTGCGCCCATGCTCCTGCGGCGCCGACTCCCTTGGTGTATGGTGCGAGACTGCATGGCTAAAGATTTTATTTTTTCTTCGTTTTGTTCTAATATAACCAAGTTTTTTTCCGTAGACCGGTTTTGATCACCGTTTAAGGTTTATACGTTCTTTTTGTACTAATCTAAGAATTTATGAACGTAGATGTTGGGACCGAGAAAACATATTCCCTCCCGGGGACATGCCTATATGGTGCCGCAAGGACGAAAACCCCAATATATCTTGCTGCGCCACGGACTACTGTAACCGTGATCTATTCGCAGGTACAGTATACATTCGGAATGTGTCGTCGGGGCGCGCTGTCTGGGTAGCTTACATTGTGATGTCCACATCAAATGTATTGTTGAGTCTTACCATGTTACAGTAACGTTCATACGAGGTTATTAATATAATTTGAAATAATATCAGCTGCACGGTTACAGTCGTGCATGCAAATGTATCGAACTATGCACATAATTCTATGGGCAATAGGACATTTCCCTATGTCCTTATTGTTTCAGTCGCCGCGTATTTCATTTACAAGTTTAAAATCTTGATTCTGAAATGCTCATCAAGAAACTGAAATGTATCGTTCAAACATTAAATGGGCCATCATTACATGTAGCCTTGCATATTATATTAAATAAGGGGTGCCAATGGCCAGAAGGCATGACAGGGTTGCATCGAAGTAGTGCCATTATTATACGACACTGAATGTCTTGATTACAGAAAGTAAAGAGGAATGTGTAGTCATTTTACAACAGGCGATAAATAAAGCCGTAAGTGATCATAAGCCGGTTTTTTCCACTTGATTTTAGCATGATATAATTATGATTTTATACTAAAGCATGTCAGTAACCATAATTTTATTATTTGGTATTTACTTTTGCTAACAACATTTACTTGCACTTAGTATTTAGTTTACTGACAATTGGCTATGGGGCATGTAACTAACCGCTGCACGGTATAAATATGTATACTGTAATGAGAAGAGTGAAGGCTACTAATGTACACATTACTGTAGAATACTCGTACACACTTTTGGTTTTCCTTTGTTCACCCATATAATTTTTGTGTTTGAACAAATGACTATGTAGATATTAGGCGAAAAAAGCACTAATAATAGTCATATAAGGCAAGATGCCTTTGATTGTGGTTTATTAAACGATATTCTGTCGAATATTTAGTTACCTGATCAAAACATCATGAAACATTCTTGTATGATATTATTAGACCTCATTTTGAGGTAATTTGTGTTATTATATAAGTCCAATTTGTAATGTATTCTATAAGTATTTACGTATGCGTATTGCTTATTGCATGTGTTTCTGTGTGATGTGTTAATTTTCTCTTTACGAACGCTTGCGCCAAATATTAAACGTTTCCAGATTCTGAAAGCGAATTGCTTGCTGTAAGTATTTTAAATTATTTTTACTCGAATATTTATGTTTCGCACCAATAAATCCCTCGGGAATAATTTGCAAAAGAATCAGAAACTGAAACGCAAACGCGCTGAATGCAACCGCTGGTTATTTACTATTTATTTATGTCACAGTTTATTTGTATTTACATTTTAAAACGTACCTAGCTTTATGAAGGAAAATACCTATAAGAAACCAATTGAGTATTTGTATTCATTGGTTATAAATTATGTAGGTCAACGTACTATGAATATTTTGTATCACTACTCTCAATTGACGGCCATTAAATGATGCATATGAACGATAATATCCTTGTCGAAACGTGTGTTGCAATTCGAAGAAGCTACGACCTATCTGTTATTAGTATTATAACAATATTTAACATTTTTTAAATTATTTATATACGATTCAGCATCGTAGGTATAAGATTATAACATGTGGAGTATGTATTAATTAATGCATGTATAAAGACCTTCGTGTTTGGGTTGTCATTCCATAAACATCCAGTTTCATGGTCATTTTCTGTTGTATGCCATTTCACAATATACTGGGTGTACAATTATAATACTAGTTTTCAATAATTTTAGCATACAAAAGGTAATTTCGAAATTTTGATTCAAAATGAATACAGCAAATGCTGCCTAGACCTTTGTTTATTAACAAAAACAATTAGTATTAGCATTTCTTAAGATTTGATTGCTTTACCTAAGTTACCCCATTTTGAGTACAAATACTAATGCACAAATTCTGAATAAAGAGACGGGCACTACAGCGACGGCATGGAAAGTATTGCCATGGGTGATGGGTTTGATGGTTCTCGGTGTATGCGCGGCGATCAGCTTCTGGTGGGCGAAGCGATCGCATGGCCCGAAGAAGAGGGTCCCGTCTCGAACACCATACCCGGCTGATGATTCCGTCTGTGAGGCCAGGCACCCCATGATGAGAACCACAACCATACGGGACATGATAGAGCTCACTACCTCCGGATCTGGCTCCGGTAAGTTATTCATTCTTTCAGCACCACTTCTGGATAAACTGTCGGATAGCTTAACCACAATTTATGTTGGTCCCAGGCTCGCGGTACTGAGATCTATACAAATATCCAGTTCCGGAACTAGTGAAACAAGCCGTTAGTTCCTACAATTATTTTATAATACATCGTAGTTTATTACTCAGAAAATATAAATGGAGATCGGACAAATCTCGGAAGTATCTTGTTCCAATAGTCACTGTAAATTGAGGAAGAGTCCAGTTCAATATTCTGAACGACAATCTGGACCGTCGTCGCCCGAGTTTCACGTACGCTATTGTAGTCTTCATAAACATTCTGCCACACATGACTGAATTCATAAATGCGTACACCACTAAGTGCCAAAGTGACCGATCGTTGCCTCGAATCGATCTGCATTGATGCATCAAATGAATTGAATGAGGCAATAAAAAAGATGACGTCTTACGTATGTCAAGAGTACAAAGTGCCACACTTTCATGATTTTAAAGACAGTATTGTTTGCACGCTATCTATATAAATAAAAAGAAAAGTCCTGACTGACTCATCAACGCCCAGCCCAAACCCTTGGACCTAGAAAGCTGAAATTTTACACAGAGGTTCCCTTTATAATGTAGACAAGAAATAAGGAAGGCTTTTTTGTAATGCAACCCCTAAGGGAGTTAAATAGGGGATAAAAGTTTGTATGGAAAATCTTATTCCTTGAGTTAATAACCTTGAAACTTGGCACGAATACTTATCTAAGTAAATTATGAAGTTTGGCATTTTTTGTTTTTCTAAACTACCCCCAGAAGGGAGATTGGGAGGTGTCAAAGTTTGTATGGAAGAATTTTAACGCGCGGTCTGATTAACTCGAAACTCAGTATTTATACTTAAGACCAAAAATAAAGAATAACGTGTTTCAGGGTTTTTCGAAAATCTACCCCTAACGGGGTGAAAAGGGGTAGTTAATTTTACAGGGGAGGATTTTACTGCGTGGCTTGATTAACTCGAAAATTGGTATAAATAATCTTTGAGTCAAGCAATGAACACATCCCAAACGATTTTACGAAATTCTACCCATGTGCGGGTGTAAAGCGTGGACACAGTTTAGTTGAAAAAAAAAACTTAAAAATTGGCCCGAATACTTATTTCTCAATAAATGATAAAGATCATAAACATACATTTTCGAAATGTTTAGAGGAAAGTACAAATTTCAAGCGGACGAAGTCGCGGGCAGAAGCTAGTTCTACATAATTATATAAAATATTCTTTCGATATGTAGGTACAAACCCTTGTAGGTACTCTTTACGTTGTTGCGTGGTTTTCAATTGAATTTTTCTGTTGTTCGACGGATACTGATGTATTAATAATTGCATGAACTGGAATCTGTCTTTTAATTTCCCGACTGCAACTTATATATTTTTTTAAACTTTTTGTGTGTAGGTGACCTAACTTAACCTAGCCATAGGCTTAACTACGCAAATATCTGCAAATGCTCAAATGAGCGTGTGTGCAAAAACAAACATACTTTGCAGTTTGCCATCCTGTCTTCGAAAGACTTTAAATAAGTATCCAAATGTTAGAAGCCGTCTCTGGTGGCCGGCTTTATTATAAACATGAGTTTGCTGCAGCAAGCCTGCATTTATTCCACATTTATTCATTCAACGATTAGGTTATAGCCATAAAATTTACATTATGTATTTGCCTGTAGGGTTGCCTCTTCTGGTGCAGCGTTCAATCGCTCGTCAGATCCAGTTGGTAGATATCATCGGCAAAGGTCGCTTCGGAGAAGTATGGCGTGGTCGATGGCGCGGCGAGAACGTCGCCGTCAAAATATTCTCTTCTCGCGAAGAGTCCTCGTGGTTCCGTGAAGCTGAGATATACCAGACTGTGATGTTGCGACACGAAAATATTCTGGGCTTCATTGCTGCTGACAACAAGGGTGAGTCCATATAGCATTCAATTATTATAGTGATCGTGATGGTGATGAAGGCCTCGCCTCTCATGCACGAGGTAGTGGGTTGAAATCTGGGCAAATACCCACGGATATTGAGGGATATGTCATGGAGGCGTGGCACATGTCGCCTCCATCTGGTCAAACTGACCTGAAGTTTAGTTGCGTACACACAATCAGTAGCAAAGGGTTTTGTCAGTTCAACAACATTCATTGCGTTATTTACGTTGTTGAGTAGACACATTTTTTCAATATATGAAGCAATGGATTAGCAATACCTTTAAAAATGATTCAGATTTTGATAGTGTGTTACGCAGTGCATAGCGCTGAGATATGGATATCGATAATTGCTAGTTGTTCTAAATAAGAAATTACGTGGGACACTCAAAACGTTTTGCGAAAATAAAAATAAATGTTCTATAGGTAAATACTTTTTTAATAAATCTTTTCAAAGTACTCTCCATTAGCCTCTATACAAAGTTTCATACGTCTGAACCAGTTTTCGAAACACTTTTTCCATTCCGCCGCAGACACCTCGTTTACAGCTTGCTCGAACGCTGACAGCGCATCTTCCGGCGACCAAAATTGGATCCATTTGACTTGATTTTTTTATTTTCGGGAATAAAAAGAAGAAGCATTTGGTAGTATACCATTCAGCGTTGGTGCTTCTTTGGTTCCGTAAAGGAATTGACACCAAGTAGCCAGTCAAACTGAAAAAGCTCGCGATCATAATCTTCCCCCCGCTTCTAGATCGCTTCACTTTGGTTTTGGTAGGCGTTGATTCGTTTTGAAACACCCAAACCGTCGACTGGCGCTCCGTTTATGGATCGTATTGATAAATCCAAGACTCATCACCTGAAGTCGTAAACACGCCGAGACGAGCCTGCTTCAAATTTGTTTATCATATCACGGCACCATTCCACCCGGGTCTGCTTCTGAGCATCGTTGAGGTTGTGCGGCACCCAGCGTGAAACTAACTATCCCCCTCACGCGAAGATGCACGTGTAGAATTTCGTGAATACTTCCCGATTCAACCTGCAGTATGTGTTGAATCTCTTGATACGTAACTCGCCTCGCTTGTCTTGGATTAAAATTTTCACTGCTAGCACGTGTCTTTCCGTAACAGCCGTCAAAGGACGACCACTTCTTTCTTCATCCCCCAAAGTTAGTCGACCGCGCTTGAATTCGTTATACCAACGATACACGGTTGCCTTAGAAGGGCCTTCATCCATGAATGCCATTTGAAGTCTATCGTACGATTCGTCCGGATTCAGGCGACACTTGAAATCGTAAAAAAGCGCGAAAATGTTCCCAGCGCAGACAATGACGTATAGTTTATATATCATTGAACGCAGATCCATTTTTTAATGAGACATGATAATTTAAATTAGCCCGCAAACAATGTGGAGGGAAATTTTGAAATTGGAACGTACCTAATAATCATATTTTCAAAATAGATTATAACTAGCCAGTCTCTCATACATAAAATAGTAGATTGTTATACGAGGTTCGAAAGGAATCTATTCCCATACGAGGTATTTAGACGCCCGAGCGCAGCGAGGGCGGCTATAGTCCGAGTAGGAATTGATGACTTTCACCCGTGTTAAACACTCTACTTTTCATTTCGAATATAAGGAAAGTAAAAAATAGTGGTTTTTCTAAAATATTTACTGATAATAATAACATGAATAGTAGGTACCTATGTAAAATTAATTGAGATGTTAGAACAATTTGTGTACTATTTTAAATATGGAACACGCGGTGTGTCACCGCCGCGGGCCGTCCCGCTTGATAGGTTTTTCTTTTTATTCACACTGGCTGTTTATACACTCGCAAGACTGCAGCATTTTTCTATTTTTCTTAATGTATGTAAAACATTTCGTAGCTGACTACAGTTCTATTTTTAAAATTCATTCCCACCCTAAAGAGGGAAGTAATTACTATGAGTCTTTCCCGCCCTGTGGTGGGAAGCAGCGTCTTCCACCCGCTGTTCGGATCAAACAAACACTACTTTCCGAGTATGAGAAATGAAAACTTTTTTTCGCAATACTTTCTGAGTGGCCTGGTATTGGTATATTAAGAATCTGTTTTACAAATACATTTTATTGTAAGTTTCCCGAAAGATCCAGAAATTAAAAATAAATGAATACATGCTACAGACAGGGAAAATAATTGGTTTCCCTCAAACCAAAGTGTAATTTGTTCTTCCTACTTTCAAGAGGATTGTTTTAAGCCGTCCGCGAAAAGACTCATGTTTTTTCGTGTGGACTGGACCTACACTCAAATTAAGATACATAATTATTTGAAACCGTATGTGAACTATTATTAGTACAGCCATCTGCTACAATATTAGGCAAACCAATTGTCTTGATTTTCCAAAAATATACCATGGATTTTATTTTATTGTTTTGCAATTGCATCTGCGGTATGTTCACTTGATAATTAAAACAATAGATAGAAATTTCAAGTTTTTTTTTATGGTAAGAACCGTATTTTCGTACGTTTTTTTTATATTTTTATTTGAACTTAGATTAAATTCAATCCACATTCTGTATATTTTCTAGTTTGTCGCCCTACGCTCACAATTGAAGAGAACGGTTGCCATTGTAGTGGGCGCGATTCGAAACTCATACAAATACCATGTTTCACGGCTACCGTGCTTACAGGATAATAATATTAATAACGATTGACTAATAGGCTAAACTTAAAAAACACCTTATCGTCAGTTATTATACTCATGATGGTGTTTTACGAGTATTTTAATATTTACATGCATTTTTTCCCGATTCTTATCGAACGATTTTTGTGCGATTCAATATGGTACGTTTAAATATAATGCTATGCTTACATTTAATCTAATAATTATATTAGTCCTGTAGTTATTTATAGTTGTTTAAGATTAATCGACAAACACATATCTTGTCAATATCTAAATTCGACATTGGTTCGTTACTTGTTCTCTGATTGATAATGAATTGACGCAGTTCTTATCACAGTTGTATACTAGCAATTGTTGTAGGTACTAGTAAATAGCAATTAGTGTAAAGCAGGCTTCCAAAGCATAATAGGGAAATTGTTTGGTAGGTACAGACGCCAGCACATCAACCTACTACAATCTGTCAGATTTCTGTAATAGATTTTCAACTTTATCGCTAAAGCATAAGGTTCAATGTTGATTGGGAAAATTTGACAGTTAGGTGTAGGTTGATGTGCTGGCGTCTGTACATTATAGTATGTCCAACTTAAGTTATAAAACCCAGTTAAACACGTAGGCAACCGTGCCGTGCTCGTATAATTCGATATTTTCCTGGAATGAAAACAAAGCAGTATGGTTTAAACTGCACCACTCATGCGTCACAATCTGGACTATGCTCCAGAGTGATTAATGAATTGCTATCCATTAATTACAGTAATGGCTGCGTTGCATGTCATTACTAATGTATGCAATTGATAGATCTGTAGATCAACATCTTGCGTCATACAGCATCTAATACATTGTATAGAAGCAAAGCAAGATCTTTATTTCTAGCATCAGATAGCAACAAGACATAAACATTTAAATCACTCTAATAATCTTGGTCGTAGATAACGGCACTTGGACCCAGTTGTGGCTGATCACGGATTACCACGAGAATGGATCACTGTTCGACTTCCTGAGCGCTCGAACCATAGACTCGATCACGCTGGTCAAGATGTCGCTGTCCATCGCTACTGGACTCGCTCACCTGCACATGGACATCGTTGGCACTAAAGGCAAGTACCACATTACTATTATCATGTCGAAAACCTCAAATAGCGTCATCACAGTTAGTTTTTGGTATCCCAACATTTTCATTGCTAATAAATCTGCGCCGGTCGTTTGTCGAAGCGTTAATAGATATTTTCTCGCAAGTATAGTTACACACAAGTAGTTTATAACCTGGATTAACACATAGGGTACTTTTCATCCCGGTAGTACGTCCCCGTGGGATATTCTCCAACATCCACGCGGGCTAAACCGCGGGCAAAAGCTACTCTCCCATATTCGTATCAAGGTCAATCGATTAATCAGTTCGGCCTATCGCAAACCATTACTGAACATTAGTATTACTAAGGGAGCCTAACTTGCGCTTAATTAGTCTCTAAATAAAACTGTTTTCATATCTTATGTCAACTATTGTGATTGGTTGGCCGAATAGAAATGTTTTTATCAGACAACAAATTTGTAACATAGGGTAAACTAAGTAACATATTACATTACATATCTATTTGCCCGACCTGGGAATGGAACCCAGGACCCCACGCTCAGTAGTCCCGCTTGCAACCACGAAACCAGCAGCCTGAATAAAATGAAACATTAATATGGCTATTGAAAACATGTCTTATCACATTTCCTTATGGAAAATAATAATGGTTCCGAAAAAAAATTAATCTCCAGCGATCTGTGGCCGACAAAATAAAATGGATCTTCGAATAACAAAACTAAACTTCCGAATAAAATACTGAACCTCCGACAAAATTACTAAGTTACCGACAACAGAGGTTTTGTCAAAATAATCATATTGAATATAATTATGCGCGGGACTACGTCGACTTAGGATGCAAGAGTGAGCGAAGGGCATCCCGACCCGAGGTACGGTCTGGTTAGGTTACTTTAAACCCTTTACAAAGAAATAGAAGCCCCGCGAAGCGGGGCTCCGTCGACATAGGATGCAAGAGCGAGCGAATAAGAATACAAATACCTTTACCTAGGTCTATACATACTCGTAACACATACATAATCAGCCTATAATGTCCCCACTGCTGGGACACAGGCCTCCTCTCAATGAGAGGGAGTGGGCCGTAATACACCACGCGGGCCCAGTGCGGGTTGGCGGATGTCATATATCTTCGAAACTTTGGTTCTAGGACATGCCGGTTTCCTCACGATGTTTTCCTTCACCGTTTAGAGAGCAGTGGTGATGAAATAATTTACACAAAGTAAAGCGCCTGTCTGGTTTGGAACCTACGACCTACAACTCGTAAGTCGCGGCCGTTACCACTTGGCCACCACTGCTCCTAGGTATATATTAAAACGTAATATAAGCTGGTAGAAAAGTATTATAGCAATAAACAGTCATGTTTATTTTTCGAAGATTTCAGTATCTCATTCGGTCGTTTCTTCATTTTTATTCGGACAAAAGTAGTCGGAAAGTTAGTATTTTAGGCAGTATATTTTTAATATTTTGAGTAAGGAAAAATCTTATTTTTTTGTCGGAGCTTTTATTACTATCCGTTCCTTTTCATCTAATTTGGCAAAGGTCGAAATAATAATGAGCTATTTGATGGACTATTTGTATGAGTTCTTTCATGGCACCAAAACAGCAAAATTATTTTAGTGCCTTTATACAGCTTATGTTTGGACTTACAATGGTCCATTCCCACTCGTAGACGCCAAGACAAACATACGTGCTGATGTTGAACATCGCAGGCTTAATAGTTAGGCGATTGAGCGATGAGTTTTATTATTATGTGACTTCTATTTGCCTTATCTAGTGACCAGTAATTTTTTTAATTTTTTTATTCAGGTTATAGAATCGATTGCTTTCCAAAAAAGTTTAAATAAGTTCTTGCTCTGGGAAAAGAAAAAAATACACCGGGATGCTTCTTCTTAGCGTATTGATGACAAATCCACACGAATTCCTGTCGCTGACGCAGTCATAAGATCCTTAATTGCATAGGTGACAGAGCATGGGGCGCAACATGGGAGGTGGGCCATTGTCTGCCTGCGGTGAGACGCCGCATATATACACTTGAAGTGCGAGTTGTCCATAAACCCCCATCTGTGGAGATTCTCTTTGCTACGGCCGACTTGGGTTCGTAATCTATTTAGGGAATTCAAAGTTGGTCACGGTAGCGCGTGCCCAGGTGGAAGGCTCTCTGACTCAAACGACTCGACTCGCGTGGTTCGTCTCTGCGCCCCCGAAAGGGGCGCGAGGTTTCGGTAATGGGGCTTTATGGCCCCTTGCCCGAGGCTTTTTGCTCTCGGTCCCCAGAATTAAAGACCCGTCATTGGAATACTCCTCGCCCTCCCGAGGGAGGGGGCAGGAGTGCGTTATTGCACACCTAGTTGCCGAGGGGTTTACCTCCCCCCGGCAGTCCGAAGTGTGTCGTTGGGGTGTGGCTGTAGGAGCGCCCGAAGTGCTTTACGACGCCCGTGCTGCCAGGCCCCTGCTGGGTGAGATCCCTAGTTACCTAGGGAAGGCCCGGCAAGAGCCGATCCAGAAACGAGGGCGTCGGTTTTGGTTGGCGTTCCTCTACAGTGAAGGCTGACCCCGCCCCCTAACAACGTAACCAAATCTAGCCGGTAGCACAGAAAACATAATAGTACTACGCCGGTAGCGTTGTGGCAACTTGAGGTGCGTGTACGTCGCTCCTGTGGTTTTTCTGTGTTTCTCCGCGAGTGAGGAGTAGTGTGTGTGTGCTGAGCCGCGCGCGTGGCGCCTATATTAACTTATAACGATTTGCGCGCGGCGGGCGTCGTATGGCGAGTTCTTTTGTTTGAGTAGGTTAAGTGTAACTCTGGCATGTGGCTCTGGTAAATGGGTCGATAAAGCTGTCAGGGGGTTTACGTAGTTCCCCCAGAGATCACGGCTGCTATCACTGTGCTGTGCTGTGACAACCTGTTTCTAAAGCTAAATGTGTCATATAATCAGCCAGTTTGGTTACTGTACATACATACTGTGCCTTTCATAATCCACCCCCATGTGGGTAGGCAGAAACTACTTATAGAACGCTACACTCCTTTTGCTACGCCCACGCTCATTCATCTTACGAAGTGCGAAGAGTACGTAAATGCTTCTTCATTACATTTGGTCAGCTGAGAATGTAGGTTCAAACTCGAGGGAACGTTTACCAGCTAACACGATAATGATGATTGATGACCCAAATGCTCAGAGGAGTGGCCGAATTCTGAATGTCTGAACGCCACTCAATTTGAAGGACTTTGTAGTGGCGAAGTCGAAGTTTTTCGGTCAGCAAGATCTGAGAAAAAGTCGTGCCAGCGATATGAAGAAGAAGATGAACTGCTAACAATATATTACAGGCCTTTTTTGGTTTCAAGAGTTGTTCTTTTATCAATGCTTGATATGTATTGATACTAAACTCCTCTTAAATCTCAAGGCACCTACGCTTTGTGTGTGCATAAAACCCCTGCCTTACCAATGAAGGCTTAAATTTGTATGTTCTGCCCTTGGCCGATTTGGGAACTCGATGTAGTATCTGCTACCGAATGTCCCAGGTAAATAGGATGATAGTGGTGGATTTTTATTTGTATTTCCTGTGCGTGTCCGAAATTAAATATTTACCTTTCTATTTTCAAAGGCTAATAACTAATTTCTCCAACAGGCAAGCCAGCTATAGCCCACCGGGACCTGAAATCGAAGAATATTCTAGTGAAGAGCAACCTGACCTGCGTGATCGGTGACTTGGGTCTCGCTGTCCGTCACAATGTGGCAAGTGACTCCGTCGATGTACCCACCACCAACAGAGTTGGTACCAAGCGCTACATGGCACCTGAGGTAAGCACAACTTGTGACGCCATCAACATCTAAACGTCGCTTTCCTTTTATATTTCAGTACCAATTGTTTCAAAGTCTCTCTTTATCGAGGAGCTGAAAACGCAGACAGCAAAACAAAGTTTCTCAAAAATTATTAATAGACACAGACGAGTCATTCCTAAGGTTTCTGTTTTGTTCGTAGAAGCCAGACCAGGTTATTTTTGCTCAATTTACAGTAAAGTTCGATTTCAATGCCTTTTCAGCCATTCTTAGGAAGCCTTGAAAGCGGTCTCGAGTACTTTTAACCCCCGACGTAGGAATAGGGATGTTATAAGTTTAACGACCCTGTCATTTCGTGTATCTGTGTGTCTGTCTGTGACATGTTAGCTCCCAAACCGGCTTGGTATGGTCCGATTTCAAAGCGGTTTTTTTAGAAGGCTGGTTTAATCGGGTAGTGACATGTGAAACTACCTACAGTAACTAAGTTGAAAATTATAGGTACTCGATGAGACAATGGACACTCGGCAGTTTGATCCGTACAAGCGTTCAGACGTGTATTCGTTCGGGCTGGTCCTGTGGGAGATGGCCCGGCGCTGTGGAGTGATGCCTGATGAATACCAGCCTCCCTACTATGACTGCGTACCTCCCGACCCTGCGCTCGAAGACATGCGACGGGTTGTCTGCACTGAGAAGCGGAGGCCTAATGTACCGAATAGATGGCATTCGGACCATGTAAGTAATACTTTCAATACTCAACCATTGCACTGTGGTTCCCCGCCCATACTAAGGTGCGAAAAAAATACAAACTACTTTATTTCTGGGATTTAATTAATAAAACATGTTAGATAAGGAGTATTAACGATTTAATAATGTAAATAAAAATAATAAAACGTATATTACCCAATTACAAATTAAAAATACAAATTTAAATTTTATTTAAATGCATATTACAAAAAAACATTATTCTTCAAAATTTAACAAATCTAAACATAAGTTTATGTTAAACTTACTATAAAATTATACAAAACCCTTAAAATAAACAAAATAAATCAGCTATACAAAGTTAAACTATAAATACGTTACAGAGCCGTAATACAAGTAAAAATACTAGTTTTCGTGGCGTATACCTACATACATTTATACAATTCTAAGAATATAAACTTTTCTTTGAATAATTTGAAGAAGACAGTATGCTTGATGTTCCATTAGATGATTATCAATCAGACGAATAATTTTCCCAAATTACTCATAACTTACACCGCTTTCATCATTTCTAATAGTACTATTTTTTATTTGATACAATATTTTTAAGTCAACTGGACCACAATAGCACCGCTTTCATCATTTCTAATAGTACTATTTTTTATTTGATACAATATTTTTAAGTCAACTGGACCACAATAGATCGTGGAATAGGCCTACTGGGGAAACCACGTTAAAAAAACGCGCAAAGTACACTACCTCACGGGTGGCACGGAAACGTGCATATTATGAAAAACACCTTTTCAACTTTTTGCATCGCTCTAACTCCGAAATGGTGATTCTTAGGAAAAAAAGTGTAAGAACAATTTTTGTAGATAATTGCGTGATGAACAATTTTGTCTCACATATTTTTATGATAAAACTTACCGTTTAGGTGAAAAATGAAAACACCGATTTTTGCAACATTTGACCTTGAATCATTTTTTTAGCACACGTCGGATCGATGGGGACTTTTGACAATTTATTTTTAATGGTGTTCTTAACATTTATACTAATTTTCAGCTTTATGGGAATTAATGTAACCTTGAACGTCTATTTTAACCGGGCTAATATAAAATTCTTTCTAAATATACATTTACATTACAAAGACGAGTCGGGTTGCTTCAGACATGCGAAATTGAGTTTTGTTTTTTATTTAGTGTAAAGTCGCCAAATGCCAACCAAATTCTGTACTGGCTCAAGTTCAAATCATGACATACCAGGCCACTCAGAAAGTATTGCGGAAAAAAGATTTTATGTATGAGAGACTGACTAGTTATAATCTATTTCGAAAATATGATTATTTGTAACTAAAAATAGGTATGTTCCAATTTCAAAATTACCCTCCAGATTGTTTGTGAGCTAATTTAAATTATCGTGTCTCATAAAAAAATGGATCTGCGATCTGCGCCGGGAACATTTTCGCGCTATGATTTTTTACGATTTCAAGTGGCGCCTGAAACCGGACGAATCGTACGATAGACTTCAAAAGGCATTCATGGATGAGGGCCCTTCTAAGGCAACCGTGTATCGTTGGTATAACGAATTCAAGCGCGGTCGACTAACTTTGGGGGATGAAGAAAGAAGTCGCCCTTTGACGGCTGGCACGGGAGAAAACGTGCTAGCAGTGACAAATTTAATCCAAGACAATAGGCGAGTTACGTATCAAGAGATTCAGCACATACTGCAGGTTGGATCGGGAAACCTTCACGAAATTCTACACAAGCATCTTCGCGTGAGGAGGATAGTTTCACGCTGGGTGCCGCATAACCTTACCGATGCTCAGAATATGATAAACAAATTTGAAGCAGGCTCGTCTCGGCGTGTTTACGACATCATTACAGGTGATGAGTCTTGGATTTATTAATACGATCCAGAAACGAAGCGCCAGTCGACGTTTTGGGTGTTTCAAAACGAATTAACGCCTATCAAAGTGAAGCGATCTAGAAGCGGGGGGACGATTATGATCGCGAGCTTTTTCAATTTGACTGGCTACTTGTTTCAATTCCTTTACGGAACCATAGAAGCATCAACGCTGAAAGGTGTACTACCCAATGCTTGGCAGAAGTTTTCTCTTGTGAGCAACAATCGAGCAAACACAGGCTTCGCGGGCTACTGCTCCACCACAACAAAGCGCCTTCGCACGCCGCGCTCAAAACGAGGGACTTCCTGGAAAGCACGCCGGTCAAACTCCTGAGTCACCCTCCTTACAGCCCTGACCTAGCACCGTGTGACTTCATTTTATTCCCGAAAATAAAAAATCAGCTCGAAAGGGATACAATTATTTTCGTCCACGGAAGATGCGCTGTCAGCGTTCGAGCAGGCTGTAAACGAGGTGTCTGCGGCGGACTGGAAAAAGTGTTTCGAAAACTGGTTCAGACACATGAAACTTTGTATAGAGGCTAGTGGAGAGTACTTTGAGAAGATTTAATAAAAAAATATTTACCTATAGAATTTTTTATTTTATTTTCGCGAAACTTTCTGAGTGTCCCACGTATAATTATGTGAAAAATCGATTCGATAGCTGATTTTATCTAACGTTGTTATCAATGACTCATTATCATAACGCATATAAACAAATTATTAAACAACGAAGATATTTACGTACATAATATTCAATAATATGTTATCGGTAACCAGTGAGCTAGTACCTAATGCACTTCTCATCAAAACAACACGTGCCGTACGCCATAAATTTTTAATATACTAAGGCGGATACACACTGGGACTTTTATTATACAGAATGAAGTTCTTTAAAACTATACACCACAACTTTCTAGAAAGTGGTGGGGCTGTCTTCGACGTTTCATTTGAATAATGTTAGGGAGCCCGAAGGGTTTTTGAGCAAGCATATTCAGGGCGAAAAGTTGATTGCAGAGTATGTGTGGCAGAGGAGAGATCATCGAAAACATATTTTAAAAGTTTCTGATAGGAACCCCGAAGTCAGGAGTCCATTTTCAAATTTCAAAAAAGGGCCAAAAATAAAGTGAAATTCAGAGGCGTTGATTTTGGTATGATTGGGTGCGGCTTCCATAATGACTTTAATAGGCAAATCTGATGAAGAAATTGTAGGCTTTCCCTAAATCTGACGACTTTGAAAACTCGACCATTTTTAAAAGGATATTCAGGGCGAATAAAAGTTATTCTGTGCAATTGTGTTACATGTCCTGCTGATATCATTACGTTCAAGTGTTTAGTATTTTCAAACTTCTTCCTGTCCATGGGGCTCCTATCTGACACTTTTTAAATATATTTTCGGTGATCTCTCTCATGCCACACCTACTCAGCTATCAACTTTTCGCCCTGAATATGCTTGCTCAAAAACCCTCTGGGCTCCCCCTATCATAAACCATTGAACAACAAATAACCAATGGCACGGTTGATGAGTTTGCGTTAATTATAATGTTTTAACGACATAACGTTGTCTCGGCGACAGGTGCTGTCCTCCATATCGAAGGTGATGAAGGAGTGCTGGTACCAGAACCCCGCCGCGCGACTCACCGCACTCCGCATCAAGAAGACGCTTGCCAACATCGGCACACCCGACTACATCAAGCTGTAAGTGCGACCGAACAAAGTACACGCCTTATTTCATTGAGCTCTTTCATGTTCAATTTGCCGTCAGATGCCGTTTGAACACCATTCAACGATTATTGCTTGTGAAATCGATTGCTGTTCACTCTCATTCTTGTAATATATAACGTGCTATCTCACTTCACGCTTCAAGGAAGACAAACTGCAGGTAGCTTCCACAATCTACTAAGATTTGTATGAATGTCATGTGACCACGTCCAGTTTGTGTTTCTTCGCAATCGATTGTACAAACTATGTATTTGTATGTTTATATGATTGTGTAATGTTTAGGGATGTCGAGCTGGATGAAATAAGGGTTTGATACTTGGACTTTTCGTCGTTAGTGAACGGACTAGATTTTCAAGCCACGAGCACGACTCCTGATCCCTACCTCTTAGAATATATTTGTGTAATAATATCTTGAAGGAGCATTTAATTAATATTATCATAATAATATGGATTTGAAGTTTTAGTGATATTTTTTCGTTACCAACTACGTAAGTTTAACTTTTGTTAAGTGTTCCGATTTCATTTATGATGATGCATAATAAAAAAAATAGAGCAGCACGTTTATTTTTGTAAACTATGTTTTCTGTGATATGAAATTAAATCGCAGCTATTGTTATAAGTTTTATTTGTGTTTGTTCATTAATATAATCATATAGTTTTAAGTGCGACTGCCTCCGCCGCGTTGGAACTATTTATATTTAAATGCCGTTTGTTGTAACTTCTCTCTTTCACATAGACTCTATACGAAAACTATAATAATTATGATCCGATACGCAGCTCGTTGTATGAAACCGTGGTTAGTCAACGAGCGTGAGATGCGCTAGCCAGCCACCAGCCCATATCATGGAATGGAATTTGCAAGGCCGTAGCTAAGAGGGTCGGAAGGCCATCATTAGCGCCCAGCCCGCGCCACTCATCTCCCGTTAAAGGTCGATTCACACTGACGCAGAGTTGAAGCGACCCGTCTAACGTCTTGACTAGCGAAGTCGCACGAATACGCGCGTCTGCGTGCGTTTTTGTGCAACTTCTCTGTTGTGTCTGATGCCTCGATAAGCATGAGATCACGCGAATACGCGCGTCTGTTTCTTTTCTCCTTCATTACATTGTGAAGTAGGTAAGATGTACGCTGGCTATGTATACTTAAATTGTCGCGTCGATGCGCTTTGACTGTCCGTCGCTTTGAAACGACCCTTAAACTTAAAAACACATTTTAAAGACTAATGCACAAAAACAGTGATTTACATGTGGTTGTGAATTATAAATCTATTTGTATGATTATTACATTAATAAAAAATGTACTTAAGTATTTAAAATAAATGAATTCTTCAACATCGCTGCCGATATTTTTCTGGCTACGGCCTTGGACACACGTATTCCTAAAACGAGCACTTCTGTAACTTTAACTGTTCAACTAAAATAACGATGTATGTGACACGGTTATGTACAGATTATAAAGCGCGCATCGTCACATAAAATGTCATTTTATATTAACACTTTGTTAGGTTTATCGATACAATTAAGTGATGTGTATGTGTGGTCGACGCTTGACTCGAGTAAGTGATGCCAGAGTGAGTTTTAAAATAATATTAATACATCAGTAAAGCACATATTTTCTTACTTATTCCGAAATTGGAATCCTTGGACGTTAAGATATTTGGAATTTGTATATAATGAGCGGTGTTTACACTACAACGACCTACTATATGCGTAAGGACTTTCATAAGTAAGCACGTAGATTTCATACTTTTATGTAACGTTACATAGTAGACTAACTATTTTATTTATTGTATTTTATTTAGGATGGTCAACCGCCAGTGAACGCTCGCGACAAAGTACTTCTAATTTTATGTACAAAGATATGTTTGTTGTATAAAAAAAGAAAATTATCATTCGTAAAATATTAATGTGCGCATTATATGTTAAGGTTAAGTTGTTAAACATTTGATATAATAATATATACTCGTCGTGTAAGGATGTGTAACAGTTAACTACAATAAATTGGTCGACAAGTAAAACTTAGAGACTGAATCTAGCTCCAGTAAATTTTAGACCTCATTGCCTTTTGGTGACGTCATCTTACGGTGATTCGGTGTTTACACAAATATGCTTCGAATTTCTTTTCTGTCGTCCAAATTTAATTAACAAGATTATTTGAAGTCGTCCAATTTCAAGTTTGTATATAAAATAAGTTCTCGACTCATACACGTAAAGTGGCTCTTAATAATAGCGTTTTAAAGTTCGATTGATATATTTTTTTACAATTTTAGATTTTAATGCCGCAGTAGAGTAGTGTAGTTTTTGTCATTTATTTACATTATTATACGTGCCTGCTAAGCAACGACTTATATCAACAGTGACTTTAAACTTAATTATGTACTTTAAAATCAATAAGTTCGTCCCAATCTGCCGCAAGGAGATTTTGCACCAGTCGATTAGTTCAATTCCATTTTGTGTATACATTACCTATATATCGCGTTACTTAGTTCGAGGCTCCAACAAAGTATGTAATACTCCATTATACTTAGTTTTCTGGCTAATGTGGTTGTTATAAATAGTGTATGTCTATATAGCGATACTTTAAATACTTCCATTTTTTTCCTACTCCAATAAATCCGATCGCCAAAATCTGTATTTTAAGATTAATGTGAATATTCCTTTTTCAAGGAAATCCTCTGAAATTAAATGTTAATGGTGGCGAAATGTAGATTTTATACTCTTTTAGTCAGACTCAAATGAACTGTAGTGTGTTAATATATCTTATTCAACGTATTTAAGCAAATATTGTGTGTTTATTGAAGTAATGTAGACTTCCGACGATTAGTGTGTCGTCCGACCTATTGTAAAATTAAGAAAATTATCCTCAATCTAGATACTTTGATGTCACACTTTTTTGAACACGAATGTATGTTATTTTTAAGAACGGATTGTTTAGCCTTTTACAATCTTAAAGCAATAATAACTGTAATATGAACAAGTTTTTTTTTAATATAATACAAACGCTACATACCCACGGAACTGTACAAATGTCAGTGTTCCAGATTGATTGCACGTAAACTGTGCGCAGCTTCATCATGCAAGACACGCATCGAAATTTGCTTTGTGATATTGACAATTGTGTAATTTGAATGACGGGACGCAGTTTAAAGAATCGATGTTGTAGGTGTTAGTATTATCGACATTTGAAAACGTGGAGATTTCCATCGAATTTGCAATTTTTATACATATAATAACATTTTAATAGGATTTGTAACTCTCTGATTCTATTGACATTTGTTTGTAATTTTTCAAAATTATTCCATTATGTTTGGTATATAATTAATGAAAAATTAATGTTAAAAAGCATAATAAAATAAGTGTTTGCATTGGATTTTAGTATACAAACGAGACTCGTGTAACGGGCAGCTGACACTCAACTGTGAGGCCTGTTCACATTGCGATGATCAGTTTTGTACGGTAACATTTTGGGATCACGGGGCAGTTTCATACTGCATTTGTTTTTAACAGTATGAGCAGTGGGATTTTGACATGTGATCCCAACTTTTTACCGTAAAATATCGTACTGGGCAGCGCCTTGTGCACGCCGCTGAGAGCAATGTACTCATCGTTGTTACGAGTAAAAACATGTGAGATTCTTGTAACGGGCAGCTAACATTCAACAGTGAGAGCAATGTACTCCTTGTCACGAATTGGTAAATAATAGGAGTGAAAATGTGCAATACAACGACGCGATAGACAGCTCCAGCATAGAGTCAGGGCAAATTTCATCAATGAAACTGAACGCGATCAGCACGTCTGCACCGCGTTTAGGAGCTATCACTGTCATCATTGGTATGGAATATTGGCACAGTCAGCTCTTGGACGCGTTTAGGATGAGCTGATCGCGTTCAGTTACATTTGTGAAATTCGCCCTCAGTCGCTACGAAACAGAGGATCTTCTTATGACATTCAGTAATACACTTTATTTACAGTCTGCTAAAGTGCAGTACAAACATAAACGCATACGTCAAATGTTTTCCCGGCGCGCGCGGCGGGGTAATTGCGTAACACACCAACTTATAGCAATGGCTTTCATTTTGACAGTTCAACAATATTCATTGCGTTATTTACGTTGTTGAACAGACAAATTTTTCGAACATATGAAGCAATGGATTAGCAATATCCTTCAAAATCTTTCATAATGATTGTGATTGAAAGTGTGTTACGCAATTTAGGGTACTGGTGTCCTACACCGTTTGCATTTTACGACACAAGTAATAAAGTATGTTAATAATTGTTTTTCTAGGAAATCCTCTGCTCCGCGACTCATTCAGCATGCGCTATTCCTAACTGAAACATCTCTTGACTATCATGTCGGTACAGACGAACTGCGTCACACAGTGGCTCGAAACTGCTATATGAGGGACGTAGGGGTTTTTTTTTTACAAATTCAATTTAGAAAAAATATCTATCGAAAGATTTGACATTCTGATGAATAATTTTTATGAAACGTTTTTCTCTAAAACTGATAAGTTTGCCCGGATTTTTTTTTTGTATGGAATGAAACTGAAACTGCTAAAGTTTTGCCCAAGTCTTGACAGATCATGCTTTAAAACTAATTTATTCTTATTCTTTGGCTTGTTGGCTATAATTCTACGCTATCAGCGCGCACCCATAGTTGCCCGTTCAAGAGTTATGAGGTTCAGTAAAATGAAAAAAAGTAAGTAAAATGTGCTTTTTATTAATAATATCATAAGTAGATAAAATTATTGTGTTACATTAAAATACTTATAATTAAGAAACATTAATCATTTCAAAACATATAAGTAAGTACTTATTTATCGTAAAAGTACAAAAAAAAATATTTTCAAAATTCAAGCAAATAATAAATTTAAACAAAATTGTCTTTGTTGTTGGAAAATAATTACAAACAGTGAAAAAATTTTGTTTAAATATTTTTTTACAGAAAAACGTTTCATAACAATTATTCATCAGAATGTCAAATCTTTCGATAGGTATTTTTTTTTAATGGAATTTCTAAAAAAAAACGTCTATGTCCCTCATATAGCACCGAAACTGCTATATGAGGGACATAGACGCACAGTGGTGCGTCATGTCAGTCGCTTCGAAGATATAAGTAGCTACGATTATGAGTTTCCGTGTGTTGGTAACATCGTAAGAACGTAATCATTCCATTTACTGTACTACTTTGTAACTTTGTACTATTTATATCCTCAGACATCCCAGGCCTTGTCCTTACCAAAGCGACTGTCGCGCGAACACGCGACATTATGTTTGGCGAACCAGAACGCGTGGTGCATCGACAGAGGCTTTCTGGTGTATTGAACAAATGAGAGACATATATGAACGATCGGTACGATCGGTAGATCGGTACGATCGCGATCGCGTATTCGTGCGACGCGTCGCTTTGGTAAGGACACGGGCTGGTGCTAACAAAATTTATGGCATTCATGCATTACGTATCTATAAGGATATGAAAATATTTTAATATTTGTAGATTTAGGACGTCAAGTTCAAATTATTCTCATAATAATGTACAAGCATCAAACTATTAGTTTGAAATTATTTGATGAGCAATACCAAGAGAGTACAAGTAATGTTTGACTAAAGTGCAATAACTAACATGGAACTATTCAGCATGAGCATACGAATTGGATGACTTATTCCGATATGAAAGATTTTTATGTAAATATAATTAAGTATTTAATTATCCAACTGTGTAAGTTTCATTAATTGGTTATGGAGTGGACTAATTAATTTAATATAATAAATAAAACCAGTGTTTTATATCTAATTTTGTTTTATTTTATTTCCTTCATATGTAAGTAGGTACAGTACAGTATTTTTATCTCACGAAGCGACGCGCGTTTTACTTGTGGTAACCAAGTGGGTAACAGGCAGGCAAACGAGTAACATCAGCACATAAAACGGTGTGTTCCCAACCAGTCACACTGTAACATGTCACAGTGTGACTCGTTGGGAACAATCGGTTAGGTTAGGTTAAAACTGAGACCCCTCTACGCACGAGCCGAGCGAGCGAAGCGAGCGGTGCCGCGGCAGCGGCCGGCGAGTGCCAGAAACGACTTGCGCAAATAGAAAAAAAAGAGCTAAAAAGAGAAAATTGCTTGTTCCCGTGACTGGTAGTGTGACCGGTTGGGAATTTTTTCAGAAAAAAATCCCATCGAGTAACAGTGTGACATTTGAGGGTGTTACTCGTTGGGAACAAATGCATAAAACACACACTCACGCTTCCGACTTCGCTATTGTGTTGGACCACGGATATCGAGGGATATGCCTTGGGGGCGTGGCACGTGGCGCCTCGATATTATAAAATTGGTCTTATGTTCGAACGGCGGCTGTACGCTTCATTCAGTCGCTATGCAACTGCGTACAGTGTACTATAAATCGCACCATCGGTGGAACAAGGGCACAACTAACAAAATCTGAAAATGAGTTAAGTATGCCAATAATGTTTTAAAAACATCCTATATCTGGTGGAACCATAGAAATGTAAAAAATATCTATGGGTGGAACAATACTTTACTCATACATACCTAGGATATGTAAACTTTTGCGAATTTAGGTATGTACTTTACAGAAGTAAAGTATTGTTCCACCAGATAAAGGGATGTTTTTAAAGCACATTGCTAATTTTCAGATTTTTTGTTAGTTGTGCCCTTGTTCCACCGATGGTGCGTATTGATGCGTAAAAAACCAAAATGCCGAGGTGTGCAGTAATTATATGTATATGTCGGATATCTATGTGTCGGACGGTACCGAGAGCTCTTGCGCTTACCCACATATTCACAGCGTGTTTGTACACTTTGTAACCACAAGTAAAGAGCGCGTCGATTCGTGAGATAAAAATACTATATTTGTTGATTAACATAAATATCTACGATAATGGATCCAACACCAGATACATCAACTTGAGTTTATATTACCTGGTAAAGGACAAAGATAGAATGTATTAAAAAATTAAGGTAAAATGTAAAATATTTTTAAAACTAGCAGCGCCCCGCGTTTTCACCCGCATAAGTTTCCCGTTGAAATATCGGGAAGAAAACTATCCTATATCCTTTCCCGGGACTCCAAACGATCTCTATACCAAATTTCGTCTAAATCGGTTCAGCGGTTTAAGCGTGAAGAGGTAACAGACAGACACGCTTTCGCATTTATAATATTACTAGCTGCGGCCCGCGGTTTCACCCGCGTCAATGTCGATCCCGTGGGAATATTGGGATAAAAAATAGCTTATGTTCATCCAGGGTGTCAGCTACCTTCATATAAAATTTTATCAAAATTCGTCCAGCCGTTTGAGCGTGAAGAAGTAACAAACATATAAACACACACAAACTCTCCTCGAATTTATAATATTAGTGTGTAGTATGGATTAAGTAGCGGACCTGGCAGACATTGTCCTGCCCGAACAGCGCCACCTACCGGGTACAATCGAATGAATCTAAGCCACCCGGGGACCCACTCAAACACATACAAAAAATTTCATCAAAATCGGTCCGGCCATTTAGGAGTTTAGTGACACAGTCATATCGAGCCATTGCCGCCAATTTATCGTAAGCGACATCTTTACGAAAATACAATTTTCATCGGAAAGATTTATTAATATAAAAACCTTATTTAGTTTTTCTGTATAATGAGAGGTTGGCTGATACTGGAAATGTATAGCTGCAAATCCATTGTCTCATAATGTATGTGACAAACGAAAGCTTAGTCTGTATGCACATTGCACATCACAAATATGTGACAAAAAATATGATGCACTGTGACACAAACACAAATTATTCTACGCGTTTCGGCAGCGCCGTTGGAGCGCGCGCGTTCGGAGATGTATGGCTGGTTTTAGGCCGCTGCCTCGAATTTTGCGGGTAGCGGGGCGGCGGCGCGGGCGGTCGCGGCTTGACTGGAGGTCTGGACTTCTGAAGTGCACCGCTCGTTGCCCGCTCCCGCGCCGCTGTTTTCGAGAACCGGTCCATTTAAATGTACGCATAAGATCCTGCCACTCCCGCGCCGCCGCAGCTCCATGAAATGAAGACAAAAAAATATTGATTACCATGACAATGCAATATCGAAACGTGTCGACAAACGGTCCAATCTGTAAATGTCAGAATGACGTTGAAACAAAAAAAAAACCCTTTTTTAATTATAGTACTCTGTGCGCCAGCACATCAACCTACACCTAACTGTCAAATTTTCCCAATCAACATTGAACCTTATGCTTTAGCGATAAAGTTGAAAATCTATTACAGAAATCTGACAGATTGTAGTAGGTTGATGTGCTGGCGTCTGTACAAGCAAGATACGCGAGGCGGAGTGTTTTTTTTTTATATGTAGAGAAAATACCGGTAAGACGGGGTGAATCGGGACGAAACTTTAAAATGGATTTTAACGTTGATGTAATAAAGTTTATTGCCAACATGGACACTTAATCGTTAATTATAATATAATAAACACTTTTTGGCAAAAAAAAACAATTATTTAAGTGTTAAAATCCATTTTAAAGTTTCGTCCCGATTCACCTCTGCATCCCTATTCACCCCGTTTTACGGTACGTTAACAAATGTATGACAATGTCAGTTAGCAGTGCTGACCACTAAGATGGGAGTACTATGGAGATGGCATATTCTACTATAGAAATAATAGTTATACAAATATCTGTCATATCGACACACACATGTCAAAAATCGTTTTGTTTCTTTTTAACTAATCAAGAGCTGCATATGAAAAGAGAGACGTCAAATGTTTGTCAAGTTCTAAATTTGGCAACACTTTTGTGTGACGTCAAAATCATTTCTTTGCGTGGTCGGTCGCCATGTTAACTGCCGAGGTTTTTCCTCTATGTTGCCGAGTTTTGTGGTAGATGTGCTGTCAAACGGTTGATTGCTAGTGTTGGGTAAATAGTCGGATGCTTTGAGTTATTATCGATTATAATCCATAAGTGTCCATTAATAGCCTTGCAATGGATGATAATCCTGCTATTATATGATAATCTTGTGTAATAAGGAGGAGTTGTGTGTGTGTTTCGAATTTTTCATTACCTAGTTTTGGTTGTGGTGATTGTTTATACTTTGTCTCAAGCCAAGTTAAACAAGGTATACATTTGCCGATTCGCGATCTCAATGGTTTTTGTATATATTCTGTTAAATATAGTCGAATAGATGACCGCAACTATTTATTTTTTTAGCAATCTAGTATTATTTAAATGCCATTAATGTAATAACAAAAGTAATAATTAATAATCGAAGTTCGACCCGAGTATTGAACCTAGGACCCCACACTTAGCAATCGGTCTTGCGACCACTAGACCAACGGGGTAGGAAATAAATAATAATATTTTTTTGCCAGTCACGACATCATAAGTCTCCTGGTCCTGGTTAGTGTGTAATGTAAGCTCGTATGAACAATACTCTACACCTGTAGTAAGTAGGTAAATATATTATGAGAATATTGGCCTTCTGATATTAAATGAAGCTTGAGAAAGGTGACAAGTTACAACGTCTTATAAAACCAAGAAAGATAAAACACCCACAACTTCTAAAATTCTTGTCACTTCAGCTGCATTACATTACAAGGCTAATTCGAAAAATTTAAATAAATAATAGAAAACAAATTCATGTAGGTTAAATAATGTCGATATCAGCTGCGCATGTTGCTCGCAGTTACAACCCTACGAAAGGCGGCCATCTTAACTGCCCGATTTTTGTAGGTATACACGCTAATTTGGTAGGTATGCCAAGTCCATATTATTTATATGTCAGTGGTGCTGACTGACATTAGTGACATTGTCATTGTCACGTCATTTGCCACAGGGGCCAGGGCTGCCAACCCTAAAATATAAATAATGTTTGTAGTTAGTGATGCGAGCATTTTATTTTTCAACACAAAAAAACCGGGTGGCTGTAAAAAAAAATTTAGAGTCTGTCTATTGAAAGCTGAGTGAAAACTGGCGGCAAATTAAAAAAAAATAGGTCGTGTATCCCCGGATATATACGGAATATTTAATTCAAGTATCAAATACGTTTTTTCCTAGTTGATCCGGGGATACACGACCTATTTTTTTTTAAATTTGCCGCCAGTTTTCACTCTCAGCTTTCAATAGACAGACTAATGCCCAAAGACATCAAAATAATAATCCTCTTTCAGCCTATATAGCTCAAAAGGCTGTTTAAATTTTCAATTATTTTAGTACCCCATACATTTATTGAACGTCTCCTTTAAAATCAGCGTAACATGAAATATAGTCTAAAAAACTAATTTGATACATTTTTTATATTTATTAGTTTGTTGTTATGAGTAGAAATGTAGGATTACGATAACATTTCAGTCTATATAGTTTCATGTTGCTATCTGAAGATATTCTAAACGACTTGCTTGCCCAACTCTAGCAATAATATTCATGGAACTAGTACATACTAAAATGTGTTCCTCGGAGCAAGTACGTTTATTAGTAGTTAGTATTAATTAGTACTAGCAACACTTCGCGCACAGACTACTAACCACAGAGTACTTTTTGATAGACTGAAAAACTAAGAGCAACTGCGTACTGTGTTGAGCGCTAACGCGAAATAAAGTTTTTTAATCCGTTGACTGGTGATTCTGTGAGTGATTCTAACATCACCAGTTCTGATACTAATATATTTTTCGTTTCGTATAATTTTCCGTGATGTGATTAAAAATTTTAACGATTGATAGTGGTCTGACCTCCCACCAAGCATTTCTTTGACACATTTTACCGACGCCATGTTTGTCACGTTTTTGCCATTTGTGAATATATATTTAGCCAAAAAATGAATTTGCAGTAGCGTCACTGCATGTAGTTATTGTACAGTGTTAAAAATCAGATCCACAATGAGTCAAGTATTCCCGAAGAACAAGGAAAAGCGCCCGCGTCCATCGAACGAAGCTAACACAGTAAGTATTAACCAAATTCCCGCTCTTCGCGACAATGTCGTTGCGTTTTTTCATGAAATGTGTGGCCTCACGCGTAGTTGTGTATTTATACATCTTACATGGCGAGCGACTATGAAATATCTATTAATTTCACTCTCAAATCGGGACCATAGTAGTAGTCGGCTCTGGAGCTCTTGCGAAGTCCCTGACTTGTCAAAGTCCATGCTTTTACCCTGGCTGTTACACTATACTACATTATTGTGAAAATACAAAAAAGTGGATCCACCGTGGTAGGGACTCAAATTTTACGTGTTCTAGACTTGCTATTATGAATATGTTTCACAAATCTATACTGAGTTTCTTTACAGAAGGAACAATCTAAGATTATAATCATAAACATAAATAAGAGTTTATGTACTTTGAGTCTGTTATATTAGGGTTTGTGCGGTCTATGTACAAATCTAATTAATACAGCAATAAATTCTTGAATTTATTCTTTGATTCATTGATATTTTGCGTAACATTGCACAATAGAGCCTAAGTATTGTACAATATTCCGTACTAAATAACTTTCGCAGCATAAAAACATTTGTTGCATGCTTATGCGAAGGCATATTTTATGAGCAACTAGAGTTAAGAGCCTTGCCTTACTGAATATTTCTTTGTTGCTTGTTACTGGTTACTGTTAGCCTGCCTCAATCCTACTGCTGGGCAAAGGCCACTCTCCATGACTTGACAATTTTTTCGATCTATGGGTAAAGTGGACCTGTTTTTGTTTTCTCCAACTCGTCCCGTCATCTTGTTGCTTGTTAGTCTCCGATATAAATATTGGATGTCTGGTACAATTATGTTGGTTTGTAACACAAAAAGGTTGTCCCAAGGAAATTGCATTGAAGCTTAAAATTTAGTATAGGTATTATGCCTACCATCATACACCCACAGGGTACGGGGTAGGGCACCCACAGGGTGAATTTTATAAATGTATATGGATGGCTAAATTCTAAACTTTAAGAATTTGCAAGAAATACTGTTCGGAGCTGATTATAAATTTAAAGTCTATGGAGAACCTCAAGCAGCGAAAGTAATAACTTTATTGGTAATTATATTTTGAGCCTTATGGGTTCGAAACCCATGGGCTGTGGGGTCTGAGTGGTCTATAAAAGAAAATCTCCAAATTGCTGGTTGATACTTCCCGTAACCCAAGAGCTGGCTTTTACCATTGCCAAAGGCTAAGCATTGCCATACAATGTGGCAATGCCGCCAGTTACATAACCAGTCAATAGCAATGCAGATGAACTTTTTGATGCCATATTTTAGTTAAGTTAGGATATTATATAGTTATTTTTATAAATATTTAGGTAAAACTTGTTATTTATGTATGTTTCATTATTTGGCTAAGATTATAAAGTCACAATCGATATAATCACTATCAACTCTGCTGAAAAAATCCATTCAGTACTTTGTCAGGTCTTCCAAACAGACAGTTGTGGCAGGCTGACTTAACTTTCCAGTTGATGAAACCCACAGAGAATCTTCTCCTATAGACATGTATAGAACCCTTTAGTGGGATAGTGTCCCTCACAACAATTTTAGAACATGGAATTTTAAATAAATACTTTATTATATTTAAGTTTAGTTCTTGCACTTGGTGAAAGCTGTGCTATGTATACAATGATTGTACCATTATAAAAGCTACATGCAGTGTCTTGCGTGTGCGAACAACATGGTGGAGTCCACATTATAGCAAACCCTTTGCATGATAAACCGTTTTGTTGTCTTAACGCATGCTTGCTTGCACAAATTGAAAATTGTGCTAGTAAGATGAGTGTTTCGCTGGGCCATATGTAATTAGTTTTCCTGCGAAATATGTGTTCCATAGACAAGGTGCTATGCTTTTTAATTATTACAGTTGTATTTTCCCAAATCATATAGCTCATTTGGAGATACATTGACACAACTGGTACTTCTTTTTTTTTTTTACTAAGTGCTTTGGCATATTTAACTTATTTTTGGAAAACATACATTTCCGTCGATATTTCTCCAAATGAGCGACATGACGGAGTTATCAAAATTAAATGAATGTCAAAAAAAGCTGAGCCTTTTTTTGACATTATACAGACTTGATTTTGCTTATGCAGCATGAAACGGGAAGCATGCAGCTAAGTAGCTGTTATTTGAAAACACTATTAATCTTTAACAAGGATTTTCTGTAAAATTATTAACTTTATCAACATAATTATTTCAGGTCAATTGTAAAAATATTAATTTGCTGCGATTGTATTGCTTTCATTTTGTCATGTTTATTTTCCTGTTCTGAAACCATTCTTGTACTTTTGTCAGAAATTTATAATATATAGGCGCAATGTTTCTTTTCAGGGTTTTAATAAACTTTGATATAGTTTAGATGGATATTGCCAACCCTTCTTAATACTGGGGCTGATTGAAAAGTTCTCAACATGAATAAATATAAAGTTTATAACTGAATATTAATAATGAACTGTGTGTTGTCAGACACTCACAGAATATGGATAGCTGGTTTTTAGGGTTCCTTACATTACAAAAGGAAAAATCGGAAAGAAGGACAATGCAGTGACCCTATAAGGGTTCCGCCCTTTTTCTCAAGTTTAAATTCATTTCAAATACGTAGGTCTATGGTCCGTAGGAGCTTCAAAGTCAGTGCAATAAATAAATAGGGTACTTCCTGTTGACGTAGAATCATGAAATTTGGCAAGGAGTTAGGTCTCACACAGCTCAAGTAAAGGAAAAAGGCCGGAATTCGTCAACTAATAGTTTTATTACATTTTTTTTTTATGATTATAAACTTGCATTTGCAGTTGGAGAATTGACTGAGATGTTTGGGAGAACATGTTTTTCAAGTACAGTTAATGTTTGTTATTGGGATAAATTCATCCCAACTTCGGAACCCTTTATTGTGCGTGGTTCGACACCCACTTGACCGGTTTTTTTTATAGAACCCAAAACTTTTCAATCATTGAGTAACCATTTGCTACTGATTGTAATTTCCAATTCCCAAATTGAAGCTAAACCAGCCTAAAATTCTTCCATCTCCACTCCTAAAGTCGCATGAAATATTAATCACCTTGTCAAGTCTTAATTTATATTACTACATCGAGTGGGATGTAGAAACTACTAGAAACATAAAATTTAAGGATTCCATTTAACCTTTATTAGTAAGTAAAGTTCGAAAAGAATCCTTAAAAGTTCGAAATGGGGGACGAAAGTTTGTATGGAATATTTTGAAACCAGGAGGATGAAACAGCAAAATTTTGTATTTTCCTCCTAGTTGCAACACAATGAAGCACATGTTTCAGAATATTGCTTTTTCCTTATGGGGACCGAACAGGAGGTGAAAGCTTGCACAGAATCTCGAAATTTTGAACCTAGACAAAATTATTAAACCAACACTTATGGGCATAAAATACAATAAAGTTTTAGGAGGAATCAAATTCTGTTTAAAAAAAAACAGACAAAACTGCACAAAACCATCTTTATGGTTCATTGCTTTACTGATGATTTATTCCCAGATGATATTAGAGATATCACTGTGAACTCAGGTCTGCTACCTCAGTTCACAGTGATATTATAGGTAAACTAGTTTTTACCCCGTGGCTTCGCCCGCGTAGATTTCGGAAATTATCCCTCGGGAACGTACTACACGGATAAAAAATATCCTATGTCCTAACGCAGGTCGTGGTCTATCCGTATGCCTTCTAGTACAGTCGTTAGGGCGTGAAAAGGTAACAGACAAAGTCACTTTTGCATTAATAATCCATACTATCCATACTAATATTATTCCATACAAGACTTAATATTATAAATTCGAAAGTAACTGTCTGTCTGTAAGTTACCTTTTCACGCCTAAACCACGGAACGGATTTCGATAAAATTTGGCAGAGAGATAGATTGCATCCCGTGGAAGGACATAGGATAGTTTTTATCCCGATATTCTCACGGGATCGACACTTATGCGGGTAAAACCGCGGGACGCAGCTAGTTTATAACATTAGTAGGATGACCCTGAGGTCACTATGGTCATTTATTTATTTTCATTGGTTCACTAACAATTGTTTACGCTGGGTTTATACTAAAGGTGTGTACGAAACAGTGCAACAATCAGTTACGCTGGGGCCATATTGTCGCGATAACGCGAAGTACACGTCGCGCGCTCTCTCTCACACCGCTCGACGTCTCTCTGTACAACAGAGAACGCGTGAAGAGAAGTTCGCGTTATCGCGACAATGTAGCCGTAGCATTACGGTCATAAGTCATATGTATTTTTGGAATCGTTTAGTGAGTCTAGTGTATACATAAAAAAAATTAATAATGGCATATAATTATAAGCACTAAAGCATACTCCTTCTAACATAGGATTTTTTCATATAGAAAAAGAAAATATTGCGTTGCATTGTTTGTTGTCCGTACTAGGCCAGACAAAATCGAAATCCTTTGAATTTTCATATCCCCAACTTAAGAAATGCTGGGTTTTCCATATAAAGTTTCGTCACTATCCCCCCCTCTAAGGATTAACGCGCGCCACTCGAGAGCGGGTGCGGCCATTATAGGAATTGGCGCACGGGGAGGTGCGACCCGCTGAGGAACAGCGGGTCGAGGCCTGTCGGGAGAGCGGTGAATGCTTATGCGAATCCCGCACCCCCGGCCATAGGTAAAGATGGAACACTGCGGTGGTTTTAGCCGTTAAGAGTCCGGCATGCCCCTCTGTCACCCCCAGGATGGACGAAGTCCATGAGGATTTCCACCGCGCACCAAAAAAAAAAGTTTGCCATCTACGTAGGATACTCAGAAAATTTTGTGAAAATAAAAAAGAATGTTGTATAGGTAAATTATTTTTACTCTCCACTAGCCTCTACAAAGTTTCATGCGTCTGAACCAGTTTTCGAAACACTTTTTCCAGTCCGCCGCAGACATCTCGTTTACAGCCTGCTCGAACGCTGCACGCTGACAGCGCATCTTTTGTATCCCTTTGAGCTGATTTTTTATTTTCGGGTGCTAGGTTGGGGCTGTAAGAAGGGTGACCCAGGAGTTTGACCGGCCTGTTGTCCGGGAAGTCCCTCGTTTTGAACGCGATGTGCGAAGGCGCGTTGTCGTGGTGGAGTAGTAGCCCGCGGAGCCCTGTGTTTGGTCATTTGTTGCTCACAACAGAGAAAACTTCTGCCAAGCATTTGGTAGTATGCCATTCAGCGTTGATGCTTCTTTGGTTCCGTAAAGGAATTGACTCCAAGTAGCCAGTCTTTAAAAAAATTCGCGATCAAAATCTTCCCCCCGCTTCTAGATCGCTTCACTTTGATAGGCGTTAATTCGTTTTGAAACACCCAAACCGTCGACTGGAGCTTCGTTTCTGGATCGTATTGATAAATCCAAGACTCATCACTTGTAATGATGTCGTAAACACGCCGACACGAGCCTGCTTCAAATTTCTTTATCATATTATCACGGCATCATTCCACCCGGGCCTGCTTCTGAGCATCAGTGAGGTTATGCGGCACCCAGCGTGAAACTATCCTCCTCACGTGAAGATGCAAATGTAGAATTTCGTGAAGGCTTCCCGATCCAACCTGCAGTATGTGCTGAATCTCTTGATACGTTACTCGCCTATTGTCTTGAATTAAATTTTTCATTGCTAGCTCGTTTTCTTCCGTAACAGCCGTCGAAGGGCGACCACTTCTTTCTTCATCCCCCAAAGCTAGTCGACCGCGCTTGAATTCGTTATACCAACGATACACGATTGCCTTAGAAGGGCCTTCATCCATGAATGCCATTTGAAGTCTATTGTACGATTCGTCCGGTTTCAGGCGACCGACACTTGAAATCGTAAAAAATCATAGCGCGAAAAGGTTCCCGGCGCAGATCCATTTTTTAATGAGACACGATAATTTAAATTAGCTCGCAAACAATGTGAAATTTTGAAATTGGAACATACCTATTTTTACTTACAAATAATCATATTTTCAAAAAAATAGATTATTACTGGCCAGTCTCTCTATATATATAAAAACTTTTTTTCGCAATACTTTCTGAGTGGCCTGGTATCTCCTTGCCAAATATCAAAATCCATTCAGTGTTTTAGGCGTGAAAAGGTAACAGACAGACAGACAGACTTAGATTACTATGGATTTATTATAGGATATTTAAAAAAAAAATAATTTTCATGAATTCTATATAAGAAAAAGAAGCCAGCAGAAAAAATTGTTGCAATATCTCAAAAAAATTATGGGGAAGTTATAAGGTTTTAAATTCTTTGCTAGACAGAGCCAGCACTGCTACCCGATAGACGTCACAAGACAGAAACGCAATAGTAGCTTCGCGCCCTTCAGAACAATAATCGTTTTGAGTGGCAATGAGAATAAAAGATTAATATAAAAAAATATACAAATCCACCTTTTTTGTTTATATAAATTTATTCATTCGTGTATATTTTTGATAGTAGTCAATTATGGCTACAATTTGTAGTTCATCCAACAAGCTCAACTCGCTGAGCGTCAGAGTCAGCATGCTGTTAAACACTAGCGTCTAGGAAGACAAAAATAGGAGTTTGATGTTCTGTATCTTTGATAAATCGGTGTCACACTGGAAATATCATTGATAGCAACCAAGTAAAATCTCATTGCCTGACATGATGATACAGTTGACGTCATCGGGATTGCCAATGTAGTGAAAGAAATTCTATAGGAATCAATTTAAAGCCAGAAAACCGTCTGTTCCGTACGCTCTTGTTCGGACGATACCGACGCACACTTTATCAGTTAATGACTTTAATGTTATTTAAGTACTATACTTAAATAATATTATAAAGATTTGCAAATGAGGCCACGAATTTTTCAATGTACCCAAGTATTATCAAATCTCTTCTCAATAACACAAATTTTTGTTTTCTTTCCTTTGCAGTCATTTGTCAAGAATGTAACATCCAGAGTGTCGGGCTTACTGCCATCTACACTTACAAAATGGTTCAGTAGTCCAAGCACTTCAAACGCGAATGGTTCGTCATCAATAGCCGACGCCTCAGATTCGTCAGACGATGAAACAGACACCCCGGTTATAACCCAGCCACCAGCAAAACGTATGCGATTCAACTCGCCCGGAACATACGGCCACTATGGTCATGCAGAAGTAAGATATTATTTATGTAATATAATATTATGTTTATATAGTTATTTTTTTGGCCTTTCGCCAGTTCAGATTTTTTTACTGGCCAAAAATATTACATGCCTTTCAACATATTGACAGTAAATATGTATCCCGTGAGACTTAACTAGGCATTTCGCTGGAGTGTGGCCCCGGGCTATACTGAACAGTATTGTACACGTGACGTCACAGCGCCAGGTATCCAGTTAACTCGCATGGGTTGTACATCATTTATTTAGCAATATTTGAATACTGTAACACAAATGCACAGCACTGAAAAATATATTATGTGGTTGGTAATAAACAACATTTCATGTGTATTGCAGGCAGGCTGCTCCACTGATATTGAAATCATGGAACTACCTTACGGTGCCAGCCCCTTCATTGGCCCACAGTATGCACAACCAAGCCGGAACACTTTTACTACTCCGTTGCGGCCTCCGATTGAAGAACCAGAGCCCATGGACAGAGACACATCACATATGTTCAAGATGCCTCACTCAGTTTCCAGCATTGGCCAATCAATAGCCAATAAAAGAAAATCTATTTTCGACACAACCAGCCCAGAGGAGTGTGTTAGAGCAATTGGTAAGTCAGATTATATTATTTTCAATAGTTTTGAAACATGTTCATATTAACGTTGTTTTATTTTAAGTTTCATTTTAATTAATTCTAAATGGTAGAAAATAAAAAAATGTTAAGAGAAAAGTAACCAAAAATATTCCTTTTGATTTGTATTGTAACTCATGTGATATTGTTAGTAAAAATATCCATATTAAGGCTCAAATAGAACTTTGATTTTGGGAAACACTGCGTATGTCAACACTGATTCTGATGGGAAAACGAAAATTCTGTGAAATTCATTACAAACTATTCAGTTTTCGCGGTTTATATTAAACCTGTGTTTCCTTATAATCGGAATCAAATAGTTTCGGTTTTTAAAGGCAAAGAGGTATTTCAGGATTATTTTAAATTTAAGGATAAAGGCAATCAATCTATGCAAAAGTGTTACAGAAAAGGCTGTTATGTCATCTGTATACACAAAAGTTTATGAAATGTGTCTTTATATTATGTATTTACATTACAATATTTACTATGAGATTCATAATATATAGAAACCGTAAAGTATGTCTTAAGTTGCTTTGTTTAGTTTTATGTTTGAATGTGTTGTGTATATATTCACATGATAATATGCATATTATGTTGTGCAGAGCTATATGTGCATGTAACTGTTACATGAGTGTCAGGCAGTAGATTGTTGGATTTCAAAATCACATGTTATTGCACAGTACTTGACATCTCGCCTTCTTGCTGTTTTGTGTTACTGCTGAAAATTATTATTACATAGTTAGTTCTAGTTATTTAAGGAATTTGTCGGAAAGCTCGTATAGTTTGAAAGATTATTCTGTAAAATGTTGTTGTTGAATTCACTCTGGTAGCTGCACTGTTCACAATATATTGTCAATGCAGATACAAAAGCGAGTTTCAAAGTGACTTGTTACTGAATAACACTGCTCTTGGACAAAGGTGTTCATAAAGTTGTTTCTAGCTTTTAAACATTCTCATGTTAACTCTTAACATGAAATTACAGACAATGCTGCAATATATTTTATAAATATATTAAAAACAAACATGTAACTATTGTTTTAAATATTTATCATTGTACCCGTTGATATGCCCTGTTATTTTGAAAACAAATGACTATTAACATTTCCACTTACACTAGATACTTACTATGAACGTATAATTTCAGCAAAGTCAGCGACAAATACAATGCGCGATCCAAAGCAGCCTAGCTTTAAACCTAGTCTCCTTGGTTCTCCGTTTTACCCAGGCAGAACAATGTATGGTGGAGCAGCGACTTCTTCCTACATAAACCAGCCTAATATAAAACAGCAGACTGTGGCCGTAGTGAATGAGTCTAAGAGCAACAGTGATGACACTGCTCTCAGTAGTTCTGCACGACGGATTATGGATCTATTAGAAAGTTATTCCTCCCCACTCATGGAAGCTAGAAGGATCCCGCTGTACACTAAGCCAAAGAACGACTGGTTTAATAACACGTCTTCCGACAGACCATCTCCCTACAAAAATAGAAGTTTATGTAAGTATAAAGTTTCTTTTCATGCTCCTTTTTACTTTGCTTGAATAGAAGGCTGGTTGGCCAAACTTACATGTGTTTTTAAAGTATGATAAAATCCCACGGATTCTTATTAACAGTTGAATAATTATGTCTGTTTTAGCCTACAAAACACAAGAGCTCCATGTGCCAAGCATCGCGTCAATACTACGGTTGAAAAAGAAATCACGCCTCATGGACACGACGAATGCCGCGCGCCAACTTATTGCTTCACATAGCAGTGCTTCCAGCTTCCCGACATATCCAACTGAAGTGAAAGGGTAATGTATTCCTGTCCTAAACTTGGCAGCTTTGTTATATACCGTGGTGGGTGTGTAGCCACGTTTGAACAACACTGATGTGATGATTTCATACTGTAATCATTAAGTTAAACGCGTTTCCCTAGTAAATCCGAATGCTTGGTTTAGAAAAGGTTGCCTGCCACTTACATCACAAATGTGTAATTAATATTGCTCTGAGTATAGAATACACGTTTCTGTCCTTTCTTCTTTTAGCTCAGGATTAATTAGATTACAATTAGCCAAAGATACAAAATGCGGCATAACTAGCTAAATTTTGCGCCATTTATTCTGTATGCGGTATTGAATCATTACCTAGAACTCCCCAACTTCCCCCACTTGCACCCCGAGATATACAGAATGTTAGAGTGAATTTCGATGTTTGTTTATATTTTGATCAAAATCGATATTCAATACTATAAAGAGCAGTAGTGGCCCTGTGGTAACAGCCGCGACTTCGAATTGTAAGTCGTAGGGTCGAACCCAGGTAGGCGCTTTATTTTGTGTAAATTATCGTTTGGTGACACTCTTCATTAAAGAGTGCGACAATGCCCTGCATAAGATCAGCACTTCGATCGAGACTTGGGTAGTACTGCAGTCTCTTCGACGGTGCCAGATTGAATATTGGTACATTTAGGTACTGAAGTGTCTGAAAATATTTCAGTTTGACTCTAAGACCCAGACCTCGAAACCTATCCTTCTGCCGCAGGGTGTGAGACAGGGAGACGTTGTTTCCGAAACTGTTCATCGCTGGACTGGAGGATGTTTTTATGGTTGGACTGGAGGAGGCTAGGCATCAACATCAATGGCGAATACATCACTCACCTTCAGTTTGCCCACGATATAAAAGTTATGGCGGAGACTATGGAGGATCTCAGTACAATGTTCGATGACTTCAGTAGAGCTTCAGAAAGAGTGCGTCTGGCGAAACAAAGGTCATATTAAATAAATGCCTATTACCCACTCTCATGAAGATCGGAGACTCACTCGAAGTTGATGACTATTCTGTCCGACTCGGCTAGGAAACATTAGTGAAGCTATGCAATATTATTTACACGCCTCACATACAACAGTGTCTCTTACCTATGACTAAAATGTACTCACTCACAATGGGCCTCATAACATGCACAATGGTCCATTTGAAGGAATAAGTGCGGAAACCAAACCCATAACATAGAACATGGGCCTCTTGAGAAAACTGAAAGTCACCCAAAGGGCTATGGAGAAGGCTATGTCTGAAGTAACCTGTGTGATTTAATCAGAAATGAAGAGATCCGCTGGAGAACAAAGGTAATCGACATAGTCCGAGGAATTGCAAAATTTAAGTGGTAGTGGGGTGAAACTTAATTAAAAACTTGACAGTTGACACTGACACTTGAAACACAGTACCGTCGTTGATTTATTTTTTTCCGTAAAAAAACAGACAACGATCCCACCAGTACAAACGTCAAGACGTCGTCCTTGTCCTTGTGTATATTACTTCATCAGCACTGCTTCCAAATCACCGTTTTGAGAACAGTGGTGATGAAACCATCTTGATAGGAAAACATCTTGAGGAAATCGGCATGTCCTAGAACCAAAAATTTGAAAACATGTGACATCTGGTAACCCGCACTGGGCCCGCGTGGTGGATTATGGCCCACTCCGTCTCACTGAGAGCCTGAGGAGGCCTGAGGCCAGTGCCTCAGCAGTGGAAATATTATAAATATGCTAAGTGGAAGGCATTCTGCAGCGCATAATCCTCGAAAAAATGTCAGCTATCATTTACAATAAAAATCAAAAGAAATCGGAGCCATTAAATTGTTAGTTTAAGAAATTTCTATCATAAAACACGCCCGTGCGACCATTTTCAAAAATCTAGTGTCAGATGTTTTCTCATGACCATTGTTACTGAATGACGGTTTAGTAATAAAATATTCTCAGGAAAAACATTGCCTATAATAATAGTAAATTTCATAATTATTACAGGAAAACAAAGAAAAAAGTGGTAAAAAATATGTATAACTTAAGTATTTCATGTAGCAATCATAATCCAGAAAGTTTTACACGAATTCATTCAGTCGTCTAATTCAGAGGTTATAACCCCCACCCAGGCCTCAACTAAAACCATATCAAGAACTTTCATATGAATAAACTTTTTCTTAATAATAATAAGAGGCTACTCTGGCTTTCTGACTTCTAACATATTTATAATAAATAAAGTTTTTGTAATGATCTTTATTTGTTGGATATCCACTTTATGATTTGGTAATTGTTAACCTTTTAAGCGCTTGGTTAAATATTCATTGCCGTGCCCCTAGCGCCCGGCTAAAAATCGATAAAATAATACCTACAATAAATAAGGAGGAGAAATCGTTGTATTGATTAAAAAATAGTCAAAAAGTTTTATTCTCTATTTAATAATGGTTTTAGTTGTACCACGCAGTTAATAGGACGAAAATAAAACAAAGAAATCATGCATGTCTCTGTCGCATAAATACGACACGAGCGGTAGAGGCACGGAAATATGTGTCGCATTTACAAGCCGTTAAAAGGTTAAATTACATCTCTGAGCGCGCTCAAAGATGTAAATGACCCTAAATGCGTTTATATTTTTATAGTATGCACAAAATGAATGATTATTTCAATGTTAGTTTAATCAGTATACTGTTCACTTTTAGGAAAGAACCTGAGATGGAACAGCCCCACAAAATGACTACCAAAGTAAAAGCAAGGGTAACAAGAACTAACCGAGGAATCGTAGATCAATATGAAGCAGCCACTCCGGTGAAACTACCCACAGCCGTGCTACAATTAAATCAGGATAAGCTGCCACACTTCACATTTAACTCTCCAGCAGTTTCAAAGCTACCGGCTACCTCAACACCTAAAATTGTTCTTCCCACAGTTGATAAAAAAAATACTGCAGTATCTAAAAGTAAGCACGAAACAGTTACTAACAGTGTTTTCAAATTTTCCAATCCTGTGAAAGTGTCAAATGATACCCCACAAGCGTGTGCTTCACCTCCGAAATTCACATTCGAGAGTCCCGAGCGCCGCATAGATCAGAAATTTGAAAGCAAACGTGACGATTGTTCTGTTGTTGTAGGTATAGTAAAAGAACCCGAAACATCCTCCACTAAGTCGAAAGACTGGGCGTGTGCGGACTGCTGGGTTAAAAACAAGCCAGAAGCCACCAAATGTGTCTGTTGTGGCTCCAAACAGCCAATGCCGAATGCAAAATGTTCTGTTTGCAAGCTTGCTGATAGTCTGTCTCACAAAGATAAATGTGCAAACTGTGAGAAGATGTTTGTATCACAAGTAGACAGCCCACTCAAAACCAATCCGACTGGGATCAGTTCATCGTCAAAGTGGAAGTGTGAGGTCTGCTGGGTCAGCAATGAAGACAGTGCAGCCAAATGCGTCTGCTGCGGCGGTATTCGGCCCAGGAGTTTGAGTAGTGCGCCCGCCACTGGCACGGCCACTTCGCTCACGAGCACGATCACTCCGCAGACTTCCACGGTCATCTTCAAGCCCGTCCCTGTGATGGCAGTGCCAGCCACGGCGAAGGTGGATGCTGATTGGAAATGTGATGATTGTTGGATCTCAAATAAGAGTAGCGTAGACAAATGTGCGGCATGCGGAGGCGCCCGGTCAGGCACCAAACAGGCCAGTGCCAGCGACGCATCGCCTAACACGAACTCGTTTTTCGGATCCAGTGACGACAAATTTAAAAATATTATAAAACCTCAAAAATCTGGGAAATGGGAATGTTCCAGCTGTTTAGTCCGAAATGAAAGTGAAAAAGATAAATGTGTATGCTGCGGCGCAGAAAACGAAAACAAAAAGAAAACCCCAGATTTAAAGTTCAACTTTGGGAAAACTGCAAATAGTTCTTTTAAATTCGGCATTGACCCCAAAGTACAAGAGGCTACCATAACTAAGAAAACAGAAATAATCTCGACGCTTGACTCTAAATTGAAAACACAATCTGAAACGAATAACAATATATTAGCTGAGACACCAACATTTACATTTACTTTACCTAAGAAAACGGTTGAAAACAAAACTGATGTTTCCAAAGGAAAGTCAGTTGAGGCTCCAAAAATGAATTTCACATTTGGTATTCCAAAACATATTCCTGCAAGTACAGTGGTCACAAACAAATTAGAGTCCAATAACGACTTGGAAGAAGAAAAACTACAGGAAGTTCCATCAGTTGACTTGAATGCACCCATGCAGAGCAAACCACTTATTATGTCTCCACTAACTCAGGTAAACAATGAAAATAAGACATTAACATCTGGAACTTTACTTAATCCTCAACTTGCATCTGACGCGAAGAAGGACACACCACTCAAATCGGTAGATTTACCAGGAGCGACATCTGCAGAGAAACCAAAACCAACCTTCTCATTTGGTGTGTCGTCGAATACTAAGTTATTTGAAACTCCGGCGAGTACGAGCACTTCGATGAACCTATTTACACAGAAGCCGCAAACTACCACTCTACCGACGACTAGTACGCCTACTTTTTCAATGTTTAAGTCGCCTGAGACCAGCAAGCCTACGACGTCGTTATTCCAGCAGCCTGATGTAACTACTAAACCAGCGCCAATGTTCCAAAACAGTGAGTCGACCAACAATGCCGCTACAGCGCCGATGTTTAGTTTTGGAAATAATGGATCGAGTAACCCTACTCCACCAGCAGCATTACCATTGCCTGCTGCTCCTGAAAAGCCTAAGTTCCCGTTTACATTTGGCAACAATCCAACCCCGAAGACGGATCCACCTGCTTTGTTCCAGTCTCCTTTCGGGGTGGCAGAAAGTAGTAACGCTAATACAAGCACCTTCAGTCTACCTTCAGGAACCACATTAGGTTCCAACAACAACTTGCCCACCACTTTAGGAAGTAGCAATGGATTGGTTGCTTCTAATGGACCCACAGGAAATGCTATGGCAGTAAACTCACTTGGCTCGATGGCTGGAAACTCACTATCATCGAGTACTATAACGATCGGGAACGTCGGTACTCTAGGAGGTACCAATGGTTTATCTGCAAACCCGCTGTCAGCGGCTAGCAGCATGCAACCTGGAAACAGTTTAACAGCGGCGGCACCGAGCTTATTCAATAATACAGGACAGAAGGAGAACGTGTGGTCGGCGAGCAGTAGCGCGCCGACTCCAAACCCGTTTGTGTCCAACTCTGTAGCGAGTAGTCTGCAGAAGCCCACGTTCACGTTTGGCTCGTCGACACCGTTCAACGCTGCTAGCGGCACGCCAACATTCGGAACCCCCTCGGCTCCACAAAATATGTTCGGGATGAACAACCAGACCAATAACACACAATCGTCTATGTTCGCAAATACTGTTCCAACTCAGCCCACAGGAAACTTGTTCGGGTCGCCGCAACCAGCAAGCAACCCCACGCCTCAGATGCCAATGTTCGGCACGCCAAGCATTGGTGCGGCGCCTACTTTCGGCTCGCCGAATCCATCTATAACTTCGTTTGAGGCGCCGGCACCAGCACCAGCCTTCAACTTCGGTGCTCCGCAGTCAACAGGCATTTTCGGGTTTGGACAGCAGGTAAATATGTTTTTTATTCCTCAACTAACTGCACCGTGAACTTACGGGAGAGGCTTACGGGAACGCAACGAAGAAAGGTGAATTTTTAAATTAAGATACATATTAATTTAAAAAGTCGTAATGTACATTAATGTTAGTCAATTTCGGTTTAAAATGCCTTTGATGGCAAGTGCTTAACTTAAAAGCACTGAAAGTATAATTATCGTATAGTTTGCTTGAAAGACATTTGGCGGGCCAACAATCCATCACGTCTTTTACCATGATTATAAGTGATGAAGATTGTAAACCTTATTCCATCCAGTTTTAAAGAAATGTAAACAAACCAGCACCCTTATTGCGTAACACTCGTAATTAAAATCCTTTTCATTTGATAATACATTAAAATCTATCGGTTAAATGCTTGAAATTTCGTCTGCTTGACAACAACTCAACCAGAATAAAGCAATGAATATTTCTCAATTGACATACTGAATTATAATGACAGCTTTCTTATGCAATAAGGATGCTAATTGGGCTTCAGTAATTACTCACTTAATTAATATAAATCTTACATGGATAAAAAGTGAGGTTACTAAGATAACATTGATTAAATTGAATAATTGAAGTAATTAATTGATTTTTAAATGACATCTCTATATTGTCTTGGTTGGGTGAATGGCTCGTTTGTTTAAATCTCCTTTGAAATAAATTGGAATAGTGTTAAGGGTATAGAATACAGGGGGGCAATTCTCGTAATTTTAAGAACGTTCACAGTCTGATCTCAGTCTCAATCTGTCAAAAATACCTCTAATTTCCCTACATTTTGACAAGTTTTTGACATTTGTTTGTCTCTGAGATGAGACTGCGACTATATTTTGAACGTTTTAAATTACGAGAATTGGCCTTCAGGGTGGTCATTCAAGATAGGGCAACTTCCTTTACCGTTGATGCTACAGGATACTGGATAACATTTTTTTAAGTCATACTTAATATTTGGAGTTATTTCCACCTGCATCCACAGTTTTTGATAAGGTCGGCAAGATTTACAAGTTTTATTTGTTGGATGCAAATCGATCCTGATGGTGGATCGTATGATTGATCAGTCATCATAAAAATAAAACGTACGAAATAAAACGAAAGTTTTTTTTTTTATTCGCCGACTATAATATATTCAGAATCTGTAAATTAGCTCAGAAAATTAGTGATGGTCTTCGAAGAACATTCCCTGTTTTAAAATGGTTGAGGTAGCTACCCTTAATTTTCAATCTTGTAGTGTTTCCGTCCAGAAGTATATGTTAAACGATGCTTAAGTGAAACTGCATCTAAATTTTAAATCTTGCACGTCTTTGTGATTTTAGATTTCTTTACTTTTGTTTATGCGTTCTCGTAAATCCCTGACGTCTGTTTAGCCATGTAGACTATATTGAATGATAATATTTATTTTGTATCTTAAGGCGGGTTGCTCCTTGCATCGCTTATGGAACAATTAGTAGATGTAGTTATGTCTATTATATGAAAATCTTGGAATCCAAATGCAAATGTATCAATATAAAATTTTGTTGTAACGCTACGATTGCTAGTTGAACTAAACTTGTTTAGCATTCATTCATTAACTACCTGTTTCTATCTTTGTTGGTTAATGGCAGTAGGTTCGCCCCCTTTTAAATAGAACTTTTACCTAAGGTCACGAAATGTGGGTTTATGGATCTGTTGTTGGTTGGGTAGCGGTGAAAATCGGTGGAGAAATAAAATACATATTAAATAATACGATTTTATGAAGATTGATTTAAAGTATTTGGATTCCTGGGTTAAACCTTTTAGGCACTCCTCTGAATGCAATGGCTGAAATTAGCAGAAGATAGTATAATCTTCCTGTGAACTGTAGTTCGTTAATTTGCTTTGGCGTTTATTTATCATTTAACTTGCCCAATTCGCCTTATGTGTTAATTGATGCTATCATATAAATATTACAATTTTATATCCATTATCTAAGTATTTCCATCCTACAATTATATGTAATATAATATATTATTATATATTTCCTTATATAGTTAAATATTAAAAACATCATTCTTAATAAAAAGTCATTATTGAATTTAGGAAAAGATTCAGCACTTCACTGCTTGTTAGTGTTATTTATTGTACTCTGCCACGGAGTAGTCAACAAATAGGCGTGGTTATACTCGTAATTGCGCATATACCGTAGAAGTAAACTCAATCTACGTGTGATGCTTGGGGATACACGGGTTGAATGATCAGTGACATACGCAGTGTTTATGTAGAACTCTTTGATTCAAGCGCGCAGCTTTGCCCGCATACTATTATCGTTAGTTGATTGGTCCAAGTCTTGTACTCTAAATCTTTTGTGTATAAACTTGCAGCAACAACTTCAGCAGCAGCAGATGCAACAGCAACATATTCAGCAGCAGCAACAGCAGCAGCATCAGGCGACTCCGCAGCAGACCGGCGTCTACAGTTTCGGTGGGGCTCCCGCCGGCGCACCACAAGTTCAGTTCAGCATGGGCAGTGGCGCCAATCCCGCCGTCCGACGCGTTCGTAAAGCGGTTCGTAGAAATCCGCAACGATGAAACTTGCACCGACTGTAGTACGATATGGACTGGATCCAGTAAGTGTCCCCAAGTCAAATTTATCCGTGTGAAAGCCACGAACATGTCATGGTATCTCCTTAATAGTGGACCTAAATTATAAGGTCACTAATAATATTTTTTGTTAGATGTATAAAATTGTAATAGATTTGGTTGGTGTGGCATTGTGTATTATTTTAATTTTTAATTAGTTATGTAAAGACATCTTGCTTTGGACTCACTGATAAATATTCACCGTGCTCGCGATCATGGCGCTTTACTTTTTACGTTACTATGCGTTTGCACCAGAAAATACTACACATGTAAATGTTTCGATATTTAATTTTGTCAGATTTCAAGATTTATTGCTGGCGTTCGCACTGTCTAGAAACATGTTTGTCAAACATGTTTTGTATAGTGTGTATGCTAATCTAGTAGTGTCATTTAATACATTGACAGAAAACAAATATTTGAATATATTTTTATATGAGTGTTTCGCCAGCAAATGCACTGTTACAACGAGGAAATATTGGGTCTTCAATAATAAAACGGGTTGGGTCTTTATTTCAACAAAATGTCGCGACAGATATCTTTTTAGTGACACGTATGTGTGAATGTGAAGAATGTATGTGACGGTTTTACTAAGACAATTTTATTTTGTCGTTGGCATCATCACTGTATATATAAAATTCTTAAGACTATTTTTTAGCTACATGTTTTTTGGAGATATTCAAATTGTTAGGATTTTTCCATAAGTAAATGACCCTGTGGTCCCAGAGATATCTTACTTTGATATCATTATTATAATGCACAATGTTAGCCATACCATTAGACTTTGTGATTATTTTTATGCCAGAGCTCCGATTGTGAAAATTTTTCTTTGTGATTTAAGCAGTAAAAATATTTTTTACATTTTATAAACTATTTTGTTTTAAGTAGGTACATTAATAAGTCATTTACTATTGTAAATTTTTATAATATCATAGTTTTTATTTAATAATTCACGATCATACAAATGAGCGTGAACCTTGTATTACTTTTTTATTAGCTTCGCACATTCATGTCTGGTTAATCGATGTATGCAGGTGCGTGTAAACACGAAACATAATATATTAAAAATTTCTAATGTGTAGTATACAATAATAATAAAGTATATTTATTTTCAATTCAAGTATATGTATCAATGTAGAACTATGATGCCGTAGAATTTACTTTAATAATGGTACGATCATCGGTATAGATACAACGGCCGACGCAAAATAAATAGGCTAATTATAGTCTACGTTATAATCTACTAAAATATATGTAAACGAATACCTAACTAACGAAGAAAAACGCAACATTGCTTAATAAATTTATTAAATTCATTCAATCATTCACTCACTGACAGCAGACAATGCACAGCCTAAACCGGGTCTAGAATCATGAAATTTTGCATAACAAATCCTTATGTAACAAACACTAACAAGGATATTTTTAAATATCGTCCCCTAATGGGAATAAAAAAGGGGACGAAAGTTGTATGGAAGTTTATCATTGTTGTCAATGGGAAATCGGGGAACACCGCTTGTTCTATAATAAACTTAAAAAAGAGTTCGTATTTAAATGAATTTGTAGGAATCACGACATTCTAGTACTTACTATACAAATTAACGTTTCATTAATCTACATTGCAATTGCTATTAGAATATCATGAATAATCTATATTATAGACTTTGATTATATAATGTCTAGATAGAGCGTCGCCCTACAATCAAAACAAAGAAAACGAGCCAACAATTTCAAACATGTGTGCGTGCGGGCGGTGTTTTACACTGTGCATCTATGTCTCTGTGTGCGTGAATAATGATACCAGCTACTACAATTCTCCCATAAATCACATATTAAAAAAATTTACTATACAAATAATATAAGTAAGTTTTAGGTGTATGTTTGTAGTATTATTCAGTTTTAGTAGTGTCTTTATTTACTTGTATTTATAAATAAAAAACACTATTTAATTGAATTAGAGTTGTGTGTGTGAATGTTGTGTTATATTAAATCAGCTAAGTTAATTCAATTAGAATATTTAACTTTTTAGGCAGTTAGTATTGGGAAATTTCAAATGAAAGATCACAGATAATACGAATGGAATAAATTAATCTTATTAAAATTACTCTTGGCACCTTTGAAATCAGTTTATTGGACCCAATGCAACAATAATCATTAAAATGGGCTCATAAACAAAAAAGTTATACGCGAACATTATATTATTATAAAAAAGTACAGACGAATTGAAAAACTTCACCATTTTTGAAATCGAATAATAAAAGTACATCAACTAAATAATATAAACGTAACCATAAAGCAACGAATATACCCACAAAAAAAGGACGTTAAGTTGGGAGAATGGAAAAAGAAACTGGCAACACTGATAAAATATGGCGTAATAGGGCGTAATTTGGTAAATATAAAAACAAAAAACAAATACGTAGTTTTTTTGGTTACTTACTGATGATATATGATGTGTTTGGTGTTTTTACCCTTCCTTTATAATTTCGGCACAGTTTAATAGCACATACCGTCATTTTATCGCTGTTATTTGTTTATTACTTAGCGCGCGTAATACGTAGTGACACCAAAGCGGTACGATCGGCACTAATCGGCGGGTAAGTACTTACAGTCCAACAGTTGGCCGGTATTTTTTGACACGTTTGCGCGCAATTGATGCTCTATCTAGACATTATATAATCAAAGATTATAGATTATTAAACGTCGATTAATGTATTTTTGTGACATTACATTTGAAAAAAGAATTTTGGGAAACGAATTTCACAACTAATTAAAAAATATTTTATTATTTCAGTATCTTGTTTTTATTGTTTGGTTACAACTTATTGAACTTTACACTTTGAAATTTTAGGGAATTCCCAAAATGTAATTTCGGGAATTGGACTTTTTTATAATTAGACATTTTTAACCCGATGGACATTTTAGGAATTGGACGTTCTGGACCTGAACGAACTTATGATCATGTTCGGTTATTCCGTTTATCCACCCCAAAAAATCGACCCTAAGGTGGATACGCGGACACGCATGTCCGAGAATCCACCCTAAGCCTATAAATTTCGTTTATCCAACTAGGCTTATAGGGTGGATTCTCGGACATGCATTTCCGCGTATCCATCTTACGGTGGATTTTTTGGGATGGATAAACGGAGTAACCCACCATGTTATACACAAAAAAATCGCTTTTCGTGTCTGGCTGTGTGACCGCTTAGATCTGCTAAACTATACAATGGATTTTGAAGCTTTATTCATAAAAAAACAATAATATTTAACATAAATATATAGCACAGAAATATTGATGTTTCGACAAACATGTCGCCATTGCACATTGCCATGCCATTCAGGGGTTTTGACTTTCTATTTAAATGGAAATAAAGCAGCTCTAAAACATATTCACTTTATGAGAGATCGGATCGATGACCACCTGTCGTCAAGCCTGATAGTTGCTTCTAGCAAGATGAACAGCAAGTTTTTTAATGTAACTCTACTGACACAGGAACTTAGTAAAAAAGTGGTTCGTCAATAGGTGAAACAAAAACATTAAACATTAGAATTGCCAAAAAAAAATGTAGACAAGAAAAGTATAATATGGGTATTTTTGAATCCGTATAAAGCTCGTTCGTCTACATACTTTTACGGATAATATAAAAGACTACTACGAAAAAGAATTATTTAGAGCAAGTACGAAGTCGATTTTATTAGTTTGCTTGAAGTTCGAAGCAGGAGAATTTTTTTTTTTTTGTTGTGTTTGTTGTTCTATTAATACATCCATAGGTACGTTAAGCTATTTCTAAACTGGCCATATTGTCCCGGCAATATACACAAAATATTACTGTAATACTTGGCAATATTTTCAGTTTGCCGGCCACTCCGGTAACTATTGCAAGTTTGCAACCCGCTCCTGCTTTGCACGGTTTTTGTTTTTATGACTTAACAAAACATCGAGATTAATATAAAACTTACAAATAATTATTATCAATGTGTATTAGCTATACACCTTCCGAAATAAATTTTCTAAATGATGTTGATGTTGAAAACCGCATCAAAATCAGTTGCGTAGTTAAGAACATCAGTGCGGTCACACAAACAGACTTTGTATCAGCATAGCATAGCATAATCAGCCTATAATGTTCCCACTGCTGGGGCACAGGATTCCGCTCTTCGAGAGGGAGTGGGCTGTAATCTATCACGCGGGCCCAGTGCGAGTTGGTTAATATGTATCAGACTTGACAAAAATTACTAGCTAGCATTTAATGTTGGCTAGGTAAAACAATTCAAAATTTGAAACATCAATCAAGATTTTAGAGATAATGTAAAGGTATGATTATGACTTATGTATGACACATCCTTAACAACAATTCGATTAAATATCGATAGAGTCCTATATTTTATCATTAACAATTTAAAACCTTTTTACTCTGATATCATAGGCTAGTAAATACATGATAAGCTCGGAGGACTATTTGATAATGGTTGGGTATATTCTGTAGCAAGCGCATTACCATAATAGACACACATATAACCAGATAGATATACTATTTCTTCTTGAATATATTATTTATGTAATTATGCTTTCTTCAAAAAGTTAGAACGTATTTAATGTATTAAAGTAAAGGAATGAACTATTCCTACTCTGTTGTATAATATTTCCAGGCATCATAGTAATTATTCTTAGCAACACGTCATTCCTTGAGGCGAAAAAATATGAGACATGAGATCTAAAAAGGAAGCTGGACTTTCTAATACCAATTTGACCACCAAAATTGATAAAATATTATAATTTTAAGTGTAGTACTTACGGTTGCCAATGGCGAACGTAGAATTTATTATAATAAAGTAAATGTAGCTTTTAAATGGAATTACTTGATGTAAAGGCACTGACACAATGTGTTAAGCGAGTGATATTAAAGCGTGTACTAAATAGAGCTTGGGTTGGGAACGAAGGGCTAGTGATGTAGGTTCGCTTAAGTTATGAATTTGATAAAGTCTGTCACAGGGACTAGCACAACGTGTCAATGCCTGTATTAGTCATACGGGCCTGATAGCTCTATACTCCATTTGTTTAGGTAATTAAATAAAGGTAAACAAAAAAACTACGTGACTTAGTTAACTGACTCAACGTAATACCAGACTATGATAACTGAATAGACTGGTATTACGTTAAGTCGGTTAACCACGTCACGTGGTTTTTTTGTTTACCTTTATTTAATTACCTAAGCAAATAGAGTATAGGCACCGACTCAATGGTTACGATTACCCATGTAGCTTCTAAAACATAAGATAATACTTCGTAAAACGGACATACGTGTTTAGTATCGCATTTGATTATGTACAAACTTTGTCTAGGGAATAAATGAAATTATTTGTTATTCGGATGTACTTTTAAGTGCCAACTTCATTATATTTATATAAGCGAAATGTAAAGCTCTTAATTTTAAGTTATGTTATGTTTGCTGGTCTTTATGAAACGTAAGCCAAAATTTCTTAAAACGACTCTATTCTCGTCTATTTTGTAGTAATAATTTTATATTTAATGTACGTAGTAATTACTTAAAATATTGTTTAACTCAAAACGCGATACTTAAACTCGTCCATAGCTTAAATTAAGAACCCTTTTCAAATAATCACAAAAGTTACACTCATGTCTACAAATGACATTAGACATATATCAGGATAGTTACTACTTGATGACGTTGCAGTATAATCATTGAAATAGTTTTTAATTTGTTAATATAAGATTAGATGTATGTCTTCAAGTAACAGCAACTTAAGCAAAAAATTGTACTAGGCGAGGATTGAGAATCGATACCGATTTGAAATGACGATTTTCAATGTAAAATGAAATGAGTAATGGAAAAATTTATTCAGACGTGGTGGTTACGATCTTTTGCTTTGGATTTTAGTTGTTCGCTATATTTATAGTTAATAATTATGTCAATATGGCGTGTAGTCGCATTTGGAACTATATGACTAGGACTTATTTTTTTAGCACTGAAATTAAAATCGATGTTTCCAAATGCCTACTACCAGTCATTCTAATTTTAAATGTATAATCTACTGTATTTTCCATCACTTTCAGTGGACATTAAAATAAATGTTTAATGGATGATTGGGGAGCAAAACTAACTGTATACCCGACAGTGTTTGAATATTATGTAATAATGTTGATAATTGATTGAAAATAAAAATAATTTGGTATTTATAAAATACCTTTAGATTTGTTCCTCAATGTAAAATACCATTAAAAAATTATTCATTATATTTATTCCCTACTCTATCCACCATAACAATACCTTCCCGGCCCAATGTTGGTCACGGTGACCAATCTCGACTAAGATTACCAAGTACGCAGAAGAAAATAGTGTACAATAGTGTTATGCAAACACTGGTGCCCTCTCTCTTTCCTCATCCAACCCCGCGTCCTAACCAAAAGCGATCGTTGCGCGAGTACTCGGTCGATGCGATCGTTTGCATGTGACCGCGTCCTAATAGAATATGACTGTCGCGCAAATCCTTTGTTCTCATATTATTACATTCGCAAAATATTATATTCGCAAAATATTACATTCTCGAATTATTATATTCTCAAAATATTAGAAGTACAATCAAACACAGTGAAAAATAAAAATGAATTTATTTAAATCAAATCAGTCCTTTTTGGACGTAAATGATGGGATCAGATACTCTTTATTTTGAAAAACTTATTTTCCCAAGAAGTGCTTTTCAAATATTTTTGGAATGGGTTCAAAATTTTCGCACAGTTCTTTTTATTATATTTCTTTCAAAATCAACGCTGCAACTATGTTTGGGCTGTCTAACGACTTTCTTATCCAAACTTAATGTAATCGAAGTCTTGCACTCCCTTTGGTTGCAACATCTCCAGTTGGTTGTACCCTTTTTATTATTCACGAAGAAGTTGTATTTGTAACCGTTATATAAAAAAACAGACTTGCCTTTTTGACTCGTTATAAACTTGGCTTCATTATTACTACTGGGTGATATAAAATCATTAGTTAAATTTATTTTACAGAAGGTAGGTAAACCTTAAAAAAAGGGGTTGTAGGTTTGATTCCCATCCGAGACAAATATATGTAATGAATAACCTATGTGATGATGTCAAATATTTATTATTGTTTCCCTCAAATTAAAAACATTTTTCGCTGTGATTGTCCTTTGTGTAATATTTTGAGAATATAATAATTCGAGAATATAATATTTTGCGAATATAATATTTTGCGAATGTAATAATATGAGAACAAAGGGCGCAAATATGCGATCGTAGAGTTCATGTCACTGTTTGTTCGGTGAGCCGGAACGCGTGGTCGCGCCTTCCGGTTTTCCTAACAAAGCTATAGCGCGACGATGGGTTTGTTTAGGACGCGGCTAACAGTCCAATGGGTCAGGCACACAGGACCAACGGCTTTTCGAGTACGGAGGTGTCACCACAAACTCCAAATTTGTAACAGAAAAACACAATAACACTTCCATACTCAGCTGTAACGCTTGCGACCAGGCCGCGGAGTCAACAGGGAAGTAAAAAACCTGTCGAATACAAACTAGCTTATCCTATGTCCTTTCTCAAGTTCCAAACTATGTCTGTACCAAATTTCACACAAATCGGTTCAGTAGTTTAGGCGTGAAGCAAAGACAGACAGACAGAGTTACTTTCGCATTTATAATATTAGTTTGGATTAGCTGCGCCCCGCGGTTTCACCAGCATAAGACTCGAAAGGCTTAAAATGGATGGAACAGTTACTTTCGCATATAAAATATTAGCTGCGCCCCGCGGTTTCACCTGCATAAGACTCGAAAGTCTTAAAATGGATGGAACAGTTACTTTCGCATATAAAATATTAGCTGCGCCCCGCGGTTTCACCAGCATAAGACTCGAAAGGCTTAAAAATGGATGGAACAGTTACTTTCGCATATAAAATATTAGCTGCGCCCCGCGGTTTCACCAACATAAAACTCGATCCCGTGGAAATATCGGGATATAAAAAGTAGCCTATGTGTTAATCCAGAGTGCCTGCTACCTCTATACCACATTATAAAAATTGGTCCAGCAGTTTGTGCGTGAAGAAGTAACAAATACACTCCCAAACTTTCGCCTTTTTAATATTACCTATATAGTGTGATGTCATTAGTACCGTAAAGTCCCGGCGAAGATAGCATTACTATTACATACATTACTACCGAAACACTTCGTACCGCGGTGCCCATCTTGTAGCCATCCAACATGCCAACTTATTTAATTCAATTGTAAAAACAGGTGTCTTTCTAAGTAGTTTCTGCCATTTGAATGTTCCTGTCTGTGTGCGTCCTACATAAAAAGGCGATAGGACTGCATTGTCAATTACCGCCCTATCAGCCTTTACAACATTTTCAAATTAATCAGCGCCTGACAGTACTGATCCATACTTAGCCGTGATTAAAAACTTGCCTACTAAAATTACGTCAGGCGCTGATTAATTTGACAGGAGTAGGACTAAACTAAAATTTATCTTCTGTCCTATTCTTAATGAAATAGAAAGAAAAAGATGCACTGAACATAAATTTAGTTTAGTTTGTGAACAACAGAATCGACACCATTGCGTTCCAAAACTCAAATGAGTGATGTCGGTCACACGGCTACCTAACTTATGGTACCTACTGGGCTGGCAACATCTGTCGCATGCCACAAGAGCTTTGGGCTGGAATTACCACACTGGGTCTCAGGCCTAGGAGGATCGAGGATGCTGGACAAACTAGACTCTTCTAAAAGATTGGCCATATACACCAATAGTTAGGAATAAGTGGAAGGAGGGAAGGGAGGTCTTTGGCCTGCAGTGGGACACAAACGGCTGATAATATTAATTCCCCTCACACGTAAAGTTCAGTTTGTGTTACAATTTCATTTTTTAATGACGCAGGTACTGGTCATTCTGAAATCAACTTAATTTACGCTAGTATAATGTTGATATTTGTTTATAACATCAATATAAATAACATCAATTGGAACTACATTTGAATAAATGGAAATGGTAAACAGTTCAATCGTTTTTCAGGAAACATTGCTGCCAATATGAACAGTGTTGCTGTGGCCACATCCGATTTTTTTTTGCCTCTTCGCTTGGAGGCTAATTGCAGGGCATGCCCATGCCCACAGCCTCGTAAACACGAGAAAGGAGCTATGTAAATTATAAATGATATTAAATAACTGGAACACTGTATGTAGGTAGATACAATGTTTTTATACTTTTGGAAAATACGTACTTACCTACTAATACATTTTATATATAAACTAACATTTCTAACGTACCGAGTGACTAGAATGTATTCATCGGTGGCGTTAGAATGGCGCCAATCGTCCTTTGTTGTGTGCTCAGGAACACGTGTCTATGACCACTTCCCGGTATTCCAGGGCAATTTGCGGGGCGGCCGGTCGTCACCTTGTACCTGCCCACGCCTGGCCATACAACCACTCGTTGGTAGCCCGGCGGTTTGTCATAAGAACTATTAAACCCACGCTTATTCTGCACGAAAGTTCTCGGTTTACAAACTTCATGATGACCAGGACCAGGGTCTTCCGCTCTTCGCGGACACATCGACAAGTCCACGAGTGCAATTCGACCTCTGTAAGGCTTACTCCTGTTGGTCTTATTCATCTTGCCAAATTCGGATTTCTTGTATTTCTCCAAAGTGCCTTTTAAGGCAATCGGCCACGTGGCCGCCGAGCATTTCATAGAATTGCTAAAATGGTTTTTTATGGTAGTTTCGTCTCGATTGCCAGTAAACAAATCGTAAGGGCCCCGATTCGAAACAACCTTAATAGGTTTTTGGTCGATTTGTTCTTTGTCGAGAATCGAGTAGCGATTCGGGGCGAGTGACCACTTGGGTGAGGGGTCTTTGAATCTGCAAGGCTCTTCTCTGTCAAAAGTTGGTCGGGCTGAGTGCGGTCCGTACGGAGCCTTGAAAGGTACAGCTTTGTAATACCTTCCAGGGTCGGGTGCCCTTTGTTTGGAAGGTTTCGATAAAGGTGTTCTTCCAAATCCAACGTTCATACAAGCCGGTTTATATTCGGCTGGTTTATTAACCTCGTGCCAGGCAGGACCCAACAACGACCGAAGCCATTTTCGATTTTCTAGAATTTTTTGGTTCCTGTAACCCAAGTTTTTCGACCATTCCTCTAAATCATTCTTGTACTTCCATGGATCTTTATCAATTTTTTTCCTGTGGGAGGCTTCACATAACCTGTTTATGGATTGAGGTTTGTATAGGCATGGGTCACAACCTTGGGGTCTTGTAATGTACAACCCGCTAGGATCCAAGTTGGGATGTGTAGTGACATTACCGAACCTCGGAAGCGTGGAGTTGAAGGGTATATGGTTGAGCTTCTTCGTAACCATTTTTGTAACAATTTATGTCAATTTATTAGGTACCTACATATAGCTTCGAAATAATTAATGACTAAATGCTGCTGCTTTGAAATGATTAGAAAAAGCAAAAAAAAAAGAGTGTAATTGTGACTTGATGCTTGTGCAATGTGGAATGACATGCCCACAGAGTACTTTTTGATAGACTGAAAGATATGACTGGCGGTTTATATTAGTAGTCTATGGACTGGCGTGATACTATGACGTTTCTTTATAAGACTGGAAACCGAATAGGTACCTATTACTAACTGTTTCATACTCTTTGGTAACCAATGAGGTATCTAGGTAGCCGGCTTCTGTATCATGTGTAGCAAGCGGTTAACAGTATGTTATTGTCCAGTCTAATTCTTACCAATGTAATTTACTGTATGTAGGGGACATATTCATACCTAAGTCCACCTAAGTCTTGAAGCCTAACTTTTGTTCAGTAAAATTTCTCATAAAAAACAATACTATAGATAGATAGAGACACCAACAGGATATTCCGGAAGAAGGTAGGTACATGTAGTAGGTAGTACCTACCTGCTCAGGGCCTATGGTCTATAAATACTTATAGAACTGCTACTGCATAGTGCCCACTGCCCAAGTAGCTAGACTGGTAGGTAGGTACCTGAACTCTAATTGGGGAAGTCCGTGCAAAGTGGATAGCACAGGAAAAGTAAATACCTAGTAAAATTTTCAGCTGTTGCAAATGCAATGTGTCCCCCCTCGTATCGCTAGGACTACCGGAATCTTATGAATCGAAATAGGTGCACACAGTGTTTATTTCTATTGCCACTATAACAACATAATCAGCCTATAATGTTCCCACTGCTGGGAGACAGGCCTCCTCTATGAGAGAGGGAGTGGGCCGTAATCCACCACGCGGGCCCAGTGCGGGTTGGTAGATGTCACATGTCTTCGAATTTTTGGTTCTAGGACATGCCGGTTTCCTCACGATGTTTTCCTTCACCGTTTTGAGAGCAGTGGTGATGAAATAATTTACACAAAGTAAAGCGCCTGTCTGGGTTCGAACCTACGACCTATAACTCGTAAGTCGCGGCCTTTACCACTGAGCCACCACTGCTCTCTGTAACAACAAATAATAAAAATAAAATAAAGTTAAAAATTAAAGGGGTCTCCACTCCATAAAAAAACGTGTTTTTTTACCCTTTGTGTGCGAGTCCGACTTGCATTTGGCCGGTTTTTTACCCAACTACGGCGAAGCAAAAAAGAGGGTTCTGATTTTGACCGGTATGTATGTAAATATGTATGTATGTTCATGTGTTCCCTCATAAATTCTTGTTATGATAAATGAGGTATCTTTGGAAGTGTCTTGATTCTCCGCTGGGCATAGGCTATGTGACGTCACAATAAATTGAATATGGCGCCCTCTAGCGGACATAAAGTAAAGATCTAAAAAAAAAATTAATCATGCCGTGTTGGGTATTAAATGAAAGGGCTTAATTAGCACATCTCAAAATCTCAAAAATATAAATATTACTGAAATTAGCCCCAAAATAATTAAATAAAAAATAAGTTTAAAAACTAAAACCCGACTACTGAAAAGGATGAAACAAGAAAGTACCTTCCCGTGGTCGCATGCCACCATAGCTTATAAGCATTTGACTTATACTTTTGAAATAATTGCTTATAAGGATGTTAGTACAGCGGCATGCGACCACGGGAAGGTACTTTCTTGTTTCATCCTTTTCAGTAGTCGGGTTTTAGTTTTTATCTGTTACAGATACTTACTGCAAAAATTTACAAAAAAAAAAAAAAAATTAAAAAGATTAAAACCCAAGAGATAGCCAGAGTCAACTAAAAACTAATTTATTTGAAAACGCCGCTTACCGATAAAAATCCAAAATTTATTCTGTAAAAATGCTGCTGTCAGTCAGTCATGAAGCTGTCATTCCAGCTGATGCTAAAGATTGACACTATTGACAGGTCATTTCATGCTCACTTCGCCTAAGTTTTCACGGTGAGATTTTTACAATCGGTTGTTACCAAGGTTAAATAAGGTATAAGGTGCAATAGTGCAAAAAAAACTTTTAATAATATTATGCGCTAGTAATTGTACTAAATGTACAGACGCCAGCACATCAAGCTACCCCAATCTGTCAAATTTTCCCAATTGAATATGAACCTTATTCCTTTGTAGTAAAGAAAAATTGAAAATCTATCAAAGTTTGACAGATTGGGGTAGCTTGATGTGCTGGCCTCTGTACGTTACGGTGTGTTAAATTTTGTTAAATAGATACCCTATTAATAAAAGCAGCTGGTAATTTTTTTGCTTGAAGTACTTACTATTAGAAAAATTCACAATTTTATCTTTATAGAAATTTCCGCGGGCGAAAATGTTTAATTTACTGACGAACTTGTAATCCTAATAGGTACCTAATCTCTTCGATAGATACTCCATACAAACATGTCTGTTCAACTTTTCGCTACCGAGTATAATTGAAATGAGATGTTTTCTTAAACAACCGTACACCCGGTGGTGAACGTTTGCCGGTACACATTTTAACATGCTACCCATACCTATTTCATTCATCGCATCTAGTTAAACAATTAAGCAGGTTTTTTTTGGGGTAAAACTTAAATGTAAAACTTTGTGCAAAACTGAAACTTCTGGTGCATATGTGAGTGAAAATATATTGTGTTGTCGGAGCGCTCTGCAGCGCAGGCGCGCGGCTTCGCAGCCAAGGTGATGCAAAGCATAAGCCCGTACGGAGCTGCGGACTCAGTTGCGTTACAGCACGATCGCAGTGCCATGTGCAATCGACACGTCACGGAACTTTAGTTACGGAACTTACGAAACTGTGTTTGCGTGATCAGGCTTCCGCGCCTGTACTGCGTAGCGCAACAACGTACCTCTGCGTTTTCTTCTATCGTAAAGCTTTTTCAGTCGTCCTACTAACTTTTTTAGTGTTTGGTGTGCCTGACACCAGTTGCTAACTAACTTTTTGGCGTCTGATGACAGTGTTATGGACACAAAGTGAAGCAACAGAACGGAAACTATACTTGTTGAGCACTTTTAATTATTTATTTAGTAGCCTTGATTAAAATACTGTTACAACAATGTAGGCTGAAAGTTTAAAACTAAAAACTTGAAGTTCAAAAATTGTTTAAGTGATTTCGATCTCAGCAGGAGAAGGCTTCGTCCATCACTTCAGTCTAACTCAAGCTTTGATTCAGGTATTGTGTCCCGCTTTTTTTTTGTTTTGTTTCAAAGCAAATTTCTATTATTTATTCAACTTGTGGCGAAAGTTATTAAACAGCTGAGTGATTTGTGAGCACAGTTTTTAAATAAAAAAACTATAAGTAGAAAAAAGTAGGTAATAGGTACCTTAAAACTACGATTAAGTCATAAAATAGTCCCGCCTGTACCTACATGTCCCACGGCAGGGCAAGGCCCTCTTCTCATACAGAGAAGGCATGTGCATTAATTACCATGATTGCTGAAGGCGGATTGGCGGTTAACAGTGGTGTAGCTGTCGGAGGGCTAGGCGGTGCCGTGCACCGGGGCCCCCAGACTCAGGGGGCCCCTCGGCCCCTGCAAACCCCGAATTGACCTAGCAAAAAATTTCTTCCACCTTCAGAATATAAATATAATAAATTCTTTCTGTTGTGTTGTGTAAGTTCTTGGGTTTAGCCACTTGAACCAATCGGCTGTTATGCGACCGACTTATGAATACTAGCTTACTCTACTGAAATATTACTACTAATGAACTGCACTCCCTTTTTTGACAAAACTCCATATCCTTGACATCTTCTACAAAATATTGTTACGGTACTCCTAAACCCTGAATCATTTACGTAAATATTTATATTTTTACTTGATAAAATAAAACTTAACCAGTTTAGATAGGGCCCCACCTTTTTTTTTGCACCGGGGCCCCTGTTCACGTAGCTACGCCACTGGCGGTTAAGTAAATCATAGCTGTGCAAATTGATATACCTACACAATCATGTGAGTAGATACATAGTATTTTTGTACCAACGCGAATATGAATTTGTTGCTGGCAATAGCAAATATAAACATACCATTATATCGGGTAGGTAGGCAGGTGGAAAGATTTTTTTTTATATTTAAAGGAGTGGAATAGGTATATGAGGATCGTCGCAGGTGGCGTTCTGTAGTATTTGCCAACCCCATGAGCAAAACGCGTAGTTTATGCCATTTTTTATGGATGGGAAATCATCAAATGACCCCTCCCGCTCTGGGTGGAGCGGAAGGGAGTGTCAGACTCTTACTGACTAAAACCCACCCGTGTTCCTTCCTCAGCCATGTGAATATTTTTTTAAACAAATGCCTACTTTTTATGCCGTATTCTTACACATGTTGCTTTCCAAGAGGTAGAGTCACCAAAAGAAATGAGTGACCAGGGCCGTCGGATACAGTTGAAGTTTACTAAGAAACTTTAATTCGATAAATCAACTGTTTGTTTTCTATTAACTAAATTAAATTTTATTCGAAAACATCCATCGGTTTCTTACTCAACTTCAACTACATCCGACGACCCTGGTTACTTAAGATCTCCTTTGGTGAACGTTCTTACTTACCAGACAATAAGACTGTGATCGTTAAAAAGTTTCTTCATGCGGAGACGAACTTGGCTGCAGCATCAGTAATTTGACATTCGATGCAGCACCCACATAATTCGCGGATCGGACTAGATGCAAGTTGCAATCATCTATCTATACTTAGTTTCTTAAAGAAATGGTTGGTAGAAAGTAATCTAGGTATATAAATAATAAAACCAGTCTAGTGCGAGTCGGACTTGCGCACAAAAAAATAAAGGTTCCGACAAAAAATTTACTAAAATTTCATTATTACTTGTCAAATTTCATGATTCTAGGTCAACGGGAAATACCTAAAGTAAAGTACGAGCTGGTGTCCGCAACTCCACTTCAATGCACGTATTTTGCGTACAGTAAAGTAATTTCAACTTGATAACTCTACGCATTCCTGAGAAAAAAGGTCTTGACAGATGGACAGGCAGACGGACAACGAAGTGATCTTATAAGGGTTCCGTTTTTCCTTTTGAGGTACGGAACCCTAAAAATGAAATGCTGTTCCTTAGTAAGCGCATCACTCAGCTGGACCAATTTGGCTATTTTTTGGTTTAGAGATGAATTATAATTACGTTTTTATTGAAAGAAATGTTTGAAAAAGCCTCCGGGAAGTTTATAAAAAACCGGAGAAACAACTAAGTATTGAAATATGGACAGGACAACGTCTGTCGTGTCAGCTAATAATTAAATAATTAGCCCGTATTGTCCCACTGCAGGGCAAAGGCCTTGCTTTCCTTTTTCCACTCAACTCGATCCAGAGCCAACATGGACCCAATATGACGTGTCAGCTGGTTACCTATAAATATTTTAGGACTGCTGGAAATCAAATAAGCAGTAGGTACAGTCAACCCAGCATTTCTAAGCGTTTAATAAAATATAAAAAAAAATGCTTTTATCATGTCTTCTGCGCACGTTTCCGGATGACAGCGATGCGGACGAGTATTTCGACGCCTTTGGTGTCCTTTGTTTTTATATTTATTTGTATACCTATTTATTTAGTTTGCCATTTAATTTAGTACCTAGTTTAAGTAAGTTAGTTGTGTTAAATATTGTAAAAGTTATGAAAGTAAACCTATAAAAATATATATTTTACTAAAATTCGCATCAACTTCGGAAGAAAAGCGGACCTCAGACTTGGCTGGCGCATCAGGTAGGACTATATTTACTTCGTGAATCGTGGGTACAACTCTTTACCTAGAAGATGGAATTTTATTCCTACCTTTATATTATAGGTACTTTAAGAGAAGCAGGGACGGGTCCCTAGTTAAAAGCAAGTATAACGAAGTTAAAGGTTTTAATAAACTGCACTTGGCAAACGGATTAGTGATCGCATTTTGAAGTAGAGGTTTTTCTTTGGTATTTCTTTGCACGTCTAGGAGTTTTTTAACTATTAAAAAGTTAAAATAACTAACAAAACATAAAATCTCGCCTGTTTCTTCGAAGGGTCAGGTAGAAGTGTACCCATTGACACCCACGTTTTGCCAGTCACGTTTAAGTCCCATGTAATAGGGGGGCGAGCTTATTAACTGTGTACAAATCCAAAATCAAAGTTGAAATAAAGTGTTTATTAGCAACTAGCTTCTTCCCGCGACTTCGTCCGCGTGAAATTTCACCCTCACTCCCCCCGTTCACCCTCTTAGGGAGCGAATTTTGAAAAATCCTTTCTTAGTGCACCCCTAGACCTCATAAGGAACGTACGTGCCAAAGGAGATGGCTAAATGACTGCCCCAAGCAAGTATAGTAATCTCACATTAACTCGTAATATTTAAATATTCATTCATGAATTATTTAGCGTTTAATAATTTCCTAGAACTTTCGTGAACTATTAAACATAAAAAAAGTATCTTAGTTGCTTTTTTTGATTGAAATGACAAGTTCAATGGGAAATAATACAGTACCTACTGCAAGCTAGGGAGGCGTCATATCGCTTTTCCAGAATGTCAAATCGAAACTGTACTTATATCGATTTTTGATAACGAGTATCAAAACGATTTATTTTCTGAAATAAATCATAATCAGAGTTTTCGGCGGGAGTCGATGGCGTTCAATTCGGTGTCCTGTTTAGTTGCTTGTTTTTGTCTTTTACAGAGTTTTAATTCAAAAAAATGGGTTTGTTTTTAAAGTGATAATCGACTACTCAATTCCACTTTTTGCTAATCAAAATCAAATAAAAATAACTGAAAGCTTCGGAATGTGCGTATACGTTTAATCTTACTACCTATTTGTGTCGAAAAATATTAACTGAATACTTAGTGGTCGACAAAAACTAATTCTATTTTTATTATCTTTCAACCTTTTCAATTATTTTATCGATTCTGTTCCACTTGACGTTCAATCCCATCTCTATGAAAAAAACAAACGTCAGATGTCAGACGTCGTTTCGTTTGAACGCTCTGCCGTTTGCTTGTTTGTTGTGCTTTTTTATTTTGGATTTTCATTGACTCTCACTTGTGTAATGGATTTATTGTGTGTGCTCGCCTACCTACTGACCTCTCGCTACTCGACACGGGCTTGACTTGCATCATGCGATGCATAAACTACGGTGTAGCCACGCAAAGACTGCGGTGGAATATCACCTCTTCATTGCCTGCTGTTCTACTCACTATCTTAAGTATCTTAATACGATGGTTAACAATTGAGGTAAGTCATCCACAGCTAGAATCATTCTAGAAGTAATAAATATAAGAAACATCGAACAAATGTGACTTCAAGTTGTTTACCGTATTTCTCAAAATACATAATGAACTCAATGGCAATGAATCAGAAAGTCTCATCCCGTCTCATCACGACCACAACACGTCCTGACTACAACAGACTGGTTGCTTTAGATGTCATAATGTTCAAATGTGCAGTATTATAGTTAATTCATGTGGATACTAAGGTAATTATGTTTGTTCTAGGTTCCAAAGGATGCCAACATTTTGTCATCCTTGTTATGAACTGCTGAAAACAGAAGCATGTAGTGATGTTCGTTTATTTGACTATACGATGGTGTGCATAACTTGTGGCCGTTCTGTGAGAAATATACAACGCCATGTAGTGGAAAGAAACTATTCAATGTTGCAGAATTTACCAACGTCACATCCAGCTTTCCATCAGTTAAATAAAATGATTTTTAAGCACAGTGTGTTCTTTTATATCTACATGCCCATCTGGTAGCATGGATCATCTTCCTCTTCAGATATTCAGTCGTTGAGTGGAGGCTTTTGCCCAGCGGTCATCGTGCATACGGCCACAAATTACTAATGATACGGCTGACGTGACCCGCCCAATCACATTTGAGCCTTGCCGCCTTCTTTGCTTTTGCTACATCCAGTATGCCCGTTTTGGAACGCAGCGTGGTGTTCCGAACTCTGTCCTGTCTTTTTACACCCAGAATTTTGCGTTCCATCCACAGATATAGACAGACCTAGATAACGCAAGTATCACGATCTGTATGAAAACCAATCGTGCCATTTTTTTAACTACCCACTATGATGTCACATGGACTATTTAGTGACAGGAAAATCAAATCGATTCAAAGACGCCGCCGCGTGCGGCACCCGTCTCGCCCCACTCCCGGGGCCTAGCGCCAGCGCTCACGCTCACCCAGCCAGTTGTACACATGACTGACTGCGAAAGTGGCGGCTTACGATTTTTGTACGTAAGCTGGTGCGATCTTTGGCACGCGAAGTAGTTGCTCTTGCGTTATTTAGGTGTATCTATATCTGTGGTTCCATCGCTCTTTGGCAAACTCCAAGGCGGAACTTTTGCGACTCGGTGAGCGACCAGGTCTGAGCACCGTAGGTTAGCTTCAGTTATTCAACCACTTATTTATATTATTTATTGTCTGTGAAAACTGACTATATTTCAACTCATTTGGACAAGTAGTTTAGGATTTACAAGAGTTTAATACTTAAATACACGCGGGAGTGATTTTTGCGCGGATTGTAGAATGCCCGTTGTATTACGTTTTTTGGTGTAATTACCCCTTTGTAGATATATACTAAAGTACCACCGCGTACGAAATCGGGGTGGGTCGCTAGGCGAAAATACAATTAATGTTATAAATATCATCGCAGATATATCCAAACGCCTAGGTAAAAGTTTATAGCAATGGCATTTTTTTGCAGTTTTCTTAATGCCTACTGACGTAGGAGTAACACGATTTTATTTTCAGGATTGTACAGATATGAAAAGTTCCTGAAACTTTTTTTACATGAAATACTAATATTCAGCTATTCAGCATTACATATTGCTAGGTACCATGTTTATACATTGCTGGAGTATCCGTCCATACTTCTATTTAGCCATCTCTTTTGGGATCTCTAGACCCGGCGCACAGTGGGCCCATACTGAAAATTAGTGGACTTAGGCAACAAAGTTCCAATATCGATGCGATTTTTTTTTATATGACGTGTTATGATATTCCTGACAACTTTTATTCTTATAACATTTCTTCTAAAGTTGATAGTTTGTCTTGAAAAAAATTAATTAGATTATTTTGTATGGAGCGAATCACGTTTAATTTTTTTTCTTCAATTGTACTAATATGTTGGGTGTGTGGCGTGAGTATATGATAGCTAGGGTCATTCTCTATCCATGAAAAAAAAAACAGCGCCGGCCATCTGCGGCAGCGCGAGTAATCATTCGGTAAAAAAAAAATGTTATGTAAGATTTTTTATGCCATTTAAAATAAATTCAAAGTAAATTTTTTGTGTCATTAGGCTAATTCACCTTCTCTTTATTAAATATATAGTTTTAACAGCGCATAGGTACTTATAACTAATTATTCTGGTAGAAATTTAGTAATTATTGCTATGTTATCGGTAGCACCTGCATTGTGATTGATGACTCATTTGTTATTGCGCTCGGCTAAGCGCATAACTAATGAGTCATCGAAAAATGCTCGTCTCTGATTGGCTGAATAATTTTCACTCACTGATAACAGTGTCCACTACTTGAGTAATTAACACTGTCTATAAATATAAAGACATTCATTAAGTCCATCTAGTTTCGCTCTTGTCGCTTATTTGTGAACACAGTGAAATACTTTTATTTTTATATTTACATTAGAACTATGGCTGGATTTTGTACCAACCTAGATTTTTTTGTGAAATTAAGAAGTGGCGGTGATCTGAAAAATCATATGTTTCTATATGAAAGTATCATTTCTGTCTTGACTACCGAAGTTTCTGAAGAAGACAAGAACCGAATCAAGGAGTTCTGTCGACTTTTTTGTGTAAATCTAAATAAAAAGTGGATAGAGTCAAGTAGAAACCAAAAAACTTTTATGAATCGTGTAAGTAATCGCAAGTGGTTCGAAAAAAACATCAACTGGCCTGTTTGTGACAGTGTTGACCTGAGAAGTGAGATGGGCTTTTCGGACGCAGTCTTATCTGAACCTGTGGATATAGATTCCCATGTTCCTACTCTTGCAGTATGTACTGCGGAAGCGGGAACATCTACAGAAAAGGAGCACAGAAAACCATTCGAAGAGTTAAGTAAGAAGCAAAAAAAAAGACGTTCTACTTCCATAGTAGAAGAAAATTCCGAAGAAGAGTTGCAGACCTGGTACATAACAAAATTGAAAGACAACGGCAAAACGAATCTGGCAAAAGTGATCGAATACCTTTCCAGTAATCCAGATGCCCTATCCGAAGTAGACGAGCGACTATTCAAAAAGCAGAGCTTAAGTACTGTCTCTGAAGATAACTGTTTAGCTCTTTATACATCACTTGCGCTCTCGAAATGGAAGTACTTAGCTCTTCGACAATTTCTGAAAGAAGAAAACTGTGCTGCCTTTCCATCTTATCCAAAGCTTGTAAATGCCAAGAAAAGATGTTACCCACCACAAGAGAGTATGGAGATTACCGAAAAAGGAGCTCAAATTAAATTGCAAGCGCTATTGGACCACACTGTGGAAAGGATTTTACTAGGTATTAGTAATTCTGTTGATAGGTCTCAAAATAAAGAACTCAAGTTGACCTGGAAATGGGGACTTGATGGTTCTTCGTCGCAGAGCAATTATAAACAGAAAACGTCTACAGAGTTCGATGATTCATCAGTAGTCATGATAAGCATCGTCCCTCTTCGGCTAGTGTCTACTAGCCCATCTTCTGGGAATGAAAATATAGTTTGGGAGAACCCCACACCTTGCTCAACTCTGTACTGTCGACCGGTGAAGTTCACTTTCACTTCGGAGACAGCTGATTTTATAATGTCTGAAGAGTCTGAGATGAAAAAACAAATTGATGAACGAATATCTACACAGTGTGGAAATATTATTGTATCACATGAATTGCATATGACCATGATTGATGGAAAAGTGGCCAATATTATTGCTGAAGTACCATCATATGCAACGTGTCCTATTTGCTTGGCAAAACCGAGCGAGATGAATAATTTAGACGCTTTGACTTCCAAACCACTTCGTGAAGAAATTTACAAACAAGGAATTTCTTCACTGCATATGAAGATTCGGTGTATGGAATGTCTTCTCCATATATCTTATAATCTGGATTTTCAACGATGGACTGCTCGAGGCGAACATAAGGCTTTGAAACAAGCTAAAAAAAATACCACGCAACAAGAGTTTCGTGAGCAAACTGGAATGCTGATTGATATAGTCAAACAGGTATGTATTTAATTTTGGCTCTTTTTATGTTGTTTGTGTATTATATCTCTATGTATTGTATATTACAGTATTGTTTTCCCATTTTAGGGTTTTGGAACTACAAATGACGGGAATACTGCGAGGCGCTTTTTCCAAGATTACAAAAGATCATCCAGAATAACGGGAATTGACGAAAATCTGATTTTCAGATTTTCCGTTATTCTACAAGCCATATCATCAGGCAAAAACATTGACTGTGAAAAATTTAGAAGATACTGCAGAGAAACAGCTGATGTGTACGTGCAACACTATTCGTGGTACTACATGCCAGTTAGTGTACATAAACTTCTAATGCACGGTGCAGACATCTGTAACCACTTTGGTGTTTTGCCAATCGGTAAGTAAAAAATAAATATAGTTTGATGTATTATTTGACTCAATTGCGTTTTGAAATTAAAATGTATGTACTTATTCGTTTTAGGTATCTTATCTGAAGAAGCTTCGGAAGCCCGTAATAAGGACTTCAGAAACGTCAGGGAGTGGCACACTCGGAAAACGGGGAGAATAGCAACAAACGAAGACATCCTCCATGGACTTCTAATAAGCTCTGATCCCCACATATCCTACATAAGGCCTAAAATATTGAAACAGGGTCATAATGAGTTGTTGCCTGAAGCAATTCAGTTGTTACAGACTACTGAGCCTCCCTGTGACAGTGAGATTATGGAGGAAGAAGAATGCCTCATAGCAGAGTCCGAAAATTTGCCGGACCCACTAGCACTTCTGGAACAAGAAATAATGTGATCCGGCTCTAGATTATCCTCACAAAAGCCCATCAGGGCTAGGTATATGACAAACAGCCCTTTTCAGGGCTACAATTACTTCACAGTTTCATACGCTTGATTATGTAGATAATTATCAACGACTTGCCCGTACAAATTTAAATTATTTCACCTATCATTAACAAAATTAGTATAACCTGAAACTTATTACGATATTTATTCAACAATAGATAACGTGCAGTTAAAAAAATAACACAGCCAATCAGAGACAAGCATTTTTCGACGACTCATTAGTTATACGCTTAGACGAGCGCAATAACAAATGAGTCATCAATCACAATGCAGGTGCTACCGATAACATAGCAATAATTACTAAATTTCTACCAGAATAATTAGTTATAAGTACCTATGCGCTGTTAAAACTATATATTTAATAAAGAAAAGGTGAATTAGCCTAATGACACAAAAAATTTACTTTGAATTTATTTTAAATGGCATAAAAAATCTTACATAACATTTTTTTTTTACCGAATGATTACTCGCGCTGCCGCAGATGGCCGGCGCTGTTTTTTTTTTCATGGATAGAGAATGACCCTAGCTATCATATACTCACGCCACACACCCAACATATTAGTACAATTGAAGAAAAAAAATTAAACGTGATTCGCTCCATACAAAATAATCTAATTAATTTTTTTCAAGACAAACTATCAACTTTAGAAGAAATGTTATAAGAATAAAAGTTGTCAGGAATATCATAACACGTCATATAAAAAAAAATCGCATCGATATTGGAACTTTGTTGCCTAAGTCCACTAATTTTCAGTATGGGCCCACTGTGCGGCGGTTTGGGCTGTGCGTTGATATGTCAGTCAGTCAGTTCTCCTTTTATATATATAGATAAACTGATGTTATTGTTTAGGCGCTGAGCAGATGATGGACAATTTGTCTGCGACGATAGAACGTTTAGAAATTAATGCAATAACGCAAACACATGCATGCTGAGATGGGTAGCGGGATCGTCCGAAAGGGTTACCGCTGCCCCGGAACATAAAGGGCTAAGGAAGGAACACGGGTGGGTTTTAGTCAGTAAGAGTCTGACACTCCCTTCCGCTCCACCCAGAGCGGGAGAAGCTCCGTTAGGAGTATATGTGTTCTGTGGGGAGAAGTCATTAGATGATTTCCCACCCAAAAAAAAAATGCATGCTGAGATAGGAGCCTTTTGGCCTCGTATAGGATTTTCTGTTTCATTATTTGTTCCTTTTGTTTTTTTATTGTATAACTTGATTTTTTATTTTTAACTGTGTTTAGTTTAGTTTGTGATCTTCCTGTACGAGTCGCAATAAATACTTTTTCTTTCTATCTTTCTTTAAACGGAGGACAAAACAACCGCGCCGCCGATGCTTGTCGGATGTTGTTTCTCGACGTCACGCGTCATTCCCGATCAAAATAACGCCGTCTGCAGAGCGCCTTATGGTACTTATTCAATACTGCCATATTATACAAGAAACACGTGATTTCGTTACCAAATCTCCTTAACACTTATCTAAAAGCTTACAATTTTTTTCAACTTACAATCAATGAGTTTATTCATCACAAATGTGTCAGTCCTTTCATCGTTATTTTAGTCGGTTCGTTATTGTACTCGTATTTTACTCAATTCAGTCCTTTCATAGTTATTCTACCTCTAACAGCAGCAACCCAACAGCAACCTTATTTCAACGAAAATAAAGATCACTTTGTTTTTGACAGTGATGCAAAATCAGGGAAAAAATAACTGTGAAGGGACAATTATAGGCCAGGTTTCTGAGTAGACAACTTTTCAAACTCGTCTTTAATATTATTTAAGGTGACTCTTTGTAGCCCGCGAAATTCCGAAATTTCTTACGTTTTTAGCAAAGGCATTTTGAATTTGGCCGCCGTCTTCTTAAATAATGCCAAAGTAGAGTTTGACAAGATCTCAACTTGAAATTCTCTAAACCGGTGCCTCCATACAAAATTTTATCAAAATTGATCCAGACGTTTGAGCGTGAAGAAGTAAAAAACATATAAACACACACACTTAACCTTTCGGAATAAATGCTCTAAGTGATGATGAAACGCATCAATATCCATTTTAAGCAGCGAATTTAGTTTATACGACATATGTATAGATTATAATTATTATCTATTACTAACAAATTGTTTACGATCTCATCAACCATACATACACGTTGAAGACACAGCAACCCACTTCGATGTCGCTTGTCACTATTTTTTTACTACATAGAACTTGTTAAAAATACGTAGGCATCACGTACGACAACTACTGTGAAACGGAACACTTGTCAAAAGAAAGAATCGATACTATTTCTACTTGTTAACTTTTACCTTCCAATATACATGACCTTTAACTTTGACTTCGTTTCCAATAACTTACTTACTGAACCAAAACAAGTGCTAGTGTATGGTACAGACGCCATCACATCAAGCTACTACAATCTGTCAAATTTCTTTGATAGATTTTCAACTTTATCTTTAAAGCATAAGGTTCAAAGTTGATTGGAAAAAAATTACAGTTTCAGGTAGCTCGATGTGCTGGCGTCTGTACCTACGACAATTGGCCCGTACAAATTGTATAGGTACGTAAAACAGAGTTATTATTACATAAATAACTACTGAGTCACATAACTTACAGGATTGTGTTGCGTTTTTGATTAACCTCGGCTTTTAAACTAAATAGAATTTGATGTTGGGGGTCGAACCCAAGAACCGTAAGACGCGCGGCCTGAAGCTGTGTACTCAACACAGGTGCGAAAGCGGTACGGCAGAGGCGAGGCGCGGCGGCGACAGCGGAGCGGCGCGGCTAGACCATGACTGTATGTTTTTGATGTTTATGAACCTGAGTCCAATATTATTTGTAGGTAACTATTAATTAAAAGAATCGATTACTCAATACACTCTCAACTGAAATTATTTATAGTTGGAAGGTTTTTTGTGTACCAAACCTATTTTGATACAGTCCATTTATTATTCCACCACGATTTAAGTATCTCCTGATCCTATCTGTCATGCCTCCTGATACTGGGCATCGACACTATTGATAGCTCAGTTCACCTAAGTTTTCACGATAAGATTTTCACAGAATAGATCGACTGTGCTATAACTATCAGAGACGTGCAAGCATTCCTAACCTTCGAATGCTCCTTGCGGTTCTGTTTTTAACACTGGTTTAGCTGAATACTGAGGCACGGAGAACGCATCAAGCTTAAAAATTAAGTTCAACTGAAAAATAGACAAAAGCATGAAACAATAAAGTATTCCTGCCTTGCTACGCCGTAGGTCTTTGCTACGCCGTAGGCCTTTGCTACGACGTAGTCTATGTTTTTTTTACCAAGCGTATACGTGTGTTTATAATTATTAGGGTATTTCACAACGTCTTTATCATAAAACAATTATTTTTTAACTAAAGTTAGGAATGAAAAATTGCACGTCACTGGATGAGCGCGCCCGTTGAAATCTTTTACTATGCAAAACCGCCCCGCAAAAACAGTTTCGATAATATTCTACAGTTTTTATTAGATGTTTTCTTTGCTTGAAATGGTGTTAATAAATCATTTTGAAATAATATTATGAATGATAAAATAGTGTTAAATAAATGTTTTGCAAGTAGGTACCTATAATGACTTAATTTTTTTGTTTAAGGTCTAGTAATCTCGTTTCAGATTATAGATAGATAGATAAACCATTTATTTGGCGCACACAAAAGATAGCACAACACACAAAAGTACAATATTAGATGATAACTAATTACCTACATGAACATAATATAAAAGAAGGAGCCGATATAAAAACAAAAGAAAAACATACATAGGTATCGAAATAAAAATGACACTATGATGAAAACTTAAATTAAATTAATAACGAAACATACACAGTGCGGTGTGCGTCTCAAGGTTGCACCAAATGGGAGTCCAGCTCAGCATGTGTCAGGCAAATGTACCTGACGCTGATATTCTGCTGGATCCCTGCAGTGACACACGAACGTTGAGCAGACGAGATAAATTGGTGTTGTGACAGGTGTGAAGTTATGTAAATATACCCGACACTTTAATTATGTATTCTACAGTAACTTTTGCATTGGGAAACGTTCTTGTTCGCAGGTGTATTGTGTTTTGATTACTTGATTCTTATATTATTTATAAAGTCATAAGCAGTATAATGTGTAAATGAATAATATTAGAATAATATAGTGGCTTAGGTGCCAATAAAATAAAACAATTTGGCTAGAATTAAGTTAAGATTAAATGCGCTTACAATACATAAATATAGGTAAGTAAATAACATGTGTAAGTATTATAACTATTAACCAACAAAAGATCCACAAAGTACCCAATTACTATACCTTTGATCACAGGTTGTAACCGCGTGATACGCTAAATAGACAGATTGATTCGGGAAGAACACGGCAGCCGGTTATATAATGGACGTGTTCGAAGCAGTCATCCCTAGAATTTTCTGCGAGGCGATATGAAACTGCCGTAGCCGAACTCTGAAGGTACCAAGAAGTTTAAGATTCCTTATCGGCGGGGGAATATTGTTCCAGTATTTAGATGCAGCATACCTAAAACTTCCCCTGCAAGCAGCTGTCTTGTGTGATTGAGTGGAGAGTTGCTGCGAGCACTGTATACTTGTGCATTCTCTTCTACTAGCGATATCAACACGCCTTATCGCGTCGCGTTGTAACATGTTTTATCTCACCTTTTGTTGTTGTTGTTGGTTGGGCAGAGGTGTAGGTATGGTAACACCCGGTGAGCCTATTGCCATCAACCGGGCTCGAAGCAAAATTCCTAATGGAAACACCCAATAAAACATTGCCCGGCCTGGAAATCGAACCCAGGACTTCACGACCAGTAGTCGCACTTATAATTTTCACATAGATTTTCTTGATTGTGTATTTCTGTTGACAATCGGTAATGAAAAACAAATTCAAGGATTTTTATTTTTCGAGACCCGGAAGCGTTTCTCGAAATGAATAAGCATATTATGTTTTTGGGACGAAGTTCATTAACGTGGCTTGTGTTAAGAGTTGGCTGGTAAAAATCGTCACGTAACGAAAAAGAAATAAAAAGATATTACCTTCATGCGACTTTGGAAAGATGGTTTTAATGGTTTTCGATTGTGCTAAAGCCCATAATGAGGTCAAAATGAAAATCCAAGATGGCTGCTGCAAAAACTTTCAAATTTTTCGTCACGGACGTCGTTTTCATGGTTTTCGAGGGTGCTAAAGCTAATAGTGAGGTTAAAATGAAAATCCACGAGCCTGTGAAAACTTTAAAATCTTTCGTCATGTGTGTCGTTTACATGGTTTTTGAGGGTTCTATAGCTGATAGCGAGGTCAAAATGAAAATCCAAGATGGCGACAACTTTATGAGAGCTTCTAATAACTTATACTAAGACTAGCTGCGCCCCGCGGTTTCACCCGCATAAGTGTCGATCCCGTGGGAATATCGGGATAAAAAGTAGCCAATATGTTAGCTACCACCATACAAAATTTTATCAAAACTGGTCCAGCCGTTTGAGCGTGAAGAAGGACAAACATAATAAAAACACACACAAACTTTCGCCTTTAGTGTGATATAGTGTGATAGCTCTGTATTAAGAACGCGCATTAAGTTCACACTTTCTCTCTCTCTCTTTGTATTTTTTATCTTAATCTTTTTATCACTGTGATTAATAAAAATCTAGTTAATCACGAAATTACTTTACTGCATAAAGTAACACAGTACGGTAAAAAACACACATAGTATTTTTTGTCTTTTGAAGCTACATTGTATTTACATACACTACTGCATTATATTATTTTTCAAAATATTGCTTCATACCCTTTTGAATGGTGTCTACAATGCATATCGAATATATTTTTTGCTGTATAGTTTCATAATACGAGCCTGGGTTGTGGAGTTCAGATAGGCAGTTCCAATAAAACTAAAGATATTTAGTTGCATCCGATTAGGCTGGAAGCCGACTCCAAAATTGGTTGGGAAAAACGCTAGGTACTCGTAGACTAATTGAGATTCATAATGGATGGAAAAAAAGCTTTATAGGCTGCTTGATTTAGTTTCATAAAAAAGGCGTTAGAATAGTGAATTCTGCTGAAGGAATAAACGGAACGATCAGCTGACTTTGAAGTAACGCGGGACAGTTGCTCTCTTCTTGAAGCATTGGTTGGTTTCAAGGCACATCTCGGTTTTAAGGGTTGACTTATAAAATAAAACTTGTTGATTCGTTAGTTCTTTTCGTTTCAGCCCCTTATGACTATCTTAACAAAATAGTAAATTCTACAGGTGGACAGTCCCGTAGCACAGATTATCTAATAGTCCCGTAGTAAGATATGAGGTTGTTGTACCTATTCCTCTGTGATATTAGAGTATTCCGTAAGATGTCGCCTTACACAATTGTGGCGGTTGGCGGGAATCAGCCGCCGCTGTCGCGTAGAGATGTCTTTTGTACTGAGGAACCAAGTTTGTTTTATTTTTTGTATTTTGTTTATTACTGACTGCATGATTTTTTATTATTAAATAGCGTTTTGTAAGTGATACATTAAACGAAAAAAAGTGTAGAAAAAAAAAAACAGGAAAATATTTGTTGTGACGGAAACAGGTAGCTTTTTCTAAAGAAGGTCCTAAATGTTGACACCTACTTGCTTGATTCTGATTTTTTTTTAATATTTAATAACGTTTGAATCTTTAAATGTAATAATTAAAAAAAAATATTTGTGCAGTAAACATTGATTTATTTTTGTTTTATTTATGAGGAATGTGCCGATGTACAGTATTGATCCGGCGCACGTGACGCGTACCTACCTACCTATAGCTATTCGAGGGATGCCGGCGGTGTGACCGCCTCTGGCTCGACCAAACAATTTTACTTTTTCACAGTGGCCGGAATACATCGGTTTTATTTTATTAAACAAGCATGTCGTGATGAAACTTTGGATCGTTTGGTTTTTATTATTAAAGTCTGCGCAGGTCGCGCAGGTCTGTGGCTCGCCAGTGTGCGCAGTGCGTGCGGCGGGCCGCGCCCTCCGGCTTGCGCTCTCGGTGCGTTCTGGCGTATGGGACACTGGTTTCTGTGAATTAGGGAAAAGTGTTATGAAGGGGAGCTCCAGTCGGCTGTTGTCTGCATTAGAAAATACCGTGCCTTAGGCAGTGTACATCAGCGATCGATAGGGGGAGGGCTACAGTCGCGCGTGCGTCCCGCGCTCGGCCGCGCGCGTGTCGACTGTGGACCGTCGCCGCTGTCGCACGCTCGCGACCTGTGGACTCGAACTTGTTGCAAACGCCACCTGTTAACTCATGGGGGCACCGTGAAACTCAGGTAAGTTCATCAAGAACACTCCTCCGCTTCAGGCCTCAGCGAAAAATTTGGAGTTTTCCCCGAAAGTTTGATAAAACTGCACTCGCAAACAAAAGTTTGAAAGTCCCGCGCTTTCGCAACTGACCCAACCATTTTATATTGTTTATTTTCCAGTTTCCCGCCTGTAGAATGTGGTTTAAACGCGTTTATTGGAAACTGTACTACGATTATCGGAAAAAAGAATTGGATGAATGGAGTTTATTACAGTGAAACCTGAAGTGATACATTTTTATGTTTTACAGTTCAGGAGTTACTTTAACAAGATAACCGAGCTATTTACTTGTCCTTATGCCTTGCACAACAAGCAGCAGCAATATCAAACACGATCAATGACATTCCGGCACATATACACAGTTAAAACGGATGTCAGCAGTCTTCGTACACTCTTGCCTTAACCTCTATATTTTCTTATATTTTATTCTTCTTTCTGTATTTGTTTTGCGAATTGTTTGGCGAATTATAATTGAATTGCAATTGTGATAATATTTTGTGCTTATAAAACTTCTCTAATGTGTTCTTGTCTGTGTGAAGTTTAAAATACAGGAGTTTTATGAAATCTAAATTACTACTTAGGTAGGTATTACCAACAATAATTAAATTAGAATATAGGTAGAAAACTTTGCAATGATTTGAAACAGTTACAGTAACATTAAATGTTTACTAATATGATTACAAATTAGGTAAAATCGGATGTTTATACTACATATAATTACTAATATTACTGCTTACACGCAGCTCTTTTATCTTATTATTCGCTTTGCTCTTCATTTCTGTCGTTTTAACAAAATTTTCTTAATCAAAATACTAGGTACTTGTAAAGACAGCCTCAGTTTCTTTTTTATTTACATTCGTTCATCAAATTTTTTGCACTCATACTCATACATAACAAAAGTTTTAAATATTCTTACGGCCGAATTTTCAATCGTCAAATCATTTTATCTGAAGAATAAATATGGCGGTTAGACATATTTACTGCACAAAAGCTGTTAAAACGAAATTTCTATTCCTATCTGAAGATTGAAAAATCGACTCATCAATAGTCACATAACATTTATTTGAGGAACAATGATTGCAGTTTGACAGCTTTTGTATAGAAAATATGCCGAACTGTCATATTTATTCTTGAGATAACAGTTATCCGGCTTTTGCAAAATCAGCCCTAAGGTAAATAAACTTAAAATAAATAATAACTGGCAAATAAAAAGCAACAATTTTTTTGAACGTGGTGCATTTAGTACAAACATGTTTTTAATGCTTCCAATAAAATTGTGGTCGAGTTAAAATATGACGTGTTAATAGGATCGCTTAAAATGAACCGCTTAACATTGCAAAACTAAATAAAACACAAACATTTCAATTGTGTTTTCATTTCGAAATTGAAATGACGTTTTACATGGAACTGAGTTTAATTAACAAGCGAGTGACCAAAAAAAACAAATCATTTGTATTTATTTAACGTTGCACCTTGACAGAAGTTTGTGTGTAAGTTTATATGCAGGGGGTAATTTTCGGAACAGTCAGTCGGATTTGAAAAATTCTTCTTGCATTCGATAGCCCAAGTTTCGAGGAAGGTTATAGGCTATTTAACATACATAATCAGCCTATAATGTTCCCACTGCTGGGACACAGGCCTCCTCTCTGTGAGAGGGAGTGGGCCGTAATCCACCACATGGGGCTAGTGCGGGTTGGTAAAGGTCACATGTCTTCTAATTTTTGTTTCCTCATGATGTTTTCCTTCACCACTTCGCGTTTTGAGAGCAGTGGTAATTAAATAATTAACACAAAGTAAAGCCTCTGTCAGGGTTCGAACCTATGACCTACAACTTGTAAATCGCGGCCGTTACCACTGGGCCACCACTGCTCAGTTAGGTATTTAGTAAACTTACTAAAAAGTCTTAGAAAGTTATTCAATTTTATAAAATATATACTTTTAGTATACTAAACTATAACATACTACATATAGTACTACCCTTCTTTTGCTGCGCCGTAATCGGGTGAAAAACTACAGCTCATCACGGGGCGACGCCCGAGGTGCAACCCGCTTCCTCTAGAAAAAATACAAGTTCAGTTAGTGGGTTTACTGCAATACTATATTATAGTGGATTGTTAGACGAAACTATATTAGACTGAATTCGTAACTCATGAAAATGGAGATGGTATCAGGGTTGCTCGTAACTCGACATACATTCTTAAATATGACTAGCAAAATGCTTTTTTTGACGTATAGCAATTAGTAAATAAATTATCTTCTAAACCTTCGGTTTTCCTTATAAGGCGAGAACTTTAAAAAACGTCTTAAAGCGACTCGGGCTCGCAAATTAGGGTTCTGAACCAAACTACACTGACAGTCCATAGAACGGTCGCTAGTCTGCTGTATTTAGTGTATTAAGTTTAATTAATACATACACGCCAGCTCCTAAAGTATACAACTAAAGGATAAAAATGATTTGTCCTATATGATTCAGCTAATGACCGTTTTTTACTTAAATACTCTACCATGCGTGCAGTGGGTATAAAACGACAATGCTCAAGGCATGTTCAATAATAATAATAGCCTCCTGACCGATTTCGGTCACGATGGCCAATCTCAAGAGAGATTAGCCAGGTACGCGGGGGATATTATAGTATTTATAGTGCACAAGTGTGTGCGCAAACACAGGTGCACTCTCTGTTCCTTTACTCGCATAGTCCGAAGGGATGGCAATCTGACACGACCGAGGAGAGCAGGACCGGCGTGCGTTTACGTGCTTTCCGAGACATGGCGTTATTAAACCGCCAACTTTCAAACTCCGGGCTGTTACTAAGAAATTGCTAATGGAAAACCCAATAACACTTTGTCTGACCCGGGAATCGAACCCAGGACCCCACGCACAGTAGTCGTGCTTGCAACCATGAGACCAACGGGCAGGCAATATGTTCAATAAGCGTATTACAACGCGGATCGCAGACCGCATGACCGCCGTGTGTTTGCCAGTCTGGTACATACGAGCTCGTATTTACTTGGCTTTGGCCAGTGTAATCATGTCGGGTTCACGGAATCACGGAGCGTCAACAACATGGTTACGTTGCGAACCACTGCAGCATAAAGCGGAATTATGTGAAATGACTTTTTGAGGCAAAATGGAAGTTAAACGCTGCTTTACTAACGTTTAACGTTTTTGTTAACGTTGTTTTACGCTGCACTGTGTATCCGTCAACATAAGTTCGTGAAGAGATGAAGAAAAAAAAAGGAAAGGAAATACTTCTTTATACAAGGTGTAATTGAAATTACTGAAATCCTCTTTAGGACTTAGGTATGTTCAACTTTTACTATGGGACTAAACTTGAACTTGCGAAACTTGTTTCTATGTTCGCATAACTCGACAAAATGGTAGTGATTGATTGGTAGTCTTTTCGATTTAAGTTGCACATGACAAACACCTACCTACTTCTTGTACAGTATTTTTATCTCACGAAACGACGCGCGTTTTACGTCTAGTAACCTAATGGACAAAAACGCTGAAGAAGAAGTGAAATTTGTGTGGATGTTTGTTAAATATCAACCAGGGATCGAGGAGGGGGGGATCAGACCGGAATAACTCCCAAAAACAATCACGCAAAAACGGCTGAACGGATTTAGATGTTTGGCACACAGATCGTTTTTAACCTTGATTAACACATACATAGGATACTTTATCCCGGTAGTAAGTTCCCGTGGGATAATTTCCGACCTCCACGTGAGCAAAGCCGCGGACAGAATCTAGTTAGCATATAATTTTTGGAACACCCTTTCAATAAACCTTGACACTTGATATAGCTATATAGTTCTATATAACGCTTCATATAGCTATGCTACGACGTTACACACTACCAATCGTAATTGAATGGGGTTATTCAGCACGGAATTGAAACATACAAGGTGACAGATATGGCTGGGCCACACATCGTTTGATTGGCTATTCAGAGGCAATCGAGACGAGAGATAGAAGTGATAGTTTGCCTATTAGACTATTAATTACCACACACGACACCCGCGAAACCATTAAGGTGCGTTCTCACAGGGAGTATTCGCTTGTAATGTGACAGTTCAGATCCGAGCATTATATCAGTGGATCCATACGTCCAGGTGGCTACCATGATCTAATTAAAAACGATTCAAAAGCAAGACATTTCAGTTTAGGTACCTAAACTGCATCGCTTGAGCTGCTCTGTGGACGTCATGGTACCAAACAAATATGAATGAAACCAAAACTTGCGACTCAGTTTGGGACAATCGCTCTCAGCAGATGGCACGGCCTAAACTGAATCGTTAATGTTGTATGGATCACTATGGAAGCTTGTTGACGGACACGTTTTTTCTACGGCGCTGTTTATACGGCGTAACGTAAAAAAACCGTGCCGTGTACAAAGGGCTTTAGCTTCCCGCGGACTTATGTCCATTTTCGTAAAAAAAAAAAACATGAATGTTATTGCAGGAGGTATTGGATTTTCAACTCTCTGCACTGAGCCCAGTGTTGAAATTCCAACAGAGACCTTTGTTTAGGTTGTACTATAGAGTTAGTGAAAACGAAAATTAATGTGTGAACTTAAATTAAATTAACTTAAACACGTGCTGTCGCCGCGCGACCACCAGTGGCAGAGGCACGTGCCACGTGGTTCGTCTGCGGATACACCAATTTCTGTAAATTGCTACAAACGTCACCACCCGGTCACCGTCTGCTAGTGGGACGATGCAACTAGTTCGGTCTCTTTGTGAGCCAATTTGTGGAAGCTTGTAAACGATGCACTTAGACAAAATAAACTGTTTGCAGCATTGTTGTTGTGGTCTTCCAACACCTCTTCTTCGTCACAAAATGCTTAGTTTATCATAAGATTTAAAATAGAAAAGATCCAAAACAGTAGCAACTTGTCGATTTGAAGTCACTTCTTGTACGAAAATGTGTCGTAGGTATTCATATGGCGTTTTTCTCACCCATTACTTTATTTTTTTTAAATTTATTTGTTAATAAATTAAAAGTATAAGTACAATAAAGTAATTAAAACACATTTTTTTGTGCTTTATTTTAGTATAAATACAGATTCTCCGAACATTTATCTAAGAGTAAAAGTAAATCAGGTGCAAAAAAAAGTTCAACTGATCAGGATCATCCACGCAAAGAATCCATTGTTAAAAATACACCTATACTGTACTGTATTATATTAAATGTTTTATCTTAAATTTAATTTTAATTCTTCGTTACTTTCGTTATCATTAAGCTGATATCTTATAACCGGATAAATGGGACAAGTGCCAGAGAAGATCCCGAAATTCAAATTTACTTATTTTTTTTTGCAATTTGTAGTGTCTGGTTGATCGGGAATGGATGATTTGTTTAAGGTTCCAAATTAGTTTTTTTGTTGGTAGATTGGCACAACTGTTTTCCATTTTGGCGCGGACTTTGAGTTGCATAATGTCATTTAGATTAAATACAGTGCTGTTTTTACCCGACTGCGGCGAAGCCCAAAAAGAGAGTTATGTGTTTGACCTGTATGTATGTATGTCCGTTTCTTTGTTCCCTCGTAACTCTTAAATGGAATGAACGGATTTGGATAAATTATACGTCTTTAGATTTATCTTGGTGGCGCGATTGTCACTGGCTACATGAAAATTTAAAACAAAGTAGGTAAAATGGCGGATTTGGGGTGCCATATTGTGGAATTCGATTATTTTTTCATCTAATACCATCAAGTGGGATATCAAAATGAAGGATTTTAAAAGGTGATTTCAAAAATAGATAAAACTTATATTATGATTAAAAGTAATTCGAAGTGACAAAACGTAAAAAACTAAATAAAAAATTAAATAAAATCTTTCACATTTGTAAACTAAAAAGCTGGAAATAAAAAAAAGAATTAAAAAAAATAAAAAACCCGACTGCGGTAAAAAAACTTAAGTTAAAAAAAATGAAAAGCCTGCTTCCAACTTTTATTTAATTTAAAATGGGCTTGTTTTTAGCTTTTCAGGTTTTTTTAAACTTAATTTTAACTAAGTTTTTTACCGCAGTCGGGTTTTTTAGTTTTTTTAATTACTTTTTTTATTAGTTACATCATATCTAGTGCGTTTTGCGAATTTCATAATGGACAAAAACATCTAACAAAGAGTTTGTCTTAAATTTTGCATCGCCAATTAAATTTCGTGTTCGAAGTCACTGAAAATGTTACAGAACGCTTACGGTGAATCGACTTTATAAAAAAATACGTATTTATGAGTGGTACAAAGCGCTCAAAAGCGGTCGAGATATGCTGGCCATCAACGTCTTTAACTGAAGTTAACATCGCAAAAGTGAAGGAAATAGTGAGTGAAAATCCTCATTCAAATTTGAGAGATATAGCCGCTGAACTTTCTGTGTCTCACGAGTCGATCCGTACCATTTTAAATAATCACTTGGGTATGAATATGTTGCCGCTCGGCTAGTCCTAAAAGACCTGAATTTTCTCCAAAAAATCAATCGCTTAAGAGTCGCTGAAGACAATGCTAGAACGAGTCAATTCCGACCCAAAATTTATGAAACGCATTGTTACTGGTGACGAGACGTGGGTTTACGAGTTTGACATGCAAATTAGTCAACAAGCTTCGGAGTGGCGCCTTCCAACTGAACCGAAACCGAATAAACCACGCCAAAGTCGATCAAACGTCAAAGTCACGTTGACTGTTTTCATTGACTATCGTGGTGATGAGCACTCGGATTTCTTACCAGAAGGTCAAATGGTAAATAAAGTATATTATTTGAGCGTTATGCGGCGTTTAAGAGAGCAAATTCGAAGAAAAAGGCCAGTTTTGTGGAAATAATTTTTTTTTATTATGCACCACGATAATGCGCCTTCGCACAAGGCCATCATTGTGCACAAATTTTTGACCAAAAACTCAACCAATACCATCGAGCAACCACCTTATTCACCAGATATGGCTCCAGCCGACTTCTTTCTTTTTCCTAAACTCAAATTACCACTTCGTGTCACCCAATTTCATTCGGTAGTAGACATAAAGGAGAATTCGCGGCGAGAACTAAACTCAATTCCGGAAGAAGCGTTTCAAAAATGTTTCGATGATTGGATTATTCGTTGGCGTATCGATGATAGGAGTATAGAAGATATGAGGGAACAGATGAACATACACACATACATACTTACATGTATACATACCGGTCAAAACCATAACCCTCCTTTTTGCTTCGTCGTAGTCGGGTAAAAAATAAATTTGGGTGAATAACTAAAATTTTGTTTATTATTGATCTATTCCCGGTACTTTTTTGACAGAGTAGGTAGTATTTTGAACAAAATATGATAACCGACCGTAAAAAGTATTTACAGAATTATATTATGCTTCCCCCTAAGTGAAATATCTATAGGTACGATATATCTATCTATACACGCACCCTAATTGCGTAACACACTATCAATCGGAAACTGAATAATTTTTTGAAGCAAATTGCTAATCCATTGTTTCATAAGTTCGAAAAGTTTGTCTGCTCAATACGTAAATAACGCAATGAATGTTGTTGAACTGTCAAAATGAAACCGATTCCGATTGATAATGTGTTACGCAATTGCCCCGCAGGTTATTGGTAAAGCACTAACAGACTTGCAGGACTGGATTACTAACATCATAAATAACAACTTTTGCTCTGTGACTTTTTACAAAACATAAATACATAGTATTTTTTTCTGTAAATATTCAAACAGGTTCTTTTGACATAAATTTTAAATGTAACTATTTATACTAGATACTAAATTAAATGACAAACTTACTATACAAATAAATACAAAAACAAAGGACACTTAGGCGTCGAAGTACTCGTCAAAACATAATACATTTACCAAAAACAAACTTTTAAGACATAAATCTAACCCTCGCTCTCCTCCGCTGCATTCTATACTAGACACGGCAGTTTGTTTACCTAACTAGCGCTTTCTTTTGCTTCGCGTAGAGTTCTTAACAGAAAATCGAAAATTTCAATTCGTTGAATTGAAACATTTTTATTTTTGTATGAAAGTCTGATGAATTAAAATCTGACGAATTTATAAAAGTCATAGAACAAAAGTTGTTGTTTTTGATGTTAGTAATATAGTCCTGAGAGGTTGTTAATGTTTTAACAATAACCCTGTATAAATAAAAAAACTTTTTTACAAAAAAAAACAACCGACTTCCAAAAAAAACACTACAAAGTGAAAAATAACTTTAATTTTGGAAGTCGGTGTCGTTGGTTCCACATTTTCGTTTTTTTGACACCGACTTCCGAAATTAAAGTTATTTTTCACTTTGTAGTGTTTTTTTTGGAAGTCGGTTGTTTTTTTTTGTAAAAAAGTTTTTATTTTTCGCTTTTTAGTTGTACCTACCCCATAATACAAATTCATATAACACTAATTGCTATGTGAATATTAGTGACAGGAAGATAAACATCATCAATATAAACTAAGTGGAAAACAAACGTATTGTTGAATCTAATTCCAAAACTACCCAAGCAAAGTTCATAAAATTTATATGGGACCACCTCTGAAGCATACCTTATTCATTAATTAGACTAGATGCTGATAATCCTGGCTGCAGCATCAGGCCAGACTTATGTCAACATTGCATTGAACTTATAATTTAGTCCTGTTTAAAATGAGCCCAAACACGACTATGGTGCTGTAATTTCAAGGTTTGTACTTTTTCTGATGCTCCTGGCTTCAGCATCAGGTCTCTCTCGTGTTCCTCATTAACAGTACATTTATCCACACATCGAGCCCTTTTCAATGAGCCTAAACACGATATATCTGCTGTTAGTTGTCGAGGAGTTAGGCACTCTGCAGACTATCCTGATGCAGCATCAGGTCATGACATGATGATCATGAGACCAAATGTGGCAAATGCCCTATCCATACCAAACATCAAAATAATTTACTAAAACGGGACCCTTGCCTGTTCGAGTAACTTCTTACTGTTAAGAAGTTGTACCTTCCATCATCAGCTCAGCTACCTGAGATGGTGACAACCATACGCAAATACACAAGATACTTAATAAAATATGCGAAAAACAATAAGTGAGCCTATAAAATTTGAGGGTTGCCCTCGATTTCTCTAAGATCCCATCATCAGATCCCGACTTGTTGACTATGGGACCATTTGGGAAGTATACCCTTTCCAACAAAAAAAGAAATTTTCAAATCGGTTGGCAAGCGACGGAGTTATGCGCGAACAAACCTAAAAAAAAAAAAAAAAAAAATACAAACATTCGAATTGAGAACCTCCTCCTTTTTTAGAAGTCGGTTAAAAATAAACTGCTGTGAGTTGGTAAGCGCATCATCACTTGGGAACGGCTGGACCGATTTACCTGTTCTTTGTTTTAAAATGTTCGCAATACTCTAAGTTAGGATTTTATGGAATGAAAAGTTTATTTATTTATTTTGTTTGAGAAACAAACAGATGCAATAACAAACATAAGTACTTATACAATTAGTTCAACACAATCCAGAAACAGTTTCCACAGATTAGGTACTATACAAGTAAATTATATGTAACTAAGTGTAACAACAACCAGAAGTTCACACCGCTAAAGTTTACAGAATTTACAATTTAATATTATATACGAGTAACATTATTATTATTTAAATTTCGATGCCAAAATATTTCTTATACTAAATTTGAATTTGGGTAGAGAAAGGTGAAAAATATCTAAATCTTGATTTGCTTTTAATGAAACCGTGTCGCTGTACAGATGACATGCTCTTTAATAAAAAAAAGTATTCTTGTCATAATTGGTTCGGGAGAAACCAATTTGGAAGAGAGTTGAGTTAAGTAGAGTTGAATAAAATTCCGGTAAATTTTCAAATTCGGGAAAAACTGAACGTTTTTTTTCTATGGGATTTTACTATGAGCTATTGTACAAACAGAACTACGTCTGTCGAGTCAGCTAGCTTTAAATAAAATAACGAATACATTTGCTTTCATTATTAAAATATACTTTAATGACCATAAAACTGCTGCTACGTTTAATAGAAAAATAATCACCCAGGCTTCCAATTTGTTTAACGAAGTATCGTACAGAGTTCGCACTAATTAGTTATTGTGCAGTACTGGGACCGGGTGCGATCCACCCTCACAATATTTCGTAGGGTTGAAGTGGGGGAAGTGGGAAGGGTGTACCTTTGTTAAATCCTCTTCGTTGAAGTAGAGGGGAAATTTTCGGCTACGTTTGCCATAAACAAGCTCACAATGTTACTAGCTATGAGACCGGTACATTCAAAATGTGCATTCCACTGCACCGCTCCTTTGAGCTCGTTCATTCCGCTTTGTAACTACGCTTCAATGGATAACGCACAATAGAAATACACGATCATTGTCCGCTTTTACAGCAATAAGTGCATTAACGGGACTATTTAAAAAAAAAAAGAATATAAAATTTCGTTTGTCGTAGGTATTTCCTTATTTTGTTGTTCGTTCATGACGAACTCCTGTTTTTAATTAACACAGAGCTTTTAATATGTCTTTATAGTATGGTGCTGCATACTTTCAAAGTTTCTGTTTGTTTCAGTTTATTTCATCGGATTTGCTTAACTTTCAGACGTTCTACGAATTTTATTCGTTTTCCGACTTATTTTAAATATGCAGTTTGTGTCCCAATCTAGATCGGTAAATGATAACATAATGAACGTAATAGATAATTGTAATAAGACATCAAATACCCGTCAACTACTCATTCAGTAAAAACTACGTATTCAAAAAAATGAGCGACCTGGTATACACAGGGTGTACCCTGTTTATACCAGCAGGGTAATTGCGTAACACACTATCAGTAGCAATGGGTTTCATTTTGACAGTTCAACAACATGCATTGCGTTATTTACGTTGTTGAGCAGACACAATTTTCGTACATAAGGAGCAATGGATTAGCAATATACTTCAAAATGATTCAAACTGAGAGTAATAGTGTGTTACACAATTAGGGTGCAGGTCGCTCATTTTTTTGTATTTCTACACAGGCGTTCTGCCCGTATAAGCTCGTTTTTGTACGCTCGTCGCTTGCGTTTACCACAAATAGACATTCGTACGAGCTTGTATCAAATTCGTTATTGCTACCGACAGACCCACAGATACCTACCTATTTACACGCATTTACCTGCTACTAACACAGAATTATAATTTCACGAGCTTTGCAATTGCCCGCGACTTTGGCTACGTGGTAACCAAACGTACTACCGGGATGAAAAGTGACTTATGTTAAGATACTACTTGTTAACCCAGCTCTACCTGTGTGCCAAACATCGAAATCCATTCAGCCATTAAGACGTGAAAAGATACCAAACAGACAGAGTTACTTTCGCATTTTATAGTAGGGATGATTAGTTATAATAAACCCATATTTTCAATAGTAAATGCAACGAAAACTGGGGTATCGGAATATAAACGTACCTAACTTAGATTCATACGTTCACTGGCGGTATTGTAAAGGCGCACTTCATTCATTGCAGTCGACCTCTCGACCCTGTCTGTTACGAGACATTCTACGTCACGTCAAACAGAAATAGCACAATATACCTACTCTATATTGAGCAGTTCGTATTTCTGGCTCATTGTCCTTTAGTTATTCAAGTCCACGATGACGACAACGATTCAGACTTTGAGAGTTCATTGACTTAAAATGTTTTGTTGTTCAGCGAAAGTCACCCTGTAAGCATTTGTATGGCTTCGGATTGTTCTACGTAGCTTGGTAGCGAGGAAACTGGATGAAAGGAATTTTAAGCGAAAACTCTTCTTTGGTTAGAATTTGAAACTGAAAGGAGAATGCCAGCGTCGCCGCGTCCTTTAAAATAAATTTATAATTTTTGATAGCATCAAACATGTTAGATGTCAAATGTGAAATTAGTTTCTCACAAAATAATCCCCACAAGCGTCACAGCGTGCACAAAGCGGCAACATTGCAAGCGTCGAATAAAGAGTCAAAAAGAGGTAGGCAGTGCACCATGAGGTTATGTTGCACATATTCCACCAATCAAACAATGTAACGAGAGTCAGTTAAAGGGAAAGCGCCAGGGTAGCCCATGACATTTAAATTTTCTTACGTATTTTGCAATTTGAAAGTCAGTGTCAGGTTTTATGTTGAACAAAATATGATGATTCGCGACCGTAACAAGTATGTATTTACAGATTTATTATCATTACAATCAACCCAACCAACCTCAATCAACCTATTAATTGAACTTTCACGAAATATTAATCTACCCTTATGCATATCAAGAACCATTCCCAGACAGGATGGCAAATGCATTATAAAAAAACCCCTGCGTCATGTACTAAATTCATGGTTACTTTTTGTGCATTGATGTCCCTGCCACCGTGTATTATGACATAAATATATAATCATTATAAAAACCAAAAATCCAAGCACAAACAAAAAATCTCAAACTGAAATTCGTGACTTTTTATAGTTTATGCCTACCGATAATTCAATAACATCTAACTACACGTATAGAACGAAAGACAAGAGTTGACATGCATGGCTATGCCCAGCACCCTAACTAATTACGTAACACTATCAACCTCGATTTGGTTAATTTTGAAGGATATTGCTAATCCATTGCTTCATTATGTTCGTAAATTGTGTCTGCTCAGCAACGTAAACAACGCAATGAATGTTGTTGAACTGTCAAAATGCCATTGCTACTGATAGTGTATTACGCAATTTCCCCGCAGGTACGCACGGGCGCGTTATGCCCGCGAAGATTTTTTTTCACGCACTGGATTTTGAATACAATGCTTAGCGGCGAGAGTTTAAAATCCAAGTGTGTTTTTTGACGCGCTGGGATGTGCTCTGTTGGATTCTCAACGCTCGGCTCAACACCGAGAGTTGAAAATCCACTGTGCGATAAAATCCCGCCGCGATATTTTTACGTTTGTGTGAACGTGGGCTTTCGCCGGTTACCTCACGAGGCGGCAGACATAAGTTACATTTTACAGCCAACCTGTTGATTAAGTTTCATTTATTCAACAAATGTTCCTCCTAATCTCTGAAGTAAATTGGAACTTACGAGGTTGTAGAACTTTGGAGGTTTATTGAACAAGAAGATACTTCGTAGAGTGGAACTTAATTTAGGTCTATTTCACTAGGTAACAATTTCATCGAGCCTCTTCCACACAATACTCTAAAAACGCCTAACGAATTTAACACATCGTTCTAAGTATATCTGCCATCTCAAGTTCTTGACCGAGGCAGCTATGTTTCACCTCGCAAACATAGGTAAAACCTAATCAGCCTATTCCCACTGCTGGGACACAGGCTCCTCTCTGGGAGAGGGAGTGGGCCGCAATACACCGCCCAGTGCGGGTTGGTAGATATCACATTTCTTCGAAATTTTGAGTCGGTCTAGGATGTGCCGGTTTCCTCACGATGCTTTCCTTCCGTTTTGAGAGCAGTGGTGATGAAATAAAATACACAAAGTAAAGCGCCTGTCTGGATTCGATCTTACGACCTACAACAACTCGTAACACACCTCGCAGACATATTACAATAAATCAAAACAAACATTAACTAACAAATAGTCAACCGCGCGTAAACTGCCGTGTTTCGTTGAATTAATTAATCGACAGCCAATCGCATCACTTGTCTTGCGTTTAATTTGGACGCGTCGATATATCGACAACATACCCTAATTACGTCACACACGTTCAATCACAATCCAAATAATTTTGAAGGATATTGCCAATCCATTGCTTCATATGTTCGAAAAATTTGTCTGCTCAACAACGTAAACAACGCAGTGAATGTTGTTGAACTGTCAAAATGAAGGCCGTTGCTACTGTTGGTGTGTTACGCAATTACACCGCGGGTGTTAGTCAAGACCCCCTCTGTCGACAGTTAACCTTGAGTTCGGCAACAGACATAAGGAACATTTTACAGCCAACCTGTTGATTAAGTTTTATTTATTCAAGAATTTTCTCACAGCGAGTGTAACCTGTAGGGGAAAACTGCTTCGCACACGTTTAGTTTTTGTGAGGTTTCTTGAAGATTAAATAAATTAGATAAGTCATCTAGTTCCCCTTTGAGGTTTGAAGTTAGTTCGTCGTAATTTCATTGCTGATTTTGTTGTGGCTTCACAATCATGCTTTAATCTTGCTGCTCCAAAGGTGAAATGATACTAGGCTTCTCTTCTAAATGACGAGACGAGAATCTCTAGACATAACCTTCTTTTTCGTCCACGAGGGCTACAACCCTGTCTCTTGTTGTCAAGACCACAGACACGTTTTTCGATTTTTCAGACTGCTTCTAATAGGTACCTACTACGTATTCCTTTAATTATTTTACACTATTAATATTAAGATCCTCAATCACTGGACGCCAGAGGGAGGACATAGACCACGGCGAAGGTGGTTTGACGATCTGAAAACGTTTACAGGGCCAACATGGCCAGAGATCCCACAAGACATCAGAAAAGCTGCAAAAAGCTTGCTTTTGCCCAGTAGAGCGACACAATACACGCTTACAAAAAAAAATTTAGTTTTATGCTTATCAGCTAACAACCTGTTACTAGACCTATTGCTATAATATAGGTAGTAGGTACAATCTATGCTGAGCTAGTGTAACCGAGCAATCCACGCAACCGAGTTATCTATGACATACCGTTGTATTGTATTCACTGTGGCACGTGGAAAGGACAGCGTGTGCCTGTAACCTGTCGTGATAACGGCGTGTGTACACATACTGGCGTGAGCGACGGTTATTTATTTTGGATCGTCGGAAGGACTGTCACGCGGACTCAGTATGCAAATCGCTAGGAAAATATGTAGTTGTGCGAGTAGGTTTGACTTGCGTCGCTAAGTCTCGCTATCAAGGCATCAGTGTGTAATTAGTCTTAGTGTGTTTGATAAGCTCTTATTATGAGTACGTGTTCGCCTCTGTTTGTAAACTTTTGGATCTATATTAGGTTTCTGCGCAATATTTCGTTCTAGACTGCTTGTTAGTTAATTTTGCTGCTTGTTAGTTTTTTTTAATTATGTTTACACATTGTTTTATCTATACATATAATAAATCTATACCTACATATAATAAAATAGTAAGGATTTTGATCATTTTGTCCGTTTGTCTGGACGTATGTTCCGGATTGACGTAAAAACGGCTAAACGGGTTTGGTTGAAATTCGGCACACGAATAGTTTATAGCCAGGATTAACACATGTTATACTTTCAATCTCGGTAGAACGTTCCCGAGGCACATTTTTCGACAAAAACACAACGACGACGCAACATTTTATAAGTAACCTGTTGATGAAGTTTTATTTATTCACGGGGAGAGCCGTGCAACATTACCTGCTACGTCACGAGTACGTAAGCAGGTACATACATAATATCACATTTTGATCATGCAAGTGTTTGTGGCATGCAAGGGACCGACACGCACTTGGTCGGCTTTTGTTCCTGGCTGTGCGTTTTAAATTGGAAAAGATACTCCACAACGTGCTTGTATTTATTTACCAGTAAATTGTACCTTATGGACTGTTTATTAAACCACCAATTTTAACAACTGGTAACACCTATATTTTCTGCAAATAAATGATTCTCGAATTGCAGAACCCTCCGCACCAAATTCATTAAACCAAATCAAAAGCAACGACGTTGAAACCCACATTAAAAATATAATACCGTAATTCCATTTCATCCAGTTGGTCGGTCGGTTGGTTCCTTTGTTGGCTTCTCATCCTATTGTCATTTCCCCGTTAATTTTTCTGTCAGCGAGGAAAATATTATAATGAAAGTTAACCGCGGGACACACCGACTGTCCCTTGCTTTTACCTTTTTCTTCTAAACATGAACAGCGATGAATAAATAAATAGGAATTCCTTTTAAATAGCACGTTTGCAATTTAGCTTCTGCAAACTAACTTTAATGTTTAAACTAAAGAGTCTGTGTCAAAGAAAAGAATCGCTTTTCATTGTAGACATTTACAACTCGCTGCGGGAAAATAATGAATTGTTGCTCGTTCTTTGTTTAAATTCATAAACGCAGATTTGCTTCATTCTTGGGACGGAGCTCTTTGCTCTTTGGTTGTTGTACTTATTTTTTACGTAATTAATTCAACACTTTAATATGTGCTCTCTCTGTATATGTTCGGAAAATTGCTTAATGATACGTGTATAATATAATCAAGAGTAGATAATATTTTATCGATAACGCTAAAACTTTTGATTTGTAGTTTACCACGTCATTGACATGTAAAAATCCAAACAGTTATTTGAGTACAAAGGGATTTTAGCAACAATTCAACCCTACAATGAAGTTTACTCGACAATGAGACCACTTAAAAACAACAGAGTAATTACCCAAAGGCAAATTATCCCCTCCCTTTTCATATATTTGTAAATATTATTATTTTAAGACTGTTAGCTTTTAAAATTATTAACGCGACCTTATTAAAATGTAACATTGCTAAAATGTCTTACGATGATGCAAAAAAGTAGCATACTATTTTGCTCAATTTGAATATAAATATAACCGTAATTAAAGATCTAATTATTTACTATTTGTAGGAATTTTAGATAATAGGTACTTAAGTATGTATAAGCACTTGAGTGAGATACCTCAGATACAGGTTTATTCCTAGTTTAGGTAGAATCTTATCTACCATTAGTTTAAGGCCCTAATTTGTAAATATTTATGTAAATCAATTATTTCAATAAACAATTTCATTTCAATTTCAAAATTATGTAAATATTTGAATCTTTAATAAGCCTGAACATTTTTATAAAAGTAACAATTTTCCCGAGGCGCCGACGGAAGCTAATTATTGTAACAAGTTGTTGTTTTCACAATCAATATCTAGACAAGGTAATTATACAATCTTATTCTGTTATTCTCTTACAATTATAGTCCATCTATTAATGAATATAAATTTTAAGGCGTGCTACTCTTGTTGTTGTCTCTTGTTGTATGTTTCGGCACAGCCGGGTGGCCGAATCATGCCAACATAAAAAAGTGTGCAGCATTCCTAAGAGAGTTTTGAACCGGTACCAAAGATACAGGTTTTGTACCGCTACTTATCGGTTTTTGCCATTTTGGTACCCGGGTACCGGTTCCAGACGGGTAAAGGTACTCTACCCAACAAGTACCGGTACCAAAGTCAAGTACCGCCCGTGTACCACAAATCTCATATCTGTATGGGTAATATCGTACGGTTGGCAACCTTAAAATTATTTTTCTAATGCCTGATAACTATAATTTTTACTTCCTATATTTGTTTTTTCACTCTAACTTACAGAAATATTTGTATGGTACCGGTACTGACACTGATTACAAATACCAATAGAACGGGTACTACTCTGGTAGCAGTTCCCAAAAATACCGGTATTTTAAGCCCTGCCTCTAACACATATTTCCAACAAGTGGACTGATTAAAATGAAACCGGAACCAGCATCGGATTGTGTAGTGAAGTTACCTACTTATTAAAACATGCGCGGGCTTGCCTCCGCGGCCTGCGCGGGATGAGAAGCGCATAATATACACAGACATTATTTTACTGCCATACCCGCGAAAACAAAAATAAACCGCGAAATAAAAATGTACCAATGTTTTCACTTCGTCCATGCTTTAATCGGATTCGATACACTTTTTTATTGTAACGATATTTTAATATAATTAACTCTTGCGGTCAGTTTTGCAGGTGACTTATTTATTGCCTTTTGAATTTGAAAACATTCAGTTTTTTTTAAATTGAATAAGTAGTTCGTTCACATGGAAACTTTCAAATAAACGATCACAAAACTCAAAATTGGTTTTTGTTATTCCGTTGGATCTGTGAATAGAGCAGCGGCGAATTTTTATATCTTGTGCATGTTATGTAAGTTTTTTGCACCTTCCGATTAGTCCTGAATAAATAAATAATAATAATCAGCCTATAATGTTCCCCCTGCTGGGACACAGGAGTGGGCCGTAATCCACCACGCAGGACCAGTGCGGGTTGGTAGATGTCATGTGTGGTGTTGGTCATCGAATTTTTGGTTCTAGGAAATGTCGGTTTCCTTACGATGTTTTCCTTCACTGTTTTTGAGAGCAGTGGTGATGTTATAATTTACACAAAGTAAAGACTCCGTCTGGGTTCGAACCCACGACTCGTAAGTCGCGGACTTTACTACTGCTACCTCTGGGCCACCAATGCTCTATTGAGCCACCAGTGCTTTTAAAATCAAAATCCGAATACGTGAATCTTATTATGGACTAGCTGCGCCCCGCGGTTTCACCCGCATAAGTATCGATCTCGTGGAAATATAGAGATAAAAAGTAGCCTATATGTTAATCCAGGACGTCAGCTACCTCCATACAACATTTTATCAAAATTGGTCCAGCCGTTTGAGCGTGAAGGAGTAACAAACATATAAACACACCCTCACACACACACACTTCATAAACTTTCGGCTTTATAATATTATAGTGTGATGTCTTCGCTTTTTGTTTATACATTTATCCACAAAAAAACAGCTTTCTAAAAATACACTTTGTAAAAATCGTACGTTGGAAAACACATAAAATTCATAATTACCGACAAGCTTGCAGAAAGTTAGTGGAAGCCATATTACCTACCTACAAGGGGCTACAGTTAAATCCTGGTGCGCTCTTCGACGAATACTAATTTACGACGCGAACAAGAAATTGCTATCTTACGATCGACGTGGAATTATAAACAATTTAATGTTTTTAAATATTTTTTCTAAATTTATTTTTCTTCTTTTCAGGTATGACGATCAATAATAATACAGACTACTGCTACTATGTGCATTCAAAAAGAAGTTTGGTAAGCAGAAACAACGAAAAACAAAACCATTTACACATGTAAAAATATTATATACTAGCATAGCTGACCCGGCGAAGTTCGTACCGCCTCAGTTATTTTTTTGTAATTTTTTCCCACGTTTTAATAATTAGTAACCCTCACGGGTGTCCCCAGAACACCCTACCAAAGTTTCATCATAATCTAACCAATGGTTTCAGAACGCATAGAGGACAAACATAAAAACATTGGTTTTTTATTAGGGTTCCGTATCCAAAGGGTAAAAACGGGACCCTAAGACTACTAAGACTTCGCAGTCTGTCCGTCCGTCTGTCTGTCACCAGGCTGTATCTCAAGAACCGCGATAGCTAGACAGTTAAAATTTTCACAAATTATGTATTTCTGTTGCCGCTATAACAACAAATACTAAAAACAAAATAAAATAAATATTTAAGGAGGGGCTCCCATACAACAAACGCGATTTTTTGTCCTTTTTTGCTCTATATCAATAATGGCAACAGGGAGGCACTTGAAATATTCACAAAATACTCAGTTGTATTTTTACTTTAATAATAAAATAAAATAAATTAAGGGGGGCTCCCATTCAACAAACGTGATTTTTTTATAACGGTGGTACGGAACCCTTCGTGTGCGAGTCCGACTCGCACTTGGCCGGTTTTTTTATATAGATTTGAGTTTACGTAGTTATAGAGAATGAGAAGAGCGATACCAGCCGTTCTACTCTGTAACAATCTCTACGTGAAAGCTTGGGTGGTTCATTGCGTTATTTACGGTGTTGAGCTGACAAATTAATAATAATAATAATAATAAAAATCTTTATTAAGTATTAATTTCTTTTCGTAATATTTTAACACCAGAATTTGGATTTTAATTCGTAATAATATTTTAACACCAGAATTTGGTGACTCTGTCGAATTAAAATTTATTTTGAAAACGTAGAAAATTCATGTTTATATACATAGATACCAAGCTAGGCAAGCTACTTGTAACATCCAGATCTTAAGAGGAAATGCGGTCGGAGAGATTTTTGAAAAAGCCTAAGTACCTAAGTCATAATTCGAGGTTTGGCTCCCGCCTATTTCCTCCTCCAATATTGGACCAATTTAAAACATATTTCATACTTAAACTGAATAAGAAGGATATATACTGTGTCATCAAAAAGGAAAACATAGGGATATAAAAATGGTTAATATTTATTATTCAGTAAAAAATCATTGTCTTGTGGTCATTAACCAGAAAGAACACAGGCGAGAGCGTTTCTATGGAGGAAAGAGGCATTTCTTCTTAATTATGATAGCTTTCGGGATATTATAGGTACAGTCAGCCGCACGTCACTGGTACCAAGCGCATTATAAGTTGGCCTCGTATTCTATTGAAACTCCTTACTAAGCCAAGCCAGCTCAAGGTCAAAGTGTTATCACTAACGTTTGGTCGATTGTATATGTGACTGACCCACTGAGGCATGAAGTTGTTGCCGGTCAAAAAGTGCTGAAACTCAGCCTAGTTGGAATAAATGAAGTTTTGTCTCTGATCTTTTATCCAATATTAATGTAAGGTTTGCGAAACTACACACACAAAACAATCATTTGAACAACCAACACAGATATTCCTATAAGTAGTTAACCGAAACAATCAAAGACACCCTTAAAAAAATCAAACAACTAACTCTAAAACTCCCAAACTTTCCGTTCCTCCTTGTTCCCGCATAATTTTGAGGTGTTTTAACGATCTCAATGTTTAAAAATTGAAAGGAACGGTAACAATTTTCCACAACAACTCGCGTTTGGACGCTGTTGTAAAACTCCCGAACGAGTTTCGGTCGGGAGCGGGAGTCGGCCACAATTCCGTTTGCGAAGGAAATACACTGTTTAAGTAAGTATTCACGTTGTTTTATCAAACGGCTTTACAGTTTGTGTTTAAAATAAATTTTAATTGTAAAGTTTAGTTACTAGAATATATACACTGAATAAACTTCTTATACTAATTAATTAACTAATAACCTAACCTAACTAAAACTATTAACTAACATACTCGTATAATTAATTCAAAATAATAACAGTCACAAAACTACGTCAAACTAGTCAAATAACCCGCCCCTAACTGTTCCCGGCGCAAAGGTGTCCAAAACGCTTGCTGCATTGCCACTAGGGCTTTCCGTCTCGATGCATTACTGAGTCCCGGGAAAAAAAAAACGAGATTCGATGTGGTCTCGAAATTCCCGGGGCAAACGAGACTTTTGAGACTATTTCAAAACTAGGTTTCTTACTTATAGGTCATACAATTAGGCAGTCAAAAGAAGATATTTTAATCAAGTACTTTATTAAACAAACGCAAATTAAAAAAAGGTTATTAAAAAAACTAAAAAACCCAACCGAAGTAGGCGGGACCCATTTGAGTTTGAAAATATAATAAAAATGGTATGGGGCCCGCCTGCTTCCAACTTTTATTTAATTTAAAATGTGCTTGTTTTTAACTTTTCAGTTTTTTTTAAACTTAAGTTTTTACCGCAGTGGGGTTTTTAGTTTTTTAAACTACTTTTTTATTTCCAGTTTTTTAGTTTACAATTAATGTGAAAGATTTCGCAGACGAATTAGTTCTTGGTACCTATGTGTTTTTTTACGATTTGTCACTTCGAATTACTTTTAACCATATAAGTTGTACATATTTTTGTAATCGTTTTTTAAAGCCCTTTATTTTGATACCCCACTCAATAGGTTCCGAGAAAAAAAAATTTTTTGAAGGCAATGTGGCGCCAAAAATCGGCCATTTTTTTTTAAATTTTGATATACCCAGTGTCACTCTCACAATTAAAACGAAACGGCACCACTCTAGCTGAAATCGATCAAGCCGTTTAGGCTACAGAGCGTGCCAAAGAATACATACATACATACACTCGAAAAACATAATCCTCCTTCTGGCGCAGTCGGGTAAAAATAAAAAAAAATATTTGTTGAAGTTTTTTTTTCATTTTTGTAGCGGGCACGACCGTAGGAAACAAAGAGCGATAGATATTAAATAGTTGTAGCAATAATTTAGGTATTTCCCTCTGTCGCCCCCATGGACCACTCGACAGTGTTGCCATTACCATATCCATGTAACCATAATAAAAAATATAAAAGCTAAGCTGAAGTGGGACTGGGCTGGCCACGTCTGCCGTATGCCCAATAAGCTGTGGGCCAAAATAACCACCACGTGGAGCCCTGACACAGGTACAAGGCGTCGCGGCAGACCCCATAGAAGACGGCGGGACGAGCTGAACATAACAAACGACCAGTGGTCCAATTTAGTCCTGGATTGAAAGAACTGATCTGGATTGAAAGAACAGTCACGGGGAGAGGCCTTTGCCCAGCAGTGGGATAATGCAGGCTAACCGTAACAGTTGGTTTAGTACATTATTTAATACGGTTATTACGTGACTCAAGTCTCAAAACTCTCGTTATTCCCGAGACTTAATAATGTTAGTCTCGAGTCTTGAAAATACCAAAAAATCGTCGAGACTCGAAATTTTCGAGACCGAGATTCCTGGGATGAAAGCCTTAATCGCCACGTTGGATGGCAATGGCTAATCTTTGCACCAAGAACGAGCCGGAGCGGGAGTCACCCGTTTTGACACAGAGCTTGTGCCCTATCTCACTAATGAGCTTCTTGACCTCAGTGCCCCAACCATCCATGGTGTCCACGGCAATGGGCACAAAATGGAATGGGCCAACAACGGTGCGTACGCTCTCAGCGGCGTCTTCCGCTGCTGCTGACTGTGAGAGAACAATGCGGCCAAGGTGGCTGGCGGCAACAGTGCTGACGCAAGTTGCGTCCCATTGGGAGTAAACGTTTTATTATCTCATTCAGCTTACATTTAAACTATTAATGTTGAAATATAAGGTCGGAACGTAGGGTAAATAAACAATGCCATAATCAGTAGTAAGCCTAAACATCTATAGAATACACAGTACTACAACCCTGTTAGAAACTGAATTGGTAATGTTGCAAATATCTCCGAAAAACAAATAAAACCAGCGGTGAAATTAAATGAAATATAATCTTCTTAGCATACCAATAATAATAATGCGAAATGAAATGATGTTTATTTCTGTAAGTAGATCTTTTTTTAAAACACTTTTACACTCCAATTTTATGGTCAATATTTTAAAACTAGAAGGCGGCGGCATTTCCTAGCTGACTGATCCCTTAGAAGAAATGCCGAAATAAACTCAGAGGTTATGGTCTCTTTCAAACAAATCATACACTAGCCAGTTCGCTGTAATTGTAGTTTGATCAAAGGCAGTTCATATTATACGCGGACAGTACTATATAAGTGCGCCGGAGGCTTGTCTGCTCAGTTTACCTTTGTGGTATTGAACCTAGCATTTACTACCCCTGCACAACGTTGTCATTGCCCGAAGCTATAGAATACAATATTGGATTGCATGCCCGGCGTTCAAATACACAAATCTCTTTGACGCAATTCAACTCCGTTTATGTCAATCACAACCAAAACTGAATCCATTCAATTCCTTTGAGTTGCCGTACTTATTATGGTTATTAATAAACATTTGACATTTATGATTTAGGACTCCGATTATTTGGAGGTTTTGGATTACTCCTAAGATAGTGAAGTTTCTTGAAATAGAATCTTAGAAATTGGCTTAAAGACCTTTCAAAAATAGCGTTTGTCTTGGCTTCAGTAGAACTTTTCTGTAAAAAATCACCGTGAAAACTTAGGTGAAGTGAGCTTGAAGTAAACTGACGTTCCATCTGATTCTAGGGATTGCCACCGTTGACAGTGCACTTTAAACTCACTATCAGATTGCCTATGTTTACACGGTGAGATTTTTGTTGAATAGCACTACATTTTAGACGGTCGAGCTTCAGGCTACGTTTTTGGAAGCAACTCAAATAACAAAAAGTACAACTACTCGACGCCAGCTTTCTTTAACATCTAATACCGCCTTGCCCAGCGAATAATCTATCAAGGTAAACTAAACTCTCGAAGGCTACGTACGCACTCAATTGTGCTTACTTAGCGGTTCAAGTCTAGCTCTTCAACACCCACAGGGGCAATTCTCGTAATTTTAAGAATGTTCACAGTCTCATCTCAGTCTCAATCTGTCAAAAATATCTCTGATTTCCCCATAATTTGACAAGTTTTGGACATTTGTTTGTCGCTGAGATGAGACTGCGACTAGATTTTGAAAGTTTGAAATTACGAGAATTGGCGTTTTTTTTTTATGTTTGGGAAATCATCTAATGACTCCTCCCGCTCTGGGTGGAGCGGAAGGGAGTGTCTGACTCTTACTGACTAAAACCCACCCGTGTTCCTTCCTTAGCCCTTTATGTTCCGGGCAGCGGTAACCCTGTCGGACAATCCCGCTACCCCGGCAGGCTTCGGCCCTAAAGGGCCCCTTCCCTTATGCTGACATCTCTTTGAGGCGCGCGTGGAACACATACGCGCCGTCCGGCACGGGCCTGCGGGGCAATTGCGTAACACATTATCAATCGGAATCGGTTTCATTTTGACAGTTCAACAACATTCATTGTGTTATTTACGTTGTTGAGCAGACACATTTTTCGAACATAAATGAAGCAATGGATTAGCAATTTGCTTCAAAATGATTTAGATTCCGATTTATAGTGTATTACGCAATTAGGGTGCTGGTCCTGATCGAACGGTGAGCTACCAATTACTTTCCGTCCGCAGGCCCGCGCCTGCCTGCCTGGGCCTTCTGATGTAAAACGTGACATAATTGATAGCGGATTGGCGGCTAAAATTGTCATTGGCTACGAAACTGGAACTCTGGGTATCCATTGTACGAATGAAAGAACAGGTGGCACATTGAACTGTGTGAATATTTTTACTACTGTTTAAAGATTGTTGAGATTCGATTTTCGTGCCAATATATTTTATGACATTGTTACGGGAAACCAATTGGATTTTCCTGAAGCATTAATTACTTTTAATTACTTGAGTTTTTAAATAGAATCTTTGTTCATTGTTGAAAATAGTTAAAAAAAAACTGCGTTTCAGAAATAATTCTTAAAAAAAAACTGTTTTTGACCGTCGCAAAAATAGGGTTAGGTAACTCCTGATTATGGCAATAAAAGTAAGGTAGATTATACAATTCTAGTTCGGCAGAATCTAATTCTTGCAGTCATTTGTTGCACTGTTACAATATAATCACAGTGATTGGTTTGAAAGCTAAGTTTGCTGATAAATATCTAAGCGCTGCAGGCGCTCGTGAGTGACGCGCCATCTATTATTGAGGCACCAAGGCGCGGCGCCACATACATTTTTGATTAGCATTTCGTGATCCAACGTTGACTGACAGTCCACAATTAACAACTGTTGAATTACTGTTTTAGTAGGTAAAGAAGAAAGTTTAGTTAGTTATGCTTACTTATAAGTACAGCGTACCTTAAAAGGATGGATAATCCACCATTCATTGATTGAGTCCTATGAATTAAGGAACGTAGCTCGAATATTTATCCTTTTAGCAAAATTAAAACTGAACAAAAAAGTAAAAAAAAAAGTGTTCGCAAAGGGGTGGTTAGGCTTTGTGCAGCCGTCCATCCAATATAAGCGGCGGCGCGGCGTCGACATTGAGTGCATTTATGTGTTGTACACTTGTGAATATGTCATGTCAGTTTTGAATGAAGGCGGCTCCGGCAGAGCGATATCAATTAGATCGCGCTTTGACCCCGAAATGATTGATGCCTGGAACTTTAAAACAGCTACGTACTGTTTTTATTATATGTCCATCGGAAATTATTTCAACATTAATTTTTATGGCATTAAAAACAACAGTTTCAGAAATGTTTGTACGTATTTTTCTGCTCCTTTCTTTTTCCCTTTTTATATGTGTGTGTACATAAAATAAATAAATAAAATTGTTGTTTGGAATTTATTTTGACGTTGAGAGAACTCGTAGTCGGCTTTCGTATTGTTATTTATACAAATCCTCGTTTTTAATTTCATTAGTATTTGACTGCGGGCTATTGCAATGAACCCCTAGTAATTAACCAATTAGCATTGTTTTCAAACTACGGTTATTTTTTTATGGTGAAATTGATAGCGAGCCCCTTTTTTTTTTGGGAAATTCATAAATAAGTTCTCCCGCTCTGGGCGGAGCGGGAGGGCGTGTCAAACTTTTACTAACCAAAATCCACCCGTGTTCCTTCAGTTGCCTGTGGCAGGGGCCACGGTATCTCTTTCGAACAACCCGCGACCCTGGCAGGCATCGGCCCTAGCGGACCCCGTCAGTTAGTGCTGACATCTCTTTGAGGCGCGCGTGGAACACAACGCGCCGTCGACCCGGGCCTGGTCCTTACCGGACGGCGAGCTGCCCATTGCTCGCCGTCTACAAGCCCCCGCCTAAGTTGGCCGGGAATCGGCTATCGATTCCCGACGCCCAGGGCCTCTCCTGCGGTGACTAGGGGCGTGAGGGCGCAAATATCGCCTCTCCCTCACGCGCTCCGCCTGCTCCTTCGCGAGCATTACTGCTTCGCAGAAGGAGCCGACGGCTTCCCATGCACTCTCGCTCCGTACCATGGCCTGGACTCGGGCCGGACGTGAGTGATCGCCGCCGTGGAGGTCTGCCCAAGTTGGGCAGACCTCCACTGTATGCTCCACCGTGTCTTCCAGGCGATCCACACAATGGTGACACCCGGGCGTTTTGTCCCGCCTTATCCGGAACAGGAACCTCCCAAAGCAGCTGTGTCCGGTGAGGACCTGCGTTAGGCGGAATGGCGCCTCTCCAGCCACTACTCAAAGAGGGGACTTATCGCCGCAATAGTGATGTGCCCCTGAAACTCGCCAGTGGCGCTCACATGTGTTCATCTGCCAACGCAAAACAAGCCACATCATTACGGTAACTAATGTTATGCCTTCATTAGCAATTCAATTTGAATGGAACTTTATGCCGAATGAATATTTTGATGGTCTGCGCCTACAAGGAATATGTGCTTTGTTTGAAACTATTCTTGAAAATTGGAGTATAGGTAAGTGTGCAGTAATCATTGTTCTCCTTAGTCAAAGCATTTATTTCAAATAGGCACTTTTGAACGTCAAAATTTACAATGAAATAGAATTGATTCTAGTCGCCCCTTCCAAAAAGTAGTTTCGTATGGAGAAGAATTGGCAAGAAACTCTACCGTTACTCTTTTAAAATGTTTCACAATATTTTGTTATATTAATTATAAGGCACCTAGAAAAAAATTACTATACCACAATAGGTAATATAATTACAAGTGAAGGCATGACATATAAATTAATTATGTGCCAGATACAATCTAGGATCAAAACCTCTCAACCTGTCGACACACTAGTACAGTGTACTATGTAATAAAAATTGTTATTTCATTTACGTTTAAAAATACAATTAAACGGATGAGTTCACTTGTTTTTGCAACTCGTACAAAATATGTTTTATCGAGCAAATATTGGGTTGTAAAAATAGCCACACTACACTTATTGTTTTTGTCCATAAACATTCAAAACCTAAAATGTTAACATTACTCTTTATACGCCTGGGTACAGTTGATTTAAAAAGAGTAAATAAACAATATTGGTTTTACAATCAGTTTACATACATACCTACAGTTTACATACATACATAGGGGTGTGTATGTGTGTGTGTGTTTAACCCGTATGAGCCAATATACGTTTGTGCTCACTAGTTCTTTTGAAGGAACTGCTGAGAATTATTGGATCAGTAGTTTCTTTGCAAAATCTAAAGGAACTACTGAGACTAGATAGTTCCTTTAGCAGTTCCTTTGCAGGAACTATAGAGTCACTCAATCAATATAGTAATAGTCTCCAGATTTGTAGGCATAGGCATTGGCATTCCATCATGATATTGAATAACACACGGATCACTGGAAACCGAACGCACTGATGTATGTAAAACTGTTCAGAGAATATTAGCAAAGTTTTTGAAACCTAATATTGGGGTTACAGATTATTGCACAATTCATGAAATTATTTGTTTTGAATTGTTTCGTTTTGGTTCGTTGTTTATTTATGTCACCTATGTGTAATTGAATCCTTAGTTATTTCATCAATCGTGGACTTCCAAAGTTCATTGACCACTCTCCGTAAGAACCCAAAAACGCTTTAGTTTATTGGTTCTTACGGAGAGTTGTAAGGCCTCTGCCTCGAATCTTGCGGGCAGCGGGGCGGCGGCGGCGGCGGCGCGGGAGCGGCAGGATCTTATGCGTACATTTAAATGGACCGGATCTCGAAAACAGCGGCGCGGGAGCGGGCAACGAGCGGTGCACTCCAGTCAAGCCGCGACCGCCCGCGCCGCCGCCGCCGCCGCCCCGCTGCCCGCAAAATTCGAGGCAGCGGCCTTAGGGTAAGGGCAATGTCCGCTATTTATTATTTATTTTTAGCCTATATTGTCCCACTGCAGGACAAAAGAATCTCTTTCTTCTTTCCACTCCTCCCTGTCTTGAGTTAGTGTGAACCAATCCTGTCTGTAGGCGTCAAGCTCATCCCTCAATCTTCTCCTGATCTGCCTCGATGTCGCTGGACGTTTTAAATACTGCCGTGCGAAAATGAGACAATTAAGTACCTATAGTAAGATACACTCTTATGTTATTAGGTGATTTATGATATGAGTCATTAAGACAATACGTGATCACCTTCAGCTCTGTTTACATGAAAATAGACGTTTCTTAAAGTTAACACACTGGTAAGAAAACGCTTGACTATAGTCTAGGTATGCACGCGATGCCAATGTTTATTAAACATAGAATTATGTATCGAATGATGTCGGTCTCAGCTTTACCAGCCTATTCTACTTCCTTCAATTATCCATAATCAAGTAGATTATAGACATTGCGATTTGTGAACGAGGGGTAAGTAATAAGAAATATTGATTTTCATTTAAAGTATTGCAAACACTAGCTTTCCGGGGCTTTTATTTTGCACTTCGCAACGTTGAAATCCAACAGTGCTTTGAAGTTTTATTAGTTATTTTATTGTTTGATTCTTTTAACATCCGATAAAGGGGTAAGGGAGATTGAAGTTTCCCGCGGGATGGTGTGCATGACACCCATACATATCCCATGACACCTCTGCTGGCTCCATTTTCTGCATTCCCAGTGTACAGCGAGAAGCCATTATCTAATGGGTCTTTTAGGTTATATTTTGTCCATGACGGGCGCTCGACTCGACCAATTGCGAAAAATTGCAACGTACAATGATTTTTGCGTACCATGAACGTTGTTAGCATGTGACGTTGTTGATTAAAGTTTTTAATGACTTTCAGGCATTTAGGTTCAAGTTTACATTACAACTCAATGCTTACAGGCTTGCAGGATACCTACACTTAAATAATTTACGCTTTCTCAATTAGGGTGTTATCAATATTTGTATTATGTGCATATATATATTATGTCACTCGTGGTACGGAGTTAGAAGGAGGACGTACCTGTCTTGTTTCCCTAAAAAAAATCGTTTTCAAATACAAAGTAACTCTCAACAGAATTAAAATACCCGACGTGAAATGTTCGCGAATTCCAATTCAATTACGGTAAGGTGGGGGTAATTTTGAAAGCAACGTGATTTTCCTCAATATTTTAATGGATGTGGGTAATAAACTTAAAACACCTACTTTACTTTGCGTCCTCGGTTTACTTTGAATACTTCTTTCACGTGTGTATTTATCCTTTGATACAGTTCCTCGCTTTAAAGAAAGTCGAGCATCTCTTTAACTAACATTGAGCTGTGAGCATTTCCTTTTGATATCATTTTCAATTACGGTAAAACGTTTTGCTGGTCCAATGTGAATGAAATATATTCAAGTGATTTAATTTTATACTGATTGCATGTTAGCTACTAGCTTATTACTTCCTAAATAATTATGTTGTTTTCAATATTTAATCATGGACCGTACGTCAAGCTGTCAGGTGTCAGCAAAGGTGCTGGTGGTACAGACGCCAGCACATCAAGCTACCCGAACCTTTCAAACTTTCCCAATCATCTTTTAACCTTATACTTTAGCGATAAAGTTGAAAATCTATTAAATAAATGTGTAGATTGTAGTAGCTTGATGTGCTGGCGTCTGTACGGTTCTTGGGGCTCTTTCCTACTAATAGTTCCTATAAATATTAAAGTTTTGAGTCAAGTTTTTGTCGTTTGGTTGGACGTTTGTCACTATACGCAGTTGGAGGGACTACATAATACCATGTTCAAGATTAATATATTATGGTTTATTTATCCGGATATATTAGGTTGTTTAATTTCAATCAGATGCTGAGGATGATTTACGTATTAGAATAATAGAAACAATTATACATAGTTACCCCGCTAAGTCGTATTGTGGCTCATTGGAGTATGACCTGATTATGTTGAGCCTGTAGAAAAAAAAACCCAACGGGCCTAGGTACTGCCGTGGCCCATCTGGAAGTCCCTTAACCGACTATGATGCCAGGTGGGTCGCTGCAGGCCAACTTAGTCAGGTGGGAATCTCCGATGAGCCACAATACGACTCAGCGGGATCAAGGTTTCCATAGTAACAGTAAAGGCTTTAATTTTGACAGTTCGATAACATTAATTGCGTTATTTACGTTGTTGAGCAGACAAATTTTTTGAAGATATGAAGCAATAGGTTACCAATATCCTTCAAAATTATTCAGATTCTGATTAATAGTGTGTTACGCCATTGGTGCTGGAGATTCATCTCAAACGATGTATATGTAATATACATGATGTATACAATACTAACTATGTATACCTACCTATTATGGTACAGTAATTTTATTATAGGTGCATCGTCTTCACATATAATTATATAATTAATGTAAACAAAATATTGTAAAACATCTTAATAGAGTAACGGTGGAGTTTCTTGCCTTGCCATTATTCTCCATACGAAAACTACCTTTTGGAAGGGGCGACTAGAATCAATTCTATTTTATTGCAAATTTTGACGTTCAAAAGTGCCTTTTATGTGCCTATTTGAAATACATGCTTTGACTTTGTGATAACACCTACACTATGAAAGACCTGTACAAGGCCAATGCTAACGCTATCAACGTGGCTAAATTTTGGTTGATTATAATACAATTTAGAATCATCGGTACGGTGAAGATCGATAATCAAGAGACTGACTATTTCCGTTCGTGTTAGTATGCCCAGGACTGAGCACAGAGCGGTCGGGCATGATGCTGCAGATTGAACTATTCAATCATTTCATTCACTGTATCTATGTTCAGTCAGTGGAATGAAGTGGACGGACGAAATTGAATTGCATGCGAGTGCTGTAAAGCGAATATGTTGCTTTGTCAAACTAAATGAACCGTATTGCGTAATTTGGACTGTTTTATTTACTTTATGTATGAAAGCAAAATACATGTTGCACCGACACCAAATAAATTGGGATATGGGCAGGAGAGTGATGTTTAGTTTATGATTCTGTAACGCGTATTTTTATCAAACCTATTTCTGCCCTCAAAGTAAAATACATACATACATACTCAGCCTATAATGTTCCCACGGCTGGGACACGGGCCTCCTCTCGGTGAGAGGGAGTGGGCCGTAAAGTAAAATAATATCGCACTAATTTTTCGACAGCACACATAATACTTATAACTTCATGGGTTTCCGATTTTTGTAGACGTTTCGCATATGTTTGAATAAATTATAGTCTTGAAACAGAGTTATTTTTTGTATTGTTGTTTTAAATTATCTCCGACACTACCTTGAAACAACTTCTTTCTGTATAAACTTGCATCAAGGAATATTATCTTTATTGCAGCTGCAACAAGATTACGGCGAGCGGACACATTTTTATTCGCTGCTTCAAAAAAAGGTTGTGAAAGTGTAACTGTCAAGCAGACATGGAACGACGGCCACTAAGTGCGCATATTGTTTTGAATTTTGTTTATTTTATTTATTACTAGCAGCTAAACTTGTTCCCCCGACCTACCCCGTCGGATCGCTTTGCCTGCCCGCGCTTCTATTTCGTTTTCGCTTAGCGTTTTTTTCGACTTCTTTCTTTTTGCTCGGCTCTTAAAAGTCCTATCATGATATTAAATAGCTTATAGCTTTCCTGAATAATTGGGCAAAGAAATGAAAAAACATTGTTCAAATCCGACTGGTAGTTCCAGAGATAAGCGCGCTCAAACAAACTCTTCAGCTTTATTATTAATATTAGTTTATGTTAAGAAAAATAAAGAACAAGTTAAAACATATTATGGTTTCATTGGACAAAGTCCATGAAAGATTCGACAACATACTTCATCTAATATTAACCGATATTACAATTTCTACATCCAATTATTACTAAAGGGCCTTAATTTTCGGTTAGCAATTGAACGGTTAACAATTAATTAGCAGGGTTTCATCCCCAAATGCCAAGCGATGCGTGTCTACGTCAGTTCGTACGAACGGGTGCCGGTGGCGCCATCTACCGTGGTACTCTTTATTCTCATTACATGGTGCTTAATTAGACTGCTCGCTGAATACATCACAACAAAACAAACACATAGGTGTGAAGGTCGAGGTTAGAATCTAATTAAGTTTTTCAGAGTAAACGTACCGTAAATTCAACCGATATTAAAATTGAAAATACTCGTTCCGCATAATATTTTTTAGAGTTTGTTTGAACGCGCTAATCTTTCGAACTACCGGTCGGATTTGTAAATTTATTTTTGTATTTGATACTCCCAATTCTGAGTAAGGCTACCGGCTATTTTAATCCTAAAATACTCTAAGTTTCAAATTTGATACCGTACTTTTAAATCGAATTGTACACTTGCAATATGTGTATTTTGTTTAGTTATATGCCGGACGTTATTGATGGACGAACGTGTAAATGTGGGCCGAGGCGAAGCCGATGCACACATGCGTAAGTCCAAGTACTTTTCTCAGATAATGCGCTTAAATTAAAACTAAATAGTACCTGGGCAGAACTTTTTTGTCAAATACAACTTTCAAAATCAATATCGAACAACAATAATTTTTCCCGCGTTAAAGTGTTCATTTTTTTTTCAATAAACAGCTTTCTATTTGCAGGCTAGTTCGAAATTTAAATAAAACCTTTGATAAGTTACCTCCCTGGTTGCCATGTTTCGGAGTAAAAGATCGTTCCATTTTTAAATTACACGACAGATATGGATTTTAATACAAGTTTTGCCGGCCGCTGCTCGCATGTATTTGGCCAGTACAGCAATTTCGATTTATTTCGAAGAAGCTTGTCAAAATAATGCTCAAATTTCCAAGCATGTTTGAGAAAAGTACATTACCAGTTTGTGCGACATAATTAATGTCTAAAGTTTCAAAATGAATACCTGTTTTTTTTTTTCGAAATAAATATATAAAATATGTATTGTGATTTTTTTATTATTTTTCCCTTTATCTGGCTACTGAAATAAATACATTGATGTTTATTTTAATTTAATTTGGAAAATCAGGCTTCTAAGGGTTAACATCACGCTTGGACCATTAGGCGCAAATGGAGCCGAGCCAAAAGAAAAAAAAAATAGACAGAACGCTTAGCGAAAACGAAGTAACAGCGCGGACAGGCGATGCGATGCGATGGAGTGGGTCGGGGAACAAGAAATTTCAAGCGGATGACTTTTAAGACATTATTCCATCTGATACGTGAAGTGCTTGTCAAAAAATTAAACCTAAATGCTACAAGAAAGTTGTATTTTCGATGAAAATCGTTCTTATTTACGTTACGGTTACGTGACGCGTTCGGGTTAGCACCTCTAGTCTGGCGGTTAGATTTTACATTGTTGTTACTATTCAATATGATCATAACAATATTATTTGTTAATGAGGTCTGTGCTGGTTCAACGTAGTTTCGTCTACGAAATAATTGGCAACCGTAACCGCTACGCGTGCTACGTCGTAGCCAGTCGTAGCGATCGTAGCACACAGTGCATCATAAATGATAAATGATTTTATTTCTGTAAACTGTAGGTTTGTACAAACACTTTTACACGTCAATCATATTTTTTTAAACTAGAGGAGGTAGGCGTTTCCTATCTGACTACTCTGAGAAGAAAGGCCGAAACAAACTCAGAGGTCACGGCCTCTTTTAAAGTCTAAACATAACCTTGGTCAGATCATATGAAGAACATATAGATTGGTGTCTGAAATGGTATTTTGAGGAAAGAACCACACAGATTGAGTGGACCTGTCCAGTCAGTACACAGTCATAAGAACATTATATTTGTAGTTAACCAAATTAAAATAATACTAAACGGACTGGATATACTTATGAAATGTCGTTTATCTGAAGCGCACCTTAATTAGTAGCACCTCCGATCGACCCGTGCGGCTGTTATTATTTAGCCACGAGCCAAATAACCCAAAAGACGAAATTCCTCTATAACCGGAAATAAATCCCTCGGTTAGGGATATAAGTACTACCCAACTGAGGGATTAGTTGAAGGGTTTAGGTTTTGAACGAATAACGAACTGAGTTCAGCGAATCGGCAAAATGTTGAGAAGTTTATGTGTTTGACTGCAGTTCGTCCGACGATCAACTTTCTGACTCAAAGACAGGGACAGCGTCCTAACTTCCATTGATGTCGGTTATGGTATGAATACCCTTTCAGATTAGGTTGGTGTAGCATTATTATTATTGAAACTATCTTATCTTCTTCTTCGTCGTATGGAATCCTTTTTATTAATTTACATACATAAGCTACGAGTAGGATTCGGCAATTCTTAGTTACGGCTTGGTTGGCCCACGCTAAGACCCTTTTTTTATCGTGGAAAAATGCTCATGCATTCTGCAGTACCACGGGGAGATAGTGCAGTTATGTTGGACTCTAACCCACTAAAGTTAATATTTAACCATACAAGTCTGTTTTTTTCCTCGCAAGTGTGTTGAAAAACGTCGTATGAAACGCGTGTGCATTGATCATTATTTAACACACATGTATCATAATGTACTATTATGTATTTGTGTACCTAGTTTTAATAGATTTTTTATCATTGTTCCTCTCAACCAATGCACCAGCCATCTAATCTCTTCATTACCCTTGCTTGACTGATAGAGAATGCCTAAGGCATTAAATCCGCCTTTACACCTGTTTAGTGTACGAAAAGTAAAAAAAAAAAATTTCAAGAATGTATTATATGTTTCTGTATCCATTGTAAACAATTATTTTATTCGTCATAAAAACAAAGTTCCCTCAAATAATAATCAGATTTACATATTATAGAGATGACATCCGGTTTTTGATCACATAATATTATGGCTGACTACACCGCGGGGCATCAAATTTGCTTTGTAACATTATTAATTACAATATTAAAGTGAATGTGATTAAAACAGGTGGTTCATTACAATTTTGTTTGAATTATTTACGAAAAGTACTTGTTTTATTTTATTATAATGAACCTGTTAATCGGTTTTGGGTTCATCGGTTTATCAGGTTGCTTTTCAAAAGGTATTGTTGTTCATTAAAGGAATAATGATGTGGCATTCCCCCCCCCCCCCTCCTCCCTACGATTTTCAGTATTAAAAAGCAAAAGCATAACATAATATATTTTAACATTATATATTTATTGAAGTATACTTATGTTATTTTTTTTGCATTATATGTGTAGGTTTATTTAATATTTTAGTTTTAGACTTCACACATTCATATTTTTCTCATCTTGTTCTCACACACTATTGTCAACATTTCTTTTTACTTCTGCTTTCGCAGGTCTGCTGGAAGAAATTTCTTAAGAAATAAGCAGTACCTTTGTATATAATTATGTCATATCCCTATGTATTTTACTGTATGTACATAAATAATAAAATAAATAATTTCGAAAACGTAGGCGTTCCATAAGTATTACGACCATACTATAGACACACGTAGGTACATATCTACGAAAAAAACCTGAACTAAAACTAATTTTAATGTTAATGCAAGATGCAGTCAGTATATATACATACTCGTAGATGCGGCACCACTTAAAAATTATTCCTCCCTGCCATCGCTGTAGCGCTTTAAAAATAAACACGTTGAAGCTAAGGTAATTTGATTGGAACCTCGCTGTCGTTAGTCCGCTGGACGACTATAATATGTTTACTGTGGCGTAAGTGAATAAGGGCTATATTATAGGCCAACGCGTCCTCGAGCCTGGCCTCCATGCTGTAGCCCATTTTAAGCAGATTTGTACTCTTTCGTGTACGTAGGTTGGAGAGGCAATTAGCAATGTATCGGGGCAATATAATATGGACGCTGGAAAAACAATTTTGTCATAAAAGGTTTCATGTAGTCTTAAAAGGTTGTGGTTTTCATATTATTAAAATGTTTTATGCATTCATATCCATTTTCGCAAAAAATAATGTTGTTTTAACATTACATTATATTTACGTCGTCACATGCGAACTACGCATCAAACTGACGTCACACAAAATCCTAAAACAAAGTTTACCGCGCGACTAGCATATAGCCTAGCACAGCTTGGTGGCTACAGTAGCCGATAGGATAGACAGTCCAATGATGTGGCAATGGATGACACTCATCGTGCGTCATTCCAATATTTAAAATAAGTTGTTTTAGTGTATTTTTTGTGTAGGTATGTTGTTTTATGTATGTATATAAAATTGTAAAGTGTGTTGTTTATAGACTTATGCTCTGAAGTAAATTTATTATTATTAAATACAAATGCCTTTTTTTTTTTTTTTTTTTTTTTTTTTGGATGGGAAATCATCTAATGACTCCTCCCGCTCTGGGTGGAGCGGAAGGGAGTGTCAGACTCTTACTGACTAAAACACACCCGTGTTCCTTCCTTAGCCCTTTATGTTCCGGGGCAGCGGTAACCCTTTCGGACGATCCCGCTACCCCGGCAGGCTTCGGCCCTGGCGGGCCCCTTCCTTAATGCTGACATCTCTTTGAGGCGCGCGTGGAACACATACGCGCCGTCCGGCACGGGCCTGGTCCTGATCGGACAGAGAGCTACCCATTACTCTCCGTCCGCAGGCCCGCGCCTACGGTGGCCGGGAGTCGTCACGCGGCTCCCGACGCCCGTAGCGTCTCCCGCGGCGGCTGAGGCGTGCGGCTCTCTCCCTGAGCCGTCCCGCCACCTCCTTCGCTAGCATGACTGCTTCGCAGAAGGAGGTGACCGCCTCCCACTCCCTCTCGCCCCGGACCATGGCTTGAACCAGGGCCGGACGCGAGAGGTCGCCGCCGTTGCCGATCGCCTCTACGAGGACACGGCGGTGCTCCGCCCAAGCGGGGCAGACCTCCACCGTATGCTCCACCGTGTCCTCTGGGCGATCCTCGCAGTGGTGACACCCGGGCGTCTCCTCCCGCCTGATGATGTGCAGGAACCTCCCGAAACATCCGTGTCCGGTGAGGACCTGCGTCAGGCGGTAGGTGAGAACGCCGTGACGCCTCTCTAGCCACTCCTCAAAGAGGGGTCTTATCGCCACTATCGTGGCGTGCCCTGCGCTGGGTTGCGATAGTCGCTCTCTCCATGCCACCATGAGATCACGCCGGAGGTCTGTCCGCTCCGCCGCTATTTGCCGCGGAAGCGGAGTTTCCCCCCGGCGTAGTGCCTCCGCGCGCCACTCGTACAGGCGCGCAAGGACTTTCGCCTCCAGATCCCATGGCGGCATTCCGGCAAGGAGGCTTGCCGCCTCGCCCGAGATCGTGCGGTATCCCCGGATCAGCCTTACGGCTACCACCTTTTGGGGCGCGTTCAGGTAGTGGGCGGCTCGCAGCCGCAGTGAACGCGCCCACACCGGGGCCCCATATAGGGCCATGGACCGCACGACCCCCGCGTAAAGCCTCCGGCAGGAGGCGTTTGGCCCCCTCAGGTTGGGCAAGAGCCGCTTGAAGGCGGCCCCGGTCCGTTCCAGTTTGGGGGCCAAACGTCGAAAATGTTCGACGAAGTTCCACCGGCTGTCGAGGACGAGACCCAGGTATTTCATCGTTGCCTCGACGCCGATGTGAACCCCTCCTACCATCAGTTGGAATCCCGATGGTGGCCCGTTCCGGAGCCCATGAAAAGACATGGCCCCGGACTTGTGCAATGCCACCTCGAGACCCAACCGCCGGATCCTCTCCACGACTATCGCAACCCCTCGTGTCATTGCGTCGGCCGCCGCCTGATGCGACCTCCCCTGCGCCAGGACCAGCGTGTCGTCAGCGTAGCAAACCACGCTGACGCCATCAGGGAGGTCGGCCCGCAGCACCCAGTCGTAACCGATGTCCCACAGGAGCGGCCCCAGAACCGATCCCTGTGGGACACCGCACGACATCTCTCGCCGGTTCCAGTTCCCATCGCGACCAGGGTAGATGACGGCTCTGTCCGTCAAATACGCCCCGACTATTCGACGGAGGTAGGTCGGCACCCGGTGATACCGGAGTGCCTCCCCAATGCAGCTCCAAGGCAGGGTATTAAACGCGTTGGCGATGTCGAGTGACACCGCCACGACGACCCCACCCTGGGACACCGCGTCCCCCGTCGTGAGGGCTCTCACGCGCATGATGGCGTCCACCGTCGAGCGCCCCTTGCGGAAGCCAAACTGGCTGTCCGCAAGATCCGGCCCTGTCCTCCCCAGGTGCCCGACGAGGCGGCCTGCAATTACTCTCTCAAAGAGCTTGCCCACCTCGTCGAGCAACACAATGGGCCGGTATGCGGACGGAGAGTCCGCAGGGCGCCCTGGCTTCTGAATGAGGACCAGCTTCCCCGTCTTCCAACGGAGTGGAAACTGGCCTCTCTCCATACATGCGCTTAAGAGCGCCTCCAGTCGAGGCCCGAGAGCCCTCGAGGCCAGGACCCAGGCTTTACCCGGCAAGCCGTCGGGTCCTGGGGCGGTATTTTTGGCCTTCAGCCTGCCTACCGCCGCTCTCAGATCTACCCCGGTCACTTCAGGGATGTCGTCGTCGCCGTTCGCGTGGTCCGCTTCGGGCACCGCAAGTGGCGGAGCCATGGGCGGGGGAGTGTGCTCCCCGCGTGAAGGGAACAGAGCGCTCACCACCTCCTCCACCAGCTGGGGGCGGAGACTCTGCGTCAACGGGGGGGCCCAGGTGCGGAGTTTATTCCGCACCATTTTGTAAGGGCGCCCCCATGGATCTCTGTTCAGAGTCTCCACCATCTCCTCGCGGGCCGTATCCTTGGCCCGCAGGACAGCCTCTTGGAGGGCGGTCTTCGCCGCTCTGTACCCCTCGTACAGCTCCGCCTCCGTGGCTTCCGCATCCGGAGGGCGGATGCGAAGCCTGCGGTGCCTGGTGTACCGGTGTCGCACGTTGACGCACTCCTTGCGTAACGCCTCAACCTCCTGCGACCACCAGTACACCTGACGTCGGGCGCATCCTGGCCGGGCTCGGGGCATTGCCACGTCACAAATCTCGGACATGGCCTCCCGGAACCACTCCGCCTCATCGTCAATATCGGCAGGCCTGTCCGGTGATGACACCCAGGCCTGCACGATCGAGGCTTCCAGGAGGAGCTCCCGGTCCAGCTGCTTCAGCGCCCACCGCGGACCACTCGGGGCCTGTTGGACCAGCGCGCTAGAGGTCTGGGCGGAGACCTCGAATCGGATATACCGATGGTCGGAGTAGGTCTCCACCTCCTCCATGACGCGCCAGTCAATGACACGCTGTGACAGAGCGGGGCTGGCGAACGAGATGTCCACTACGGACTCACCCCGCATCCGCACACACGTAGGCACAGAACCCCGATTTAGGACGACCAGGCCTGTTTCCAGAGCCCAGTCCTCCACCATCCTGCCCCGCACATCCGTGCAACGGGAACCCCAGGCCAAATTCTTGGCGTTGAAGTCCCCGAGCACTAGCACGGAGCAGGAACGGTTTCCGGCGACGATGACACTCAACTCTGTTAAAGAGTTCTGGAACTCGGCGAGAGTTCGGCTCGGAGAGAAGTATACTCCCACTACTACAATCTCTCCGAACCGTGCTGCTACGCACCCCTGTCCCTTCGTGACACCTTCGAGGGACGGGGTACCGGCGGCAGCCGACGAAATTATGGTCACTGAGCCGCTCAGGTCCTCCACCCAGTTATCCCTGGGCGGGACAAAGTACGGCTCAGAGACCACGGCGATGTTAATCGACCACTGCGCCATGCTCTGGAGCAACAGATCCTGAGCGCAGGCGCAGTGGTTGATGTTCGCCTGGAGGAGGCGCAATGGAGGAGCCATTACTCCTCCATTTCTGCCTCCTCCCGAGCCCCTTGTGAGGGCTCCCCGGTGGCGGCGGCGGCGGCGGCGGCGGCGGTGGCAGCAGTGGCGGCGACGGTGGGGGTGGCGACGGCGGCGGAGGGCCTACCTTTTCTCCTGGTTTCGGCGGGTGGAGCGCAGGACTTGCTCCCCGCCCGGTGATCGGCCGGCTTGCCAGCAGCCGCACATGCGACGCAGTGCGGCGCGGCGTTGCACGAGCCGGCCGTATGTCCGGGCTGACCGCAGCGGAAGCACAGAGTGCTGCGGTCCTCCGAGGTGCACTGGACGCCAACGTGGTGCCCCACATGGCATCGATAGCACCTCAGAGGTCTGGGTTCCAGCAGTTTGACCTGCGCTGACACCCAGCCCACCAGGAGCCTACGGCTCTCCACTATCGTTCTGGCCGCCGTCACGGGGCAGCTTACCGTTACGGTTCGCATGCCCGCAAAGTCAGGACGTATGGTGCCCGCCTTCACCTGGTCGGCCAGACACCCGCCCGTCCTGACGACGGCGGCCACTACCTCTCCCTCCGTTACGGAGTCATCCAGGCCCATGATGCGCATGTCTGCGCACTTGACAGGCCTGGAGACTCGAGCCTCGTCCGCATTTAGGGACGCCCTTAGCTTCTCAGCTAGGGCGTCAGCGGTGGGGCCACTAGTCGCACCGGGGATCTCCAGCATGCGGGCACCAGTGGCGGTCACCCTATGCCGGAGGCCTCCGGTGATCCCCAGCTCCTGGAGGTCCACCGTCGCTTTCGCCTTGGTGAGCACGTCGCCGTACGTCACACCCCTCTTAACCGCGTCCGGCTGTAGCGTTATTACTACAGCCGCGGTCTTCGGGGCGCGAAGCCTAGCCGCGACGGCTCGCTCCTTTTGGCGCCGCCTTTGCGCCTTTTTCCTACCCGCCTTGGCCGCCTTCTTCTTCTCCCCGACCACCTGCCACTCGGCTTCGGTCGTGGGAGGAGTGGGAGTTTTTTGGGGGCAGGTCTTAGGCTCTGGGGCCTTCACCACCCGTGCCGTCCTGCCCTTCTTCTGGGCCTGCGCCGCAGTCTTGCCGACAGGCGCTGGTTTTGCCGGCGCCGGGGCTCCGCCAGCCGACGCTGGTTTCGCCGGCGCCGGGGCTCCGCCAGCCGACGCTGGTTTCGCCGGCGCCGGGGCTCCGCCAGCCGACGCCGGTTTGGCCCGTCCAGACGGCCCGGGTTTCGGGGCGGCAGCTGCCGCAGCGGCCGCGTACGAGGCCGCCTTCGTCCCCGAGGCCGTCTTGCCCGCCAGGGGGGACAAATGCCTGACTTTAAGCGTCGGGTAGCTGTCCACCATATACGACACACGTCTGGTCGGGGGATCCTCCCTTTTCTATAGAGCCTGAGTATACCACCCTGCTCCGCATAGCTCTATAAACGATTAATAGAACAACTAATTTGACCAAGCCTCTGAAATCTTTTTGCGTGAAGCACTATTTAGTCATGACAATCGCTACGCTAATTACGTTTAACGTTTGAAAACTATAACTACTACTACTACTACTATTATAGCCAACTGTTATGTCACCGTCTTGTCGTAGATCTACGAATGTACGATAACACGGAGACTGACTGCGTATTAAACGCAGTTTGAATTAGTTCCAGCTCTTTGAAAATAATGTACAGATAGAATATCAGACTCACTTCTTTGAAAATAATGACGACACACGGGCGCGGCCGAATCCAAAAGCTTGTAAAGTATATAAAAATAAAGCCTACGCTGTATGAGGGGAAGTGTCTGTCTGAACATTGTATTTTTATTGAAAATTTTCCTAGAATTTGTATTCGCGTCAGCTGCCCGTCAGACACAATAGCATTATCTTAAACATCATATCCTGTTCGGAATAAACTTCAAACCACAACAATAGGGAACAGAAAAATGAACAATCACGGCATTAGGTACCTGCCAGAAACTCAATTCCTGGGAAATGAAGTCTGTAGACGACTTTTTTTGTACTTTATCTTATATTCAAAAAGTCTCAGCAGAATAAAATTGCTATCTATGACATTTTCTTTCTTGTTTAAGGAGGGAATAGTGTGATTTTTGTCATTATTGTTATTATTCACTGAACGTTATATATTTAGTTGATAAGTACCAACATTATGAATTGGTACTTAAGTAGGTACAGGTAACATCTAAAGTAATAAAATAAAGAAGATAGTCCGCCATGGTTAGTCATCATAATATCACGTAGTAGTGTAATCGGATATATCTCCACACCATAGTGTAGGTACAAAAGTGGTTAAATAAATAACTAAACAAAGAAAAAAAAATGCGAAACCATGATGCATGCGCAATCAAAATCAATCACAATACAGTGACCAGAACCCCCTTTGTCGAATAAAAACACAAGTGCGCCAAAAATGCTCCTCTCCAAAATATTGCAAAATCCTTTGTTTAATACAATATTTTACTCGTGTCGCTTTTCAATGGACCTCGAAAATACATTTTCAATGTTCGGGACATTCACAACAAAAAAATGTATCGGAATTCAATAAAGCTTGTCAAGGATGCTCAAAATATGAAAGTAAATCATTATTTTCATGTTAAGCCTCCGTTTAATCCTAATATGACGAAGGGCACGCCGATCACGTATAATGTATTGAATACTTTATTTAATACCAGTTTAAATTTAAATGTAGTTTCCAGTTATTGAGTCAAGCACTTACTTTTGGATAACCGTTCGGAAATCGTTCTACCTCCAACAAAACAATATATATATATAAGTAAAACTCACGCCTTCGTCACATAGGGATTGGCAGAAACTACAGACCGCCACCTGCTACGATTCTACAAACACTTTTTGCTTCGCTTACGTTCATACATGGTCATCGGTCATACATGCACGCCGTTTGTGAGTACTACGCACCTGTCCTTTCTAAACAACATCAATAATGTCACTATACGTCCTTAGTAGTCGTTTCCACTCACATCTGCTTCGGCGTGACAAGTGGCAGGACAGGTGAATACCTGTTGTTGGTCTTTCACTCATTCTCTCAACAACACTAAACCATCTAAACATACTCTTTTAAATTTTTGTCCCGACTTTTTCTCAGAGTAGTCAGATGACTACTGTGAGAAGAAAGGCCGAAACAAACTCAGAGGTCACAGTCTCTTTTAAAGTCGAGACATAATCTTGGACAGGTCATGTGAAGATCATGTAGATCGATGTCTGATATGGTCTTTTGAGGAAAGAACCACACAGATTGAGTGGACCTGTCTAGTTAGTGCACGCATTTGTCAGAAATCGTGCAGCTCAAATCAAAACTTAAGAAGCTCAACAATTCGACGAACAATACCAAAATAATAATTATTATTTACTACACTTATGACTCGAAGCATCAAATTTTGGTGCTACGAGTCATAATTGTAGTAATTGGCACGGCATTCATTTGCACTTCGATTGCAGTACGGCTGCTACGCGGTTACGCCGTAGCCTCGTAGACTGCTACGGCGTAACAGCTTAGCAGCTACTACAATGAATCGATTTTACTTTGGGTAATGGCGAGAGATCCACTGTAACGGAGGTAATATTAATTCATTTGAAACACCACAAACCGCATTTTTTTGACGCTAAACATTGGCAACAATAATCTTAAAATTAATAATCAAATAGATATTGCACTGCGACATAATTTAATTACAATCTGAGCAACTTCAGTCAGTATTACCACGTGCAATATATTTCAATTAATTAACACGGATGCATATTATAAGCTGTTCTGCTCCGACCTGCCATGAGTGAATAAAAATAGTTGAGTACATGCTAGAAACGATTGCGGATTTGAATTCGGAAAAGCGGATGGCGAAAACCTTTTCATAGAAAAGTAAGTAAATGATTCTAAAATTCAGTAACACGATAGTGACTGGTGCAGGTAAAAGCGAGGAGCAACAAAATTATAAAAATGTTTGAAACCTGTCAAAGCAAGCATCCTTCAAAGTTCGTAAAAACAGCGCGTTTTAGATTTTCACTTGTTTTAATTGATGTTCGCTACTGCCTGGTATTTTGTTCGTTTGGAAATTCGAATTTTAGAGGAATTTTTCACTGTTGTAAATTCCTGTGAGTTATTCCTTTGTTTTAAGTTTGTGATATTGTTGTGTCAGTGGCTTATAAAATACGAGTATGTTTCATGTGTGTGTGTGAGTGCCTCGTTGGTTGCGGTTGCAAGAGCAACTGCTGCGCATGAGGTCCTGGGTTTTATTCGCAAGTCGGGCAAACTATGTTTCTGGATTTGTTCCCGGCTAATGGCAATGGTCTTACTCCCTTCATGGAACAAAACTGGCGAAATGTGGGTACCTATAGGAAGTATACACCTCTGCCGCTGCCCTAATGAAATACGAAACTTAGCATAATCAGCCTATAACGTCCCCACTGCTGGGACACAGGCCTCCTCTCTGTGAGAGAGAAGGAGGGCCCAGCGGGTTGGTAGAAGTCACATGTCTTCGAATTTTTGGTTCCTTCTCCGTTTACGAAAGTACGAAGCTTGATGTCACGTTATTATTACGTCTTTGCTAGCATATTCTTTACAATTAACCACTTTATTTTAAAATGTTGCTTAAAGTGAAGTAGTGATTAGCGACTGTTTGATCACACATTTTTGACGTTTAAACGTCACTTAACTTTAATCATCGTTTATAAATAAACCCCTTTATTCCTTTATTATTAAATCCTTCGCCTCTCGAAGTGAATACAAGCCCACGTCAGCTGCACAAACACATGATGCCCGGCCCATTGCAAGCCATTGGCAACATCCGCTTTGCTTTCACGCGTTCGCTGCCCCCCTGCCGAGAGCAATTACTGGGGGTTACTGTCTGAACTGCGCTTTCAATTAATTTTTCGTTTTTACCTTGCAATTTGTTGCACTGTTCTGAGTAAAGATCACTGAAGCACTATTTAAATTGTAGTACCGACAACGACCTACTGAACTGCGAGTTTTTTTTCTCGTCCTTTGTTGTCACAAGCTTTTTATCTCATAAATATGCAAAATTGTTTTTTTTTTGTACTACGTAGCCGTAAATGGAACAAACTACTCATTACTCAAACTCAAAGCATTTATTTCAATTATACCATTTACAGGCACTTTTGAATTGTCAAGGAGTCGGCCTGTCAGAAAAATGAAGCTAATTGCACATTCCAAAGCGTAGTAGGTACCTATGGAGAAGAACGGGCAAGAAACTCCGTAGACACTCTTTTTAAATTTTATTCTATCAAAAACATAAAGCTATATACTTAATACCTCAAAAAAAAATTGGTGCTTTTGTCCGGCGTGTCCACATTATCACGTGAAACTGCCTCACTATTTTCTTTTTAGACTGCATAAATCTAAAGGAGATGGATAACGCTCCCATACAAGTCTGGTCCAGCATGGACATAAATGAAACAATATATATCATGAAGGAATATTTGTATTTAATAGTCCTGTTTATATTTTATTACTCCAGAAGTCGGTGGTGACGAGATATAAGACATTTTAGGTGAAAATTCTGGTATGATATTTTGACGTTTAAATACAGTAGGCATGTACATCATTGTCGTGATGGTCCAGTGGTTAATGCTTCGCTTCTCATGCACGAGGTTGTGGGTTCAATTCCGGGAGTACCAGTGTGACTTTTTTCAATTCATATGTAGTTTCTGAGATTATCTTGGACATTACTGACATCGGTGAAGAAAAATCATCGTGAGGAAACCTGGACTTCTAGTTAAAATAAGTCTCACATCGCCAACCCTGTCGTGAGCAAACGTGCAATGCTCGTGTCTCTTTTGTACGAGATGAGACAATAATAGGCTGGTATTATTATTATTTACTTTGAATCATATTTAACTACGTGTGTCACATAGACCGCATAAAATTAATTCCAGCGACTTCTACCAGGTCATATATGTTCAGCATCTGAGGCTTAGTTACCTATGAGTAGCAGTGGAATTCTTTAGATGAATGATGATGATGACTATTATTTTAAAGAAAACTCTTTCGTTTGTTAGAATGTTATATATGAATAATCGTGGTGATCAATGCTCGTTCTTTCTCTGTATGAGAAAATCAAATCAAAAGTCATTTACTTATTCAAATTAGGCTGAGAATCAGCACTTTACGAAATATTTCAACACGTGAAACTTCAGGGACTGGTGGAACTTCAGGGAACGGTAGAACCTCGGGGACTGGTGGAACATTTATATTTTCTTGTTGTTGACCGCCGTCAGTGACGCTGTTGGGCCGCCTAGGTACTGGAGATTGCGCTCGGTAAGCTCGTTGCCAGCATGGGTGGCAAATAGAGGTTGTCGGTCTCACCTAAGTATACGAAAAAGTTCATAATTTATTATTTCATAACATAATAATTTTATAAAAATATTTAAGCACAAACATTTTTCATACCAACTTGTTGAGGACAAATCCATTCAGATATAACATCATGAATGTGACTATTGCTTTCAGAGTTACGTGTCAGTGTGTGAAAACGAACACGTATCAAGGATCTTTCACAGTTTTCACACACATTACGATGGCCAACACTAGGGTTTGGTATTCCACTTGTATCAGACGGTGATAATGTTTGCCTAGCCAGTAACCAGCAAGAATGGCACACATTATCAGACGCAGTGACCTAAAAAGACAACCTACATAAGTATAAACAAATAGCTACACCCTTAAAAGACGTGCTGAAGCCGTTACTGAAAACTCACCAATCGCAGAGTAATCCACTGTCTTATAATAAGTATATTGAATTTCATCCGAATCCCAAAAATGCCTCGTTATGCGAAAACATTGCTATACCACAGTTAGTGTAGTGCTGGTTCTCCATCAGAAATAGGGCAAAATCAGTTGTCTGTGTCTGTGAAAGCCGGGGTTGGTCGAGAGAGCAGTAACAGAAACAAAGCCAAAGGTCGTCGTAAAACACCACAAGAAAATATTCAATATGCGAGCCACAAGAACCTACACATACGTATTAGTAATCTGTGACAGGAATGACTTAAATTGTCAAATCATTAATGAAAGACAAATATCTTGACTTTGTCATGACAATCGACATAAAACCCTTAACACACGTACCTAGCTATAATACCTATGTATACAAACATACATAAACTGCTGCACTGCTTTTGCCATGCGGGAAGGCAGAAACTATAAAACGCCCTCTACTATTACGACCCTTACCTACTTACTTCTTTTGCTTTGTCCACGTTCATAAATCTAGTCATTTAGGCGCGTCACTATAATAGAACGGATATATTGTGTTGTATACATAAGGTGCAGTCTATGTATGTGTTTATAATAACAGAAAGTATAATATCGTAAACGTCACAAAAATATGTCAAAATAAATGTTAAATCACCTTACTATAATAATACAATAATATGTCCTGCACTAAATATCTGTTAGAAACGATCTGTTACTCACTTATGTTATGTTGTATTGAATTTCTCAGTACCTAGCAGCCCGGAGTCTGGATTTTTGCCCGGTTGATGGTAATAGGCTCGCCCTCTGTTTCATGGGACTTGAACATAACTGGTGAAATGGCGGTGTACTATAAGTATACCTCTACCTGCCTAACCCTTCGAGGATTACAGGCGTGATGTTATGTGAATATTGGTTCAAACACTATATCGATTAAGATTTAGTTTGAAAACATATTTTATTGCTTCGTCTGTAACTGCCTTAACAGAAGAAGATAGTGTTTCCATTACTTTGAAGAACCAAATAATCTATTGATTTTTAATTAAAGAGATAAAATAAAATGTTTCGTTTTTACTTTTAGTTCCGTTATCACTAAACGCGCATAAAAATATATATTTTTCTTACTCTATTATCAAAAATACAGGTAAATACATGTCGTTTCGAACGATGAACATGTACTAATTACCATTTTATTTCAAATAATTGCAACATTTGAAACTCACGGATGCTAATCAAAATAAAACAAACAAATTATTACTCTTTTAAATCCATATTTACCCACACACCTCTGCGGAGAAATGAAAGTCATGATAGAAATTCAAGTATTATAAGTTTTTTTTTTAACATTCTTAAGTCTTTGTCCGCGCAGGGCCACACAATATCCATGTCCTTTACTTCGTAAAAAAAACAACGTAAATCCGAATTATTTGAAAGGAAAGAAAAGCGTTGTACGTCTGAAAATAAAAAGATTTTTGAAGTTTTAATGCGTAAATATTCGTTCAGTTTTGTGAAAGATTAAAAAAAAAAACGGGAATATGGAACTTCATTAATCATATTTGTTTTATTTATATATATTTACGAGCAGCCTGCTGATTAATTACGTTACTCGATAAGCATCGAGTTTAAAGGGAGCTTTAATTAAATATTTCATATTCGCACGGAAATAATATTATCGGAAATGATCCGCTTTTCAGTTTCAATTTTAATTAATGCAGTGGATTGGCTCTTACTTTAAATATAAGACGTAAAATTTTTGTAAATCAATTTCGATATAAAATGTATAAAAGAAATAAAATAAAATAAAAACAAACAGAGATTTTTTAAATCTCATAATATAAAAAGCGAGTGAATGAATGAGACAGAATATTGTGATAGATCTTTAAAAAAATTACAGGTTCACGTTCAGTTGTTCAGCAAGCAGTTGTTAACTTCATACAGACCATAGATAATAATAATAATAATCTATCCATACTGTCAATCTCGACACTAATTCACAATTACCGCTTCTTTCGAAACAGCAAATCGGTGTTTCGTTTGTTTAGAGGTTTATCGTCGTGTTATTTATTGTTATTGATAAGAAAATGCGGTCAGTGAGGCGTCAAAATATCGTTCGGCGTACGCGTAACGCAAGTCGAGTTCACAATCTTCGAGACAATGAGACTGGAAGTTCACATACCGAATGAAATCGAAAATTAGATCATGTCAAAGAAGTATGGAGAGAAGTTTATTAAAAATTAAAAGAATTCAAATAATATCCCATAAAATTATTAGAGACAAGACAAAGGTTACTGACGCTCTGTGCCACTGTAAAAAACTAAAGTGGCGCTGAGCTGGTCATGTAGCTAGGCTGACAGATAACCGATGGACTCACAGACTAACATCTTGGAACGGGCCATCGGGCCCTAGAAATAGAGTTTGACCGGCTGCCCGGTGGGCAGACGACATAGTAAAAGTGGCTGGCGACCAATGGATGAACACAGCGAATGGCAGGGAGAAATGGAAGTCTCTAGAGGAGGTCTTCACCTTCAACTAAATGAGGGGTTCTTACTGGCGCAGTAGTTTAAAATAAGCTTAACTCTATAGAATTTATGAAGTTTTAGTTATCTTAGGTAGTTAATTAGTTTAGTTTATTTTTACTTTTCTTTAATACCTAGTTCTGTAACTTTTTTTGGGTATGAAATATAAGACTTCTTTATTTTATTATTCATAATATGTATTTAGATGTATGTAAAAATCAGTTGAGGAGTTTCTAACTAAGCAACTACTTTCTGGCTAAACTAACAATTTTTATCTTCATTTTAATATTAAAGCGGAGTAAGTTTTTATAGTTTAGAATGTTTCCAAAACTCATAGATGTCATCTTCAAAATGGAAAAAGGATTGAAACTCGAACAAAAAAGGGTTATTCAAATTAACGATTGATATGAACAACGGACCATTATCGAAGCAGAAACCCGCAGGACAATTGCGTAACAAACCTACAATCCCCACGAATAACGCAGTGCATATTGTGGAATTGTCAAAATCCATTAATTTGACAATTTCACAATATTCTCTGCGTTATTTACGTTATTGACCAGACACATTTTTCGCATTTCACATTGTGATAGAAACTGTGATACGCAATTGGGTACCGGTAACTAATTATCTAAATCATTATCTCAAAATCAATCAACTCTCCTCGATTCACGCCATTGTAAATAAACATGCAGCGTACTATAAATGGTTGTCGAGACGTAGAGCCTCGACAACGTTTTCGCGGAAATTTCCTGTAAATTCCTCGTACCCGTGCAGCTACTACAGACGCGTCTGGAGTGCATTTAATATCACCGCTTTGTACCTGAGACCTTTACGCTGCCGTCTATGCAAAGCATTTTGAGTTAAAATTCAGTCTTTTACTGTACCTACCATTTAACATACTTTCTTTGACGGAGAATGAGAATAATTCTTTAAACGTCGCGTCGGAAAATCTTTCTGTGTAGTTCTCATACTTTAGCGTTTGCGTACATGCGATCAATGTAGTATGTATGTATGTATGTTATGATGTAGGACGAAAATAGTGTTTCTCTTTTGTTTTAAAGAATGATATGATGATAAGTAAAATGATATTTTTTTAATTAATCTTTTTTTATTGCGTACCGTTTCATTGAATGAAAACTGTTGTATAATTACAATTACAATTCAAACCCTTGCATTTGAATTGTATTTTCTGATTAACGCAAATCCAACTTTAATTTTACATATTCTAAGCTGTCTTAAGTCAATCAATCTGCTTAGCTTTTTCCCAACTAGATATTTTGGGGTCAGTTTCCAGTCTAACCGGATTCAGCTGAGTACCAGTCATCATCATCATCATCATTTCAGCCGAAAGACGTCCACTGCTGGACAGAGGCCTCCCCCAAACACCTCCACTTCGACCGGTTTTGTCACAAGGTCGTCGGTCCACCTTGTACCAGTATTTTACACTTATCTAAGTTGTCTTAAGTATAGCAGCAATATAAATTGACACAATAAAGGACAGTTGCATTTATAACAAGTGTAGTGGTATCTACAACGCCACATGCGAACTACGCGTCATATTGACGTCAGGCAAAATCCTGCATCTCGCAAGCAGAGTTTACCGCGCAACTACTACATATAAAACGGCCCGACATGTAGCATCGGGCAGTTGCCCGCCAGGTACAACACCCGTCTGGTCCGAGGATCCTCCCTTTTCTATGGAGGATGAGTGAACTTTACACCCTGTTCCTCATACCCCTATACCAAGTAAATTCAGAATAGCTAAATACGTCTATTTAAATCAGACTGATTATAAAGAAGGTACAGTCAGCCTCATAAAGATGTATAGGTACACGACAAGAATAAATTAGATTGTCTACAATATTTGTGTTCCATAAACTGTATCAATATGTAGCTACAATAAGAACCCAATGTGATTAATACAATATTATTGAACAAAGATCATAGGCAATGAATTCTTGTCGATGGCTCTACATATTTTTGAGGTTGACTGTACGTCTGCAATGAGACGGCCGGGCTACTTCCTGCATAAATAAGTTAGTTTGTCTCTGTTGAAACATATGTAGGTAATGCTCTTGTTGTGTAGGTAGGCACTTCCACGAATAAAACAGTTCCTCCGTCTAGCTTTTAACCGTACCTAGACTTGTTCGTAGTCTTGCAACGTCTAGTCTACCTTTCAAGTTTTGTTGTAATGATGATGCAAGAAAGTCGCAAATAAAAGACATGCGATAATACGAACGTGTGTTTTCATGTCATTGTCAGCTCAAACAGAAGTTTGTAGAATCCCTAATACCTGTAGGAATTTTACTGGACTGCGTAAAACTGCATTTAAGTACCTAGAATTACAAATGTTCTATTCCAGTAGTCGCTTACTCCACGTTGTCCGACAAATTGGAAAGCTTGCAGTTGTACAACTAAAAAGACAATTCCGGAATTGCATTGCAAAGAAGGGTTGGACAATAAATAACCAGCAGACTAGCATCTTCAAGGTAATCTGTATGTGGTATCCTAACAAACACACACAAACACAGGTATAAACTAAAACATAAGCCTAAACGTTCCCACAGCTAGGACACAGTCCTCCTCTGAGAGGGAATGGGCCGTAATACACGTAATCAAGTACAAATTAATATATTATAATAATAACAAATTTAATTCAGATTAAAATCCATATTATGTTGTTAGTAAAAGTCTTAACCTAATGTTAGTAAAAAAGCACAATTGAAACGTCTGACACGTACGTGTGCAGCCGTATCCAGTGAGCCAGCATGGGACTGTCCCACCTATCACACTACACTCAGGATTTACACGATTTCCTCATTTATAATGCTCCACGTTTAAGGACTGAAACTCCCAAAATACAAGCCGTGGTGCCGTATTATGACGGTTTAATTATAAGGTTGTATTGTTTTAGTTATAAGCAATTTTTGGTGTTAATGTATTGTGTAGTTATTTGTAATTGTTAGTAATAGGGTTATTTAAAATAGTTAATATTATAAGTAGGCTTAGCTATCGCATTAGGTTTCTAAACCTGTAATTAATTAATTAATTAATTTATTTATAGGAGAACCAACAGCTATAACAGAAGTATAACAATATTATATGAGACATAAAGCCAATTACCAATTAATTAATATTATTATTATAATTAATGATAGATTAAGAGTTTAAATAAATGACATCATGATTACAGAGTAAGAGAGAGACGGAGCTATACATTACCGACAGCGCCATCCCATTTCCGCACTGGAATCATGATTGCATACTTGCCAGGCTAAGTTTGGGAATCAGTTTCAATACCAATAAATAAATATTGTATATATGTACGTTTTTGTGAATGCTCTCATTTGTGACAATAAACATTTTACGTTACTTTTTTATAACAGGTTTTGACGAGTTCCTTTAATTAGGCTCAGCCCGTCGCTTGTTTGTGCCAATCTTGTCAAATTACTGTTTGGTTTAGTATTATTTTATTTTTTTCTTCCTTTTATTTAGCAATATACCTAACGTGGCAAACGATTTACATTGAATATTACAACCTAAACTAGCTTCCTGATTAATTTCTAACCAATTATTTATAACAATATTTTGATTTATAAGAGTTACCGTGGAGTTTCTTGCCCGTTCTTCTGTAAGGAACCTACTACGCTTGGGATTGGGTAACTAGCTATCTTTCTGACTGACCGATCCCTTGACAATCCAAAAGTGCCTGTAATTTGCTTTAATTGAAATATAAATGCTTTGAGTTGAGTTTTTTTATTACGAGTATAAGCTGCGTAATATTTGAGGATAAATGATAAATAAATAAATGATAAATGATTTATTTCTGTAAGTAGGTTTGTACAAACACTTACACGTCAATCATATTTTTTTAAAGCTAGATGAGGTCGGCGTTTCCTATCTGACTACTCTGAGAAGAAAGGCCGAAACAAACTCAGAGGTCACAGTCTCTTTTAAAGTCCAGACCAAATCTTGGTCAGATCATGTGAAGACCATGTAGATTGGTGCCTGAAATGGTCTTTTGAGGAAAGAACCACACAGATTGAGCGGACCTGTCCAGTCAGTGCACGCATTTGTCAAAAATCGTGTAGCTCAACTCAGAACTTGAGGAGCTCAACGATTCGACGAACAACGGCAGTAAACAAGGTTCAGAAGGTTCAACATGAAGGGGAATGCAAGGGCCACCTGTCGCTTTATTGTGCCATTCTGCCATCTTTTAAAATTGCAAATTTTATTACGAAACTTTACCCGAAACGACATTTTCAGGCTGCTCCAGTTTTGGTGATAATCTCGTTAGCGACCAGTATACACTATATGTATAGCTATGTTTAACAACATCCGGGTCATGGATAACTTCATTATCTGAAATCTGGTTTTTCCAAGTTTTTCCAAACGATAACTTGATAATCTTGCGTATCTTCTAGTAACATTATAGTGTTAACGTGTAATTGCTAGAAACCTTTGCCTCCTTCATTAAAATAATTTGTGAATTCTTCTAAAACTAATCGATTATTACGGAAGTTTGTATAAGCTAAAACTTTGAATATTGTTTAATCTTTTTTTTTTATTATCCTTCACTGTCCCACTGCTGAGCAAAGGTCTCCCCCAAATCCTGCCAGGCATCCTTTTCACCACCTCGCTCCAACCCTTGCGATTTATTCAAACTATGTATCATAAAAAAATAATTTTAACTCGTATTTTCAGAATATGTTTTGACATTTAGTATTTTTACTGCTATTTTAAATTCTTAGGAGCTTTGACGACCGATAGTTGTGACAAAACGGCGTTCATCTGTTGAAAAATCAATATTTGATTTATAACAATAGAAATTCAATTGTGTCTCATTATTAGCCACAGTTGAGCTACTACGTCAGTTGAGTACTGTTACTGGTACATATACTGAAATATGATCACACCTTTCTGATATACGAGTATGCTGTGTAGTTTGTGAACTCCAAGTCGAATTACTTACTTTGATATATGAGTGTCTGTCACATGACGCATGCAAGTACCTAGAAGTGCTAGCACATTAACTTGATTGTTCGAGCCATTGGTCTCTTAACGTGAACACTATTCAAGTTGGTGTGGTCAATTGCGCTAATTATTGCCTATCAATATAAAATCTTCTCCTATATTTGTTTCGAAGAAACGGTTCGCAACAAGCAGAAAATATTTGTTAAGTATAGTCACAAATAAATAACTTATTTGTTATACTTACTTGTATTTAAAAGTAATTCAATTTTATAGGAATATAATTAAATAACACTACCATACAGAATGTTGTTGACGAAATATTGAAAACAAATATCTGACGCGTCAGAATATGATTATTTATTATTAATTAATACCTTTTAAAGTATTTTCCGATGTATTCATTTTTAGGGGGGGTCAATTTTCTGATGGATTGGCATTTATAAAGACTCCATTTTATACCCAATGGATTTAAAAAAAATATTTTTTTATAATAATGTTTTTTAGAGATGGCTCGGATATTAAAATAATTTCTCGGTAATAAATTATTATCTACCACAAAATCTGAAAAGTTTAAATTCAAAGAACTGAGCCACTGGAAAAAAATATATTTTAATATTGCTGCGGCGGTGTTATTAATTCCTGGAAGTTAGGAGAAAGATGTTATGAAAATGCTTTAAAAGCACTTCGAGTGCTTAATTAAAGCTTATTAGCAGAAAAATGTTTCCATTAATGTCTTATATTTGTTTCGTTGTTTTTAGGGTTCCGTGCGCAAAGGGTAAAAACGGGACCCTATTACTAAGACTCCACTGACCGTCTGTCTCTCTGTCTGTCTGTCTGTCACCAGGCTGTATCTCATGAACCGTGATAGCTAGACAGTTGAAATTTTCACAGATGATGTATTTCTGTTGCCGCTATAACAACAAATACTATAAAAACAGAATAAAATAAATATTAAAGGAAGGCTCCCATACAACAAACGTGATTTTAATGCAGTTATTTGCTTGATATTAATAACGGCAAAAACGTGTAAAATAAAGGTTGTAAAAATACACTTAACGAAGACGAGAGTCACTTGTACTCCCTCTCATTGTAATTTTTATTTCTGTACTGGACCTGGGAACCTACTGGTTACGGACATAATGAAGGTCAAAATTCCAACTTTTACTGAGGTCTTTTGATGTTATACCCCAACTTTAAATATCCACACGACCCCTGTACTGTTGCATGCACCCATAAGCACAATGTTTTGCGTGTGTTACATTGCGCACAACTGCACAAACGGCAAATTTTCACACCAAAAATAAAAGTCCCAGCAATTATTTTTGTGAAATTTTACTTAGTGAATGTGTAGTTGACGCCTATGTCATGGGTATTTTTACACCCTACGTGCAAATGAAGCTTCAGGGTTAGCGTTTAATTGCGTACATTATTACCGCAATAATAATGAATGTCATTTCCACGTACACATATTATTACACATAGGACCTATTATGGGCCGTGTGACATTTGAGTTAGGCATTTACACAAATACTAAAACGTTCGTATTTCATTCGGAGATTCGTGTCAGTCAACTGTAATGAAACACTGCGAGAATCACCCTTTAATTTAAGCGTGAAACGTTTAGTTGGCAATTGAGTTTCCGATTTCGATGAAAGCGGGATAGAACTATCATTTTATTTAGGTTTTTGCCGTTACTTGAATGAGTTGAATAGTAGTTTGTGTGTTTGTGTGAATGTTGGGATAAAGATAATCCTGTTTTTTTTATTAGCTCGTAAAAGGTCATCATTTCTTTTCATGATGACGCTTTCGCTTAGCGTTCTATCTGACTTGTTTTCCTTTTGCTTGGCTCCTAAGGGCTGTAGCGTGATGTTAAGTAGCCTATAACCTTTCTCAAGACTAGGGCTATCAAATACAAATGATTTTTTTCAAATCCGACTGATAGTTCCTGAGATTACCCCCTACATACAAACTTACAAACAAACAAATACCTCTTAAGTATAGATAAACACTTTCTTTATGTGTTATCATGTGTGTCATTGTCAAACGAACTGGCAGGGGATCGAGGAGGGGGGGGGGGGGTGGAGGGGGGCCTCAGGGGATCAGACCGGAATAAATCTGATGAAATACGTTTGTGCCACTAACAAAAGTGGTTTATCACAACGAAGCGATAAGTTTAAAATTTAACAGCAATGTAAAGTTATGGTAATTAGATTTAACAAGCTGCGCCCCGCGGTTTCACCCGCGTAAATGTCGACCCCGTGGGAATTTTGGGATAAAAAGTAGCCTATATGTTAATCTAGGGTGTCAGCTACCTCCATACAAAATTTTATCAAAATTGGTCCAGCCGTTTGAGCGTGAAGAAGTAACAAACATATAAACACACACATACGAGTACACACACAAACTTTCGCCTTTATGATATTAGTGTGATTACATCTCATTAAGGTTGATATACTAAATACAACTGAATACTTGTTTAAGTCAGTGTTTCTAACTCTATGCTGATGCTATTATGTTAAATAAATTAATAACGTTTGTAAATAGTGAGAGAGTCCGCGAGAGCTCTGCTCGGCCAGAGCGAGCTCTTGAGACGAGTGTTACTTGAGTAAGCATGCCACTGGAGTACTCACTGGAGCAATGTTCTAATAATACCTAAGTATGTATTGCCTGCCTTGCGCGGAATTGGACTCTCTCGATGTGAGATTTCGTTTAATAATTGTTAGGTCAACAATAGTCACAACATCACTCGTATAATTACTCGTATGTTGTTGACTGATGGTCGATTTTACAATCGTCAGAAAAGTTTTACCTCAAGATTAAATATGGCGTTTTGATAGATTTTATAGATATAGAAAATGTATCCATACACCATATTTATTCTTCAGATACTTACCTAAAAGTTATCTGACGATTAAAAAAAATCAGCCCCAACTTTCATTAAAAAAAAAAAACCACAAAAAAATGTTTGATTTCGAGGCGAAACATTACGAAATATAAAGTAGGTGCTTTTACGGTTACTGAGTCAATATGCAACCATTCCTAAAATCCTAATTTAAATTGAAACTCATGATCGAATTCGGTCATGGCGGCTAATCTCAACGGAGACTAGCCTTCGGCGCGGGAGCTAATGTAGTGCAGAAGTAGTGTATGCGCAGACACAGGTGCACTTTCTCTTCCCTCACTCTCACGGCAATCCGACACGACGGGAGAGAGATCAGGCGCAGAACCAACGACTTCAACGTGTTCTCTGAGGCACGGGGGTATCACACCGCCATCTTCCAAATGTTGAAAATGGCTGTTACTACGAAATTCATAATGGAAAAACCCAATAACACTTTGCCCGACCCGGGAATCGAACCCAGGATCCCACGCACAGCAGCACGAGACCAACAACCAACTTGTAGTATACAGCTGCTATATTCCACACTTTATTCATAAACAAAACTGTTCATTAATACCATCGCTCGAATTCTTTTTAAGTTAAAATTAAGTTCATTAACAAATTTTCATTTTCAATAAGACACATCCATTCATATCCCTGCATAAAGTTAAGCCAAGTTTAATGAGCGACTCTCGTAAGTCCCTTACTACGTTCGCTTCTCGAGTATGTCCGCATACGATCGTGTGCAACCAGCCTAAGGTCAGAGGGGGAGTCTAGACAGACTTGTTGCGCCCCTTCCCCTGACTTTGCTAACTTTGTCATAATGATTCTAAGATACTTTTATTTACTTAACAAACTGTGGTGCTTCGTCCTTGCTATGCAACTTAGTTCGGAATTTCAAGTGGACGTTGCTTAGTGAATGGGGCTTTGAGCTTGTGTAGATATTGGGATATATAGGAGGGAAAATAGCACTAAAGGTTTGTTTGCCTTTGGTCTTGAAGTTATGTAACGATGGTATTTCGCTGTTTATCTTGATGCAGTGGGGTAATTGGTAACAGTAGTAATGGCTTTCATTTTGACAGTTCAACAACCTTCATTGCGTTTTTTATGTTGCTGAGTAGACAAATTTTCGAACATATGAAGCAATGGATTACTAATATCCTTGAAAATGATTAAATTGTGATCGAAAGTGTGTTACGTAATTAGGGTGCTGGTTGCATCGAGCTAAACATTCGAATAATAAATAGCTAATTAATTGTACGTAAGTACTTACTCGTCTATGGTAAAATCTGGAAGTTTACACATTAGCACAGACATTAGCTCGTCCCGTTCTCTATAAAAGTAAAATTTACCAAGTATCCACTAAAGAACACGTCCTACCCCAACGGTCATCCGTTCTACGGCTAATATGGCCGGTCCATTTCCACTTCATCTTGCTCATTTTAGTGAGAGGTAGTGGGCCGTAATCCACCACGCGGGCCCAGTGCGGGTTGGTAGAAATCACATGTCTTCGAATTTTTTCACTCACGATATTCTTCTTCACCGTTTTGAGAGCACCCTATGAAAGCGCAAAAACCAAACAATCCAAACCAAAACAAAAAACGAATACAATTTTTCATAAGTTTCTATAAATATATAAAATAGGGAGCTGTGAAATTTTGCATTCACTCGCACTGTGCATTGCACTCGAGTTGTGTTGAGTATCCGTACGTGAACACCAAACGCTCTCAATAGTCGGCGGATTGGGTTCACGCCAAATAAACACTACGAGTACTACCTGCCACTGAGAAATACTCACGAGGTGTTTGTTTGATAAACTCGACGCTATTGAAAGAGGAACTGAAAAGAAAATAAAACGTAGTATGCTTCCAATTTGCAAATCCGAGTAAACGTTATTCAGCGAAAGTTAACATTGAATTTGGCCATGTTTCAATGTTCTTAATTAGTGCGAACGTGTGTTCGTGAAGCCGGGATTAATATGCAAAAACTAAACGAGCGGGAGCGCAAAAGTTCGCCTTGTTTGCTGGAATTTAAATTCAGAAACAAAAGCTTTGAGGCAATTTGACTCGCTTTCATAGGCTCGCAGGTAGGTATTCGCTCTAGTATACGAAGCTTTTCAATTTGGACTACCTACGTCGAAGTTTAATGTTGATGCACAGCGAATTGATTTCTAGCGTATTATTGTATGAAGTACTGTCTCACGTAGAATATAAACAACTAGCTTCCGCTATGTGCTAATTAACAGTCACATTTTGTTCCCACGCTATTACTTCGTTTTTACTTAGCGCTCCTTCTAGCTCTTTTTCTTATTGCTCGGCTCCTAAGGGTCCTAACGTGATGTTAAATAGCCTTCCTCAAGAATTGGTCTAACAAATGCATTTTTCAAATTCGACCGTTAATTCCAGAGATTAGCGCATTCAAACAAACTCTTCATTTTTATTATTACATAGTATAAAGATATAGATAGACGACCTAAGAATCTGGTAAAAGTTTATAAAGATATAGATAGAAGACCTAAGAAACCGGTAAAAGTTTATAAAGATATAGATAGACGACCTAAGAATCTGGTAAAAGTTTATAAAGATATAGATAGACGACCTAAGAATCTGGTAAAAGTTTATAAAGATATAAATATACGACCTAAGAAACCGGTAAAAGTTTATAAAGATATAGATAGACGACCTAAGAATCTGGTAAAAGTTTATAAAGATATAGATAGACGACCTAAGAATCTGGTAAAAGTTTATAAAGATATAGATAGACGACCTAAGATTCTGGTAAAAGTTTATAAAGATATAAATATATGACCTAAGAAACCGGTAAAAGTTTATAAAGATATAGATAGACGACTTAAGAAACTGGAAAAAGTTTATAAAGATATAGATAGACGACCTAAGAATCTGGTAAAAGTTTATAAAGATATAAATATACGACCTAAGAAACCGGTAAAAGTTTATAAAGATATAGATAGACGACTTAAGAAAATGGTAAAAGTTTATAAAGATATAGATAGAGGACCTAAGAAACCGTTAAAAGTTTATAAAGATATAGATAGATGACCTAAGAAACCGGTAAAAGCTTATTAGGCAGAACCACATATTTAATATCCGATAGTCGATAGAAATAATATATTCCACCCGTCCTTGCTTTACCTACAACTACTGCGCTAAGCGACAGTCTACTCATACATCACCAAGTTCAAACAGCATTCTAGTTAGTGTACCTACCTATGTATCTATAGATCACCGGAGGCACACGCACTGTCACGTCCCCCTTTGCACTCTACTACGACGGACAGGCCGAGGGGGCCCATAGGTATGGGGGAAAAGGGGGACATGGGTAATGAAAAGCTCAATAGTTAGTCAGTCAATTAACCTGAGCACATCGACATCGACAAGGCTCATAGCCTCACTTGACATATACATACTGTATCCCGTCGAATCTCTTTGTACCATAGTTATACGGTACCATTTTGACTGACGGCTTACCGGTTTGAATTTCATAGGGGTTCGTTGATTGGGGGGTGGTATGGGGAATTGGTTGTAAAGTTATTGATCAGTCTTCTAATATTTACTAGAATATTCGAATGCTGTAAGACAAACATTTTAGAAGCCATTTATCTCCTTGCCAAATTGTATGTATCGAAATCAGTTCAGGGGTTTATGCGTGCACACAGACAGAGTTACTTTCGAATTTTTTATTTCCTTATTTATTTATTTAAACATGGAAGACTTACAGCTTAAAAACTTACTAGAAAGGAAAACATAGTCAACAGAAAGCCAATAATTACAAGTGTTCGCTTGTAGAATTAGACTGGTTAATATGTGAGCATACAACAGCAATACGTAATAAATTGTTTTTTTTTTATAATATTATAAGTAAAAGAAAGCGAAAAAAAGAAAAAAAAAAGAAAGAAAAAAAAGAAAAAAAAAGAAGAAAGAAGAAAGTGAAAGCGATAAGGCCGCCCATTGTATATTTTTAGTTATCGATAATTCTTTTTGTTGTGTATTTTTGTGGTGTACAATAAAGTATATATAAATAAATAAATAAGTACAGAGTGGCAAGGACATCTACGCGCAAACTGTAACCATGCATTCAGCATATGATCCTAAACCCCCTAGTGTAACCCTTATATAAAAAAATCTATGGTTTTATAGGAAAGTGCAATACCTAAGTACAGTCACCAAAATAAATAAGTAATCAGGGTCGTCGGGTATAGTTAAAGTTTAGTAAGAAACCGATGGAGTTTTTTCGAATGAAATTGAATTTGACAAATGAACTGTTTGTTTTCCATTAATTATATTAATTTTATTCGAAAACATCATTCGGTTTCCTACTAAACTTCAAGTATATCCGACGACCCTGGGTAATTGTCACTTTTGGTGACCGTACACATCAAAATGTGGACTGCAATTTTTTTTCTTTAATACCTGACGAACAATTTCAACGGTTTTGAACCCTTCCCCGGGTCCAGAATCATGTACTGAATCCATTGTAACAGGTTGCGCGTCCTGTATAGTATTAGTATGGATTTGTGGTTTCTCTCCCGACATTCTACCTTACATTTAAGCATACATCGTACTCAAGTATATTTGAATAATAAGAGCGTCTATACGATTCCGTGACCTAATTTTCCATTTGATTCGTCGCTTTTCTCCGGTAATACGAACTTGCCTCGAAAACATTTTACCGCTGTATTTCTTAGACGTTTTCCTTACAAAAATATTATGTAAACTTATCGCGACACGAATAAGTGGAGCCTACATGATTTTTATATGGTGGCCGCGTTTATAAATGAGCTTCTATTATTTTGTTAGCTTGTGTGTGTTAACGTTGGTAAATGACTTGGTTTTGATGTGCCCTGTGAACATTGTTTTTTTTTTGTACGGGCATTGGTATGACTCATTTTAATTTACGGTTAGTTAAAAACCACCCACCTTCCCTAACGTATTTAAAGTCGATTTAACTAACTACTAACTACTTTATGAAAACCTGTACCAATATTTGAAAAACATTATAGATACACAAGAGCTTCTCTCAAAATGCGAGGAATACTTTCCTAGTAAGTAGCATTTAATTCGTTAATTTTTTTCTTTCTCTTATTTTGTTAATTTAGGAAGCTACCTTTGTCCAGATTCATGTTGTTTTCTCTATTACTATGAACTTGTCCAATTTGAGACAAATTCTTTGACTTTGCTATGGTTGTTGCATTACACGACTGCGCGTCAATTATTGTAATCTAAATCTTATGAGAACTGTCCTAAAATTCAATTTCCTTTCTGTTTGTTCCAGCGTTGGCCGCAATGCCGCGCTGCTACATGGTAAAGAAAGGTGTGCAGCGGCACGAAGGCCCTCCCCCGTGCAGTCCCACAGAGGCGAGCGTTGCGCCGCCGTGCTACAGCCCCGCCGAGCATTCTGCCCTCACAGGTAGGTCCGCTTTAGTGATAGCAGTACTATGTGTTGATCTGCAAGGTAGCCGTATTTGAAGCATTCTTTTGGCTCTTGACAGGGCGACGTCGAAAATCAAGATGGCGGCGTTAGTTCAGATTTCCGCCATGCGCCAAATGATTATTGTACAGCTAATCGTCTAGAATCTATTCTTCCACCATAATCATCCCACCACTCCCACTTTCCCGCCATCCACCATCCAATCCATCTGTATTAGCCGCCATCTCAGTCTTAACCCCTTTTCTAGGCATATCGTTGATTCTTCAGTAACTCGGCCTTATTTAGACGTCATAAAGTAAAAAGGTTATTTGGATATAGGCATCCTATTACAAAACTGGCAAAATATGGGTGGAATATGGGTATCTATGTTATACTTTCGGGGAATGAAGGAATGGTGTTACCTATTTACTTTAACCAAGTATGAATGCACAATATGGCGAGGTTACAAATCAACGCATTGTATAATAGTTGCCTTTATGGCTCTTGGAGCAGACTGAGCTGAGCGCTCCGAGCTACAGCACAGGGGAACATTTTCTCTCAACAGCCAACAGGTAGGAGGTAGCTTCAGCGACAGTAATAATATAGAAGGTTCTCGCGGTGGACGGGCACAGGCGACTGAATGTAACTACGGTACAACAGGTTGATCGTGTGGTACTGTCGTAACGTAACATTAAAATAAGAACTACTGGGCTACTGTTCGATGGTAGATTTCAGGCAGATTTCGCGGTAAACTTTGCTTGCGCGATGTAGGATTCGTGAGTCGTCAGATGTCTTGCATAGTTCGCGAGTGGGGCGATATAGATCACAGACTCCACGAGCGATACTTAATATTCACCGCTAAAATACCACGATATTTATTCTTATAGAGCCACAAGATACAAGCGATGCTTAGTTCGTGGCTTATTTTATTGTTGCTTTTTGATGAATATACGTTATTATTATTGTTCGTGTCCAATAAGAGAAAAGCAGAAACTCTAACAGCAAAGACAAAACGCTTGTGACAATGGTTGCATATTATATTAGTTAGTTTAGTTAGCCCACTTTAATGCAAAGCGGGTATTAAATATCTGCTATACACGGGGTCCAATTAAATTAGCTAGAGGAACTCCGCAGATATCGATACCTAAACATGATAAAACAAAAATCCATTATTTGACGCTACAATTTTTGGGGTGAACGACTTTCGGTATTGCAGTTAAATCCGTTTTTAGGGTTTCGTACCTCACCCTGAACCCTTATAAGATCACTTCGTCTGTCAAGAGCCTTTTTTTCAGGAACGCGTGGAGTTATCAAGTTGAAATTAATATCAAACACTCAGGGCTGCAATCCCTTCAAGCAGTGAAAAAGTCATACTTCTAAGTCAACGCAATCAAAAGATACGGGCGTTTATGTTCCGTTTATGCCACATATTTTGACACTCGAAAGGGAATCAAAACCTATAGGGTGCTTCCCGTTGACCTAGAATCATGAAATTTGGCAAGAAGCAATTTCCTGTAGCACAAGTAAGGAAAAAAATCCGAAAATACGGGAAAAATATTCGAGACACGATTTCCGTGATAAACTATTTGTACGGAACCCTCGATGCGCGAGTCCGACTCGCACTTAACCGGTTTTTTTTGTGTAGGTACCAGCGGGCAGCCGGAAATCAAATCATCAATTTTTTTTTTGTTTATCATATCGAAAGCCGCCATGTCTGTCGAGAGTCGGTTGCTAATTAAATGTATCCCTTTAAATTACACTGTTCCTATAAATTACTGCCTGGCGACCAATGCTGGCGATTTAATAATTAATTCTTTATTCTATTATAAACGTAACAAGATGTTTCACAAATGAGATCAAAACATTAATAAGGGTTTGGAGGGGCCTTGTGGGTGGAATGCGTGCCAGAGGGTCATGGCCGTCCGGCTAGTCCGGGGATACCGCACGGTCTCCGGGGAGCCGGCGAGCCTCCATGACGGATTGCCGCCATGGGATCTGGAGGCAAAAGTTCTCGTCCACATATGGGAGCGCCGGGGCGTAACTCCGCTGCCGCGAGAAATCGCGGTACAGCGGACAGAGCTCCGGCGGGATCTCATGGCGACATGGAGAGTGCGACTGTCGCAACCCAGTGCTGGGCACGCCCCAATTGCGGCAATAAGTCCCCTCTTTGAGGAGTGGCTGGAGAGGCGCCACGGCGTCCTCACCTTCAGTCTAACGCAGGTCCCCACCGGACACGGCTGCTTCGGGAGGTTCCTGTTCCGGATAAGGCGGAAGGAAACAGCCGGATGTAACCATTGTGTGGATCGCCCGGAGGACACGGTGGAGCATACGGTGGATGTATACCCAGCTTGAGCAGAGCACCGCCGCGTCCTCACGGCGGCGATCGGTGCCGGCGCGTCCGACCCTAGTCCAGACCATGGTACGGAGCGAGAGTGCATGGGAAGCCGTCGCCTCCTTCTGCGAAGCAGTAATGCTCGCGAAGGAGGAGGCGGAGCGCGTTAGGGAGAGGTAATATTTGCGCCCTCACGCCCCTAATCGCCGCAGGAGACGCCCTGGACGTCGGGAATCGATAGCCGATTCCCGGCCACCGTAGGCGCGGGCTTGCGGAGGCCTAGTGTACAAATTTGACAACTATTTGAAAAAATAAAAACATAGGCACACAGTATATATCCTTCTTATTCCGTTTATGAAATATATTTTAAATTGGTCCAATATTGGAGGAAGAAAAATAGGCGAGAGCCAAACCTCGAATTATAAATTTTTACTTAAGCTTTTTCAAAAGTCTCTCCGACCGCATTTCCTCTTAAGAATTTTAATTGTTCTTTATTTGAGAACCCCTGAGGTGAAGGTCTCCTCCAGAGAATGCCAGCTTTCTCTGTCACGCTGGAATATAAGCTAAGGACAAAGGAGAAACGATACATAACAGAAAAATAAGTCAATTAGGTTTAATGAATGTCAAAGAAAATTGGATATTTTCCCTTTACTGAACACTCGTACCTTTGTAGGAGTTTGTCTTTAATTGAGTTTCCGTAAAAAGTGGATACACATTTTGCGTTTACCTACAGGTAGTTTATTAGCATGTTTTCAAAAGATAACCAACGATACTTCTGCCTCTAGTTATTTTTATATCTGATTCGTCATTAAGTTCTCTGTAAGTAGGATTTGTAGAGGTTTGTGGAGTTTCTTGTCGGCTCTTTTCCATAGGAAGCGACCAATTGGAACAGTGCATCTACCTTCTGATGTTTCATAAGTTTATGTGAAATAAAATATTTTGATTTTGTTTTTGAGTAGGTATCTCCATATTTTTTCAATTACGTGCATTAAGCTGAGCTCTTCGGAAATCTTTACATATCATTGTTACATAAAAAATATAAATAATAATTAAGCTGTTGATCCCGGTTGTCATTCGTGCATCTTTGACGATCGCTACGGGTCTTCAGAAGCCCGAAAGTCTGCCAACCAGTCTTACCAAGGGGTATCATATTACCCAGTAACTGGGTTGTGGAGGTCAGATAAGCGACTGCCTATCCAGCTCCATGTAAAATACTTGTATTCAGTTGCATCCTGTTAGACTGGAAGCCGAGCCCTACATATTTGGGAAAAGGCTAGGCAGATGATGATGATATTACATAAAAACAGCTAAGTACCTACAGATGCACATACACATAATTATGACCGACCCGCCTTAGTGCGTTAAAACACCTACAGGGAATAAAAATGAGGCGAAACAGAAAAAAATACATGGAATGAAAAAAATGGAATGGGTTCGAACCCAGGCAGACGCTCTGCTTTGTGTAAATATTTTCAACACCATTGCTCTAAAACGGTGAAAGAAAACATCGTGAGGAAACCGGCATGTCCTAGAACAAAAATTCGAAGACATGTGACATCTACCAACCCGCACTGGGTTCGCGTGGTACATTATAGCCAGCACCCTCTCGTTCCAGCATTGGAAACATTATACGCTGTTATGCTATACATACAGAAACTACTGAACGGCACCTGCCACGATTCTTACATACTCCTTTTGCTTCGTTTATTTCCGTACATATTGTCATACACGCACGTCGGTCGCAAGTAGCGCATCTGACCTTTTTTAAAAGAAAATCACCATCCTCTTTTAAACCGCATCTTTGCCTTATCACACCATTAATTCATCATTCACAGTCACATCACACAAGCTTCGCTAGGAACGCATTGCCACAGCATTTATTCTACTTCCATGCCGCTTACCTACTCTTTCTAAAACTCTATCTCCCTTACTAATAAACGATGTATAGCGTCTATATAGTTATACAACGCTTTGTCTTCTTCTTTCGAAATTCAAATTACTGACGACTGAAAGAGAGAAATCGGTATGTAACTATTCATCTAATATAATACGTTTATTAGTAAGGGGGTCGGACAGAAACCATTGTTTATCTGAAATTCTGAAATATTGAAAAGGCAAAGTTTTTTTACAATTTCCTACCTGTGAAAATCAATGCCATGCCGTTTCCTGCCACCCCTGATCTAGAATATGTGCGTTCAATTGTCAGAGGAAATGAGGAAAGAAGAGAGGGAGGGTGCCGTGTCCAGCCCTAGGCAGACAAAGACATGGCTTCAGGCACAGATGTGATAGCCTGGCCCGTAATTACGAGTATATAACGTGATTGACGTTATCGGATCAATAGGCTTCGCATCCCTGTCGCAGAGGGATTAACTTGATAATGGCGGGTCAACATTAGATCCGTGCAATTTTATATTTGTATTAGGATCAGGAGCAGTGGTGGCCTAGTGGGAACGGCCCCGACTTACGAGTTGTTGGTCGGGGGTTCGAACCCAGGCGGGCGCTTTACTGTGTATAAATATTTTCAACACCATTGCTCTAAAACGGCGAAGGAAAACATCGTGAGGAAACCGGTACGTCCTAGAACCAAAAATTCGAAGCCATGTGACATCTACCATCCCGCATTGGGCCCGCGTGGTAGATTACAGCCCACTCCCTCTCGAAGAGTGGAGGCCTGGGTCCCAGCAGTGGGTACATTATAGGCTGACTATGTATTAGGATCAGATGGCTGACTCTCTAAATCCGTTAATGTAGATACGGGCCTGTCCGAAAATAGTAGATATGATACTTTGGAATGAATCCAACTCCCGATTAACTAACATTTTCTGACGGGCAAAACACATCGGGAGTAAGGGAAACTATCAAATCACATGATTTGATAGTTCATAGGTCATTCTTCTTAGTACGAGCCCCTAACTAATCTTATTTCTGTTGGAGACTCGGAGTTGGAAACCCATAACATCGGAAACCGAAGCTATGGATATCTTGCTTAGAGAGTAGCTTACAGTTTGAGACCGGTAAGTATGGTTGTCTCGTCTCTCATGCCAATCGAAACCGTATACATACGTAATACCCACGGTGTTGGCTGGTTGGAATAACCACCGACGGCCGCCATGGCCCACGCACTATGGTCCATTTAAAGGACTAAGTGCGGAAACCAAACCCATAACATAGAAATACCCACGGTGAGTGTTCGTGACTTGCTACGACTATACCTACTTACCCACGTGCAGGTGAAGTGCGTGATTATACGGTAATTAGCTAATCTTTCCACCACGTCGATTACCGCATAACTAAACTCGACACGATAAGAAGATGAAAATAATGCCCTGCAACATTATTCATACACTTTTCAAAATACTACATTTTTCTTTTTACTGCACGTCACGCTAACGTTAAATGCTCCCTGATGAGAATTTTCGTTTATTTATTCATAAGATGAGCGTCTCGCATGTTATCCTCGGGGGTAGCACAGGCGGAGGTGCGCCACTCATGGCCAAATCCTTTGCCTGTCATTTAAAGGTAATCCTCTTCCCTGTCATTTAAAGGTTTATTGCAGAGATGGGAATACTTTTAACAACGTCTTATAATGTCGGAAGTCACTTAAAATTGAAACAAGTTATAGCTCCCAAAGATGTGTGAGCGGTAGTTTCTTAGTTTATGAGGAACCGTTAAATTGCACATATTTTAGGAATGTAGTCAGTGTGGGTGTCCGTTTTAGTGCAATTTGAAATGCTTATACCGTGTGAGGCAACAAGAGATAAAAAAAGACACATTCAACGAAAAGCACACATAAGCAACATAATTGTTTAAGTATATTTTAATTAGGATCCTAATAAGGAGCACCTCGGTAAACAAAAACGATGTATACTTGTGCTTAATATTAAGTAATCCATTCAAAGTTCACAGCACAAGTTAATTTTTTAATACTTGCTTGAAAAAACCAAGAGGAGAGGCGGCAACAAGTAACTAACGCAAATTGACTTTGACCTATGAATGTTATATATAAATATTCCTTTCTCCATGGTGTCTCTAACTGAAGCAAGCCGAGCTCGGGCTGAAAATACCTAGTGAGAAAGTAGGTAATAGGTTTATCTAACAGTGATGAAGCCTCTTGACTAACTCTGTTCGAAATAGAAAAATTGTATTAACTTTTGACATTTACAATATTGAGATTAGATGGAAGCGGTTTTGAATATTTTAATATTGAGAGCTACTCAATAACACATTAATGCAATGGTTTTTTTGGTCAAAGCTTTCTTACTTGATGTCTTTGTCAAATTACGTTTGCTATCTTTCAATCCTAAGATTAATATTTTTAGGGCTCCGTACCTCAAAAGAAAAAAAAACGGAACCCTTATAAGATCACTTCGTTGTCCGCCTGTCTGTCCGTCAGTCAAGACCCTTTTCTCAGGAACGCGTGGAGTTATCAACTTGAAATGAATAAAAACAAATATCCAATCCCTTGAAGCTGTGAAAAAATCAATAAAAAAATCGCACTTGACCGGTTTTTTTATAATTATGACTAAAATAACCAAAACTTAACCTAACGAGGGTCTACGATATGTTGTGATGAAACTTCAATCTTCCTTACCTTTCAATCTTGCTGACGCGTGCCCCTCGAGGAGTCTCTATAATAGGTATTCAAATTATACTGTAATATTGGTAATATTACAGTTCAATTTGAGTAGCAAAGAGATTCCTATTACATACCTACCTCTTATGCGTTAGATATGGGCTCGGTTTATGAAGCGCTCGCTGTTGCATATTGCATTGAGGTTTCGACATATCAGGAAACGATAGAAATCGAGTTTGACGAACGATTTAACGAACAACTCGATTCTTGCCAGCTAGCTGACACCCGAAGCGAAACGGCTACAAATAAGGTTCAGCACAAATTGTAACTGCTTTCCGTCAGGTTTGAATTGCTTCTCATCTCAATAATATATTTGAACGTTCTCAGTTAAATGAAATTCAATCCAGATCATCGAGAAGATTCCTTTGCCTTTCAGTGACTTCGAAAAGGCGGAACTTTTCTGACAAAATTTAATTTTTCACATCTTTTACTATTGAGACGTGTATGAACACTGCGCCACAGAATTCAACAGTTTTGTCGCTAAATAGCGCGCCATTATTGTTTTCACCGAGCAATAGAATAACTTCGTCTGTAATTGTCATTGGTTTCAGCGACAGTCTGTCGAAAACTTGATGTTCACGTCTTTTCTTATTCAGGCGAGAATGAACACTACGACAGGTTGCACTAGACAAAACGAAACACTTTTGTCGGTAGTGGGCCTGGGCATCATTTTGTTTTCTCCGAGCGATAGTCTGATTACAGGGAGAGAGGAAGTGTTTTTTTATCATAATTTTAAAAATAAATAAAATTTGAGCACGACTTACCGACATCGGGAAAGTAATTCCATAACCGTACCGCTTGAACAGTAAAATATTTGTCATAGAAGCTGGTGGAATGCATGCATTTCTAGTCTCAGGATTTCCGATGACCTCTGATGTCTAGGTAGTCTGTCTAAAGACAAGTCTCAGGTCTGCGCACAGCCTTGTCGTGTCTCGTGTACATCAGTATTAGCTACGAGACTTTCGACGTATACCTAAAGGAATTGTAGTGTGTGAAGCACTACGAATATGACATTTACCGGGAAATGGCTATATCGAGAGGACACATAAAGATAAAAGAATTGAAATCGAATTGTTTCGCGGATATAGGATGGGAATTTCAAATAATATTATTAGGAGTACAAGAAATCATTTTATCTAAATACATTCAATCAAAAAAGTATCGGGAATGAATGATTTGTTTAAGGTTCTAAATTCAATTTTTTTTTGTTAGACTGATGACAACTGTTTTCCATTTTGGCGCGGAGTTTGAGTGCCATTTGTCATCTAGATTAAATACAGTGCAGTTTTTAGTTAGATCATAATATATACTGTGTATAGCGAATTTCATAATGGACAAAAACGTCGAACAAAGATTTTGCATCGCCAATAGAATTTCGTGTTCGAAGTCACTGAAAATGTTACAGAAGTCTTACAGTAAATCGACTTTATCAAAAACACGTGCGTATGAGTGGTACAAAGCGTTCAAAAGTGGTTGAGATATTCTGGAAGATTTTCCTCGTCCTGGTAGGCCATCAACGTCTTCAACTAAAGTTAACATCGCAAAAGTGAAGGAAATAGTGATTGAAAATCCTCATTCGAGTTTTAGAGAGATAGCCGCTGAACTTTCTGTGTCTCACGAGTCGATCCGTATCATTTTAAATAATCACTTGGGTATGAATATGCTGCCGCTCGGCTATTCCCAAAAGACCTGAATTTTCTCCAAAAACTCAATCGCATAAGTCGCTGAAGACATGCTAGAACGAGTCAATTCCGACCCAACATTCATGAAACGCATTGTTACTGGTGACGAGACGTGTGGCTTTACGAGTTTGACATGCAAACTAGTCAACGAGCTTCGGAGTGGCACCTTCCAACTGAACCGAAACCGAAAAAACTACGCCAAAGTCGATCAAAAGTCAAAGTTATGTTGACTGTTTTCTTTGACTATCTAACGCTGGATTTTCAAAGCTCGGCGCAGCGCCGAAAGATGATAAAAGATATTTATTTTTGTAAATTGTTTAACAAACAATTTACATGTCAGAAATAAATTATGTTTTAAAACTAGATGAGTTAGGTCTTTCATTAGTGACTGTTCTGAGGACAAACTTGGTCACTATAGTATCTCCCGCGCCGAAGGCTAGTCTCTGTTGAGATTGGCCGCCATGGCCAAAATACGGTCTGGTGGATTATATATACTCTGAGAAGAAAAACCGAAACCAACTCAGAGGTCGCAGTCTCTTTTAAAGTCAGACATAATCTTATTCACCCCATTTATATGAGAACCATGCAGATCGACGACCTTATTTTCAACAACTTACACTAACTTACTTTTTTTTTAACAACAGCTTTGATATAGGTGTCGTTTAGTTAGTGTGATTTAATAGAGGCAAATTAGTTAGTTATTATTGAGTACGTAGGTATTAATATACACTCAGGCGAAAAACAATATTAAAGATTTGCCTACCGAGCATACGCACAACGAGATTTTATAATGAGTCGTAGTCACTTATCTCTTTTCCTGACTGTACTTACGAATGCATTGTTGTCTAGATGGCAGGCCAGCAAGAATAAGAAAAGACGAAGGCCAATTCCCGTAATTAAAAACATTCAAAATCTAGTCGCGATCTCATCTCAGCGACAATCAATGTCAAAAACTTGTCAAAAATGTAAGGTTTGAGCTATTTTTTTTTTGACAGAATAAGACTGAGATCAAACTGTGAACGTTCTCAAAATTACGAGAATTGCCCCTCTGGTATTCTGAATATTTCTCATTCCTTTGAACGAAAGACTGAATAGTCGAAGTAAAAGTAGTGATTGTGTGTGTGTGAGGGTGTGTCTGTACGAGTATATGGGGGCGTGTGTGAGAGTGCAAGTGAATGTGTGTGAGAGTGTAACTGCTACTTTACATGCTCCAAAAGATATCCTATGGCAAATAATTTAATTTAATATCCTGTGTCCTGTAATGTTAATTACTTTGCACACCTAAAGTTGTATAAAATCAATTATTTTCTAACTGAACAGACAGCCGTGCTGCTGGGGAGTTTATTCCGCTACTTCTTCTCACCAGCGAAAGCACTAGGAAGTGGCGAAGGGCGGGCCTTTTGCGGGACTGTCTTTTGTAATTTTGACGTTCGAAAAGTGCTGATTTTCAGCCTAGTTTGAATAAATGACTTTTGATTTTGATAACGCCACCTGCTACGATATCCTTATATATTCCTTTTGCTTCGTTTACGTTCAAACACGCACGCTGGTGGCGAGTAATACGCACCTAACCTTCTCGAAGAACATCACCAATAAGGTCCTTCTAGGTCGTCCCCCTCCCGGCGTTTCCACTCACATCTGCCTTAAAAAGACCTCACAAAACGCCCTGCCATGTCCTGACTTGCAAAATATGTCTTGATAATATTGAATACACCAGTCGATTCCAACGTAATATCATGACTTTAGATCCTTTAGACTTTAGGTCGAAGGTATTCAATTTAAAGAGGAATCTTGTTGGAATTCTACGCCATGTTTAATATCCTCGGATCCCCCTTATGCCGCCGGCTTTTTCGAACTAATTGAAACTCATGTTACTGATGCTAATTGAGGTGTGTTACTGATGTATACATTATATCGGCCTAAAGTTACGATCATTATCTAGACCATAGTTATTTCATCCATATTTCGTCAGTTATGTTTGTTATAGGGAAGCGACATTGCTGCGATACACCAAGCATAAATAAATAATCCAAAAATAAATAATCACCTTTCTGTAACCCGTTGTTTGATTTGTAGTAGCAACCTATTTAGTTCTAAAGAAGACTTTTGTTTTTACGTTTGACTTGGGTATAACAGACGAAATATATTTTATAATTTTCACATTTTAATGCCTACCATATTTATTTTCCTACACATCTTTTACAGATTAAAAAGAATATTTAACCCAAACTGTGCCAAAGTACTTCTAAATAAACAAAATTTTACCAACATAAAGTCTGAAATAGTAGAAACATATCTAAAGTAAGATCTACGCAATTGAAATATTACCGTCCACACACACACTACGCACAGGTATTCACAAACGAATCATACTCTCAGTTACATTCTTATTTTTGAAGTGAAACTTCTTTACGCACGCTTGACTTGGGGAGTAAGCTGGCGAACGCGTGACGTAAGCGTTACGAAAAGTGTGATCGGGCGAGGCGAACGGGAGGTGAGTGGGGGATATAAGCAAGAGACAGCAGTGCGCGCGCACATTTTCTTTCTCTCTTCCTCTCATAGCCAAATACGCAATACTAAAGTTTCACTTAAGTCGTGTGGTCATAAGCACACTCGTTTTTTTATTTAATATTATATGTACCGATTTGATACTAGATTAAGTAATTATGCTGTACTATGGAAGAGCGGAGTCTCCTAACACAGGCTCAAAAGGAGACTCCAAACATTAAACCATTTTTTGTAAACTGAAGCATAAAAAACTTTATTTATTATTTCTTGTTCTCCGATCCACCCCGTCGCATCGCATCGCATCGCCTGCCCGCGCTATTACGTCGTTTTTGCTTAGCGTTCTTTCTGACTTTTTTTTCATTTTTCTCGGCTCCTAAGGGTTTTAGCGTGATGTTAAATTGCCTATAGCCTTCGTCACGAATTGTGCCATCAAATGCAATAATATATTTTTTAATTCGATAGGTAGTTCCAGAGATTAGCGCGTTCAAACAAATAAACAAACTGACTCTTCAGCTTCATTGGTATAGATTTATTTTAAACTAGCTGTGCCCTCGACTTCATTCGCTTGGATGTCGGATACCAATAATGTGTCGCTTAGGATTGTTTGAAATACATACAATGGCCTCCAAAAGTCAGTCGACATTTTTCCACTTCAGCTGTGTTTTTCCACATTATGATTTAAAATGAAGATAAATATCAGGTGAGTACCTGGTACCTGAGGAGTGAGTACTCCTCAGGGATTTCTTGATATTTTTTTATGATAAGTCTAACGTAGTTGAATTATTCAATAGAAACTTTATAGCTATTCAAACATTTGGATCACTAGAATTTTAAAGTATAATGTGGTGTGAAGTTGAAAAATATCAACTAACTTTTGGAGGCCATTGTAAATTGTCGTGTTCAGTGTCATCAGTAACCGATTAAGTAACATTTTCCTGTAAAGAGTTTCGTTTAAGTTGCGTTAAGAAACTCAATAAAGTATAAACCTGTTTTACGATAAAGCCAGGCGTCGCTCAATTTATCGAAAATCCGAATTTGGACACCAAAACAGTAAAAAAGCAATTTGTCAAACGATGAAGACTCGACCTCCATTCCATGTTCTCATGAGCAAACTAGGACTTGGCAAGGGGCCAAATATATGAACGAGTAAAAAGAAAGGATTATATGGAAAAACCAACATGTATTGTATGTCGTCAAACTCGATTTTCGGATATTAGTTCATCCTAACTAGTTCGTCCGTTACTAATATACAGATGCCAGCACATCAAGCTACCCGAAACTGTCCAATTTTCCCAATCAACCTTGAACCTTATGCTGTAGCGATAAAGTTGAAAATCTATTAAATAAATTTGACAGAGTAGCTTGTTGTGCTGGCGTCTGTACATACCTAATGTTAAAAGTATATTGTTATTGGTTGTTGTTGTTGAGTATATTCTATTCTATTGTTAAAAAACCAAAAAAAAAAACTAATGAGTCCCTATTAGTAATCATAAATCATGAACCTTTATTTATTTCAACATCATCAGGCACTGATTAATACAATGCACAACCATAAACAGAGAGAGGTGTCTGTGATAGGAGGGTCCTGAGTTACTGATCACCGGCTCTCTTACATTTTTTGTAGTAATAATTTTCTAGTCTGATTGAGAGTCGACCTAAATCCGATGTCAAATGTCAGGTAAACCCGAATCGTATCGTAAAAACCCTCAAGTGGTTTTACAACAGGGGGGCAATTCTCGTCATTTTAAGAACGTTCACAGTCCGATCGCAGTCTCAATCTGTCAAAACTATCTCTAATTTCCCTAAATTTTTGAATTTTTTTTGACATTGATTTTCGCTGGAACGAGATTGCGACTAGATTTTAAACGTTTATTACGGGAATTGCCCTTCAGATTAAATGAAAAAGCTTTCAGCAATATATTAGCACACGGAATACACGAAATAAACACATCCGCGACAGCATTTAGCGAAACAAGCTTTTAATCAGAGATACAGCCACGTTGGACTAGTACAGACTGGTTTTAATTAGTCCAAAGTTAGTGCGGAATAATTTGACGACTTAATTCTGAACAATCTGTGGATGACCGCGCCACTGTTACTAGCTAGTTTGCATACAGGAATTAAGCCGATCGTCCACCGCCAGCTAAACTAAATTAGTTTAGTTTAGCTCGCATAGTTGAGCCAATGTTTCATACATGTGGCATAGTTTGCGGTGGACACACATGTGTGAAAAAATTACTCAATTATGCGAGCTAAATTAAACTAACTTAGTTTAGCTGGCGGTGGACAATCGGCTTTAAACACAACGAGAGTTGCAACTTGTTTTCTATCTTCGAAGCATATTTGCTTTTTGTTTCGGACGATTTATTCCGGTCTAATCCCCTGAATCCCCCTCCACCCCCTCCTCGATCCCCTGCTACTTCGTCTTCTGTTTTAAACTCTGTCTTATCCATATTACGAGTATCTAGATTACTCTCTTTGACAAGTAAGTACAGTCAAGAGAAAATAATAATGTTTCATGTCTCTCAGTTTTTTTTTTAAGTAGCCGTAATCATAATAGAAACAAAAAAAGAAAGAAACGATGGAAGTACTGTGTAATCGATGATATGGTTAGACAGGTGGCTTGCTTGGCGCCTAGAGCCTAGCGAGTCATTTGCGAGTAGATCCTTCGCTAGTCGCCAAGCGTGTATCGAAGGATGTGCTCTAGGCGCCAAGCAAGCCACCTGCCAGTGCTTACGTAGCCTAAGTAAATGCTTTCATATGGTTTTTCACTGGTTTTTACCCGACTACGGAGAGTTATATATGATTTTAACCGGTATGTACGTTCATCAGTTCCCACATAACTTCAAAAGTACTTATAATAATTTGATAAATGACTCGCTAGGGTCTAGGCGCTAAGCAAGCCACCTGTCAGTGCGTAGGTACGATTTATTCCGGTCTGATCCCCTGAGCCCCCCCCCCCCCCCTCGTCAATCCCCTGCTAGTTCTTCTTCTGTTTTAATCTTAGTTGCTTCGTCTGAACTAACCTTGGATGGTAAACAAAATAGTAGGTAATCCTTTCAATAATATATGTACCTACATCAAAACATATGGAGGTACGGCCTATATGCAAATGGCGTTTCATACAATCAAAGCCTAAAACTAACAATGGGCAAAGCTTAAAAAAAAAACAAGTATTCAATTTTTAAACAACGTTTCATATCGATACCTCGCTGGATTGGAAAAATATCACGTATCTAATATGCATGCACACACAGAGTTGTGGACTATCACCCTATTTTATAATTTAAAAAAAACCGGCCAAACGTGTTAATCGAAATTAACCGCTCTTTTTAAACCGGTTCAGAGCCCTGGTTTAGATATCGATGATCTGCAGTTTCGATAGCTAAGTTAATTCGACCCCGTATATTTGTGTGCTTTTCTAGTGTACTAAAATAACAACAAGGCCATAAAAGAACAAACACAACTACATATAAAAACTGAAACAAAAAACTCACTTTACTGCTACCGGCTTTCACATAACCGTTAGGAAATTGCTCCATAGAGAACGTACTTGATCCGTCAGCACAGTTGCGGCATTTATGACCAGTTGCACTTAGCAGGATCCGATTTCCGAGCAATTGCAAGCCGGCACTGCATCGTCCCATGCTTTGGGACTATTTATAAATTACATCACAAGAATTTCATGGTATTTGAGCCCCCGTATCCCCCTGGTATCACGTCACATATTTTGCCATTTCAAATTAAACCTAGTACTATTGATAGAGTTGATAATATTCTTGTGACGTCACGAAGCTTATGACTCGTTCCCTCTTGCCACACGATATCATAATTTGCTGACCCTGTCTCTCCCTTAACGTATGCCGGAATTTATGGATGGCCGCTTAATTCAACAGCTTAAAGCCGAATAAACACGAGAATGAACTTCGGCTCCAGATAGGAAACCGACTTCGTCCTGCCAGTTTGTCTAGCACAGTTACTGGGTAGTTTGCGTGAATTTACCGATAGTTTTGGTTTGAATTCAGCTTTGAATGCTCCTTCCGTCTTCTCGTTGTCAAAGTCTTGGTAATGCAGTCAACAATTCTCCAAGCTTCGCATTTGTGGCTGTTGATTTCCGCACATAGTTATTTGTAATGACAGTTTGCGGTTGAAGTTCTAACCTGTTTATTTACTTCGTTATAAGTTTTCGTAATTGCATTTGGAGCTGTTGGAATTAGATTCGCGCAGACAAGCGCGACGTGATTCTGGTAGAACAATTTCAATGAAGTTTTCATAGTAACTAATTCTTCTACTAGAGTCGCGACACTCTTTCGCGTCGCTACTGTCTGCGGTAGCTTTGATATCGTCCAGGTTTGTGACTAATACTGTGATAGATTCTACAAAAAATTTAGGTATGAGTAAAAATCAAAAAGAGATTTAACGTGATCTTTCGTTTGCTTTAAATGAAACGGGGCGTATAATCCTCTTTTGCTACGGCGGCATGCCTACTCTAAAAAATACGAAAATTTTGTTAGAGTAGGCATGCCGCCGTATTTTTTTTATACATGACGTATAAAAGTGATTTCGATACTTATACTAAGTATTTACAGAACTTTATTTCATATCAGTCTGAACGTAGCTCACGCTGCGTCTAAAGTTCCACTTGTCTAAGTAACTAATAGACTGTATCAGCATAAACTTGGACGACTACTTAATTAAAGATATAAACTGTTCATGAGAATCTCATGTCAGCATCTTTGAATAAGAAACCACGTCTTCACATAGGTACAGTCATGCGCATAAATACCTCACACTTACGCAAAATTCAAAAGCAATTTTCTCGCATAACTACGATTGAAACTTTGAGAAAAGACCTACTTTATGATTGTATGGTTTCGATAATGCTATGTTCGTAACACCATAAAATTCCTATCAATAATTTAGGAGAAAATCGCGTTTGAATCTTGCGTATTTATTCTCGTGACTGTACTAGCAACTCGGCGAAGATTGCTGATAGCTTGTGTATCACGCTAAGAGAACTAATACAAGTTGAGAACACGTTCAACTTGCCTTAAAAGCGGGGTAATTGGGTAACACACTAACAGTAGGAATGGCCTTCATTTTGACAGTTCAACCAAATTCATTGCGTTATTGACGTTGTTGAGCAGACAAATTCGAATAAATGAAACAAAGAATTAGCAATATCCTTGAATGTCAATTAATGATTGATAATAGGGCGTCTAACGTCTACTTCCATTAAAATGGCAAAGTTGCAACAACTATAAAAAAATATACAATAGCCAAAAAACATCGCTAATCGCGTACAAAGTCAAGAAGCGGGCCACAAGCTGCCCGCGGGCCGGACAGTCCTCTTGGAAAACCGCATTAGTTTCGAAGATCTGAGCGATCACACAGACTGACACGAAAACTTTGTTTTAAAATATGTATAGACATAAGTATGAGTATTATTCACTATCATTCATTATCCTAAGGACATTTAATGAAATAACAGTATTGAAATATAACTCCTTTTAATTAAGAATAGACAAGAGAGCACTCGACAGTAAAGCTTACTCGAAAACAATAGAGAGCGCAACAAAACCGACCGAAGCTCTAAAATGAAGCTCAACTGAAATGCTACCGACCTCCCACTTTCAAACAATGTTTCGAGTTTACCATGAGAGTTAAACATAACAAAACATACATAAAGAAATGTATACATACATAATCAGCTACTTAACTGTCTTATGTAATTTTGACGTTCGAAAAGGGCTGATTCTCAGCCTAGTTTGAATAAATGACTTTTGTTTTTTTTTTTGATTTTTGAATCAGCTTATAATGTTCCCACTGCTGGGACACAGGCCTCCTCTCTGTGAGAAGGAGTGGGCCGTAATCCACCACGCCGGCCCAGTGCGGGTTGGTAGATGTCACATGTCTTCGAATTTTTGGTTCTAGGACATGCCGGTTTCCTCACGATGTTTTCCTTCATCGTTTTGTATACATACAAATAAATAAAAATTTAAGTGTCTGTTTACTTATACCAAAACAGTATTTTATAAATGTTTTGCCTCTCTGTTTGTTCCGGGTAACCTAGCATGGCAGATGGCTGATCATCATCTGCCTAGCCTTTTCCCAACTAAGTTAGAGTCGGCTTCTAGTCTAACCGGATGCAGCTGAATACCAGTATTTTACATAGAGCGACTGCCTATCTGACCTCTACAACCCAGTTACTGGGTAATACGATACCCCTTGGTAAGACTGGTTGTCAGACTTTCGGGCTTCTGACGTCCCGACCGTAACGACTGTCAAAGATCCACGAATGGCAGCCGGGATGTGCTTTCCGAGACACGGAGGGGTCTTGGTACGTAAAGATGGTCACCCATCCACGGACCAACCGCGGCAAGTGTAGCTTAACCTGATCAATCGACCCGTGCGGCTGTTATTAATTAGCCACAAGCCCTTCGGCAGATGGCTGATGTTATAAGGATTACCTTAGGCTACTTTTGTTTTAGAAAAAGAATTAGGGTTGACTTGACAGACTCTTATGACTACTAATTAGTAGAATAATCAGCCTGTAAGTCTGAAATTATGGTGATGAATTTGACAATTTTCTAGTTATTACAGTATGTTAATTTTATTTGACCTAACTATGTTTCCAAACTGATATACGAAGACGATGGGAGTTGCAGAAGTAATTTCAGTCTGAAAAATACAAAGTTTTAATCATTAAAGTTTTATCTAGTTCCGTTTCCTGACGACCTCCGGAGAAGGTTGATTTATATATCTGTGGTTCGAATGGCTTAATTTTTTTTTAATTTATAAAGGGAGACGAACCTTACGTAATGTACCTAATTTAGAATTATTCATTGCTGTAATCTTGCGCCACTAGCTAAATTTTAAAACGCGAAACGAGTAACCTAGACAAAAAAACGTTTTTCTATATCGAATTACTCACCAGTGGTAGTTCTCGTTTGAACTAAGAAAACCAAGTTTGATTTTCTAATTCGATCATACATATTGTCTGGCTTCTGTTTTTTGATCTGGCTTAGATATAGAACACTACCTAATATTTGTGAATTTAAAGGCACAAAAACATTTCAGGCTAGATAAAAATGTGTAAAAATTAACAAGTAAATTGAAAAACACGACACGTGCTTAACGTTAGCTGAAACCTGTATTGTCGGCTGTGTTAGCATTCTACACATATTCGCACATACTAATAGGTACATATTACGATTTGAAGCGACAGGTTGTTTGGAAGTGACACGATTGTACTCGGAAATGACGCGGTAGGGAAGGAATAAAATGAACGCGACGCCGCCTGCGCTCTTTTTGTGCCAGAACATATTCGGTGCGGTTAACACTATTTTTGGCAACAGGTATTACAGTTCTTTAACCGACTTCAAAAAAGGAGGTTCTGTTTTAGTCGTTATTTTACATCTGACAGCAATCGATAAGCAAACATATAGCAAGGAGATTAAAGATCACTGTGATGCAAACTCAGAAGTAAAATAACTGAAAGGACTGTAAGCTTCGACAGATTATTGTAGAAGACCAAAAGTCAATGTTCGATAAAGAAAAATAGATAATAAATATTATAAAATATGTTAGAAAATAAAATTACCTACCTTTAAAAATATTAAATTTTCATAATATCCTGTTTCAATCTTAAAATTCCTCTTTGAAGTATAAAGCGAAATTTTCTACGGCGGGAAAACGGAAAACTTTATTTTTCTTTTAGCCGTACTTCAGTCTTATAAAAGTTTTACCTTTAACATGTAGAGCGAAGGTTTTACCAACAAATATTAATTAATGGGAAAGCTTGGGAAGCTACATATTTTACTCAAAGGCGTATCAATGGTTGCACAGATTTAGGGCAAACATACAAACAGCATATCATAGATTACAACGTAAGATACTTTTAATCCAGGTACCCACATAAAATTAACCACTTAGGTAGCAAGTGAAAACGCGGGCAACACGTACTTATAAAATATTTATAATACAGGTCAAACGGATGCCTACATTGCATCGTGCAAAATCCAACTTAATTAATTTACACAATTACAACACATATAATTATCTATATTCTAACGTCGCATTGAAACTGAGAACACAATTGAATGCACTATAATTATGTTAATGGTTAGTTTGTTGTTGCTGTACACATAACTTCATGACAATGCTACAATGCAGGAATTTTGCAGTACATTGAGGTTTAATTATCTAAATATTTGGCGGCATTATGTTCGGGTAGGTTTACAAAGAAAATACATAATCTACTGTTTTATACACGGTCTAAAATAAAGTTGTTTCATTTTTATTATTTGAAAGGTAAACAATTTCTTTAAACCCAAGGGGGCTTATTAACCATTATCTCAATTGGTAAGCAATATTGATGTTGGTGCAAACATGCGTAGAAGGCCCTTCGGGAAATAAAAATTGAATGTTACATAGACAATAAAACCGGCCAAGTGCGAGCCGGACTCGCATACGAAGGGTTCCGTACCACAAGGCAAAAAACGCCGAAAAAAACACGTTTCTTGGAGACTTAATTTAATTTTTAATTTAATTTTAGTTTTATTATTTGTTGGTTATAGTGGCAATAGAAATACACTCTCTGTGAACATTTTAGCAGTCTTCCTATTACTGTTCGTGAGATACAGCCCGCTGTCAGACAGACGGACTGGCGGATAGTGGAAGAATAAACGACACTTACTTTTCTACATGAATGCTCAGTAAACCATATTGTACAGAAGTCTGCTGCGATTCGTTCGAGGAAACTGTACTCGAAGTCTTCTCAATATGATATACAGCACTCCAGGTAGTTGGAAAGTTTCCGTTGTACAAGTACCATCTATTCGAGACGTTCTTCAACTCTCTACAACATCTGAGAAATTATAACAGCTTATATTTTTCTTTTATTTTGCATATAGGGTTATGTCTGCAAAGTCATAATCAGCCTATAATCCCTGTGCTGGGATACAGGCCTCCTCTCTGTGAGACGGCGTGGGTCTGCAAAGTGCAGTTAACTTATTTCATTACTTTTGTTTATTCCAAAGATGTTCTAAGCTTCCTGAAGGCCAATTCCTGTAATTAAAAACGTTCAGTCAAGTCGCAATCTCATCTCAGCGACAATCAATATCAAAAACTTGTCAAAAATGTAGGGAAATTATGGGTATTTTTGACAGATTAAGACAGATCAGACTGTGAACGTTCTTAAAATTACAAGAATTGCCCCTCAGGTCTTTATTATATTCGAAACATCTCGATTTTTATTTTTTTTATGTTTTAACCCTGATTGCTAATGAAATTCTGAACTTTTTAGAATCGTTGTTGTGCGATGTTTGTACGTCTTCATTCTTCATCCATCATTATTATTGACTAACTTCTGCCCGCGATTTCGTCCGCGTGAAAGTTCTTGTTCCCCGACCGACCCAGTCGCGCCGCATCACCTGCCCGCGCTGTCACTTCGTTTTCGCTTTGCGATCTTTCTGACTTTTTTTCTTTTTGCTCGGCTCCTAGGGGTCATATAGTGATATTCAATAGCCTTCTTCAAGAAATGGGCTATCAAATGCAAAAACTAAACTAAATTTCAGATCGGTAGTTCCAGAGATCAGCGCGTTCAAACAAACAAACTCTTCAGCTTTATTATTAGTATAAATTCCTATAGGGCACTGTAACTAAATCAAGCCTAATAAATACGGACAGTTCTCGATATACAAGTGACATGACATGCACTAAAGCTAATCTATAGCGTATAATGTGTCCAGTGCTTTATCCTCAAGCCTGATTTGAATACGCCAGTCAAACAGCTGTCGTGTTATGCGTAACATGAGGACAAGTGTGCGAATATGTGTAGAATGCTAACACAGCCGACAATACAGGTTTCAGCTAACACACATTTTTATACATTTTTACACATTTTTATCTAGCCTGAAATGTTTTTGTGCCTTTAAATTCACAAATATTAGGTAGTGTTCTAGCTGGCTTAGATAAGCCAGATCAAAAAACAGAAGCCAGTCAATATGTATGATCGAATTAGAAAATCAAACTTGGTTTTCTTAGTTCAAACGAGAACTACCACTGGTGAGTAATTCGATATAGAAAAACGTTTTTGTGCCTAGGTTACTCGTTTCGCGTTTTCAAATTTAGCTAGTGGCGAAGCTTGTAGCAATGAATAATTCTAAATTAGGTACATTACGTAAGGTTCGTCTCACTTTATAAATTAAAAATCTGTGCAGCCGTTTTTGCGTGATTGAGTAACAAACATCCAACCATACTTTCACATTTATAATATTAGTAGGAAAATTATCAGTGGAGACTGTCCCTCAACGAAATTTCTCCATTTTTTGAGAAGTTTGGTCATTGTCGACAATACCAGAAAATAATTTGATGTTTTAACATTCCCATGGCCATCCGAATGTTCTGAATCTAGGCAAGTAAGTTTTCAAAATATTTAAATGTGTATAAAATTGGCTATCAGCACTGTTTGAGGTACCTACTATCCCTCCACCATTCGTCTCTTTTCCAGCCTTTATATGTAACCAGAATGAAAAAAAAAAACATCGCATAAAATTTCAAACCTACAGAAAAGGCTTTGTGTTTTAAAATATACATGGACTGACTAAAACTTCAACAGGAGTTTATTCTCGTAGTGAATGCAGACCTGTGGCTCGGTGGGTAGATACTCGTTATTCAGATTGAATTAGTTTGGCGGTTAAAGCACTGAAAATATGTACCAACATAGGTTACTGAGGGCGTTTATTAGTGGGCCTACTTTAACTGCGTCATCATCTTTTCAGTTGAAGAAAAGTCCACTGCTGGACATAGGCCTCCCCAAACACCGCCATTTCGACCAGTTCTGTGCTTTTCACATCCAGCGGATTCCTGCGGCCTTCACCAGGTCATCGGACCACCTTGTGGGCGGGCGGCCTTCCAACGCTACGTCTTCAGGTACGCGGTCGCCACTCCAGAATCTTTCGGCCCCATTGGCCAACTACCTCCTACTCTTTTTAATGATGTTTGTTTAGACTGAATGACCATCAATCATTGTATAACTTGGGAAACATCATCTGCTGAACCAGTTCCATGAGGGGGAGCGATTAGTGCTAACGAAGATCCAAGTAAATCATCATCAGCCTGGCCTTTCCTAACTATATTAGGGTGGTCTTCCTGCATCCCAGTTTTTTTGTATCCGAAAGGAAGCTTCTAATTACTTATAAAATATCTAGGAGTTGTCAAAGTCAGGAGGGAAAATGTATTCATGTTCATTTTGTATTGCTTTTAATTTCATCATCCACCTAGCCTTTACCCAACTATGTTGGGGTCGGCTTCCAGTCTAACCGGATGCAGCTGAATACCAGTATTTTACATAGAGCGACTGCCTATCTGACCTCTACAACCCAGTGGGTAATACGATGCCCCTTTTTTTTAAATTGTGGAAATCCTCATGGATGTCCACCACCCTGGGGTGGGAGGAGGGGTCTGTCAGACTCTTACTGACTAAAACCACACGGTGTCCTGCTGCTACCTTTAGCCGGGGAGCTGGAGTGCTTGCGCATTTCGTCACGCTCCCCCGGCCAGGTGTTGGCCCGCATGAATCAATGCGGACCCCGATAGTAAGACTGGTTGTCAGGCTTTCGGGCTTCCGACGACCCGTAACAACTGTCAAAGATCCTCGAATGACAGCCGGGACCAACAGCTTGCTTTCCGTACCGCTCACAACGTGTTTTACACTTGGTAACCAAGTGAAGCGCGCGTCCCTACGTGAGATAAAAATACTGTGTATTTTCCACGGTAATGTTCCAATGAGTGAGGAGCTTATGTGATTATACCGTGCATTGTTGCTCTCGACTTATGGCATAAGAAGGAACCGTGAGGCCGTGAAGTGTAGTTGTGTTGGAGTCCGACTTAACCCTCCATTTTTACCCGACTACGGCGAAGCAAAAAGGAGGGTTTTGACCGGTATGTATGTATGTTCATCTGTTCACTCATAACTTCTAAACTGCTTGTAATAATTAGACAAATTACGTATCGTTGAAAGCGTCTTGATCGTCCGCTAGTTATAGGTTATGTGAAGTCACATTGAATTGAATATGGCGCCCTCTAGAGGACATAATGTCATTAACTAAAAAAAATAATTATTCATGCCATATGGCGTATCAAATGAAAGGGCTTATAATTAGCACATTTCAAAAATATAAATATTAATGAAATAAGCCCCAAAATAATTGTATAAAAAATAAATTTAAAAACTAAAACCCGTCTACTGAAAAGGATGAAACAAGAAAGTACCTTCCCGTGGTCGCATTCCGCTGTACTAACATACATATAAGCTATGGTAGCATGGTACTTTCTTGTTTCATCCTTTTCAGTAGTCGGATTTTAGTTTTTAAACTTATTTTTATTTAATTATTTTGGGGCTTATTTAATTAATATTTATATTTGTGTATTATTTTGCTCATTTGGACAAACATTGACGTGACTGCTACTTTTATTTTAAGGCTTTGCTTTCCTAACGTAAATACGCTTTCTGAGTGATTTGTCATTTTTAACTAATTTTTGTGAAAAAATACATTTACGTCGATGTTTCTACACATGAGCGATTTGAAGATTCTGTCCATCTGTACTCTGGCTATATTAACAGGCAGAGCTTGGCAAAACAAGTTGTTAGAAAGAAAACACGTGTATAAGATTTATAACAGCGATCTAAAAATACTACAGAAAATATAAGCTGCTACTTTTATCCAAAGTAAAAAAGTAAAAAATAAAAGCCTTTAGACCTTCGTTCTCTTCCTCTCTCCCTCAGCTACTCCCCCTGGAAATGTGGGCGCCTTTCTCAGGAAATGAACACAGTTTAAATGATTGACAACAAAAATAGAAATAAGAATTTCTTTGCAAATGCATTTAGCCTAGATTCTAGTTCTTTACTAGAGATATACCCACTCAAAATGTGTGGGCGATTTCATTTCATTTGTGTGCAGTATTGGGACGAAAATATAACAATAAATACACCGTGAGGTTGCGTCACGTCATGTACGTGACACTGACAACAAGCCCTATGCTGATTGAGCTGCTTGTTGCATGGCATAATAATTAAAACGTTTGATGAACTCGGACTTCTGTGAAATAGAAAACCATAATAACAAACATGAGTTTGCTTGAATTTCACTGTATTGTGTTAGTTAAGAGGCTTATTGAGGGTTATTGTTGAATCCTTGATTGCAAGGGAGACATTATGTTCATGTGTGTAGGTTCCTTAATGAACTTAAACTTTAAAGTTGCCTGGCACCTACCTAACCTACCTTTATGGATAAAACAAAGCTGTGTAGCATAATTTTATGTACTAGAAATATATGTATATACATATAGTACATTACTGCAGCGGCCAGCAAAAGAGGCATTGATGGACGAACGTGTAAATGTGGGCCGAGGCGAAGCCGAGGCACACATGTAAGTCCATCAATGCCTAGTTGTGGCCAAGGCTTGAATAGTACTTTTCTCAAATAATGCGCGAAAATTAAAACTAAGTAGTGCCTAGGCAGAACTTTTTTGTCAAATACATTTACTTTTCAAAATCATTGACGAACAACGAACAACAATAATTTTTCCCGTGTTAAAGTGTTCATTTGTTTTCTTTTTTCAATAAACAGCTTTCTATTTGCAAGCCAGCAGCCTAATTGCGTAACATATTTTGATTGTTAAAGCCATTCCGAATTTAAGCCAACTGCAGTAGCAATCAATATTCATATTCGGAATTGTAGAACTTTATCTGATACAAACTGAGGCAAATTGTATAGAGGGGTACCAAATACCGGGCATTATTTGATTCGTGAACGCGTTTCGTTTCATCATATATGAACTATTCGCTTCTGAATAATTTTGCTATAATTACATTTTGTATTGATTACAACTGATGGTCTACTACTGCTTATAAATAAAAATGTACAATGATGGCCGAAAAATGAAAAACCAATTTTATAATACACTTCTACCAAAAACTACCATAATTGAAATACGCAAGGAAACGTTTTATTTTTCACGTTTTAGTTATCTGTGGCCAACGATAAAATCGTAAAAAAGCAGAGTTGTCAAGTTAGTGGGATTTCCACTAAACTTGGGGTTTGGACACAGGGGTGGGGACAAAATTTTGCTTTCAGTGGCTGGTGGTTTTGTCTAGTGGTTAGACTAACTCAATTTGTAGAAAACAATACAATCAACTACTTAAACTTTGACTCGAATAATAACACGATAATGGCATGTTTTATTTTTTATTTAAACACTGTGAAAGTGAGAAATAAATCATAAAACTACTGACGTTTTACGATTTATTTCTTTCAATTGCGGAAACCACTGTGGATATGTACCTACAGCTGGCGTCTGTACGCTGAGTTGCGTGGAGATCGAGAAACAAAGTAATTTCGAAAAAAATCCCAAGGCAACATTCTTCCGGGATAAGAAAACAATATCTAACAAACATCTTCATTAACTTCTTGAGTAAACTATTTTATGATATTATTGTATGATGATCTAAAAAATACTGTGAATAACTTATATTGTGTTAATTCTCAAATCTTAAAATGGACCTCCAAAACGGCGATCGAACATCGGTAATAAGAATAAGAATAGTTTTAAAAAATTGCGACTTCTAGTGGACTCGGGAGAAAGTTTGGCAACACTGACACTGAGTAATATAAAAAAACAAAAGTTAATATGAAAATAGGAAACTTTTAAACCATAATAATCTTTGTTTGGTTTTACCTTAAATATTGTTTCAATTAATAGTTGTTTTATGTTTTTTAACATACATAATTATATTTACTATTCTCATACAGAAACATGGGCTTATGTTAAATAGTTCGGAAAAAATTTCTTGTGGTTTGCTGGGTTTGCTGTAGAAGGAATACGTTTGCAAAATTCTCTGATAGAGGACAAGAAGGTTTTCGCTGGCGGCTGCATCAAGACTTAGGCTGTTTTGCTCGATAGCGAAAAGAACCTAAGTCTGTCTAAGTCAATATAATCCTACAAGTAAGTACCTACCTAACCTAATATATTTACGAAAAAGTTGTTCGTATCTCATTAGATTATTGTAGTTCGTGTAGGTACTTATCTTTGATACCGATGATCATCAAAGATAGACCTATATTAGCTTTGGACCTCCCTGGACATGGGTTTTCGTCGTACGACTTCCGGTACACATACACAATTATGATTAAACTTGGGGGTCTTACCTTTCGCAATCATAGCTAAAATACTCAATAATTTAATGATAACTGCCCCACGTACCTACACATAAGTAATAGTTATAACAACTTAATTCGAGATCTTTGAGAATTCAAAATAAAGCTTAACCGTACGAGGATTTCAATATGTTTTTAATTTTCAGATATGACTTACAACAAATGGGACTGACCGAGGGCGAGGATGATTTTGTATATAAAAAGAGCACTTCAACTGGGACAAAGTGTCCTTACTTTCTCACTCTATGGGAGCTATCGCTGGCTGCGCTAAGACAGGCTGTTTTGCTCAAATAGCGAAAAGTCAATATCTTCATCACTACAAGTAAGTAACCCAGTATATTTAGGAAAATTTTTTCAAAGCCAAATCATTTATTTCAAATAGGCACATTAAAGGCATTTTGGATGTCAAATGTTGTTTGTATCATACACATCATACTGACAATCATTCCTTTGTTGTATAGATAAGCAACTTATTTAGCTTAGCTTAGTTAGCTATTTGTTGTGGTTAGAATAATTATCACAGTATGTCCGTTAACCTCCATTGTAACAACTGAAACTATTAATATTGATGTTTGTACATAAGTATTTATTGAAACAAATTATAAAAACCATTAATCAAATAACAACTAAGTACAAAACATTAATCATAATATTTTTGCAGACGGTGCTAAGAGCTGAAAATACAAGAATGGACCACTGCCCTACTAACATCAATCTAGTTGACAAACAATGGATTTTCTTACAAAGAATGGAAAACCTATCTGCCGTATTAATAATTAAAGGTAAGCTGTTTGACACAATTAAGGATCAAGCAGCAACCCACATAATAATTATTATGATATATTTATCATCATATATTTTATGTATACATAACTAATGTTTACCATTCAAATTTAGTGTTATGTTAAATAAAAATGTTTGGAAACTGAAAAACTGGCCCTAAACAAAGAAGAAATTAAACAATGCACAACATGACAAGGCCTATGGCTTTTGTTCAGCCATGGGCTGATGAAGGACTAGTTGATATGCCTAGTTTGCCACATTACATAGTTTAAGTACTTTATTTGAGTAGAAAATAATTTGATTTTGTTTTAACACTGCAGGATAATTCTCGGGGTGTTTCACCTACGAAGACATGGAAGGGAGCATGATTGACGTTGCCCATTACTGTTCGCTTCGGCCACTGCTACTGCTGCTCAGCAACTACTTCAGTTTAACTCAAGATTGTTAAGAAAAGCTAATCATTGTATTTTAGAAAACTGTTGAATCTTCAGTCTTGCAAGACAAGGATATAAACATATGTATCTATGGTGTAAATTGATAACAGTGTAAGCTTTAATATAAAATGTTTTAATTATGAACTGTAAAGGTACAAATAAAAATAACTTGTTATGAAAAATGTAAGAATAAATTGAATACTTACTTAACCTTTTTTTTAATAAAGACAAGTGATTATTATAGTGATACTAATTAGAAAATAGTGGTGTTTAGCTAAATTAACTGTCATTCACTGGGTATAGGTAAATAGAAAGAAACCTTTTTTTTTATAAAGACAATTAGTGATTATTATAGTGATACTAATTAGAAAATAGTGGTGTTTAGCTAAATTAACTGTCATTCATTGGGTGTAGGTAAATAGAAAGACATAATATATGGTAAACAAAAAAAGTGGTTTTATTTAAATATTATTACAACCTTAACTGACAATAGTATTTCTTCACATTTAACATGAAAAATTTGGACATGCGGCAAGAATAAATTGGAACGAATATGTTGTATGGATTGGTTGAATTTGGCATCTGAAGTCTTCTCTTGAAAGTCATCATGGATAATTTATATACTGCTTTGTAATGCTTGCTGTGAGAGAAAGTATTTTTCTTCTTGAATAATGTGGTTGAGTCTGACAACTGAAAGATAAAAAAAAAGAATTTAAGTAAATCCTCACTATAATATTACAACCATCCACAAAGGCCTCTCCCCTTAAACACTTCAATGCAAAATCTATGAACATATTATTAGAACAGCTATATACTGCTATAAACAACAGTTAGGTGCCTACAATTCTATTGATGGAGGAAGTATATTTGACTAAAAAGTACCCACACAAAGATACTTTATAATAAATTAATTTTAATTATTAGGTAATAGATAAAAAAGAGGATGGGCCTATGATATTTAGCTATTACACACAGACGTATAAAGCTTTATATGTCTGTGCTATTACATTACATACATATTACATACATTTCTACTACATAGGCATTTTAAATTGAATAATTGACTTGGATAATTATTCTTACTAATAATATTAACAATAGGTAATTGAAAACTTAGATATATTTTCAGTTGCCTACCTAAGTACTTTCTTTAATTTAGTTTGTTGTAAATTTTCTGAGTAAATATTCATCCCCTCGCCTTTTAGGAAGCCTTATTAAGGTGCCTTAGGTATCTATACTGTGTATTCACCAGTTAGCTACCTAACAAACAATATGTGTGTAACATTTGTTTTTAAAATTCAAATAATTTATTGTGGATTGTAGGTTCATAAGATGTGTTAGTTACAGGTAGGTCTGCTATGTCCCGCCATTGAGGCATACAAAATTCATATATGTTCGGTACATAGTTAAAATACAGTACATCAAATTATCATGCCATTGATTTAGATTAAATTAGTATAATAAGTATTTATGTCAAATTACAAATTAGTCATGTTACAAAATAGTATGATTCAATGTATTGTCATTTAGAAATTCTCTTAGAGTAATTACATAATAACATTTTACTTATTAATAATTTGTGTAGTTTTTTTTTAAGGTATTTATATACAGGGTTATTGGAAAAACATTAACAACCTCTTAAGAGGTCATTGCACTTATCATTATTATGAACAACTTTTCGTATAACTCCTCAAAATGTAGGGAACAGCTGATTTTTTTTCGCGATTTCAGGTTTGGTCCCAAACTTAAAGGAGTGCAATGACCTCTTAAGAGGTTGTTGATGTTTTTCCAATAACCCTGTATATCGCTCATAGGTCTGAGAAAAGGTGGAAGATTATTAAAGATATGTGGGACTATACAAAACATGCTTTGGTGCAAAAGTTTTGTTTTACTGGCTATGGTGCACAGCTTGTCTTTCGTGTCTGGCCCTAGTGCAAAATTCGAATAAGTTTGGATTTGAAATGATATAAAATGTGGTCTGCATGAATCCACTTGGTATATTGCACATCAATCTAATACATTTTCGAGCTCTAGAAGCACACTTTTTCCACAGACTTGCCCCAGAATATGATGCCGTAGTGTATGATTGAAGCAACATCTCCATGACAGGCAGATAGTAGTGCAGGCTGACTAACAGTGTTCCTTAATCTAAAGAGCATAAGAGCTCTAAGTCTTTTGAAAACTTGCTCTTTAAGTGACTTCCAATTTACTTTGCTATCAAGCTATCAATATTATAGATAGTTACCTATAGAGATAGATTGTTGCTGTGCATAGCAAACAACATATAAGATACAAAGGTGGTTATATCTGTGATGGGCACATTCAATGTTCAACACATAAAAAGTAAATAATACTGACATTACCTTGAACAGACAATGATGTGGATATAAGTAGGTCTATGTATGGTGTGTGTGTATGTTCGTCGACGTCCTTAGGTACATAACCCATTGATTTATATTGCTTCAAAGTGTGCTTTTTATTCTTCCTCTTTACTGATTGCGTTTCCAATGAAGTAAAAGCCATACTGTGTTGCTAAGCTTCTGGCATAAGTTAACGTTTGTTATGGTACCTACCTACGAGGTACGAATTAGTATTTCGTTAAAATGCCACCAATATGCCTCGTTTCTGAAATATCATAATATGTATCTTTAATTTAGATGGTAAGCACTTGTAACAGAAGAAAACTTTTACAAATATTTTAATAAATTCACATCACCGGCTCGATTTTTAAAATAGGTACCACTGATATTGAAGCATTGAGGTTTTACACAAAATGACATCCACAATTTATCAGGAAGACTACCACTTACATTTTTTCGAAATAATTATGGAGATTACGCGTTTATATCCTAAAATATGTAGAACGGAAGATGATTCCAACGAGTAAGGTCGCCTTCCGTTTCAAACCAATTTATAGTTGGTTTCATTTGACGTTTCAAGCAGATAATCGCTTGTCATTTTGGTTACACAATACGAAATATTGACGTTTGCCCAGTTTTTCTATGGTTTTTCTTAGGATGTCGTTCACTCTTTAACGTTCCAAACCAACTCGATTGGTTTAACATTAAAGTAGAGTTACGCAATTCGAAAATCATAAATTGATTGCAATTCTGATGCAATTTAAGGCCACTGATCAGAATCATTTGTCGAAAATGTGTTACGCAATTAGGCTGCAGAAATTTAAATAAAACCTTTGATAAGTTACCTCCTTGGTTGCCATGTTTCGGAGTAAAAGCTCGTTTCATTTTTAAATTATACGACAGATATGAGTTTAATATGTAATTTATTCGGCCGCTAAACCACGACAGATTTGGATTTTCATACAAATTTTGACGGCCGCTGCTCGCAGGTATTTGGCCAGTACAGCAATTTTGATTTATCCTGAAGAATTGTCAAAATAATGCTCAAATTTCTAAGTATATTTGACAAAATTATAATTTTCGTGATGTTCTAGAACCAAATATTCTAAGAAATGTGGCGTCTAAAAATCTGCAATGGGCCCGCGTGGTGGATTACGGCCCAGTCCCACTCACCCACAGAATGCCTGTGTCCCAGCAGTGGGAAAATTATAGGCATTTATGCTATATCATTTTAATCAGAAACATGGTAAGTAATTAAAAATTGAGTGAGAGTTTGGCTTGTCCATAAATTCGTGAAACTAACTTCGCTCAATGAAGCGATGCAGATAGAGTTCTGAAGCTGAAACTATCACAATCATAACTATTGATTTTAGAAACCACTCTGATTAATACTCTGAGAAATACTAACAATGTGTAGATAATTTCATACTTATTGAGATAGCAATAGTTACCAATAATTATCTACTTCACATAACTGGTTATTTACATTGATTACAGACTAGAAGATGTCATTCAGCAACAGATAGGTTAGCCACTGATTACGAACTCTTCTTAGTTCTTCTATTTCCACTTCTTCTGCTGTTCTAGAGCGAGTTCTTTAATAGCTTAAGGAATATAAGTAGTTGTAATTATTACAATAATACCAACCTGTTAATGTCCCACTGCAGGGTGCGCTTGCTTAAGACCGGTTGGTGATAACGTAAATTATATTTTTACTTTTAAATGGTTTACCAGTGCATTGCATTACCATATCTCTTAGCTGCAATATTTTCTGTATGCATAATTAGCCTATAATATTCCCAATGCTGGGACACAGGCTATAATCCACCACGCGGGTTGGTGGATGCTGAAAGGAAAAGTCTATTCAAAAATCGTGAAAATGGTATACATATAAACAATGCGGAAAGTAGTAGGTACTAATACCCTATAGGAACATGAACGAATACATTCATGATTTTTTGGTGTTGCAGGTTGTACACACGGCTACATATCAAGCTATACAGAACCAGTATAAGCTGACTTCTGATTGTACGAAAAACCTCTACAATGCAGGGTCAGCTAAAACTGGAAATGTATAGCTTGATGTGTAGCCGTGTGTACCATAATTGTGATACTGAAATTATGTTTCCTCGTCATAAAAGTCGACTTACTCAGACTTTCAGATGTTTGTATAAACAAGCCAACTTATATGCTTTATGCTCATAAGTTAGTTCATGGTCACACTATGTAGTATAAAGTGTATGTTAAGTAAATACTTAACACGAGTTTGTAAACATTGGAATCCTTAAAGAAAAACTTTTTGTGGTGCTACACGCCTAAGAAGGCGCTAACTATGAGGCTTAAATTAAGTTAAAAGCCGGAAGTTATGAACGATTTAAGTATTTATGTTTTGTTTGGGGCGGAGTTTTATTAAATGTAGTGTGCAATAGTTCCAGGCATGTTTTATATACCTGGTCAGCTAGAGGCGCGCGCAGGGGAGGCGGAGCCGCGCGTGGGACGGCCCGGAGCGGGAATTACTCCACAATTCACTATCAATCGCAGTTCACGTGCATCTGTTATTACGAGCTGATACACTGTGATTCGTAACTTTTATTATTTTTCAAACAAACTTGTTGTCAGTTACAAGTCGATCTCCAATCAATTCGTGGCATTGTTTAATAGTGTTTGATCAACTTTTATTAGTTTCTAAACAAACTTTTTATGAGACACCGAACTTCGCAGTGCAATGGCTAAGCTATTTATAAGTTATTATCCTTTGATATTTATTATTCTTATAGTTTAGTAGTAGTTAGCGACTGTTACGTGGGGTTTCAGGTTCAATTCCCAAACCTAGTGAAGTGCTAATTTTTTTTTGTGGTGAATTGAGATGGAACTTGTTGCTTTCACGTGATTTGTTTTCCCAATTGTGGTTTTGCCAAATTATCTGGCATGCAGTTTCATTTTGTGAACAATGAAGAATTTCAAAATAAATTTTATCTCATGGTTTACGTCACCCACTGGCACTTAGTTTCTCAAATTACTTTGGCGTATGAAGATTGGAATTGCATCATAATTTTCGTTCGCAGAACCCCGTACCACCGAATATGCGGAGCTGGGCGTGCCTCTGTCGGAGCGGTCGGCGGCCGACACGGAGGCGGCGCACGAGCTGCTGTCGCTGGCACACAGCCTGCCGCCGCTGCCGCCCGCACACGTCGTCACCGTGCTGGCGCCCGAGCCCGCGCCCCTCACGCCTCTCGCGCCCCTCGCGCCGCTGGTACCCGTCTATACCTACACGCTACAGCCCACCAACATCTACATACTAGCCGAGGAGCCCCCCGAGCCGGTGTACCACACCGTACAAACCGTCACGCCGCTACAGCCAGTCGAGTTCGTCGACACGCAGATCAGCTATGTCGAGTACCAGCCGGAGCCACCGCCGCCGCCGCCCGCGCCACAGCCCACCGAGTACCGGATAGAATACAAAGAGGTGATCCCCGAACCTGAACCGGAACCGGAACCGGCACTGATCGAACCGCCGGAGTGCGAGTCGTTACCTGTCGCCAAAGAAAAGCCGGCGAGATACGACTGTGGCCAGTGCGGCAAGCGGTACGCGACCTCGTCGAACCTATCGCGGCACAAGCAGACGCACCGCAGCCTGGACTCGGGGTCGGCCAAGCGCTGCGGCGAGTGCGGCAAGGTGTACGTGTCCATGCCGGCGCTGGCCATGCACGTGCTCACGCACCGCATGGGGCACGTGTGCGGCGTGTGCGGCAAGCAGTTCTCGCGGCCGTGGCTGCTACGCGGCCACCTGCGCTCGCACACGGGCGAGAAGCCGTACAACTGTGCGTCGTGCGGCAAGGCGTTCGCCGACCGCTCCAACCTCCGCGCGCACCTGCAGACGCACTCGGCTGACAAGAAGTACGAATGCACGCGCTGCGGCAAGTCGTTCGCGCTCAAGAGCTACCTCAACAAGCACCAGGAGGCGGCGTGCGTGCGCTCCGACGAGGAGGAGGATGAAGACGAGTGACGTGCGGCCGCGCGCATATTACAAACGATGCAACGAACTATTTCTCTATGAACTTCTTTACACCTTTGTATTACTGACAAGAAGATATTTTAGGATACCTACTAGTTTCGACGGCGTCGAATGAATTAAAGCAATAAATATGTACCTAATCTCATTATGGCTCTATCCATAATTCTAGAAGAAGATAAAATTAATGCAAAGTGAAATTAAAATAAAACGTATTTTTTCAATTATTAGACGGAAGCAATCGTGTCAATTTATGGCAAGAGCCTGCAATGTTACAGCGTAGGGTAATGTTTACATAGTAACGTTAAGTAAGTTAGCGTCGCGGGTGTGGTGTGCGACTTTAGATGTAGTTACGGTGATACGTAGAGACTTAATGAAACCGTCGAGCTGTGGTACAAAGAGAGCAATAAAGTAACGAGTGTAGAGTGGCATAGGTGCACGACTAGCGTGCGACGGTTAGCGTAGCATAGCGCGCCCCGGGAGGACCAAACTGTTGCTCGGGAGCCGGCGCCGCAGCGTCCCGCGGCACGGGCGCACTCCGCGCCTCCTTGCAGGATGGACACGAGTGCCACATGAGAACTACCACTCAACGCTATGATTCTTAGTGACGCCGTCGATGTCCACAAGATTTACTAAGTGTTGTTATTTATATTCCTATTGATGTAATGTCTAAGTCTACCCAACTAGGCAATCTGTTCGGATTCATGATATACTTAACTGTGAATATCGAAGCTAAATTCTCTATATAACTAAATTGATGTTATTCTTCAAAGAAGCTGTGTTTAACAAAGATATACATGTATTATATCGTTCTAAATAAAATGTTTACCTGGTATTAGTTTTCATATGTTACTTGTTGACATTCCTTGCAACGTATCAAGCGCCGAGTATACCCTTGCCGCGGTGATCAAAGTATGAGACTACGGTCGTACAACCGATCTGGTAGCTATTGCGATCTTTTACAAGGAACTAACTGTTATAGCTAGTGTTAATTCATGACCAAGTGATATACCTAATTGGACTGTAAGGATCTCTCTAAATACGTAATAATGTTACGTGAAATATAAAAAAGCTCGTTCATTTTTCTCATGCGTTGGTATGTCTTTCGAGCTAAATTAAACAATGTTAGCATTTCCAATGAACGTCGACCAGACAAAAATCACAACGGTCGCTCGCTTATTAACAGTGACGTTCAATGGAATAAAATCAGAAGGTGACAATGATCTGCGCTACAAGTGACGTGTGATCTATCTCGTTAATGTTCGTCAGATGACCGACCACAATCGGAGATGACAGCGTTTTGTTAGTTTGACTAACGATAGGGTTAAAACATTTTCACTACACTTGATTATTCACAACAGTTCGCGGTATCTTACTTCAAGATGAATCTAAAAAGCTATCTAGGAAACATCCAGCAAATGAAATCAAAACACTTTACTACTCAAACTGCGGATGCGGTAGTCATTGTTATGAACCTAATGTTTAGTTGTAGGGTTCGCTTTAGATTGTAAATATCGTAGGTTGTAGACAGTACGCTACGTATGGGAGCGGGCGCTTCCAACTCACCCGGGCTTTACGTACAAAATACAATAATTTTCACAAAACGATGAATGAAACTTCGCAACAGTGCTCTGATGGTTTTAAGTCGAGAACTCGGTAACAAAGGTGACCTCAAATAGTATCTGTCTTTCAGTTTTGACACGTGCCCGCTACCATCGTGTTCCAATAATTTTAAAATACCTAAGTCTAATAATGTTTTTAATTTGTGATAAAAGTATCTGAATGAGATGCAAGACATGTGTTGAATAAAATATAGTGGGAAAATGCCTCTCGCTGAAACTTGAACAAAATTATAAAAATCATACTGCATTTATATAGATGTCACAACTAAATGGTTAAATTAGCCGTTTAGTTAACTGTCTGGCCTTTGGAAGTAGTGCTTGCCTCGATTCGCCCTCTCGGCTCGTTCGCGGTTGATCACAGTTCTAACCTAACCAATTTGGTCGGGGTGCCCTGGCTTAGTTACTGCGACCAAATTCGGCTCGCACGCTATTGCCAGGCGGACTCCGCATTATAGGCATGATGCTACAAGTACACAGCGGGCTCGTCTGGACGGGCCACTTCAGCGGGGATGCCACGCGCCGGCCGGGTCGCACGTTAGTCCGGTACTCACGCGCCGCCTCGCGTCGTCCGTTCGTCGCTTAATAAAATGAAGGCAAAAACTTATCACATCGTATTCGGCTGCTTAAATAATAATAAGGATCCGAACCTCTCGTTTTTTTCATCGAAAGGTAAAGAAATGCACGACTACATGTACCTAATTAGTAATTAGGTAGGTAATTACCTACCAAATGTTTACATTTGTTATTCTTATTTATGTAACCCGTATTTACGTAGTTAGAATATTATTTATTATTATTATAGTATAGTTAGGTACTTACGTAGTTCTTAGGTTTAGCTTTGATAATAATACATACTTATCAGGTAAGAAAATACCTATTTAAATTTGATCTTAGTAAGTAGTTTTGTTACCTTGTTTTGTTGTTGTTGTTTTGTTGTTTTGTTTTGGTACCTACCATGGACTAACTATAACTAAATATTTTGATTATGTAAACAACAGGGACTTACTTACTTTTTTATTTGCCCAATTACGTAGGTACTTTAAAGTAGTAAATAGACCAAGAGCTGAGGCAACATTTTGTAAGATTTTCGTTTCGTTCGGTTTGTAAGGTGACATTAGATGAAAGTGAAAAAACTGTAGATAGACTACTCATAATTACAATAAAAGCATACGAAGGTATGTACCGTATTTTATTTTTCTTTCCGGACAGCCCTAGTACTCGGTCAAGCGGCATAGGTATGTTGCGGACGAGAAAGGACACAAAGTAATAACAACTCTCAATCGCGGCGATTAAGTGCAATTTAGCTTGCACGTTGGCGGGAAGTGATTTTGTAGGCTATTATATAAGCGGCTTTCTTCAAGATCAAAGGAGTCGGGCTTCTGTATTAAGTACTATTAGTTATTCTGTGTTACAGTTCCAATCTAAACTATAATTGAATATCATTCAGGCTGTTAGTTGAATGGCCGCCGTTTAGTTAAAAGGCTAGGCGGTTAACTAAACTGCTAATTAAACCAGTTGGCTGCGACACTTTTGAAAAGTATCCCGGAAAATTGAAAAAAATCGGGAAAACATTAAAGTCATTTTATTCAATACTATATTGACATTTTAACAGGACAACGTCTGTTCGGTCAGCTAGTTTATAATAAAAATAATTTTAAACATACACAGTTTGATATTTTTTTGTATAGCAGGCATGTCAGTATTCTTCTGCCCTTATACCAATTTATTTGGTCGGCGCAACATGTATTTTTCTTTAATACTTTTCTATTAGTCGCCATCTCGGCAGTCACCCCTTTTCTAACCATATCATATCATTCACACAGTCCATCCATCGTTTCTTTGGTCTTCCTAGCCATCAACATTCATACTCAAAACTTGTATAGTAAGCATGCATTTACAATAAAAGGGTTTGTAATAATAGCGGTAAAGTAACAATTCACGACACGACAAACAGTCGAAAATTAATAAAAGATGAAATAATGCAGTACACAGTACACACATCTTCAAAACTCAGGTGCGAAGTGACGTAAGTCCCACTTACTTTTCTCACAATTTTCAAACATCTTCTTAGTGGTAAGTGTTATATTAGTTTGAGGATTGATAGGTTCGTTAAAACTCAGAATGATAAAGCAACGGATGTGAGTATTTGAGAAAAGAGATGTATTTTTATAGAGTTACATTTTTATTGTGAATATTTGATATTTCACGGCGTCTTTCGTTATAGTAGTATCTTTGTAATAACCTTATGTGTAGGTTATTTATATGTAAGTTATAATACATTAATTTGTACAGGTTTAAGTCTGGTAAATTTTCAGTTGGTTTTTTTTATGAAGTTTCCGACAGCTCTCGTTAAAACATGTGAATTAAGATGATTATGTTGATTACTTCTTTGTGTAAGTTCGTTGTAAGTCATAATTATGTGTAGTAAGTTATTACACATTAATCTGTACAGGTTTAACTTTGTGTAAATGTTCTGTTTTTTTTTTTTAAATTAAGTTTCCCTCATGATAAAATCTAACTGAACATTTACCAGAGTTAAACTTAAATTAAGATGTGTACTAAAGTTCGTTCTAAGTAATAATTTAATTGTTCGCTGAGTGTCTTTTGATAAGCAATTGAGTGAAAGCTGATACTGTGTTAAGTGTATAATGTAAGGTTATAATAATAATGGATAATAACAAAAGAACATGAGGCAGTTTGATATTCACCAACATAATAAAAAATAATACCAATATCTTCCTGCTTCATGAGCTAGATATTCTGAAAAATTCAATTTAAAATTTACAATAATATGACAAAAGTACGATAATTCAACGAAAAACTTGAGTAATTCAAAAATATATTCACGTTAAGCAATTTTGATGGAAATTATAACACAAAATTATTATAATTATGTTTGCTCAATATGTACCTATAAATGTAGAATTCATTGATTCTATTTTAGGCCTAAGTACTGTCGCAGAAAAATAATAAAAACAACAAAAAATAGTTCATGCGACAGTACCCTGTAGTATTTAAAACACTTCTTTATATCACATTACGTAGTGATTGCACGTTATAAAGATATTTTTGCATAATTGTAACTACTCATCTTCAATCACTTATGTCAATTTCGGTCATTTTCGTCAATTTTGTAAAAAAAAACTATCATTTAATGGTACCTACGCTACACTCGTTCTTTCAGTAATAATCTGAACTTGCAAAGTATTTGTTGATTAGAATTTGTAAAACATTGCAGCCGAACTAAGAAAAACAAAAATAAAAAAAATTAATACCTGCATTTGAATATTAATTAGTATAATCCATACGGAATCCAGTGCCATGAATAAAATCCAAGACACAACAAAATACAACACATAAAAACCATTGCTCAGATTCATAAAAACCGTGTAAAAGCTTGTTGTTCACTAAATTAATAAAAAAAACATACTGCTTACAATTTAAAACGGCTGAATTACTGTAAGTGTCACCAGTTCCAGAGGGAAACTGTTCAGAATAAGACTGATAGAAAGAGCGTGAGGTTAAGTTGTTATAAGTAATGAATTAATTATATTAAAATTGAGCATGATCAAAACAGGTCAGGTGATGTCTTCCAAATTTTTCTCACAGCACTTAGGGGTTAATGCTCCCTGAATAGCAATCTAATACAATGCCAAAACATCGTCTTTACTTAATCATCACCGCTTTTACAAGCACCAACTCAATGTTAGCTGCACATTGTTAGCGATGTAGTGTTTGTAAATGTTGTCGTTGGTGACTGCACTATGACTGTAGAATGTACTAATAGTAAGCGCATTTGGCTATCAGGCTGGCCGGTATTAAAAATCCTTCAGTCCGGACTGACAAGCCAATAACTTTGCGTAGGGCACGTCAAGCCGACGCAGCAGGTCCCGGGACCCTGTTTGCCCCGTACGTGAGATGATATTCGAAATTCAAAAGTACACACACACTGAACCGTATTTCGGATTAAACGCTTGATAAAGATTGAAAAGCTGTACCACCACCAATAAACGTAACTGTTAACAAGTAAATGCTTTGTACCAAACATGATCTAGTCATTAACTAAGAAACTTTTATTTGGTCAATTATTATAAAGCTCGAAAAACTATAAAATTTTATGAGCCAGCGAAGCTACAAGTATGCTCGTTTTATGGTAATTGGAGCCCTTGCAATTTTTCTATGGCGTTGCTATTTAAAACTACTGTAAGGCCTAAGCTGCAGTTGAGACAAACTGCTATTTTGACTTAGAACACAATAAATAACAGTTTGCCATTTGTCCTTCAAATGTAGCTCTATGATATTAACCAGCTCCGGATCTAGGGGCTAGTCTTAATTAGTATAAAGCATGTCTTCGAAAATCATGAGAAGACAATTAAACTAATTATAACAAGGCCAACGATTGTTTTGCAGAACAAAAAGCTCAAAACTAAAATTGTAATTTTAATTTTAATAATAATAAACCTGAACCGTCTTATTACAAAATGAAATCTAACTTTAGTTCTAGCTACCTTTGAGCCAGTATGTATTTCGATCTTAATTTCGATTAAGGCAAAAATTACAATATATCACCGAACTAAGCTGTCAATTTTGTATAAAGAACTTCATTTCTATAACAGTTAGGTTCTTAATTCAATAACTGGCTCAGTTGTTTAAACCTGATCTGAAGAAAAACGGTTTTTTTTAACGTGCTAATCTTTGAAACCAGCAGTCGGTTTTAATTTTTTTCTGTATTAGACAGCATATTTTTGAAAAGGTTACACAGGCTATTTAACATCACGACCTTTAGAAGCCTAGCAAAAAGAAAAAAGTCCGAGAGAGCGCTCAGCGAAAACGAAGTAAAAGTGCCGCCGAGCGATGCGCAGCGCCGCGGGCAGAAGCTAGTATGCTATAATCTCACGATTTTGTTCAAACTATATCCTTTCCTACGTTAAATAAAATAAATGTTCGACATGCCCATGTATATTTATAAAAAATAGGGCTTCATGGAAAAGATTAAAGGATTGACGGGACCCGGTGCCCCGCCTCGTAAAAATTCTAGATCCGGAGCTAATATTAACAAGTAAAGTATAATTGTGTTCTAAGCCTTATGCAACTTTTAAGCCATAATGTAATGTGCCATACATTTTGAAGTATAAACGATAAACCGGAATTTTTTAAATGTTTATACTTAGTTTGAAACAAACATGTAATATAAATACTTTAACTTAAAATTTGTATCGACTACGGCAGATGTACTATTACTATTTAAGGCTCGTTTAATCCTAGCAATAAGTAATCATAATGTAATAATTATAAATTACATATTTTCAAATAGCTTAATAAAAAAAATACAAATATAAAAACCGTAAAAGCAATACGATTCGTACAATTCTTAGATTACTCTGTAAGGTAAATTTTTTACAATAAACTTTATCCAGTTATTGCGATAAATTTAGGAATATAATTAAAAAAATGCATATTTACCATAATATAAACTATACGAGTTTATATACCTAAAACCTAAACGACTATTAGCATTATTAGTAACTATTAGGAAACTTCGTTATTTTGTTTTAGTTTACTTTTACGTTTTATCTTTAATCTTATTAGAAGTAAACAGGAATAAACGCCAAAACAATAAAATTAATATTTAGCAAGTACGTTGTTTCGAATAAGTCCCATTTTGTCATAGTCTATTCAAAATATTTCATCTCGTAAGTCTTTCAGTGAGCTTCAAGCTAATCTAGACTGAAATTCAAATTAAACCTAAAGCAACAAAGCTTAAAATTTCCTGCCTCCGCCTGAGTATGCATCGTCACTAAGCATGCGGTCTAATTTATACGTTTTATATTAACATTGATGATTTTCTTCGAAGTTTCATCGGACTCTTCAATACAATAAATTAAACATACAATAAAATATGGAGCAACGGACCTTAATGTGAAAGAGATTAAGTTAAGGGACGTTTGATTTCGTATTACATTTAAAAGAACACCAAGCATATCATGTAAGACAATAATCTCATCGTTTTTAAGATTTTTGAATAATACTTCCTATATGCTCACATACTATATTTAATACCAAAAAGTCTACCTGAGTAATTTTAACTAAAATGCAGCTGATAATAATATGTATTCAATCGTACGCATGTCCATCAAACTTAAAACGGCAAGCCCGCATACAATCGTTCATCACTCAACAATAAGGGATAAATTTTAATTAAGTAATGAAATTATGAAACAGAATTCCCTATCACACTAATGTTTAGCAAGCGTTGCTATCAACAGTTAGTATAAAAGAAAAATGTCGAACAAAAACTTTGTACTTTTTTTGAAAAATATTTTATGAAACATAGTGGGAGCTATTCAATTGTTGGGACTAAAATAATTGGCGATAATACCCCTTGTATTGGCATCGAGAGCTGTTTTGTAGAGGCGCGGAGGGTTGTGAGCTGGATTTTCAAATCAAATACAAACAGAATACGTCCGGCATCCGGCGAACGGTGTCCCAGACCGTTTGTATGACTCAGATAAAAGGGGCTTCACATTAAAACCCTTTAATTGGACACTTTTTTTTTAACTTTTTTACAATTACCGATTCGCCAGAGCTGCAACAATTTTGCAGCGTTTTCAGGCGTAACAAAATGCATAGTTCGAAACAAATGCTAGAAAAATTTAATACTGTTTTAAAATATATTGTGGATATAAAATGTTTTATCAAAGATCCACGTTTTCTGAGCTATCAATAAAATATCTGATAGGATGAATTCTGGGAAGCGGATTATAACGGAATAGATTCCTTGTTTTTACATTCTCTACATTCCACAATAGCGATTTTCCTTTGTATGATGAATAAGACGAGGGCTTACATTGGATATTGGGTTCATAATTTGAAATCTGAGAATTAGGATTTATACAATCCGCAGTGGCGTGACGTTGAATAGCATTCTGTGGTTGTATTGTATCATACAGTTGTTGTTCCTGTTTTGTGCTCTGTTACCTAATATTGGATTGGAAATGCGATCTGTTTTGGCGTGGATATTATGAGCGGATTTTCTTGGGAAAAGCACAGCTTTTGTGTGAACTGTTTCTAGTTTCAATAGTTTGAATAATTTTGTGGCTTCCTTTACCAAATAAGTTGTTTTAGGGGTGGAATGAAAATTGTGATGATAGAGAGGTAGGTTTACATTTTCCAAATACTATTAATTCAGATTTAATATAAAATGATGTTCTACGATCTATTTACTTGAAAGTTAAAGTTTAAACAGCCAAACAGAATAGTAATTATACGACGAAATAGAAAATATTATACACAAACTTAAATACTCCAATTATAAAATAATAGTATTAGCTTTTACCATATTAAGAACCTAGCATATACCGGCTGACTTTTTTCCCTCTGGGCAAAAACAGGTTATAAAAGGTGAACGGAATAGAAACCTCGCACAGAAATATCGTTTTTTTTTCAACAACAATAAAATAAAAAATCTCTTTTTTTTCTACATTCTATCCTTTGATTGAAGCCGGCCGATGACTTAAATCAAAGAATTAAATGCTGCTACGAATTCATTGATAATTTTCGCGCGTAGTGAAACAGGGAAGGCAGTCTTCCAAGTCAAGTTGAATTTTCATATTATTTGTCGATTCATTCATTCTTTTTTTGTGAAAAAAAAAGATATTTCTGTGCTAGGCTTCTACTCCGTCCACTTTTTATACCCTGTTTTTTTCCAGACGGTAAAAAAGTCAGATATTATGTTGTTTTCTATATAACCCTACAGACTTTTCTTATACGTAGCCGTTTCAGCGTTTTAAATAATATTCTTTGAAACTTTTACATTTTCAACACTTCGACGAGCACATGTTTCCTATCTATGTTTAATCTTTCGACTGTCTTAGATACCTAATAACAATGTTCAACAAGTATTCTAACTATTATCGTTATTAAACTTATTTTAATAATCCTTAGTTAAAACTATAATAATATGTAAGCAATCAAGCAAAATAGTACTTTATTAAATTCCAAACATTTTGAACAAAACTGATCTTTCTATTATGTAAAAAATAAGTAACATTAAAAGAACAAAGACTATAATAGTAGGTATTTAAAAATATCCCCTTAAGAAAATTTTAATGACGGAAAATTATATCCTACAAGTTTTTCTTTAAAAATACAACGAATTAACAATATCTACACGTTTCATTATAAAATATCGTATTCATAAATAAAATATACCTTAACACCGAGTAATTACGGCGAATTTAGATTACAACGACTGTCTAACATAAAATATGTGAAACATAAATAAAAAATTATAACCTTTATAGAAACAAAATAATTATAACAAAAAAGTAAATAAAAAAATGTAAGATTTGTGTAATGCATATTTGGACGTTTAAACATTTATTATAATTTTGAAAGGAAATCGTTAAAAAAACTATTTACTTACAGAACTTTTGGTATGTACAGAAGTCCGTTTATATTTCTAAATATATGATTGTCAAATGAATAATTGTACATCTTATTTCTGAAGCGTTGTCAATTTAATTATTAGTGTGCTTTATGATGGCATGTAATTTAATTTAGTAGAAAGGTTATAAATTATAATGTCCATTGCGTATTGAAAATGAAGCAATTAAATAATTATAATAAGTATGTAAAAGCAATTAAAGTAATATAATTAATATAATTCTAAAATGTTCGTAAATTAGTTATCTTTTGCATTTGAATTTATGAGAATGTAAACAGCCCTTATTATAATTAGAGGCCTATTTAAAACATTGTAGGTAATACTCCAAGTGGCTTTTTACGCAGTTTATGCATGTTTCAAACAGTGAAGATGTTCATATTTTTCAAGTTTTATACAAACATTATCAGATGTCATTTACGTTTACAATTTGCAACTAAGGCGTGGTTAATCATACAAGAAGTATTTTACTGAAGAATTGTCTATTTTCTTGCTGTTTCTACAATCTAATGTACTGTATCGATTTAAATTGTGATCAATGGTTAAATATTTATTTTTTCTTGCATTTTCTTGTAAAGTTAAGGGTATTAATTGTAAAGTAAATTCACTAACAACTTAAATTTTCCGTGTAAAATGAATGTAAAACGGCAAATTGATGTAGGATGTCAATTGTCTTCACAAATAACTTCCCTTACTGTACCTCAATACCCCACTTGGGTTCTTCAAATGAGCCTACACTGTCCAGTGTTGGACATAGATTAATTTATTAAGCCATTTTTTTTATTTTTAAAATTTTCCCCTCATGGTTAAGTACGGCTATTAAATGCGATATGAGGAAAATAGTCAGATTGGATAAGCCACATTATGACTTAAAAGATGCAGAAGTTGGAACATGCTGTGTTTTTTCGTGTTAAAACGTTACTCAATTTATGAATGAACGAAAATTGATTTGGTAAATCATCTTCATCACAGTCTTAAACATTTTATAAACAAAATTACTCGTGTTTTACAGAAATCGTCTCAGAAAGCTCTGTCAAAGTGAAAAATAAATTTAAATAGCATAATACGTTTGTCACAAATCTCAGTGCACACTAGCTGTGGGATGATTGTAACAGCGCCGAAACGAACTCTTACATAACTTATCTACTTAAAAAAATATTAAATCCATTCGGTCTTGCACTGACGGGCCGTAATCCACCACGGGGGCCCAGTACGGGTTGGCCGACTCCCTCTTACAGAATAGGCCTGTGTCCCAGCAGTGGGAACGTTATGGGCTGATTATGCTATTCACTGACAGACAATGCACAGCCTTAACCGCTGTGTCTAGAAGCATGAAATTTTGCAGAAGAGTTTTTATAGGTATTGGAAATGACCCCTAGGGAACAATTTTCAAAATTTATCCCGAAAGTATGACTGTCATCTTCGCCGATGGAAAATCTCATCGGGCACCCGTCTAGGACACTAATAAACTACTAAAGTCAAATTTTTCAAATCGGATTGTCGACTGATTCAAGCATTTAACAACCATGCCGGCCAAGTTCCTCGTCAGCAGTATCCCGTACAGCCAATCAATCAACCACCAATTACCAATCGTTCCAATCGTTTGATTTAATTCGCTTCCATTATACTACGTCGCACCTAAGCACTACTGTACCTGTGTTACAATGACTTATACCATGTTATGGCTGCTCCATTACTTCTGCTTATAGCCGTAGATTACAACTTAGCCTGTAATTCTATAAATATACTTGTAGTACCCTAAACTGCTGTTTTTTATTGTATGATACCTATGTAGCTTCCCCTAACCCCACACGTGTTGACTAAGTATTAAAACCTAGTCAGAAAATATAAGTATTAAAAAAAAAACACGTTTGTCGAAGACTGTGGTCCTCGAGTTAACAAACTAACGGACAGTCAAACAGACAGAGAGATTTTGTAATTAATTTAAAAGTTTATGTATAAACTTTGAAATATATAAATTCATATTTATTTCAAAGATTTTACTCTCGTGGTCAGCCACTTGACCGTAGAAATAAAACAATTTCAAAATGTTTCATTTGTTTCTACATTTTCCTCCCAGCCAACAAGATCCCTGCGAGTAAGTACTCGTGTGATCAACTGGTGGTTAGGTCGTAAGTTGAACAGTGACTTCGACAATTGCTACACAGCTCACAGCGTAACCAACTACGTATTTCACAGCGCACGCAGCTACACAGCTCACAGAGTAGGCAGCTACGTAGCTCACAGCGTAGGCAGCTACGCAGCTCACAGCTACGTAGTTCACATCGTAGCCAGCTAAGTAGCTCACTGCGTAGGCGGCTACGCAGTTCGTAACATTGTTTACAGTATTACACTTATAGCTCAAACAAATCCCGACTCTCTTTAAGATTAGTTAAAACCTTGTATAATGAGCACTTAAATGTCAAATAGTGTCCGTCCGAAGCCGAAACCGAAACCGACTCTTATGAAGTTAAATGTTAATTAAGTAATTAAATAACATTATTTTCTGAGAATCGCAGAAGCGTGTGATTATGGTATTGTGAACGAACGTGCAGTCGCTAATATGCATCTACTGTTGCCCTTAGACCTTGTATCAATCTTCCAGAAAGGGAACAAATCCCTACTTGTTGATCTGATACTAAAACCAGCAAGTCTACTAAGAACCTAAAGGACTTATAAGTATTAATAAATAATAAGTAAACACTTATTTTTTTGGGTTTTTTACAAATAAAGGGTGAAAACGGGGCCCCTTTACTAAGTCTGCGTTGTCTGTCTACCTGTAAGTCGTTCGTATTCTATCAAAACCAGCAGCAAACGAACGTCATACGCCAGTTTCTATCGGGTCGAACATTCGGCCAATTTTTGGCCGAAACCGAAACTGCGGCCGAAATCTACTTTTTTGGCCGAAACTGGCCGAAACCAAGACTGAGGTCGGACACTAAATCAAATGATACGTAACTAAAAGTATACTTGATTAAAGATCAAAACACGTGTTTATTAAATAGGCCAATAATTATTTTCGACTGCATTGAATACACATAACATGCAACTGCACTGCACGCTGGTACAAGTTCGGGTTATTGCCTGTACATTAATAACGTCCGCTCCGTTTCAATGGCAACAAGTTAATAGCTCGCGGAAAAGCTATTCAGTTTTCAACTACTGATATTGCATTTTTAGCACTGTTTTTACGTATAGTTGACCTAGTATTTGCTTTATCACGACGTGGTCGATTTGTCTATGTGCAGTCAGATAGTTTCATACTATTGAAGTTTCAATTTCACTAAGATTGAAATGGCGTATTGCAGTATGGCCCACTCCCTCTCAAAAAGAGAGGAGGCCCGTGTCCCAGCAACATTATGGCTGATTACGTTTGTGTGAAGTCTTAATTTACTGCGAGGTTTTAGTCAAAAGTTAAAGCACACACGATCATACCTACTTTGCATGATGCCTTGTATCGTGATTTCCAACAGCTTAGGTACTGGCGAACACACCTCAATGGTGACCAATCCAGACAGCGCCTCGTCAAAGTGTTACCACAGACGTCTATTACAAAATTTTCCGTCTTCTTTTGTATCCACCGAGAGAACTTAATCGCGAATATATAAGTCGCGTGGTTTCATAAACGGGCACGAGAGAGCAGCACCGTCGCGGGAAGCCATATAATGCAGTTACTGCCACTGAAACCGGCTAGATGGCATCATTAAGATTTCATTAGAAAAGTTGTACAGCACGCTACAATCACCTCCTTAACGGACGTACGTGACTAATTCAACGCCCCGCTCGATTTGATATTTTGCAGGCTCCAAATATGTGTGAAAATACGACAAAGGCAGCGAATATAGCTGTATTGAAAAGCAGTCACAAAACCCGTCCATTTGACAGCCAATGTCCCGGAATCGAACTTCGGAACAAACGTGTAGGCAGATGACAATAGTGTTAATTATTATTTATTAACGAACCCGATATTGCTATGGGAGAACTCGAACAAAAACGAATGAATTACGTAAAACTCGAATGCCTCTGTTAACTGACACTCAATAGACCTTTGTTTTATTCAGTATTCAGTACATTTATTTGTTCAAAAAATGTTTTTTTTTTCGAATAAATGTACGGATGTTTTTTGTTTAACATACAATATGTGTTCTTCCATACGAAAGTTAATTGTAGTTTATAGGTAAACATGCCTTTTTCAGGAAAATGGTTCCCGTTTGAGAATGAAAGTACATTTGAACGGTTCTTATCGGATAGTTAAACGATTTTATATTACAACTTTCCAATGTTTAAATTGAGCCCGCAGCTGGGTAATTGCGAAACACACTAATGAAATGGCTTTCATTTTAACAGATCAACAACATTCGTTTCATTATTTACGTTGTTGAGCAGGCAATTTTTTCGAACATATGACGCAATGGAGTCTGCCGGTTTTTGTAGTATCAATAGAATTAATAGGAAATATAGTTTTAGTTTTTGGCTGGCCTATTTTTAGCCCAAAGAATAAGCATTGCCATCCAACGTGGTAATGCTGCCAGCCTTTTGGGCACTTATCCCATTTACAGCGATGCGGACGAATTTTTTGATGCCCTATGAGCTCTTGTCTTTTTTTTATACACTTGTATATAATATATATATATTTTAGATTGTAAAATACTTCTTGTAATTAATATTTCAAAAATAAACCATTTGTTTTTAATACATATCTATTATGTTTAATCACTAGTACCTCTGTAAGTCATTTTATTGTCATCATAATACCATTCTTGTCCGTGTCGGTAAGGCGTGATCAATTCTTGTCTATTTTTAAAACTATGGAAAAAAATATCTTCTCTCTCCTTAATCTTCATCATTATTTATATAGTTCTTTGCAGATAAGTATGTTTAACAGTATATTGATTATTAACGTAGATAATTATGTATGCACATTCATATGTATTTATTGTATATTATGTAAATTCTACACCACAGACTACCGGTAGTATTGTCTCCTTCTCCCTTCAAATCTATACAAAGGGTGTCTTTAAAATATTGCCTTTTATTGCTAAAGGCGATCTTGAAGGAAATCATCTGGGAGGCCGCCCATTGTGTCAACCTATGTAAAATTTCTACATTCATATCTTTAATTTGTATGGTGTTCATAATAAAGAGTATTCTATTAATTTATATATACATACAAATAAATATAATGGAAGTGTATGTTTATAATGTCAAAATAACACCTGCTTACTACCTAAATGTATAATTATGAAAATATATGGTTTATTACGGAAAATAACAAAAAAAACTGTCTGTCTATGTGTCTGTTTGGTCCGGCTAATCTCCAAAACGGCTGGACCGGTTTTGACGGGACTTTCACTAGCAGATAGCTGATGTTATAAGGAGTTATATATGCTACTTTTATTTTAGAAAAAGAATTAGGGCTCCGCGCAAAAAAATACAACCAATCCGAAATCCACGCGGGCGAAGCTAGTTTGTAATAAAACGATTGCTTACTTTAAAATGACAATTCCCTTTATCATCGTTATGTGTTTTTGCTACGCCTCATTTTCCCGCGACGTCCATGTCATTCCCGTTCCTAAAGTCATTTCCGCCGCACAAATCAAAACATTGCATCGGACAGGTGATCAATTAGAATCGAAATGGCAATTACGTAGCAAGCTAGTTATGAGTCGCTATCGATCGTCTGCAACGAGTCTAGAGTTAACAAGTTTAAACTGTCTATCAAGTTAAAAGGAAAATGATAGATGCAATCTTTTATTATTATTAACGGATTGATGGGTGATTTTTTTTTCTTTAGCGTATACTGTCCCACTGCTGGGCAAAAGCTTCCCCCAAGTTCTTCCAGGAACTCTTTTCCCGAGCCATCTCGAACCAGCCCTCGCGGAAGGATGGTTAGGTTGTGGAATATCTGTAGGTAAATAATGACAAAATAATACGATATTCTTTATGAGAAATTTAGGCAGATATCTGCGAGATCACTAGCTGATTGCTGAGTGATACATCGTCATTTGTTATGTTTATATCGTCATTGGTTGTAGCATTCAATTTATGAGAGTCATCTAGCGATCTCATGTACACCAGCCTTTAGGATCAGGGTAAAAAAGTAACGTAACAAGGTTTCCTCCTTGCTTGAGTAACGAGTTGGGTAATTATAGTGATTTTATGTCTTCTTTTCGGTACGTTCAAGATGGCCGCCAGTTCCAACAGATGAGGCCATATCGAAAACAATGATAGCGAAAACGAAACATTTCGTATCTTATTTAACACTATTCATACTAGCATAATCAGCCTATAATGTTCCCACTGCTGGGACACAGGGTTCCTCTTTTCGAGAGAGAGTGGGCTGTAATCTATCTCGCGGGCCCAGTGCGGGTTGGCAAATGTCACATGTCTTCGAATGTTTGGTTCTAGGATATTCCGGTTTCCTCACAATGTTTTCCTTCATCGTTTTGAGAGCAGTGGTGATGAAATTATTTATATAAAGTAAATCCCTTGCCTGGGTTCGAACCCACGATATAGGTACAACTCGAAAGTCGAAGCCGTTACCACTTACCACTAGGCCATCAATGCTCAATTTATACAATATTCTTTTTAAATTGCTCCAAATCAGTTGCCTGAACACCCACACTCGAAATGAATACTTGTCGACCGATACCAGTCGGGCATGCAGAAGTCAATCACCATTCACCACCATCCATTTACCATCGCATAAATTATTACCCCCCCCCCCCCCCCCCACACACACACAGAGAGGAGAGGAGGCCTGGGTCCCAGCAGTGGGAACATTATAGGCTGATTATGTTTTTTTTTTTTTGTTTAGCCTATACTGTCCCACTGCTGGGCAAAGGCCTCCCCCAAGTCCTTCCAGGAGCTCCTTTCCCGCGCCATTATGTTATGATTATGTTTATATTATGTAAATTATTACTCGTGATATTAAATATTATTATTACACTAATTGAAAGAGATTTTCAAGGGATCTTTCTCTCTGGAGCCGAAAACGAAGGCCATGAACATATGCTTGTTGTCATGCCTAACATACGCATGTCAGATCTGGGCTCCCACCAAAAAACACTTGGATAAAATCAGAGTCTGTCAGAAAGGCATAGAACGCAGTTTCATGATTATCAAACGCAAAGACCGAATGAAACACTGTCTGATAAGGAAATAAACTAAGGCATACGACGTTATTAAACAGAAATGGCAATGGGCCGGTCACCTTCAGAGACTGAAGACACAAAGGTGGGCACAGATCACTACAAATTGGATCCCGATCAATGAGATATGCAAAAGAGGAAGACCAGGTGGAATGACGAAATAATAAAAACAGCTGGCAAAACTTGGTGCAGATTGGCGAAAGACAGAAGGTCATGGAAGCATTTGGAAGAGGCTTTTACCACCTACGGCAGTCCTTACTTAGAAAACTAATACTAACACTACAATTTAAGATTATATGATAAGTATCTACCGTAAAGTAATCGGATTACAGACAGCATAATATATTTCAAGTGGTGAAATTTCTCTGAATGCTTGCAGCTCCGCACTGGGCCGGAAGCTCCGTATTATGGCCTTGCGACTAGGGTTACAATCCGTCCGGATTTGTCCGGACATGTCCGGACTTCTAGACTATTGTCCGGCTCTTTAATTATTCCGGATTTTTTGGCTTATATGGAATACGAGTAATAAAACTTATATACATAAGTAATACAAAAAGTCTTTAATACCTATTTATTAACTTCTCATTCATCTAAAACAAAATATACTGCTTTATCAATCAACTTAACGAGATGAACAATCAACTAGTTAATTAATACATAGTATACATAGATAGAACATAAATAATAAGATACATACATAAAATATAATAATAAATGAAAAAGTATTGTTGAACCCATGCACCATATCGTAGAACTAAACACTTTTTAACTGTTTTAATTCAGTTCGATCTCTGAATCCCATTGTCCCTGACTTACGAGTTGTAGGTCGTAAGATCGAACCCAGACAGGCACTTTACTTCGTGTATTTAATTTCATCACCACTACTTTCAAAACGGTGAAGCAAAACATCGTGATAAAACCGGCATGTCCAAGAACAAACAAATCTAAAACGTGACATCCACCAACCCGCACTGGGCCCGCGTGATGGACTATGACCAACACCTCTCATAGAGAGGAGGCCTGTCACCCAGTAGTGGGAAAATTATAGATGCTTCCAGCACAATAGTTCAACATAAAGTCCTAGTCGCTTTAATAAATAGTCGCTGTACCACCTTCTACACGTGCAGCTTGTGGGAGAGATATTCGCGGGCATCGTATGGAGCCCTTCGTGTCCAATTTAACAATGCATTCAGGAAACTGATGGGGTTGCCATGGCGTTGCAGTGCGTCAGGGATGTTTGCGGCGGCGCGTGTAGACTGTTTTTACACAGAAATGCGCAAATGCGCAGCATCGATGGTGGCTCGAGTCATGGCCAGCCCCAACAGGGTTCTGAAAATGATTGCTGGCAGAGTGTACTGTCCGTATATAATTCACTGCTGTCAGTTACATGTGTGCCATCGTATCGTGTTGTTTAATAACACTTAGTTATAAGAACAATGTTACTAACCCTATATGAGTCTTCGCTCGAATTAAAGTTTTTGAATTTTAATATAAGGTTATCAAGTGCTGAATTAGGTCGCACTTTAAGCGCGGCAAATGATGCATTGTAAGTTTAAAACTGTTAAATATTGAATGTATTTTTAATCTGTCATCGTATCTTTAACTAATTAATTGCCCTTATGACTCCTATCCTATAAAGAAATATCATATAGGAAATGGCTGTTACAGCAATTTTTCCATATACGTCCTCATCTAAAAGATCATTTTTTAAAAGCAATCGCTTATTCATAAGTTTAAAAAAATTAGTGTTGTCCACAAAATAATTTTACCCAGTCTCGTGTCTTTTACAAATAAACCTTCTATGCTATGGTGCGGTTTGGCGGCGGCGCGGCGGCGCTCGGATAAAAAGTGTATAATTACCAGGTCTTGTAAAGAATGCTTTGCCAGATTAATACTAAGCTAACTTCAGAGCTTCATTACAGACCAGCAAAAAACACGGTAATGTGTGTGAAAAAATAAAAGGTAAAAAAAAAGTAAAGCTTCATTGTAGTCGGGTTAAAAGGATATTTGTCTGCATTATTTTTACCAGTGTGTTTTGTGACTGGAGAATGAATGGATTGTGTTTTTATTCAACACGTTTATCGGCCACTGTTACGAAGTGGTATAAAGAAACTTTTAAAGTGTTTGTGTGTGACCTTAAATTTATAACCCGAAACGTCTCTCTGTCTGTGTGTTCGTTAATGCATTTTTATATTGGAAAATAGGTAGGTATCCGACTGACGCGTTCTTGGCTAGTCGTGTAATTTGACTGTAGAGCCTACCTCACCAAAAAAACATGCTTGGTATGGTTGTCGCTTGGTTGATTGGTAGCGGGGTTTTTTCGAAGTCAAACTAAATTTTATAACCATTCGAAAAACGTACTCGGGCAAAAGTTATTACATAATAACTTATCCTCTCACTATCATGCAAATTGAACAGATTACCCATGTTCTTAATTCCGGTTTGAGGACAACCGGCCTGCAGCCACAAAAATACATGCATATAAATGATCGAGGTGACATTAATAAGATTTTAAACTTAATCCAACTTAGTCTGAAGGCTAATTCTCTTAATTTAAAACGTTCAAAATCTAGTCGCAGATCTCATCTCGGCGACAAGGAGACTTCAAAAACTTGTCAAAAACGTAAGGAAATTAGAGGTATTCTTGACAGATGGAGACTGAGATCAGACTGTGAACGTTCTTAAATTTACGAGAACTGCGCTCAGGTGTCTTATGTATTACTGAAATAACATCACGCCTGTTTCCTCCGAAGGGTTTATCTACAGAGATGTCATATAGTACAGCCACATTTTGAGCTTATGGCGAGGCTGCCACTGAGACATTCGTGATAGAAAAACCCAATAGCTGTCCGACCGAACGACCAAAGAATCGAACCCCGGACCTCATGTTCCGCAGGTAGCGCTTGTGACACCTAGACCAACAAAGATGGAAATATATTTAGGCTCGAACCAGTCTGAAAATAAAAAAGCGGCCAAGTGCGAGTCGGACTCGCGCACGAAGGGTTCGTACCATTATCTCAAAAAACGGCAAAAATATCACGTTTGTTATATGGGAGCCCCCCTTAAATATTTATTTTATTTTAATTTAATTATTTATTTTTAAAGTTAATGTACAACTAAATTTTCCGTGAATATTTCAAGCGTCTACCTGTTGCCGTTATTAATATCGAGCAAATAACGGCAAAATTCACGTTTGTTGTATGGGAGCCCCCTTAAATATTTATTTTATTGTTTTTAGTATTTGTTGTTATAGCAGCAACAGAAATACATAATCTGTGAAAATTTCAACTGTCTAGCTATCATGGTTCATGAGATACAGCCTGGTGACAGACAGACGGACAGTGGAATCTTAGTAATAGGGTCTCGTTGATACCCTTTGGGTACGGAACCCTAAAAATAGAAAAAAATAGATTTTTTTTTTTGATGAGATAATGTCATATTTTTTACAGGCAGTGGTTTTTATGAATTGAAGACTAAGAGCTTAAAATATGCTCTCATTATTTTTTACTTTTGTACATATTTTATGTGACTGTACTGATCATCAGTTGGAGCACGGGACCCGAGCACGGGATCCTAGTCCCCGTACTTCACCCAGTTGGAGACATTGGATGAAGCACGGGCCCGGACCCTTTTTTTTACCTAATATAATATGTACAATATTTATTTAAAATATCTATTTCTAATTTGTTTTACCTTTACTGACCTGAACAGCCGCACAGGTCGAAGTATCAGGTAAAGCTACGCTTGCCACGGTTGGTCTGTGGATGGGTGACCATCTTTACATACCAACCCTCCGTCCCTCGGAAAGCACGTTAAGCCGTTGGTCCCGGCTATCATTTGTGGATCTTTGACAGTTACGTGTAGTCAGAAGCCCGAAAGTATGACAACCAGTCTTACCAAGGGGTATCATATTACCCAGCAACTGAGTTGTAGAGGTCAGATAGGCAGTCGCTCCATGTAAAATACTGGTATTCAGCTGCATCCGGTTAGACTGGAAGACGACCCCAACATAGTTGGGAAAAGGCTGGGCAAATGATGATGATTTGTTTTAACTTAGGTATAAGTATCTGTCTGTAAACCAGCCTACAACTAACAGGGATTGATAAGTACCAAAGGAGCAATAGGTAGGTACCTACTTTCTATTCCAGAAGGTTTACCCTGTTGTTACCGCAGTCAACGCGGGTATAAACAGCGAGTGGAATTTTAATGCAGTAGATGTCGTACGGGTTGCACGCTGCATTTTACGATCTTTATGAGCTATCGACTTTGTTCATCCTTGCTTGGATAGCTTCAGGTTTTTACTTGGAAAATCAAAATGGCCGTCCATTATATTATCACTAGCTTTTGCCCGCGGCTTTGCCTGCATGCAGGTCGGAAATCATCCTACAATAAAGTTCTATTGGGATCAAAAGTATCCCATGTCTTAGCCCAGGTCTATCCGCGTGCCAAATCCATTCAGCCATTGAAACGTGAAAAAAACAGACAGACAGACACAGTTACTTTCGTATTTATAATTTTAAGTGTTAATTTTCAGAGTTATCACACATTGTATAAAGAAGATTTAAGTAAGTAATAATATGAAAACATTTAATCAATAAAATTCTCACATAATTAATTTGGACGCACATTTTGTTCGGGCACAGCAATAAATACCTCATTCATCAGGCAAGTGTGGAATAAATATTGAATTAACACTAACTATAAATTTAAAAGCAATGTTAAATTCGTATGATACTTTATAACGATAAATTGTTCCACCAAACCGCACATTACAAAATTTTGTTTCAGTGCGGTTAGTGGAAGTGCTCAGGTGCTGTTCGCCCAAGTGCGGTTCAAATCAGTGCTCGAGTGGAATACGTCGATTAAACATTGCTCGCTTTGCAACATGTAAAAAATAAATGCCAAACATTCCATATCAGATAAATGTGTGAATGATTTCAATGTAACTAAAGCTTAAAAGTGGCGGAATTAATATTTATTTGAACAACTAGTCATTCTGTTATTGGAACTGACATGTTTTTATTTTAACTGTTTTTTTCTTAATAAAAAAGTAAAAGTAATTTATTCAAACTAGGCTGAGAATCAGGACTCTGTACGTCAACATTACCTAAGACAGTCCCCCAAAACGCCTGCCCTTCACCACTTCCTAGTGCTTTAGCTGGGAAGCACAACACGCGGCGCAACAAGCGCCTCAGCAGTCTGTTCAGTTAGAAGAACTTGATTCAAAACCATAGGAATACGAAACACAAAGCATTAAATTAAATTATTTGCCATAATATGTCAGCTAAACCACCAAAAATCTAATGTAATCGCAATCCACATGTAGTTACTAAGTTTATCTTGGACTTTACGGACATCGGTGAAGGAAAACATCGTGAGGAAACCTGGAACTTACCCATATAAATAAAAATGAAATGCTGTTCATTGGTAAGTGCATCACTTTTTTATGTCCCTCATTAAAGACCGAATAAGTTTTTCAGGGAAAGAAAAATTGTAAAAGCTGCCCGGAAAATTGGGAAATTGGGTAAGAGAAAGTGTATTTTTTTCTTTGGGATATTTGTATGAATTATTGAAATTTGGACTGGACAACATCTTTTTGGTCAGCTAGTAGTCAATGTAAGTCTGAAATCGCCAACCCATCTTGAGCAAGCATGGTGATCAAAGCTGATGCCTTCTCCGTGTGAAAAGCGGCCTTTGTCCTTTAGTGGGACAATAATAGGCTGCAATAATAGGCTAGTTTTATTAATAGATAATATTATTATTATGTAACCGCATAACTGCACAGCGGGGCGACCCAGCAACTAAACACTAGGAAGAGGTGCACCGCATTTTAGAAAATATATTTTTTTTACTAACATTTAGTAGCATAATCAGTCAATAACGTTCCAGCTGGGACACCGGCCTCCTCTTTGTGAGAGGGAGTAGGCCGTAATCCTACATGCGGGCCCAGTGCACGTTGGCGGATGTCATGAATTTTTGGTTCTAGGACATGCCGGTTTCCCCACGATGTTTTCCTTCACCGTTTTGAGAGCAGTGGTGATGAAATTAAATACACAAAGTAGAGTGCCTACCTGGATTCGAACTCACGGCCTACAACTCCTAAGTCGGGGCCGATACCACTGGGCCAACACTGCTCCAACGTGGAACGACGTTCAGTAAATGAGTAAATTTTTTTTAAGAGGTTACTTATCAATAAAGTCGGTCATTCGGACAAACCAACTCAGGGCAAGCAAACAAGGCAGCTGTTAACAGCTACCTACAATTCCTACTTCCATTCCTTAAAAAATATTCCGGGTCACGTCACTAGTTGCAACTCATTCACGTTTCATTTCCGCAAGGGTCCGCCAACACTTGAAGTGGACCTGGCCTGTTTACAAATTCGCGACAATTTTCTATTTGCACCGTTCCTCGTTAATGGCTCCCGCAGACAGTGGTGATGCTACTGTAGTAGAACATTTTTTATGAAAACTGCATTGAAAATTTTCTCAGAAACTACAACTTTCTATCAGAATTGCGTCGAGACGGTGCGACGCGCCTATCTGCGGGAGCCTTAAGACATGATACCTCGAGATTAAGGGCATCTCATGAACAAGAATGCAGGTTCAAACCTGGTAAGTACTGTGACATTTGAACTTTTCTAAATTCAAGTTTATCTTGGACTAGCTGACTAACTGTGAAGAAATAAACGGGAATACGAGTACCCTGGACTTCTTTAAGTCTGTATCTAATCGTCATTACGTGATGAGCTAGTGAAATGAAATTAAATGATGTTGAATATTTATTCTGTAAATAGGATATCAAAATCACTTTTACACGCTATATTATAACAAAAAAAAAAAACTAAAGTAGATTGAATGGACATGGTGTGGTGATGAACGTTCGTACCTGCTCTGTTGCCTTCAAATCATTCCACCGTTGGTTGGCAATGACGCTTATAGTCTCAAGGACAAAATCGGTAGTTCATTGAATAACAAAAATAAAAATAAATTTTCAATGTTTTTCCTGTATTTATTTCAACTAAAATAGCAAAATGCAATATGATACCCCAAATAAAAAATCTAAAAATGCGCGCTTTAATCATTTCTAACATGCAAAAATAAATCAACAACACCTACAACAAACACAAAATATAATAATCATCCAAGTCCTTTTATATTACAACCACTATACTCCTACAGAATTACTCTAGAACAAAACAAAATGACTTAACCTACAAAAATTGTATACATACCATACATGCATGACTATCCGAAAGATCCGTATGACCAACATACACACAAATATATCATTTACTCAAAAGACTCATAGATATATGATAATACCCGTAATCAAGACGATCTAGAAGTACCAAGAGTGAGAACCCTGTACGGCAGGAAAACTATACTTGCCAATATAAATGTTTATAGGGGGTTCGGATATACAATAAATTACCTAATAAAGTCAGAGAATGCATAAGCATACCAACATTTAAAAAAGACCTAAGGAATTATATATTTATGTTTAGCTTTTTTATATTAGACACAAGTTTAGCTTGAACTGTTTTGTATTGTACTGTCAACAAAAGAGATAAGTATGCAGGATCGTCGCATATAGTTGAAGTTTAGTAAGAAACCGATGGATGTTGTCGACTGAAATTTAATTTGATAAATGTGCTGTTGGTTTTCTAATAATAAAATGTAACTTTTTTCGAGGACTTCCATCGGTTTCTTACTAAACTTCAACTATATCCGACGATCCTGCATACTTATCTCTTTTGTTGACTGTATAGGTACTAGTTATATTTTATAAATGAAAAAAATATATATATAGATAAATGAATGATGATGTTTTTATTTATTTGTGTTCAGTTTCATGGATGGCTCGAACGTCGTAAACTACAACGTATTGTTAATTTAGTTAAGTACCTATCTCTAATTTGTTCTTTGAGAAATAAATGTTTTAAACCGAACATGACAAAATTACTGTGGACGTACAAATCTATAAAATGTATGAAAATACGTGCACGTTATTGTGGACGGAAATTTAAAGACGTCTTCATATGTTTCCATACATTTTACTTCCCTGTGTTATCGTGATGCCGTGATATGGAAGTGAACATCCACAATAATAATATCATCACGTTAGAAATTATAAGAGCGCAGGTTCTAAAAAATCGGTTAAAAGATCGCTTTTAGCGATAAGACCGCCCATTGTGTCACCCATTGTAAAGTTTCTATATTTATGTCTGTAATTTATATGGTGTACATAATAAAGAGTATTCTATTCTATTCTATTCTACGTGTTAAAAACTCAGACCTTAAACACAAAAGATGCATGCATCCTCAACAGTCCACAGCAACAGTAGAACTATTTCTATAAAATGAAACTGAACTAAACTACCTACAAATTAGTTCAGCAGGCATTTGAACTTCTCTGGGAATAGTCTGACATTGAACTAGAAATCAAGGCTTTACTCAATGAAAACCCGATTGGTTTCGCAGAAATAGATGCATGACTGAATTTCATTCACAGTACGCACGATAGTAGGTGCTAGGAAGTAAATTTTACTATGCTCCTCGTAGTGGGGAATTATGTTCAGTTGCAAACTGGGCTACTGAAGTTGATCAGATTATAGTTAAGTTAGCATTAACTTTAGGCTGATCATTTATGTTGGCAAGTACTTGAATTAGTTTTAATTTGATACGTTTTCATTGAGATGCATTATATAAATGTGTGATGTCTTGTCTTAATTCTTATGGTATTGGCTTTTTGCCAAAGTTCGTTTTCTGACTAAGGGCTGATTTTACCAAAGTTAGATGATATCTTTTATCCGTGGAATAAAATTGACGTCTGACAGTGCATGTATGGAAAACTCTGTCAAAAATTAACATTTATCTCAGGATAACACTTATTCTAGGTATAAAAGTTTGGCGAAATTTGCCCTAAGCTAATATTATGTCGGTTACTTTAGCAAATATTTTTTTTTAAACTTAATCACTTGCAAGTAAATTAAAAAAATGTGAGTTAGTTTACCCTTAAATATTCGTTTTACCAATTCAGAATATCCATTAAAAACTTTTAGGACCAATAAAAGAACTTTCAGAAACTTTAAAAAGTTTTTAATTTAGTAAAAATCATTTAAAGGCCCATTCATTGTTTAAAAACATATATCTAAATATGTCATGCAGATTGTTAAGATAAAAAAAATGCTCTAGCATTGTTTAAAGCAAAACCCTTGTTCCCTTGCGCTTCATTTCGCGGCGCAGTTGTCAATAAATATCTAATAGTATACTCCATGAAGAATAACTGTATTATAGGGGTTCCTTATCTGAGTCCCGAGGGACGCTGGAGGAAACCGAGACGGCTCACCATTCATCTTAGCTAACTCGCCTTTATCTCACAATACACGTCAAGCTTTATTAACTTGACCTTGTTTTCCACCTATCCTGTATACACACTCACGATGTCTAATTCGTAAAAGTTCTGTTTTAACTCCAGCATAAAGGCCGCCGTTCCAACGTTTGTAAACTTTATAAACTACTTAATATTTCAAAGTACTAAACTTTAAAATCGTTTGAATAAACAGTGTGTAACCTACCCGTTTCAATAGTTTAGCAAAAACGAGTTATTCAGTTTCGCTGTGTTTGCTTTAGGGCTGATTTTTTAATCATCTGGTAACATTTTTCGAGGAATAATTTTGTAATTTTGACAGTTATTTCATATAAAACTGTAAAACGTCAGTTTTATTCCTCGAATAAAAATTATCTGACGATGGAAAAATCAGCCCTTATTCAAACTGTTGTACAGTAAATAAAAGTATTAATTGGCCGGCTAAGCTGAGCGCTACGACTTTCTTTGCGCTCGGATATAAGCTTTTCTGTAGCGCGTAATCGAAGCAAGGCGCGTGTGCACGGAGAGCGAAGTCCACTGGTTGATCGTGTGGGGTTCGGTGCTCGCTCCGTCAAGTGTCGCTCCAAGTTGACGAGCAAAGTTTGTGCGGCGTTGTACGACCACCCCTCCGCTCACAGCGATCGAAGTAGCGGCGCGCGCAACACCCCGCGCTCTATATAAAGCGCTCCCCTCACACCAGCTCCCCACAACCGCAAGAGGACGCGCGCGATCGCCCGCTAAGCCGCTCGCCCGGGGCGCCGCTCTTTCTCTTTTCTCTCTTTTTCTCTGTTCGTCTGTCTCTCGCTGATGCGGCCGCGCTGAGGCCGATGCGGGCGCCGCCATGCCGCGCTGCCTCATGGCCAAGAAGTGGAAGGTGGCCCCGGCGGCGGAGCTGGCCGAGGAGTCCGACGAGGAGATCGACGTGGTCGGCGAGGGGCGCGGCCGCAGCCCCGCGCCCGCCGCCACCGCGCCGGGGCCTTCGCCCCGAGACCCCGAGCCAACGCTCCTCTATAACGGTAAGGACCCGCAGGTCGGCGCTGGTCGCGCGTGTCAAGGCCCGCGCGGCCGCAACTAGTGCCAAGGTCTCGCGACGCGCGCTCTCCAGCACGCGACGCCGACGGTCAACAACTCCACATGACAACCACAGATTTATGTCTTACCCGCTTACGAACTTACTCCTATCTTGTGCTTTCTGCGACTGTTTCATCCTTTGCGAATTCATTATTATCAACTAAAGCTAGCGAGCGACTTTCATTTACCTTTTATTTATTTATTTGCCAAAACATGTAAACATTGTTAATTGGTGTACTTATTAGTTGATTTTGTGAGTCACAGTAAAGCATAAGCATAGGATAAAGTTCGGAAGCACGCAACAGTCTTGAGTTAGCATGTAGGCACAAGAAGCAGCTACAGTTGAGCAACAGTTGCGGAGCGATGTCATAGAAGCTCATGGATCTTGGCACGCCGCCATATCGGAGGCGCCATCAGCGCGCCAAACAGCACTAAGTATGAGCGACGCTCTCCAACTGCCTTTTTTATATTTCAACGTTGCCAAAACTCGACCCCATTTCCAAGTACGTATAATATTGTATACATATACCACCAACAGTTGCAGATACTTTGCTGAAAGCCTCGAACTAGTTTCCAGTCTACGTGCAAAATACTTTCATTTATAAGTAAACAAATATCCCAAACATTTACTAGGTACCAGTTTCAAACCTCAAATGCATAAACCGGTGACTATTATTCGCAAACAATAATAATTAAAGCCATGCGGCTAGCCGATAAACCGCGAATATTTACGAACTACTCCGATATTTCCACTTTACGTTCAAAAACATATTGGTTTATTCCGGTAGATTCGACAATTTAACTTGTTTTTTATACCTTTCTGTTTGTTATTTTTGCATTCCATTTTTACACAGGGCATGAAATGCAAAAATAAATGAATTACTTACCTTTGAACAGCTTAAACTTTTTCAAAGCGGCGGCGGCGCTGCGTTTTCTTATGCCAATTTAAAACCATTGCGTTTTCACAAGCTTTCAAAAGTTGTCATTGTAACATTCGGTTTTAACATTTAACTCTTTATTAACAAATGCACTTTAAAAAGGTATGAAGGTGAATACATTTCATAAGTCGCAGCGAAAAGGAAGAGATAGACGGAGCAATCCCGAGCCGCATTTACTGAAACGTAATCCCATTGGCCTTTTATTGCATGTAGTAAGAAATATCTTATTCGTCTTCGTTGCTTTATTATTTGATCGCGTACTTCGTCGGGGATTCGATTTGTGTCGCTTTTCAAAAATTGAACAAATCGAAAAATATTGCACAAATCGACTTTTTTTTATAACTTATTTGACGTTTACAAAAAACGTTAAACATTTATGGTTAAGCAGACGTTTATGATGAGTGTTATTTAAGTTATGTAATGTTGTGATGACAACATTACATAACTTAAAGCAACATTGATAAAGAATCCTAGTGGGGTAGTACATTTTTAAATTATCAGTTCACAAAAATTTCCAATCAATTACTTAAATTAAAGGTTTTAAATGTCAGGTCATATATTAACTAGGCTACAAGAACAAATGCATGAAAAAACCAAAAATTCGTCAGCAGTTACCGCGGTCTAAGCCATTAATAAAGAAGCTCGGGTAACCTCGCGAGTTAATTCAAATTAATTTGTAACGAAGACGAAGGGACGGTTTCCTAACATGTTTGTTAGAACTTAAATTGCGACTACCAATCAATAAATTTTAAACAACAATTCATTTGATTAAATTGGCTATGATTTTTAACACAACTTTGTTTTGTGAAACAGATGACTTCTGACTTTCTACCTATATTTTCAAACTATGTTTTCGTTGTGACAAATTCACATCTAATCCTTAATAAACTAGACTTCGGTTCTAATATAAACTGGACGAAAATAACTTTCGCATTCAACTTTTTATTATAAATGAAATCATACTCGTATAAATACATTTTTAAATATTTTTATAAAGAAAACATGAGAAAAACATTTCTAAATATAAAAAATAGTAGGCCGCCGTATCAGGAGCAGGGTCCATGCTACCGGTGGTTAGGGCTCCAGAGACAAGAACCTCCTCACAGTGCGAGCCGTATCAAGGAGTACTGCCTTCTGAATCAGGCCTTTGATCCAACCGCCTAACGAGAGCCTCGAGAGATGTTGATCGAGGGTTTTGCCCATCAGGCCATTGGCCGATACGACTGTCGGCACAATGACAGCCGAGCTCACATTCCACATGTCAACAACCTCGTGTGCTAAGTCAAGATATTTAATTTGTTTCTCTTTCTCAGCTTTTACGAGGTTCTCGTCATGTGGAACAACCAACAACAACATAATCACAACAACAAACAAACATCTACATTGTGCGGCGCGCTAATCGATCAATCACCACTATATCAGGCCTATTGGCGATTATAGTCCTGTCAGTAATGATAGACCGATCCCAGTACAATGTGGCATGGTCATTTTCAAGAACTGGGTCAGGCACATACTTGTAATACTGTACCTCATAATCCACAAGTTTATATTTCAAAGCAAATGGAGAATAACTCGATTATATCTGCCTCTCAAAATGGATACAGGAACGGCTCCCGCGGAACTAAAGAGCTACTCCTCATAGTCAGGGCCATTAGCCAACAGGTTCGTCGATCCCGCAAGGATCTGTCGACATGTTGGATAGATTATAAGAAGGCCCACGACTCGGTGCCACATCCATGACTTACGAGGGTGCTGGCGTTGTACAAGATACTCGTAGATGCGACTCTACGCATCTTCCTTGAGTCGTATTTGGGGCAATGGAGGACGGTCCTTCGCTATCCAGGGTGTCGACAGATCCAGGGGAATGATGAGCATATATGGATTAAACGGGGGATAATTCAGGGCGACAGTTTGGGTCCACTTTGGTTCCATTTAGCCCTGAATCCTCTAAGCACACTACTAGAGAATTTAGGTCTAGGCTATTGGTTGAAGAGAGATGGTTAGGTCATATCTCACCTCCTTTATATGGATGACTTGAAACTCTTTGTCCCCAACGTATTGCGACTGATTATTGTCATCATTATTATCTGCTTGGGCTCGGCCAGTCTAACCCGATGCAGCTGAATACCAGTATTTTACATAGAGCGACTGCCTATATGACCTCCATAACCCAGTTACTGGGTAACACGATACCCTAGTAAGACAGCACCCTAATTGCGTAACACACTTCCAATCACAATCTGAATCATTTTGAACAATATTGCTAATCCATTGCTTCATTATGTTCAAAAATGTGTCTGCTCAATAACGTAAATAACGCAATGAATGTTGTAGAACTGTCAAACTGAAAAAAAAAAACCATAAAGACTGTCAAAGATCCACGAATGACAGTCGGGCCCAATGGCCTTTTAATCTTTATTGTCATCGTAATCAAATAAATAATAACGTGAATGATTGATAGGTAAGTAGTACACATAATGAATAGAATAATTAAAACTACTAATTGGATTTAAAACATCAACACAATCTTCAATTTCTCCGTGTTAAAGAAAACTAGACTTTTCGGAATATAAAAGCATTCGTAGCTACAAAATAGAGACGGTTTCAATAGAAATGGCAAGCGCTAGTGCGAGAAATACAAAACGCCGATTAAATCGTTTTGATCAATTTTAAACCCAATAGAGCACTGCCTGGCCGCCCGCCTGTCCAACCGCCTGCAAAATGTCCCACAATTTGTCCCGTTCGAATATTGAATGACAGAACGCCCGGCCGATTAATTAAACGTTATGTCAGGCCAATATTCCGATACATGAGCGGAATTTTAACCCTATTTTGCAACCAATTATGGCTGAAATGGGTATTCGAAATTGCGACAACATTCCTAGCGGGTAAGTATAGTGGATAGTTCAGGTTTATATTCAGCCACTGATATGTTTTTTACATTCAATGTCCTTCTGATTTTTCAATTAAGAAATTAATTGTCATTTCTTCTTCTTGTGTAAACATGAGTGACAAGTCACACTAATATTATAAAGGCGAAAGTTTGTGAGTGTGTGTGTGTGTGTTTATACCTATGTTTTTACTTCTTCACGCTCAAACGGCTGGACCGATTTTGATAAAATTTTGGATGGAGGTAGCTGACACCCTGGATTGAGATATAGGCTACTTTTATCCCGATGTTCCCACGGGATCGACATTTACGCGGGTGAAACCGCGGGGCGCAGCTGGTTTTACAGCTTAAAAATAGCTTTGAGTCAAACGCAGGTACTTAAGCTTACCTATATATCGTATTTTCATTCTGTACATGGTTTTAATAACTGTGACTCATTATTTTCTTGACAGTTAATTACTTACTGACATTTTTAACAACCATGTAGGATTACAAGGCCGGACGAAGTAAGTACCTTCAAGTTGTTGCTTTTATTTATGTAAATACCGTAACTTTTGAACTTGATTTTCTTCTAAGATAATTTTTATGCAACATCGTGTAAACTGCCTGGGGTGTAATGGGCCTTATTAGAAGGCTAAAAGTCACCCAAATGGCAATGGAGAGGGCTATGCTTGGAGTTTCCCTGCGTGATCGAATCAGAAATGAGGAGATCCGCAGGAGAGCCAAGGTAACCGACATAGCCCGAAGAATTGCCAAACTTAAGTGGCAGTGGGCAGGGCACATTGCTCGCAGAACAGATGGCCGATGGGGCCAAAAGGTTCTGGAATGGCGACCGCGTAACGGAAGACGTAGCGTTGGAAGGCCTCCCACAAGGTGGACCGACGACCTTGTGAAGGCCGCAGGAACTCGTTGGATGCGAGAAGCACAGAGCTGGTCGAAGTGGAGATGCTTGGGGGAGGCCTATGTCCAGCAGTGGACGTCTTTCGGCTGAAATTATGATAATGATGATGATCGTGTAAACGTGTCTGTAAGCTGACCCCAACATAGTTGGGAAAAGGCTAGGCAGATGATGACGATCAAACATAAATAAAATATACGTTTCTGATTTTAAAATTTTAAATTATGAAACAGTAAAAAGTGCATTAACTAACAAAGAAAAGGCAGTAATCGCCTTCAAACAAAAGTTACAAGTCAACTTACACACAAGTTGCCATGAACGCGGTTTCCCACAAAATTGGCTGGTATCTGTTTGCACAGCCCAAGGGCGTCCAATAAGTGGCTGGCCGAATATTGGAGATCAGGCAAGCCTAAGGCAAACCCGTCTGCGACGGTACTCTTTGCGGATTGATCCAGTAAATTGGGGCTAGCGAGCTTGACATTGGGAGTTCCGGTCGAACTGTTTTAGGGATAAAGGTAGATTTATATGGATAGGTAGGTGTAAACGTGAACTCAGTTCGAATATGATTTTTTATGTATTTGCTACACAATGTAGGTACACACAGTTCAAGCCTAGGGGGTTTATTTATAAACGTTGCTCAGTTAGAGACGTGTGAACATTGCTTAAACCAAACCTTCACCATTACTTAACATTACTCATGGTATATAATTAAGAAGGTAGGACTATTATTATTTATTAGTGATGCGTTCACTGACCAAGGTTTATTTTTTAAACGTGAACAGTTTTACGTAGGTAATTCGCTATAACTAGAAACATTTTCTGCGAAATATATGCTATTAACACAGATTTATTCCGGTCTCACGTTTAAAAAAATAAAATGAGCTCTTCCGGAAAATTAATTTTTCATGCAAATAAACTAATTTGCTCAGAAAACTGGGCCTTACAAAAATACCCAAAACCCATGAAATATCGAGTTACATAATCTCAATGTAAAAGATCCACACGTCATGCAACTGAATAATGAATGAGACATGCTGGGGGCTGACAGTAGGTACGGTATCACTAGCCCTATAAGGGCTAGTGATTTAACCCTCTCTGGCGTCGATCGATAGTGTTCCGCTAATGGGCAACCGACTCGTGCTATAATTGGAGGGTCAGAAATGATTCAAAATCACCTTAAAACTCCAATTAAACATGTGCACTGAACCAACCCCAGTGAAGAATAAATAGTTGAAATGATGATACTCATATGTTGTTTAATTCTGTAAGATCTTATAATACAGTTTTATACGTAAATTTTTTAGTCATTATTTTAAAACCAGATGACGCCGGCATTACCTAGGTGACTGACCCCTGAGGAAAAATGCCGAATAAAATAAAGTTTATTTGGAACAACTTAAGTTTACAATTTACAAATGAAAATGAAGATAGCCACAAAAGTAAAATACTGTGGCGCAACTATCAAAACTCACGAGGTCTTGGTGTCTTTTAAATTCCAAACATTATATTAGTCTAACAAATGCAGGGCTTTTTGAAGAAAGAGCCATTGCAGGAGGCTACTCTCTAAGTCCGACAACGAAGATTCGGGCCCATCCGAAAGGGATCCATAAAAACAAGTGTCAAATTAAATTCAATTTTACGGACGGGTATTACATATTGGGAGTAGGGATAACAATACGTTTACCATCTATACGTAATCCAATTTATGTTTTATAGCACGAAATTATGGTGCTTATTGTTCATAGTTGTACTAGTAAACCGGCATCAAAATATAATAAAGTTAACTTTTGCACGTACAGTCAACAAAAGAGATAAGTATGCAGGATCGTCGGATATAGTTGAAGTTAAGTGAGAAACCGATGGATGTTGTCGACTGAAATTTAATTTGATAAATGAGCTGTTTGTTTTCTATTAATAAAATGTAACTTTATTCCAGAACATCCATCGGTTTCTCACTAAACTTCAACTATAACCGACGATCCTGCATACTTATCTCTTTTGTTGACTGTACATAAAATGACTGGTCGGTTACACAATGTTTATCTGCCTAGCCTTTTCCCAACTATCTTGGGGTCGGCTTTCAGTCTGACCAGATGCAGCTGAATACCAGTATTTTACGTGCGGCTGTTATTACTTAGCTACAAGCCGCTTCTTAGTAGGTATGTGATAAAAGTCTTTCAGCGTCAACAAATTATAGCTACATGAATAAGATGACGCTTTTCTCGCATAATTTAATATGAAGAAAATACGAAAACAAATACACCAAAAATATTTTAAAGAGGAGTCTAAAAAATAGGCTAACAATGTCATTTGTGCAATGTGCTTACAGTCACAACCCGATACAAACAGTCGCCTACAAAAATAGAGTTCAATAATACCTAAGTAGGTTCTATTACTGATTCTGAACAAAATAACAATGCATTCAACATACCAAAAAGGTTATAAAGTGTCTGTAAAGTTTACGATGTAGACGCAGTAACTGCATACTACATAGGTTGATGCATATATATACATACCTACTTTAGGTTAGATAAAGGTGTCTGTACAAAGCAGGTCACCTCATTCACGCAAGAGCATTAGACAGACCTAATACAAATAGAGTAGACATGTTGCTTACCCTCGTTAGTCTTTCGTAGAAAACGGCTTGCTCATTAAAATTACAAAGAAGTTACAAATTAACTGTTTGGTTGGAGTGAAAGGGGATCGTGGCTAAATATTAACGGGTCCATCAAAGGTTAGGCTACGCATGCCGCGGTCGGCTCGTGAATGGTTACCATCCATTACATACCGAGACCCTTCCGTGCCTCGGAAAGCACGTCGATCCCGGTCCCGGCAGTCATTCATCTATGACAGTCGTTACGGGGACAATCAGTCTTACCAAGGGGTATCGTGTTACCCAGTAACTGGGTTGTGGAGGTCAGATAGGCAATCGCTCCATGTAAAAATACTGTTATCTAGCTGCAACCGGTCACACTGGAAGCCGACCCCAATATGGTTGGGAAAAGGATCGGCAGATTATTTTGATTGTAGTGAATTGTAAAAAAAAAAAACAAAAAAAAAACCGACTTCAAAAAAAGCACTAAAAAGTGATAAATAACTTTAATTTCGGAAGTCGGTGTCGTTGGTTACGCATTTTAGATTTTTGACATCGACTTCCGAAATTAAAGTTATTTATCACTTTGTAGTGTTTTTTTGAAGTCGGTTGTTTTTTTTGTAAAAACAAAAATATTTTTCACTTGTTAGTTGTAAGTACCTACCCCACACAAATTCAATTAAGACTAGAGCATTGAAGAATTGAAGACACAGACTAGAAGAATCATCAAAATTCGCATAGAAATGCCGGAGATGCAGTACATTTATGCATATAACTTCGTACATAAAAATAATTACCTAATGTATTATATACTAAAACCTTCCTGAAAGTATGTAGATCATATTAATTAAAGAATTATCAACATCGGTTCATAAGTTTTTGAGAAAATCGCGGACATACAAACATACATACATACTTACGGGTCGAATACAGAACCTTCTTTTTTGATGTCGGTTAAAAAGTGAACGCGCCTGTTGAGAAACCGGCGCGTTCAAGGGTTCGTTAAAGGGTTTGGTGGAGTATTGTTTTTTTAGGTATTTCGTCAGTTGTGTTTAGGCTCGATGTACCTTGGTAATAGGGGCGAACTAATTGCTAGACTCCGGGCTGCTACTGAGAAATGTATATCGGAAACGCAATTTACTAGCTACTTACTAGCTGCTACTTCCCTAGAATGAGAGTGAAACCGCAGGCAATAGTTAGTATCCAGCAAATAGTGTGTGTGTGTGTTGGTGTCTGACATTCTACAAGTAAGTTACGGAGAAAAAGTATGTACTAAAAAGTGAGCAACATTATAGTTCTGCCGACGAGAGAATGCGTTCTTTACAACTGTCAGTTTAACACAAATGAATACGTGTTTTGCTAATTTGATCTTTATTAGCTACTATAATTGTCGCATTGACATGTGTCAGGAAAGTATTCGCTCGACGGTCAGACTGTAGGTACGTGCAAGCTTGCATCATCAATCACTACATGTATTTAAAACATCACTCTGCCTCTATCATCTTCAAACGGTTGACAGAACCAGAACGATGTTTTCAATACGTTGAGTGTTGAGTGATTCGTGGCGCAAGCCTAAGCATCCTACATTTGCTGAGTCGCCTGACCACTGGCCAGTGGGGGCGGCACACGCTATGCCGTCCTGTTGGTCCCCTTCGACTCGGATCGTAAAACTAACAACATAGCACAAGCACATGGTTACAGTCCACTTGTTGACGAAATTTATGTTGCTAGGTGACCAGCCACGAAAGTTAAAGGTTAAAAAGTATGTTTTAGGAGGGAGAGGAAGTTTATTTCGGTCACTAGCTGTTGCGCACTCTTTCATTCACACCGTAAAGAAAGAACTTCGTCTGGCATACAGATAAAAACATGAAAGTATTCTTGTGTAAAAGTCAAAGCTGGATACGTTATCCCTCTAAATTTTTTTAGCCGTTTAGGCCTTTTTCATAGTTACAAACGTTTTCACAAACTGCCACAAGTAAGGAAGACTAGTTCCTAAAGATAACCAAATTTTTTACAAAAACATTTTTAAATCTACATTGAATAACAACTGTATTTTACAAGTCCGGATCCACATTTAATTGATAAGGCTTCATGAAAGCTAAGAGTATTTAAATGCGGGAGTTTTATCCTGCGTCATATCATCTGCCTAGCCTTTTCCCAACTATGTTGGGGTCGGTTTTCAGTCTAACCGGATGCAGCTGAATACCAGTATTTTACATGGAGTGACTACCTGTCTGACCTCCACAACCCAGTTACTGAATAATACGATACCCCTTGGTAAGACTGGTTGTCAGACTTTCGGGCTTCTGACTACCCGTAACGACTGTCAAAGATCCACTAGTAATAGCCGGAACCAACGGCTCAACGTGCTTTCCGAGGCACGGAGGGGTCTCGGTATGTGAAGATGGTCACCCATCCACAGAGCAATCGCGGCAAGCGCAGCTTAACCTGATCGATCGACCTGTGCGGCTGTTATTATTTAGCCACGTGCCCCTCGTTTATTCTGCGTCATAATTGTGTCAAAAAATTTTGACTCTATAGAATTTCCCGCCGTGCTATTCCGGGTAGTCGAAATGATTCATTGACCTTGACCTAGAAAGGCTGTCTCATGTTCAAATTTTCGGCCAGAGGCCTCGCCTACATTTAGATTAAAACTCAACTAGGCAAGTTTAAAAGGTAGGTTTTTTGACTCGTATAATTTTCGACATAGTGTTATTATCCGTACCTATGCAAAATACGCGCATTGACGTGGAGTTGCGGACACCAGCCCGTATTACCTATTAAACGAAAATATCATGGTTATTAAACAAGTAAGCAAACCTTTATTTAAGACAAAATGCAATACATTCTGCTAGTAATGACCATAGAGTAGAGCGAGAGAGGGGTTTAATCACAGACCATATTAATAAGGCGCAAAATTACAACACTTACCTACCGCCTACTAAACTTTGAAAAGATTTAAGCTTATTATTTTTCTTATAAATTCTTAGAGCAAAACTTATGCAAATAATCTCACATAAAGAAAATAAGATGAACTGAATACCACTTGAGACCTAAACATAACTGGTGAAATGAGGGTGTACTATAGATATACCTCTGCCTAATGTGGGTGTACTATAGATATACCTCTGTCTAATGTGAGTGTACTATAGATATACCTCTGTCTAATCCTTGTGGGAACACAGGCGTGATGTATGTTATGAATGCTATTTTTCACCTGTAAAAGTATTTGAGAAATGTAAAGAAATGGTTCTTAAAAGAAATATGGATGAATACGGGAATTAATGATCAGTGTCAATACCTGAATAACTTCTTCATTTCGTTTAATAGCAAGTAACTTAAACCAAACCAACACCTTGGCCAATGTTCATAAGTTACAAACCTTGGGTCATAAAAAGGTATGAATAAAGAAAGACCCACCATCCTTTGGATTTAATTTTCTTTGATTTATTTCAAAACAGATGGACTTAAAAAGTCTTTCTATGCCTTTTCCAATTAAATTGATTGAAATGATAATAAACTATCGGAGAAAAGAACAGTCCCCCCAGTCAGGGGTTCTACGCCCTAAGCACGAAACTCCGTATCTCTTACGGACATAAGATTAGTTTGGGACACGAACTAAGAATGAATGACAACACGATTTGACAGTAGTCCCTAAACCCGATGTCTTTTTACCCGTCCATCACTTGTTTTGTCATAACAACTTCTTTCGGACGGGCCCGTATTTCGTTGACGGACTTAGTGAGTAGAATAGAATAGAATAGAATAGAATAGAATACTCTTTATTATGTACACCATATAAATTACAGACATAAATATAGAAATTTTACAATGGGTGACACAATGGGCGACCCCCTAGCTCGCACCTATAGGGACTTAGATATAACATAGTTGGCGAAGTTTTTTAAGTTGTTGCGTAAACTGAACTTTATTGTGTAGTATTTAAAGTTATTTTTCCATATACTCTTGCATCCTATGTCGACGTAGCCCCGCGATTTCTGTGTAAAGGGTTACAGGACCTAAACGCAAAAAACGCAAGATTTATAAACATTAAAAGTATATGATTGACTACAGTAAACAAAATCAGAAAAATATATGATATTCTTCAGGATATATGCTAGGTAGATAGTGTGTTGAAAACATAATACAACTTATTTGGTACGATAGAAAAAAATCATGAAGATACCTCTAAAAACTTTCTTTTTACAATAAAAACCATACTAATATACATACAATCATTATGATTTTTGTCAGATTATTCTACAAGCAACATACTAAAACTCTTTTTTGTTTTAATTTTTTAGTCTAAACCATAGATTTTTTGTAAATGGATAATTGCTTCATATTTTGCAATAAATTACCGGCGTTGTGTCATCGCGCTTCTTTCTATTCTATGCAGTCCGACAGTGACCGCGAAACCAAACCTAACCTCGGGGTGCCCTTCGCTCGCTCTTGCATCCTACGTCGCCTAGACACCGACCGCAACCATGCAACCGATGTCACCCGAAGTACGCACGAAGCGCCCACGCGGGCTGATCGGTAGGCAGTTATTTTCACTAAAATTGAGAAGTAAAAAAGATATTCTATAACCAATAGTAGAAATTAAGCTGGTTTCTATAGTGCTTACGAAAGCGATTATTTTAGCAGAACATAATTATGTTTTCGGAAACTTAGTATTTTTTTCGGATGTTTAGTATATTATTTGAAAGTACAGATTATTTTTCGTAGAATTGTAATTTGAATAGGTAAGCTCATTTTTGTTAGTTAAATTCAACATTTTTTTTCGGTTAATTTTGTGTTAATTTTTCGGTAATTCATTTTAACAGTTTATTTACTCGTAGATTTACATTAAACCACAGATCGCTGGCAGTTAATTGGTTTTCCGAATGCAATATTATTTCCCCATTAATAAAACGTCCTCTTGAAACTATGTAAGTAAGTGAGTACTTTGTACGAATTCTTGAAAATGTCTTCCGTTTTATCAACGCAAAACAATGGAGTTATGAGTTAAAAACTAAAAATAATTGTTTCCACAAATGTATCCACAAAGTAAACAATTACCTTTACTTAATAAGTGGGTATCAGGAAAGGAAATAAAACATGCCACTCAAAAAGTATTTATACCTACAATTTTTCCACTGTTTTTCTTGTACACACGGCAACATACCGAGCTACACATTGCCAGTATAAGTTGACCTCACATTGGTTCGGCTTGCCGTACAATACGAGGTTACCGTACGAAAATCTCTAAGATAGCAGTGCTCGCAAGTTTTTTATTCGCTATAGCTCGTATGTACCTAACCTACTTTATAGATTATCTAGTTCAATCAATCAATCAATCAAATCAATCAAAATATTTTTATTTCACATAAACCAACATGGGCACTTATGAAACGTCAGAAGCTAGCTAGTACGTAAGAATCTCCATGGTTACTCTTTTAAAAAATAATTGGCTTTTACAATGTTTTCAAGTTACAGTAGGTATGGGAGGACAACGTAGGCCTGTCAACAAGTACAGGTAAGTACTTGATACAATAAAAAATGGTCTACAGATCTAAAGTCTAGGTACAAGGCTTACAAAGTCCTCACATTTACAAAATAAGAATGTATCAAAAGGATAAATAAAATATAAAAAACTACTAAAACCAAGAGATATGATTGCCATTTCAACTAATAAATAGGTGAAAAATTAAAATTGTCTGTATATAATGTCAAATAATAAAAAGATTATGTCAAAGAAGTATGTACAAATAAAAAATAAACATCGTAATTTGAGAACAGTTAATAGACATTTACGTAGTTATGCCGTTAATGAGGTGCCAGGGAAGCCACATGAAACTGAAAGGATGGGAAAATACGTATCCTATCTGCGCAATGCAAAGATTCCACCAATCAGGATGTAGCAGCATAGCCAATCAGAATCCACAGTAAGTTTGACGTGGACGGTGTAATTGTAATTGGTCAGTAATTACTGACCAATTAAAACCTGCATAGTTACTGTAGAATTTCACAATAACTATGCAGTTTCATCTAAAGGCAGGAAAGGGGCGGGCCTTTATAATGCACTGTCCAATGGAAACTAACGGTATGTTATTCTCTTTGTTTCTCACAAATTGTCACACGTTGGTAAAGTGAGTCACAGATGTACGAGTACGAACGAAGACGCGCACAAGACACGTCTCCACAATCTGTTTAGACAATGTGTCACCCGAAATTTTAAGGACTATGCACAACAAATAAATACATAACATACATAATCAGCCTATAATGTTCCCACTGCTGGGACACAGGCCTCCTCTTTTTGAGAGTGAGTGGGCCGTAATCCACCACGCGGGCCCAGTGCGGGGTGGCAGATGTCACATGTCTTTGGTTCTAGGACATGCCGGTTTCCTCACGATGTTTTCCTTCACCGTTTTGAGAGCAGTGGTGATGAAATAATTTACACAAAGTAAAGCACCTGTCAGGGTTCGAACCTACGACCTTACATCTCGTAAGTCGCGGTCGTTACCACCGGGCCACCACTGCTCTCAACAAATAACTAAATAAGATTTGTTTAAAGCACGGATGTATGAACGAAAACGAGGCAAAAGGAGTATGTAAGGATCGTAGCAGGTAGCGGTCTGTAGTTTCTGCCTACCCACATGTGAGGAAGGCGTGAGTTTATGTAAGGTTTATTCAAAAGTATATTTCCAATTGATGTTATTTCAAGTTAAACAAATATCAACTTTATGTTAATGGCCATTAAGTTCATTTCAGAGTGACTGGCATATCTATATTTAAAAAGTAATAAAAATGTTTGAAGTTGTAGCGTTTTTTTTGAAGGTGAACTTTATTGCGTGGGCTTTAAAGTTTCCAAATACTCATATTTGTTTACACGTTTGGCTAATAAATCTCAATTCGCAATGCAGGCGGACCTCAAAAAATATTCGATAACCAAATTACTTACCAAAGAAACGATGAAAAACAATTTGGCTCGAAAAGGGTTGAACACTGAGATGACAGCTGGTAGCAAAAGATAAAAAAAAACAGAAATCAATACGTTCGTTAACAACTCTACACTCTCATCTCATCGTTAAAAAAAAACAGCGAAAAAACACGACTTTCAAATAATTCATATTTGAAAGTCTAGTGTTTTTCGCTATGTTTTTTTTTTTAAATCAGTTAATTAACGCAGTCTGTCACTCAAGTGGACTAGCCGACGATCAATGCACAATATATTCTGAGAAACACGACCGCGATGTAAACGAGTAATTAATTAAAACGACACGAAACCGCGATGGTGCAACAAGATCGAGGCTCGCCTATCGAACCACTTATTATGGATTTGTTTATTCATTTGAAAAGCTTCTGAGCTGCCAAGAATTTGTTTGTGTGTTACGCTTCGAATCGTTTCATTTGAACGAGTTTTTTCCTTATATTTATCTTGTTTTCGCTTTACAGACCGGAGTCACAACGGTCTTAAATCGGATTACTGCTAGTACAAACTGTCTCGACTCAAAGCAAAACCAACCCAAACTTAAACAACAAAACTGGTTTGAAACTATATATTGTCTGTGGACAGTATTATGGTGTAATTAAGCAACCCATAAAATATTCGTACTAAAACGCTACATATTATTATCGTGGATTTGCCAACGCCATTTGACAGCTGTCGAAGCTGTGAATAGCAATTTATCGTTCGACAAGTGCCAGACGCGAATCTACCATTTATCACTGAAAACTTTTAAAGCCCAGCTTTCATTCGGCTGATTGATACGACGCCCCCAGGGGAATATCCGTTATTTTTATTATTCAATATTTGAAAGGTTCAATACTTTCATATTGCGTTCGGAAGCGCGTTTTAAATTCAAGCTGCAAACATTTAACGGCAGAGATGATATCAATTGGTATAAAACTGGCAGTTACGTATTCGTTCGACCTCTAACTTTTAACTTCGGAGATTCTTATGTAAAAACAAATTACAACTTACTACCAAATATTTATGAATAGTACTTAGAAATAACAGAACTTCACGCCAGTTCTCCCCAAAGGGTTAATTATATTTATTTATTTTATTTTACTATTTATATACACATATATAAACAGACAAGAAAAAAAACAGAACAGAAAAATAGGTACAATGGTGATGCTAATTTCATAACGTGTGGGTCCAGTTGACCAAAGACTCAGAAATATATAAAAAATATATATAAATGTGTGGGTGTGATGTGTCTGAGGGTGGGTTTGTTGGTGTGTGTGTTTAATATATTATTATGTATTTTATATATTTCGTTTATTGCGGATCACTCATAAAAATACACACAATCCATATAGTATTAGGAACAATACTTAAAAACTATATTAGTCTTAAAAACATACACCTAACATATTGCACCGAACCGCCAGCGCCCTACGCTCCCTATCCAAATCTGTATTATCAGATAAGTCCTCCGTGACCACATGTCCTAGGTACTACACCTGAGCAACACGTTGCAATGGTGTTCCGCTTATAGTCTCTGGAGGAACGTTACCTAACGATGCATGTTTGCTATAGAAAACCACCATTTGCGATTTCTTGACGTTGTATGTAAGCCCATGCGTCGCCGCATAGGATTCATATACAACAATCAATTTCCGGAGTGCACTGATTGATGGGCTCAGCAGCACCATAATCGTCGTTAATGATATTACCAACAGCACTGCAGCACTCAGCTTGTGCCGATTCTTTGAAAAGGTTTCTGCTAACACGGTTGTGATGGGATCCGGTGCACAGTACGTGAAATGAAAGATGTTACATATCAGTAAGTTCCCAACATGCATTGCAACACAATGTGACAATGCCTGTAATAATTTCCCATAAATTCGTTCGTTCGGTGGATTAAGGCCAATTATAAAACCAATGAGCCGTGCTTAACAGGCCTCGAATGTCCGCTCAAATTTGACGAACGGTCCTGATCAATCGAAACGCATTTAGACCTACTTACGAACGTGATGGTGAACTTATAACTCGTCACAACGTCTTTTAGTACGTACACGACAGATTTCTTTAACTTTTTCACTGTGTTATTCTTCTTGGCATGCCTACGTCATAGTTTCTGTTTCGGCACACGTTTCCACGGCCACGTCAAGGCTCGTATCGATTCCCGACCCCAACCGGATGAGACCAATTAAATAGCTCAGTTTCGCTTAGCGAGGCGAAGTTGAGTTTATACCTACCTAAGTACCTACATGTGTATTCTTGTGGATGATATGTTTCATTCGGATGCCATAGGTAGGGACGGTTACCTTTACATGGACAGGAAAAACTAAGTAATGAGGTAAATATGTAATAGCAAAATAAATAATGCTTCGTGCAGACAAGAAATTCTCTCTTTTGACGCGTACAAAATCGCACTTTTGTCTAAGCCCGGGCTTAGCACGTGCGATTTTTGTCCGCGGCGATTTTTTTCGCGCATCGGATTTCAACTCATTGCTTAGCACTGAGGGTTGAAATCCAACAGTGTGTTATTTGACGCGCTGGGATGTTCTCTACTGGATTCTCAACGCTCGGCTCAACACCGAGAGTTTAAAATCCAGTGCGCGATAAAATCCCGCCGCGATGTTTTTACGGGGGCTAACAGTTTGTTTATTGTTTAACTATAATACTTTCCAACGGTTGGAGGTAGCAAACGAACGCGTTCGCGCTATTAACAGCTTATGACAGTCTGATATTCCAAATTCAACTTCTATATGATGTATATTAAATTCTTTGCCTAGGTATATTCCGCAGTCCACTGCTATTGTCTAAATTACATCACAGCCCCTAGCAAACAAGGCGTCTCGGGGCAAACATGTACCTCCAGTCAGCCGAGTGTTTGTCCCGAGGGATCGAACAGGAATTCACTCTTGACACCGCAAACAGGACCCGGCACTTCACCACTATGCTACTGTGACCTTTGTAAAGTGTTGACATAAGAAAGTCTAGGGCACAGTTCATACAGTTTCGTGGCGATAAATAGCCATTCTGTTAACTGTTAAGCCTGGTTTACACTTTCACTGACGCGATTTAATTGCCTGAGGCAAATTCAAATTTCAAATTAATTTATAGTAAGCACTTCAGTAATTATTAACAAAAATCTTTAAACAAATATGCAAAACTATTCGTTTAACCTAATCACGAGAAATTACCAAATTATCAAACGGGAATACTCCAAAATTACCCGTTATAAAGTGTATATACCCACTGTTACCAACCTAGTAAAGCAATCTATTACACTGGCGATTGGTCCAGGAATTAGGGGCATGTAACATACACATCGATTCATAAAGTAATGACGTGTCAGTCACAAATTTTTCATTGTTTTGATAGACGAGACCCCGCGTCTAAACGAAAGCGACCGTCGCGTTAATATGTCACTTTTTGGTCGGAAAACTGGAACGCGCTCTCTGTCGGCGCGACCACGCGTTATGTTTCACCGAACAAAAAGCGTACAAGGAAGCGACGATCGCGTATTGTGTTAATCTAGGTATACTAATCTATCTTTATATCTATACTAACCCCCTTACTAATAAACGTAATATATCAGATGAATAGTTGCACACCGATTTTTCTCTTTCAGTCGTCATTAATTTGACTTTCGAAAGAAGAAGACAAAGCGTTGTGTAACTATACAGACACTATACAAAGTTTACTAGTAAGGGGGGGTAAAATTAAAGCAGAAGATCTTGTTTGTTTGAACGCGCTAATCTCTGTAACTATCAGTCTGATTTGAACAATTCTTTTTGTATTTGATAGCCCAATTCTTGAGTAAGACTGACCTATATACAGCATCATCCTAGGACCCTGAGAAGCCGACAAAAATTTAAAAAAAGTCCGGAAGAACGCTTAGCGAAAATTAATAACGAAGTAATAGCGCTGGCAGGCGATGCGATGCGATTCGACGGGGTGGGTCGGGGAAAAAGAAATTTCACACGGTCGAAGTCGCGGGCAGAAGCTAGTTAGTTATATTTTCTAGGGTACCTACTTATTATGCAGGCATAGTGTTTCACCTTTGCAATTTATAAGCGGGTGCTGAAAGTGAACAAGTTTCCGAATGGAACCCACAGCAAGAACAGTAGACAGGCAACATAGTATGCTTAACGTATGAAAACCTTTTTTTTTTTTTCACAAAATGAATAACGACGATGAAGTGACAAGAACTCCTAACTGAAATTTTTGCAATTTTACTTTTTTTACGTAGATAGACTTTAAATAATCGTTTGTTATTCTATCTACGTAAAAAAAGTGAAATTGCAAAAATGTCAGTTAGGAGTTCTTGTCACTTCATCGTCGATAAGTTTCATTTCATGAAAAGTTGTTCAGTATGGCAGGGGAGAGGTTATTCACCTGTTATATTGAACAAGATGGCGATTTGCAATCGTTAAGGGGTGCCAAATAGCCAGCTTGTATTTATAGTCGATTTTTAAACAAGAGGTAAATGAAAATTTCGAATGGTGCAACGTTTATTCGTGTCATATTATTATGATTTGAAGAGAGGTTTTATGTTATTTCTTTTTGTTTTTTTTTTGTTTGGATTTGTTCACCAAAAATGGCAACAATCTGTCTTATCTTTGATTATTGAATAGACTTTATAAATCTACAGATAAAAAAAGAAACAAAAAGAAATAACAGACTTCCAAAAGCTGGAGTTGTGCTGGTGTATCCTAATCGCAAGAACTTCAAGTCGCAAGCTGCATTCTAAATCAAAACAAGGTACCTCTTGATCCTGCCAGGGTCGCGGGTTGTTCGAAAGACTTACCATGGCCCCTGGCACAGGCAACTGAAGAAACATGGGTGGTCTCCGCCGAGCGGAAGAAATTATTTGATAATTTCACACCCAAAAAAAAAGAAAAGGTACCTCTTGATGTTAGAGAGCAGTTAGTGTGCTCATGTACAGCGCATGGATGCCAACAGACTTTCTAGAACCGTTTTCTACTCGGAGCTCGCTCAAGGAAAACGTGCACAGGGCGGGCAATAGGTACTTGCGCTACAAAGACGTTTTCAAACGTCACCTTACGACTTGTGGCATACCCGTTGGTCGGTGGCAGTAGCTTGCTCGAAACCGAGGGAACGGACTTCAATGTACAAAGCATTTGAATGCTTTGAAACAGACCTAAACAAGAAGCGCCAATTACGCAAAAGTCGGCCAAAGCCTTCATATACTGATACATACAATGATGCTGTTCACCTCTTCTGTATACGGCATGACCGGGTTTTCAAGACTTCAGTTAGTTTTGCAAGTCATCAGAAAGCTCACAAAAGGAATTAAAATTAGCCTGGGTTACTGTCGCCGGATCCAGTGAAGAGGACTATAAAACAAATCGAGTTATCTACATACGTAGGTATATCCGTCACAGCAAATTGAACCTTAAGAAGAAACAAACCGTCTAACTTAAGACGTAGTTTATTTTCAGTATATATCACAATTTCATACATTTATGACGTTGCTAAAAGTTAGGATGACTCTACAATATCTTACGTCGCGAGATATTTATTAAGTCTAGAGTTAACTTTGGCCTTTCAGTAGGATCATCAATCACTTAATAACAAAAGGGAGTAGAGAATATAGTCTATACCCAATTACGATCGATAGCTTAGAAGACTTGTTATGGTGCATAGTTGTAGTGTTGCTAATAAAATTATGTAATTCTGGAAAATGTTTATTTATTTGGAATACAATTTATATTAGTTATATTACGTGTGCTCCTTCAATTACAGGACACCACAGCACATATAACTAAGTGTAAACAGGATAAAAATAGAGAAAATAAATAATCAAATTTGAGAAAAAATAAATGAAACATGTCAAGGTTGAGTATTCATATTAAAATAATTATAATCATTACATATTTGTTGACTATTGGAGGGAAGAAACCATGTTGCTAGACAATAGAATTAGCTATTTTACGCCCTCATAAAATTTTTGTGTAACGCTTTTTTTTGCTTCTTCCAAATATTTTGACTTACAATTAGTAGAGTTATTATGCCCCTAATAATTACGTTTCTCACTATCAATCCTTCAGCCTTCAAACACGAAAATTAAAAAATTAAAATGAAACGGCGAAATCCACCTAGAACATGGCTCTGTAGTAACTCAGAAAGCAACGTAAAATTGCAAAACTCGTTCGAATTCCCGTTAGCAAAAAAAAAAAAAAAAATAACAAGCATCCGTGTACCTGGATCAAATTGTTTCCCGGGCAAACTGTCCGTTTGCCTAAAAACGCAACTGACGTAAAATTCCAACGATTTTCGCGATAATCCATGTCACTTTTGAAACTGCGAATTGTATTTGTGAAACGAAACACGAAAAACTTTTTAGTGTTTCTGTTTTTTTGTTAGAATTTAACACGTACGAATTTCTGTTCTCTGCGATTTTATTTGTCTACTGTCCTGCATACGAGGAAGTTTGCTAAACGTAGTAAAGTTCGGAAAAATTGTTTACCAAGTCCCAATTTTAAAGTTTGCTCATACTCAATATTCACTGGACCACATTTAGTTGTTGTTTCATACCTTTAATTATGGAGAGGCAGCATAAACGCTTCATTAAATCACTAACACCACAAAATAACGCGTCTAAATAGTTAAAAGTACGTGCAAAATTTCGCTCCGAACCGAGTAATTACAGTTTCATAGTTCGCCCAAGGTCTAACAATAGTCAGTTAAACAATTAACACGGTTGACCAGCACGTCGTAATAAGTTCGGCAACTAGTAACAGGTTCCTGACAGCTACGGGCCCCGCGTAGTCCTTGCATACTGCTCTATTATGTATGGGCGAGGTACGCGCGACGATTGGTCGCGTACGGCGTTCATAACAGCCGTTGTTTACACGGGGACTGGACATGAATGGTCGTCTATTTGACTTGACATTATATTGGAGCAGTAGTAAGAATCGTTTTGACGTATCGCGGAGTCATGTGGAAAAAGACGTATATTGTTTTTTTTCTTTCACGTAGTATAATTCGATATCCATTTTCTCAAAAAGTATTGATTGTTAACCTCTATATTTAAGACTAGCTTCTGCCCGCGACTTCGTCCGCGTGAAATTTCACCCTCCCCCCCATTCACCCTCTTAGGGGTGGAATTTCGAAAAACCCTTTCTTAGTGCACCCCTAGACCTCATAAGGAACCTACATGCCAAGTTTGGAATCTCTAGACCCAGCGGTTTGGGCTGTGCGTTGATATGTCAGTCAGTCAGTTCTCCTTTTATATATATAGATTGATTCTGCATACACTAACAATGACTACCAACTAAAACAACTGTAATCGATTCATTTGTTCTTTTCTACAAAGTAGAAAGTATATAACATGAAGTGTAGATGGCAGAATAATGAAAGACTCATCGATATTAATTAATAGCAAAGTTCAAGTATGCAAATGCCGAGCAGCCTTGTATTGAACATCAAATAAATGATTAAACACAGTTATCTGTAATTAGAAGTCTGTAATTAGAAGTGGCATGTGCCGTATGACAAGGCTACCCTGTCACAGTGACATGTGCACCTTGTACACATATGTTGAATTTCCCCCGTAATTTAACATGTGCGCTTTTTCAAAGGAATTACCGTCAGGTTGTCTAGTAGTAAATTGCCACTTAATAATGTCAGGTTAATTATTCGTACGCAAAATACGCGCATTGACGTGGAGTTGCGGACACCAGCCCGTATTACCAGGTTAATTATTTAAAGAAATATACGATGCGCTAGTACGACGTTTTGTTAAATAGCTTCTATTTAAATTCTTATTTTATATAAAACGAACAGTTTTTCTAAAAAGATGTCATCAAACAAGTCCCCTAAATCAACATTGATTGCACTGAAAAGTTCGTTTGAAAGCAATTTCATGGAAAACAGCGTAACACCAATGATATTATAAGTAAAAAGACATTTATAATATAATTTCTTAACATATTATTCGGACAGACTCCGCCCCAGACCCGCCTACGCTCCGCCTCCTCTGTGATGGGCCCAGCTACGTAAAAAATACTAAACCTATGAAGAGATTAAAGGTTTAAAGACTGCGATTTCCTAACAAAGATTTAATTAAAAGTAACGAAAAGACAAAATCGTTTGAAGATAAAAAAAAGTTGTCGTAAACGCGACAAGATTCCTTGTTGCACTTATTTGAAGCCTTCTTTTTGCAACGTAAAAGGTAGATTTTCATGGCAGCAACTAAAGATTTTTTCTGCTTTATTTTTTTTTCCTTTTCGAGTTCTCTATCTCTTATTTCGCACCTGCCATGTTTTGTCACCATAAAGTTGATCGAAAATGTTTGAGGCATTAAGTCCATTTATGCACGTTTTTTTTCTTAGTTGTGCATAAAGTTTTAATAAATCAATAAAGATTCCTACCACTCTGTTCGCTTTTTTCGCGGAGAAGATGAACATTTCACGAGACTAACCTACTGCATACCAAGTTTTGTATAATATACGTTAATGGAAAAAAAAAAATCTTTGGACTGGGTCTTTAGACAGCGTAGACGCCTACTACTTGTCGCGTAGCCGCGTAGGCGTCTCGTAGCATTTGACGTCGCGTAGAGCTTACCACATTCCGCGTAGCCGCGTAGACGCCTTGTAGACGTCTACGTCTACGTGAACGCTCTACGTTCGCTACTCCGTTTCGATACAATAATCAACAAAATATGCCGACTACGAAACAAACATGTAATTAAATTTTACTGTCTGTCCGTTTTCAATTTCGGAGTTATGTTAAAATAGTTTCAAAACTGTTTGTTTTTCGGCGAACTGTTGTTTCGATGTGAGCTGACACGACATGACCGGTACGCAAAATCAATTTAATATAGTTTCTGTGTTGCCAACGGAATTCTGTGAACCTGTGACGTGGAATCGAATTTCCGATCACATTGCGAGTTTGCAGGTTTATTTCGTTTTGCGTTCCCTTTGACGTAAAGGGAACTATTCTGTTGCCACATGATTCCTGTGTTGTCAATGTCAACATTGGGATGTGTGATTGCATTTTGTGTGAATGGTATTAAAACCATCCACTTTGAACTTTTGTATGCCCACTTCACGATACAATTTTGTAACATCATTTAAGCAGATGAATTCACTAGGAGTAATTTACTACACAGAAGATATAAATATATTCTATGCCTACACTCAAGATAATGTAAGCATAGAATATGAACATTAAGTAATAAAACAGCAGTGATTTTAGTTAACAAACTATTGTTTCTCAAACCATGCACAATTTCTTAGTTTTAAATCTTAAGCTGGATTTACATTACTGTGTTGTGTCGTGTCGTGACGCCATTTGACGTAATGTTAGCCAATCAAAACTCGTTGTGATTTGACGTAGTCTTGAACAGATTAGTTTGATTGGTGTATTCCGCGTCACAACACAACACGACACAGTAATATAAATCCGGCTTTACTTGTTTTAACAAGAAGAAAACTGAAACTCATCGTGCAAATATACATTTCACGGGTTATACTTAGGCTCCCTGTCCACGAGACACTAATGCCATGTACCTAAGCTAGCTTTCCGGATTATTCGTGCTCACAAACGCATTACACCAGCCTGTATTTTAATCCTACAAATACAATAGGTTCTAGTGCTGACAACAATTGGCAAAGCAATTAAAGCTGAGAACTATTGACCAACGTGAATTAGAGGCGTCGGCGCCATTGTGTGCACAGTCAGCATTTAGAGAAACCATGCAACTTGTCCAGCGAGATTTTAGGACAGTTAAACTGTCTGAATTCACAACTTAAATGACAACTAAGGTTGATTCATTGATGGCCCTCTTTTTTGTTTTTGCTGTCGAAGCCTAACTTTATACAAATCATTATATGATTGGAGCTTGTGGCTAAATAATAACACCCGCACGAGAAACCAGGGACCCCTCCGTGCCTCGGAAACCACGTTTAGCCGTTGATCCCGGCTGCCATTTGTAGATCTTTGACAGTCGTTACGGGTCAATAATCTGACAACCAGTCTTACCAAGGGGTATTGTGTCACGCAGTAATTGGGTTGTGGAGGTCAGACAGGCAGTCACTCCATGTAAAATAATGTTTAGACTGGAAGCCGACCCCAACATAGTTGGGAAAAGGCTAGGCAGATTGATTGATATGATTCTGCCCACGAAATATTCATAAAAGACAATTTAATTTTCCATTAAACTTACGTACTTATACCTACTACAAACTACATGATTGTGTTCGTGTTATTAAATAAATCCTAGATCAACTTCACTGTTCACAACCGAAATGACAGCCTCAAAACCGTTCTAAACCCGAAAGCAAGAGCCTAACTTTCATAATACGAATAAATTGCGGAACTCACGTAACAGTTCAAAAACAACGGACAATTCCAATTATGAAGTATGAAGGTGCTCAACGCTTTCAAAACTTCAACCCAGTATTTTGTGTGCGGTGAAAAGTTTGGACGGCAAAGCCCGTCTGCCGGCCGCCCGGCCTCCCCCGTCGCCCGGGCAGTCAAAATGAATTCTGGTGGCGATGGCGGTAACCGCGACCGCATATGGGCAAATGGCCGCCGCTGCGCCGCACCAATGGATTATAAATGTCATTCCCACTCAAATCCAGTTCCCAAAAGAGTAGTCCATCCATCGAGATAGAATGTGAATGCTGTGAGTTTTTCTATTTGTAGTACTCACTTTGACAGCTACTCGTGCAAACTGCAAAGCGATCGCTTTGGCTTTGTTTGCTTTTTGAGTAGCGGATATATTAAATTGTCCATATACCTCTTTGTCTTATATCCTTGAGTTATATAAAAGATTTCAATTGCAATTGTTTATGTTTTCTGGTTTTATTCTTTATAAAGCAGAGCTGATATAAATACAGTTTCAACGCGATTTTCTCATGAAAAAGAAAATACCTACTAGATTCTTCTGAAAAACATTTTCCGGACGTACAAAAGTTATTTTTATACAAAACCTGCTGGCTTAAAAACTTTTTAAATGAACATTTACTGCACATTAAATCTTTTGCAGTAAAAAGCTCCTCAAAATATACCGTGAAAAACAACGTCGGTAGTACGGCTATACGGCTAATAGCCGCTGTAGCCGCGCATCCGGCTAGTCGGTAGTAAACTCCTTTACGTAATGTTACACATTTAACCCTCAATGGGGTAAAAAGCACATATAAACGAGTTGTTAACCTGTATACGTGATAATGTAATGCCTCACTGCATATATCTGGCATTCTTGACTTTAGTCTGTGATGAAACACAAGTACACGCCTTTTATTTTTACCTTTCATATGAATCTCGCTTTATTTTTTCGTTAAGTTTTCTTTAAAATATTTTCTTTCGAGAGATTTTAATTTTGCTTTACGTGCACCACATGTTAGGTACTTGATATGAAAGGCTGTAACAGACAGCGTAAGGAAGTAGTGCACGGGTGTAAACCTACCTAGCTATACAGCACCCTAACTGCGTAACACACTATCAATCTCAATCTGAATTATTTTGAAGATGATATTGCTAATCCATTGCTTCAAATGTTCTTAAAATTATATTAATTTCAACTTGATAAATCCACGCGTTCCTGATAAAAAGGGTCTTGACAGACGGACAGACAGAGGTTCTGTTTTTCATTGTGAGGTACGGAACCCTAAAAATTTGCTGTTTCCTACATTTTGACTACAGTTTCAGTAGGCGCGTCGATGATGCCACCCTATATTTTAATAATTTATTTCCTCAACTCTTGCTCACTACTGTATCGTTTTTTAACTCAGCTCTTTGCCTTTGCTTTGTAAGCATATTAAAATGTCCATGCCTAACGCGCTTGTCTCGTGGGAGCTATAAGTCTTCTCCTGAAGAACGTTCAGAAAAAAACGAAGCGCAATCGTAGCTATGTTGTCTTTCGTCCGGTGAGAGTGTCTCCGGATTAGCAGGACCCTCGTTCAGACGTACGGTAATTAAAATTATTTGTTTGAGTTACACTGAACGAGAATATTCAGCAAAACCCTGTTCATACATACACATTTCGCCTGAAACATCTTCGTTGAAAATACGTCATGAAATATTAACTTTTTTCTCATAATCTGAATTTTCCATCAACGTTGGTACCTTGCAAGTGTCATATTTAATTACGAAAGCTATTCTAAGACAGGCGGTAATTTCTAAAGAACAATAGCCAACTAATATCTTAAAAGGTTTCGCCGAGAAACCTTGCCATCTCGATTAAATCAACGCTCCTGAAATATGCAATTTTGTCACAGCCGCTCGGGCTCCCGACAACAACGTTTCAAACCGATTTATACCGTGATAAACTGTGTCTTGTTAAATGTTTGCTGTTATAAATTTTGTAGTTGTTCATTTATGTAGTTGTTTTAATCACTTATTGACGAAATTGAGTAAATAATTACTCAATTTCGTCAATTAATGAAGCGTTATAAAACGCTTCATTCAGTTTCGGGAATACATTACTGAACGCAAGCTTGGTTGTACTGAGGGTCAGCAAGGCACTCGTATTTAAGGGAAGAAAGAAAGAAAGAAAAATATTTAATTTGGGACACGCACAGGAAATATAAACAGTAAAAAAGAAGAATTTAAAACTAGCAAAATTATCATTATAACGATTTATTTTCGTTGGATCCCACTTTTGAATCCCAGGTTAATTTTGGCGTTGGATCCCACAAAACATTATTATGTATTTCCGTTGGATCCCAAATTTAAAAAATGCAAGAGAATTACGTTTTATTGTCGTTGGATCCCAAAAACTATTTCCGTAGGATCCCAAATGCTTAAAAAAATATGAATGCGGGTACTTTCAACAACAACCAAAAAAAAAGGAACTGCGAGAGGCCTAAAAGGCACCTATTTCAGCATAATGCTGAGATATTTAAAAAAATATATTGCCTCAGCGCTGGTATTCTGTAGGGCCTGGGAGGGATCTTTAAATAGTTTGTGTATCAAACCATCATAGGCTACTTTTCGTCTCGGTAGCACGCTCCCGTGGAATTGTTTCCGAGATCTACGCGGTTGAAACCGCCGGCAGAAGCTAGTATGACTATACAGGGTGAAATTTTAATCACCGTTTTCCTCTTAAGGGGACATTGTACTCATCATTATGAACAACTTTTACTATGGGACCAAACCCGAAATCGTGAAAAAAAATCAGCTGTTCCCTACATTTATGTTCGTATAACTCGTCAAAATGTAGGGAACAGCTGATTTTTTTTCGCGATTTCATGTTTGGTCCCATAGTAAAAGTTGTTCATAATGATGAGTACAATGACCCCTTAAGAGGAAAACGGTGATTAAAATTTCACCGTGTATAGCACACAAAAGTTTGGTAAAGAGATGAAAAAAAAAAAAAAAAACATGAATTCAAAGAAGAAAGCGTTCAATAAACATACTTCCCGGACTCTCTCACTGCTTAAGTATTAATCCTCGGACAGTTCCAATTACTGAGTCAAATACTAGAGCTTTGACTATTCCGATACCAAGCACTCTTGGTTTGATTTAAGTCTCGCTTCAAATACAGAGCTTCAAGCACTTTCAAAAGTTCCCAGCGCTTCCGAAAGCGACTAGGTGTGCTTGATTTAAATTAAAATCGAATAGCGCTTGCATTTCAATACCTTTCCATGATTTGAATAAAGTTTTCCGCTGACTTAAGTTTCTTTTTCTGAACATTGAAATATACAAATATTGTTACTGTAATTTAAATCGTCTAAAGCCGGAACGGGCGGACTGGATCTTTTATAAAAGTTTTTAAAGGCGTAATTGACTTTGCATTTGTTAACCACTTGTTGAGTTATGCTTCTGGCTTCGTGTTAACCTGGGTAATTTCTTTTGAATAAAACATTGACAAACAGAGTGGTGGGAAAACAAATTATGACGACTAATTAAAAAATCTTACAATACGTAGGTACTTAAGTACAGGTTTTTTTTTAAGTCTAGATTAAATACAGAATAAAGCACCATAGTTTGCAACATAATAAAATAAAAATCCGAAATCAGAAAATCCAAGCTAGACTGAGCATCAGAAACATTGGACTCGCTAGCCCAATCCAATTAAAATCGTTATTTATCCCGAAACAATTCAAGTTCCAGTCAGTCAGCCGTGAGTGAGCCTCCACCAGACTGTAAGCAAATATTCAAATATTAACAGACGGCTGTTCGGTAAAGGAGACACATTGTTCCCATAATACAATGAATAATTACCATCTTTGAGGACGCTGTTAGACGATGCATTGACACTGTTACATTACATGTAATGTAAGAACGACGATAATGTTTAGTATGAAGGAACGAGTAACTTCATTCGGTATTCTCAGAGCAGGGGGAAATGGGGAAGATAGTCAGTGAAACATGCAGGACAAAATAAGGATCAATACGATACGCTGCACTCTCTGGATAGTCTCGTTTTGATAAAATAATCTGAAATAAGTACGATTTAAAGTTAAAATAAGTATGTATCTTTTTCCAACGGCTGAGGAAACCACAATTGATACTTTAAAATGAGAATCAATTATTTTCGATTGATTCCAATACTGATAAAATATTTAAATTTTGAGTGCGCTCGATGCAAAGGATGAAGCCGATATATCGGCTTCATCCTTCGCTTTTCCATTTGACGAGATAAATCTCGAGAGCTCGGTATCTAACTAGTTTTTCTTCTTTGTTCGTCTGGGTCATGTATTGTAGGATATATTGTTCATTGGCAATTTATTGCGAGTAATAAAATGAAATAAAATGATGTTTATTTCTGATACGTAGTTGTTTTACACGTCAAATATTTTAGAACTAGCTTACCTCGCTGCCTGAGAAGAAATGCCGAAACAAACTCCAGAGGTCATCGTCTCTTTTAAAGTTCAAACAATATAATTATTATGGCCTTTTGAAGAAAGAGCTATTGCTGTATATTAAATAGTTACCCGATAGATTTTAGGAACTAATAACATAATGCTGCCAGTCTTCTGGGCACGTTTCCGGATGACAGCGATGCGGATGAGTACTTCGACGCCTGAGTGTCCTTTGGTTTTTTATTTTTTATTTTTATAGTAGGTTAGTTAGTCTTTTATTTTAGTATCTAGTGTATAGTATATAGTTATATTGTAATTATGTGTGTACAGGAACTAATAAATATTAAAATGTCGAAATACTTACAGAAATAACAAAATAATATAATTTTTTTCTTTGCAGGAAATATTTTCGACTTCGTATCAAACGAAGATTTTCAAAGCGTATCTACAATGTGTGTCAAAATCGATCCATAAATTATACAATCCACCCTCCGTTATAATGTACTTATCCTATTACCGACGCTATAGTTACAGCTAGTTGGAAGAGAGATAACGCAATCCGGCTAACTGCTTGCACCGCTACGGAAGCTGCAGAGCGGATGCGAAGCGCCACATTATTGCAATTTGAAAGAAAGAAAAGAAAGAAAGAAAAAAAGTTTATTTGGTCACAGTTCGTGAAACACAAAATACAAAATAAAAAAAAAAGGTTTCACTTTGCTACTTATAGGCCTCGTACTTTCTATTGAATTTATATTCGAACCAATGAACTCTTACTAAGCGGCTCAATAATTATTGAGCCTCTTATTAAGACTTCATCACTTCATATCATATATCATATTTCTAGTAATGGGAGAATATGGATAGCTGAAGAGTTTTTGTTTGAACGCGGTAATCTCTGGAACTACAAGTCGGATTTGAAAAAAATTTAGCATTTGATAGCCCAATTGTTAAGGGAGGTTATTTACTATCTCACTACGCCCCTTAAGAGCCGAGCAAAAAGGAAAAAAAATCGAGCGAAAACGTAGTAATGGAGCAAAGCTTTACAATAATATTTCATGTTAAAACAATAAACACGTTGACTGAGATTTTTTTTCCGATAATTTAATTTACAGCTTTGAGTAAAACTCTCGACATTATAACTATGATCAGCAACGTTATAATAGTTAAAACACAACAGTTTAAAAATCCCAACCCTGTGCGTATGAGACATGAACTAAAAGCCCTAAAAATCAAATTAGGACCACTTAAAATCAATGCTATTAGCAGGTCCTCATTACGCCGGATGCCAATATCTCGTTCAAAGCGTGCGCAAGCGTGATCGTTACTAAAGTAACCCTCGACTCTAACAGAAATGCAAGGGGTGACATCGGTCGAGCATCGGGCGAGCATAGTTATATCCAAATTATTAATACGATAGATACGTACGCGTACGTGGTTACACAATATGTCTTGTAAACGACGGGTTTAGTATGTTCAATGTTAATTAACATTGTTTTCTTTGGATATATTTTGATGTTTTCTAACAGATCTCGAGTTAAAAATGGCTGCCACCCTAAATGGTTTGGTTTCGATCTCATACAAACATTTTATTCATAAATTGGCACTTAAAGTTAGTACAACCGTTGACCTGACATAATGTGCAAGTACCTACTACGTTGAATTACAACACTTGCACACAGTACACACACAGTACTTGCAGTTCGTGATAGTGTCCTCTTTGCAACATTTGAACACCCCACATAGCCTAAGAAAAAATCCAAGTTTTGTATAGCGAATGTGTAGTGTATTCGCTATACAAAACTACAACACATACATACGTATGAACACGAGGCAGGGATATAACTGTAACCATGATCTGCAGTTTCATAGAAAAGTGCAATAGCTAACGCGGTCAAAGTGTATGGAACAGCTTTTTTTTATAACCTACAAAAGGTTTCTACGCTGGGGGGTTCAGAATCATGTGCCTGTCACTGCCACAATGTATATCTATCATATTATATATATGTAGGTACAAAATACAGTTTTATTTCAGAAATTTCCCCTTTTCGTAGTACCCAGATGTATCCAATTAGTGTTCCGTAATCCATTTGACCATTGTTCAAAATTAACGAAGCTCCTAGCTTCTATGATCGACTTTGTGGACTCTTCGGTGTTCGTATTTTAGCGTCCGTGTATATTATTTTATAAGCCATTCTGAAGGCAACAATTTCTTACTAAAACAATGAGGAACAAGTAAGTTCTAGAATCAATCGTCGCCCCGGCTAAATTCTGTCAATTCTTGTTAGAATCGTCGTCTATACTTCTCATTTTAGGTAAATGGCATAGCCAATAACTGGTTATTTACGCATCAGACATTTCCCTATTATAAGCTATGAAGGAAAGAGTATAGTAAGTCTTTTCTATTGTATGCCTAAGCGTAGTACTTCTCTTTCGAATCTAATTTTATTATATAATTCGATCACGACCTAGAATGTTCTATTTTTATAATGGCACATATTACTCGTATATACATCTAAACAATAATGACATAGTAACGAAGAGTTTTTGTCAGTTTGTCTGTTTGTTCCGGATTGGTGCCGGCTGAATTGATTTGGATGAAATTTGGCACACGGGTAGTTTAACCTGAGTTCCCGTGGGATATTTTCCGATATCTACGTGGGCAAACCCACGGGCAAAACCTAGCAGAAAAACAAATAACCTTTACAAACGTCTTCATCAAAATAAAATCTATCAAATACACGAGAGCAATGCCGTTGCAGCTCATTGTTTGAGCTCTATACGCCCTCGTAAATCTAACTCTGTTGGATCCACCTACGAGACGATGCACTGTGACAACGTATGTTAAACATTTGTAACTTACTCCTGCAGCTTTGAACTATTGTCTACAAAATTTAGCTCTGCAGGCTTAATTTAACTTGGACTACTTACATGTTCCGAAGCCAAAGTTTTCAAGTCGTTCAAAGCGTCTCAACAACTTTCGCTCCCCAAAAATGAAGCCTTAAGTCTAAGATGTTCCAGAAATTAGGTCCCTTCAAGTAAAACTGAAAGTAGGAGAAGCTCTCTAAAATGATGAAGTGTCTCATAATTTATACAGCAAGTTTACCTGTAAAATAGTTACTGGTTTGTCTATGGTTTTAAGTCCATTTTAGCATTTAAAAAAACTCAAAACGGTGAAGGAAAACATCGTGAGGAAACCGGCATGTCCTAGAACCAAAAATTCGAAGATATGTGACATCTACCAACCCGCACTAGTCCCGCGTGGTGGATTACGGCCCGCTCCCTCTCACAGAGAGGAGGCCTGAAACCCAGCAGTGGGAACATTATAGGCTGATTATTATGATTATTATTTGAATTTATATATCTCGGGACCATGGGGTCCCGGTCCTTTGGAAGGCGTACGAGGGGCCGAAGCCAACTCGCAGAGGCCCCTTAGGAAATTTTAATGAAATGTGGCACCAACCGACGATTATCCCTGTATGCACTATGCAAGTGCACCCAAGGATAACCCCCGGTTCGTGTAGGACTATTGCGGGATATGAAAAAATAAAAAGTTTGACTATGGGTTTGGGTGGCTGAAGTGGACTGGTTACCAAGAACTATGGAAGAACTATGACCCCTGCCTGATCAATGTTTTATATATACACGGATAAAATGGCAGGGGGTGACTTGCACACTCAATAATGGGCCCCCGGAAACGGTCGCTAGCACATAGTGACGTAGCGACAAGGGGGCAACATGTCCTGAGGTGCTTATGAGGAGTGGAGAGGTATTCCACGGCTATCAGGACAATCCCGGAAGTACGGTCAAGATCCCTACCAGCATCTTACTGGAATACTTCCTTCCTCCGAGCACGTTTGCTCTTGCGAATCTCCACTCAAGCCGGCCAATAAAGGCAAGAATGAGGTGGGAGCTCTGTTCCTCGTCATTTTTCACTCCAGCCGGCCAATAAAGGCAAGCCAGAGGTGAGGAACAAAACTTCTCCCGGGAGATAGGGTCCGTGGGGTCGCTACTGCCCAACAGCTCGCCACATGCTGCCCTGCTTATTATGATTATTATAGCATAAAAATTTGTTATAGTTTCGAATAGAGTATAACCATAAAAGGCCTTTACCTGGAACCACACAGCTTTACTTAATTAATAATTTAGTCATTGAAGACCTAAATATCGGTTGCAAATCGATTCGTATTCACTATGTTAACAGATAACTCCATATTTTCTTTTCAGTTATTTTTAACGATTGTCTGAAACCGAGACTTCATGTCATATGGCATGAAATATGTTTATTTGGTTCCCGTTTAGCACCACCCTACATAGATCATTCAAGACATTATTCACTAAATAATTCTATTTTATTATTCATAAACTGCATTTCAAAAGAAAAACTGACTTTTCATTAAGTTTCAAAATAAAAGCTGAAGTGCAGCCTTCACTTTGATTGATACTTAATAAATTATGAAAGAGGTAACTTCACTCCACATCGTAGACTATACAAACTGCTGTTCGAAACTTGTTAAATATTGACAGCTTTTCAATTTCTTTCCTAAACGTTTCGTTTGTGGTATTAAAAGTTTTCATCGGCTGCACGATAGAGTTTAGTAATTTATTTATAGCACCCCCTACTTTCGTGTTTGGGTTGAAAACTTTAACATTTCTTACTTTTTTACTTCTACAAAAATTTATTTAAACCTGGATAGGAACTATACACCTACCACGTTAATAATATAAGCTGCCCAAAAGTATTCACGATTCAAGACGTGGTCTGCCTCACCACGCCGCCATAAATATCATCAAACTGTGAAAATAAATTTCTATAAAAAACCAGGAGACCCCGTTAAAGTGATCTCATTAAAGCAAATGAAGATAATGAGATAAAGCAAAAGGGACAATAAAATCAGGGATCCTTGCCGAATGGCGTAAACCCGTCGTTTTAATCCGATTCCACGCTCGTTCCGCAGACGCGGCTTACGAACGTATTTCGTTCATCACTGTTATCTCATTCTAGAGGAAATTAATTAAATTAGATATCTCGTAATTACGTATAACCGAGGAAGGAGCTTTTTGGTAGATGGGTAGATACCTCCGAATCATGACTTTACGTTATAGAAGTAGTGCAAGTGTAATATTTGTTACATTCAACAAAGACGTAAGAACCTATGCTGTAGGTACTTACTGGTTTGTAAATATTGGTAATACTTCGCCGAATCTTCTAGCAAAACGTTAACATATAGATTTCCAGCAGAATTTTAATAAAAGATTGCTCGAAACTGGTCCATTTTTCAGTGAACGCAATAAACCTCTTGTCGGATAAAAATATCCACCCGAAATACTCAAGCACTTTCGAACGCGTACGTTGTAGAGGGCCAAATGTTGGAAACGGTTATCCGTACTGAAACACGTAACAAGGCTCAGGGGTATTGAAAAACAATAAAAATCGAATGAAGATTTAACGAGAAATCCCTCAGTCTATTTTCACTATTATTTTACCTGTATAAAACTAAACAAAACTGACAGATACTTCGGCATGTTGAAATTAAAACACGTTCACAAGATCTTCAGGTATTGGAATAAACTTAATCTACTTGGTGATTTTAATCCAAAAGGCTCACAAAGTGAATGAGAAACCGTAAAAAGATGCTGAAAGAATTGGACCTCATATTTGCTTTTCGTTTTTCTCTATATCTGAATTTCTCCGACTAAGCAGAAAAAGATTTTCGGACCACGCTGTAATAATGAAATTATATGAGTAAAAAAATATTTTCTCTGTAACGTCCGTTAGCCTCTAACATGTAGAAAGCTTCACAAAGATTAGCGGTCCGCCAAGCCTATAAGCTGTATCTTCTTGGCGAAATGAATGAGCTAACTTAATGCGCTTTAAACTTTAACAAACATTATCTTCTTATCTTGAACTTGATGTTCGCTGCGGCATTAAAAGTATAGACCAAAAGTTAAAACAAATTCACCCAAGAATTTTATGTGTTAAATTCTTCAGTAAATTTATTTTAACTTTCGGTTGTCTATGGGCATGTTACGCGGAGGAATGAGAGATATATGTCGTGAGGAAAGTTTGGAGTATGAAAATGGGTGGTTAGAAGAGTAGGGGAAGACTAAATAAAGATGGATGGATTGTGTGTAAGATTCGGCTGATATGGAAAGGAATTCGGGTCCCTTCGGAGACGACGGCTAATTGGAAAGAAGACGTCCTGCCCACTATATATTGTATATATATTTTTAATTCTCTTACCTAGTGGAATTTTTAGATTTCAGTAGCTGTGTCACAGCGGGATACCATATCAGAATACCAGCACTGCGGTATATTATTTTGAAAATCGCAGCATTATGCTGAGATGGCCTATCTCAGCATAATGCTGTGATTTTCAAATTGTTTTTTTTTATTTGGCCTCACACGGGTAATTTTTTGTTTATAATGTTATTTTTTTTTCCTGTGCGTGTCCCAAATAAAATATTTTTCTTTCCTTTCTTCTTTTATAATATCAGGGTCGGAGGAAGATGACGAAGTATGCCAATGTTTGTATGAGTTTTCTAGATATAGAATGAAATGGTTTCAACTTAAATAACATGGTAGTTTGTTTGAAAAGCCAAAGAAAAATTAAACATTTCATGCAATAAACTAAAAGCGATGTGAAATTGTTTAATTGACAGAACAAACTGGATGGCACTGTTTGGTCACAGTAAAATTGAAGATTGGATTGATTTTTTTACTGAAAACTTGTTTAATTTTCATTTTAGCATATGGGCTGCAGGCTCCGATGCTAAATTTAGTATTCAATATTCATTTTATATTTGAACACCATATCAGTTTTACAAACTTTTATTTAGTTCCACTGGTTAGTAAGTTTGAGGTTGATTTTTGCAAATGAATATCTTCCTATTGACTGAACCAATCCAGTTGAAATGAAGGTACACTCGTTCCGTTCCTAAGTACATCAATTTGTTTGAGATAGTTTGATAAAGTTCGAAATACAAATACTAGGCTAGAACTAAAGTTAGATTTCGTTTTGGAATAAAACGGAGAAGGTTTTTTTGACGAAAGCCTATTTAAATTCACGCAATTTTCATTCTTTTATTTTCAATTTTAGACCCCATTAAGTAGAAAAGCTGTATGAAAAGCTGACCCGTCGCCGGAGCGCTACTCACGTAATTGGGGTCGTGTATATCCACTCCAGGTTCTGCTGAGTCACCGACATCACTCATGAAGTGGCTAATGCCATGCCGTAAGATGTGCTCCCATTATATGCCTGTCGTTACTTTGTTAGTTACATTTCGAATATTAAAATTATAATAGCGTAAAGTAGGTAACTGGGTTGTGGAGGTCAGATAGGCAGTCGCTCCATGTAAAATACTGGTATTCAGCTGCATCCGGTTAGACTGGAAGCCGACCCCAATATAGTTGGGAAAAGGCTAGGCAGATGATGAATAGCGTAAAGTAGGTACCTAATTAGTGATCAAACGAACTTACCTGTACGTGAAGTTCTATCACAATTATAGGTGGCAAGGCCCAAATATAATGTAATATTATGCATGTCAACCTTTGTGAAGATGTTTGTTAATCATTCCATACTAGTTTTAAGCGAAAGTAAGTCTATCTGACTGTTAAGTAACTTTAAACGGATTCCGATGTTTGCCACACAGGTAGACCATGACCTGCATTAGGACATAATATGATATTTTTTTACCCCGGAAGTACTTTCCCGTCCGACAATTTCCGACCACCACGCGGGCGAAGCAAAGTCAAAGTCAAATAATTTATTTCAAATAGGAACACTAAAGGCACTTTTGAACGTCAACATTATAATTAAACGAAATTGATTCTAGTCGCCCCTTCCAAAAGGTAGTTTTCGTATGGAGATGGACAAGAAACTGCGAGCAAAATCTACACACATCAAAAGTGTCTAGGGATCAAGCATTTTTATGCGGATTTCTTGAGATTGAGATGTGGCTTTGTAATAAATTTATGATTTCATAAATTTATATGGATCCTTTTTGGTGCATTTCATAATTTGAATCAGGAACTGTGAATCAAATTCGAGTAAAAGATGAAAATCAGCTGTCAATATTTTCCCTATAAAAACATACAACGCATTGAAGACATTATTAGTGCTACTGTTTCCCTACTACTGATTAAAACCAACGTTATTATGGAGCGGCGACGTCATTTAAGCAGGGAAGAAATGCTCAGAGCCGTGGGAATGATAGAAGCTGGTTCCCGGCAACGTACTGTGGCTTTAGCTCTGAATACAAGTCAGAGTGTTATCAGTCGACTTTGGACACGTTACCGAAACACTGGTACCGTGGCTGAGCGCCATGGAGGACGGTATCGCTGCACCACACGGAGACAAGACCGATACATTCAAATCTTAACTCGAAGAGCTCCAACAATAACCGCCATGATGTTAGCCGTGAGGCTTCATCACTCTTCAGGGAACTTAATTAGCGACCAAACAGTCAGAAACCGCTTGCATGAAGTGAACCTTCATTCCCGAAGACCGCTACGGGTACCACCTATAGCAATGCACAATCGTAGGATTCGATATCAATGGGCTCTTGAACACAGAAATTGGGCAGAAGAACAATGGCGTTTCGTGTGCTTTTCTGATGAGTCTCGTTTTGGTATGAGACCGGATACAAGACGTATACGACACTGGAGAACCCCTGGACGCCAACAGCGATTAAAATCCTGCCAGGAAGTCCATCCTTATAGTGGTGGAACCATCATGGTATGGGCGGGTATTTGGATCGGCGGAAGAACTGAGTTGATTTGGATCAGAGGCAACCTCAACGCTCAAATTTATGCTGAGACGATTGTATCAGACGTCATCGTTCCTCTACAAGTGCAAATCGGTCCCTTATTTCAGTTAATGCATGATAATGCACGACCGTACACCGCAAGAGTTGTAAGACAGACTCTCGCCGCAGCTAACATCAATGTCCTGCCCTGGCCTGCTCAGTCGCCAGACTTGAACCCGATTGAGCATGCATGGGATATGCTACAGAGAAGAGCTCTGCCGAATATGGAGGGTATCCAGTCGCAAGAAGACCTTTTTTTGTTGTTGCAACGAACATGGGCTGCCATTCCACAGCGTGATTTGGATGAACTCATTTTGAGTATGCCAAACCGATGTTCTTGTGTTGTTAGTGTTCGCGGTAGAAACACGGATTATTAATTGTTTAAGTTACCCAATAAAATTTTAAAGAAAACTGTTATTTCAGTCTTTTTTTCGAACTTTTGTGTTAGTGGTTCAAATGTCAAAAATCCCTTTATTAGGAAAATGGCAAATTTCTTTATTAATGCAAATGTGACTTGGTTTATCGTTACTGTGACAAACGAAAACACTTTATTTGATGAATCCTTAAAGAAAATTTTAATTAATATCAATCAGGAGAAAAGTTATTGCAAAAATATATGTTGATCCCTAGACACTTTTGATGTGTGTAGTCACACATAAACAGCTTAACGGATTCTCATGAAATTGGGAATGCACAGTTAGGTACTTTCTATCCAGGTACATGGAGAATTTATCCACTGGAATGCAAAAATATTCTATTGAATATACGAGTACCACTGCCTCAATATGGGTTATCGTCATATGTCTCCGAGCGAGCAATTTCCGAATACACCTACATATTACACTACTATTAATCGATTTGGCGCTCCGCGATAATTCAGTGGTGAACCGCGAATAATTGGCTTCGTACTGACATTTACATAATCGAACGTGAACTCTCTGATGCCGAATTTATTGGCTCTCGTGTGGACGGAAAATTATTGCCAAGTGACAAGAGCGGTCTCCTGTGACTTCCACATAGTCACATCACAGTCAGCATATAATGTTCCCACTGCTAGGACACACTACAGGCTCCTCTGTGAGAGAGAGGGTCTTACATATAATACTTGCTTAGTTATGCCACATACCTATAGTGGGAGCTTTGCAAGTTCAAAATAGTGGTTAAACTCTGAGAGATTCACGAAAATAGTTTATATTTCTTTTATGACATGCTGCTACTTCTTAACATAATGAAAACTTCACTGAATCATAATCTCAATCTGTAACGTTGAACGTTGTTTTAAAAAAGCAACTTAATAACTGTGCATTTAGTAGTGTCATTCTGTTCAACAAGCAAGTCTGAAGAGCAAGCGAACTTGAAAAGAAGCTCGTTCGAAGCAATATGGCGGAAAAACGCAGAAAAAAAATACGTCGCCTTTCTTAAAATAGAACCGCAGTAAAACAAAAGGTCGCGCAAAAAATTCGGAAGTATGCCTACGAGTAAGAATCGCGGGGACAGTAATATGTCTCTTCTAGGTCAGATAGCGGCGATGTAGGCCACACACAAACCCCCTACTTACACCACCATGTACACACACCCCTACTTTGAACAGTCACACAGACAAATGGAAGTGACAGAGTTCAATAAAGATGGTTTTCCGCAAAACATAGTAATTTATAGCCGGGGCAATTCTCGTAATTTTAAGAACATTCACAGTATGATCTCAGTCTCAATCTGTCAAAGATACCTCTAAAATCCCTACATTTAGACAAGTTTTTGACATTGATTGTCGCTAAGGTGAGATTGCGACTTCTTTTGAACATTTTTAATTATGGGAATTGGCCTGATCATGGTAGTTTGTCGTATAAAAGCGGTATGTGGATATGAATTAGCCAATGGGTTATACGTTTCGTTTTTGGAATGTGTGTAGAAAAGGGAAGCCTTTTTTCCAGCAGTGGGACGCTACGGGCTAAATAAATAGATAGATTTTTGTAATGCACGATTGGATAATTCGCTGGTTTTCTCATACATGTTAATTTACAAGCAGACAACCATCTACTTAAAGTTTTAGTTCCCATGTTAGTTGCATGAAGTCCTATTCAGTATAATTTATTTCAAAATATTTCCAAAATCATAATTCCACATAAGCTCATTAGGGATTCAATTAAATGAAGCGCGACTAACCACTCACCGTTCATTATCGAATAAATTCACCTCGTAATTCTAACAGCTCATACGAACAAATTAGTCTCATTAGTAGATAAAATGACAGTCGAATACCTGGATAGTGCGGTTAATAATAATAAATCAGAAATACGAGTATGTATATCCTACTCTATATCTATACTATTAATAAAGCTGAAGAGTTATTTGTTTGAACGTAACAAGTTATTCAAGCTGCTCTGAATACACAATTTTTTCTGTTTTTTTTTGTTTTTGTTTGAATATTGTGTGCCTTACTTAACCTGGGTCAAATAAACTTATTTTCTTTCTTTTCTTTCTCATTAAAGCATGCCGTGTTATAGCTTAATCCTACATTTGCAATTAGTGCATTTTAATTAACTGTTGTTCTATTCGAGCAATAAAAGTGGAATTTAGTCTGAAGGCCAACGTTTAAAATCTAGTCGCAGTCCCATTTCGGCGACAAACAAATGTCAAAAATGTAGGGAAATTAAGAGGTATTTTTGACAGATTGAGACTGAGATCTGAGGGGCAACTCTCGTAATATTAAGAACGTTCACAGTCTGATCTCAGTCTCAATCAGTAAAAAATACCTCTGATTTCCCTACATTTTGACAAGTTTTTGACATTTGTTTGTCGCCGAGATAAGACAGCGACTAGATTTTGAACGTTTTAAGTTACGAGAATTTACCTTCAGATTGTGAACGTTCTTAAAATTACCAGAATTGTGACCCACTGATATTTTATACCCTTGTTCGGCTGGCACATGAATGTAAAATGTTTCGGATACCGTGCAATGAGCAATTAAATAAACTCTTTATTAAGTGAAACGCGACGACAACACATTCGTTTTTTTTAATCTGCCATTTCCCGAACCTTTTTCTATTGTGATATATCTGGAAAATCCACCAGCATTTTCTACGTGCTTTTAACATTTGTATCCCGTTAGTGGGAACATAGAGGTACCCGAACAGCTGCGTCAGCTTTATCCCGGAACACGGGAACGAACTCTCGGTAGTCCGCTGCCAATAATAGGTACCGTGTAGCGAATTCATCCGATATTCTAAACTTTTTTTCGCTCTTTTCGGCAATACTGTGATTCACTCAACGTTTGAAATATAGATTAGGAGCAGTCTGTGTCTGTTAGCCCAAGAATATGAAAGATAATGTTTGAAAACATGTCCTAAGTGTTCCTAAGTAAAATGTTGTTGCTGAAAGAGGCATTTTAAAAGCAAGCCTTCAAATTGTATTATATTCCAAATGTGATAAATCGATCAACGTTGACACGGCAGCATTAACCAAAGTGCCGCATAGCCCTGTTCGTCTCGACTGCCAGCTCAAACAATGTCTAGAGATGACAATGGAGTCACTTAGATTGTGTGCGGTGTCGCGTGTGTGTTACGTAATTACTGCTTGTATTTGGGGTGAATTGCACTGACGTAGCTGACACTTAAACAGAGCAATGCACACAATGATCCATCTTGACCACAGTACCGATTACTCTATTGATGCTAACTTTGAACTGACTGTATCGACTACTAACTTTAACAGAGTGATTGAAACTGGTTTCCACGACACGACATTAAATAATTAATCTTAGCTTATAGTCTCGAGACAATTCCAGTGCTTACAGGCATCTTAAGTATCCACTTCAAAGCGAATGCCATCATAGTTAAAATTTTTCAGCAACTCTCGAATGTATATATTATTACCTTAAACCTATAGGTAATGTTGGTTTTATGATATTCATTTCAACTCACACTTAACTATTTTAGCTGGCTTATTAATAAATCGACATCGATCGTTATGACGAAACTGCCAAAATCACGATGTTCGTGGCTACTTCGTGGCCAAAATATTCGAAGAAAATGATGATAATGACTTGCAATAATAGTTTTCATACCGCATTTTAATTTAAGACCAATCAGACAAAAACTTATTGCCTTTACAGCGAACACTAGAGACTAGAGATTCATCTCGGAAAGGCTGACTTCGCCAAAGATCAATTGGTTACGCAGTTCACATTTCCAACGTCAACAAGTACCCTATAGAACCCCTCGCGGGGGACGGTGGGGGTCGGGGGTCGGGATAGCCCCTTCTAGGAGGGGTGAGATTCAACTGGTGCAATGCGGTGTACCCTACCTCCCCTGCGTTGTTTTTGCCATTGTCCGTGGAGCATTTGGCGCGCCTTGCGTTTATTTCGTTACGTTTGTTTTGCTGCACCCGTCTTTAATTACTTTCTGTAACTATTTTACTTTTTTTGCACTGTTTTTGCTTAGTTCTTGTGGCTGGACCGTTGCAGTAATTAGCAGGTACGTGCTATAACAGTTTCTTTTACTCAGAAGTTGATACACGTATCATTGACCAGCAATTCAATAAGGTCAAAAACCGTCGGATTCCTCGCCAAACTAGCGAAAATATGTTGTTTAAAATTCTTTCTACAGTGTTGGAAGAAGCAAACGGTTAGATAGAAGAAATCATACGATCGACTAGTTTAATTTCCGTTCAGACGCCACAAAATGTCACTGTCAAACGCTCGTAGCCCCAATAAGATTAGTTCGTTAAGCTTGACGTCACCTAAATCTTGCACGTTTCCTCTAATGTGGTCGTTTCCCGGCCGTACATATATCAAGTTATTATCTAGGAATAAAGGAATGGAACTGACGTTTTAATTATAAAGTTTTATCGACTAAAGTTTAATATTCTCGAGACTTTGTGGGTTTCTAAGTCTGTGGAGTTCGCTAGAAAGAATTCTTGATAAAATCAATCGGTTCAATGCTATCAGAGCCGAGTCGTGACTGCTCTTGAAATACAGGAACATGACCACTGAAAAATTTTTGGTTCAAAACTTCGAAAACTTTTCGTTTGTATTTGTCATAGTTGATGTTCAATTGTTTTCTGTTTCTTTGTTCGAATTTCACAAACTAAACAAGATTTCACATACTAACCATCGAAGTCCCGAGCGAGCTAACATACGAGCCAAAATAATACCGGCACCGCTCATAATCCTGCTCCCACGTAAAAGCCACTGATCCGATAACGTATTTAGGTGAAAACTATGAGCTAATTCAACGCCTATGAGGCTAACGAATCTAATTTAGTGTGAAGGTTGTTGGTACAACCTCCCTGTTCACACTAAATTAATTTCATCGAGCCTGACCGACGACCAACAACGGTTTGTCGGCCGTCGGTCAGGCTGGATGAACGCCACACGGAGTAAATTGAGTTGCATTGAGTTAGCGTTTGTATTTAACATTTAAAAGGGTCGATACGGTTCTCTTACATATATCATATGCGCTTTATTTACAAACACATTTTTATTCTTTCCGTGTCTCTGGTTAGGTTAGTTTGGGTTTAAATGTTTGTACCTGCACTATGTCTTGATTTTGCCTCATAAACCTTTCATACATTAAGTATTCAAAGCCAAAAAAGATCCAAAGTGGATTTCGTAATAGTTTAATGATAAGCAATTTTCTATTTTTGAGAGGAATTTACTAAGTACTGTAAAGGTTGTCTGCAAAAGTCGACCTTATATTGTGCAGGCTGGCAGTAAAATAACTCTAGTTGCATTAGAACATTCAAGCAAATATAAAATAAGCTTTCAAATGATTTCGAATAGGGTTTTGTTTCGAAAAAACAGTGATATACGAGTAATAGGCGAGTTGATGTAAACACATTCGCATGGAATAAACGTAATAATTATAACGTTGTATTATTTAATAGTCCCTACTTAATTGATCAAAGTTTCTGCTGAGAAATCAGTAACCGATAGTAGAACAATAATCTTTTTTTAAAGTACCAAGTAACCACCAGAATTCTTTGGTAAAAGTAGGTACTTAAAAGTGTTTGGTAGTAGTACCTACTAACCCACTTTGTTTACCCGTCTAATACTTAATTAGAACGAAAGTTATTACGAGCAACTTGTTTGGCTCAAGCATCGCTAAGATGCCCTTATTTTCGAAGCCCCGTTGCGCTGTTACTTATAATCTATAACAGTACAGAAAGTAGGGGAAAGAAGGTTCACTACGCCCTAAAAAATGTAGACCGGCGCGTAATATTCCGTTCGGAACGTGAATCAGAACGCCGCTCGACAGCAGCCCACTGATAAGCTACGCACGTACGCACGTATACTTAGCTCCACGTGTATGGACAAGATGTAGGTGGAATCGTCCACTGCGATCCACGTCCACGATACGCACGGATACGTGTCTGGCAAACAAATGAACCGCGCAGCTAACGTGGCAAACCTCTCCGTGCACATCCTACCTTCATCTATCTATACATATTATGAATTGAAGTCGCTTTTCGTGTCTGTCTGTATGACCGCGTTGTTCTTCTAAGCTTCGCAACGGATTTTAATGTGGCTTTCACCATCATTTAGAGAATTTATACCGAAAGGTGTATAATACTTAAATAATAAACTTACCTAAACAAAGTAATCTCGATGTTTTGTCAACTTATTACACCGTGCGAAGCAGGGGCGTGTCGCTAGTAATATTATAGGTTGAAAAAAAATACACAAAAATTTTCAATTGCAGTTTTGCTTAGCTTAGAAAATTCTCAAACGTAGCAGTGGACTGAGTGAATAAAAGTTTGTATGTGGTCGTAGTTCGGAGCCTCAACAAGCTAAGACCAACGTGCATCTATGGTCACTTAGTATTGGAAATGGGACTTCTACTTCTTTCTTGTTCAGTTTCATTTTGTTGAGTGCCTAAGCTGTGCAGAGCGGCTTACGACCGGATTCTTTCAAATGCTCATCTATTATTTTGGGGGATTAATAGTAAAACACTCATGTATATTGCTTTGCATTCTCATCTCTCATAATGGCATGAACTATAATTATGAAAATTGCTCATGCCATAGTTATTAACCTATCAGCAAGGTGATAACGGGGCAGATCAAATCAAATATTTGTATTGTAGGCATTAGCCGGATGGACATTTAAGGGGCATGCGCTAAGTTAGTCCGCGAAATTCACTTATTTTTTTGCAATTTGCAGGTCAGTGTCAGGTTGTACGAGTATATTGATTAAAAAATGATTCGCAACCGAAACAAATAATATGGCTTTACAGAATTAGAATCAGCAATACAACTCCTTAGGTTAGAATTGGCCCCAAATGTCATGATTTCATGAAATAGTCATTTAATAGGGTAATATGAACGTAGAGAGATCTATTGACGATTTTTATGATTATAATTCTCTAGATAAATATTTGTTAGGTACGGCCGTGAATCATATTTAGATCAACATACAAGTAGGTACAACCGATATTGACCTGCAAATTGCAATTTGTAAAATCGCCAACAGATCAGTTAAATAGGGCGCAAACCAATCGCTATTTATCGGACCGTCCTAACCCGTATAACGGAGTTTTTGCTATTTGGAAAATCTTATTTGCGCGATCGGAAATTCACTTCGTTTCCGAATTATTTTTCGCTGCTCAGGTAGAAAAATCTGTTAGTAGCACGGTTATTAGGGTTTACTGTTTAATATATTGATGTTTAAATAGATTGACTTATAAGGTATCATTGTAGTATGGGGTCCCTGCGCGCAGTCACGTGAGAGTCGTATAAACAGCTGAGCAGTCGATCGATAGTACGGCACTCACAGTCACGCCGGGGCGGCCGCTTACAAACCCAAACCCCGTGAGTACTAGGCTGGTTTCGTAGGTATAATATACTATGCGTATAACATAGCATATAGACGAAGGAGGAGGTAAGGAGTTTCTTAACAAGTAGCTATATGCGTATATAGTTACTTGTTGAGAAACTACGTAATATTTGGAGTTCAACTAGATGAACTGTAACGGTAGGTGCCGACATTGTCTAAGATAGTTGCTTAAAATGTAAACATGATAAAGAGTTATAGTCTTTTCAAAAGTAAAAAGTGACAACAAAATAAACTTCTTAGTTAGCTGGTAAGTTACTTAAGTAACTTGAAGCTACGTCTCCGCCAACTAATAGGTACTGTTGTTTGTACATAGCTCTGACAAGTATGCACCTACTTTTTTTGCTAAATGGGCCCGCTTTTGACCCCGATCATGCCTGATGGAAAGCGATGGATGAGGTCTATGATGTAACGAGCGTGCCCAGAAGATGCTTGTTCACTCTTGATTTGAAGGTAGACGGGTTAAATGTGGGAGGGAACACAGATGGGCGCTGAGAGTTCCACACTTTGACTGTGCGCATAATTTTTGTAGAATTGTAAAGCATAAATTATATTACGAAATTAACATAAAATTACATCACGCCTGTGTTCTTCGAAAGGTTCGACAGAGATGTACCTACAGTAATACCCATATTTCGCCAGATATGTTTAAGTCCCATGTAATAGGGGGCCACAAATCAAGACTCCGGGCTGCTACTGAGAAATTCCAGATGGAAAAATCCAATAACACTGCCCGACCCGGGAATCGAACCCAGGACCTCAAACAGCAGTAGCGCTTGAAAACACTAGACCAATGAGGCAATATAAAATTAGTGACATGAAATTATAGGGACACTTTTTCGTACAAGTGTGCGAGTGGCGTGACCGCCTGGCAGCAGCGTCAGTCACTCGCCCGCGTGAACCATGGGACTGTCACCAAAGGAAAAGTCGCTCTATAATTGTATGTAATTTCCTGTCAATAATTTCGTAATGTAATTTTGGCTTAAAGTGAAGGCACGTGAACGCATTCGCAAGAATTTGACAGAATCAACGCAAAGTTGATATATTTTTCTCTACCAACGTATTTTATCTCTTTTGACTTGGTATGTTTTTTTAAACGTATCTGTCTAAGTATGTATTTATTCTTATATTTTATTTATAATTGTTTTCAAGTTAATTTTCTATCATGTTGAACCTAATATGTCTTGTCTCTGCATCGTTGTAAGTTAGACTTTTAGAAAATGCGCTTTTGTACGGTTATTGTTACACACTACTTTATAAGTAAATCTATTTATTTGTATAAAAGAAAGTCGGGTTAGTTACAACATTTATAAATCAAGAACCACGGGACCGATTTTTATGATCTTTGGTTTTTTGGATTTGTCTCCGCCCCGAATAGCAGAACATCTATTAAAACATGGAAAAATTCACGAAAAAAAAAAAGTAATTCATTTTCTCATACATTTTGTATGGAACGGCTTTTTTGATGAAATCTTGAGAAGCTAGGAAATAAATAAAGTACCTAACAAAACATATTTTGTAAAACTTGTTTCTTGTCAGAAAAAACGAGTAGAGAGAAGTGAATAAGCTAACTTTTTATCTATTATCAATATTTTATGTAAAAAACCATGCGCAACCGGTTCCCGAAATGTACCTGTGTTATATTTGTTGATAAGTACATTACATTATATATCATAATGTATTTAAACAAAAGCGTTGATATTTGATAAAGGTTTTCACGGGGCTTCTTTTAACGCATCCAATTTCACTAGTGGTCGGGTAGGGTCGTATCTTTATACTGCTAGGGTAACCCAGTTATCTAATAATGACTAATTGTTTTTATCTACCTATTACAAATATACATAATCAGCCTACAATGTTCCCACTGCTGGGACACAGGCCTCCTCTCAGTGAGAGGGAGTGGACCGTAATCCACCACGCGGGCCCAGTGCGGGTTGGCAGATGTCACATGTCTTCGAATTTTTGATTCTAGGACATGCCGGTTTCCTCACGATGTTTTCCTTCACCGTTTTGAGAGCAGTGGTGATGAAATAATTTACACAAAGTAAAGCGCCTGTCTGGATTCGAACCTACGACCTACAACTCGTAAGTCGCGGCCGTTACCACTTCACCACTGCTCCATTTTACAAATATACAGTATTTATTTATTTATATGTATATACTGTATTATACACCACAAAAATACATAACATGAAAAAAATAAATCAAACACTACAAAATATACAACGGGCGGCATTATCGCTTTCTGCGATCTCTTCCAGGCAATCTTGGAATGGACAGTGATTTTTCTGGACATAAAATGGGGCTATCGTTGGTGCAAATATTATGTATACAATACACAAAAATAGATATACAGATATATCATCATCATTATTTCAGCCGAAAGACGTCCACTGTTGGACATAGGCCTCCCCCAAGCACCTCCACTTCGACCAGTTCTGTGCTTTTCGTATCCAACGGTATACATACATATCCAAAATAGATACACAGATATGCAGTACATGGTTCTGAACCCAGGCGTAGAAAATCGTCGGTTATCAAAAAAAAAACAGTATTTCATAGAAAAGTGCAATAACTACGCGTTCAAAATGTATGACATAGCAATTATTTTTAGACTCATGTACTGCAGGTTGCATGTCGATGTGTGACACACTATGAAAAAAATACTTGAATCAAATTCTATAATATTAAATAAACAATTATTTAAATTTATAAAAATAACAAACCGACTTTTAAACAAGAATCCGCATAATTATTTTTTTAATGGTGGTAGTTTCATTTTCGATCCTAGATTCTTCGTTTTTATAGGAAAAGAATTTAAAAAATCCATTTATATGGACTACGCCGTAGCAAACCTGATAAATTACTACATTGATCGCGTAGCGTACAAAGCCGTAGCCGGAAAAAATCATTGGTTTTTGAAAATGCCAAATTAGTTTGCGGTCCCTACAGTCGTATTGTGATTTTTACAGAATTGGGAATGCAGCAACCCAATAAAAACCTTATTGCCACGACAATAAAGATCACTGTAATTTTGAGAGTGATGCAAAATCAGAGGTAAATATAACTGTGAACAGATTGTACCTTGTTTTCTTTATGGATTCTGTTTCTCTTTGAACGTTGTCCTTCTCCTAGCTATGGCACATCTTATATATTGAGACTCACCCCCATGTTTCCTGATCCGAGAAGCACTGGTTTGCTGACAATGAAGTTACTGCCGGCTGACTTTGAAGTCACTGCCCAGCTGACTGCAATGTTACTGCCGCCAGGCTGGATTACTGCAACCTCACTGTCACGTCGACTGTGATTACTGCCATGAATATCTGAAACAAAAGAAAGAGGGACCACTCAGTATCGTATTATCATCCCTACGTATGGTATATTACAATAGGTCTTAGAGTGTAGGTATAATGGCCAAAAATAATGGTTAATGTAATAATATTGGTTAGTAACGTGCAGGAATAGGACCCACTCGGCGTCACATCAAGCGCAACAGCCAAACGATCAGCCATTGCGCCAACCGGCATGGTTATGCAAATATACGTAAACATATTTACATATCTAAACGCCGCCATAGCTTCGCCGATCCAGAATAACGTCGCTGCATGAACGCCTACATAAATCAGTTTATTTGACAGGCTCCACCGATGCGATAGCGTTCTCTTCAAAATATTTGCGAACGGCACATCAACAATTTGCATTTATTAAAATAAACCCTACCGTTTTATTTGAACAAGTTGATTCGATCATCGAATGTTTATCGTGTTAACTATGAGGTAAATAAACACTGCTTTGTAACATTAAAGTGGCAGGAAATTAAATTTCGTTTTCATCTCGTTTAATATTAAACACGCAATTGTTACTGCAGTATTGGTTTTAGATAATTGGATGACAAGCACACAGTAATTAACTGGTAGCATTGTTTAAAATGGAGCGATCGATGTCGGATGTCGTTATTGGATTATTAATGCATTTACGCGTGATCTATGCGAAGTCTACGCGGCGTCTACGTCCAGTCTATACTGCGTCTACGTACCGCCTGCACCGCGCAATCACTCCAAGCCTATCGTAATGTGGCTTCTGGTGACTTGTGGTATTTTTCACTTCTAATTCGCTGTAGTACGTAGGTATGTACCTAGTGATACGACATTCCAAACATATTTTTGATTCAGAATAAACTCGAAAAAATTGCTTCCGGAACTACGGAACTTGTTGAAAGATGTAAGTACATACGCCGCGCCGTCTACAATAAGTCTAGTCAACTACACGTTCGTTAAAACTTCCCCAAGCATATTCAACTCCGCGAAAATATCTGAATTCTAAAGCGATTAACTCTTAACAAGCCAAAAACTTGGATATTAAGCTAGTACGAAGAACGCAGACGACTCGCTCACAGATTGTTTATTATTCAGAGGCTCATCGCGACAACTAAGCACCTACCCTCGAAGGCTAAGTAATAGCAGGAATGCAAGTAGTGCCACAGGTTGCCCACGCCACAGGTTGCCTTTTGCCTGTTATTAACGAACCCAAAATAACTCTTAGCAACCACCCTCCTCCCTCAAACTGGGGTGATGTACGACCTCCAACGTATTACGGGGAGAGTTCTGAATTACTGTTTTCGGATGGTACAAATGGCGGCACTCGTTCGAGCAGAAAATATTAAGTAGGTATTGGTGAAAGGGCTTTTTTGGTAAGTCAATTTAGTGCCACTCCTGGGCAAGGGCATCCCTTACTGCTTCTATTTCTCATTTTTGAAAGATTTTTCTTAAATACAGGGCTGATTGCGCTCCGGTTTAACATTATTCTAGTTCATGTATTGTTTTTTTTTTAATACAATAGGTTACACAACTACTAACGATAGAACCTTCCTAGCATCCTGTGATTTCGGGGTATTCCTCGAAACGCACCAACTTTGAAACACACTAAAAGAATTCCTCGAAAAAAAAATTAATAAAAATAAAAATATTATAAATTTATTTCTCGAAATGAATCAACGATGAAACATAGAGAAGAGCATAAAGGATTCGTAATAAATTATATTGATAGACGTTTCATTTGGCGCGTTTTAAAATTGGTGCGTTTCGAGGAATACCCCGTGTTTTCTCGAAATAAATAATAAACAACAGTGCCTACGACCTACAGGTTTATAAGCTTGAAATACGAAAGCGTGCAATGTTAATATGAAGTTAGCGTGTTAGTAAAACTTCGCCTCATACCAACTACAAAAAAAGTCTTTCGGTTTTTTTATATTGGCTTTGAAAACATTCCTCTGAATGGAAACCAAACCAAAGTTGTCATGCCAAGGAACAAAGTTTATTATTTATTGATTTACTTAAAACGAATATTAACATACCTAATATAAGCTAACATTTAAAATAATAATTTATTTTAAATGAATGAAATGTTCATGAACAAATAAGCTGTCAACAGGAGCAGTGCCCAAAAGGCTGGCAGCATTGCCACGTTGTATGGCGAAACTTAACATAAAAAACTAACCTACAGAATGTTGACAAAAACTAAGTTTTCGAAATCAGACATTATCAAAACGTGTTGATCCAAATACGTATCAATGCACATAAATTTCTCATGTAAATTATCGTGAATTAAATGTAAAAAAAAACAATTATAAGTACTTAGCTACTATAGGACTTTAGTGTACCATAAATTGTAAATGCCATTTAAAAGAAACGATACTAGTCTATCGAAAGCTCTTAAAAGAGTTGAATAAAAATATCGTTATTCAATTTTATTCTACAGAATAAAGTGCTATCAACTTAATTCCCCTTTTTGGCGAGCAGGCGGTACTCGATGGAGCGCCGTAAAGAATTCTTGGCACTAGAAATGCCCGCATACTGCCATTTAGTTCAGACTTCGACGACACAGCTTTCTATACACAAGATGATGCAATTTCTTTACACGAATTCTGCCTTGGAGGACGATAGTTTGTTGGATTTATTTAGTCTAGGCCGCTTTCAATAGATGTTGTCCATAGCTCAACCGATACGACAGCCCAAAAAGCGGCCTATACATTTGTTTTCGATTTCGATTTTCGCACTGTTCGCAACAAATGTTGTCAGCTGAAACACGCAGTAACGATATAATTTATTTTTAGTGAAGTGCATAGCACAAATAAAGTACCCGAGTTAAATTTATGATCTTGCGTAAAGATTTCTGGAGGGGGTTTTGGTTCATTTCGAGGCTAAGCCCTATTCCACATTCTAATCAGCCCCGTAAAAATATCAGTCGCGATAGATTTTCGTTTAAGATAACAGTATAAACACGTGCTTTTGTTCTTTCGCAGGTTACACCGAGGAGCAGCCTTCCACACAGTTCACCGCCCAGCTCCCGAGTGAGGTGAGCCCGGCCTCCGCCGGCCCCGCCCCCGCTCCTCAGCCGGCGCTTCAGCCTCTATCCTATGCCCTTCTGCAACTCTCCGCCTCCGACTCGACAGACCAGCCCTTCCTCCAGGTTCAGCTCCAGTCTTCGCCTGTCTCCTCCCCTCCCCCGCCACCGGCGAGCGGCAAGTCCATCTCCATGTGTTATACCAGCACCGGCGCCATCCTCTCTCTGCCACCCAAGAAGAAAGATATCTATCGCCCCTACTGCCTCGTGGACCGCGCGGCACACCTCAACCGACCCGAGGAGGACCTCAACGCGGCGCATGCAATCCTCGACCTCAGTCAGCATGTGTTCTTGTCGCCGCGCGTGGTGGAGCCAGCCCCGCCCGCGCCGCCAGCACCGCCTGAGGCGCAGCCACCCCCGCCACCCCCCGCGCCGTCGCCACCGCCACCGCCACCGCTACCAGCGTCACCTGAGCAGCCTGCACAAGAGTCCACCACTGAACGACCGCGAGAGACTATTGCCTACACATATGATGCGTTCTTCGTAAGCGATGGCCGATCTAAACGTAAAAACTATGCGAATGCGCCGGTCGAGGCGGTTCCACCGCCGGAACCCAAATCGAAGTATACGTGCAGTGAATGTGGCAAGAGGTACGCGACCTCATCGAACCTGTCGCGGCACAAGCAGACGCACCGCAGCCTGGACTCGGTGTCAGCCAAGCGCTGCGGCGAGTGCGGCAAGGCGTACGTGTCCATGCCGGCGCTGGCCATGCACGTGCTCACGCATCAACTTTCACACGTGTGCGGCGTGTGCGGGAAGTTATTCTCGCGACCATGGCTGTTGCAAGGCCACCTGCGTTCTCACACGGGAGAAAAGCCTTACGGCTGCGCGCACTGCGGCAAAGCTTTTGCGGATCGATCGAACTTGCGTGCACATATGCAGACGCACTCAGCGGACAAAAATTTCGAGTGCACTCGATGTCACAAGACGTTTGCGCTCAAGAGCTACCTCAACAAACACCAAGAGTCGGCGTGCGTGCGCGACGACGAAGACGAATCGCCGTCGCCCGAGCCGGCCGCGCCCGTCTCCGCGTCCGGCTAGGGGCGACACAAGCCGACGCAACTAGGGACCGTAACCACCGCCGAATGGTTTACACGTAAACGTAAAGTATTAATATGAATTTAGCTTGTTAAAGTAATATATAAATTTACAATATGAAACAGGAGCGAGCGCGTCGGGCGGGCGCCAGTACGCGCGCCGGACGCGCCGCGACACAATCGAGCAACGTTTCGCATACAACGAATCACGTACGACCCCGTAGAGCCGCGGCCAACGCGGCCGCAGGCCGTAGTGTCACACGTCCCGATAGCGGTTAACTTAATATTAAATATGTATATAGTCGTCGATAAAATATACCCTTATATACATAGAAGTATTGAAATATGAATGAAAACTAATATCTTTTGTAGGTGATTTTTACAACCGCAAAGTAGGTTAGAGAGTATTAGGGTGTAAGTTTAGCGTCGAGATGCGAGAGCCGAGCGCCGAGGTCGTGGGTGGAGGGTAGCCTCCTCCGTCTCGGTGAGGAACTTGCCAAAACTTTCCGTCCGAAGCTCCGCACACACGCCGCCGCAGCGCCGCAGCGCAGCGCGGGCCCGCGACAGTGCCTTACCTCTCGCCCCGTCGCCATCCCACCCCCGCACGCATGCACGCACGCACGCAACACACCCTCATTTCTTTACACATTTAAAAATAATTAAAAAGTAAACCTGCACGCAGTGTGAAAAGTTGAAAACCTGTTTTTTGCTGCGATTTATTTAAATAACAGTACATTTGTTTGTCTATGATAAGTAAATTTAACAATTTTTCGGCCAGTCGACTTTAGCACCTGCTGAATCATGAATAAATTGTGTAAAAGTGAAATTTAAATGATAAACTCGTAGCATGTGTGTCGATGTGTCGGGGGTGCGTGAAGGGCGCGGGCGGGGGGCGGTCGCCCTGTGGCGGCGACAGGGCAGGGCCGCGCGCCACAGCCTGCAAGCCTTTAGTCGAGCGTGTGTCTTTAGGTGACAAGTCAAACGTAACTGGCAATAAACTAACTTAGCGTAAGGTAGCATTAACGTAGGTTAACGAGGCGAGCACGAGGTGCTCGGTCAGAAATGGGTATTCGAAAAGCAATAATAATGTAGGCATAAAGTCGCGCACCGCTGTCAAATAGACGCAGCAGACTATTCTATTAACCCTATAGCGCTCTGTAGTCGTTAGCTGTCCCTATCGTCGGCCCCACGGGCGCTACTTCGTCGTGCGTACGAAAGTAATGCGCTATTGACCGCGAGTTGTAGGAAATGTAGCAGCTAGAGTGTAGTGAGTATATTTGGCAGTTCCAAGTTCCGCCCGCGGGTCCGATGCCCTCCCTAGTCTATTAGTTAGTGCCTCGAGTCAATTCGTCGTTGGTGTTTCTTTGAACCCAGTCAATTAAAATATCTTTCCAAGGAGTTCCTGTATTATAACAAAACATTTTGGAAAATCCATTATGAATACTTTCGAGTAACTTTTTAGAATACTTTTAGTTGTGTGAAAAAAACTGTTATGGTAATAATATCTTCTGTGGCGAGTTATGTATGTCTGTAATAAAAGCAAAGGCTGCGTTTAAACAACGCAATTGTAACTACTGAATAAATTATTTTAGAAGTGCGTATCAAATATTACGAGTATGACGTCACAATATCGAAATTATTTTTTAAATGTGGCGTTTTTAAAGATTTTTGCAGTAAACCAGTTTTGATTTATAAGTCAGTGTTGTCAAGTTCATTAAAAACGATGTACAGACGCCAGCACATCAAGCTACTACAATCTGCCAAATTTCTTTAAGTAATAGACTTTCAACTTTATTGTTAAAGCATAAGGTTCAAAGTTGAATGGGAAATTTTTACAGTTTCGGGTAGGTTGATGTGCTGGCTGGCGTCTGTACGAATATTTTTACTAACGATCACATATACACGACAGGACCGCCTATGGAGGCACTAAACTGAATACTAGTCGTTATATTCCTTCTCCAAGTACTCCTACTAGTAGCTGTAGTGCCACATTATATCTACTTTCTTAGATACTATAGTTATCTTCCCTTCATAATAAATTAACCCTTTGATCGCCGACTGATTAGTCTCTGTAAGACATTTAATCATTAATATATTGAAGGATAATACTGATACCTATTGATATGATAATATATTAATTTAGTATATACGGTGTATGTCGGTACATTGTACCAACGCGGCGATCATGCGGTTACAAATTATATAGTTTTATAAAGATAGGGTACGCCAGACAAAGGTGACGCGTAAAAAGCAATATTAATGTAAATCAATAAGCAATATTACTGTAGAAATTATTGGTTATTAATAAAAATATTAGATTATTAGATATTTTGGTGCTTTGGAGTTATATTGAACGGAAACGAAATTAACATCGAATATTGTGTAATTTATAAGTGCGATCAAATCTTCAGTTCAAAAGATATATTGAACAAACTCGAACATTCCTGTTTTCTATGAACCTACTGATTTTCATTATCTTTCAACTTCTTTCTAGTACTCTAGCCTTAGTCTAGTTCATCTATGTATTCCCTCTAATACTCCCTTCTTCGAGGAATTCTTTCATATTATTCTTCTTAGCTCTCCCTTCTGGTCTTAAGTAGAAGAAATTGCAAATTAATTGCTTTTGATGATAAAAATAATTAAAAACGAAGATATTTTATTCAAATATTTATACTAACGTTATTGTAATTGTAGCGGTTATACAGATAAGTAACTAACGATTAATATTAACGAAACCAACTTATACTATACAAAAATATATAATATACATTGTAATGTAAATATGTCCCTGTGTACCAAATTTCCCTTCTTTACAATTTTTGTAGATGTAGTATTAATAAATTAACTTTATAATAATAAAGTATTATACATAATAGTATAATGACGGGGCAATCTCGTAACCGTAGCTAGTAAGTCCACCTTTAGACTCGATAGTTTACACTCCCATGTTGTCTACGTGTTAAATGGCGCACCTACATAACGTCTCTTTTTCGTTAAAAAATAAACCTCTGAAAAACAAATCGTGTTCCACTTGAAACGCTCCATTTTCTTTAGTCGGGAAAGAAATTATACAAATAAAATAATATTGTAAAAACTATTTTAACTAATGCAAGGTACTCACGAAATGTCTCCATTGTTAATTCAAAGAATATAAGTCGACAACTTCGAATTGATCAGTAAGTTCTATAGCTAAATTAAACACAGTGATAAAACCAAAAAAAAATGTCCAAATTAGCAATATGATAAGCAATATTAATTAGGTTAACTTTGAGGCTGTAAACGAAGTTAGGCGTAAAATATAATTTAGAGACGAATACATAATATTTCTAAGCCACGCAGAACACGTAAATGTCATATATTTTTTAACCATTTGCAAAAGATACGTCTGTTAATTAAAAACGTAATTACATTTAAGTCGCAAAAAAGGCTTTACCATTTAAAATTCATTAGTGTTTCGCTGGCACAGCCACACGGTTGCCGTCAATTTCAATCATTATTTTACAGCGCCAGTAGCGCGGCACTGTTTTTAGGCCATGCCAACATATAAAATTAACATCAATTTATGTACGTAAGGAACCAGGAATCTTGAACGTCGGAACAGTTGTTTAGTGCATTAAAAATAGTGACGAAAATGGGTAAAATTAAAACAATAGAGAGCATACAACATGGCTGTGTGTTGTACACTTCTAATTGTAGTTCAATTAGTACTCATCTTTGAGCCAATCACACGGACGCGATGTACCCCCATCAGGAACACTGGCTTACGATCTGCCGGAGCGCTACTAATCTTGTTTATGCTTCATCTCCTTTTTATCACAAGATATACGATACACAGAGCACTTACAGTTAAGTCCTAACATCGTTTACAGAAATTATACTTACAATATTTTAGAAAATTACTATGATAGTACATGGCAATAATGTGACTACTATTAAGAAAATCAATAATGAAGCAATATCATTTTTTTTACATTTAGTTGTGGGATGCGGAAACTAAACTCGGCTAAATAAGTAGACTGGAAACAAAGGTGATATGATGTTTTATAAAATTACATTGTTTCTATTGCTTAGGGTAAAAAAATTACGAAAAATATTTAGTTTTCATTTATAAAAAAAAAATAAGGCAATTACTATTTTTAGAATAACATTGTTTTTAATGAAATCGATTCAAAAGAATATTCAACTAGATATGGAGATGAAGCGAGTTTGTATCAGCGGCACTCGTATAAAAGTTGTCTCGCTACTCAGCGAAACGTTAGGAGCTACGAAAGAGCTACGCCGTAGCAAATCGCTACGAGTGCTCTATTTTATAGTTTGATGCATTTTATGCTGACGTGACGGAGCAAAAAGCTGCAGTCAGTATTATGAAAAATGTTTATCTATTTATTGAACGGATAAGAACCTGTTTAGAAACGAACTGAAAATTGATATTTATATACCAACTTTAAAAAATACATGGAACTATAAATCTGTTTTGTCAATATATTTACGTGGATTTAATTGCAAAAAAAGGAATAAGCGACAGTTTTATGAGCATTGACGGGTTGGAAATATACTTGAAAGTATATTGTGCACGAAAGAAATGGCGTAGCAGCTCTGTTGCGATATGTTAAAAATAATTATAATTTTTTATTCAGCTCGCAATAATATTTTTGAGCTCCATTAAATCAGTGCAGATCATATTGATTAAGACTGAATTGTTGCTACTATACACGGAAAAATTAACTTAGTATTTTCACTATGAATCCTTTTATAAAATTGTAGAGCAAAACAAGAAATGACCAAACCGATTATAATTTTATGTCGGATGTGTAATTTGATTAAAAAGTCATTCGGTAAATTGACTCTGTCGCTTGCACCCTTTTTGCATTCAAACTACTCTTTCAAGGACTATGACTTATACACTTTTAACTATTCGACTACTAATACTTAAGTCTTATAGAACGAATATGGCGTTTCTTGAACATCTTTATATCATAAAAAGCAATATTAATGTGATAAACGCAAGTGATGTACTTAAGTACTTACACCTAATTACGGAACTCAGCTAATTGTGAGGGAGGTCTTTTGAAATAAGCCTGAATATAATCTAAATACCTTTATAAAAAAAATACGGAGCTAGTAAAGGAAGCGGACTCACAGGTCGTTATAAATTACCTATACCTCTATATGTAAAAGGTAAATACTCCCGCGGGGTAATTGCGAAACACACTGACAGCAGCAATAGCTTTCATTTTGACAGTTCAACAACATTCATTGCGTTAATTACGTTGTTGAGCAGACAATTCGATTTATTTGAACATATGAAACAATGGACTAGCAATAACCTTCAAAATGATTCAGATTCTGATTGAAAGTGTGTTACGCGACTAGCGTGCCGGTCAGGGTTCAACTTAATATCGTACAAAATTCGACCGCTTAAAAAATTATATGAAAAAATAAATACAGAAAAATATTTACTGAAATTCCAAACAGTCCGTCGGTTCGTAAATATCGAAATTTATTGTTATGTAGGTACTAAAGTATTGGCGGAGAACGTAATAATAATGATGGTTCACGGATGTTAAGTACGATTCGCACAGCGTTCGAAAGTATCTCGTAACTTTATAGCATTATAAACTGTATTTAAACGGAGGAATATATTATGTATATACAGTGACCAAAAGAGATAAGTTACCAGGGTCGTCGGCTATAGTTGAAGTTTAGTAAGAAACCGACGGATGTTTATGAATGAAATTTAATTTAATAAATGAACTGTTTATTTTCTATTCATTAAATTAAATTTTATTCGAAAGCATTCATCGGTTTCTTACTAAACTTCAACTATTTCCGACGACCCATCTCCTTTGGTTACCGTACGCACGGACTAACCAAGTTTATGAATAAATGTAGACGAGTATTGGATTTAGCTCTTTAAAACCTACATTAAGGTAATGAAGACGCCGTTTTTGGAAATTATGTGGTACAAAATAACTTAACTCTTAATATATTTGGAAACTGTGTTGATATTCTACAGAAGCAATATTGTGAAATATGATTAGATTATTTTCTTCCTATTAACTTTTCATCTTTACCTAGGTCTCTCTTGGAATCTACGCATTTACTAGACTCACTACCTCCTTAGGTCACGATACTTGTTTACAGATCTGCGACCCCTTTCATCTGTCGATCGTAATCGATTTAAGTTTAGTTTCAGCTTTAAAACATTTACTTCCAATACTTATTTTACAAGACTTAGAACTCTTCAAAAATAATTATATTAAAAATTATAAGTGGAATTAACAACGATGATTATTGCGTCTGTTGTAGGTCCAAAAATACAATTTAGGTCCTATACATATGTGAATAAGATTTAGGAACGAAAAGCAATATAAAATGTAAAGTGATTATTATCAGCAATATTAAAGTTTAAGAGAATAACAATTATTGAGACAACGATAATTATTAAAAAAATCGAAAATCGACAACGAATCGTTTTCATTCGTAATTTATTTGCACAACGAAATTAGAGTCAAAATTATTTACTATCGCTAGCGATTTAGGATATCTAAATTATTCATATGTTGTAGATGAAAAGTAGTCACTTTTGAAGTCGTTTTAGTCTAATTGAGTCAGATTTGAAAATAATTATGGAGGTTCTTTTAAAATGATGAACGAGCCATAGAAACGGAACTTTATTGATAGCAAGAAGCAGTAAACCTAATTTAGGTCGGTATAGTTTAGTTATAGTGTAGGCTATAGTACTCTAGTCATATAAATGTAAATGATATAATAACCTTAGCAGTAGAAAGAAAGGTGATTACATAATGTGATGCATCGTAGAGTGGGAGAGTAGTATGTTAGAGTGAGAACGTATAGTAAGTATCACTTAAGTGATTGATGATTATTACTGAGTTTGCCTTATGAAATGTTGTATAAGTGAGCGTGATGTCTAACGTTATTGATATATGTTGACAAATTACCACTAATAATTCATAATAAGGCGTAAAAATCTGAAACCTGTTAGGTGTAAAAAATGTTTTAGAGTAATTTTCCTATCTAAAGACAGGAGGATACAATTTTTTGCGACAGCTACTAAATTGTGAGTTAAGTAAAGTTAATGTTGCAATATTTGTAGCACTTAAAAGTGTTGTCCTTTATCTTCATACTCACTTATACAACAATTTGAATAAATATAAAATAAGATCAAGAATATACTTACCAATTTGAACGTTTCTATGTAACGACGTATTATTTCTTAGAATATTGATTCCAACAATTTCATAATTAATAATAACGACCAAAATGTTGAATGTCACTTTTGTATTTCTGCGTAGTTTTCTCACTAAGATTCACTGTTCACGCGTATTCTTCGCCCTACCCAAGTACCTTCCTGCGACCTGTTTACCGTCTACCTGTGTGTCCTATAACATAATGCCTTCCTTAGCTAAAGAGATCGAGACATCCCAGGGAGCAGTGATACTTAGACATGACCAATAACTATGCATAATTAAGGCTGCATAATCATTTCGCTCTAGATTTAAAATGGAAACTCAACAATATACCCATGACATGTAGTTATTATTTTATGACCTTAAAATTTAATATAATTACAGTAAGTGTAGAATGTCAATTTTTTAATTCACGTATTCCTTCCTATTATGCAATTAATATATACCAAAAAGTACCTACAGAGTTAGTCGATAACATTGCATGAAAAATATTATTATAATAGCATAGTATAATGATAAGTAAGCGAGTGAAGAATTATCCCAAGTGTTGTATTTGGTGAGAAACGACGAATTTAATTTATATTTCGATTGTTTGTAATGTTGTAATGTCGGGTGCAGTGAAAAATTACCCCTTCCATGTAAACTCCAATTTTATAGGTTCAGGATTATCGTGAAGCTTCCCCCTGTCCTCACTTATTAAACTATGCAATTACAGATACTTTGAGCAATTAAAAGACAATTATTGTAAATAAAATAAATATATTATCATGTATAGTCATAACTTAACAATAAATGACTTCGGTTTTTTTAGGAATATCTCCTTTTTTTACCGACATTATGACACTTACCTAAAATTGTTCCTAATTTTCCAAAATGAGTATTATTGTGTGATTTTACAGCTTAGTTCATTTTAGTTCTATGTATAACGCATTTAATGTAATCTAAGTACCTAGGGTCCACTGCGTTACGTCATAATGTAGATGTTGCCTAATTAAAGATAAAGGTATAGTGACTTGCTTTGGAAGAAAAATACATTTATCAGCATTGATTTGTATTGAGTCAACATTGAATCGTCTCTACCTCCACACTTTCCCGTCATTGTAATCAACCTCCAATATGAATAAATTATTGTGTTCAAAATCCAAAAAGTACTTCAATTCTAATACGTGTTTTTACGTTTGTACCCTTCATTTTGTTTTTATTTCGAAGGGCAAACCGTCAAAGGTTATTCGTCACTCGACTTGAATAAGAAAGAAAATACAAAAAACACCAACCTTAACTGAATTACGTTTGAAGTATTCTTTAGAAGATATTTTTTTGTTATTTCTTTTTGCGAAAAAATTGTTCTTTGGTTAAGTTTTTCTAGTTTAGGTTATTGATGTATTCAAATTCTATTTTCTTATTATTTGAAATAATGGGTAGGTACGTTTGTCGCTATCGCTGCACAAATGTAATGGTGTAGTTACACAAGACATGACGAACGCAAAAATTGTTACTTTATTGTAATTATGTGAACCCGCTTAACATATTTGTTTGTGTTGCATCGTGTGTTTTTGTGTACAGATTTATTTTGACTATACATAAAAATTAATTGTATTGTAGTGGTTTTATTTCACCTTGTCCTACATAGGTACCTTCTAGATAAGCAACTAATCTGTCTACTCACTCTTGACTAGAGATTATCACTCATGGCTGCCACATGTACAGGATGGCACATCGACGCGCAGCCGGTTACTATGGGTTCAGTAGGTACATGATTCTGAAACCCCTGCGTTGAAACTGGTCGATTGTTTAAAAACAATTTGCTGTTCAGTACATTTTGACCGCGTAGGTATTGCACTTTTCTATGAAAGTTATTATGAAGTCTATGCCCTGCCAGCCTGTACAATACAACCATGTATAACCGAAATATGGGAATGAGCTTAAATACGTTACACAAGATTCAAAAGCAATTTTCTCCTAAAGTATTGATAAAAAAATTATAGTTTCAATCGTTTCCTAGAAGAGCGTTTCCGTCATATTTATAACGGACGTCATGAAAATCTGTAATTTTCACCCAACATTATTTTCTTTTAATTCTCGATTTGATTGTTATGTTTTCTTTAGATTCTTCGATTTTTTTTTTTTGTAATTTGAAGCAAACATATTTTACTTTTATTACCGAACATGTTTTTAAAATAAATGTTTAAATGGTAAACCCTCCATATTGATGCCCAAGATCCAAGATGCCTAGTTTGGGGCCAATGTAAAATCTCTGTCAGGTAATCTTTTGAGCAATAAAGTTTTTTTTATTATATATTTAAAAAAAAATTGGATATTACGGCCGCATGAGGCGGTCACCGATCTTCTAGGAAACCTTTACGAAAATGGTATTCTCGAAACCATGACTATTATTATGAAACCGGTTTTTCTCAAGGTTGCAATCGTTATTTCACGAGAAAATCGGTTTTGAATATTGTGGAAGTGTAGGTATAGGTATTCATGTTCGTGACTGTACCTACTACCAATAGCAATGGGCCAGTAAAAACAAATCACAAACGCCAAGAAAGTAACATTTGGGGAACTCAAAATAGATTCTAATGCATACAGGGTGATTTTATTAAATGGCCTGCCGCCTTAGAGGAACTCGTGGCTAAATAATAACACCATACTTGCATACTATATAATACACATAATTCCCGCGGTCGGTTCGTGGATGGGTGGCCATTCATAACAAATCGAGACTCCTCCGTGCCTCGGAAAGCACGCCCGGCTGTCATTTATAGGTTTTTAACGTTCGTTACGGGTAGTCAGAAACCTGAAAGTTGTCAGTTTCAGGTCTAACCAAAGGGTATCGTATTCGCCAGTAACTGGGTTGTGGAGGTCAGATAGGCAGTCGCTCCATGTAAAATACTGGTATTCAGCTGCATCCGGTTAGACTGAAGGCGGACCCCATAGATATATGAAAGACTATGGTGGACCCCAACATAGTTGCGAAAAGGCTAGGCAGATAAATTTTTTGTCCTACAAGTCTTGTTGTAATCAGCTAGGTAGGGAACCCTACGAGCACCGTGCGAGCCTTCCATGTTCACTACTGATCAAAGTGAAGACAAAACGTAATAATATGAAAGTTAAGTAGGTAGGTACTACTCGTATCAAGTATCATGTCAGTATAGTATAAAATGATGATTTAGGTTACTAACCTAAATCATCCTACTGGTTCTACGATACTGGCTCAGGACATTATATTCGTGTGAACCGACTATCAGTACCTACCTAGTTACCTAAAGTAGGAAAACTAAATACTGTTTACTGAAACAATCAAGTTAGTCAAGTAGGTACCGGTAGGACCTGCGATCTCACTGCATTACTATACGAGTACAATCTACACAACAACATGGAACATTATAGGCTGATTATGTATACACATAATCAGCCTATAATGTTCCCACTGCTGGGACACAGGCCTCCTCTCAGTGAGACGGAGTGGGCCGTAATCCACCACGCGGGCCCAGTGCGGGTTGACAGATGTACATGTCTTCGAGTTTTTGGTTCTAGGACATGCCGGTTTCCTCACGATGTTTTCCTTCACCGTTTTGAGAGCAGTGGTGATGAAATAATTTACACAAAGTAAAGTGCCTGTCTGGATTCGAACCTACGACCTACAACTCGTAAGTGGCAGCCGTTACCACTTGGCCACCACTGCTCTACAATCTGTATATTTTTGAGATTTTCATGCGTTTGCCAGACGAGCAAACCTGAAAAACACCTACGTGACGGAGGCCTATTTTCAGCAGTGGACGTCTTTCGACTCATAGAATGAAAATGAAAAGGGGAAACTGTTTTCAGAAGTTTTCAGTATTCTTCACTCGCGTCTTGCGGCACTTGTGACTGGGCCCGAGGATAGCCGAAGTTTACCGAAGGTCAAAATTTTGCAGTAAGTATGGTCTGTTCCTCGGATATCTATGGTCTGTTCCAAAAGTATCTGGCGAAAATGTAATAATGTAGGTATATAATATAATAACCTAATTTTTCCTCGAAGATTTTTCAGTTACAATTTAATACCTATCTAATGTTATTAAAAACGATAATTTTCGGAAAATGTGGCGAGATAAACAGTTGAAACTTTCTAAATACAGATTAATGTGTTATGTATTAATTTCTTTGAGCAAGTGATTGCGACAAAATTAACATAAACAGGGTTTGTTTACACTTTCATCAAATAGTTTTGAAACAAATGGTGATAAGGCCCAGAGCTAAACCCAAAAACTTACAATACATTAGAGCCAACAGGCGATAATCGATCGGTCTACTTTAGGCAATAAGTATAGTTCTCATGAACTAAACCTCAAAAAAAAAGTTAGGAATTAATTATCAAAGAACATGACCAAAACACGAGTTGCAAGTTTTTTAACCATCGTTAGTGGAAAACGAGGAAACTAATTATAAACTCTTGTCGCTTTTGTAAAATCAAGACACAGATATTGAAATACTAATCATCATTCCAACTTTATATCCGCAAGGACCACTAACGACATCTAGTGGCAGGCAGCTCAAATTGCGCACCGGCTCAGCTGCGGTATTCGGACATTTTTCAAAGTGATTTTAGCTCTAACGTCTTGGGATTAATTACCTACTTATTCAGGGTAATAAAAATATTCCCGATGTTGTCACAGAACTATTTTTTACACTACACATTCATAAGCTAATAAGGTGGTTACTGTTTGTTTACTAAACACTCCTATTATCAGCTGTCGTTTAGCGTCCATGCTAGATCCGAAACGCCCGCAGATGGCAGCGCGGTCGTATAGCAGCTGACTAGAGGGGGAAGAAACAACGCCGTTGCTAGGCAACCCCCTCCCCCGAATAGGGCAGCAGCTGCCTCCCCCTATTTGCAGTTATTGCCACCCCACCCCTCGCAGAATATACCTCCTATGCCACGCGGTCTTACCACGTGGCGAAACTTTTCAACGAAACAAGATCACAAGAGCATGTTAGATAACGTAATAAAAATTAAAGAGAACGTTGCACGAAGTTTGATTTGATACAGAATTTAGTTAGGTAGTCAGTGGTAACAAAAACAGTATAAGCTGGCCTCGAAACTTCGCACTAAAACAGGCCAGCACAAGGTCAGGGAGTCACCACTCACGTACTAGGTACTGTCGGTACCTAGATAGTCTTTTGTTTTATAGAATGGTGACAAAAGCTTTTTAGCCACGGTATGTTTGCTTCATTTAACAACGAAACAGACGATCATAATGGGACAACACCAAGGGCACATGTCGGTACAGTCAACCAAACGCCAAAATGGTAACAATTTTATATTGACAGAGCAAAGGCTATCATTCGCGGCTTTAAGGCTAGTCAGAAGCCCGAAAGTCTGACAACCAGTTTTACCAAGGGGTATTGTATTACCTTACCCGTAAGTAGGTATCAATAACTGGGATGTGGAGGTCAGATAGGCAGTCGCTCCAAGTGAAATACTGGTACTCAGCTGCATCCGGTTAGACTGGAAGCCTACCCCAACATAGTTGGGAAAAGATTACGCACATGATGAAACTCGGTATAAAATTAAGGGGACTACAGGACCTAAACCTAAGTACCTACTTACTTAATATTACTATTAGTTATTCTGTGCCTAACCGCAAAAAACGCAAGTTTTATAATGCCTAAAAGTATAATTATGATCGGCTAAAGTAAACAAAATTAGAAAAATATATGATATTCTTCAGGATATATGCTAGGTAGATAGTGTGTTGAAAACATAATACAACTAATTTGATACTATAGAAAAAAATCATGAAGATACCTTTAAAAACTTTCTTTTTATTTTAAAAACCATAGGTACTAATATACATACAAATCATTCTGATTTTTTGACAGATTATTCTAAAAGCAACATACTAAAGCACTACGTGTTTTAATTTTTTTGTCCAAACAATAGATTTTATGTAAATAGATAATTGCTTCATATTTTGCAATAAATTACCAGCGTTGTGTCATCGCGCTTCTCTTTCTTTTCTATGCAATCCGACAGTGACCGCGCTTTAGGTCATGTATGTAGTCCCCGACATATTTAGAGCATGAAATGTGCAAGTGCGCGCTGACCTGCGGCTAACTGAGCAGCAAGTAAATGTTTATTAGCTTACCCTTATCCAAGTGAGCATCGTGATGAAGACACTAGTTAATTTATTTAATTAACACTTTCGACTCCACCCACTTTTCATAGAGCTCATACGCCATGCCGCCATACATATTGCAAATGGACCCTCCAGGAGGGTCACCGGCATTACGTTTGCGCTAAAGTGAACCCTCGAGGAGGGTCGTCGGCATTAGGTTTGAAACCGTATTATAAAACACTGTAAAAGGAAGTAAAATTGTGTTTTCAGAACGTCTTGTCGCTATATTTAGTATCTCTGAGGGTATTTACATGTACTAGTGGGGTGGAGACGTGAAATATTAAAAAATAAAAAAAATAAGAAAAGTATAATCGCTCGCTTTGATCCCGAGACAGGGGTATCCAACCTCTTCTGACATTTTCATGCATGTAATAATTTTTTTATTTTATCACTGAACAAAAAACAAATTATATTAGTTGTTTTTTATGTAATCAAAACGTAATTATTTTGTAACAGCTTATTAACGTTTAGCGTTCTATTATTTACTTGACGTTCATGATTCACTCTGGAATTATCTACTTTCAGTCGTTATTCTTATAATGTTAATTGAGAAAGTACGTATAAAATAATTACGAAAAAACTCCGATTGCGATAAGAACGGATTTATGTCATACCTACCTACTTTTATCTGTAGCTTCGCTCCCGTGCTTCCTTTGCCGCTCATTACCTTAAGTTACTCCAGCTATAAACTATGTCTACAAACATCACGTCACCGCGTCATACCGTAGGTAGCATCATTACGTGAACGAAGAGAGACAGAAATTATACACTCCCTATTGGTGTAATACATATACAATATACCTATTAATTGGTGTGATACATATACGCGAACCCCAAAACGCATACTTATCCATGTATATACATGGATAAGTATGCGTTTTGGGGCTCGTAAGGTTATGTATTATTAGATTAGGCATTTGTTTGTGTGGCTGTTAATTTTCCCTCAGAAGTTACAGAACCTTTCTTTCTTATATCTCTATGAATATCACTATAGAGTAGGTTCGTTTTACGGTTTTTTAATTTTTAACAGTAAAACGAACCTTATAATTTTTAAGCTATCAGAAAACGAAGTAATATACTGTTTAGAAACTATTGAACTAAATAAAATTAAAGAAAATCTAAGTCCTATGTTTATGTAACTTTTATTTAGTTTTCAAAGTAGGTATCAAAGGAAAAGTTTGTTTAAAAAAACGTATATTTTATTATAGATATTTAGTGGGTAAGTAAAGGTTACAAATGGTATGTTTGAAAAAAAAAAAAAATTTAACTTGTTAATCACGCAAAATGCTTTGTGTAATTGCATGGAAAGCTGTAGGTAGGTACCTACGCAAAATACTGGTTCTTTCCAACACTATTTTTTTTCCTATTGATCTTGTGGCGATGAGCTATTCTGCCAGAATAAATATTATAATGTAGATGATTGCTGTCAGAAACCATAGAGGACAAAAATCATTACCATACGACTTGTACCTATGTTACGAAGTATGTTCCTGAAATAAGCAGCTGTTACAATAGAACGGACAGACAGACAAACGAAGTCGCACTATGGGTGTTCTTTTTAACCATTTTGATACGGAACCCTGAAAAGCTTCTATTTTTAAACTCATCCTCGTAATTTATAATCTCAAAATAAATATTTTTATTTATAGTGAATATTTGTAACAGTAAAATGGTTTACCACCCCTGAAATACGGGCCAATTATTTTTAAAAATAAAAATGCTGGTATTTGAAAACCAACGAATATACTAATAAATCTTGTTAAAATATACGACTAATTTTATTTTCATAGTTTATAATGCTGTATTCGCTAAGAAAAACGTACATTTAAAATGAGCCCTCCGCGAGGGCTCCCGGCATCCCATAAGGGATTTGAGTGAACCCTCCAGGAGGGCTCCCGGCACTGAACGTGTGGTTCACCAACAGTTGTTACAGAAATTATACAGATAGGAACACAAGTAATTGTGTCTTAAATCTAACTGCACAACCAATTACAGGCGCACCAGACACTGTACGGCGAAGAGGTGGAGCTAAGGGCGTTATAGGTTTGCGAGTTAGAATTACTTCTAGCTCCACAAGCCCGTGCTGTAGCTTGGTAGTCGCGTCCGCGCTTCCAGCTACGACTCGGCCATCGCATCCACGCCACTAAATCAGGGCTACAGCAGAACTGTTGCGTCCGCACATGGATTTTCATACAACTTTTGCCAGCCGCTGCTCGCATGTATTTTAGTCCACTCAACGAATAGCTCAAAAGGAGGTGTAGAGTGCATGAGCTGGGCCCTAAGCAATTTCTTCAGAAAGTTGTTCAAGGTGCTTAGGGAGTAAACATACTAAAAGTCCCCGCGTCTCGGAGGTGAAGCGGAGTGGGGGGGAGGATAAAAGTGGAACACTTTTGTAACATGACGTATACGGAAGACCTGTTTTAAGATGACGTATGATCTCTCCTGATTCACGCCAGCGCATTATACAGAGAGATACAATGTTTCTCTAAAAGATAATAAATAATTCATTATTAATACTTGGACGCAATAAAATAAACAAGAATGCTAATCCCATACCTATAATTTTCACTAAAAAAATACACTCACGCTTATACCAAGTTCATCGGCTATGTCGGTAACGGATACATTTTCTCGGTATAAATTTACTATACGATGCTTTATTGGTCATTTAAATGATACGGAGGCATATTGTAAGTAATTCATTTATTTCGATTAGGTACCTAAGTCAATTCCAAGAAAATTCAAAATTGTTCTATCTCATTCATCCATACTTCCTTTCTATCATTATGATATTTTATTAGAATATTATGTAAGTTTCTTACAATATGTATAAGAAACAAAAGACATGCCAGTTACTTCATGCAAGAAATGAACGGGATGGATATTCAAGGAAAAACGTGAAGCAATATTTCCTTTATTTCATTATTTACATAATTATGAAATAATATTTATTATTAACAATTTTACTCCAAAATATACTCTAGTGACGGGTATCAACGTTGACTTTTCTTAATTGTGAAGATATTTTTGACTACTATGAATGCTTAGATACCATTGAGCGAACTATTAGCAAATATTAATATAAACACATGACAGCTTACAAAATATTGAAAACTGATACCTAAGATATTTTGACCACTTTGGATGCTTACGACAATTTGAATGCAATGCATGCGAATATATAATTGAAATTATGTTCTTCACATGATTTTGACTACTTTGAAAGCTCCAATCTATCTGATGCTGACTGTACCTGCTATGACAATAAAACAATAAATTAATTTCCAGCGTCTTTAATTGCAATTAAAACAGAAAAATTATCAGTAATCAATATAGTATTATTACATGACATTTTACGTTTAATATGACTCAAATATATAAAATCTGATCATTTTACCTCCCAAATAATACAATGTAAAAAAATTCTAAATAAATAAAAAATAATTTTCATTTGCAGAATATACAAAATTAATTTAATTTTATAATACATTAATTATGCAATTAATTAATTCTAGTTTGGTATTAGTACTCTGTATTGTAAACACACGAGACGATATCACTTCCACATGACTCAGTAAACGTAAGTTACTATATCATTGTTTATATTGTAGGTGTGACCTGTTTGTACATTTCTAGCCAATCTACAAATTGTTTAACACAGTATTCATGAGAACCGGACGTACTCGTGTACATTACAAATATTAATTGAAATGAAAGCAGTTTTACTGACCGAATATTACATTTTTTCTCGAAGTAACAGTACCAACATCACGCGTGTTTCACTGAAGGAGTTATAGGCAGAGCCACATTTTAAATGTCCTATGTGATGGGCAAAATGATTGCTATCCGTATTTATCGAATCATTACACATAAGCCCGCTTTCATCTCAATACATTATAGTAATATGCATTTCATAATTTTCATAGATAAAACGTTTGCTTCAGAATTCATAGTTTACACTGTAAAGTGTAGAAATAAAACGAAACTAATGACAAAGTAAGTACAAAATACAAATAATAAATATCAACCAATTTACAATATAAATATCAAATAACGTATTATGCTTTTCAGTCATATTATACGTTAAGTTCCATGCACACGCGGTAACCCTTGCATCAGTGAGAGACTGTCTCAGAACTCAGAACCGGAACAGTCGCTAAGAAACCTTATCAGTTGATTATTAATTGAACATTTCTAAACACACTAATAGTTGTGCCGATTCCCTTGTTCACAAACCTGCCCGGCAAGTGCTTGTCCACGTTGCCAGACATTGCGATTGCTAGATATTCTAGAACGTAGTTTCTTTTCAATTCTTTAGCCAAGTCACATAGCCGGGCTTACGGGGCTATTCTAGCCCTGCACTATTCGTCTTTTGTTCGACGCACACGTACAGAACAAGACGCCTAGTAGACGAGTCCCCGCGAGAGTTCCCGCGCGAATTTAGCTATGAAACACACACCATGAAAGGTTACCTACGATAATTTCCTTCACGCAAATCGTATCACAATTGTACCGATGCAAACATTACCGCGTCTTACCGGGACTGATAAGCCGCAAGAGCGTCTACGCGGCAAACAGCAAGTACTGCGTGATTGTCAACCTCAATTACAGCTACGTTAGCAAAACAATGTAAGCCTATCTAAATTTACATCACTATGTCGATATTTTGACTAGCACTTACAGTCAACGATGGTTCAGGATTAAAACTGGCCAATAGAAACGAAACACGTACTTTAATGATTACAGATTAATTCATGATCTACACTTAAATTACTAGGTTTGCTTGACAAGTTTTATTTCTGTGAAATATTAGTTTTTTTTTTAAAGTGGACTCTATTATACAGGAATGAATTATCGATAAAACTTTTTGTTACTATTTTAATGTATGGTCTATTCATTTCAAATTCCATCCTAGGCGCACAACAAGAACCTAGCACTATAGTTTTATACTGACTTTATCTTAAAAAGATTGTTAATGTAAAAAACCCGGATAACGATATTTATCTACTTGTATTAGCTCAACTGTCTACTACTGACTATCGTAGTGTAAGGTCCGCCCGCGCTAAATTTGCCAAAGATGTAAATAAAATAATCTTTGGCAAATTTAGCGCGACCGGACCTTAGATACGAGTGAATACGAATAAATAATTAAAAATAATTCGCAATACTTCAAAATAATAATAAATAAATACAAAATCTTATAAAGAAGAATGTATTGTGTGTGTGTGAGAACAATATAATTAGAATGCAGAAATGTGTGCGAAAGCAGGCGTTCACGACTAAACAAGTAGGTCTACAAATAGTTATAAACTATAAATTAACATGAAAGCGGGGGTAAACTATATAATGTGTTGCAAGGATTATAAGGGGACAAAATCTACCAGAAAAATACCACACAGTCAAAGTTACAAGTCATAGCCAACTTCACTTTCAAAGTACACAAACACTAAGAGCAGTTTTCATCTGGATATTCCACCCTCAACCAGCGTTCGCTGTAATCTTTTTGTTTAATAACTTAATATATTTATTTTATGATTTCGTATAGCACTAATTAAAACTCTATCATGATTTCCAATAAAATATGAGTACACATCGAGCGAAAAATTTGTGTTAAAGTATATACAAAAATAATTGTCACATTACAATGTGGATTATTAAATGAATAATGTAATAAGGCTTAAGTTACACGAAAATGTATCGCTTTCGGGCCAGCGGCTGTATTGTTTCGAAATATACATAAGTACTGTAAATTTTTTGTAACTTGACCAAATATATGGACGTACTACATGAGAAATACATTTACTCACACAGCGTGACGTCCAGGGCCCGCTCCTGTTTCGTGTAGCGAGTGCTCAAGTGTATGACTATAAGTAGTATTACGCATGTAAATATTGGTGAAGACTACATTCACATGTGACATAGTGAATACAATAGAGCAATATATACCTAATCTATTTATGCACCATTTTAATTTGATAAAAATAACACCAGCATCTACTAAAACAAAAAATAATAAAAATAAACGTTAAAATGATTCAGTCAAAATAAAACTTTCCTACTTACCTCGCGAGCGGTACTCTTGCGTAGACGTTCATTATAAATTTCATAACATACAAGTAAACAAAATGTTCAATTATTTAATTAATCGATTTCAAAATCAATCGAACGCAAGTGTACCGCAGCACGTCTAAAACAATATTTTCAACTCATTACATAAAAATCTAATAATAAATTAAAGTTATAAAATTGTGATGCAGATGACAACCACAGCCCAAATGGTCACATTCCTTGAGTAGATTTATAATAACTATTGCGTATCTATAATTATAAAAATGTTCAATATATTCTTTTAATCTAAGTAACACTACTAAAACGTATTATTTGGTGGTTACATCTTGTACATAATTTTAATGAGATTAAGCTTGGACCGAGGTCGACAGAACTTAAAGAAATGTGTCTTCCTCGGCCAAACGATTCTTGACATGAGCAATATTAAGGACTATAGCGCCAAGAAACAATATAGCCAAATATTAAGCACACATAGTAACTATATGATGAATGATACAATTATGTAGTAGTGTATATAACAGTGTTATATAACGCCATGTGAGACATCGCGATTGGAAAATGTAATGACGTGTGTAATGACGTGACACATTGAGTTACACATTTCTTATCAATTTAGGATATGTAGGTATGAAGTGCTTATTACCACTGTATACGTGACTTACGCACACAAACGACAGGAGTCGAATACATTAAGGTCTTACATTTAATGATATAGCAATTCATTGGACTCTATCAAATACGAGACGTTTCATAAAATCAATCCTGAACATTTTTTCATCAGTTTTTCAAACACACATATCCTATATTAATAAGTAATGCTAATAGGATAAAAATGGATACGAAGGACCAACACATAAATCAATTCCTAATTGCGATTGCAACCGAACTCTTAAGATATAAAACATTACCGAAAATACTGATCGACCAACACTTCGCTTATCCGTTTGATTCGACGGTTTGGAGATGAGACAAAGAAGTATAAGAGTACACTATAAGTAAAAAGAGTACAAAATTAAATACAGAGGGAATATTGTACAAAACAGATTAACATAAAGCTATTACATATACTCATTTGTGTTATTGAGTAAGTCTTGCAAATCGATATTCAAAATCATTATGTTTTTAACAATTGTGTTCTCTAAGATCTTCGCATACATAATAGCTTGATATTTTAATAACTTACAGGATCATAAGAAAATAATCTCAAACATTCACTTAAATAATAAAGGTAACTGACAAAACTAATATAAATACAGAATCTAAGTAAACAACAAATCCACTGTAAGAAAGAAAGAAACAAGAATATTTTATTTGAGGCACGCACAGGAAATACAAACGGTACAAAAGGAGCATTTAATACAAACAAAATTAACATTAAAAAAATATTAAAAAGACCTGTGCGAGGCTAAAAAGGCTCCTATCTCAGCATAACACTGCGATATTTAAAAGAATAAATACGTAGCGCTGGTATTCTGATAGGGCTCGACTGTATAATAGTGGACTTATAGCGATTTGGACACCTGTCAGTCAGAAAGGGGATGTCTACTCCATACATCTCCAGAACCGTCGTCCTATTCAAATCAACATGGTAACTTACGCGTTGAAGAGCGTCGCTGGTTTAGCAGACGTACACACATACACATAGTCCGAATCGGAGTCAAGTCGCACACGGCTGGCCTTACGTTAGGCGGTCGCGACTTGCCACACTATCAAATGGCTCTTGGAAGCCCGGTCGGCCAAGGAACTGTGTCCGCTTGACGACCCATCCTCCGCAACTACTACACTGTCCTCCATTTCCGAATCGGCTGCAAATGAAATGTCATATTGATTACTTTTCATATTATAGTCGACGTACGGATTCATCCGCTCAAATTCTCAATTTGTTGTTTGTCAGTACCTGCAAAGTTTACCATTAAGGACACTAAAATAACAATTTAAATTCTAAGAGTCCAAAATAAGTGTGACTAGAAAAAAAAGTGGCCAGACAACATAGAAAAAAAAACGACGATGGGGAATAAGTTTAAATGATGACGTATTTATGAGGTGCTGTTGTTCTGATAACAGAAATGTTCACAATAAAAGACGTTACAGCTATTTCATTTCAGTGGCTGCTATGACACGTATTGCAGGGCGTGCTCTATCACACTCAACAGAACACACGTGAAGAAGCCATCTAATATCTGCACTTTGATATAATAAACTAACGGTATACTTGTTATAAGAGGAGCTGCTTTCCTGCGGCGCTTCTCCAATATTTTAGCTAAAACATTGCAAAAATATAGGTAACAATCACAGTGCATAATATGTTTCAACGCACAAATCGTTTTGTTTGATTTAGCGACGTAAAAGCGAAGGGATTTAACAAATACAAAATCGTTATTTAGTATCTTACAACTACATTGTCGTACATTGAACACAGAGACTGTCTGTTAATATTTACATGTCTATATACTGGTAGGTATTAGCAATATACACGTTAGCAATGTATTAGGAACATAATTAGTTAATTATGTAACATTGTGCTCACCTGCCGTCGGATGTGTTACACCGAAAACCAATGTGTTAGTAATGAGTTTAGTGATATGTTAGAATGAGTCTAATATGCATGAACTGATGGTATGAAAGTTGAGGTTTTGACAGAGTATTGTCAGACGTAGGGTGGTGGTAGATTAACAATATAGATAGTGCAATCCACGAAGACGCGCCCCACTCTTCTTCCTAATCTCTTACACTACAAGTGTGCAACATTCCGCTAGTGTTTTCGTTTTTTCGATACACACTAATTACTTATTACTTAGTGGGTAATTAGCGTGTATCGAAAAAAACAAAACAATAGCGGAATTAACTGGCGATATTACGATTAGGAAAAAGAGTGGGGCGCGTCTTCGTGGATTGCACTATCTATAGCCAGCATTGGCCTGGCTATTTAGTATTAAGCTGATTGATTGCCTAAAACACTTTAATTGATGTCAACCAAAATGACTAAACTAAAATGAATCATGTAGTTTTAACGAAGGGAACAATATTGTGCCCTTACGTAGGGAATTTATACAAGGAGTTATTATATCCACGGGAGCTGTCAAAACCTCATTAAGACCCATTGATTATCGACAATTAACCATGATCTACATGCCCATGTTAGCTTGTGTTATGTGTCAGCAAGCGCACATGCTGGTCTTATTCTAAAATTCAACGTACCAGTAATAAATATAAATTAATTATGCTACGTTCAGGTACGTTCAGGACTCTCTTAAGACCTGCCATACAATGACGTGGGAGGCTGTGTCACGTATGTCATCAGCATGCTCTTCTATATCGGCAAAAGAAAAAAACCGAGGAAATTAAAATCATTAACTGCATTATGCCTATTCAGTGCGTATTTTCCACTAAAATTGTGAGTTGGATTTTATGAGTTATTTACGGAATTCGTTCAAAGTGCAAATTATAAAATCTTGAAATTGAGCTATTTAAATACTGAAAGGCTAATCGAAGCTTTGTGACCAAGGCAATGTTTTTCCTCGCCGTCGCTGTAGTCAATAGAAAGAAAAGAAATTGATTGACAAGAGACATTTGATTAAGTCTCGAAAAGCCTGTTTATTATAATGTTACCAAAATTTATTTTTAAAATACAGTGAACGAAACCTCCACTCCAAGTGTTAGAAAAAATAATAATACAACAAAAAAACAACACATTTTAGTAGAAAACACCTGAAATTCAAATCAAACAATAGGCACAAATCCTTATCACAATGTTCTCCTACTTTGAAATAAAACGAATCTTAATTCTATGCGTAGAAGCGTATAAGCGTCATACTAGAGTCTACTATATTATTAAGCAAAGCTTACTAAACGCAATGGGGATGAGTACAGACTACACTAACGTGCATATTGCTTGTTTTGAGTTTTTTATTTTATTTTATTTATTTTAGAGTAGCTAGTACTTAGGTATGATTAAGTTTCACGGATGTCAAGTGCACGTTTTGAATTTAATTGCATAAAATTGTAGCCAGTTCTAATATTTGCTGTAGTCTATTAAAAGTAGACGAAAACAGGTTTATTTAACAACATTAAGGGCTGATTTTTCAATAGTCAGATAACTTTTATCTGAGGAATAAATATAGCGGTTTGACGGCTTTTGTATAGAAATTATGCCGACTTTCATATTTATTCTATAGATAAGACTTATCTGACTATTGAAAAAGCAGCCCAAAGGAGCGATTTCTTTAATCATTAGGTAACTTTTAGCTGAAGAATAAATGTGACGGTTTGACAGATTGTCCATACAAAAACTGTCAAAATGACAAAACGTAATTCGTCGGATAAAAGTTAACTGGCGATTGAAAAACTGGCCCTTACTAGTTAAAATAATCTCATTTAACTTAACTGCAAGCCATTGATAGTCTTTAATTTAGCAAATATAAACTTTGACGACATGCATTTTATATCTTAACTAACTAATTTACATACGAATGCTAAAATGGTCACAATTTTACGATGTTTGTTTGCACAAGACAAGTTTTCTATTGCCAACAGCTTAACGACACAAAACTATCACGCGCTTGTATCCATGAAACCACTGTCTGAATTAATTTATTATTTGTATGTATGGCTGGTGGACTTCTGTTTAATGTTATCATAATCATGACAACATCATTACGATAATGGCAGGAGGATGAATAAATTAATACTGTTTTATGTAATGTAAAATAATACATACACACTACTTCAAGATTGTGTAGCTTTTGACGAAAAAATACTTATATACTGATTCTATTACAAAATAAATGAGGTAAGCAATATCCTAAGACATCTATACTTGTCTAGCAATACATGATTTATTCATAACAGTTGCTTACTTTTCGTTAATAAAATAAAGATTTATTCTCTTGTTTTCTAGTACATTGAGGCATCTAATGGGAAAAACTGCTAGCACCTGTAAATGTATCGTCCTATAAAGAAGCTATGGACTCAAATCAAGATTAAACAGTGCTATTGAACAATGTTAGTTGAAAGTTAACTTATTGAATGATAAGTTAGTTTTATTAAACATATTAGGTATTACAATTTGATGACGCAAAAATGATCGTATTGCAATGAATTTTAGGGCTTGCATGATCACAATAATAAATGAACAGAAATTAGCAACAAAATTCAGTTAGTCAATCATTTGTACAAATGCACAAATTGTTCAAGAAAACTGTTTTATTTTGACGAATAGGAGTATCCAGTCGCCACTCAAACCACAGCTCATATCTCGAATCTCTCATTACGTAATCCACACATCCAATCTGCCGGACGTTTTATCTCCTAACATTGTTACCACTTGGCTGAATTGACTGACCTACAAATTGGTCTTACTTACCCCGGCGCCAGACACAGCTTCATATACGTAAACGGCGGAGAATTCTGAAATATGTCAACGTCACTAATAACTTGTCTGTCAAGTATTCCGGTGTTTTGATTAATCACGATGTTAGTGATTACTCCATACTCATTATTTCAATGTACTATCTATAGTACTACTCTAGTAGTAATATTGATAAGACTAATCAAAACAGCGAAATATTTGATAGCTATTTGCGGCGTTGCCAACGTTCAGAATTCACCGCCTAAGACCCTTTGTACGCGGCACGGTTCCTTCACGGTGCGGCGTATAAACCGCGCCGTAGAAAAAACATGTCTGTCAAGAAGCTTCTTTACAACACTGACGACATACGACGAATATATCGTAGTTTTTAAAAAACGTGAGTGTACAAAGGGTCTTAAGGTTTGAATACTCATTTTCCAGTTATCCTTCCCGTCTGAGGACTTCAAAGTTTTGTAGCTATGTCTGTCACCGGCTATACAGATTGAAAATATAACCTCTTCTAACAATAAAGCTCTATATAAAAAAATGGAACATACCTATTCTGAAGTCAATATATCCTTCGCCGCCCGAAATGACCAGCATAGGTGGCATGGTCGGCGAGTGTCGTCGAGGAGATTCGGGCGTGTGCGCTGGGGACCCAGCGACTCCTGGTACGGCGACAAAGAATGTGACGGCGTCGCGATGACCGTGGAAACTTAGCTGGGCATGCGCCATTGAGCACCACGGGATATTGCCGGTGGGACAGGCGGCTATGGCGGCTGGAAAGGGGTAAATGAGGTAATGTGAGTACTAAAAGAAAATTAGTTTTAAAATTGTTGTGAGTTTGGCCGAGTAGGGATTTAAATTCAACGCTGTATCCTAGTGAGAGGCAGTGACAATGTGACTATGAAATTGGGCTTTGATTTTATTCTAACATTGTTACCACTTGGCTGAATCAAATATCAGCACAAAACATGACAGAAGGCTTTAAAACAGCATTATTCTTATATTTCATAGAACTATAATACCAGCCTGTTGCCGTCCCTCTGCAGGGCAAAAGACTTCGCATAAGACACCAGAATTAATAACCACGCTTGCTCAAGGCAGATTGGCGATTTCACTTATATTTGAGCTACGGCTTTCATAAATTTTGAAAATAAATTTGTCATGTAACGTGTGGATAAAAATAACAAAATGATATCCTAACTTAACTAACTATTCACTAACTAAAATGTAGCGTCGAGGCATTCCTTTATATACATCTCTAATTTGAAAAATACAATTTTAAAATCGATTTACTCACGTAGCGCAGGCGACCTTGAAGTCGACGGCTGTGGTCCGAGAGAGTCCCGATTGGACCCTTCAGAGAGCGGCACTGATATCACAACGCCATTACTTGTACCAATCCACAGTCGTCCCGAACTGATCAACAGAGCCGTGATCCTGACCAATGAGAAGCCAAGCTTGCCAGTGCCCAACATTTTGCTGACATACGGCTCTATGTCAACGTCCTTCAGGTGTTGGTATGTATGCGCGTGGTACAAGCGAAGGGTCGAGTCCATTTTGATTGAAACCTGTTGTTTAAAAATATATTAGTAAAGTAAATTGTGTATGGTAATATTATTTACTTCAATAATGGAGGCAAAATAAAGTAAATGATTTAAAGAAACGGTAAGCTTCAAACTATTTACTCTATACGTTGAATACTTATCCTATGAGATAAATCTTCAAGGACCTTCTTGTGGTCCCTTAGAAAGTGATACGGTGTATCACTTTCTCAGGGACCACAAGACGCTGCCCACTTCACGAGTGGTTTATAATTCCAAATTATGTTAAAAATTAACTAGATTTTAATTAATAAACAGTTTTGAGCCCGTCAACATTAGTGTAAAAATTATAAAAAGGCACTATGACACTAAACCCGACATAATTCAACACAGTGCAGTAGCAATTTTTACGTAAAAGAACTGTTATCACCGACATACATAAGCTCCATTTGCACGCTAAAGTAGCCTTGTGCTGGCCATGTCTGACGAGGGACTGATGGCCGTTTGAGCAGCAAGGACTCGTCTGTTCAAACGGTAGTAATATGTCGTCGGAAAATGGAACATGGGCAAAAAGGCAGCTGGGACAGACGGATGCAGAGAACTGGTCTCGTCTGCACTTGGGAAAGGTTTATGTCCAGACGCCTTTAAAAGGCGGTTGGAACAAATTGGAAGCGGAAGGCCGTGACCTAACCGAAAGCGATCGTCACGCGAGTACGCAATCTTCGCGCTCTTTTACATGACGTACTCGCGCGATTAATAAAATCGCGTTTGTACGTAATAATTGACACAAACGTTCGCGTCGATCGTATACCCGCGCGGCGCTCGCTTTCGATGAGGACAGAGGGTACGGCAGAGAACTGGGTAAAGTGGCATAATTTCGGAGAAGTCTATGTCCAGCAGCGGCTTTTGAGTTGATTGTTTGAATGAATGAAGCACTACGTAAAGGTGAAGTCTCCTATTATCATCATCGACCGCAACCAACATCATGCCATATGCTGCGTCAATATGAATGTCTCTATGAAATGTTCTTGTACTTATACTCTGTCTGTGACATTTACGCTAACGTAAAATATAACATTTTTACAGGAGAGTCCAGCCTTATCAAGGGGAAGTATAAATGCTTGCTTACCCATACGCCGTCGCCGTCGCAAGCCATCTGTCGCACTTGACTCTCCTGCCGCGGATGCGCTTCAAGCGAGTGGAGCAGCAGACGTGAACGAGGCTCTATCACGTGCACTTTGTTGCGGTAACCGCACCACACAGTACAGCCCACCGCGCTTAGACAACGTACTGGAATAATGTTAGGCGGTTTAACGACACAAAAAGTAATGTAGAGAACATCTAAATTATAATTGCGTGCCTTTCAATAAGCCGTTCGCCGGGTCAGCTAGTAATAATATATTCATTTGTCTTACCTGAGCACTTAGGATCCCCGAGCGTCAGCAACCAGTACTGTCCAAAGTCCCACTGTCCGTCGGCATGCCGGGAGAATATCGCGACAGTGCCGTCAGCGAGCGCTACGATGCTTCGGGAAGCGCACGCCACTATCGACAGTATGGCGTCGTTTAGCTTCACTCTGGAAAGAAGATACAATGCTTTATACTTAAGTTTTTGTAGCATTACTATTGTAATTTGATGGATATATGTAAAATGTTGGTCCCGGCTGTCATTCAAAGATCTTTGACAATCGTTTGGGGTAGTCAGTACTGTAATTGGATGGTATAAAGCGAGACGGTCCACCAAAGAAAATATGGATGGATTGTGTTAAAAATTATATTGCTAAGGTGTAGAACAGTAGTGAGGGAACAGATAACGGCTTGTATTGAACTAAAGTACGTACTGCGCACGTACGCAGAACCCAAATAAAGTGTTATAACGTCAGGAAAACGATGACGATCTTTGTAATTAATATACTGAGATTTTCCGTTAATAATTTATATATTCGGTGTTTGCGTTTGTGCCCAGTTGATGGCAATAGGCTCGCCCCTATTACATAGGGTTCAAACATAACTAGTGAAATGTGGGTGTTGCTAATAGATACACCTCTGGCTAACCCTCCGGGAAACTGAACATAATGTTATGTTATGCAATTATTTATCTCACCTAGCTAAACACTTCTTATAGTTCCCAACGGCGGAGTGTATGTAAAGGTTCCCGCTCTTAGTGCCAAGCCACATGGTCGCCATGACAGTTGACATCTTTCGCTCCTGATTGGACGTTGTTTCAGGGCGCGGTTCCGCCTTCTGCTGCTGAGCGAACGCTTCGACGCCAGGCTCGGGTGAGCTCAAATGTCCACCTGAGAGCATACATAAATAAGGTAAACGGCTTTTTAGTAAAAAACAGGGGGAAGATTTCCAAAGGATTACACAATCCGGTTCGCGATGTGATATAACCCTCACTTACCCATTTTACAACTTATTGGAACAATAGATAACTGTTAGGAATTGCTTTATGCACACACAAGCAATGGCTATCTAAAGCCACTCAAAATTAGATCAGCTGTAAGACGCGTGAAAAAGTAACTAACAGGCAGACTGACAGACAGGCAGATTATTATATTATCAGAGTGAATGAGCTTAAGCATGTATCTGTAGCACATTGTCAGATTTTGATGCAATATTCTTCTTCCACATCACAATACCACGACTTGTTCGTATCAACATAATCAGCCTATAACGTTCTCACTGCTGGGACACAGGCCTCCTCTCTGCGAGTGTAAGTGGGCCTTAATCCACCGTGGGTTCTAGGACATGCCTCCTCACAATGTTTTCCATCACCGTTTTGACAGCAGTTTTATTTATATCACCAAAACAAAACTGAAAACTGTGGTTCGTGTATACTCGTCAATAAATAAGGCTTGTTTAAGAATATCTGGATAAGCACTAATTTTTTATTTTTGTATTAGTAAAAGGGCCTGCTCTTGACCACAATATAGCCTGGTGAGAAGCGAAGGCCAACGCATTCAGTTGGTGCCTCATTACATTGTTATAATATGTAATGTAATAATGATTTAAGTTAATCATTTGACCGTTAATAGGCGTGGAGCTGAGTGGTGGACTGTCGGGATGCACCGGGTCGGCCTCCTCCACATTCTTCACCACCGGCTCTTCGGGTTGAGGCTCGGGTGCCGTCTCTGGTTCGTTTACCGGAGTGCTTGGCGGTGTCAAGATGGCGGCTTTTACCTAAAGGGTTCGAAATGTTGATGTTATTTACAGCACAAAATAGTCGTAAGTTTGTTTATTTATTTTTTACTATCGGAATACAAACAAGCGGGCCTATGTAGTTAATGAAAGGAAAAGAAAGAAAGGAAAATTGTTTATTCTGCACAAATATTGTGTCCATCAATGTGTGTTGTCCATCCCAAAGATGAAATGTTTATGAATAAACTCAAACTCGAACTCGGCAACACTGCTTGACAACATGAATAGGTGAGGTGATAGTACGGTCAAGCGCGCAGCGTCTATATTTGAACTTCGAAAACCGCTCTTACTGCTACTAAATAAAAAATTGGTATGCTGATTGTATAATCAAGCGCAGTTCGGTAGTAACACTTGAACTACGACAACTATTCAAGTGCTGCTAAATAAAGGCGTTATCAATATCAAATACTTGCCAAGGGTGCCGAATGGATTCACAGTAGCTAACTCAGCTCGATTGTACTGATTGTTACTTTTAATTTTAAAAATGTTGCCGTTACTGGACGCCCGGCAGAATATGTGAAACATAGAAAAGGGCGGCGGCAGAGAGGGGCTTGATCACATAAGACAGCGTCATGCCGTTTGCCGTCACGGCATATGAGTCGTTCTTACCCCCAAGGCGGGTGAATAGATGTTTCCCATAAATAAAGCGATTCGTCAAACTTACTAAGCGTGTTGTGCCCACGATGACGGCGTCTTTATCGCCATTCTCCTCACTGCCATTATTCTTTGGGTTAACGTCGACTGAGTCTATTCTGCCGGCGCAGAAGAGCGACTGCAAAAAATAAACATTGTTAGTAATTTTGCCACCAAAATTAGAGTAACTTTCATATAACATGCACCTGCCTTAATTTTGCTATAATTTTTTAACGCCTGATATCTACAAAATCATGATTTTACAGGAGAGCGTTTCGAACGCCAAACTGTAATAATTATTAGAAGGGCAAAGTTATCTTTTTCTAATTTACAACATTTAGTTAATAGGGCAGTACCAAGGAAATGGTTAAGGTTAACTACGTACTACATATTATGTCGGATCTTTCATGAATATGCATTTAAATTGAGACACAAGCACCTTTGTTAGCGTTGTACCGCAAAACGTTGTGCGGAGTCTAGTATTGAGTATAGTGTCCGATACGGGCCATGAAGCGACAGTGATCGTTTAGACGTAGTCGTGACGCATAATGGCCTAGGAACTGCTCAGGTTATTCGCGCGACAAACAACTCGTCGCTCGCATGATTAAAAAGTCCTATCTCATTTTTTAGCTGATTTGAGTTAGGACAACTACATTTTTCTATTCGTGATTCTTTATTCTTTTAAAGAAGTACAAGTAAAGAATTTCGAGTTTGTCACGCTCATCAACACACACTGTACTTGCCCGTTTACTGCATAATGCTTACATACTAAATGTTTATTCTGAATTTCTGAGAAATCCTGGCAAAAAAATATTGTGACGCTAAACATGTGTTGTGTGTGTGGTTATGTGCTCACCACTTGAACTGATGTTAAACAACGTTGTAGGACTCAGGTTCTTGACGGCTAATGACGTAGAAACTAAAGTATATTCAAATTCATTGAAAAAAAACGCAGCATACACAATAAACTAATTATGGTATAAAAAGAATTGATAAAAGGTACTGAGATAGAGTTCAGAGCTCAGTGAGTTTGTTTGATAATAAGCAAAGAGTAAAGAGCGAGATTAAACGGAATTAGTTCCCATGTTGAAAGGTTCCTATAAGGTTTCAGGTTATTCGGGTTCTAATGGTGACTGCTATGTGTTGAAATGTATCTACTATCCGTACATTGAGGATAGAGTGAGAGGAACGCCAGAAAGTCAAGTATCTTCGACGTACGATTGAATTCCATTAAGATATGTATGATTTGTAATCTAAATATACTATTAAAATATTTTTGGCCGCATAAACCCTTCTATCCCGGAACCTGGATCTACGTAAGACACAGTGGCTTTTTAATTGTTTCTGTAATTACGGCATTAAACCGTTTGAATCAACCTATGTTTAGGCATTACGTTGTCTTCTTTTCCAGAGCTTGTCTTATTAATGGAAAATGTAACTAAACAATCATAGTAAACATACGGGGTGTCGCTTCTCAGCCAATCCGGCGACTCTTTCTTGATAATCTCGGTAGTCTTCGGCGACGGCTCCCGGCACGGAAGCGACGCATAGAATGTGCTTGTCCGTCACCGGAAATGATTCTATCACCTCTGCTGGATTGTTCGCGTCAATAATCTGGAATAATATCGTATTTTTAAAGCCAAGTATTTATTTTTGATGCTTACAATACTGTGATACACCGCTTTCATGAAGCCGGGAACTCGCCAGAGAGCTTTAGTACTATAACAAGCACCTTAACTGCGTAGCATACTTTCAATCAAAATCCAAAAGATTTTAGAGGAAATTGCTTATCAATGCCTTCATTTATCTTTGAAAAATTCGTCTGCTCAACAACGTTAATAACCGAATCAAAAATGAGTTTCAACTGCAATTTTGTCAAGTTTGTTATGCAATTACCCTGCGCCAATGTGTGGACATGGTTGGCGCTGACACAAGCCCAGCAAACATCAAGATTTTTGGTGACAGTAACGCGTTCAGTTACAATTACAGCGCTAGTAAGTACGAACAGTGTACGAGACTAATGTAGCTTAGGCATCAATACAATCTATTGAAGACCAGTCGCTATGGCAATTCTTGGGGAGAGCCAATTTAAGCTGATGTAAATATGATAGGTGTAATATTGAGACATGTTACAGCGTAATATAAACAGTAGCAAACATTTTATTTTTATACTCGTCTCCTGCTCATAAGAAGCGAATTAACAATATATGTGTGTCTATGCGACCAGTCTACATTATAATTAACATCTAATTTACCAGCGCTCATTTTCAACAAAGAAACAAAAATGCACAAATACTCACCATAACAATCCCCTTATTCTGGTTGCTGGAACATATCCAGACGAGAGACGACAAGTTTTTTTCAGTGTACTCGACGCTTTGAGTGGACTGCAGCTGTTGGTTTATTTGTTCGACTTCTGGGGAGTGCACTGACTGGGCCTTGCTCATCTCGTACGCTGTGGATATAGTGTGTGATATTAGTAAGACAATGGACAATGTATAGACAATGTGTCGATATCGTAACTTAAATTTTATAATTTCTTTAAATATTATTCTTATTAATTTTTCTTTCGAATACTGGGCCTTTGGCTTTAGTATTACCGTGTTTAATTTTGTGTGTTGCGCGTTTTATATGTGCAGAATAAACACTTTTTTTTATAAAATCCTTTTGATTATCTTCAGAAGAAAGGACAGTAGAGCCTTGGGTTTTCATAACAACGTATTGTTGTGTCAAATCAGTTTGCCATTAATAAAAACATCCACGACGCAATCTGTCTATCTCGGGAAGACACCAACCAAAATAACTATATCCATGTTAGAATTTATATAAAACAGGATGTTTAAATGGTTGAGGTATTTTAAAGTGATTTAACCACTCAAACTCAAAGCATTTATTTCAATTAAACCATTTACAGGCACTTTTGAATTGTCAAGAAGTCGGTCAGTCAGAAAATATGCAGCTAGTTGCCCATTCCAAAGCGTAGGTACCTATGGAGAAGAACGGGCAAGAAACTCCATGGATACTCTTTTAAATTATATTTTTACAAAAATTTTAGTTACATCATTAATGTTGAATTTAGAATTATATGTGAGTACGAAGTAAAAAAAAAACGAAAATAATTAAAAATAAGCCGCTGGGCATCACCATACGATGTTGAGTGCAATATCAGTGTGTTTTTACCGAATGAAAATTTTCGTTCTTTATGTCAGCCTAGTATTTAATACATAATTTTGCCCCTGTCATCTTTAAACGATTGAAAGAAAAAGAAATATGTTTTAGATACGTTTAACGTTAAATACGTTTAGTAATGTGTTCAGCATGCGAGGGGCCCTAAGCCTAACATTTCTATTACATAAATTGTATACCCAAAGACATGGTGTTCTCGGTCTTGTCATCCGGATTCGCGTAGAACACGCTCTCTCCAATCATGCACCCGCCATCTGGGGTGCGACCCCCGTTCAGATTGACGGCAGCAGCGCATAGAAGCGTCATACGAGGCTCGTTTTCTGCTATGGGTCTGAAAATTATACGTTTTGTTATTAGTCTGTAACTTATGTACAATCTTGTGTTAACTGAAACCAGGAAAATAATGCATTTTTTATCATTGAAAATATTTTGGAATGGAAGTACCATTCATGTTACCATTCTATTAATGGTAATGAACTGTAACAATATACAGAGATTTATTTTAATCAGCCTTTCGTCATACTTCAACTTTCTAGTCTATGTAGGTCACACTACATAGACCAGAGGGGCAATTCTCGTAATTTTAAGAACGTTCATAGTCTGATCTCAGTCCCAATCTATCAAAAATACCTCTAATTTCCGTAGCGAAATTAGAGGCATTTTTGTAAATTTTTATTTTTGTGTATTTTTGCAACTTTTCAAAATGTGGATTTTGACAAGTTTTTGACATTTGTTTGTCGCTGAGATGAGACAGACTAGATTCTGAAAGTTTTAAATTACGAGAATTGGCCTTCAGAAAGTCATCGATCTTAATGTTTTATTACTGACGCTGCGCTCGCGGCTTCGTTTTATCACTGTTTATATTAAATAGCCTATAATGTTCCCACTGCTGGCACAAAGGCGTCCTCTCTTCGAGAAGGAGTGGCTCGTACATAATCCGCCACGGGGGCCCAGTGTAGGTTGGTGGATGTCACATGTCATCAAATTTTTGGCTCTAGGACATGCCGATTTCCTCACGATATTTTCCTTCGCCTTTTTGAGAACAGTTAATTGTGATGTAATAATTTACAGAAAGTAAAGTGCCTGTCTGGGTTCAAACTTACGACCCACAATTTGTAAGTCGCAACCGTTACTACTGGGCCACTACTGCTGTAATTACTAATTGATGTAGTCTACATAGAACAACCTGTTAAGGTAATTTATACAAGCATTCTGAATAACTCTAGGAAAGTACAGATCTTCACCACTGACCTGCAGAACACAGGTACGGGAACAGGGACACCTCCCGAAGACAGGGACGTAACCGAGCTGGGACCCTTCGGCCCCTGGCCAGTCTTACTGGGTAGGCTCCACCCGTACGCCTGCGTGCGCCCATCCTCCTTGCGAACGTGCGCCCGCACCTACACGCACACACGCACATGTGTACGATATCAACCCAACCACATCACCCAAACAAATACGAACATTCCAAGGTAAAGCGCGTAAAACAAACACAAAAATAAACGTAAATATTTAATTAGTGATTTAAAAAAAAATGTAACTATAAATACGTAAAAACACTATACACATGCCTAGAACTAATATCACTTAATGTCACTAGCACTGTTCAATAAGTTGAAATACGTGCCGTCATTGATTCAGCTGAAAACAAAAGAAAGGAAAGGAAATTAGGTACAGGGAGAGGAAGAAATGAAAATAAAACACAAACACTGGACACAGATGGCACACAACGAGACGGCAGACATGATCGTATCTATGTTGAAGGTGTACACGGGTGAACTGAAGCATCTCGGGTTGAAGAAGCTTTGGTGATAAGCTGCAGCCTACGCGAGTGAATGTTCTACTGTGGTGAAGGTAACGGTTCAGTGAAATTGATGGCATCATTTTATCGAGCTATGTAATGAAACGTTGTTTTTTTTATTATATTAATATATAATTTGAATTATTTCACGCTATAGAGTTGAGCTTTTTGTTTAAATTAGAATTCATTTCAGCTCAGGCGTTTTACGGGTTTTTTTATCTTGACTTGTAATAAATATTCATACGTAGCAAAAACAGCCGAAACCAAGCTGCACAAGTGTATGCATATTTGTGTAAATGTGCTGCAGTGGAGTGATTTTTGCAATATTCTGTGTTGATTCTGCATCCTTAAATGTATTTATTTACGAGGATACAAAAATAACATTACACAAACAAAATAAAAGTACCTATTTCTGACCTATAATTTTACTGAATTGACGCACAACATTGTTTAACTTTAATCAATTTACATAAAAGCATGAACAAATAAACGGGGTCTTATAAAAAACTACAAACGTAGGTCTTCATAGGGATGAAAGAAACGTGGTGGCATATGTATAGCGAATACGTATTTAGTTATATTTATAGTGCAAAAGGTTTATAATTATATTTAATAATCATATAATAAAACAAAAAATGTGAAGCGAAGGAAATGTGTAGATAAGGGAAGAAATATACAAGGAAGAACATAAAAGCTTACGAAATAAACATTGTCAGGCCAATAGGAGTTTTAAGTAGTGAACCGGCACAATGCGTAGAGCGATAGGAAAATAGGAGACTCCATACATTAGGTCCATATAAATAAGCCATTTTGTTATTTTGACGGTAAATCTTTGAACCCATTTGGTGTATACAGGCTGTCCCTGGAAGGATGGATCAAATCGAATAGGGGCGTGGGTAAGGTCATTTCCAAACTTATTAGCCCTGAGAATGTTGCTGAAAATGATGATGATGAAATGATAATGATGATGAATGATAATGATGATGAATGATGATGATGATGAGATGATGATTAGATACTATCAGACCTATCTAAAAAAATTAAATTGATAGCCCTGACAGTTTTTTTTTAAGATTTTTTTAAAACGATTCGATTTCTCGTCTCTTTTTTTTGTTTTTTTTTTTTTTTTTGTTAAAACATTTGGAAATGAACTTGCCCACGCCCCTATTCGATTTGATCCATACTTCCAGGGACACCCTGTATAATAAAGAATATTCTTTTCTATTCTATTCTTCATTGAAGAATTGTAAATGACTTTAATACTTTATAATTGCTGGTTGCTTATTTATACAGGCCGATGTAGGTTTAGGCGCATAACGCACTCTGCAATCAAGGACTGCCAAGTATCACGTGACGTGGACGTGCTAGTGGCTTTTATTCCATGCTTACCCTATTCAAAGAAGCAGAAAAATGTGATGGTTTTACGGAGAAGAAAGGAGGCCTGTGCTCCAGCAGTGGGAACATTATAGGATGATTATTGTATGGAAAAGAGTCGTGTTTTTTTTATATTTATAGATATTTTTTCTGCTTCTTCAAATAGAGTTAAGAAAATTTCCTTACATCAAAAGAAATTTTCAAAATAATAACTGACTAAGTTACAAATGATCCCGAACAACTATTCTGTGTAAACAAATTAATACTTAAGTCAAAACTGTCATTCAAATAATCACCGAGAAACTAACGAGGCTTGCTCGGAATTATTAGTAAGTTGAAGTTCATCAGACTTGATAAAAGCAATAATCTGGCCGTCAGTTCTCGCGGGAAGATATTTACTTTGCCTGTGTTTAGAGAAACACAAAAGCTCGCCTATGATTTAAGGTGAAAGCGTCAGGGTAACACCACGAAATTCAAATTTTCTTACGTTTGTTGCAATTCGCAGGTCAGTATCAGGTTCGCTAAATATTCATTTATTCATATTACCCTATTGAATGACTATTTCATGAAATCATGATATTTGAGGCCAATTCTAACTTAAGGAGTTCTACTGCTGGTTCTAATGATTATAATTCTGTGAAGCCATATTTGTTACGGTTGCGAATCATATTTTTATCAACATACAACCTGACACTGACCTGAAAATTGCAAAAAACGTAAGTAAATTTGAATTTCGCGAGCTACCTCAAAATCCTGGCAAAGAGCGCATACTGACACCTAGGCAAAGCTATATCTAAAGCTAAGTACGAGCGAGGTTTAACTGTAACTAAACACATGTAACCAAATACTGAAACACTTTGTTAGCTAAAGCTCATAATAGACGTTTTACTATATTTTATTTCTTTTTAATCACGCGACTCTGACAAAATTACTTAGGAATAAACATTCATCGGTTCGACTTCTTTCATTTTGATTGTGGTTTAAATAAATAAATACATTTTATTTTTATATAATCCTAACTAATATTATCCTAACTAATATTATAAATGCGAAAGTAACTCTGTCTGTCTGTCTTTCTGTCTGTCTGTCTGTCTGTCTTTGCTTCACGCCTAAACTACTGAACCGATTTGTGTGAAATTTGGTACAGACATAGTTTGGAACTTAAGAAAGGACATAGGATAGTTTTTATTACAAAAAATAAAATGAAAAATAAAATATAAAATAAAATTTATTCCGAACATACAGCGCCATCTATTGGTCAAGAGTCAGCATCAATTCAGTACTGAAAACTCATCGGAAAAATGTAAATAAATAGTAAAAAGGTATGAAAATATAATATAATACAACTTTTAGTACAAAGAAAATGCTCTAACGGAGTATAGATAATTCTATTAGTACTATATGTCGAGTTGGTGATCGCGCAATGGTGTCGATCGTTACACGAGTTCGGTTCATGTTATTGTTTTAATTCATCGGAAAAAAGTAAATAAATAGTAAAAAGGTATGAAAAAAATAATATCAATATAATAAAACTTTTAGTACAAAGAAAATGCCCGAACGGAGTAGGTATAGATAAATAATCCGAGTTGTCACTATGCTCGATAGATGACGTTGGGATCGAAATAGATCGCGCTATGGTTTCGTTACACGCATTTGGTTGGGTTCCACATTTCATTTTTGAAGAGATCCCGCGAGATCGGGAACTATGTGGGTAAAACCATAAATCTGCCGGAAGTCACTATTCCACGCGAACGAAGTCGCGGGCAAAAGCTAGTTCGGTATAATTGTGAATGAAAAATGCCGAGTACCGAAATCGAACATCGCGCGTTGATTCATGTGTTCAGAAGTTTCAATTCAAGTGAAATATGCCAATGAAACACAAAAATAAACAAAGTGTTTGATATCTGCTTTACAGTTACAGATCGCTAGTAAGTACTGAACCCTACTGCGAGGACTTTCACCAAAAAGTTTCAACATACCTGTCGGAACTGCTCGCTCCTCTCATGTCGTCTATTGTGGTGATGGTCGGTCAGTTGGGTCTCAAAGAAGTCGGCTTGAGTCCTCGAGTGACGTAATGCGGGTTGCGGAGCGGCAACTGCGCGGAGATGCGGCGTCGATAGCGGTCGTTGTGGACGCTCGCCGGTACTGCAATGAGGTTAAGTTGGCGTTGAAAAATATACCCTATGCGTAGGGTTGGATTGGTTAGATACTGTGATCGAAGATATTGTTGTAAGAGCTAGATTCACGCGGTTCTTCAAATAAGAGAATACGGAGAAAGTTAAGTTAATGATAATGACTTGATACTAATGATAGCAAAACATAAGCTCGTGCAAAAGAACTAGTTTGCTGCAGCTGTGCTCGTACTTGCTTAGTTGCTGATTTGCCAAATAAATTGTATTACGTAGCCTTCGCTAGAATTTATTTTATATTCAGACCACCGCAACCGCTGGAATATATTTTGCTGTACGCGCCACAATACAACATTTTAAGTGTTCATGATTAACATTTTAATAACTTACAAATAAGTAAAACGCAGTAGCTACCAATTTTAGACCAATGTATAAATTGCATAAAATTAATATGATTGTGTATCAATCGAAGTGTTGGTTTATTAAATCTAAACTCATGCTAATCATTGTTGCTGCCCATGGATGTTAAAATTCACATCAAAACATAAGCCTCCTTATTGACCGATTAGGACAATCATAAAACTCTCCTTCATAAAGATTGGTCCTTCTGGACAGAAAGAGGTGGAAAGAGAGTGGGGAGGCCCTTGCCCAGTAATGGGAAATGAATGGCCACTGAAACACTCTCCTTCAAATTTCAGTCCTACTTGATGGAAGGGAAGTTCCAGCTACGAAGATATTTTTTTAAGCATAACTTTTGAACAGAGTCCCACATTTGAAGGCTTTTTGCCTTATGTATTAAGAGAACAGAACACAGTTGGTATTTACTGTTCAAACAGTTACCAAGCACAGCACAGGTATCAGCAAAAAAAAAAAAAAATCGCAACGAATAACAACTCAAGAAGAGAAATCGCTGTCGACACAGCATTGCGTCATAGCAAGCAAAGCAATATCCTCGATACGCTTGAGCAAGGTCACAAACTAAAACAAACATTCGATACATAAACAATACGCATGGTATTGTTCAAACATTATTGTCAATGGCTAATGCAGGTTATGCAAACAAAACATAAAATAAAAATGGTAAGCGTAATTCGCAGCGCTATGATAAAATAAATCTAGTGATTATTTTAAGCAATTTCATTATGACGCAGTTTCTTCCCAAAACTTCCGGTTTTTTATATGTGAGCTCAACTAACAGAACTGAATCGAATAATAACGTATTTTCTTGTCGGGAGTCAAACCCGATAGATATGAATAATCACAAAGCATTATTGGTATACTAAACTCATTGCAATCCTTTTGCGAATCTATGCAGTGAAAATTCTTATTATTTTTACATTAGCCTTGGCAATTTCTATACATATAATAATATAATCAAAGTCGCTTTTTGCGTGTGTGTAAAGTACGCAACTTATTTTGATACAGTTTTCACAAACATTAGAGAATTTATTCTGAAAGGTTTCTTTGTATAATGCATTCATTTTACAAGTAAAGAAATCCTGATGTTTTATCAAGTCGTAAAAACCGCGCGAAGCAAGGGTGGTTTAGTTATACAACGAGCACAGCAAAATGTAAAGAAATAAAACAAAAGAAATATCTATAAAATACAGCGCCAAAAACACACAAATTAATTAAAAAATACAAGCGCTGACCTGCGTGAATACACAAGCTTGACGAATGGATTCCAATAGGAATAAAATTGGTAATGGTTGGTCTAATGCTAATGTTTAATTTGGGAAAGTAAAATAAGTCCAATCACATGTATCAGCAACGAAAGAACACCCGTTTTCGTAGTAGACGAAGGCCTATAAAAGCTGCAATTTCTTCGTTCACCATATTTAATCACAACTTTTTGGGCATACCATCAAACTGCTATAGCCCTTGTCAATTAATAATAATAAGATTAGAACAAACTATACTCTTAGCACAGATTCGACATGTTGTCGAAAATTGTTTCCCGTGCAACCTTGAAGAATCCAACTTAAAATCTTTTTTTTTCTGGGACCTCCGGTCCTGTGATGCTTTTGAGGTCATCTGCGTATTCTGCTACTGTTATTATCAGTTCTTTCCGCTGTTTTTTTTTTCTAGATTATCATATGTATTCCTATAATATAACTAATAAAAAGATATTGTGTTAACAAAGACATCAATGCACTACGTACTCGTGTTTAACCTAAATGTACATTTCTGAAAATTACTTTGTTTTTATGTTTTATTCTATATCCAATGTCATTAACGTTATTTTTTCCTACAGTTATTTCTCAAGTTATTATTTTTAAGTAATTATTTGTTTTTGTCATGTTTTTGTACGTAGTACACCGACGTCTATAACGTTCCACAGTATTTACCTGAAGAGGTTACTAAAAAACTTCCATATGCTCTGTTTGTTCTTCTTATCCATGGTTGAGTCGACGCGGCTTGCGCGGACCATCTCCGTCCAGCGAACTGCGTCTTGAAGCTCCATAAAACGCTCCTGAAAAATACACATAAATTATGTTAATAATGGTACAAACAACCAAACGGTTAAAGCGTAAACAAGGGAGGGGAAGGCGTGACTTCAATTCCCTCGTTTTACTTGGTGGAAGAAGAATACGCGATTTCAATTTTATAGAAGACAGTACTTTGCTGCGAAACCTTGGAAAGACGTATTTTGCGAGACACAATAGTAATAGATCCGAGCTTTCGTCCATAGATACGAAGCTACGCGCATTAACACGATACAAGCAAATGGAAACCATTATCGGCTGTTGTAACAAATTTTTGTTCTGCATCGGGTTTTAAAATGATTCAAATCTTAATTTATCTTTTCAATGAATGCCTATTTCTTGGCCCTGGGGATGATATGACAGAAAAAGGAGTGAATGATGAGAGTGACGGCTGACAGGGAAGAACGGAAGAAAAATACATGTTGCGCCGACCCCAAATAACATGAAAGAAGGGCAGGGAGATTATGATGATGAGTGAATGTAAATTGCTTTATTTTCGTTTCGTGACTTCTGCCACAATGACTCTCACCTCCATTAATTTAACAATGTCTCGCAAAATCGTGAAATATACAGACTAACCCCCTTACTAATAAACGTTGTATAGCGTCTGTATAGTTACACAAGGCTTTGTCTTCTTCTTTCGAAAGTCAAATTACTGAAGACTGAAAGAGAGAAATCGGTGTGTAGCTATTCATCTGGTATAATACGTTTATTAGTAAGGGGGTAAAAAGAAAGGCATAGGCTTACTTTATACTGGTTACGTTCCATGAGTACTCGTGCCATCTCGACGCGGGTGAAGCGCCGACGCTGCGCCATCGGCACGTCGGCCTCATCCTCGTTGTTGTCGCCGCCGCCCGCGTTCGTGCTCACCGTCTCCTGTCACATGGCCACGCAAAAACTAAACATGATTGGAAACACGAAATATAAACTACCTACAGAAAAATCTACGGAAGAATTAATTTAGCGAAATCGGCGTCACAGTTTTGGTTGTATAGGTACCGGAATGTTACATTATTTTTGTGGAGATGCTGAATGGCCTTGCACATTATGGTGTCCACAAAATTGTATTCCCTGTGTGTAGTTTAGTCGTATTTCAAAGAGGTAATTGCTTTGTAACTGCAAACCATAATATCTAATGTAACTTGAGTTTGCAAATATCTAAATGGCCATTTCAACACCGAATAATATTCATCTTGATAGTTACTAGGCTCGACTATAACGTCTTTGACATCCGCAGAAAGTAAAACCAAGCATTTTGTTAACCTCGGTCAATCTTCAATCATTCATAGATACATTCAATCAAAAACCAGCCTACCTTCAAATGTCTAACTTCATCTTCTAGCTCGGTGACCCTATCGCGCAACTTCTCCCGCGCAGAACTGAGGTTCGCCACCTCTTCCCTCAGGATCTCAAGCTCGCCGGTCATTTCATCCACCTTCACTATCAGATCATCCTTCACCACGTTCAACGCGTTCTTCGTTGCTAACAATTCGTTGTTCTCCAGAATAAGATTCTCCACCTCTTTGCCCATTCCTGTTGAGTTAAGTGGAGGGATTTATGTTTTGTTCATTAAACTTTTGATTGGTTGAATGTGGTGTATGAAAATTTATCATTCAATTCAATTATATCACACTGATTATACAGCCCACTCTGAATGGCAAAATTGTATGAAATATTTTAGGGCTGTGCACTTAAATTGAAAGACTAATGTTTTATTTTAATAGATACAATACTCTGAACGATGTCCAAGTAAACACAGTTATATGAATATTTTACTTACTTGCATCTTGCGCTTTGGGAATCGCAAGCGATCGTTAGGCCCGTCACACACTTCGCCGCATGCGTTAGCAACAAGAATTGTATCGCGTCAACAAAAATGTAAGACTATTTACTAACAATAATCATATGACTATAGTTGGCATTACATAATTGCAACGTAATGCGACGTAGTGTGTGAGATGGTCATGTTTTTAATTAAATAGTTGCAAAGATTTACTACGAAATATAAAACGTTGAATAATGTTAGTGATAATTCGATCAATATTTTACAAATTACTTACCAAAATAATTGTCGTTAACTGCAATCATGCGTTGATGCAACATTTTGTTAGAACGCATGGAAAGAACGTACAGTTATTAGTATTTTATGAAAATGTATTAATGTAGAATACTAGTTAAAATGCTCACACACGACGCCACTTTAAGTAGACATAAACATCGCAACAATTAATTACATATTTTATTTTAATCTACATGTTTTTATTTGGTTCTATGCTCATATCAGCTGTTTATTATGTTCTCAAGCACAACTATCACAGAAAATTATTTTGCGATGATTTTATTCGTTTATGCATATGTTTATTTTAGCATTACACGTGTAAATTTGTATATATTTGATAGTTCATTGACGCTTTGAAACATGCATAAACGTACAATTTTTTTTTCGATCTTTATAATATTAAACCCTCTGTTTCTGGGACCTCAACCGCAATCGGTCTTTTGTCGTCTCTCTATTTAGATTGGCTTACTTAGAGCCAATAATGTAATGTGATATAAGATTTAACAAGAAGAATAGAAACCGAGGGTAACACTATTTGAAACAGTAAAAGCAATAATACTGCAGTCATTTAATTTGGCAACATAATAAAATGTGCGCTTGATTAGAACAACACAATAACACAAATGGACGCCGAATGTTGGAGTTTCATAAAAATGAAGTAACAGAAACACAGTGACGTGGTGTGTAAGTGAACATAAAGAAAGTACAAAATAATATTAAGGTTTTATTTATATAAGTTAAGCATTATACTTTTACCACAGGAAATATTTATTTATTAAAACTTTATGCACAAGTAAACAAATACTGTACAAAGGCGGATATAATGCCTGAGGCATTTTCTACCAGTCAACCTTAAGGTGATGCAGAGACAAAACATAGCAGGTGCAACATAAGGGAAATATATAACTCGGGAATAAATTCTAATACCTACATAGATAGTTACATATAAACAGAATAAACTTTTCCAGGAGAAATAACGATAGGTTAGAGGAGAAAACGAATCCAGATCAAATCAGCACTGGAATGATTCTACATAATTATATAAATAAATATTATATCACCTACAGCACATTTTTGCCTTTGCTTCCCATTTTTGTATTCATGATGGTAAAAGTATTCTTCTCATCTTATAAAAACATAAGCACAGTACAATGAATATCATATAGTTAGCGGTAAAGAATTTTATAATAGTAAATGTCAATTATATAACAAGCTATAGGATGACATTATGTACAAGAGAAACAAAATAATTAAACCAATTGGTGAAATAATAATATATTTTACATAGAAATATTGATAATAACAAAGAACCCGATGGATTTGCTTCTGAATTTAAGAAAGTTAGTAATATTACGGAGTACTCAACCTTAAATTTTGCATCTAATATGACGGATTTGTTAGGCTCAATATGAGTCAGGATTTACTTGTTACCACTCTGGGTTCAAAATCAGAGTGTTATCAGCAATTTTTTTTTTATATAAGCCAGTTACGTCTTTAAAAGCCAGTATCAAGTAAATAAAAGCTACTATTGTTATTTAAAGCTAGTCCGTTGTAGACAAACTTTTGTAAGCATACGTAGAATATTCTTCGAAACTGATATAAAGAGAAAAGGTTTTTTTTTGGTAGGCTTCTCGCTAAATCCTCAGAAAGGATTTGGATGAAATTCACATGGGTAGACCTTGACCTGTCAATACAGGTCGGTATAAAAACTCTATCGTATATCCCGATATTAGCTTATTGAAGTTTTATATTATTATAAAACTGCAATAAACTTATACCAGTGATACTTATAATATTAATGAGCCTGCCTATACTTTCATGGTGTAGTAATTCTTAGAAGAGCGTAAATATGAAAACCTTGAAGATACTTATGTCTTTGTAGAATAACTAAACCATATACTTATTATAATTTATGGAGCAGATCGATACTTCGAAGGTTTACGGTCGAAGGCTTCGAGGGTAGGTATTTAGGTATTCATGAATCAATTATGGGCACTTATTTGTTAGAAACGCTTTTAATTCCTTTTATATTTTGTTATCATAATATTCGTTACGGAACATAAACGGCGCAAAATTAGCTTTTTTCGGATATTAACAAGGCTTTATGATGTACTGATTAAAAGGTATTACTAACTTACATGCTAATATCAGCAAAATTGTATTTCATTATGATAAACGAAACGTATTATATCAAATGAGTAGCCGATTTCTCTCTTTCAGTTGTAAGTATTTTGACTTTCGAAATAAGAAGTCAAAGCGTTGTTTAACTATACAGACACTATACAACGTTTATTAGTCAGGGGGTAAGTATATTAGACTAGCTCGGCTTCACTCGCGTGGATGTCGGAAATTATCCCACGGGACGTGCTACCGGGACAAAAAGTATAGCCTATGTCCTTCCCCAGGATGCCATATTCTATCTCCTTGCCAAATTTTATCAAAATCCGTTCAGTGGTTTAGGTGTGAAAATGTAACATACAGATTTACTATCGGATGTATAATATTAGTATGGATAATCCTGATATTCTACCTTACGCAAACTTCAACAGTTTGTCTAAAAGGACGATTAGTGAACACATAATATGCAAAGCACTTACCAGAAGATGCGTATTCTCCGGGATGGACCCAACTACCTGTTAGGGAAAGCATTCAATTATATACTTTCAATACACTTAAAGAAAAACAAATAATGCGTAGGTACACAGATTCAGGGTGCTACACTCGTGTTCGGGTCGGCACATTCGATTCGGCAGAACTTGTTGAACATCAAAGCATACCCGAAGCAATTACTAAACATTTTCGGCCTTCATTAGGATCGTGCTGATCCGCATCTACCGTCGCGTCGCTGAAACATTTTCAGGTCGGCAATGTACCACACTGGATCGATCAGGTACCGTATGATGTATGACGTTTTAATGCCATCGTGATTCCAGTGCAAGAGAGAGACGGAGCTATCATACATGACCGATAGCACCATCCCTTTTTTGGACTGGAATCATAATTGCATCAATGCATCATAAATACAGCCCCTGAATTGTCGATAGACCGAAATCTAGTCGCTCTTTGATCAGGCTCTCATAAGTGTTACCTGTAATATCGCCATCTTCTCCTTCAGCGATGCCCGGGTCCACGTCTTGGAAGGCAAGCTCTTGGTACAAAGTGTTACCACTCCGTTTCTCGCTCTTGGTTTGCGATTTGCCAGTGTTGGGAGGCGCCACTGGAGATGTAGCCTGAAATCAATTAGTTATCAGACATTATTACGAGAATAATACATAGTTTTGGACAGTATTGTAACGAACCTCGTTATATTGTGTGTTGTTGCAGTTTTTGACATATTAATTACGTTGACTAATACTTAGACTTGTGATCATGATTGCATGAACTAATGTTGTTGTACCTAATCTCAAGATAGCTATTTTTTTAATCATTTAAACTTTTCACAGTTCGTATAACGGTGAATATTTTTATTATAATTACAATTGTTAGACAAAGTGTTAAATTCTTGTCATTAGCATGTATTGATAAAGCATTTATAATAACTAATATTCCACATTGTGTCTCCCGTTGTTACAATCCCATTTCCGCTTTTGCCGCCAAAAGTACCTCAAACGTAAAAAAGTATGATCATCGAACGACAATAAAATCAAAAAGCATTGGCCACTGACATATTTCAAATTTGGAAAAGTCAACGGAAAAGCCAATCTGACAGCTTTCAATATAATTTGTATAAAATGCGATGTTATTTAGCTGATAAAATACTAACATTTATAGTACTATTATCCGTGATGTGCGAAGTGGTATGCATAAAGTGTTATCAGTGCTCGTCTATAACCAACCGTGGATGTTTTAAATACAACTTGAACAATGCACTTTTGAAAGACTGCAAAAACGACAAAGGGGCACCAGTTTGTCGGTCGCTATCACAGGTAAATTACTTTTTGCCTGGCCAAGACGTGAATGTAATAAGAGAATGTGCTTATATGTACGAAGAACCGCTAAAGTGTGTCCAGTCAAAATTCAGCAACGTACATTACTCGCACGTCTGCGAATGCAACACAGATGGCTGCAACTCAGCGACCAATGTTAAGCTTTGTTGGAAGATTGTCGTGTGTGCTCTACTGTTGGCAATGGTCATAAAGTAGCTAATCATGTGTCCTTGTAAATATGTATCATTGTAAAGAAGTTATAATAAATGTTATCTAAAATAACAATGCGTTTAGTAATTTAAAATCTTTACATCATGGTGTTTCTCAATCTCAAAATAAAATGCAACATCTATTCGGACGAATTACATGACTATTTCAGATCCTTTTTACGAAAGCCAAGTAATCCTAATACCCCTGATAATATTTGTTTTAAAAGCCTCTCATTTTATAAAACTTAAAAAAAAGCTTATAAGTACCGGTACCGGTATCCCTTGTATCCCTAGGATCTGTGCGATTACTTATGAATCTTATGATGCAATATCGTCAGATTATAATGGCCATTGATCTTATTGAATAAATTCTATGAACAATAGCAACACTCCATACACACATTCACTGTATTTATTTATTTTATTATTTATGTACACACAGTAAAATACATAGAGATATAAACATAATTGAGATTTGAGTACAAAGGTACACTGTACACTGTACGGTACACTGTATTTATTTAATTAATGACGGCATAATAAAAATACACCATTTTAAAAATGCTATAGGTATATTTTTATCCCGACTGACTCAGAAAGAGGTAGTGTTTGTAATATTGTATTCTAGAGTCCTCAGGTAGTTTAAGTTTTTGGCAAAGTTCAAGCCTAATTAAAGAAAATGGTCGTGATTCTATAATTTAACAAACTTCAATTATCCTATAGGTCAGGGATGGCGAACCAATGGCACGCGTGCCATTGGTGGGGTGGCACGTAACAAAATAATTTGAGCACGGCATAATTTCAGGAATTAAGACACCTAAGTCATCTAGTTTGCAACAGCAGACTCATTTATCATTTTATTTAAATAAATATAAAACTGGCAATATTAACATTAGACCTACACCAACCAGGGGTTGTCCTTGGTGCACTTGCATAAGATAATCGTCGTTTGTATATTTCAATAAAAACGTCTAACGTGCCTCTGCGAGTGCAAAAGTCCGGGACCCAGGGGGCCCGAGAAATATCAAGAGATTAAATATAATAATACTAATGATCGCATGGAGGTATGGCAGAGTAAGGAGCTTCACGGACGCTTTTTCCGGGCCCTTCATGGACCCGATGTAGATTTACTAGCGTCCGTAGCCTGGCTGCGTTTCGGTGACCTCTTTGGAGAAACCGAAGGTTTTGTTTATGCAATTATGGACGAAGTTATGATGACGAACAATTACCGGAGATTTATTGTGAAAGACGGCACGGTTGACATCTGTCGGGCATGCCACCGGCCGGGGGAATCAATCAGACATATCATCTCCGGGTGTTCTCGTCTAGCTAATGGAGAGTACTTGCATAGACACAACCTTGTAGCCAGGATAATTCATCAGCAACTTGCTTTGAAATACAGCCTTGTGGAATCGGAGGTGCCGTACTACAGGTATGTGCCCGACCCAGTTCTCGAAAATGGTAATATCACGTTGTACTGGGATTGATCCATCATCACTGACAGGACTATTATTGCCAATAAGCCTGATATAGTGGTGGTGGATCGATCAGAGCGGCGTGCAATGATTGTTGACATAACCGTCCCACATGACGAGAACCTCGTGAAAGCCGAAAAAGATAAACAAATCAAGTATCTTGACTTGGCTCGCGAGGTTGTCGACATGTGGGATGTGGACTCAGCGATCATTGTGCCGATAGTCGTGACTGCCAATGGGTTAATAGCCAAGAGTCTCGACCAACACCTAAGGAGGCTCTCGTTGGGCACCTGGATCAAGGGCTTGATTCAGAAAGCGGTACTTCTGGACACGGCCCGCATTGTCCGGAGGTTCCTCTCTCTGGAGCCCTGACCGCCGGTAGCTTGGACCCTGTTCCCGATACCGGTGGGCTACTATTTTTTATATTTTTAAATGTTTTTCTATATTTTATATGCTAATATTTAAAAATATAATTTATATGTAAATAATGGAATAAAGGAAATAATAATAATGCGAGAGAATATAGTTTTTTTCCAGTAATCCCTAAGCCAAGATTAAATTGTTTGTCTTGGCCGTATGAAATATATATATTATTTGGAAAAAATGGCACGTAGATGTACAGAGGTTCGCCATCCCCGCTATAGGTACTTTGTACCGTAAGAATAAGAACCAAGTCAGAAATTAATAACGTCGTTAGAAATTTACATCCAAGAAATGGTATAGATAGGTCTGAAATTGTTTGCCGTTCTTATTTTCATAACACCTACTGTAGATTTCTATAAAAGTACACCGAAAGCGCGCAATAGCCGACTGATACCAGCTGAGACACGGTTACGGAACGCTCGAAAATGTCACTGACATTTACGGAAATACCGTCATCTTGACCGTATCCGGGTACACACGACAAGTAGTCTTAGCTCATATTGAGAGCTCTTAATCCTAGATAATTCAAGAAGCGCTTCAAAGCCATTCACTGCTTTGGGGATTTAAGCGCTATTGCGGTCGCATTAGCAGCCAGCTCCCAGCGATCAAAGGAAAGCCCGTTGGAATTGAATTGAAAACGTTTTTGTAGCGAAGGTACCCCACCCACCTTGTTTGCCTTTACCCTGAATGAGTTAGAGCACAGTTTTGACAGGCAATAAAGTTGTGTTTCATTTGCCTGTTTAAGCCTTTCACTGCTGCCACCATAATAACAATAACTACATAAGATATTTTATTTTATTTTACGCCGAAAGGCGTATGCCGCTTGAAAAAATATTTACCGCGGCGAACGGAACATCATACTTTTGTCGACTGTCGACTCAGATTATCGCAGTCCACTGCTAGACATGACACTCTCCACCAAGCTGCGCCACAACACCCGGTCCTCCGCCTTCCGGATCCAGTCTGTCCCAGCCACCTTTTTGAGGTCGTCGGTCCACCTAGCCTTGTTGACTGTGCAACGAAACTACTACAGGTAACGAACAAAAACTACTTCTTAATATCCCACCTGACTCTGTTGCGTGATAGGGTCAGTCTGATGCGCGCACTCCACAGTCCTCACTCCTGCCAAGTCGGAGCCAGTCGGCGGTGACGGTGGCGACGAGGACAGACTGACAGGACTACCGGGCATGCTCTCCGTCTGCTCCACATTGTGCATCGAGCTCTCCAGCGATGCGAATCCGAACGATATGGGACCTGGAAAAGTGGGCAGAATATGTAGGGATTAAAGATGATAGTATGTTACAGAAGAAGCTGTTTAGAATAAGTTCTGTTAGTGTTCTGTTGTGTTTGCAATTCACAACTAACATAAAACATAGTTCTTAGTGTATGCAATTTAAGGTTGATTTTTCAATAGTCAGATAACTTTTATATGAAGAATAGTAGTCTATACAAAGACTGTCAAACCGCAATATTTATTCCTTAGATAAAATTATCTGACTACTGAACAATCGGTCCTTAGATATATATTATTAAAATCTATGCGACACATGTTTGTTTAGAGATTAGTGCAAAATGTAACATTTTTAAACCATTCATGATAAATTTCGGATCATCGCGCAGTGTTTCATAAGCTCACAGTCGACAAAATGAAAGTAACGTTAATCAACTGATGTACGAATTCAACTCCACATGCCTGTATAAATAAGTGTTTTACTTTTATGAAAAAGTAAAAATAAATAAACAATTTTACTAAACCATATCGTTATTTCATACGGCGTGGTGGTAATTAAAGTCGGGGCAGTACCGAAATAACATTTTATACTCTCTATTAAAACCAATTGGCCTCTGTCTAATTTAACCAATCAGGGCAATGAGTAACATAATGCAATGATGTGTTATACCAGTAAGCTTGTATACGCAGAACCAAAACAAATGGCAGAGAGCTACAAATGTGGCCTGTCGACTTGTGAAGTCGTGAGGCAAGATTGCGATGGTTAGTATGTAAACGATTTCATAATTTTATTGTAGAATGAAATCGATCGAGTTTAGCGATTCAACTAAATTATGGTACGACATAATACGAGTATAACCGATCATTCGAACTCTCACATATGAGTTTCATCAATCCAAACAACATTTGTACGTACATATATAATCAGCCTACAATGTTCCCACTGCTGGGACACAGGCCTGCTCTCTGTGAGAGGGAGTGGGCCGTAATCCACCACGCGGGCCCAGTGTGGGTTGGACATGTCTTCGAATTTTTGGTCCTAGGACATGCCGGTTTCCTCCCGAAGTTTTCTTTCATCGTTTTGAGAGCAGTAGTGATGTAATAATTTCCACAAAGTAAAGTGCCTGTCAAGGTTCGAACCGTCGTTACCATAGAACAGGTCGTTACCGCGGCCACCACTGCTCCAATCCATTATTGAATGAACTACTATGAAAGATTGAAATACTTTTCTAAATAAATCCATTTACCCTTGAAGGATAACAAGCATGACAGTCGTGTTCAACGAACATATCACTCAGTTGGAGAAACATCGACGTAAATGCATTTTTTCCCAAAAATGAGTTAAATATGCCAAAGCTATTTACGTTAGGAAAGTATAAGTAGCAGTTACGTCGATGTTTCTCCAAATGAGCGATATGGTTTAGATAACGGCACAGAATCGCAAATTGGAACCATCAATTGTTGTCAATTATAGGCACAGTACCATTATACTTGAGTACAGTAACATCTCCTGGCGGTACTAGGTTTGTGATACGGATAATATACCCATTAGGAGAGATTACTTTCCAAATCGCAACACTGAATAGAGATTCGTAATGCAGCTGTATATATGCAGCAGCACCCTAACTGCGTAACGCACTATCAATCTAAATCATTGTGAAGAGTATTGCTAATCCATTGCTTCATATATATGAAAACATTGTCTGCTCAACAACGTAAATGACGCAATAAATGTTGTTGAACTGTCAAAATGAAGCTCATTGCTACTGATAGTGTGTTACGCAATTACCCCGCTGGTCTACTCAATCTGCCTAACGTTTTCCCAACTATGTTGGGGTCGGCTTCCGGTATGTAACCGAATGCAGCTGTATATTACATGGAGCGACTGCCTATCTGACCTTCAAAACCCAGTTAGGTACTGGGTAACACGATACCGCCTTGACAAGACTAGTTGTCAGACTTTTCGTTTTCTGATGGCTCTAACGGCTGTCAAAGATCCACGAATGACAGCTGGGACCAACAGCTAATCGTGCTTTCCGAGGCACGGCGGGGTCTTTGTATGACAAGATACACGGACCAAACACGGCAACTATCCTCATCGATCGATCCGTACGGCTGTTATTACTTAGCCCCAAGCCCCTCCTCTATGTATGCAGCAGATCTACTGAGCTCCCATACATTGTAATTCCTTAATCCCTGTTCAATACTAACGGAGTGGTTTATATACTAAATTGATTCTAAAACAAAGCCAGGTAGCATTACGGACGTCAAAATGTTACTATATTTAGACAAAGAGTTTTGTCCAGACTTGCTCTGGCTTACTAATCTGAAGTAGACTGTGCTGCAGTTCGTTCAATACATTTTATTTTGCCTCAGTTCTTTGTGCAATAGTAACACACATACATGTTTAATGGCATAACGATTTCTATTTCTAACGTCTCAGTTATGGAAATAGAGAGACGTGTTAACATTCCATGTTACAGCGGAGATAGCCAAGGGCAACTGGTCCACCTAATTATTCAAACACCAAAAGCCCATTAACATTCTCCATGCCCAAAACATCAGTAACTGTTTTAACATTTACAAAAAGAAACTGAGGAATCATATATACTGAAATGACTATATTTTTGTGATACTACGTGTAGTCCCCAACGAATCCTAAAAGTACATAGTGCTAACGTGTTGTAAGCTAACGAACCTCTAGGGCTGTAGCCATGGCCGTACGTAGGCAGGGGGGAGGGAGTTTTTGGGTTCTAATCGAGGGGGATTTGACCCCACAAATTCTCTCATTTAGGGGTAAACGAGAGAACTCAGAAGAATATAGAATCTCAGTCCTGAGATCGTTGTCTTTATTTCTGAGTGGTTTCGGGCAACAGGGCGAGCGGGATTTGGTGCCCCACTCAGTGACCGGGCCGGGAGGTCTGCCAAACTAACAAGGCAACATAGAGGGTAGTTGAATAATATATTAAGCTAGTTTAAGAAAAAAGTGCACCGTAATCCAAAAAATACATGCTAAAATTTCCGAGCTTACTTCGTTCGCTCTTACTGCCTAGGTTCTCTTCATTCTAAAAGTTTTCTGCATAAGTCGTCAAAGTAACTCCCTAATTCACCTTGAATGGTAAAAGAAAATTTAACTCTTATCTATGGCAGGGTGCTAAAATATTCGAGATCGCTACGCTCGTTCTTGCAGCTTTGGTTCAGTTCATTCTGAATATTCCAAATGAATGAATGAATGATCCAAAGAAAATCTAACGTATCCGTGACAGGGTGCAAACATGTTTGAGCTGGCGAACTCGCTCTAGCATCCAAGGTTATCTTAGTAAATTGACTGCGAATCCTGTGGTAGAACAATGCAACCACGCAAGTGACCAAGAAGGAGGCCACATACCGTAGCAAAGGCACTATATGTTATGCTTTTATTCATACAAAAGTGCCATTTTGTCCGATGAAACAACAACCCTAATACACTACAGGCTGAAATTCCTAATTGAGTTTAAAAAAAAAATTATGCCGCGGCACAAATGAGTAAAGGGGGCATAATTTCCTGTACTATATGTACAATATAAGCTTGTTTTAAAATAAAGTGTCATATGTTTTAGTTGTTACTTATATTTTCTGGTCCACAGCTCAACCTCCCCGAAGTGCATTTCTAGCTACGGGCTTGCCTGAAGCATCTAGTACCTAATAGTGAAAGCAATATCAATTTCTTCGACGCCCTCGGTTATTGGCTTAGTTAACAACACTGTAGCGTCGCTCACAGCAGCGCAGAAAGTCCGGAAAAATGATTACCAAGAAATCAACGACATCCTTTGGAAAAATATATCGGGTTATTTCTTGAAACGAATTTATTCAGCTCCCGCCCCGTAACAATAACTGAATCTTGTATTTTTTTCATTCAGTTCCCGCAAACCCGCAATTCGATTCAGTTTTCATTTTGCAACCCCGTGAGGTTTCGATAAACCTACAATATTATGTTTGTACAGGTAGTTGTTTGATATAGGACAAGCGTTTTCTCTTTAGTGATAGTGCAAGAACATAACTGTGTAAAGATGTATTAGTTTAAGAATATTCACGAACTATTCAAACATTATCGGATGAAAACGTGATCATTTAATTTAGTTGCGGTATTGATTTTGCATTACATCCCGCCCACGCTCTTGCCATCCATGAGCCGGGGTAACCATGGCAACGATTTACCGGCAGAATTTGCAGGGATTGCACCAATAATAGACGATTCAATTATTTTGTATCAAAGGACCTCCTACACATACAAATTAATGAAGGCTGCTTTGCGACCTGAATGAATCGGAAATGAAAGCCAGTACTACTGATGAAAACTGTTTCAATTGAAGCACTGATATTTACGTTTAATACATTTTACGGGCAGTCTACTTTTAATTAAATTTTATAGCGAGCTATTGAATAGCGACAATATTATTTGATACAGGAAAACGTAGTAGAATTGGATTCTATATTTGTTGCTTTCACGAAATATTCAGTATCAGTCAAAGCTACAATTTTTTGAAACTACATTGCCTACTTAAATACCAATTCAATATAGACGTCCCTCGATCTTTTCGTGTTTTGGTGTAGAATAATATTAATATTTAAAGGGAGCCTTTGCCGTTATTTACTCGATATTAATAACGGCAACAACGCTTGAAATATTCACAGAATATTTAGTTATATATTCACATTATAAACAAATAATTAAAATAAAATTAATATTTAAGGGGGGCTCCCATACAACAAACGTGATTTTTTTATATAATATGTAGATAATGTTAAATATTGTACAGTGGTATAACCCTTCGTGTGCGAGTCCGACTCGCACTTGGCCGGTTTTTTTTTATAGTTATTCTGCTATCAGGGGCGGAGACAAATCCAAGAAATCACAGGTCATAAAAATCAGTCCAGCCGTTCTTGAGTTATAAATGATGTAACTAACCCGACTTTGTTATATTAGTTAGACAGATTTGTAACACTTTGTAATTTTTAAAACCGCTGCAAACTTACTTTCGGAACTCGACGTATTTCCGTTAAAAAACCGCTTCAGTCAACATTTTAACAGCCTTATTCTATAGTCGTAACGGACTAGAGATTATATCTTAAACATAGACCTATATGTTGCTGCGTTCTAGAATCGCTCCCAACACTTAGACATCTTCGTTATCGAATGTACGTAGACTGTTAGTTTGAACTGCATAGACTTATTGGAGTATAAGTATATATCTATAGTATGTAGTTCTGTACTTATAGCATGTAAAGTTGGTTTTAGAACTATATGCAAGGAAGTAATTAAGCGAGTCGTATTGAGAACGCCGGAAGTTAGGCATCTGAAAACTTTCATCATAATATTAAGGTTACAGGCTAAAAAGCTGGGAGACTGAAACTAGCTCTCAACGTGAAAATACCGACTGATTTAAACTTAAATAATGCGTCGAGCGAGATTAAGACAGGCCGGCAATGATTAGCCCATATTTGTGGAATGACTCATTGTCAGTGTGTTACTAAAAAATCTGTAGTTATCTAAGACGGCCTTCATATTGAGCACGCTGCTAATTTTCTATCACGCTATTCAAAGTACGTTTTTTACCGCTCCTTGTTTTTTTTTTTACATTGTTATTGTTGATGGGTCAGTTTGGCAATTTCGGAATCATCAACGGTTCAACACGACGACGAAGTGTAGCAGTAAGATAAAAATGAGTTTCGTAATCAGCCCATAATGTTCCCACTGCTGGCCTACGGACCTCCCCGCAGTGGGAGGGAGTGGGCCGTAATCCACCACGCGAGCCCAGTGCGGGTTGGCAGATGTCATCAAATTTCTCACATACGATCATTTCACATATCCAGAAAACTATGAACCCTACATTAGTATTAATCCGTAACTTATAATGTCTTAGTTAAATTCGTTCATTTTATTATGCTATGAGTTGAATGAATAGTACGATAATGGAAATCTTCATAAAAATACATTCAGCCGTAGCATTCAGCACTAATCTTCCCATAAGTCATCTCACTCGAGGACAAGATTATTTTTTACTTAACTATCACGGTTATAATTTTATTTAAAATGCCTGAAATGATTTTACTGAGTATTGCCCAGTGTACTTTTATTGTCGTACCAAAGGTGCATTTTGCCTATTATAAAATAGGTCCTACGGAACCCTAAAAACGGTATTTTATTGTTTTGTAGTGAAACTTATTACTTATATGCATAAAAACAATTTAGGAATACATTGATTCTAATACCGGGATCCCGGTATTGGATTTTTTGTTTCGGTATTAATACTAGTATTGAAAAAATCCGGTATTCGAAACCCCTAGTACTTACTTAGATAAAAATAAAGCTTAATAATAATAGACGCAAGGGTCGATCTTCAAGATTAAGCAATGCTTGCCGAGGTCGATGCGTGAATAGGTGACCATTCATTACATACCGAGAACCCTCCGTATCTCGAAAAGCACATTAAGCAGTTAGTCCCGGCCCCCGGCTGTAATTCTTAGACCTTGACAGTCGTTACGGGCAGTCAGAAGCCCGAAAGTCTGACAACCAGTCTGGCCATGGCGCATCGTGTGGCATTCAGCTGCATCCGGTTAGACTGAAAGCCGTCTCCAAAATAATTGGAAAAAGGCCAGGCAGATGATGACAAAGATAACGCTACTCACCACTAGATCTCATGGGGTTGAGGCCAAGTCTCCCGCGCACCTCGCCTCGGTCGCTGGCTGTACTCATCAGCAACTTGGTCCGCTCCATGTAGTCCACATGGGTCTTGAACAGCTCATTGTATCGCTCATGAAGTTTCGAGTACTCCTGCAGACAAAATAATACATTCAAACTGCAGTACATTAATTATAGTGCCTGATTTAATTAAAGCGACGAACGGGTCTCTGTGAGTTGGCCCATCGAATGCCTTGCAAAGGTCTGGGACCCCAGGATCCCGAGAAATATCCGAGATGTAAAAATAAAAATAATAGTCGTTTAATAGGCGTCACGGTGGCAGGCCTTTAAAACGCTGGCGTGACGATTTGGACTCTTTCCTAACCGATTGGACGGAGAAGGCACAGCATAAAGAAAATTGGAAAAATATGGGAAACCTTTGGCCAGCAGCGGGACAACATGGGTTAACTGAAAAAAAAATGGCGGGCAATCTCAGCGGAGATTAGACATCGACGCGGGCGATTACATAGATACTCAAGCAAAGTCTTTCCTCTATGTTCCTTTAACAAATAGCGGCTATCGGCCAATTCTTATCATTAAATATTGTTTATATCACAGGACAGTTAAAATCTATTCTGTAATTTATACGTCGTCCATCTTATAATACTGCTAGTCGTCTTCCATTCATCTGCGAACATAAGTCAGGTTTGTCCTCCAAGAGCAATGTTTCAAGACAGTGAAAGGAGTTTCGAAATAAGATCGGCACTATGTTCAATTCAACGATGCATGTTCTTTAACGCATAATATTAGGTAGATGCAGTAAAATTAAAATTATTTCGTTAAAAAAATCGAATTTTAACACGTTGATCCGGAGTAAATCGCTATTACGAACAATTTGATAACTGAAGTATCCGATCATCTTTTATGACACCCACTACTTAGAAGAAACGAGTAGAAGCATTGGCTACTAACCCTTCACTGCTTTCAATGTATTATTATGCACCATCAAGGTCAACTTCAGTATGTAGAGCTAGAATAAACGTTTCTTAAAGAAACTGAAGGCAGTTTTGAACTACATACGAAGTTTCTTTGTGAAAAATACAGTGATATGTGTCATAATTGTAAAATCGCTCGTCAATACGATGTGGAGCACGAAATGCAACAAATTCTACTTCACCTGCCGTCACTGCGAGGCAATCACCTAAATATACAATAAGCCATCGGCATTATGCTGGGTAAACTGGCAGTTGACCCCAATGTACTAGTGTTGTTGTATTTATTTATTTAAATTATACCAGAAAACAGGACAACAATTACTTAATTCTCTAGTATCGATTAAAATCCCTAACGAGTTTTTTGCTAAATAATACCAGCCACATGGGTAGATCGAAGGTTTTAAGCTAAGCTTGTCGCGTTCGGTTTGTGGATGGGAGAATTGGGAGACCATCCATTACATATGGAGACCCCTCCATGCCTCTGAAAGCAAGTTAAGCCGTTGGTCCCGGCTGTCATGAGTAGATCTTTGATAGTCGTCACGGGAAGTCAGAAACCGAAAAGTCTGTCAACCAGTCTTAACAAGGGTATTGTGTTGCCCAGTAACTGGGTTGTGGAGGTCAGCTACTACTACTGGTATTCAGCTACATCTGGTTAGACTGGAAGCCGACCCCAACATAGTGGAAAGAAGGCTAGGCAGATTGATTGATCGATTAAAATCCTGCCAAATATTGAGAACTAATCTACTATTGGCAATGCCTGCATCCTACAGAATAAGGTCTAAATGCTAATGAACTGAGTTCTACAGATGTTAATTGAAAACGTACATATGTAGGTAATCCGGTCCTCATTAAAATATGATTCGTAAATGGGGCAAGCACTTCGCTCTGTAAAATGTGACCTGGTTTTACCTGTACAGTCTGTACTTATCCTACGGTATAAAAAAGAATGGTACTAAACGTAAAACGTTATTGGATTAGCACAAGAGGATTAAATTAAATGTTTTTCAGACGTTTGTCTTTTTTTTTATTCGATATTTTATAGAATGTACTGAGGTTCAAACTAAAAGCATTTTGTTATTTTCACCTTTGAATGTCTTAAGGCAGTTTAGTTAGTCATAAAAATGAAGTTGGTTCTCGAGGCCCAATTTATCTACTAACTAAATGAGTAAGTAGAAAGAAAGCTGAGTTATCAATTCAGAAGTAAATACATAATATTTATTGGTAGCTCTAAGTCATATTAATTTACATTCGTAAATTGACGCTGGGGTTTTGATAATGTGTTGGAATAGTAAAGATGATGGATTAATATAATAGAAGCTGTTCTATTAACTCGTTGCCTACATACAAAAAAAAGACGTTAAGTTGCAGGTGCTAAAGAAAACTTTTGTTGCTACACTTATAATTTCCCAAAATAAAATGGTCAATGTAAGTCTGAACTCGGAAGCCAGGCTCCAGTTCTTTAAAAGGTTCAAAATTTGTGTACTTTCAGATACAGCCTACATCATTACAACAATGCGATGTTTGGGCGACGTTCACGTCAGCGTAACGTGCACAAGTACATGCGGACAAAAAAACACGGTTTCGTATTACTTAAAATGTGCAGCGTCATGACATATGACACAGACTTGATTGAATCTAAAAACGTTAAGAAGACTTCTTAGAAATAATACAGAAAAGAGATAAAGAAACTGAACAGCTACAAAATTAACATTACTTGAAAGAACTATTGTTTACCTTTTCACGTATTTAATTATTAAAATATGGATACGCATGTCTCAGTAAACAATACCACCATTGCATTGGGCAAATAAGAGTGCTCGCAATATCCAAGTCTTCGAAGTCAACCTCAATCTAATCAGCCTATAATGTTCCCACTGCTGGGACTCAGACCTCCTCTCTTCGAGAGAGAATGGGCTGTAATCGCGCGGGCACTGCTACAATTTAAAAATTGTACTCTGTGGTTTGGTATGGAAAAATAAATAAACATCAAACTATCCCAAACACTATATAATTATGAAAGCAAATTACATTAATACAAACACACCCGTTCTATTAGGCGTCATTGTAGTAGGCTTTGGATAACGAGCCTACAATTCCGCCCGTGTTTTATGGCTTATTTTTAGTTATCCATGTGACCTGTGTAATATATTATATATACTATTTCACCTGGAGCGAGTCTAATCCATTTACGAACATGTAAAAGACAAGCTCCAAAGAGAGTAATATCCTAGTCTGACCTACTATATATATGTAGGAGAGACCACATTATTCCATCGAGAGAGAGAGAATGGGCTGTAATCGCGCGGGCCCAGTGCGAGTCGGTTGTCGATCTCTTTCTAGCCATATCATCGTTCACACAGTCCATCTATCGTTTCTTTGGGCTTCTCATATTCTGATAGCCATCTATATTCATACTCAAAACTTTGCACACGACATTTTCATCATTCCTCCATCCTCCATACAACCGATTTCCACACAACTTGTCTGTCACTTGTGCCACTTTCAGACTTCATCTTATATAGTAAGTAGTACATAGACATTGGCAATAATTCCGTTTGAACTTATTTGAAAAATGCTTAAAGAAAATAGCGGTTGGCGATGACTAGCATCGACTTATTAGATGCTAGAATCGCCTTCGAGTACAAAGAGTACATTCATACATCGCGGCGCCCTGCCGAGAGCCTTTATCGTTTAAAGGCGGCTAGGGCTGGACTAACGCGGATGGCATTAAAGGAGATGGAAGAAAAAGGAATGTGGGGGACAGCTCAAAAAGGCTCAATACTGATGCATTGAGTGGATGACAACAACAACTGGACACTGGTTTTTAATATAGGAGACACAATAGTCAAAGATTGAAAAACAATAACTTAAAATACCGATCGATATATCGTTAACTTTAAATATTAATAGGTATATTGAAGCTGCTTTTGGCCTTCTTTATAATATTGCTCCATTTAAAAACTTTGCAGTGTTACAATTTGCAAACATACTTTTTCCTCATCATCAAGTCGACCAAATGTTCCGTTTTCTCCAGATTCGTTCGATTATCACAATTTCCTATCTGCCGGCCATCTGGCAATCATGCCTGTGAACATTTTCATAATAACTAGACTAGCCTGCTCAGTCTGCACTCTTTCAGCATGCAGTTTAAAGCGAGTTCTATCACCTCCGAATATTTCCGGACAACATATTTGACAGATATTTTCATATAAGTTCTGACCCATTTCTTGTCTGGTAAATAGTTACTGCCCGTCGGGAGTGTGAAAGAGGTCCTCTGGGGGCCTAGTCTCTAAGTCCATCAACGAAGGTACGACCCCGTCCGAAAGTAGTTCGAAACTACAAAGGGAACTCTGCCACCGCACCGTTTAATTAACGTTTTCGGACGTAAAAAATACATCAAGAGTACCTACGAACAACTCGACGTCGTGGTGTCATTAATTCTTAGGTCGGGCTCCAAACTTATCACAATGTCCGTAGGTGACAGGGGGTAGGAATCACCCGTAACTTACTAGCAGCCGTAGCCGAAACTGCGACTTTCGTGCTTAGGGAGTAGACCTCCAGGAACGAAATCTAGGCAGCAATATACAAACTCGTTGATGACTTACCTTTTTCAATTCATTCTCGCGTTCTTCGAGCCTGCTAGCGTGATCTAAAGAGTTCTTATGCTTGAGCTCCAACATTCTGACTATGCTGTCCAGGGCCTCCAGTCTACCTGTCAGCTCTTTCCTCTCGCCTTCGAAGTGGTCCTCAGCTTCGAGCAACTGTTAAAAAGAATTTTATGTGTTAGATTAGATAAAGAAATAGTAATGGTAGGTTCGTTATAATAATATTTGTAGAGAAAATTCATAAGCAAGTGACGATTTGCAGATCCTGTGTATTTTTTATTTTTTATAATTATGTCTTCTGTTAAATACCTACATCTGAGAAGGAAGTTGCTGAAGACCTTTTTCTTATAGAATTCTAGGTTCGAACCAGCCAATATTCCCATTTAGATTGTCGTATAAAGGTGTTCCTAACATTGCCTAAGAATTGTGTTGATATCATAACCAAATCTTTAGATTTTTATTTCAAAAATACTTGTACTAATATGTAGATACTTGTTTATATACTTGGGTTATTCACACCATATACAACGCAAGAACGGCTGTACCGATTTTTATGATCTATGATTTGTTGGATTTGTCTCCGCCCCGAATAACATAATAGCTATTAACACATGGGAAAAAATAAGAAAAATTCATTTTCTCATGCAGTTTGTATGGAACGGCTTTTTTATTTATTGATTCTGAGGTGGCACGAATTTCACCGGGTCACCTAGTTTCTAATAAAAAACAATCGAGTATTAAAAACTGAATCAGTTGTTGGCTGTTGCCCCATTTTATGGCTTCAGTTTCAAACAAAAAAGTTTATCCTTCTTAAAATAGAAATAAAGTCAAAGAAGGGTTTGAAGTTTATTTCGACACTCGAATATTTGAACTCTTAACAAATTATGTAAAGGAAGTTGAGCGAAGTTTTGCAATATTTACTAGGTTTCTACGGTCAAGTACCGAAATAAATCTGAAGTTAAATAATAATAGATATTGTTCCATACGAGTTATACTTACTATGATTCATTTCGAAAGATGTGAGCTAAAATCGTTACTAACAATGGCTAATTAAGACTGATTTCCGTATAAAACTTAAACGGTTTGGAGCATGCAACAATGTTCAATATTGTTTGTTATTAGATACTGCCTGTAACTAAAGCTGGCACCACACTTAGCATTGTTTCAGCCATCCAAAATATAATACACCCTATTCTGTTCCATTAAAGTTAATTTTGTATAAGCGAAAAAACGCAAATATTTGGACCAATACACCAAATCGAGTGCCAGCATTTATTATTCATAGACAGCACAGCACGGTAGGCGCCGCGCCCCGTGGTGGAGCAGTGATTTGCCGATAGGCTGCTGTGCTAATCGCGTAACGTATAATGTGTGTTGTTCCGGGTCTATCGGTTTGTGAAAAATATTAACACAGGAGAATTTTTTCATGTGGGGCAAGGTTTATTAAAAACAGAAAATAAATGATAATACAGCACGAGAGCTACAGGTTGGTTATTAAACTTGGTAACCTGAACTTACATCCATTAGACACTCCTGAAACAACTGAGGGAGGAGTACCTACACGAACTTGCTAATGGGTATGTAAAAAACGGTTCATTAATTGAATTATTTCATAATTATGGTCTATCTTCAATAGTGGGTAAAGTTGCCCTTAAAATTTAAAAAATACGTAAGTAATACTTGTTGAGAAAAACAAATGAAAAATATAAGACTTCCTATGTGACTTGTATAAGACTTCCTATATCAGTGGATATTATCATGTTATACAGGGTGTCCCGTAATTAATGGATAACCTCTTAAGGGGTCATTGTACTTATCATTATGAACAACTTTTACTACGGGACCAAAAAAGAAATCGTGAAAAAAAAGCAACTGTTCCCTACATTGATGTTCGCATAACTCGTCAAAATGTAGGAAACCGCTGATTCTTTTTTCGCGATTTGAGGTTTGGTCCCATAGTAATAGTTGTTCATAATGATAAGTACAATGACCCCTTAAGAGGTTATCCATTAATTACGGGACACGGTGTATACCACGATATAATTATATCAATTGATATTTATTGTCAAAACTAGAAACTTAGCTGATTCAAGTTTACCCTAACATCACCTGACAAAAAACTACAATTTGGATTAAGTACCTTTCACGAAGTACGAAGACAATCTAATGAAAAGTTTCGGGGATTCACCAAATAACGTGCAAGAACAGTTAGGTTTTTTTTTTAATTCCAACCTTCATCCATAATATAGGGTTTATAGTAGGTTACGTTAATATAATATTTCCCTATAGTTAATAATTCTCAATTTTATGGGAATCCCCTGAGACTTAGTATAGGTACTTAATAGGTACTTAGGTGTTGTTTGAGTAAACTGTTTATTATTTATGAAAGACTAATTTTATGTTTAGTACTTTTATAATAAAACGTCAAATAATCAAACAGAAACTTATATTCTGCAACTAAAACACATGTAAACCATTTGCAGATAAATATCGGATAAATGTCAAAAATCTGACCTGTTAGCCCAATATTCTTTTGATGTGATAAAAAACATAACAAAGAATGTGAAAATTCTTCTTGCACAACTCGACAGTAGGTGTTAAAAAAAACAAGCATTTGTTTATTTACAGAAAAATATACTATAAATACATTATACAAGCTAACACTAAAGTATAATATGCTGTAAAAGTATGTAAACAAAGAGAAAGAAAGAGCTCATCTGACATCAAAAATTTTGTCTGCTTCGCTGTCAATGGGGGAAGTCCCCAATAGGCTGACAGCATTGCCACATTGAATATCAATGCTGATTCTTTGGCCTAAAATAGGCAAGCCCTCTGGTCACGTGAAGAGTAACCCAACCGCTTGGCGATATCCCAAACATCTCAATGAGTATTGAGTAATCTGTCCCCATGGCCCTAGTGTTTCAACTCTGAAAAGCTCCAACATATAAGTTGCACAGTTTGAGGTTCTCTGCACCTGCTGCAGCCCAGCACAGCCTACCGTGCTAGGAAAATGGCCATCCCATGGGATGTCAACACCAAACGCCTACCCAGCTTCCAAGGCAATATGATCAGTCTGTCTGGCTTCTTCCCATCGTGGCATGACAAGCTGTAAACGTATTTTACCATCAGTAAAAAAGAAAGTAAAATCTTCTAATGAATAAGATGAAATAAGCAGCCTTGGGTGTTATTTTTATCCACCTGTTTTTATATTCATATTTTTCCAGCAAACTTTTCACCTTAGCGGTTTCTTTAACCCAGTCAAAACAATCATTTTACATCAGTAGGTAAGGAAAAAGTCTTGTTTAATCATAACACAATAATTGTCGAAGTTTGTCATAACTCTATTGTCTTATGACAACAGAGTTATGATACAACAATACAATTAGTGACTTAGACAAATATTTGACTTTAGTATTTAGATTGAGGAAAATATTTACATTGTTGGGCAGAAATGTATGTAACCTAATTTATAAAATTGAGGCAGCACCACATTACTCAATAATATATTTTTTCCTAAAATCTCAATATGCAGTTTTATGTGTTACATAAAATATAACTTTTAATTGCATTAGTACAAGGCAATGAACACGAAATACAAATAATTATTTTTAGAATGTATCATACAGGAAAATGAGGCCTCGCACCTTATAATTAGAATTGAAAACAAATTCGCGATTTATTTCCTTTACAACACATATATACATAGAAGCAGATCTTGTTGGCCTAAAAAGGAATATTATAGAATGGCACTAAAACATTGAATATTTGAAAAATAAAACCAGATTACCTATGTTTGTTTCACTAAAACATATGAGATAAGATCTAAAAAGTCAATCAAGCCCAAAAATAGTCATCTACTACAAACTAGGCAACTATTGACAACTTTAAGTTCAAACAAACTACAAAATAGAAATTCATGTCAAAGAAAGCATTCTGAGGATAAACACTTTCAATTAATTATTTCACTATCAGTAAGACATCCTGCTGTGCACACTAAATACTACCGTAACAACAGATAACATATCAAAAGTAATGTGCACCTAACATGAAAAAGTTTCAAAGTCAAAGTAATAATTAGTTAACTAGCTCCGCCCCGCACTTTCACCTGCTGTCGATCCCGTGGGAATATCGGAATAAAAACTATCCTGTCCTTTCCCGGGACTCAAACTATCTCTATACCAAATTTCATCTAAATTGGTTCAGCAGTTTAAGCGTGAAGAGGTAACAGACAGACACACTTTCGCATTTATAATATTAGTATGGATGTAGCAGTTATAGAATGCATGTAACTTTGCTTCTCGATCCAGGCCAAACAGTAGCCTTACATCCTTTTGCATGTCCCAGTTTACCACTTTGTCAAATTTCATAACAATTGATTAAATGACTTAGGTGTTAATAGGTAACAGACAGACAGAGTTAATTTCGCATTTATAAAATTAGTATGGATGGACACCACCTAGCAACACTGTAGGAATATTATTTGTCACTTCGTAGATCAATAATTTCCAAACCCAATCACAGAAAAAATGATTCTCAGAGATTGTATTAAATTACTGTTTTTCAATTATATCTAGTATCATGTATTGTTCAAGGTTACTAGTACAAACATGTTGGCTTTAACTTCATATTAAGTGTTTCAACAAAAGGTATATTTGAATGACATGAAAGAGGACAAAGCTTTGTTGTGTGTGCGTTAGTAATATTCAATTTACAAAGCTAACTTAAAATACTCTAAGAAGAAGGAGACTCATAGATACCATACCGTAAAGAACTCTGTATCATAATTATCTGTAACTCATTAGTTGGATGGGAATGACACCTAATTATGATGCAATACATAGTGTATTATTAACTATTTTTTATAAGATACCAATTTCGAAATTAACAATAGCATTGGGAACTAAGTACACTATTTAAAATGAAATCAACAATTCTGTAATGTTTTGCTTGCACATTGATTACAAAAGTATTATTAAATATCTGATATGACCAAATCTGCAAGCATTAAAATATTGCAACAGATATTTTGTAATCTTATTGGACTTGAACATAAAATACTGTTTGTGGTCTGAACAATATATGGAATGTATTTAAGAGATTTAACAGACCAAGCCAGTTTTTAAAAAACAGCAATTTTAAACAAATCAATTGTTTATAATATAAACCTTCAATATTATTCTCAGCAAAAGTGAAACAATACATCAGATGCTAGTAAACAATAACATAAATCAACGCAGGTCAAGCAGCATACTATTAATTATGATAAATACCAACACAATCCTGAACCTTGATACAATTGCCAGATGCCTATTTCCTTCATTATGTACTATGTCATATGTGATACCAAATAATCTTGTTTACCTTGGGATTCAGATAACAGAATGGATGGCACATTCCACCAAAAATAACCACAAGTCTTAAGCAACTCTGAACCACATTAATAAAAATAAATAACAACAATATGCGTGCACTAAATGCTGAATTTGGTAAACTACTAAATACGTTCTAAGGCAGCCTTGTGATGCTAAACAAAGGAAGACAGTCAAGGCCCCTTCTTAACAAATTGTTTTGTTCACTCACCTTCTGCTCTGCATGCTTCCTAGCCGCCTTCTCGCGCTCGTACTGCGTGACGAGCTGCTCGTTGTCCTCGCGGAGCAGCTCCAGCTCCACCTCATGCTCCTGGTTGGTCTGGTACGCGGAATCCAGGCATTCCAGCACGTTCACCAGCAATGGCATCAGCGTCTTCACCACATCCTCGTCGTACCGCGCTATCATGCGCTCGAACTCCTGGTATATGCTCCCTGCCAGAGACTGGACCTTCTCCGACATCACAACGTGGGAGTCTTCATGGGTCCCATAGATCGTCTCCGAAGAATCCTCGTACATTTTGGAAACAAATTGTAGTCAAGTTATGAAATACGAAATCACTTTATCTATCTCTACGCAAGGGCGCCTAATTAATGTTTTCTTCAAACATGATTATGTAGTGGATAATATTATTTGATGACGCGATCGATGAGTGACTTCAAAAAACTGCTCCATAAGGCAATATTTTACATTTCAAACACACGTATTCACATTGTACTTCTTGGTCTTTAAATAAATATGGGCACTAAAATTCTACAGTCTTTTTGACTGCGTAAATACGTAGGAAATGAAAATAGATTTATGTTAACACCATGTCTTGTCTGATTGAGGTCTTTTTGCTGACTGTTGAAAAAAAAAAGTTGGCGATGGACGTTGTCGATGACAATTATTATTGGTTGTTGGTAGCCCTATATCGTTTCCGGATGTATGACTAGAAGGGACATGTTCGAAGTAAAAAGTTCGGCTGTCAAGATGTAAAACCGTATACGCACTTATTGCACTACATTTGATTACATCACTAAAACGTGAAAGTACTATAGAATGGAAGAAATGATAATTCCAGCGGGAAATTTCATGGCGTTTGCTACGACTAACTAATTCCTTCTTATCGATGAACATTGTATAGAGATAATAAGATTTTAATAATCAATCATGAAACTAAGGAAGTAACAGAATAAAATTACGCACCTGATAATTATTTTTATGGATTTTTATTACGTCCTTAGATTGCGCAACTTTCTACAACACCGACACTCGACAGCAGCAAATTGTTTCGCGAACTGAATTATTGCTACGAGTAAATACCAGTTGCTGAATAATGTTATTTCCTATGTATAATTACTTGGGGTCGTTGGCTGATACAATTCGACGACCTGGTTTATTTCATTACACATTTCAAAACGCAGCGCCTGTCGGTCCGTTAGTGCGCCTTTAGCTCGAAAATCAACTGATTTAAGTGTTTTTGTTTTAGTTCTAGACTTGCCCCCTTACTAATAAACGTATTATATCAGATGAATAGTTACACGCCGATTTCTCTCTTTTAGTCGCCACTAATTTGACTTTCGAAAGAAGAAGACAAAGCATTGTGTAGCTATACAGACGCTATGCAACGTTTATTAGTAAGCGGATTAGTCTAATAAGCCCGGGGTCTCAACTCGTTATGACTGGTGCACTAATCAAGAAATTAATTACTTACAATTCTTAAATAGATGATAAGGTTGATTCCATGGACGTATGTACCAAAGGGTGGCAGGGGAAGCTAGCTCCCCCTTTTCTGCCTCCTGGACTACCACGTCTGAAGCCTCTCATACATTTAGATAAATTACATAACTATGCCAAAGTATGATTGTAAGAAAATTCATAAATTGCTTTCTTAAGCCAAAAGCTAGCTAGCTAACCTATAATATAATTTAAGACATTCTCTGATGGTTTTGTTACAAATTCTAAATTATAATGTGGGTAGATGAAACAGAAAACTATTCACCCGAATATCGGTTAGGCACCTATGTTAACGGTTGATTCAGACACTATTAATGACACACTCAGTGGTCACCCCCTAAGTAAATGAAATTAGCTACTTGGACCTCTGGCCTACCCATTACTAAAGTCATTCATCAATATTGTACAATTTTATGGTGATCAAAACTGTGCCGAATAAATTTTATAACTTTACGTTGTGCGTAAAATAATATTGTGATTCTTCGGATTTCATTTTTTACTATTCGGTTAAATGGACTTAACTATTCAAATAAACAAATCAAATAGTAAATTCGAATAGAAGATTCCTGATTTTTTAAGTGGCAACAAATATTTTGAAATCAATATTCAGCATCGCCTGCCCCGCCCTGCCGCACATCCCCCTCTTGTTTGTCTGTCTGTCAAACTACAAAGATCCCACGTCATGTCGGAAATTTCAAATCGCGTCAAATAATTACAAATATCGAGCAGTATTAATAAATATACAGTTACGCCGCCGCATGTACTGTTAAGCGCATGAAATAAAGCATTTTAGCGTTAATTTCATACAATAACTATTTGCACTAGTAATTAATATTCGGCCTAGTTGTTAACTCGATGTTCGTCCTGCGTATAGATTGACACAGTTTAGTTTTTCGATAAAAGGGTGGTAAGAATGAACAGTATGTCAGACAAAAAGTCCGTAATTTTTGCTTATTTGCTGTGGCTGTTGGCGGGCATATTCGGTGCGCATCATTTCTATCTCGGACGGGATCGCCACGCCTTTGTCTGGTGGACGACTTTAGGCGGGTTCCTCGTCGGATGGCTAGGAGAAGTCTTTCGTATTCCTAGGTACGTAAGAGATGCCAACGAAGATCCGAAGCACATGGAGGAGCTTGCTGCCAGAATGAGGAAAACAAACAAGGTATGATAATGAACTTTTGTGGTTTTTATACATCAGAGGACATCTGATCTCTCATATTGAAGAAAAAGTGTAGATTTTTTATTATCAGGTCTGTTTTGTTTCCTTTAGTTACAGTATGCTTTTACCATAGATCAACATGAGACTTGGTAAAATAGTTATTATCTTCAATAATCGTGTAATTCAAACAGTTACTACTATGGAAGTTGTTCTAAAATAAAACAATTCAAAGCTTAAATCAAATAAAGAACAAAGCTGCTTATTTTAGTCTTCAAAGATTGTTGAGCTAATTAATAAAGGGATTTTTTTTATCAATAAAGGGATTTTACTAACACCATGTATGTTTAGGAAGGGGGATATAATTTGTATTTTGTTTTCTTGTAATTAACCTTTTGAGCAAAAACCCATATCTAATTGTTGTTATAGATTCATATCATGATAGTTAAGGTCTTTTCCTCGCCTCAAATATATCAACGCCCTAACGTTTTAATTGTGTTGTGGTGCGGTATCTTTTCTCTTAACCAGTTGAATGTTGAATTACAGAAACAATTAAAAAGCCATTGTATCTCGCTTAGATCCACGTTCCCGGCATACAAAGGGTTAATATAACTAGTAATGATATTCAATGATGCAACACTGAGTATTTCGTGGTTTACAACATAATGAGCATTGTATTGCTCCCGGACAACTTAAGAGTGTAGATATAATCTACATACTAGAGCTCCGAAGTAGGCCAAGCTACCCCTTTTCTAATTTTTATCCAAACAGGGTGTTATGATGCTGTCTAGCTACATTCTTAGTAACTTTTATTCAATAACTGCAATTCAGTAAGTCTATATTTCATACAACATCTTTCTCTTACTAAGATGAAGAAAAATTTGCTATTTATTGAACTTCTTAAATAATGTATTTTTAATAAAGTATCTTTTAGGCATTTAAAACCATATTTGTATTTAAGTATTTTGTATTATTAATCATATATTTGGGATGGATGTCATATTTTTCTAATAACTCTGGTTGTATTCTATTTAAAGACTTGACTTGGTGACCTTTGGGCGAACTCCTTGGTTTCATACTGTAAGTATGTATATGTACGGTGTTGGGTTTTTATATTAACACTAAAATAAATCTTGCTTCGCTTCTGTGCTAATACTAACATTTTAATACTGCAAAGATTTCCACTAACTCATGAAATATGCTAATTTAAAGCTTCTCATGAAGATGGTTATTATTATACTTAACAAAACAATGAATATACCCTAAAAGATATTTCACTTGCAGTACGTTTAAATATTTTAATTCTAAAATAATTGTTTTTCCTTCTTGCCCTACAAATGGCAACCTTTAACAATTAAAACATTATTAGATTACACACAAGTAGATTATTAAAACATAGTGTAATGCTTATTGTCATGTAATCGCATTCCTAGTTCTGTAGATGCAAGTAAGTCACAAAACACTACATTATAACTCAATAATATTGGATGTAAAGAGTAAGTATGTCATTGATGTAAAACCACTTCAGTGTGCATAATTTGAAATTGTGAATCATAAACACAAAACTGATTGGTATGGTTTAATTAAAACTTGCAAGTTTGTTGAATTTCATTAAGGTTTCACTTGTTTGTTTGCATCATTTTAATGCACAATAAAATAACTATGTTACACTTTAGCTGAGGCAACAGTTATATGCACTAATAAACGGTTTTCTGCATTTTATTTATTTACCCATTACTCTACCAATTTATGAGCAATATGGCGCAGTGCGAATTCCAACAAGTTTTCTAAGATAATGCTTCTTTCTTACTGTGTATCATAAACAGATGAGCCGCTCAACTGCTTCTTTCTAGAGGAGGCTCATGTTTGGATTGTACTGGACCAATATGAAGTCGTAAAAATCTTAGTTTACACACCAGTGGCGAAGGTACCATACAACTCGATTCTCACCGGCTTCCCTTCGAAAATTCAGAACATAACCACTCTATAGTCAATTCATCATTGAAATTTTCTTTTGGCATTTTTTTTTGCTCCGGCCTACCTCTGTCATAAATTCATCCTTCGCCACTGATACACACTGCAAATTTATAATCCTTTTTCTTGACAGCGTTTAATATATTAGCCTTTGTTTTATAAAGCTAGCGAGCCTAATTACTAATATACTAATCTTGTGCTGCAATGTCTAACAGGGAAACATTTTAGTTTCTCATATTAATTACACACATTTTATTTATCATTAAAAAAGCGATTAATTTCTGTAGAGAATACTCTCAAGCTGCGTAAACTTTGCTTAGCTGTACAAAATTTTGACTACCTCTACTACTGTCTTTGACATTCTGTTGCTATGGACCTCTTGGTCTTACTTATATAAATCACTCAATATTAGTTTATGGTACAGACGGAATAGGAAACAGGAATCTTATCACTAATAATTGTATTATAGCATTCCTAACATCCTTTGGTATGTGACCAATTTTCAGGAAGCGATCATACGATCTGCTAGCATTTTTACCGACTTCATATCAGTCATTTTAAACATTGCAGATCTTATATTTGCTAGGAAAAGAAGCAAAATCCTGCATTTCCACTGCTAATTGCAGACTTATTTTTAGAGTGCAGAGCAATTGGAATGAGCACCAAACTCTTTTATGACTAATCTGCTATCTAAATGTTAATTCCCATTCTTTGTCATCATGAATAAACAAACGCCGCGCACTTAATAGCCGTATGTTTTGTACAGGATGAGGTCTGTAACATACGCTTCAGCACCGGCTGATCGATGCATTCGCGCACGCGTGCAAGCATGTTTCCGCAGCCGGAGCAGTCCAGCCCATCCCGGTAGCGTGCTGAACACTTTGATGCTGTTCAGCACGCACTAGTGTGGATGATCTGGTGCAGATCCGTGCTGATAAGCGGAAATTATCCCTATGTATGGTAAATGCGGGGTACAGGTTGTTCATTGTTTTTAGCCACCATTCTCCATGAATCGGTTTACTGGTATGCTGATGGTGGGGTACTCCTGGGCGCAGATGACGATGTGCGCGATACCACCGGACTTCTGGGGCATAAACCTGAAGTACCTGAATCTCCTTGTACCTTTGGCAACCGGGCTTGGTAAGTTAACAGCTGGCGTTATATTTTTGTATTGCATTGTTTTTTTGATGTTTCATAACATAATATTACGCCCGTAGATTCCAGAAGTGTTAGGTAGAGGTGTATCTACCTACAGTAAACCCACATTTAGCTAATTAGGTTGTTCCATGTAATAGGGGGCGAGCCTATTGCCCCCCACAGGGCTCCGACTCCGGACTGCTACTGAGAAACTCTTGATGGAAAATCTAACAACACTTTGCCTTTGAATCGAAACTAGGACCTCATGCTCAGCAGTAGCGCTCGCGACCACTAGACCTCTGATGCATTAGGAGCTTCGTTCAACCCAGGTATATACGAAAACATAAAATAATTTTCGTATATACCTGTCCCTTAAATCGAAATATATGCTCCATATTTTTTAGCGGTCCTGGTCCTCTTCGCGTCTCTACTTTAGCATTTGCTTTGTTCCAGGTGTTTGGACTGTGGGTAATATAGGACGCGAGCAAGGCCGCCTGAAGTGGGCGCTAATAGGATCATACCTCGCGTACCCCGTTCGCTACTACGTGTTTGATGATAGCATCTGGTTTACCGTCATGGTGCTGACCTCGGCCTGCATATTTGACTCGTATGCCAAGGAGTGGAGGAGGAAGCCTAGGAAGAAGCGCCACGTTGCCAAGTAAGTTTGACTGTTTGTTAACATAAAATGAATTTTCAGACCCTCAGCATAATAAGCAAATTTAACTTTTACTAGATATTTAAAAACAACATTCCATGACTGGATTCCTGAGGGACAATTCGTAATTCTCGTAATTTTAAGAACTTTCACAGTCTGATCTGTCTCAATTTGTCAGAAATAACCTTTAATTTCCCTACATTTTTGACAAGTTTAACATTGATTGTCGCTAAGATAACATTGCGACTAGATTTTGAACGTTTTTAATTACTTGAATTGGCCTTCTGATCGTTACACAATGTCAACCTATTTTATTAAGGTGATAAATAAATGATTTCTAAAATGATTTCTGTTTGTTTCCTAGGCGTGTCATCATACTATCGGCTTGTTGTTTCCTGTACATCTCGCTGTGGTGCAGCTACTTGTACTTCCACGGTACTATCACGGACAGCGAAGGCGACGAAGTGCCTATCTACGAAGCTATTCATCATTTCTTCACCAGTCCTTGGTAAGTTATTCAAAGGAGGAATTTATTAACAGATTCAATATCAGTTACGTGACTTATTGCCACTATTTTTTGTCATAATTATTTAACTTATGTATAGGTATATTTACTAGCTGAACCCTGGGGGTCTTCTCTCTAAGTCCGTCAACGAAGATACGGGCCCAGCCGGAAGTAGTTTGTACGGCAAAACAAGAGCCAAATTATGTTTTTCGGACGGGCAATAACATCGGGATAAGGGACAACTGTGAAAAGGTGTCGTCATTCATTCATCTGATGTATAGGGAGCAAGAGACACCCGTAACTTCAACAGAAACTACGGACTTCGTGCTTAGAGAGTAGACCACCCTGCCACGACTTTGTGCTTAGGGAGTAGACCCTGCCATGACTTCGTGCTTAGGGAGTAGACCCTGCCATAACTTCGTGCTTAGGGAGTAGACCCTGCCACGACTTCGTGCTTAGGCAGGAGACCCTGCCACGACGTCGTGCTTAGGCAGGAGACCCTGCCACGACTTCGTGCTTAGGGAGTATAGACCCTGCCACGACTGATAGTGGGTCAAAAGCGCCACCTATTTAACCCTTCCAGTAATATTACAATTTTCAAGTTTATAAGTAAAGTAATGAGAATAAAAGATTATTAGGGACACACGAGAGATTTTTTCTAATTGATTTGGTTATGATGCTTTTCTGTATTAGGTAGGTACTCTACTCTAATAATTGTTTTTTATTTCGAAAGCCGCAATAAGAGATTCCCGTACGTACCTTATAATATACATATTTGTATATACAGGGTGAAATTTTAATCACTGTTTTCCTCTTAAGGGGTCATTGTACTCATCATTATGAACAACTTTTACTATGGGACCAAAACCGAAATCGTGAAAAAAAATCAGCTGTTCCCTACATTTATGTTCGCATAACTCGTCAAAATGTAGGGAACAGCAGATTTTTTTTTCGCGATTTCATGTTTGGTCCCATAGTAAAAGTTGTTCATAATGATAACTACAATGACCCCTTAATCTAGATATTTTTATTTTCATTATTTTTTCTCGAGTAGTCATGAACTCATGAGCAGGTCCACCCTCTGGTGCCCGCTTATCGTTGAATTTTGGGACACGTTGTATATTGGATGTAATATGTGTGACGTGTGTAATTGCATGTTCATTATCATCTGCCTAACGTTTTTTCTAATTATTGGGGTCGACTTCCAGTCAAACTGGATGCAGCTGAATACCAGTATTTTATATGTTGCGACTGTACTCTATCTAACCTTCACAACCCAATTACTGGATAACACGATACGTCTTGGTAAGACTGATTTTCAGACTTTCAGTCTTCTGACTTCCCATAACGACTGTCAAAGATCTAAGACTGACAGCCAGGAACAGTGGCTTAAATGCACGTTATTGCAAATAGTTGATATTAATTTAAGAAAATGTGGAATGAGGCATGAAGGTCTTCTTTTGTATATATTTATTTTTTGTAATTTTGTATGATGATGAGATAGATTTGATGTTGTTGTTCATGTTGGGTTTATATTTTTGTTCAACAAATCTTATATGAAGTAAACAACAGATTATAGATATGCATGAAGACTGACTATTTTTGTTCTTATTCACCTGTTTTTTTCTTATTAATCAATAATTCCCTTCAGGTGGTTGGATGTGAAACAATGCATGGCCGAGACATACCAATATGCGCAGCATCACGGATGGTACGAGGTGTGGAAACAGGTCGTAGACTTATCGGACCCTCACGGAGAACAGAACGCTTATAAGGTAACATCATGATCCTTGACACCTTTGGAAGGTTTTAGGGTACAACCTGGCTTCGGTCGATCGACGACATTTCGACACAATTTGGAGACATTATGATTTATAGTCTGTTCCAAAAGTATCTGATAATAGTTTAGATAGTTTTTTTTATTGATTTTTTTTCTTTGAGCACTATGCGAAGTGTTTGAAAAAAAAACAAAAATTCGAATTGGGTGTATTTTCGTTAGCTGGTTATTTTTCTTGTAAGTATCTAATGCGATTTTCATAGATACATTTTTTACCATCATCCTGATTTTGGTGGTCTGAATGATTTCTAAAAGTTTGTCCATCTATTTTAATGGGACCTTATATAGATTGCATAATAAGAACTTAACCGTAACAGGGTTTGTTTGTATTACTTAGTAAATACTTTTAGAACAAACCATAAAATATGAGGTGACACATTCCGAGTGGTCGAATGACCAAGATCTGGCGATTTTCCCGCGGCGATTTTATTTCGCGCACTGTATTTTCAACGCACTGCTTACCGCCGAGAGTTGAAAATCCAACAATGTATTTTTTGGACACGATCGGATGCGCCCTGTTGTATTCTCAATGCTCGGCTCAACACCGAGAGTTGAAAATTCAGTGCGCGATAAAATCCCGCCGCTACAGAATCTGTGCCGCCGCGATATTTTTACGGAACGTGGGCTAAGGGAGAAGGCCAACATTGAACAGCGAACGACTGCGGTCTGCTTGTAGTTCAAATACAAACTTTAAGTGTGGAATACACACGCTACTAGAAAAGCACGCTTGTTTGCTACTAAGTAGTACTTATGCTCATTTACAGCATGCTGTCAGAGTGTGTACATTTGCTCATGAAAGCACACACTTCAGAAACATACTTATTACGAGCATAGGTACTTCTTTCTAACACGTCTGAGATATGCTCATTATTTAGCATTCAAAATGGACGTTTCTTTGCGGAATGAATAAAATTATTTGATGATGAATGAATTAAAATTGTTTTTGTATTGTGGTGAGCGTGTATTCCATAAACATTCATAATTTCGGTATAGAAATATAAAATTTAATGTTTTATCATCGCCCCATCTAGCAATCGTGACTTTGCAAACAAATCAAGTAGCATGTTCGCATAGAACACGTTCAGACTTGCTTTGGAGCCACCCACTCTCACCCGTGCCTTACACCTTGTGCTAGTTAGCACGAAAAAATAGACCGGCTTGCGACTAAGTAACGTGCTTATTCACAAACATGCTATTTTCGTATACACGTGCTAAGTGTATGCTACTAAGCATCATCTGCTCGAGACTAGCATGCTTACGTAGCATGTGTATTTCAGCCTTGCCTTAAAACTCAAACTGTTTTTCTTCAGTCCTTAACTTTGTGGTATCTTACAGATGACTGCGAATCCTCTTGCGGCAAATTTGAGCCTATTGGTAAAATATGAAAATTTCCTTGCTCTGTAGTTGCTACTGTGTAATAAATGTGCGTAGTCATAGTATCATATCTTAATATTATTTAGTGTGTCACCAGCAGTAGTTACTGAACGTTATAACCTGATTAAATTAGAAGAAGAAAGAGCTTAGAAAGAAGCTGAAAGAGATTTCTTTAAAAATAAATATCAGTTTTTTACGTATTTTTCTTGTCTATGGAATAATTATGTGTTTACATAAATTAAATTAATAAACACAGAATTTCAGACTGGATGCACATTGATGAAATTTGTGGTAGGACAAAGCATAGAATTACCAGTTTTCACAAAAATGCACCATGGTAGCGTACTGTACTATATTATTTTATTCTTAGATACTCAGTTGCAATTAATATATTATTAGTGCACTGCCAACTACTATTCATAGTTTTATTGGTTTTTCTTTCCATACATAAGTTGCCATGATTTTAGCAATAAATCTCCAGTTTATAACCGTTGTAATTTATGTGAATTCTTGATGTACTTTCTGTAAGTATAAACAATATAGATCAAAGGTTCTCAACCTTATTTTGCCCACCGCCCACTGAGAATACATTTTTTTCTAGAGTCCCCAGTTTTTTATATGTCGCGAATCTGAAACAGTTATTGCCTATCCTTCCTTACATAGTATAAAACAAAGACGCCAAAATGTCTGTACGCGCATAACTTTCGAATGACTGCACCAAATTGAATAATTATTTTTTTGTTGTGTTCGGTATTGCCAGCACAAAGTTTGTATGAAAGAAAATTTCGGAAAATTGAAAAAATAATTGCACCCGTGTGAATCTGGGGCGGGCCGCCAGTTAAATATAAATAATATGTAAACGTGTAATATTATATAGTCCTAAGATAGGATATATAATTTTCTCTGGGTCTTCTACTGCCCTCTGAAAGTCTTAAACGCGCGCGAGGGGGCGTTATCGCCCACGGTGAGAACCTATGATCTAGATCATAGTTCCTTCTTTATTTGTTAGTTCCTTCCTATGTATAGCACTATTCTATGATTCTTGTCGTTCTAAATATTAAGGCTGCTAGTGTAGTGATTCATTATATTTAATTGATATTCTATTTTTTGTTTTTGCACGTTATTTATAGTGTTTTACAGGACAAAATATGACTACAAACACAGTTTACAAAATGAAAATAAAATACTTTTGCATCCAACAATGATATTATTAGTGCACTTTTTAAGTGATACGCGACGAAAATGGCGTTTAAATATTATAATATTTTGGACTAAACACCCAATAAATATTCCAGGTACTTGGAGTAAATCGCGACGCTAGCCAACAAGAAATAACATCGATCTGGCGTAAACTATCTCGCGAGAACCACCCTGACAAAGTGAAGGACGAGAGGGCGCGTCGAGCTGCGCAGGAACGCTTCATGGAGATCCAGCAGGCTTACGAGATCCTGTCCAACAGCAAGCACCGCAGGCACCGACGCAACAAGAAGGATAACTCTGAACCGGCCGCCGTGAAAATCGATTTGTAGGATAAGGCCGAAGGCGACCCGGGCGCCTTCATGAGTGAATTCTGGCATAACTTCTTCGGAGGACTACTAGCGACCCTCAGGCAACTCCAAGTTATATCATTATACGGAACACTCGTTCAATTCCTGTACTTAACGAAAAAGAACATACAAGGTAATAATCGCCGGCAGTAACCCGAAACTGTCCAAATTCGATTGCATATTAAAAATTCATAATCGTTTACATGTCACTTTTTAAAACAATCTTAATGTATTTTTTTAGCGAATCATTTATTCATTGTCACTAGTAATTCTGGATACATCATCAAAATAGGTCAGTTATAGGGTGCGTTCCGAGTTAGGGATGTAATCGATTTGAGCGTGCTTAAACCCGTACCGAATTAGCGTTTAGCACGCTCAAATCGATCATATCGATTACATTCCTAACTCGGAGCGCACCCTTAATATTCGTGTATGTCATATTAACAAAGCCCTCGTTTATGACGGATTAATACACATAAATGTATCGAACTCTGGATAACATTGCATCTCGACTCAACTGTCCAACCAGATTCATTTGGTAGGCTCTGCCTGTTACCGTTGATGACTATCCAAATTAAATAGAAAAGGTGTCAGTCTAGCACTAAAATAGTATTTAAGTTAATATTGCTAAGAGTACTAATCATTCTATGGATTTACTATCCGAAATAAATGTGCATTTAATTTTATAGCAATTTAAATATCAGCAATTGGTGTTAAATGTTCGTTCAAAATAGAATCAATAATATCATACATTATTTTCTTCCTAAAGCCATAGAGAGGCGATTGTATTGTTAGGGATGACCGTTCTATGGTTTGAAGGGCATATTATAATTATTATTTGATGCCCAATGCTGCAACTAGAGCTTACTATTTGCTGGGATACATATATTATACGTGTTGTAGGATAGGGGTTCGAATTACTATATCTGGCCTACGGAGCCATGTGTCTTCCTCCACTTTTAGCTGTAATAAGTCTCCGTTTCATTGTGGACTTTTTCGTATTAATTTATTGAATCTATATTCTATATCTGAATCTCAGACGTTTTTTACCAATCTATTTCTTGATGATTGGTTAATAATGTAAGACAATATTTTAAGGTACACTATACTGGGTAAGAATATATTTCAATATAATCATTCTTTGACTGTGTTTACTGTAGGTACATTATAGTATGAAGACGTAGTGAGTAGTAAAGTTGACGAATTTTCAAATATTAGAATAAGTCAGTGTTGTTAACTGCAAAGATCCCCCACATTAAAGTTTAGCTGTTCCCCCAGCAATTAAATAATTTCGAAACGATAAAATCATTTTAAACAAATACCTTTACTTTCAATTTACGAACTGAGTTTTTTGTTTTTTTATGCATTTAATACACCAAACTTAAATATAATGTAGGTACTGTTAGCATATGGCTTAAGAATTATTTTAATAAAATTATGGTAAGCGTAACGCGACGCCGTCCAGCTTTTTTCGGAACACAGTTTCGGAGTAAATTAATATAGTTAGGATTCATGAAACCGTAAAGACTTATAAACTTCTGTAAACTTAACGCACAAATACAGAAAATTTTTCGGCTGGAAAAATCCCTGTCACTTGTAAACGAATTTATTTCTGCTGCTAATCCTGAATGCTTCCTTTATGAAGTAGGTAAGTATTTTCTTTTGTTACCTTAGCTATTTTATTTTGTGCTTGGTATTCTATAGATAGGCATAAAGTGATAGCAAAGTAATTAGGTACCTATATTCTATGAAGTTACTGTTATCCGACTTGTAATTTATTTTTGTTAACTTAGTAATTTATAATTATTACAACATTCCGATTTATTTATAAGGGAAACTGCATTTAGATGATTAACTAATATTATTATTTTTATATTTTTGTAACATTGTGTACTTAAAATGACTGTTGTATTTTTTCGATAGTATTTTTTTAAATTATTGTCAAATAATCTAGGTACCTACTATTTTGGATTTTTATTATATTATATTTACTGTATGGTGTCTAATTATCAAATAAATGTATTACTCGTCAAAATGGGTGTCTTCTTTATTAATTATACCTTTACACATAAAAATATCACATCATCACCTATCTATACACAAACTTAGGGCCTGTGCACACCACGTTTTTTAAACGCACCGTTGACGCGCGTTTTAGAAACGTGCGTCGACGGCGCGCTTTTATCCTACAGAAGGTCTACAGGCTGCGTCTGACTCGCGTGCGTATCGCGTCTGTATCGCTACAAACGCGCGTCAACGGCGCGTTTAAAAAACGTGGTGTGCACAGGCCCTTAGATGTACGGCCTCTCGAACCGCCACCCACATAAGTCGATCCTCAGCCTGTCTTATGAAGTTGTTAACAGCCACCCTTCCTATGATGTCAGTCCACATTTCAACTTGCTTGCTATGGACTACGCCCACTACTTCTAGGCTCTAGTCAGGTATAGCTAGTAATAAAACACCGATGTTAACTTAAAAGGGTTTAACTGAAGTTAGGACCTCTAAGGTAGGTTGATACAATAATTCATTCATTTGGGACAAGCTAAGGTTTAGAAGAATGTAGACAAAATTATATAAAACTTTACGATTCGCATGACGAAGATTCCTCAGGTGTTACGCCATCTTAAAAGAGGGGACGTTTTCCCATCGCCGTTGCCGGAGCGATTGCGGAATATTGGGTGGATGCGTAGGCCGCAAACCTCACACACACACCACACCGCTGGGTCCGATGGCTGTTGCATCGACGCCACCTCCTTGACAGGAGTATTGCCGACGTCGACACGACGCGATCCCGGCTCCGTGCACATGGTGGCTGTAAGCAGAACACGCACAATGTTAGCATCTGGTCACAAAAGTAGCGCCGTGAGCAAAATGCATTGCAGGAGCACGCGCCCTCAACTGGATTATTTTTAACAGACTTAAAAAGGAGGTTCTGTATTCGATCTGTATGTATGTATGTATGTTTGTATGTCCGCGATTTTCTCAAAAACCAATGATCCAATTTTGATAATTCTTTCACTAATGTGATCTACATACTTTCAGGAAGGTTTTAGTATACAATACATTATGTAATTTGTTCTTATGTACGAAGTTATATGCATAAATGTACTGCATCTCCTCCGGCATTTCTATGCGAATTTTGATGATTCTTCTAGTCGGTGTCTTCAATTCTTCAATGCACTAGTGTTATTTGAATTTGTGTGAAGTACAACTAAAAAGTGAAAAATAAAAACTTTTTACAAAAAAAACAACCGACTTCAAAAAAAAACTACAAAGTGATAAATAACTTTAATTTCGGACGTCGGTGTCAAAAAACGAAAATGCGGAACCAACGCCACCGACTTCCGAAATTAAAGTTATTTATCACTTTGTAGCTTTTTTTTTTGAAGTCGGTTGTTTTTTTTGTAAAAAGGTTTTTTTACAATTAACACAACCGACTTAAAAAAACACTACTAAGTGATAAATAACTTTAATTTCGGAAGTCGGTGTCAAAAAACGAAAATGCGGAACCAACGACACCGACTTCTGAAATTAAAGTTATTTATCACTTTTTTTTAAGCTGGTTGTTTTTTGTAAAAAAGTTTTTTTAGTTTCAGTTTTGTACCTAGCCATTGATTCATGATACTCAAATGTTGAAAACTCGACACTACTAGCTTAGATAAGGGCATAATAGTACCGACCCCCACCAACCCATTTAAATTTAAATTGAATAAAAGATTGAGGATTAATACGAACAGTTCCAGCCATTCATTAACACGATTAACGTCAGTCACACTTCACAACTTACTAGTTTATTATGGCTTAGCTTAGAACGTCAGTAGTAGCGTTCCCGTCCACTGATGGCCGGTCCTCGGCACTCGGTGACGAGCTGAGGCTGCTGCAGCCTCCACCCCGGCTGAAATTGCGGTATATTGATTGATGTCCGCCCTTGTCTGCGCAAGTGCAGTTTATAGGTACCTAGTATTTACCTGTATCTACACTACATATATAGGGTGATTGGTAATAATTAGTGACCGATACTTAAACACGTGATTGTACTCATGATAACAAACAACTTTTACTATGGGACTTCCCAGAAATCGCGAAAAAAAAATCTGACATCATTTAAGTAGGTATGTTCGTATAACTCGTCAAAATGTAGGGAACAGCTGATTTTTTTTTCGCGATTTCAGGTTTGGTCCCATAGTAAAAGTTGTTTGTTATCATGAGTACAATCACGTGTTTAAGTATCGGTCACTAATTACCATTCACCCTATATATATGTTAATGTTATATTGGCTCGAGGTGGACAAGATGAATTATTACCTATTTTTTAGCTACCGCGACCGATCGGATACCTAGCCAAAGTGCACGCTAGGTGAGCGTGAGGCGGCAGTTTTTCTTCTGCACATCATATTTCGTAGGTGTAACAAGACATACCCACCAAGCTGTCTCACTCTCATCCCACGATTTTATAACTTGAAATAAAAAGAGCCAAAGTGCACGCTAGGTGAGCGTGAGGCGGCAGTTTTTCTTCTGCACATCATATTTCGTAGGTGTAACAAGACTTACCCACCAAGCTGTCTCACTCTCTCATCCCACGATTTTGTAACTTGAAATAAAAAGAGTGTCGTTGGAGTTTCTTGATTCCTACCGGAAAGCCGCAAACGGCCCTTTTAAAGAACTTAGGTATTTAATATTCCAGCCTGCAGCAATGCAGGAGTTAGGTATAGGAAAACACTGCCTTACATAAGAAGTCGACCTAATTTATGTCGGTAAAACTATACCTACAATAGTAATTTATTTACACTTACACTCGTCCATCATCATCATCATCATCAGCCTATAGCAGTCCACTGCTGGACATAGGCCTCTCCTATTGCACGCCATTCAACTCGATTTTCGGCAACTCTCATCCAGCTGCTACCAGCCATCCTGCGAAGATCGTCGCTCCGCCTAGCCTGAGGGCGTCCCACGTTACGTTTACCGATTCGCGGTCTCCACTCAAGAACACGTCTACCCCAGCGGTCATCGGTTCTACGGCTAATATGGCCGGCCCATTGCCACTTCAGCTTGCTTATTCTGTGAGCTATGTCGACAACTTTGGTTCTCTGCCGGATCACCTCGTTGCGAATTCGATCATCCCTCAGAAAGACCCCAAGCATAGTCCATTCCATAGCTCGCTGAGCGACCTTGAATTTATGGACCAGCCGTACCGTGAGTGTCCACGTTTCGGCTCCGTAAGTCATAACTGGCAGGACGCACTGATTGAAGACCTTAGTCTTTAGGCTCTGTGGAAGACTAAGGTCTTCAATCAGTGCGTCCTGCCATTTGCCACTCGTCCGATCGACTTCAAATGTGATTGGGTTCAACTAGCACTGCAATTATGTTGTATCCTTGACCTGATGCTGCAGCCAGAAAAGTCTGCGGCCTAACCACCTGCTCAACAAAAATAAAAAAATAATGTTCTATAGGTCAATATTTTTTTATTTAATCTTTTCAAAGTACTCTCCACTAGCCTCTATACATAGTTTCATGCGCCTGAACCAGTTTTCGAAACACTTTTTCCAGTCCGCCGCAGACACCTCGTTTACAGCCTACTCGAACGACTGACAGCGCATCTTCCGGCGGCGAAAACTGTATCCCTTTGAGCTGATTTTTTATTTTCGGGAATAAAAAGAAGTCACACAGTGCTAGGTCAGGGCTGTAGGGAGGGTGACCCAGGAGTTTGACCGGCGTGCTGTCCAGGAAGTCCCTCGTTTTGAGCGCGGTGTGGGAAGGCGCGTTGTCATGGTGGAGCAGTAGCCCGCGGAGCCCTGTGTTTGGTCACTTGTTGATCACAACAGAGAAAACTTCTGCCAATCATTTGGTAGTAGGTATACCATTCAGCGTTGATGCTTCTTTGGTTCCGTAAAGGAATTGACACTAAGTAGCCAGTCAAATTGAAAAAGCTCGCGATCAAAATCTTCACCCCGCTTCTAGATCGCTTCACTTTGGTAGGCGTTGATTCAAAGTCAAATCATTTATTTCAATTAGGCACACTAAAGGCACTTTTGAACGTCAAAAATTATAATAAAAAGAATTGATTCTAGTCGCCCATTTCAAAAGGTAGTTTTCGTATGGAAAAGAATGGGCAAGGAACTTCACCGTTACTCTTTTAAAATGTTTTACAAGTTTTGTATACATTAATTAGATATATGTGAAGACAATGTCTAGAATAAAAATTAGTCTGCCAACAAAATGTAAAAGCAATGACAGGTAAATAAATCAATTATGGGATAGATAGGTAGGTACACACGGCTACACATCAAGCTATACATTTCCAGTTTGAGTTGACCTCGTATTGTATAGGTTTTTCGTACAATCAGAAGTCAGCTTATACTGGTTATGTATAGCTTGATGTGTAGCCGTGTGTACATGGTGCTCACATATTTACAACTATTGTTAAAGTAGATTATTTTTATATAATTTTAACAAGTGTGTGAGTTACTGTAGCCACAAAAAGTAAAACTAATGTCATAAAAAAAACAGTGGCACTCCGGGAGTGCCGACAGAAGTGAAAACAAAACACAAACAGTACCTATACTTTGCCATCATTCACTGACATATCGGATATACATTAAAACCGAGTACATCTCGAAGACAGCTTAACTTGTATGGAAAATGGCGCGCTGCGGCGCCGGTTTTGTTTTTCCGCGCGCCGCGCTAGCGTGCGCGCACAGGTTGTAATGTGGGTTGTAATGAACAATATGAACATTACAATTACAAGCCTAGAGTAAATATGTTCCTTGAGTAAATATGTTCCTTGATTACAAGCCTCTATGGGTCTATCTACACCTGCGCGCGCATCGCCAGCGCGGCGCGCGTTTATTTACTTAAAAGCACTGACAAAACGCTATACAGCCTATAGAAAAAATAAATAATAAACACAATAATGTTTAGAGTTTAGACTGATCTTAGTGTTGTCGTATGTCAAATTTTAGTTTAGTTAGTATGGAATTAGAAAGTACTATTGGCATAGAGAAATATTCATTAGTTCAGTGAGAATCGGCAATAATCAATGCGCAGCGGTAGACCGCGAAATTAAAATTTTCTTACGTTTTTTGCAATCATCAGGTTAGGATCAGGCCGATCAGGTTGTATCTTGATCAAAATATGATTCGCAACTATAATATATATGTATTTACAGAATTATAGTCATTAGAATCATTAATATATACACACATCAAAAGTGTCTAGGGATCAAGCATTTTTATGCGGATTTCTTGAGATTGAGATGTGGCTTTGTAATAAATTTATGATTTTATAAATTTATATGGATCCTTTTTGGTGCATTTCATAATTTGAATCAGGAACTGTGAATCAAATTCGAGTAAAAGATGAAAATCAGCTGTCAATATTTTCCCTATAAAAACATACAACGCATTGAAGACATTATTAGTGCTACTGTTTCCCTACTACTGATTAAAACCAACGTTATTATGGAGCGGCGACGTCATTTAAGCAGGGAAGAAATGCTCAGAGCCGTGGGAATGATAGAAGCTGGTTCCCGGCAACGTACTGTGGCTTTAGCTCTGAATACAAGTCAGAGTGTTATCAGTCGACTTTGGACACGTTACCGAAGCACTGGTACCGTGGCTGAGCGCCATGGAGGACGGTATCGCTGCACCACACGGAGACAAGACCGATACATTCAAATCTTAACTCGAAGAGCTCCAACAATAACCGCCATGATGTTAGCCGTGAGGCTTCATCACTCTTCAGGGAACTTAATTAGCGACCAAACAGTCAGAAACCGCTTGCATGAAGTGAACCTTCATTCCCGAAGACCGCTACGGGTACCACCTATAGCAATGCACAATCGTAGGATTCGATATCAATGGGCTCTTGAACACAGAAATTGGGCAGAAGAACAATGGCGTTTCGTGTGCTTTTCTGATGAGTCTCGTTTTGGTATGAGACCATTACAAGACGTATACGACACTGGAGAACCCCTGGACGCCAACAGCGATTAAAATCCTGCCAGGAAGTCCATCCTTATAGTGGTGGAACCATCATGGTATGGGCGGGTATTTGGATCGGCGGAAGAACTGAGTTGATTTGGATCAGAGGCAACCTCAACGCTCAAATTTATGCTGAGACGATTGTATCAGACGTCATCGTTCCTCTACAAGTGCAAATCGGTCCCTTATTTCAGTTAATGCATGATAATGCACGACCGCACACCGCAAGAGTTGTAAGACAGACTCTCGCCGCAGCTAACATCAATGTCCTGCCCTGGCCTGCTCAGTCGCCAGACTTGAACCCGATTGAGCATGCATGGGATATGCTACAGAGAAGAGCTCTGCCGAATATGGAGGGTATCCAGTCGCAAGAAGACCTTTTTTTGTTGTTGCAACGAACATGGGCTGCCATTCCACAGCGTGATTTGGATGAACTCATTTTGAGTATGCCAAACCGATGTTCTTGTGTTGTTAGTGTTCGCGGTAGAAACACGGATTATTAATTGTTTAAGTTACCCAATAAAATTTTAAAGAAAACTGTTATTTCAGTCTTTTTTTCGAACTTTTGTGTTAGTGGTTCAAATGTCAAAAATCCCTTTATTAGGAAAATGGCAAATTTCTTTATTAATGCAAAGGTGACTTGGTTTATCGTTACTGTGACAAACGAAAACACTTTATTTGATGAATCCTTAAAGAAAATTTTAATTAATATCAATCAGGAGAAAAGTTATTGCAAAAATATATGTTGATCCCTAGACACTTTTGATGTGTGTATTTTTAAGTTAAATTTGTTCCCTAAGAACTTTTCTATAAGAGAATTTTGTAACTTAGAAAGATGTAGCAATGATTATCATGATTATAATTCTGTAAATACATACTTGTTATAGTCGCGAATCATGTTTTGATCAAGATACAATCTGACCTGACCTGAAAGTTGCAAAAAAACGTAAGAAAAATTGAAATTCGCGGGCTACAACTGCGCATTCACCTTGTAGTTCATTTTGGGGCGAAGGACAATTCGGACTATTTAAAAAAAAGTGAAGGCATGAAGTCTCTTTGACGAGATTAAAAACAAAAACGCACATCTCCGACCTCCGACTAGTAAATTAAATAGTTATGTGTGGCGTTATAGCACTAGTGCCGTAACGTAAATTAAAAACACTGCATTGTGCACCTAAAAGCAGTTCATTAAAAGCCACTTTACGAGCAAGTGTGTTGAAAAATTACATATAAGTGTCGTCTAGTGTTAGGCTATGTTCTTTCACCGTTTCCTATTTTACCTCTGGGTCGCTTTAAAAATAAAGCATAAGACAGACTTAAAAATGAAAATATAGGCTGTTTTAATCAAAATACAAGGTACTTATTTTTTATATGATTGTATTTAATGAAAAAAAAAATTGTTTGTGATTGAGATACTTATACAGTTTTTCTGTCATCGTAATTCTGATCAATTTGTCCATTTTGTATCTGTACTTATTACTGATGTCAATTTCATTAAGTGGGATATCCTCTCCTTTATATATCGACGCTTGAAAGGCAAAATTGACTAAGCGACATATGGCTAACTTTACAGGAGAACGGATAAAAGTTTCAGAAAAAAATAAACATTTAAACTCTTGTAATTATCCCACACAGGCGTAATTATTAGGTACTATTTTGGAAATATTATTTTTTTATTCTGAAAAGTTAAACTTTAAATTGTTCGCCTGTAAAGTTAGTCCTATGTGGCTTATTCAATTTTGCCTTTCAAGCGTCGATATACAGATATTGTGCAGTAGGTATACCATGTGGTACTCGTATAGGTACCTAAAATCACATTGCCCAGATTGATTCGCTAGCTAACAGCAACGGCAGAGAATTGGCTCTAACTTCATGTTGTCTCTCTACTGTATAATTCCTTGTCTTTATTATGGCTATGATTATAATGCTCCAGTGCCTTCAGTGCATGCAGTGGTTCTTTTTTTAGGTGCAGGTATGTAGGGGGGTGTCAGTAAATACTTCTGTTAATAAAGAAAAAATAACATTGTTACAGATGAGAAATCATAGCGGAGTTAGCACAACTGAGGACAGTGTCCAAATAGATTACATTATTTTGACTTAGTACTTAAACTTTTACCTATATATTAAAATTTAAGTAAAATTAATTATGAAGCAACTGCTACCTATTGTATGAATAAATTGATGTTATAATTATTTTATCTGATCTACCTTATTCACCCAACAATCATGGACTTCCATGGACTCCCATCTCATAATCCTGACATGATTGAGTATAAAAAATTACTGAATCAGCAGCGGAGCCAGGCCTCACCTTCACTTTTGGATCGTAGGTACACGGTCGGTCTGTACACTGACCGAAAAGTAGCCCTTCTTGTTTCGGAAAAGGGTTGATTTATCTCCACCTGTCAACATATCAAACATTTATGTATTTTAATAGCGTAATCAGTCTAATAATGTTCCCACTGCTGGGACACAGGCCTCCTGTCTGTGAGAGGGAGTGGGCCATAATCCGCCACGCGGGCCCAGTGCGGGTTCATGGATGTCACACAGTTTCTTATTTTACCTCTGGTTGCTTTAAAAATAAAGCGTAAGACAGACTTAAAAACGAAAATATTAGGGCTGTTTTCATCAAAATACAAGGTAAGTAAGTACTTATTTTTATATGATTGAATTTTATGAAAAAAAAAATGTTTGTGATTATGATACTTATAAGTACAGTTTTTCTGTCATCGTAATTCTGATCAATTTGTCCATTTTGTATCTGTACTTATTACTGATGTCAATTTTTATTAAGTGGGATATCCTCTCCTTTATATGTATATGCAGATATTGTGCAGTAGGTATACCACATGCTAAAATCACATTGCCCAGATTGATTCGCAAGCTAACAGCAACGGCAGAGAATCGGCACTATAAACTTCATGTTGTCTCTCTACTGTAGGTATAATTCCTTGTCTTATTATGGCTATGATTATAATGCTCCAGTACCTTAAGTGCATGCAGTGGTTTTTTTTTTAGGTGTAAGTAGCCCCCGTACTTACACCTGTCAGTAAAAGTAAAAAACATTGTTACAGATGAGAAACCACAACGGAGTCAGCACAACTGAGGACAGTGTCAAACTTGTAACAAATAGATTTTATTTTGACTTACAATTTACCTATATTAAAATTTAAGTAAAATTAAATATGAACCAACTGATACATATTACTTATATGAATAAATTGATGTTATAATTATTTTATCTGATCTAAGTACCTTATTTGGGTATGCACATCACCCAACAATCATGGACTTCCATGAACTCCCATCTCAAAATCCTGACATGAATTAGTATTAAGTACTAAAAATTACTGAATTAGCAGCGGAGCCAGGCCTGTGCCATCTCACATCTCACCTTCATGTTTGGATCACCCATGGTCGGTCTGTACACTGACGGAAAAGTAGCCATTCTTGTTTCGGAAAAGCTTTGCTTTATCTCCATCTGTTAACATCAAACATTTATGTTTAATCGGTCGGTGGCAAGCTCCAGCGAAAGAGACAAAATGGTTTCCGACATACGACACCCTTTTCAAGACAACATCCTTGTATCACAAAGGCTGAAAAGCCGAAACAGAGTGTGTCGCCCCACTTACTGGCGAATGATCACAAGAAAGACTGAAGCTGTGGCAAGACTGTGCTTCCTTACTCAAACCATTCGTTCCACCCTCTGAAGACCCACCCACCCTCTGAAGGTCCACCTGGACATGAGTTACTTTGGGTAACCTGGAAGTCTTTAAACAGACTTCAGACCAAGGTTGGCCGACGCAAGGAAAACCTGTTCAGGTGCAGGAGATTCATAGACGACTCCGCCTTGGAGTGTAAATGTGGTGCTGTTCCACAAACGATGGGACACTTAATATCGTGTCCTATCAGCACGTTACAGGAATTGATGGACGCTAGTGATGGTGCCAACAAAGTAGCCGAATTCTGGGCCGAGTCCATTTAGATTGCTATCGACACGCTAAGAAGAAGACGAGAATTAAGTGCTCACATACACACGAGCAACACGCGTCAAAGGCAGAGGCAACTGCAGCCGTGTGCAGCAGCAGTGTATTTGACGACCGTACTCAAAGACACGAGCGTCGCGTTGTCGACGGCAGCCGCCGACGCGTCGCCGGGTGACAACGGGTATCGACGGCAGCTCTGCCGTTGACGCATAACGCTTGTGTGCATGCAAACTAATAAAGAAATAATGATGGTAAAACACATAATACAGGACCTATAATTTTTTGTAGATACCCACATATTTCCTTTATTTTATTTTTATTGGAAATAAAGTATAAGTATTGCTTTATTATATTTTCAAACATAACTGACTACCAACAGAAATTTAACAATTTCCATTACTTATCTATAAAAAGCCAAATACTTAAATATAAAGTACGCACCTTGAGATTGGATTTTGCTGAGATAGTGCAATCCATGCAACCAAAAACAAATGGAAACTTTGCAATAATAAACTGCCTCTGGCAATTAGCGTTGGTTACTCTCTGTGGTAGCATTTTAATGTATCTTGGGTGTAGCTTCACCACTCGACTAACAGTGGGTAGGTACACTCACTTCATGAGTATGAGCTGCCTTTTTTTCTTTTTTTTTTAGCTCAAGATGAGTTCCAGTGGCATAGAACCTGAGTAACACAGGGGCACAGTTATATTACTGGAAAGTGATGAGAAATAGTTGATTAACTTTTTTTACAACATATTCATGAATGCCTGTATCACGAACAAAAGCGAGGTATACCTACACATTGTACTTATTATATTGATTGATATAGGCTAGTCACATCGATCGCTAGACATGATTTTCCGTACATACATTGTATGAGTTAGAGTTAAATAGTTTTATATAAAGTAAAAAAAGAGAGGCTGTTCTTCAGCAGAAAACCTATGCAAATGCTAAATCTGTCTAGTTATCCTATTCATCGCGACCTCTAACCCCGAATATGAGGATTCCAGCACCACCTTAACTCGCCATTTTACGGAAGACCTGCCAGAAATCAGACAGTTTAAAAATGTAAAAACCCCTGGTGACGACGGAATTACGTCTGAGCATCTGAAAACGGGAGGAAGTTTTGTACTGAAAGAGCTTCGGGAGCTTTCAACCCTGTCCTATTCTCTGGCAAAACTCCAGAAGCGTGGCCAAGGAGCGTGGTCGTTCTCTTCTATAAAAATGATAAGACCTTTTTAAACAAAGTCGACCAGCGATACATTCAAGTGCTGAGAAGTCCTTATGAAAACGCGACAGACGCTGCAGTTTGGTAAGAACTACTTTGAGAAGGAGGCATAATCAGCCTACAATGTTCACACTGCTGAGACAGAGGCATCCTCTCTATGAGAGAGGGATTGGTCCGCTTGATTGGGTTTGTAGATGTCACAGTCTTCGAATTTTTTGGTTCTAGGATGTTTGCCGGTTTCCTCACACGTTTTCCTTCACCGGTTTGAGAACAGTGGGGATGAAATCATTTACACAAAGTAAAGCGCCTGCCTGGGTTTGAATTTGAACCCATGACCTTCAACTAATAGGTAAGTCGGGGCAGTTACCACTCGACCACCACTGCTCCCCGTCAATGAGAAGAAGGAAGCTAACAAAAGAATTCAGCAGCACTGGGCAGTGTTCGGAAAGCTACGTCGAGTCATCTCGTCGTGTATTCCACAGAGACTAAAGACTTAAGTCTTGAATCAGTGCGTTCGGCCAACAGGCAGAACGCACTGATTCAAGACAAAAGCATGACATGGCAAGACATAAGCATGACATAAGGAGCTGAAACATGGACACTCACGGTGCGGTTGATCCATGTTATGTGGGCCTATGCCCTGCAGTGGACTGCTGTAATCTATGATGAAATCTTTTACACGGTTGAGATGAACAAAGTTTTTTTAACATGGCATTAGACATGTCATGTCATCATGTGTCATTGCATGTCATTGTCGCCAAAACAAAATGAGTAGGTAAATCACAGAGTACTTTTTGATAGACTGAAAAGGTATTATGCTTATAAAATATAGTAGGTACTTTATAAGCACTGACCTCTATTAAACACTTGTATAATAGGTCAGTGGGATAGTGAACTGACCTCTAATAAACACTTGAATAATTACAGGTCAGTGCCTCTAATAAACTAGTTTAAAAGTCATTCACTGGCATACAAAGCACATTATTATCTACGAATTTTAATCCATAAAATTAAACCTTCATTCAGAAACGTGGTAATCTACTACTGCAGATCAAAGACAACTAAAAATCTGCCAATATTTGAAGCTGTGTCTCCTGCGCGTGAGGCGCGAAGGTTTTTACACAATCATAAACATTTGTTTTCGTACACAAGCTGTCTCCTGCTATTTAAAATATTTTATGTTGGTTATGCAAAACTCTGACCGCCTTTTATCTCCTAGTAGTTGATGGAATATTTTGCCTACTGTCTGAGATAAATCATCAACAAAGATCAGAGAAGGAGGCTATGCTATGCTCCAGGGAACTGTCCTAGAGCCTACATATTGTCTTAATTTTATTTATACTTACAGAAACGACGAAATATCTTCAGCCTGGGACCGTGGCCGTACCTATTGTGTATTTTTGTGAAGTATTAATGCAATCATGATTCCGTTGCGAGAAAGGAACAGTGCTATCGACATGTAAAGCTCTGTTATTCTATGGCTCCATGCGAGATCTCACACTGGCAAAATGAGGGCTTTAATATAGTACCTACTTCATAATACGGCCTCAGAATGCCCTCCGAAGATGATGAGCATAGTCCATAGAAATGTAATCTTATATCTATGGCATATTGGCATAGTCTGATAATGGACTAGGTGGTCACAGCAACTCGGCTTTACGAATCGAAGACCCGTCGAGGTTGGACTCGTCGGATTGGTTTAGTACTCTACATGAGGAGTTAGTAGACAGACGGTGAAAAGGTCTGATGATGTTTGTTAATGTCCTGTGTATAAGTAAGTAGTGTCAGTAATAACTAGTTAAATCAGAGATCCTTCTGTAACCTCTGTACTCTGAAGGTATGTCTAGCTGTGGACTATAACTGTGTGATGGTGTGTTTATGTATTTAGTGCTGGCAATTTATGTAAGGAATGGGGTGAAATTAAACCAAAAACCACATATTGCTGATGACCCTTTATTGAAGAAGGAATAGCACATAGTTATAGAAAAACAATAGCTATGTCGATCTCCACATTATACATTGTGTATCGAAACAAACTACAGAAAATATTGCTGTTAGCACAGCTTGAAGACCATGGCGTGCCGTGACGACATGGAAGGGTGCCTCGCGATCCTGACTAGCTTCTTGGCTGGCTGGAAGGCTGGCAACGTTCGGGTCATTCAGCACAGCTTATCAACTAAATTCGTTCATTTCTGTATATGCACCATCTTGAAACACAGGTGGTGTTATTCTCTGGTTCCTCCGCATCTGAAAATTGAAAAGGGGTATATGTTAATATTTGGAACTATTAAATATAATTTTGAAAGTTGGTAGGTAGGTACTTGTTAGAGGAGATCTAGATGGGGTAATATCTTTATAATATCGCCGCCTATTATCTAAGTAAGTATAACAAGATCGAGCGGGCTGCATGAAGTAGACGTGGGTCATTCAGAATTACACAGAAATGAAACCGCGTACATTTAAATAAAATGTTTACCAGAAGGTAAATACCTATTTATAAGAGTTAGGTACCCTGACAATCAAAACAGACGCAGACTAATCAATCAACTCTCCCGGCGGGGCGCCCCTCCCCCCCGCTCTGCTTACCCGCGCCCAATAATTTTAAATAACAATTAATGATAATTTACATGAAATTGGTCAGCAGATCTCCTAATCCTATTTATCAATACACTGAGGTCACCAATACTTTTCCTAAGAGTTTCGAATGCAAAGACAATTAACCTAACCATGGATCACGCTATGTCTTTGTAACAAAGGTTCCACGATGCACACCACGACACCACAATATATGCTTGAGATCATTGTCCTCTAATATCGAATTGTGACAGAACGAAGCATACCATGTGTCGTCATAGAAAAAAAGAGCATAGCCTAAACTAATATAATGTAAAAAAAGACTGAAATTCAACTGACGTCGTTAGATATTACTACTGTGGTACTAACCTTCTTGTCCAGCTTCCTCGTCCATCTTAGCTCCCTTGGTGTGCCCTCTGCTCGGATGTGTCACGTCTCTCCTCTGAGAAGCCTCCCGTCTGAATGACGCAGTGCTGGGGCGCGGTACTGCGACACAGCCTGCGGTTCACGATCAATGCAGGTCGTCACAGTGCGCAAGTGCATTTCAGGAGGCTGAGTAGCGATTATACGGCTCTAATTTCGGTCAAGCTTGCTCTGATGCTCAGAAAGCAATGTTGGTGGTAGCTCAGTGGTAACGGCCCCGACTTACAAGTTGTAGGTCGTTGGTTCGAACCCAGACAGGCGCTTTTTTTAAATTAGCTGTGTTAATGTCCTACTGCTGGGTAAAGGCCTCCATAATCTCTTTCCACCTGTCTTTGTTCGGAGCTAGACAGAGAGAGGTGGAAATTATCATTAGACAGGCGCTTTACTTTGTGTAAATAATATCGGTTTCTTACTTCAACTATAGCTGACGATCCTGCATACTTGTCTCTTTTGTTGACTGTACCTAAAGCGCCTGTCAGGTTTCGAACCTACGACCTACAACTTGTAAGTCGCGGCCGTTATCACTGAGTTACCACCCACAGAACAGTAAACTGTTCTGTGTTACCACCGGTCTCCGGATAATGTTAGGTTAATCACAAATATAAGTGGCGGACGCAGACTAATATTTTCTTTGATAGTCGTTACAGGTAGTCAGAATCCCGAAAGTCTGACAACCAGTCTTATCAAGGGGTATCGTATTACCCAATAACTGAGTTGTGGAGGTCAGACGCGCAGTCGCTTCATGTAAAATTCAGTTGCATCCGGTTAGACTGGAATCCGACCCCAAAATAATTTGACGTATGTAAGTATTGTTATATTATAGTGCCTGTCAGTTTAACACTAGCAACTGTCAATGTTCTCACTAAACAAAGCTCGGCCTTATTTCACCCCGAGTGTTTTCCACTCGCGAAAGACTAGCTGCGCCCCGCGGTTTCACCCGCGTAAATGTCGATCCTATATGTTAATCCAGGGTGTCAGCTTGCACCATACAAAATTTTATCAAAACTGGTCTACCGCTTGAGTATTACACTATATTATTATGTAGTTTACGGGTATAAACTATTCCACAACCAAATTTTGTCAAGATCCGTCCAGCAGATTTTACGTGATTGCGGCATAAATATTTATAATTAACGAATGTAAAGAATGTGTTTGTTTTAAAAATATTTAGTATTATATGTGTATAAGAAGCACTCGAAGCTTCAATGATGTATCTTCTGAACACGATGTTGACTTATTTTGCACTAAGATAAGCACAGCAAGGACGCTCTTAGCCAAATCATTTTTTGCGAACGATGCGCCTTCTAGTGGTTCTTGAGCTCATATTTAGTAACATAAATAAACAAATAAACCTAACTTAATCTATTTACTTATGTAGGTACACAATGAACTTTAATTGTTAGGCTTTAAGTAATCGATATGTTATATAATCTGTGGAGGCTTGTTATTAGCAACTTGATAATGTGTTGTTGTTACCTATTATTTGTAACTAGCTTTTGCCTGCGACTTCGTCCGCGTGGAATAATGACTTCCGGAAAAAAACAATTTATCCCCCTTTTCTCCCCGTTGGGAGGGAATTTCTAAAAATCCTCTCTTAGTGGTAGCCTAATCCTCCCAACAAACACACATGCCAAATTTCAGCTCTCTACTGCCAGTAGTTTCGGCTGTGCGTTGTCTGTCAGTCACTCAGTAACGGAAGAGTTTTATATATATAGATATAGATCAGTGGCGAAGGTACCATACAACTCGATTCCCGCCGGCTTCCCTTCGAAAATTCAGAACTCTATAGTCAATTCATCATTTTAATTTTCTTTTGGTATTTTTTTTTTTGCTCCGGCCTACCTCTGTCATAAATTCACCCTACGCCACTGCTATAGATAGCTGTGCCCGCAACTCCGTCAGTGTGTAATTCCTTGTGTGTTATTAAGTTAATGTATTGGTAATATTGTTTAGATCACGTTCACATGAGGCTTAAGTACCTATACAACGAAATTACTACTTCACCTAAAAATAAATAAAATGTAAACTATTAATAATTTGTAATTTGAACGAATATAATACACTACCAAAATAACTAATACCTATTTTATAAAATAACAACAAAAGAAAAATAAATAAACTAAATTAATTTAAAGACTAAAAGTCGCGCTGATAAACAATATTGTCTGTCAATAAGGTCGAATGCTCGGAACGTCTACTCGCATCAACAGCCAAATATTGTATGAAGTTCGCGTTTTTTTTTTTTTTTGGGAATGGCATCTCGCAGTTCAACCTATGAGGTTGTCGTCTGCTTAACCGGGCTTGCCTGTGGATGCCTCAAAATTAAGGCCTCCAGCCAGGGCTTAAAAAAAACTTAAAACTAAGCGACTACACGCTAAGGGCACCCCCTGTGGGGTACGGACCTCGGCTTAGGGCGTCGCTGGGGGGGGGGGGGGGCCGCAAGGGCCAGGCTGGATCGGAATTATTTAGGGGCGAATTTAATACTACAGGCTCAGCGGCGCGGGCTGGCTCGAGCAAGGGTCGGGGAGGGGAATTTACGGGGCGTCGCGACGGGCGTCCTCGACGGCGAGGACGGAAGGACGGTTGTCGGGTCGTGTTTGTGTGTCTCTTAATGGTGCTGGTGGCTTTCCTGCTCTCCTGTAAGAGGGTAGTGGCGTCGTCGGGGATGGTGAGGGTATGCCTTGGTCGGCGAATCCTACTTATGCGGGAGGGAGTATATTGGGAGGCCGCCGCAATCAGGGCAATTGGGGTGCTTTATAGCAGAGTCGAAGAAACGCTTGGCGAGGCGCTTCATGAACTGCTGGACGGTGTGAAGTTCGCGTTTGGATCCCCCGCCCTTTTATACCTCCCGCCGCGAGCCGCGTCGAGCGCGGCGACCGTTACACAAAAATAATCCTTATAGCATGATTCAATATTCACGCGCGATGGCTTATTAGCGTATTTCATGTATAACTTTGGTGTTTCTGTACCGATTTCTATGATTATTTTTTTATTAAATAGGTAATTAAACATTTTTTAATGAGGGATGAGTGAGAGTGTTATAAACGTAAGAGTAGACAAATATAATCAGAAAGCTCCGAACTGCTATCGGGAGTTACACGTATTATTGTGAGTCAACCATAAAAGATAGACATTTGCTGTCGTGGAATATTTTTTATATAATTTTAAGGAGAACATTTCCGTCATACATGATTTCTGTGTAGCTTTAACCATTAAGGCTGCACACGCGACGGAAGCTTCAAAAATGGAGTAAGTTCTCCGGTTTTCCCAACATTTCCCTTCACTGCTCTGCTCCTATTGATCGTAGCGTGATGAAAAGTATACTATAACCTGCCCAGGAGTATGAAGAACAATTGTACCAAGTTTCGTTGAAATCCGTCGAGTGGTTTTTGTTTCTATAAAGAACATGCAGACAGACAGACAGACAGACAAAAAATTTACTGATTGCATTTTTGGCGTCAGTATCGATCACTAATCACCCGCTGATAGTTATTTTGGAAATATATTTCATGTACAGAATTGACCTCTCTACAGATTTATTATAAGTATAGATTAGTCTGTAAGCCTTCTTAAAAGTAATAAATAAATAAATAATAATCATACATATTAGTGAAATATGCGCGTTTGTTTCCTAATTGAGTACTACGAAACTTATAACACGTGACCTTGAAAAGATGCAGCCGCGGAACAAAAGCACAGATCACATTGTTTTTTGTGAAGCTCTGATTGGCTCATTCTAAATCCCAGTTCAGAATTCCTCACTTTATGTCAATTGGAGGAGCTAGAAATTTAGTTGTGATGTGAACTTAACAGTGGTAAATCGTGACTTGATGTCGGTAAAAGTGTAAAAGAAGAACATGAGTTCTTCTTTTACACTTATAATATCTATTTAAAACCGTTAATATTTTTAAGTGGTAATAGTAGGTACCTATATGGGGTCCGTAGCTAAATAATAACAGCCGCACAGGTCGATCGATCAGGTTAAGCTACGCTTGCCGCGGTTGGTCTGTGGATGGGTAACCATCTTTACTATACCGAGACCCCTCCGTGCCTCGGAAAGCACGTGAAGCCGTTGGTCCCGGCTGTCATTCGTGGATCTTTAACAGTCGTTACGGGTCGTCAGAAGCCCAATAGTCTGACAACCAGTCTTACCAAGGGGTATCGTATTACCCAATAACTGGGTTGTGGAGGTCAGATAGGCAGTCGCTCCATGTAAAATACTGGTATTCAGCTGCATCCGGTTAGACTGGAAGCCGACCCCAACATAGTTGGGAAAAGGCTAGGCAGATGATGAGTAGGTAAGTACCTAGTTACCTATATGTAAGAGTAGAAATAGTATAGGATGCAAAAGTTATAATACCTATTGCTGCGTTACCTCTGCTGTTAAAACCTCACTTCTTAGGTTAAAACCTTTTTTCCAGATAAAGACTGCTTAAATGTTTTTTCAAAACGGCGCACGGTGGTACCGCCTTAGGTAATAAATGCAAAAATTTCATCATCAATTACCCCCACTTTAATTACTTATAACGATTTACCGATAAATAAACTACCCAAAAATATAAATATGTCACCCATTTTACCTAATTATCACTTATTTTTCGACCTCCGAAGTGAACACATCATTACGTTGCGCTCGCCTTATTAGTAACTCATTAGCACAATATATTGTTTGTGTAACGGTGAATTCTAAGAATTGATTGATTGATTGTTTTTGAGTGGTGTTTGTGACATGGATTTCCAAGATCAAGGTATGTTCTTACTATTTAGTTATATTTTTTAAATTTTATTTGACTTATTATGACTTGTTTTTACGTGCCACAAAGGATTTCTAGCAAATATTTAACTTATTGTTGACTTCACATAGACTTACAACTAATTTCAAACATATTCGAATACTCTCACATATCTTAAATTAAAGATTGAAGTGTCTATTTTGAAAATATAAAAGATTTTTTTGCGTCCATTTGCGACTTTAGTTGCTATATAGCCTCTACGACTGCGTAGGCTCAGGCGTAGCTCGGTCTACGAAACATACGTAAAATATTTTAATTTTTTGGTTCAGGTACTTTGATTAAATGTACTTTCTCAAGGATGCATTTCTTTGAGATTTGGTCTGCCGTAACTGGAATTGTTCCTCAGAACCATCAACACGTGTTGGAAACTATTCTAGCTTCACTGGATGAGGTGGAGAATCTAGACATTAGGAACTTAGATAGTAAAATACTCAATTTATGTAAAAGTCTTGATAGATTTTGGAAAATTGTCTCTAGAAATAAATCAAAATTTTCGCATAAGTACTCAGATTGGTTAGATGAAATTGAATGTGTCGAATTAGTAAGAAGTAATGAGCAGTGCATTCAAGAAAACGCGAACCAGCCCGGGCCATCTTGCGAACGCGGACGCCCGAGGAAAGATTTTTCAGAATTATCTAAGCGCTCGAAACGTAGAAGATTGGCAGAATTATCTCAAGTAGATGACCTATTCGCTTTAAATTTTTGAAAGAAACCTCTGAAATATCTAAGGAAGAGGAAGCCTACATCCGACAAAAGATTAGGAATTTGACTGCAACAAATAGTTTTAATAACCGCGATTTCAGAATTCAGCCCACTTTACAGTTAACCATGGTGGATGGTAAAGTGTGTGTACTGCTTTGAGTGAATCATCATCCTGTAAGTGTTATATTTGTGGAGCAACTCCCAAAGAAATGAACAAAATAGACGTTTGCTTACAGAAACAACCTGAAGCGGGACATCGAACGATGGAAATACGGCACGAAATTTTTTATTATTTACCCTTCAGAAAAATCTAAGTATTTAATGAAGTAAGGTATTTATGACCGCGCTTGTAGGGCGCTTGGACCACCGGGCGGCGTTCTAATTTTTGACATGACACTAAGTCATATTTGATTAGGAAAATTTTCTTTCTATCAAAAAGTACTCTGTGATTTACAACTTCGTGGCCGACCACCTTCCGTCCGCTGCTTTCAGCAGTTATTAACATGTCCCAAGAGTCTCAGCCTGGCCCATCCGGAGGAAGAAGTGAATTGAAATATATAAATAGAAAGGGCGGCACAATATTATTATATGCAGGATACCAATTTACGAAAAAATCTACTTATAAAAGTGGAGCTACAGTATGGGAATATCACTTACGAAAGAAAACTAAATGTACCTACTGGTACAATGAAAATTCAAGCAAGTATTTTCAGAATTAACATTTCATATCAATTTACATACAGGATACATGTACTTATATAATTGTAACATTAATGTTTGATACCGTACCTACTTACATATTTTTTAATATTGACGACCCAGATGGCGCAACGGAAAAAAATCAAACAAGTGTCGGGTTTTATTCCCTTACCAGCCGCTCTCGAGTTTTGCGCTTAGCAACTCATTTAACTCGCCTAGCCTTTTTCCAACTATGGTGGGGTCGGCTTCTAGTCTAACTGGATGCAGCTGAATACCAGTATTTTACAAGGAGCAACTGCCTATCTGACCTCCGCAGCGCAGTTACTGGGTACCCCTTGGTAAGACTGGTTGTCAGACTTTCGGGCTTCTGACGACCCGTTACGACTGTCAAAGATCCACGAATGTCACCCGGGACCAACGGCTTAACGTGCTTTCTGAGGCACGGAGGGATCTCGGTATGTAAAGATGCAGGTCACCCATCCACAGATCAACCGCGGCAAACGTAGCTTAACCTGATCGATCGACCTGTGCGGCTGTTATTATTTAGCCAAGGGCTTCTCCTTAGCAACTCATTTAAGTATTCATTTTTATTTAATATACTTAGATTTTATTAATTTACAGGAAAGTCAGATTTTAAAGGAAACTTCCCACATATGTATACCGGATTTTAATAAAAACCTGCTCGACAGTTACATGGAAGATTGTAAGAAAAAAATAGTCACATCGGAGGTACCTGCCATACCTACCAACAGTTTTTAATTCTACAATATCAGATATAAAAGACTTGGGACTCGACAAGGTCATTACAATCCCTAAATTTGAAAGCAAGAAAAATTCTCTCTACCGCCACAGAAATAAATAATTTAAACTTTCCTATTTTTGTTTTTATCATCTAAATTGTTTTTTATACCATGTTGAATCTGTGGCGTTATAGTTAAATAGGTAAATTAATGTGGTATGTTTTTCTAAGTATAACATTTAAATTATTTGTTTCATTTCACCCTGTCATTTAAAACTAAATCAAAACAAATAAGTTAGTTATTCTCATTTGTTGTTCTCTTGTGTGCTATAAATAATTTTAATCATTTGAACATGCCAACCACAAACCATTTTTTAAATATTATTATGATCATACTTTATGGGTAGGTAGTTGCTACGATGATTGTGCGAACTAAATAAAAAAAATGATTTAACTTTTGTTGATTTAGATTTAAAAATCTCGTTATGTTTTGTGTCTAAGCATCTCTTATTTGTTTCTTTATTTTAAATTAAAATCTATTTATTATGTACAAAATATATTTCATTTTAGTTTTAGGCTTTCTCATTTCTAATTTAGACGGAACGGGGACAACGGGCATAATTTCATAAATATATATTACAATAAATTAACGGGGACAACGGGAAGTAATTTTATTAAATTCGCGTACGGGGACAACGGGAAGTAATTTTAATTATTTTATTAAATTTCCGTTGTCCCCGTTAACGGGGACAACGGGAATACACGGTTTTTTGTCCTTTTGGCTGTCGGATAGGATCCTATAAGTAGATCTCCTCATATCCTATCCTCGATCCTAAAAATATAATAATACCTATGTCAATTAACAATTTGATGTTACATCTCAATTGAACTCAATGTTTTCTGTACCCTGCCTTATTCTCAATATTTGTTTGATGAGCAAAATATACAACATATTCGTTGATTATTCACATTTGCCGATTACGCAACTGTCGAGTTAACGCAACTGCGTTAACTCGACAGTTTCCAGTGTTCGCCAGTTTTCGTCGATTCGTCAGTTTGGTACACTCAAGGGAAAAGTTTTTAAGTGTTGAACATTGTGGATAATTTCACCTGCTGTAAGGAATGCATATACTTACTTCTAACATTAGGTACTTACTGAAATCTGAATATACCTAACGATATGTCGTAAACTCTAATAAAATAAAATAGAGTCAATTAAAATTGAAATGAATTCAATCGATGAATTTATAAACATTTATTTTAATCTCGGATTTCAATTATTTGATAATTTTTAATATCTTTCTGTTTATGTTAACAAACGGATACTTAAGACAAAAGGTCATTCTTGGGTCCGTCTTGTTTAAAGTTACCAACCACGTTAATAATTTTATTATGTTCATCCACTTTATGAGATCTTTTTTTTCTAATGCTTCTATTCTTCGAGCTGCGAAGCTAGGCGATGGCGTTCTTGGAAACAGCTTAAGTAATTAATATAATTATGTACATATTTATTCATCAAGGTATCCTTAGCGTATGTGTTATATTGATTGTAGTTTACACCATGTGGCATTTTCTCTTTAATCGTCATCCATCCGTCAGGAACATAGATATCCGTGGTCAGGAATATATACCTTTGGCAAATATGCTAAAGCAGAAAAATAGTTTCAACATAACGTCTGTCTTCCACACTGAGTTTTTTCTAACTCTTTTGCTTTTCGCATTGTCGGTAGTGGAAGAAAAATCCCACAACGAGAGCTGAAGGAAATCAGCCCCCAATGCCAATTTATAATCAGCATGTATTTTTATTATAATATGCTGAAAACGTGATAATACGTGGATTGATTTTTGTCCGGTAAAAGGGAACATTTGTCTCGTTGTCTGTACTAGCCATGTCTGCATGAATAAAGCCGTTTAAATGGCGATGAAATGCACTTAAATGTACACACGGCGACACATCAAGCTATAAATTTCCAGTTTTAGTTAACCTCGCATTGTATAGGTTTTTCTTACAATCAGAAGTCAGCCTATACTGGTTATGCATAGCTTGATGTGTAGCCGTCTAGCCCGTGCGTACATAAATACTTAATAAAAAAATAATAAATAATAAAATCGTTTATTTATAAAAGGGACACATTTACAATAAATACATCAATTAAAATGAGCACACTTGCTAATTTGCCTGAACTAGGTTGAACCTGTGCTTCAGACTAGAAAGTGCATATTGTAATAAATTAACAAAAAGTATAAAGTTAAAACGAAATTAAAACTTATGTAACTAAAACTAAAATAGCATGTTAGTGGTTCTATTTGCAGACAATAAGTAGTTCTTGTGTCTGTGCATAATCGATTAGTAAACATTTAAGCATACTTAAATTTTTTACAGCTGTAGTAATTTAATTTATAGATACAGTTTTCTATTTAATCTATTGTACAGAAATGGGCCTAAGAATGTAAAAATCTTTCTACAAAGACATGTTTTGCGGTTGCATTAGATAATATGCATACTACATCATTCCAAACACATGGTGTTTAATGTCGTCATCGCGAGTGTCCGCCATTACTAATTACCAATAATGTAAAAGTGCCGTCTCATTTATTTAATATAATTTAACAAGAAGTTGAGAAGTATTATTTAACCCTCAACAAAGGGTTTGACTATAATGAAACCTTCAGCCCGGTAGCTAGCCTGGCAACTGTAAGATCTTTGCTCAGTGTTGCGGAAAGAGACAAACTGCATCGTATTCAATTTGATATTGCAACAGACTTTCTCAAAGAAGAAAGAATATTTTGAAAGAAGATTTCTATAAGATGCAGCCAGAAGAATTACACAGAGACTCACAATGCCGTACACACCCGAACAAAATGGTGTTTGTGTGTGTGCTGCTACAGAAGCTTTGGGTAGAATTGATCTGTACCACGACATACGTGCTCAATTGTACAGGCCCTTCTCGAGTGGAGAACAAGGAGCCTTTTAAATTGTGGCATGGAAAGAAACCCAAAATCAGTTACCTAAGGATTATTAGGAGTGAATGATACGCTCATGTACCGAAACAGAAACGAAAAAAAACTATGCAAGAAAGCTGTCAAAGGGATACTCATCGGAAATGAAAATGATGATGGGTACCCGCATATGGGATGGTCACCAAACTCAAGAGATCGAGAGACGTAACCTTCTATAAAGATATTGACTGCAAGATTCCAACTGATATTGAAGCCAAATGAGCCTAATAATGATCAGGAGAAGAAGCCAGAGATCATGATTTAGAGGCGGAGGATCCTGAGTTGGAGGGAGACAACACTTTTTTTTAGGAAGAAAGAACTGAATATCAACTCAGTTCAGATAATAAAGATTAAAATCTAGAGGGAGATAGCGATATGCCTGAAAACAATCCACAAGGGCGAGACAATTTCTTTGATGCTGAAGAAACGATCGTTGTTAATGAGCCAAGATAAAACTTGAGGGACAGAAACAATCTGCGGTCCCTTAAAAAGTGTGAGGACTTTGTCTGTCTACGTTTCCTGATACGTTCAAAGATGTTGTTCAAGCTAAAGACAGTGAACACCGGCTACAAGCCATGAAGAGTGAAATTAACTCTACGAGTTAATGATGAACTACCACCAAATAGAAAGGCGCTTACCTCAAAGTGGGTCTTCAGAATTAAAACAAATCCTGATGGCTTAACAGATAAATACAAAGCGTTCCTGGTGAAGGGGTTCAAACAGCGATTCGGTGTCGACTATAACCAAACATTTAATCCGGTTGCAAGGATTGGAACTATTAGAGCCTTAATAAGTGTTGCAGCTAAATAATGATTGTTCCTGACACAGTTTGACGGCTTCAATGATGGTTCAACAAAAGTATGGAAATTGAAACGAAGTTTATACGGACTAAAGCAAGCGTCACGTTATTGGAATTCTTGTTTTGCCGAGATTCTTCTGGATTTAGACTTCAAACAAGTGACGCTGACAGCTGTTTGTTTGTCAAAGAAATCAAAGAAAAGAAAGTACTCATAACATTATAATGTCGCCGACGGCCTAGTAGCTGCTAGTTGCTACAGACGCAGAAGTAACAGAAGCTTTTCTAAATGTGTTAAGGAAGAAGCTGAAAATAACCACAAAGCCTGCATCTGCACCTTGGTTTAGCTAGATATTGAGCAAGATACTTATACGAAAAAGATTCTGGACTGATAACCTCTTTTCAACTCCAGTTCAAAAGGAATCGGTGATATTAACCTTTGAGACAGAGAAAGTGTATGGTGAAAGTCTATATCCAGAGGTTGTAGGTGCTTTGGCATATCTTATGGTCAGAACTCGTCCCGATATTGCCTAAGCAGTCAGCGTGGCATCTAGAAAACTTGAAAATCCTGATAAGTCAGATGGTTCATATTTGTAGATACTTCAAAGGAACGACTTCTTTTGGTATAAAGTACACAAGTCAGTCCACTCAAACGCCTTCATTGTTGGCTACAGTGATGCTGACCACGGCGAGGATCAGCCAACCGGTCGAACAACTACAAGCGTTGTATGTCTATACCCTGGTGGAGCTGTATCGTGGTTAAGCCAAAAACAATTTGCAAGTAGCAATTTCAACAACAGAAATCGAAATCGTTGCAGCAAGTGAAGCAACAAGAGGGTTAATTTGGTTGCAGAGAATATTTACCAAACTCACAGAGATGAAAGTTTTCCCAACGCTTCTAGTTTAAAATGAAGCTGGAATTCACCTGGCGCAAAACCCCGAATTCCACAAGCGAACTAAACACATAAGAATTAGACATTTCTTTGTGCGAGAAAAAGGTTCTTCATGGAGAAATACTTGTGAAGATAACTTGCACAACCAATCAGTTGGCAGACATGCTTACCAAAGCAATGCCAAGACCAAGACTGTCCTGTTAAGAAGTCAACATGGACTGGTGGAAACCTTTTAACATATTTAAAGAGGGAAAGTGTTACGAGTTTGTAGCAGACCATAAAAAAAAGTAAAGAAGAAATTAGAATAGTTGCCTAGCTAGAACTCGTTGACTTGTTACTGAACTTTAACAATATAAAAAAGTATTTATTTGTGTGCTTACTGTGATAATAACATCTAATTCATTTCACCCTCTTATTCAAAAACGTAAACTTAAAAAATTCGGCACTACTGCCTGTAGGTGTCAAGTTCGAACATTAAGTTGGTAAGAGATCCTCATGTTATCGAGGCAGGAACCGCTCTGATCAGTAGGCAATGTGTGAGCGGGGAGAAAACCATGGTATAAGCAGATATTAAGGTAATCTTGGGTCACTACGTCGCAGTTTTCGGAGCCAATATTTATATTTAAATCACCTGTTTGTATAAAACTCCGGGCTTAGTGCTTGAAAAATCTAGTACAGGCTATTGTTAAAAGTGGAAATTATTGGATGCCCCCTTAGCAAGGAACATCATTTTGATTGTGTTTTATTGCGGTATGGAATAAGTTGTGCCCCAATATTACTGGGAGGTTGTAGTTACGATTAGATAGTCAGCACTCGTTAAATACCATTACATCACAATTAAAGTTAAATCTATGAAGAAAAATTCAAAGCTATGTTCTTATAGATACTACGAATGTTTTGGGTCAGTATGGTTAGTGAATTTTGATAGACGGAAAGATATTGTCTGCAGTCCTCAACGTCACATGTCTTTGCCACAGTTAAAAATGTGTTATCCGTGTCGATAATTAAGTTATCATCGATAATAAATTAAAAAATATAACAATAATAAATGAAGTCTAAAATATAACTATATGTGTGTGTGGCGCTGTTAGGCGCCTTCATAATCTATCGAATTAATGTACCTTTATTCGGCGGCTTCTTTAGCAGGCAATCTGTATCTCCCGTCTTCTGGTTGGCTTGTTTTTTAAAGCGCAAACATGTAGCACATTTTGGCGGATTGGCTTTCTTTGCGCAGTCCTGGATTGTGTGCCCTTCTTCAACGCAATGTCCACATGTGGGGGCAGCAATTTTGCATTTCTTGGCTGCATGCCCGTACTGCTGGTACTTGTAACATCTAGTTACCAGGGTGAAATCTCGTACCAGGTAGGAAATCCAGTTTATAAATAATCTGTGTGATGAGGGCCCGGCAGTTTGCCTGTCAAGTTTTGTTCATAAATACATTTATAAATCTCATTTTCAACCCTTGATGTGGGAACTCATTGGACCCCTTCTTCACCATATTCGCAAAGGGAGCCTGAGAGTGTAGTAGCCGCACGGTGCTTTGTACAAGTCTCCGGAATCGACCGGGTACATCTCTGTTAGACAGTCCGATAGGTCTCGAGCTTAGTTCATGGTTTTGAGGGAGGTATGTATAGCTTTTTGCTTAAGCAACTGCCATTTGCAAAACTCCATGTCCAACTTTTCGGCAAAGATTGCTTATTTTTAGCTTTTGCTCAGCGTTTAGTGTTCCATCAGACGTAATAGCACAGACCTCACTCAGGCACAGCTCAAAAGATGCCATCCAGTTCTGGATCTCCGGAGTGGACACTATTTGAACTAACTCATCTTGGTCCTGTATTGGTTGTAACTCGTCTTGGCTGTCGGGGCGATGTCGGTGCCGGGGTCGGTACCGGAGTCGGTAACGGGGTCGGTGTCGGTGACGGGCTGCGTCACATCAGTGCACTCGGTACTTATGCCATCTTGGCGGGTAGATGTATGTATTGCTCCAGCTCATGGATGAGGTCGCGACACACTTTTATCTAGCCTTTATATAGGCTAGATAAAACAAGTCAACAAGTCGAGGTCCGGTATTTCGAAGGATGTCCATGTTCCGGAGAGCTACATGTTGTCGTGCAAGTTTCTTGTACATTATTTGTAAAGTTTCAGCTTATTCGGGGTCAATTCTACTGACTTGTTTAAATCCCTTTAGTGTTTGGCACCTGGAAAAATAAAATGGATTAATTAGTGAAACATTGTGATGGCATAGAGCATCCCTTTTTAAGCACAAAGCTGTGGGTCGAAATCATATCATCATCATCTAATGACGCCATCTATATGATATGCCATAATCGCCTCTTGGAGCTACCATAATACTCAGAATGCTGCTGCCCACACGGGACGAGACAGTGGTGACAACTGTCTAAACATATCAAGATCAAATCAAGTACCAATGCAATTCTTAAGTTAGTTCATCTGTGCATAAGAGTGAAGAGAAATTGGCTAGGAAATACATTGCAACTGTCAAATTCTATAAGACGGAAAATGTGAATAAATGTTTCATAGATTTTACTTTTGTATACTTAAATGTTAGTGACAAGTGCACTACAAACCAAACATGCAGTCAAACTGTCAAGTCAAAGTGATGTCTGCGGTGCCACCTACGACTCCTCGACGTCTGTGGAAGTGGCAAAGTTTTAGGCCAACGGGATCTAAAATACAGTTGTGCCAGCGACACAAAGAGGAAGACTACAAACCTTTATACTATCAGTAGTTGGTTCACATATTATGGTTGGCACTGTCACTGCACCTGAAAATTACAATAAGGAGAATTTTAAATTGTTGGAATGTAGGTGAACAAAGGTGAATTTGCTAAGATCCGTTTCTCATCTAATTATTATTGATAATTTTATTGCTATCATATTAAACTATACTCAAAAGAAAGTTTAAGACAGGTTATGTTATTTGCCATATAAGTTGAAAGCTTTATCCTTTGAACTTCTAATGAAAAACTGTATTATACTTTGTTGAGTACCATCTATGAGACTGGGAGAGAATTTAGAGGTGTATATTTATTTTGTTTGCAATATTATGTGTCTCTCCATCTAGTCGGCCCTCAATCAAATTTAAGATGATACCTATTCACTCATTAAATTTTATTTTAGGTAGTTGTTGAATTCAAACCACATAATAATTTTCAAGCTTCAACATTGAGCGAGTTTTGAGCAATATGTTAAACTTACTTGATGTTTCTCAACTGAGGTATTTGAGTCTTGTTTAGTTTCACTTAACTATAGTTGGAAATTATTCCTGGTGAAACTTTGTCAATAAGTCATGTGCTCCAAACGGGACCCCATAATAAACGAAGATGACCCACTGACCAAATTTTTCAATCTAATCCAAGCAGAGCTTGTAAATAAATAGTTGTCAAAATACTTACTGTAAAAGTATTTGCGTTGCGAGTTCAATTTTATTCTCTGTGATTTTTCAGTCGATAAAAACGGACTATTTACGCAAAGCAGTTTTTGTTTTGTCTGCCTGGGCAGAAAAAACAAAAACAAGGCCGCACGATATAATTATCAAAGGAAATAATGAGTATCTATCACGTAAATGTGTCTAGGCACATTTTAGAAAACGAACATGTCATTATAAAACTGTAGTTACCAAAAACTGGGACAAAATGCATTACAGTTTACAGTGTTTTTTGCAAAGAGTATAATAATAATACGTGAGGTTTTTTTGTGGGTTTTTTGCATCCGATGAATTAATTTGTTTGGATTTTTTTGACATTAGACGTCAATCGTCATATTTTTTTTAATATTTTTTATTCATGACCATAGATACAAGTCTTTCAGTCGAATACATAGATGATAAATTATAATTTTAGCATTGCCGCCAGAGTAAAATAAAAAAAACGCTTCTAAAAAATGGATCCTTTAACACATTCGCTTGCAGAACGTATGGATACGTAAAAAAATCGAGATACGATGTCGCACAACGTATCGATACGTCAAATTTTATGTTTCTCTATCAACCAGAACGTAAGGAATCGTCCGTTTCTCATATAATGCTCCTATAGTGACGTCACAGTGCCACAACATATCAAAATTTTGATTTCGTAGTGTCACACAGCATCGTTATTTTAAGCGTTTTGTGGGTGCTTCTCACACATACAAAGACACCTACTCACAAACGCAGAACGTGCACAGACGTCAACTGGAGTATGCGCCGCCCATGGTATAATAATATACAAGTATATTATTATACCATGGCGCCGCCATACTGTCAGTCGGGCTGTGCACCGTTACGCGACGCACGTGTACAGTGAAGTAAGCTCCCGAGTTACGAAACTTTTAAATCGTAAGTTATCACATATTTTGTACTGGATTTAAATAATATTGTGTATTATATAGAATACAATAATTATTTTCATATTTGAGCAACCTGAGTAGTTTTATTTTAGTTCTTATTATAGAAATTCCATTGTTTTAGATGAACAAAACAAAGCAAGTGAGAAGAAAGAAAACTAATAAAAAAGGTGACAAAACAAGCAAGGATCCATCAGAACCATGTTCTGAAAAATGATTAAATGTTGCGCAACGTCACCATACGTCGACGTATAATGTCGTTCTAATCATAGTCGATATTAGTATTTATTTACTCAAATTCTATCTAACCTTTTGAAAATATAATATCTATGTATATCTAATACTAAAAATAACAAAATTAAATCCTAACTTAACTAAAACTATACAGAAACTAAAATATAGCGTCGAAAAATTCATCCGCATCGCTGTCGACTGGTAAAGTTCCCAAGAGACTGGCGGCATTGCCACGTTGTATGGCAATGCTTAGCCTTTGGCCAAGGTAAAAGCCAGCTCTTGGGTCACGGGAAGTGTCAACCAGCCGTTTTGAAATTTCTTTAAAAAGACCATGAGCACTCGGACCCCACGGCCCGAGGGTTTCAACCCCAAACGGCTCGAAAATATAATTTCCGATAAGGTTATTATATTTTCGCCGCTTGAGGTTTTCAGCAGCCGCAGCAGCAGCGCCAGCACAGCATGCCGAGCCAGGAAGATGGGATGATAATAATCATAGTTGATTACTCAAATAAATAGAGGTACTAAAGAACGTTTATAAACGTCAAAATAAATGTATGGGAGAAAACAGTGCTCCATCAGAAGTTTCGAAAAAGTGAGCACCGCGCGCGAACGTGTTAAAAGTGAAATTAAATAAATTTATTTACAGACGTACAAAGAACATGAAATTGATCCATAAAATAAGTAATGCTTTATTTATAAACGTGGTAATCTACTAGATACTGCACACAGATCAAAGACAACAATTAAAAATCTATCAATATGGTAGGAATATTTTATATTGGTTATCCAAAACTCCTTTCATCGCCTAGTGGTTGATGAAAATGTTTTACCTTTTTTTTTCTTTTTGTTTTCGGGTGGATACCTTCAAAAGGCGCCCGGTCTTTGGGGATAAAACCCACATGAAAGGGGCATTGTTGTTACCTCTCAAAAACCAATGCCGAGGCGGTTGCCTCCCCGACGCCTTCTTCTCCGAGCGGGATCAGCCCTCTTACGATCCCGCTCGGCAGCCTTCTTCTATACCATCACAGTTTCACAGAATGAGACCATTTCCCTCCAGTTCTCCGATTCTGCTAGCATAGACCCAACTACTGCTGGTAGAGACAAATCTCGCCCGATCGTGCATGGCGACTGTGTTCCGTAATTGGTCTTTTAGAGAAACTGAGACCACCCCTATGTGCTGATGGTGAACACCGGGGTGGTTTTAGTGAGGTATAAATCCCACTCCCCCCGACCTCCCTCCCCGGAGATCGGGCGCCTTTTGAAGGTTCCCCCGAAAACCAAAAAAATAAGGGCCCGTCTTTCAGAAGCCCACGTAGGGCACTCTTCGAGCGGAAATGTTTTACCTACTAGGCAGTAGTAAATATCATGAACCATATATTATCATCTGAACATAGTTCAGAGACAGAGGCCCTATTGCTGCTTCAGGGCCTATATATCTTGATACCTACCTAAATATATTAATGCCATCACGATTTCCTACTCCATCTCTCTCTCGAACTCGAAAAATGAGGACATTATTTGGTAATTCATATTACGGTCAACCTCGCAAGCCAAGTTAAGATAGGTACTTGATTTGTTTATCTTTCTCGACTTTCACGAGTTTCCCATCATGCGGGAACGTTATGTTAGATCTGTAGGTATTAAGTCAGAGATACCTACTTCTGTAACCTGTGTACTCTGTAGGTATGTCTAGCCACAGACTAAGAAATACCCTTTGTCTCCCTTTGTCCTAGCTAGCTGTGGATTGTGACTGTGTGATGATGTGTTTATGTATTTAGTGCTAGCAATTTATAAGGAATGGGGTGAAATTAAACGAATAACCACATTGCTGATGACCCTTTATTGAAGAAGGAATAGCACATAGTTATAAGTAGAAAAACAATAGCTATGTCGATCTCCACATTATACATTGTGTATCGAAACAAACTACAGAAAATATTGCTGTTAGCACAGCTTGAAGACCATGGCGTGCCGTGACGACATGGAAGGGTGCCTCGCGATCCCGGCTAGCTTCTTGGCTGGCTGGAAGGCTGGCAACGTTCGGGTCATTCAGCACAGCTTATCAACTAAATTCGTTCATATCTGCATTTTGGCCACCTTGTAACATAGGTGGTGTCATTCTCTGATTCCTCCGTATCTGAAAATTGAAAAGGGGTACTGTATGTTAATATTTGGAACTATTCAAATTCATTTTTAGGTTGGTACTTGTTAGAGGTGATATCTAGAGGGGGTATTCTTTTTACATTTGTAAAATATCACAGTGTATTATAACAGCAGTCTGTAATGTAGGGTTGGTTTAAGTGACTAGACCAAGCGGGCTGCATGAAGTAGACACGGCTCATTCAGAATTACAAAAGAATGTAACCGCGTACGTTTAAATAAAATGTTTACCAGAAGGTAGATACCTATTTATAAGAGCTAGGTACTCTGACAATTAAAACCCACTCGGACCAATCAATCAATACTCCCGGCGGGGTGCCCCTCCCTCCCGCGCTGCATACTCCTCCCCCGTATGGCACAACACCTCAGGTCAGCAGATCGAATGCTATTCATCAATACTTGCACTGAGGTCACCAAGACGTTTCCTAAGAGTGTCGAATGCAAAGACAACCTAACTATCGATCACACTATTTCTTTGTAACAAAGGTTCCACGATGCACACCACGACACCACAATAATAGATTGCTTGAGATCAATTTCCCTCTAGATATCGAATGAAGACAGAACGAAGGATAACATGTGGCGTCATACGAAAAGAGCATAGCCTAAACTAATATAATAAAAAAAGACAGAAATTCAACTGAAAAGAAACTGACGCCGTTAGATAGTGTGGTACTAACCTTCTTGTCCAGCTTCCCCGTCCATCTTAGCTCCCTTGGTGTGCCCTCTGCTCGGATGTGTCACGTCTCTCCTCTCAGAAGCCTCCCGTCTGAATGACGCAGTGCTGGGGCGCGGTACTGCGACACAGCCTGCGGTTCCCGATCAATGCAGGTCGTCACAGTGCGCAAGTGCATTTCAGGAGGCTGAGTAGCGAATGTAGCGATTATACGGCTCTAATTTCGGTCAAGCTTGCTCTGATGCTCAGAAAGCAATGTTGGTGGTAGCTCAGTGCTAACGGCCCCGACATATGAGTTGTAGGTCGTTGGTTCGCATACTTTGCATCCGTAGGTACTTTACTCTGTTTAATTTATTTGCGCCCTGCTCTTAAACGGTGCTTTGAAATTCGATGGCGTGTGAAAACTACCAACCCGCACTGTGCCCGCGTGGAAAATGACGGCCCGGTCGCGGCCCTTTGTTACAGAGAGAAATCCTGTGTGAGGTGTACCTGCATGTGCGGTGGGAATGATTATGGTCTGAGTGCTCTGACGCTGATGAATGTTCGGCCTGGAAACTCGATTTTCAAAGCACGGGAAGTGACTTTTACAAAATCTGGCAAACACCCTTATGTAGGTATTCTAGCTTTTGCCCGCGACTTCGTTCGCGTGGAATAGTGACTTCCGGCAGATTTTTCGTTTTACCCACATAGTTCCCGATCTCGCGGGATCTCTTCAAAAATGAAATGTGGAAGATATTCTAGGGAACTCTTCAAAAATCAACATAATGTGCCAATTTTAAATTTACGAAACGATCAATTCACAATTCCACGACAGTACCGAAGCGCTCGGCCGATACCCAACCAAATGCGTGTAACGAAACCATAGCGCGATCTATTTCGATCCCAACGCCATCTATCGAGCATAGTGACAACTCGGATTATTTATCTATACTCCGTTCGGGCATTTTCTTTGTACTAAAAGTTTTATTATATTGATATTATTTTTTTCATACCTTTTTACTATTTATTTACTTTTTTCCGATGAATTAAAACAATAACATGAACCGAACTCGTGTAACGATCGACACCATTGCGCGATCACCAACTCGACATAATAGTACTAATAGAATTATCTATACTCCGTTAGAGCATTTTCTTTGTACTAAAAGTTGTATTATATTATATTTTCATACCTTTTTACTATTTATTTACATTTTTCCGATGAATTTTCAGTACTGAATTGATGCAGACTCTTGACCAATAGATGGCGCTGTATGTCCGGAATAAATTTTATTTTTTATTTTATTTTTTGTAATAAAAACTATCCTATGTCCTTTCTCAAGTTCCAAACTATGTCTGTACCAAATTTCACACAAATCGGTTCAGTAGTTTAGGCGTGAAGCAAAGACAGACAGACAGACAGACAGACAGACAGAAAGACAGACAGACAGAGTTACTTTCGCATTTATAATATTAGTTTGGATGGATTACTATCTATCTAAAGCATACCTGCTTTACCTCACTTAGATACCACTAATCGTATATACGCTGAAGGAATTGTTACCTACACACGTACAGAAATATTATAATTAATATATCATACCTATAGGTACTTGTACCACAGTAATTAAAGTAGAAGTTTGGGTACTTACAGTATACTTAGATACATAACATACATACTTAAACCCACTCGCCAGTTATGTTCAAGTCCTTAAACGAATCTGGACACGAATCCAGGCTACTATTGGAAAAATCCTAATGGAAAACACAATCGGTAACACTTTGCTTGACCCGGGCCGTATCATAATAATTTTCCGAATGCTGCTCAATTTGACAGTGGAAAATAGTTTCGCGCACTTCTTGTCGAATATCGAGTGCATGGTTACCACTGGGAATTAACCCGAGACGTGACCGACGATGAGTTAAGAATTAGGGAGCCCCGCCCAAGAGCAACTTAATTGCCCAGCAACTTTTTTGTCTCTGTCGCTGTCTCCCCGCCGAGATTTGGACGATGCGCACACGGGAGCGACAGGAACAGTAGGTATGATAACGTTTCCTCACTCCCCGCATAATACGTATCGTATGGGGGCACTGGCCGGCCGTTGCGAGCTCTTGAACTGCTAGATTTTGGCAAAGGATTTTGGTCCAAATAGTGACATCAATAGTAAAGAATTGATTCCTCATACTTCATACCATACCTTATACATAATTTACATTCTTACGATTAAAAGTTGACTTTGAGTTTAAAAGATATAGATCGATTAAAAGTTAAAGTTGAATAGTAGAATCTGAAACATTTGTTAACATTTTTAAAATTGAAAATAAAATGGACTTTTAATCGTAAGAATGTAAATTTCTCACTTTCGATAAACTTTGTATCTTGCATTAATGTTAGGAAGATATTTTTTTATACATGAAAGGGTATTTTATGTTAGTCCTATCACAAAAAAAGATATTATGAAAAGAGCTTGTCGAAAAAAGCTATAAATGTTTAAAGATGTCCCCGAAGAATTTCCCCAAAAATTAAAAAAAAAATATTCATATCTCCTAAACTATCAAAAATCGCGGAACATACATGCGGTATTTTCGGATACTCCTAGGTATGAGGAATCAATTTTTTTTTATCGACGTTGCTATTTGGACCACCCTGTATATTTGTTTCATAGAAAAAAATAATAAAGAAATTATAAAATGTGTTCTCACCAAGCCCTAAAAATAATAAGGTTTATCTTTTAGTAAAACTTTTACATGGCTTTTACACGATGTAATCTCTTCAAGGTACACGTTTTAAATAGCCATTTAGTGTCATCTTTATGATTTTTTTTTATCGAGCCAATTATTTCATTTGTTCCCAACGAGTAACACCCTCAAATGTCACACTGTTACTCGATGGGATTTTTTTCTGAAAAAATTCCCAACCGGTCACACTACCAGTCACGGGAACTCGCAATTTTCTCTTTCTAGCTCTTTTTTTTCTATTTGCGCAAGTCGTTTCTGGCACTCGCCGGCCGCTGCCGCGGCACCGCTCGCTTCGCTCGCTCGGCTCGTGCGTAGAGGGGTCTCAGTTTTAACCTAACCTAACCGATTGTTCCCAACGAGTCACACTGTGACATGTTACAGTGTGACTGGTTGGGAACACACCAATTATTTTAATTCACGTTTCTGTCTTCACACAGCGCTTGAAAATATGTTCAATTTTCCTAAAATATTTTCTTTCTGCGCAAAATTAATATTTTGCTAGATTTACAGAGGTTTAAAAAAGTTAAAAAATACTGCAACCTCGCAGTTGAGCGGCAAGTGGCAACTGGCTAGCTGGCAACTTTTTTGACACCGTGCGCGCATTGCATTGCTACCAATAGACGGGCAACAGTTGCGTTCAATGCGTACTTCCATACAAATCCGTAGACTTGATGTGAGAGACTTTGTTACGGAGACCGAAGTTGCTCGTGGACGCCCTCCCTTAGGTACTCTAAATTCGTCGTGAGAGTGTTGGATGCTGACTACATTTTTTCGTCTCTATGCAATCCGCGTAGTACCTTCACACCATGGTCAGTGTTTCGTCTCAGAGTAGTCGGTTAGAAAACTCCGTCTTACTGCCTATAATGTGCTGCTGGAACACAGGCCGCCTCTCGGTGAGAGGGAGTGGGCCGTAATTCACCACGCGGGCCCAGTGCGGGTTGGTACCTAGATATCAGATATCTTCGAACTTTTGGTTCTAGGACATGCCGCCCGGTTGCCTCACGATGTTTTCCTTCACCGTTTTGAGAGCAGTGGTGATGAAACAATTTACACATAGTAAAGTGCCTGTCTGGGTTCGAACCTATGACCTGCAACTAGTAAGTTGCGACCGTTACCACTGGGCCACGAAAGCTTATAATTAAATTTTAGTTTTACTCGGCCGTATTTCACCCCGTGTGTTTTTCACTCGCGAAAGATCTTTACATTATCCAACTATTTGCCACACGATGTTTTTACAACCCAAATAGTTTTTTCGAATAAGTAATAGATACATACATAAACTCACGCCTTCTTTAAAAGGGGGTAGGCAGGGGCCACAACAGGCCACCTGCTACGCAGCTGTGCAATTTCAAAACCTAGTAACTGACAAAAAAAAACGGTGTTTTTGCATATTTGACTTGCTAGATAATCTAGCAAGTCAAATATGTATAATCGTCGATTTTTTTTTTAAATTTCACAGCCCTACGATCTTTACATACTCCGTTTGCTTCGATTCCTCTGAAAATAACAACACAACGATCGCCAAACCTTTTTTCAGTTGTAAGAAATATGGAAATATAGATAGTTAGGTGCCTATCCAGTTCATTTATTGTAGCAAAAGGTCCTAATTTTCTGCATCTCACTACAATAGCCGATCCCAACGTTTTCCTAGACGGAGTCGCATCGCATGGTTTATAGGGCTTTTGAAAACTCTTTATTTATTCTAATTTTAGCCGTGTGCTATATTAATCGACGCAAGAACATGTATTTTTTCCTTTTGGCTATCGGATCAGATCCTATAAGTAGAATATTCTCCTTCCATCCTATCCTCGATACTATACTTAGATATAGAATCTGTCAATATGTTGTTACATCTCAATTGATCTCAATGATACCAATAATTGTCAATTTATTGTATGTGGCTTGCCTTATAGTTTGATCAAGTTATTTTATACCGGCTGATAATCAAAACAATAAGTTTGCCCTTAGTGCATTAAAGACATCTGAGCGTCAGCTGCTCCAGTAATACCTAGTGGAATCAAACATTTTTTGGCGTTATTTATACGACACGGTAATATATATTTTTAAGGCATAGCATTATTTAGGTGCTTGTATTGACAACCAGTAGTCGCTAATATGCTGCCACAAATTGTTTCATAGTCTATCTCCAAATATTATCTGTTCTTCTGGCCTCTAAGGATTTCAAACGCTACCTCCTCCCCCGCGAATTTAGCGCGACGTGTTTATTTACCATCACCCACCCATTGACGACTCCACTTCCACCACTTCTGAGACACGTGTACACAAGCTGTTCTCGAGAGTGGTTCCGTCTCGCTAGGATACTTGACTAGTTCCAGCCGCCAGAACAAGCCGGTTTTCGAAAAGGTTTTAGTTCGGTAGACCACATCCATACTGTTGGGAAAATTTTACAGAGACTGAAATTGCAATCAACCGCCGTGTATGGCATTTGTGGACTACGAGAAAGCTTTCAACTTCATCCGATATTTGGGCAGTTCTGGCCTCAAACACAATGTGGAAAGAGCCTGGTGTCATGTCATACCTATTGGATTCGTGCAGAAGCAACAATATAAATGGGACAAACATAAAATAAAACGGATACCCTTTCAAACAAAAAACAAATAAATGGAATCGAATCAGTGCATATTTGTAAAAGTAATGCCAGAACACAAATACGGTAGGTTACAGGCGAATTAACGAAATTATTCTTTTGGAAATTTGTCGAAAAAAACGAACACTCGTCTTTTTTATTTAATGAGCCATGAGGATAAAAACCGATAGTGATTTCTCAGTACCTACCTATTACTGTAGTTTATAAATAGGACGTTCTGCTAATAGGACATATTGCTCGTAGACCGATTTGCTGATAGGACGTTTTGCTAATGTGTCGTTTTGATTATAGATCGTTTTGCTATTGGACTACTATATTAGGACCATTTGCGTTTAGGACTTGACCACAGAGAACTTTAAGTTAGGTTTTATACCTACCCACGTGTACATTAGGTTCACATTGTAAATATTCGTATGCCGCTATTAGCGGCGGATGTGTTGAACTTACCCATTATACCAACCAACTTTGTACCTACCCTATCCGACGATTAAATGTCTTTGTCTTTGATAGACGACTTGACAGTTGTGCTGAGGAGTTTGTTGCGCCACTTCTTCCCAGTTAAATCATTAGCAAGTGGTGAAGGGCGAGCGTGTTGGGAAAAATTACATAAGACAGTCCGTCTTATGTAATTTTGACGTTCAAAAAGAGCTGATTCTCAGCCGAAGTTTTCAGTCTAATTTGAATAAATGACATTTAGCTTTGATTTTGATTTAGGTGTATGTTTGTGTCTGTGGTGTGTTTGTACAGGGTAGGACGACACAAAAATAAACAAACAACTTATTTTTAATTTCATTTATCAAGGTACCAGTAGGTACCTACAGTTGTACCGCAATTATACGATACCAATATCTACATTGATTGAACAATAAATGTTAGCCATGTAAGATTACAATTTATAATTTTTTGTTTACAATAATATGTATTTGATCAATTAAGCATCTATTGATTATGTCCACAAGAACACATGCGAAATATCATCCAGTAAGAAGTTCCTATAGGTATGTAATTGTATGATTAAAAACTTTTTGTGTACACATAATCAATAAATATCCTATAACACCATCTAAGTAAGTACCTATATGAATTTTAAATCTATTTCATTTTAATGGCACAAAATAATTTAGAACATTTGATACATACTTACAAGATAAAAAGAACGAAATATAATTACATGGTATGTAATATGTGAGTAGTTACCTACTACAACAACATACAAATATAAATTGGAAAAATTAAGTAAAATATATTATATATACAATAGCGTATTATTTACATGTTACATGGCAAACGAAGTTATTTGAAATAATAAATCTAAAGTAATAAGAATTTGCATTTTAGTTGAAAGTTGAGCTTAATTTGTGCTAATGGGGTGTGCCCCTGTCTTTTAAATATTTGTTTTATAATTATGTAATAGTTATGTACATTATAAACAGCTGCAGGCATAGAGTGTGAAGTAATGCAAGAAGCGGCCATTCGTCAACGGGGGTGCCAACACAAGGAAAACACACAGAATGTAAAAAGAGTTGGTTGACATCCCCAGCTAACTTTCACTATAATGGCAAGATCACATGAAATAACTTACGGTATGAAATAGCTTTGTACACAACATACATTCTTTCTAACATAGATTAAACATTTGTTTTAAAATGTCTTTTTCATTGTAAGTATAAGTTATGTCCTAAATATTTATGTAAGAATATGAATAATCAACCATTTGTATTTTAATGTTTGTCTTTATATGTTTGCTGCCTATCATTTACGTCTTAGGGAATGTGACAGAAATTATAAATGCTGGTAGGAAAATCACTTTGATAATGAACTATAAGAAGAATGAGAGAATTGCGACAGAGTAAAGTTACTACTAGACATCAATGGCAAATCTTTATTCGCAGTGTCCACAATGCATGCGAATCTTACTCTACACCTACCTTTCACTGGTTGCAAATTACAAAAAAAAATTATAACTAATTATCACAGGTATAACGTTAAAATAAACACGCTTTTAACATAAGCGCTCGAAAACCTAAAACATAGCCGTCCTTATAGTAAATTAATAAATAACTTATATTTTTGTTAAGTGCATCAGACGTGCACGTCATATAATAATATACAAATTAAAAATAACAGTACCTTTACATTTTAAGTAAAAAATTAACAAACTGTATTTTTATAACTACAATAAAATTCATATCAGAAATTGTATCAACGATCTAACACTAGCCATCGAATCAATGGCACGGGTTGTGCGCGTGGCACTATTAAGTAAAAATAGACAATTACAAGAGGAGATCAGTGGGTTTGTTGGCGTGTGCGTTCACACAGTGGTCTCGTTGCGGCGGAGCGGCTGCAGCTCCCGCTGCAGGTCGTTGTAGTACTCGTGGTCAGACATGGACTCCTCCTCCACCGAGCGCTGCGGCAGATACTTACTGGTGCTCGGCCGCGGCGTCGACTCGCTGCCGCTACCCTCGCTCATGCACAACGACTCCATCGGGACCGGCTCCGTGGGAATGCCCAACGTCTGTGGCAGCACGTTCTCCTCCGACATCAAGTACTCAGGATTGTCTACGCACCGTTTGCCCACAAAACCACTAAAACGTAAATCCTTCATACCCTCCTGATTTTCGCCACCTTCACCTATCAAATCCATGTAGGTGGAAGCATTTTGCGTATGTTGTGGCGAAGGCATCAGGTAGTCATCTTCGTCCAGGGGTAGGTTCAATTTTAGGTTTCCGACCTGCGCTTCTTTGATTTTTGACATATTATCGAAATTAGTTTCACAGACTTCTTGTCGGCCTTTCATCGGATCGCTGCAGTACCGTGAGCTTGAGCTATCGGATGCGCACACGCCGTTGTTGTAGTAGTGTCGTAACTCGGTGGCGTCTCCGCAAGGGTTGGCTTGATTGTATCTAAGGAGCTCGTGGTCCCACGTCTCGGGCTTACTTGCCCCATCTGGAGTTCCACACTCGTTGTTGGGGACACCGGTTGGCCACGAAGACGAAGGTGGCTTCATTGCGTTTTGGTGTATTTCAATGACAGAGATCGTGGTGTTTGTGCTCGGCCCAGATCTGAACTTGGGCTGCAAATATTCATCGGCTTCAACCAGGGACTCCGGACCTTCCATCGCCGATGATAGGTTTCGAATCATTTCTTTCTCATCCTGGAATGTAAATAAGGATTTATTTAGTTTGAAGCAACACTACATAATCTTCACGCCTATATTCGTTAAGGGGTAGGCTTAGGTGTAATGTGCACCCTTTACTTGCTATAAGTTATACATGTAATTTGGCAACTTAATTAGTTGCCAATGACATGGAAACTGCAATTGTTATGGATCTGGATTTGCCAGAATAATAATATCTAAAATTAAATATCATATTGCAAAATCTGTTGCGGCCTTTTTTGTATCAGTCCAAATTGGTAGACGTTCGGAAGTGATCATAATGAAAAGATAAATTAATATTAAGATATTAGCATGTCTAATGTATTACCTGCGTGGAGTAGGACGGCAGCCGCATGAACTTGTCACCTGGTATCACCAGGTACCTGCCTGGGTCTCTTGCCATTTCTGCAAATGTATCGGCAAGCTGCTTAAAAGTAGGTCTACTATCAGCGTCCAGCATCCAACATGACACCATTATACAATAAATATCTAATGTGCAAATACTAGGTTGTGGTAGTTTGAGCCCGTTTTCTATTAGCTCGGGGACATTTCGAGCAGAAATCGACTCGTAGGGCCGCGCACCGTAGCTCAACAGTTCCCAGATCGTAACGCCGAAGGCCCAGACATCGCTCTTGTGAGTGAAAATTCTGTGTTGGATGCATTCCAGGGCCAGCCATTTGATTGGCATCTTTCCGCCAGCAGCTTTGTATTCATCAGTATTGACTTCTAATAATTTGGCTAATCCAAAATCAGTTATTTTAACACAGTTTGGCGTTTGCACAAGTACATTTCGGGCAGCCAAGTCTCTGTGCACGAGACGCTTTTCTTCTAGGTAAGACATACCACGAGCTATCTGTGTACACCAATTCAAAAAGGCCTTTGAGCCAATTTTTTCCTTGTGTGTTCGGACGTAATCGAGAAGACATCCTAGGGGCATCAGTTGTGTGATGAGCATCATTTGGTTGGTCATGCAGACAGCTAATAATTGAAGCAAGTTAGGGTGCTCAACACTGGCCATGATGTAAGCTTCTTCTAAAAATTCCTTACTAGTGCTAGCACCAGTTCCATCCTTCAGCACTTTGATAGCGACTGGTATCTTAACATTTTCGCCTTCTGGTACCCATACACCTTTATACACTTTACCAAATGCGCCAAAACCAAGCATTCCTCCTCTCCGTAACTCTACCTCCTTTACAATTCTTAATTTGGCTAAGTTCGGCTTAACGTTGGTAGGACGAAGAGGCTCATTGTCTTCACAGCCAGTCAGAACCATTGTCATTTTAACAGCTTCCTTGTTCGCCTTTGCCTTCTGTCGACACGTATAACCTATAATTCCAAGAATAACTAACAATAGGAATGCAAGTACAAGTATGATAACCAGTACGGTTGGTATTTTTGCAGCTACCATGTTAGGGTTTCCAATCGTGTGTGTTGAACAATATGGCTCGTCGAGTCGATGCAGTAACTGCTTATCAAAATGAACTTCGTGGGGCATATGAGCAGGACAAGTATCTGTGCAGTTAAAAAGCGATTGGTTTTCGGGTTCATCAGGTGTTAAAAATATTTTAAATTTTTGACATTTCACGCAGTTAGTTGAAGATGCACCTACACAACCTTTACATTCTGGATGACAAGGCGTGCAAGACTTGTTAACTTCATCGGTGTAGTCATCTGAAGGACATTCGTCCTCGCATTGGTCTCCTCTCTTGTAGCCGTTACACATTAGACATACCTGTGTATGTATACCAAAGCCAACACACTTCTTGCATCTGGGATGACATTTTCGGCAAACCACTTTTACTTTTCCTTCGAGTGGTTTGACGTTGCCGACCCATTCATTATAATATCCATCAGGACATGGTTCATTTTCACTTAGGCAACTTTCAATATTTGCTTCGATGCTGATAATAGCTTTCTTACAGGAATTGCAGGCGCCGTCACCAACCGTGTTATTTGGTCCTGTACAGCCGTTGAAGCAGTTCCTATGGCATGGCTGGCATGTAGCATTATCCGATGTGTATCTTGAATCAGGACATTTACTGACGCAGTATGGGCCGTCCCGCACGTGTTGACAACTTGTGCAGTTGGCACGGGTGGGTCCAGCGCATCCGTCCCTGCACTCCGGATGACATTCCTTGCAGCTCTTTGGGCCATCTTTGTATAACCTGAAACGTAAAATTTTACGTCAATAGAGTTTTTACAAACATGTCGTTTGCTACATGAATATAAAAGCAATTGTCGGTATATCTAAGAGACAATGAGGTTTTTGCTCGGACGTCGAAACTGCTTGTGCTACCCACACATACTTCGCCTTTGTGATGTTAATAAGGTTGCCAGAATTGACAAAGGCCGCCGTGAAACGTGATAGGTGCATTTCTCTGACGACTTATGAAGTTATCTTTTCCCATCGGTTCTGTCGATTCACGACAGAACCGATGGGAAAAGATAACTTCATGATTGTTTGAACAAAATCAGTAGGCTCATCATCTACAGTCCCACTTAGATACATATCCCAAAGGTTCTAAAGGTCCCAAGGTTTCAAAGTTCAAGGTTCCAAAGGTTACAGTGCAAGACAAAATAATTGTTAAGAGTTTAATCTAATTAAATACACACTTGTGAATTGCCCTGTCGGTTATAAAAAATAATACTTCAATATCGTAAAAAAATTGCAAAACAATCGCTGTGCAGTAATTAGTATAAATAATAAAACATAATTATTTTGACATATTATTGTCACATTGCGTTGATACCCACCCAGGCAAAACACTGCAGTTCTGGAGGCATATTTCATCAAATTGGTAATTTTTACAGGAGAGACATTGATCAGGTCCTGGGCCCCAACAGCCATCCGCGGAGCATTGAGGATCACACATCAAATCTGCTCTTTCTGTTGAAAATGTATTAGTTAGGAACAAAGCGGTACAAACAGAGGAAGTCACACCATAAGGAGATGATGCTCTTGGGGTGATCATCATCGCGCAGCTGTCTGAGGCAGTTGCTGTTAATGGGTTAGTTTGGGTGTATGTGGACAATAGAGAGGAAATATAACATTCGCTTGCTAAAAATATAAAATGAATACTGAATCGCATAGGCAAAATTTCAATACTTAATTAAACCTAACTTTAAAATGAGGATCCTCAAGACAAAAATTAACTCGCCAAGCTACTCACCACAAGTTTTGGGATCTCCATTGTTTTGTATTATTTGCTTGTGATCTTTCGACTTCACGAGTTTATTCCAAGCAATTTTGTCGGCGAAACATAAAAACTTATTTTCCATGATGGCTATAGCACCGGAGTTGACTCGTTTCAAAGCTTTCAATCCCAAAGACTTGAGTGACGTCTTGACTATGTAGAGGGAAGCGAAGAGGTTCTCGACGACTTGGCGTCCTCCTATCACTTCCAGGTTGCGGAAGTAAGAGAGGCTGGTGAAGTTCGGGTGGTGAGCTTGTACGTTCAGATAACCGGTCACCTCGCGAACCGTGCTGAACACCTCCAGCTTGTGAGGTTCCATCTTCGCGTAGCGCTCACCGAATGAATAATCCGGGTTTACGTGCTGAAATCCAGTGAACGTCATTTCTAAAATCTCAATCGAACCGTCGATAATAGTGCAATCTTTGAAACTGTCGATATTTCCAGAGTGAATGGGTTTTTCCGCATGACATGTCTTCGGACATGTAACATTGCACGGGATGCACTCTCCGTTGACGGCAGTCTTGTTGGGGGGACAGCTTCTCACGCATGCTCCATTATCCTTCAACAGATGCTCAGGGCAGTTGCGGACGCACGTCGCACCGTAAGCGTATTTTCCATTTGGATTTGGCTCCCAAGAATAAGTGGTGGGGTTGTAAATTTGCATCGGCGGGCATTCTTGAGAGCATGTGCCTTCGTCATAGAAGTTCCTACAGGCTAGGCATTGACTGGGCAGAGGCCCTGTGCAGCCGCCGGCGCAGAACGCGTTGCAGCAGTCTCGAGGGTTCCGCCCGAAGCAACGTCCTTGTGCACACTGTGGACTGCATATTGTTTTGGAAAATTTCTGGCAGTTCTCGGGGCCCTCGCCCCAACACCCTGCTTCACAACTACTATCACAGCGCGGACAGTCTCGCTCTGCGGCAGAAAAGTCATACACATAAACATAGGTAGCGTTGACCCCGGTGATGATCTCGTCCCAGTTGATCGTTTTGACGTGGCAAAGGTTGTAGTTGTTGTAGATACCGACGCTGCCCCGGAGCACATCGCGCAGCGCCGGCAGCTCGAGGGTAAACGCAGAGGACATGGTGACCATAAGTGCAAACTCTTCATCTCTCACGTTGAGCTTGAACAGCGTCCGTCCGCGAATAATTTGCAGTTGTGGCAACACAATGTGTCGTACATTTACATGCGATATCAGCACGTAACCGGTCACCTCTCTTATGTACTTGAGAAAAGACAAGTCCATGGTTTCATTCTGCAGCCATGTCAGCTCGAGGTTGCCGTCGACGTAGGTGCAATTTGTGAATCGATCGCGAAGATTCCGGTAGTGTGTGTCGCGATTCGATGGCACCGACATCCGTCCATTTGTTCCGATGCATACTGTAAAAAAAGAAAATAATGTTTTAAATATACGAGCCATCTAAACACAAGTGTTACTTAATAGGGCGTTTGTCTATTCATGTAATAATAATAAAAACAATGTATTTGTATTGGGTCGACGTTCGACAAGTTAGGAACTGAGCTCGTCTAACGAAGAGGCGTTGCCGCGTGGGCGGACTCTAAAGCAAGTTTCTTGTACTATGCTACAAGTTAAACCGCTATTTGTGATTAATCGATGGAAATAGTTTACAATGCCGTTTCGCCTCAGCGAACGGAACCAGCGTTAGGAACTAAACCGCGTATGTAAAGCGAATTGAGCGATATTGTAAAATTAGTGTTGTTCACCATGTTTACCGTTGCACTGCTCATTTTTACACTAAACACAATACTCGGTTGTTTGTTATGTACTTTTTGTGTATGTAGTTATAATTATACAGAGTAAATGTCAATGTAAAATTTGGTTTTAAAATCAATTAACACTTTGAAATACAGAAAACTTGGTGCTTGCTTGAGCTTCAAACACAAACATAGGAGTCAGAGTCACACTTTATCATAAGCAGTATTAAATGTATAAACACTTTTGCAACACGGAATATGGCACTTGATTTCCCAGAGATCAAATGTCCACGTAGATATACTGCTTGCATAACTTTACCTAAAACCACAAAACCTATAAGGCTAGTTAGACAATTGTTTAGTTTTGAGCCTCAATCCCTGTAGCTTAAGTTCAAAATTACTTGAAGGTTCTGTAGAGGTTCTAGCTTGTCAACAAAGAATAGTCATTGTCATAGAATTGTATAGACATATGAAGGTATCCAAGAGGCAAGGTAAATTTTACCTGCTCGTCTGTTTATTAGTCAGTTTTTTTACCCACCGTGTACACAAGAGTATAATGTTACTGTCATTCGATATATTTTTGGCATTTGAACGTTTCGGAGCGGAATGTTGTGAGAGACCGGAGGTTTTCGAGACTTTTAACTTAAGTAATTTTAATACCTGTTCAAGTGTTCCGTCTTGGAGTTTGATGAGTTTTAACTTTAGATAGATAGTTTGTATTGGTTCTATATAAGCGAATGGTAGCTCGGTAAGTAGAGGTAGGTAGGTACTATGATTTATGGGTATTCTGGCGACTTCGCCCACATGCAACCTTTGCCGCAAGACGTTTTGTTTTGTTCATCGAAAACTCCAAATAATAAAAATGAGCGGACACGATTGTCTAATTTTGTTGATTAGCACACAATTTAAAAACAAGCGAAAATATATTTTATTTTAGGTACGTTATGTTTTAGCTTTATTTATTCTTATAATAAATAAGAAGAAATTAAGGGTATTTCGTTTAGATTTATTCTTGAACTCCATGTAATATACCAGGATGTATTTCCAATGACTAATAGTATCATAGTGATTACTATGTATATATAAAACACGTTCTTACATAATTACACATAGTTAGCTTGTGTACATATCGGTAGCCAATTATCCACGCCATATTTATAGCTAATATATAGGTGTATATATTATTGTTATATAACATCAATCCCGTTTTCCTTGATAAGGTTAGACAGAGGTCTAAGTTTACTTCACCCACATTTGCAAGTTACCTACCTACTCATAGGTTTTGAAATTTAATTTGAATCTATTAGAGGAGGGTTGTATTGAATGATGATGAACGAAATATCGAAGTGAAAGGCATAGCGTGGGTTGATTATTATGACGATGTCAAACTCAAATGAAAAACCATTCGTAGCTTGGATTTCGAGTAACTGTTTGTTGGGTTTTAATAATTTTTATCTTAGACCATCATCATCTGCGTAGCCTTTTCCCAACTATGTTAGGGTCGGCATCCAGTCTAGCTGGATGTAGTTAAATATCAGTTTTTCTATGGTGCAACTGTCTAATGCCTAACTGACTTCCACAATCCAGTTACTGGGTAAAACGATAACTCTTGGTAAGAGTGGCCGTCAGACTTGGGCTTCTGACTACCCGCAATGACTGTCAAAGATCTACCAACGACGGCTTAACGTGCTTTCCGAAGCACGGAGGGGGCGTCAGTGTGAAATTATCAACTTGGACCATAATATTAAAACCAAGGTGTCGACGTATTTGTTGTGGTTGTGGCCGGACTCTGTCAACTTATTTATCGAGTGGCAGCGAAGTGAGTGTGGTTAGATTAAGTGCTAACACAAGCTACCTACATACTCAAGGTAAGCGTATTCCTTCACCACTACCTCGAACGAGGTAGGCACAGAAATAACTTTCTCCATAGTTTCAATTACAATTAGACGATAAAATATACATACCTCAGGCTCAGGCAGAATAATCATTATCTAGACTTTAATCGTTTTTAGCTATGTTGTAGTTGCAAGCGGATATTGTTCCCGTTTCAAGACTGGTTGACATAATTATGGAATCAATATTTTACTTACTCAAAATATAGTCAAACATTATATTTAATTTTTACTTTCTAAAATGCCATCCGTTAAAACGACAAAATTGTGAATCGCTTCGTGACCCAGAGTTGCTTGCGGTTGCCTACCTATACAATTTGGATGGGTTGCCAGTTGCCACCCACGTTTGTGTCTGATTTGAGATGTAGCCAACTGTTCGACGAGTGCGCATGATTTATGACTTTCATATTTGGTTGTTTAAACTTGCTACCTCGAACCGAGATTACAAAACACCACTTTTCGCTCCTCATTGCGCGATGTATGCGGCAACATTAACAGTTTTATAATTAAAAAAATTCGATGGAACACTAAATATTGTTTTTTAAAATTAGCATTTGCGTCGTTGTAGTGTCCGGTCGACCTAGTTGAACCTGTTGATGACAAACGCGATACTATTGAAATGTGCTCACAGATTCAGAGATATAAAAATGTCATTATTTAATGTTGAGAGCAAACAATAATGCGTGGGTCGAACTGGATAGCTGGACTGTTGAAACTGTCAAATGAAAGTTTGTTTTCACTGGCTGTTGTTGAGTCTATGTAGAGATTTTATTAAGAAATATAAAAAAAAAAATATCTTCCTTTAGATTGGTTTGTTAGAAGACTACAGCCTTCTAGAAAATAAATGATGTCAACAGACTCTCAATTAGTTTTAAACCTAACTTGCCGTGAATCAAGCGAACTATATAAATATAATATATTGGTGCCGATTCTCTTGTCACAAATTCCTGTCAAACGACGATTTCCATTCTGGAATTGACTAAAGTGACACAACTTAACAATATTTTAGTTTGACAGCACCAAGATGGCACTGAGTTATTAATCTATTGAAAATGGCAATTTTGCTATTCTGAATTTCACGTTTTTCACCTACAATTTTGATTGAACTAAATCTGACTATTTTTAATCGCGATTAAAAAGGTGAATAAACCCCTAAAACTCAACATGTAGGTACCTAATCATTTTTCATATTTTCCATACAAAAAGTGAAAAAATCCTTAAAAAACACATCAAGGCTGCCCAATGCGCGCCTGTGGCTCTAAAAAAAAATCACGTGGTAGGGCAAACAAGTACCACGCGTCGACGAGACGCGATTGTCAAATTTTATTTTAGTTGTGTCAAAAGTATTTTTAAATTTAGAGAATTTTGTATGTAGAATAGCTGTAAGATTCTCATAGTAAAAAGTAAGGAATTTTAGTGATAGTTTACTTAGTTTAGTTCGGTGTACACACGGCTACACATCAAGCTATACATTTCCAGTTTGAGTTGACCTCGCATTTTATAGGTTTTTCGTACAATCAGAAGTCAGCTTATATTGGTTATGTATAGCTTGATGTGTAGCCGTGTGTACAAGAGAATCGGCACCATTATCGAAAACTTTTGAAGAGTTTTGGGGGAGAATGATGATTGGCTGATATTCATAAAACAAATTACTCGAGGACAAGCCAGAAAAGCAGAGGAAAAGGCAGCAAAGTCTTTTTAGCAAATGATGAAGCTTCATTAAATGATTATCGCACGAGACATGGATACTAAACATTTTATTTTAAGCTGAAGACACGACCATGGCAACAGGACAACATTGTAATAGTAATCACTGATAATGATCTACTGAGTTCGTTTTAACTATGGTATGCAGATGCGATTGTCGTATAAAAGCAGTCAACATTTTAATAGTAAGTAGGTAAATGGATTTATCTATGTGAAGGCGATTATGTACTGGATAGTTTACTTAGTAACTTTACTTTGCTTGGTCTTTGTTCTTATTTAACTTGGGCACACCACTATCAGTTCCAGATATCCCGATAGATTTTGACTTACTGGTCTTTTGTGTAACAATAATCTGATAAGACTTACATAGCCGAGTTTACATTAATAACGTAGTTTCCTAACAAACAAAACTTTGTATGAAAACGAGTGTTTTGGTCTGAGAGTTCTACATATTCGATGCGCTTAACTGTACCTAATCATATTTACCAAACTTGACATGGTGAAATAGAAGCTACATAACTGAAAACGGTTAGGTTGTATAGCGATACACAACTCGACCAAGTTGGAGAGGAACGCAGAACGCTGCGCTCGCCGCGACTGGTTTGTCTTAAGGCAATGTTTTTATCCAGTTACTTGCATTCTGAAGCATTGGAACCAGTTTTGTCCCGCCATCTCGTTCTTGTAACACGACCTTTCACTACAATCCATTATTGTATGGTGTGCCATGCCGCGCCCGAGTGCAGTTTCTTTTTATGTTTATGAAGAAATGAGGCATTGGACGTGGTGCGTTTCGATATGACCGATGGGTAGATCGTATGGTGTTCGAAAACCGAACCTGAATTTCCCCGAAAGTAAAATAACTTTTATACAGGAGTTCCTTTGCGTACAAAGTTGAGACTAATCAAAGGATATTTTTAATAGGTATCTAGTTACAATCGCGTTGCAGCCTTTTTGTTTGTCACATAACTAATGCACTAGTGCCGTCTCGCTTTAATGAAGAGAAAATGGCAACGACACGTAAGTCTCTAAAGGCTCACCGAGAGTTTATTGAAGACAAGTTTTTATGAATAAGGGTTTATCTCACGAGCACTTAAAACGCCTACCGAATAAAGCGCGGATCTGTTAATAAAATGCGAAAATAATAAAATCTTTTATCCTGCTGTACCAGGCACACAGAGAACAGAAGAAGTCTGCACATAATAGTACAAAGTTTTGAAATGTCGAACGAAAAACCTTTATATTAATTCATTATTGCGTGGTTTTATGTAGATAATCATACATTATGCTGAATTATGCTGAAGACCGAGACAAACTACCACGTGTATGTAGATATCCTTGAGCCTTTTGTGAATAATAAATAATTGACAGAGTAGGTATCTACCAAATAAACAGATTTGAACGAAGTGTTGAATATGAAACGGTATTGTTGAACTAAATGCATTTTTCATATCACCTGCTCGGTAATGTCAAATTATATGTCATGTAAACCTAACCTAAGGCAAGCCACTAAAGCCCTAGGTTCAAGCCGGGTAGTAATACTGTACTTGAATGACTTGAATCCCTCGCTGCACTGATGATTCTAGAACTCAGAGCCACAGTATCCTTATAGGGATATAGGGCCCGTGAGAAAAGACACTGCTTTATCCCCTTAGTGAATAATCTACTATGTCTACTATGTGTGTATAAATAGTGTGGAGTTAACATTAGCATTTTTTTTTAAAGAGTAACAATATTGTGGAAAATGCAGTCTAAAGGCGAACCAGCAAGGATGCAAGATATTGCACAAACGTTTTATTACGTAAGCCGTTTTCTTGTTTACCTGGCTATCTTGTGAATACACTTAAGATAGCAATAGGGAAAAATATCGTAATCAATGCTAGATAAATATTTAATGCCTATGAAACATTAGTTACATTTTCAGAGATTTTGAAAATTAAAAATTGAAGTTATAATATATGCGGGTCGTTACAATATTTAACGCCATAGTAGTGAACATACTTTGTTAAGCTACGCTTGCTGCGGTTGGGCCGTGAATGGGTGACCGTCTTCACATACCAAGACCCCTCTGTGCCTCGGAAAGCACGTAAAGCTATTTGGTCCCGGCTGTCATTCGTGGATCACAGTCGTTACGGGGCGTCAAAGGTCCGAAAGTCTGACAACCAGTCTTACCGAGAGGTATCGTATTACCCAGTAACTGGGTTGTGGAGGTCAGATAGGCAGTCGCTCCATGTAAAATACTGGTATACAGCTGCATCCGGTTAGACTGGAAGCCGACCCCAACATAGTTGGGAAAAGGCTAGACAGATATATGATGAGTAGAAATACACTGCGAACATTTCAAGTGTCTACCTATTACTGTTTAAAAGATATACACCCTTTCGGTCTGGAATCCTAAAAATCAGCTTTTGCAGCTGATTAGCTCTCAGTGTAATAATGTAATTTTTGTTTATGTACAATAATTATTATCTATTAATTTAACGCAACCAACCCTTTTGTTGAAAGGGTTGTATATCAATAGGTATGCACAAAATTAAAACAAACACAAAAAAAATGTGTCTCACTTCTGTTTATCTAGCACACAGCACACAAATTGCGTAACACTTGCACTCCTTCAATCAGAATCTGAATCATTTTGAAGGATAGCTAATCCATTGCTTCATTATGTTCCAAAAATTTGTCTGCTCAGCAACGTAAATAACGCAATAAAATAAATGTTGTTGAACTGTCAAAATGAAAACTATTGCTACTGTACATGTGTGTTAGATACGCAAATACCCAGCTGGTCTATGCGAAGGTCGCAGGGAAGACCTGGATGAGAGAGACATAACGATATACCAAACCTTAATTCGTTAAAATATTTCCACCTTCACACGTTGTTACACTAATTAGATGTTTCTCCTAGTTCAGGAGTGTATCTGACTCATAAATTCCGGTTCTTTTCGTTTCTTACCTATTCGGATACTCGATACATAGCGATGGGTCAAGAAACTCTGCGCGCATATCATTTAGAACTCGATTAAATCCAGTCAACTTGAAATATCACATCGGTTCATTAATTCATGGTGTTAATTAGATAGTTTTACATATAACGTTGTTTTATGTATTATGAGCCTAAACGGCTAAATTGCGAACTTGTCCCGAAAATGTTGACTTGGACCTGTTTCGTATAAATCTATTTACAACATACCTATTATAAACTAGCTGACCCGACAAACTTTATACCGCCTCAGAATCAATAAGAACGAATGTATGAGAAAATTAATAATCTTCATAATTTTTTATATCGTGAATTTTTCCCCAGTTTTTATAGTTATTCTGCTATTCGGGGCGGAGACAAATCCAACGAATTAATGGATCATAAAAATCGGTCCAGCCGTTCTTGAGTTATACGAGTAAATGGTGAAATTAACCCGACTTTGTTTTTATAGATTAAAGTCGCTCTTCGTGTTTGTCGAAGTAGGGGCGCGTCGCTACTCAATAGTGTTTTTTTTTAAACAAATAACAGCCCCTGGCTAGATTTACACATCAATCCCGACATACCTAGTTGGTAAAAGACAAGACTGTGGATTATAAGATGAAGGTACCTACACTCGGCTACACATCAAGCTATAAATAACCAGTATAAGCTGACTACTGATTGTACGAAAAACCTCTGGTACAATGAGAAGTCAGTGAAAACTGGAATATTGTATAGCTTGATGTTTAAGTAGACGTGTGTACTAAATGATACCTACCACCCTATGCATACCCATCTATTTTTTTTAATCTGTCGTAATGTACCGGTACACAATATAAAGTCGTTATTTTATTTAGTAGCAAGTGTTCGGTTTGATGTTTTCTGAAAGTAAATTTTAGATATTTGAAATACAAAAAAAAAAAAAACTATCTACGCTTGAGACCGCGTTGAGATCTTTCGTTGGGAAAAGTCCTACATTGCCCGGACGTAAGTATAGGTAGCCATACGCGCAACGGTTATTCGCCAAGACCATATTATTTTTACACTATTGCCAAATAACAACGTAATTAAAACTTAAATGACCTAGATTTACGTCCTGCAGCGAATTAAAGTGTTATAAAAATAACACGTGGGTCTTAAAGCACATAAAAGTGTGTAAATACGCAGCCAGGTGGTACGATTGTCATATCTTTTACCACACACGTGCATAATTCCATGGAAGTGCGTAGGCGCATGTTATTTCCTTCTGTAAGGTCTCGATATAAAATCGCCGGCTACATACAATACTGGATTTCTTTGTTGGTGATATTTAAATGTATTTTATTGGAATCAAATTTTATTATCGATTATCGATTTTGTTTTGTGCGGGTGCCTAGGAAGTACCTATAATTTATTTAAAAAAGTGGTAAACAATTAATGAAGATGTAGGTATGGCTAGTTGATTTTGATTTTCCGTACGTGATAAAATCGTTCTATGGGAAAGCTTGCGAGTTATTAAGTACTTTATGTTGCATAAACTGGCAAGACCAAAGAAAGCGTTCAAATTACTTCTCTTTGTTCATACACTTCTTCATGGTACGATATTTTAATCCAATTTGTAAGCTGCACGCGTCCACAATTGCAGGGGTGTGCAACTTAATGACTTGCGTGTCTCTGCTTTCCCTGCCCTAATGCAAATAATCACTGCGCATGAGCACGATGCCACAGAGTAATAAATTGGAGTGTTACAGGTTTACGTCATTCATCATCATGTGCCTAGCCTTTTCCTAACTATGTTGGGGTCGGCTTTCAGTCTAACCGGTTACAGCTGAATACCAGTATTTTACATGGAGCGACTGCTTATCTGACCTCTACAACCCAGGTACTGGGTAATACGATACCCCTTGGTAAGAATGGTAGTTAAGGTTTCGGGCTTCTGACTACCCGTAACGACTGTCAAAGATCTACTCTCTAAATGACAGCCGGGACCAACGGTTTACATCATTATTAAAAAAAAAAGATTAATCGAGGCTGAATACAGAGAAGGACAGAAATTGATTTTGTTTGATTAAGTTTTTATAAGGTATTGCAATGTCATGTTAGAACATTTGTAATTACCTACATATGAATAACTACTTGCTAGCTTGGAAAGTCATATCGAATTAACTTCAAACCATGATACAGCTCTGGTAGAGATTAAATAAATAATAAACTCCGGGAACACATGTTAATAAAACCAGAGAAATCACAGAAGTTATGGCCATGGCAAATAACTAGTATCTAATAAAACTAATTGACATTTATTATAAAAACATTAGCAATTTTGCAACACAGGATGTGACGCGTTTTAATATCTTGTGTTTCTTCTGTCTGTCCTTATCTATATTCGTGCGAAAGACAGAGATATATAGAGAATAGAATTTCAAGGTACGCAAAATACATCAAATATTAGAGCCAATCACTGTTGGAATCAATTTGGTGTTGCTAAGTCTGTGGCGTTACAATATAGTTGCCACATTATAAGATGTGAGCAGACAAACATATAATTCAGGTTTTCCTTTGAAGGCAAGCACTAATTTATTTAATGGCCTTATTTTCCTGGCCAGTATAAGGCTTGCTTGATGGGCAAGCGTGCGAGTTGCGTTTATGAGACATTATCATCAACATTGTCATTATCCTGTCCTTATCCCAATTTATTTGGGGTCAGTGCAACATGTCTTTTTCTCCCATACTGGTCGAGTAGTCGTCATCCCAGCAGTTACCCTCTTTCCAGTCATATCAACTATACTTACTCAAAACTGCGTTTCAATTAAGTAGTGATGACATGAAAAATATGGGCAAAAAGGTCTGTAACCGCTGAGCTAGAACTGTCATCATTCATCAAGTAGCCTGTGTCATTTATTTGGTTTGACTAAATATACGTTTTCTGTTTCATTTTTTGGATGTGGCCGTCCCGCTTGTGTGAATATGTAACCGGCTCACGGGACAAAATGAAAATGTTATTTTACTTCCTAGGTTCCTGTTTTTTAAAGCAAGGTTATTTATAATTTTTACTAGAATAATAACCGTTTTTTCAGTAGAGAAAACGTCGTTAAAAGCAAAAAAAAACACACCGTCGTATTGAGAACCTGCTCCTTTTTTCAAGACGTTTATAAGATAGATCAAAACCTTCCGCACAACCCTATTCCTGTCTACGAGTCAGCATCAAGTTCATACATTTTACCTAACAAAGAAACAACCTAAATTCAAATATTTAAATCGTAATGGTGAAACGTAACATGAATAACACACATTGGAACAGATTCGCATAGTTACAGTGTTACATTTTCGTGTTGTACCTATTCATCATTCATGAGTACCTATGATTGAGCGAGACAATACTATTCAAATGTCGACGAAAGAGAAACATGGCCATCTTTTAATTTTTACCTATACATAATATTTGCATTTCTATTAAATGCGATAGATCGACGCAGCTGATTTCACCAGTTTCTTTCCTGCACAATATGACAAAGCCGCTGTCGCCGCTCAAACGTTGAATTTCTTTCATATGTAGATCAGCTACAGATATTTGTAATTCAAAAGCAGAGGCCACGAGAGGACCACCCCGTGACTTTCATGGTCGTAAAAGTTACGTGTAATGTCAGGGATGGCAGTATTTACTAATTGTTAACAAAAAATGTAGGTATAGCCCACTGACCTATAAATAATATGGACTTGGCATACCTACCAAATTAGCGTGTATACCTACAAAAATCGGGCAGTTAAGATGGCCGCCTTTCGTAGGGTTGTAACTGCGAGCAACATGCGCAGCGGATATCGACATTATTTAACCTACATGAATTTGTTTTCTATTATTTATTTAAATTTTTCGAATTAGCCTTGTAATGTAATGCAGCTGAAGTGACAAGAATTTTAGAAGTTGTGGGTGTTTTATGTTTCTTGGTTTTATAAGACGTTGTAACTTGTCACCTTGCTCAAGCTTCATTCAATATCAGAAGGCCAATATCCTCGTAATATATTTACCTACTTACTACAGGTGTAGAGTATTGTTCATACGAGCTTACACACTAACCAGGACCAGGAGACTTATGATGTCGTGACTGGCAACAAAATATTATTATTTATTTCCTACCCCGTTGGTCTAGTGCGGTCGCAAGACCGATTGCTAAGTGTGGAGTCCTAGGTTCAATACTTGGGTCGAACTTCGATTATTAATTATTACTTTTGTTATTACATTAATGGCATTTAAATAATACTAGATTGCTAAAAAAATACATAGTTGCGGTCATCTATTCGACTATATTTAACAGAATATATACAAAAACCATTGAGATCGCGAATCGGCAAATGTATACCTTGTTTAACTTGGCTTGAGACAAAGTATAAACAATCACCACAACCAAAACTAGGTAATGAAAAATTCGAAACACACACACAACTCCTCCTTATTACACAAGATTATCATATAATAGCAGGATTATCATCCATTGCAAGGCTATTAATGGACACTTATGGATTATAATCGATAATAACTCAAAGCATCCGACTATTTACCCAACACTAGCAATCAACCGTTTGACAGCACATCTACCACAAAACTCGGCAACATAGAGGAAAAACCTCGGCAGTTAACATGGCGACCGACCACGCAAAGAAATGATTTTGACGTCACACAAAAGTGTTGCCAAATTTAGAACTTGACAAACATTTGACGTCTCTCTTTTCATATGCAGCTCTTGATTAGTTAAAAAGAAACAAAACGATTTTTGACATGTGTGTGTCGATATGACAGATATTTGTATAACTATTATTTCTATAGTAGAATATGCCATCTCCATAGTACTCCCAACTCAGTGGTATAGCCTATTTTACCGCCTTCGTGACAACTAGACTACGTTCATTGCTTGTTTTTCTATACATATAATAAGAATCAAGCCTTGATTCAAGCTCAAACAAAAAACATTAAAAAAAAATCACCAGAGATCAGTCTCGGGAAAATCCACGTTTATCATCAATTTTCCAGTTGATTTTCAACATAATACAAACAATAGACAAAAGACACGTCTGAAACTTTACACGAAACAAATTGAACGTTGTATCAAACCATAGACTTAGTAAAATTTGACAAGTAGAACAAATAATGTACCGTTCACATACGTCACAGCGAATTTTAGTTTCTTAGTAAAACCGATTATTTCGACATACCGAAATTAAAGTAGGCAATAGGTTATTGACCAATTGGGGTTTTTAATAACTGTGACTTTGCACAAGTTACCAGCGTTTGTTATTTATTACAACAAAAATTGTTTGAAAATCGAATTTAGGAATGTCTAGATTATGACAGCGTATGTCAAAGAAGCTGTACGTAAGTGAATGTTAATTTAGCTAATGAAAGAATAGAGTACAAATTCATTTGACAATTTTTTATAAGCATGACAATTTGAAATTGAGAATTAATTATACCTGTTAGGTACTTTAGGAATTGTTGGTCAATGAACACAAGTTAGTTTGGGTCATTTCTAACGGCTCACGCGTCTGTTTAATGGTGTTAGTAATTAGAACGGAACGTGTCACCCAAACTATTCAATTTAAAATCTATTCAGTGGTCGAAACATTATTTAAACATAGTTTACCTATGCTATAAGTTTACGTTTACTATTTACTTTTTTCTATATTTTACATTACCATTTTACTTTGAATGATTCTTCACATTTAAAGTAATCCGTAAGTGCATACCTACGATTTGTAAGATTTGGAGTAACTGAATCCTTTGTCTCTTCTAATCCGGCAATGGTAATCTAAATCTAAGTTGAACCCAAACCACTCGAGTGCTTAACTTCAAGGCGTACATAATAATAAAAATACAACAATAGAGCTTTGAAAGCCTTCGCGGTAAAGCAACGGATTCCTATAACAATTGGTCAAAACAAGTTTAAACTTTCGTAAGTTTACATAGCTCGTGCTATGTTTAATGTACTACAAATCTTTTTGTACACGACTGTACTTTTGATAATATTATGAAAGGGAATTAGTACTGTTAAGGAGAAGTTCTTCTAGAAAATATTAGTTATAAGTACTCTTTTACAAAATATTACATTTTAAAGTATTTTTTTTTTATTATTACTATGATTTAAAGTGATGTTACAAAAAAAAATGTTTTGTCATTTTTTATACTAAGTTATACGAATATAATATTATACTTAACAAAAGTTATTTTTGAGTACAAATGATTAAAATCATGTCAAAATACTTAGAATGGGTAGGTAACAATATTTTTTTATGCATTGATGTTATAAAACCGCGGTCGTTACCAACAATCCATATTCATAAACTCAATACTATCCTAACGCTGAATCTGCCTCCACAATATAAACAAAACAGTTCTTGTTCAGAGCGCACGGCAAGCAATATAATTTTGTCAACCCGTCCGTCTGTCCGCTACAGGCGCACAAAAGCTGCAACCACCAACTTGAAAGTTATATCGTTTCACAATACGTGCACCTTGCCTTTCATCCCGTAGGATATAGTCCGTATCCCTTTCAAGGCTCTCGGAAAACTTTGTCACACAAAATTAAGTTTAATTGTTCTTACGGGCAGCCTCTTAAGGCCAGTTCAGTGTACCGTCAAGCAGCTTTCCGCGCTATATAAGGCTACATTTGTTGGCTCGAGATAAGCTTTGTTTATTTTATTCCAGCGATTAGCTGGTACCGCGTCTTTATTTCTACAGTTTTATGGAGTTATTTTACGGTCACTGCGTATGGTTTACATTTAGGTTACAGGTTTATATCACGTTTACAACTATATCACAGAACACATTGGCATGGAGGTTTGAAACTTTGAAAGCGCCGTGGGCGGCACAGCACTTACTCTTTCCTTTAACGAATTCCGAATGTTTGTGTCGTGCGGGGACGTGGTGTGGTCGGTGTCCGCGGGAGGCGGCCGAGGTCCCGACTGCGACGAGGCAAAGGCACCACAACAAGGCACGCGCAGCGACCATGCTGCGACATCACTCGCGAAGCTACGCACACGACCGGCCGGCACTAACTTCCATCGTGTACTGGCCCGCCCGGTTTGTGGAGCCTCGCGCGGCGCGGGCGCACCCACAGACCCAAGCCTCCTCAGACCCGACAAGAAGGCTTGCCTTTGGGCGGGAAAAATTTGGCGTTAGATTCTTCAGTGTACCTTCTGTTCATAACAAGCCCTGTCTTGAAGGCTGTAAAAGTCTGGATACAGTCCAAGTCCACTTTTCTATGAGTCCACTAGAACTTAAGTAAAACTATTTGTTTTAAGTCAATTTTGCACTCAACTAACGTTCGGAAAATGTCACGTATAAAATAAATGAATTAATGAACACAGAAACTGAATCCCTGTTCGTATACGCACTATCAACAGTATCAACCCCGTCACACCGCACAAAATAATATGAAACACAAAACTAGTCCGTGAGCTCGGCTCCGTCTCGTTTGCCACATCTACTACTTGTGACGGTCTACCTCTGCCCTCTCACGAGCACAGGTAAACGTCGAGAAGGACGCAGGTATGCGTCGCACTCGACACGCCGTAGAAAAAAAGCCACGTAACAAAAGTTTTTAATAAAGCATTGTGCTCACCTAGTACAGATACGAACAAATTGTACTGATGGACAGACGAAAATGTAGCTTTTGGACGTATCATGCACCTTTTTTGGTCGGATTTAGTAATTAAAGTTTGTGATGTGTTCGATTTTTTATTCGTTTAATATAGGCGCAGTATTGTTCGGTTCAGCTTTTGTAGCTACAAGAGCTTCCACTGATGTACTTTGAAATACAGCCCAAAGGCTATCAAAAAAGTTTTTATTATAATTTTAGAACGATATTATTAAAACGCCCGTTACATTTAAAAAGGTTTGTATTTCCTAGTCTATTTTCAGGCTGTTCAATTCAAAACAGGATTCTCAATTAGCAAAGAAAGTTTCAAAATAATTTGCCAAGTTCTTACAAAAACCAAAAACTTCGCGTTATCCGCGTTAAGCGTATCCCTGAAGCTAGCTTAACTCGGCCAGTGACTAATGTTACAGGTTCTTGTGCCACTATAATCGTTACCGTTGCCCAACGTACGTAACTAGGCAACGTTTACTATCCAATCCTTATTTATATGTACTTTATAGGTACTTACAGGCCTTTAGCTATCAAGATTGTCTTGATCCTGTGAATTTCCATAAAAATTTAGATAGCTGTAATAGGAGTTAGTTACAGTTCAACAACTCACTTCAGCTCTTAAAGCATCCCTAACTGTCTGTGGAACCTTTCTAAATACTTCGTCAGCTGCAAAATCGGGCTATCTATATTTATGTAGCTTCGAGCTTTTCTAGGGTACAGACGCCAGCACATCAACCTACTACAATCTGTCAGATTTCTGTAATAGATTTTCAACTTTATCGCTAAAGCATAAGGTTCAATGTTGATTGGGAAAATTTGACAGTTAGGTGTAGGTTGATGTGCTGGCGTCTGTACATTATCTGTAGCCAATCATTGAGTCGATTTAAGGTAACTGGCGAAATCCACATCTCTCTGGGACTTAAGAAATGTAGGAACACTAGAAGCCTTCAGCATCGTATCTGTACTGTTTGCTGAACATGTTAAATTGTTGACTGGGCACATAACTTTCGCTTGTGCAGCTGTAAATTGTTTAACCTAAGAACTTCTACTAAAAACTCACACTAATCAAACTGTCAACACGTTAATGGTATTAATACCATAAAGTCATACCCACATTAGTATACGTCTTGTAATCACGCGTTACTAATAAGCATAATTTATTGATTTAATGATCAAATCCTTTACATTTACCGCTTAAAAATCGTTTGAAAATCTAAAACAGTGGTGCTCAATCTTCAGTCGGCGTAGGACAAGCACCGTAGCATATGCATTGCCTAGAAAAAGGTTGAACATACCTGATCAAATGATTACTCGCATTTCTCAAATGACAAACAGTGTTTATACATATATTATTATATCTTTTATTTTAATAACCAGTTTGTTTTTATAATAACATTCCTTTTTTTCTAGTTACCTTGTTTCGCTATTGATATTATTATATATACCTATCTGTAAGTAATAGCGATTTTATATAGCCTTCGATGAGTAACACAATGTGTGTTAAAGACATTATTTTTATAAAAATATTCATTAATTTACTTTTCTCAAACATGCTTGGAAATTTGAGAATTATTTTGATAACCTTCCTCGAGATAAATCGAAATTGCACATGCGAGTAGCGGCCGGCAAAAGTTGTATGAAAATCCATATCTGTCGTGGTTTAGCGGCCAAATAAATTACATAGTAAACTCATATTTGTCGTGTAATTTAAAAATGGAAGGATCTTTTACTCCGAAACATGGCAACCAAGGAGGTAACTTATCAAAGGGTTTATTTAAATTTCAAACTGAGAAATCCGTTTATTGAAAAATAAAAACAAATGAACACTTTAACGCTAGAAAAATTATTGTCGTTCTTTGTTCGTCATTGATTTTGAAAAGTAATTGTATTTGACAAAAAAGTTCTGCCTCGGTACTACTTACTTTTAATTTCCGCGCATTATTTGAGAAAAGTACTATACAAACGTTGGCCACAACTAGGCATTGATGGATTTACGTATGTGTGCCTCGGCTTCGCCTCGGCCCACATTTATACGTTCGTCCGTCAATGCCTCTTTTGCTGGCCGCTGCAGTAATGTACTATAATTGTAATTCAATTCTATTTGTTGAATGTTTTTATTATTTTTCGGCATTGTGCAAGTGATTGCTCTTGTCCTGGCTACGGTTGGGCTATAATTACATCTGACTGGCATTTTCCCAACTATGTTGGGGTCGGCTTCCAGTATAACCGGATGCAGCTGAATACCAGTATTTTACATGGAGCGACTGCCTATCTGAGCTCCAAACCCAGTTACAGGCTAATACGATCCTACCCCTTGGTAGATTGTTGGGTTACTGGTTGTCACACTTACGGGGTTCTGACGATCCGGGACGACTGCGTTTTTTTCATTTTTAACGTGACGTTATTATCGTGGACGTTCACGTCTACATAACGGTATCACGATAACACAGGGAAGTAAAATGTATAGTAATAAAGTACGTGATAGCAGGGAGTAAGACGCTTTTAAAGAATGATGGGCGTTTTGGCCGGTATGTCCAATAAAAACCACATATACATCAAATGAAAGTTTATATCATAAGCATTCATTTTCATCATAAGCAGAAGGCTGTGAAATACCGGTTTAAAGAGATATCAGACCTGCAAGTACCATGTAAACGTATTAGTTTATGACGCTAATGTTCACTGCAGTTCTCAATAATATTAGTTATTGACTCATAACATTGAGGGGGCTAAGTAATAACAGTCGCACAGGTCGATCGATCAAGTTAATCTGCACTTGCCGCGGTTGGTCCCTAGATGGGTCGTTTTTACATACCAAGACCCCTCCGTGCCTCGGAAAGCACGTTAAGCCGTTGGTCACGGCTGTCATTCGTGGATCTCATTAGAACTCTATTGGTCATCAGGCCAGGCTCCATACAAAAATGCCCATCATTCTTTCCATCCACGATAACGTTATAACGAGCACAGATTTCCAAACAACAAGAAGTGGTCCAAAATGAATGCTAGAATTTTTCTCTTTACTTACTAACAAGTGAAACTATAAAAAATTACAAGAATTTTACATGCTAGCATGAAATTCAAATGATATTTCTATTTCGACAGCATTTTTAAGATTCTTGTTTATTAAATTGTTTGATTCTAGTCTACCAATACCAATATAAAAAAAAAAAAAATTGTTGACTTCTCCCTCAATCAATCTGCCTAACCTTCTCCTTCCAAAGTAAAACCTGGTTTCCATTTTACATAACATTTTCAAATCTATTTATATTCATCAGTATAAAATTATATTACCCGATTAAAATTAATATAAAGCGTGGTCATAAATTGTTACTATCGTTGGTCAAATAGTTATGTGCTGGTTGCCTAACGGTATGGGGTTTTGTGAAATATACGTAACTTAACTTTAGCACTAGTAATAAGTACATAGAAACAGCTTTTATTGCTTTTTGATCGGCAATGTACATAAATGATAAATGATTTTATTTCTGTAAGTAGGTTTGCACAAACAATTTTACACGTCAATCATATTTTTAAAAACTAGATGAGGTCGGCGTTTCCTATCTGACTACTCTGAGAAGAAAGGCCGAAACAAACTCAGAGGTCACAGTCTCTTTCTCATAATTTTATGTTATCGTGTATACCTACCTTCCTGATTGTCTCCTGAAAAATAAATCAACTAGTCACGGCGCTTCCTGAAAGAATTCTCAGCTTTCAGGAGAGTATCCTCTACGACACTGGAGGTCTACTCCTCAAGCACGAAATCCATATTTCGCCCCAAGTTACGGGCTTTCCCAATCCGTAGCATAGGTAATGATGCTAGGACATTCAGTAGCATAAGTATTCTGATGCTTTTGCCAATTTTCGTCCTTATCGACGACACTGTCGGGTTTTTCGCTTTGTTCCAAAACACCTACGGATATAAGGTTAGTTTGGTGCCAGACCTAACATAGAATGGCAACACTATTTGACAGTTGTCCCTACTTCCGTTGTGTTATTGCCCACCCGAAAAAGTTAATTAAGGAATAAATCATTGGGTTCACTTCCAAGTTTCGAACTACATACGAGTACTCTCTGACAAGCCCGTATCTTCGTTGATGGACTTAGAGAGTAAGCCCCTTCATTAACATGAACAGAATAAATAAGATTTTGTTGTTACTGAAACAGGCAAGTTATGATTTCGAGAAGCTTTTAACAATCAGTAAATATTATGAGACCTTAAAATTACCCGTAACTACTTCTCTTGGAAAAACACGACGTCATGTATGTAAGCAGCATCATTTGGAATCCATCAAAACACGGTTTAACCGCCAGAAAATAAACCTTCGCTTCTCTAATTCCTTCGCAAACATTATAAAAGAGCAGTGGACATTAATTTACACTATTTATAGTGTAATGTACCAATTACGTTATTTACCAACTTAGATTATATTGTGGACACAGATAGCAAACGCGCGTTGAACTCTTTATGAAAGTCGAGATCTGAGACTAACCATGAGAATCTTTCTAACCGTACTATGCGACAACATTGATTCACTCCGTGTCCATTGACGGCCACATTTGAACGCGTCATGTAATCATCCGTTCCGAGCACTCAATGTATGTGGAACTTGAAAGTTGTCGCGTATAACGGATTCGCGGAATGAATGTTTGGTCAGTCGTTAAGTTGTAGCGGGTTCACCTCACATTCCTGAACTGTAGAGCCTTCACGGTCTAGAATGCTCTTACAAATCTCTCCGATGTGTTAGGTGTCGTCTCGATGTATCGGAAAATAGTAATGTAACGAATCGATTTTGAATTTTAATCGATAAAATAATTATCATTAAATGCAAGATGTCTTTTTGTCATTAATGTTTTTAATTGTGTTCAAGAATTTTCAACTAGTCGTGTAGTTCAGGTTTTTTTATGTGTTGCACAGTCGAGTCGGTTATTAATTACCTTGAAGAAATAACCTAAGTAATAGTGGATTTCTTTGGAGAGGTATATTTTTTCAGAAGGTAGGTAATTGAAACCAATTTTGTCAGTCAGCAGATCCAAAGTTGCTTATTGCACATTTCGTGTCTTCGACTGGTTTTCCTTTAGGTTAACATACGTACACACACAAGAGCGTGTAGATGCATAAATCTGCGGAATATTAAAATCTATTTTTAGAGGCAACTGCCCTTTTAGCATAATTTCTCATAAAATAACCAACGCCTATACTGACAACGTATGTTCACCATACAGCTTCAGTTCCTACTTCCCAGTGAGATATTACCAACATAATTGTGCTGGCAGTCTCGTCCTTATAGCGGAAGCTGAAAGGTTATTATTGCATGTGTCGTGTGTATGTTTCTGTAGACGGCCCTTACACTACGCCTACAGGTTAGCCGCCTCGTCAGACTGCCAATAAAATATCGGTTAAACTACATAATATGAAGCGTGTCTTGTTTAAATTGCGAATACCAGGTACTCGAGGATCGTCCAGAGTATTAATAATGCATGATAATTGTGTTATTATTGTTGCTATGAGAATGAAAATAGGGTCAAATGAAATAAATAGGTTCTACTATCTGCTACTCGTATTATACGAGGAAATTGATCAACTTAGTAATAGAATGTGAGTTCAGGTGAAATGTCGTGTCAATTCAATTGCTTATATTGTAGACTAGCTGAGCCCGCGACTTCGCTCGCGTGGATGTCGGAAAACAACAATGTGTATTTTTAATAATTCTGATTCTAAAATAAAAGCTTGAATGACTCTTTATAACATCAGCTATCTGCCACTGAAAGCAGTGTTGTTAAAAGGCTCGAGTCTCCCGAGTCTTCGACTCATTCAAGGCTCGAGTCTCCTATGAAGCCTCGAGCTACAGCCTCGAGCCTTATTTCGAAGGCTCGAGCCCAGTCTCGAACCCTAGTTCCGAGGCTCGAGTCGCGACTCGAGCTCTCTTTTAAAGGCTCACTACACAACATTAGTCATGATCGAAAAATTGAATGAGTACTCCGAGATTTTAAATAGTGATTTGGTACGACTTGCCGTTCTATTAGACCCGCGATTTAATAATAATTATTTCATAGCAAAGAACAACACTCAATCATTAAACAACTTAAAAACTCTTTATGACAAGCCCAAAGATCAAAATATACAAGAATTGCGAAGAGACAATTTGTCAACACATAATTATGAACACACTAGCTCTAGTGAAGTTTACCCAGTAAAAAAAAGTTTATTTGCATCTATGTACAGACGCCAGCACATCAACCTACTACAATCTGTCAGATTTCTGTAATAGATTTTCAACTTTATCGCTAAAGCATAAGGTTCAATGTTGATTGGGAAAATTTGACAGTTAGGTGTAGGTTGATGTGCTGGCGTCTGTACAAGCAACCGGAGACTATAAGGGACCTCGCGCACTAGGCGGCCACGACCACGACCAGTGGCTGCAACGACCAAATTAACAAGAAACCATGTTGCGGCCAAGTGCGCGACGTGTATATGGTTTCTATAGTTAGCTTGGTCGCTGCGGCCACTGGCCGGAGTCGTGATCGTCTAGTGCGCGAGGTCCCTAAATATCGCAAATGAAGTGGATAGATACATAAATATTCCTATTGAGCCTGAAAACACGAATGTATTAATGTGGTGGAAAAAACAAAAAGAATTGTCTGTGTCAATCTTAGCTCAAATAGCATTTGAAGTTTTGTCTATACCAGCGACAAGCGTTCCTAGTGAACAAGCCTTTTCGAAGTCTGGTAATTTTATAACAAAAAAAAATACGTGTGGCACTCGGGGACTGCCGCGGTAAAGCTATTGCATAGCATACGTCTAGTCGCACGCACACAAACACCGTGCCGAAGTGCCGAAGTCTGCCGAACTGATACGACGTTAGACGATGCACGGCTTTCAACGCTGCACCGCTGTGCCGGTCGGAGTGGGGGGTGTTAGGTTTATTTTCGTTACGGAATTTCTTCATTCGGTCGCCGCGCTCAAAGCCCGAGATAAAAGCTATGCAATAGCTTAAAAAAGAAACAGGCTGAGCAACAAAAATATCCTGGCATCAATGTGCTTATCTTCATGGTTAAAAATCGAATAATCATTCATTGTATAATAAAGTTTTCTTTTTTCTATCTTTTTATTTTATTTTTTTATACGTACTTACCACATTAAAACAAAAATATTTCATTTTAATATTATCAGGCATATAAATAAAGCTCGAGCTTCGACTCGAGTCCTTCATTTAAGGCTCTTGAGCCTTCAAGGTTCGAGCTTTTAGGGCTCGAACCTTTAAGACTTACGAGCCCTCAGAGCTCGAGCTTTGAAGACTCAGTAGCTTCGACTCGGGAGCTCGAGTTTCCGCCTCGGAGCTCATTTCTCACAACACTAACTGAAAGTCCCGCCAATCGGTCCATTTCGGACTTTTCGGAGTTTAGCCGGAACAAACAGATAGACAAAATAATTGAGTTATTGTTATAAGTAGGTACCGTATATAATATGTGCATTTAGTAAAAAGACGTTATTTTGACATTACAAGCAGAAACTTCAACTTTGTTTATTTGTATTGTATAAATAAAGAGTAGAACCATGCTCAAACATTATTAATCTTGACGAAATCTGCCAGATTTCGTACCATCAGCATCTTTCACGAAGGAGAAGAAAAGTTAAAACAGGGTTCTTTTGTTTCTTACGTGGATTTGGAAAGCTTCTCAATTCCACAGCACGTCTGCACGTGTTTGCGACTCCACAAGTCCACATTGTCACAGAGTATCAAAGTACTCACAGCCAAAGCCCAGCCTGTCTAATAAAACGTACTGAAACTCTCCAACACGAGTTTCAATACTACGCCATTTTATTCCATACTCAGCAAACAAAACATTATTAAGGATTAAAAGTAAAGCACGGGGTTCTACCTGCGCTTGGGCAACAATAGCGAAATCAAAGCGCCATTGTGGCGCTACAATGCAGTCAAGTGGTTGGAGTGGCTTTGTTGGTACCGTCCTCTTAAAGTACCTGTTACTATACACATAAAAGAATTAGATAGTTTTCTGTTTAGCTGCCAATTTTTCTACATAAAGATAAAACTATGGATAATGTGCATTTTGGGGTTTTTTTTTTCAGTTTAGCTGTTGCATCGTTTTACTTTAAGCTCATGAGTTAGCAGACGTTATCAAACAATGTTGGAAGTGTATTCTCAACGATATGCTAGTAATATGAAAAAAAAACATACATACAATTTATTGTCTATTAATATGACTGATTTCTGTTCGACTCCAAAGACCAGAAATATCAAAAGATTTAACGAAAGCTAGAAAAATTATATTGTCAGCTTTTGAAGTGAAAACTTCTTTAGGCGCGTTGGGCATTTTTTGAGATGGGAAAATCCACTGAATTCGCGCCACTGTTACCGTAACCGATACCGCTTCGGATGTGTTCGGCTGTCCTCGGGATGTACTCGGTTTTAATGTATTTCCGATATGTCAGTGAGTGATGGCAAAGTATTCTGTTTGTGTTTTGTTTATATGACGATTCAAAAAATACACACGTAATTGTTCAAGTTTTCACTTCTCTCGGCACTCCCGGAGTGCCACTTTTTTTCAGTACTTTTAAGCTCTTTACTATTAGATTGTTTAGATGAGTGTGCGCGCTGTCATTGTCTTTATAGAGCGTTAGTCAGTCTGAAAGCCTTTATTTGGTCTTTGCATAGCCTTACATCTTTCAAGAAGTTTTATTTAAATCCAGTGCTTTCTCTCTATGCCCTGAGATTTAGACTATCTCCCTCCTACAGGTTGTCGGCGATGTCTCGTACACTAAGGTTGCTTCCCACGATTTGGTCGCGGATTTTATCGCTCCTGGTGACAATCAGCGACAAGCCGCAATCTTGGTAATTCCAATTCAGCATCGTGGTTATAGACATGTTTAATCTAGCTCCTGTTTTAAAGGCTAAATAGGTTAGGCACAGGGATGGCAAACTGGCTGGTTTATTTAGGTCATATTTGACTCGCATGTAGCGGTTCTTTTGGCTTTTTTAATAATAGTCTGCCTTGGGGTTTCCTCTACAGTTAAAAATACCTGTACTTTTGTTAGAGTAGTCCATAATAATGATTATATTATAACAATAACAGATTTTTTAAAGATTTGAGCTGTTTACAGTAAAATCTCAATTTCTTATGTAAGTAGTATGGGTATGCCAAATGCTCTTGTCAAATCTAGTGTCACGAATTTCACTCTATACATACAAATCTAAATAGTTAATACACACAAACGTACAATTAAAATTCCTAAATAAATCAATGCGCAATTTACATTGATTAACAAAACTTCTCTCACATTTAAAATTCTTTAGAAGTGCCTCGAGTACCCAAGTTTCATATTAATTAATTGTTTTTATTACTTAAGCCCAAATTGCTATGTTAACACGTATGTTATAAACAAAATGGGTTGTTTGTATTCAGTGCGGACTGTGGGAGGGGGAACTACCGAAATGGTCTTGGTCAACTGGTTTTTTAATACGGGTGGTCCTTTTTACTAAATACTTTGGCGATCAAAGCGCTTGTTGTTCTACATACCTAACCGTTTTTTGAATGTGTAACGATTTTTATTCTTCATTCTATACTTACTTACTACTTACATTATTAATAAGTCTTTGATCGCGTGGAGGAGGTAAGTCGTCATCCAAATCAAAACAACGGCGGGGTAATTGCGTAACACACTATCAGTAGCAATGGGTTACATTTATGACAGTTCAACAACATTCATTGCGTTGTTTACGTTGTTGAGCAGACATAATTTCCGAACATATGAAGTAATGGATTGGCAATATCCTTCAAAATGATTCAAATCGAGGTTGATAGAGTGTTAAGCGATTAGGGTGCGGGTTCCTAATAATTTTCGCACAAATGAATATTTTTAAGAACCCACACGTATATTCAAATAAAACGGAATGTAGAATAATAAAATGATTTATTTTTAGAATTCTAATTTATCGCGTAGTAGCCAGTGTTAAAAGTTGCGAAAATAGTTTTTAATTTAAAATAATATGAGTCTATTAGCATGATATATCACATGCCCGAGGTTTTATTCAATGGCGATCCACGAGCAAATGAATTCTGACGAACTAATGAATTAATGCAACATTTTATCATTTGGCGCCAAACTTTTCTACATTTAACGAGTGCCTTAATGGCCTGACATCGTAAAGATTACTATTAAATTCGTGAAAAAGGCTTTACATCGCTAAGCATAATTAAAATAGCAACATTCCTAACAAGATTTTTACATTTAAATTGGTGTCAAAACTTGCCAAAAATACCATAGAGAAACCTGTATGTTGCTAATGAACTTTGTCGCATCCACCAGTCAAACCGCCGGAAATTTATATTTCAATTATAAATGCATTAATCATCAATTAATTTTAAATAAACAATAATTTTGTATTTTTATTAAGTACGTTAAAAATGACTTGTAGCCTGATGCAATCAAATTTTAAGGCCCAATAACAATTCCCGAAACAAAGGTTGTGTGGCGTGGAAAATAAACGAGCGAACGGCGAAGGCAACAGACGCGGCCGCCACCTAGAGACATTAAAAATTATGTTTCTGATCATTAATACTAAACGTAGAAACTTAATAATTGCCGCCTATTATACATGTTGTAATAAAAAACGCATTCTTGGATACCAGCCAGTATCCCACTGCGACGGGGTTGGAGATTCGAGTTTATGATGTATGATCTTTATTGCCTGACAACCAAAAGTCGACTCTCTTCCCTACACAATAAGAACCAACTCAACAGGTATGTGTTGACTGTACACAAAATACGATACGGTGTTCATAATAAAGAATAAGTTAGAGTGTTCGAAATGTAAAGAAATCAAAGGGCGAGGCATCTGCCACCCCCGACTGCTCGTCGTAATCGTATCAATAAGTTAGGCTGCAAGTTTATTTTTATCGATATCAATCGATCATAACGTCGTGCGTTAACGATACCATCAGATTCGTTCCTTTTGATTTGAAAGTCGAATGTTTTATAATTACAAACGATAGAGTTTTGTGTTTTTACAAAAAGTTGATCCTTATCAGTGATTTGTTATTTGTGAGCGAACCACAAATTAAGGTACTTAATTATAAATCTATCGGGCGGTGCTTGCGGCGGTTCTCACTCGCCTCAACGAGAAATCTTCGAAATTGTTTGAAGCGACGCAACAAGGCAGTCAATACGATGCAAACCTGGATAACATGTCCCGATAAGCACATAAACGTTGAAAAGAATTATGTAGTTTAAATTAGTTATCTTGGGGATATACAAAGAAGAGAGAGCGATGCACAAAGCTATGCAGAGATTGTTCAGTATGCATTTGTACAGAAGATATGCATCAAGTCGCCTGCATATTGTGTTCTCTGAGCAATACTCATGGTAATGTGTGGCATCCGAGGCATGATGCCCTCGGGACTTGGGTTCCTGAAGTCTGTTCTCTACAAGTCGCATGGAAAATAAAATAATACGACTAAATTATTATACAGTCTGATTTTCTCTTTTGTTAGCTACAATTGGTCTTTTAGTCGGCGAGATCATTTTGGAGAAGAAAAAAAGCTGGAAGGCATGTCAACATATTGAAAAACACCAACATATGCAAATAATTCTTTATTATGCTTATTGAATCTGAGAAATGTTGAAAAGGCTTCAAATTGCATAATACGGAATTGCAATTGTTTATTTGTGCCACAACTGAAGTAACCTTCAGGCTGTCTGCGCGCGCATAAATTAAGTTTATGACATGAAACTCAGAGCCCATCGCTTCACCACAAGAAGTACAACTATTGCTTGTCGCTGGTAAATACATTGCTGAAATTATAAACGTCCCGACAGATGCACTTTTGACATACAAGCGGACAAAGGGCCTGTTCGCACGCTCTCGCCACAAAACCACGTTTTTTGTAGAAGCCTCCAAACCGAATCTAAACGCGAATCACATTGTGGGATCCTGCCTTCTTATTTCAAATTTTAGTTTTTTTTCCCCATTGGCTACTTGGAAATGTGGCCAATGTCTTACACTTAATTTTCTGAGAGAACGATTAAATTAAAATGAGGTTTTTTGACAAATTGACTGCAGTGAGAACAGTTTAGACTTGAGTCATTAAAGTTTACCGTTATAATGGTATGTGTTGCGGTTTAGATTTTTAGACTGTTTTTAGATTTAGAAATAAAATAATAATACCTACATAAATCTAAAAAACATCGTTTGAGTTAAAAATGAAGCGCAGCGCTACGAGTTACGACTTATTTAAAAGTATGGGGTACCTAAGTAGTTAGTTAATTTATCAAGGCTTTTTTATCTACGAGGGTTGGATATGAAAACTCAAGAGGGGATCGACATTAACAGTGATATTAACAAAATTAGGAAAAACGAAAATTTTGTCAGCCTAGGGTAATTTAGAAACAATCACATGGAGATATAGTAGGAAATTATCTAAGTATAGGGTTCATATCAGTTTATAAAATTTATACTGCATTGCCAAATCAGCTCAAAAAAATGCAGCTGACCTATTTTACAGTCACTCTTATCGCTCATATTTAAACTGAGTAAACTTCTTAACGAGATTTTTAATGGCCAGCAAGCATTAGACTTGTGTGCAGAGTATTATCCTCTTATCTCGTCCATCTGAGTCCTGTTACTGATAGTGAATTGGGTTGTACCTATCTACTCGAAATTTTTGTTAATTCTGGTAAACAGATACTTATTCAATCTGTATATCTGAGTATTAAAAGTTAGAACGAAATTGAACATGAGAATATTTTGCATATGAATTTTGCCAATAGAACCGAAAATCATAGCAAGCAAAAGAAGGTATCTAGGTATTTATTGATTATTCAAACAAAAACATTGGGCCTTTCTGACATGTGATGATGTGACCGACTAAACATATTCAAGTAGGTCCTAATGCTATATAGAGCAGGACAAGAAAGTGCAAAGAGTGACATAACCAAGACTAAATATTCGCTCTCGTCTCGTCTGACTGACTTGACTGGTCATAAATCTTTGACGTAAAAACGAGCGTTATGCCACACCACTCGACGACCAAAATGGACGATTAAAATCAAAAATAAAACTACAACACGGGGCATGCTTTTGTCTTACTCGTGTCTACAACAGGCTTTTATCTGTTGGACGCCGCGCCGGTGCCCGTTCCTTATATTATTTGAAAAAAAAAAGTTCGAAGGAGCGATGGCGCGCGCAGGTAACTCGGCCATTTTGCTTCACGTTTTTATTGTTATTCTTTTTCAATAATCCGCATGTTTTATGGCTTGTTAGGTAGTTTGTTACGATTCGAGGTTACTAATTAAGTAACGGGAAATACCGGTAGCAGGAAATATTCATTATCAGAACGATTTTTGGGGTTCCATGCCTCCGGGTGCTACGGAATGGCTTTTGCTCTCGTTGGCCCATTTAAAAATAAACATTGAATAAACGTTACATGGTCAGAATACATTCCTCAATACTAGTAGTTAACAGTTTCGAAGATACCTCATTAACATTAAGTACCGGAAGCGGTTCTAACCGTCAACCGTGGCTTAATTTTAAAACCGGACAAAAGGACCAATTTGTTAGGAAACCTGCAAATAAGTCTGAGTTGACTTCTCTGGTTGTCAATTATTGTCCAGATATTGGATTAGACACAGACCAAAATGAGGTCGGCTTAGGCAGCTATTATTTAGAGACCTTTTGAAGTAAGCATGATTTAAAACAACAATAAAGCGAAGGCTAAATTCTTTACCTATATCACGCTAGCTTCTGCCCGCGACTTCGTCCGCGTGAAATTTCTTATTCCCCTGACCCACCTCGTCGCATCACATCACCTGGTATCACTTCTGACTTTTTTCTTTTTGACCGGCTCCTAAGGGCTGTAGCACGATGGTAAATAGCCGATAGCCTTCCTCGAGAATTGGGCTATCAAATGAAAAAATATTTTTTCAAAACCGACTGGTAGTTCCAGAGATTAGCGCGTTCAAAAAAACAATCACTTCAGCTTTATTTATTAGTATATTAGATATATATTGGCTCCAACTTTTTCTCCGCGTTCGAAAGATAAATTACTATTCGTTAATGTTAATAATATGTTCGGAGGTGGCATAAACGGGTCTTCGTCCAACATACCATTAATGATAATAATCAAAGCTAATCATTAGGTACCAAAAATGCATCCTCGTAACAAACAGGAAACATAATATTTACCTACCGACATTTTTTATGTTAATTTAAAAGTCGCAATGTAAAAAATCTCATTTATTTTATTATACGCGTAATTCTCAATTTCCTGTGATTAAACACGATTTACTCTGAGTAAATCGTGTTTATATTGAATAACTTATTAATGTACATAGTTTTATATTATTGTGACATAGGTCTATTTGGCAAAAGGAACTTAGGTAGGTACTTAACTCCTACCTGAATAGATTTGTCGTTTTCCTTTTCTGAAGTTTTCATGACTAATTTTCAACGACACATAATGTCCTTGTCAAACTTCTTGTAAGTATATACGAAGGTACCTAGATTATAAGTGAACGACGTGGTCTCATACGAGTATAATTGAAAGGGCACACCAATATTATTCCGATTCTAATATACTAGCATGTACTTAACTGTAGCCTCTGTTGGAGATCCAATAAATAAAAATATAATACTTAAAGCAATTATTTTTTTTATAGGAATCGCTAACCTCTGGAACTGCCAGTAGCCCAATTTAATTAAGAAGGTTATAAGGCTATCCTACTAATATTATAAATGTGAAAGTTTGGATGTTTGTTACTCAATCACGCGTAAACCGTTGAACAGATTTGGATGAAAATTGGCACACAGATAGTTTATAACCAGGATTAACACAAAAGGATACTTTTTATCCCGATATTCACACGGGATCGAAACTAACGAGGGTGAAACCGCAGGGAGCTGCTAGTTTAACATTAGGAGCCGATAAAACGGAAAAAATTCAGAAATAAAGTGAAGCTTAAATGAAGTAAAAGCGCGATGCGATGCGACGCAGTGGGTCGTGGAGCAAGAAATTTCACGCGGACGAAGTCGCGGACAGAAGTTAGTAAACAAATAATAATAGGTAAATGCACACCACAACAGATTGGGAATGGGAAAGCCTAAGATTAAGAAAGTCAGACGCATTCGGGTACTAAGCCACTCTGAATTGTCATTAAAAATGTCTTAGATACCAAGAGATAAACATTTTAAATGCATGCATATCGATTAATTTTTGGTGCGCTTTTATATTGCAAATGAAGGAACATTCTAGTCTTTTCAATGCGGAACACTCTTTAAAAAAGTCGGTCAAGTGCGGGTCGAACTCGCGCTCCGAGGGTTCCGTACAAAGTAGGTATGTAAATAGTTTATCACAGGATGTTTTTTTGTAATATAACTACAAATTTACGGCTTTCGGATTTGTTCCTTTACTTGTGCTGCATTAAATTGCTTCTTGCCAAATTTAATGATTCTAGGTCAACGGGAAGTACCGTATAGGTTTTGATTCCTTTGCAAGTGTCAAAATATGCGGCATAAACGGAACATAAACGCCCGTATCTTTTGAGTGCGTTGACTTAAAAGTTTGATTTTTTCACTGCTTCAAAGGATTGCTTCAAGGGATTGTATTTGATACTAATTTCAACTCGATAACTCCACGCGTCCCAGAGAAAAAGGGTCTTGAGTCAGACGGATAACGAAGTGATCTTAAAAGGGTTCCGTTTTTCCTTTTGAGGTACGGAACCCTAAAAACATTATGAAGGTAGTTCAAATCACATACAAGATTTAAAAATAGATTAATTAATTAATTTATAAATCAAGTACTTACATAATTAAATAATGAAGTGCATATTCTTCCAATTCAAGATGGCGTCGATTGACAAAGCTAATATTTTCTTTGATTGATTACCGTATGAATGCGGATGTTGGCCCGTATTGAATGTACATTATTATATACAGATGTTCGCAAACTCGATTACATACAATTCTTCATTAACTTCCACGTTTCCTTTTATGTACACTTGCAATGCAACAATTATATTCTTTACATTATTAATTTAATAATGAACTAGGAACATAATATTAGTGACTATTGTTCCTGGCTTAGAAAAGAGTTACTTACCCATATTTCCTTGGTTGCAGGGAGATGTAGGAAAGATCCCTGCTGACCAAATGCTACTTGACAGATAAAAGTGTGTGTAAATATAATGGAGAAGCAAGATAGACACAAGAAGCATGGCACAGATGGAAGAAGGCGCAGTGAATGGAACAGAACTGAAAATGATGATGATGATGACGATGAAGATACACACAATATGAATGACATGAATTCATGGACAAGTTCGACGTTAAATAGGGAATGTTTAAATGCTGTGAATGATGATTGTGAAGATGATGGGGACGGTAATGGTCACCATATTTACCTTGCACCATCCAAGGGTGTCGTTCCGTGGATGCTTGAAACAAAAGCATAAATAGATGAGCATTTTTAACAAGAATCACGTAAAACTAGACGAACGATTACTTCATGCAAATGTCTATTAGCTCCCAATATTTGGAATAGATACCGATTGTGAGGCAATTGAACATCAACCCAAATAAGGATCGCTGAATGTTGATGTGGTGGTGTTATGTTCCTTTCATTCTGGGAATCAGATAACAGAGCCTGCTATAATAAACTATGCTTACATTAGTTACATTTAATCGACCTGACCAGGTTTGAAGTTATGAACATTCCGATTAGAGAAAGATTAGCTTTTGCAATTCGGATTTTGCATTCTGAATTAATAATTATCATAAAATTACATCCTGTTTCAACAGGAAGAATTGATGTTGATGAGTAAACTGAAATTTTACACCAGTAGTGAGAAGAAGAGAAAAATACTGGCATTCAGCTGCATCCGGTGGAACTGCAAGCCGAGCCAAACATAGTTGGGAAAAGGCTAGGCAGATGATATGTGAGAAAAAGCACAGAGCCATAGAAAATGTGAGACCGGAGTTGTAAAAAGAGGAGACCAACCCTTGATATGTTGAAGCTTGATCTGCAAGTCCCTCATTAAATAAGTACTCTGCCGTCAAATCTTATTTCAGCCGCTATGTGTTTGTTTAGAACAAAATAAATACACCTAAACATACAGTATAATGGAGGGTACAATTGAAGAAAAGAGAGAAACACATAGAAAACATAAAGAGTGATAAACATAGAGATGACATCAGAATTTAGAAGTGAAATTAAGCAGACCGAAAAGAAGATAGTTAATTTTAAGTTAGTTAAAACTTAACTTATTCTAATTTCACTTACCGTTGTCGTTGCGGAAGAATCCAGGTTCATGGACTGCTTGCGCAAAATGAGAAACAGCACAGGTTAATAAGGGTTAGTATCAGATATCAGATAATAATATGTTAATACTTGTTAGTTTAATTATTTATTGTCTACTATTAATACTTAAGAGTGCTATCACAATTTTTCTTGTTTGACTCGAGTTTTGATGTCGGATTATGGTTTGACTAAAGGCACAATAGTAAAAAAAATACATGCCCGAGAAAGTTTCATTCGTTCTTTTGGGAGTGTATTAAATAAATATTTCAGTTTGTTTAAATAAATCAGTAAAAACCTTGTTTCTGCAAAGGATGTTTCATAAAATTTTACTTTCGGGCATCTTCCGATGCTTTGTTACATCGAAGATATAATAGTTTATTCATTTAAAAAAATGCCCATGGTACAATTGTATCTTCTACTTTCGTATGCATAAATCAATTTTTATGTTTCATAAAGTAATACACCAAAATTAATTCCGTAAAACAGGGAGTTAATGATAATCTTTCGTCCGAAATTATATTTTTTATCTATGAATATTTAATAGAAATTCAAACAAAAAGTATTTAATAACTAAGGTCACTTTGTCACATTGCTTGAAAAAAAAAATTACTCTATTTTAAAGTAAAATAATATTTTTAAACAATTGTTGTATGCAATACTATAAATCAATATAAATCTCGGGACGCGCGGTCTTAGCTTCAATCCGCGCCGAGCGCTTCCAGAGGGAGGACGTATCGCTCGTTCGCTGTTGCAGTCACGTGGTCTCGCTCGCCAATTCGTCAAGAATAAAGCGCGACTAACAGTTCTTGATTCAAGTAATTTTTTTTTTTTTAGTTAGTTTCTGATTGTAATGTATATTATAAGTATTTTCCTGTGATATTTCAATACAAATATTAAGTATATCTTGTATTATAGGAAAAAAAAAACATACGTAAATATAGTTGTTGTTTTTCTTTTTCTAATTTATTTATTTATTGTAATCTCCAACTTTAATTTAATTAATTAATTTCAGACATAAGTAGTTCACAATAATGGGGAAAATAGAAGTATATGATTCTCAGCCTAATTTGAATAAATGACTTTTGATTTGTCTTTTTTACTTTCTTTTTATCCAAACTGAAGAAACAACTCACATTGCATTTATATCTATAAATAAGTACTAAAATGTATACCTACCTGCCGAATAAAAACATATACTTAAAGAAACTTCGTAAAAAAAATAGATACAAAAAGTATTTATAAGTGGCAACAAAAGTGTTGGAAGCTGGCAACGCGCAAGTAATGCTTCTGGCATTGCAAGCGTCTATAGGCTGCGATAACTACACACGGACACACCATCAAGCACGCCGCATGCTATTTTGTCACTTTAGTGATATAAAACAAAAATTAAAAAATGAAGTAAATTTTTATGACCCTGTTGTAACTCAAACCGTTCTTGGTAACATTCATCGGTACAAATAATATTTCATGAACTTAATTTATTAAAAAAAAAAAGTAGCAATGGCTCTTGTTGGTTTGGTCCTGGCATCCGACGCATAGCGGTTTGCATGTGTGCGTAGCGTACTTCACTAGACGCACACGTGCGCATCCGCCGCCGCGCGCCGTCAAATTTACCTAAAACTGAGCACTTCGATTTTGTAATAGCGCTCTTAAATCTAAAGATGCCATCATCATCGTTCTAGCTGAGAGACGGTCACTGTTGGACATTGGCCTCCCCAAACTGATTATTTCATAATTTTCATTGGTCAGAATTTGAATCTGTCATTTCTACTCGGGTTTCTTTTAGTCCCAGATTAGCCTGCAGTCGGTCCAAAGTACAAATAGTGCAGTCAGGAATCCAGTTCACCCTTAGTAAAGCTCTTAAAGCCTGCAGAATTTATGGTAATATCGTGCACATAGTGGTTAATGTCAAATTATTTTCACTGCTCGCTGCCTTCCATTGGGTAATCACTGTAAGTGCAGCTACCAAGTTCTAGTGTTGTGCATGACTCGATAGTTGTGATATCGATATCGTAGTTTGAAAGCAGTACCGATTCCATTTTTTGTGTGTTTTAAGTACACAACCATATTGGCTAATATAAGTTTACCTACTAGACTTCTTTGTAACTATTGTAACTATGTTTGGAAAAGCGTTTGCCGACTTTAATTAGTAGGATATACTTATATGATCAAGAATCCAAATAATATCTTATATGTAATTCCTCAAGTTAGTAGTAATTTCACTTACCCTTCAGGTTATGGAAGTAGCGTAGTCCATTAGCTGCTTGCGCATAATAAGAAAAGACACATATTAGCATCAGTTAATCTATTACAATTGCGAAATCATTAGATACAAGTCATAAAAACGGGAAAAGTACATACAAATGATTAACACGGTATTTTATCGATGGATACAGTAAGAGTAAAGGCCCATAACTAGGCATCAAACAAAATGAGATACATCAAAAGCTTTTTGTCGGCATGATGTCGGTGCAGTTTTATAATGTATCTCGCGGCGCCAGCGTCGGCCTACCATCGTGGTCCAATACTTGAATAGGTACATTATTAAAACACCCTTTAATATTGATGATATTAGTACTGTCATATAATCAGTGAAATTATAGACGAAAATATTAAAAAAGTAAATAAATGCATACTACAAATATATTTGACGAATGACGTAGTATACCTAAATACTATTGATATATTATTATCTTGAGGTATTGACAATGGCCCAGAATATTTCCAAGGACTAGATGATAACCACGCAACAGTTGTTTGCAGATGACAAATACAGTGAATTATGAAATATTTTGTTTAATTTACAAACAGCACTTAGCTGTCATGATAACTCTGCATGAGTTAAACTAAGTGAAACTAACACGTTCGAAAAGTAAAAACTAAATAAAAATATATATACTTTTGGTCCGCATGAAAATGTTCTTTTTTCGGCTGATGGATTTTTCAATTACTATTTAAGCATGGCATAACAACTGCAGAAAAGTAATAATAATGTACCTAGGTGTCAATATCTATATTTATAGCAGTTATTGCAGATTTAAACCAAGGTCAGAAACGTTGCTCCATCCGTAAACAGACATGTAGGAACGTCTACCAATTACAAATACCCAGCATTACTGGTATCCATAAACTAGAGAGAGGCATAATAAAGGTCTGCATGAGAAATGGTAGCAGGTAGGGGTCTCCGGCGGCGCTTCGTGAAGACGTTTGCACGCCTCGTCACGAGCGAGCCCCGAGCCGCGAGCCTGTCGTCCATCATCCTGATGTGAGGCACCAAATTAGGGCTCTAAAGCAACGAGCACCACTGTTTTATCGAAAGACACTGTAAGTATAGCACTTTTGTCAGGACCGGTAATAAGAACTGCTAATGACACAAAAGTATAAGAAATCATACTTTGGTTTCTTTAGCAGTCAGTGCAGTAGCAGTTACACCAGTCAGGTAAGAACCTGACTGGTGTAAAACTGACTATAACAGCGAAGTTACATTAAATTTTTCTTTCAATTTCATCTGACGTTTATAGTATTCCGTTTGAGGAGCGAATAAATAAACATGATGCTGGGGATTAGACTGTGTAAACACTCCACAAATCAATTTACTTTCTTATCAGCTAAATTCACATGAATGCTCTTTGTTCCTCATTGTTCAAATAGTATTGTCATTTATTTTAGCGTCAAATGAGATAATATAATATATAATATTTACATTAATTACAGATTGCAAATAACAAGAATGATAAAACTTGACATGTTAATCACACCTTTTACAAGAATATTTAAATAGGTAATCGAAACAACAGAGGCAAGTGCCAGTAACGTCGACACTATGGTTCGGTTAACATTGGCTACTATTTCCAAACATCTCACTGAAGATGTTATGGACAAAGTTTTCAAGTTAAAGACGAAAAGTGAGGACAAAGTCCAATGTGTGGAAGTTACAAGAGCGGCGCCCGCAGGGGAGGGTCTCATCAGCGCTGTGTACCGGATCCAAGTCACTGGCAAGAATCATACAGCCAGATTCGTCGCTAAAGGATTAGTAAATGACCCTCTAATGCGAAAATCTCTCGACTGCCACACGTACTTTAAAAGAGAAGCTTTATTTTTCTCGACCATTCTACCCATCTTGTGCGAGATCCAGAAGAGTTCAGGTGCAAAAGAGAGCATCCAGAACTTCCTCCCAAAATGCTATGGATGCCATCTCGATGGTAAAGACGATTATATTTTGATGGAAGATTTGTCTGAGAAGGAATGTTCGTCTATATCTGAACATATTACTATAAACGAAAGGAATTTGACTCTCAATACTTTGGCGCATTTCCATGCTGTGTCCTTAGCACTGCGAATTAAAAAACCTGATACCTTTGTGAAGCTTGCGAATGGACTAAATGAAGTTTATTATAATGATAAGAATAGAAACTGGTATGCGAAGTATCTCCAGGATGCCATAGATATAGATAGAAAAGTGGTTGCAGAATTTGAAGATCCGGAAAGCGTTTATTACCGCAGATTTAACGCCGTAGTTAATGATGATGTTTATGGACAATTGATACGAATCGTTAACAATCGAGGTGATCACTCCGTGTTTAATCACGGAGACGCTTGGTGTTCGAACTTCCTGTGCTGCAAAGATAAAGTCATCGCTATTGATTTTCAATTATTGAGATGTACTTCTCCCGCCACGGATTTGGCTTACTTCATACTAATGTGTGGCAGCTTTTGTTGTAATAAAGAAGAATTTCAGGAGGCTGTCGGCGTTTACTACAAGTCTTTAGAGTATTATCTGACAGACATAGGGATCGATGCAAGTAAGGCTTTTTCATTTGACATGTTAAAAGAAGAATTGAAGAAGTATGGTTCTTTTGGACTACTAGCATCAGTCACATCGTTCCCCTTGTTGGCCAACGAACGCTGCGACACTCTGCAGTTCTGTGAAATAAAGTACTCCGGCTTTGACCGCATACCACTCGAGGAGCTTTGGCCGTTGACTCCAATTAAACAAGAGGAACACAAGATGCGGCTCATGAACGCTGTTCGTGTTGCTGTAGACGTTGGACTAATCTGAATTCAACAAATGTTAAAAGAAATAATAAAAAACTTCGTTATTATCTCAGTGTTTCTTGTCTATCACGACTTTGCTACATTGCACTTAACGGAACAGTTAAACTTAAAATCATCTCTCAACCGCCAGCCTCGCAAACTGATTTGTGTCGAGATTCTACACAAAAACACCTGTATCTATATAGATAAGCCTTTAGATGAGTCGGCAATACATTGGAATGTTCCGATTCGTGACCGCTAGACAGCCGAAAACTAATTATCGCGCGGTGTCGAAGTGTTCGGCCGCTCGGACGAGGCTCGTGTGTATCGAATAGACTCGCATACAACTTAGGTACTTACATTTTAAACCGGCCTATTAAGATTGGTGATTTTTTTACCTTTCTCGGCTTTGCCCTGTAGCCGCTACTTTTTGCTACCTCGAGAATTACTAAAGGACTTCAATTAACATCCAGTGATAACGATTGAAATCCAGTCTTGAATTAAACGATCGATGAAGCAATTTCCTTCGTCACATTCACAGATGCACACGCAAATAGAAAGTGCTTTAAAGTTGCAATTATTTATTTTAGTATCCTCTTAAGTGGGTTCTAGTTACTAGGTTATTTTTTTTTTCTTTTTTGAACGAGCTAGCAGTAAAACAAGGATTCTCGCCATTTTAGCTCTGTGTGCAATAACAAATTAACATCGACAAGAATTTATGTTCCCATAAAACACGAGAAACGGCCGAATATCAAATGCGAATCACATCGGATTCCTAAAACCGTGCAAATGCGTATAAAACTGAATAATTCCGTCGTACCTACATACTGTTCAGAAATTTGTAGCAAATAGTTAGCGACACTGAATGTAAATGTGACGATTTCGTTGTACTTTATACATATTAAAACAATACCCGTCTTTAAGAAAATTGCTTAAAAGGCAAAGCGGAGTAGAATTTAAATATGCAAACTTAAAGGTTGGTTTACATAGAAGGGTTCGTATAAAGTTGGCGAAGCTGACAGGTGATTGGCACGCAATGTATTCAAATCACGCGTTCGGTCCTCGATCTCATTTTAATCGTTTCACGTGTGAGGTGTTGCGTAGTTCTAACAGGCAATACCAATAAACTTGTCTTGCTCGTTGTGATTCATATGGGAAGGAAATATATCGATGTGTGGAGTCCGAAGGCCAAATAGTTATCCTTATGCCTAAAATTCTCAAGATATTAATATTAAGATAAACTGGACTTGATAAATAGATATTATTAAATACTTTATAAAAATCTAGACTCATTCACCTTACTGCGACTTTGATTTAAAATGGTATGACGTATTATTAGGCGCTTATCTGATTGAAATAAACAGGCATTATGACCGATTTGTTATTATATTAAATGGACGCTCCATTTTAGAACCTCATGTTGATCTTTATTTGATTTTAGAGGTTAAGAGCGTATACATAAATAAAATGGTCGAAGACATCGAAGAAAATCCGAAGGCGACAGCAAACCGCAGAGCAGACGGCAGCGGCTTTATCGCCCCACCGCAATGACAGTCCGCAGCGACACTATCTACTGGTTTCTATGTACGAGTATTTCTATTGAAAATGCTTCCGCAGATGGCGATAATGCCGTCTGCGATCTGCCGTCGCATTCAGAAGTGTACCGCCGCCGCCACAACGGCCGCAGCGCAACGCATTTTCATACAAAAAGTGCGGTGCAGCCAGCCTGTACTGTGCATTGCTTTATAGAAAATATACGATAGTTATGAGCAGGATTGACGTTGCGTTGCGTCGTGGCGCGTACGGGGATGCGCTAGCCGTTTTTGTTAGCACAACAACACACCAATCAACAAATAGATCTTAAGGACATCCAATCGGGTTGTAAGCATAGCGAGACACAATATTATAGCTGGACTGCATGCAGAAGGAGGAAGACCAGTAACTTAAGAGATATTAATAGCTTCACTGATTTGAATTTCCCACAAATTCGACTGCCAATTTTCCTCAAGGGTCTAAAAGATGGGAGCTGTTTCTGTCTGTAACACAAACTAACAATTGCCTCCTTAGTCAAGCTTGCAAGTGCGACAGCTGTGATCCCGGGTTCTATTCCCAGGTCGGGCAGAGTGATGGGTTGTTCTGTCTGGTAATTTACTGTAGCAGGACACAGTAAGGGGCCGTCTCCACGAGCGAGAGAATTGCGGCGATAGTCTCGCCGTGCCATCATCGCCGCGATGATATCGCCGCGTGGAGACACGTTCTAAGGCGCTGGCTCCACGAGCGAGAGAATCGCGGCGATATTATCGTCGTGCCACGTATTTCTATACACTCTCTTAGCCAGTTATTAAAAATAATGGTGCACGTCAGGTAAGCCACCAGACTAGATGAAGCAACGGTATTCTCGGAGTGATAGATCGAGTTAAATAACGTGTAATTTGTGAGACCTATGTCTACCAGTGGGCAGAACTTCTCAATCAAACTGCACTGCCTAGCCATTTCCCAGCTATTTTGCGATCGGTTTCCAGTCTAACCGGATGCAGCTACCGAGAGCTGAAGCTGAATACCAGTGTTTTACATGAAGCGACTGCCTATCTGACCTCCAAAACCGAATTACTGGCTAACACGATTCCCCTGGTAAGACTGGTTGTCAGACTTTCGGGCTTCTGACTACCCATAACGCCTGTCAAAGATCTACGAATGACGCCTACAGGCTCAAATTAATTTAGCTAGCAAAACTTCACAGATGTTATGATCATCAATGTCTAATGACGCTGATTATGGTGGCGGAAGGCTCACGCCCTCCACTCCAGGTTAATAAGCTGAAGCAGTTCAAAACAAAAGAGCCCAAAACATACCTATATACTAATACAATCACTTGGAAACTGGTAATGAACGGAACAAAATGTAAATTCTCTCAAACAATACAGGCCAAATGTTAGGTGTCACACGAAATAAACTAACGTTGTATAAGTAGCCACGTTTTAACTAATTTTGAGTTTTGATCAGTGTTTATAATACTTACTTATAATTATAACTAGCGACCCGCTCGCACTGTATTCACGGTGTGGCAAAACATCCAGTTTTGTTTATATGTAAGGCTAATATTACTAATGTATTACCTACAAGATATAAACCTTCCGGAATTATGGTTGACCATATCAAAATCCGTTGCATAGTGATAGTTTAGAAGAACAACACAGACAGGAAAAGCGAATTTAGTTAATAATATTTATGTAGGTACAGTACAGATTTAGTAAAATTCCCGATTTCAACAAACATTTCTCACAACGTGTTATTGAAATGAAGCCCATCTTTACTTCTCATTTTTATATCGTGATTAATTAATTCAATATATTCTAGTGGAATAACCCAAGGTAGAACATCTCAAAAGGATTTAACAACGCAACGAATTAAAATGATAATTATAATTATCAATACTCTCGTGTTACGACGCTAACCGTATAAAGCCGCAAACTATAATACTATATTAAAGTACTCATAATTTAACGACTGTCTGTAACCAAGAAACATCAAAATAAAAATACGTGCTGGATACCTGCGTCGGCGCGGAGCTGGTCACTTTTTAAGGCTCGACTTCAAATCAACTTGGTTACGCAAAATTATTTAGCTTCAGTGCTTCGGAATACCTTAAAAAAAAACATGAAAATTATTCCAAACGTGAAATCTTAAAATTGGAATTATATGACAATTATTAATAATTTTACAAGCCCCATTAAGAGTGACCACGCCGCGACATCCCAAAAGAGGGATAAATAAAAAACAAGAGCTCACTTACGACGAGGCTCTTAAAATTGTCAGAGAGAACTTCTAAAAAGAGATAACGCTTTTAACATTAAAAAAAGTCGAGTCCATTTTGTAAACAGGTTGTAAACGATCTTGTATGCGGTGTTCAACCGAAAAATGGTAGGACATCTTAAATGTTTCACTAAAACGTCTCATATTTGAATTACGTGTGACCGCTTTGATGTGGACGAGTTAAAAATATACAATTTATACACACGCTAAGTGAAACAGGTATTTTGACGCATGTCCGGTGCAGAGGGCTGCTCGTAAATATCACGAACTTTTCGCAAAAAGCCCATTAAGTTACAAAAACAAAACCTATACTTAATAATTAGCAGTGCACGATAAATAACATTAAAATGTCTTGGCACATAATTTATTTGTTTATATTGCAATAAAAACACTACCTACATTAATATTTTGTTATGTGTATTTCATTGATACTGACACCTACACTGAGCCTAAACGTGAATCATTTTGTAACCTGAACGCTATACCTATAGTCTCATCTTAATATTAATAACTTAAGATGAACTTAGGGAAAATCGTAAATATATTTTAAGAAATCTTATCCGATGACAGGGGAAAAAAATAGGTATGGATTTTGAATCTCCCTACATTATAAGAATACTGGTATTGTATCAAGATTTCTTACAGCAATAAATAATATGTAAATTATAATCAAATATTATTGGGTGGCCGACTGTTTTGCCAATCTGCACATTCCAAAGTTTAGAAGAGTCCATAGGGAAACGTTCGCGTTCACAAAGTTATGGACACATTTAACACTGTGTCAGATTGTGATAGTTTGTAATACTAGAGCGAGTGGACCTTGTGTACCTGTGCACGTAGTAGGAATACTACGCCTTTACGAGCCGACCGTGAAATCGGAGAGCGAAAGAACGTTGTAAATCAACTGGATGGTCGCTGCATTTTTTACTGTCCTGTGTGAAGGATGACCATGATTAGTTTGGTATGAGAAATAGCCTAGGTTCGGTACGAATGTATATTACAGACTATGACAGTATGCTTATTTATTCACTAATTTAATAAACTTAGTAGTTCTCAAAGAACAGGAAACTAAAGCATTAGGAGTTAATAACAAAAGTTAACTATTTTTGACTTATAGGTATCCTTTTGTTTTGTATTTATTTGTATAGCTAGTTAGTCATTTAATTTAGTAAACACGGCTACACATCAAGCTATACATTTCCAGTTTTCGCTGACCTTGCATTGTATAGGTTTTTCGTACAATCAGAAGTCAGCTTATACTGGTTATGTATAGCTTGATGTGTAGCCGTGTGTACCTAGTTGTAAATAGTTGTATTAAATATTGAACAAGTTATATTTAAGTTATTATATTTATACCTACATACAACATAAATAAACATGATGCGTGACAATAATTTGTGCTATAACTGTAATTAATCAACACTATCTAAAATCTGACCACTAACTATGATCTTCTCAAAAAATATGATACCTTCAAGTAAATCACATTTTTTTTTAATATGACTAAGGTAATTTATATCAGGTAAAAAATAAAGACGCATCAAATCACTCAAGAAAGGGATCCCGAGGTATGATAAAGCTGTGGTCACATTAGTAAAGTCTCGAAGCTCTTAACGTTTATCTAAAAGCGAGGCCACTCTTGTTTGTAATCTTCGTTGAAAAGCCGGGAACAAAACATTAGAGCCTTTTAGTTTATCGAACGCTTATGCTAACTAATGTATGAATGAATGTGATTTGCTTTTAAAATGTCTAAGACAAGAGTGCAAGAGAAAAACCGGCCAATTGCGAGTCGGACTCGCACACAAAGGGTTCCGTACCACCGTACACTATTTAACACTACATGTATAAAAAATCTTGTTTGTTGTATGGGGCCCCCCCTTAATTTATTTTATTTTAAATTAATTATTTATTTTTAAAGTGAATATATAACTAAATATTCTGTGAATATTTCAAGCGTCTACCTGTTGCCGTTATTAATATCGAGCAAATAACGGCAAAAAAGTCGCGTTTGTAGTATAGGGGCCCCCCTATACTACAATATACAACAACAATATATTTATTTACAACAACAACAATATATTTATTTACAACAACAACAATATATTTATTTTATTCTGTTTGTAGTGTTTGTTGTTATAGCGGCAGCAGAAATACATCATCTGTGAAAATTTCAACTGTCTAGCTATCACGGTTCACGAGATACAGCCTGGTGACAGACAGGCAGACAGACGGACAGTGGAGTCTTAGTAATAGAACCCTAAAAACGACGTAAATAAATACTGACGTATGTTAATCTACCTTGTTGCGCCAGTGGTTGCAAGGGTTATTGCTGACCATAAGAACCTGGGTTCGATTCCCAGGTCGCGCAAAGGCCAAATTGTTATTTGGTTTTCCCATCAGCAATTTCTCAGTAGCAGCTCGGAGTCTGCATTTGTGTTCGGTTGATGACAACGGGCTCGCCCCCTATTACGTGGGACTTAAACCTAACTGGCGAAATGTGGGTGTACTATAGGTAGCCTCTGCCTAGCCCTTCGGGAATTACAGGCGTTATGTTGTTTTATGTTATGTATTTATTAATGAATCAATTTCAAACTTTTCAATGAGTTGTGTATGAAGTAGTCTGAATAATGTGAACGTATGGTAAAATTATGAATAAGTATTTCAATCGGTAGTAAAATGATTGACGGCGGTGCCTTGAGCATATCGAAAATATCCTGATGCGGGTCCAAAATTAAATATGATGCATTCTTAAATTTGTATATGATAAATATCTACACTTAATGGCTAACGACATCGCGGCAGGCCCAGACGGAGATGATGGGATGAGCTGGACTCCTTAAATAAAGATTGGTCCTTGGCAGCTCTGGGCAAAGAGAGGCCTTTGCCCAGCAGTGCATTAATGTCCAATGGATGGTAAAAATAAAAATATATATCTAATCTACAATAACAACGTTTTATACTGTCGAAATATTATCTCCAATTCCTTTTCCACAAAATGTCAGTGGACAACGGAACCAAAATCTTTAAATATAATTTCTATAGTGTGCGTATTTTCTTTGAACAGGTGTGACAACACGCTTGAGATACGGATTTTATGCGTCTCATTGTCTATTAGTATCATGTTAATTCCCAAATACATTTAACGGTAATCTCTTACACGAATCTACTGATCTTCTTCTTTTCGTTTCGACGTTACATCTGTTTGCTTGTACAGACGCCAGCACATCAAGCTACTACAATATGTCAAATTTCTTTAATAGATTTTCAATTTTATTGCAAAAGCATTAGATTCAAAGTTGATTGGGAAAATTTGACAGTTTCGGGTAGCTTGATGTGCTGGCGACCGTACTATAGGTGGCCACATCTATTGTGGCGTCAGAGGTTTTGTTAGATCGTCAAGGGTGCAGGTGAACGAACAATTGGGACACTAGCCATTGGGACATAGTCTGTTCACTCTGCACTCGGACTGAATGTTGGATGAATTGATAATGACCCATTTTGCCAGATTATGTTTGCAGCGCCCTACTTGGGTACGCTATCGATTCAGTACCTAGTTTCCAAAAGTGCCACTGCAGTTCGCGACTGGGAAGCAAGTGTTCATGGGGCTTTACGAAGTCTTGGAGTAGTGAATACCATGCGGAACCTTAGGAACAGCGCCTCAAAGACCATGGCATTATCACACTGGAACAGCGTAGACAAAGGGGTAGGTCCATTGAGACGTACAAAATACTTACAGAACACTACGAAGTGCCCAGATTCAAGACTGTTGAGACTAAATGTCAACAAACATTTGTGTGGGAATTCCCTAAAGTTATTAAATTCATCAAAGAAAATGCGTTTGAAGCAATTCTTGTCTAACCGAGCTGTAAAAGCATGGAATAGGCTACCGGAAAATTTTTTTAAGGGCTCCCACACTGAACTGCTTCAAGAATTGACTGGACAGATTATATATCTCCAAGGCATCAGCTAATTAGCTGCTAGTGTGTCTAACCAAATAGTAATATTAATACCTCTCTTCGACCAATTTACTTCATTTAACGGTAGACTTTTACATGAACCACCAATATAAAAGTAGAAAGAAGTCTCGAGAAAAATTCCATGATCGGCATCTAACCGTTAGTATAAAGTTTCAACTATTTCAGCCTTCCAAGTGTTTTAAATATTTTGTTTCGATGTTATCTCTTCTACCTTTGAAGCATATCAGTGATATTCATCGGAAAACCTGATATTTTTATATAAAACGCGACAGCCGGGTTTTGACGCGAGATCTTGAAGATAAAACAAACGTATCTTGGACTTGTAACTTGAGTTTACAATGTTTTGTGGAGAGTCAAAATATGTTTTTGCATTTGTTAGGTGTTAATTGTATTATTATTGTTGTTGTTATAGCCTATTATGGTTTTAGTAGGGTTTATTGCACATAGGGCAGTAGGGTAGTTACGAATACATGTCTGTCTCTGTTAATATACCTACTGTTAATTATACTCGTTATTGGATCGTCCTTATTGATGATAGATAACAAGTAGTAATAAGTTGCGTAACGCACTATCAGTAACAATGGGTTTCATTTTGACCGTTCAACAACATTCATTGCGTTATTTACGTTACTGACCAGATTTTTTTTTCGAACATATGAAGCAATGGATTAACAATAAACTTCAAAATAATTCAGATTGAGATTGATAGTGTGTTACGCAATTAGGGCGCAGATCTTCGGACGAGACCACAACTTCGTGTAACAATTGCCGTTGAACGACACTGTCAGGAAAATTCGTTTGAATATTCAATTATTCTTTGAACGAATCTGAACCCAAAACACCGGTATCTATCTACCAGCAGTGAACTGGCAGATTCAGCCACCTGTAAGTCGCTTCAACTTACGATCCTTTCCTTAAGGCTCCCGGAAACAGGCGCGACGCAAGACGCGACTTCTATGAAAACTTCATAGAAATTGTTCTACTAGAATCTCGTCGCACCATCATGTCGCGCCTGTCTGCGGAAGTCTTTAATTTGTCAGTTTTGATTTCTATACGACCTCATAACATTAAACAGAGGTAGGTACTAATCGTTATGCAGTGGGTGTCTATTAGACGTTGCCAGTTACCGATCGTTCTGCCCACGACTGATTGCCCAACATATTGTAAAATTATTGCCTATTATTGTTTGTTTTTGTTGCAGTAACATCTAACACTTACTCGTATGAGTTACACTCACTACGTCGTTAGCTGCCTACGTACGGCTCTGGTTGATGCGATAGCTTACCTGTAAAAGGAAAAGTATGAATTAGTTATGTGTTGTAAAAATATTAAAATCGGCCAGCACTCTGAATTTTACTGCCAAAGAGATTTAGTACGGTACTGAAAAAGAAACATCCTGTACAATTCAAAATCGTGTTGTAATCTAATAGCTACTTCTATACCTAAACATAATGATTAAAAATTTGCTGCGCCCCGCGGTTTCACCCGCATGAGACTCCATTCTGTGAAAATATCGGGATAAAAAGTAGCTTATGTGTTAGTTAACCCAGGGTGTCAGCTACCTCCATACCAAATTTTATCAAAATTGGTCCAACCGTTTGTGCGTGAAGAACTAACAAATATACAAACACACTCACAAACTTTCGCCTTTATAATATTACTAACAGCACCCCGCAGTTTCACCCGCATAAGTTATGATCCTGTAGAAATATCGGGATAAAAAGTATCCTATGTGTTAATCCTGGTTATAAACTACCTGTGTGCCAAAGTTCATCCAAATCCGTTCAGTAGTTTTTGCGTGAAAGAGTAACAAACATCCATCCATCCATCCTCACAAACTTTCGCGTTTATAATATTATAAGTAGGATAGTGTTTCGTGTCTGTCTGTGTGACCGCCTAGTCCCCTAAACTTCGCAACGGATTTTGATGCGGTTTTCACCATCATGTAGAGAATTTATTGTATGAAACTTGCATGTAATAAAGAAACCTCGATGTTTTGTCAAGTCGTAAAAACCGTGCGAAGCAGGGGCGAGCGAACATTAGTGAAAATATAAATTATTTGAATCTTGCTAGTTACTGTGACGGGTAACTTGTCAAAGAATGAAAAAAATATACAGGGTTACTTGTAATTCGACGTATATCCGCCAGGACAGGAGCTGATAGGGGGGCCAAAATGCAACAAATTAACCCCCATAAGTATGGCCGAAATTCAATAGCTTTCGAGATATTTGAAAAATTTTTGGACCGCGAAATGAAAATATTGGTAAGATATTATACTTAAATCGCTCATCATTTTAATTATTTTGTTGAATTAAGTATTTTAATTATGTTAATAGCTTAATTGAAGTGCCAGCTGCAATATCCCATTCAATATATAGTTTTTTTATTTGGAATTTAGTTTATATCGAATAACCTTTAAAATTTAAATATTTAACGAGAACTATCATATATGATACAGGTGTCCTTTTAAAGCCATGTCATACATCATAATATGTGTATGTGTATCATAATTATGATGTACATAAGCTAATATGAAAACATCCTACGTCATAACACATACTTATAACTATTATAAGAGCTATTTACATCGACACGGTTCAACAACTTCGTAAAAACCACGTATAAAAATCCCAAGGTGCTTTTTCTCTCCGTTAAAATAATCGAAATCACACTCCATGCTTCAACTAAGAAAATTTTTTTTTTATATGTTCTTAACGTTAATCGACGTAACTACGCAAGTATTCCTCTGTCCAAAGTCACGAGTACCAATTAATAAGATACGAATCCGTTGAGAGGCTCATTTAGGCCTTTGGGCACACGCATTAAGAAGCAGAACTTGTTCGACTGGTCGTTAAAATTCCCTCAGATTCGAACCGGGAGGCGGTGCCTACACGTTGTTTTACACTTTTGCCGCGTGTACTTGTTGGTACGCTGATTCGCTTTAGGCTGTGAAGGTGAATGTTGTTGCTTACCAAAAAGTTAATTTTAGACCAGAGTTTTGCATCAAGTTTGGGTTTTCGATCTTGTTTGTGGCGTTATTGTCATTTTTGCTAAAATAAAGTTACAAGAGCTAATTAAAAACGCATTTGCCAACTGTTCAAAATATTCCACGAATAGCGAAGCGAAAGCAACTATCCTTCGTGTTAATTGCGAAATAAAAAGTTTCTGAGGGGTTGTGTGGGTAGCCATATTTTAAACTATAGGCGATTTTATTTATAACCATAAACAGTAAAATTAAACCTTAATACCAAGTCATAAGACTCTATTTGGTCGTCTTGTGTTGCTAAGTGATATTTACAACTTGCCCACGTTTCTTTTCAACACTACGAGGCAACGGCAAGTGGGCGCAGCCTACATGGAACATTAAAAAATAACAACAACTGAGTCTAGGCGCGAATTTGGCCCTGACGCAACATTCGAAATTTAAATAATGCCACAGATGCAATAGGAACGGTTCCAAAAAGTTTTTAAGGTGTAGCTAGGTCAAAGCTTTAGACAGGTGTGCAATACAGATCAGAAAATATGTTTAAAAGCGCACTTAATTATTCTTCGAAACCCTTTGATGGACATTTTATAATTATAATTAATTATGACTTTAATTACTTATTAAGTGCCCATCAATAGATACATCTCTGCGTAGGCAGTTAATGTCAAACACTTGCTTTTGTTTCAATATAATAGCCGTTAATAATTAACAAAAAATGCAGCGTACTTTAATTAACAGTTCGTAACGTGTTTCTTGCGTAATATTCGATTAATAAAGCTATACAAGGACTCGATATCGGTAACTTGTATAGCCAAACTTCCAAAAATTCTCCGTTCTGTGTCAATATGATATTTACATAAGTCGTATGTGACCTCACAGTTTCCCGTGTCCTATTTTATTTAATGGCGGTGAGGTAGAGGCACCAATTACCGGTCGAACACAATTTTTATGTATCGGTTTTTATCCTTTGACTAGGTTTTTTGTTTTGTTAGGTTTTATTATTATCGTTCATAGACTTAATTCGTAGATGATTGGAAAAAAAAATGTTTATTTTTCCATAGATTCAGTATTTACTTTCGGACTTAATAACTTGCTACCTATGTTTGATGTATAATAACGTTTTTTACCCATGATTTGCCTTACCCATTGTCAAAGTAAAAGCGTAAACAAGAAAGCTTTTTGTAGCTGTTCAAGGCTTGTAATTGATTTTTTGTGTATCCGAAACATTTAGCTGTCAACCGCGTCTATTCAGCCGCAGCATTCGATTTTTTTATTTAATTTCTGGCATAGGAACTATTTGGTATAGGTGTGTACAATTTTTGTGAAATAATCTATGCTAGACCGTACAAGTCCATGGTACGAATAGAGACGGAGAGAACATGCAGTCAACAAAAAAAAACACTATTTTTATAAAAGCTGTGGTGTTTTGGTACAAAATGGGAGCCATCAGTAACAACTACAAGTAAATCTAAGTACTTACAAAATAATGAAGACATACAATATTTTTATTGCAAGGAGGTTAAATGTCAGCTTCGCCTCAAAATAATATCGGCACAAGGTCATCTGTCATTGCGTATCTCCAAGGATACACACAAGGGTGTCTTTGTAAATAAATCGAGCATATTCGGGATATCACTAGGAAACATCAACGTTTATCGGGCCAAGGAGAATAAACATGAATGTATTTGTATTATGATTACAGTATTATAATAATACTACCTTATGCTTGCTCGTGACTTTGCCTGTTTGGATTTTGGGAGCTTGGGTATCACATTTTCTCATCGACAGTTCATCACTCTGGTTGGATTGATTTACGTGAAAAGGCTGGGAATGGTCGTTCTTGATGCACGGCTACGCAGTCTAATGATAAACAAAGTATCTAAATCAGGAGCAGTGGTGGCCCAGTAACGGCCGCGACTTACGAGTTGTAGGTAGGTCGTAGGTTCTAACACAGGCAGGCTTTACTTTGTGTAAATTATTTCATCACCACTGCTCTCACAACGATGAAGGAAACCGGCATGTCCTAGAACCACAAATTCGAAGACATGTGACATTACCAACCCGCACTGGGCTCGTGGTCGTTTGCGACCCAGCAGTGGGAACATTATAGGCTGATTATGTAAGTATCTAGACCAATGCGTGGTTTTTCAGTCACGGATAGATAGTTTCATAGAACATCTCATCTCAACAACATCATCATCATCAGCGGTGCAGGCTGTGCGTTGCCATCGCAGTCTGTCAAGCAATTTTATTTATTTTGTTTTATTATTAGCCTGTGATGTCTCTCTCCAATTCTCTCTGTTCAAAGCTGATAAGGACCAGCAGGGTAATTGCGTAACACACTATCAGTAGCAATGGGTTTCATTTTGACAGTTCAACAACATGCATTGCGTTATTTACGTTGTTGAGCAGACACACTTTTCGTACATAAGGAGCAATGGATTAGCAATATACTTCAAAATGATTCAAACTGAGAGTAATAGTGTGTTACACAATTAGGGTACTGTTCTTGTTGAAGGAGTCCAGCTCGCCATCTCCGTCTGAGCCTACCGCAATGTCGGTAGCCATTAAGAGGGACCCATTGGGTCGTAAGTTTGGCGCAAAGCAGTTTTAGACGTTGAAAATATTTTGTTTATACATTGTCGTTGGCGCAAAGTACGTTCAAAGTCTACGTTTTGGAGTGATCGAATTACAATGAATGTTGTATTTATTTGACTTCTGCGAACCACATACATAAACATTAAAGAATAAGACTTGTACCATTGTACGTTAAATACAATAGGTCGCCTCATTGCTCTAAAATCTAATAGACGTTATAAAACTTGCTTTGAACTTAAACGTACGGGATTCCAAGACTGCGGGGTAATTCCGTACCTAACACTAACAATGGTTTTCATTTTGACAGTTCGACAATATTCATTGCATTATTTACGTTGTTGAGCAGGCAAAATTTTCTAACATATGTAGCAATAAAATTTATTGATTAACAATACCTAACGTTCAAAATGATTCAGATTGTACCTAATTGAAAGTGTGTTACGGAATAGGGTGCTGGATTCCCAAGGCTGGTATATAGCAGATTGATGTTTTTTGCTTCATTCAGCTACTTATCTAATAAAGCTGGCAAGAATTCAGATTTTTCATAGGATGTTTCAGCCAATGCAAATCAGTAACTAAATGTTGTAAAGTATAAATTAATTGATGACCTAGAACTGTACAGCTTTATTTTCAATAAACAGTAAGTACCTAGGTATACATAAATTAAACTTCAACCTATCCAAAATTGTTAGTTACCATCCCATACATTGAAAAACAAACTCTTCGTTAACATATTGATAATATTAAACATTAAATCAACAATATACTTAACATGTGTCTTCTTATATTTTGGAGTCAAACCTTCATTTGTTGTTCATTTCGTAACGCGGCACGCGCCGCAGCCCACGTGATACTTTCTTTAGAAAATTTATAATCCAGACCCCCCCTGACCCTTCTCGATAGGGATTATGTTTTGGAGTGGTACAAATATCGAGATGACGACGATTTTGAAGTAGCTCTTAAGCGCAGGCCAAACCGTGAGCTCAGATGGCGGGCGGGCAGGCTGGTATATAAAATTTGTTGAAATTTGACCAAAATGGCCGTTCTAATACATATTTTGTCATGGTCAAAATGGTGATACGATGCTCGCCCGCCAGCCCGTCCACCTGCCAGCTCGCGGTGTGCCCTACGCGCTTTGAAGTCTGCCGTCAGAATGAGAGCAGTAATGTTACAACCATTTTGGGGCTTTCGGATGGATATCCATAAAATCCTAGTAAACAGTTTATCCTTTTTTGGTCCTAAGTAGCGCAAATACAGTTTTTTTTTATGTAGCAATTTTTGCACATTACCTTTAAGGTGTCATCTTTAACACCATTTAAAAAATAGATACATATTGGGAATTTTGGATAAATTTTTTTCATGTCAATGTAACAAAAGAAAATCATCGGGTCAATCTGACAGTCCATTTTGAAGGCGAATCAAGTGTTAACAGAAAGTTTTTAACCGCTTCCGCCTATAACTTGGAACCTTGCCCCGCGCCTACGCAGGTCGAAAGTGTGCCCAGCAACGTTACACTCAAAACTTTATACTTAGTTATACTCATTCACGCTCCATTGTGTGCCTCCCATCGTGGTCCATACATCTGACCCGTTGACACTTCAATACTACCGGATTTTGTTTGAATTTGGAAGGAAAAAAATGGCGGATTTCGGTATGATTTACAAAGGTCTTTATGGGGTGAATGAAATTCGGAGGTCCGTAAGATAAAAGGAATTGTTTTATGTGCCTTCTGGCTGTGAAACGATTGGAATGCACTTTTGAATGTAACCCTTACTGAAGCTGCGTTATTTAATACCTATGAACATTCAAATTTTAAAAGCTAAAGAAGATTTAATCAATAATTTACAATTTTGTTTAGAAGTACGTGAGAATCTGAAGGCCAGGTTCTCGTAAATGTCAAAAGTGTAGGGAAATTTTTGACAGATTGAGACTGAGATCAGGCTGTGAACGTTCTTCAAATTACGAAAATTGCCCCTCTGCTTAAAACATAGTAATAAAACTGTACGCTTCAGCAGAGAAATAATAAAATAATTCTATGAACAATTTACTTTATAGGTACGTCTTGTAATAGGAGAATCTGAAAACTAATTTGCCTTTTATAATTCTATGTTTTATAATTATCTTAATGTCAATTTCCTTTTATGATACCTAATTTTGTATTATTAATCTTTTATGTTTCAAAGAAATAAAATATTTGCAAACAGCCCTTTCAGCTATTTAAATACATATTATTATCATAGACTCTTATTCTATTTTTATTGTAATAGGCCTTATCATCCGTAGTAAACTTAATTTGGTCTTTTAGTATGCTTTATGTTTAAATATAGATAGCTGCGACCCGCGGCTTCACCCGCGTAAGTGTGTATCCCGTGGGATTATCGGGATAAAAAGTAGCCTATGTGTTAATCCAGGGTGTCAGCTCCATACAAAATTTTATCAAAATTGGCCCAGCCGTTTGAGCGTGAAGAAGTAACAAACACATAAACACACACACTCACAAACTTTCACGTTTATAATATTATAATTAATTCAGTGTGATTCAGCATTTAATATTATAATCTAGTCAATAATTTAATCAAGCACATTATGTAAAGTCAGGAAAATTAATTGTTAAGCAAATTGAGTATACCAACTTAAATTGTCCGTATTTTCAAATCACAACTGTTATTATCTGACAGTTGTATGAAATGGCTATACTTAATAATAACACCAGCCTATTTTTGTCCTACTGCAGGGCAAAGGCCTCTTCTTATACAGAGAAGACACGAGCATTGATCACCACGCCTGCTCAAGACGGGTTGGCGATTTCAGACTTATATTAACTGTTAGCAGCGCCCCACGGTTTGACCCGCATAAGTCTCTCCATCCCGTGAGAATATCGGGATCAAAAGTATTTTATGTCCTAACCTTAGTCGTGGTCTACCCATGTGCCAAATTTCTTCCAAATCTGTTCAGCCGTTTTAGCGTGAAAGCATAACAAACAAACATACAGACTTACAAAAAATCAAATCTTTTCTCTTTATAAAATTATTATTATAGTTTAGATAAGTCCATGTTTCCTCACGATGTTTTCCGTCACTCATTTCGGTAATGTCCAAGATAAACTCCGAAAGTACAAATGAATTGAAAAGTCACACTAGCACTTGGATTTTAACCCACAATCTCGGAAGTAAACGGAAAAGGATACAGCAAGGCAAATTGACTGTCCTAAATGCGAATATCGAAGGAAAGACCTTGGCGAAGCCTGAGAAGAAGCCACAAGTTTATATCCCAAAGAAACCTAGAACAAGTTTGAGTAATCGCTTCCTTCCTAAATAATTAATGACATCCCCTTTGCCATAACAGACATTTCCCCAAAAACTTTGGTTTTGGCTTCTGGCGTCTCCATATTATGTCTGCCTGGCATCTGTGTGCTGAGAAATGGGATGAAGGGCAAAAGGTCTCATAAGAAAAGTAGAATCAAAGAAGTTTCCACAAATAAGGAACTGGGTTACTGCTATGGAGCACAGTTATACAATTTTGCAGAATGTTTTATTTCCGATGATTTTTTTTTTTAATCAAAGAAGACTAATTAATTCTTCCACCTTAATTGGTTTACTTACATAATCTGCCTAACGTTCTCACTGCTTGGATACAGGCCTCCTCTCGGGTAGAGGGAGTGGGCCGTAATCCACCACGCGGGCACAGTGCGGGTTGGTAGAAGTTGACGTACGACGTACTTGACGTAGGTAAACCTGTGATTCTGCTAGGCGTGATTTTGTGCCGGGATTTAAATATCTTCTTCTACTTTTAAAACCATGGTAGAGATCGATTTATTAAAATTGCACGCCTCTCCATTAGTTGATGCATATATACATTTAAAATGTGTGTATAAAAATATAAGTGGAGAGACTCCACGTCAGTAAGATTAGCCTGTCAATAAGGTGGTTTGTGAACTGACTTCCCAGGATCCCGCCACTCATGGAGACTTTTCTGGGCTGGCCTATTTTTTGGCCAAAGCATTTCATTCAACGTGGCAATGCTGCCAGCCTTTTGGACACTTTTCCTGTCGACAACGATGCGGACGAATTTTTCACCTCTCATTTTTATATTATTGTACTTGTTATAATATATTGTACATTATTATATATTGTTTTCTTCATGTTCTAAGACTGTTAGCTTGTAAATATTATACTTTATGAATAAATATCTATTGGAGAAATCAAATTTATTTATCTAGTCGTTTGCCGGTCGATCTGCATGGCTAGTGACATACTTATCATTCTCCTGACACCCGAAACCAGACTGTCTTATTAGGGCAAAGTAACTCTGTAATAACTTGACAGAAAGCAGCCCGCCTACATAAATGAAGCCCCAGGCCTTCCGATCCACACCTGTTAAAATTGTATAACACTCATTAATGTCTCGTTTGGCAATCTAAAGACCGGATGTATCTTTATAGCCCATAGAAGCAGCCTTTGACACAGTTGCATTATCAAACCATCGCCCCCGCTCGGTCAAAAAGCCTTTTAATATTAAATAAATACACCTACAGTCCACCGTTGCAATGTCATGTAACCAGACTATGTCGAAAAGTCACATAGTATGAACGGATTCTGCTTGAATCGGACTTCTTGTATTCAGTTGGTTAATGCTGCAGTTGCCTAATACCATGTAGGTTGACGACGGTGTCGCTAGGCGATCATCGCGTCTAGTTTTCGTCTCGAGCTCACATGGTAATTTCGACTTTATTTTTAACCTGCCTTGGTCTGTTATGGATAAATACAGGTTGATGTACTGTTTTGATAATGGAATTACGTCGTCAGTCGCTCCACGGTGCGCGGTGTCGCAATCGACGCGTGCCTTGCTGCTTGAAACTTAGTACAGATGAACAACGTGCCTGCATTTTATGCCCAATTATTTAACAAATAAGGTTCTGATTTGACTGATTTTAGTTCATCACTAAGCGAATTGTATGCCAGTGTGGAGCAAAAGGCAAATTTGTTGGCACGTGGGAAGAACGCTGACGTCATTATAAATTATAAGAAACGAGCACCATAAAACTACCTTTCGACTTAGCTTGATAAGAATGACTAGGTAACTTATTGTATAATTGGTAAGCGTACCTTATGGCGTAGTTTCGTATTAACAGCTCTCAATAATTAACCCGAGATAACATAAATTAATAGGATTTTATAGCCAACAGAACAGTCATCCTCATTAAGTGTTGGAATTGACGAATGTACAGTTTGCTCACTGTGACCTTGTTGCTTAATGTTCTTACTTAGGAAAAGGATGTAGGTACCTACGGCAGGCCGTACGTCCGTGGTAACAAAACCAATAGGTATAAAAGGTGTTTCAAAATTAACCCAACAAACTTTAAGAGGTGCTTTAGACCATCGAACTGAACAACTTTCACTATGGGACCAACTGAAATCACGAAATAAAAATCAGCTGTTTTATACAAAAGTTCAATACCTACTTGACCAAAATGTATGAAACAGCAGATTTTTTTTTTGTGATTTCATCGTTGGTCCCACAGTGAAAGTTGTTCAGTTCGATGGTCTAAAGCACTTCTTAAAGTTTGTTGGGCTAATTTTGAAACACTTTATATAAGCTGGCGTCTTATACCTACTACTAAAACCCCGTACTACGCTAGCCTGGGAGCAATGAGCCGAGTGGTAACAGCCGCGAATTAGGTCGTAGGTTCGAACCTAGTGAGGCACTTTACTTTGTGTAATTTATTTCATCACCACTGCTTTCAAAATGGTGAAGGAAATTATCGTGCTATCGGCATCTCCTAAAATCAAAAAATTCGAAGACATGTGACACTTAAAAACCCGCACTGGGCCCGCGTGGTGGATTACGGCCCACTTCCTCTTACCGAGAGGAGGCCTGTGTCCCAGCAGTAGGGACATTATAGGCTGATTGTGCTACCTACTATGCTAGGCCAGCTGAAGTTCGAAGTGTTACCACGGATGAGGCCCGCAATATCACCCCCTGATTAGTCCTGTGCAGAACAGCGGAAAACTGAAGATTTCACAATTTTTTAAAACGGTATCTTAGATCAGATCAGGTAAGTAAATCTATTCTATAAAGTCAAAGAAAGATAGTTTGTTAATGTCATTCAAAATTGACTCAGCATAAGTCTAGACCAGCTAGCAACAAAGATTTCTCTTAAAAGAAAACATACGAATATTCAAGAGCTAACAAATTACAAAAACACTAGTAAAGTGCATAGTACACAGAAACAAAAAACTTTACAGTGCTTAAATAACATTAATGTACAAGACTAGTCGTGAAGGTAATCCACTTGACTTTTTATCTCACTCTCACGAGTGTATGATGCATGTGGTTGTCTTTTTCCTGCGGCGGCGCAGCCTCCGCCGGGACCTTTTCTTGGAAGTCTCTGCGGTCCCTAGATAGATGCTTATCGGTTGAGTAGTACGTTAGTTTTCTATGTAACTTCAACTTTATAACTATATTTAATTTCTCTTACAATGGGAACTTAATTATAAAGAAAATTACTTTCTAAAATGAAGTTTTTCCTTACTTGGGTTTGAAAAGACTAAACAAGTAACGGTTTGTCGATTGCAATTTAGTATCTGGTATCTGCCACTAAAACATAAGTTTTGTAAAGCTAATTGCTTGATTGTTACTTCCTATCTTGGCACCTGGGAACGGAGGTCCTTAATTTTCCCACCACTCATTTCTTTCAGTACAAAAGATCCACATAAGTACCTACAAGTACATCATGCGATTATGTAATAAAATACAAAATATTTTTCAGCGAAGAAATACCGCTCTATCTTCTTATGTTGTCCTTGAGAGTTGATGCGGCCAGTCCACAGCAATTTCACCGTACTTTAAAGCAAACAGTCCGTAATGACCCAAAATATAAGTAATTTAATAATAATTTAATTTATTTATTTGTATAGTAGGTTAGTTAGTCTTTAATTTTAGTATCTAGTGTATAGTATATAGTTATATTGTAATTATGTGTGTACAGGAATTAATACTTGAAATATTAAATAAAGTATAATCTTTAGTAATTTAATGTATATTTAACTATAGATAATGATAGCGGTCCGAGATAAGGGGCCGTTGACACTGATAACTAACTAGGTAAGCTGATAAACGGTTAAATTTTAAAACACAAACACAAGTAGTTTGGCGAGTGGTCATTGCTGTTTACTTGCACAAAAAAATGACGCATCGGTGAAAATAAAAATTAATGACGTAAAGAAAATTGGCGGGAAATCCCACTAATGCCAAATGAGTATACATATTCATTATTGTAAGTCAAATGCCATTTTTTATATGCCAAATGTCTAAGATTGTAGCTTACCGCAAATTAAATTATAATGAGACTAGAAATACTTTCCAGGAATAACTCGTATACATTCAGAATCTGAACCACAATTGCGTAAGTAACACATTATCAATCTCGATCTGAATCTTTTGAAGGATGTTTCTAATCCATTGCTTCATATATGTTCGAGAAATTTGTCTGCTCAGCAACGCAAATAACGCAATAAATGTTGTTGAACTGTCAAAATGAACGCCATTGCTACTGATAGTGTGTTTTGCAATTACCCTACAGGATTTTGGCTCTACCGAACCAAGATTTAAACAAGATTTACCTAGGACTGTTTATATCATTGTGGAGAGCTATAGATACATAGATTATGTTATAGATCGACTAGCCTTGGGGAGATCTATGTGTATTTCGGTGCAAATGTAGATGACGATAAAATTCTTAATTCTTGAAAATGGCCGTAGAGAGTACAAGTACAATTTATTGTAATTGATAGTTTAATGGTTGGTTTGCTTCATTACGTACCTACCCAGAGTATGAGCGATGAATTAGCACTTACTTAATCAATGCTAATATGTCTAGTTATAGACCGCTGGCGGACGATTATATCATAGAAACTACGAATCAAATATTATTTCAGCAACATCTGGTTAGATATTCTTGGAAGCATTTTGATGATGATGATGAGGAGCCTTCCAAGCGTTCACGGCCGTCTGAGGCCATATTCTATGGTTATTTTGATGATGATGATGAGGAGCCTTCCAAACGATCACGGCCGTCTGAGGCCATATTCTATGGTTATTTTGATGATGATGATGATGAGAAGCCTTCCAAGCGTTCACGGCCGTCTGAGGCCATATTCTATGGTTATTTTGATGATGATGATGATGAGGAGCCTTCCAAGCGTTCACGGCCGTCTGAGGCCATATTCTATGGTTATTTTGATGATGATGATGATGAGGAGCCTTCCAAGCGTTCACGGCCGTCTGAGGCCATATTCTATGGTTATTTTGATGATGATGATGATGAGGAGCCTTCCAAGCGTTCACGGCCGTCTGAGGCCATATTCTATGGTTATTTTGATGATGATGATGATGAGGAGCCTTCCAAGCGTTCACGGCCGTCTGAGGCCATATTCTATGGTTATTTTTTTATTAAAAGCCTGTGATGTTCCACTGCAGGGCAAATGTCTCCTTACTCTCTTTCTACTGCTCTCTGTTTAAAGCTGCTAAGCCATTTAACTCGTTCACTGCGTTACCAGATACTTGAGAACTGGTACATAGGTACCTTGCATTCAGTGCGGGAGCGAAAAAGTCAAATTTACTGCTGGTGCGGGAGAAAAGAGACAAATATATTTTTGGGGTTGTCTCGTCAATTATAACTAGATTTATGTAAACACTTATACCAGGTCGGTTAGACCTGGCTCCGATAGAACGTATTTTTTTTTATTTCAAGTGCGAGTGGGTTATACGAGGTCTATTTGAACTGGTATGAGAAACCTGGTACTGGTACCGAACTGACAGTTGGGTTTATTTGCAACAATGATGACTGAAGACAAATTGTGATTTAAATAAGGTACAAAATATTTCTATCTATATCGTGTTTTGACGAGGCGCATATCGATATTATACAGTTTGTATGGATTTCTATCCATATCTTCACGCCAAATAATAGGCAGGCCCTTACACACATCTTTCGCTTCTGTAACATTCATAACCCTTTTCCTGCCTGCACGCTGCTTTTATGACTCAGAAACAGACTGTATATCGACTATAGTATCGGCTTTCTTTAGCACATCACTAAAATTTTAGTAGTTCTATGCAGTTACCGGATATTATGGACCTGGCAAAGTTTTCGCATTATTTTTAACATAAAGAATTATCGGATGTATGTGCGACTGCAGGGTTTAGTCAAGCAACTAATGTAGATTATATTCATTGTTTTTTTTTTCAAATTGTAAGTGATTTCAGTGAATTAACGAACTTTTAAATTTTGTAAAACCGGGCCTTAGAGCGCTGGTCCGCACTGGGCAAAGGTACAAACTAGGTCGATCTAATCTGGTAACGCATATATATTAAAAGTTTGCTGAGGAGCTTCCCGCAGTGAACGTGTTGAAAACTCTAGGATCGCGGTTCTTAATATTAAGAATTTTACATAAAATTTCGGTTATGAGAAATCCCTACATCGTTTAAGGAAAGCGAGCCCCTTTCTTGGGCTTGATTATAATCGCCAACTGTTTAAGCGATATCAATCGAGATGCCTTCGACGGATAGGGCCAATTGAAGGAGGCGACAGGAATTTCGAGAAAGCGAACGATCGTCATTTTTTAACACCCATTATCAAAACACAGATATGGTCTTGTATTAATTAAATTAGAAATATGCGTAACAAGACTAATCTCATAATGTGGAAGCTATAAGGAAAAAGGCGGAACCAGAGAAAAAATGTATGGAAGTTTGTATGGCTAGGAACGTACGTAGTTAACACAAAGACAGGAAGAAATGGATATGTTGCAGTCAAAACTCTTAACCAGTCAAAAGTACTATTGACTAGCAAATTCAGTCAAAAGTACTTTTGACCGTATGCTTTAGTCAATAATACTTTTGACTGAAAATTATTGGTTATTAGTACTTTTGACTGCAAATTTGCGGTTAAAAGTACTTTTGACTGATGCTCTTGGTCAAAAGTAGTTTTAACTGCAATAAAGCATCAGTACTTTTTTGCCGTTTCATTCTTTAGTCTATCGCGACCACCATGCCCTATAGAAATATGAGCAGCATCAATAATGTCGTAGATTTCCTCAGCCGGCAAAAACTATTTTACAGGTTCTGTGTTTGTAACTAATTTTTTTATACCACAAACTTCAATGTTGTTCAATCAATCAATCAAAATATTTATTTGCTAGAATATGGTACATAGGGTGTTACAGTGAATTTGTTTCAGCATATCCTGCCATAACATGGCGTGCAAATGTAGTCACAATCAGCGATGTCAATTAATCTAACTTACAAATTACAGGTTCTATTGAATTGTCTTCTAAATAGTCCTTAATGGTATAATATCTTTTAAATAATAATAATTTGAAAAGTGTTTTTTTAAAAATTGTCAGCGGTAAGTCTTGCAAGCTATTTGGTAAATGATTGTAAATAATAATCGACATGCAGTATACATTTTTCTTAAATAATTTTAGTTTTATTGGTGGCAGCCGCAGTCTATCTTTATGCCGCGTTCGGCTATTTGGCCTGTCCGTGCTCGTTTCAAATAAATTGTAGTTCCTCTTAACAAAAATACATATTTCAAAGATATATAAACATGGCAAAGGTAGAATGTTAAGTTTTTGAAATAGTGGCTTACAGCTGTCTAAAAAGTGAGCACCACAAATTGCTCGGATACATTTTTTTTGAGCTTTAAAGACTCTGTCAAGATCTACTGAGTTACCCCATATTACGATGCCGTATCTAAGTACGGATGATACATAACCATGGTAAGCCAGCATTGCAGTATCACAGTTTACTGTTTGTCTGATTCTTTTCAAAGCATATATAAAGCGATCTATTTTTGTCAGAATTTTATCAATGTGCGTTTTCCAGTTGCAATGTTTATCGAGCGCTATACCTAAGAATACACAATTATCGACAGTGGTCAATTGAGAATCTTTATAATGAATGTCTAGTTTATTTATGTTTGCGTTGTATGTCTGAAAGTGTATTATGTTTGTTTTAGTCATATTTATTTTTAAGTTATTCTTTTCCAGCCAGTCGATTGCATTATCCAGAGCTTGGACGATTTCATTTTCTAATTTTTTGTCATTGTCACTCTTAATCATTATTGTAGTGTCATCAGCGAATAGTATGCACTCTTTGCCTATTGCCTCTGGGATGTCGTTGATGTAAACTAGAAAAAGTAGTGGGGATACGATACCTCCCTGTGGCGTGCCATAATTATTTTGTTTATAGTCCGACCTATAGGTTTTTTTTTCATTTCGACAAGTTTTTGTAATTTCTACGCATTGTACTCTCTCAGAAAGATAACTTTTGATCCAGTCGTTGGCCTTACCTCGGATCCCATAATGCTCAAGCTTTGAAAGTAGTTTTTTATGGCAGACAAAATCAAAAGCTTTTGTCATGTCTAGGAATACGCAACTTATCTTAGATTTTTGATTTAGACATTCGGTTATGTATTTTATTAGCGCAAAACATGCTAAAGTAGTAGAACTGCCCTTCCTAAAACCGAATTGTTCTTTTTTAAGAATATCACATGTTGTTAGAAAGTTCTCTATTTTAATGCACATAACTTTCTCAAAGATTTTGGATAGGATTGGGATTAACGTTATTGGACGATAATTACTCATGTCAGTTTTTACACCTTTCTTATAAAGGGGTTTAACAATTGACATTTTCAGACGTGTTGGGAAAACTCCTTCTGTTAGAGACAGGTTTATAATGTGGGTTAAGGGAGACACTAAACTCGTTGCACATATTTTTAACACTTTAGTGCTCAGGTCGTCATATCCAGTCGAGTTTGTGTTTCTTAGACTGTGAATTATTTTATAAACGTCTGTTTCATCTACTGGTGTAAGGAAAATGCTTTTAGGATTTTGTGGAGTGGTTATTTTCATGTCGCATTGCATGTTTTTATGAGCCTTATTGGTCGTCTTTGTTTGGGATATATAATAGTCATTAAATAAGTCACATATTTGGTTTGGATTGTCATAAATTTTACTATTAGCACTAACTGCGTCAATTTCAGAGTTACTTGTCATATTATTTGTGTTTGTTTTAATCATGTTCCAGGCCGCTTTACTTGTATTCTTGGCCTTATTAATGTAGTCTAAACTATTAATCTGCTGAGCCTTGTGTATACATTTTTTCAATATTTGAGTATAGTCTTCATATTTTTTTTTGTTTTGTTTTTTGTTATGTTTATAGAGATGGTATTTTAAATATAGTGTTCGTTTTTTAATGCAGCATCTTTTTATACCCTTGGTTAGACCTCTATTTTTCACTTGTTTACAAGTATTTTTTACTTTAATTATAGGAAAGCATAGATTGTAGAAAAGGGTAATTATATCGTGTAGTCTATCGAAGGCGTCATTTGTTGTTTGAGCTTCGTAAACTTCGGAAAAAGATAGATTTGAGATGCAGTTTTTGAATTTAATTATATTTTCGTCACTGAGCTCTCTTACATTTTTAAACCAAAAGCTACGTACGTCCCTTACTTGAGAATCAATTTCTAATCTGACCGTTATTGCTTGTGCTGATTCGTGGTCTGAAAGCGCTAGATAGTGAATTGCGGCTTTAGCGTCGTGTATGTTACTTACTATTAAATCCAAGCATGCGTTTTTTCTCGTAGGCAGTTTTATGTGGTTTATTAAATTATTGTTACTAAGTATAGATTTTAAGTCATTGGATGTTTTATTAGTTTTCAGTGTATCAATATTCCAGTCGCCACAGATGATAATTTTTTTGTTACCTTTTTTACATAGTTTATTGGTCAGAAGTTCGAAATTATTCAAAAATAGTGTGGCATCATGTGTTGGTGTTCTATATATGCACACTATAATTAAGTTATATTTAATTATTTCGATGGCACAGCATTCGAATTGAAAGGGAATGGGGAGAGGTAGATTTTTTATTTCTTTAAATTGTAGGTTATTTTTTAATAATATACACGAGCCTCCCCGTCGTTGGTTAGTTCGAGAGAAGAAGGATACCAGTTTATAGTTATTAAGTCTAAGGTTTGGTTCACAACCACTTTTAAGAAAAGTTTCAGTTAAACATATAATATCTACGGAACCCTGTTCCTTCTGTAAATTTGAAATGGCCACCTCTATTAATTCCTGTTTATTCAATACCCCAGCAATATTTTGGTGGATTACCGTGATTGTAGAATATTTAGCTTTGTTTGCGAAAAAACCCAGTTTTCGTGTCATTACCGACTTGTTTTATTTTCTCAAAGAAGGCAGTAATTTTGGTTTGTGTGGTTTTTCGCGGTGTCGTCTGTGTGTTTGGTCGGTTAATGTGCTTATTTTTAAATCGATTAAGAAACTCGGTCTGGTATTTCTTGTAGTCAATTCTTGTGTTCAACTTCAAACATAACTGTGATAGATAGTACTGGTGGTAACTTTTCATAGACCTGTCGTTGATGCTATTTATGTATTCTGAATTGTGTATTTTTACGTATTTACAATTTTTATAATTTTGTATTATTAATTCTAGGTTGTAGTTAATGGTATTTTCGTTTAAGTAAGGATTATTTTGTACGTTAGTAATAAATACAGTATTGTTTCGTAGTTTATAAAGGACGTTACACAATTCAGTTATCAAAGAGTAAGGGTTATTGTCATTAGATCCTATCACTAAAACTATAATATCGTCACTGGTCAATGACTTTACGAAGTCGTCATTGCAGCTGTTTAGAATCTGAGCACTTGTTGCATCGGGTTTGATGAAAGACGTAATGTTGTAGTGGTCATTCCATTTGTCTAGCCTGGTCTTTGTCATAGTTTTATTGAGACCGCGGGCCTGCTGGTCTCCGAAAATTACTATTCTATTATGTTTATCCATCACACTGCTTGGGGTACGTTCTTTCATGCTCTGAAGGTGGATTTTTTGCTGATCACTGGAATCGGTTGCGGTGTCATCATCCACGTTCTTTTGGTTGAGTTGTTGTTCCTCCATCAAACATATTAGAGCGTCATTTTCCGTGATTTTTTGTGGGGATTGTGATTGAGTGGGCTGTATTCCCTCCAAACTGCATATTGATCCGGCTGTGTTGAATGATACCTTTTCGATCTCGCTTGGGGATTGCGTTACTAAGACCGTGTCAGGTTGATGAGCCGTTATTGGAGAAAGAATCAACTTGGACGGAGTAGAGAAACGGCTCGTTCTTATAGTATTATTTTTGCGTGCAGACTTTGGTGTGAAGCACTTTGTTTCTAACAAGTTCACCTTTTTATATGTCTCTATCACTTTCTGGTATTGTCCGATATCCATGTCTGGTATTGTTAAAGCGTTTTAGTCTACTGTACTGTAATGGTGTTTTCTTTTCATCAAATTTCGCGTCTTCCACATCCAGTGCAAACTTTTCAAATTTTTCTTTTGTCATCACATTGAAATAACTATCTTTCATATCTTAGAAGATCGCTAAAATTCTTTGCAAAAAGCGTTCTTTCTTTTCGTAGTCACTCATTTTTGTTCTAATATCAGCACGTTCTCCACTAATAATGAGTAATATAAAAATTTATATGTGCGTTTGTCGTTATTTTTATCGACCAGCTTAACTTTTTAAGAGTTTTGACTGATACAACCAGTCAAAACCACTTTTGACGGAATCACTTAGTCAAAAGTACTTTTAACCAGCTCCATTGGGCAAAAGTACTTTTAACTGTTATTTCAGTCAAAAGTATTATTGACTAAAGCATACGGTCAAAAGTACTTTTGACTGATTTTGCTAGTCAATAGTACTTTTGACTGGTTAAGAGTTTTGACTGCAACAGATATACTGCGTCGTTTCCAAAATTCTTGAAAACTGGGTTATGGGTGGAAGGATGATGAGAAGGGGCTTGTGGCTAAGTAATAACAGCTGCACGGGTCGATCGATCAGGTTAAGCTATGCTTGCCGTGGTTGGTTCGTGGATGGGTGACCATCTTCACATACCAAGACCCCTCCGTGCCTCGGAAAGCACGTGAAGCCGTTGGTCCCGGTTGTCATTCGTGGATCTTTGACAGTCGTTACGGGTCGTCAGAAGCCCGAAAGTTTGACAACCAGTCTTACCTAGTAATTGGGTTGTGGAGGTCAAATAGGCAGTTGCGCCATGTAAAATACTGGTATTCAGCTGCATCCGGTTAGACTAAAAGCCGACCCCAACATAGTTGGGACAAGGCTAGGCAGATGATGATGGATGTGAAGATGATGATGATCGCATTATTATTATAAGCAATGTTCCTTTAAGAATTTTGCTCCTATCTATAAATACAATACCTAATAATTAGAATATCATCATAAAACACAAATAATACGGTTACGTTTTCTGCACTTGGCAAAGGTTGTTCTGACTAGCTCAGTATTACATAATATAGAACGTAATGAAAGCACCTGGAATTCTAGTCAGACCCATAAAGGATTGTTTTGTTCTACGTAATGTGATATTATGCCGCATTCCTAAAGACAGTGACGGAATCGAGGATCTGGTGGCACGGGAGTGTCCCCGCCAAGACGAGCCAAGCGAAACGCAAGGGCACTACCTACCGTTTCTCGAAGCGCTTCGTCGTTTTTTTGAACCCTCATAACTTGGGTTAGGATTAAACCAGATTAAACCAAAATTCACGGAATATGATGTCAATATAGTGAACTTATTAAACATTGCATAGCTCTTGCACTTTTCATTTTATTGATACGAGCCCCAACCCCTTAAACTAGGGGAAGGAAGTTTGTATGACACTTCCGCAAATTTTGATCCTAGAGGTCAGAAAATTGAGTTTGTGAAGTTAGGGCGTGTAGAGTTAGAAGCTTGGGTCTACATGAGATCTGATAACTTTTTGACAATGCGAGCCATATGTGGTCTCGTCTTGGCAACATTTTACATGAAAATGTTTTTGGTGGGATTGTCATACCATAACTTGTGAGACTAAAAAAGAGTTGAATGCAGCAACTCTGTGCATGCCATGTTGGGTCCAGTGTTGCATCTTTTTCTACCACACTCTCTCTCTCAGCCTTCATCTCAATAATTACCCCCTTTCTGGCCATATCATTAATCTTACACAATCCATCCATCGTTTCTTTGGTCTTCCCTTCATATTCAAACTTTCTTCACAACATATCCCTAATTACTCCTCGTTACAAACTTGCACATACCAAAATCGATATTAAAAAAAAGTTTAATATAAAACATAAGTTGGAGACCAATTCTCTCCACATGTCGAAATAATACGCATGTAGACCTCACAATCACAACTGAGGAACTTTCGTCATAATTTGTGTAGGACTACACCATAGAAATGTAACTTTCTTATATCTATGGACTGGACCGTACATGGTCAATCAGGCCAACACATTTGCAACACAAATTTCGCGTGCTTCAAATTGCGGATTTTTATAATGAAACCCGTTGGAATTAGGCCCGTGACTAAATGTTGAGGGAACCTATCATTATCCGCATTATATTTATAACTGATCCTACATGCGATGAATTCGTATTATATGGATTCTTAGCTTGAGGCGGCCCTTTCGAATTCTGCATACATTTTTGTGATTCCAAAGATTTTGTCTGCATACTTATCATTTTCTGGGAATATTTTTATGTCTTACAGTGTATGGATACATATTAGCAGTGTGAATAAAATCTAATTGTATATGCAAATTTTTTGTCACGTTAATGAAGTATTTACGAGCAGAAAAGTATGACACCACATTTAAAAGGTAAGTTCATTAAAAATATAGACAGAACATCCTTTACAGGAAACCGGGCGTGAAAATCAAGTTGATAATCATTTTTCATATGAACATTTTAAAAAGTTGATTTTAATTTTTTTTTTACATTAAAGGATGTGTTAATTAATACACGTCGAATGATTTAGCGGTAACATTAATGCGGTAGCAAAACCGGAGGAAAAAAATGTGTCTACTTGCGGAAAACTAAATGACTTTTCTATGTAGTTCCTAAACGAAGTAACAGGTCCTAATAAAGAGGGTCTATATAAAACGGGTTCTGGACCGACCGATGCTTAGAACGTGTAAAATTGTTTTAACACGACGCCGCGCGCCGCCGTCGAGTTTTCTCCGATACCGCGAAGTGATTAGGCGCTGGTATTTCTATGAAACGTGCAACCGGCGCGGGCGCATGCGACCGCTCAGATGACACTGCTCATAGCTTTCGTATGTAAAATAGACGGTTCGAGTCTGTTTTCCGAGACCGTTTTGATGGTGGTTTTAGAACTATTCAATATTCATGTACTTGCGACACGCTATGGAGGAATATTAAACATGACAACCTCTTTGAAAACGTAGGTAGATGATGCTGCATTCATCGAAAATGGTTGGATGTTCTTTATTTTACTTTAATGAGAATATAATCATAGTTTTATCATGACGCATACGTTTACGAGTATGAGGTCTGGCCAAATCCGTGTGTAAATGAGCTCAGAACAGATTCTATGATTATGATTGCCAATCTATCGACCAAGTAGGTAAAAAAGGCTCGAGTTTGCCGACTATCTCATCTGATGTGTGTGATGATGATTAGAGCATATCTAGGCTGTTCTGTGCTTTAAGCATCAGCTTATACAAGGTGGAGACGACAATATGACAATAATTAAACTGCGTATGTTATTGACGATTCCAGTCTGTATATAATATATCAACCAAATACATTTATCCAAGAATAAATACTTACTGAATTTGTAGTGGCAAGCAGGCGATAGTCGGTACTAAGTTCTACAACAAGCTGATCAATAAAATACTAAGGGCGGATTTCACCAATGAAACAGAACGTGATCAGCGAGCTGTCGGCGTCATCATTGTTGTGAAATACTGACACTGAACACTGACAGCTCTTTTTTTTGGATGTGAAATCATCTAATGACTCCTCCCGCTCTAGGTGGAACGGAAGGGAGTGTCAGACCCTTACTGACTAAAACACACCCGTGTTCCTTCCTTAGCCCTTTATGTTCTGGAGCATCGGTAACCCTTTCGGACGATCCCGCTACTCCGGACACTGACAACTCTTGAACGCATTTTAAAGGTGCTGATCGCGTTCAGTTTCCCACTACAAAGCCAGTACATATTTATTCTTATCTAAAGCTGCTTACTATCATCTTTCTAAGGTATTTGGAATGTTAGGCTTCTAGTTGTCAGAGCTTTGTTAGATGGTATTAACTTTCTATTACCTACATTCTTACATACAGGTGAGCTATGTGACAAGTGCCATATCTTGGTATAACAATCGCGATTCGCGACAATATTTCGGTTTCTTTGTCAGAGCTATTTGAGACTAAGTAGGTAATACACAGAAAGATTTTTGTAATTTCACAAATAACATAAGGTCATCGTTTCTAATATACAAGAACATTTATTTTACGTAATGTTTGTTTTCGTCTAAATCTCCGAGCTAACTAGACGAAAACAAACATTAGGCACTTAAAATAAACGTTCTTGTCTATCGATTTTATTCAATTTCAAGCGGCCATTCTTGATTACATCTTTGGCAAATTAAGAAACGCCGGACCTTATATATAACATAACAAATTGTCAGTAGCATGACAATTTCTGATGGAAACACCCAATAACACTTTGCCCGACCTGGAAGTCGAACCCAGGATGTCATGCTCAGCAGTAGCCACACCACTAGACCAACGAGGCAGTCTTCAAATCTTGGTACAAAACTCGCGACATACCGTAACCCGTAAAATTTCCAGTATAAGCTGACTTCTCGTTGTAAAATAAAGCCTATATAGATAGTGCAATCCACGAAGACGCGCCCCACTCTTTTTCCTAATCTCTTACACTACAAGTGTGCAACATTCCGCTAGTGTTTTAGTTTTTTCGATACACACTAATTACTTATTACTTAGTGGGTAATTAGCGTGTATCGAAAAACAAAACAATAGTGGAATTAACTGGCGATATTACGATTAGGAAAAAGAGTGGGGCACGTCTTCGTGGATTGCACGAACTATACAATGCTGTCAATGCGAGGTCAGCTAAAACTGGAAATGTATTGCTTGATGTGTCGTCGTGTGTACTAACGTTTGTACTATTATGTATTCTGTGCTAACGTGTTAGGAAACTTATCCCTTATGTATCTATGGGGACTTGGTGGAAACACCATAAATGTCCAAACCCATAAACTAAAATAACGGAACCGATTTGGGAGATTCGTCTGCCAGATACTTTCGGACACTGATTATCTGATTATGATTGAAAATAAATGACGGGTGTTAGTTAAGAACCAGTTAGGCTAATCTGCGCCATTAATATCATATTAGTTTGTGTACAGAGGAATGTTTTGCGTAACTACTTAATGACTTATACATGGTGTAATTTTTCTGTACAGAGTGATACAGGTTGTTGCTTTTAGGCTCGCAGTTTAGGTCGATGTTCATTTTAAGATTTTATGAAAAGCTGTAAATATTAGGAAAATTTTGCTACCACAATCTTGATATTAAATCACTCTGAATGCCCCGTTAGTCTCGTGGTCGCAAGGTCGCAACCACGCCTGCTGAGCCGGTCCTGGGTTCGATTTGGTCGGGCACAAAAGTGTTATTAGGTTATTCCATTGGGAATTTCTTAGCAACAGCCCGGAGTCTGGAAGTTCGCGGTGTGATACCCTCGTGACTCGGAAAGCACGTTAATGGGCTTACAGGACCTAAACGCAAAAAACGCAAGTTTTAGAAACAATAAAAGTATATGATCGACTACAGTAAAGAAAATCAGAAAAATTGCACAGAATTGTTGTATTGAGACTCGTTCAACTCACAAAACAACTAATTTGATGCGATAGAAAAAAATCATGTTTTACCTTTAAAAACTTTCTTTTTACAATAAAAACCATACATGACAATCATTATGATTTTTTTTCAGATTATTCTACAAGCAACATACTAAAACACTAGTGTTATAACACTATTACTTAGTCCAAACAAAAATGTTTTTGTTAATAGATAATTGCTTCATATTTTGCAAAAAATTACCAGCGTTGTCACGGCGCTTCTCTTTCTTTTCAATGCAGTCCGACAAAGACCGCGCTTTAGGTCATGTAGTCGCCTTAAGCCGTTGGCCCTGCGCCGAATCTCTCTCCGGTCATGTCGGATTGCCGTCCCATCGGACAATGAGAATGAAGGAAAAGAGAGTGGACCTGTGTCTGCGCACACACTTGTGCATTATAATATCTCTCGCGCCGACGGCAAGTCTCTGCTGAGATTGGTCGCCATTGCCGAAATTCGGTCTGGGGACTTTATTTTCTTTATTGAATCACTCCTAATGGCTGTAGTAAATACTAAGGCAAGGTTAATAAATTCTTGCTAAGATGAAAATTAAGACAATTTTGATTCAGTACCTTGTAAAAGTTGTAAATTTATTTCGAGATTTTTTAAGACTTACTCGATGCACCTAATCACGTCGTTAAAGGCAAAATTAAAATACAAACGTGTTTATATTACGGACATTTTACCCACAATAATACATCGAATCCCCGTTTCGACCAATCATTCCCTTTTACGACGGTTTTTCCAAGAATAGATATACCGCACATAGGTAGGCATAAACATCGATTTCAATATTTAACTGATAAAATCATCGGTTTTTTTGTATACACAGTACCTAACGCTTGGTTTATGTTTATTTCTCGATTCTGTTTGCAATACAAGCATGGACGGGAGCAGTGTTTGTTCATTGATAAGAGATGGACTTAAACGTAGCTTATCTCTCCCATATCGGTATAAGACCGATCACCACGCGTTATCGTGAATAACATATTTTAAGTAGATTCTAATAATTTAGGCGCTCGATAAAGGCGCCAGTCTAAAAAGCTCGCTAACCACTGCAGGCGAAATTATGTTAACGGATTCTAAGCTCCGATAGAAAAATGAACATTATTTTTCCTCTGTCTAGCCCATTTCGAACATATAAAGATATAATCAACAGTAAAATCTTTTACGATCAATGACTAATTACCTAATAAATTCTCCGAAGAAGCAATAAACAAGAGGGATTTATATTTTCTGGAATGTTAATAAATAAGTATAATAATTTTTAACGTTTTTATTTTTATACCAATTAACATGTTTGATTTTTACGAATTTTATGTTCTGAAGTAAGAAATTATTCCACAATCTAAATTCAACAACGCAACATTATCAATAGTTTAAACACGTTTAGAATGAAGTAAGTAAGTAAAATTACTTACCTGTCAAACAAAACGTAAAGTGCAAAAAAATGGCGGACTTCAGCATGCCGCCAAAATGCGGAAAGTTATTTTATTGTCATGCAAAAGAGAACGAAAAATCCTCGTTCCTATTCAAAATCGACGAGTAACAAGAATCAAATGAACAGCTCTAAATACGGAATGCGTCACTTGTTGTCTGAACGTTGTTGTCAAGCGAAATATTATATCATTTGGTACGTGCCGGGCATAAGACGCCGAGGTCCTGCATATTTGCATAGGCTAAGTGATACCTGAATATTTATACTCGTGTATAAATGTCGGGTAGGTACGCGGAACACCGCTTCGCGACCACTTGATTTGCATAAATATAGTTTTATAAATCTACATTTCTTGCTATCGGTAAAGAGCGAGACGTTGATCACGTTGAGTTCGAATGGTTGCCTCCTGTATTTTAGATTCAGATTTAAGCAATGATTTTATAAGTAAAAAGAGGTTTATAGATATGCCTATAAACCTCTTTGATTCCGCAAGTGGCATGTCCAAACTTGGCTAACTAGCCAACTCTTCTTGGTATTGTCTCTTTTTCGCTCCCGAAAATTATGTTATATACTTCCACGTGTCATTTAAAACTGTGATATTGTGCCGTTTTTGAAGATCGATTTATAGATCTAAATCTTTTTACTTATAATATCATTGGATTTAGGTATGTTTTTGTTTAATAAGTCTTAGGTAGGTACTTACATATTTACATAATACCAATGATATAAAGATACTATTTTCAAACTCGATAAGTATCTAACTAAATAATATTAACGACCATAAAACACGTAGGTTGTACTTCAGTCAGTATTTTTTTAAATCCTTCAGAGTAGGTTTAGAGCCGAATTTATTTCTTTCTTCGAGATTATTTTAATTTGTTTAGTAGGTACCTACCTAACTACAACGATTTAAACTGAAAATGCAAATGCATTTTTTCAATCCAAATCTTACTTTCATGACAACAAAATACTAAACTAACAAATAGCTGTTATTTACGTTTAACATTTACATCACCCATACTCTGGTCCCTTACATACCGAATAACCGCCTTATCGCTTCGGTTATACAGTCTGATTTCCCTTGGCTGTTACAGTTTTAGTCTACGAAGGTGGTAGCCTACAGCGGGCCGAGTTTATGACGGATATACACAATAACACACAGGAAGTTCACGGTCGTACAAGCCCTGCTATGAAAACCTGTTGGATGTTTCACTTTCTATCCTTCGCTGTCGGACGCTATTGAATCAAAAGAAAAGATTATAAAGAGGTTCTTTTGGCACGTGGTCAAAATCGGAACTAACGCCGCCATCTTGTTTTTTTTTCAATACATTTCGCAAAACAAAATATGTTTGGCAACAGCGCCCCCCTGTCAATGTAATTCGAGCGTGAAAAGATAGCAGTGTATGTACAGACGCCAGCACATCAACCTACTACAATCTGTCAGATTTCTGTAATAGATTTTCAACTTTATCGCTAAAGCATAAGGTTCAATGTTGATTGGGAAAATTTGACAGTTAGGTGTAGGTTGATGTGCTGGCGTCTGTACATACATAGCTTTGATCAGTCAAGGATGCCGAACTTGGCATAAACAAAGAAATCCGGAAAATTTTCGCCACGACATTTTTTTTCGAGATTATATACCTACCTAACAACAATGTCACTGGACGGCTGGAGCAGAAAACCATTCTTACTTTGGTCGTTTTGTTGCAACTTGTAAAGGTCTCTCTTTTAGGTATTTTTAGGCAAAATTGTGTGTAACCTGGATAATTGACACTATTTTTAACCGACTTCAAAAAAGGAGGTTCTGTATTCGACCCGTATGTATGTATGTATGTTTGTTTGTCCGCGATTTTCTCAAAAACTAATGAACCAATTTTGATAATTCTTTCACTAATGTGATCGACATACTTTCAGAAAGGTTTTAGTATATAATACATTATGTAATTATTCTTATGTACGATGTTATATGCATAAATGTACTGCATCTCTGGCATTTCTATGCGAATTTTGATGATTCTTCGAGTCGGTGTCTTGAATTCTTCAATGCACTAGTGTTATTTGAAGTTATGTGGAGTAAACACTGTGGGTGTTTGTGTGTAGTACAACTAAAAAGTGAAAAATAAAAACTTTTTTACAAAAAAAAAACAACCGACTTCAAAAATAAACTACAAAGTGATAAATAACTGTCAAACAAAAAACGAAAATGCGGAACCAACGACACCGACTTCCGAAATTAAAGTTATTTATCACTTTGTAGTTTATTTTTGAAGTCGGTTGTTTTTAATATTTTGCAATGAACCAGCACTATAATACTTATAGCCTGTCATCAGATTCGCCTTTCAAGATCTGGACCTGTAAGACGAGGCTTCATTTTCGAGATTTCGCTTTCTTTTTGAAATGATGCGTTTTTAAATTTAGTTCTCCTTATTTAAAGTCGGTTAAAAACGCTCGAGATCTTAAGAGATTTGGGATGTCGGGAGATCGAGATTGCACTCCTTATAACATTTGTTTTATTACAATATAGGTAGTAAGTAAGTATTACTTGTACTATTATGTCATTGTATTCTGTGGTAAAAGTCGAGATTTCTTGAAGAAACCAACATTGTCTAGGTTTCCAAATCCAAAGACATTCCTTCGGCAGTTTCACGATACGAACCTAACCTTCTATCTGCTCGAAATATCGACGCATCGACCACAATAAAGGCTGTATATCAAAATTTAAAAAAAGAACGAGTAAGCAAGACGTCAGATAGACGCGATATCTTCGGTCGTGGCCGAGCGTCGTCGTGCGGTCCGTATCGGCACATCTCGCTCTCTCGCCGCTCACGACTCAAAACAAAACTAAACAGAGCTTTCTGGAGATTAGAGACCACATCGACTCAATCTTTAAACGATGCTTGACTTGCCGACTGACGGTGACGAGGTTTGATCAACTCTTGAAGTTATGAGACTCGTGAATGGGTTAATGAATTGGTAAACAAAACATAGGTATATGTGAATAGTGATGTAGGTACCTCAAAATACGGTTAGAGCAGACTCAGACTGACACTGATAAGTAAAGAACCTGCCCTGTTAATCTATTACATCATTACCATGCTGCAACATTCCACCTTGTCGAGTAAAATAGTTGTGGTAACCCAAATGATTTTAAAATGAAGGGCTTGAACGTTGCAAAGTCGTCGAACGTCCTTTATAATGCGCACAGCAAAAGAGTGGAACTCTACCTGCGTCCATTTTTCCGAGCGCATACAACCCAAATCTCTTCAAAATGAGAGTGAACAGGCTTCTTCTGGATAAGCTCGGTCCATCGTCGACTTTGTCTCTGTCACCTTTGACCTAGACTAGACTCAAAGCAAGACCATTTCAAAAAAAAAAAAAGGCTCATTCAGCATTCATTCACTTCCCAGATTTGAACCTACAACCTCCTGCATGAGAGGCGATAATATTTATATAGAAAATAGTTCATTGTCTTGGTAATATAGTAAGCAAGTTCACAGGCCTTGACACAAGTTGAGGCAACATGAGTAGCTTAAAATATTACCTTCAGCTAGATTACAAAGTATTATTTGTCAGTGAGCCACAAACTAGACAGTTAGTCTGTATCTTGGGGATGTCTGTCTACCTGTATAAATTATAGCTGCGCTCCGCGGCTTCACCTACATAAGTCTCGAAAACAAAGGAATATCGGGATAAAAATTATCCTATGTCCTAATCCAGGTCATGATCTACCCATGTGCCAAATTACATCCAAATCCGTTCTGCCGTTTTAGCGTAAAAACGTAAAGCAAACATACAAAAAATCAAATCTTTCTCTCTATTATAATATCAGTTTAGATATTACAGATTACTAGTGTGAATATGAACCACATTGAATTCATCGTCTTCAATAGTTCTAATACCGTTCCTCAGTTTTATTGCACCAAGATACATTTTCTTGCTCTAAATCCTCAACGATTCGTTCAACTTTCCTCCTTGTAAGTTTTTGTGTCATAAATATGTGGATGGAGTTGAACTTTCCATACCTCTTCTACATAGTCGACTCGTAAGTCGTAACCCCCACACTGGTGACCCTACTACTACTATGCGTAGGATGATAAGTAGGTGATGCACTCTTTAATGCTATTCCGCCACTATGTAGGAAGTTAACGGAAACATGCTTGTTTGGACTGTTAACATAACGTATTTCTGGATCTGTGGTTGCTATATATATTTTCGGCCTTAACTGTTTTTGTGTACTTATTTTCTCATGTTAACCATGATCAGTTGCATGATGGATGGTTGTCAATTTAACTACAAACTAACTTTTGGTAAAAGTAGAAAAATATCTGTTTTAAGAGTAGAGACAGTCTTTAAATTCGATCGTGATTTTGATTTTCATCAAGAAATCCTTGTACGATGCACCTGCATTCAGCCCGTCCTGTGCCCAGCTCATTACTTGTTCAATTAGGTAACATACTCTAAAAAGCTTCATCTTTGTTTCTCATATACGAGTGAAATTCCTTAGTCGTTTGACGTGAGCGTGTTGGGTTAGTTAGTCGACGCACGCGCCGCTTGCCATTATAGTGTTACTTTTGCTCGTATTCCAACTATCGACACAAACCACTTTGTGTGTCGAAATTCCCCTACATTCCTCGTATGTGCTGACACTGTACATTCTTGTGTGTCTATTAAGAAGCTGGCCTTGGCTGTTTGTTAGAAGTTTTCATGGTGAGTTTAACAAACACCGTGTAATACAATTTTTGTTAGGGCAACGATTCTTAACCGTATGCACACGTTTGATGGTGTTGGTAATGAGTTTAAATCAAAGCTAGTTACTACGTCAATCTAAACCAATATTATTTTAAATCTTTACAGGGTGGCAGGGACATCGACGCGTAAATTAAAATCATGAATTCAGCACATGATTCTGATTTCTGAACCCCCCTTAAAGTTGAAATTTTTTGTCGGTTATAAAAATAAAAACTTTTCCATACATTTTGACCGCGCAGGCACTTTTCTGTGACACAGCAGATTTTTTTGTCGACGAAAAATTTCTACGCAATCATGTGCTGAATTCATGGTTCTAGTTTGCGCGTCGATGTCCCTGCTACCCTGTTCGTTATCCGTGGGTTACCTACTATATTACACTTCAAAGATCATGAAGATTTGTAATAAAACGAATCTTTATTCACCCCAAAAGGCCTAGTTATTGGTGATAGGCTCCAATTTATTTATTTGTTGCGTCCAATTCTCAACTCAATAATTACTGTGGTTGGCAACTCTAGATTTAGTAATGCTATGCCCGAAGGACATGATACATATTCTAAGGTTACGAACATTCCTGTAAAAAATCGAATCTATTATTAACTTTATAATAGGGTCCTTAAAACATCTGATAATAACACACCATGGGAGTTTATTTCGGTCCTTTTGTCCGATATTACAAACTTCACCAACGCCTACGTTATAGATGGTATAGTTCTTATACCGTAACAGTAAGGTTTATTATTTATTGTTTCTTGTTTTCTGATATGTAAATAGTATTTTGATGTGGTATAATTCTTTGTTCGCGCCGCGTTTGTAATTACAAATCGAAGCTTTTGAAAAGAATCAGAGGATTGAAGAGGAATAGTACGTAGACGTATAATTTTGGTGCTGTATCATTGACATCGAATAATAAATTCGTGCATTCCTTTTGTTCTAAAATAATACCATTGCATGAATAAAGAGGCTGGCCTGCATTGGGCTCAGTTCTATTAGCTTGGTCCTTTCACCGCCCCATTTTGCAGGAACGGTGAAAACTGATCTCGGTTTCTAAGGTTTTTAAACGGAGTTTATCCATTCGATAGTGATTTTTGGTTCGATACCGTGTTTCTGAACACGTCATTAAGGAAGAATTTAGCTTAAAAGTCGAGTGAATTATTATCGAGGGTTTATCTGAGAACCTCAAAAACCGAGCATAAGGACGGAATTCGCTTAAATAGATAATTATGTCGAATCTACAACTATTGAAAGTTTAAACTCCGTTTAAGAATTCATCAGAAACCGGGCATGAGTCAATACAAATCCTTTAGGTATAGTATGGCTAAGAGACTACTTATGATATAGGTACTATAAAACTGAAACAATAGATATCCAAAAAATATATTCAATAATAAATTTAACGAAATCTAAGTAAGGCGTAGTAATACCTATAGCTCCTAAATCTAATATTACTATCTTGTAGTATTCATATGAAGTAAATCTTTAGGTAAGTACTGAAAAATATACATAAGTAATAGATAAATGAAAATTCTTTACACAAAAAAAGTCACGTCTATAAAATCAAAGCGATGTTTGGCACGATTTCGAAGCAAAGCCTCTGGCGCTCCTGAGTCGCAGGCTTTTATTTTTACGAGCAACGCGGTACAAATTTGTAAGGGCCCGACACGAGCCGTGTTCACGCACGATGCCCTTTTTTCTTTCTTTTTTAATATATGACTCGTTTTGTATCGACCTCGGTGTAACTCGAAGGTCGGACCATGATTGGATGTTAGTCTTTTTGGAAACGATTCCAGCGTCTTTCAGACTAGAAATAACTTTATTACTCCAGTGATGAAAGTTCCATCTTTTTTATGGGTAGAGTTACCAATTTATTTCGTAATTTGTTTAGGTGGAATATGTTTGTGGCTTGAATTTAATTTGGGCGGTGTGGCTTGGAGTTCTATCTCTTCGACATAAATGCCTTTAATTAGGAACTCCTGTCAGGTACATTTCACAATTTGTGGTTTGCATTACCTACTCTTTGTAATAGTACATTTTGCGGGTGCACAATGGTCGCTTACTAAGCCCAGTGATTTCACGCAATTAGAAGAGCACTTCAGTTCTGTAACCACAATTGATGTGGTTTACCTATACACTGTGAGAATAACATATGCATCTTATATTATTATCCCTATAATTTAATACTTGCACGCAACACCACACAATGATGAGCTGACATGACATCTCATTTGAGTTCCTTACTTTAAGTTACTGTTTTTCGGATATAATATACGTATATAAACATTTTCTTCGTGGATTATAGTCTGGACGAAACAAAGGATCATTGATCAGCAGACTATGATCTTTCAAACGGGTATTTTTCAGTTACAATACCTATAGGTAATATCCAAATAAATAAATGAAGTTTGATGTATTCCGAAATCCTAGACGGACATTACCATAACTTTATTTATCTTCTCGACGAATTGCTTATATGATGCGTTTGCGCAATGCACATGTATCATGCATTACGTCTTGTAAGTTTTGTTTGCCTCCTTTTTCTTGATATTCATCCAACGGTCACTGCTTAGCATTTCGGTGATTGACACGCAGTCGACACCGCCACTACTACGGTCATATCGCGTGCCCATAGAGTTTCAGGAGTAAACACGCATACGTTTAACAGACAGGTATTTTAAATTGCTAAACTATGTATGGAGAGTGATCCTGCGTCAAGTGATGCAAAATGCATTGGACGTGTTGCGGGACAACTGTACTGAGGTGTAATTGAAAAAGGATGGGTATAATATGTAATATGTTAGGTATTAATCGTATTACCCCTTAACTTCTTCGTTCCGGATGCTGAACTGCTGCTTTCGTAGGACACACACAAGTGACGCGGCGATCAGTGATTTGTGTAATAAGTATTATCGGACAGATGATGCAGTTGTATATAAGTAATAACAAAATGTCTTCTATAAACTTAAAGGGGCTTGTCGAAAAATAAAGTAACTTAATCAAAGTTGGTGATATGGGTAAATAGACTTGGTAACTATCAAGTAAATAGGCATTATTACAATCAAAATACATACCACATAATGTAACTATTAAGATAAACTATTTAGTAGTGTACACGACACATCGCCTGTCACGACAAATGCTTGTGTGGTCGAAACGACCAGAGATCTTGGACTACTTCGACTCACAATTACTGAGGACCCAAAGACCAAGCTATAACGGCACATATTTATTTAGAGACTTGACAAAATTATAGGTTTAGAGCAGGAAAATGTGATTTAGAGTAACGTTTCTAGATTATTCGTTGTGGGAAAATAAATAGAGTGATTACGAATTTTAGGGCAAAGACCACCGTGATATGTTAGTAAGTATAGGTAAGGTACCTACTCTAATCAAAATGTTGTCAAGAGAGAAACGAAGATTATAATCGATCCAATAGGTTAAGTTGGACAATCTTTTTTTAATTTACTTACATTTTAATCTAGATAAATACTTGCTAATGTGTCAGCAATAACGGGCTTGTCCTCGCCAAGGTCTTCATGGAAATATAAATCTTAGTTTCAGTTGCTAGATTCAGTCATTGCCTCTTCGAATATCCTAGCGGTAGGTATAAATTCCTAGTTACTTGAAATTTCCGAGAACTAAAGTTGCCTCGTCTATGACAGGAACAGTTCAAAAACTGTTTCAAGAGAAATGACGCTAACTTATTAAGTATATAGCTAAGACTGGCCTATTACTGGCCTATTTACATGATGTAAAGAATAGTCTGGTACACTGGTATTACTTGGTAATATATTATTATTTTTCGCCATAACTTAATCGCAGAAATTACGTGTGCGAAATGCAGGAATTTGCAATAGGTATTAGAAACGTGCTCATAGCTTTAATGACCCTTTAAATAATGTCAAGACACGGACGTTTTGAGTAATAAAATCAGTCCCTGCGTAATGTCGTGTAAATTCCTACTTAATCTTATAAAATAATTACAAAAAATCTTCGCAAAATGTCGTTAAGTCTTGGATTGATTTTAAAAAATATATCCAGAGGAAAGTTTCGCGCCAACCTGCGGAGCCGAAGGGAAAATTGCATGCGCCATCTTGAAAATCGGGCTATAATGCGCATGCGCCCTCGACACGTTTAGAAGAAATAAAACCTACGTGGTATACGATAGCGGCGTACAAACTTATTTGATCGGTCGTTCAACCATGTCGATGTTGCATGTTGCTCTAACGTATGTGTGCGTCTCGCTCTCTCGTACCGTTAAGGTGGTATGCCTGAGTTATGGCATTCCGATGTTACCACCACCACTTCGGAGGCTGTGCGGCGCGGCGGGCTGCGCGTAATAGTAAGTTACCTACATGTGATTTTAGCCTTAGGTACATCCAATGTTTCTTACAAGGTGTGAACGCCCTCTGGTATTAGAAAATAAATTGATGATTTTTTAACTAACTATTTAGGTAGGTAGTTAGAAGCATCACTTGTAATGGCTGTTTACCGATATACTAATTGTCCTAGATTTCTTCAAAAAACGTAAATAAACCTAGATATTTCTTAGCGTTATCGTTGTCTAAATCCCAAAATCTACAGTCTTAAGCAAGGTTAACACTGGTTTAGAGGTTTTACTTTTGACCTAAATTAGACTAGACTTCAACTGTGTCTGTGTAGGTAGGGGAGACCGGGGCTGGTTGACTAAGTTTTCACTAATTGACCTTTTATTAAATTTTTCTTTAAAATAAAACAAAAAAAACCGGTCAAGTGCGTGTCGGACCACGCACAATGAAGGGTTCCGTAATTGGGATGAAATATCCCAAGAAAGCAAGCGACAAGCGTAGTGTGGGACGCCCCCAGCTAGATGGACGGACGACCTAAAGAAGGTGGCTGGGACAGGCTGGATGCGGAAGCCGGAGGACTGGGTGTTGTGGCGCAGCCTGGGAGACGTCTAATGGGAGTGGACTGCGATAGGCGGAGTTGATTGATCCCAAAAACAAACTTAACATTCTAGTTGAAAAACATGTTCTCCCATACATTTCAACTGCAAATGTAAGTTGTTCGACTATCACTTGTTAATACCCACCTATAGCCTACTTAGCTGTAAGTAATATTGTTTTATCGAGTTTAGATATCGATAACCATCCAACCGTAATTGGTTTGAGAAGTTTAAACAAAAAAAAACAGATTTTTTAAAAACTTCTATTTCAAGTGACTGCACTAACCGCTGTCGATGACCGCATCACAAAAAATAAATAAAAATTATTTCCTGTTTTATCACGTTTAGATTAGATATCGATACTCGTCACATTTGCGGCGTTTCGCAAGCTAATAAATTGTCTCTGTTTATAAGAACCTGCTTACATTTCAGATATCCAAAAACTATCACATTATAGATGGCAGGAAGGAGGGAGGACACTTGACTCTAACAAAAATAAAGCAATTAAGTAATTATTTTAAAACAAAAACCCAACTGCAAAAAATGGATAACAATTTGCTTTATTTAAAGCTTTTTAGTTTTTTTTAGAATTAACAAATTAAGTACCTACTCGCTTTTACTTTATACCAATATTGTCGTAGTTTATTTAAAAGAAAATTTTCCCCTCCCTTTTTTGTAGTTACAAATGCAATTTTTTTTCTTTTTTTTTTTTTGCATTTTCGAGAATAGATTTATAATCATTTGACATAATAATATTTACAATCATTTAATTTATATAAATTTAACTATTTACAATCTATTGACATAATATTTATCATATTTTATTGATTACTTTTAGTGAAAATACTGTTTGAAATTCATGACTTATTATTTTTAGCTGTAATAAATAAATAAAGAACTACTTAGGTACTTATTTCAAACACAATGCGAATTGTTACACGAATAAATAAATAAAATAAGGATATAAATATTATATTATAGGCTATGTCCCCACAATTAAGACGAATCTAACGACGCCTCATAATAATGTTAAAATCAATCAAGCCATTTAGGCACGGCCTAATGGATCGCGTTAAGAGCTGTGCCCTGAAAAATATAAAATTAATAACTATACCAGAAACTATTTTTATTTTGAAGTAAAATATTTTATGTTTGAACTAGTTGAATGTTTGCAAATTTGCAATAAGTACAAGATTATTTTATTGTTTGATCTCGTTAAGTTGTTTGAGAAAGAAGTGGGTATATTTTGTTTTTAGATGAATGAGAAGTTATTAAATATTAAAGATTTATTTGGTATTACTTACTATATAACTTTTATTACACGTATTCCATCTAAGCCAAAAAATCCGGACAAATTAAAGAGCCGGACAAAGTCCGGACAAAAGTCTAGAAGTGCGGACAAATCCGGACGGATGGTAACCCTAGTCGCGGCAGACCACGTAGGAGATGGCGGGACGAGCTGGATAGGTTCCGTCAAAACTGGAAGGAGGACGCGCGGGCTCGCGAAAGATGGAAGGAGTGGAGGGAGGCCTTTGCCCAGGAGAGGGACAGCACAGGCTAAAAAAAATATTTCTTCATTAAATTAATAAGTATAAAGTTAGGTAACGAAGTTATGACCAAAAAGTTCCACTATCTGGCTCCGTCATCAGATCCTCGACACCAAGTGCAATATATTGGACTCATCAAAACGAATCATATGACCCCAAACTCGAGGGGTTTACTAGTTGCCCCTAAAGAGTTCCTGGCACCATCACCAGACCCTCGTCACCAACTGCAATCTATTGGACTCGTTAAAACAAATCATAAAAGCCCAAACTCGAGGGGTTTACTAGAAGGCCCTGAAGAGTTCCATTATCCACCTCCCGGCTCCAACACCAGATCAGTTCCAAGATACGAAATTATAGTATTGTCATCCAAACTACATTACACAAAGTTTCATCAAAACGAATCATATGACCTAAAACTCAAGCGGCTTACTAGTAGTCACTAAATAGTTCCACTATACATCTCCTGGCTGGCTCCATCTCCAGACCCTCGTTAGGACAAATCTAATATGAGCTCAAACTTGACGGGTTAACTAGTAGCAACTGAAGAGTTCCACTATCCATGTCCTGGGGTCCATCATGAGATCAGCTCCAAGATACCAAGTTATAGTTTTGTCATCCGAACTTCATATTCATACAAAGTTCCATTTTGATACGACAATTAGAAGTACCTAGGTTAAAATTGACTTCTAAGATTTTATTACCTACATTTTTTGTTAGTTACAATTGAAGCTAATAAAAGATTTATTTTCTCAAGATTTAATTTTAGGTAGGTACTACTTTGTCGGCGTGATTAATATGTACAGTGTACACCCATGCCAAATTAGAGCTTTCTAGTACCTAGTCTCTGCGCTAGAGTTCCTTGTTGAGTACGGAACCCTAAAAATAGCCAAATTGGTCCAGCCATTCTCAAGTGATGGAGTTACCCACGAACATCATTATTTTTATTTGTATAGAATATATGACAGCTCTGCCGATCTGAGAGTGGTCATTCCACCAAATGACTGGAATGGAATGACCGCTCACTTCACCTACAGTTTCATAGTGAGATTTTTACAGAATAGACCGGCTGTAATCCATTTTTGAATTTGTATACCTATCCTTTGTTGAAATTGATACTGTATCAATTCTATCTTGGTGTCCCTTACTGATAAAAATAATGTCCACAACATCAGAAAGTTTATCAGCTGTATGGTTACCTAGCGAATCACTGTGTCCTTTGATCCTTTGAATGGTTATGTTATTGATGCTACCCACCTGGTTGAGGTGCTGGTGGCACTCGTATATTAGCCCAGAATCAACTGTCACTGTTTAGCGCTTGCAGAACAGCTATGCTGTCTGAGAATATGTGAGTTGGGTGCTATTAACTTCCCTAGCCATCATGGCCGGAGCGGCAAGAGAAATGCCCATGCATTCGGCCTGAAACACTGTGTTACGGACCCCCAATGGTGTTGCTATGTGTATGTTAAAGTCTTCCGAGAAGATTCCAGCAACTGTGGCACTGTTCTGGATCCATCCGTGAAGATGCACAGCTCTGCAGGGCGCAACCTATCGCATCGGCTATCCTCATGAAGTTGTATTTTGTATTTTATGAAATCTTATAACAGTATCATGTATACAGGGTGGCAGTGACATCGACAAGCAACCTGATACCATGGATTCAGTACATGATTCGGAAACTAGCATAGAAATTTTTGGTGGTTATAAAAATAAGTGCTGTTCCATACACTTTGACCACATAGGTAATGCACTTATGTAGGAAACAACTGGTGTTTTGTCAATTACCGGTGAAAATTTTCCATACAGGAGGGCCCAGAATCATGTACTGAATACATGATAACAGGTTCTGGTCTATGTCCCTGGCAACCTGTATAAGCAAAATATATATTTTTTGTTTAATCTGCATGTATAAATGTTTATAAAATAAAATATATGGTTAATTGTAAATAAAAGTTTATTACTTCTGAAACACAAAATACAAGTATTTAAAAGAAGCAACATGGTCAACATGTATTTGGTAAAAGTCAACAGTCAGTTACTAAATTTGATAAAATAAATTATAGAAGTTTATAAATTAACTATGCAATTAATATAATAATATTTATATATAGAGCAACTTAATAATATAGAGCAACTTAATATTACATGATAATCTAAAGGATCATTCTACTGATCTTTTTGGGTAAGCAGATGTGTTTTGATTGTTTCAAGAAGTTCTTTCTTCACCGTGTCTGGAATCAGGTCCCGGGCACGAGGCATGACCTTTTCAGCTAACACATCAAAAGGGATGTCAGTGTTATTTTCTTTGACAACATCCCCACACAGCACTTTGAATTGATCTCTCCAACCACATTCTATCAACCGCCGCCTTAAAAGTGCTTTGAACCTGCAACAACAACACTCCCTGTAAAGAAATCTCAACTGTTGCTTAAATTATTGATTTGTCTAACAACATTGTTGTTATGATGTCCCTAAGTTACCCCCATTAGTCTAAGAGTATTAAGTCAATAGTAAGACTGGATTTAGCATTTTAAAACATAGATTTAGACGTATAGCTTAGGATGTCCTGAACATGCAAAACTACCAGTGAGATGTAGGTACTTAAGTACCCTAGAATATATTTTGAGAAAATGTAAGGTGTGGTCAAATTTATGTCGGTACCTCTGCCTGTCTTCAGTTAAAATCGGACGCTGATGTGCAATGGTTTTGTTTACAGTCATGTTGACCTGAAATAGGGAGACAATCAATAAATTTGCACTGCGAAGTTATGGCATCGTTGTAAATTGGTACCTAAGGTGGTAAGTTATAAAAGTATTATGAATAAATGCACTCACCTCTGGCGTTTCAGCGGGTATCGTAATAACTGTCGCAAATCCAACAATCAGACAAAATTATCAACAATCACAGAGGCAATTTCACGAATCTTCACGAACAATAAATAATCAATAAATTACACTGACTGACAGTGACAGCAGCAGGCAGTGTTGCCAGTGTATATTCTATGGTGTTGCCAACCCTACCAAAAGTCCAAAACAGAACGCAGCAAATCTATTGTAAAGTTTACTGTACCCAAGAAGCTTATAGATAAAAGTGGAGGCAACACTCTGAATACCTATCTGAAGCCGACTGTGGGCTAACGCTCTCTTTCTAAATACATACATAAGAACGAGACAGTGATATGTGCTTTCTTTGTCATATGTATGTATTTAGAAAGAGAGCGTTAGCCCACAGTCGGCTTCAGATAGGTATTCAGAGTGTTGCCTCCACTTTTATCTATAAGCTTCTTGACTGTACCGTACTCTTTGCTGCAAATCAACTATAAAAAACAGTAAATATTAATTTCAGAACAGTAATTTATTCTACTGTTCCGCCAGGTTCAGTTCAGTCTAACATAAAAATACAAAAGTTTTTGCTCGTGTTGTATTTTTATTCAAATCATGTCTTCTATCTATCTATCTATCTACATATTTATATAAAAGGAGAAACTGACTGACTGACTGACGTATCTACTGCCGAAACTACTGAGACTAGGACTGAAATTTTTCTCAAGGCTTCCTTTTATAATGTAGGGGAGCACTAAGAAGGGGTTTTTGGAAATTCAACCTTTAAGGGGGTGAAAAGGGGGATTTTGTTTTTATGAAAAACCTTATTCTTTGGGTTAATCAACTTTCAACTTGGCACGAATACTTATCTAAGTAAATTATGTAGTTTGGCATTTTATGTTTTTCTAAACTACCCCCTAAAGATTGGGGGGTGTCAAATTTGTATGGAACAATTTTAACGCGCGGTCCGATTAACTCGAATCTCAGTACCGTATTTATACTTAAGACCACCAAATATAATGAATAACGTGTATCAGGGATTTTCGAAAAATACCTCTAACGGGGTGAAAAGTTATACAGGGGAAGATTTTACTGCGTGGCTTGATTGATTCGAAAATTGGTATCTTTAATCTTTGGGTCAAGTAATGAACACATTCCAAACGATTTTTCGAAATTCCACCCCTGTGGGGGTGAAAAGCGAGGATACAGTTTAATATGAAAAAATCTTATTCATTTTGTTAATAAATTTGAAACTTGGCAAGAATATTAATAAAAGTAAGTAATAAAGTTTATCATTATTAGTTTATCAAAAGTTCCCTTCAAAGGGAGTTTTGGGGTGTTTAAGTTGGTGTGGAAGAATTTTAACGCGCGGTCCGATTAATACTTTTATAAATAACAGAAAATAATCAACAATAAGTGTATAGGGTTTGGTTTTCGAAAATAAAAGTGATAGATCAGATAGAGATTAGATTTTAGTAAGTAGGTAGCTTGGTTAACAAAAAAAATGGTAGGTAGGTATATAAATCCACCAAAAATATTTTCATGTAAAATGTTGCTAAGACGAGACCACTGCACTTTTTGCACTGTCAAAAAGTTATCAGATCTCATTTAGAGCTAAGCTTCTACCTTTACACACCCTAACTCTACAAGCCCTAACTTCACAAACTCTAAACCTTAGTCAAAATATGTGGCTTGGCCGTTTCTTTATTATAGAACTATTGTATAACAGAAAAGAGTAATGAACAGTGAATAAATTTTTCACCTTACGCGAAACGGCCAAGTCACATATTAGGTGTAGAGTTTGTGAAGTTAGGGCTTGTAGAGTTAGGGCGTGTAGAGTTAAAAGCTCTCTCCTATTACCTATCTAGCTGTTATTTTAGTCTGTATCTACATTATCAAATCTGGCGTTCACTACTTACATACCAGTAGATTTGAGATTGGATCTGTGGTCAATTCACATGATATTCTAAGAACTTGTTGGAAATCAACATACCTACAGTTTAATAAGTACCTCCTTTATCCTTAATTTGATCTAAACATTTATTTAGATAAGTGTAGGTGTAGTGTTTCAGGTTATTTTTTTGTGTAAGTACCTAATTGGAAAGTCTTGAGAGTAGTGTCGTCGTGATGGCCTTAGCAAGAAGTCGTTTCTATAACAATGGTTAAAATCGACGATTATCTTGTACAAGTAAAATAACTTGCGTTTAGATATTAGACGTTTTATTTTATGCTTCACTTTTTTGTTACTCTTTGTAAGTTAATTTTATGATATTCATAAGTCATTACTTACCTACCTATGTTATGGAATTCTGTCAAAGTACGTAGGTACTTTCCATGGTAGGTAGATACCAATAAAATTCCTGTATCAACCAAGGGTTTGTGTAGAGTGTCCCTTGCTTTATTTATCGCTAAGTTACAGCCATGGATGAACGGTGAAATTAATAAAAAGCATTCATGTTTCTCAATCTCAATACATTTTCAGTTTCGTACGGAAGAATTCGGATTCCCATGATGACAATGTTCCTATACATATTGCCACAAGGTAAATCAAAAGCCATCGGTGATTCGATACTTATGGGTTCACGGTTCGAACTAATGACATTCAATTTCTTTCGGAAAAGCCCAGTTTTACCTACCTACTTTTTGTCACATAGGATCATAGGACCTCATTCAATACCAAGAAATGACGAGATGACGCTGACGGTACCTAATTAAATGAATTACCATTCCTCAAATAAAATAATTCTCAAACTAACCGATGCATCAGATTCTTAAGCGATAAATCAATCACATCGTTAATACAAATACCTACTAGCCAACGTATCGCCAAATAAGGACAATAATTGTTCGCATGACGACCACTCGTTTCCTTTCAATGAATATTGAATAGAATCGACTCCATATTTAGTTAGAATCTGTATCTCAACCTAATAACTAAATTCATACTTTATCGCTAAAACAATAAGGTAGAATAATGTGTGCAGAGTGTGTTTGCACACGAATAATAATATTATGCACTCAGCCAATAGTGTGTAGCTTGCAACCATGCAAAGTGATGTCATAGATTTGCCGGTACGAAACGTGGATCATAATCAAAATCCGCCTTTAGAAGCAGCCTTAAGTTTTTGCTATGTATGTCATGTATTTATCCATTACCTACTTCATTAATTTTAAAATACCTACCATCTAATTAAGAGTGTCGGCTGACCGCTGGAAAGATGATCAGCGATATGATGGAGTCTTATAAAATTGGCACCATGCAGTTCTGATTCTGTAAGCATTTTTCATCTATGGTTATTACGGTTACCGACAGGCGTTATAGCTTCAGTAGCTTGTTAACGGAATTTGTAATCAGGTTATTTAAATCATATTAATGCAAATGGTTCGCCGCAAAATACCTTATAAGGCAATTAGCTTAGCGGCCACAGAGCCAAAAACGCACTATAATAGGTGCCTACGCAGCTACGTAGGTAGGCTACTGGTATGAAAGATGTTTCGTAAATAACAAAGGACTAGATTATTATAAGTTATGACTGATCACTCCCCACGCCCTAATAGGTAATATTGATATTTGAAGTACTTATTTTAACATTATAATAGATTTATTTATGTCTAAATAGACGAAATAGACGTTTTGCCTGCTATCTGTTTAAATATAAATTATTTACCTAGTTCTATTTTTGATATCATAATATTTTTAGTTTGACTGAAGAAATAAAAATGGTCTATGTTTTGCTTTCTGTCTATATATCTGTATGTAAGTATGTAAGCGCCTGATGGTTTTGTGTTCCGTTCCGCAAGACACCCGCGCGCGACATAATGCTATTTTTGTCTTGCCAAGGCATGGGCATAGGTATAATGTTATTCTTAGAATACAATATTGTTTATTGTTGTTGCTGTAAGTAGGTGGTTAACAAAATAAGATGGTCAAAATAAAAAAAAGTGTCTCTGCATAAAAGTGTCTCTCATACTTCTAGGGTGTACAAAATAATAAATTCTAACAAGGATAGAATAAATAAAAAACTAAACTATGTACAAGAATCAATTTATGAAATATGTATCTACAGGGAAATATACAAGTATAAGATAGCACATAGATGTACCTACCTACTGAAAAATAAAGTGTCTTAAAGTCTAGGGACTCTTTATAATAATTTTAGTAAAAGTTAAATTATATTTATTAAAATAATAAGTACCTAAGCAAATAATAACTAATACCTAATTAATTAATAAAAATAACTAAATTAAATCCTAACTTAACTAAAACTATACACAAAATAAAATATATTTAGCGTCGAAAAAATCATCCGCATCGCTGTCGACTGGTAGGGTACCCACGAGACTGGCGGCATTACCACGTTCTATGGCAATGCTTAGCCTCTGGAATGCTTGTAGGTAGGTACTATAGTGACGTAACTCAGATGGGAGCTTATTTACTAAATGAAACTCCTATATGGATTCCATTAAATATTATATTGGGAGACTTTTCTATATTAATTAAAATTATCACTTTTATCTAGGAAAAGACACCATCATAATCTATTTGACACCCGCTTGAATGCCCGACTGGAACACGTCATCAAAATATTACCGGCCAGTCTCAAGAAGGAGGTCCCAGTCTCTACATCAGCTACGCCCACCTTCGAATAAAAGGATTGGCATAGCTCAACTACCAAACAAGACTTTTATTCGCCATGTTCGGACATCCAAGCTCTTCCTACCTATCCTAACCGTAATTTTACCTAACGCAGGAAATTAAATTTACATGGTAAGGTCCGTCTCTTGCAAGAGCAGGCTTAAGTCAGGACGAACGAATCCAACACTATGTTAAGTATCAGGTAAGTTAACTCTTACAAGTGCCAATGTACACTCATACAAACTAACTTCGTCATGCTTAAACCTCGTCACGCCAAAACCTGCGCAAAGGACGCGACGCGGCCTCCTAATGAAAACTATTTGATTAATCTATTTGACACCCGCTTGAATGCCCGACTGGAACACGTCATCAAAATATTACCGGCCAGTCTCAAGAAGGAGGTCCCAGTCTCTACAGTACATTCATAATGTCAGGAAGTAAGTGTACAGTAAATAAAAGAGATAATTATGCAGGATCGTCGGATATAGTTGAAGTTTAGTTAGAAACCGATGGATGTCCTCGAATAAAATTTAATTATATTAATAGATAGAAATCAAATAGCTCATTTATCAAATTAAATTTTAGTCGACAAAATCCATCGGTTTCTTAGTAAACTTCAACTATCCTGCATACTTATCTCTTTTGTTGACTGTACATGGCGATAGGATTAGGTCTAAGTTCTGTAAAGATAGTCGTAGGAGGATAATAAATGTTAAATAAGTGTACCTAGTACCAGCCTGTTTCTTCCCAGGGCGTACACGAATACGACAAAGAAGGCACGAGCATGATCAAAGCGCCAATTAGCGACTTCAGAAACAGGTACAAAGTACCTACCTATATTCTATAAGTCCGGTTCATCAGATTAAACTGAAAGCCCAACCTAACATACCTATTAGAGAAACGGCTATGCTGATGTTGATGATTATATTGTCCTCCTGATGTTTTCCTTGACCGATGTCAGTGAGCGATATCTAAACTTTGAAAGTAGGTTCCTACACAGAAAAAACCCACGCCTATCTTGTGATACATATATCAAATGAAAGCTAGATGAAGCAGGATCTCAAAAATATATGTATAGTACTGTATTTTATATATCTAAATTTTTATTCAATAATTTTTCGAAAATCATTAAAAATTTTAAATCTGAAAAAAATCATGAATATAAAAAATGAGTTGTAGATTGCACGAAAATTATCAGAATTGCATTTCATTGCTTGGTTTTTGTTCTACATCAAAATAAAGGTTTACAAACTTTGTTTTGCGGTTGGAAAATCAATGTCGTATTTCCTTGAAATTCGTATTGGATTCTGTGCAGAACACTATTAAATATGCAGGCCTTCCTTTTGGCTGGTTTTTATTGTGTATTTAAACGAGGTAATCAATAAATTCTAAAACACGTCTAAAACGAGGTTACCAGAGCCATCTATGAACAAAACTTAAAATCAGTAAAGAAACTTTAACTTCGCGCCATCTATCGGATATGTCTGAAACTACTTCAAGAAATCATGGCGCCCGACGCGACGATACGAACTTCACGTGGGTCATGATGCATCTTGTTGCGTAAGTCGTTGTATAGATGGCGTTAGCAGTGCTGTGTTTGTGATTAAAATAATTATTACTGTTGTTGCTTTTGTGTACCATTGTTGTTATTTATTTCAATTATATCCAATATACCAACACAATTAGAAGTTATAATAATAATAGAATAGTTCTAGGGAATAATAGTAGTATCTGTGTATTCGGAAGTAGTAAGCGAAATTCATGACTATTCTGAGTTAAAATTATAAAAGTTACCTACGTAAAAATAAGAAGGTAAGTAATTAAGATTTTAATGATGATTTAAAGTACTTTCCTAATAAATTTAGATTTAAATCAATATTTATTCTTGGTAATGATTCAGGCAGGATATGTCTTTCTTGGCGGCATTCTTCACACACATCATTCATAAAATCGTAACCCGCCCGGGAGATATCATTCGCGCGCGTCGCGACGCTACAAAAAGTAACGTTCCCGGCCTATGTGCAAAAAATTCATTTGGCAAGGCCATGGTATCTAACCCTTGCAGAGTTCAGTTGTTTTTGAGATTTGCAATACAGCAATAGGTAAATATTATCGTCGTTCGTGAGAATTTCCTTCAGTAGTAGCAGTGGGTGCGATAGATATAAGTATAATTTTATGGTTCCTACTTCCTACGCCTAGTTAGTTCATCTGATGAGGTGGTGACAATATCATGATAGCCGAATAGAAGGATGTGCATGTTATATTCTTTTTAGGGTTTCGTACCAAAGGAACCCTTATGGTGCGGTAAAAAGGAACCCTGGTGCGACTCAGTCTATCTGTCTGTCACAGCTGGATATCTCAAGAACTACTATGCTATCAACTTGAAATTTGGAATAGCTTTGCCCAACTATTTTGCAAATAAGAAATATTTTTTATTTTTGCAACAGGGACTGAAAGGGGGTCTTAAAAATTCGAAGTGGGGCTACTAGGGCATGTGGGCTCTCATAATATGAAAGAGCGCAGTTTGCACATTCTCATTTTTTTTAGGCTAGCTAGTATATTATTTCCTTATTATATTATTATGTTATTTCCTCTGACGAATATAGGCCTCGCCGATGAAAATTTAAAAACACATGATGGCACGGAACCCTCGGTGCGCCAGTCCGACTCGCTCTTGACCGGTTTTTTGTTTTTGTATGTTCTACAATCGGTCGGATTTCTTTTTGGTACCTACCTCCGTTTTCTAGGACGTGTGCGTTGATGCATTTGGTCTCTACTGTTTCATTTAGCTCCATAGACGTTTTATACGTCTATGTTTAGCTCCTACAAAATATCGGCTACCGATTGCATGCCGCCTGCTAATGTTCTGAGACTGGTCTGAACTAATGGGTACCTACATGACCCTGTTAGGGCGCAGCAAGTTATAACGTTCTATTAGGTAGATATATAATAAAATATTGCTCATACTTCGTTGGTTTAGCGGTCGCAAGCGCGGACTGACACTGCTGAGCATGAGGTCTTGGTTTCGATTCCTAGGTCGCGCAAAGTTTAATTGGGTTTTTCCATCAGGAAGTTCTCAGTTGCAGACTGGCAGCCCGGAGCGGGGATTTGGGCCCGATCGATGGCAATAGGCTCGCCCCTTTTACATGGGACTTAAACATATCTAACTGGTGAAATGTGGGTGTAGTTTAGGTACCATAGATCACCTCTACCGAAACCTTTAGGGAAAACTTACAAGTGGTCAGGTGCGATGTTTTGTCATGTCAAATATAGCTAATTTGAGGTTATAGTAATACACTAAGAAGGTTATAGTAATCTCGATTTATTCCGGTCTGATCTGAATAAATATATTTCTTTCTTTCTTTCTTTGATCCCCTGAGCCCGCCCCTCCACCCCCCTCCTCGATCCCCAGCTAGTTCGTGAACTCTGCAATCGACATTTTGTTTTTGTTTGTTGTTTATGTCAGTGTCACATTGTTAGACCACATCTGTGGATACATATTGCGTACGAGTAGACACATGCTTGTTACGATACACAATATGTGACGTTTGTTGTTCGCGCACTGGATTTTCAACTTTCGATATTGAGTCGAGCATTGAAAATCCAACAGGGCGTACCCCAACGTTGGATTTTTAACTTTCAAAACTTGGTAAAAATCCAGGGCGAGAAAAAAAGGGTCTGTACGAACCCTGGGCTAAAATGTCAATCTAAGTGTACAGTCACCAAAGGAGATAACTGATGGATGCTTTCGAATAAAATTTAATTTCTAACAGAAAACAAACAGTTTATTTATCAAATTAAATTTCATTCGAAAACATCAATCGGTTTCTTACTAAATTTCAACAATATCGGACGATCCTGGTTACTTATCTCTTTTGGTGACCGTACCTACATAATTAAGGGTCTGCGCACGACGGAGTGGCGACGAAGCAAGTAAGTAATTCTATAAAAGTGTTGATTTTGTTTACTAAGTATATTTTATAGCATATGGGTGGAACTCCGTGCAAACTCCGCGGTAGGGCTCAGAGATGGTCTGTAGGTAATCTAATATCTGTCAAGTGATGCATGAAATTGTGAGCCGGGCGCAGACCCGGCCGTTGCCCCGCCACGACGACGTGAGCCTCGGGCTTGATGAGGAACTAATTGGTCAATACTGTTCCAGTAAAAATATTCATTTTGTACTTAGTCGCTAATTGCGTAACACAGTATCAATCTCAATCTGAAACATTAAGAAGGATACCGTATTGCTAATCCATTGCTTCATATTTTCGAAAAATGTGTCTACTCAGCAACGTAACTAACGCAATGAATGTTGTTAAACTGTCAAAATGAAACTCATTGCTACTGATATTATAGTTTGTTAGGTACGCAATTAGGTACCTACACCGCTGACTCAGCGCGTTTCCGTCAAACAGGTTAAAGTGCTGAATGTGTCCAACACACTAACAGTAGGAATTGCTTTCATTTTGACAGTTCAACAACATTCATTGCGTTTTTACTTTGGTGAGCAGACAAAATTTTCGGACATTTAAAGCAATGGATTAGCAATATCCTTCAAAATGATTGCGATTGATAGTGTGTTACGCAATTAAGGTGCTGTTAGTTATTTTTGTGTTATAACTAGCTTCTACCCGCGACTTCGTCCGCGTGAAATTTCACCCTCCCCCCATTCACCCTCCCCACATTCAAATCAGCTGTTTGATACGTACATTTTGCTCAAGTAGGTATTGAACTTTTGTATTAAACAGCTGGTTTTTTCGTGATTTCAGAGTTGGTCCTATAGTGAAAGTTGTTCATATTCATGGGTAGATAGAACACCCTGTAAAAATTTAGATGATGATAAAAACATCTTCCTGTACACAGAAACTGACGTCTTCTTCGAAACTACAGAACGCCACCTATCTACTACTTCTTTTATAGAAAATCAACAATTATGTTAGTAAATATTTATTTGTGATGATGATGAATTATTTGAATAATGTTGATGACGATGAATTATATTTATTATAGTTCATATAACCGTTTTTCTTAATTCCAGATCACCTGTTGGTAGCGTGCTTTGCTTGATTGACGTGCATGTCCCACGTCCGCGCGCCAACAACATCTTGACGACGCTGCAACGTCACGCGGGATGATCGGAAGGGTCGAAACGAAACTATTTCGTGGGATTCTTCACTCAATTGGATTCTAATCACTTTTAAAAATAAATATCCTTCGATTTATCAGACGATTCCTTGTGATTTCGTTGGAAACTGTATTTTTCGTTGAAAGCGGTGCCGTGCTGGTGTCCTCACATCATCTATCTCCCATATATTCGGGTTAAGAGTCTTAAACAGAAGACACACGCAACGCAAGTGTCGAAACACATTGGGACTTGGGAACGTTTAATCGGTCAGCCCATTTGTGCCCGTATACTGTTGTTCATTTAATTATCGGCCCCTTCATGTCAAGTAGAAAGGGTCAGGGGAAGGGGGGGGGGGGGGTGCTTCTAACGTCACCAATTACTAATGTTTACATTTTGTAAAGCAATTGTTTTGAGAATTTCTAGGGCAATTCTGTGCCGAGGGAACGTAAGATTCGCGAGTAGGTATCGACTGTATCCAATAGAATATAATATATTATGCACAACCGATACGGAAATGATATATGACTTCAGTCATTTCTTAAAGCGCTTTTGTTTCTATCTATGTTGCCTTCAGTTTTCACCAATCTTTTAGAATGTCCGTTTGCTTGAATGAAATGCTGTTTGTAAGCGCATCACTGGAGAACTGCTAGGCCTATTTGGCTATGTTTTTGTTTTATAATGTTAGTAATAGTCCAAATTAGGTTTTTAAGAATAGGAAAATTGGAAAAGTCTTCCACAATTTTATCAAATTTTTGGAAAAGACGAACTTCATTGGACGTCATTTGGGTCAGCTAGCAAAGAACAATTCCAGATTATAGATAGGTACCTATGATGTAAGTAGCTATATTTATTTATATCCCTAGAACATTATGACTTCAATCAATATTATGCCTAACCTTTTCCAAACTTTGCTGGGGTCGGCTTCGGCGTTACTTCTTGCCAACATTTTTATGACTTAGTTTCCTCAAAAAGCAGCATCTACATAATATAAGTTCAACATTTGTTACCTCCAGGCGTCTATGGTTTAGTACACATTTAGTATTCATCACGACACGTGGACGTGGACACGAAAATCAATGTCGACTCAAATGTATTCTAAAAATCATTGGTGTTTAATATTAATACAGTTCTTATAGAAACAACTCACGTTGATGGTAAATAAGCAGAGCTGACGGTCAATGATGACAGAATTGTATGTGCGATTATTTTTACAAGCCGTAAAGGCTTCCATTTTTTCCAAATCGGTCAAGATTCTGCGTTACTTCTTGCCAATTGTTAGCTTTTTCATTGGCATAATCTAATGTTCCAGCTGTTGCGAACACAGGCCTCCTCTCTTCGAAAGGGAGTGCCGTACTGGGCCCTCGTGGTAGATTTCGTAGGCAGGGAATCTACCACGAGGGCACAGTACGGGTTGGTAGATGTCACTTGTCTTTGAATCGGTTTCTCACGATGTTTTCCTTCACCGTTTTGAGAATAGTGGTGATGAAATTAACTGCACTAGTAGCTGCAACAAGACGCAGTGGTCATTTGCACTATACGTCTTTTCGCTATGAGAGTGTGCGAATTCCCTAGCCTGTCGTTGCGTCTAGTCGCCGAACTTCACTGCCGCGTGTCGCATAGTGTGCGCCATGACTGCTGCTATTAGGTACAGGTTGTTGTTAACAAACTGCTTTGAGTTTGAGTTTGGGATATTCTCATCTCCCTTCTTTATTAACACAGGTAGATAGTTTTTCCAGAATGAGAGCTTTAACTAAAATTCAATTAAGCGAAACCAACGAAACGAAAATTCGGCGATAAACTAAAAATGACACTCGCGGCCTTTCGCGGCACTAAAATTAGTGAGCTCACTCGAATCCGGTACAAGTTTTACCCGTTTTAATACCAGCATGAATGAATGCGGTGGTTATGATACGAACGAGAGGACACGACATCATGATCACTTGTTTTATTTGCAGAAACCTGTTCGCTGAGCCCCCGCGGTCCTCGCCACTTTTTATCTCGTATTTTTTAATGTTCCTACATTTGTGGCTTGTATGCAAAGGCAAGGAATGCCGTGGGAGTAATTAGGAAGGTTGAAACTACAAGGTAAAATATTAAAAGTAATTTTCGGAATGCGATTAATATTTTTTGTCTTTATGTTGCCATTCAAATATTACGTTATTATTATTATACGTTATTGTTGTTTTTCTCGGGAACAGCCCTTTTTTTCGGGTACCCTATGTCTGTTTCTGTACATCTGACAACGTATATGCAAAATTTCAGGATGATCGGTTCAGTGGTTTAGGCGTGAAAAGGTAAAAACTTTTTTTCGCATTTATAATATTACTAGCTGTGCCCCGCGGTTTCACCTGCGTAAATGTAGATCCCGTGGGAATATCGGGATAAAAATTATCTTATGTCCTTTCCCGGGACTCAAACTATCTCTATACCAAATTTTATCTAAATCTGTTCAACATACAGACAGACAGAGTTACTTTCGAATTTATAACTCGTTATTAGTATGGATAGTTAGGATATTATACACGTTATTTATAAAATTATTTTATTTATGATCTGGATCTTGGATATATATATTCTTAGTGATACGAGTACGTTGGATCTGCCGCGTTCATTTACGTCATAGGGGAACGATGCAGGCTCTTAGACTCCATGAGGTAGGTACTGCGGGGTACTTGCGTTACACACTATCAATAGCAATGACTTTCATTTTGAAAGTTCAACAACATTATTTATTGCATTATTAAAATTTACATTGTTGAGTAGACAAATTTTTCGAACATAATTATGAAGCAATGGATTAGCGAATTCCTTCAAAATGATTCAAATTGATATTCATAGTGTTTGTGGCGCGATTAGGGTGCTGGTTCCGGTCTCCTGCTCGAATAAAGTGTGTTCTAGACACGTAGCAACCCATAGTCTGGATTTGTGCCCGGTTGTAGGCCATAGCAAGTACTATTATAATATATTCTGTGGCGATAGGCTCACCCGCTATTGCATGGGCCTCATTTTCATCATCTGCCTAGCCTTTTCCCAACTATGTTGGGGTCGGTTTCCAGTCTAACCGGATGCAGCTGAATACCAGTATTTTACGTGGAGCGACTGCCTATCTGACCTCCACAACCCAGTTACTGGGTAATACGATAAGTAAGTACCCCTTTTGGTAAGACTGGTTGTCAGACTTTCGGGCTTCTGACTACCCGTAACGACTGTCAAAGATCCACGAATGACAGCCCGTACCAACGCAACGGCTTAACGTGCTTTCCGAGGCACGGTATGTAAAGATGGTCACCCATCCACAGACCAACCGCGGCAAGCGTAGCTTAACCTGATCGATCGACCTGTGCGGCTGTTATTATTTAGCCACGGCTCATATATTATTATAGTTATACATAACTGGTGAAATGTGGATGTACATACAGATTACCTACACCTCTGCCTTCCCCTTCCAAGAATGCAAGCGTGATTTTATTATTATTTTTTAGGATTTTTGAACCTACGATTCGAACAGAAACGTAGGTTCATTTTCTGTGGATTGACTACCACAGAACATAAAACCACGTTGTTTAGGTAAAATTTAATTATGTACTATAAAATTTTTGCATCAATATCAGTATTAATTAACCTGTTACTTAAATTAAATTAAATACCGAGTACAATTCCGGTATTTTTTAAAATTATGCTTCTTTGAAATCATTAACACAAGGGATTTTTTTTAAATTTTTCAATACTTATCAATATTTTACACTCTTCCACATATAAAAAATAAACATTTTTACGACTTGCGTTATGAAATCGGGCACTTTTAGGTAACGATGACGGCGGCGATAAATTGGAAGTCGTTTCGATACTGGATTAAAGTTGTAATGCTAAAGAATATTCGCAGGTATGAGATTTGGAACGGTGTCGATTAAAAAGTCATTAAAAACAATGTGAAGGCAAGAGGTATATATGTAAAAGTTTATGTATTTTTGGTACATTTCTTTGGTGTTGTGAGTGTTAATGAATTCGTCAAAATGTTTGTTTTCTCGTAGGTAGTTGTCACTAGGGCAATGACCACTATTGTCATGCTAAAAAGTGACATGTTAATTGTTCGGGGTCCTACGGAGAGCCGTAGGACCCCGAACAATTAACATGTTGAAGATAAATATTTATTGGTCCCCAAGATACAAGCGCCGCGCCGCCTAGTTTGGGGACCGCCGTAAAGATCCAAATGACGATCGCTAACAGCTACAGACCGACATTAAGTTAAGTTAATTATATAAGGTAATATTTGTAAGATTGGTTTGTATCATTGGTTCAATAAATCTTAAATTCAGGACGTTAACAGACTTTATTTCAGTTTTTGAAATACATTTAGTTAGAGAATGTAGGTGGGTCAATGACCGCTGTTGCCATGCTAAAACGCGACTTCTCTATAGTTAGGTATTGGTTCCCGAATTAAAAACCGTTAAAAATGCGCGAATTTGTCTTAGTAATTTAGTTGCTTCAGCCTTTGTATTAGTATGATTGTGTCAATAGAAAAAGGAGGCATAGGCCCGTGGCTAAATAATAACAGCCGCGCAGGTCGATCGATCAGGTTAAGGCTACGCTTGCCGCGGTTGGTCTGAAAATGGATGACAATATTGACATACCGAGACCACTGCGTGCCTCGGAAAGCACGTTAAGCCATTGCTCCCGGCTGTCATTCGTGGATCTTTTACAGTCGTTACGGGTAGTCTGAAGCCCGAAGGTGACAACCAGTCTTACCAAGCGTGGGTTGTGGAGGTCAGATAGGCAGTCGCTCCATGTAAAATACTGGTATTCAGCTGCATCCGGTTAGACTGGAAGCCGACCCTAACATATTTGGGAAAAGGCTAGGCAGATGAGGCACCTACTTAATAATTTATGAGTCGCAGAATTTACCAATATATATAAAAAACTACGTTACCAGTCGACATATTCTGTAAAAATCTCACCCTGAAAACTTAAGTGAAGTGAGCCGACAATAGTGTGAATCCCTAGCATCGGCACCCCAATTGCATTTAATAAAACACTAAGTATCAGTCTCAATCTGAATCATTTTGAAGGATATTGCTTATCCATTGCTTCATAATGTTCGAAAAATGTATTTGCTCTACACCGTAAATAACGCAATGAATGTTTCCGAACTGTCAAAATGAAACCCATTGCTACTGATAGTGTGTTACGCAATTACCCCACCGGTGGAATGACAACTCATTTCGAGCTCACTTCACCTTTCATATCACAGTGAGATTTTTACAGAATCGACCGACTGTTTTATTGTCTTGGTTCGTTCACTCTGTCCCCTCATTCGCAAAGGCTCTTTTTCAATGTGCGTTAGAAAAACGAAGGCGTATTTTTGCACTGTTGAATTTTAGCCCCTGGCGGTGTCAAGCGTTGAAAATACGACAGAGCGCGTTAAAAACGCAGCGTTAGAAACGCATTTAAAAAGCGCCCCTGCGTATGTAATATGTATAATGCTTTTCTGAATCAATACCTTTTGTATAAATAAAGCTCATGGTAAGCCTGCACCAATGAAGCGTGCAAGAGATGCAACAATGCGAAAGGCTCTGCGTTAGAAAGAGATGACAACATCAGAGCATAAATATTTGTTACAGAGACTATTAAGGAATTTCGCGATTTGGAAATAAAACGTATGCAAATAATGTGCGTTTAGAATGTTAATAGAGTTAGCTTTACTAGGAAACTTGTTGTTTAGATCGAGTTTGAATCTCAATAGATTTTTTTTCGCGGATTTGTGAATTCATACAATAATATTATTCGCTTCTTGTTGATGGGTTTTTGGTATCTACTTTTAGAACTGTATCTAGGCAGGCAGTCTAGACTAGGTCAAGTCTATATGTGGTTACAGATTTGCAAGCTGCAAGACTTTTCTAACCTAAGTTAACGCTACAAGAGTGGTTATTAACGGTAATACCATTTGCATGTTAGTGTGAGAGCAGTTGTGGCCCAGTCGTACCGGCTGTGACTTACAGAGTTGTAGGTCGTAGGTTCGAACCCAGGCAGGCGCTTTACTTTGTCTAAATTATTTCATCACCACTGCACTCAAAACGGTGAGATAACCGGCAAAACTAGAACCAAAAATTCAAAGACGTGGCGCCTACCAACTTGGCCTGCGAGGTGGATTACGGCTTACCCCTTCTCATCGACAGGAGGCCTGTGTCCCAGCAGTGGGAACTCTATAGGCTGATTATGCATGTGCATAACCATGGTCCTTTGTAGTTGTCCATGTAATAGGGGGCGAGCCTATCGCCTTCAACCGGGCACAAATCCAGACTCCGGGCTGCTACTCAGAAAATCCTGATAGAAGAACCAGATTACATTACCCGATCTGGGTCCTAATTCACTATGACCACTTAACGATTCCTTACTTCGAAACCAAGTCAACTCCTTAGCTGATCCCGCCAATCTGGCATTGATTTCGCGCGGTTTCATAGAGAATTACGACCCTGAAATTCAAACCCAGGACCAGCATCCTATATAATTGCGAAACACACTATCGATCGGAATCTGAATCATTTTGAAGCAAATTGCTAATCCATTGCTTCATAAGTTCAAAAAATTTGTCTGCTCGACACGTAAATGACGCAATGAATGTTGTTCGACTGTCAAAATGAAACCGATTCCGATTGATAATGTGTTACGCAATTGCTCCGCAGCTGTAGCTCAGCAGTAGCACTTGCGATCGCTAGACCAAGGCAGACAGAGAGGGAAAGAATGAATATAACGTTACAAGATCCTAAGAGGTGATACACGTTCTGTTTACCTCTCAGTGAGATGAAACGTGAAGATACGGATGCTGCTAAGACTTGTAGAAAGTCTTGGAACATGTTTCTTGAGTGTCGTTGTGTCGTTGATGTAATGCGGTTGTTGATCTCGTACTAACATCTTAAAAAAATTATGTGACAACACTATGACGTATCTCCCACTCCCTCTCACCGAGAGGAGGCCTGTGTCCCAGGAGTGGGAACATTACAGGCTGATTATGCTATTATGACATACGTCATTGCGTGGTGCTATGCTATTAAACGGCGGCCGTTTAACTAAAACGGCCTGAATGATATTCAATTATAGTTTAGGTTGGAAGTCTGTAACCAATCACGCGCGAGCCGAATTGGTCGCAGTAAGTAAGCCAGGGCACCCCGACAAAAAGGCTAGGCGGTTAACTAAACGGCGAATTAAACCAGTTGGCTGCGACACATATCCTTAGTTAGGTACTCCTTTTATCATCAGCTATTTGTGAGTGAAAGTCCCGTCAAAATCGGTCCAACCGTTTCGGAGATTAGCCGAAACAAACAGACAGACAAAAGATTTTTTTTTTTAAAAGCACATTCTTTCTTAGGAATTTAGTAAAAAGCAAACAAACACAATAATAAACACACGCACAGTAATTATAGTTTAATTGTATTGATGTATAGTCACGCACCTATAGATCAGAACGAAGCCTGTTCCCACACTTCATTTCAGCTCTTAATATGAAACATTTGGTAATGCTTCTCAGTTTTTACTTTCAATCTTCAGGATGTGGGTGTTCCGTAAAAACTTCGGATATCCTTAAGGACTAAGCAACATGTGTTCAATGTTACGAATTTTTGTGGAAAGAGAGAGAGATGTATAGAAAAAAAGGATGCTTTTTCTTTCTTAAGTTTCGTCCCGCCCAGTGCAGCATCTGTCAGGGATATTGGGTGACCCGGCGGCATCGGCATCTCGGTGAGATAAGGACTGCGACTAAACGGTCTTGATACTTGGTAGCAAAATTACTTATGAGACCGCATTAGGTACGCTATGTTTAAAATGTATGTTTCGTGGAAAATAAAGATTGTTCGTTTTTTTTGTATTTTGTGATGGCTTGTTATTATGTACAATATATACATAATAACAAGCCCAGTAATATATCTGATGTGTATTGCACACACATTTTTGCACTATACTATATCTCCCGCGTCGATGGCTAGTCTCCGCTGAGATTGGCCACCATAGCCGAAATTCGGTGTGGAGGTAATTATCTATTAGTAACATATCTATCGATTGTCTTATATCTATTTATTGTGAAGCTTTATATTACGGTAAATAAGGTGATATAGACTTTTTCTTGTTCTTTCAACTGTCTTAAAGTTTACTTACCTGTTTTCATTTTGTACATCGACAGCCATGTGGTGAGTGTATAATTTGATTCTTACCTGAAATAAAAGAAAACATCATTAGTTTTTGTTCAAATTATACGTCAAATGATTTATATAATGTACTAGCTTCTGCCCGTGAATGTCAGAAATTATCCCACGGGAACGTGCTAACGGGACAAAAAGTAGTCTACCACCTTCCCCAGAATGCCATCTATCTCCTAGGCAAATTTTGTCAAAATCGTTAATTTAGAATATTAAAAGAGTATGGATACAGCGACACCATTAGGTAGACATATCTATTATTAAGTATCAATAAATAGTTTTTTTTTCGAAAATAAATTCACACACAACCACAACACGCGTTTTAGTGTCAAAACTGTTCGTTCACCGTACATCATCAAGTTGCATGGAACTCCGGTTCACACAGCCCCCCCCATGCCATTTTGAACCTGTTGTTATGAATGTGTGCGTAGCAACAGGTATCTCATACCTACTGAGGTGTTTGTGTGGGAGTGCTGAGTAGATATTCGCTAGCCTTAGAACTATCATTTTTATGAATGAGATCTTAGATACGTTCCTGTCTCATTGAATGTTCGTAGTGCGTAGGAATTCGAAATAGATTAGTGTGAACCGCGTCAGTGTTAGTGTTGTTGATTGAAGGAGGAATAAATCGATAGAATCGGAGTTCGCACCTGCATTCTGCATGCGCGTTTTTCATTCCGCTGTGGTTTATTTTATAGTTATAACTACATATATAATCACTTGCTTTTGCCCGCGGATTCGCCCGCGTGGAGGTCGGGAATTATCCCATGGAAACGTATTAACGGGATACAAAGTCCTTACCCAGATCGTGGTCTACCCATGTGCCAAATTTCATCCAAATCCGTTCAGCCGTTTTAGCGTGAAAGCGTAAGAATCAAACAAACAATTTTAATTAATATAATTAGGTAGTTAGGATTAGGATTAGAATAATCATCATCAATCTACAGCAGTCCACTGCTGGGCATAAGCTTCTTCGTCAATCCACTTGCTAGGGATCGCTAGGGATAGACACTGTTGCCAGGTCATTTCAAACTCACTTCTCCTATATTTTCACGGCAAGAATGTTAAAAAATATACCAACAGGTGTACAGACGCCAGCACATCAAGCTACCCGAAACTGTCAAATTTTTTTCCCAATCAACATTGAACCTTATGCTTTAGCGATAAAGTTGAAAATCTATTAAAGAAATTTGACAGATTGTAGTAGCTTGATGTGCTGGCGTCTGTACCTTTAAAAGTGGGGAATTCGTTTATACTATACAACGTGTTTTTTTTATATCCCGTAACTCTAGGGTTATATTATTCTATAAATAATAATAATACAAAGATTCCTAGAATATGTGGTCCAAAAATGCATAGTTGTTTCTCATTTGATAACACCTTGTATAATTATCGTATTCCTTGGGTTCATAAACTTAAAACTTGACACGAAAGCTAAATGTGTTGATAAACCTTTTTCAGCTTCAGCTGGCAATATTTCAGTTGGTCGGAAAATGAAAACAGTGGGCGTATTCTTTTCAGCGATCCTCATTGGCTGTGGAAACAATAGCGATCTAAATGGATTGTAGGCGGCTTCGCGCACCCAAGATTATCTGCGTGGATTATACATAAATTTAGTTCGAGGGTTGTAGGGTAGAAACTTCAGTATATGATGGCGATAGGTAAACAAGGGATCATGATTATTCTATGTGCTGCTGGAAAATCTAAGTAAATGGCTAAATGCCATAAATTCATGAGGAAGCTATAGAACAATGCCAGGACTATGCATTACAGTGTCGCATGATTTGACTTCAAATTCGATCCAGTTTCAGGGAAAAAATATTTTAAATAAACCAAAATATTACAAAAAGTCACCATACCATAAGTGCCAAAGGCAGCTAAACCGCAATCCCTTTAAAAACTGCTTTAACACCACATGAAAGGCTTCTTAATTGTTGTGAGACGTTCGTTCAAAGAATTCGCGGCATCCCCCTCCCACGTGGGATCGGGTCCGCGCCGGCTACGCACTTCCCACACACACAGCATCGTAACATTTGTAGTAAAATTTGTAAACGGCTCCCATATAAGGCCGCTGACATAACAGCGTGAACGTTTTAAATTACCCAGGTCATTGTAGTAGCCGCTTATACTATTGTTTTGATATTTTAAATAAGTCGTTTCGTTCGTATGATTTGTTTTGCCTTTTTGTGGAAATTGTTTTTTAAACAATTGTTACAAATGTCTTGTATCGTCATAAACACGGCCTATATACGATACGGCAGTCTCCAAAACGGCTTAATATTGGTCGATTGTGACTTCAGAACTGTAATTTTAGTAGGTACAATATCTCAGCGACATCTACCAACTTGCACTGGGCCCGCGTTGTGGGTTATGGCCCATTCCCTCTCACTGGGAGGAGGCATGTCGTCCCGGCAGTGGGAACATAATAGGCCGATTATGCTATACAACTCAGTAAAAACTGAGGTTTTGTCTGATTCTTTTGAATTTCTGTCCATATTTGCCTTTCGAGCTAACCCAAAAAGCTCATTACCATATTTGGCACAGATAGGGAGCTAACGTGGGAGGGTTGGGTTTACCCCCGGAGTCATCGCTACGTTTTATGGGACATTCCACTCCGCCTCTGAAAATTACCCTTATCTACCCGTTGCCAACGCCCCCGCCTGAAACGCCCCCCTGAAATCTTACACCGCCTTCTATATGTATATAAGTTGATAGAAAATATACTACCCTTCGTTCGTATGACCTACGACATCGCAATAAAAATGAACTAGACTGTGTTCCATAAAATGCTGGAATGAAATAACAAAATCCTTCTAATATTATAAACGCGAAAGTTTGTGAGGATGGATGGATGGATGTTTGTTATTCTTTCACGGAAAAACTACTGAACGGATTTGGATGAAATTTGGCACACATATAGTTTATAACCAGGATTAACACATATGATACTTTTTATCCCGATATTCCCACGGGATCGAAACTTGTGCGAGTGAAACCGCGGGGCGCAACTAGTATTATATTAACGCGAAAGTATGTGAGGGTGGATGGATTTATGTTTGTTACTCTTTCGCACTAAAACTACTGAACGGATTTTGATGAAACTTTACAGTAATATAGCTTATACATCAGAATGACATAGTATACTTTTTTATCCCGGTATTCCCACGGGATCGACACTTATGCGGGTGAAACCGGGTGGCGCTGCTAGTAAGTATTTACATATTATATTAAAAAATATATATATAAAGCTATTTTTTATATAATATGTCTTATTCAGATACTTGAAAGGTAATCCACATACGCTATGCAGAGACTAATCGTATGTGAAGTACCAATTAGTCTCTGTTTACAGCACCTATTATCTCACCAAACACTGCACAGATAAGTAGTCAGATACACGTAATAGTGAGTTCTCGTCTTTCAAGTTTGTCAATGAAAACAATGCTGAAAAGCGATCCCTGTGCGACGATAACGGTATCATAGTTAATTCGTCTGGCTGTACTGGAGAATTTTATTACTCCAACCGCCAACGAACTAATTGTAGCTGTCTGGTTTCGTTTTAACAATGCTCAGATTTCAGTCATGCTGAGCTTTTTCCGTGAGGACTGCAGTTTCTCTTTTTAACCGACTTCAAAAAGGAGGAGGTTCTCAATTCGACTATAAGTATGTTGTTTTTTTTTAGGTCGGAAGTCGGTGGCAAGCAACGAAAATGCGAACCCAACGACACCGACTTCCGAAATTAAAGTTATTTTTCAGTTTGTAGTGTTTTTTTGGAAGCCGGTTGTTTTTTTTTTTTGTGAAAACGTTTTTACGTTTTACAAATGTGTTCACTGCCTTATTATCATTTGCCTCCATGTAGCTGTAGAAAAATATTGATTATAATAATCAATAATATTATAATCAATATTTTTCTACAGCAATAGTAGGTACTTATTTAGTTCTATATATTTTTTTAATATAATAACTTCAATTGGTTGCTCTAATGCGATGGTAAGTTCACTTATTTATCATAAAACCTATACCCCTAACCCCCCCTAGTTATAAAATATATTATTATTATAAAATACACTAGGTAGGTACCTATATTGTTACATATTTCATGTACAACGGACAATGGCCCAATTTTCACCCTTATACCCTTAAAAATAAGGTTGAAAATTGGTGCACCGCCAGTGTCCGCCATGGTACCCACCCAAAAATTTAGTTCCTTAAATCGTCGCCAGTTATGATTTATGTTTGTGAATGAAGGTTCGATAGTTCAATGAAGATACGAGTTACGACTATGTTGTTTCTAAGAAGTGCTGTGGGTAACAATAGTGTTGATGTCTTGAAGCGTCGACAAGGCGATAATGGTCAGTTTTTATGTTTCTTCGAATTATTTGTGTGTGAGTACAGGTCGACCGCTTAACTGAGACTTTGCCTGAGGTAGCTGCGCGGTGCGGGAGGGGTGATAGTTGTCACAAGTTGACGAATCGCTGACTCGCGATCGCAACATGTCACCACACCCCTCCGCACCGTGGTACTACCTCAGGCAGCGTACTTATAAATGAAGTCGTACGAAGTTATGGAATAGACAAAACGTGTTTTAAAGTGTTTTGCGACTTTGAAAATTAACGTATTCTTAAAAAAATTGGAGTAAACACTGGAATATGATTGTATTATTTCGTTGGAGAAAAAGATGAGAAATATTTATTGAGGATTTTTTTTCTTTGTTTACCAGGGAGCTAGGATATATGACACTTCAAGGCTCCCGTGCAGACAGGAGTGACGTGACTCTAGTAGAACAAATTCTATGAAGTTTTATAGAAATTGTTCTACTTGAGTCGCGTCGCGTTGTCGGTTCGCACCTGTCTGTGGGAGCCTTTAATCAATTTTTTCTCTCACCAGATTGGTACGAGTTACGAATACTGATTTTCTATAAAGTCTTGTGACGGCGAAATTGTAAAATCTATTGTTTGGATGCAACCTACAGTATGATTCAATGTCAAATATTTAGGTCATACAAAACCGCAAATACCACCATTGAAAATAAACGAAGTAAATGTAATATAATAAGAACAAAGCAATGTTTTAATTAACTGGCGCCTGTCCGCAATGTATATTTACCTACTTTTGATAATATTATTAGAATTGTTTATTTTTGGTATCACTAAAATATTCAGTTCTGCGAATTATTAAACTGGCGAAAAACATACCAATATTTAAAAAAATGTCCAAACATAGGTATTAGTCTGAGTCAGTATTACCCAGATTGCTATTACAAAATTCGATGTGACCATGGAAAAAAATCTCATTAGGTGTATCATCTATTCCATTTTCAAAAGGAAAACGAACAGACAAGCCGTACATTTTTTATATGCATTCTAAAGTTTAGTAACGGTAGTGATAGAGAAGGTGATAGCGAGTTGTCGATTAGTGTGAGAGGGATAGCAGATAGTGAGTATTTTTTGCTGAAGCTTTCAAAAGACAGTACGGGATCGAAGTGTGCTAAGAACTGGTAAGACGCAGTCTTGGTTTTTTCTTAATGTAGGGTAAATAGGGTTTCATTATAAAACGTTGTCTACTGTCTATATATAAATAAATGAATGCTGCTCGTTGGTAAGCACATCATTTGATAATGGCTGCACCGCTGCACCGATGATGTAGCTATTTTTTGTTTTAAAATGTTCGCAATAGTCTGCCAAAAGGTTGGTGAAGAACAGCGTGGATAAAAATATAGGAGGCCATTGTCGCAGGACAGCCTGAGCTGGTAGCTGATAATAGCTAATTTGCTAATATAGGGTTTAAAAACACAAATCATAATAGGATTAAAGTTTTATAAGAACTTGTTTATGTACATAAGGTCAAAGAAAATAAAGACTATTTTTATTTTATTTAATAGTCAGAATTGGGTTTTCATGGTAAGAAAAATTCGATTATTCCCGATGTCCACCACTTGTTTGGCCACCACTGGGGGACACCAAAAACTTTTAAAAATTATTCTCGTTGTCCACCACTGGGGACAAATTATTGTAACCTAACATCAAAATCCCATCGCGACCGCCCGCCCTTACGTAACAAAGGATAGGCACCCATGCTCAACTCCGCAGCTTCAGCTTGCTGATCGCCTCCGGCGACTAGCCTCAGCCGCTACGGCTCGTAGTCTTTTGGCTGCCAAAAGACTACGTGAAGTCGGGGATGCCGCGGTTCGGTTTTGGAACAGATTCGACCTATTCAAACCATGAAGTGTCCCCCAGTGGTGGACAAATAAAAATTCGGTAACTGAAAAAGTAATGGTGTCTCATTAGTGACTGTTGAGCTTATAAATAGTTCTGTCGATGTTTGTGGGAAGTAAATTCTTTCTACCTGTTATTAAAAAGGCATTAATGAATCAGATACCACTTTGCCAACCGTGGTAGCTCGTGTTTAGTTGATAGCCGAGGTCTTGCTAGTGACTGTGGCTGTAGTCATAACATTATAGATTAATACTTTACCATTATCTTTACTGTCTATTGTCGTTTGCAAGGTGCAGCTATAAAACATTCTCAACTTCGATTTCTAAGGAATTCTTTGCATAAATTGTTCATAAGAATATGGACAAAATAAGTCCGCAATTTTAGTCTCCTTTATTGAAAAGCAGTGTAAGCAAAAATGTTTAACTTCAAATAAAATATATTATTGTACTTACAACTATACATAGGTACTTTGAACCCGATGGAAGTATTTAAGTGGGCACCGGTGACTGAAACGATGTGTGGCAATCGGTGGTCATGGTAAGAGCGTGTGATGCGAAAGAGTGAGGAAAATATAGTGAGGAAAGTTTTGAATATGAATGTGGATGGTTATAAGAGTAGGTAAGAAACGATGGATAAACTGTGTGAAAGATGATAGTTATGGATAAAAAGGGGGTGACTACCGAGATGACGACTAGTAGAGAAGTATGGAAGAAAAAGACATGTTGCACCGACCCCAAATACATTGGGATAAGGGCAGGAGAATCATGAATGACGTGGTCTCATAGTTGACTCGTAACACAGTGTTTTTCGACTGAAGCCTTAGTTATAAATAGCAGAAATCACGAAGATAAACTCCTTTCTGGAACATTTGGCTTCGTTTAAGTGTTTATACTAATAATAAGATTATGCTATCGTAAATATACATTTATTGCTCAGCTGTCAGAGTAAGTGCATATGTTTTTTTCTGGTGGGTGAGTGCAACAGGAATACATCATGTTTCTTTCATGACGAGATTAAGCGTCCTCCCATATCAAGAATAATTGAGACATATGTAGGTACTTGAGTGCATCTAAAATTTTTACCCACGCCATCATCTTTTGTACATCCAAACCAATCCGGTGATTGACTAGTACCTAAGAGCACCCGGAAGAGGATATTAAAAAAAGGCATAAGCCTTTCAACTACCCTTACATGTACCGTTCGAAAATTGAACCATAAAAGGGACACTTGTGCACGATGCAACGCACCGGGATGCATAGGATGTTGCTTTTTTATCAGGCGTAAAAAAGGCGTATTAAGTATTATTATATACTGTTATTCCTATCAATCTACTTATTTTACATCTTGACGCGTGCCGTCAGCTATACGAACCGATCCTTTACTCCTTTTTCTACACTTCGGAATATAAAATAGTGTTTATTCCAATAAACATGACATTAACTTATGAAATACGAGTGTTCGTTGAGAAAAGGAGTAAAACCTCTATGTATCTCGGTCTAGGCAGAGACATCAATACGAGTATTAGACCCTAATATATTTAATAAATTTATTCTAATATATTCTAATATATTTTTATTGTCATAATGGAATTTATTTCGGCTTGAACTTTATGTAAACTCGTTTCTTCTTTCTTTACTTCGATGACATTTATAATTATTGTCATCAATAATGAGACTCTCTTTGGGTTTGGTTTCATTATTATTTTATTGTCATTGTCCGACGTTATTATTTTGTAAGGTTCGGCTTAACTATTGTTCAGTTCTTGTTCTTCGTCGTATCGATGATTATATTTATAAGTTTGAAAATTAAATAAGCTTCGACCAGAATTCGGCTACTTCGACTGCGTTATCATTGGCCTCGCAAAATTTCGTGTTATTGCACAGAGAGCACGACTAGAGGTGAGGCGTCGTTCGCGGCTCCACAGTTGCACTGTGGCGCTCATCGGAGTACCCCAAACTGACAAAGTAGTACCTGCAGCGGCCCACCTTGCTTCTTAGTTGGTTAAGAGATATCCAGGTGGGCCATGGCAGTTGGTAGCCCGCTGGAAGCTTTTCTGCAGGCTCAACTAGTCAGCTGAGTGAGGGAGATGTCGATGTGAAAGCTACAGTTTTAATCGTGCCGCACAGAGCTACTGTCATTTAGTGGGACGTTCGACTTTGGGAAACTGTAAGTCTGCCCCTCGGCTTCGTTACCTACGTCGAAAGTGAATGACGTACCCCAACACATTTAGGTACTACACCCGCTGACTTCCGCTTCATTGATATACCGGAAGAGCCAAAGGATATTTTTTTCTGAATGCTAGATGATGTGTGGATGTTTTTTGAAAAGCTATTGTTGATTTGTGGTAGTGGTATGTACATATTAGGCTGAGGTGATTGCTGACAGATTACCAGAATGTTAATTGAATTGAATTGCTGAAACCGAAAATGACGCTCTCATACTTGACTTGTTACACAATGTTATTCGATTTAATAATAAAACTGAAGTACCTATTAGTTATAAAAATAGCAGAAACCACAAAGACAAATTCCTCATTGAAACAAAGTTTTCAATAAAATAATGTGTTGTTTTTTAACCACCCGCTAAGAGACGCTAGTTTTAATTTAACTACACTACAATAAAAATAAAATTACTTAGGTACATATGCGACATAATTAAACGCAAGTGTCTCTTGCTGTTGAACATGATTACTTTTTTCTACCACAGCTGGTAGTGAATGCAAAAAAGGCCATTTTGCGAACGAACTCGGTTGAGTTCGGAGAAAAAAGTATTTTGTTACATGGGTTGTTCTGATTAATTTGAAGCTTAGTAAGTACTTTAGGTAGTTTCTTTCTGTACACCACGGTGTACAGAAACTATGTCTATGGTTCATGACCCATCCTTGTTCCATATTATCAAGTTGTGATTTAATTTTATTGAAGGCCAATAATATTTTCCAGTCTTCTGTGTACTTATCAATAAACGTCAACCTAGTTATTGTGCTAGATTTTTATACCCCGTAGGTGTCAAATACCAATTTACTGAAACTTCTTGAATTGATCAGGAAATCTTTTCACAAAAAGTTTATTCTTTTTCATGCGATTGCACAAGGAATGCTGAAAATAATGTTTAATTTTTTTTAAACATTGAACCATTATTCACACAAGAAAGCCATAATAATGATTGCAGCGTAGCATATACATTATAGTTACGTACGTGATATTATTATAATCAATGCTTCTACTATCTGAGATAGCCGGTAGGAATAGTCTTTCAGCCATACGACTTTGTTTGTAATATGACTCAGCTCAAGCATTATTTATGTTGTACTTGAGTTGAGTAACCCAGCCCACTGTTTATCATGTATGTAAACATTAACACAAATGTCACTTCGATCGTTATCTTCACACTTCTAGGCTGGAAACAATATCTGAGCGGTGAAACGCAGTGGAATTTTGGGCAGAGACCTCAGGAACACAGACTACACAGAATTATATTCGCGTTTTGAATATTAAAATAAAAATTCGTTTATTTAAAAATTAGGTTGAGAATACAGAATCACGAGTTTTCAAATCACGAGGTTTAACTTTGTTACTGCTCAAAATTGTTCAAACCTCAGTCTTATGTTTTTCTAGTTCTTTGGAATAAATCTTATTTTTGCAGATGCCTTTGAATTTTTTTTATGTCGTCTTATAAATCATTAGTTACTCGTCATCTTGCTTAAATCGTAAAAGTTGCAACTGGAAAAGGTGGTCTAGTAGAAAATAAGGTTGACTCGCAAGCAGTCATTAGTAGTGTTGCATATTTAACTTAGGCATACACACAGAACCTGTTCCCTTTCCTGGTAATATCCTTTTCTTGGAAAGTAAGTAAGAAGAGTGGTCATAATTATGGTTACGTACTGGTCTTAAGCAAATGACTCTACAACCGACATAATTATATATTTTTATATAGGTATTTATCGTCAAATTATTGACTGTTTTTTGTGTGTCGTAAAAATTACTCTTTAGAATTCAGAAAACCAAGTGTTTAACATGGCTCCACGTACTCCTGGTTAAAGATTCCAGACGACTGTGAAAGTCCTATATTAAAGAAAACTCTTATTTTCTTTATACAGGATGTAACGGAAAGGGTATATGCATACATACCAAGGGCACGGCTTCTTTGGATGATATCAAACGATATTAGAAGGGTTTTTAATCCTATCTCTCCATGTGCCTCGGAAAGCACGTTAAGCCGTTGGTCCCGGCTGTCATTCGTGGATCTTTGACAGTCGTTACGGGTAGTCAGAAACCCGAAAGTCTGACAACCAGTCTTACTAAGGGGTATCGTATTACCCAGTAACTGGGTTGTGGAGGTCAGATAGGCAGTCGCTCCATGTAAAATACTGGTATTCAGCTGCATCCGGTTAGACTGGAAGCCGACCCCAACATAGTTGGGAAAAGGCTAGGCAGATGATGAATGATGTCCTGACGCTTTTTACTACAAACCTTACACACAAAACAAAAACAAATCAACAGCAACAAAATACCCAGAAATACGATATGCAAATAAACCCAACGGTAAAATACATCGATAAAACGTGACAGTTTTTAATACATTGATACCAGAAACCGAACTTTGCAAATTGAAACAAAGTGATGTGAGTAGCCACTAAGTCAGCTGATCGGTGTCAGCGACCTATGTGTAAACCTCTTACTCCTGGTAATTTTGTTTACAAAATATTATTACTGACTTTTCCTATACTTTGTTTATGACTTGTGAACTAGCTACAATACAATTAATTGCTCTAGGTATCAAAATTTAACGAAATAATATTGAGATACCTGCGTGCTCTTGAATCGATCTTCTAAAAATTCAATGATAAATCGTAATAAAAAAAATTTAAACAACATTTAGCATACCTTTATTTTGTGACATATTTACAGTTGCCAGTCAGGTAGGCACGTCTAAACTTTCAATAAATAAAATTGATAACCTTTCCGGCGTAATTCAATGACTTTCAGTAAGATGGTACAAATGTAGTCGGTTAAAATCACAATGACTTAATACAGAATGCGACCGACCCCGAGCGATTTATTTATAAAATACAGCTATGTCATTCGAAATGAGAACTTAATCTATCAAACTGTCAAATGTTTCAATCTTCGCTTAGTGCTACAATGCGGACTATTTAAAAAGTGTCGGCATATGCATGTAATTGATCTTGTTTGAAAAAGATAAACCTAAGTACCTATTCGCTGTTTATGATTGTCAGCACAATACTTTGGGCAAATATGAACTTGAACTATTATGAGCCCTTATCATAATAATTTTTATACATCCGATCCAGGAGATTCGATTCACCTTATAATAGCTGTATAAGGTAAAAAAAGTTTTTAATTCTAATAAAAGGTATCTAATTGACAAATTGTGAAGTAATATCTACGTTGGGTGGGCTTGTTTTTTGTCGCAAATGGAGTCGATTTTAGGAGCAATTTTGGTCATCATGCATGTGGCCCGCGCCTTCAGTGTATGTACTTATATCTTTTTTTCTCTTGGATTTCATTCGCCCTATGGTGGCCAAAGATGCACGCCATGGCCGAAGATAACTTATGTCAGCCGGAAAGTAAGGGATTCCTGCCACCTAACCCACTTTGAAAAACGCTTGTCTAAATTGTTAAATTGTGTAATAGATAAGTAGATCAAGAACCAAAATATTTATTCAAATTCAAAGTGCGTTGTACAGTTCGCGAGTGATTCCTTTGTGAATGTTGACATACAGTATACTTTGTTACAAGAAGGGTAACAATGAGCTCGTGTTTTGAAAATCGTTTCGCGTTCTGTCTATCGATACCTTATTTATACATCTGTGGCATTCGAACGTCGCGTCATGTTACGAATGCACGTTGATAATATTTATTTTCATGAGGCTTCTCTCACATAGTTGTATTTTCGTCTCGCCTTTTTTGCATGTACCTAAATAGCATATCGATTTTGACGCTCTAAGGGCTGAGTTTTCAATAGTCAGATTTATCTCTTTTTTTTAATCTGCTTTATTTAAGGGATTTTTGTACGCTTATGCGACGATATCAATCCCATCGTGCTAGTTAGATTTATCTCTTAACTGAAGAGTAAATGTTATCGTTTGACAGCTTTTGTATAGACTAGACAATATGTCAAACTGTCATATTTATTCTTCAGATAAAAGTTATCTGACTAAGCTATTGAGACTACAGCCCTAAGTTTAACTGAAAGTTTTAGTACTAGTTTAATTGAAATCAAATCTTTAACAAACTTAAAAAAAAACAATTAGACTAGTATCTACTACAACTACTACGTAGATACTAGAATTTATTTCAATTAAACAAATTAGGTACAGGCACTTTTGAATTGCCACTTTTGGTATCGGTTTTTGGCTCATTCAGTAGGCCGCATTTACATATAAGTATCATATACATTGAAATCTATGCTTTTTAGCCGACTTCAAAAAGAGGAGGAGGTTATCAATTCGTCGCGTATTATATTTTTTATGTATGTAGGTACACCGATTACTCCGTCAATTGAACCGATTTTGAAAATTATTTTTTCGTTTGAAAGAGTATGCTCTCGAGGTGGTCACATTGTCATAAAGTTGGAATCTGATGAGAGGATCCCATGGAAATCGAGGGAACCATATAGCGATTTGGGTATTTTTTATAGTAACTCTTGCATTTGCTCTCGAAAAGCACCATTTGATGAAGTGGAACTGATGATGAAGACCACAGATGGCCACCGGAACTACTTCCAAAAAAACTACAAAGTGAAAAATAACTTTAATTTCGGAAGTCGGTGGCAAAAAACTAAAATACCGATCCAAAGACACCGACTTCCGAAATTAAAGTTATTTTTCACTTTGTAATTTTTTTTGGAAGTCGGTTGTTTTTTGTTAAAAAGTTTTGTTATTATCTTTCTTTTCCAATTTGTTTTAATGTAACAGGTACATAATATCGTATACCACATTATGGCGCACCAATAAAAATTTAAATTACAACTATACACATGTTTATATCCATCAATATGTAATGGATTTTTGGTTCGACACTGAATTAAAGGTTACTCATTATGTAACGGTGTGAGTGGCGGTCCGCGTATCGGACAATAATTAGCATTCGTGTCGTATTTGTTACTTTTGAGTGCTCAATACAAGTTAATTTGGGTTTGGAGCAGCTATACTCAACTTATTGTAAGTATATGTGTGCCTGTAGCTCTTTGAAATCGGTCCGGCTTGATAAGGAAGGCGGATGTAATATGATCATCATCGTCAGCCTACAGCAGTCCACAAGATAGGACGCCCTCAGGCTTCGTGGAGCGACGACTTTCGCAGGGTAGCTGGTAGCAGCTGGATGAGAGTTGCCGAAAATTTAGTTGAATGGATATCTCTACATATTAAAATTATCATAAAAATTAAAGATTGCGGCTGTCTGCACTCTTACGTATCCATTTCAATATATTCTGAATTAAACGTTTTTTTAAAGCTTGAATATTTCTTTATTGCTAACTGCATGTTAAAATAAACCGGATCTCGCCAAAAATCCACTTTCATTTACAACAGGAAAACGTAATCTAAAAGGCAATGAAATTAATTAATAATTATCGATGGTATCCGTTGTACCTATAGTTGATCATTGAGAGAGTAAAGAAACTGCTTTTTGTTGTAAACGCACGGTATTATAAATTTATTGCAATTACATACAACCTAGCGGCGTGGACCGTTATGCTGTAAAAAACTGGAGCCTGTCCAAGTATCCGAAGTGATCCAAACGGTACTACGACAACCTTATTCGGTCTGTCATCTGTGTTCCTTTGGCGGGTACGGCCGACTCGTAGTACCTACCTCTACCTACTTGTTATCACTCTTATCTGTTACCAAGATAAAGTTCAACTAGGTTTCTAAGTAAAGTAGACGACTTTATCTATAGTTTTTCTTGATTGTGTGTATAATGGGTCTGCTGCATTATTTGAATGTGTTTTTCTGTTTATTTTCTAAGAAAATGAAAAAGTTGATTGTGCTGTCGAGAAGTTCAATTTAATTTCGTGTTTCGAGTATTTTTTTATGAGGTCAAGGCTTTCTGGCATTCGTCATAGTTCGTGCTCTTAAATAATTTATCGCATGATTTGTCAAAAGCTAGAACTGAGCGGCTGGCTTCGGGACTTTCACTGGCACAAGAGGCCTTTGCGCAACCTCCGATATGCCTTTGTTACCAAATTCAGTCTTCGACTTGTTAAATGGCAGTGAATACACAACACACTTCGTGACTACTGACTTTTGACGACTCTCATACACATCGGCCTTTCCATTAACGTATTTCAAACGCTACAAGCTAAAGCAAGTTATTAGATAATAAAAATGTTATAAACATCGCAAATTATTAGGTACTTCATATTTTTACCAATCAGTAAAAAATCTTCATATCTGAACTTCGACTTTCACATCCCTATTAGTCTATTAGTTGATGACCATTGCAAGTCGCGACGTATCACGTGTCCAGCGATTTATTCGAATAAATTTAATCGATTGACGTGCCAAGTGATTTTTCAACGGTACTGAACGCGTGGGATAGTGTGTAGGTACTATACAGACAATCAGTTTGAAAATCGTCACAAAAAGCGAGCGAGAGCATGTGAAGTATGACATGGTGTAACGGCATCCAAGTTGCACCGTACCGGCTCACTACGAAAGGTTACTGCCACCGCAACCGATGACGGCGTCAATGTCAAGATAACACGCTTCCTTTGCAAGCATTCACTTAATAATTTATTGCCGAACATATACCCGAAAGTATCGAGTTCTGCATAAAAAGTCGATTCCTATCAGTTTGTACCCGAATACGTTTAAAATCTTCTCGATTACTTGTACAATTAAGTACCTAGCAAAAGGGTAAAAACATTCAGTGTTTTCTTTTTAATACTTACGGTACCTACTAATAATATTAGTAGGTAAGTAAGTATTTGACAACAATCGCAATGAATTACCTAAGTATATCATTCACATGTGAAAAGAAACAAACCACAAATGCGAAATTCCTCATCGAAACCAATACAAGTCGATCACATAGCTGTTGTACCGAACAATTCACCTAACTGCCAGTTATTTCCGAAGATCCCTCAACCAGTACAATAGGCCAATAAAGGCACTTGTTTATAAATAACTAACAATATGACACTGAGAAACTATTATTATGTAAGACATCATAGGTTCTTAGAAACGTGCGGTGAACGGAAAATTAACTGTTTGCAATGTTCGAAAATAAACCTTAACTTAGGACCTGTTTACATAAGCTTAGAACTCGAATCTTGCAACTTAATTTACGTAAGAAAAGTTCGGCTCAGAACATTTCATGACAAGCCATAATAATAGCCGGATTCTGTAACACATTTTTTATGAAAATCGCTTTCATTTTGACATGTTGAAAAACGAAAACTGCTTTGACAGTAGAGTTGGTTTTCGTGAACGCGGATTTTCAAAAATTAAAAACACATAATTTTTACATTATTTGGAAATATAAATAGGTATCGTTTTTCTTGGTAATTATTTATCTTTCAGTCGTGAAGGGTCTCACCGAAATGTTATAAAACTATCTTCCTAACTCCCAGGAAATATGACAATGTGACAGTCAATTGTAATTGTTGACCCAATTGAAATTTTCAAGCCATTGACGTTACAATGAAGTGTTATTCTATAACAAATTACGTAACGTCTTGAATGGCATCAGGCTCTACAGACTGTAAAGCCTTAAAAATCGTTTATATATTTTCCGCCTCACCGGTAAACTGTTCTGTGATACCTACAATATCTAGCTAAACATCTATATTGTTTAAAATTTCCATAAAACAAATGCAATCTTCGGGCTTGATGTATTGTCTAGAGATCGAAGGAACATAACATAACCTTTATTATTATCCTTACTCCACAATTACCATAAGAACAATACCTTTTTCTCGAAGTATGCTTGTTAACTTTGGGATCCTGACCACAAGGCGCAATATAAAATCGTTGCGATTAATCTTACCGGATGGCAAACGCACTCTCCATAAACAGGCTCTTAGATTGCACAGAGCCAGCGAGCCAGCGAGTAGAACCACCATCTTAGTCAAACGGCATTCAATGAGCACCATTTAAGCTGATCCTAAAATAACTAAAACAATCTGAATGCAGACCGTACAGGGCTTTAGCCTGACATATAGTATTCCACGGGCATCCACTACAAGCGATCGCACGCGTGCCTCGAATACCATACCAATTTTCAGTGAATGTTTTAATACAAACAAATTAACCAACAGCACACAATCTACACTTTATTTACTTGACAATAAAGTCTTTTGTTGTAAAAAAAATGCAAAATAAACGAAATAGCGGGAAGATGAATATCCAATCAGTGTTTGAATAGGAGATGTATTAGCCAATCATGAAAGAGTAATGCCACATCATCAGCCAATGGTGAACGAGGGTTTTTATGGGTTCTAGTTATTTGGTATTGAGACGGTTGGTCTCCGTTCACTGCATACCGATATTTGCATATTGTAAGCACGATGGTATTCTGTAGGTACACGAGAATATCCAGTAAAACAATATTGTATTTGAGATTGAGACAGTCAAAAATATTGTAATCGCTCCTGAGAAAAGTTAGTGCGTCATATTTTTGTCTAAATTGAATTAATTCCTCGAAAATATTTTTACATACATGTTGGACGAGTTTCAAACTTGTCCAATACATAATTTATGATTTATGAAATTATTTAAGTAGGTATAATATTTAGTTAGAAAGAGAATCATGAATTCTCTACTTTGGTAAAACACTAAAAGTTAAATCATCAAAACCTATAGCGCAGTTCAACGACCTTTACTAGGTCACAGGTATTCATTGGAAGTTGCACAATTAATACAACTTGCAGGGCTGCATTAAAATTCAAAGTAGGTTGCAACTCATTAAAACCAACGCAGGCACTGTTGACACTAAGTCTACATTATTAATCTATTTAAATGTAGTTTTGCTGAATGTTCATTATTTATAAAAACCCTTGCAGTACGTGCTCATGAAAATCGCATAAATCGCCAAAAATAGTTGATTTCGAGTTGCTGCGTCTATCATTCTGGAAATCAAAAGTAGACTAAAATTACGAATCGTTTCAAAAAAATTACTGCTTCAACAGCTCAGAGCAGTCGCTAGAAAAATGTGCCTAAACTAAATGATTGATGATATGATTACTCAATAAGTACTTGCAAATAAGTAGCTGGAATTGTACTTATTATTTCAAAAGTTCAGCAAAAGTCAAGATACGGAAAGAATAGACGGACTTAATGCCTTAGAAATGTTCTACCAGTTTAACTTAGGGTTCATCTGGTTCTAACTAAGATGTGATTGATGTTTATTCACCGTGTTTGTTACGGTGACATTACCGCGTACGTCTCTCTCCACTGATGCCATACCAAACTGGCTAATCGATTTTCCCAGAGATTATTCCTGAAAGCCGGAAAGCTTAGTATAGTTACCGGTTAGACACCCGTCAAGAGAAAACAGCTGTTCTTATAAGTTAATTTGAATGATAATCGGTGAGGATGCAGACATTCTACAATGTTAGCGTCCGAGTGTCCGGGCATCCGGTCCGGCACGGCAGTTCGCCCCGGACGACGACCGGCTAAGAAAGTGGCACGATATGCACATCCATTTTTCGGCTTACTGTTTACCGAAGATAATTGCATTAAACATTTGACGATTACCATCTTAGCAAATGATAGCTTTTAGCAAAATATTAAAGATATTAGCAAACTTTAGATTTTGTTGAAAATTTTGTTATATAAGGTGTTTCAAAATTAACCCAACAAACTTTAAGAGGTGCTTTAGATTAGAGTAGACCATCGAACTGAACAACTTTCACTATGGGACCAACTCTGAAATCACGACAAAAATCAGCTGTTTAATACAGAAGTTGACCAAAATGTATGAAACAGCTGATTTCTTTTCGTGATTTCAGAGTTGGTCCCATAGTGAAAGTTGTTCAGTTCGATTGTCTATAGCACCTCTTAAAGTTTGTTGGGTTAATTTTGAAACACCTTATACATTACGATGAATAAGTTTTCTTTTTATCGGAAAACTGATTTCATGCATCGGGAGTACAGGTTTTACTCCTTGTACGAGTCATGTATCGTATATGGCACGCGCGCATTGCCGAGATCAGCATTTTTCCGTTGCCTTGCACAAATTATAGTGTAATGCGACAGTACACGATCAGCGTTCATAATCAGCTCAGCTGTACTCATTCACAAAGCATTCATATAGCATTAGTTACGTGGCAGTATACTCAATATCTTTGGCTATCCGTGAGTTATCATTCAAACTAACATCCAAGGTGTGTGCGACCCATTCAGCAGCGCAGACACTTCTAAACCACGAAATCCGTAGTTCGGCCAAAGTTACGTGCTGTTACTACTCCGCATCACTTACAGACATAAGATTAGTTTAGGCCCGACCTGTGAATTGATGACACCACAATTTGACAGTTGTCCCTACTGTGTGTTTATGTCCGAAAAGGTTAATTAATTCGGTGTATGGTTCACTCCGAAGTTTCGAACTACTTTCGGCCTGGAACGTATCTACGTTGACGGACTTAGAGAGAAGCCCCCTCTTACGGACATATGATTAGTCCGGGGCCCGAACTAAGCTTGTATGATAACACGATTTGATAGTTGTCCCTACTCCCAAAATGTATTTGATCGTTCGAAAATTTAATTTGAAACTTATTTTGATGGATCAACTACTTTCGTTGACGGACTTAAAGAGAACACCCCCCTGCTCTTGAGTTCGACCTCGCCCAATAGAAAGCGATGCATATGAGGTCTACGAAAGTACGAGCGTGCCTATTCACTCTTTCTTTGACGGTTGAAGGATTGTTATGTAGGAGGAAAACAGAGACGCTGGAGAGTTGCACACTATGGCCGTACGCATAACATAATATTGTTTTATTGCCACAACATGTTACAGGACACAAGTTGAAGTTACAGCTTGAAGCGGTAACAAGGGAAACTGTCTCGTCGAGCTGGCTCATCACGACAACATTTCCTAGAATTTCGGCCACTTTATACGTGATAATTAAGGAATTTCGATTGCATTGCACACGCGTACGCGACGCGACCTACCTGATGTTGGCGAATTGTTATGAGCATGTATTTATTTTCAGTGTAGGAGTTTGTATTGATTGAGACTGTTGAACATGATATGAAAATTGTTATGATTTTTACACGATGAAAGGTAGCTGGAACGTCTAAGTAACTAATTAATACTATCTATCAAAATATAATGGGTATGGGAATCGATAACTCCTGGCCTTATGGGTCATCACTCATCAGCATCACACACAGGCATGATTTTACGATTTTTTACACGATGAAAATTAGCTGTGACGCGGACGACGAACTATCAAAATATTATGGGAATCGGAAACTCCTGCCAATCTTGGTCGGCGTAGAGAAAAGTTGTACTGCGGCGCACGCCCTATGAAAGGAGTTATCTTTTTTCACGTTTTTTATGAAGAAATGACTGGCTGGCGCAGCATTAAAAAAAATTAACAAAAGTATCTCGGTAAATAATTAAGCACGACACAAATATTTCAATACAAAAAATAAGATCGTGTACAAAAGTGATTAGCAATAAAAACGAAGTGTGTCATAAGGTCGTAAACTTGTACTAGCGTTCGGGGCGCTTCGTGAGCGGCCGACGTCTCGCGAGATTACAGTGCGTTGGCATTAGTTCAACTGAGGATACATGAATGAAAGTGCACTGTTCTTCCCTCGTTCATTAATGCGTCTGAGGCTGCGCAGTTCGGAAGTCATCGACGCCAGGCGGATGTCCGCGCTACTAACTTGATCATTATCTTAATTGTTGCAACTCTACTCTTGTTGGACATGTGACTATTAATTAAAATATTTAACGGGGAATACTTCTTGTGATTGATTACTTAATTGATTTCGTTTGCATCATTCAGTATATTTGCCTAACTGTGTAGATACCTATGTATCCTGCCTGTATAAATTGTCCCACTGCTTGGCGACGGCGCGGCGTCCCTCTCCATTTTCTACATTCGTCTATCCTTTGCTAATAGTGGACCTTCGTTATGAGTCAAGTTTGCTCCTTCATCTTCGTCTTGTTCTGTTCTTGTATTTCATATTAATGTTACCTTCTTAAATTGAGTAACTTCGTAAGTACGCTGCATTCGGATTGCATCTCATATTGTCTTAACTTTGAGTTTTGTGCTACCCTAATCGCAAGATCCGCTGATTTGGAGCCATTCAGATTTCGATGCGGCGATGTTTGGGGGAGGCATATGTCCAGCAATATTTCGGCTGAATCGATAATGATGATGATGATATTTCGATCTATTTTAGACTATTCAAATTACGACGGATACCTTCGCTCTTCTGGCATGAAGTAAAATAACGTAAACTTAGTGTCGCTAGTGCACGTGCACCCGAAACCTTAGATGACTTGATTAGTTCGTTAATCTATTACGCAGCTAAGCCGTGTTATTAGAGCAACAACAATAAGCATACAATGGTCCGTGAGGACTCCATTGTTAATATTTATTTACACTTTACAGTCACTTGTGGGTGCAATTAGCTCTGAATAAACTAATTATAATTTAGGTAAGTAAACGAGTAGCTCTCAAAACTCAAGTACTTTCAAATTATTTTTAAACTCAAACCTGTCCGTAAAACAATCACCATTTTATTTAAGCATTACAATATTTTTTTCAAAAATATCGAACCAACTCGTCTTCAATAATACTTTTACTGAACAAAAACAAGCGCTGCTGAAAAAGGCGACAGCGCAAGATGGCGCGCTTCTTTCCCACGCATGCGCAATGGGAACCCGCGTCGCGCGCACATGTGCTCGTTTACGCGGGAAAACTCGACGCCATAGTGCGTGTTTTTTTTTTTCAATCATATTTGTGTCAAGCTCACGCCATAAACGAATTATGTAAACAAATTAGACTTGAGGTTAGATAATAAACAGCGTTTTTGTTATAATAAATAGATATGAACCAATTTGTACTGTTCATATTGATCACATATTCGTAATACCTGCCTAATTATTGGTGGGTACACCGTTTTGTGTTTAAAAGCTCATCAGCTACACACCGCACAAGTGCACAGTGATTCATCCACCTGACCTGAATTTAATTTATTTGTATACACTTTATTGTAGGTACACCAGAAAATACATAACAAAAAAAATTAACACTACTAAACATATCTACGTTCATCTCTAAGAAACATTTGCATAATATTTAAAATGAATTAGTTTTCAAAAATAAAATTCAAATAATAATCAGAAATACATAGACTGCTAAAATGATAACCCTGCCTTTTGGCTTCGCCGTAGGTAGTCGGGTAAAAAACGCCCTTCACTTCCATTTTAAGATACAATAAATATTGCAGCATTCCACTTTGTTGTATCTCAAAACCTATCTAGGCACTTTTTAATGTGATATCCGAAGTATCTCGAGGCCGGCCAGCCCGGGCATCGAACCGGCACCGTTATGGCAACCTGTTCTCTCTCATTAGTTCCCTGCGGACATCTTACATTGTAATTGCCATTTATCTTCTGGTTGTAATGAGTATATAGTACAAGCTTTAACAGGACGTAGTATTTTTTCTTACGTTTACTTTAACTGTTACTTCAGTCCGTCACACTATTGAAGAAAATATTAATAGAAATATTCTTTACTTTTTAGATATTTTCAAGTTTATGTCGATGTGTAAACGCGTAAAGTATTTTTTGTGAAATATCCTGCGTTTCGTCGTTGGCATTTCAGTCAGATAAAACGAAATCATTTCAAAAACACATAAAATATAAAACTCAAGTACCTTTCAACCCCGACTTGGATTTCTTGGTTAAAAACATTTTTTTCTCGAGGGATCCGATTGTGGGGGCTCATTTAGCTAGGAACACGTGTTAGCCCGCATATGTTCTCGCCAGCTTAATAACGAGCATCTGTGTTTCTTGCCTGATGTTATACGACAATTATGAAAAAGAAGCAAATATTAAACTCATAAGATTGTAACTGATGACTTTCTAACTCGGTCGTATACTCCTTCGCCAGTAAGGGACATTCAAAATGTTTCAAGATGCAACCGCGCCAATTTGTAATGGTGTTTTATTGGGTATGTTCGTGTCAACTATCGAAGCGTCTTAAATTGGTCGGATTGTAATGTTAGGGTCAGTACCAATTGACCCTATGCAGCTGCCGTTGGTAACGGTCCGATTTCATGCGTCTCGATGTAAATACTTGTATTTTATTTCAAACGTGTTTGTATAGATAGAATTTAATGCCATCATCGGTGATAGATTTTATGTTATCCTTATATTTTATCGACAGGAAAGGAAATTGGTTGCATCGTTCGATCTCGTTGTGATAATGACAGTTTTATCGGTTGGCTTCGTTGTAAAAGTGTCAGAAGATAAAATTATTGTCCTTATCCCTTTGATATTATCACTGATATCTAAACAGAATCCGAGAATAGAATGGATCTTTTTATATCTATGAAAATGTTAAGAATTATGAAACATTTCAACAAAGGTTCACGTTGACTGAAGCAAAATGTTATCTGAAAACTGAAAAATACTGTGAGTTCTATGAACATGTTTTAGTTAGAATAGAAAATGCAAATCGTTGTGATTTAAATTTTTTATCATAAATTATTTCGTTTATATGCATAAGAAAAGCGGGTTTTCTTTTGTTAAGGCTACAAAGTGATAACAACATTCTTTTGTTTATTGGTTTTTCCGTCGTATTTTGGCATATAATATCAAAGAGCAGCCTCACACCACACAACTGAGCTATCATGGCCTGCGGCCTTCAACAATTCTCCCAGGAAGAAACAGGTCAACAGCGACCAACAAGGAAAAGATATTCAATAATACACTTCAGTTTGAATGACACTGAAAACAATCATTGAAAACAGAACGGAAGCTTACATTGCTGGCTTTATTACTATGCCACTTAATAACCGCCACACGCACGACTTATTGGAGATTGCTGAACCAGTAAGAACCGATTCAAGACCAATATGTGTCAATGTTTTTGAATCATCAGCTCAATTGATGGCGTCTATCAATGAGAGGCGTGACACATGGTTCGACTATTTATTTATACGTATGGCATAATGTCGTATATTGGTAATGAAACATCGTCATGCTCCGCCTCTTTGTTTGATATGGAGCGGAAGATTTCCGTTTGCACAAACGAGTGAACTATGCAACTGACGTATCTGAGATAGGGTTTTGTTGAAGCTACAATTGAGCTTTGTTTCTGGCCCGGAGTTCTTGTTATCAAGGCCTTGGACATCTGAGTGAAGTTAACTTTAGGCGTAAGCAAGCGTCTAAGCACAATCATAGGTTCATCATCCGTTGTATTTTGACAGAAAAAATTAAAAATACAACGGTAACACGATATTTTCCCGGTAAAGACTTAGGTTACCTACTAATATTTTCTGAATATTATCCTTACTTACTTATTTGTGGGTTCAAATCTTGGCAAGTATCAATGCGACTTTTTCAGTTCATGTTATGTACAGGTCACAGGAACAACTTTGGCTTGGTATGGGCATGTGATGAGAAGGGACGAAACGCATGTGACTAAAAGAGTGATGAATATACATGTTTATGGATAGACAGGGAGAGGAAGAGCAAAGAAAAGTTGGAAGAATTAATTGTGTGAGGAATGATATGAAAGAGAAGGGAGTGAATGATAGCGTGACGGTTGACAGGGGAGAATGGAAGAAGAAAACGTGTTGCGCCGACCCCAAGTAACATTGGATAAGGGCAGGAAGATGATGATGATGATGTTATGTACTGAACGACGGTGAAGGAAAACGTTCTGAAAAAACCTGGACTTATAGTCTGAAATCGCCAACCTGTCTTGAGCATGAGTGGTGGTCAACGCTCGTGCCCACTCTGTATGAGATGAGGCCTTTGTTTGCCTTTTTTGTGTGGGGATATCTTCATGGATACCTTCCATCTGGGGAGAACGGAGGGTTGTCGGACTTCTAACAACTAAAATCCCAGGGATAATTAAAGCGACACTATATCTGTCTGTCTATTGCCTTTGCACGTCTTATATTTTTATTATTATCAGCCATTCCTGTCCCACTGCAGGGCAAAGGCCTCCCTTCCCTCCATCCACTTATCTCTATACAGTGCTGTTACACGGCAATCCTTGTGGAAAGAGTCGAGTTCGTCCCGCCGTCTCATTCTGGGCCTGCCGTGTTGCCGTTTGCTGCTGTTTGGGACCCATTGTCTTATATCCTATCTTATATTTATATCCATACTAAATCATCTAATAAGTAGGTACTCTTAGCTATACGAGTATTTAAGCACAACAAACCAACTTGTCTGTTAAAAGAACCAAGCTATCATAAATGGATGAAAATAATAGTAAATAAATACATATTTTACTCTCGTCCGCGTCGTGTGGCAGGTGGTACAAATCAGCTGTTCTTAAATTGACTCATTTTGGTACTCTTAATTGTAATTTAAGAGATGGCGGACACGTAATCACCAGTGATGTTTGACATTGAGGGATTCCGGGTCAATATTCACGAAGTGTTTCGTGTTACAACTGTCTTTATGATTGCAACTTTGGGATTTGGCAGAAAACCAGCGCTGTGTCTCTGTCTGGCATAGGGTCACAGTATTATGTTGACTGATGGCCGTGTTGCGTGGATGTGACGCATATTTTCCTAAAATTTTTTATTTTTGTGTTTGTGTGTTTTCTTTGTGTTATGTTTTACCGCAAATAAACGTATTTTCTTTCTTTCTATGTTACAATAGGGTATTTTCATTTATTTCTAATTATTTTTTTTTGTTTGCCGCTTTTATTTGATATCAGCTTTAAATAATATGTGTTGATATTGGATTGAGTAAACAAAATATCAAGAACTCACAAATTGACATGCACGTGGATTTTAATTAAGTACCTAGATAATTTATTGTAGGTACCGTTATATTATTCTGTCGAAACATTAGCGCGACGCATTTAATAATGGCCCAGATTTATATAAATATTGCATACACGCTGTATTTTAATGTACAGACGCCAGCACTTCAAGCTACCCGAAACGGTCAAATTTTCCCAATCAACTTTGTACCTTATACTCTAGCGATAAAGTTGAAAATCTATTAAAGAAATTTGACAGATTGTAGTAGCTTGATGTGCTGACGTCTGTGCCTAGCCTAGACACCGAATGTAAGCTGTGTTTTTACATAATAATATATATATATGTATATATATATATTATTTTTCTATTCGTTAAATAAAAATATGTGTTCGTTCTATGAAGAGACAAAGTCAAATCGTTTATTTCAATCAGACCATTTTAAGGCACTTTTAAATGTCAAACCAAAAACAAGAAGAATTGAATCTATACTCAACACCATTTCATAATATTACCAGGGATTAACCTTTGTACCGAAATTATAAAACAACCTAAAAATTAATAGTAGGTATTGTTATAAACAGAAGGTATTGGTATACAAGTACCAATTGTTTTATGCAGCAAATGATTGCTAATCGCCCGTCTGATATTCTTATCAAGGACTTCTAGAAATTATTTCTTTGTTTTCTTTCCCCGTTATTTTACAATGATGTCCTACGATCGCCCTTAGGTAACATTGAGTGTCATTTCAGACAATGAACCGAAATATTTATAAATATCCTCGACAAAGGTGTCTGAGGTAGGAGGAGGGTCCTGAGTTACAGATCACCCGGCTCTCTTAGATAGGTTGTTACATGACAAGGGAGCCTAAAAATGCCAGTTTGCTGCAAAGTGGCCTTTTTAGACCACCCTGATATTCATTCTTCTTTGGACAAAGAGAGATGAAAAAATGGATGCAATCCTTGAAGACTATTTAATTATTTGATAGCTAACAAAATATTCATTGCACAAATTGTTTGCCACGCCACGCCATGTTTTCCCGAAGGGTTGAGCAGAGGTGTACTTACCTATGGAAAACTCACTTTTAGCCAGTAAAATACAAGTCCCAGGTCATAGGGGGCGAGCCTATTGCCATCAACTGGGCACAAATCCAGACTTCGGGCTGCAACTGAGAAATTCCAGACAGAAAAACTCAACAACAAAACCACACTCCAACAGCAAATTGATTCTAAGTAAGTACGTCTTATTGATATTTCGTAGATTTTTTGTAGGTTCCTGGTATTTATTTTCTAATATTCAAATAGCGGAACTCTTTGAGGAAAATAATAGTGTAGGTCTTGTATTGACAATACTATCAACGTTAGGTACTATGTACAGACGCCAGTACATCAAACAACCCGAAACTGTCAAACTTTCCCAATCAACTTTAAACCTTATGGTATAGTAATAAAGTTGAAAATCTATTAAAGCAATTTGACAGATTGTAGTAGCTTGATGTGCTGGTGTCTGTACATTGTACACTGCGGTTGGAATTCCAGTTACTATTACATAAATACTTATTTATACTTGCCAGTGATGTGAGTTTAGTCGTGTTCCATTATTTATAGGTAAGTAAGTACCTAAATGTAGCCACGGAGTTTTAAGAACGAGTGGATGCTTATTAAGTCTTTATTTTAGTTTTAGCATGACCTAATTAAGTTGTTATTTTTATGATTTCGACTGTGTTAATTTATCTGTATAGACAGTTTCAAAACAAATAATTTCCATAGATCTGTACCAAAAATACCATTTGAGTGATGAATCGGTCCTTTCGCTTAGTACAGGCTAAATATGAGAATTTTTTTAAAGTACTTTGTCCCACGTTTGCTGTACAATTTTATCAAACATTTATAATAAACATGTAAAAATTGCAACAAAATATGTTTATCGACAAATCTCGTTTATTTAAACTATTGGACTCGTCAAAACAAATCATATGTGCTCAAAATCGAGGGGTCACTGAAGAGTTCCACTATCCATGTCCGGGACACATACACAGACCTCCTCTCTGTAAAAGGGAGTGGGCCATAAGGCTGCGTTTCCACCAGAGATGTGCGAGGATGCGTAGCGAGGGATGTGTGTGTAACAAACCAATAACATCGCTTCATTCTCATAGCTTGAACTAAGTTAGCGTTGTTGTTGGTGGGGTCCAACATCAGAGCAGCTCCAAGATACCAAATTATAGTTTTGACAAATAAACTTTTTATGTTTCTTTCTTTCATCCGAACTACATTATGTACATACAATATTTCATTTCGATACGACAATTAGAAGTAATTTAAAAATTGACTTCTAAGAATTTATTACATTGTTTGTTAGTTATTTACAATGAAGCTAATAATAAATAAGTATCTAAATCGATAATTTTTTGTTGATTCGATTCTTAAACAGAATCGAGGTGTCGAGATCGACTCCTGATCGTTGCAGTTGCGCAAGTCACTCACAATCTAAATTAATTCTTAAGACTAGCGGACGTGTTGCGCAGTCGCTTTAGCGTTCACATGGTCAATCTTAAGGGATTATCATTGAGCAATTAAAAATTGTCTGACTACCAGTCTTACCAAGGGGTAATGAGTTACCCAGTAACTGGGTTGGGTGTGGAGGTCCGATAGGCAGTTGCTCCATGTAAAATATTGGTATTCATATGCATCCAGTTAGAGTGGAAGGAAGCCGACCCCAAAATAATTATGTAGTTGGGAAAAGCCTAGGTAGATGATGATTGAGAATTGTATCGTGTCGGTCTTCCTGTTAAGGCGTTTAACCTGAGGCCGTAAGTGTTAAAACCATGATGATTCCGTTGAGGAAAAGGGACATTGCTGTATAGCAGCTGTGAAAGAGAGATGGAGCTATGCAGGATGTATATCCAGCATAGCTCCATCTCTCTTTCACACTGGAATCGTGATGGCTTTAACACTTCATAATACGACCCTAAGTCGGTCGGTATTTAGCAGGCTGCTCCATTTTTATCCATCCTGCCAAGTTGAACCATTCCCCAGAGTAGTAAATGTTCCTGTTGATCAATCTGTATTCAATATGAGTTAGTTGCCCTTCATTGGGGTTCGGGAACCTATTCGTACAAGTATAAACTTGCGTCTCCGCCGCCCTCTCCTGTAAGGCGTTCAATCAGCGGGGTAATTGCTTAACACACTAACAGTAGTAATGGCTTTCATTTTGACAGCTCAACTACATTCATTACGTTATTTACGTTGTTGAGCAGACACATTTCGAACATATGAAGCAATCGATTAGCAATATCTATCAAAATTATTCAGATTGTGATTGAAAATGTGTCACACAATTATGGTGTTGGTCGTTGTATAATTATAATATCAGATATTGACCGTGATAATTAATGGTGAATTTAAACCTGCCTGCACATGCGCCATAGTAACAAATTGGGCTTACCGAGGTAGCCAATTAGCAGTTTCATTTGCTACTCCAAAATAAACTGATGCGAGGCGGAACGTTAGGTAAGTTCTGAACTTCGCATGGCACTTGTTGGATAGTATCGGAATTTTGGGAGTAAGCAACAGTTCAATATCAGTATAAAACAAAGTCGCCGAAATGTCGCATAACTTCCGAATGACTGCACCAAATCGGATAATTCTTTTTTGTCGTGTTCGGTATTGCCAGGACAAGTTTTGTATGAAAGAAAATTTGGGAAATTCGAAAATTAAATTCAAAAGACTCGTAATATTCCGAATTAGGTTTTTATGGAAAGAAAAATTGGAAAAGTATTCCGGAATATTTTTGAATCTGGGAAAAACTGAACATCCTTTTTTCTATGGGATTTTTGTATGAGAAAGGACAGCTATCTCAGTTTGTTGGGTCAGCTAGTTGGACATAAAATGCCTACAATGCTTCTGTACTCCGCAGGAAACCAACTGAATGACACGGTGTACCCAAGTAGTTTTTCTAAAACGACATTGATGCAAAAGACGAAGGCGATTCTCGCGTTTACACTCGTGCGTGGCATATGACGAGTTCGTCATTGCTGCTCGTTTCCTATGTCGCTTATAAAACTGTGCCATTATCCGAAATCATATAATTATATTCTCGGTACAAATCGTTTGTAAATTACGAGTCTAGAAACAAAACACGCACAAAGTTATCCATTCCACATAATGATGATTTTTTTTGACGAATCCTACCGGGAAATGTACAGGAACAAGGTGGGCACTGCAGCTTGAAACGTATTCACTGGTGTCGACCACTCTTTGCACGTCCCATGTCCCCCCTAAGACATGTCGCGTGGCTTTCCTGCGAGGAATGCTCGGATCGACATGCCGACAATAGCTCAACGAAGAAAAGTACGAATCGAACCATAATCACGAATTCGAGAAGTGCGAGAATCGCCTTCCAGTTGTTAAGAAAATCACTGACTATTAGGTTCAGGTTAGAATCTACCAATTACGTGATATTAGCTATAGCGTTTGCATCCCTGTAATTTGTACTGTGCGCTGATTCTTACAGTTTAAACATCTAGAACTAAGTAAGAACATGTTATTATGCGTATCCGTTTACATGTTTCGAGTGCATAGTTTACTTGTTTCCGTCACGAGAGGATATTTAGTAAGCGGGGTAATTAACAGACTTCAGATTTGCTAATTAGTGTACCTAATATAAAAATATTAATTATTCAGAATGTTACATGTACATTGTACACATCGCCAAAGAATAAGGTTCATAGTTGATTGGGAAAATTTTACAGTTTCGGGTAGCTTGATGTGCTGGCGTCTGTACCTACGCATACCTCTTGCACTTATCCCAATTTATTTGAGATCGGCGCACCACGTCTTTTTTTCCATATTATCATATTAATTCTCTGTTAGTCGTCATTTCGGTAGTCACTCCCTTTCTAGCCATCTTTCACAATATAGTCCATCCATCGATTCTTTGGTCTTCCACTACTCGTATATAGTCCTATTCAAACTTAAGTTTCAAATTAATATTAATTCAAGTTAAACAAATATCAACTTTATTTTAATGGTAATTAAGTTGATTTCAGAGTGACTAGCACTGTTGAAAAAGTTATAAAAATGTTTGAAGTTGTAGCGTAAACTGCACTTTATTGCGTAGGATTTAAAGTTATATTTCCATAAACTCATATTTGTTTACATTTTTGGCAAATAAATCGCGAATGCAGATTAGTCATCCACATTCATACTAGGTATGGCACGGAAACAAAGACAACTAAAAAACGACTTATGGTACCTACTTATACTTACTACTTTTTGTATTATTCACAGTTTATAAGTATAGTCGGTGAACCCTAGGACCAATCTAATTCTCCATTGATCAAAAGGTCCAACATGTACTATTACGAAAAACCCCAAAATTTACTCACTTTTTATAAATAATCAATCGTTCTATACTAAAAAGTACGTCAAGTAAGTTGATTAGTAAAAAAAAAGAGCTGTGAGGCCATCTCCTAGGGAGCCAGGCAAGCGTGACCGTGCAATGGGGCCGCGTGCGAATTGCCCGCTAGCTGATTACTGTGGAACCGGTCGCTGTACCAAAAAATCTACTATATAACGTGCTTTTGTCACTGCTCCCGGCTACGTTAGACACTTATTAGTGGTGAAGGCATTTCGAAAAAGTATTCAAAGTCTAAGTCAAATATACATTTTCAAAAAGGCACTTATGAACATCAAAATTTACAGGAAAATAGAATTGATTCTAGTTGGGGGTTCCAAAAGGTAGTTTCGTATGGAGAAAAAGGGGCAGGAAACTCCACAGTTACTCTTTTAAATTGTTTTACATTACCGATTTAGTTTACATTAATTAATTTTATATAATTAGGTATATGTGAAGACGTAAAATACACACCAACCACTACTATACCTACCTACCTAGAATAAAATGACTATACCACAATGGGTTGTATTATGTATCGGTCAACCTTCATGGGAACACATGATTTTCATAGAGTGCAGTGTCTCTCACCCTTCACTTTTGAGGGTCTAGATGGAGTTTAAAAGGGTAACTTTTCAAAAAGGTATGAAAACTAGCGTTCTTTTTTAATAAAAGCCTTTGCAATTTTTCAAAACTATTACCATGTGTTTCCAATTTGAACTTATAGGTATTAAGAATGAGTATTTATTTGGACTCGCACAAGATGATCACAATCTAAACTACAACACACAACACTGTACCTACGTATGTATTATACATATTTTGTTATTTGCACGACAGACAATTGGTTAATACTAAGTCGATTTTAATGAATGTCGCCACTCTAGATGGTCGGTTGTTCTAGAATTTCCTCGTTGTCTTATTGATGAATCAGTTCGGTTGATTGGAAGACGGTGTTACGACTTAAGAGGACCAATCAACAAGTATTTCAAGTGACATCCGCAGTACACTTTCGCCTGGTCCTGATCGGACGGAGAGCTACCCATTACTCTCCGTCCGCAGGCCCGCGCCTACGGTGGCCGGGAGTCGTCACGCGGCTCCCGACGCCCGTAGCGTCTCCCGCGGCGGCTGAGGCGTGCGGCTCTCTCCCTGAGCCGTCCCGCCAACTCCTTCGCTAGCATGACTGCTTCGCAGAAGGAGGTGACCGCCTCCCACTCCCTCTCGCCCCGGACCATGGCTTGAACCAGGGCCGGACGCGAGAGGTCGCCGCCGTTGCCGATCGCCTCTACGAGGACACGGCGGTGCTCTGCCCAAGCGGGGCAAACCTCCACCGTGTCCTCTGGGCGATCCTCGCAATGGTGACACCCGGGCGTCTCCGCAGTACACTGCATTAGATTTGCTTCGGTCTAAAGATTTGTTTGAATAAATATAAGCCCTTTAATTCTGAATATTTTTCGTTGCGGTATTTTCAGTAGAAGTTACAGAATGTTTCTTATTACAGTTTTCCTCTTGGCAAAGGCCTTTTCTAACAACTTCCACTGTTTCCTATCTTTCGCAACTCTTCTCCAATTTGGACCCACTGTGAGTTTGAATTCGTCTTCCCATCTTTAGTATATTATAGTCCCCTGTACTTTTTGCTATCTCTGCGGTACCATTCTGACAAAACTTTACTCCACTTGTCTTGAGTGCTTTAAGATTTATTTTACGAGAATATAGTATTGCTATTTATTAGTACGCATATGAATAAAACGAAAACAGCATGAGTTGTTATAAGTTCAGTTTGAACGGTGGGAAATTGAGTTTAATAACTGGTTGCTTTTAACTCGGTAGCCATGGGCTGAATCCGTTATTCTTCACACACAATTAGATCAGTTACTTGATTAATACCTTCAAACAATGCTCACTGTTACCGTTTGCATAACCTTAGCTACGTTACCATCATCATAATCAGACTATAGTAGTCCACAACTGGACATAGGCCTCTCCAACTGCACGCCATTCAGCTCAATTCTCGGCAACTCTCATCCAGCTGTTACCAACCACCCAGCGAATATCGTCGCTCTACCTAACCTGAGAGCGTCCTGTCTTACGTTTGCCGATTTGCGATCTCCACTCAGAGAACACGTCTACGGTCCAACGGTCATCGGTCCTACGGCTAATATGGCCGGTCCATTGGCTCTTCAGCTTGCTTATTCTGTGAGCTATTTCGACACGCTAGGTCATACTGGCAAAACCTATGGGTAAAGTAGGCAGAAGGGATTGCGTTATTTAAGTAAAATATGTATGCAGTTTCCTAATATAAATTATAAATTAGGTATACGATTGTTAATTGTTTCCTAAAAGGAGCAGGACCAGCCATTGTGATCCCTCGAGTTAGGTTAGGTTAGTAAGTTCTTTGGCTCAAACCGCGACAAAATAAAAAAACAAACCAATAAATCATAACATTTTAAAACTGTATTCAAAATTTCAAACATATTATTCAAAGGTTTGAATACAGTTTTGTATGAACATGTTCGATGTAATGTTTTTAATAAAACGTTGTTTACATGTAGGTACAGCATACTGTTCTCCCATCATGTGTCGCGCATGTATCTACCATGTGTGTATTATTTCATCGTGTCGTAGGCACAGACGCAAGCACATCAAGTTACCCGAAACTGTCAAATTTTCCCAATCAACTTTGAACCTTATGTTTTAGCAATAAAGTTAAAAATCTATGAAATGAATTTGACAGATTGTAGTAGCTTGATGTGCTGGCGTCTGTACATGTTATGTAGGCTCAAAAGGTCGATAAACAATCCTATTGTGTAGATGCCGTAAAAGATTTTGATATCGTAAGATTTGTTGAATAAGAGAATGAAGTGTTAGACTATTATCATGAAGTAGTGCTTCTATAATATATCGGATTTTATTGGTGAGAGAAGAAGAGGAGGCTCTTTATAGCGTACCTACACATAGCACGAATTGTTAAGAAACTTCTTACCCGATCGTCCAGCAGTGAATCATTATCATCTACACATCCTACAGTCCTAGTTATAAAGGCGAAAGTTTGTGAGGATGGATATGGATGTTTGTTATTCTTTCACGCAAAAACTCCTGAACGGATTTGGATGAAATTTGGCACACATGTAGTTTATTACCAGGTTTAACACAAATAATACATTTTATCACTATTTTCCCACGGGATCGAAACTTATGTGGGTGAAACCCCGGAGCACAGCCTGCTAGTACACTATAAATTAAAGTCACTTTTCGTGTCTGTCTATGTAACCGCGTTGTTCTTCAAAACTGCGCAACGGATTTTGATGCGGTTTTCACCATTGCTTAGAGAATTGGTTCCGAAAGGTTTATGTGCATAATACATTTATATTAAACTTACTTATAATAAAAAAAGTATCGATGTTTTGTCAAGTCGTGCAAAGCGTGCGAAGCAGGGGCTGGTGGCTCGAGTCTCATATAAACTTTAAGTTACAGTCCGGCCGCCGAGAGAATGCGTTCTGGACACCCGTCAGTTTCATATAAACGAATACGTGTTATGCGAATTTGATCTTTATTAGTTACTAGAATTGTCGCACTGACGGCCGGACATTACGCGACAGTTCGCTTAAGAATAGTCCGGACTCCGGAACAATAATATCACATAATCGTCGTTAGTAACGTCTCTTTTGCATTAATCGCAATCTACGTACAAGGAACATTATGGTGAATATAACTTTAGATAACTGAGACGTTCCCGTAGCGGAACAAAACTATCGACTATAAAATGTATCGGCATTGTGTCCACTGAACCGGTTAATTGGCCTAAAGTAAGTTCCTTGATAATTTACACGCATTACATAACATCACGCTTGTGATCCTCGAAGGGTGAGGCAGGGGTGTACCTATAGTATACCCTCATTTCGCCAGTTATGTTTAAGTCCTATGTAATAGGGGGCGAGCCTATTGCCATCAACCGAACACAAATGCAGACTTCGGGCTGCTACTGAGAAATTGCTGATGGGAAAACTGCCCGACCTTGGATTCGAACCAAGGAGGTCATGTCCAGCAGTATCGCTTGCGACCACTAGACGGACTGACCACTTTACTAAGTACTTTTTTTAAGTTATGTCATCTTATATAATGACCGCAAAGTCCATATTGCACGTAGACAATAAAATTATGTTGACTTTTGCATTTATTTCAATCTATGTAAACACGCTTAAGTATTCGTTTAATTTGGTCCACCGCCTCTCTATTTGGTATTTTTGTTCGATATTTTATTTCTTTTGTTTTCAATCGAATAACTTATGAATTTTTATTTTTTTATTACTAGCCTGGTGCTGTCCTACTCCTGGTCAAAGACCTTCGTCCACTCCTTCCATCTTTGACGAGCCCGCGCGTCCTCTTTCCAGTTTTATTGAATAGCTAAATTATACCAATAAAAACTATTATTTAAAACGAAGTGCCTACTTACATTACAAAAGAATGAGCGATCGAGGAGGTACGTTGAAGAACGAACTCATTTGCTAGTTTTCCAGAGTTTTCTTATTTCTGCAGTAACAAAGCCGACCCCGATGATTTAATTAATCATTAGGCTTTGTGACCGGAAAACGCAACTTTAATGAAGTAGCATTACACTGAATGCGACCTCAATTAAGTACTTATTGTTTTTCCCGACTAGGTTATGAAACGATTTTACAACTCATTTCCATCTGTACTTTATCATTGTCCTATTAACAAGTTCCTGTGTATTTTTCAAACTGACACAATATAATTTCAGTAAATAAGCGTACCGTTGTGTGGTGGTATACTTGATTTATTTCCTCGGAGTTGGTAATATCCTACGAAGGACCACGGTCATGGCGTGTTAGGGTTGGCAACCCTACTATATAATATATTATCCAGCTATATAGAGGCCTAAATACTATATTTTAAAATATATAGAATGTGTTTCAGAGCGGTGTGACCAAACTGAACAACTTTTTCCCGGGGACCAACATCGTAATCGTGAAAGAACATTAGTCATCCCATACAAAACTTCAATACTACCTACTTCATCAAATGTATGGGACGACTGATTTTTTTTCACGATTATGTTGTTGGTCCCCGGGAAAAAGTTGTTCAGTTTGATAGCCTGTACCACACCCCCAAGTTTGGTCACACCCCTCAGAAACACATTGTACATAGTAGGCGAAACAACTATATTTTCATTTCAATACAAAATGGCCAAATAAGCTCAATAGGGCCAATATTTATCTCATAAAAGAGTTGAGCTGAAGAGTGACGAGTGTAATAATAGTTATGAAACATAAAAAAAAACCTGTTAATAAAGAAGCAAAAGCATACCTAAAATATTTTATTTTTCAACATCTACTACCTATAGTTTTACAGGCAATGGCGTCAAAAATACTACATGACATATAATACGATATAAAAAGTTGGCAACCCTATGGAGTGTGTACAGACGCCAGCACATCAACCTACTACAATCTGTCAGATTTCTGTAATAGATTTTCAACTTTATCGCTAAAGCATAAAGTTCAATGTTGATTGGGAAAATTTGACAGTTAGGTGTAGGTTGATGTGCTGGCGTCTGTACATGACGACACTTTCGGTATGGCTCGGTATCGTCCCCGTAAGAGTATCGGCACCAACGTAACGCTATCTGACTCCACTCATACCTATGTTTAAATCGTAATGGAAGGCGATGACTTTGCTTATACAGGGCTTGTCAGTTATTTTTTTTTTTTGCTTGTTGGTTTTGTTTATTAGTGTTTACTGTAAGCTGATGTGAATGCAGTAGTTTGAATTGAGACTTGTCTAAAATGAGAAGTCTAGGATTGGCACACGCATTTTCAATCTTATCGCTAAGTTTGAAAGACTTGAAGGAGTTCCCATACCTAATAAATAATATAAGGTGGTTTTAAGCAGTGCACTGAATCCTAACTAATATTATAAATGCGAAAGTAACTCTGTCTGTCTGTCTTTTCTTCACGCCTAAACTACTGAACCGATTTGTGTGAAATTTGGTACAGGGTAAGTGTGAACCCCAACAAAGGACATAGGCTACTTTTTATTCGACTTCGACTTCGTCTGCGTCCGCGATAACCGACATATACGCGGACGAAGTCGCGGGCAAAAGCTAGTAATTAAATAAAGTGGGCAGAGAGTATCAGATGTTTTGGTAATCGTTGGTATTATAACTGTTGCTGTTGCACCGGAATATCGACGTTTTTTTTTTATTGATTTCTTCAAACTCGTAGAAACGCACAATAGTTGTTTTACAGTTTTCTTCCGGATTAGATAGAGAAGATTGCGACTGAGGTGACTCAAGTGACGTTTCCACAACGAAATTCTTTGACAAAAATTATCTAAAAAATGCAGTAGGATTATCTTATGAATTCATTACAGTTGCTTCTCAACGCTTGAGTTCATTTGTAATCTTTATTCATACCTTGATAGGAGATTGTTAAGTGGCTGATAAAAAACCGGTCAAGTGCGAGTCGGACTCGCAAACGAAGGGTTCCGTACCACAAGGAACAAAAAACGGCAAAAAAATCGCGTTTGTTGTATGGGAGCCCCTTTAATATTTATTTTATTTAATTTTTAGTATTTGTTGTTATAGCGGCAACAGAAATACATAATTAGTAAAAATTTCAACTGTCTAGCTATCGCGGTTCTTGAGATACAGCCTGGTGACAGACAGACGGACGGCCAGACAGCGAAGTCTTAGTAATAGGGTCCCATTTTTACCCTTTTGGTACGGAACCCTAAAAACAAGAAAATAGTACCTGCTGCAGTAATGTTTCCCGTGATGTTCCTTTTAGTGTGGCAACTTTAGGACTCTGCCTTAGACATACTCAATAAAATGTTTATCAAAATTACTTGCGCACCCGCAGAAACTGGTACAATATCCCATTCATTCTATCTTTGAATAATAATGCACTTAATACAACGAGAATGAAGTTCAGAACAGCCGACTCTTTATAATCCATCAAAGAATTACTTGAGTAATTAATTACCCTTACAACTAGATGTCATTATTTCTATTCGTTATCATCATTGTGCCAAAGTTGGTCATGGCACAGAGCCGTCACTTTTTGTTCTTTCAAATCATTAGCCGTGTTTGTGACAGCACACGAATGTCCAACGAACGGTTTTTCAATCCATATCAATTACTGAAACCTCGTCCTTGAAGGTAACAGATACAGCAAGACTTATATGTAGTGTTTTATTCGTATTGTTTTGGTCGTTTGAAACAATTTAAAAAACGTTTTATTTTAGAGCCCGCTGTTGTAACTGTGCTAGGTTATTATCATGGCCAAACGGGCCCTTATTTAAATCACCCAAGCATGGAGACACTAGTAAGTATATTTGTGACAAATCCCATTAGGTACACACTCAACTTGTGAAATTATAACACTTATAACAGTGAGACGAGGGCGGAGCTGCAAACACATTCAGTTAGCATACCTAACCATAACGATTGATATAGTACGGGATTACAGGATGGCATCATGTGGTATCGAGGCTGGCGAGGAGACGTCACGCTCAGCTGGCCAGGCGTCACGGGCTACCGAACTCCCCCTTCTCCCCGTCTTCGGATATCTTCGGCTGGGTTCGGCGATCTTCGGCTCCCAGATCCCAATTCCTTAGGTAGGTACGCGCACGCTGGGTGACTCAACTAATTATTGAGATCTATGAGTGTAATGATATCACGGGGTCTTTATTGTTTTATTTTGTTGTAATTGGTCTGTGCTCGGCTTGTGATAAGTCATCTAATTATAGGTCAAAATAAATGTTTAGTTGCAGAAGTTGAGAAGTCTATCATTAATTTCGAACGACTTTGTACAAGAAACAAAATTTGTACAAAAAAATCTATTAACTTTTTCTAAGTAAGATATTTGGCTGTCGCTTGTTGGCGACGAACGTTTGTTTGGTCATAATACTACGCTGACACTGTTGTCAGTTGGCTCAAATCATTCGTCCAACATATTACTAAAGGTTTTTATTTAGTGGGCATTGTTCTCTACAGCAATATTGTAACAAAAGTTTGAATGTGTGGATCATTGTACTATGACGTAATAAAAACAAAAGTTGGTGCTTGACATTGTTTTAAAAAATGGAAGCCCTGTGATCCCATAGGAGTAGTGAGTGTGGTATGTGGTGGGCGTGCACTATTCAGTCATGCACGGGAATGACTTTTGTTTACATTAATATTAAGAGGTCGAAACGTGACATAAGATTTAAATGAAGTGGTTCTGTGACTTTTGTTCATAGTACAACGCTTACAGAGGTATGTCTAGTCAAGTGCACTTGAGTTTGACGTTTTCGAAACAGTGATCATGTAGGTAATATGACCCTAGAAATGTCTATAAATGGGTTTCAGTTATCTGAACATTGGCTTCAGGGAGGGATTGTTTCGCATGGAGACTCGCAGAGCCAATATCGTGTTCCACGTGTCATATTTTAGAGCCAGCAACGTTCACCTCGAGATCCCAATTAAATATTAGTCATAATTAAACATACCATCTGAGCTTGTAATGATCTTGAGCACTTATTTGTGGCTGGACAAAGTATCGCACGGACATACCTACTCTCAATACCCGCTCTGAAACGAATTTTGGTCCTTTGTCCCAAATATTTTAAACGTACAAAATCGAGTCGCAATCTCATCTCAGCGACAATCAATGTCAAAAACTTGTCAAAAATATAGGGAAATTAGAGGTATTTTTGACAGATTGAAACTGAGAACAGACTGTGAACGTTTTTGAAATTATGAGAATTGCCCCTCTGATGGGCGTAGGTACCAATAAAATTACTAATGCAACTGAATATTGAAATACCGAGAAGCGTTGATTAAACCTCGCATACTTTCTGATATCAAAGTTTTAAGTACATATATTATATATCAACTATGAAAATATTTTCAGATGTTAATTTTAAACGTTGGATGTGAGAACTAATTAACATTTCATCTGCTAGTCTGCTACTGATGTTGAAATGAAATTAATGTACGTGGTCTATAACTTTTCATGAATATTTTGAGTTATTCCGGTCTGATCTATGATAAAATTGTAAGTTTAAGCATACCGGTAATTGTATACTTTTACACATGTCATGTATATTTAAACTTAGTATTTTGGGGAAATAATCTGCTGTTTCATAGAAAAGTTGCCTACGCGCTCAAAATTTATGGAACAGCGATTTTCTTTATAGCCGACAAAACATTTCAAAGTTTCAGAATCATGAACTGAAACCATGTTTAGTTTACGCGTCGATGTCCCTGCCACCCTGTATGGGTTTTTTGTATCTACATTATATTAATTTATTTAGATTTATCATTTTATTTTTCCGTCACTGAAATTCTGATGGCAGGTACATTCCCTTCTTATATATTCACTTCGGCTTGGCTATTCCATAGAGGTATCTAATTAGCCTGTTACTACTCAGCTAGATCACACCTGCAATTAACTACACTTGCGATTGGACACAGTAGGTACAGCGCGACCACGATCCCTTTGTCAAGAGCGAGGCGAAGCGAAGAAGACTTAGCTCGATAAGTCTGTTTGTTTCCGCACATCGGTAACAAAACTGATCTACACAATCTCTTTCCTAGCACTAAAACTACGAAGGAAACTAGGTTCATATGGCCTTTTAAAGAAGGATCCTGCACCGTTCCATTTCACATGCGATGACACGCGTACCACTAATTAGATTATCCTACATCGTGGAAACTATGTCATTGTAATCATTGGGCTAAGCTAATGAGAGAAACAGAGGTATGTAATGTCAAATCTGTCTGTTGGTAAAATAGAACATCCCTTATGTACCTACATATATTATACTCGCATCGAGTAAAGACGTTATAAAAATTTTAAACTACGCGCGCCGTAAGTATTGTTTCATCAACTCAGTACTGAGTTATCTCAATTTTCAGCTAATAACAAATTATTACACTATTAAGGTGTGTAATATAAAAATACAATAGAAAAAAAAACAAAATAAGCAGAGTTTTCAGTTGCGCCGGAGACTATTATACGTATTTATGTAATTTGCAGTGTTTTGTCATTATTTAGTCTAATAGTTCTCTAATGTAAACTTAATTCGTTAATACTGAGGAAGACACGTCTTGAAAGACCTTCAATTTTTACATGCTTCTTCAAGTATTTACTACAATTGTCCATTCGTGGACGTAGACCTCTCAAAACAGAAGCAGAACTCGCAAGATGAACAGTCGTATAGTATGGTAACCTTTAAACGACCATAGTTCATAAAACTACAAACTTTTTTGTAAATATATGCATAGTCAATTTTATTAGAGATTAACGTGCTTGAGATTGAAGACGCAACAAGGTAGAGGTAAACATTAGAACCATAGAAATGTAAATCTATGATTAGAACTAAAATAAAATCCCATGTACAAGTACCAGAATTTCATAAATTTTTATTCACAATTTTATACAGATCTGTAAACGGTACTACACCCGTAATACTAATAATTTAATTGAAATGGCAATGAACACGCTACACATAGAATAAATGTTAGACGAACGTTTCTATTTGGGATTGTCATGAGGATGAGTACTTATAGATAGCTCTTCATTCACTGTAAAACAAGTTAAAACGACACAACACGGCTCAGAAATTAAATTTCATGACCACTAGATTAAACTAAGCAGCGAAATGTTAGTGAGACTTCTATATCAGTACCTACATATTAAACATTAAAGCCGCTTTTTGTGTCTTCGTGACCGCGTTGTTCTTCTAAAGTACAGAACGCATTTTGATGCGGTTTTCGCCATCATTTAGAAAATTATTCCGGAAGGTTTATGTGTGTAAAAAACGTTAGTATTAAACTAACATATATTAAAGAAATCTCGATGTCAAGTCGTACAAATATTGAATACATATAATATAAAAAAAAACACAAATAAAAATAATTTGCCCCGAAATGCGTGATGTTCCTTCTGATATAAACGGTATGATTAAGATATTTGCATAGTACTTGTACAGGTCCTGTTTTTGCCCTTGCAGCATCTCATTGTGCGCAACAATTAATAACAGCTGTGGCCGATGTTATCGTCTATGGGAAAACTGCGCAAGAGTCGTTTAAACCAACCGCTTATACCTTGGAAGTCGATTCATAATGTTTGTTTTGTTTTATGGCGTCGTCGTTCGTTATTTTGCTTAGCAGAATTTGAGGTCGGAGAATCGTGTTATAGAGGTGGGAGGACGAGGAAAATGTTTGGTTGTCCAAATTCGTCTACAGTAGATAGCGGGGAAGACCTTAATAAGACTCGCACTGACCAGGGAAGCATGGCACCAATGGGAGAAGACCTGAATGAGACTCGCACTGACCAGCGAAGCTTTGCACCAAAGGGAGAAGGGGGCTACACTCAGCAGTGTGTAGAACAAGGCTGCCAATGATGGTTGTAATTATATTTTAAACTGCAAGTGGTCTTATTGTAATTTAATTAACAAAGAAACATTCTATTAGCGGAAACTATGTTGCTCACAAATGTGATAAATAGATCACTTTAACTAAATTTATCACTCCTTGGGATTGTACTTTTACTGTCGAAACAAAAATCTGGCAAAATGGAAAAAACCCAATCATTCACATACTAACCTAATAATATACTATAATCCGCAAAATAATAAGAGCCATTGATAGGCTAAGAATCATAGGTATTTTTACACTAAGCCGATTAATGATAATAATATGTTTACTGTTATTGTTGTTATTATTATTTTTGCATTGTTATCATTAACAATAATAATGCACATTATGGGATGACGTGTCTTAAAGGTCATATTTGGCCATCCGGTGTTTATTCATTGTTGGTTGGGTTAAGTGATAAGTGTTAATACTGAAGCAGATGACAACATCTTTTGAATATGTACTCCTCTCAGTTTCGAACGAGGAAAATAATACCATAATAAAATCATTGGTCTGATGTTAGAAAAGCCAGACCCAGCCGTTACGTAAAATTTTTGCAACATTCTCGAATGTACAGTCAACAAAAGATATAAGTATGCAGGACCGTCGGATATAGTTGAAGTTTAGTAAGAAACCGATGGATGTTGTCGACTGAAATTTAATTTGATAAACGAGCTGCTTGTTTTCTATTAATAAAACTAAATTTATCTCTTTTGTTGACTGTACATACGGCTACACATCAAGCTATAGATAACCAGTATAAGCTGACTTCTGATTGTAAGAAAAACCTATACAATGCGAGGTCAGCGAAAACTGGAAATGTATAGCTTGATATGTAGCCGTGTGTACCTACCGTGAACAATAATACCTGTGGATAGCAGCTGAAAGTAGATATGGTTATCATAAATATCTTTTTTCCTATTTGGATGCAATTGTGTTGATATAATATACACCATACATTATGTTTTGATAGTGATCGAACCTAATCAGTTCGGTTCTTTTGTGTGTTTGTATTCTTTCTCTGTTTAAATGTTTACCGCAGATAAACGGATTATCTTTCTTTTTCCTCCGTAAAATAGAGCACCCATAAGTTTAGGTACTTGATAGTAGGTAAACCAGATAGTCGGAGAAGTCGAGCCCGGCCTAAGCTCAGATGGCGTAGATCAAGATTGTGGATTGAAGAATTGTTGGAGAGAAAAATCCGGTAATAGATCACAATGCAGAAATATACTCGAACAGGCTAACCCGCGGCTGTAAAACCTTAGAAGATGACTTGTTTTGATAAAAAAAGAAAACACCCATGATATTATGCGGAGCATTTCTGTAAGACATTTGTGTTAAATGTCAAATGGGATTGGAGAAAGGCTTCTAATTTACAACAAAATGGACGCAAAAAATTTAGTTGGAGTGCCAAAAGTAAGTCGACTTATTGCATTCCACAGTAATAGGTACGGCGCGGCGTGTCCTTCCATCTACCATCAAATAAGGCTCAACGCAGCTTAGGAGTAGTGCGAACTCAATTAGTGTTGATGCTAAACATTCTGCACTACTCGTTGTGTAAACTAAGCATGAAGCTATGCGCAAACAAAACAAAAGACTTACAGGATTAGGCCCTCTTCTTCTAAGAATAACTTGAAATACTAGCGAAGAGTAGTCGAAGGTATATTTTTTTTCTAATAAACTAACAAGTACAGCTAGCAACATTATTAAAAAATTCCATAAGTGTTTTAGCTTTCGAGTACCAATTACCTACAATTTTTTCTGCTTTCGAGTAGGTAGTACTTACTAACTGAAATAATTTTATTCCTTTTGCAAATGGGAAATAATTATACGTGTATCTGTTCTGTGTTCAATCTTTTATTTCTGAATTCCAGCAAGCTCGGGAATTCGAGCGTATTGGAAAATCTAGCAGGATTTCTATTCATTTGTTTTCCTGATGGTTTGATCGTCTAACCGTTATGAATGTGTACATTATATTTTCTATACCTAGGTAAATAACAACTGAACAGTGAAGTTAGGTCTTTTATTTATCCCAAGTCCGAAGATACCGGCCAACTGTCTAGTTTGGGGCTCACTGGCAAATTACCACATGGACTAGCTGTAGTTAGTATTTTAAGCTTCTCATGTCGTCTCAACTTGGTGTTATTCTGTGAACCTGCTTACTGTATTACTAGACAATAAAATATTTTCTATTTCTATTTATTTTACGTATGTATGCCTTACTTTAAGACTTAATTTTCCTTGTAAACAAAATTGAATGTTTATTTTAATTCAAACAAGTCGACAACGGAATAACTTAATAGATAATATTTAATATGTACATTGTTCACCAACCAACGAGTTACAAGGCCAACATTCATAGATATGTATCTACACTTCAGACTACGTATAATAATAGTATAATTTTTACAATGAGTATTTTGTGGCATAAAACACTTTATTGAGATCACAAATCCAAGGATTATTTTTAAGGTTGGATTGCTCAAGTGTATGTTTTTAACAGTTCTATTTTTCTTACTGTTTTCTGCTGTTTGTGGTTAAATATAATTAGCTGACTGAGATAAGATAGGTTCCATCGGAGTTTATAGGGGCAGGCCTTTTAACTGTTCTGCGGGGCAGGCAGTGGTGTCTCGTGAATCCACAAAAAGTAACCCTCATAATAAATAATCTTCTTCTTCGCCGTATTGATGATTCCTTTGGATGGGCACATTGCTCGCAGAACAGATTGCCGATGGGGCCGAAAGGTGGCGACCACGTACCAGAAGACGTAGCGTCGGAAGGCCTACCACAAAATGGACCGATGACATTGTGAAGGCCGCGGGAATCCACTGGATACGAGAAGCACAGAACCGGTTGAAGTGGCAGTGCTTGGGGGAGGTTAAGTCCAGCAGTTGACGTCTTTCGGCTGAAATGCGTTAGCATCGCAAAGGTCTTCTATAGTGTTGTAGGTGTTATATAGCACAGCGAGCACACAAGAGGTGAGACGTCGTCTTTGTGACGTGGCTCTACAGTCGTACTGTGGTTTATCAAAGTAATGAATAATAGTAATATAATACCATAATTATACAAGTTATAGAGTTAAACCTGTGGTTAAACGTTTGTCGTTAAAAACAAAAACTCTTAAGTATCGTTATTTATCATTAGCGATGACGTGTGACATGCAAGACATTCAAATGAGCAATTTTATTTTATATAATAATTTATATATTTTATACATTATTACTCACGCCAGCTTGTATTCGTAACGCATCCATAATTATTCACAACAATCGCAACGACTTAAACGCATTGAAAAAATATTATTTCTTAATTTATATGTCATTGGTCAGTGACGAATTTTAAAGATTTACAAATGCTTAATGTTAATTATTAATAAGTATAGTATCAGTATAGCTGAACATTGGCATTGGTATTGAAGTGTAAGTTAACTATACTATTGTTTGAAATCCATAGCAATCCGTCGCGGGTATGTGCCTACCTAAGCACAATTGTGCTGCGATGTCAGCTAAATGTTTTAAAATCGACACGCCATCATCGATCGTTTGATGATCAGTCTAGTATAAGAAAAAGAAAAAACTACAATCAGTTAAAAGGAATTTGTTGGACAAAATAAGTAGTTGCTACACAATATATAAGCCAAGTCACACGTCCTTAACACGCTACCAGTAAGTATCTAAAAATTAAATACGAATCTGGCAATATGACCATATTATATTCATTTTATAAATTACAGTAACTAACAGTTTCGATGTTTGTGATATTTTACATGGACCGATTCAGCAAATCCATGAAACGTGTGATTAACATGCAGCAACAACAGCTCTTAGAAAAATTCGCAATTTTTTAACTGATATAGAGACAATTTCATAGTACGGTATTCTATTTTGGGGAAATGCTGCCGATATTCAGACTATTTTTGTTTTGCTGAAGCGAACTGTTCGATCAATAGACACTCTCTCGGAGAGAAATGTATTTATTTATTACATACAGAGATATGCTACTATTACAGTGTCCCAATTCGGAAAGAGATTAATGTAATGATGACTGTGCCTTCTCAGTACATTTATGAAAATCTAAAGTTATAAATAATCTAAAATTATAAAAATATATAAAATTGTTTAAAAAATACAGTGATATCCATAATATAAATACTAGGAACAAAAACAAAGTTATACCTACAACAAGGCTCCAGAAAATAGGTGGCTCGTTCGTTCAGATGCCAATGTAGATGCTTTTTATAATAAACTTCCACCATACGTTCAAGATCTAAGCCTTAATAAATTCAAATCATTCATTAAACGTACGAGTATGTTGTGCCAGAAAGCCTTGAGGACAAAATGGCTTGGGATCGATGTGCTTCAAATTTTTACATATAGAATGTTTTTTTTATGTAGGTACACATTGACATTAATGAATTTTATATATACAATGACATTTGCTTACTTTGTAAAATATTATATTATTTTAATTATTGTGAATGTGAGAAGACTATGTGGGTCATTTTATTTATTTTTATTTTTGTCATGGTCTGGCAGTTTTAGCACCTAATTTATGTGGCCTACCCAAATGTCCATTCTTTGGTATTGTTCGTCGAATCGTTGATCAATTAGCCAAAGAGCCTAGATTCACTATCTATAAAAAATAAACCAACATGTGAACTCCAATCTCCAAGCCAGTAATTTGGAAGCAGTGAGCATCGAGAACAATGGTGAACTGCAAATATTTTGTCAACAATTTTAAACATTGACTAAACTGGCATTGTTTGAAGTAAGACTCAAATGTAGATAGCCACCTGATTTTGTGAGAAAGGAGTCGTGAAAAATTCACAATATTTTAAAAGCACTGCTTAAGGAAACTGGGTGTTATTCAAAGTTAAGTTTGACCGTACTACTGAAGGTAGTCGATTGAGAATAAATAAATCTTAATATCTTAAAAAATATGCTCTTATTGCCAAGTTATTTTATTAAAATGCAATACATAATTACAATCACGATCATCCATTGTGTAGGAACAAATGGCAGGAAAATAGGTGCACACTGCACAATAAAAAATCATAGCGCTCGAATATCGTCACCACTTAGCATTGATAAGGCAAAACAATCAGCGTTAACAAATCATAATCGCTCGCAAAACGAGAGTCACTGTAGAGATTATATCCTATTTGGTGCTTAGCTTACAATCTTAACATGCAACCTCCGCGAGTCCGTTAAAAGTTATTGGCAAGAAATACGAGACAACCAATAATTTAGTTTAATCGAGTAGTCTAGTTGACAAGCGGGAAGACAGAAGACGAATTTTTTTTTTGTTTTCGCGTTTCTGTCCCACTGCTCGGCCATCCCCCAAGTCCATCCAGGATCTCGATTCTCTATGAAACAATGAACGAAAACGCGCGAAATGAACGTGAAGTTGGCGTGATTAGCTAAGGAATTGACGTACCTAGTTTCGAAGTAATCATTGAGTGGTCATAGTGAATTAGGGCTCTGGAACTCTTTTCCCACGCCACCTCGAACCATCAGCCCTCGCGGTACGCGTCCATATCATCTCGTCACCGCTTTCTGAGCCGACCTCGGCGGCCGAAAAATATATAGGATGTAAAATCATAAATCCATTCTAGGAATATTTAGGGATGTTATATATAACAAACTGATTGTTTAATTAATTTGTTCATCCCGGTACGGAGAGTTCGCAAGAGCTCTCACAGTACCTAGAATCGGAATAGATCTATAAATAAGTATCGACTTTTGAACATTGTGAGAAACACAGTGTTTAACAGAACAGATAAATTATTCAAATAAAATTTATTTTCGCTGTTGAAATAACTTAAAAACAAGTGAAATGATAATATAATTAGCTAACATTAATTATTGGAAATGTTGTGGGAGTCACGTTTAACTTTCCGTGAAACTAAAAGTTGCAGGATACATAGATTTATTGCTGAAAAATAATTGGGCAGTGAGGTATGCAACAATTAAAAATACCATTGTTATTGAAGCATGTGACGACGGCCATTAAAATAAAAATAAATACAAATGCATTTTTACTGCCCATGTTTTTGTCTCAATAAGTTTTCTTAGAACTTAAATGATATGAGTGTGCATACACATGAGCGGCAAGTGTCAACGGCATGGGCCTGCGGACGGAGAGTAATGGGTAGCTCTCCGTCCGATCAGGACCAGGCCCGTGCCGGACGGCGCGTATGTGTTCCACGCGCGCCTCAAAGAGATGTCAGCAAAAAGGAAGGGGCCCGGCAGGGCCGAAGCCTGCCGGGGTAGCGGGATCGTCCGAAAGGGTTACCGCTGCCCCGGAACATAAAGGGCTAAGGAAGGAACACGGGTGGGTTTTAGTCAGTAAGAGTCTGACACTCCCTTCCGCTCCACCCAGAGCGGGAGGAGTCATTAGATGATTTCCCATCCACAAAAAAAAAAAGGGGTAACTGCAGCCGTCGACGAGCGTCCACGGCTGCCGTCAACGAGTATCAACGGCTGCCGTCGACAACATGCCGCTCGTGTATTGTGGCACAGGCGACACGTTGTCGACGGCCGCAGTTGCTTGTACCGTTGACGCGTGTCGCAAGTGTAAAAGCACTAAGATACATACACATTAATTAAAAACCTGTGATGAACTACTGCTAAAGTTACTAGTTAATACTTGCCTGTGTATAAACTGACATAATGCACAGAACTCTGATAAGAATGATGCGTAATAGTACATCTACTTAGGATTAGTGAAGTCATCAGCCCGACACTCAATCACAACAGAATCCTATAACCACATCTCCTTTCACACAGTAGTGTGCGAAAATGGACTTTGTTTTAAATACATAGGCTCTACGGTAGTAGAGCCTATGTATTTACAACAAAGTCCATTTTCGTTCCTTAACGACGTTTTGATATATTAATTGTTGTAAAGTGCTGATGCCAACTGCAAAAACAATCTTGAACGTAGGTATTTTTTTAATGTAGAACAAAGAATAAAATTACATTATTATTATGTTCGTATGAACAAAAAATAAAATAAAATAATGATTTAGCCAAAATAAAATAATGTGTATGAATTTTTATTGTAAAGTAGATATGACCGTATGATTGTGGTACCTAGTTAAACTCAAATCTTTAAACTTTTTCACACGGTTTCCGCCAATTCTAAGCTGTTTACATTAAAATATGAAACCGTTTTTGTTTCCTAAAAACGTTGTAAGTATATAAAAATAATGTACCTACCTAATTGGTCCTTCGACGCACTTGAAGAGCCAAATTCTAAACGCCTCTACTCTGTTTCCAAACAATTACGAATATTATCTTCGCTATTTTCTAATTAGGAGCGATTAGTTGATAACAGATTTTTATCACTTTAATATAGTCAACAAAATATTAATAATTCAAAGCTCTTAGGCAGCTTGCCTTTTTCTCTTGATTTTTTAATCCTTGCTAGTCTGTGTTCTAGCTTCGTAGAAGTGACTGATCGTAAGATTGTGCTACGATCGAAGATATACATTTACTTTTATGCATCTAAAATCTTTACCCACGCCATACTCTTTTGTAAGTATATCCAAGCCAATCCGTTGATTGACTAGTACCAAAGAGCACCCGGAAGAGGATAGTAAAAAATAGGCATATAAGCCTTCCAACTACCCTTGAATGTACCCGACCCGAACAGCGAAACAAAATGGGGCACTTGTGCACGATGTGTCGCACCAGGATGCATAGGATAGGATGTTGCTTTAAAAAAAAAAGGTTAGGAATTATTTATTATTTTTACTGTCATTCATCTTGTTAATGGAATTTTTTCATCAACATTAAAAGTCGTCGAGGAAACTAATGTGGTTTAATGTACTTCGAAGACGACTGACCAATCCTGATTTCTTAGGTTTAATTACGGTAGGTTCCAACCAACCGTAATTAAACCTAAGAAAACAGGATACTATTCATTACATCTTAATACAATATACGCTCAACACGTTTATTTAATTAAACATAGCACTGTTGCACTAGTGTTTCTAGAAAGACAAGACTTGTTTGGTAAAACCACGTTTTTCAAGATTTCTCTTCCGCTGTGGTTCGATTAAGTTTGCCGCACCTAGCTTTTACCCTCTCATTATGGAGCTAGTTTAAGATTATTACTAGCTTTTCTAAGAGATGGGCCGTATGGCCGTATTAGCTTAGGTTACGTTACCGCGCTACCATCAAGGGCTCGATGTACTGTGGAGTACGGAGTTGCATTTTGTTTTTTATATCACTAGCTTGAAAGGTAGCAAAAACTAGTATTTGAATAACTTTTTTAAGTAAGATTCCTCTTGCGATTTTGTTATATAATACTGTTATATTGTTTAATAGCATATCCTGTTCCAGAAACGATGGGACACTTAATATCTTGTCCTGCGTGTCCTGTCAGCTGCACGTTACAGAAACTGATGGACGCTCGTGATGGCGCCAAAGAAGTAGCCGAATTCTGGGCCGAGTCCATTTAGATTGCTATCGACACGCTAAGAAGAAGATAGCATATTAGACGGAGTCAATATACTATTAGGACACGTCACTATTATTTTTACAAAGGACTGAAGAAATAAAATATTACAAAGTTATAAAAATACCGTTAACTTAATTGAACGATGACTTATAGCTATTTATCCTAAAGGGTCAAAGTGAAAGAAATAAATTCTCGGCATCTACCAGACTCAACGTCAGACTGAAAAGTGGATTTAGGTCCCGATTCGATTGACATAAAGATTTTCAGTTTTCTTACGACGCAATGATGACCATGAAATTAAACACGAAAATGGGAATCGAATCAAAATTAAAAACTTGCCGCGTAAGAAAATATGAATGAAATCACGTGAAACTACAACAAATAATTAAGTATAATCATAAATCTTTATTTATCTCAACATCATATTTCAGTCCCGGTTAAAAGAATGCACAATCTTAAATAGGGAAAGGTGTCTAAGATAGGAGGGTCCGGAGTTAAAAGCACGAGGAAAAGTATATGAAAGTCATGGGAGTAGAAAACCAAAGAAACGATAGATTCATTGTCTGAAAGATGATACGGCTGACATAAATGCAAGGATAAAGAAGTCCGATCGATGACTCCTGCAAATAAATGATGATGATGAATTAAGAAGAAACTCAAAGGATCAGTAGGGTAAAAAAGTTCAAATGATCAGTGGCTTAAAAGTTTAATTTACTTTCCTAAAGTGGCAAACATTTTCACAAGATATTCGTACGAAAAGTATGACAATGTTTCTGTTCTTCTATTCTATTTCGTTCACCATGCGTAAAGAGCTGGTGTCAGTAATGGCTTCATTACAGTATTTGAACTAAAACGCATTGTGGGAGGAACCATAACGATACGCTGCGTTTGCACACAAATTATAATCCTTATCTAAGTTTGCATGAAAATGCATTGTTTTGTTATTTGACATTTCGATTTTATTTCTCGTGTGGATTGTGGTTTTGCCTTTGCTTTTGTCTTTTGTTTATGGTATTCGAGATCATTTTGAGCTTTGATGTCACGCCCGTTCGACTGAAAGGTTTCCATAATACGCATCTGTGAGGCCTACTATTTTAAAACTATTACTCGGGGACCGCTTTTGTGTTTTGCATACAAAGCGAAAATCGGGTTTTAAAAGCTCGGCTCTCCCAAAAACTCATATAAACTCGAAGTCTTTTACAGTCATATCGTTATTCATCATCATCTGCCTAGCCTTTTCCCAATTATGTTGGGGTCGGCTTCCAGTCTAACTGGATGCAGCTGAATACCAGTATTTTACATGGAGCGACTGCCTATCTGACCTTCACAACCCAGTTACTGGGTAATACGATACAGTCATATCGTTATTATGAATGAGAATATTCATTGAATGAACCGTATCCTTTACTCTTGAGTTCTAGTTATAATAAGAATAATTTTGTCATTATTATTATCGACTACTTGTTTCTCAGTAATCTAGAGGAAAAATATGTTTATCAATGGATTTTATGAGCAAGGACTTGTGAAAACAGTCTGTGGCGTGACAAAAGTTGCTGAAGATTTATAAATGTTGATTTTTCGCGATTGTCCTTTACAATGATTATAAAGACACGGAAAATCTTGGCGGAAAAAAAGTCTTATGAAAGAATGACTATTAACCCAGTAGATTGGCAAGCTAGGAAGTAGTGCTGCAAGTTGTAGAGATGTTACAATCGGAATTAGGTTCAATGCCATTTCTCAACCGAGCCTTTTTCCAAAGTTTTAGCGGGCCTGTCAATAGACAACGACTTTTATGGTAATGATTAGGCCGGATTGTTTAAGCTTAAAGCTGAGTTTGGTCAGATTTGCAAAATTTTAAAGACAGTGTCTCAAAAAAAAAACTAAGTTAAGTCGCAAGGCACCTCTATTCCGTGTTCAACAAAGTGAATAAGAAATACTTGTCGGCCCGCCGCGCCGCAGTAATAATTGATATAATCATTTCTTTAAGTGACTGTCAATCAGCATTTACTAACTAAGGGTAAATAATATAACGGTGACGAGCCAGCTGACAATTTCAACTCTTGATTTCTGGCTTTAACATATTGATGTACACTTTTAGATGCTGCTGCTCCTGTTCTATCTTATCGGCTCGAAATATCTACACAGGGTGGCAGGGACACCGACGCCCAACAACATGGATTCGGTACAATATTCTTAGCACCACAGCGTTGAAAAATTTCGAAACATTAAAAAAAAATGTCTGTTTCATAGAAAAGTGCAATACTTACGCGGTCAAAATGTAAGGAACAGGTTTTTTATTTTATTACCGACGGTAAATTTCTACGTTAGGGGTCTAGAAACATGTTCTGAATTAATGGTTACACTAGTCCCTGCCACCCTGTATAGATATTTCGAGCCGATACGATAGAACAGGAGCAGCAGCATCGAAAAGTGTACATCAATATGTACACTTGCCAGAAATCAAGAGTTGAAATTGAAGTAATAAATGCAGTGCCTAAAGAACTTTGAACCTAGCAGTTCAAGATCCAATACCTTAATGCACAGACCATATGCACGTAATTGATATCATAATAGACTTGGGACCGTGTAACTCATACAGTGCATATTAAATGCGCAATTAGCTGTGTTCATAATCATAAGCTGCAGAGGCCCGTGGCTAAATAATAAAAGCCGCACAGGTCAATCGATCAGGTTAAGCTACGCTTGCCGCGGTTGGTCTGTGGATGGGTGACCATCTTTACATACCAAGACCCCTCCGTGCCTCGGAAAGCACGCTAAGCCGTTGGTCCCGGCTGTCATTCGTGGATCTTTGACAGTTGTTACGTTACGGGTAGTCAGAAGCCCGAAAGTCTGACAACCAGTCTTACCAAGGGGTATCGTATTACCCAGTAACTGGGTTGTGGAGGTCAGATAGGCAGTCGCTCCACGTAAAATACTGGTATTCAGATGCATCTGGTTAGATTGGAAGCCGACCCCAAAATATGTGGGAAAAGGCTAGGTAAATGATGATGATAATCATAAACCGCACAATATACTTACAATACCTACAACATGGCTACTCTATCAACTGTTCAACCAAAGGTTTAAGAACAAATGAAAGTTAATCTGTTTTGTTTTTTTGCCTATACATTTCACATAATCCTGCCACCCACTGCAGGCTTCAGATTTTTTTTGTTATTTCGACTTTACTTTGAACTTGCTAAGTTTAATCTCCTCTTTTGGAGAAACCTATGATCATTGTAATTCTACTCCATTATGAATATACCCGAATCCTGTAAGACTTCCAGTCATATTTAAATACGTTATTCAATATTTAAAAACGTTATTTTCTATTTTTTTCGAGCTGTTTGTTCTAAACTTCATTTTAATCGGCTTTTCCTGAAACTATCTACTCGAAATAAATGAATCGGTAAAGCATAATATTATAATGATGTCCGTATCCGTAAATACTTTTTGTAACTTTAAATCATAATCAAAGTCTTTTATTCAAATTAGGTAGAGAATCAGCACTTTTTGAACATTAAAATAGAATAAAACAGCCTCAAAAACTCTCGCCCTTCACCACTTCCTAGTGAAGAAATAAGAAGTGAATCAACACGCTCCCCACTCTCCAGCACCCCAGGAATATCGTCAAACACTAGTGATGTGCCTCATCTGATGATAGAATGATGAAATCTTTGACAACTCTTATGGAAGAGACTGGACCCTACGACACAGGGAATCATAGTTCTCCAGGGAATTTGTAAAAATCTAGTGCATAAGGCTTTTATGATTTGTTACTAGCTCATTTTCATCATCTGCCTAGCCTTTTCCCAACTATGTTGGGGCCGGCTACCAGTCCAACCGGATGCAGCTGAACTTGTACATGGAGCGACTGCCTATCTGACCTCCACAACCCAGTTACTGGGTAATACGATACCCCTTAGTAAGACCGCGTTGTCAGACTTTCGGACTTCTGACGACCCGTAACGACTGTCAAAGATCCACGAATGACAGCCGGGAGCTATTTTTAAAAATATTGTAGCGTTTTTCTGAACCGGATAAATTTTTAATTATTTATTTATTAACAAAGAAATGGCAGAACCGAAGAACTCGTAGGACTAAGCGAAGGTTGAATATCAACAGGTGGTACACTTGTTCAACTTTAGAGGGTCACGTCACAACATACCCCAACTAGGGTTACCATTTAGAAATTTGAAAAGTCTTGACAAAAAGCCTGACATTTCAATAAAAGTCCGGACATTTTAGTCACAAAATCTAAACATTACCCCCTTAGGATTACAGTGGCATGGTAGGCATGGTAGCAGACGCTCGCGAGGGGAGGAGGTTGAGCGGGGTCCGGGGATAAAAAAAAATAAAAATGTGCGCTGAAAAATATAAAAATTAATACCTATACCAGAAACTAGCGTTAAGTTTGATTATTTTACGTAAAACTATTTTTATCTCGAAGAAAATATTTTATGTTTGAAGTTTGAACTATGTAGTTGATTGTTTGCAAATTTGCAATACAAGATTTATTGTTTGATCTCGTTAAGTTGATTGATAAAGAAGTATATTTTGTTTTTAGATGAACGAGAAGTTAATAAATATTAAAGACTTATTTTGTTATTACTGATATAAGTTTTATTACTCGTATTCCATCTAAGCCAAAAAATCCGGACAAAAGTCTAGAAGTACGGACATGTCCGGACAAATTCGGATGGATGGTAACCCTAACCCCAACGGCGTGTAGCCTTTTGTACCTGCCCGCTATTCATCAAAGATCGCAATCACATGTCTGTAGGATTTTTGACAGGAAACAAGTGTGGGGATTTGAAACACTTAGATAATGAAATGATCTATTTCAGTAAGAGAGATAATTTGTTTAGAAGGGCTTGGGTACGCCAATATTGTTTGTTTGTAGAGCAGCTTGTAGTCATCAAAGTCCCAAGATACACGAACTCGCTAACTTTCTCACTGTCAACTACATAAATTAGAGTTTGGCACCCGCTTCTGTGAGCATGCTCTACCACCACTATATTTTAGTTTCTGCATGGTACTGGTAAATTTGAAGACATGTCACATCTACAACCCACAGTGGGCCCGCGTGGTGGATTACGGTCCGCTTTCTCTCAACGAGAGGAGGCCTGTGTCCTAGCAGTAGGAACATTATAGGCTAATTATGATGATACTGGAAGATCTTGAGAACAAGCTGAGCACTCGCTATATTATTCGCTTCAGCAGATTTGCCATCTCTTCTTAAGTTACCTTAAGGAAATGGTGACTGCTTAGATTTTATTTATGTATAGTTTTGTTTACATTTGATAACGTGACGCAAGTCTCTGAAGTCTTTTCTTCTGCGACCAATCGCAAAGTTCTAGAAAGTAGAAACCTGTTATAGAAATTTGCAATAGATAAGATGGTAGATGCAGTTTAGGGTCTAAGGCCATAGGTAGTCCAATCACCATGGCAGTTGGCGCATGTGTAATTTTTTATGGTATTTGTAGGTTTTACTTGTCTTGCGAATGTTGTATGTTATGGTTACGAAAATATAGGTATCCGGATTATTGAAAGTCAGGCTACAAGTTTTTGATAAACACAACTTACTGTAGGATTTCCTAAAGCAACAGATTTGTTAAGAGCATTTAAAGTTCCGCATACCACAGTACCTACTCTACAGTTGGCATTAAAACCTGCAATCTCTAAAACATTCATCAACCTAAACTTTAAACATCGTTATCTTAACAACAAAGGTTAAAAAACAACTCTAATCAACAACTCTTTAAAAAGTGCGCTGACTACATTTTCAACTAAGTTTTGTATGTATGTACAGTATAGTCTGGTGTAAAAGTTTACACTACTAACTTGTCAAACAATCACAAAAGATCTCTCTACAGCATTGTTTTCACATCTAGTAAGAGGAAAAGTAACATAACAGCGTTGTACATAACAGTTTGAACTTACTCTCATTAAGTTACCGTAAGTGGTAAGACGATTAGCTGGTACCATTAAAACTGCAACTGGACTCAGCAATCAGCATGGCTTCGGCATCTTAACTTTAGAACAAGTTGGGTAAAAACGTGTAACTTTTTTAAAGTTAAAAACTTACCTCTTTCTTGGAGCTCAGCGTGGCATCCCAGGGTGAGGGCGGTGAGGGTGAAAAATGCGAGGTTCCACATGGTCACAGTTTCACAATGTCACAGTCACATTCACCAAAACACGGCACCAAACATGCTAGCAGTCACAAGTGTCAGGGCTGGCGGGACGCTTAGAGTACGCCACGTCCGCTACGCTCAGAAGCGCAGCCTTATGTGACGGGCCCGCGGCGGGCCTGCTGCTGATCTACGGACAAATACTGCACTGTGTCGCAGATATGACACTTGCTTCTACCACGAAACGAGTGTCACAGCTGCGGCCTACCTTTTTTTTATTAAAACTTAGTCTTTATAATTAAATAGTTTTTTTTTTCCTTTTATTTGTTTGCAATTTGTTTCGAAACATTCAGAAAATTATCCGATAGTGTTTTATTATTACACAATTTAGTTTTTGAAGTGAAAACTTCTTTAGCGGCGTTGTACACTTTTTTTGTAATGGGTAAAAAATGTTAAACTCGCGTCAGGACTCAGGACACGTGACCTGATCGAAAATTCGTACGACAAAAGTTAAAAATCGAAATCGTCGAAATTATTTTAAAAAGTTTTCACTTCTGCCGGCACTCCCGGAGTGCAACCCGTCGTTTTTTTTTTTTTAATATTTGCTACTAATGTTCTGTTTAGAAACATAAAATTGTTGAACGGTTAATTCCATTGCCATTTATATTTATTAAATGTTAAAAAAGTAATTAATAGATATTGGTAGTTGCTGATAAGTGTGCTTTATATGATTGATTCAACATCATCAACAATAAGATGAAATCTAGATCTAGGTAATCTTTTCTAAAATATCCTCTAGTTTTAGAAAAGTGCGTGTTCTAAGAAATCGTTTGTCCAGTCTGCGCATTCAAGATCTGTGCTTACGTTAGCAGTAGCGGTTCTCTGAGGCTATATCACTGAGCGGCGTACGCGCAGGTAAGCCTCCACCTCCACAGGGGGCGGGGGAAGGGGAGAAGGGCTGTAGCGCTCAATGCACTTGCGTCCCGGCTGGGATGAGCTCAAAGGCCTCACGTGTTCAAAGGACTCAAAGGCCCCATACAAAACGATCGCCGGGATTATGGGTTCAAAGATTCCTAACATGCACACTTTTTTTTGGATTTGGTTGTCTTTGTGTTTGTGAGAAGCCTAAATTGCTCTAGCTTCTAAGTAAGCCATGATTCGATGAAATAATTCACTCGTTCTAATATCAATATACAGGTTGTCCCAGAAATCAATGACAAGCTGGAACCCGGTGATAGGCCAAGTCATGACAGCTATCAAAAATATTAAAAAAAAACTTTTCAAAGGAAATCATGCATTTCGTACCCAAAAATGTTTAAACATTAATAGCTAGACTTTAATACTATGTACATACAAGATACGCAAAATAATTGAACTTCTATTAATTTAGCTATGGTCCATTTGAATTACCTATTCGAATCTTCCTAATTAGGAACGGGTATAATTACTTAATTTATTAAACGATATCAGAACTTATTTAATTAAATTAACAATAATTATTAAATAGACTTTACCGCTGCTTACAAAACTGGGCATTAATATTTTGGAGGATGACCCTTGCTTATAATAACTGCTCATCAGAGCAGTTATCAGTCAGCAACGGGATAGGAATTTATTAAATTTATACAGGTTTCAACAGAAATAGTGCTCCCAGATTCTTCAACAAAGACATTATACAGTTCATTAGAATTACTCGCCCTTTTAGCAGCCACACTCTTCTCTACTTCTCCCCAAACATTTTCGGTTGCATTAAGATCTGGGCAGGCCAACACAGTGACTTGTTGATCACTAAGAAACTTTTTCACTGAATGGGCAGTGTGTTTGGAGTCGTTATCATGTTGAAAAGTACTTCAGGCAGCGTCACCTCAGCATAAGGAAGCATATCCTCAAATATTTACCTGTATTGAAATTGGTCTAAATAGTTTTCCAACATAGTTGGGGAAAGGCTAGGCAGATGATGATTGAAATTGGTCTAAAATGCCTTCAATCTTTTTAATTGGCCCAACATCATGCCCTGAGAAACATCCCCAAACTTTTATGTTTCCACCCCCATGCTTTACTACTTTTTCGTGAACTTAGGATTCAATACCTGCTTAGTCGGTAGATGCACTTACTGTTTACCGCCAGAACTTAGTCTATTCATCTTCGTTTCGTCAGATAATAATATATTTTTCTATTGACTTGCTGTCCAGTCGATGGCGACTGCATCGGAAAGCAAGATTAGATTTCGCTAGAAAGTATAGACTTTCTAGCGAAATGTAATCTTGCTTTTCGGTGCGCCTTCTTGAGAAGTGGTACTCTCCGGGCGATTCTTCCAAATAACTTTGCATCCGTCAAGCGTCTTCGTACCGGACGCGCTGAAACTCCTCCATTGCCAAAAACTTCTCTTCTTCTCATTTCAGAACCCTTAAAGGGTCTTCGCTGAACAAACAATCAAAACATCTTCAGGCGGTATTTCTAGATTTAGGTTTTCGAAGAACATTTTGGTAGTCTTGAATTTTTTAACGTAATAATTATTATGTATACCTTAGTTTTGGAGCAATCCACAAGATCAGCAATCTTTTTATATTATTACTTTCGAAATTCAAAATTGAGAACATATTTTTTTTGCGTTCTTATTTAAGTATTTGTACAGCGGCCAGTACTTTTGAAATACAGACAGTCAATTTACAATAAATTGATTAAGTGCAATTATTTTGATTATTGAGTATGAATATTGAATCCTAGGTACCTACTAATAAAACTATTACTGTATGTGTTTCAAAGTTGTTATCTGTTGATACAAAAGTAATAGCAACTTGTTTAGCCAAAAGTGACTTTATTATCAGTCGTTCCAAACCCAATTATACGTCCACAACAACACACACATGTACAGACATGTGGTGTGTGTAGTGTATTGCAAGTGTACCAAATAAAATCTTGTATGTACAACAAATGCTGCTGCTGTTTCATTCATTTCTTTTTGGGTCCCACTCTGCACTCTGAACATTACAAGCCCCCTGGCTGTTATTTGAATTGAAAGTGCCAAAAAGCTTAACTATGCCAACAATATTTTGGAAATTCGTTTAAAGACACAAACAGTTATTGATTCGCTGGTTTTCATTCCTAAGCCTGTTACCCTATGGTTAAAATGGGGATGAGCGTTAGGTATATTTAATAGGTATTACAAAATAACGACAAAAATATAGAGGGAAATGTTTTTATTAATTTTAATGCTTTTGTTATTACATTTCGGTAGTCCTTACAATTACGCTTTTTTATCCCAATTGGTCTTAGGTATATGAATTTCATATCTTGCATAAATCATAAATACCACACCAAACATATTGTACAGACGCCAGCACATCAACCTACTACAATCTGTCAGATTTCTGTAATAGATTTTCAACTTTATCGCTAAAGCATAAGGTTCCATGTTGATTGGGAAAATTTGACAGTTAGGTGTAGGTTGATGTGCTGGCGTCTGTACTTTTGAGAGCAGCAACCGACAGTTCGCTTGTCTATATTGGAAGTACCTATCTACAATAATAATGTGCTATGGTTTCCCGACCACGTAAAGTTCTGTTCCACTTTAAAATTAAAACATAACTGCCTCAGTTTTAAATAAAATGTTAGATTTTAAGAAAAAAATACTTGATAACACGTGGTGCCCTTTGGCCAATATGGCGTCCCTATTTGTTTCACCCACAGTGTCAAAATGGCGTGTGCTTTAATTTAGGTATAGATGGTTATTCATGGTTACATTACAGCAAAAATATAGAAGAAAAGTTAATATTTGTAGTCACAGGGCTTGAAATATCATCACAGGGTGTCAGTATTTCCGATTTATTTTTAAAAAGTACATGACCAATATTTTTTTAAATAGGTATATATATTTCTAATAACTGTCACGATTTGGCCTATCACCCTGTTCTGGCTTGACGTCAACGTCAAATTATTTGAGGTTACAGGTTGTCCCAGAAATCAATTTCTGGGACAACCTGTAACATCAAATAATTTAGGATATAAAAGTTGTGGGTGTGTAATATATAGCATAATAACAAATAGTATAATATCACTTGAAATAACGTTCATATGTATAATCTTCATATTGTATACTCAATTGTGTAACACGCAAACAAATGAAGACGAACTCTTATTACAAATTATGTAGGTACTTTGTTTTTTTTAAATTGTAGTTGTTATTGATACGATATAATCCTTAAAAGGTTTCATGTCCATAACATGAAACATTTTCGGATATAAATATAATCTGGCAAAATGGGGTGTGCTGGCGCCGCAAAACATTTCTTCTACACACACCTAAAGCGATTTAGTCATGCAGAGAACTCACCGCGCCCCGTCGGGATTTGCATGGTTATGCTCATGGGAACGATCTCGCGCACCGGAGTCCGGACCATACGTTGCGCCACCACCGCGTCAGGGAAGAAGTATTTGGTGCCCGAAGCCTTTTTGCCCGACACTTTTTCTCAGCCAGTCTTACAGACCTACTTTAATTGCAGGCCACCACGAATATTACGATCAATCGACAGTGTATACTGGTAAGACTGGAAGCGTACCCTAACATAGTTGGAAAGGATAATACCGATCTCAGGGGATCAGACCGAAATAAATCCTATCACACACTACAAGCTGGCTGCACTTTTTTGTATTGAATTTGAAATGCGATGCGTTTTGGCCCAACGCGACTGTAATCTTTGCTTTAATGAGCTTTAAATATACAGTATCAAATTAAATTAGCTAGCGTAACTATGCAGACGTGATGGATATCGATATCTTAACACGATAAAAAATAAAAAGATTTGATGTTTTTTTCTTAGTTCAACGACCGCTGAAAGTATTGTAACTTGCGGTATGAGTTTTGCCCAAGAGCTCTCTCTCTTCTTTTTCTACCGACTTCTTTAGACCAACCTTAAGAAGGTGGCTGGGACAGACTGGATACCAAAGGTCCTCTTGCTTCGTACAACACGGTGTTGTGGCGCAGCCTACGAGATGTCTGCGATAGACAGAGTTCATTGAAGAGCTTTCTTCGTAATAAGTTATGAGACCCCATATTTATGTTTTACCCACCGAAGTAGGCCAGACAATTTGTATGGATGGTCTATTTTTAACCTTATTGAAAGTAGCGTTTTCGAAGAATAATAATATGGTACTCGTATGAGACAATTTGCTCTATGTAATTTATCAGGCGCTTCGATACAACATTTTAAACCAAATTCATAATTGGTAAAGTTCACGACTGATCTTATAAAGTTTGCAGGTACATATCGCTCATTTGTAGAAACATAGACATGAATGTATTTTTTCCCAAAAATGAGTTAAATAAAGCACATTATAGCGTATTTACGCTAGGAAAGCAAAGACGTAAAAAAATAAAAGTAGCAGTTACGTCGATGTTTCTCCAAATGAGCTATATATGCCACCGTATGATTATGATCTTCTGTATTTCGTTTAGTCGTTACAACGAGTTACTGTTAAAAGAGGCTAGGTAGGTGTAAGGAGCAACACAGTTTAATACAGCCGTGGTGCACCATCTGACGGCCGCATGGGGAAACAAATATTGAATGAGTTCATTGATATAATGCGCACAGTGTGCTCTCATGGGAACGTAGTTAACACAGTCGCCTATAGATGTCGCCTCTTTAACATTATAAGTAGATACCTAAAAAACACTGGCGGTCAATACATACCCTGTATGTGTGTGTTTTTTTTTATTGCTGAATGGGCCCCGCTTTTGACCTCGATCACGCCTGATGGAAAGCGATGGATGAGGTCTATGATGGAACGAGTGTGCCCAGAAGATGCCTTAGGCACTGGAACTCCCACGCATTGACGAAACACAGCAGGCTGCTTGACGCCGGTCTCCGGTGGGAGGGTGGTCGCGAATCAGGCGGGCGTTAGCATTACCACCGCAAGGGAAGAATTGACCAGTCAAATAAGGTGTGTGTGACTGTCCAGAATGCGCCTAGCGCTCGGTTCAGTTGAGCTACTGGCGGAACTAACTGCGCTACACGAGAAGGCTTCTTCATGCATCCCGAAACTGTTAATATAAGTTGGTTATTGATAAATAAATAATAAAAAAAAAAACATAACACCACATCTTCTGCGAAGTCTTAGGCAGAGGTAGGTACCTACCTATAGAACATCCACATTTCGCCAGTTATCTTTAAGTCCTATGTAATAGGCCTATTGCCATCAACCGGGCACGAATCCAGACTCCGGGCTGCTACTGAGAAATTATTGTTGGAAAAACCCAATAAATTTGCCCGACCTGGGAATCGAACTCAGGACGTCATGCGCTTGCGACTGCTAGACCAACGAGGCAGTATATAATACATAATAGTACATTGTACGTATTTTTTTGTTTAACCTCTTCCCGCCTACCTGTCGAAACACCCCACGCGTCGGAGTAGTAAATGGGCGCAGTAAAGTTATTGTTTTTTAACAATGACAATGACAATAGAACAATGACACTGTTGTGTACACTTGGTGTACCGTTGACGTTTCGAGCATTTTCTCTTGTGTACACGTGGTGTACACTTGAGCGGTCATAAATTTAGTTTAATTACTTAAGGTCGATTACTCCTCTTCGTCGATCCTATTAAAACTTGGTTTAGATGGCTTGATGCTATATCTTGAATCGTTTTCACCTTTTTTTAGGTTCCAATTTCTTATCATTATCTTTGAACTAATGAATAAGGTAAAGTTTCTAAATATATATTGAAAATTTACTAAATATATTACTTAAACGAAGCTCTTCTACAGGCTATTTTCGCTATGAAAAGCCAATTACTTCATCCGGGCGACTAACTTAAACAAAAAAAAAAAGAAAATTGTTTTCGTTAAACAAGAAAGGAATAAACAGAATGTTTTCATGTATGATTTTATTTATAAACTTGTAAGAAAGCACTTATAAAAAAAGCTAAAGCTTACTGAGGCAATTAAGATAGAATAAAGAATTCCCACGCATGGCGAAACAAATAACGCCTATCACTTTTCTATGATTATTTTTCAGGTATAACAGAAATAACTTAACAATTATCTTAACAAATATACTACCCACTACATTTTTCACAGATTTATGTCTTTCATTCGGCATCTTTCACTCAAAGTGAACTCGAAATAAAAAAAGTGAAAAATTAATTAATTAGTGAAACGACGATGTTGGAATTCGTAACAGTACATCTATATTATATTGTTTGGGCCCAGTGAGACAATGGTCCAGGTTGATTGAAGCGTCAGAAGCGTTGTTGAGATCGTCAAGGGTGCTGGTGAACGGACATTTGGGACACTCCAGCAGATGGGACATGGTCTGATCTGTTGCACCGCACTCGCAGTGGGTGATGGATGAATCGATAATACCCCACTTTTCCAGATTATTACTTATAACATTTTAATTATTACGTATGAAGAGCCTATTACTATCCCACTGTAGGGCAAAGGCCACCTTTTATACAGAGAAGGCACGACCATAGATCACCACGCTTGCTTAAGACGGGTTGGCGATTTCAGACTTATATGAACTAGGTACTAGTTTCTACCCGCGACTTCTTTCGCGTGGAAGTCAGCCAGAAAATCATAGCCAAATAAAAAATTATAAAACTCCCTTGTCCCTGTTCGGGAGCACGCCGTGTAAACGGGTAGCAGAGGAGTCTATGTTGTCGTCTTACAACGCCACGCATTACTGGTCAGGAACATAAAAAATTATTGAATCTCGTAGAACGGGACTATCTATCTTAGGTATCTACTAATATTAGATAATAATTAATTATATGTGTGGATTCTCGCCTGTATTTGAGTGTGTCTAAACCCACCATTCCTGACACGAACAAAAAAGGATATAGAAATGGGTAGTATCCATATTGACGTTTGTATAGGAATCTACAGAATTTACATTGAATTTTCTCTATCATAATAGTGTATAATGACTCTTGAGGACCCTAAACTACTTATTGCATTATATTCAACTACGGACATAGGCATTTTATATTTTGTTTTATAACTTGAGTGTTCTTAAACTGAGATGATAATCTAATTATCAAACCAAGACTTTTATTAGCGTCTTTGCAAGTTTTAAGAATTTGCTCGTGAAAATTTAATTTGCTATCCATTATTACTTCCAAATCCCGGATCGAGAAAACACGCTCCATTGACGCGCCAGCAAGATTATAATCAATTCTAAAATAGATAAGTCCAGGTTTCCCTTAGCATGTCAATAATGTCCACGATAAACTCAGAAAGCACTGTATCAATTGAAAGAGTCACATTGCCCAGAAAATTCGAGTTATTCCGGTCTGATGCACTGAAGCCCCCTCCACCCTCCTCGATCCTCTGCTAGTTCGAAAACAAAATGTTTTGTAAACTGCGTTGGACACAGATATAGAGTTGGAGTGTGTCTGCATTTCTTTTTCTTAATTCGGATTTCTGATTATGTCGATGGAGCCCGATGTATGTGATACCATTATATCCTCATAAAACTTTTAACCGTTAGATAATTATGTCACCTTTTGCGAGTAACAATTAGACATTGCGAAGAGTCCAAAGACATTTTGACATTTCGTCATCTAGACTGCGGGTGTTCGCAGCATTTTTGGTTCAGAGACGAATACTCAGTAAGTAAGTACTACATGATCAGAAAGTAAGACAAAATAAGCACCTGTAACCTAAGAAGATAGGTCCCACTTTATATTCTGGTAGACACAGAACAGATAAAAGAGTATCTGTTCTGTGCTGGTGGACGTTGAGTTTGATTTTTTGTGTGAAAACATTATACAGGTGGATTTTTAGGGCAGGTAAGCGTTGCAGCTACAGAAAACGGTCTCAGGAGACTGTACTTAACTTTTAAAAAATTTATGATCTGCATTTTCAGATTTTTTCCAAGTCTTTCCGTCACAAAAACCGGCCCAGTGCGTGTCGGACCACGCACAATGAAGAATTCCGTAGTTGGGATAAATTATTTATCCCAAGAACAAAATTAGCTTTATGGTTAAAAAATGTTCTACATATACGTCACGGTCAACTCCATAGAAATGTAAACAACATTCTTCTTTCATATAGGTATCTATGGTCAACTCTGTACAACAGTAAACCTTGTAAAACATTTTAAAAGAGTAACGGTGGAGTTTCTTGCCCATTCTTCTCCATACGAAAACTACCTTTTGGAAGGAGCGACTAGAATCAATTTAATTTTATTATAATTTTTTGACGTTAAAAAGTGCCTTTAATGTGCCTATTTGAAATAAATGATTTGACTTGACTTTGAATCGATACCTTACGCGTTCCTAAGAAAAACGAACCTAATATAAGACATTAGAGTCCCGTTGTTTCCTTTTGAGGTACGTAAACCTTTCTTATCCGTGGGGTAATCCTCGTAGATAAACTCCGTCTGGGAGGAACGAAGGGTTATGTCAGACTCCTACCGAATAAAACCCCACTGTTCCTTCTAGTACCATTAGTCGGGGGCCCGGGAAATACTGGAACATTCGCCACACTTCACACTAGTATTAACCCGCCATGCCTAGCGGGCCCCATCACCAAGTGCGGCCGATCCCACGACCGCACGTCCTCCTATTAAGGCGCTACCTCGAAAATCGAAAATCCTCGAAAACCTACTAAGCGAGAGAAAGTGATGCAATTACTTTTGAAACCCAAAAGAAGAGTGATGACTATCTAGAAGTGTGCGTGCGCTCGGAATAAAACGACGTATGTGCCAAAACGAATTTACTCCTTTTTAACAAAATAATTGAATAACATTTTAAACTACTTTGAGTAAACTTTGATATGATAATTCTCTATGTTTTAAAGTAAATTCCATTGAATAACTCTTAAACGTTACGCCGTGATGTCGAAAAAAGTAAAAATATAGATATAACTTTGCAATTTTTTTGTATCGAGAAAAATTCATTGAATCGTGTATTCCTTTTACATGATAGGTGCTAGACCAAAGAGTCAAAAAACATATTATATACAAAAATGTTAAATCCCTATTCCACACACTTAACATGTTACATGAAATAGAAAAACCATATTTTTTTCAACATATCCAATCCACCTTGAGGAGCCCTTTGAGCCTGACTGCTCGAGCGACGACATATTCCCAATTTCGCCGCCCCGCACTCCCCTCCTTATAGTGGCTGGAGATCGTTGAGCGCCTTTCGACGCCCGGCTGAAGTATGCTCTCTCTCCCTCCCCGCCGCCTCCTTTGTATGATCATCACCTCCTCGCAAAAAGAGGCAACAGCATCAGTTAGGATTCCGTAACCAAACTTACGTGGGACACTCAGAAAGTTTTGCGAAAAAATAAAAATATGTTCTACTTATAGGTAAATATTTTTTTAACCGACTTCAACAAAAGGAGGAGGTTCTCAATTCGGTTGTATTTTTATTTTAATCTTTTCAAAGTACTCTCCACTAGCCTCTATACAAAGTTTCATGCGTGTGAACCAGTTTTCGAAACATTTTTTTAGTCCGCCGCAGACACCTCGTTTACAGCCTGCTCCAACGCTGACAGCGCATCTTCCGGCGATTAAAATTGTATCCCTTTGAGCAGATTTTTTATTTTAGGGAATAAAAAGAAGTCACACGGTGCTAGGTCAGGGCTGTAAGGAGGGTGACCCAGGAGTTTGACCTGCGTGCTGTCCAGGAAGTCCCTCGTTTTGAGCGCGGTGTGCGATGGCGCGTTTTCGTGGTGGAGCAGTAGTCCGCGGAACCCTGTGTTTGGTCGCTTGTTGCTCACAACAGAGAAAACTTCTGCCAAGCATTTGGTAGTATACCATTCAGCGTTGATGCTTCTTTGGTTCCGTAAAGGAATTGACACCAAGTAGCCAGTGAAATTGAAAAAGCTCGCGATCAAAATCTTCCCCCGCTTCTAGATCGCTTCACTTTGGTAGGCGTTGATTCGTTTTGAAACACCCAAACCGTCGACTGACGCTTCGTCTCTGGATCATATTGATAAATCCAAGAGTCATCACCTGTAATGATGTCGTAAACACGCCGAGACGAGCCTGCTTCAAAATTTTTATCATATCACGGCACCATACCACCCGGGCCTGCTTCTGAGCATCGGTGAGGTTTTGCGGTACCCAGCGTAAAACTATCCTCCTCACGCGAAGATGCACGTGAAGAATTACAAAAAGTCAAGGGTAGTCAAAAAGTCGTGGATCAAACGAAATAGGGAGATAAAGGAGGTCATGTCCAACGCTTTTAAAATGAGAAATAATTTTTAGTAATGCTTCAACATTTTTGGTATCCAGAGCCGCAATAGAACTTTTGTAGTGCTGATACATTATCTAGTAATAATACAACACCGTTTGTTTTAAAGTTTTATATCACATTTTTTTAAATTAGTCTAATTGTAAAAGAACTCAGTATTCAAAAATATTCATAACTTTTAGGGCAATTGAATTATGGCCATTGCTGTAGAGAGATTTTTTGCTGGAAATGACCTCCTTTATCTCCCTTTTTAGTTTGATCCACGACTTTTTGATCAGCCTGTATATGCTTGTACGTTCTAATATCCCCAAATTCTCTGAATCCTATTGCAGGACCTTCTGCATTCTATTGCATTGAATTGGGAGGTAATTGATGAAAAGCAACATAATTATGTAGGTACCTATTTGGTTTTCATTTAATATGAAGATAGAGATCTTTAGCTAAAAGTTTCTAAAGAATTTTATTACCTGTATGTACATAATATATACATACATGGATCATCTACAAATATATTATAAATCACTTCGGCTGTGAGTTTCAAGGCCTTGGATTTATATAGCTAGACTTCCTTCTTATAATAGATTATACGAGTATCTCTCCTCTGACTTATAATAATGTAAAACAATACATGCGTGTTCTATAAATAACGTCCATAAAATGGCGAGCCGCATAATTAATATAATGTTTTAGTTTATATTTATTTCTAATGATTCATCAGTGAGTTTCTTGGCATGCATTTGCATCGCCAACGTCATGAGGAACAGTCATCATTGATCGCAGACGATGTGACTGTATAATGATGGAGTATTAACAATGAGGTATATGTTATTGGTATGGAAACTAATCCCCCCGCACTTTAAGTGGATCATTGTACAGACGCCAGCACATCAACCTACACCTAACTGTCAAATTTTCCCAATCAACATTGAACCTTATGCTTTAGCGATAAAGTTGAAAATCTATTACAGAAATCTGACAGATTGTAGTAGGTTGATGTGCTGGCGTCTGTACATAGGCCATGGCGACAGTCGTTGGTCATTCCAACCAGCCTTCCAGAAGCAAGTCTCCTAGTCTGTTCACTCGAAGGTTTCTTTTTTAATTGCGCATGTGCTCTTTGAAAACTCCTGCAGCCATCTGCGTAGCTGGTTGAAAGGGTTGGGTCCGCCATGTTCGTGTCCACAGACTGGCGAGCTGGATTCTCTCCTTGCTAGTACGTCAGCTACGTCGTTATAAAGTAATCAACTGTGTCCTATTATCCATTACTATGTTGCGGTTATGTACAAAGACAAGTTTAAAATATGGGGGATACCTTTGCCCAGCAGTGGGACAATATAGGTTAATGAAAAAAAAAAGTAATATTATACTTAAAAACCACAACAGCTAACACTATCAACAATGAAGAAGACAAAGAATTTAAAAACATGTAGACAGAATTAAAACTAAACTATCACAATTTTCATATGGCCTTAGTGTGCTCAAATCTAACACAAAAAAAGACTGTGCTCTTACTATATGCATGTCTACTCATGGCTACCCTACGGAGTCATCCTGTGGGGTCACAGTATAGATGCTGAAGACATATTTACCTTATTTAGGAACAACAAACAATTACAATAAGCAAAGAGCGAAAAAATAAAAAAAAAAGAACATTTATGTAATCAATAACATTATTCACAGGTAATAAAGACACAAAGAAATAAATTAAAACTTATGAGTGATTTTATTTTTTAAATTAATTACTTATTAATTTTCGAGGATAGTGTCTCATTCCTTGATTGCTTTGAGAGCAGAAATTCGAAATATCAGGCTTATACTACGCCTATAAGCCTTGGGTTGTATATAGCCGGTTTTACCTGGTTTGGATATCAAAATTACTTTGTATTAGCGCCATGCAAGAGGCATAATATGTCTGAGTGCTATTCAGGCTCTAAAGATTTCCACCAGCCATGGTGTAAGATTTATTTATAAAAGTCCACCAACAGCTTCTATATATTCTATCTTAAATGCTATAGACAACAATAGCCTCTGACTTTCACAGTCGCCAATTACAGGTTAACCAGCAATCTCAGAAATAGGTGATATGATAACACATAATAATAATAAAACTAAAGGCTCTAGAGTTAAGAAATTATGGCAAAATACTTTTTAAAAATAAAGGAAAATAAAATTACAAGACGAACAATATTACAATTTTGCCTGCCAACAATCTAAATTGAAATAAAAATGAGACCATAATGGAAAGTGTAGCTTCTAAAATAAAGTATAAAAAAAAGTTAAGATTTTCTCAAATGATCAGACACAACAACATAACAAAACATCAGATTGCGTTTTTCCGGACTTTAGTATTTTTGCTTTATTGCAAGAATTTACAACGAATCACGACAATTTTATGTCCAGAGTACCAAATAGCAGGTTGAGTAAAATATTATCGAATAACAAGTTAAGTGGATTTGTTCGGCATCAGCAGTTCTGCTTACGGCTTCTTGGTCAAGAAGTTATTTACGTTCTTCAAGAGAAATATTAACAAAAGAAAATTCTTGACAACCAGTTATTTTTATAAGCATGATGTTCTGTAGAGAGATTTTTACAGGATTCTACGGGAACTTTCGAGACGGGTTTTTCGTCGTATCAACACAATGTGGAGCTAACTTCAAACGAGGTTATTTGTATTGTAGGTGGGTGCGCCAAAGTTCACCTAAATTTTCAACTCCGATAATTGGAAATCCGAAAATGTTCTTCCTAACATTTTTTATCCTAACAATCACAATTCCTAACTACTCTGTCTCTAATGTTCATAATTCCGAAGCATTCAACTTCATAATGTCAGTAGCAATAAACATCTATTATACTTTTATTTGTTTTTCTATATTTTCTCAACATAACCATCTTTTACACTATTATTCAAAGTCATATGTTTTTTGTTTAGATTTCTTTTTATTCATAATAATCAGTATTATATACATTAATTTTGCGTAACTTTATTTTCACATAACATGTATAACATATAAGAATAATGCACGAGCCGAGCGAGCGAAGCCAGACTCCCGCTCCAGTCATTCAGTCAAGTTCCAGAAACGAATCGGTCCTATTCATAATTATTGGTTTAGGTTAGGTTAGAACTGTGACCACAACGCACGAGCCAAGCGAGCGAAGCGAGCGTGCCGCGGCAGCGGCCGGCGCAGTGCCAGAACCGAATCGGTCCTATAGTTATTGGTTTAGGTTAGGTTAGAACTGTGACCACAACGCACGAGCCGAGCGAGCGAAGCGAGCGTGCCGCGGCAGCGGCCGGCGAAGTGCCAGAACCGAATAGGTCCTATAGTTATTGGTTTAGGTACGGTTAAAACTGCGGTATAAACTCCCAGGCCATAAACATAACCGCACATATATTTTTTATTACACTTGGTAAATGTTTCTTTCTGAGTATGAGTGAAAATATTATGGTAATTATGTTTAGGGATAAAAGCGTTATGATAAAAAATAGTAGGAGTTTAAATATATTTACATTAATGATATTATTAATTAAAATTTTCGGAAACATGAGTGTTATGAACATCGCCGGTAGTACTACAAATAGTATGAATGAAAACTTTAGGATGAAAAATTTTAGGAAGAGTGATCATTCGGATTACAAATCATTAGGAAGAACAATTTCGGGTAAAGAACTTTAGGTGAGCCAATATGGACCCATTGTAGGTACATGTCCTTCTGTACTTTTGATGGCTTATTTTTCTAAAAAGTTGTTGATTCTTACTAAGATACTCATGCTGTTATCACACTCCTCAACCTTTCACGTCGTTTTCTCTTCACTTTCTGCTATGCCTTCGTGGTCTGCGCAATCTCATCCAGGTTTTACCCGCGCTACATTTTCGTGATCACTATACGCGCCAAAAAAAGTTATTACCATGTCAAAAATATTAACTGCATCCTTGTAAATAAAGTGGATTTAGTTTTTTATGCTTGACGTTGTCTTCAACGCGGAAACCGAACGGCCCTCGGGTTAGGGCAATGCTTTAATAATTTAAGAACAAACACTGAAATAATTTAAGGGTATCTTGATTGATGACAGTTACCGATAACATGATTATTACATTAGCACCTGTATGAAGTCTTCATTAATCGTAGGTACTATCAATATATCCACGCGCGTTGCACGGTCGTCAATCATTAAAGCAAATGTTTGGCACTTAACGTACACCTGTGCAGGTGTTTGATGTCCGAGGTGACAGTAATTGCAGGTACATAGTGCAGGTATCCCTCTGTCAATCAAATGCAACTGTGTTTTTCGTACTGCAGACGTTCAAGAAATCAGTCACAGTCGACAGAATATGGTTTACAAAATAACTAGTGAAATGCTTGGTAGACAGTTTTTTGGGTGCAAATTTTATTTATTTTGTAGCAATTTAAATAGCATACAACTAGAGTTACTTATGAAAAGGTTCGTGTAAGTATTTTTTTGCTTACACGTTCTTTTGGAAATCCTAACGGCTGTTATCCGACTAGTGTAAACAAAGGGTCCAGTCAGACTTCTACCGACTTCCTCTATGTTCCTCCTGCTACCATCGTGTATAACATGGTTAACGTTACACGTGCCTACATGCGATACTCAGTTTCCATAACGTTGGCCACCATTTCAAGCAAAAGGGTGTCAAATTGATGGAGTGCCTTGCTACACGTGGAAACGGTACCCAAATTAGCCGCACTACTGGTCCCACTTACGGGTAAAAGGACTTTTGTACGTTTTAATATTGATTCTGACAATTGAAGAAAATGTAGCGGAACAGCGCAGCGCTTCGTGGAAAAATTATTTCTGGCATTCGGATACCTACTTATAGTCTGCATTGAATAGAAATACTCAGATTGATATTCCAAGTATTTCTTATTAGTTATTCTGAGTATATATTATTGTTATTTTGTACGAATAGAAATTAAATTTAATATGTTCTTCGTTTTGTTTACGCAACAATTTATTTATTTATTTATACTTACTTTATACTTTAAATTCAATGTCCTGACTGAGATAGCAACGCACAGCCTAAACCGCTGGTCCTAGAGACATACAATTTGGAGGGTGTGTTCTTTGTGAAGAGTAGGTATTTACTAAGAAGGGGTTTTTGGAAATTCAACCTTTAAGGGGGTGAAAGGGGGGGATTTGTTTGTATAAAAAATCTTATTCCTTGAGTTATAATAACCTTGAAACTTGGCACGAATACTTATTTAAGTAAATTATGAAGTTTGTTTTTCTAAACTACCCCCTGATTGGGAGGTGTCAAAGTATGGAAGAATTTTAACGCGCGGCCCGATTAACTCGAAAGTCAGTATTTATACTTAAAACCAAAAATAAAGAATAACGTGTATCAGGGTTTTTCGAAAATCTACCCCTAACGTGGTGAAAAGGGGTAGTTAATTTTACAGAGGAATATTTTACTGCGTGGCTTGATTAACTCGAAAATTGTTATAAATAATCTTTAAATCAAGTTATGGAAACATCCCAGACGATTTCTCAAATTTCCACCCCTATGGGGATAAAATTTTGATTAAATGGAAAAAAAAACTAAGTGCATAAGATTTTCTTTACCAAATGTCAAAGATACTGATTGAAAGATAATATTGAATCAAGAGAAACTAGAACTCGTCGATAAAACTGTTTTCCTAGGGATCACGCTCGATTCAAGGCTACAATAGGGTCCTCATTTAACATCAATTGCAGGACGGCCAAGTTCAGCAGCTTATGCTGTCAGAAAAATCCGTCAATTTAGTGATGTAGATACTGCGAGACTAGTCTATTTTAGTTACTTTCATAGTATCATGTCTTACGGTATTTTACTTTGGGGACGAGCTGCAGACATCGATTCTATTTTTATTCTGCAGAAAAGAGCCATCAGAGCCATATATAATCTCCGCAAGCTCGATTTTCTAAGGGAACTTTAACATCATGACGGTGCCTTGTCAATATAACTACGAAAACATCCTACTTCCTACTATCCTATGACCTATCCTACTAATATTATAAATGCGAAAGTTTGTGAAGATATTTGTTACTCTTTCACGCAAAAACTAATGAACGCATTTTGATGAAACTTTACAGTAATATAGCTTATACATCAGAATAACACATAGGATACTTTTTATCCCGATATTCTCACGGGTTCTACATTTACGCGGGTGAAACCGAGGGGCGCAGCTAGTCATGTAAATAAGGAAAAACTTACTTTTTTTTTTTAAAGAGGTGTAAGACATTATAGTACTAGAAATAGGGACCTATTAGTTCAACCAGGTTTCAGACCGGCTAAAGTAGACTCATCTTTTATGGGGTACTGTTTAAAATGTTATAATAAAATACCTCCCCACATTCTTCAACTGAATGAGACAAAATTCAAGTCTTGTATAAAACGCACACTATGCAGGCAGGCATATTATAAGTTAGGGGATTACATCGCGGATAAAAATGCCTGGCTCAATGCTGGTTCTGCTCCACAACCACAACTAATCGATTAACACTTGCAAATACTGTTGGAGCTGCTGAAGATTGAGACTATCTTTGCATTGTATAAACTCAATTTCCTTTGTATTGTAAATTTGCATAGCACATATGTGAGTTCTATGTACTCTATAGCTACCATTTACCGGATAACAATATGTCTTTCATTGACTTGAATGTGCCCTGGCGGCTGATAGTATGTGATGCTCACACAAATTAATGTCTCGCTGACGGTGGCGTGTGTGTTGGATCATTTAGCTCCCTTCAAAATGGTTGAGCTGAATGGAACTGATCTATGCGTCATGTTCGTGAACGTTCGCTGTTAGCTGGGGCTGGTCGCTGCGTCGGCTTATTTTTAATTATTTTATTTTTGAATTGTTGTTTTGTTACTATTTACCTACTGTACTCTGGACTTTGCATAATTCCACCCCTGTGGGGGTAAAGCGGGGATTTTATTTGATAAATCTGATCTCTTTGATCTTTAAACTTAATAATTGGCCCGAATACTTGTTTATCTAAATAAATAATAAAGATCATTAACGTACATTTTTGAAATTTTTTGAGGAAAGAAATTCGTTTTCTCGCGGACGAAGTCGCGGGCACAAGCTAGTACAAAACATACAATCGTCAGCCTTATCGCGTTCTGCGATCTCTTCCAGGCAATTATTATATTGCTCCAAAAAGCCGACTTCGTATGATGTTTAGTTCGGGAAAACTTTTACAAGGTTTTTATCAGCCTTGTTTGTAGCTGGAATGGTTGAAAATCATAATATGGCAAGGAAAACAACATTTTGATCGTGTTTAGCACATAAGGAGACTGGCATCCTATATTTTATCATCCTTTCATCATCATGTCTCAAGTGAAACATGTTCACCCCAACTCTCCAGTGGTACACAGCAGCACGAGACTTCTTCGGGCTGCAGTTCTCCTGAACTGAAATCTCACAGCTCCCAGCACCCAGGGGTCCTCGCGAGATTGTTGGTGAAACTTCTTGACTAGATCTTGAAAATGCCTTTTCAAGATCTAGTCAAGAAGTTTACCGGGCCGTCTTTCAGCCGGACTTGATTGAAATTAAAGAAAAAATGTTAGTTGGAAGTTTTACAATCAGCTGACTACAGAAAAATGCCTCACGCCTACCTAATGCTCCATGCATGAGTTTCTCATACCGCGATATAAACAAAAAACGTACGATGTAAGTCCAAAAGCAACCAAGCACGCACCGAGTCGGTTTGGAAACAAAACCATGGAAATGTAGGCGCCGAAAATCCTCGTGTTCCATAAGAACGGCCTTCAATAGAAATATCTCAGTAAAGTAATAAACAAATAACAAAGCCGTCACAAAATATTCTCCTGGTTATTGCCAGATACTAAACGAAGACAAAGATTACGTTTAAAAGATGTGCTAAACAGGAAGTAGGCATAAAAGTAGTATTTATGCCAATGGAGCTGTCAAATAAAATCAATCTGGGCAGGGCCCATCTGCTGGGTGAACTTCAAGCGAAAGCACCCACAGAGTGACAGATACCGAAGACGCGGTAGGCCCAGAAGAAGTTGGCGTCATGAGTTAGACTTCTACCTAACGGATTGGCTTCAGATTGCTATAGACCGGGTAAATAAAAATAGCCTTTTGACTATCAGGTAGGGTTTGAAATATCCATCCTTTGCTCAAAATGCAACCTGTCGACGTTGCTAAAGAGGAGGTAAAGTTTAAATGGGAGTGGCCAGTGGGCAGGCTATGTACAGACGCCAGCACATCAAGCTACTGCAATCTGTCTAATTTCTTTAATAGATTTTCAACTTTATCGCTACATTATAAGGTTCAAGGTTGTTTGGGAAAATTTGACAGTTTCGGGTAGATTGATGTACTGGCGTCTGTACAGCCCGATAGCGGCTAAACGGAGGTGTCTGTGTTGGTGCAGTGATGAGGAAACGTCTATTCACGGACATTATGGTGCAATTCAGACGTCTTCACAAAGAATTGGCCAGAAGAATTAAAACATCGGAAAAGTGGACGGAATTCACGGATTTTTTTTTAATCCATGGCAAAAGGGCCTCGCCTTTTGGCATGGATTAAAAAAAGAACAGGCTAGCTTCCGCTTCGTATTACTATTTAATAACAATTTTCTATTTCATAGTTTCAAATCATGTTTGAGTAAATAATATTGTTGGGCTATCAATATTGTTGTTCTTCGCTTGGACGCGCTATATCAGAAAATCATCAGATGATCTATACGGACGGATGCGCTAAACATACAGAAATAATAGTCAATGGAGCATTTTCTGTACTCAGTTGTAGAACTTATTTATTTGTCGTGTGGTAATCCTCGTGGATGTCATCCACCCTGAGTCTGGCGGAAGGGTCCTTCAGACTCTTACTGCTTTATGGTTTATTTTAATAAACCATATTATGGTTTATTCAACTATCTTTAGTCGAGGTATTGGAGTATTTGCGCTGTTCGTCACGCTCCCCCGGCCAACTTTTCCATGTTGCATATGAAATATGCTTAACGGTAATACCGAAAAGGCAGGTAGGCAGGTATATATTCATTTATTTCTTGATATATTATATGCAACTCTTACCTAACTAAAAATAAGAAGGTTTAATGCAAAAAATAAAATGTTTTTTTTCGACCAGGTGTCGGTTGATCTATGCAAGGCCGATGTCGGCGCTTGCGGCGGTGTTGCGAAACTCCGTTCGGATGTGGAGCGATCTAAATATAGGTACTCGAGTCTCGTGCGCCCGCATCGTTTGCCTGCCAGTTTCCTACCTTCGTATCTTGATCAGAATCACCTGGTGCTTTGTATGATTTTCAAGATGATTTCAGGACGTCCAGAATTATGATTTGTATGTGGCAGGTGCTTGTTTTGCCATAGAAGTTAAAGATCACATAAGGTGTAGGCAGTTTAAACTGAAAAAGCAATTAGTCAGTCAGTTATTATTATCAGTCATATTAATATTATGTAGAGCTCAGAATACAGAAAAGTACGTAGAGTGATCACGGAGCTTATTGTAGGACAGTGATTGGTCAAACATGAGCGTATTCGACGAAGAGTGGATTGTTCTTCTTTTCCTGACTAGTTTTTTCCTATTAGGTAGACGGAAAAGGATTTTTTGTGTTTAGGGATTTATTACGGTCACACAAACAAGCTCGTGGCTAAATAATAACTGCCGCATTCATGAATGGGTACAGTATTTATTAGGTCCTGGATGCCATTCGTAGGTCTTTGACAGTCGATATGTCTGACTATCAGTCTTGTAAGGGTATCGCGTTCGCGCTGCGTTAGTAGTTTGTGGTGGTTTGACAAAGACAAAGACATTATTCCTCGGGTATAGTAGGTACAAAGTTGGTTAGGTTAGGCATTCCTCAGTGTTAAATACTGGTATTCAGCTGTATCCGGATAGAGTAGAAGCCGATACCAAAATGGCTGAGATAAGGCTAAGCTGATGTCTTCATCATCACCATGATGATTGTTAGCCTAATAATATTTAATCGAGGTATTCATCATGTAGGTGTCACTTGTAATCGGTTATTAACATTGCATTTCATTTTCTGTAGTCAACTGACATGCCGTGACAGTATATATAATATTTATATTTCTTTGCAATCTGTATTTTATTCGAGAACACCTTTACTGGTCCATCATGTTGGTGACATAAATGTATGTGTTTAGTGGTTTCGAATTGGTTTAGATTATTTGGCTTAGTAGTCGATTATTTTTGATAAACATAGCAACTTCATAATCATTTGCACAGGGACGGAATACCGTGTTTACGCGAAATACGGGTATTGACGTGGAGTTGCGGACACCAGCCCGTATTACCTACCTACGTGTTAATATTTTAAATTAATAAAAAGCGGTTTGATTCAAATGTTCATAAAGGTTTGTTGGGTAGCTAGAATAACACAGTGTTTATTGTAGACCTGTCGAAAATAAAGCTTATATAACAAAACTTTTACAAAAAATTATTATGCTGTCGCTGAATAAAATGCAAATATACTGTTTTAACAAGAAAATCTGCAGCGTTCTATTTTAATAAACGTGGGGTCGGATCGAATCCATACTAAATGTAACTTGAAATAGTTTTTAGGTCAACCCATACAAAATAACTCAGTCTGCAGGTTTTATTTTAACTTATATTTTTGTTAAGCAAATGAAATACATAAGTATATTTTTTAAAGGTACATAGTTCATCGACATCAACTTATTTATTTATTCTTCAGAAAGCTTACAGTCATGTCTAGGTAAATAATGTACAATTAGCGCTTACAGTTAGCATTTACAAGCTCCCATAAATTAAGGAAGGACGTCTTCGAAGTGCAGGACATCTCGTAAGAAGGAATGAGAGCAGCGAAATAATTGCGTAACCCACTATCAGTGGCAATGGATTTTGACAGTTCAACAATATTTCGAACATATGAAGCAATGGTTTAGCAATAGGTATCCTTCAAAATTATTCAGATTGAGATTGAAGTGTGTTACGCAATTAGGATGCTGCATGCACCCAAAAGTTTATTCGATAGTAAGCCGGATGATCGGAGAACTAGAGATTGGCGCAAGTTCAGATAGTTGGATGGCGTAAACAAAGATCTAAGAACTGTTGGAGTGAGAAATTAGATAGAAAAAGCTGGAAATAGGTCATAATGGAGAACCATACTCGACCAAGATAGGGCCCTACCGCGGTTGTAAGATCTTAGATTATGATGGATGGTTTAGGAGTTTGAAATGACTTTCAGCTCTGTTGGTTGGTGGAAAAGTTTAGGTAGGTACTTCATCTGATTTTCTACCTTTTATCCCATACTAAGTTTTTAGTTGTTTTACCAGCAAGAACTTCATTTTTTCTTAACAATAATAGCACCCCGTATTTTATTGAATATTATAAATGCGAAAGTGAGTTTGTTTGTTTGTTACGCGTTCTCGCTAAAACGGCTGAACGGATGTTGATGGAATTTGGCAAACAGATTGACCATGACCTGGGTAAATACACAGGCTACTTTTCAACCTGGATCGCAGACGAAGTCGCGGGCAACACCTACTGAAAAGATTTCCAACAGGTAAGCGAAATTAATGATGACGTCGTCTTTCGATTCGAGCCGAGTAATAAATAGGCCATTCACTATAGATACTTTTGTGCTCTCAAGATTTATAGGTCATTGTGTTCATTCTAGTGCAGGATGTACACTTTGACGGTTGAACAATCGACTATTGCGCGTATAATTCAAGCCGGACGTCCTACATCTATTTTTCTTCAGAAGTTTTCCTGCAAGAGATTTACTTCTAATATCCTTTATGATACACCTGCTCTAATTACACACGTCGTATTGCTAATCCATTGCTTTATTATGTTCGAAAAATTTATCTGTTCAGCATCATAAATAACGCAATGAAGGTATTGAACTGTCAAAATAAAAGCCATTGCTACTGTTAGTGTGTGACTGCTAAGTGCTAAGATAATCTACTAAAACGAACACTTGGACGATAGTACGTGTTGCGATATTTTTGTTTGAGTGATAAATTCATAGGACGTTTTTAGGTTTATAGTCAGAACATGATTCATTGAATTTTAAGCATGTTATATTGGAGTGACTGACTAGCACACTTGCATGTGAAGATGAGACAATTTTGGGATATTTCCAAAGGATTAAAATGTGTCTATGAAAATAGGAATATTTTATCTTATTTAGCTAAATAAGTCAACCGTATCATCGCTTAACATAATGTGAGATTTAGCGTTTCATGTATCAAAATGCGAACATCGAGATCTACAGGATGAAAACCATGGAGACGTTGAAAAGCACTTGCCATTTGTTAGTTCTTCTTCTCCTTAGTCGCTACAGGACAGAGCGGTCGTGGTGGATATGAGGTAGCACGGCGTGGGTCACGTGGGACACGCTTATTCATGCAAAGCTATGAACTGCACTGCACTGCTTCCTTGTGCATTCCTGTACCTATAGCACGGTTCATTGCAACCTTGATTTTAACTATTGGGTGTTTTTAGAGGCGAAGAACTTTAAATTGAAATAAAACACAGAAAAATGTTTTTACATAATGCCTATGGGCTGTTCTACACAAACAGTCGTTCCGGGTCCAATTGTTTACGAACATGGAATGTGCTTCTGTAAACGAACCCATGGAATAGCACGTTTGGACTGAGGTGATCCACTGGCAAGAAAAAGTGCCCATGGTCCACCCAGGTGAACTAAGCAGGTGGACCACGACCGAATCCTGGCGTAACACACTATCATCATCTGCCTAGCCTTTTCCCAACTATCTTGGGGTCGGCTTCCAGTCTAACCGGATGCAGCTGAATACCAGTATTTTGCATGGAGCGACTGCCTATCTGGCCTACACAACCCGGTTACTGGGTAATACGATACCCCTTGGTAAGACTGGTTATCAGACTTTCGGGCTTCTGACTACCCGTAACGACTGTCAAAGATCTACGAATAACAACCGGGACCAACGGCTTAACGTGCTTTCCGAGGCACGGCGGTGTCTCGCTATGTAAAGATGGTCACCCATCCACAGACCAATCGCGGCAAGCGTAACTTAACCTGATTGATCGAGCTGTGTGGCTGTTATTATTTAGCCACGGGCCCCTCGTAACACACTCTAAATCATTTTGAAGGATATTGACAATCCATTGCTTCATATGCTCGAAAAATTTTTGTTTAAGTACCTACGTAATTAACGCAATGAATGTTGTTGAACTGTCAAAATTAAAGCCATTGGTACTGAAGTACTGATAGTGCGTTACGCAATTACCCTGCAGGTGGATTATACCTTAAACACTTTAAAAAAGTCTATAATTATATTAAAAACTAGCTGCTGCCCGCGACGTCGTCTGCGTGAAGGCTCTACAGCACCAAAAATACCTAAGATGCCAGTGTCGCTATAGCATTATAAGTAAACAACTTTTAAAATAGCATTAAAATATAAGTTTTTTTAGCAAGCGAAGCAAGTGAAGAGAGTTATATTGGAATCCTGCTGAGTTCAGTCATAAGATGTGACTGAAGGAAATAGAGAAAATAATGCAGGAATACATTCCAGGACACAAAAGAGTAAAAATACGTACAAAGGTATCATACCTTACAACATTTCCCTATAACGTACGTTGGTAGTTATGCTGCCAGGAGCCAAAATGTAAAGAGAGTCAGGACTGGTGACGCGGGAGCAAGCGACGTACAGTTGCCCGTGTGAGAAGCAACTCGTCCTGAGGTCGACACCCGCTGCCCTCAGTGTCTGCCCCTGCGACTTACTGATGGTCATCGCGAAGCAAACACTCACGGGGAACTGTACGCGCTTGAACTGGAACGGGAAGTTATGAGGTATGAGGGGAATGCGTGGTATAAATACTGCCTCGCCAACGCCACAACTCGTAAGAATTTCCGCCTCAATTTGTGCGTCTGTGGAGCGAGATAACTTTAAGGCGGGTCCCGTTACACAACTTCGGAGGAGATAGGTTCCGAAGAAGCATAATCGGGACACCGACCTTCAGCTTGATGGTATGCGCTGGAAGTCCACTTGCTGACAGGGAGTTCAGAAATTCCACAGGATAATGTGTGGCGTCATCTTGCTCGACAACAGTGTTTATCGAGGTGTAGTCTACTTCATTCCCCTCAATTTCCGAGAGAATGCATTCGTTAATTGCTGCAGCCTGATCGTTTTTAAGCGTCAAAATGGCCCGCTCACACACCCAAGAATTTTGCTGGTGCGGTATACGACTGATGTCCCCGTACACACAGCGAATGAGTTCTTCTATGCTGGATACCACTCTACCGAGAGACTCTGGAAGCACCACCTGTCCACCTCTCTCTTCTGGTAGAGTGCCTTCGCCAAGACTTAGAAGGACATCGGAGAATTCTTGAGCACGTGCATTGCCGCCGAGCCGAGCTCTCATATTAAACGGTTGAATGTCGTAATTACAGACACAATTAAAAAGCCATTGTGTCTCGCGTAGATCTACGTTCCGGCATACGATGGGTTAATGGTCAAGCGCAGCGTACGAACTCGTGACCACAACGAAGATCATTTCAACGAAGCATTCACCTCGTCAGCCCTCGATCCCCGCGTCACCACGGAAAGCGTTTGCCGGAAATCGCCACTGAACAGAACTGTGGAACAGAATCGATGGGAATTTTAAAGTCCCGATTTCCACGGTCTTGGTGCGGTGATGATTGGGGAGCTGGTAACCCATATTCGATCAGTGGATTGCCGCCGATAGAAATGACCACATCTTGAAGTGAACTGAGACAGGTGTTCAGCACGCGTTCATCAGTTACTTCGACTTCGTCTCCAGTAGCACGCCTCAAAGCTCGTAGAAAATCTTCAGACAGATGATGGCGATACTTCTCCCACAAAGCTACCGGTTTCGCGACTCCACAAAACACCAAGATGACGGCATGCGGCTGGGACTGTCACTGACGCTCGCCTCCGCGAGGGTTTCATCCCAATTTTGGTCACTGTCGAGAAGGTCACGTGTTACCCAGGCTGCGCGGTAAGTGGGATACTCCACGCCATCAAATGTCCTCAGAAAGGCGAAAGACGTTGGGCCTCGGACAGTGTGAAGTAACAACCGCAGAAAATAGCATTCGCCATTATTCGGATGCACGGTATAAACCCTACCCAATGCGGTGTCCTTGAAAATTCCTGGAAAACTTTCCACAGCACCTCCTCGTCGACGTCGGTTAAATAAACCCCTTTGCTTGTCGTACGTGTAATATGAAGGCACCTCGTCATACGTAAGGGATTTGTTTTACATCACATTTAAGTTTATAATTAGGTATACGACATGAAAATATATTAATTACCAAGCAATAGTCACACAGATAAATACCGAACAAAAGTATTAACAGTCAATGTTTATTTTGTACTAACAACATGAAATTGATGAAGAAATGATCATCATCAATGAACATAACTTTTTTGTAATACTTAACACCGCATTTTTTTAAATTGTCTTCCTCAACTCTGCTCAAGATTTTGAGGGTTTTGTTGGAACTTGAATTTTTCAAAACGAACTATACGATACAACTTTTATGAAGAAAATGCACATTACCATCTATGAATTTTAAGAATAACTAACTACTAACCTCGCCAACATGATCAAATTTAAATTATTAATTTCCAAAAAGTGTTAACATGTAACTTGATTTGATTTTTATGAAATCTCATAGATGGCGCTGCTTCAAATTTTTCTTTATACTACTAACATTCATTAAACTATGTTTCTCTGCCCAAGTTACTTAAATGGCGTAGTTTTTATAGTGTAAAGCTATATAATAGCATGGCTTACTCAAAAACAACATTTAAATATGCATCGTTAGATTACACGCTGTCACAGAATGCGTAAGAAAAATAAAGATTCACAGCTCCTCCCCCGTAGGTGATAGCGTGATAATATGTAGCCTATATGTTGACCCGACCTCTTAGTAATACTCATGCAAAATTTGATGTAAATCCATGCAGCACTTTTTGAGATTAGCCCGGACATACATACAGACAATCAGACAAACAGACAAAAATTCTAAAAATTATATTTTCGGCTTCGAAATCGATTGTAGATCACGCCCCAAGTATTCTTTTAAAAAAATATTCAATGTACAGTTTTGACTTTCCTACGATTTTATTATATGTATAGATTGTGAACCTAAAAACGGTGTAAAAATATTATCGTGTTTGAAGTATGACCAAGAAGTATGATTGGTTTTTTGAAGAACAATATTTTAATGGCATTACCATTTGTCTTACACCTATATCTTGTTTACATTCTTGGCAAGATTATCTGGCGCCGAGTTTACATAACATCCCGCTTGTCCCTAACCGTGTAAGCAGAGTTACGGATAGCGAAACCACTAATAGCAACCGCATTTAGTTTTGGCATAAATATAGAGAGTTTAAAATAGATTCAAATTGCATAATGTGGGGACAAGTTGCTATCGCGACCAGTCGTCTTTTTGATGTCTTATTGTACTCAAGAATAAAATGGAGATGGCAGGTCTGATTAAGTTACAGACTAGGTAATAGTTTTATTATTAACTCGTAACGCAGGGAATAATGTAAATTAATAGAATCTACTCAAAGGCGACGCTTACGTCCGGTGCACCTGGGCAGTCAGCTCTAGGTATTTTTTACTACAACATGAACTATTCTCATTACTTTATAGTTCGTGGAATCGCGCCTTCTCTAATATCGACCAGAGAGGGCGCGATTTCACCAGTGGGCAGTGTGCGGCACTGTACTGTACAGTGTTCGGGCATAAATGGTTCTTTCGGTGGACACACACAAGTAAACAATTACAAATGTGCGCTGTTCGCTTACAAAAGTTACACATAGCTTTGCCGGTGGAAACAGAGACTAACAGATCTACAGCTAAGTATGTACACTGTTGGAGCTCTGCACAAAATGTATGTGAAGAAATGTGCTGAGTTTCTTGCCCGTTCTTCTCTATAGGTACTTACGACGCTTTGGAATGGGCAACTAGCTTTATCTTTCTGACTGACCTTGACAATTCAAAAGTGCCTGTAATTGGTTAATTTGAAATATATGGTTTGAGTAAGTTGAGTTTGAACACAATTTTGGTGGAATAGCACCTTGCTAACCAATATCTAAAACAGTCTTATTTTCTTGAAAACATTATAATAAACCTCCTTGACTCAGTTTATTATCTGAATATTGTTCGGATCACTTTTTAGTTTTCAAATACCACGATGGAGGTGATTGCACACCTACGCGGGACTATTTCTGTAGACTCCGGAATGTTCGCACCTTACAGGCTAAGAGGTGAAGCAATCTAATCCGATCTCACGAATAATAATTCTGTTAATAATTATTTATTTATCTGTGTTGTTTTCAGTTTGAGTGATTTCGTTGTGGTTCAGTTTTTTGGCTTTGCTTTTTAAATAAAAAGGTTTTTGTGGAATTTATTGTTGTTTGGTTCACAATACATTTTGTCAGCTAGCATAATCAACTTATAATGTTCCCACTACTGGGATACAGGCTTCCTCTCTATAAGAGGAAGTCGGCCATAATCCACCACGAGGGCGATATTTTCCTTCGCCGTTTTGAGAGCAGTAGTGATGAAATTACAGACACAAAGTAAAGTGCCTGTTTGGGTTCGAACTCACGACCTAGAACAACTCAGAAGTCGGGGTCGATACCACAGAGCCATCACTACTTTTGTCAGCTAGGTACCTAGACAGAAAAATCTTCTGCAGCCTAAATGCGTAACACATTTTCGGCAAATGATTGAGACTAGTTGGCTTCGTTTCGATCGCTGTTTGCTTCATTTTACGATTTTCGTATTGCGTAACTCCACTATCGTGTGAAACCAACAGCAGTCAGTTTGATACGCTAAAGAGTGAACGATATGTTAAGAAAACTGGCCAAAAGTCAATTTTTGGATTTTTTTTTACACCAAAATGACAATCGACAATTTGCTTGAAATGTCAACATGAAACCAATTAGTAGTTGTATTCAAAGCGAAAGCGACCTATTGCGTAACACATTATCAATCGAAATCTGAATCATTTTGAAGCAAATTGCTAATCCATTGCTTCATAAGTTCGAAAAATATTTCTGTTCAACACGTAGGTACATAACGCAATGAACGTTGTTGAACTGTCAAAATGAAACCGATTCCGATTGATAACACAACTATTTTCTATTTACTATCACTATAATAATCACTTGTCTTTAAAAAAGGTTAGTAAGTATTCAATTCTTAAATTTTTCATAACAAGTTATTTTTATTTGTACCTTTACAGTTCATAATTAAAACACTTTATATTAAAGCTTACACTGTTATCAATTTACACAATAGGTAGATACATATGTTGATATCGCTGCCATGCAAAACTGAAGATTCAACAGTTTTCTAAAATACAATATGAAGCTTGAAAACTGAAGTAGTGCTGAGCAGCAATTGCAGTAGCCGAAGCGAACAGTACTCGTAATGGGCCGTTGCCCATTACGAGTACTGTTCGATTCATGCTGCCTTCATGTCTTCACAGGTGGAACACATCGGGAAATTATCCTGCAGTTTTAAAACAAAATCAAATTATTTTTTAACCGACTTCAAAAAAGGTTCTGTAATCGACCCGTATTTATGTATGTCCGCGATTTTCTCAAAAACTAATAAACCAATTTTGATAATTCTTTCAATAATGTGATCTACTTTCAGGAAGGTTTTAGTATATAATACATTATGTAATTATTCTTATGTACGATGTTATATGCATAAACATACTGCATCTCCGGCATTTCTATGCGAATTTTGATGATTCTTATAGTCGGTGTATTCAATTCTTCAATGCACTAGTGTTATTTGAATTTTTGTGGAGTAGGTACAACTAACAAGTGAAAAATAAAAACTTTTTTACAAAAAAAAACTACCGACTTCAAAAAAAAAGTGCAATGTGATAAATAACTTTAATTTCGGAAGTCGGTGTCAAAAAATGAAAATGCGGAACCAACGACACCGACTTCCGAAATTAAAGTTATTTATCTCTTTGTAGTTTTTTTGAAGTCGGTTGTTTTGTTTTGTAAAAAAGTTTTTTATTACTCAAAGTACTTAAAGTATGTTATATGGCAAACTAGGCATATCCACTAGGCCTTCATCAGCCCATGGCTGAACAAAAGCCATCAGCCATTTTTTTGCTGTGCATTGTTTAATTTCTTCTTTGTTTAGGGCTATTTTTCAGTCTCCATATATTTTTATTTAACACAACAACATCTAAATTAGAATAGTAAACATTAATTTTGTATGTACATAATGTGACTCTGTAGAAAGTTCGCCCAAGGAAATATGTACATAATTATGCGAGTTGCTGCTTGATTCTTAACCGTGTCAAAAAGATTACCTTCAATGATTAATACGGCAGATAGATTTTCCATTCTTTGTAAAAAAAAATCCATTGTATGTCAACTAGATTGATGTTAGTAGGGCAGTTCTATTCTTGTATTTCCAGCTCTAGCACCGTCTGCAAAAATATTATAATTAATATTTTTTAGTTAAGTAGCTGTTATTTGATTAGTGGTTATTATATTTTTTTATCAATGTCTAATTATGTACTAACATATCAATTAATAATTTCAGTTGTTAGAATGGAGGTTAACGGACATACGAACTATAATAATTATTTTAACCACAAAAAATAGCTAACCAAGCTAAGCTAAATAAGTTGCTTATCTATACAACAAAGGTATGAATGTTCGTATGTAGGCTGACCAGTAATGTACCTACAGCAGCTACAATAATCTAATGAGATACGAAGGTGTGTCTCCTAGTACAACATTTTCCTAAATATATTGGGTTACTTACTTGTAGTGATGATATTGACTTAGGTACTTTTCGCTATTGAGCAAAACAGCCTAAGTCTTAGTACAGCCAGCGAAAACCTCGTTATCCTATACCAGAGAACTTTACAAACGTCTTCCTTCTACAAACCACAAGAAAAATGTTCCGAAACTATTTAACATAGGCCCATCATGTTTCTGTATGAGAATAGTAAATATAATTTTGTATGTTAAAAAATAAAATAAGCTTATAATATGTTAGTACAGCGGCATGCGACCATGGGAAGGTACTTTCTTGTTTCATCCTTTTCGGTAGTCGGGTTTTAGTTTTTAAACTTATTTTTTATTTTTTATTTAATTATTTTGAGGCTTATTTCAGTAATATTTATATTTTTGAAATGTGCTAATTAAGCCCTTTCATATGATACCCAACACGGCATGACTAAAAAAATTTTTTTTTTCGATCATTATTTATGTCCGCTAGAGGGCGCCATATTCAATTTAATGTGATTATGTGACGTCACATAGCCTATAAGCGGCCTATATGTCAGCGGATGATCAAGACGCTTCCAATGATACCTCTTAAACAAAATTCCAGGTAAAACAAAGCTTTGAAAGCTTATTATTAAAGGTTTAAAAGTTTCATATTTTCTTAATATCTTTTACTCAGTGTTGCCAACTTTTTCCCCCGAGTCCACTAGAACTCGCAAATTTTTTATTTTATTCTTATTACCGACGTTCGATCGTCATTTTGGAAATCCATTTAAAGATCTGAGAATGAACACAACGTAACATAGTCATAGAATTTTTTTAATCATCATCTTACTACTAGGTCTGTACCTATATCACAAAATAGTTACTCAAAGTGAAAATGTTTGTTAGATACACAATAATGGCTTAACGGTTGATTTTTTATCCCGGAAGTATGTTCCCGTGGGATTTTTTACGAAATGACATTGTTTTTCGATCTCCACGCGGGCGCAGCATCCGTGTGACTTTACTAATATTCGTCATACTGAACAGTTTTTTGCAAATCAGCGTTCGAATACGCAGTGGTTTCCGCATTTGAAAGAAATAAATCCACAGTGAATAGGAATTCAATTTGAAACCCGATAAACATTTTTATATCCGCGACCGAACACTTTGCTCCTAAAAATAATTTCCCGTTTATAGAAGTCTGATTAAACTTTGAGTCTAAAAATAAACCTGAAAAGTTTCGTAAAACTCGAATTCCTTCGTTAGACTTCCAAGAAATTCTTATAGCAACAAAACATTGGTTTTGTGTTTCAACACAACATAGGTATATTTATTAATGCCCAGTGATGGCGGATAAGAATAGCTTACCATTCTTTTTCTTAGCATGAGACAAGGGATTAAAATATTAGGCAAATATTAGCACCCAATAGCAGTATACCCGGCTGGTATGCGCAGTTAAGCATACATGTCAGCTGTCGTTTTATTATTTTTTATTTTTCTGTATATGGCGTGCCATACCTAAAAATATTTTTCAGGTCCTTTTTTTTGGTCCGGATGCAGCTGAGTACCAGTATTTTACATGGAGCGACTGCCTATCTGACCAGCACAACCCAGTTACTGGGTAATACGAAACCCCTTGATAAAAGACTGGGTGTCAGACTTTCGGGCTTCTGTCGACCCGTAACGACTGTCAAAGATCCACGAATGCCAGCCAGGACCAACGGCTTAACGTGCTTTCCGAGGCACGGAGGGTCTTGGAATGTAAAGTTGGTCACCCATCCACGGACCCACCGCGGCAAGCGTAGCTTAACCTGATCGATCGACCCGTGCGGCTGGCAAAGTAATGAGGGCACCTAGTTTGACTAAGGAACCCTAAAAATATTGTTAACATTTACCTGCAACAGTAAAAACATACAACATTTACACAAATAACGACCTTCACGCATTACGACAAAGAACACACTGTCTTAATTACCAAAAGAATGTCAAAGTCGTCTGAAAGCTTTGAAACCACGAGATAATCACACAGTTTTCTTTCTTACATTACCTACATATTTCTCTGAAACGAAGCAGCCGCGTTGACTCACATATAAATGTTTATTTCTGAATGAATCATCTTTACGCCAACGCCGCTTTTGCTTGCGTGAATAATTTCGGGATATTATTGACACTGCGATTACGTGGGTTCTGTATAAGATAAATAAGACTTACATTTAAAATTGTGCTCGTCGAGGACTGAAATCAATTAGTGCTCTTGTATTGATTCTACATAGCATGGTTCGTTCGTTTGCACTGAAATGATTTTTCAGAATGTGATTTTTTTTCTTTAGCTCGTAAAAGCTGGCTACAGCTGAAATCAATACCTGATGTATTTGAATAAGTGCTCCCAAGGTACTGTAGCGTCTACGGCTCGGTTGGTTGTCAGGTTTATGGTTATGGTTATACCGCCTGCGTGCGTAAAACCAATCATTGTCCGCTGGTGTTTGCATTACAACTTGTCAGTCGGTTACCTGTACAAAGACATATCCAGGGAAGTGAGTGTCAATGAGGACGCGTCTCGTTTCGTCTGGCAATGCAGTGAGTGTGTTGTCATGTTTGTGGAGAGCAGCGGGGTGGCGCAACAGAATATACCTGGGTATTTTATTGCGGCGTGCAGTGCTTTCATTACCCTGTTTGCTTATTGTAAGGGTACTTGTGACATAGATGCATAATCTGGGGTGATCGAGATCTGAGATGACCAAGAGTTTATCACCAAGATTGCAGAGTCCTTGCGTGCGGCCCGCTTTAATCCACAGCTCTTGAATCAAGGCCATGACCATGTGTTGAACCTCCACCCAGTTACCTAATTGAGCCGTTGAGGTCTGACTTTGGTTGAGGTGTGCCTGGATAATTCTACAGGTCGACGAAAGGGACGCCATTGCTAGTCCAACCCTCTTCCTTCTTGTGCCCGAAGCACACAAAACAATAAAGGGACGATGCCCTCAGTGGCGGTGGCAAGGGCGGCCGACTCTGCTGCAGCAGGTTCCCAACCTCTGATATCGCTTATTAATTACGTGACCAGAGGGCTGTTCCGTTCTTTGAAAGAATTAACATTGCCATTCAACGTGGCAATGCTGCTAGTCTTCCGAGCACGTTTCCGGATTATAGCGATGCGCACGAGTGCTTCGAAGCCCTTATAAGTGACCAAAAACCTAAGAATATTTTCTTTTTATTTGTACTTATAGTTTAATTAGTTAGTCATTTAATTTAGTACCCAGCTAGTTCTGTAAAAATATTTTCCCAGACTAATGTGCACTATTTTATAAAAGAGTCCAGGAGTTTACCTTTGTGAGCGAGAAGTTGAAAACAGCTTTGTTTAAAATATTTCTGCATTTACCGAATGTTATTGAAACAATGTTCGGGACTTCGGGTCTTGCCGTCATACTTATAAATAGTACGTTCCTAACGAAGACAACAGTTTTAATACGTTACATCACGTAACTAATTTTGAAATTCGATTGTATTGTTCGTATATTAAGACTAGGCTTACTTATTTTATAAAGCCAACCTGCCTCCTCCTAATTTCTGGTAGTTACACAATTACTGAAGGGCAATACTCGTAATTTTAAGAACCTTCACAGTCTGATCTCAGTCTCAATCTGTCAAAAAATCCTCTAATTTCCCTACATTTTGACAAGTTTTTGACATTTGTTTGGCGCCGAGATGAGACTGCGACTAGATTTTGAATGTTTTAAATTACGAGAATTGGCCTTCTGGTATCTTCATACTTTATTACACTTCATACATTATTTTTGATAGCATTCAGTAAATCGGTGGTTGCATTAAAAAGCCTCCAGGAGTATACCTCCCTGTTGGTAACCTCTGCAGTAAGTCCCTCTACCATCTTCACTCTCTCTCTTAATATTTTTACCACATCATGATTTATTGTTATTGTAACCAATAGCACCCTGCTCTAATATCCGGCTAGCCTTTACTGTCTAAATTTTCAAATCCATTTGGAGATGGCGTGTAATTTTATACAAAATTTTGGCGATCAAACTTATGTTGTCTTTTTAATGACCAAACTAATGTGACGAAGCTAAATCGGCTTATGCAGGAACCTATTTCCGTAACATATCTCATCCTTCAAAGAAACCCAGATCACTTAACCTGTACGAATTAAAATTAAACGGGAAGACTTGAGTGACGCGCTTTAAAAATAAACACTCGGTTAAAACTTGCAAAATGTATTACGTGGTACAAGAATAGAACGCATGGGACGCACGTTTCATTTCACATCACAAACATACGGTTTGTTGTTGAAGTAAATTATTATGGCACAAATATCTTTGGGTGATTTGTTGAATTATGCCTTCCTGAAACACCCTCAATTCTTTGAATAATTGCCGACCCACAGTGGCGAAGGGTGAATTTATGACAGAGGTAGGCCGGAGCAAAAAAAATACCAAAAGAAAATTTCAATGTTGAATTGACTATAAAGTGGTTATGTTCTGAATTTTCGAAGGGAAGCCGGTGGGAATCGAGTTGTATGGTACCTTCGCCACTGCCGACCCATGTTTTTCTTTGTTTTGTCGTGTTTTTTATACCTACCTTCGTATTAGTTTTACTTTCGCATTAACACATGTATGACTTTATTATCGATATAAACAAGATGGTGTACTTAATATTTTGTTTTCGTAATACTAAAAAGGTGTTAAACAAAACCTTCGTCGTCGTCACCATTTCAACAGCCCAAGATCACCAACTGCTGCGTATATGCATCATTGCATCCTATCTTTTCTGCTATACTTCACGTTTCGTTAAATACTGATTATAGACTGCCTTATAGATTCAAAATGGCTTTCTTCTTTTTCAAATGTCATCTGTCTTCTACTTACAGTTGGAATAGCTGCCATAGCGATCCTTGTTCAAAAACTCACTAAGAATAATTCCTATGAGATATACAGCAACAGCAGTTGTAATCATCAATACTAGTAAATGTCAAATAAACTGTTGTCATCGTTTGTTGCTGTTACTGTCGTATTTAATCGTTGTAACATATTGGCCGTGCGACCATTGGGTACATTCTGAACAATGAAATATTAACGACTTACAGAATGCTTTCTAGATTATTCAATTGAATGGTACTCCAACGACTTAATCGCTAGAATAGAATATATTTATTTAATTTAAAACATGGCACATTAAGGTCTTATAAATACCTACTGCCATGGACTGGCACACAAATATTTAAAAGTTTTTTTAAAACAATAAAACACACATTAACTTGTTAAAATTACTATTCTAATATGTCTCATAACACTATTGAAATCTTAACAATAATAGATAGGTACATAAAGTAATATAATGAAACCTCAGTAACCATACTTATTTGTTACTTTTTATCAATAAATTCATAATTATTATAAACCCAGGACATGGGTGTTATCATAATATTTTCGCAGAGAAACTCCATCTACAGCAGTGTTTTTCAACCTGGGGGTCGCCAAGCCTCTTTAAGGGGGTCGCCGTTACCTTAAAGTTCATAAATATAAAATCATACCAGTTCAAAATCGTATATTTATTAAGATAAACTGTTACATACAATAGGTTCACATAATTCAAGAAATACCTACAAGTAACATGCATGATTAATGTGACGAGGATCAGCCGCAACCATCACCTTAATGTGAATGGGTCACGCCCATTTCATATCATTTCTTTGTTTGCCTTTTATTTGAGCCATCGACGAAAACAGCCCGAAAATGTAGCGATGAGAAATCTATGTATTGTTTATAAGGCTTAAAATGAAGTCATGACGTATTTCGTGATTATGTCATCACCACTGCTCTCAAAACGGTGAAGGAAAACATCGTGAGGAAACCGGCATGTCCTAGAACCAAAAATTCGAAGACGTGTGACATCCGCCAACCCGCACTTGGAACGCATGGTGGATTATGGCCCACTCCCTCTCACAGAGAGGAGGCCCATGTCCCAGCAGTGGGAACATTATAGGCTAATTATGAATGACGTATGTACAAGCCTAAAAATATTTTGATAAACAAAATAGCTAGCGAAGCATTTGTCTGAGGTGAAAAGTTGAAGGTATTAGGCCAGGTCAATCGATTTCAGACTAAAACTAGGTTAGGTAAACACGAAGTGAATGCACCCTCGTTTAAAATGTACATACGAGTATTTCACTTTATAGCAATTCTTGGATTTACACAAGGTTTTCCAATGGCTTGACTAAGTCTTTCTTCTGTTGTTACCAGTCATGTTACAAAGATCGTGGCTCCACCTAAACCATTTTTTTAATTTTTCATTCGCTAAAGCTTTGATTCATAACCTACTTACCAGCAGCCGAGTACTGCTTACCTCCTAAGGTTTAATGAGCGTGAAGTAAGAAACGAATCAACAAATAACGATGTTATTAGAACCGGTGATTCAAACGTCTACGCGTTAGTATTGCTCATTCGTTTGAAGCACTAGAAACCTATAATTGCAAAAATAGAAATATGACAAACACAATTTTCAGTAAAGATTCTACTGTGGGCTGTCGCTTTGATATGGGTGCGAAGGTAAGACGTAGATAATGGGTGCATGCTTGTTGGCTTTAAATAAAGAAACACACTGTAAACAGAAAAAAAAACTTTATTTTAGACTTTTGACGCTACAGTCTTATTTTATTTGAGACGGTATATTTCTACTCTTGATCAAGTTTTCACTAGATTCATGAAACAGAATGCTGACTTCTTAAAACTTGTACGAAATATTTTTAGATCAGCGTACCTACCTTCATAAATACTTGCATTAGTCATCGCAGGTCTAGCTCCACCTGCTGTTAGTGAAACAGATCTATCCAGATACATAACAGACCACTTGGAGAATAGGTCACCCAGAAATGCGTAAACAGAGTCAATAGTTCTGAGCTTTTCCGATCTGTATCTGTATTGTAAGTGGGTGCTTCAATCATTTCAAAATTTACAGATAAACAAAACAAATATAGATATAGTACATTGGCTACTATTTCCATTACAGTATTTCATTTCCTGACGCAAGGACATTAGAAATCTAAATTTCCAGAGATGTCTCGTAATTTTAAGAACGTTCAGTCTGATCTTAGTCTCAATCTGTCAATAATACATCTAAAATCCAAATAAAAAAAATTGACAAGTTTTTGACATTGATTGCCGCTAAGATGAGATTGCGACTAGATTTTGAACGTTTTTAATTACGGGTTGTCCTTCTGTTCTACATTAAAGCATACAATATTAGTAACAAATAAACAGTCACAAATAAATAATCGTCAAACTAAGATGTTTGTTTTTTTCCAAAACACCTTTCCGTCACCTCCGAACCTGATGTGCATAAACAATAAAAACTACCAAGGTTTTCTATCCAAGCTGAAGTTTCTGCACTGCGAGATAAGTGCGCACAGCTCGGCTGCTAACATGAAATAAGTGTGCACCAAAAACATTAACTATTACTTCTGTCCCGCAATCAAATCACATAATGGCATGAAGTATAGAGGTATTCGAAACGACACGTAAATAACCTGAATTGTTGGCACCGACGCTTACTCCTTTATGACTGTTAGGGACGTAAAGATCAAAATAAACTTTATCGGGTGCGAAGACGACTTCCACGACTCGCTGACTTACGATTTCTGAATGTATTTGGGACTCGCCTCGTCAAAATATTCCGGACTATTCGACTATGTTATGCACATCATTATGATAGCCAGATTTATCGAAGTGATTCATTCGTTCTAAGATTAGACTATTGTTTTGAGACTTTCACTTTTTGGCTGACATACGGTATGCACATGACGATCCCAATTTCTTCGACCTGTGACACTAAATCGATCGATTAGATTCTTTGTGTTAAAAACCGATATTGAAAAGCTTTTTCACCATTACGTTAAAACATATTTTGTATGAATTTTCACTAATAAAGTATCTCCGTTAAGCTACTCTCAAATAACATTGATTTTCAAATGTGATGTCTGTACCATCTATTTACATACCACTGGTCTAGATTGTAGACACTTATGTACAATTGGCCTCTGGAAATAACACTAATGTTTTTAGGCGAAATACGATGGACCGATTAACCTAATACGAGTAGATATATTAGTATCAGTCTATAGTGACTTCATTTACTAGACAAGGTGTTTTGGCAAGAAACTATATCTTGCATGTGAATGCCCTTTCGTTCTAAATAGATACGAAGAGACATTTGGAATTTTTGAGATTTCGTTCATTGATCTGTTTATGCGTGTGTTTTGCACCTTATTTATGATTATTGCTAAGAGCATTTCTTAGCTTTGCTGTTAAAAGATATATACCGACTGTGAAATATGAAAATTACCGAACATTTAACTTTGTATAAACAAATACGGCTCGATACGTGAGATACAGATTGTTGCAGTATTTTTCCGAGATTCAACTTTCTATGAATCTCTACACTGTGACAAAGTAAAATTATTTTCAGTTTGAAGGGTAGAACGAGAATTCCAAAACAACAAAATACTAAAAAAAAATATCGCGTCACACTGAAGATTGAAATCGATTCACAGCTACAGTTTCTCCCAAACCAAGTGGGAGACCGCTGTAAAAGTTACAGTCATCCCATTCCAAATAAATTAGTTTTAAAATAACCAATATTAACAACTATTCTTTTATATATCTATTATTATATATCGAAGGAACATAAAGTTAAAAAGCGCTGTGGCGACACATAAACAGGTTGGAAGACCTGGCATTAATAATTTCCATCGTGTCCAGAGCCGGCTGAGTCATTCGCTAAAGGGGGTGCAGCGCGTGGGGAGGGGGGCACGCGGAAAGCGCTCGGCCCACTTCGCGCAGGTACGAATATAACCGAATACTTTCCCACCTGCGCGTGCGCTGCGTGGTGGAAATCGGGCCGCAGGACAGTCGTGGACAGATTTTCATCTCTATTTATTCGTTTGATAACTCTGGTGCTGTAGTGAAACATAAAATATTAAGACTATGTAGTCTTAATATAGGCTATGTAGCCTACAGACGTATCTATTTATTTCCAAAGTCACCGTATGGGATTCCTATTGTTTATTTATTCTTACGAGTTCATTTCAGTAGTAGAAAAAAAAAGTTTCTAAAAAGGGGTAAAATCTACGCATGGCAGCAATTTTTGAATGTAACTAATAATAATCCTCTTAATATTAGCTGCATGGGTCGATCAAAGGTTATGTTATGCTACGCTTGCCGAGGTCCGTCCATGGATGGGTCACCATCCATTACATATCGAGACGAGACCCCTCCATGCCTCCATGGCTCGGCTGTCATTTGTAGATCTTTGACAGTCTTTACAGGTAGTCAGAATCCCGAAAGTCTGACAACCAGTCTTATCCAGGGGTATCGTATTACCTATATCTATGTATTACCCAGTAGCTAGGTTTTGAAGGACAGACAGACAGTCGCTACATGTAAAGAACCTGGTATTCAGCTGTATCTGGCTGCGGACTGGTGGAAACCGATCACAACATTGTTGGGGACAGGCTAGGCAAATGACGGTACTGGTAAACGTCTCCGCCTAGTTAACAGGCTCAGACTTACTCCAAAATACCCACAGCAGCTGTGTATCCGGTCGGTGAAGCTGTACGATTCAGTGGCATTTCGAAGTCTTCTCAGGCGTAATATTAATATCAGTAAGACAAAGATACGCGACGGTAAGCGTGTCTCGTTATCATCATATCTGTATCGTCTTATATAAAATACTAGTTCATATGTACGTTTTTATTATTTATTATCTATATTCATAGCAGGCATGATAACTTACTATAGATAGCAGGCATTGTGAATGTTTACTCGCTCAACATAACTCTTGGCCTGTGGCTTTATTCTAGAAGTGTCTGTTCAATCAAAAGACAGGTTGGTGAATTGAAAAAATAAACGTGTTAATCATCAAGTGTCATAGTTTTCACAACTTGTTTCCCTTGTGGTTGAAACTTAATGAGTTTACCTTACCTTCTACTATCGAATTTCGATTAAACTTAAAATTTTAATCGTAATTCAAATAGATCATGTTCTATTTAAGTTTCTCTAAACACGGAAAGCTCTGTTCTCAGGATATTTACGAAAAACCTTTTTTACATAAAAAAAAAACAACCATCTTCCAAAAACGACACTAAAAAGTGAAAAATCTTTAATTTTGGAAGTCGGTGTCGTTGGGTTCGCATTTTCGTTGTTTGCCACCGACTTCCGAAATTAAAGTTATTTTTCACTTTGTAGTGTCTTTTTTGGAAGTCGGTTGTTTTTTTTTAATAAAAAAGTTTTATTTTTCATTTTTAAGCTGTACTTACACCACACAAATTCGTATAACACTACTTGCTATGTAAATATCAGTGACAGGAAGTCATTATAACATCATCAATATAAACAAACTTGTGGCAAAACTACATATTATTGAAGATAACTCAAAAACTACCCAAGCAAAGATAATAAAATTTATATGGGACCACACTGTTTTTCCGTCCGGCAAGGGCCTGGTCCTGATCGGACGCTGGGCTACCCATTACTCTCCGTCCGCAGGCCCGCGCCTATTGTGGCTGGGAGTCGTCACACGACTCCCGACGCCCGGAGCGTCTCCCGCGCCGGCTGGGACGTGAGGTCGCTCTCCCTCAGCCATCCCGCCACCTCCTTCGCTAGCATGACTGCTTCGCAGAAGGAGGTGACTACCTCCCACTTCCTCTCGCTCCGGACCATGGCTTGAACCAGGGCCGGATGCGAGAGATCGCCGCCGCTGCCGATCGCCTCTACGAGGACACGGCGGTGCTCCGCCCAAGCGGGGCAGACCTCCACCGTATGCTCCACCGTGTCCTCTGGGCAACCACCCCTGAGGTATACACCCTATCCATTAAAAATATTTTTTGAAATCGATTTACAATTGCCGGAGATATCGCGTAACAAACATACAAAAAAACATACAGTCGCATTGAGAACCTCCTCCTTTTTTAAGTCGGTTAAAAACACACTTCCGTTCTAACAGATTACATTATATCGCTCATTTGGAGAAACATCGATGGAAATTTATTTTTCCCAAAAATTAGTTAAATATAGCCAAAGCACTTAAAGCGTAGGTATTTACGTTAGGAAAGCATAGACGTAAAAAAAGTAGCATTTACGTCGGTGTTTGTCCAAATGAGCGATTATGAATAAAAATACAAAAAAACCTGACCTAAGTTGACAAAAATGTTGACTTTCGAATGATGAATTTCCCCTTCTTCCATTATTTATTATTATTTAATTCGTCTTATTTTCAGGGGTGATAGTGAGAGTTTAGACATAACTCTGTCTAATGCCTATATTTAGGCCCAGTCTGTATCATCTTCAATTATAGTCTCAAGTTATCTGGCACGAGTTTGCTGTGGATCTTTCTGCAGTTTCAATTATATCTAGGTGTCACACGTAGGCACTGGGGGGAGACTGGTTTTGCATTGCATTCTTTTGTGAGAACTTTTATCTCACAAGGCCGAATAGAACGGTCCATGTGGTGTGTCTATTAGCCCTTGTAGGATAAAAGTAGGTACTAATTTGCTAACTTAATATTCCCACTACTGGGACACAGGCCTCCTCTCTTCGAGAGGAAGTGGGCTACAATCTACCACGCGAGCCCAGTACGGGTTGGTAAATGTCACGTCTTCGAATTTATGGTTCCAGATCATGCCGGTTTCCTTACGATGTTTTCCTGCACCGTTTTGAGAGCAGTGGTGATGAAATTATTTACACAAATTAAAGCGCCTGCCTGGGTTCGAACTCACGACCGACAACTTGCAACTCGGGGCCGTTACTTATCTACTATTACTAACATAAAAATGTAGCAAACGAAGTAGAAAAACACATTACTCTAAACACTTGACCGTTTAGTACTGATCCTAGGTACTTATTGATTTTCATTCTGTCTTTCATTTTGTGTTTTATTTTCATAATCTCTTACACTAGGTACTAAATTAAAAGACTAACTAACTATAGGTATAAATGAATACAAAAACAAAAGGATATTTAGGCATCGTACTCATCCGGAAACGTGCCCAGAAGACTGGCATTGCCACGTTGAATTTATTGATTAATTATTATTTCTATTGTTATCTTAGTTTTTGTATGTATTTGTATAATTTATACTGTTAAATATTTTGATTGATGTTAATAACACACTATGTTAGAAGAAGTATTCCACTCACAGCGCCGGTTTTAACCACATTTGACCGAACGGCATCTACGCTTTTCCATTAAGGGGCTTACAAGACCTAAACGCAAAAAAACGCTAGTTTTAGAAACAATAAAAGTATATGATCGACTACAGTAACCAAAATCAGAAAAATATATGATATTCTTCAGGATATATGATAGGTAGATAGTGTGTTGAAAACATAATATAACTTATTTGGTACGATAGAAAAAAATCATGAAGATACCTCTAAAAAATTTTTTTACAATAAACCGAAACAAAAATTTTATAAGTGCAATTTGGTAAAACAGTTTAGAAATATTATTTCTACGTTAAAGAAGTTTCTAGCGATGAGATACATTTTATTAGCAGCGGTTAAGTACCAGAGGCGCATGGGATTAGTAGTTGTTCGAAATAAAATATATCCGAATCGGGTGAAAAGTCGACACCGCGTCAAGTGCGATTGAAATCGGTGCTGTGAGTGGAATACCTCCCCAAAATAAACTACTCAAATAATTTTATTGCATCCGTTTAGATATTTGCGAGATAGTTTCTCGACGACAGTACGTGCACTAACCAAAATAAATCCATGATTAATATCGGTGCATTAGGACATATGAGAAAATATCGTTGACATTTCACTCTTGACGATACTATGCCGCAACGAATGCAGGTGCTCCGCTTTTGAAATATACTCATGTATCACGCAAACCGGCTGTAAAATTCGTATAAAACTCAGTGGAACGTGTTAATTTTTAAATAATGTTTGTTTAAAGCACGGGGTACTGAAATATAAACTTCTGTCTAATGTTAATGCATGTATAGCTCGGTTTTAGTCTCTGGATGCTTCCATGATTTTAATTTACGTAACATGGAATCTTGTACTTATCAAGTGTAGTATTTATCAAGTAGGTAGAATGTGACAAAAAAAAACATTACTTTGAGAACTATGTCTTGTTTTTATTACTTTTTTACCTTACTACTTGCTTGCAAATTAGCTCTTATTGTACCACTTTTAGATTCACAATGCACTATACTAAAGACGCATGTTATTTACATTGCATCCCCGAACTAGTACGGGTAAGTTTGCCAGAAATAACTATATCAAAACAAAACTTATAATATTATAAATAGAAAAGATTTGATGTTTTTGTTACGCTTTCACGCTAAAACGGTTAAACGGATTTGGATGAAATTTGGCACATGGGTAAACCATGACCTGGATTAGGACATAGGATACTTTTTATTCCGATGATTCCGATGGGATTGAGACTTATATGGGTGAAACCGCGGGGCGCACCTAGTATTATAAAGAGGTGTACGATTTTTTTGTCAGCAAAGAGCCTGCATGCTTTATTATTTATGTATTTTCTCATCACAAATGTTGTTGTGGACAGGAAGTGCTCAATCTAATAAAATAGCTTAACAGTTGTGAGAGATTGGTGCCAGAAAAAGGCATGAAATACCTGTATTACGGGTCACCAGGCCCCCCAGGACTTGCGATTTAGATTAACGAACGACATTATGTTTACCTGGAGTAAATTACTCCAGGGTGGAAATTACTCCAGGTTGGACCTTCATCATCATTCATCGAATTAAGTGTGTACCTATGCTATGAGATAGTTTAGGTTTATACTCATATGAGAAAGAAATCAGAACACTTTCAGTTGCCTGACATTCGAGAGTTTTCAGTCATTATCATACAGTTTACAAGCATAATTAAAGCATTTGGTATATTGAGATGAGTGTTGTGTTGATTTTATTATATAACACACATATCCTCCAAGAAAGCAGTAAAACCTTTGAGAGAGATTGGTGCGAAATAAATTACGGAGGATACAAAATTACCTTAGCCATATTTTATTTGCTTATGTTTTTACTACGACCTTGTGAAGGCCGTAGGAACCCGTTGGATGCGAGAAGCACAGAACCGGTCGAAGTGGAGGTGCTTGGGGGAGGCTTATGTCCAGCAGTGCACGTCTTCCGGCTGAAATGATGACGTTTTTGCTTACTATAGAGGGTGTGAAGGTCTGACGCCCCAACGTTTGTACAGCTCTGCAGTTGGAGAGCGAAAAGGAAGTCCAGCTCCAACCTTGAGTACGGCTCTCTGTGATCGTTCAACTTCCAGAAGGTGCTACTTTCCTGCTCCTCCTGTGAGGTTATGCAATAGTTGACTATTGACTGGCAGAGAGCTGAGTACACCGTTTTGGTAGTCATAAAATCCGCAAAATATCTTAGTGTCTTAAAAATGTATCAGTATCAGCTTACGAATCCTAGTAACGATTCGATGTGAAGCTAAAAAGTTAGTGTCTTATGGAAACATTCCAAGATATCTAATAACGTAGATTTTTATATTTAATTTATCCTTTTGATAGATATATAGCCTTTGTAAGCCTTGTAGACTTTAGATCTGTAGACCATTTTTTATTTTATCAAGTACTTGGTACTTGTTGCCAGGCCTACGGTGTCCTCCCATACATACTTACTGTAATTTGACAACATTATAAAAGCCAATTATTTTTAAAAGAGTAACCGTGGAGTTTCTTGCCGGTTCTTCTCCATAGGAAACGACCAATTGGAACCGTGCACCTAGCTTCTGACGTTTCATAAGTGCCCATGTCGGTTTATGTGAAATAAAATATTTTGATTTTGAACGTCCGTTCTTCGTAGCGGTGTACAAACGCACGAAGAAGGAGCCAAATTGGTACAAGTGGGATTAGCAATGTTGTGAGTAGCAGAAGATTTCATCAAGGCGCATAGGCAATATAACTAAATAAAATAATAAATATAATATAAACTTTATGATACCTTTAATGTCAAAACATTGTGATAAAACCATTAGCAGACCTCATTGAAGTCGACCGCAGACCGCACTGGACCCGCGTGGTGGATTACGGCCCAGTCCCTCTCACAGAGAGGAGGCTTGTGTCCCAGCAGTGGGAACATTATAGGCTGAGAATGTATTGAAATCATGTTGGGTACTTTGAAAGATCTCTTCCCAACTTCTTCCACTAAAGAATAACACTGTTCCGCAAAAGTCTAAGACCCAGGACACCGCCTGTACAAACAAACCAAACTATATTCCCCCTTTCACCCCAATAGCGGAATAAATCGTTTGGTGTAGACCAAAGATTTTTCAAAAATCAACCTTCCATTAAGTACCTACTTATTTGACTTAACGATTATTTTTAGGTACCAATTTTCGAGTTAATCCAAGCAAGGAGTAAATCCTTCGCCTAAAAACTTGATTACCCATTTTCTCCCAATTAATGGTTGAATTTGGATAAATTACGATAAGTATTTATTTGTTATTATGGATTATTAATAGTAAATTTCAAATTAATCTTACCATGCGTAAACATTCTTCCATAGAAACTTTAACACCCTCAGTAGAGTAGTTTTCAAAAACTAATCAAACATTTTATTTACTTAAATATTCGTGCTAAATTTCAAATTTATAAACTCAAGGAATACCCCTTTTCACTCCCTTTAGGGTTAATTTTCGCTAAATCCTTTCATAATAGACAATTTCGTTTTAAACTAACTAGATTACTAGTCTTATAGCCATACCCTGTTCGTTTATACATACCTATGGATTGTGTTGTAATATCCAAATATCAATTACGGGTTTGGTTCGTTGAATAAAGTTGTCGTCTATGGTCTACGTCAACTGCTACGAAGTGCTACGACGCGACGCTCCGCGAACGCGGTGCAGCGGTCATGTAGCTTCATGTGCATCTGTTTCGCTAACATAAACAAACATAAATAACAACAACGCTTGGGATTCTATGAATTTTCGTCGATTTATAGATAAAATGAACCTATCTAGGACCATCAATCCTACGTAATTCCAATAAAATTGTTTTAATATTCATGTCTTATTCTCAAGATCAACCGATAAAATTAGATTTAATTAATGTTTGTAAACAGAGAACAGACTCATCGGTTGCTAGGGGTTAATTTAAAGAGTACAAGAAGTTCATTGTTAAGTTCAGTCGATTGGTGGCATTTCGCGGGGCGCGGGCGCCTGCCAGGGATCGACAGGAATCCACCAGGAAACGCCTGGACCCAACTCTCCGCCCACGACTCTACTGTTTACAACAACTCTGTGTACGCCGATATAGCCGCGGTGCGTCAGCTGCACTGCTGCATGATAACACAAATGGAAGTGAAGGGTTTCGCCAAATTTTTGGGCAAAACAAATAAAAGAGAACCGCGACGGCGTCAAGACGGGCGTGTCTATAAAAGGCTGAGAGGGGGGTGCGCGGGGGTGGTAACACGATCCGCGAGCTCCAGCCGGCCGGCCGCCCTGGAGCGCGCGGGGCCGGGAAGGGGGCGCGCGGGGGCGCGGGGCGTGCGGGGCCGCCGTGGTGCGCGCGCGCCGCCCGCACCCGCTCTCACTAGTCGAACGGTGCCCGACCGGTAACGTAGCGCCGACTGCCGATCGAGAGACGAACCAGCGACAATGTCCGCAGTGGCGAAAACTTCCAAGTACAGCTACCGCAGCAGCGGCGGTGGCACCACCGACGTCAACATCGAGTACAGCGCCGACCTGAGTGCTCTCTCCAGGCTGGAGGTACCGGCCCCGACGACACAGTGCAGTGCTTGTGAAGTGTTTGCGGACACATGATAGAATATGTTGTATTTTTCAGGACAAAATCCGTCTCCTCCATGATGATCTGGAATCCGAAAGGGAGCTGCGTCAGAGGGTAAGCTGATCGAGCATGCGAAATGTGATACGGCGTGTGCGCCGGCCATACAGGGCGCGCGCGCCGCTCAGGTGTAGGCGGGGCGCGCGCCTTTCCGCAACACCTCTATTAATACCGCCCGCCCTATGCCTTTGATTGCATTTACACCCCCATCAGTGCACACTTTTACCCCCATTTTAGTAATAAATTCATCATTGATAACTAATTATGATGCAATTCTTATGTCCTAACACAGCAAATCAAAGTTATAATTTTTTTCATCGCTTATTAACAGATCATTTCAGAAGATTAATCAATTTTTTTTTGCCAATATTTGCGCTACGAACTATCTCAGGATAATACCTCGACCAATGAATTATTACAAAAAAATCGTTTAAAGGTATTGAAGTGACCTTAAGTTTACAAATAAGTTCATATCCGTGTGATAAAGTTCAATATCATAGATAACGGGGACGTCATACACAATATGCAAGAAATTGTTCAGGACGGACATCTGATCAAGCTTCGCGCATTCTATTTTGGTTGCGTGGTTGCGTGGTCATAGAATGGCAAGCGCGCATGCGTGCTGCAAGCGCCTGCGTCGCCGACTCGCGCTTGCCGGCGCTCGCTCACTCTGCGTTATATATAGCTCTGTAGCGAAAGCATTCTCTGAAATCTCAACTCCTCGCTCTCCGGTCTCACTTTTGAAACTGGGCCAAATGATGCTCGTTCCCGTTGAGAATGCCACAATATTGAAATATAATAATAGACCGTGGTATGAGTAGCGAAAATATCCGAGTTAGTCAGAGCTGCCGTGAGACATAAACTGTTTCTTATTTTAGATGGGTACAATGCTGAAATATGTGAAGGACAAGTTACCCAGAAACCTGTTATTGCATAATGATTGAAAGAAAGTTATTTTATGTAAAAAGGTACATTTTTAGGAAAGTCAACACTTATGATTGGGGATGATGCACAATATCTTGTAGTAACTTCTATTAACTACATCAAAAACTGAGTTAATCAGAGTTGTGACAGTAGTAAACATGTCAACATAACGACAACTAACTTAACTCGATAATCATAAAATAACTCTTTTCTGAAAAATATCGTAACTTATCAAGATTAACAATCATTGACAATTAGAAATAAAATCATAACAAAATACTACTAAAGTTCACTTTCCAACTTAGTACAACTAATGTTCATTTCCAGATCGAGAGGGAGAAGGCAGATTTGAGCGTGCAAGTTATCCAACTCTCTGAGAGGCTGGAGGAAGCTGAAGGCGGGGCCGAGAGTCAGGTAGATATTCCAAACATATATTTACTAATTTTGACAAAAGTAGCCGTTTTAGCAACTATCAAAGTATCGGTAAGGACTTAAATGGATCAAGCACAAATAATAAAAGAAAACAACAAGAGAAAACTGAAGGAGGAAACAAAGATGTACTTACGAGTAACCAGAAAGATAAATTGGCACTAGACATCCAACATAAGAAAAGTCAACCGTAAGAAATAAATAACACCGACTTATGTGAAGAAATTGGGGCAAGCAAGAATGAAAACAACGCAAAAGACACAATAAAAAATTACTGTTAGAAGCAAAACAAGAAGAAAGCTTAAATGGAACAAAGAAAAATTATAACAAAAGTCTAAGGAAAATAAAACAAACAGATTCCTCAAAAATTTAACAATCATTTTAAAAGCTTTGCGAAATTATTTATAAGCTACCATTGCGAACTATTGCTTAGCGATATTTTCTATGTCTTTAACTGTATCTATTTCAGGAAAAAAGTGAAACGAATCAAACATAAAAAGTATCATTTTATTTTCACGTAAGATGTTCCATCTTATAAAGATAACAAAACATTATTTTATCATTTTACATAATTGAGTGTTACTGAAAGTGATATTAATTCAACATAATTAAATATTCAGTGTGACTTGCATTAGTATTGTAGGTATAAAACCTTTATTTCTGTTCAAATATCAAAGAAAATGGTTAGATCATAGTGCAAAAATAATATTTCAAATGTCCACCCCAAAGATTCAATGTTTTGGGGTCGTATTTTGAAATGGTACCATACATTTTTCAGTTCGAGATCAACAGAAAACGCGACACCGAACTTACCAAGCTCCGCAAGCTACTGGAAGATGTCCATCTTGAGTCCGAGGAGACCGCCCACCTGCTCAAGAGGAAACACCAGGAGATCGTGGTTGACTTCCAGGAACAAATCGACCAGCTTACCAAAAGCAGAGCCAGGTGAGGACACACTGAATATCCTCTAAATACATCTAGTCATCGTTGTACTAACTAAACTGTGTTTTCAATGTTTAGAGTTAAGATAATGCTATGCGAAACCTATTGCGAAAAATGCTGTGCGTCTATTACACTTTACATTAATACATCACCTACAAAACGTCCACCTACATCATACTAAAAATATTGTCGTTTCCCGTGATTGCATCATATCTTTCTTTGTCACCAGGTCTGAGAAGGAAAAGTCCAAATTCCAAGCTGAAGTTTACGAGTTGTTGGCCCAAGTGGAGAACACGAACAAGGAGAAGATCACCATCTCCAAGACATGCGAGAGGCTCGAGATCAACATCAGTGAGCTGCACATCAAGATCGAGGAGCTGAACCGCACCATTGTGGACATCACCTCCCACAAGCAGCGCCTGTCCCAGGAGAATGTTGAGCTCATCAAGGAAGTTCAGGACCTTAAGGTGAGCTAATATATCTCGCATGGGATAGTTAAAATAGAGATAGTTAAAAGAAGAATTGCAAATCACTTTATTAAATACTCTTAGTTGACTTAAAAAAACTTATTTCCAATCACAGAAAGTACTCCGTTGGAACTTTTTCTGCAATAACTTTTATGTATATCTAGATACTAATAGAAGTGGTTACACTTTCCAGGTGAACATTGAGAACGTAGTGTACCTTAGGAGCCAGTTGGCCAGCCAGCTCGAGGACTCTCGCCGCAGGCTCGAGGATGAGGAGAGGAGGCGCTCTCTGCTTGAGGCTAGCCTTCACCAGGTAAGAATCATTTAAGTTTTCCTATAGGTAATTTTTGGTCTTCTACCATCGCAAATTGCTAAATACCTCAGGTATTTAATAGTTTATATTTAGAGTTCATAGATATCAGATTTCATTGAAGGAATCAGCTTCTAACTTTACTTCCCACTTATATGAATTTAACATCAATGTATATCAAAATCGTTTTCCAACACCTATAGGTTGAAATCGACTTGGAGTCCGTCCGCGTCCAGCTTGAGGAAGAATCCGAGGCCCGTTTGGACTTGGAACGCCAGCTCGTCAAGTCCAACGGCGAAGTCAGCCACTGGAGGTCTAAGTTCGAGGCTGAGGCTGCTGCCAGGGCTGAAGAAATTGAGGAGATCCGCCGCAAGTACTCCATCCGCATCCAGGAACAGGAGGAACAGATCGAGACCCTCATCGCTAAGATCAGCAGCATTGAAAAGCAGAAGTCTCGTCTTCAGAGCGAGGTACGTATTCGTAATTTTCGAAATTAGGAATTAGTAGTTGCCCCTTTTCTAATTCAAACATATCAGAAGTCGGAGGCGTCAAACTTAAGTTTTCGGATCTCAATTACAAGACCTTGGTACTAATTTACCAAACCCCACAGGTTGAGGTCCTCATCATCGACCTGGAGAAGGCCAACGGAACAGCTCGGGAGCTGCAGAAGAGGACTGAGCAGCTGGAACGTGTCAACATCGAGATCAAGTCGCGCCTGGAGGAGACCGTACAGCTGTACGAACAGACCCAGCGTGACCTGCGCATCAAGGTCACTGAGATCCAGCGCATCTCCCACGAACTCGACAAGACCCGCGAGCAGAAGGACGCCCTTGGCCGCGAGAACAAGAAGCTGGGTGGTAAGTCTTTTTTTAACAGTATTTTCTATCAAAGCAAAATTCTCACTTTCATTCTTTACATGACTTGTCTTTATTCTTAGCGTTGGCAAAATTAGTCAATAGTTTGTTTGTAATGGGGGTAAAGTTATAAAAAGATTCTTATAAAATTTAATTATTGTTAACGAGAACGTTAGTAAACGATCCACGTTGTATTTTGCATAGCTTGAATCCAAAGTCTCCGCCATCATACAGATAGCGCCATCCACGAAGACGCGCCCCACTCTTCCTAATCGTGTGCAACATTCCGCTAGTGTTTTATTTTTGTCGATACACAGTAATTACTTATTAGTGAGTAATAAATTAGTGTGTATCATAAAACGAAAGCTCTCGCAGAATTAACTAGCGATTAGTAAGAAGAGTGGGGCGCGTCTTTGTGGATGGCACTATCTATAATATAATTATTTATAGATCTAAAAAATTCATAAGTGTTCGTGAATTTGTCTACTGCTATTAAACAACATACTACCTATTCTGGCAATTTACATAAATATTGCTTTCATGTTCTTTCTTTAACGTCGCGTTGTATTCTCTTATAGTTTCCTTTCCTTCTCTCCTCTAGTATGACTATGTAACAAAGAAACTAGTTAAGTAACATCTAACCAATGTATCCTCAACAGATGACCTGCACGAGGCACGCTCCAATCTCACGGAGTTGACCCGCCGTTATCACGAGCTCGAGATCGAGCTGCGCCGTCTTGAGAACGAGCGAGAGGAACTCACCGCCGCCTACAAGGAGGCTGAGGCCGTAAGTAGCTTTTAACCTTTTTAGTTCAATCTTGCGCACGTCCATGGCCCTTTTACAGTAATTTTACCTCTGACAGCATAACCTTGCAACAAGCCACCTTATTGCAACGAAAACAAAGATCACTGTGATTTATGACAGTGATGCGATAGAATAGTTTAAAAAACTTTAATTTCAGACAGAGTTCATAGGGTTAGTAACAATTTTACTTAACATCTAGTGATAGTAGTGATAGGAGGGGCCCGTGGCTAAATAATAAAAGCCGCACAGGTCGATCGATCAGGTTAATCTACGCTTGCCGCGGTTGGTCTGTGGATGGGTGACCATCTTTACATACCGATCTGTTTGTTACCTCATCGCTACTAAACCAGTGAACCGATCGTAATAAAAATTTGCAAAAACGTAGCCAGGGTTTCCCATAAATATTAATGAGGAATTGTTTATGTAAAATGTGGTGTTGAAATTGAGCATAGCCCAGGACAAACTGTCACGATAAAAGCTATGCGATGTTTTACGTAATTATAATGGGGGCTGGCCAGTGGATAACGTCGGATATCCTAAAGAGACGATAATAGGCTTATTAAGTTCCCAGTATAAAGTAAAACTCGCCCGCAAGCATACTTTGCCTTTTGGGTTCTGTTTTTACTGTCGTTATACGAAATAATAACCCTTTGCTTGAAATAACTGTAGTATTTGATTTAGGAAAGAATTTTAAAAACCTTAAAGTTTTTTTTATAAAATTGATGATCATAATCGTGAAGGTTCGAATATATTATCCTTATTCTCGGAATAAGAGCATGGTAGTAATTATATTTTTGACAGTCCATAAGTGTCGAATGTCATGAACCAATCCATAGCAGAATTGGTCATTTGAATTCATATTAATAGAAAACAGAAACTGTTGAAGCACCAATGTAACTGCAAAATTCAATATTGTACACCTAAATAGATTTTTCAGAATTTCATAAATATTTATACGACGGAACCAAAAGAACAATTATAACTTTCAACAGATAATATCAGATTTCCGAGAATCGAACTCACATAAAAATAACCACATAACCAAGCAACTGAACGGCTCATTTGACAACAGTAATTAATAGGTCATTCTTGTACAGATTGTTAGCAATGCTTTGGCAACCAATCAGCTATTAAACACGATACCAACAGTCTTGCCAGGGTTCCGTAACAGCTAAAAATAGTGCACATATATTTAGCTGCGAGGACAATAGTCTATTTATTACACGATAGGTAGGTATGTCTAAAGCTCGCTGAAATTGTCAAGATTTACGAGGTGTTAATGACCGCCTGAGAATGATATAGATTCTGTTAAACGGAGTGAATTCGCGATGCAATAAAAGAACATTAAGAAAATCGCTAATACATACATTCGTATACAGAAAGACGTTCGCGTTATTTTTCAAGACAATGAAATGTTGGTTAGGGAGTACGCAGATGAAAAGTAATCCAATGATAACGATCTAATCATGTAAATACCTTGTGTAGGTGCGAAAACTATTTTTAACATACCTACTTAAAGCGTAGGTGTATGTATTAATACCTTCACTTCTGGCAGCCACTCCAACAACGCAAATCAATTATCCAGAATATAATTACCTTCTTCCTGGAATACTTAGGATAATTGACGGCGTCATTAGACTTGTTTATTTTGTCAGACTAGATCCAAAAGTTTATGTGGTACATTTCCGCTTGACCATGTTTTTGTTTTTGATGTAACAGGGTCGCAAAGCTGAGGAGCAGCGTGCCATGAGGCTGGCCTCTGAACTGGGCCAGTTCCGCCACGAAGCCGAGCGCCGCCTCCAGGAGAAGGAAGAAGAAATCGAAGCCATCCGGTAAGTACTTTATTTTTAAAAAAAATCTGCGAACTAGAAAATATGACTAAAGTTTTAAAGACCAACAAAACAATACAGTTTCTGTGAAATGACAGAATTGTACGTGCCTCAATTTGGATCTGGATGTGGACTGTTAATAAAAGGAATTAGTATACATTTTTCACAATAAATTGGATTTAAAACATAAAAAATCGGACACAGGTTTTCTCTTATAGAAAAGATAACATGCACCCTCCAAAAATACCCACAATATAAATCACTTAGTGACCTCTGCGCTGCCACAAATCTAATTCACTGTCGTACCATTGACACGAAGAAGAAGAATCACTTCAAAGTCGTTTTCATGAGTTTTGACTTGAAAGTTACACTCAATCTAATATATTTAATCTACATCTGAGACACTTACCTATAGTAGGATTTATTGTAATGTTTACACCGATGATATTCACGTATGACTGAGGCATCATCACACACCTCACTCGACGATCGCCAACTCGGAACTACAAGCTTACGACATCTTTCAACAATTACGCCCCACTACTTCCCCGCGCTGACTGATTAGTTTCAACACTGTCATCCAAATACGCAATCAACAAATCACAACCATGACACAATTATAACGTGGATCGACGCCAATCGAAATTTGATGGAGCGCTTTTAAAACCAATAATTTACAGAAATTATCTCCCATCAAATTTTACTCCAATTTACGGTCTAAACCATCCAGAACTAATGCAATAAATATATGAAACGCACTTCCGACACCGTCCATTCGAACTAAATGCAGTTATACATTATGTAAATATATTTCGAATAATTGGCACGAATTTCGTTTATATATAACCGCGCATCTGATTGGTGCTTATTACTGGTGAACACATACGAGCTTTGGCAATAAGTACTACTGAAAATGTACAAAAGACGATGTTCATTTTCTCGCGCCCCCAATTACGCAACCTCGGCCCCGGACGGCGCACATCGGGGTGACCGCGTCTCAATCGTAGCGAATCTTCTCGTATATCTTTCATCATGCCGCCGGTTAAAGTGCCTAACTACAATAAGTGGAATAGACCACCCACCTCAATATACGAAGATAATTATGGCTACGGGATCAATTTTTACCAGCCAATGATCGACTACATCAGTGCTAAAGACCAGGGTGTTGCCACCCAGCCTCCGCACCTACCATGGAACAACGAACGAGGGTTAGACAAATACAGGTTTGATAAGCCTATACGAACCTACTCTGAAGAGGACGTGACAAAACTTTCGCATGAGGCCGCAGATCAAGCCAAGCGGAATCTCAACACTTTCAGTATTGCGAGACGATCCCCTTTCTCAGTCATTGCTACTGCCGATGCGGCAAATGTAGTAAAACATATTGGACCCGAAAGTTTAACTTCCAAAACACGGAAGAAGAAAGAGGAAAGGGAAAAGTATAAGATCGAAAGGCAAAAAAAGAGAATTATTGAAATAAATAAGGAGCTGGATTTATACGATAAGGAAAAGAATGTAGGTGCCGAACTTAGAGGTAAAGCCAAAATGTATAGAGGTAAGTCGGCTAAAGCAATCGCTCAGACCCTTTTAGAGGAGAGTAGACGAAATGTTGCCGAAGATAGACCAACTAGAACGGAGTATCAATGTAGACGAATTGTTGCCGAAGACAGGCCTACTACTAGAATTGAGTATCGTGGCAAAAGGAGCGTTATTGACAAAAACTTGTCCCAGATAACCCAGAACGTTTTATCAAAGGCAGTGGCAGCATCAAGCATTTCAGGTGCAGCGGCTAATCACATATCAGAAAAGATGACGGAAACTATACATAGGGCTATACGAGAAACGTCGCCATCTACGTGCGTCGTAAGGGTTAGGGAAGTGCCGACCGAGGTCCTCCGCGTAGATGACTCATATGTGCAACCATTGAACGAACTCAAAAAAACGATTAAACAATTTGACGAACTGAGTTCATACTTAATGATCGACTCGAGGTGATGAGGCTTTTAAATAAGTAGTGGTTATAGCGTGATAATTTTAAAAGTGAATTCAGTGTTTGAATTTGTATTGTATTGTCAACAGCAAGCAGACCAGCATCGAGATCGAGCAGTTGAACGCTCGCGTGGTCGAGGCTGAGACCAAGCTGAAGTCCGAGGTCGCCCGCATCAAGAAGAAGCTGCAGATTCAAATCACCGAGCTCGAGCTTTCTCTTGATGTCGCAAACAAGACCAACATCGATCTTCAGAAGGTCGTCAAGAAGCAGTCTCTGCAGGTACGTGTCCTTCAATATTTTAGTAATATACCAGTCAAGGCTAAGTAGCAAGAGTAACATGGGACAAGGACAAAAGATAATGAGGATGAGTTTAACGCTAAGTAGTTAGATTTTTCCTTTCTAGGTAGAAAAAATAAAAATCCATAGAAAGTTACCAATACCTAGCAGAGATGTACCTAAGCAGTTTAACTACGTATAGGCAGATAAGAATAGATTTAATGGTGGAACCATTTCTTTAGAATACTTTATTTTAGTTTAGAACCTCCCACAATATTCTCATGGACAAATATCATAAGATACCGCCTGACCCAATTTCTATGTTTCCATCAATCGCATGACATTGCATGTTCTTATTTCCAGCTCACTGAGATTCAGACCCACTACGATGAGGTCCAGAGGCAGCTCCAGGTGACGCTCGACCAGTACGGCGTCGCCCAGCGCAGGATACAGTCCCTCACCGGCGAGGTCGAGGAGATCCGTGGCAACTACGAGCAGGTCAGTACACAAACAAACTACAAACAAAACAATATCAATAATCTCCATTTTAAACTTGAATATTATCAGCGGTGTTATTCTGTAAAAAGATTACCGTGATATCTTTGGTGAAGTGAGCTTAAAGTGAGCTGTCATTCCACCTGATGCTAGGGACTGACACTATTGACAACTCACTTTAAGCTCACTTCACCTATGTTTTCACGGTGAGATTTTTACAGAATAGCATTACTGCTCGAAATCGAAAAGTGAACGTAGCAATATATTCCGATACATTGGAAGCAAAACTTGAAATTTTTTAAAATGTATCACGCTAGACAGTTGTTCTACGCATGTATATTACGTTACTTTGGGACAGCTATTGCTGACGTCAAGCAATAAATAGCTGCACCTGCAGCTGTAGACTGCCGACCATCGGCGTGATGAAGTTTTGCAACATAGTAAACTTCTGTTACTGTGAATCATTATGTCATTAATAATGAAAAGATGCCAATATTGATTCATCTATTGGCACAAACCTACCAACTTCGCAGACAGCCAATAGTTTCTTATAAAAACTTTGTGATTCATCCAGGCCCTTCGCGCCAAGCGCACCGTCGAGCAGTCGTATGAGGAGGCGGTGACCCGCATCAATGAGCTGACCGTGATCAACGTCAACCTGGCCAGCAGCAAAGCTAAGATTGAGCAGGAGCTTGGAGCCGTCGCTGCTGACTATGACGAGATCACTAAGGAGCTGCGCATCGCTGACGAGAGATACCAGCGCGTCCAAGTTAGTTTTGATAAATTTCCTTGTGATCTCCAAGCATTAGCATTCAGAAAAGATATTATGAAGCTAGAACTTTTGCCCTAATTGCTGAGAGACAATTCTCGTATTTGGCAAAGACAAAATGGCAATGGCAATCTCGAATTCGAACGTTCTTAAAAAACGTTCAATCTGCCAAGAATAGTTCATTAATTTATTTATGTTTTTAAGATTGTTTTTCGCTGAAATGAGAATGTAACTAGAACTTTTAATTATAGGGTTACAATTAATTTTGATGACCTGCAAGTTTATTCATATATTTTTGTTTCTTATGGATTTGATTTGATTATTTCAATTATAACAGTATCTTACCAGGCTTAAATGTTTAAACATTCTAGTAACATACCAAAAGCATAACTATAACTTAGATTTACCCACAAAATAAAATTATAAAAAAAAATCAAAAAAGTCAAAGTCAAATCATTTATTTCAATTAGGCACACTAAAGGCACTTTTGAACGTCAAAAATTATAGTAAAACAAATTGATTCTAGTCGCCAAAATAAAACATGCGTTAAGACACCACCAACCTACCTTACAATTATAGGAAAAATTATTGAATTTCATGCTCAATTTTTCAGACTGAACTGAAACACACCGTTGAGCACTTGCACGAAGAGCAGGAAAGGATCGTCAAGATCGAAGCTGTCAAGAAGTCTCTCGAGATCGAAGTCAAGGTACATCTATTACAATACACGTTTTTAACCTAAATAATGACAATAGTATTTAACACAACACCTGGAAGAGTAAATGCTAAGAAAAATGAAGAGGGCAAGGCTAAAATATCACAAATATTTATTTGAAGCACAAAGTTTTTAGAAACTAATAATCTTATTTTTCTTTCTAGAACATCTCTGTCCGCCTGGAAGAGGTCGAGGCTAACGCCATCGTCGGTGGAAAGCGCATCATCAGCAAACTTGAGGCCCGCATCAAGGACATGGAACTGGAAACGGATGAAGAGAAGAGGAGACACGCTGAGACCATCAAGATCCTCCGCAAGAAGGAGCGTACCCTCAAGGAGGTCATGATCCAGTGCGAGGAGGACCAGAAGAACATCGCCCTGCTCCAGGACTCGCTCGAAAAGACCTCCCAGAAGGTCAACATCTACAAGAGGCAGTTGACGGAACAGGTACGATTCTTTCCATAAAAATGTTTTCCCTAAAGTAATATATACTTGTCTTGGTTATGGCTCCCTTAAAAATTGAGGGCATTGATGATCAATAACCGCTCTGAAGTCTATTGACTGTTGCTGTTGGTCCAGAGAAGCAATTATTAATAACGGAATTCCTTGAACGGCCATACGATGCTGGCCTTACACGAATCTTGTACGATTATTTTGGTTCCCCAATATGTTATATTTGACACCGACGCGTCTATTAATGTGATCAGCACATAAATAAAAACTAAATCTTACTTTTGCCAACAGGAGGGTATGTCCCAGCAGAACGTGACACGGGTGCGACGATTCCAACGCGAGCTGGAAGCCGCCGAGGACCGCGCCGACTGCGCTGAGAGCAATCTGTCCCTGATCCGCGCCAAGCACCGCACCTTCGTCACCACCTCCACCGTGCCCGGCTCCCAGGTCTACCTGGTGCAGGAGTCCCGTGCCATGAGCTCAGAGCGTCTGTGAGCGCCCTACCCAAAGCCCCACCACACCAGCATTTCTCTCCATCAGTCGATATCGGGGCGCAATTCCGGTCGGGTATAATAAGCCTAGTCGTTCGTTAAGTGATGTTCAAGCGGTAGAGGGCGCCAGCGGGCGCGGGTTAACCCGTGTTCGCCGGCGCCCTCTGCGTAGCTGGCGCCGAGTCGGGACGGGCGCTCGGCGCTACGGCTCGCCCTAACGTTGCCGTGTCTCCGCACTACTCCGGCCAAACGCCGACCGCTCGTCCCAACGGACGTTTTTAATGTAACGCTAATTCAACCAAATAAAGGAACCAAAAACTTTAAGCTTTTTTTTTCAATATTTTTCTAATATAAGGTCACCGGCGCTATAGAATACAATGTCGTTATGTACCGTAATTTAGGTGCAGTAGTTTAAAATAAAAGAATTATTTTATATTATTATTTATTAATGGTGCAATGCATATTGTACGTTTGTAACTGTAACTTTTATTAATTAAAAATAAATGCTATTTATGTTAAAGAAACAAAAAAAGCAATAAAACTTCAAAAGTAAAATGGGTTTTTATTTCGGCCAGTTCGATCACAAATCAAGTCCGAAACATGAAAAAATAAAAAAAACAATGATTTTATACTCCAGATTAAGTAGGCACTGACAACATTTCCGTATCCTGGCAGCTACAGCAGTTTACTTATTTATTGGTTCATCAACAGAGGTTACACAATTACATACAAGTTTACAGGAATCAGAACAAATATAACAGCGCTCTTCCAATTATAGGAGACCACACATAAATACCTCACACGTATACTAGATTCAAAAGCGATTTTCTCCTAAAGATGCAAGTAATCCTATGAATTGTATGGTGTTACGAACATAGTATTTATTTATTTATTTATCCATTTATTTCAGGCATCAAGGCCCATATAAATACATACAACATTATAATTACACTAAAAACTAACTAAACACGAAGTGTCTGCGTCGTATTTCGCTGACTTGTGTCACGAAACCGGCGGTCCACAACACCCTTCGGCCAGAACTCTTCCTTGAGGAACTTCTCGAGATGATGTGTCAGAACACGCACCACCAACTACTTGAAGTTCGTATTGTGACGCGACTCCAACGACCCTCAAAGTCCAGTTGGTCTTCACACGCATGTACTCCACGTTCTCCTCAACCTTCGTGGAGTGATGCAGTCTGGACACGTACAGCTGCATCATCGGGATTGCTGGACGCAGCAGCATGTTGGGTCCTGCCAACGCGGTGCCGCACTGGTTCCGACAAGGAGGCTTCTTTTTCTTCTTCTCCACTTTGATGAAACCATCCTTGTCGCACGTGTCCTTCTCTGGATCCTGCCTTTTCAAAACCTTGTTGGGTTTCGACCGGCGGTTATTGCCTAAACAATATTTTTATGAAGAAGTTTATGTCTTAATGAAGGGTGGCAATGACCCCAACCTAGTTTTTAGAACTTCCAACGACCCTCAGCTTATAATATATAAATACTTTTAAGGACATGTTTTGGAGAAATTGAAGTTTGAACATGGTAGGTAAGATGAAAATCATTTTTTTTTCATACTTGGTAGTAGGTACCTATGTAGGTACTAAAGTGTTGTATATGTTTCTGATTTGAGTAATCAATCCATTTCGTCTGTTCTTCCTAGCATCCGATTAAGGTAAAATTTGGCATAAGACAGAGGCTTCTAAAAAAATTCTTTGGCGTTCCTTTTCCGCCACCAACAATATTTATCATCATATATGACATAAAAATTACAATAAAATTATCAGTACAAAAACTTAAATGATAACAACATAATTACCATATCACAATGCAGATGCAGCTTAAACCAGCATCCCCATTGCGTAACACACTATCAATCTCAATTTGAATAATTTTAAAGGATATTGCTAATCCAACGGCGAAGCCACATATTATTTTGAGTTTGTGAAGTTAGGGCTTGTAGAGTTAGAAGCTTGGCTCTACATGAGATCTGATAACTTTTTGACAATGCGAGCCATAATTATGTGGTCTCGTCTTGGCAACATTTTACATGGAAATGTTTTTGGTATGATTTCACAGTTTTTGTATTGTGCAAAAAAAAAATTTTTTTTGGAGTTTGTTTACAAAAATCCTGAAATATGTATTTTATTATTTAAAACAAGGAGATATCAATTTTCATCAAAATTTGCGGAATTCTCATACAAACTTCCATCCCCTAGTTTAAGGGGTTGGGGGGTAAAAGTTCCAAGTTTTATAATTTTTTTGTTGGTTTTTGGTACTAATACTAGGTTACATAGTAAATTTCAGCTTTCTAGGACTTCAAGTATCCTTTTTGATGATCATCAGTCAGTGAAGAAATCGGGGTTTTTGTAGATATCAATAAAATCTAAAGTATGCAATTGAAACTTTATATTATGTTTAATAAGTTCACTATTGACATCATATCCCGAGAATTTTGTTTATCTGGTATAATCTAAACCCAAGTTATGAGGGTTCAAAAAAACGACGCAGCGCTTCGAGAAAAGGTAGGTAGTGCCCTTGCGCTTCGCTTGGCTTGTTTTGACGGGGGCACTCCCGTGCCCCCAGATATATGAAGTGTTCATTCATTGCAGTGTACTGACAGAGGTACCCATGTCTAATGTATTGCAAAAGTCATCAATCCTACTTTATCACACTAATAGTTATTATAAAGGCGAAAGTTTCTGAGTGTGTTTGTATGTTTGTTACTTCTTGGAGCACATACGGCTGGACCAATTTTAATAAAATTTGGTTTGGAGGTAGCAGAAACCCTAGATTAACATATAGAATACTTTTTATCCCTATATTCCTAAGGGATCGAAACTTATGCTAATGAAACCGCGGGGCGCTGCTAGTAATATTAAAAAAGCGAAAGTTTATGAGGAGGGATGGAGGTTTGTTACTCTTTCACGCAAAAACTATTGAACGGATTTTGATGAAACTTAACAGCAATATAGCTTATACATCAGAATAAAAATAAGGTACTTTTTATCTCTGTATTCCCACGTGATCCACACTTATGTGGGTGAAAACGCAGGACGCTGCTAGTATCAATATATTATTAGCAATATATTGCAACTGTATGTCTGCTAAGCATGGACACACTGTGGATAGGCGCTTGCGACCGTTGCAAGCAGCGTTGCTGCCGTCAATCATTACCGTTCTTGCTTTCAGGTCGATGGATTCTACGAGGAAATTGAGAATCCTATACATAGGGCATATATACAAATACATCTCGAACAAAATTATACAGGGCTATGAAAAACTATTATTGCTTCATAATACATATTGTTTATGTATATTCTGGACCGAGTGTGTATGGGACTGTTATACATCTCCTTTGTGTTTGTTCCTAGTATTTATAGTATGGATATAAGAATTTTTGAGATTATTGTCCATAGAAATAATGTCTCCATACAATTAAGGGGGATGCGCTTAGGTAGCCCACGTAATTAAAATTACAAGTTTTTTGCAATCTTCATCAAAATATAATTCTCGACCGTTGCAAATTGCAAAAAACGTAAGAAAATTTAATGCCCTAAGCAAAAATTTTATAAAGGAATTACATAAATATTGTGCGTAAGAAAAATAAGCCTAGGTCTATACTCTATAGAATGTTTTCAAAGATGCCACAAACACCAAAAACGGTTAAAACTTATCAAAGTAGAAAGCTTTAGCCATAATTTACATTTTCACTGATTGGAAAGTAGACATTAATCACTGGATAAGGCGAATCAAGCTAACGGAATGTTTGACCACGTTAATTACTCTTATAGGGCATTTCTCTCACTTTGTAGGAATATTTTTGATTATTTATGGCATTGCATGGGAATACGGGCGGGCACCAGAATGTTGTCGACGTAGCTCACAGAATAAACAAGCAGAAGTGGCAATGGGTCGGCCATATTAGCCGTGGAACCAATAACCGTTGGGGCAGACGTGTTCTTGAGAGGAGACTGTGAATCGGTAAACGTCGAACTTGGTGGAGAGACGATCTTTGCAGGGTCTCTGGTAACAGCTGGATGAGAGTTGCCGAGAATCGAGACCTATGTTTAGCAGTGGTCTACTGAAAGGCTGATAATGATGAAGGCCACTGATTTTAAGTGGTCTCAGATGGATAGCTGCCCTTCCAGTCGCATCGCAGTTACGTTGCCAACCAAGAGACAAAGTCCAAATATATCCTGCGCATAATGTGTCTCACCCGTAAACATACCCTTTGAACTGAAACACAGCAACACTGCTTATCGTTAGAAAAGGGTGGTGGAAATGTGTATTACAGAACTCTGTAATATCAGCTGTCACTGTAGGTGAAGACATGACATCCAATCATCCTCACTGAGCCTGCGTTGTAGATTATAGCCCACTCTCTCTCATAGAGAGGAGGCTGGTGTCCCAGCAGTTGGAATGTTATAGGCTGATTGTGCTTATACTAAATTAACTAAAAATACAAAACAGTTATCAGCCATGTATTTGTGTGAACTCGCGTTTTCGCCACTCATAGTATCAGCTTCAGCATCTTTAATGTCGAGAATACTTATAACATAATCAGCCTATAATGTTCCCACTGGGAGCGGGCATCCACCACGCGGGCCCAGTGTGGGTTGATAGTTCGTAGGTACGTCGAATTTCTGGTTCTAGGACATTACGGTTTCCTCACGATATTTTCCTTTACCGTTTTGAGAACAGTGATGATGAAATAATTTACACAAATTAAAGCGCCTGTCAGGGTTTGAACCCATGACGTAAGTCGCGGCTGTTATCACTGGGCCACTATCTGCACTGCTCTATACCTACTATCTCATGAGACACGGCATGCCGTGGGATAAATATTAGCCAATGTGCAAGAAGTCTCCGTCAGACATATGTTTTTGTCTTCAGCTAAACTATACCTTCTGATATATTTTTTTTTTTATTCTACGCACAACTAAGATGAACTAAACAAAGCAAGTCCTTAGCAGCCGTCAAGAAGAATTGTTCTCAAATAGATACATTTTTAAATAATAAACACACGTGTATGCAGCCCGCGCCGTATGGCACTTTCTCTTCAATGCACGCTGGGTTATAGCGCTCTCCTGGTCTTCTGTAGACTTTTTCCTCCCATTGTGCGTGTATAAGCATGAACCTCAACTCGTCCGAAAACATTACTCTTGACCAGTCATCCAGAGTCCAATTCATGTGTTCTCTAGCGTAACTCAGCCTTGAATTTCGATGTTGCCTTTAAGGGTTTTGAACCATTTGCAGGTCTAAATCGCTTCAAGTTTGCTTCAGCAAGACCTGTGCTCGGAATGCTCCATCCAGCACGTAGAAGGTGATTTTTGACTTCAACAGCCGTTTGAAATTCGTTTCTCAACACCTTGACACCATATAGGTATCGATCCTCCCGCGCTATCGTCATGCACATTGTTCAGCCTGTTCCTAGTCTGCGAATATGAGATCCAGTCTCTTCAAATCACTGGAGCACTCTTTGAATAGTTGAAAACGACACACCAACAGTTCTCGTCTTCAGAATTCTGGTAGGTACACTCTTGGCATGTTTTAATTGAATTTGATCAGAATAATGAATTTCCGCACAAGAATGCCATATTTATAAACAGAAACAAAAGTAAAACAACTAAGTACGAGTATTTCAACGTTGTTTAAATTTAAAAAATGGTCTTTATTTTTTATTTATGTTTTTTAATACAATCACCAAAAATAAATAAATAGGTTTTAAATTAAAGTTTATTTCATTACAAAATATAGGAAGTACCTATATTTTGTAATGAAATAAACTTTAATTTAGATTTTATATTAAAAGGATTGCTCAAATATTTTAAAAGTAATCGCATTTTTTATAACCGAGCCGCTTTCAGTGTATAATATCTATGTTGTACAAGTAGTTATTTACTTTGCTTATTAATATAATCGTCAAAGCAAATGGTTAATACCGCATAACAGCTGAAATCCTCAGCATCGTTGTAAGACATTTGGCATCCTAGTACCTAAAACTGTGCTGGTGAAAACATATTCCATAAAAATTCTTGATTTTCAGAATACAGAGGAACATGAACTTACACACTGCGATTTACAAGCGTCGATACTTTTACGAGATGTAAAGATTATGATAGTACGCGCGGATGAAGTCGCGCGTGACGTGCTAGTTATTAATATTTGCATATTTTGATTTTGTACATTCTCCAAAAAACAACACCCCCTTTAAAGGGTTGTTTTGGAAAATTTATCATCGCCGTCTTTTTTATTTATCTATATAAGTATTTGTGCCAAGTTTCTAGTTTCTGAATCAATGGAATGTGATTTTAAATATACAAACACACTTTTCCATTATTAGACAAAAAAATACTTATCTGAGTTAAAAATTCATCGAACCGCACTAAGAATCTTCCATACAAACTTTAATACCAGTAAACCCATATTGGGTGTAGTTTTTGTAAAATAATAATGTTAAACTTTTTATCTACTTAGGTACGTATTCGTCTTAAGTTTCAAGTTTTAAACCCAAGAAATAAACAATATAATACATAAACGAATTCCCCCTTTTCACCTCTTAATAAAGGGATGACATACGCGATAATCCTTTCTTAGTACACATCTTTCATTTTCGTTTTAAACTACAAAATTCAAGTTTATATATGGTTTGGCCTGTGCGAGAGTCTTATTGGTATTGCGAAAATCTTCGACCATCGCAGTTTTTTTTAATTGAAATGCATTGAGCTGCGGCCCGAAGCAGCTGAAATGTAGGCTTAGCCTAACAATCTCGTAATCGTATCGTTCCCGTCTCGCACGGTGTGAGTCGGTGCGCGTCGCGGCAGCGAGTCACCAGACGCCGCCCGCCCAGTCGTCGGCCGCCCGCCCAGCAGCGCACGCGCAACTCCACGCCATAGCACTACAGGTCAGAACCAACTGAATTTTTAACTAAAATACACCCATTTATATAAAACCAACCAACCCAAACTGCACCGAAGTATTCGTCGCACTATGCGCGTTCATTCAACATACATTTTATTTTAGTACCGAAGTATATTCGTTGCATGTCGTCCGGGCTGAATGTGTAATTAACCAAAACGGCATTTTGTATAAGCATTGCAACACTTTTTAGATAAACACGCGTCGCACAAGAATAACTTCACGTTACAATTTACTGCTGATAAAGTGATTCGGTATTGTTTGATACATGAGAACTGTCACGTGGTTAATGATACTCAGATTTCGGTGTACTATATAGTATAATTTATTTTTCCGCGTGTACCTGTTCTGTACTGTTTTTTTTATAGTTTCCGTACATACATACCTAGTTGTGTATAATCATTTGGTCTTTATAGTGACTGATAAGAGATTACGTTTTTTTTTGTGTTTTGAAAGTTAAAGAAAAACTATAAGTAGAATAGAATATATTTATTTTGCATAACAATATTGTATACACTTCTTAATTATAAATGATTCCACATATTTTGCTTACTTCGGCATGCAAAAAATGCCTAAAATAAAACGATAACAAAAACACTTATCAATTAATAGTACCTAAGATCAAAAACACGTGGTTCTTACTATTGAGATCATGAAAATATACTGTATATTCGTGTTAATTTAAATACCCTAGATCTGTTAATTTAATTACTTTGACGCTTGCTTATTATTCAAGAACTCGCGTATAATCTAGAACACATTTATTATAGAGCCATTTCTTAAGTTTCGTTTTGAAATAATTTAATGGCGGCTCTCTGATTTATTTGGTTTTTGACAAACAACAATTCATCTCAAAAAGTGTACTTCTGCACCTTGTGACAGCCAGTCGGATTGGATCTCTTGAGGCATTTATTTTATTACATAGGTCAGTGTGTATTACCAATCGTGATTAAAAGGTGCTGGTAGGTAGCCACAGTTTTATTTTCACATTCAATCGACCAATCCAAAAGTGACGCGTGTCTCACCTGACAGCAAAAATCACTAGAATTTAGAATACAATATTAATGTTCCGAAAAAAGGTGCTATGCATAAGTTTGATTCGCAACAGTGTGCTTTGTAACAAATATTCCTTCTTCTATGTGCAGACTAGTTAAAATTAGTAATTCTAATTACTTCATTAGAGGTCTACAAGATTCAAACGAGCGAACTCCACACATTGCTCTGTTATAATTATAACTTAAACTGTTGCTCGTTGCCCATAACACCTGTATTAAAATCTAAACATTATTTTTGTCTTTATTTACGCTGTCTTGTTGAGCAAAAACCAGATGAAACTTTTTTATATATTTCTCGCAACCCTCTTTCATATTTATTCATCTGCCTAGAATTTGCCCAACTATAAACATTTGCCTGACTATGTTGGGATTGGCTTCCAGTCCAGCTGTATACTAGTTTTTTACATTGAGCGAAATCCGAATAACGATACCCCTTGGTAAGACTGGTTGTCAGATTTTCCAGCTTCTAACTACCCGTTAGTCGAAAGTCTGACAACCAGTCTTACCAAGGGATAGAAAACGATGAAACTATGCACAATTAATGTGGACGAGGTCGAGACATTGAATATTTATTTATTTGATATATCAATCCAACGGCTAGTTCACAAAAAACATTTACCGAGAGCTTAGTCTTATTGTACAGACGTCAGCACATCAAGCTACTACAATCTGTCAAGTTTCTTTAATAGATTTTCAACTTTATCACTAAAGCATAAGGTTCAAAGTTCATTGGGAAAATTTGACAGTTTCCGGTAGCTTGATGTGCTGGCGTCTGTACCTAAAGTACTGCACCCACATATTGCCAGTTAGGTATGTTTGGGGCGAGCCTATTACCATAAACTGGGCACAATTCCAGACTCCAGAAATTCCAGATGGTATAACCCCTGTCTGACCTGGAAATCGAACCCAGGACGTCATGCTTAGCAGAAGCGCTTGCGACCACTAGACTAGCGAAACAATCTGGGTCAACATGTTGTACATGATTTCCTTATACATAATAACGAAGGTGAGCACTAAGGCAAGATTTTTGATAATTCATCTCCTAAACGGGTTAAAAAGGCGATGAAAGTTTGTATGAAAGTTCATCATTTTTGCCCAAGGGAAATCCCATCAGGCCCACGGCTTGTTTCAGTATAGCTGCATTATAATGTTTTGTACTGTTTACTGTTCCAGTTGTTGAAATATTAAAAGCTTGCCGATCACATTCAAGTGATATAATGCGATGCGAGCTGTCAAATGTCGTCACTTGAGTGCATTGTCGTGATTAATAACCTGACACTTCGATATTATAACAATATTATTGCTTTTAAGATGACACGTATCATATCCGGCATTATGGACCTTTTCAACTGAAATGGTTTCTAGGACTACCTACTGTATGAGAAACGTTACGGATGTTTTTTTTTCATATGGCTGAAGGATATGTTAAAAATAAACGGAAAAAACTTAACATTTAACTGTATATCTAAATATCTAGTACATAAATCCAACTGATTTTAGCCTATTGCAGTATATGTACAGTTCTGTGTAATAAATCAATATTATGAGGAGCAGTGAAATTTTAAAGTACCTAATGATTGGAACACATAGTAACTCAGAATAGTTACACAAAAAATAAAGATTTGTAAATAATTTTTTTTCTGTCAATGATGTACGAGTAGAAGTAAATTGAATTGAGGTATTTCTTGCAAGAATAAGTTAGTTTACTTTAATTTACCAGTCTTACTAAGGGGTAGATATCGTATTACTCAGAAACTGTGTTGTGGAGGTCAGGTATAGACAGTAGCTTCATTTAAAATACTAGTATTCAACTGCATATGGTTAGACTGCAAGCCGACCCTAACATAGTTGGGAAACGGCTAGGCATGCAGAAGATTATGACTTTAAGGGGTTTATTTATAAACGTTGTTTAAATTTAAGAGACGTTATAACGTCAATCATTGCGTAACCCCTAAATGATAGTAACAAACAACAACACCTAGTGATAACAGTCTCAAGACTGATAGATAACGCTAGACAAGAAAATTATGCATAAAAAATTATACAGGTCAGTGCTAAAGAACTTTGAACTATATATTTTAGTCAATATAGTTTGAAATTGTTCGTTGTGTTTACTCTAAATACCGAGTACCGACTAGTTAGAAGATAGATAAAAACATATGTGCATTATTTATAACCAGGTAGTCTGATTGATTCTATTTAGGAATGAATCGTGAACTCAACTTTCTTGCCAGTAGACAAACTATGACAACGCCAGCGGGTTTTTATATAAATAAACATACTTGTGGTTGCAACACTATGGCACAGTAATAGGTGCATATGGTTTTAGCGTAACTAACTTGTATTTACATTCTTCTTATCATTGAAACAATGTTAGATTACACTTTTGGGTCATCGGGAATACTGTCTGAACTACAATTTTCACCGGGCTATTTTTCGAGATGGGACTTCAGGGTGACTACGTGGTAACTAAAACTGACTTCCAGCCACCAAAACAAGCACTCTGCTATGTCGAATTGACTGGCGCTACATCAAATGATGAGATGATTGTATGCCGCTGCCACGATGACTGTCCAGATCCAACTGCTCAGAAAGGTGAGACAGGGGGATGTGATATCCCCGAAACTGTACTGCGTTGGCTGGACTGGACTGGACGGGTTATCCACGTGAACCAAGGTATCCGGAAAAGAACGAGAGTTACCGATAAAGCTTGCAGAGTAAGCAACTAGCCACGTAATACAGGTCTGATTAATTACTCAACACCATCAATTTTAAGGTTAATAAATAAAATACGATCGCCGGTTCCTCTCACTATTTCTTTCGTACATTGTTACGTTAAAAAATTGCCTCTGATCTGTGTCAAGTTCGCGTACATTAATTTATTATTATATTACAGCAGTAAATACCTACGGGTTCCTGTTTTTTGCAACGAACCGTAGAATTTTCGTATCTTTCGTTGGATCTTCAGCGTATTACTGTTCTTACTCAATTCCGACGATATGAATTATTTATACTGTTTAGTTTACTCAATTTTTGTGGTATGTAATTTTCATTATGTAGCTTGTTGTGAAAGATGCTTCGTATACAATTAATATATTTGTTATGTCAGACTAGGTATCTTAATAACTAGTCAAATAAGTTCAGTATTCGAAACTCCCAGTTTTTGTAGCTGTGCTCCATTTGGCGTCTAGGAAAATGCACGAGATAGGTACCCAGATAACAAAATGTAGTATAAATATCACCGTTCTAACTACCTTTATTATCGCAGCATTATGCTAAGATAGGAATCATTTTGGCCTCGCGCAGGTCTTCTTTTCCTGCTGTTTATCATTACATTATATATTTTTTGTGGTTTCTATCTAATGTAATTTTGTTCGTTTTAAATGATTTTTTTTATACATTTTGTATTTCCTGTGCGTGTCCCAAATAAAATATTGTTCTTTCTTTCTATTGTGAGATGTCAGTCATTATAAACCTACACCCTAATTGCGTAACGCACTCTCAATTTTAATCATTTTGAAGCGTATTTCTAATCCATTGTTCCATATGTTCGAAAAATGTGTCTGCTCAACATTGCAAATAACGCAATGAATGTTGTTGAACTGTCAAAATTAAACCCATTGCTACTGATAGTGTGTTACGCAATTACCCTGCTGGAATCAACAACCACATCATAATCATTCTCCTGCCCTTATCCCAATATTTGGGATCGGCACAACATGTCTTTTCTTCCATACTTCTCTAAGTATGAACTAAACAACTCAACAACTCCTGGACTCAGCAACTAAACAGATATGTATGATAGAAGAATGCAAGTGAGAAAGAACGGTCAGCAGCTAGTAACTAAATATAATTTAGTTCTGGCTTCTAGTGTACACAATATTGTTAATATAATATTGTTGGAGCGATTGACCGACCGACTGAACCCGGTTGCCAAGACATGTTTGTTTACTAACTGGGACACTCATTTTGGCATGTATTATGATCCAAATACAAGCTGGGGAAAATAAAAGCATACTTTAGTTCGGTGAAGGAAAACATCGTGAGGATACTGGCATGTCCTAGAACTTAAAACTCGAAGACAGGTGACATCTACCAACCAGCACTGAGACCATGTGGTGGATTACGGCCCACTCCCTCTCACCGAGAGGAGGCTTGTATCCCAACAGTGGGAACATTACCTACCTATAGGCTGATTATGCTAGTTTAGTTCTGTGAAAAAAGCATATTCATTTCTCTTTGCCCATAGAACGTATATTATATAGTAATAGGGAGATCTTCATGAATATTTCACGGTTAGGTATTTATTGTTTACACGGCCAAAATGTATTGTGTTTACAATAACATGACAGTCCACTGATTAACACAGTAATCTGTCAGCGACACATTTCTCCACCACGAAAACAAATAATAACTGTACCCAATATTGTACGAATTTAAAATACCTATAATTCACGCCAGATTTTCCCGAGGCAGTAATGTAGAGTCGACGACATAACAATAATTTAAAATTCCTAGATTTATCTAATAACGTTCCCAGTATACAAAATTTCAATCTATCTGTTTAATCACTATAATAGGTAATCGGTTGATCGGCAAAACCTACAGTCGGCCCATCACTATTATTTAGTTTGTTTGAGTAAAAAAGAAAAAAATCGGTGTCATTATGACTTATTTGATAAATTGTTAAATACTCCTGTGCACTTGTGTTGCCAGTGTTTTCATTTACCGTCGTATTGTTGTCTCCACATTGTTAATAGTCACCCACAGTTTGTCGGTTATTGCTTGCTTACATCCCATGTAAAAGGTCCAATTACAAATCCAGACTCCGGGCTGCTAACTATTGAGAACTGTCTAGGTAATAGAAAAGCTTAATGCCTAAATCCACTTAATAAATCCCGAGATCTGCTGTGTTAATTTAAACACTAAAACTCCGCCGATAGACAAGATAAGCCTTATCATGAATGGTATCTAGTAGAAAACGGTTCATTTGATTGGCAAACAAAACATGCGCGTAAAGTTTCAAGTGCACCTGCGGGGAAAGTCTCACTTTACCTCGCGTCATCCAAGCCTTTGATGTAGTGCCGCTAGGATTCATTAATTGCTGCACGATCACATAGTACATTCTCAGAACAACAGTATTGCAAACATTCAGTGTACCTACTCATCATGGTCAGAGCCGTTCTTATTTCCTCGTGTCAGACTAAGGCGGATCATGCATTACAACGCGCCACGCGACGGGGCACGGGATACAGAGCCAAATGTGCGATAACGCGTTTTTATTGAATTTGTATGTAAAAAAAATCACGCACGAGGGTGATTTATCCGCTGTAGTGTGTGATCTGCCTAATATAGGGTGACTAGTAATTAGTGACCGATACCTAAACACGTGATTGTACTCATAATAACAAACAACTTTTACTATGGGACCAAACCTGAAATCGCGAAAAAAAAAACTGATGTTCAGTACATTTTGACCAGTTAGGCGAACATAAACGACTAAACAGCAGATTTTTTTTCGCAATTTCAGGTTTGGTCCCATAGTAAATGTTGTTTATTATCATGAGTACAATCACGTGTTTAAGTATCGGTCACTAATTACCAGTCACCCTATATAAGTCATGGCTGATACGGTGGTAAAAATATTAGACGAACAGAAAGGTGGTAACGGGGCTATTTGCCCAGGCTAATTGTAAACTGAAGGTATTTCTTAGAACCACATAAAACACAAAACAATAAACATAACATAACATAATCAGCCTATAATGTTCCCACTGCTGGGACACAGGCCTCCTCTCTGTGAGAGGAATGGGCCGTAATCCACCACGCGGGCCCAGTGCGGGTTGGTAGATGTCACATGTCTTCGAATTTTTGTTCTAGGACATGCCGGTTTCCTCACGATGTTTTCCTTCACCGTTTTGAGACAAAACAATACAGGGTGAAATTTTTATCACCGTTTTCCTCTTAAGGGGTTATTATACTCATCATTATAAACAACTTTTACTATAGGACCAAACCTGAAATCGTGAAAAAAATCAGCTGTTCCCTACATTTGTGTGCGCGTAACTCATCAAAATGTAGGGAACAGCTGATTTTTTTTCGCAATTTCATGTTTGGTCCATAAAAAATAATAAAAATGGTAATAAAAAAGGTTTTTTTATTTGGTCAGAGGGTCCTTTCTACAATTTTTTTTAAAATAAAAGCTTACTTTATGTATCATAACCACGAACCACCACCATCACCTGTATTCTGCGAAGGGTCAGGCTGTGTACCTATAGTACACCCACAATTCGTTAATCATGCATAAGTCCCATGTAGTAGGGGGCGAGTCTATTGCCAAAAATGCGAAGCAAAAAGCTATACCTTGTACACCTACATTGACGAACCCACGCGTCTAGTTTTTTTCTACATTCTGTAGAAACCATCTCCAGTCTACATTACACTCATTGTTCGAAACAAATAGGTTCGAGATAGATATTATGACTATTTATATGTAGATATCTATGTATACTTAGGTTTCATAAAACTGTAAACAGCTCATGATGTCTGTTCATCGAAAATAGTTGTAGAATTGTGGGACAAGCAAGATAGTGCTACTCGTAAATATAACTTTTGAATTTTTGCCTGTTTGTTTCTCTGCAATTCTGCCTACATATAGATATATGTACATGCTTTCAAAACTAATAAGCAACCTATAACATGCCCACTGCTGGGACACAGGCCTCTTCTCATTGAGAGGTGATGCGAGTGGGCCATAATCCACCACGCGGGCCTACTGCGGGTTGGTGGATGTCACATGTCTTCGAATTTTTGATGCTAGGACCTGCCAGTTTCCTCACGATTTTCAGAATTACGTTAAAGTTTCTTTAATGCCGGAAAACGAAAGGTTTACAACGGGATAGGAAAAAATACCGTATAACCATAATTATATTGAATGACCATTTAGATTAAGGTATAACCGTAACACAACTAAATAAAAAAATAATAAAATCCCCATAAATTAATCAAAGCATATAAGACCAGTTTCAGAAGCAATCAACCTCGAAGTGCATAACTTTTAGCGAATTTGTGGAGAAAAATCGTGATTTTTCTATATTAATACTGACAACCCGGGTCCCACGTGCGGTTCAAAAACTGGGCTAAAAAAATACCCTTCTCAGCTGACTACATTGTACAAATTGTACATGCAACAGCTCCCAGCACGTCAGCAACAACATTGGCACACCAGCGGTGCTATTCTGTAAAAAGATCACCGTGATAACTTAGGTGAAGTGAGCTTCAAGTGAGCTGTCATTCCATCTGATGCTAGGGAAGGACACTATTGACAGCTCACTTTAAGCTCACTTCACCTATGTTTTCACGGTGAGATTTTTACAGAATAGCATTACAGGAAATTATTAAATCGTCCGATTCCTTTTGAGCCGCTGCTGTAGATATAATCTTGTCAAAAATAAATGGGGAGTCGCGCCGCGGACTGTGTCAACCTGTTGACTTGCCGTCTGAGCCCTAACTCCGGCCTGCCCAGTACAATTCGTCTGTACTCAACATAACCAACTCTGATTCCCTGATGACCAACGGGAACAACAAACACTTCTTTATAGCTTCCGATCACTGTTTTCCCACAACCACACAGACGGAATCACGGGCACAGCTAGTCTAGGAATAAACTTACAAACCTTTAACAATTTTGAACTCTATCACAGTTCAACAGGATTGAGAATTACAAAATGGGGCAAGCAAAATAGTTCACTTTGACAGTGTTTTATTACAGAAATCTTTGCTTTTAATTACGTCGAGTAAAGCGGCTAATAACAGGAATAGTTTTAGCTGAGTCTAGTAAACGAAAGTACGCAATATATTTAGGATAATGCATGCGTAAGAGCATAGAACTTATCTACGTATGAAGACAGAATGAGTTATAATGTTTACATTTTGAAATGTAAAATGTGCATGCGGTGCATTCTCTTGTAGCTGTAAACTTGTTCTTGTTGATCAATTGTTGCGTTTAAACAAATTCTTTTGCTTTTTCCTACTGCGTTTTTAATTTGTTATGTTTCATGAATGAAAATAGAAATCCATACGTTTTTTGTATCACATCTCGAAACTCGCGTCCTTGCGTTTGTGGTCTACGTTGACATTTGTAACTGTAAACTTGTAGATATGAGTGCATTAAGTACCTAAAACTGTGAGCATAGGCTATTTCGTATACACTGATGACTATCGTTTATTTATGGGAAATTGTCAAGCTATAGTACATTACTGCAGCGGCCAACAATAGAGGCATTGACGGACGAACGTATGAATGTGGGCCGTGGCGAAGCCGAGGCACACATACGTAAGTCCATTAATGCCTAGCTGTGGCCAAGGCTTGTATAATACTTTTCTCAAATAATGCACGGAAATTAAAACTAAGTAGTAGTACCTAGGCAGAACTTTTTTTGTCAAATACAATTACTTTTCAGAATCAACGACGAACAACAATAATTTTTCCCGCGTTAAAGTGTTCATTTGTTTTTTTTTTCAATAAACAGCTTTATATATTGCAAGCCAGTTCGAAATTTAAAGAAAACCTTTGATAATTTACCTCCTTGGTTACCACGTTTTGGAGTAAAAGATCGTTCCATTTTTAAATTACACGACACATATGAGTTTACTATGTAATTTACGTGTAATTCACGACAGATATGGATTTTCATACAACTTTTGCCGACCGCTGCTCGCATATATTTGTCCAGTACAGCAATTTCGATTTATCTCGAAGAAGGTTGTCAAAATAATGCTCAAATTTCCAAGCATGTTTGAGAAAGGAACTTTTCTTTAACATAGCTGTGATTACCAAACTATTAATGAGAAAGTAGTGATTATTAGAGCCTTTCATTTTCAATCGTATGTTTAGAAAATGTTGCATGTTTCACGGTTGTTGCTGTCCCATACAAAACTTCAATCGCCTACTCGACCCAAATGTATGGATCAACTGATATTTCTTTCGCGATTACGATGTTGGTCCCATAGAGAAAGTTGTTCAGTTTTTTTGTCCATACCACATCCTTAAATACATAACCACATATTTCTGATACACTGTAGACACGGAATATTTCGCGAACGTCCGCGTAAAACTAAATTAACAAAAGCATTGTTACCAAAATACTCGGTCAAGGTGGAGCCCGATTACCTACCGTACCGCTTTTTTATAGATTTAGGAATCATAATATATACAAACTCCTTTTGTTTAGTTGTGATCAACCTTTTTGGAAGAAAAAAGTTGATTATTACCAAACTAAAATGACTAACATTTCCAAATTTAAAAAATTCGGGGTTTTTTGCTGGCTTATTAGTTTGAACTCAGGAAAGAAGCACTAGGTACAACAAATCACCAAGTAATCTTTTGTTCTAAGCAGGCGGTGTCTTGTTTAATGTTATTGATTGAAAGGTCATCATCATCATCATCTGCCTAGCCTTTTCTAGTCAAATTTTCTATGGCTTCCAGTCTATTCGGCCGTATATGCAGCCGAATACCAGTATTTTACATGAAGCGACTGCCTATCTGACCTCCAAAATAACTGGGTAATACGATATCTTACCATTGGTAAGACTGGTTGTCAGACTTTCGGGCTTCTGACAACCCGTAACGACTGCCAAAGATCCAATAATGACAGCGGGAACCAACGGCTTTACACAGCCACGAGTCCCTCGTGGCTAAGTTCTAGGTGTAGTCTGAAAGGTCTAGTTGGCAGTGTTTCACGTCTTTCAGAAAATAAATAAATGTTACATCATATTAGTGCACATAAATACAATTTTGTAATGTTGCTGTCACAACAGACAAAGTGTGTGTGAATCATAATATTCAAATTTTTTGCGCCTCTACCAACCTACACTCATCTGGAATCCGTGCAAATATTTTGTGCACATACACGCTGCACATTTGCACATTCTCTGTGAATGTGTTAAAACACAAATTGAAATGCCTGGACTCGTGGACCAGATACTTCCAATATTTGTTCGTGCAAATTTTTCTTCCTGGAAAATAGTACCAATTATACCATATTTTGCACTTCCTGGAAGCCTGCCTTTGTGCATAACACCGTTCGTTTATCGGTAGACAAAGAACTTTAGTATTCAATTACGGCTTAGTTAATAAAATTTTACTAATTGGTTTCGTTATTAATTGTACTACTTAGGTAATTGTTATTTGTATACTTAGTTAAAAACGTTGCTTAAAGTTAAGAGACGTTTAAGCATTCAAAATATGTATATGTTTAAACAGTCGCTAATCATTACTTAACTTTTAGCAACGTTAATAAACAAACCCCGATGTCATTAACAAAACGGTTCAGATAATATTATATCCGTGAAGTTTTCATAAAATAATGAATTTTCTTCAATTTCCATATGTCAACAATTCAACATGAAATCTCAATTTTATTTCTATTTATTTTCATTTATGTATACCGCCTAGGTACCTATGTGGTCAATGTTTTTACACGATATAGGTACCTACTAAACCATGTTGTTCTTTAAAGTACAATTATGTTATAGACAGTCTCAAAAGATCGGACAAAATATTAGCCACATTTATTACGTCGCGGTGTCTTAGCGTCTAAGGCGAGAAGAACTCGTTAATTTGTTAAAGGGATTTATGTTATAAAAGTGAGTCTTATTAATCTGGAAGTTGGAAAACACTGAACTCAATCTAATAAGTTATTTATTCAGCATTAAAATAGAATTTGTTTTACTGTAAAATGTTTCCCATCTTTGGCTAGGCCAACGAACTAGGTATGTTTTATTTCTAACACTTCTTAATTGCGTACTATGACACCCACTCTTTTCTCAGTATTCAGTCTATTTTTCTCACTTTGAACAACGAGAAAATCTTAAGTGCAAGTCTTTTTTGTGCCTCAAGTTCCAATCAAGACACGTACCATCGTAGGCGGGGATCATACTCGTAGAAACCATTTGGTTATCTATGTGTGACCCGGCTACCGTTGTGGAAAGGTACATTTTTGAACGTACCACATAAGATTATAGTCTTCCTTCTTTTGAATACTGCCGTTCTGTTTGTACCAAAATTGAATTTAAAATTTTTGGATTACTTTAAACACTATGTGGGTTTAAATCCCGGTAAGCATCACTAAGCCACTTGTCACAGAACCTAAAACTCACCAAAAACTTTTTTCTATAGGTAGGTACTCTTTATTTTTAATTCCTTTAATATTGTATATACGAGTACCTACTCACGCCGAGCTAGTCGGTGCCGATATACCACTGGCATCCTATCGTTATTTGATATTAGTTAGTGATAATCATGCAATGTGCCGCTACCGGTTCAGAATTGTGTCCCACTTTTCCCAAGCATCTACGCCCTGAGCATCGGCAGCTTTACTAGTGTGAAATTCAGCAGATTTAGGTTTAGTTGTTTGCCTTTCATCACATTAAGGATATTAATAATTATGTCGTTTTTACCACACCCATCAAATTCCATAATTATTAAGAACCTGTCAAGAACAAAAACATGAGTTCCTCATAAGTAAATCACCATAACATGTATTCCAAATCATTTATCATCTAGGACTATACATTCATATTAATCCAAACCCCCCAACATTCAAACAATTCACACCACTTTAATGCACAAATACCATAACGAACCAAAAATAGTTCCCCACAACGAACAATTAGATATAGGGACCTTCCCTAACGGATATAGAAACAAACTGGGATATATAAAAATAATTTGTCAGGATATCCCTTCGTATCGAAATGTGGCTGTGGGCTATTTTGGGCTGCAGTCAAGAACTGTACCCTCGCGACGGCTGCACGTAGTGATCAAATTATGTTGACAAGCTCTGTCTGTGAGTATATTTGTCTTTGTATGTGTGCTTTGCGAATTGTTTTGTAGTGTGCGTGATTTTTAACGCAACCCGTCCCTACTTCGCACTGATTTTACGACTTGACAAAACAAAATATTAATGTATTATACAGGTTGAAATTTTAATCACCGTTTTCCTCTTAAGGGGTGTACTCATCATTATGAACAACTTTTACTATGAGAACAAACCTAAATCGTTAAAAAAAATCAGCTGTTCCCTACATTTTTACCGACTTCACAAAAAGGAGGAGGTACTATGTTCGGCTGTTTGTATGTTTTTTTTTTTTTTTTTTTTTTTTTTTTTTGTATGTTTGTTCATCGAATACTCCGCCAATTGTCGACGGATTTTCAAAATTCTTTTTTTGTTCGAAAGTAGATAGTTCTGAGGTGGTCCCATTGTCACCAAGTTAGGATCTGATGATGGGATCTTAGAGAAATCGAGGGCAACCCTCAAATTTTATAGGCTTACTTATTGTTTTTCGCATATTTTATGAAGTATCTTGTGTATTTGCGTATGGTTGTCACCATCTCAGGTAGCTGGGCTGATGATGGAAGGTAGGTACAACTCCTTATCAGTAAGAAGTTACTCGAACAGGCAAGGACTATTTTAGTAAATTGTTTTGATGTTTGATAGGGCATTTGCCACATTTGGTCTCATGATCATCAAGTCATGACCTGATGCTGCAGTCAGGATAGTCTGCAGAGTACCTAACTCCTCGACAACTAACAGCAGATATATCGTGTTTAGGCTCATTGGAAAGGGCTCGATGTGTGGATAAACGTAATGTTAATGAGGAACACCGAAGTACATAGAGACCTGATGCTGAAGCCAGGAGCATCAGAAAAAGTACAAATCTTGAAATTACAGCACCGTAGTCGTGTTTGGGCTCGTTTTAAACAGGACTAAATTTTAAGTTCAATGCAATGTTGACATAAGTTTGGCCTGATGCTGCAGCCAGGATTATCAGCATCTAGTCTAATTAATGAATAAGGTATGCTTCAGAGGTGGTCCCATATAAATTTTATGAACTTTGCTTGGGTAGTTTTGGAATTAGCTTCAACAATACGTTTGTTTTCCACTTAGTTTATATTGATGATGTTTATCTTCCTGTCACTAATATTCACATAGCAAGTAGTGTTATATGAATTTGTATTATGGGGTAGGTACAACTAAAAAGCGAAAAATAAAAACTTTTTTACAAAAAAATCAACCGACTTCCAAAAAAAAACACTACAAAGTGAAAAATAACTTTAATTTCGGAAGTCGGTGTCAAAAAAACGAAAATGTGGAACCGACGACACCGACTTCCAAAATTAAAGTTATTTTTCACTTTGTAGTGTTTTTTTTTGGAAGTCGGTTGATTTTTTTGTAAAAAAGTTTTTTATGTTCGCTTATCTCGTCAAAATGTAGGAAACAGCAGATTTTTTTTTCACGATTTCATGTTCAATTTATTAAATCATAATTAACTATATAAAATTTTATTAAATTAAAATTTCACCTAATAATATATTATTAAATAATTAATTATGCAATATAAGTCTAGATTCAGGCTTAAGTTCCATGAAAGAAGCCCTTCTGAAACTAAATAAAAGACTGAAACTCAAGGCGTAAAGGAGACGTTCAATAAATGTATGGGGCTTGGTACTAAAATAATTGAATATTTAAACAGCCTTCTGAGCTTTATAGGCTGAAAGAGGGAAATTATTTTGATGTCTTTGGGCATTTAATTTTTTTTACAACCGCCCGTTTTTTTTTAAACAAGTGTTGAAAAATAAAATGCTTGCATCACTAACTACAAACATTATTTATATTTTAGGGTTGGCAGCCCTGTGGCAAATGACGTGACGATGATAATATCGCTCAGCACAGCTGACTGACATTGTCATTGTCATTTCTCATTGTCAAATATCATAGAATTAAGTGGCTATGTACATACTTGTACTTTATAATTAAGTACATTAATACATTTGTGTCGTATTTTTCTAAATTTATAAAAACACTCCGCCTCGCGGACTTGTACCAGTGGTTATGGTTTTTTTTTATTTCAACGTCATTCTGGCATTTACAGATTTGACCTTGTCATTGCATTGTCATGATAATCAATATTTTTTGTCTCAATTTCATGGAGCTGCAGCTAAAATTATAATAAAATCTCAAAGTATTTAATAGAAACGGAAACTTTAGCCACATTTAAAATAGTTATATTGCATAGAAATGAATAAATGAAGTGTATGTGCGTTTTGTTTGTACTGAAACATTTTTCACTTTTTTACAAAAACGGGCGCCTGAAAAAATAATATTTAACTTTAATCGAGTAGCTTAATAAATAAGCTTTCTAATAAGGTACATCACATGAGCGTTTAAAAATCTTCGGAATATTGTACCAGTTTTGACCTCTCCTTTCAATTAAACTATTTACGAAGTGGCGGTGCTTGGGGGAGGCCTATGTCCAGCAGTGGACATCTTTCGGTTGAAATTATGATAATGTTGAAACAATGTAGGTATTTACTGGCACTTTAAAATTGTCAAAGAAATCCGTCAGCTCGATGACGCTAGTTGCCCAACAAAGCGTTCCACGTCCCTATGGAAAAGAACGAGTAAGAAACTCCATGGACATTGATGGAGACACTCTTTTAAAAGAACTAGATAACACGTGTTGAAAACTGTAAACAACAATATATTTTTTTCCATTTCGTATATAAAGCTAATGCCTCATACAACGTGGAGACGACAATACGACAGTAAATTAAAACACTAGCTGTTCTTAAAGATATTGGTATTCTCACGGTTGCATCACAACTCATCTTTGCCAACGTATTATATATTAGGCAAAATATACACTTGTACACTAAAACAGTGATATTCATAATGTTAACACTAGGAATAAGGACACAGTATGTGCCAGTGGCGAAGGTACCATACAACTCGATTCCCACCGGCTTCCCTTCGAAAATTCAGAACATAACCACTCTATAGTCAATTCATCATTGAAATTTTCTTTTGGTTTTTTTTTTGCTCCGGCCTACCTCTGTCATAAATTCACCCTTCGCCACTGGTATGTGCGTCCCTTTCACCGGCTCCATAATGTTCATTACTCATTTATTGGGTTTGGTATATAACCTTTAATAACACGCTGAGTAGCTTGTTATTAAAGGTTTTTTTTTCACCCTTAGGTCCGCAAATCTAGCAAAGAAGAGGGTTCTTCTTTGCTAGATTTGCAGGCCTAAGGGTGCACCTTAAGCGTTTGTTAGAAGATATACATAGAATATCTACACAAATAGCAAGCTTTTTTTTGTGGATGGGAAATTATCAAATGCCCCCCCCCCCCCTCCCGCTCTGGGTGGAGCGCAAGGGAGTGTCAGACTCTTACTGACTAAAACGCTCCCGTGTTCCTTCCTTAGCTCTTTATGTTCCGGAGAAGCGGTAACCCTTTCGGACAATTCCGCTACCCAAATAGCAAGCTTTGAATGTCGAGAAGGTCTCTGGTGTAATTTATTTCTGTATCTATGAATTATAATTGAAAACAATTTTTCCTATAATTATCTGGTTATATGCTACATTTGGCCGTTTAAAAAAATATTCTTCTAAAGAAGTTTTAGCGTCGTCTTTTATTCTACAGTATTCATCATATGCATTACTAAGTTTTTTTTGCAATACGTGGTAAAATCTCTATTCCTCATTAGTTTTATTTTATTTCTTAAATTCTATCAGGGGTCTCCAGAATGGAGAGCTACCCTAGGTGTTGATTTTAACTTACAATTTGTTCTCTGATTATATTTACTACGCATGAACGTTCCTATAACAATGATAAGTACGTATAGGATTTATGAAAAAACAAACAGAAAGACAAGCAATATTAAAAATGATTATGTGAAGGGTCTCACTCTTTCCCACAACAGATTACTGAGACTCGTCAATCTATCAATAAAAACATAACCCTGACTTTGCTGCTGCGCTGTCGGGTAAAAAGAGGGAACAAAATGTATAGACTACTTATTATCGTAGCCTGTCTTAAAACCGATACCATTAGAGGTGTTGTCTTGATACCAGCGACGTAGCAGTAGGCCAGCACTACTAATTAGTTTATATCAAATCTTAGCCTACCGTATCTAACCAAAACGTGTTTCCAATTAGTGCTTTGGCTTTCGTACTAATTGTAACAGCGTTTATCCTGTTTCTGTATCTGCATAAGCGTGATCTTATGTACCTATGTAAGGTCTCAAGAAATGGGAACACAGCTATTTACGCCTGAAAGCGATTAAAGCGAAATAACGATACGAGTTTACCTATATCTTTTTTAGGGTTTCGTTTCGAAAGGGTGCCAACGATAGACTAGTCCGTCCTTCTGTCCGTCCGTCTGTCACAGGGCCGTATCTTTTGAACCGTAATAGGCAAACTTTATTATTTTTGTTTGTCAATGTTGCTTGTTCCTTCATGCTACGCCTAAAACAAAGGTCAGAATAGTCATTTTAACTGTATAAGCCCAAATCATAATATTTGTTACGGTTATCATATCATCATGATCCGTGACAACGTAGAACGTTTCAAAGAATTCCCTTAATTGGGATTTTCCTGTAATTATATACCTAGTACCTGTTAGTTTATATAGGCCACTCGGATACTGGGGCTTCCACTCGAAATCATTTCACCGCTTACAATAATGCTCACTATCTTTAGAACAATATATTTTCGGAATACTTTACTGGCTTTCATCCACAGATCGGAATAAATCCTTTGTACAAACGCCAGCACATCAAGCTACCCGAAACTGTCAAATTTTCCCAATCAACCTTGAACCTTATAATTGTAGCGATAAAGTTAAAAATCTATTAAAGAAATTTCACAGCTTGTAGTAGGATGATGTGCTGGCGTCTGTACCTACCATATCCAATGAATAAATGTCTTTGCCTTTGTCTAGAATATAAAAAGTAAAAACTATTATTATGACGGCCATAGTACCAGCAAATATAACTCAGTAGACATTTAGCGATAAAATTTTAGTAAGTATCTAGTCTATGTTTACTATAAGTATCTTATATTTTATGGGTTAAAGTTATTTATTTGTCATTCATTACATCACTAATTTATGGGACTGTTATAATGGATTTGCAAAACGGTACACATAAATATTGTGTAAGAGAAACACCGCAAAATTAATAAAACCTGCATGACATATAAGCAAAGAAAAATCGACCTTATTTTCCATTTTTAGACTGAAATCATTGAAATATTCGACAATCAAATCTATAACGAGAACAGAGGGGGCAATTCTCGTAATAATAAGAAAGTTCACAGTCTGATCTCAATCTCAATCTGTCAAAAATACCTCTAATTTCCCCTACATTTTTGACATTAATTGTCGCTGAGATGAGATTGCGGGGTATTCCTCGAAACGCGTCTACTTTGAAACGCACCAAAAGTATTTCTCGAAAAAAAATAATCAAGTAAACATTAATCAAAATAAAAATACTTATTACAATTTTATTTCTCGAAATGCATCAACGATGAAATATAGAGAAGAGCATGAAGGATTCGTAATAAATGATATCGGTAGACATTTCAGTTGGTGCGTTTCAAAGTTGGTACGTTTCAAGCAATAGGTACCCCGAGATTGCGACTAGATTTCGTTTTCAATTACGGGCTTCAGATAAAACTGAGGACACATTCAATAGATTCGAAGTTAAAACAAAACACCAACAACATCTCACTCGTAGTTAGATGACTCAACAGCCAGTGGTCACCTTGTAAACAAACCACCACGTGGCTTGATTCCAAAGTGTGACTGTGCTCGGTTTCATCACTCCAAATCATCGCCCATTCTTACGTACGAGTACCAACTCATTTTTCTCTGCCATTCATTTATTTTAGTCTCTGTGGCTCAGCTGTATAGACTATTTTAATTTTGCAAGCTGTATGCATGAAACATAATCAGCACCCTAATTGCGTAACACATTATCAATCACAATATGAATTATTTTGAAGGATAATGGTAATCCATTGCTTCATATGTTCGAAATGTCTGTCTGCTCAACAACGTAAATAACGCAATGATTGTTGTTGAACTGTCAAAATTAAAGTTATTCCTACTGTTAGTTTGTTACGCATTTATCCCGTAGATTGTATTTAAGAGACCCGACGCCCTAATCAAAGTAGTCTTCTATAAGCGAAAACATTGATTAAAATCGTTAACAATCCTATTGACAATCATAGAAATACGATTGAAACCCTTTGAAAGAGATTGCCACTTATCTACAGCCCTCATATCAATTTACGAAAGTCATTCTAATTATGGCTGCCTCACCTAAGCATGGTCTTATTTTAGTCCTCTTGGAAATTGCTTAGTTAAATACATTATCAATCGTATAATTCTTTAGGATGACAATGATTCTATAAATCACCTTCACCGACAATGATCGTGTATTAAAGTCCGTCAACTCTCAACTCTTTGTTGCTGATCACATTTAATTCCTTATCCTTGTTTTAAATAAATAATTATTATTATAATAATTGTCGCTACGACACTATGTGCTAGCGACCGTTTTCGAGGACCCATTATTGAGTTCTACTCTTGACATTTCCCGGGGTTTGTCCTTGGGTGCACTTGCATGGTGCGAACAGGGACAATCGTCGGTTGGTGCAAATATATATCGGGCCTCTGCGAGTTGGCTTTGGCCCCTCGTACGCGGATGCGAGAAGCACAGAACCGGTCGAACTGGCGGTGCTTGGGGTGGCCTATGTGCAGCAGTGGACGTCTTTCTGCTGAAATAATATAATGTAAATATGCCTTTGGAATTAGGTTATTGTTTTAGATAAAATACTTGTCACAGTTTAGTTACTTGTGCTGTCAATAAGCTAAATTTAGCTTTTGATAGAATTGTGGAATAATATCTAATTACTATTTTTGTAATTTGCTATTACAAAAAATGTAAAAAAAATTGAATTTAGCGGATTACCCTGGCGCTTCCCTCTTAAAAATAAGGGAAATTCCCTCAGGTCTTTGTGAAACCACCATTTTTGATTCGGACATTACAATTAGGTACTATCCACTTGACTGTCATCCAAACCTGACGAAGTAGTTCGTATAAGTTTCAACCTCTTTCGTGAAGGATCGCATATCCTGTGAGTTTACGCTTCACAATTTATTGGTTTTATTTAGCGTTCCGAGAATCTGTGTGTGGCCGCTTCACCGCTTAAGAGTTAAAAGGATAATACGTCATTTCAGTGTTTAATATGATTTTGAAGTGGACTGTGACTCTGTTGTTAGTTTATTTGCAGCTGTTTAAAATTTTCATGGTTTATGAAGCAGGGCGGATCGGGAGAGTTATGTAATATTAGGCGAGAAAACGTTTGTGAATAGGAACTTTGTTGCACCACTTCTTCCCAGCGAAAGCACTAGGAAGTGGTGAAGGGCGGGCGTTTTGGGGGACTGTTATATGTTATTTTGACGTTCGAAAAGTGCTAATTCTCAGCCTAATTTGAATAAATGGATTTTAATGAAGAGCTTGTAAAAGTATTGGACAGTCAGCAAGGTGATAACGGGGTTGACGTATAGTCAACAAAAGAGATAAGTATGCAGGATCGTCGGATATCGTTGAAGTTTAGTAAGAAACCGATAGATGTTCTCGAATAAAATTTCATTTTATTAATAGAAAACAAACAGCTCGTTGATCAAATTAAATTTTAGTCGACATTATACATGGGTTCCTTATTAAACTTCAACTATATCCGACGATCCTGCATACTTATCCCTTTTGCTGACTGTACCTACATTTTCAATGTATCGACTCAAATAAATCAAAATTACTCATCAGACTTTACGAGATTAATAAATAAAAAATCAGCAGAAACGTTACAAAAACATATTCATTTACAAAGGATGTCGTATCACATTATAAGACAAGATCAAATTTTAAGAACTCTTATGCAAATCGTAAATCTAGGAGAAAATCAAATGAATCATTGCCAGTTTTATTGGCAAGTTTCAGTTTATTTGCCGTCAATGGCCTGAAATTAGGTCATCTTGCATTTGAATTATAATTTAGCAATTCATAATTGACGTATTTTGGTAAGTACGTTAGTAATTTTGTAATCTAATACATGGTTTATGATTAAACGAACTTATCTGTCTGTACGTGAAGTTCGTTCATAATAATATACGACGGCTTCGTCCTCGAGATCAACATAAACACAATCTAGTAACACGTACCGCGTTGCCTTTGCGCACTGAAAGTGAAAAAAAATAAGTGTTTGTTTTGAAAATTTTTTTTTTTGTGAGAATAACTAATAGTATGGTTAGAGGTTGAAATATAGGCCCTCCCCCACAGGCGCGTATTTATCGGTCGTTAATATCAAATGCGTTATTGCAATATCTATTTTCAGTACATTTTTATTTTCAGTACTATATCATGATCCCTGTTGGACAAATAGTACCTACTCTCCCAAATTATGCCACACTACACTTAAAGTCCGACCGCGGCAGATTTGCCAAAGATGTAAACAACAATGGCCGCTCGAAACTGAATAAAATCGATAAACAAGAGTATTTATTTTAGTAATGTTAGTTTTCGTCTAAATCTCCGAGCTAACTAGACGAAAACACACAGAATAGCACTACTGAAATAAAGGGTACCTGTATTAGTGACAACAAATGATTTTATTTATCATCTTTTTACATTAATCTGTTTGGTTGCTTCAACAAAATTGTCCGGCAAAAGTAAACAATGTAATTCCCGCGTGGGATAGGCTGTCATAATTTCACAAACCTTGTCAAATGTCTATGAGAAGCCAATAACTACAAATCATAAAAAGGTGTGACGCAAAAACCTTCCAATTACCAATCCAGTGTATCTATCCTCCCGCACCGCGCTGCTGCCTCAGGCAACGTCTCAGTTAAGCGGTCGGCCTATAGCCCACTCAACGATGTGCCCAAAGTTTCGGGAAGCTCACGAAAGTGAATCCAGAAGCCGGGAAGCGTTTCGTGGAACTGTGTCGTTTACAAGCAAGACACAAATGGAGCATCAGATCAGTCAGTTTCACAATAGAAACTGACTAAGATGTCTTATTCTTAGCACTTCAAAATCCCACAGGCTTGGGTACCAGGCACCAGGTTGCACCTGTAAAAACCGATCTTAGAAAGTTGCTTGGCAGCAAGGTGTTGGCGGATACCTACGGGAAGCCGATCCGACCCCATTTCGGCCGAGGCAACAACCCGCACCGAACCCAAGTCTTTGACACTTCTACTGAGAGTAGGCCATTTATTTTCGTAATGTACTTTCGACAGAAATAAATCTAACAGTTCCTATAACGATTGTTTGGTTCGAGCTCCCGTTTGGTGTTCTGTAAACCGAATTTAAATAAACGATACGTAAGTATATGTACGTAGGTTTGCATCAGTAAATAGCGCAAAGTTACATAGTGAGCATAAAAAGTGCTGGAAAAACAAAACTGTTACTAGTCTTATTTTCCATTGGATGGCACATTTAAACTGTTCACTTTGTATAAAGTTACTCGGTTTGTTAGCCACCATTTTTAAATAAATTACGCCTTTTACATTCAATTTATTGTGTAAATATTCCATTTTGTACAGCAAAGTGTTTTTTGTCTCGGTTGACGTAAAGAATGTGAGCGATGCACGAGTTCAATGATTTTGTTTTCACTTCACATTTGTTCAACGAAAGTTCAGCTTTTAATATTAGTCTATAAAAAGGCGAATAGTAATTCAGTTTTATTTCGACTTATTTTTAGATTTGACGAATCGATTGAAACAACAAATAAGTTATCATAAAATTGTCAGAACTTTGCGAAGGAATCCGAACATAAAATTAATATGTTTTTTTTTTAAGAAGAAGCCTTCATTGAAAAATGAGACGTTATTCGATACAATCACATAAGCGATATATGTTCTATGTTATCGGTTTGGTTTCTGCTCTTAGTCCTTCAAGTGGACCATTGTGCGTATATTTTCCCATGATGTTTCTTTATTTCTCTTTTATAAGACAAGATTTAAGTTGGTCGTTGTTCTACAGACATGTTCAACAGCTTGCCAACAAGTTTTTTGTGTGTAATGTGACAGATCAAATTGACTGCTGCAGTGACCACGTACTACCACTTTTTATAAACGTAATGTGGTTCTATAGTGGTTCTCAGAGCGAAATCTTACCGTGAGAGTCAATTAATTGAAAAACTATAAATTATATCGGAGTATGATTTTCTATTTTTATTGGATCGATTAATTTACTGTCTACACTTTTTACATTTTAGTATTGACTTAACAATCGTAACGTTTTGGTCACAATAATATACACCACTGCGCCCCTCGGTTTTACCTGCATAAGTATCTATCCCGTGGAAATATCGGGAAAAAAGTACAATATGTCCTTATCCAGGTCATAGTCTACCCATATGCCAAATTGAATCCAAATCCGTTCAGCCGTTTTGGCGTGAAAGCGTAACAAACAAACATTAAAAATCGAATCTTTTCTCTTCATAATATTATTAGTTTAGATTAAATATTTGGAGCTAAAGTATTCTGGCGATTATAACTTCAGAGACAAGTAGCATAAATGATAAAACATTTTATTTCTGTAAGTAGGTTTGCACAAACACGTCAATCATATTTTAAAACTAGATGAGGTCAGCGTTTCCTATACGACTACTCTAAGAAGAAAGGCCAATACAAACTCAGGGGTCATCGTACAGCGTCTCTTTTAAAGTCCAGATATAATCATGGTCAGATCATGTGAGGACCACGTGACTACTATCTGAAATGGTCTTTTGAGTAAAGAACCGTACAGATTTGAGTGGGCCTGTCCAACAATACAGGTTCATTAATAAAAATAAATTGGCCAAACGAAGCTCCGAGCTATCATGACGATTCCAACAACAACAACAGACCGAAAATACCTCAACCAACACACTGAAAGAAACAGACACATGTCACTTGCCCTAACCACGCTACTATTTACACCACCTAAACACCTATTATGTTTCGCTCAGTACAACAGCAATTGAGATCTCACGGACGTAGATCAAGCAGACAACAGGTCGCCGTAAAGTTCTAAGGACACAAATAGCACTATCCTCACATCGCTGTTAAAATATTATGTAATTACCGTCGCGGTCCGCTGGCCAGCATTTGTTCAAGATCTATGGCCATTGTCTCGACTTAGGGCTTTATTACCGGCCAGACATATTCTGCATTACTTAATCAGCATGCTCTTATTAGGTACTGGAATGGTGTGCAAATATTATGCGTTGTATGATGGGTTTTTGTTCTTTTGGCGGCTGGAAGGTACTTTACAGATAATGAACCTTTGTCATCACCGTCAGACCCTCTGTACAGATATTATTTTGACTCATGCATGACAAAAAAGCCCGTTGGGTCAATTTTAGAGGTCACCCGTTTTCTGTACCTATTTGAGAAAAGCGTGATTAATTTTAAATATAATTTTTCTAGTACTTTATTTTACCGATTATTTATTTATTTATTTAATACTTCAAGCATATAAATGTATAGAGGGGTCCGTGGCTAAAAGAGGGGTCCGTGGCTAAATAATAACAGCCGCACAGGTCGATCGATCAGGTTAAGCTACGCTTGCCGCGGTTGGTCTGTGGATGGGTGACCATCTATACATACTGAGACCCCTCCGTGCCTCGGAAAGCACGTTAAGCCGTTGGTCCCGGCTGTCATTCGTGGATCTTTGACAGTCGTTACGGGTAGTCAGAAGCCCGAAAGTCTGACAACCAGTCTTACCAAGGGGTATCGTATTACCCAGTAACTGGGTTGTGGAGGTCAGATAGGCAGTCGCTCCATGTAAAATACTGGTATTCAGCTGCATCCGGTTAGACTGGAAGCCGACCCCAACATAGTTGGGAAAAGGCTAGGCAGATGATGAAGCATATAAATGTATAGAGGCGGACTTAACGCCATAGGCATTTTCTACCAGTCAACCTTTATTATGAATATTTAAAAAACGTAAATTCTTATATTAATTGCTTTATAATAGCTTTAAGGGATCAGCACCTGACATGAATCTTGTAAGGGCACAGCAATTTTTAAAATTATAAATTATACCTATACATTTTAAATAATTCCATATAAATCTATAGTCTTTTTGAAGTACCTAGATAAAGTAGATAGGTAGTTGTAATTTCTAAACATAGGTAGGTAACTAGAACACTCACGAGTTTTTGTGTCATTTTATGAAACAGATTCGATTAGCATCATAAAAAGTTTGGGTGAAAATGGCCTACATTCTTGCTGACACTACAATTTATTTCAACATCTGTGTTTACAGAACAAAGTTCCTTATAAAGTTAAGAACAGTCTCCTAAAACCGTTTTCCTTTAGGTACCACGGTTATGGTGCCTACCCTGACTGGCCAGTCTCAAAAATCCACCCAGTATATCTGTTTGTGTCATGTAAGTATTTCGAAAGAATGAAAGTATTTTATTCAGCATAGACTAAAAGGCATACAAACATTTACTAGAATTTCATGCAAAAAATAGCTCAATCAAAAAAGTATCATTATTGTGTCCGAAATCATATCAAAATCAAAATGAAAAGTCATTTATTCAAATTAGGCTGAGAGTCAGCACTTTTCGAACGTCAAAATTACGTAAGACAGTCCCCCAAAACGCCCACCTTTCACCACTTCCTAAAGCTTTCTCTGGGGAGAGGAAGTGGCGCAACAACCTCCCCAGCAGCACAGCTGTCTGTAAATATCGGTCTGTATCTAGTCTTCATATAAATAAAAGCAAACTAAACTACAACAAGACACAGGTAGAAAGACAGACAGAGAAATAGAACTGATGCGTACTTTGTTTCATAATACAACTGTTTTATTAGGACAACTCCGTGAGTTTATTGGAGGTCGTAGAAGCGATATATTTCTCACAAAATAGTCATAATAAATAATAATATAATATCTACAAAATTATTAATGACTCGACAAATCTATGGACGCATCTTGCGGAATAAGTGATAGGATGGTTTACGGAAATATTATAATGTGTGTCTGCAACTCATTCGATATACTTTGTACAAGACGAACCAAAAATATACCCAACTAGCTACGCCCCGCGGTTTCACGCGCATAAGTCTAGATCCCGTGGGAATATCGGGATAAAATAATTTCATCAAAATCCATTCAGCCATTTGAGCGTGAAAATGTAAAAAACAAACATACAAAAAACGAATGTGTCTTTTTAATATTTATTAGTTTAGATAAAAAAAAACATAGATCAATGCCGATTGAAGGAAAACGTCTTTTTTTTTCATATATAATGAAAGATTTTCACAATTCGCTATTTTAAATTTTTTGGTAAACCCTAAAAATCATTGGTGGTGGTGGTTCGGCTTGGCTTGGTCTCCCACAAAGCGCTCTTTTCCAAACCGTTATTACCGCACAAAAGACTGTGTTTTGGACTTGCAGTATAAATAATTAAAGACAGTGTACTGCAGGTATACCTGCCTGGATAATATCATCTTCCGGATGTGCTTCCGCCGCCCCCTCGGATCGACGGATAAACTCTCGGTCAAAAAGCCGAAGGCGGAGGTGTAAAGCTGTGTACACACTTTCGAGCTCGAACATCGATCCCGAATATTTCATGCTTATGTTTGGACTCAAAAGAACATGAACATTGTTGGACCCAGGTTTTTGTACATTCTACAGACCATGGAGTCCATGCCATGCCTATAGCACGATGACCGTTCTACATTTATGCAAAAATAATAATCGCGAAAAAATAATCCGCCGTGCCATTGGGTCGAGTAGGTATTGGAGTTTTGTATGGGACAGTTGATTATTTTTTCGTGATTAAGATGTTGGTCCCATGGAGAAAGTTGTTTAGTTTTATGGTCTCTACTATAGCTTTCTGATACATGCTGTAGATATAGATAATACAGATCGTACAAATTGGATCGCCACGTACTTTTTCGAGAAACACATGGTCGACGTTCGTGGTACACACAAGCAGGCCAAGCTCTCTCATGTAACGCAACTTGGTCTCGTACGGCGAAAGTGCGAACACGTCTTAAAAGTCTCCAGTCAACCGATATGCAAGGGACGAGTCAGTTCATTGGAGTGAGTAGACGTTACCGGATGTCTCAGTTTCCTACAGATTGTTTGTCGTCTTTCCATAACATTTATTGATATTAATTAATTGGAGGTTACTGACCTTATTACTGGCTGAATATAGACTGGTTCTGAGGAACGAAGTCACAGAATGGAATTAAAAAATCAAAATTGGAAGCTTGGAATAGTCAATCGATCAACTCAGCCTATTGCAGTCCACTGCTGGACATAGGCTTCTCCCAGGCTGTGCCACAACACCCTGTCCTCCGCCTTCCGCATCCAGTCTGTCCCAGTCACCTTCTTTAGGTCGTCCGTCCATCTAGCTGGGGGACGTCCTACACTACGCTTGCCGATACGCGGTCTCCACTCCAGAAATCGTCTGCTCCACCGGCCATCGGTCCTTCAACAAATATGGTCAGCCCACTGCCACTTCAATTTGCTTACTCTGCAAGCTATGTCCGTAACTCCGGTTCTGTTCCTGATAATTTCATTCCTGAGTTCATCCTTCAAAGAGACTCCGAGCATAGTTCGCTCCATAACGCGCTGAGTCAGTGTCCACGTTTCGGCACCATAAATCATGACGGGCAGGACGCAATGGTTGAATACCTTAGTCTTCAAACACTGCGGGCCACGTCGCGTAGTGCTTTGACCACCTCGTGAGCTTTCTCATCGATAGAATCTGTGGTTCCAAACACAAAATCCTAAACAGGTACACAGATACACACATGTACTACAGATAAAGACAGAAAAACTTATGATAGCCAATAGTTCTCATACTCTGTCATTACATTGTACGATTACGATGTAATGGCAGACTCGGCGTACGTCTGTACAGACATGATTGTAAATCTCTTGAAAACTCGCGGAAATCAAATTTTACGTACTAAACGTATTTTAAGTCTGATGGCGATTGTCCAAGCTCTATTTTATTTGTATTATCTTCAATACACGTAAGAACTTGCTGAACAATTTGTGCCTTCATGTACTTCTCATAAATAATTATTTAAAGCGGTGGAAAAGTTTTCTTAAAACATAAAATCGTGGAGTGGAGCGTTTTCCTAAAACATAAATTCAGACTATTTTCGACTCTACAGTTATGATTATGACTTTGGTCTAGTGGTCGCAAGCGCGACTGCTTAGCGTGTCGTCCTGGGTTCGATTCCCAGATTGGGCAAAGTGTTATTGGGTTTTTCCGTCAGGGATTTCTCAGCAGTCCGGTTTCTAAATTTGTGCCCGGTTGATGGCAATAGGTTCGCCCCCCATAACATGGGGCTTGATCATAACTGGTGAAATGTAGGTGAACTACTTATAGGTACACCTCTGCTTAATCCTTCGGGGAACGCAGGCATGACGTTATGTTGTTATGATTTTAAATTTTATTTAGAACACTAGCTGCGACCCACGGTTTCACCCACGTAAGTGTCGATTTCGTGGGAATATCGGGATAAAAAGTAGCCTATATGTTAGTCCAGGGCGTCAAATACCTCCATACAAAATTTTATCAAAATTGGTCCAGTCGTTTGAACGTGAAGGATTAACAAACATATAAACACACACACTCACATACTTTCACCTTTATAATATTAGTGTGATATTCATTTAAATTCCATGATTTTTTTTAACATAACTAAGATATAACCTGTCTTTTTTTTATGTATGGGAAATCATCTATTCACTCCTCCCGCTCTGGGTGGAGCGGAAGGGAGTGTCAGACTCTTACTGACTAAAACCCACCCGTGTTCCTTCCTTAGCCCTTTATGTTCCGGGCAGCGATAACCCTTTCGGACAATCCCGCTACCCCGGCCGGCTTCGGCCCTAACGGGCCCCTTCCCTTATGCTGACATCTCTTTGAGGCGCGCGTGGAACACCTAAATTAAGTATGAACCTAACCTAAGTTATAACCTGTCTTCGACAGTCTTAAAATAATAATAATATGTACAAGTACCTATATAAAAAAGAGGAAATAATCAAAGGGCATCAGAAAATTCGTCCGCCACGTTGTCTGGCAATGCTGATTTTTTGACCAAAACAAATTGTTGTTACCGGAATTCGTTAATCAAATTGAGAATATTGAGAAAATATTACCTACCTCGATGCCCACACTCACTTTGAAAACTTAGCTGAAGTGAGCTTCAAGTGAGCTGTCATTGTACCTGATGCTAGGGATTGACAATATTGACAGCTCAATACAAGCTCACTTCACCTAAGATTTCAGGATGAGAAGTTCACAGAATAGATCGTCAGATCCAGTGACTTACAATGCCAACCTGTTGGTGATAGCGCTTCTAGCGACCGATAGTTTAGGAACTGGAAGTATCGCCCGCCGTTCACCACTAGTGCTTCGACTATTACTGCGTGCAAAGAACTTAATCGTAAACCCAAAGACACAAATCAATCAGTCACAACCAATACAGAAAGCTTCTCAAACATTTTACGAGTTTTCTTCATCCCGGAACTGCATAGTATTATTGTAAAACATTCCGCCTTAAACTTGTACAAACGATGGAAATATCCTTGTGAAATCAGCAATTACTTGAACACTACTGAAAATATTTACGTAGGCAGACCTTAGTCATGGCTGGTGTTTACAATCTGAACCGCGAACAAGCTTCAAGAGGGATGCGATAGGTAGCCCGCGAAATTCAAATTTTCCCACGTTTTTTGCAATTCACAGGTCAGTGTAAGGTTGTATGTTGAACAAAATATAATTCGCGAGCTTAAAAAGTATGTATTTGCAGAATTATAATAATTAAAAGCATCGACCCTCTAAGTTCATATAATCATTTTATTTGATATTTCGTGAAACAGTCATTCAATAGGATTTTTGGACAAATTCAAAAAACGTAAGAAATTTTGAATTTCTTGAGCTATGCCCTGGCGCTGTGTACCGGTAAAACAAATAAAAGTGAAGAGCTTCGCATTGCCTCCACTACTTCACACCTTTAGTTAAAAGTTTTTTATGGATTGAAAAGATTTTTTCAAAAGCTCGAATAGGATCACCACGATTTGTGAAAAGGGAGGAGATATCTATTTTATAACGGTTTGGGGAAAATTATTAATCACTGATAGTATCGTATCTAGTTATAAAAAATAAAGGTTAGTAGCACTAACCTTTGTTATTTAGTAGAGGTTTAAGATTCTAAAAATACATGAACTAAATATGTTGCAACCCCGCACAACATCACAACATACAGTGGTCAAGGAAGTGGAGAACATTATTTATTGGCGTTTAAGTGTTTGAAAATCATTTATCAAAGAAAAACAAGATAAAGACAAAACGCTGTCCCGGAATGCCCGAAAAATATCTATTTTACACCAGTCCAAGACAAATACTCGAATATTTTTTACTACCTGTATGTATTTATAGTTCTAGAGAAACACACGACAAATTAGGAATGTAAATAAAAACAAGTCTAATCGCTGCATCTGTCAGTGCGATCTATATCTTTGTACACCAGAGGTAACATGGACCGGAATAATAAGGAAACATTCACAAACGAATTTAAACTTTCACTACAAAAAGGTAAAGTTTAGAATCGTAGTGGAGCAAAATGCTAGGAACTTGACCATCCATCTTTTGTTCATTGACTCAATCGATATAGGTCAGTCCGGAAACTAGAAACGTTTCTATTTTGAAACTAAAAAGAAACTGGTATTTCTTACGCAGTCGTGTATAGAATGGCCCTGTTGTTCGGTGCGTTTGCGCAAAGGATCTCAATGTGGTCTTATTGCTTTGACATACACGTGGCCGCGTGGGCTCACCAATGACGTTTTGTTCTGTCTTCACTAAAGAGGAGACGTTGCCTATTTATAGGAAACTTGAAACTAAAAATATATATTTGTATCAATCACCTACCTTATACCGACTTAGAATCACCCGTTTTTTTACTATCGATTTATATTAGGATCTACAAGCTTATCTAATTAGACAACTTACTAATATATAACGAGAGTCAAATGTGGAGTTATGGTTGATAATGGCTGACCGATTTCGGAGATATTGACGCACAATTAGTTTACGGGGTCACATTAAGTTAGCTAGCGAAACTGTACAGACGTTATAGGTATCGATGTCTTTACACTATAAAATAAAATGATTTGATGTTTTTTTGGGGGTTGGATCGCTGGTTGTTTTGTTACCTACTCGAAGTTTCAGAAAATGTATTGTTATGTTTTATCGTGTTTAGATATCGAAACCAGCGTCTGCGGAGTTACACTAGCAAATTTAATTGGACCCTGTATAAAATTTAAAGAATGAACCAAACTTCATTGAGAGAAAGCAAAGAAGTCAAAAGAATCTTCGTCTTCCTACCGCTTCTCTAGTCTGGGAATACTTCTTTAGGAAATAAAGCTTGCTCCGGTTGACATATTCAGCATGTACTCGTATTAGGCCAGGTTTCGTTAGCATACGTACACGCTCTAACATGCAAGATGCCCGACTTAACACTAATCGTAAAATTAAACTTATGGCTTTACTGTGGAATAGGGAATCGCCATTTATGTACATTCCATTAACTGAAACCGTTAGGTACTACACAACAGTAAATTACGAATGTCTGATAGTCTAATGTTTACTTTTGATACTTTATCTTAATGGACTCCCATCAATATATCTATTAATTGTCACTTAGATTCTGTAAAGAGTTTTCAAAATCGCTCCTGACAACAGCATCAGATCACCTTCTCTAAATGAATGAAATGTCATTAGAACTTAACAATTATACAAAATATATAAAGACAGGCCAAAAGAAAGTAGTACAAAACTAGCCTGCTATTATAGATGAAAGTAAATAAAAGCTTATAAATACACATATTAATATACAATGTGAAGACAACAATACGACAATAAATGAAAACGTTGGCAATACTAACGAACTATCAAATAAATCCTAGCTTCGAAATGAACAAAATGTTTTTTTTCAAACAAACTAAATAGAGGATAGTGATGGATCGACTATAGATTTTGATTTATACCTACTATTAGATATATTTGATTGAATTTTCGTATGCTGACTGGTAACGACTACTACATATTATAGTTTTAATTAAATGCTATGGGCTGTTGGTCATCCTACTTTATACAATCCCTTCGACACTACCCAGCTACGAGGAGAAATGAGATGGTTTTATTTTTAGCTGCGATTCACTTTATATCTGAACCGTATGACATCAAACAGTGTACTGCTAGCATGATGAATTGTGTTGTAATATTAAAACAATGATTAATTTCATTGCAGAATTCACTCGAGTTGGACACGTGTGACGTCCCGTCTAATGGAAGAGAGCTGATGTCTTGGCAACATGTCTTTCAGAAACTATGTAAGTATTTTATATCTAGCTGCGTGTTTTTCGTTCGAAAAGTGTTCTTAACCGTCAAACACCGCATCAGTGCGTAACATTAGGAGACATAGCGGTCATTGCGGGGCTCTCCAATACATTCGAGGACCGTATCAGTGCTAAACTTTTGGAGATATGGTGGTGTGGGCAGCTGATCTGACGGTCCGCTACATCGCTATACTGCGTAACTGGTAGACCGTGCACCTGAGGATCGCAAGTCATCATCTTCTGCCTAGCCTTTTCCCAACTATGTTGGGGTCAGCTTCCAGTCTAACTGGATGCAGCTGAATACCAGTATCTTATATGGAACGACTGCCTATCTGACCTCCACAACCCAGTTACTGGGTAATACGATACCTCTTGGTAAGATTGGTTGACCTGAGCATCGCAAGTGCCGTCTCAAATAGTTTTACTATTACCTCCGTTTTCTTTTTCATCAACATCATAATGATCCTATAATTATGTATAATCTACCACGCAGGCCCAGTGCGGGTTGGTAAACGTCACATGTCTTCAAATTTTTGGTTCTAGAACATGCCGGTTTCCTCACGATGTTTTCCTTCACCGTTTTGAGAACAGTGGTGATTAAATTATTTACACAAAGTTAAGCGCCTACCTGGGTTCGTACCCATGACCTACAACTCGTAAGTCGGGGCTGTTACTAACGGGCCACCACTGCTCCCTTCCGTTTCCTTTGTACTAGAACCACTAATAATGAAGTCAGTAATTTATGCTACAGTATTAGACGGTTGGCTGTTGATCGCGTCTATAAGATTTACCACATTATCCAGGCCCACCTTAGACGTGCCCCCAGGTGGTGCAAAACGAGCAACTCAACGCCAAGTCACAGGCAGTGGTTCCTCAATGGACCCTGCTAAAGTTCTTGTATCTAGCCTTTTTGAGGGAATTGTCGTCAGTAAAGTCAGGCAAGTGAGTTCTTTATTCGTTCCTACTCATAAGAACGAAAATAATGAAAATAAAAAAAATAAACAACCATCCCAATAATATGATCAAACTTCAATTTCACAAAAGTATGTTTATTAGACATCGAAGCAATTAGTCAGCATTTATAGTCTTACATTAGCAGCAAATCTTATGATAGTAACGACAATACTTATCACCCAAAAGACCGGAGCGGCAACCCCCTTGCAATGGCAAAAACTATGATGTACAGACGCCAGCACATCAACCTACACCAAACTGTCAAATTTTCCCAATCAACATTGAACCTTATGCTTTAGCGATAAAGTTGAAAATCTATTACAGAAATCTGACAGATTGTAGTAGGTTGATGTGCTGGCGTCTGTACATAATTATGTAGAAACATCATAAAAGAAAAGAAATATCTAACAAGCAACGACAACTCAAGGAAATCTGAAAATTTAACACAAATTTGATATACTAGATGAGAGAAGAGAAGAAATAGGAAAACCAGTAAACAAAATCATTCCCAAACCTGAACGTATCTTTTTGGTAGAAGGAATTGATATGTTATCACTAAATACGGCATTAAACGACCTAGTAGTGTCCAATAACCACGAGATCCGGTCATAATATCAAACTAATGCCTATCCGGTCATAATATAAAAATAACACCGCGGGCGCAGCTATAGATAAAAAAGCAATAGGCACACAAGCAGTAGTCAATTAAGTTCATTGGTTTTTTTTTTTACTCGAAAAGGACAGATTTCGCTGCAACAGTCATTATTTTTAGCCGTCAATAATAACGAGTATGGGGCATATGCTGTGACTACATCGTCGCTAATCTAACTACGTGACGTAACTGATTCGAAGCATATTTTACTGGGTAAGCTATTTGCAGTTGAGGGTTACCTATGATTGAGGGTAGCTTGCTCTATATAAATTCTACTGATACAAAATTGAGCACGTGTGTAGATCTTTATATTGGTATTACTACTATTGTTATCGTGTTAATATTGTTTTAATAATAAATATTTTAACAGATACGTTACTTCGTGAGATGTTTGTTTTTATTTTGTTCGGAATACATGATCAGATTCGACTTGGAAAATATATCAAATTACTATAGTTAGGTCAAATGTCAGATACGTCAGATAGTTAGATTAGCGACGATATATTCGTACAGAGACGCGTAAACAAAAAAAGAAAGCCGCGTTCGCGGGCCTTGGTCTAGATCACAACACAAACAAACTAGCCCAAATTCAGGGCAGCAAGAGAACGTTCACCGCCTTTTCAGTACACAAACTTCTCCTGTCTGCCGCTTTCTTTGTGTGCATTTTCTCCACGTAACCAGAAACGATGGCAACCAAAGTAATCTCACTACCGAACCTTAATTGAATAACGCACGTAGTCGGCGGAGAAGTTAAAAGTCTTTAGCTTGTCTTGAAGTAACATTTTGAGTATGCACTCCTCGAAGCTAGTATTTAATTTACTAACTTTGAATATAGCAATTACATAATCCGAGGACTTGGCAGCGTCATTGGTACTATCTTCATTTCCTCTGTTGCCTCCTGATGTCCATGTCCATCCGTGGTAGGCCATCTGAAACTCACACATCACTTTTTCTAGGTATTCGTAAATATGGAGTATAAGCTTAAAAACCTTAGCAATAGCTGGGAGATTAGCGACGGATAGAAGATTTATGAAAGGTAGCACATTATCAGCAGACGCCAAATAAGGTTTCAAAAACGGATTCCACATTTCTAAGCTAGACAGGTTAATGTCCTACCTATTTTAGAAATTTTCTCGAAATCCACACTAATAAACCGTCTGTAGATTCCGCACTTTAGCCGGCGATTAATCAGTTTCAAGCTCTTAAATGTAGTGAATAACGAAGGGCTCAATAAAATCCCTCCCCGTATATAATCTTCACACGTATACTCACGCATTCCCTTCGCTATTTATAAAACGGCGAAAGGAACAGCTTTACATGATAGTGTTGAACGAAGAAAATCGATCTTACGTTTTGTTACAGCAATATACACACTGCTCCACGCTTGTTGTGCGAATACAATGTGGTCCGTCTGTTTTGATAATGATCAAGAACAGCCCACACTACTTAATAAGTATGGTAGTAACATAAACGTTTTTAATTTCAGTATGATACGCCATCGTACGGCCGAAGTCGAGACACCACCGGCAGGAGTTCATCGAGTGCCGCCACGGAACGGCCGACAACAGTTACAGCGAAGTACCTTAATACAACACCGTCTTACAAGTCGTCGAGCATTCCTATCTTATGCCCTGAGCGCTCGGCCAAGGAAGAAACCCCAATATCAGCCATTGCTAACAGATATGCGAACTACAGTAAAACAGAAAAAACGCCCACCAAATACGATGCTTATAATACAACTAAGACAGAAAAACCTACAACCAAATATGATTCCTACAACATTAGTAAGACAGAGAAACCTGTAAATAAATACGATGCCTACCATACTAGTAAAAATGACAAACCTATTTCTAAATATGACGTATATAGCTCGACTAAAGCTGATAAACCTGCCTCTAAATATGATACATATAGTACAAGTAAAACTGAGAAACCCACATCTAAATATGAAAAGAAAGACTATTCAAAACTTACCGTACCATCAATTATCACGAACAAAAGTAGAGACGTAAGTCCCGTTTCGACATCGAAATACAGTCTGAGCCGACCTTCTCGGCACTTGAGCCCCGAGAGGAGAACAACGAAAACGTTCAAAGATAAAAGCCGAGATCCCAGCCCAGGGGATCACGACAAAGACATTCCAAGTAAGACTGACAAGTCTACAGGCTATAATAGCCTGTCGAGTTACAAGTTATACCCTCGAACTTCAAATTACACACGACCTGCATCTAGAGCAGAAGCTAAACCAGAAATCACCGTCAATAGATACGCTATAGCAAATAGATTGTCCTCCAATTATTTAAGAAGTCCTCCTACTGTTAAAAGAGCATCTTTATCTCCAGTCAATCACACTGATCCTGTTAAGAGCGAATCGGATAAATGTGTATCACAATCTGCTATAGTAGAAGAAATAAAACCACAAAATGAAGCAGTCAATGAAAGTAGCGAATTAAATTCAAATGAAACCCAATCGGAAGAAAATGAGACTGAAACAGTTAATATAATAACGCGTCACACTTCACCTACCCCACCTGGTTCATCTGCATACGTTCGAAGTAGAAGAGCGGACATGGCAAAAACAATAGAAAAATCGATAACAAGGCCTAAAAAAAGGCCTGAAATGATAGATAAGGAAATTCAATCGGATAGATTAGATGATCCAACAAGATCAAGTAGATTTGGTAGCACCGCAAGAACAAGTGTGACAAACTGGTCTTATTATACACCAAACTCTAGTAGCTATACAGGATACGCTGGAAGATATTCCACGCAATATTCGAATTTGAGAGAAGGTTCAGGTAATAATTGCTATTCCCCTAGTGAAAGGACAGGTCGAAGTCAAAGTTCAGAGCCAGAGAGAAGGGAAAATTCAAGTTGCAACTCCTTGTCTGAATATAACAATATAGATAGCAATTTATCGAACCATGTTGCTGAAGCAGACCAAGAAGGCTTAACGGTTCATGCTTCCGAACAAAATAAAGGCGATGATACATCGGAAATTGTCATTAATGTCAATCTAAAATTAAAAAGAGCCAAAAGTCCAGTCACATCTACTGAACTAGTTTCACCTGAGATCACAATAACAAATAGTCAGTTACCACCACAAGCACCGAAAACAGAAGGGGCTACCAAGATTAAAAAAACAAAAGTGAAGAAAACAAGTACAGACTCATCATCAGATACGGGTTCCAAAAAAAAGATAATTAAGAGAAGAAGTAAATCAGTGAGTTCTACTGATTCAGATCAAGGAAGTGAAGTAAGTGAAAAAGGATCTCCAGTAAAGAGTATACAAAAGAATTCGTCAAATAGTAATTTACAAAATGGACTTTCAAAATTGAAACATTCCAAGTCACGAGAGAGTGCCAGCCCAGAATCGAGTATCACTTTATCGACACAGTCGTCTATTAGCGAAGATGAAACTGTTTCTAAGTCGAAAACAAATGAGGTTTCTAGAACTTCTGCTGATGAATTATCAATTCCAACTGATCGGTCAGGCAAACCACCCTCGCCTGTATCTCCACAAAAGAATGAATCTGGTACTGAAGAGGCTAAATCATTCTTGATACGAGCGCTGGCACCTGTTACCAATCTATTTAAAATGAGGCATCAAGATAGCAGTGAAAATAGTCGTTGGTTAGAAAATTCTACTTCAGAGTCAACAGGCAAGGACGTTTCTAATATTGCCACAGAAAGTGATAGATCAAGTAAAGGTAAACATGATACTACAAATATTATAGCGTCCAACGATGACAATCTAGTAAAACTTAAAGCAATAAGGCCAATAGAATCTGGAGAAAGAGCGTGGTGGTTAGATTCTGAATCCGAGAAAAAAAGTAGCTTACAAAATAGTGAAAATCAAAGGTCTCCTTCAGAAAAGAATATTCCTCGAAATATAAGACACGTTGAATCCGGGGAAAAAGCGTGGTGGCTTGAATCTAGTAGCGAAAGCAAACATGAAAATCAAATGTCACGTGGAAACACATCAGAAAATTCTGACTCTAACAAACTTATTAAGAAATGTAAATTCGCTGACGACGAAAAGCCGTGGTGGCTAGACAGTTGCGCAAACATCCCAGAAGGCGTAGAACAGCTTAGTCCACCCAGAAAGTCGTCGAGTGATAGTGAAAAAAGTGAAAAATTCAACTTTTTTAAAGTACGCCACATTGAATCTGGAGACCAAAAAGATTGGTGGGCTACGAGTAATGAAAACTCAACTAATAGCAATAAACCGGAGCAAAACCAAATGCTCAGTAAATCTGGTTCAGAACGCAGCTTCCCATTGAGGCGAATACGGCATATAGAATCTGGTGAGCGGCCTTGGTGGCTGGCCAGCGACAAAAACATTCCAGAAGGTATTGAAAAGTTGCCTACGCCTCCACCGCCGGAAGAAAGTGACTCATCCGATTCAGAAGTCCAAGTATACGTTCCACCAACACACATCCCGCCGTTCCCTCTACATTTACCTGACGATGAACCTTTAGGAGCTAGAAGAAGTCCTGAGGGTTTGGAAACGCCAAAAGAAAACGAAGACTATAGAGGCCGTACATCACCTTACGAAAATAATCGTCAATTTAGGAGACCTTCAACCAATTCTTATCAGAAAGGCGTAAACAAATACATCTCTCGTTACACTGACATAGACGATATTCTTGGTACATCTGGTCAAATATACAGTCCGTTTATGGACTCGATACTGGCTAGAAGAACCGGACAGCTACCATTTGATGACGACGCGTGTGAAGAAATAGATCCAACGCAAGTGCGAATCCATGACAGTACGGCGCAGCGGCCTGTTATTAAGAAAATTCGTTCCAGGTAAGCATTTTAATACATTTTAATGATATTTCTTCCTATGCTTTAAAGAGCTTTGAAGCTGTGGCCTTGGTAATGTAGAAAAGCTGGCTTTTTATAAAAAGCCAGAGCTATGTTGTCGTTACCGAACACACATTTATTTGCATAGAGAAACAATAATAACAAACTAGTATCTAAAGAGAGCATTGCTGGCCCAGTGGTAACGGCTGCGAGTTATACGAGTTTTAGGTCATAGGTTCGAACTCTGACAAGCGCTCTTTATTTTGTGTAAATTATTTCATCACCAAAACGGTGAAGGAAAACATCGTGAGGAAGGCCGCCGATGTCCTAGAATCAAAAATTCGCAGATATGTGACATCTCCCAACCCGCACTGGGCGCGCGTGCCGGGATTACGGCCCACTCCCTCTCACAGAGATGAGTCCTGTGTCCCAGCAGTGGGAACATTATCGGCTGATTATGCATGGATCACTAAATCGTGTAGTTTGACATCTACCCATCCCTACCGCCTCCGTCTACATCGAATTTAACGTAAATAAAACCTCGACCTCGAAGAACTGAAATAAAAACTGACAACTGGCACCTAACACGATTATTTTCTTCTTTTTCAGAAGCAATATCATCGATTACAGGGACGAGGATCAAGTAAGTGTATTATTATTATCGTATTATCTATTACTTTTGTGAAACCTTCAATTAAAATTTATCGGTCAGAGGTCGCTCGTGATTCCTGGAATTTAACCTAGAAAAGGATGACTCAGGCTAGATCATTTGCTCATAAACTCCTAAGGCTATTGTTCTTGCGTTAATGGCTGCCTTATTTATCTAATGGGCTTCCTAACGGGACCTACTCTGACACACGCGTTCAAACTGACTGCTTCATGAATCATGGATTGCCCAAAGTCCTTATTTAGAATGTCATAAGGGGTTGTAGCTAAATAATAAAAGCCGCACGGGTAAATCGATCAGGTAAAGCTACGATTGGCGCGGTCGGTCCGCGGATGGGTTGCCATCTTTACATAACGAGACACCTCCGTGCCTTGGGAAGCATGTTAACCCGTTGGTCGTGGCTCATGGCTGTGATTCGTAGATCTGTGACTGTCGGTTACAGGTCGTCAGAAGCCTGACAGTCCAGACAACCTGTGTTATCAAGGGTATCGCATTAGACAACTGGGTTGTGGTCAGATAGGTAGTCGCTCCATGTAAAATACTGGTATTCAGCTGCATCCGGTTAGCCTGGAAGCCAACCCCAATATAGTTGGGAAAAGGCTAGACAGATGAAACGTACTTCTTTCCTACCTGCACGAACTATACGGATTGACAGCAATAATAACACTGGGTACAATAATACAGGATGGTATTTAAAAAACAATAACATGGTCTGTTCTTAGCCCAGGTTGTTACCTTAGGTAATAGGTAATACGGGCTGGTGTCCGTCAATGCACGTATTTTGCGTACAGGTTGTTACCTTAAACCCATACCTTACTCACCCTGTATAAGGGTAGCTCATGCCAAAATATTAGATCAATCAGTAAGATGGGAGTGGAGCTGGATCATCCAGTCTGGATATCAAAGCAGCGCTGGACGTAGATACTTAAATCCATACTTAATATTATAAATACGAAAGTGTGTCTGTCTGTCTGTTACTTCACGCTTAAACCGCTGAATCGATTTAGATAAAATTTGGTATAAAGATAGGGTACTTTTTATCCCGATATTCCCACGGGATCAAGACTTAGGCGGGTGATACCGCGGGGCACTGCTAGTTATATCATAAGACAAACATCATCGCGCTTGCTTTCCCCGAAAGGTTAGGCAGAGGTGTACCCATAGAAGATACACCCACATTTCGCAAGTTACGTTTAAGTTAATACATGGGGTATTTAGGGGGCGAGCCTATTGCCATCAACCGGACCTATACCTAGACTCCGGGCTGCTACTAAGAAATTCCAAATGGAAAAACCCGAAAAATCTCACTTTGCCCGACCTGGAAATCGAACCCAGGACCTCATGCTCAGCAGCAGCGCTAAATATACATTAAGAACTTCTGCCCGCGACTTCGTCCGCGTGAAATTTCTTGTTCCTACCTACCCAGCCCGTTGTATCGCAACACCTGCCCGCGCTCTTATCTAGTTTTCGCATACCGTTCTTTCCGACTTTTTTTTGTTTATACTCGGCTCCTCAAAGTCCTAGCATGATGTTTAGCAGCCTATAGCCTTCCTCAAGAATTGGGCTATCAAATGCAAAAAAAAATTTTGAAATCCGAGTGGCAGTTCCAGAGATTAGTGCGTTCAAACAAACAAACAAACTCTTCAGCTTTATTATACGTATAGATTAGCCGTAAACCATATCATGAAGGTTATAATAATGCAGCCCAATTGTAATACTAGTCCACGTACAAAACTGTGCAGAAAAACGAGCATGTGAAATATGCAGTGAAACCCGACCTACATAACCTGATCTAATCCGATAAAGTAAATTGAATCAGTGCTTGTGTACTCGTAAGCAGCCTGACGTTCAGAACAAGAAAGGCGGCATTTTGTAACAAAAGAGGTATGTCATGTCCACTCATAACACTTTGTAATATGAACAATAATAAAAATACCTCTGACAAAACGTTATTGTAGGAATTTTAGCAAAACGGGATTTGGACACCATAACTAAAAATGACGATGTCAGCCTACGAAGCTCGCGGTATAATATTTGTCTTGAGAAGTTGTAAACACCACGCCTTGTTCCCAGGGTTTCGGCAGAGTTGTACCTATAGCACACCCACATTTCGCCAGTTGTGTTTAAGTCCCAGGGGCGACTTCAAAACGCATGTCCTAGAACCACAAAATCGAGGACATGTGACATCTACCAACGACTAAGAGAGGTGGTCTGTGTCGCAGCAGTGGTAACATTATAGGCCGACTAGCTTCTGCCCGCGACTTCGTCCGCGTACAATTTCACCCTCTTAGGGGTGGAATTTCGAAAAAACCTTTCTTAGTGGATACCTACTCTTGACAAAGAACACACCCTGCTCTCTAGGACCAGCAGTTTAGGCTGTGTGTTGATATACCTATCAGTCAGTCATATAGATTATGCTATGCTAATAGAGGGGCGAGCCTATCGTCATCAACCGGGCACAAGCCCAGACTCTTCTACTGAGAAATTCCAGATGGAAAAACCCAATAAGACTTTGCCCGACCTAGGAAGTGTACCCAGGACCATATACTCTGCAGTAGCGCTAGAACCATAAAATTAAACCCCAACCATGTCTTAACCTATTTGTCTTCTTCCACTCTGGTGATTTCTCAGCCCGTCTTTTTAACCAACATAAAAAGTAATTTGCTGGTTGAAAACCACAACAAATTATTTTTATCACATCAAAGGCTACCCTGCGGTTAGTACTCGCCTATGTTAATACTTACACCTTGAAAAGACTACTAGGATCCTAGCAGCAATTTATTTCTATGTTAATTAAACATCTTGAATGATGTTGATGACAAGTACCTAGCTAAGAATTTAATAAATCGGTCCACAAATAATGAAAATATCCAGTTTAAAAAAACAGGTACAGACATACATAGCTCTTCCATTTTTGAAGACGGTTAAAATAATCACCATAGCTTATTATTCATGATTTATTAAATTACTTATATAAAAATAAATAGTTGAATTTTTTAACGTATTCTTTTCTTAGCAATGGGGACTCAAGCTTTCATTCATAGAGGGCGCTCCTATTTTTAAATGAATAGGGACAAATATTTACACAGGCCATTAAAATAAATTGTGGTTGCCACTAATAACATCAGCTGGCAGTACAAAAACTCGTCCACGTTAATAAAAAAAAAAGTGGGAGCCGAGCAATGTCGGTTACCGGTCTAATGGAGACGGACTTGCTTCTCGACGGTGAAGTCTTACCGTAATTAATATTTACCTATCCTAATTTCAATAAAGCATCACGATTTTTTATTTCATCTAATTTATTGCGATGATTTAGCATTCTACATAAAATATCATTAGAATGACAAATTTGTATTTTTTTTTTCATTACTTGGTCTTTTTTTCTATTTTCCTAAACATTAATCTAAGTCAAAAATAATTTGTTAAAAAATTGCAAACTAAAAATATTTATACGAGTTCGGGAAGTAAAAAAAACGGTCGGACACTCATGCGCAGAGTAAGGCTTCGACGCAACAGCGGGAGCAGTGAACTGAAGAGTGCACTGTATCCTTGAAACGGTCCCGTATGGGAGCTCGGCGGTAGAAAGAGACGGCAATATGGTGCGCGTTGCTGACATTTTACAATGATGACGTCAGACTCAAAGAGTTGTATATTCGTAGACAGGGTGTAAATGAATAATGCTTAACATTATGATATCTATCAATTTATAATATTGATTCTGACAAAATAAATAAGAACCTGTTGAAAAAACTGAAATACCTGGCAGTCTCATAAGCAATTAATGTTATCGATAAAAAAATAGAATTCGAATGGAATGGAATTATTGAATTGCATATAATATTACTGACACAGAAGTTTCAATCAAATAATGGAAAAGCTAGAAAAAATTATAGACGGTAAATAATTCGATTAATTAAATTAAATCAACAACCTAGCCAAAATATTCTAGTTATGTCACAAAGAGATCTATATCCATAATCAAAATATGTGTAGAAGTCCTCGATTTGATAGGTACCAGTACAACCCTTCTATACTGGAAGAAGTCCGAAGAGTAAGCAGTTGTCAAAAAGGCGTCAATATCTACAATTAAGATTAGAGTAAAAACTTTTTTTTTTAGTTAATTCTAATGTTGGTTTTCACGTTGAACATACAGAACTCTTTTAACTTAATTATTATATTTTTAACCAAGACCTTAATTATAAAACAACTCATTACCGCATTTAAAACTAAATTCGAATCTTAAAAAACAAAAAAAAGTTCAACCATCTTTAATTATAATCACTGTTTGGCTCCTCTACGCGTAAACATAGTTATTCTATGCGAAGGTTCAGTCATTCACTTTTCATCTCTTTCTTCCACGCCTGACGATGTGATACAATGTTCTTTTCGATACAACCTTACCATATCTAGTAGGTGGCTACGTCCGTACAGCGCTACTACAATACCGACCTGTTCAGACTAACCGGTTAATAAAGACGTGAAAATTGTACCTGAGGCGACTTGTCTCGCAAGCTCTTCAGTAATACTTATGACTCCGTATTCGTATCTACTCGGGCGGGAGTGCTGACGGTGCCTGCGCACCCTAAAACTTGGAAACAAAACAATGCAGTGAATATTGTGATACAGATACTGTTTTCTGATCTCCGAAGGTAGTGTTCAGACCTTATTTATTTTGTCGTAAAAAATACGCGCAAACTTTTGAACTTGGAGCCGGTTTTTGAAACTTTTTTTTTCCTTTTTATGCACGAGCTTTCTTACTGTACATCGTGGTAATATATTTTGCTATTGTTTATGTGTGTTATTTTACGTTGTATTTACTATCCTTGTATTTTTATTATTTTTAAACGAACTCGTTGAAGTCGTTTTAAAAAGTTTACGAATAATATTTTGACTATTACAGTGAGTATTGAAACATCGTCTATTTTTGTTGCTATTTTATTAATAGTGCATAATGACTGCAAAATATGTAATTAATATCTTATCAAAAAATCTAAAATGACTCGGATGAACCTAAGGTAGTTAACCTAAGTAGAAAACTAGCCAATTCAGACCGAGGCTTTAATATTTATTATCCTAAGTTATAAGAAGAAATTATATTTTAAGTTGTTATAAAATATTTTATGTTGTTATAAATAAATTTCAGGACTGACCATTGAACTTGGCACCCATTTAGATCTCACTTCTTTTGTCGTTGAAGTCAACAACCAACGCATAAATATCATAATATTGAACTTGGCTCTCATTTCACATTTATGTTTTTGATGGGATATTATTACTTTTTGTACAGAAATTATTAGTAGGTACTTATTCATAATAAAATTAATACCAAAGGGTTTTTGTTAATCTACTGTATTTACCTACATTTACGGTGTATAATTGTCTTTTTTGTGTTATTTTTTATATTTTTTATACCGTTGAATTGTTCGAGTGTATTGCCCATTCCGTATCCGGATTTTTTTTACGCGTTTTCTGTTTATACTTAATTTGGCCAAGTCGGGGCGGTATAACTTGCGCAGGCGGTTGTACTTACTCTACAATAGAGCTCTCTTGTGCCTTGATTTGACTTGGATCTAAATTGATAAGATGTTCTCCATCTAAAGTTTTAACTCTGGATAGTCCAACGTAAGCCGTAAGCCTGCCCTTTACTAAAAATAGAGGAGCTTATGTAGAGAAAAGCGCTGTCAAAGCTAAGGTCTTGTGATTTGTGGATAGTAATTAGCATATGGTAAGCAGATAGGGAATTGTTCCCTGTGAACATATACATTACTTAATATCTGAAATTTGGTCTTGACTCGTTCTAGTTCGTAAATTAAATTATGCTTAAATTATATTGTAATTTTACGTGGGCTATTGCTGTTGTCCACGTCGCAATGTACCTTCTCACATATTTTATAGCATTTAATTTCGCCTTTCAAACAAGGAAAAATATTAAGCAAAAACCCATTGCGTCGTCCTTTACATAGAAAGAGAAAATAATCATCGTTTGGTTGCACTTGGTTCTTAGCATAATCAATCTACCTATAATGTTACCACTGCTGGAACACAGGCCTCCTCTCGGTGAGAGAGAGTGCTGTAATCCACCAACGGACCCAGTGCGGGTTGGTAGATGTCACAAACATGTCTTCAAAGTTTTGGTACACACGGCTACACATCAAGCTATACATTTCCAGTTTTAGCTAACCTCGCATTGTATAGGTTTTTCGTACAATCAGAAGTCAGCTTATACTGGTTATGTATAGCTTGATGTGTAGCCGTGCGTACATGATACATGGCCGGTTTCACGATGTTTTCCTTCACCGTTTTGAGAGCAGTGATGATGAAATTATTTACACAAAGTAAAGCCCCTTTCCGGTTTCGAACTCACGATCTACAACTCGTAAATTGGGGCTGTTACCACTGGTCCTTACTGGTCTTAATACACAGTAACTTTGTTATTAGGTTTTTCCATCAGGGATTTCTCAGTAACAGCCCGGAGTCTGGATCCGTGCCACCATTTTGCCAGTTATATTTAAGTGCCATGGTACTTAAAAATACCTGGCGAAAAGGTGGTATACTATAGCACCCCTCTGATTTATTCTTCGGGGTAGTACAGACATGACATTATGTTGTAATTTTGATATTGTATTTCTATATGGTGGGATATTCTTGAAAAATTTCTACAGGATTTTATATGGGAAATAGGTACCTTCTTACAGTTATACTATCTATGAATTACTGTAAACGTGGGTATTTTTTATAGAATGAGTAACAAGATACTAGCTACATAATCTGCCTACTTTAAGCGTCTTCGTACTGTACATGCCGACACTACTCCATTGCTAAAAACTTCCCTAAAACTTCTCCATTAAAGCGCAATATTTTTTTTAATTGAAGTGCAATTATGTTGATTATTGAGTATGAATTTAAACCTTAGTACTAAAAAAATCTATTATTTTATGTGGTTCAATGTTGTTAAGTATTATATATCTGTAAGTTGATACAAAAGTAAAAGCAACTTGTTTATCCAAAAGTGAGTTCGATATCAGTCGTTACTACCTAATTATAATGTCCACAACTGTATATCTATATACTAATAATAAAGTTGAAGAGTATGTTTATTTGAACGTGCTAATCTCTGGAACTACCAGTCGGGTATGAAAAAATATGTTTGCATTTGATGGCCCAATTCTCGAGGAAGGCTTTAAGCTATTTATCATCACGCTAAGACCCGTAAGAACCGAGCCAAAATAAAAAAGCAGAAATAACGCTAAGCGATAACGAAGTAATAGCAGGCGATGCGATGCTACGGGGTGGATCGGGGGAAAAAGTTTCACGCGGAAATTTCAACTGGTTTAAGTATAAATCGAGCCTAATTACTCAGGGTGAGTTCACTTAGTCCCATTAGACTGTCCGCGTCGCCGTTTAGATTTTAACCACTTCATGGCATTGCTCACGAATGAAAACATTATCTTGTTTAACACAAAAAAAAACAACTTCAAATCCTATATAAAAGCATGCATAGTATTTAAGTGAAAACCTAACTTTTCTACCAGATTTTCTCAGATTGAGGTGAAAAATAGTTGAGCCCCAGCTGCCTAGATGGCAGCACAGGAAAAATTAAACTCGCTATGGTTTCGTTACCTGGATCTACATAAGAGGACGGCGTTTCAACTCTGAAATAACTCGCCAGAGTTGGGGCGTCCGCGTCACATCTCTTGAAAAAAAGGACTAGGATAAGGAGGTGTAACGAGCTTGTCCTCTCCTCACCACCTTATGCTAGCCCTTTTTTTTTCAAAAGAAGTGACAGCCAACCTCTAGCGAATTCCAAAAATAAAACTATATTTTAAATATGACAAGACGTGTGTTCCGTGTTGCATTAATATAAGTTCTCATTCGTAATTTTGTTATGGTGTACAATTAGGAGAAACTTGGTACTAATATCTTACCTTTTTCCCTCAATCTACTTATTTAACAAGTAAGTATAAGAATATTTAGTCTACAAATTATTTAAAAAACACAGGCTTTTAAGTTGTATTCCCATATTGTAATACTTATACGCTATTTTGCATTTGCAATTTAGTTGCCAAAAATGCATTTTTTTTAAAGAAAAATTAGGTACTATGAGTAAATAAGGTTTACTTTGCGCTGCAACTTCTACAATTTTTATGACTTTTTCAATAGTAGGTACCTACCAGTCATTCTAAAATCAACTTAATTTACATCTGGATAAAGTTGACACATCATTTGGAAACATGGATTTAAAAAGACTTTTGATACCTGTTACAAAATTCCCAGGTACCCCTTATCAGTACATAGGAAGAACATTGTTCATTCATTCGCTTTTTTTAAGATGTCCGGTCGACTCCGGACCTTTAAGTCCTTTAAAAGTTTATTGCCTTTACACCTTGAAACAAAGGATAACACATTATTTGGATGGAAGTAAGGGGAAATTCCATTGGACTCTTTTATTTAAAAAAGCAAGGTGTCAATTGGTGATAAGATAACAAATATTAAGATGTTTCTGGGTATTCTATATTGTGTGGAAAATAGACAGCCCTATTAAAGTAAAACATACAAAGTTTTTTATTCTCATTTTTTTGCCTGACAAGAACATGTGGGAGGCTTTATAGTTGACCAGTTTTTAGCTCTGAATGTTCTACTAGATATCTAGTTTTTTATTTATGTGGATAACATTACCTAAGTACCAGTTTCAGTTTACAAGCCCAAAAATAGAAAAGACCGGATTACCGTCGCGGGCGACTAATTTAAATTCCTACTAGAGAACTAGGTACACCGAATTATTATGAACAAATAACGTTCCATCTAAAAGTATCATGTTTAAAAATAATAAGGATGTCTCCTAATGTCCGAACCACAGCGTTTTCACCAATGACAACTCAGTGCATCTTTGGTCGAAAATTTATGTAGGTTTACTTTTTTGCGCTATACCGGAACCGGGCCGGGCCCGAAACGGACAGGTTTCGCACCAACCGGTTGCTAGGAACAATGTTCAGAGGACGTTACACCGACATTTACGATGTTTTGTATGTAAAAGCTATCGATTGGGTTATTGATTTATTGTTTCCAATTCATTTAAGATGTTTTCAATAGATGTAACAAATTTTTCCACTTAAACAAAATGAACTACAGATTAGGTACTTTGCAATGTTGATAAACAAATTAAATAACAACTTTCTTGTTCACTATGTTGGTATGATATCCCATACAAATACAAAAGCCTACATAAACGATCGGAACAATCCGATTAGCAATTAAAACATGACACGAGCTTTCCTAATGAATTAACAAAAGATTAGAAAGCCTGGTTAAGACGGTTTCACTCGTCGCTGTGGAAAGTACAAAGGACGAATGATCAGTTGGTCGAGCGAGTTTGATTCTCTTTTTAATTTAAACTGCGTTTTAAATATCGGTGCAACCAGTCTAACTAGTGACGTACTATCACTCAGTTTTAGTCGACTCGTTTAATAGTCGAGTAATTAATAAGTAGCCGTTGAAACGCAGTTTTTAGGAACAAGGCCGAAACTATCTTGATTAAATATAGAGTTTACACTAAAGTTGTTTTGGTTGAAATAACTGAGGATATTGGTGTAAGTACCAAAATAATATTAGATATTCTTTAAGGAATGTACCTATATACGGCTGCCTTTTTTTACCGTCTTGACAAAAACAGGGTATAAAACGTGAACGGAGTAGCGTATAGCAGATTTTTTTTTTTCACAAATGATAAACGGCTTATTCGAGTTTCTCTACGCGTGGAAATTATCAATGATTCGTAGCGACATTCAATCCTTTGATTGAAGCCATCAGCCGGCTTCAACAAAAGGATTGAAAGTAAAAAAAGAGACATTTTATTTTATTTTTTGTGAAAAATATATTGTGCCATTGGTTTCTACTCCGTTCAACTCTTATACCCTGTTTTTGTCCAGACGGTAAAAAAGTCAGCCGGTATAATAATGCATACTTAATATAAATTAGATTTTGATTTCATTGAGAGTAAGAATATTTGTATCTACTACAGCAGAGTCCAGCATAGCTTACGATTCGATCACTAGTAAATATGAATGTAACGTTTCTATCAATATCAATTTATTCTCATATAAAAGAAAGTGAACGATTGTTAGATTTATGAGGCTAAAGGCTGTAATGGCTATAATACTGAACATTATCTTATTTTATAACAAACTTTTACCCACGACTTCCACTGTTGTAATGAACATATTGCTTTCGCGAGGCATGATTTAAGTTTAGATTTTCAAAATTGTGATTTATGACTCAATATTTAATGATCTGTGTCTTAGTTCGGCTGGCAACATCCACCGCAGAAACAGGCCAATTACAATTTTTAAATCTACAACCACTTAAGAACATAATTCTGGTTAAGGCCATGAGTCTCTAAATCGACCTATTTTTGATACAACATTAAACAATCAAATATTCTTTGTTTTGATCTGATATAAATATATGTCGTAGTTTAATAAACATTCTTTATTATTCTATGGTTCAAAACACAATATTTACTTACAAACCTTCACTCGATCATGAAAAATCGAAAACGGAGAAGTTTTTTATCGTTTTTCAAGTCGTACTTGAAGTAAACCAAACTTTTACTCTAAAAAAATATGCTATGAATTAGCGAGCTCCTGCAGTAGTAAAACGTTGACTTATATGTATAGGGTGACTGGTAATTAGTGACCGATACTTAAACACGTGATTGTACTCATGATAACAAACAACTTTTACTATGGGACCAAACATGAAATCGCGAAAAAAAAAACAGCTGTTCACTACATTTATGTTCGTATAACTCGTCAAAATGTAGGGAACAGCTGATTTTTTTTTCGCGATTTCAGGTTTGGCCCCATAGTAAAAGTTGTTTGTTATCATGAGTAGAATCACGTGTTTAAGTATCGGTCACTAATTACCAGTCACCCTATATACGTATGAGCTAAAATTAAGGAGGTACCAACTAATTTCAATCATTGTTGTAGTTCGTCTAATGGTTGCAAGCGCTAAACATGAGGCCCTGGGTTCTATTACCGAGTCAGGCAAAGTGTGCTGGGTTTTTCCATCTGGAATTTCTCAACAGCAGCCCGGAGCCTGGATTTCTGTCCGGTTGATGGCAATAGACTCACGCCCTGTTACAAGGGACTGAAACATAACTGGCAAGATGTTGGTGTACTATTAGGTATACCTCTGCCTCACCCTTTTGGGATTACAGGCGTGATGTTATTTTATGTTATAAACTTTAAAAACTTGGAAGCTGAAAAACTAAATAATTTTTTTTATTACTGAATGAGCCCGCTCTTGACCTCGATCACGCCTTCACGCCGCGATTTTATAACAACGAAGGTTGGTTGGTTTACTGGCTGTTGCCCAGTGCGTCGCCAACGACAATCAAACTCACATCGAAACAATAATCGATTTTTAATACAGAGATCGGCAGCTGATGATACATTCTGTTTTTCTTTCGCTTCAATTCCAAGCTTGTCATTTTATTACCTACGTACAATATAATAGAGTTTCAGATAAGAACGGTCAAGACAGACGGACAAAAAGGCGTTGACCCCGCGGTATTGAGACTTATAATTTTATATCGATACCTAATATCGATATTTGATGCGCCGGTATGAAATCGAGTGAACATTGTAGCCTGTTAGGTCCTCACATATTTTTTTTGCTGCAAGCCTTACAATTTTATCTCTAACAAGAAATAAAACTGTAAGGCTTGCAGCAAAAAAAAAAAAGGTGACTGTTGTCACCTTATTGTTTTTCAAAGCTAGTATATATTAACTTACACCTATTAGATTTCATCCCGCAGGTGCTGAGCATCTGTTCTGGAGGCCTACCAAAAGCTCTTAACGCGATCCATTTTAGGACCTAAATTGAACTGTTCTTCTAATTCGTACCATGACGTCAGTTTAACGATTCAGTTTAGGCCGTGCCACTGCTGACAGCGATTGTCCCAAACTGAGTCGCAAGTTTAGGTTTCGTTCATACTTGTTTGGTACCATGACGTCCATAGCGGCTCAAGCGATGCAGTTTAGGAACCTAAACTGAAATGTCTTGTTTTTGAATCGTTTTTAATTAGATTATGGTAGGCCATCTGTTCTGCGGATTGCAACTTATTAATTATTGAGTATTCTAAAATACTTTCTCTAACACTTAATTCTATTGCTAGATATGTAAACGGAACAGTTGTAAAGATTTATCGACTTTCAAATACTTTGTGTATCTTCAATCGTTTATTTACTGGGTATTTATTTTTTAAGTTAAAATATAGGGCAAGCCCTGACTGGATAAACCTTTAATACAAAATAAACTACCAAACTATTTAAATAGAAATAACCTAACTAAAAGTATTAACAAACTAAAATATGGCGTCGAAATATTCCTCCACTATTTTATTTACTCTCAATATACGAAATAGCCTGGTGATATACGAGTAGTAGGAGATGCAGGCCATCGAATGGTAAACGTCGCCATCAAAAACAAAAGACAGTTACGAACCATTGTTGAAGTCACTACTAAAAATTAAAACGATGGAAAAATTAAAATGGTGTCCTTAAAACTAAACCAACACCTAAGACGTCGTCTTCTCAATTCGACGATTGTGTAACGACAAAATATGTCTTAATCAACGTTAAAGATTAATGCTATGATATAACACCATAATTAAGGCAAACACCGATGCGATTATGAACAAAGAAGACTGTATTTAAGTAAATGTAAGCTTGCTTGAGGAAACATGTTCTGCTAAAGATTAGAACTAACGAGATGACTGCTATTATAAATCGATTTATTGGTAATAAAGTGGAAGACTTGATTGTCGTCCGCAAATATTTAGGAAAAAAATGTTAATCTTATTGAAGATTAATAATTGAGTTCCCATGCAGCTACTCTTTCATAGACAATTTGATTTGAAATAAATGTCAATGTTAATGTCAAATGGATCAACGGTGCAGCGGTGGTGGTACTTCTATAGATAAAGACACTGTTGAATATAAAATTACTGATACAATTGTAAAAGTATATAACCCGGAAGAGTAGTACCTTCTTTGAAGACGTTCAATAGTAAACAAGTATGAAAAGATGAAGTTGTTAAATAATATCGGTGACGGCCAATGGTTAGTTTGTCGATGATTTCAGAGATGGAAATAGAATCAGCTGACATCGTGCTAACCGTGGTTATGTCAACATAACATAACCTTATTGATCTTTAGATCGACAATGAAGTTATAAGTTCTATTCTATTCTCGACTTTATGCGAAACCATCATAATTTTTTTTTGTATACTTAAATGAATGAAATGATATTTTTTATTCTGTGAACAGCATATTGGAAACATTTACAGGGCATACAATAAAAATAAATAAAAAACGTACTAGATGAGGGCGGCGTTTCCTATCTGACTACTCTGAGAAGAAAGGCAGAAACAAAATCAACAAGGTCACAATGTATTTTAAAGTACTTACAGTTTAAACTTGGTCAGATCATGTGAAGACCGTGTAGATTGAGGTCTGAAATGGTATTTTGAGGAACGGATTTGAGTGGTCCCAATGAAGGTATATATTTTTTGTAAGTAACCGCTTGTTCCTCAGCTAACATCATTCAAAATAATCGTGACATTATAATAACTACACAGCCACATATTAGGTGATTCACCTTGTCTCATGTAATTAATCAACTTGATGTAGTCTATAGTAATCCAGTTCGGTCTATCTGAAATTCGTCCTAGATTTTATGCAAATTCGAAAAGTAACTGTTGATTATAATGGCTAAAACTGTGGGCAGACAATGAAATATTTGTGCGAAGACTATTAATTTATCTTTTTAGGCACCGGTTGTTAAGACATCAAATGACTGATTATAAGACAGTATGTTTTGTAAAAAAAGAATTTAAAAGAATGGTATAAAACTGGATAGGTACTAAAATCTTAGCGCTGTGAATATTACGTCATCAAGATTATGAGGTTGCTTACGCACAAAATGTTTAAAAAATAAGCTTTTATGGAAGCATCAAAGAAAATTATTAAGAAAGACGCCTCGGTTATGCGTAGAGGCTACGCAACTTAACTCAAGTCTGCCTCGGTCCTAGCATTTTCAATGAACTCTGCCTATCACAATCCATAGCTGAACACAGGGCGTCTCTCCCAGTCTGCACCACAATACCCTGTCTTCTGCCTTTCGCATCCAATCTGTCCCAGCCACCGACGTCGGTCCATCTAGCTGGGGCAGGTTCCAATCTACGCTAGCCGATACGAGGTCTCCACTCCAGGACTTATCTGCTCCACCGCCTCCTCCGCTCCTTCAACACGTTTCGGCACTTTATGTCATAACGGGCAGGACGAACTGATTGAAGACCTTAGTCTTCCAACAGTGCGGGCACCGAGCACCTTAGCCGTTCTTAATAGAACAGCAGCCTAATGTTTTTGTTGCGTTTTGCCAAATGATGTCACCATTATGTCTATAAATTTACTTGAATGCTTATCTTGTTTAATTATCAGTTTCTTGAGCATTTTCAAACCTGCCAACTATTTGTTTTCCTTATTAGGTTATATTTAGAAGTAATGCTAGCCAATTCTATGAGGCTATCTTCACATAATATTTCAGATATAATATGGGTCGTTTTGGTGGCAATTATGTTGCAATCAAGAATAGCCACAACATAGTACGGTTCCGGACCCGTGCTTCACCTAGTTTCTCCACCTTGGTGAAGCACGAGGACTAGGGTCGAGTGCTCGGGACCCGTGCTCCAATTGATGATCAGTATAGTCAACTAATAATAATGCAAAGTTCAAGACAAGTTTAATTGGATTCACTAGAATCTTTCATATTAATATATGTTAAGTTTTAATATCTTCAAAATGTAGAGAACGGCTGATTTTTTTCGCGATTGTAGCTTTGGTCCGTTGTTAAAAGTTGTTCATAATGATGAAAACAATCTCCCATTTCGGTTTCTCACATGTTTTCAATTTCAACCTGTGTAAAATCGATTTCATTGCAGCGTTTTATAAACCACCCTTCCATTAGACCAACTTTAGATAAATTACTGCGAAACCTCGATAGTTCATTCTAATTGGCCTTGAATACTGTTCATGATGAATATCAAATGCGAAGAAGTTGCGGATAAGAGTAAAATGCAGTTGCACCTGTTCAATTTCACACGATCAATGTTGCCAAGTAAGTAGGGATCGGTAAATGATAAGCAGCCGATAAATGGCATTGCCCTGCTGCATTTGAATGGTTCTCAGTATCTCATGGTATTATTCATGAGCGCAAAGTGTGTCATATTCTTATTCATGTAGTCCCGTCGTGTTTTTAAGATCTTTGTAATCTAATGTGTACTTGCACTGTTGTCGATATTGTGTTGTCTTTGTAGTGGATCGATAGTCCATTTGAGTTTTGTGTTGTCGACCGATGGCGTTTTGAGCGATTATGGTAGTTGTTGAAAATCAAACCGCAGTGTCTGGCTAGACAATGCAGTTTGTCACTGCTCTTACCCCAATCCCAATTCATTTGCGGTCGGTGTAACTTGTCTTTTTCTTCCATACTTCTCTATTAGTCGTCATATCGGTAGTCGCCCCTTTTCTAACTGTATCATCATTTACACAGTCCATCCATCAATTATTCTTTGGTCTTTCCCTACTCATAAATCCATAGACAATGCAGTTTCAATGTGTAGTAATATGTATTAATGTAGATGGCAGGCTAGAGTTTCCAAACATCTGCATATTTTCCACAAATCCATAGAATACCTAACTCTGTTTATGATAATCATTTAAATTATAGAATAATGATAATTTATCCTAAATATACATAGGAACATAGCTTAAGATAAAAATAAAATATATTATGTGATACGAATCGTTTATGAATGAATGAACAATGTTTTGACATAACTGGTATATTAAAATGTTGGCCACATTACTGGTATCGCCAGGTCATAAAATGCGTAGTGAGTCCTAGGGGATTGACCACGCATACAAAAGCGGGCCACGTCCCAAATATACACAGAGTCGCTGTCCCTCTCACACTACATACAAAAGAAGAACACAAAAACACATTCTCGGATTCCTATGCATAAATAGACAAACGTGGGAAAATAACACTCGAAGTTCTGTGGGCGTCGTGCTAACTATATTGGGACGAGAATTAACACAGACGAACAGGCAAACAGATTTTTGTAGCAAAAAAATTTATAATATATCTCGAGTGTGGGTAAATATCAAAGTTAAAAAACTAAGCAAGACAAATTTATACACGATGATTAAGATAAAAATCGCCTGCACGGAAAACCAATAAGTACAAATAGAGATGGTGAAAAAAATGAGGATAAACAAACAAAGACACAGAACTGCAACTCTACTACGACACAAAGAACCAACAACATTAAAAGGTTTTAAACTACGCGCAATAATCAAGTGGTTGAAACACATATACTGTAGAACAAGAAGACAGACAGACATAATAATTATTATGTAGGTATGCGTGGTATCACAAAAGTGTTACGTCTATTACATACAATGATCGAATGTGGGACGTTGTCACAAAACACTGTCAACCGGGTCTAGGTTAAGTGGACTGTGACAGACAGAATATATTCATACAGGATTCAATGCTAAGATGCATTGTAACTGGCTGCAATTATATTTTTGTGCTTGTGGTTTTGTAGGTCAGGAACTACTTACCCATCTTTTGCCTTGCCTTCTGTCGCCTTGCCGACTGTTGAGCTTTATTTCATGGAATTTGCACAAATCGTAAAGGACTTTGAAGGTCCGTGGCATACGAACTGTGGTCTTATTATGTTTTCTATTTGCATTGATTTCAGCTATCAATTTATAATGATTTATATAGTGTGACTGGTAATTAGTGACCGATACTTAAACACGTGATTGTACTCATGATAACAAACAACTTTTACTATGGGAACAAACGTGAAATCGCGAAAAAAAATCAGCTGTTCTCTACATTTATGTTCGTATAACTCGTCAAAATGTAGGGAACAGCTGATTTTTTTTTCGCGATTTCACGTTTGGTCCCATAGTAAAAGTTGTTTGTTATCATGAGTACAATCACGTGTTTAAGTATCGGTCACTAATTACCAGTCACCCTATAAGTATAAATTTCATTCGTGGCCGTCATTTTGAAAAAAAAATCAAAATGTCGGACAGGTAGGTATGCCAGGCTACATATTATAAAAATCTTCAATCCCCTTTCCTATGGATGATCTTCTGAGAAAATATTGCCACATTTAGCTATTTCGGATGACATTGAGCAAGTGAGGACACTACAAAGGATTCAGTTCTCGAACAACAAATGGGCCATCGTCAAACGAATGAAAGGGCAATTTTGCGTGACAAGATGCTTAAGTAGATCTCTGCAGCAGAAACAACTCAACTCTGAATGATAATCTGCACATTTGTTCCTGGATAGGTACATGAAGGACCCACGCTTCTCCACTAAGTTTTAAAATGAGTCAAGCGCACCGAGATGTTTTGACAAGTATATTTTTTGTAAATTTCGTCTCACTGGTCAACCTAAATAGGAGGTTGTCGGCTGCTTAACCGGGCTTGCCTGCGGTTGACTCAATAAATTAAGGCCTCCAGCCAAGGCCATTAGTTTATCCCCTTCGTACTACAGTTTTATAAGAATGACATAAGCGCATCACAAAATAATATGCGATGGATTGCAATTTACAACTTTTTCCTCTACCGCTTGTAGCAAACCTAAAAACTTGAAGACTTCCGTACACAACTTAGTTTTTTGACTTACTAAATTCGTTTCATCCAAAATCAGGTGTGAAATAAATTTTGACTTGTTCTGGTCACGATTCTAATGAAAAATATTTATGAGACAACTCAGAGGCACGAATGAGGAATATTTGAATTTTATATTCTCCTGTTTTCGTGACCCTTAGAGCCTGCGCCCACTGGCGACACGGCACGGCAATCGATTTTCATGCAACGAAAAGAAATATAACTTAAATGTATTGCAATAAAATTTAAATTTCAATGACAGCAGGCCTGAATGATGATATCATTGAAATTTCAACTTTATTGTCACACTGTTACGTTATATTTCTACTCGTTGCATAAAAATCCCTTGCCGTGCCGTAAGGCCTGTGGTCGCAGGCCCTTAGACTGTAGGGGCCATACTTGTTCCCAGTCTGAATAAACTTTGTGCGTGTCATTTGCGTTTGTAATGTCACTCACGACAGAAGCGAACTAGGGAAGTCTGCGTGTGTAGCATTATTTATTTACTAGCAGGTTCATAACAAGCTGTTTTACTGAGACCATAGAAATGTAAAAAACAGGAGAAGTGGCAAGGGGGTGTGTCTGTGTCCACGCGTCATGAGCAACATGAGCCTGTACTAAGCACATATCTATGACTGAGGCAAACTGAACCAAAACCGTTTTTAGGGTTCCGTACCAAAATGGTAAAAAGGAACCATTATGGTGCGACTCAGTCTGTCTGTCTGTCACAGCTGGATATCTCAAGAACTACTAATGCTATCAACTTGAAATTTAGAATAGTTTTAGATGACGTATGCCCAACTATTTTGCAAATAAGAAAGATTTTTTTTTGCAACTCGTATTGAAAAGGGGTCTGATAAATTCGAAGTGGGGCTACTAGGGCATGTGGGGTATCATATGAAAGAGCGTAGTTTGCACATTCTCAAACATTTTTTCTGACGACTTTTGATGTCGAAATGTAAAATAAATACCGTCCCCCCTTTATCTCCGAAGTTTGCATAGAGAAAAATCTGAAATTATTCTATGTGATAGAACTTTATGTAAAAATTACAAGAAAAATAAAACGATGTCCCTAAATAACACACTTTTTCAGAAATCACCAACAAAAGTTACATTAGTTCCACTATCGGTCAAGAGATTGCGCTGACCTAAAACTACAATATTCTAAACCGCAGCGCGCAGTGTTAAAATTCTCTGACGAATATAGGCCTCGCCGATGAAAATTTATAAACATATTATTATGATGATACGGAACCCTCGGTGCGCGAGTCCGATTCGCTCTTGATCGGTTTTTTTTTGTTGAAATATTAGTTTTTGTAAATTTTGAAAGCACATTCCTAAAAAGTTCGTTTTTGTGGATCGACTGGCTGGAGGATGGCCGCTTGGAGGTATTTCTAAGTGTTCCAAGATCCAACCAATGTAACCAAGATATTCCTTCATATTTTCTCAAGTTGTGACAGACAAGAAAATTACCGAGTGCGTTTTTATTTTAGAGGGAAAAAACGAATTAATTTTATCTATGTTGGCGATAAGAAAAATTTGAAAAGGTATTGAACTGGCAAAAATTATGAACATATTATTACCAATTCGCACTGGGCCCGCGTGATGGATTGCCTTATCAATTTCATTTAATTTCAGTGAGACAGTGTTTTAACTATCTTTCATCAATGGCAATGTGAAAACAAAAGTTCTATTAGCGCAGTACAATGAATATATAAAATAAAATAATTATATTATGAATTGTAGACTACGCTATATACCTACCTATTGTGATCCAATCATCCGACACTAGGTATGTACAGACGGGCGCACATCAAGCTACCCGAAACTGTCAAAATTTCCCAATGAAAACCACATGCTTTAGTGATAAAATTGAAAAAATCTATTTAAGGCGACTACATGAGCTAAAGCGCGGTCACTGTCGGACTGCATAGAAAAGAAAGAGAAGCGCGATGACACAACGGTGGTAATTTATTGCAAATATGAAGCAATTATCTATTTACAAAAACTATTTAATAATAAATAATCCATCACTGAATGCAGTTTGGCATTAGACATTTAATGGTATATTTTTAATTGTTATTAAAATTGTTAATGAAGGGATAAACTGCTTTTAAAGAAAATTAAGAGGTGTATTTGAACATTATTTTGATGCATTAAAGTATATTTATTTATGATTTCAGTTCCATCACTGTATTAAAGATAGACTTGAAAATATCATATTTTTTTTCTTTGGTCAAAAGTATTTACGGTTTAAGAGATACACTGCTTTAAAAAACCAACTTTTTGACCGTTTTCGGGAACCTCCGCCTCAAAGAAATTTGACAGATTGTAGTAGCTTGGTGTGCAGGCGTCTGTACATTGTTTAACCTCGATATCGCCTCCGCTCCCGCTTAAGGCAGACTGATACGACGCGACTGTGTGACGGGATTCTGGTAGAACAATTTTCATGAAGTTTTCATAGAAATTGCTCTACTAGAGCAGCGTCGCGCCTGATTGCGAGCCTTTACAGTCGAACAATTGCTCAGTAGTAAAAACATAACAAGCCCTTTAATAATGGTCTTCGTAATAACAAAGTCATTGCAACCGATTTTTTGCGGCTGCTATATCAATTAAAATAGTCAGGGCTGTCACTCATCATTATAAGTCCGTCCTCGTGTTAATTACTCAAGTTTTTTAGTTCCTACATATTGACCTGGCGACTGGTGGGTTATATTTGGACAAGAAAGTGACGGATCGGCAGGGATTTTATTAATTGTTGATCATCAACCAATTTGTAGGGACACCGTGACCCATTTTGACAAAATATGTAAGTGTAATTATTATTAATGTGTTGCACTTGGTATGTTCAGAAGCCCGAAAGTCTGACAACCAGTCTTACCAAGGGGTATCGTAATACCTAGTAACTGGGTTATGGAGGTCAGAGGTAAAGTACTGATATTCAGCTGTATCCAGTTAGACTGGAAGCCGAACCCAACATAGTTGGGAAAAGGCTAAGTAGATGATGTGTTGGTATTTCGGGTCGTGGAGTTTTCAGGACCGGGACCGCGGTCCCGGATTCCATCATAATTATTTTTGAGTAATATTTTGAGACCACAAATAAAATCAAACAACGTTCATACAAATTTCAAAAATGATGTAGGATTGTTTCTTTTTAATTTGAGCCTGAATCGTAACTAAAAAGCTCCACTTAAAGTCGCGCCAAGAAATTCATAGTTTTAGGCTGAAATCCTACTTGTTGTAACTCCTCATTAACTGGATCACTCGACTAGAAAAGATTCTTAACTTTGAATCGACCACTTTTGAAAATAAGGACAGCCCAGAATTAATAAGCTATCTTGTCACTCCGATTTCAACTTTAACCACTACCTATAAAGTTAATAAACCTATAATTCATAAAATACAGGAGCGTTACGCTGTCCTCTGATTACAACCTGTCAAATGGATTCCTGAATGGAACATTTTTCCTGTTAATTTCTTAAAGTTACTTGCCAGTGAATTTTCAACTTTATTCATATAAGATAAGGTCGATTAAGTAATTTCAATGTTCAAAGAAAGAGGGTTAGTATTGTGATGCGTAATAATCGGTTTACTGACAAGGCACTGTCACAGTATTACAATATAGTGGCACTGTCTCGTCATTCTATAGGTTTTAAGGATCCGTGGCTAAATGGCAAAACGGAGCCCTTAAAATATTGTCATGTCACGAACAGACGTTCGACATGTCGAGATGTTAAACAGCCATTTTATTGGAAGTCTATTTGCACTATATTGATGCAAATTTGAAAGGTTTATTTATTCTGTGCACCGTAAAAAGTCAAAGCCTTAAAAGGTATTGTTATTGAGACTTGTATCTTTACTAATAATGAAGCAAAGAAAGAATCTATTTAAGTATATGCCCAGTCTAGCAAAAAAAACGCTACCAGTAGTAAACAAAACTATTGGTTTTTGTTTATAGGAACCAAGCGTAAGTGACTGTCAATAGGTTTTGTTATAGGTATGGGACATTTTCTGGTACAACTGCGGAAATAAGTTCGAGAAATATTACGAAATACAAACTTATTTTTACGATCCATAGAATCAATACATGCGTAAATATTCATGCCAATTACGGAACCCTTTACTTTGCATCTAATACGCACTTGGCCGGTTTAAAAAAATGGAATGGTCACGGGAAATGCCCACAGTAATAGCGCGAGCGCAGTCCAGCAAGGAACAAATTAATAACTAAGCGGTAATAAAAAAATTTATGACAAAACGCTTTGGTTTGATGATTATAGGTACTTATCAAAAAACCTTTCCCTTGTGTGGTCAAACCGAATTCCAAAAGTTCAGTGAATTTATTAAAATAACATATTAACACGCACGTAGACCCCGAAGACTTTAGCAGAAGTGTAGGGTGTTTCACCGATATTTCTCCAGTTATGTTTAAATCCTATGTAATAGGGGGCGAGCCTATTGGTATCAACCACATTAGACTACATGCTGACAAATTTCTAATGGAAAAACCCAATAACACTTTGTCACACAGCATAATCAGCCTATAATGTCCCCACTGCTGGGACACAGGCCTCCTCTCGGTGAGAGGGAGTGGGGCGTAATCCACCACGCGGGCCCAGTGCGGGTTAGTTAATGTCAAATGTCTTCGACTTTTTAGTTCTAGGACATGGCCAGAATCCTCACGAAGTTTTCCTTCACCGTTCACAAAGTAAAGCGCCTGTCCGACTACAGACCTATATTCATTAAGTAAGCTGTAATAAATCAAAACTTAATCATACTTATTCGTATTTGCGGCACAATTTCTTGATTGCGTTTAGTAATAGCTGAAACGGTATAGGTTGCGTCACATAATGTTATATTCTAATTAATATGCACATCTGCAATCGTAGCGTTAAAGAATTTGCGTTGCCTTCAGATACCAATCTCCTTGGTCCAGTAAGTTTTTACAAAATGTTACATTTGCAACACTGCTTAATAAAATGAAAGACATTGCAACGGACTCGAATACTCGATATTAGTTATCGATGTGCATTTTATTATAGAATCCTGTTGATTCCCTATTTAAGTTGAATATATCACTTCACTGGCTTACAATCACACCAAGCGCTATCGTGCAGACCTGCTTCACTTTGTCTCCCGCCATTCCTCGTGATAGACAGATGAAATAGTGACAGTCAAAGAGAATTTGGTGAGAGCAGATAGAGTGCGCGCGATTTTTGACCTTCAAGATTATATCCCTGCCAGCACTTTTATTCACTTTCGGCATAATGATGGCGATTATTTACTTTGGAAAACACGGAACACCACACACTCTCTTGACACCTGACATAAACATCAAGATGGCGGCAGACAATTATTTCCGATTTCAGCCGCGCGCAAACTTATTTTAAGCGCATTCTACCTCATCGTGTACGAATGAGACAACGTTTACCTTTGAGCTCAACTGTCACTAATGAGACACAATTACTTACTTTTTTCTATTGTTACCGATCTGTAGGAGATTTCGCGACATCGGAGCGGATATCTATTAAATAGATAACAATAATAATTAAATCGAAGAATGTTAAAATACCATACCGACAAGGTCTACCTTCAAAATATTTAAGCGTGCCCCCTATAAAATAGATTAAAAAAGACCAAAACCAACATTTGGTCTGTAACCATTACCTATCCCTAAATACGCGGAAGACTAATCGAACTCAAGAACAATTCAATTTACCGAAATCGGATCGGCAATTTTCGAGTTGACTACGCAATAAATAAAGTCATATATAAAATCGTCCAACAGGAACCTGTCCAGTGTTGCCGTCATTCAAATACCGATTTATAGCTTATCAAAGAATACGGTATAATTAAGGAAGCATCTGTAGGCCTCACACAAATGCGCGGAGTAAACATAACGTATTTGAACGGCTTTAAAATTGAAAATACCGGTTTTGCACATAATATTTACATCGTTTTAAGACTTTATTTATATCTATAACATAATGAGCCTACTGCTGGGACACAAGTCACACAGGCTGACAGGCCTCCTGTCTTTTGAGAGGGAGTGGGACGTAATCCTCCACATGGGCCCAGTCCGGGTTGGTAAATGTCAGATGTCTTAGAATTTTTGGTTCTAGGACATTTCCTCACGATGTTATCCTTCACCGTTTTGAGAGCTGTGGTGTTGAAATAAATTACACAAAGTAACGCGCCTGACTAGGGTTGAACCCACTACGTACAACTCGTAAGTCGGTGTCCACCATTGCTCTCATATCTATGGGTATTCATATCTGTGACCGATACTTAAATTAGGCTTGTCGCATAAAATTAGTCCAAAGTGTCATAGAATAGTTGGATTTTCGATTAAAAAATCATTCGAACTTATTATACGTTTACGTCGATCGTTCGTGCCTCCGAATGCTTGAGTCATGCCAAGTTAGCTATTAACGTCAGTTCATTATTATTTTACCGTTACTATAAATTCGCTACCATTGTCACATATCCGCCTATCTTGGGGACATTGGCTGAATTTTGATGGCCTTATTAATATTTTTGAGATTATCTTTCTGGGATCCTTTAAATTAGAAATGAACTATTTTTTTTTTAAACCAATGAAAAAAAACCATTAAAATACTATTACGGCATTCCGTATTATGATAATTGTGTAACATTATGAAATGAAGGTATTATAAATGATAACCTGTTTGTTATAAGATGGAAAAGCGAGTATCATTGCATTTCATGGGTTTACATTTATTTTCGTGGAACCCTAATTATTGTTTTCTAAATAAAAGTAGCCTATGTTAATCCTTATAACTTCAAGTAAGTGAAAGTTCCGTCAAAATCGGTCCAGCCGTTTCAGAGATTAGCCAGAACAAACAGACAGACAGTTTTTTTTTTTTTTTTTTTATAAGTAGGTACCGTGTATACCATTCATATGCATTTAGTAAAAAGCTGTAATTTTGACACAACAAACAGACACTTCAATTTTATTTATTTGTATAGATAGATATTACTGGGAATACGCGGGCGTTGGTAAAACAAAACAAATAGCCATGACTAGATCCATCTAGATTACCAAAGCGAGTTGAAAATAAGAAGCACAAGAAGAAAAGACAAATAGCATAGACAAAAACAAAACAAACTCGAGTGTAACGGGACTCATACACAATGATATAAAAAACCATAGGAAGTGACACTTGACGTCTACATCTGTCACTTTGCTTTGAATTTGAATACATTCATAATCCATAGATTAGGCTTGTAATGAGATAATGGTTAAGTATTGACACCTCAAGGCTTTTTTTGTTAGTTCATAGCGGTACGAAGATTATAAACATCAGAGGGGCAATTCTCATGACTTTAAGAACGTTCAGAGTCTGATCTCAAAACTAGGTACCTCTGATTTCCCTAAATTTTTGACAAGTTTTTGACATTGATTATCGATAAGATGAGATTGTGACTAGATTTTTAACGTTTTTAATTACGGAATCGCCTTCAGGATAGTATTCCGTGAGTGTTTCCGTATGCTTCTTTGTAGGGTACCTTAAGATTGTATAGGGTAATCATTTTAATATAAGCATTGCTGAGAATAGTCATCCACAGATACTGTAACAAAAAACGATCGATTACAAAACAATCAACAATGTGATTAAACTGAAGACATTGTCAGTGGCTAAATCAATAATATCGACGATGATATCACACATAGGTAATTGTATTTAACGTAGTGCTGCACTATAAATATTATAAATGCGAAAGTATGTCAGTCTGTCTGTATGTTAAACTCTTCACGCTTAAACCGCTGAACCGACTTAGATGAAATTTGGTATAGAGATAGTTTGAGTCCCAGGAAAGGACATAGGATACTTTTTATCCCGATATTCCTATAGGATCGAAACTTATGCGGGTGAAACCTCGGGTCGCAGCTAGTTGTTTATATTTCCCATCCGTACCGTGATCCGTTGTTCTAAGTTAAACCGGTATGACGTTGTTTTTAGCATATTCTGCGAAATGAAGAATAACCCGGGGGTCGCGGCGTGTAAAACGTGTCATTGTACGGGACTTAGACTGTGATGTCTAGAAACTTACAGAAATGTACGGGAAAACACCAAGCTAAGAATTGTGATCTAGCTGTGCATATAGCGTCTATATTGGAAACTGCATAGCTCTTGTCCAAACAATTTATTCAGGCACTTTGAACTTAATAGCGAAGATAGAGTAAAACACCAATACTATCCATGAATTTTTTTTTTTTAAATCCTCTGTCTGAGGACTTCCCGGACCACCCCTTCATGTATGTTCAGCAACTATTATTTATAGGTTAGGAGACAGAAGGCTTTGAAATAAATGGGAACTTCTCATCTGACTTCAGACTTTTATTATTTTTCACTTTTTCTTTAAATATTTTTGATGTTTTTAAATTATTATAATTTGGTCTACGATCGATAAAAATACTGTCTTGCTCAGTCGTGACTCAAATTTATCTCAAAAGAATTTTACCCCTCCATTTCCAGTTCTTCAGTTATTATAAAAACCGGTCAAGTGCGAATCGGAGTCTCGCACCGAGGGTTCCGTACGTAGGTATGTAACAACAAATGTACGGTTTTCGAATTTTTTCGTTTAACTGTGCCACATGATATTGTTTCTTGCCAAATTTCATGATTCTAGGTAAACGGAAAGTACCCTATAGGTTTTGATTCCCTTACGGGTGTCAAAATATGCGGCATAAACGGAAAATTAACGCCCGTATCTTTTGATTGCGTTGAATTAAAAGTTTTTACTGCTTCAAGGGATTGCGGCCCTGAGTATTATTTTCAACTTGATAACTCCACGCGTTCCTGAGAAAAAGGATCTTGACAGACGGACAGAGTGACGGACAACGAAGTGATCTTATAAGGGTTCCGTTTTTCCTTTTGAGGTACGAAACCCTAAAAAACAAAAAGAGTGGCTATGATCCATAAGTAGTAAGTATTAAAAACTTCCTCGGAAACACAGCTTTTCAAAAAAATACTTTATTACTTTATTATACTTTTTTACATTTTCGGGACATTATCGGTGTAATCTGAGTTCGAATGGTGGATAATGGAGTAATCTATTTTTCACGCATTTGCCGATTCTGATAAAGTGCAAATTCGGAATCCTTATGCATCTTTGGTAAAAATGTAACAATATGGTACCATGGAGCTGATCTAATGGCGCAGCCGGATGGTGGCGACAGGAACTCCTCAACTAAACATGATTTGGTATCATTGCATTAATCAAGTACTCGTCCACCCAGCGTTAGAATCGAGTTCTGGCTTCATGAAATAAGATTCGCTTATCCTTTTTTTTTTTCTTTTCCTGACAGGCCCTGAATTTCAATACCCTGTGATTATAGATTGTCTCATGAATGCTTTTATTATTGCGTTCTTTTTGGTTCTTCGTAGAAGTTTGACTGTAACCGGTCGGGGAAAGTTAGTCTGAACTAGACTCTGGGCCTTTCTTCTAGTCTGCACGAGCGGCCCAGTCAATATCACCTACGATTACATTGACACCAATTTTAGTCGCTGTGACCATCGCGATATGATAAAGATTTTCACTAGTGGATTCTTGATATATGATTTAATTTCTCATGCCAGTCTGCGTCTGCTGATACAATTGTTCCTTAAATGAGCATATTATTTGGTTCATTGCAGCCACTTAGGCTACTAGTTTTATTCTATTTAAAGTTAGTTTTTAGTGTAATTATAATGTTGTATGTATTTATAGTATTTTTAAGTTATATTAATATTGTATTGTATGTGTTTTATATGGGCCTTGATGCCTGAAATAAATGGATAAATAAAAAAATATTCTATTTAAAACACCTACACTTCATAAAATATGCATGAGCAAAAAGTCTACATCAAGATAGAATCAATATAAAAATCGATAGCAATCATTGCGCGCATTCGATTCCCAACAAAACATACCCGTTTGTCTCGCTTTGCATTTCGTATAGCACTGCTTACACATTGACCTTCGACCTTGGTTAGGTTATGTTTGTGGAACAAGTAATTAAGCTTAAGCGATTACGCTACTGCACCTTAAATCAAATAATATATTTAAAGAGTAACCAAATATTATATGTATTAAAACTTAAGTAGTATACCAAAATTACCCTGCATGCAGTGATAGATTAAAATGATTAAAAACGGAACGTCTACAATGTATTCGTATAGTGTAGTAAATAAAAAATGTGTGCGGTTGGAGGACCCCGCCAGAAACAAAGTTCCTTATGCGATATTCGCACGCACACACACACTCGTATATAATAGAGCGAGACATAGAGAGACAGAAAGTCTTTTTCCTTACGAGACGATTCCTTCCAGTCAACTCCTACCGCAAGCCGCATTAAAGAACTTTGTTCCAAAAATCTTCTCTAGCTGAAACCTAGTTTATACTGTACAGACTGCAGGCATATACTAAGTATTCTGCAATGTTGCACGGTACAGCGCAGCAGGATAATTAATTGTGTACATACCTACACATTAATAGTCGAAATGGCTTTCATTTTGACAGTTCAACAACATCCATTGCGTTATTTACTTTGTTGAGCAGACAAATTTTACTAATAAACGAAGCAATGGATTAGCAATATTCTTCAAAATTATTCAGATTATGATAAGGTGTTACGTTAAGGTGCTGCTTCTAACTATCGCCGTGATCGTCAGTATACATGCAGATGAAGATATACAGTGAGTGCGTCGTGCAGTTTATATCGTCTATGGGGATATAACACAATCATAAATATCTAGAATCATAGATCTATTAATAGTAGATATATGACAATGTAATAAAGACATAATTATGAACCAATCGCCTATCGCTTGAGCGTAGACCCGCGCGAAGTCACGGCCAATCTCGTTAGTAAGGAACACAGCACACGTGGAATAGTGACGTTAACGGAATCCTCTTTATTGTATTTACTTTGACCGTATACCACGTGAACTGTCGCTCCCACATCGTAGTATACTATATTTTGATTAAGTATTTAATTTAATGGGTGCTGCAAAAACTTTGAGATCCACCTAAGAAAGGTACATAATATAATATTAGAGTTTTGTTTATGTTAACCTTGTTGTGTGTTATTTCTAGTCTATAATTAACCCATTTCGATGCGGTTGTTATTTCAATAAGTATTTTTTCGATGCTTTTTAACCATGTTTGGTCGGACCTAGCCTTCCTTTTCACATTATTTTATTTTATTATTTCTTTCGTAGGTATAAGTATTGTTCAATTAGCAATACATCGAATGGGATACAACAAGTCCTTGAATCGATCAGTTAACGATCAGTTTAATCCAACCAGAAGTACAATTTCTTTGCATAAATTGCATAATGAATCGAATTTACGTCCATCCAATTAGTAATCGATAAACTGCAAAGATTTACCGATATTGGGGGAAGCGATGACCCTGCCTATGTCAGGATTGTCATGGGCCTTGAACATCGTTATGCGCAACAAAACTACTGTGCTAAAGTGATTAACACTGCAACTCCTTTTGCTTTCATCTTGATTATCAACGTTGCAGCAGACTGCATATTAAAGAGGTTTGGAGTCAAAAGATCAAGGGTAACCCCTTCTTTGATTTTACTAATCAATTTGATATACGCAAAAAGTCATAGTCTGAACATTCGTTAAGGACAGTTTCAGCACTATATTGCATTCACAAAGAACTTTTGGTCCCCATGAATGAATGAATGAATTCCCTTGAATCCCCATGAATTCCCTTGATTATACGAAACAATACCGACATTATTCCACTGCAATATTCAATCATTTAATCTTATTAGTTAGAACGCATCACAGCCTGGCTCTTACACTAAAACCGATTCAACCAACATTTATGACAGTCGATAATTTTAATGATCTTTTGGACTTTATTTTTCAACGATACGAAATCAAACGGTATATTTTTTGTTACAATATTAATTTATCTTACAATTTGGTGGCTCAATAAAAGTGTCAGTTATGTGTTCTAGATTTGTTTGTGTTTTTTTAATGAGCTTCAGTATTTTCAGCTGACGTTCACCTGCGGTGTGGTAAATTGCATTACCTACATTACAGTGCAATGCAAAAAACTAGAACACTCTGTGTACCTACCCAGTTCATGTGTATCTAATGTCATGGTTGACTTGAAAGTGGTTTAATAAAAGTGGTGCTAGATGTAAAACTGTCCATATAAAATTAAGGAACTGGCCATGCAGTTACTAATAGCCGCACGACTTTTAGCGAACCTTTGCAAACCGCTGCAGAAGACGTTAGAATACAGATGGTTCTCTAGAACAAGCCATTAACACGTGACATACAGCTGATAAACCAATGTTTGTCTAACGCAATTCACTGTTATGCAAAAAATATTTGGTGTTTTTTGCATAGGTTAAGTAACATCTTAACACTTAATATCAATGATGACATCTCCATAAAGTATCTGATGTAACCATTGGATGGAGCTATGTGCATCACTGCCCAAAATAGCCAGTGACGTCATAGGCGGTATACCGGAAGTATGGTCGTCTGTAATGTTGTAAGCAGAAAGTCGTGTAGATATTCTGATCACGCGAACATTGCGCTATTGACGTTTGGTGATGCCAATTGTAGGAGGTGATGTGTATTACCTGGTAAAGTAGAAAGTTATTTGTATTAGCGCTGGATTTTAATAAAGCGTTCAATAGCTCCCTACTGAAACTGGTTCACATCATCGGAAGAAATTAAAAATAAAATACGGTTCTTAACATTCTTTAAACCAGACTCGTTTTAGTGTACACAAATACTATAATTAGTACTGCCTATTATGGAATCGCATTCCAGAATAAAAAGTTCGTTCAAGAAAAAACAAGCGTTGAATCTCGGAGTTCCCCAGGGAACTATCTTGGGACCCGTAAACAAATTAAGCAAAAAGAAAATAAGAGTTTACTCATGATAATTATTATGCCGTGAAATATTTTCGCGTTCATATAGTTTATTAACAAGGTACATACCAGCTAAGAACGCCGGTTTGCCATACAATTTACACCTGTCTGTCAAGTGGTATGTTCTCACGAGACGACTCACATGTTTTGTGTTAATTACTTCTCGTGAGGGTTCGAACACACGATCATCTACTGTTAATATTCGAAATAGCAACACTTATACACCGATGTGAATATACTTTGTAGAGCCATCTGTGAGAAACGTCGCTTTAAGTACTAATTTGTAGATAATTCTATCATGTTATCAACAGCTGGTATAAATTAAATCAAGTCTGAGCTAATTTTAGTATATCTATGGTGATTAGAAGGATAACATATGCATTCACTTAGTGACCAGGTTTCTTCAGCGTTAAATACTTCGGTGTGTTCACGGCCTTATTGAGAATTGTAAACAACTCGTACGTCCCAATGCCAAAGTCAAGTTAAGGACTTTATTGAACCTAATTAACAATCCGATAGTATTGGACGAGAACTTTTTGTATTTTTTTAATCTTAACACAAACTTTGTAATGATCAAAGCAGACATAGTTTATATGCTTTAGACAAAAAGTTTGAAAGACCCCTTATGATTTGATGCTTGCCCAGTCGTGGAATCCTTTCAATATACATTACTGCGATTGGCTGATAGATCACACTGCTGGAATTCTCCCAAGTTCTGCCCAGTTCTCCAGCTTTCTGCAACCAGCCTGTTCCGGCTGCCTTTTTAGGGTCTTCGGTCCACTTAATTAGTAGACCAGGCTACTTTTAGCAATTCAAGCTTAATGAAATAACCTGCTGTGTCCTATCAGGTACAGATTATCTTCCGATGATTTCATACTAGGTATAGGTAACCGCCCGGCCACGACCTTTGGCTTAGCGGCAAGCGGCGCGGTGTCTTAACTGCTAGCGTTGACGCTGCGAGCGGTGAATCGTGGCATGGTTCATAAATTGTTGTATATTTGTTTTTACCGCTCGCCGCCCCACGCTAAGCTGCCGCTGATAGCGGCAAGGTCGTGGCCAGGCCGTAACAGTCATCATCTGCCTAGCCTTTTCCCAACTAACTAACCAGATGGAGCTGAATACCAGTATTTTACATGGAGCGACTGCCTATCTGACCTCCACGACCCAGTTACTGGGTAATACGATACCTCTTGGTAAGACTGGTTGTCAGACTTTCGGGCTTCTGACTACCCGTAACGACTGTCATGTGCTTTCCGAGACACGGAGGGGTCTCGGTATGTGAAGATGGCCACCCATCCACAAACCAACCGCGGCAAGCGTAGCTTAACCTGATCGATCGACCTGTGCTGTTATCAATTAGCCACGGGATAGGTATAACAGTCCTACTTATTATGTTTTAACTGTCACAGTTCATTATCCGTTACTATTTAATGTCCTTGTTTAACTTCGCTTGCGTGTCTTTTATTTACTATAAAAATGTATGAACAAAGTTGGTATAACAAAACGTGTTTGTATTTCATGTTAATTGTTAAAAATTAATATGAAATACCTGCACGTCTGTCGTAGTCCTATGTTGAATAATAATGTACGAAATCGACTAGGTATCTGTTTTAAAATAACGTGCGTATGATATACGCACCGATCGTGAACGTGATTTGACAATAGAAATGTTTACACTGCGGAAAGCAGTTATGTAACACGGTAAAAGCAAGGAGTGTAGTTTTTTTTGTTAAAGCTATTAAACTGCATTGCATAATCAGCCAATTATGTTCCCACTGCGTGGACACAGGACTCATCTCTTCGTGAGGGAGTGAGCTATAATCTTAGTAGATTATACTTGGTTCTTGGTTCTTGGTTGGTCTTGGTTTTATTCTGGGCCAGTGTAGTCACTGGCCCAGGAGTGCGGGTTGGTAGATTTCACATGTCATTAAACAGATTGAAAGTCAAAAATTTTTAATACGCATCATATCAGGTAAATAATGATCCTAATCTTTTCATTTCGATATTATTATTATTATTATTATTATCATCCATTTCTGTCCCACTGCAGGGCAAAGGCCTCCCTTCCCTCCTTCCACTTGTCTCTATCCTGTGCTGTTATACGCCAATCCTTTTGGTAAGAGTCGAGTTCGTCCCGCCATCTCATTCTGGGCCTGCCGCGTTGCCGTTTGCTGCTGTTTGGGACCCATTCTGTGGTTGCTTTAGCCCATAGCTCCTCCGGCATGCGACAGATGTGACCAGCCCAGTTCCATTTTAGCTTGGCAGCCGTGTGACCTACATCGGCAATTTGAGTTTTTGAACGCAGTATCGAGTTCCTTATACGATCAGTAAGTTTAACTCCAAGGATACTGCGCTCCATTGCTCGCTGACAGACCCCGAGTGCGGACTTTTGACGATTAGTTAATGACCATGTCTGCGCTCCATAGGTGAGGGTAGGAAGAATGCACATGTCCATGAGTTTTCTCTTTAGTGAGAGAGGGAGAGTTCCCTTCATTATTTGTTTCATCGACCAATAGCTCTTCCAGGCGTTCTCGGTGCGTCGAGCAACTTCTTTTTCGTGTCTTGCCTGGAAGGAGACTATTTGGCCGAGGTATATGTACTCATGGACATATTCAATCCTCACACCCCCAATTCCTATGTTGCGCTTGGTGCTGATGGTCATCACCTTGGTCTTCGTCATATTCATCGCGAGTCCGACCTCGAGGCTGGCACTGCTCAGTTGGTCGAGCATTAGGCCTAACTCGGCTGCCGTGGAGGAGAAAAGAACAATATCGTCGGCGAAGCGGAGATTTGTTAATCTTCTATCGCCCACGATGATGCCCTTGTCCCTCCAATTGCTATTTAGTTTTCTAAAGACTTCTTCAAGCGTGGCTGTGAAGAGCTTTGGAGAAAGAGGGTCGCCCTGTTTAACCCCTTTTTGGATAGGGAATGATGGACCTGTGGTGTTTATTTTTATGGCTGCTGTGCTATTTTGGTATATTTTTTGCAGTAATTTAATGTATGTAGGTTCGATATCTTGGTTTTGAAGAGATTCAAATATGGCGTTGTGCGATAAACTGTCAAATGCTTTAGAGTAGTCAACAAATGCGAGGTATAAGGGTAGGTTGAATTCTAGATGTTTTTCTATAATCTGATTAAGGGACTGTAAATGGTCGGTAGTGGAGAGGCCACGGCGGAACCCGGCTTGTTCGGGAGGTTGATGTTGATCTAATTGGCCAGAAATGCGATTCTCAAGAATTTTAATGAATATTTTGTAAAGGTGTGAGATGAGGCTGATGGGGCGGTAATTGCCGATGTCAGTCTTATCACCTTTTTTATGAAGGAGGATAACATTTGAGTGGCAGAAACTACTTGGAAAAACACCTGTTTGTAATATTGAATTAAATAAGTTGCAGATGTATGGCAACAAGATAGGCTCCGCGGCTCGAAGTGATTCGGTTGTAATACCATCTTCGCCGGGACTTTTATTGTACTTCATGCCTCTGAGAGCCTGGTGTACTTCATAGCCAGATATTACTGGAACCTCCTCAGGACATGAGTAGACTTCAGTTGTTTGTTGGGATGTTTGGTCGTTGGAATATAGAGATTTATAAAACTCGGTACTTATCCCAAGAATTTTTGCCCTGTCTCCTTGCTTAACGCCATTTTTATCTTTTAAATGTGTGATTGAAGATCTGCCTACATCCATACCACGCATAGCTGATCTTAGGGATCGGTTGTTTGTCAATGCGACATGGACAAGTTGTGTGTTATGGTGCCTTAAGTCCTTTCTGATGCTCCTCTTTACTTTTCTGTCTAGATCCCTGTAGCCAGCAGATTGGCATGTTAAATTTTGTCGCTCTTCTATAAGACGTGTTGTGCTGTCAGTAAGTTTTGTTTTCTTTTTCTTGAGGCACACAATTTTTTGGCTGGCGATTTTAATAGCTTCTTTTATGTTTTTATACTGTATATGTACGTCCTCTGAATCTGTATCTAATAAACTGAATGTGTGTGTGTGTGTTTCGATATCGGTAAATCAAAAAAATCTATGAAAATGAGACTTGTTGTAAATTTATTCCGGTTCGATAAATCCTTTGTTCTCAAATAATTAAATCCCCAAACTTGTTGCACCAAGTCCATAGCGAAAGCTTTGGCCGAGCTTAAAGACTTCAATAATACACAATTCATTCGGTTGCCAGCTCCTTTTCAATGGATTGCATAGGAATGTCGATAGTGCGAATTGCATACAAATAGTCGAAAATCGATATGCAAGATTTATTATAAATGGCTAGCGATTTTAGACGTCCGTTTTGTCAAATACGAAAGAGTAAGCAATATGACCGTACAGATACAGAATACAAGGAGTTTCATATAGTCAACAACTTTCTATCACGAGATGATGTTGATGAGGGGACTAAACGATGCATTGTAAAGTATAAAGCAACAATATATTGTCATCATCATTTCTCCAGAGTGCCTCGTCCCAATTTATTTGGGGTCGGCGCAAGATGACATTTTCTTCCATACTTCTCTATTAGTCGACATCTCTGTAGTCACCCCCTTTCCAACGATATACTGTAATGTTTATAAAAGAACATAGTACGATATCCTAGCAGCTGCTAGTGTGCTGCTTCTGTTCAAGAAGATCAAGGAAGTGTCATTCACACGCATTTTGTATCTTATTAATTAGAAATAGTTTATCAATATGAAAAGTACAATCGTCCATATAAGAGATGATGTACAAGAAAACACAACTCGTATAATATGGATTCCCGAATATACCGTGCATGTTCCTCAATGGATCGAATTGAATCGATATCGATTACGACATCAACTAGCTTCTATAAATGCAAAATAGATCCAATAAGTTATTCAGTCTAGGTAGAACGATCCAGCACGCTTCTTCGATTGTTGAATTCGTTAATTATATGAATCTAGTAAAGTCCAGTATCTCCTTTGTTATTTCGATTTGAATATTAATTTTATGTGATTTCGATTCTCACTAATTGATGTGTTGTGTTCATTTCGTAAGAAGGAATGTCACGATCTCCTCTAATGATGTTGAATTGAGTTTGTTTGTTTACCTATATTTCTTTTACGGAAGTTATTACGTTTGGTTTTTTTTTCTGTGGTTTGAATCAATTCATATTATGGTAAGCATCACTGAAACCTATAAGATGCATTGGCATTTTGAAAATGACTGCGTAATAATTTATTAATACTATCAGCCTTTCAAATTCTTGCCACTATAATGTCAGTAGTAAGCTTAGGAGGTTTTACATCAAGAAAATGATTGGACGTGAGACCCTAACTCGCGGAAAACATTTTCTTGTACTAACAAAACAGTAATATCTTCATCGTTAAAATCGCAACTCGCTCCACATAATTCGAGCACTTCCTATGTAGTTCTCACCTCGTTATTAAATGTGGTCTCATTTTATAATTACAGACGCTTACTCAAAGCTGACCTTTCACTTTCTTAAATAGATCTTCAACTTGCATTCTTTAGTATAAAGGTTGTGAAATTAGCCAATATTATAATTAAGAGATAGCTAATCTTTGTGGAACAATGACATTTCAATCCCAATAAGGCCATAGATGGTAATGGTGCTAAACAATCAGGCTGAGTCGTCTGCGGAACATCTTACTCTTCGAGACAGTCGCAGACAAATTTGCACTCCATAAAAGCACAAAAGTTCTTCCTTCATCATTCTCCTGCCCTTATCCCAATTTATTTGGGGTCGGCGCAACATATCTTTTTCTTCCATACTTCTCTATTAGACGTCATCTCGTTAGTCACCCGCTTTCTAATCATATCATCATTCACACATTCCATCCATCGTTTTTTTGGTCTTCCCCTACGCTTATAGCCATCGACATTCATACTCAAAACTCTCCTCACGACATTTTCCTCATTCCTCCGCATCACATGCCCATACCATGACAACCGATTTCCACACAACTTTTCCGTTACCGGCGCCACTTTCAAACTTCCTCTTAAACTTCTCTCAAACTTCTCACAAACTTCCTCTCAAACTTCTCACAAAAGTTCTTCCTTGTCGCTCGATTTTCTACAAAGCGAGAACGCAATACAACTTAGCCTACATACAAACTAGGAATAAAGGAGATAGATGATACCGATGATATTAAGCCATTAGAACAATAACAGTCGCGACGGCCGGGGCCCCGTGTCCACATTTTCGCGTATTACTCAACTGTTACCTACATTCATTCCTGCCCACGCGCATGTTACGTAACCGCTTCGAAATTAGAATAGAATACCGCCTAATGACGGGCTTGTAGCGCTTGTCAAAGTAATGCCACCTGTCAAATCTAGATTTTAAATGCAAGAATAGGTGCTAAAAATGATTTATATTGATTTGTTAACGTTTATGATTGTGTTAGGGCGATGTTTGTTTGTAAACTTGACGTCAAAGTTTATCAACACCGCCTTGTTTTTTTTTGTGTCTGTGAAACCGGTTGACCAGCCTGGTCTGAGGCTGAGATATTTATCAAATGGAAATAACCGAAACCTGTCGATTTAATACCGATTTGATAGAAATACGGTCTCCGTTTTCCGCGATATCCATCTTTCTGGGAAAACCACGGTTAATGTAAGCTGACAACGTATTCCTGCAACTGCCAACTATTTCTGTTAAATACTGGCTGTAGAGGATCTTCTGTAGCGATAAAAAGATCAATACGTACAAAAAGCATTGTAGGTATTGCCTACCTACGCTATAAAATCATTTTTAGGGTTCCGTACCAAAATGGTAAAATGAACCCCTATGGTGCGACTCAGTCCGTCTGTCTGTTTGTCACAGCTGGATATCTCAAGAACTAGTAATGCTATCAACTTGAAATTTGGAATAGTTTTAGATGACGTTTGCCCAACAATTTTAAAGAAAGAATTTTTTTTTGCAATTTGGATTGAAAAGGTTTCTGAAAAATTCGAAGTGGGGGGCCACTAGGGCATATGCCTATCATATGAATGAGCGCAGTTTGTATATTCTCAAACATTTTTTATTTTTTTTAGGCTGCATAGTTTTTGACTTTTGATAAAAAATGTAAAAAAAAAATCCGTTCCCTCCATCTCCGAAGTTTGCATAGAGAAAAATCTGAAATTATTCTATGTGATAGAAGTTTATGTAAAGATTACAGGAAAAATAAAACGTTGTCTCTAAATTATTGTGGCACACTTTTTCAGAAATCATCAACAAAAGTTACATTAGTTCCACTATCGGTCAAAAGATGGCGCTGACCTAAAACTGCAATATTCTACACCGCAACGCGTAGTATTAAAATACGAATACTCGTATAGGCCTTGCCGATGCATATTTAAAAACAAATTATGATGGTATGGAACCCTCGGTGCGCGAGTCCGACTCGCTCTTGACCGGTTTTTTTCCTTTAACGGTGAAGTTTCCCAGTCCCACGACACAATAAATGGATCGTGAAATAAAAACTGTAATAAAGTCAAGATTATGGCAAAAGTAAACAGAGAGCATATCTACCGACTGAACTACAGTCGTGATCACAAGTCGAACGTGGCTAGGGTAACCAAATATTATCAAACAAGTCATACAGCTTGCAAAAAATATTATTTCAATAGATTTCGACAGACTGGGCTTGAATGTGAGTGGGGACTTCGTTACTTAATAAAAGTACAAATAAAAAAACGTGGATATAAATATTAACCTGAATATACCTTTAAATTTTCATTTAAATTCAATCGACACATTCTGCTTGCCATTTGAATCCAAAACCGTAAGTAAGTTGGGGATTTTCTACGGCTTATGTTTAACTTATCACCAGATAAAGTAAAATATAACATCAAAAAACACTTTTTACTGCCAAAAATAGTAAATGATCACCAAAATTAAAACTCGATTTTATTGTAAAATATGCCCAGCTAGAACTATTATAATTTTAGTCATAATTTTTTGGTGGTCATTATATTTAACCCCATTTTCTACGAGTTTTATCAAAGAATAAAAATAAATAAGAAGTATTCACAAAAATGTCTCACAAAAGTCTTACAAACATTAAAGATAAATATAAATACACACAGTCAGAAGCTTAAGCAAACAATACCTGGTAACAGTGGTAACCCAATCACGACTCCGGCCGGTAAGTTCAGGTCACAAGCCATCACGACAGTGCCGATGGTCACTGAGCATCGCAAAAATATTATAATTAATAACATTGAACACGAAATGGTTAATAAATAAAAGAGAAAGGGACACGACATGAGCCTTGGACGGTTGAGTTAATGTTTTTTTTAGTAAAAAAAAATATTCGAATGACTTGAAATTGCACTCGTATATGACGGGAACATGATTTCAAATATATTATTATTTATTATTAAAAGTCTGTGATGTCCCACTGCAGGGCAAAGGCCTCCTTACTATCATTCCACTTACTCGTATCTCTGTTTAAAGCTGATAAGGACCAGTTCTTGTTGAAGGAGTCCAGCTCATCCCACAATCTCCGTTTCAAATATTATCTATCAGTTATTTGATTAACATAATTAACTTTTAATCTATGCTGGGCCGAACTTTATCCATATCTTTCACAAGTAATCTTTTGCTAGGTACTTTTTCCTTAAAAGATGTCTGAACATTAAAACATCGCGTGTCCCATGAGAGATAGTATATAGGCTATGTTTATGAGAATAAGATTGGCAATACAACAATGTTAAGTATTTAACACATTGTAAATTTTGTCAATTATAAATAACACATTCTAGTCCAACTTAATAGTTGACAAAGAGCACAATTAACCAGCTGGCCTACCATGATCTAATTAAAAACGATTCAAAACAAGACATTTCAGTTTAGGTTCCTAAATTGCATCGCTTGAGCTGCTCTATGGACGTCATGGTACCAAACAAGTATGAATGAAACCAAAACTTGAGACTCAGTTTTGGACAATCGCTGTCAGCAGATGGCACGGCCTAAACTGAATCGTTAAACTGACGTCATGGTACGAATGAAAAACAGTTCAGTTTAGGTCCTAAAATGGATCGCGTTAAGAGCTTGTGGTAGGCATCCAGTATTTAGCCAGTGCACAGGATCATACAAAAACTAAGCAAGAATCTCCGTGACGGTCAGAATTCAGTATAAAAAACCCTAAACGGATTCGGCCTTCCAGCGCACTATTACGAAACGATTCTATCCGGAATCAGTAGTATATATATGTGAGTGGTTGACCAAAAAGGGACCTGGAGGGATTGGAAACCGTTATTTATTTTTTTTGAATTTTTTAATCTGTGGTCTTTTAGCTTTGTTTTGGTCTAACCAGAATATTTTTAGGTGCCGTAGTGTTTTTTTTATGATTTTTTTTGTGAGTCGAGGCAGTTTTGGAAAAATTACACCTTACACTAGTTTTTGTGATGTCAGACGCACATAAAGACAAGAAACTGACACTAAATAAGTCGCCAATAACGTAGTAACCGCAAACACGTGTTGACACTCACTAACGAAGTCGCATACTGACATAAAACATGCCGCAACTTGTTTCTACACGAAATTTCAAACGCGATTTACTCGAAATCAATTATTTTCCCTTGAGGTCCCTTTTTGGTCAACCACTCACATATTTATTTTTTATTTGAGTCCCCAATCACAGGCGTGATGAATCGTAGAAACAGAGCGAGCGGCGCGTGCGCCGGGATCGTTGACCTCACGTGAAACAATTTCCCTAACAGAAAGTTTGGGAACAGATACTTACATAATTTTTCTTGAGAACTAATATAAAGTAGTTGACCAATGCTCAAAACGTTGAATCAGACATTTAGTGAAAAAGGATCCAGAGCAGTCACGTAAATTACCTGTAAACGAATAATGACGTAATGACTACTTGAAAGTTACGGCAGGATATAACAAATTACACAGTAGGGAAGAGGATTTTATTAGGGAGTTATGTCATTGCAATCCTCAGTATTTACTGAGAAATTCCTTAATTTTAGGAATTTTAATAAATACATTAGGTACCTACCTGTAAATTGGATGTCATTTTACAATCATTTACCGGGGCTGCTAATTTGGTTTTTCTCTTTGCCATACACTTTAAACTACGGACAAAACTATGTCAGTCTTTATAGAGTTCTTACGATCGTGTGACGTAACAAGACTGGAAGTACGCACAATGACCGTTCACGGTCATGATCACGCATTTTGGATTATGATACCCACCTGTTCGTAGCTTACGTCGAGATCCAAATTTTTAGGTAGAAATGCTGAAAGAGGAATAGTTTTACTTGATGGTAGAATTGAAATAACTGCTTTCGCTTTGCTTTTCGTGGAAAACGTGAACTTTGGGCAAGTTGCCTCTACCGGGAAGATTTACCACCACTGGTGAATATGGCTTGTTAATTTAAATAATGGAAATAAGCTCGATGCTAAATATTAATCCTATTATACAGGTGAATTTTTCAAGTGGGCGTGGATGGCCAAATCCGAAACGAAAAGTAAAAAAAGTAAGAAAAGTACTCAAAAGAGTCACGGGCTCGATTTTGATGAAAACTAAAATTGCATCATTGGATTTTTGAAAAATCTATATTTCTAGCCAGGAATCGTTAAGTTTGCCGTATGTCATTACTTCTCAGATTACGATCCTTATTAGCGACACTATCGAATGGTATAATAATACATTTTTTTTTTCTTCAAAATCAATGGGTTCGATTCCTGGCTAGAAATATTGATTTTTCAAAAATCCAATGTTTCAGTTTTAGTTTTCATCAAAATCGAGCCCGTGACTCCTTTGAGTACTTTTCACTATTCCTCATAGTTTCGGATTTGGCCATCCACGCCCGCTTGAAAAATTCACCCTGTATATCCTGACCTTTATACCGGTCTATCATTTCGTTGCAGATCTTTTTAATTTGATTAGGTATACTTACTGATTAAAATGTGATGAAGAATGGTGGTGTGATGTAAGTGAAGAAAATGAACACTAAGATTCCTGCAAATGGTGTAATATTTTCTTTGCCGACTGTACCAATAAAGATCAAAAAAATATAATTTTGTCGTCATTTAAAACGACGCATAATTTTCCCACTGATCAATAATGTCGCGCGTATTGCTATCAGTAGGTATACCTTCGAATTAGAATAACAGGTTCTAATGAAAAATCGATGTTTCGAGTTACTAACATTAGTGATTAATATTAAAGATGTAATGGTCTCAACCATTAGGTCTGTTTAACTGTCACTGGTCTAACATTAAAATGTTACGTGTAGGAAAATCCTATGCTAATAGAATTTCCCTTTACTCCTTTGTAAGTGTTAGCACCATCAGCATAATGAAGATGTCATCATCTATGACGAGACTTTCTATTGGTATTCGTACACTTTCCTCTTCCTTATCTTGAGAAGTGACGTCAATAGTAATAGGTGATTGCTTTATGCTTGAAGTAAGTCAATAGGTAATGCTGTGTCCTGGAAACAGGATTGGTTAATGGAACCTTATACTCAATATTCGGAAGTGCAAGCCCTAATGCATCATTAGTTATATTTCGCCTAAGCTCATCAAGACCTCCATCGTGCTAGACCTCGTTACCATTGGCAATACCCTTAATTATTTCTACTTTTAATTTTAGTTATCTTATAGAAAGGACTAGTTCATAAAAACCTGTTTATACACAATTATCCTTTAGATCGGATATTGTTTTTTTTATTTTATTTTAAAGGTAAACGGTATTCTTGAATAATTTTATTATTTCAATCATTACTTAATAAACTTCTTAAATATTATGACTACCGAAGTTGATAAGAAAAAAGTCGTGTTCGCAAAAATGTCAACATTTACAATTCAATTCCAATAATAATAGTCCTACTTTTTCTAAATAAAGATGGATGTTTCATTCAGCTCTTCAATGCAATCAGTTGAATGTGAATTCAATAGATTTCAATATGTATGTTCGTACGACACTGGTCATAGTCGAGAACATGACCTCGTGTCAATAATCTCGTTACTAAAAGGACTTCACACTGAAAAACAATTGTTATTTATTAGAAAAGTTATTTTATGTAAATGGATATACCTACTAGCTTTCTCCCAAGGTCGGAGATTAGGTATCCCACGTGAATGACTACGCGGACAAGAGATATAAAGGTATCAGACAAACAGCATTCGTTTCGCATTTATAATATAAGTTTATGTCTTTGGGTTCACTTCTACATCCCGTTGAGATGTAGGTTTTTGTTCCTATTGCATTTTCACAGTGATGAAGGCATTACCACTGGCTCGTCTGCTTTGCGTCCAAAGAGATCTATTTTTATTTAATTGCTCGGACCTAACCCGTGGGAACAAAATATTAGGTAAAGCAATATGCACCTAAATGGTTTGGCCATAGAACGCCCATTGCTCTATCTTCGATTATTGGTAAAAATGAAAGAAAATCTATTTGAATTTAGGTACGTGTATTGTAATGAAGTATGAAATTGTACAGGTTCTTTTGTTTCCATTACTACATCAAACAGCAACGATGTAGAATAGAATCCGTTTCGTATTTATATTTACCTAATATTGTTTACAATCTCGAGAAACCTTGACGTAGAAATGTTTATTCACTCGTTAGCATCGGAAAAACATACCTACTTCAGTTTTTATACCTGTAATTTCGCAATAACGGTGCCTTTCAGAAAGAGAATGAACTTCGTTAGCGTTTGCACCAAACGTAGCAAACCACATCCTTACTCGTGCTGTTCAAAAAACTTAATCATAACATCTGGCACGCTTATCGTGGCACTGCCATCAGACGCGAGCGTGAGCTCCGCAGCGCCGAACACTACGCGGAGTGCAGTCGTCGCGCGCTCGCGAATACTTACACACTGGACGAGACACACCGCGGGAATATTTAATATCAAACACCGGCTCCAATAACCGTTTCTTGTTCAAATTCAAACATTTTATTAAATCACTCTTGATACAACAGGTGCGTTTAAGTGTAAAATGTGATTAAAACTGTGATCTTATAAGTTAGTGCATGAAAACATGATTGAACTGTTAAAAGTGAATGACAACAGAGTAAACGGAACAATGAGAGATATCGGAACGGATTCGTTCGTGTGCAGAGTTCAGTATCTGGACGACATGGACCCTTTTATGGAGTACAATGTACGGGAGCCTCCGAGGCCGCTGTACCACACGTTCAACACCACCATACCCCTGTCCTATCAAATAGCTGCCGTACACCGCTTGCTTCAGGCCCCACACCGGGTGAGTGTTACCTGTTATATAAGAATTTTATTACTTTTTAAATACCGTAAATAGTTTTTATTACTTGCAAAATTACGCGTGTACGACCTCCTTCGTTAATTAAAAAAACAATCGCCGATTACTTCACGTGCTAGCACTCACGCACCGCGCGACACGTAAATATTGACAATAAAATCAGTCACTGATAATCACATTGTTATCATTAAATGACTGATTTAAAAGAAAATAGGTGACAATCACTAAGGTCGATGATAATGATCAAATTGTCATAAAATAATACAATGCTTTTATTTTGGTAATAGATTAAATGTAATGTCTTTGTTTTGATAGACAAAACACAATCCTCCTTTGTGTATCATTGTATTCATACATTTCTATTAGATTAGTGAGATGATCGAAGATCATTCAAGTAAGCGACAAGATCACCTATGTACCCTTACACTAACGATCATCATTAACTGCCTAGCCTTTTCCCAAATATTTTGGGGTCGGCTACCAGTTTAATCGGATGCAGCTGAATACTAGTATTTTACATAAAGCGACTGCCTATCCGATCTGCACAACCTCGTTCCTAGGTAATACGATACCCCTTGGTAAGACTGGTTGTCAGATTTCGGGCTTCTGACGACCCGTAACGACTGCTAAAGATCCACGAATGACAGCTGGGACCAACGGCATAACGAGCTTTCTGAGGCACGGAGGGATCTTTATATGTAAAGATGGTCACCCATCGACGGACCAACCGCGCACCAAAGCATTGATAACCAGATCGATCGACCCGTGCGGCTATTATTAGTTAGCCACAAGTCCATCCCCTAACCACCCCACCCACCACCCAACGATAATGATATAAAAGGTGTTTAAGGTGTAGAGCTTGGTAGGTATTCAAGTAAATTCCGATCTAGCCTGTCCCTTGCTGCCTCTCCCAGCGACGCCCTAAGCCGAGGTCCATACCACACATGGGGTGTAGCCCTTAGCGTGTAGTCACTTAGTTTTTAAGTTTTTTAAGCCCTGGCTGGAGGCCTTAATTTATATTCAGAGGCATCTACAGACAAGTCCTCTTAAGCAGACAGACAACCTCCCAGGTTGAACTGCGAGATCCCAAACTCAAAACAAAAATAGGTGAAGCTACAGATGATAGTTTACTGTATGTAATCATCGTGATCAATTTACAGACCTAATGCTAAAATTGGTAGCGTCTGTTGCAAATCTATACAGCAGTGGTGCTCGTGGCTCCACCAAATCTTTAGTGAAGCGTTCGCTGTGCGTATGTGCCAATGTCTCAGCTAGCAGATACAAAGCCAAATGCAACATGTTTCGTGGTTCTAAAGTAATAGCACAACACACATCAACGTCCAATGCTGCATTCGTAACAACCATTGACGTAGCCACTTAACTATTATCGAATTATTACGTCGGCCATGTTGGAGAAAGAAGAAATAGGTAGGTACGTGCCTCATTACAGCAAGAGCCATACAGGAATATTTAAATCGTTCGAAATTGGATCGGCACACGAAAGTTCTTTTAAAATTCATTGGTTTTAAGGCTAGCTTCAGTCAGAAACAAATCAATAGGGAAGAACTTTCCATGCCACAGAATAACAAAATACATTTAAGAGGGGCTTGTGGCTAAGTAATAACAGCCGCACGGGTCGATCGATCAGGTTAAGCAACGCTTACAAACCGCGGTTGGTCCGTGGATGGATGACCATATTTACATATCAAGCCCTCCGGCCGTTTTCACAACTGCGATTCGCAACCCATCGTCAGAAGCCCGAAATCTGCAACCAGTCTTACCAAGGGGTATCGTATTACCCACTAACTGGGTTGTGGAGGTCAAATAGGCATTCGCTTCATGTAAAATGTTAATATTCAGCTGCATCCTGTAAGACTGGAAGCCGAGCCCAACATAGTTGGGAAAAGGTTAGGTAGATGATTAAAGAGGCAGCTAATAATAGTGCAGTGCGTTATAAATGTAATGGAAGTAAACACTATTACTAATAGGTACCGGTGTTACTCATCGCGGTATTTGGCTAAAATTATACGTTCTAAATACACCCGCTACCTCGCTCAGGTGTTGCTATGACATAATGTCACTTATTACTGTAGGCAGTTGTTTCGACAGCATTCTATAGATCGTGGATAGTAATAGACCACCCCGTGTTGTATTCCTGCGAATTGAGAATTGAGTCAGAGGTGACTTAGATACCAGATATAAAGCTAGGAGTATTCTGAGACCAAAGACTGCTCTCATCCTCATTTATGTAGTTGAAGTCCGCAAACATGTCCTTAGATGGACCTTCCAATAACCGCTACGGTAAATACATAATCAGCCTATAATATTCCCACTGCTGGGACACAGGCCTCCTCTCGGTGATAGGGAGTGGGCCGTAATCCACCACGCGGGCCCAGTGCGGGTTGGTAGATGTCACATGTTTTCAAATTTTTGGTTCCTGGACATGCCGGTTTCCTCACGATGTTTTCCTTCACCGTTTTGAGAGCAGTGGTGATGAGATAATTTACACAAAGTTAAGCGCCTGTCTGGGTTCGAACTTACGCTCTACAACTCGTAAGGCGCGGCCGTTACCACTTGACCGCCACTGATCTCTACGGTAAATGGTTGGTCCAAGAACTCCACGACCTCATTCCACCGGCCCCCTTCTACCTTCGGACATCCAGACGCACTGCAAGTTACCATCCCTGCCTAGTTGCTATTCCACCAATTCGCACTAAGCGTTTACAAATGTCCTTTATAATGCGCACAGCAAAAGAGTGGAACTCTCTACCTGCGTCTGTGTTTCCGAGCGCATACAACCCGAATCTCTTGAAAGTGATAGTGAAATGGCTTCTTCTGGGTAAGCTCAATCCATCGTAGACTTTGTCTCTGTCACCTCTGACCTAGACTAGAGTCAAGAGCAAACCCATTTCAAATAAAAGAAATAGAAAAAAATGGCCATAATCCCCACGCTTAGTTAGTTAGTGCTTTAGCAGACAGGACGACGCTACACTGCCAGTCATCCACGTGTGATATCACCTCTTAGCAATGATATATAAACTCTTAGTCATATTTTACGTCAATTACAATAGTGCGATTTTCTGAGGACTATACAGCGTGCTTTGTAAACGTTGAAGTACGCCATGAATATAGAGAAGTTGATACAGTCTAATACATCGTGTCTTGCATAAAATTTAAGATCAGTAAGTTGCAAGCGGTTTACTATGTGGTTCTGTTCCATCTTTTAATAATAGCACAAAGACTAATGAAATCCTCCCAAAATTCACCATCCCTTCAGAAAAACAAAAAAAAACCAGTGTTTTGTTTGCATAAAACGTTCTACTTATTAGCAAAATAATATGTCAGAAAAAAGTATCTACGTCTATATATATATCGGGAGTGGAAACATCCACTTAGCCACAACTAGCTGATAATACCTGGCACTTAAATCTGAAGTGAAACATTCATTACCTTTAGACCCAGTCCCGGTATAGAACCAGTTTCCATTGTCATAACATCTGTCCGAACTCGTTCACAGCGCATTCTCAATTACACAGATTAGCAAAATTACAGTCTAACCAAGTATACGGACTGTCGTAAGTCACAGGATGTTTAGTCGAAAGAACGGGAGCACAGATAATTGATCAATTAGAATTACTATAATTATCTTGTGTGTAAAGTATCATACTTATAATGCCCACTTTGATCTTTGTCGGTGCATATTATCACAGAGAACAGTGGTGGCCCAGTGGTAACGGCTGCGACTTTCGAATTTTAGGTCGTAGGTTCGAACCCAGACAGGCGCTTTTCTTTGTCTAAATTATTTCATCACCACTGCTCTCAAAACGGCGAAGTAACTGTGAGGAAACCGACTTGTCCTAGAATTCGAAGACATGTGACATCTACCAACCCTCACTGGGCCCGCGTAGAGGATTACGGCCCACTCCCTCTCACTGAGAAGAGGCCTGTGCCCCATGAGTGGGAACATTATAGACTGATTATGCATATTATCACAATACCTACTTATATTATGCTATAATTCAGGCTAAACGGAAGTTTTTTTTTTGTATTTTTCATTGTAGCAGGTAACCCTACGATTGTGCCCCTCTAATTAGATGCCAAGTCACTCGAAGTTCGCTTTCGGGATACAAACGGCCTTGAATGGTTCAACAGTTTAAAAAAATAACAATACTCTTTAAGACTACATTATTCACAAGTTTTAATCTTTCTTTCCTCGTTGCGTTCGTCGGAAGTTTATTAATCATGTCGTCCAGGTGTAATCTTTATTTATACGAACACAAACGCTACCTGAGAAAATTCTGCAAAGAGCATTGTAGCGATTCCACAACATCCTTGAAACGTTTTACTTTCATATTGCATTTAAAAAGGTGTAAATATGGAAATTGCTTTGGAGAAGTGCTAGAAATAATCATAATCAAAAGTGTTTTATTCAAACTAGGCTGAAAATCAGCACTTTTCAAACGTCAAAATTACATAAGACAGTCCCCCAAAACGCCCGCCCTTCGCCACTAGTGCTTTAGCTGGGAAGAAGAAGCGGGGCGCAACAAACTCCCCAGCAGAAACGGAACTCTTTCACAATACCCAAAATAATAGAATAGCGCAGTCCAAACCAAACTCACTCAGTCTCGTTCCTCTGATCCCTCTGACCTTACTTCCTCTGCTGTGACATAATATGTGTGTCATCGCATTACTAGATCTGCCAAAAATAATGTGGACTGCGTGTTCCAGGAAACGATCTGTGAACGTGCGTGTGATGTTGCACTACGAACATACGATGCGTCAAATGTGGGTCGAGTAGGCTCGGATCATTTCCAGTTTATTTCTGCATCTTTGTTAATGTTTATTTTATTTTTAGTAATTCTGCTGCAAGGAATTCTGCCTTATTTTTTAATCAACCAGTTTAAAAAAAAAAATTGTGATCACTAATCGCACTGACTACTAAACTAACATGCTTTCTTGTTATTTTGAATGGTAAACTATACAATACAGTAAAAAAATGAGTGCCAAAATCTGCATCCATTGTAGCATGTTCAAAGACAACGGATGAAACTTTTGCAATACTTTCCTACCGAGAAAATAAACAATGCGTGCATGATTTTCTGTAGTTGTATGTTGTTCTCACAAACAACATATAGCTAGTAACTTTAATAAACCCTTAATAGATATCTAGCAATTTCAGATAAGTGCAACGTTATCACCTCATAACGTTAGTATTAATAAACTGATATAAATCAAAGTTGGTTCTTTCACGATGACCTGGCCTGGGGGAAATGTAGCGATAAGTGGATTATAGGTGTGTATACTAGTTACATAGCATGAGCTATCACGTTGATCATTAGTAAGGACTAGGACGATAGGTTATTGATGCATAAATGCTGGTAAATAATAATAATTACAAGATGTCTGCAGTAGCTCGGCACTGAATTAAGGAAATGAATTTATTAAAAACCGGCCAAGTGCGAGTCGGACTCGCACACGACGGGTTATGTACCACAAAGCAGAAAACGCCGGAAAAAACACGTTTCTTGTATGGAGACCCCTTTTAATTTTTGTTAACTTAATTTTATTTTTATTATTTGTTGTTATAGCGGCAGTAGAAATACACACTCTGTGAAAATTTCAACTGTCTACCTATTACGTTTCATGAGATACAGCCCGCTGACAGACAGACGGACGGATGGGCGGACTGCAGAGGCTTACAATAACTTCCTTTGACACCTTTTGGGTACGGAACCCTCAAAAGTCAAGCGACACTCAAGCGCGTTTGACAAAACTTTAAGGAAAAAAGTGGAGGAATATTGTAACTACGAAATCAAAGTGTCAGTCATAAATTGACTCATCCCCAGATATCATTCCTACAGGACTCCAAATCCAAGTAGTTTCTCGAATAACATTCGAACAATATCACGAGCGACCATGACTAATTGTCCAAATTCGGTGACCTTGGTGTAAACTGATAAGCTATCATAATCCAGCACCCACTTACATTCCGGACAATGGACTCTCCGTCCTTTTTGCAAAATCGTGCTGAAAATACAAAGGCAAAATGTTTAGTAGTCTCGGCGCAAGTACGAGTATTAGTACTCATCGGATCTGGGGGTCTACTCTCTCTAAGTCCGTCAACGAAGACTCGGGTCCATCCGAAAAAAGTTGATACGTCAAACAAGTGTCAAATTAAATTTTTCGGTCGGGCAAAACCACAGAACAGTTAAAAAGGCAACCACACCGGGCATAGGGAAAACTGTCTAGTCGTGTGGTCATTAATTCTGATTCGGAAACCTATAACTAATCTTATGTCCGTAAGTGATACGGAGCAGGTAAAGTCCGTAACTTCGGCTGAAATTAAGGACTCCGTGGTTTGAGAGCAGTCCCCATGATCACCAACGTTGTAGCTGCACACGGAAGCCTCTACTGCCACGGTTCCGAACCTGGGGGTATTCTGCGGGGGTAATAAGTTGGTAACATATAACAAAGATTAGACTAATAAGACCGAATCTAGCTCGCCAGTGCATTTCATGCCCTAACTGTATGACAAGACTGTAAGAACTTACTGAAAATTGTTGTGCAATTTTTATGTCTAATAAAGACAATTTGTATTTATGTGTAAGTACTTACTTTGTTCATTGGCCACATGAGGGAGAAGGGGGGGGGGGGGGGGATAAACCAGGTTCCATAGCTAAGTCATAGGGGTGACAAGATCGAAAAGGTTAGGAACCACTGCTCTATTAGCTAATAGTCTCCTTTTTTTTTACTTTCTTTTCGGAGTCATAGGCATAGTCCATTATTTTGTTTAGTATACACACGACTTAGAAACTAGTTTTAATACTTACATCTACCAGAAAAACAACACAAACTATTCATTACTACGCCAAAGTGGCATGTAGGCGTACCCAGTATGGAGCTGTCCCAACCAATTGCATCATATGTTTGAAAAAATCGTCTGCTCGCTGCTCCACAACGTACTTACCTAAATGACGCAATGAATGTTGTTGAATTGTCAAAATGTAAGTAATTGTCATTGTGTTACACAATTACCCTGCTGGGTCATCCCCAACGAAGTTCCCGACCTTAAATGTTAAAGATTACCAGGTAGGAGACAATAGACATGAGTCCAACAATACACCTCCGTTTTCCTCAGACGAAAGTAACTGCTTTCCGCAACCGAATTTCTGGGGAATACCGCTTTGAATATGCATAGGCACTTACTCATAAACTAAATTAAAATGGTGCTCCGTGCTACTAAGAACTGAGTCAAAGCGTCAATTGATGGTGAGACATCGTGGACTAACCAGTGCATAGAGAATATAACTATATAGGTAATTATAGTCTTTGAACCAGTGTTATCAAATTTTTATCTAGTGGCTCGACTAAATAAACTATTTTCCTTCCTTCTTGATCTTTCTTTATCAGACTGAGATTATGGAGTATCTTCTTCAAAACGATGGTCAGTAAGAAAACTTTTATAGAAGACCATACACGAGGAGACACTTTCGAGATGATTTTGAAAATGCTCTTCCGTTTTATTTCTGACTAGGTATCTTCTGCCCGCGACTTAGTCCGCGTGACTTTCTTGTTCCCCCGACCCACCGCGTCGCATCGTATCGCCCGCTGTTACTTCGTTTTCGCTTAGCGTAATTATGACATTTTTCTTTTTGCTCAGTTTCTAAGGGTTGCTGCGTGATGTGTGCTATCAAGTAAAATAAATAATTTTTCTAATCCGGCTGGTAACTAGTTCCAGAGATTAGAGCGTTCAAAAAAATTATGCGATCCGATGGATTTCGGCCAGGGTGATTGCTTCAACTCCGCAGTAATTGTCGTTCGTCTATTAAATCAATTATACTATACCTACCTATAGATATTGTATAGATACGCCAATTAATCCTCTGAAATTACCACAGTGTAGGTATAGTAGGAATTGGCTAGTAGGTACAACTACTCAGCATTTTCAACATCCTTAGGTAATGTCTATTTACTTGAGTTCTTATCAGTTTCAACAATCCTCTTAAATTAGGTACAATGGGTACAATGTACATATTTAAGGATTGGCGTCATTATGATTTCGGTAATCATTATAGGTACGTACTTATTATATCTAATTTGCATTTAAAATATTAATTCTATAATGCTGCGCATTATATTCAGTTATGGACTGTTAGATAATAGAACAGCTCTTATTACTTATATCATTTTTTCGTCTCTCCACCCCGGTCGCTTAAGATTTCGCTATAGCTACAAAATGATAGGGGTTTTCCAATTGTTTTATTTTTGGTAAATATTTAGCTACATTATAATTAGGAACGATGGATGTTGAAGTCACTTTTGGATAAACAAGTTGATTTTACTTTTGTAAGTATAAACTTACAAATAACAACATTGAACCACATAAAATAATAGCTTTTTTAGGTTTTAATAATCCTTATTCATTCAATAATTAAAGTAATTGCATATCACTATAAAAATAATTTATAAAAAAATGTTAAAGCGAGTTGAATGGCGTGCAATAGGAGAGGCCTATGTCCAGCAGTGGACTGCTATAGGCTAATGATGATGAAATGTCAAAGTACTGGCCTCTAAACAAATAGTTAAGAACGCCAAGAAATATGTTATCAATGAAAACGAAGATAAATAGACTAGGTTCTGACGGTAAACAGTCGACGCCGGTCGACGCACATGCGTCGACCGGCTAAGCAGGAATTGAATACTAAGTTCACGCAAAAAAGTTTGGAGATGTTTCTCAGGGCATGGTGTTAGGCCAGTTAAAAAGATTGAAGGCATTTTAAACCAATTTCAATACAGGCAAATATTAGAGGAGAAAATGCTTCTTTATGCTGAGGAAACTTTGCCTGTAGTTTGGACATTTCAACATGATAACGACCCACACACTGCTCATTCAGTGAAAAAGTTTCTTAGTGATCAACAAGTCACTCGGATAGATTGGCCAGCAAACTACAGCCCAGATCTTAATCCGATCGAAAATCTATGGTAAAGAAGTAAACAAGAGTGTGGCTGCTGCTGAAACCTGTAAAAAAGTAATAAATTCCATGCCCCGTCGGTGCAGAGCAGTTATTAAGCAAGGGTCATCCTAAAAATATGAATGCTTAGTTTTGTAAGCAGTGGTAAAGCCTATTTAAACAGTATACTTAATTTCATTCAATAAATTATGATATCGTTTATTAAATGCAGTCATTGTACCCGTTCCTAATTATTTGCCCACATCTAAGAAGTTTCGAATAGGTAGTTCAAATGGACTATAGTTAAAAATTATTAATAGGAGCCCAATTATTTCGCGTATCGTTTATGTAGTATTAAAGCTTATTAAAATTGATGTTTTACCATGTTGTTAAAAGTTATTATCGGTAAATTGATACAAAAATAGCAGCAACTTGTTTATCGAAAAATGACTTCGGTATCAGTCGTTCCTAATTATATGTGCACAACTGTCCTATCTATATGAATACTATTAAGTTATTGTTTTTTCTCGTTATAATCACTACGTATCTATAAATTAAAGTCCTTCCGCCACGTCCTTCTACCTGTCTGAACGCAATAAACTCAAAAACTACTGAACGGATTTTCATATGATTTTCACCAATAGATGCATGAGGAAGCTGTAAGTTTATAATCTATTAAAGTTTTTTGTAAATTCGCTGAAAACATGACGATGATTGTTGAAGATGTCACGAAATATTATTTTTTCCGACATCTTCAACAATCGGTTTTACTGGCGGCGCCGCGTGACCGAATAGAGTTATATGAAAACGATGTATTACGAAATTATTCTTCTAGGGTACTCTAGGGTGCTGTCAACTTTGGGGTTACAGTTAAAATGTCTAACATACCCATCATACCATTTAAAGTGACTCACAAGTCGCAACAGAAAACTATTCTATATAAAAAGTTTTCCTGTAGACCTGTTGCTTTACCGCGTAGCAGTTCATAGCAAGCAACAGTTTAGTACATTTTTATCGCGCTCAAGATTATTTCAACAGCCCATTCGAGTTCCCAACACCTACCAACAGGTAGGTACGTTTTGGAAGATCGCCAAATAACACAGTGTGGAAATGCAGATGTCTGTAAACACGATATCTAGGAATCGATATTAATATGTCAATTTGTGTTTATTTCAAGCTAAATTTAGATTTGTTAATTATAGATTCGACTATCGACATTGAAAATCGGCGTTTGCAAGTAGATACCTAAAACATGTATTTGTAACTAGGAGTTGCACGATCATAGAAAATACATAATGCACTCATCTGCCTAGCCTTTTCCCAACTATGTTACGTCGGCTTCCAGTCCAACCGGATGCAGCTGAATATCAGTATTTTACATGGAGCGACTGCCTATCTGACCTCCACAACCCAGTTACTGGGTAATACAATACTCCTTGGTGATATTGAACTTCCTAAAGTTCAGTATTACCTAGGGGTATCGCCGTATCGTAGATGGGTGACCAACTGTAACATACCAAGACCCCTCCGTGCCTCGAAAAGCACGTTAAGCCGTTGGTTCCGTGTGTCATTCGTGGATAATTGACATTGGTCGTATCGGGTTGTCAGAAACCCGAAAGTCTGACAACCAGTCTTACCGAGGCGTATCGTATTACCCAGTTACTAGGTTGTGAAGGTCAGATAGGCAGTCGCTCCATGTAAGATACAGGTATTCAGTTGCATCCGGTTAGACTGGAAGCTGACCCCAACATGGTTGGGAAAAGCTCAGCAGATGATGAGTCTGAGCTTCTTTGAGCAACAAACCAGCATAATATTTTTCATAATTATGACTTACTAGCATCTGCCCGCGACTTCGTCCGGATGAAATTTCTTGTTTTCCCGACCCACCCCGTCGCATCGCATCGCCTGCCCGTGCTATCACTTCGCTTAAGCGTAGCGTTCTTTCTGACTTTTATTATTTTCGCTTTGCTCCTAAGAGACATAGCGTGATGTTAAATAGCCTATAGCATTCCTCAGGAATTGGGCTATCAAATGTAAAAAGAAATTTTTCAAATCAGACTGGTAGTTCCAGAGATTACCCCCCACAACCTCACAAACTTTAACTCTTTATATAAATAAAATATAGTATAGTATTATAGTTATAGGAGGTATTACAATATACATTCCTAGATATCTATTATTTTCCGGAATATAGGTTAGGTACCTACTTGACTAAAAAAAATGAAGCCATATTTTATTCTGAATGCCTGAAAAACGTTATAAATGCACATTCAGAAGATAAATTATAGGTATGACTATACAATTTTATAATTTTTGTACTTTTTTATATAATTATATAATTTTTGTACTTCCGGGAAACTTATTCTTTAGATAACTGGCTCGATTTACATTCATGCCGATATAATTAAGTATGACAAACATTAGGTATAGGTAAGTACCTACTTTCAATAAATAATAAAATATACTAACTAGCTATTAATTGATTAATGTTATAAATAATATACAACAGTTTTTTCTAATTGACTATGCTCTTATCTAATGTAAGAAGTATTAATTAAGTATTCAAACTGGAAATGAAACTTTAGATCAAGTGAAATCCTTTGATACATACAAGCCGCGACCCCAGCGGGATTTCCCATCATCAAAAAGGACAAAATTCTATACATTTGATGAGATGGATGCGTAGCGAGGGATGTGTGTGAAGCTAACGAATAACATCGCTTCATTTTCATAGCTTGAGCTAAGCTAGTGTTCTTATTGGTTAGTTTTACGCACATCCCTCGCTACGCATCCTCGCTCATTTCTGATGGAAACGCAGCCTTAATGCCTTTAAGGAATGAAATTTCAAAAACTCCGTCATGCATGCTGATCTGACATAAGTCGGTTAGTCTAATCCACATTTTTTCATAGAATTAGATCGTTCAATGGATTTAGACACAGTTAAATTGAAATTAAGTGCATGTTGTTTTGTGAAATCACGCGTTAAGCGAGACAATCAAATGCGCGTAACGCTTACTGTTCGCGACTAACATCATGAATTAAAATAAAAGAAACCATACAAATGTGCTTCAACAAAAAAGGCTTCGAAATAAAATGGGTCAAATAGTTCCAAATATTTGGAAATCTTTTACAATAACGAAGCAGAGATGTTGCTTTTATAACATTTATTTAACAAATTGTGCATAAGGTACTTCTGATCAGTCCATGTCCCACTTGTTGAAGTGTCTTAATTACCTACCCGTTCGCTTGCACTAAAGTAGCCCTAAAGAATGCCATCGATGCCACAATCAACGTGGCCAACTACTGGGCTCAAACAATATAAAAACAAAGTGCTATCGCTATCGACACGAAATGAAGAAGAGGAGCAAATAATTGACATATAAGATCGTTAACATATTTAGAATATATACTGACAGTTCGTTCGATCTATTTAACCATGCATATTATAATTTTCATCAATCGTTAGGGTTTGAGTCATCGGTACTTGTTTGAAGTCGTATGATATGGTAAATAATCGTATCTATTATTATAATAATAAATAATATTAACGAATTCTTAGACGATCTTAGTAACACTGTTCAGAATCCAAAACATAGAAATAGGTAGCTACCTACCTATTAGAAATACGAAGTTTCACGTAAACCGATCTGAGTAGGTAGGTACAGTAGTAGTTACTTAGGTACTATAATTATTTTGATATAAAGAGTGTCCATGGAGTTACTTGTCCGTTCTTCTCCAGAGGAACCTATTACGCTTTGGAATAGGCTACTAGCTTCATCTTTCTGACTGACCAATTCCTTTACAATCCAAAAGTGCCTGATATTGGTTTAATTAAAATAAATGCTTTCTAATTATGCCTGAAAAATTTGCCTTCCACGACTTTACAGAATTTTTTTACTACTAAAATCGAATTATTTTGGCAGGTACGTTCTTCGCAGACATAAGTATAAAGGTACTTCCTTGAAAGTGTATGGTTTTCGTTTTCAGCATAACTATTAATCATAAAACAAACAGTTAGCGAGTTTTTCCTAATCGTTACAACGCAGCGGGAACACAATTCTTATCAAAATTAAATTAATGTAGTCGCTACCTCGTTTCAATATAATTTGTAAATTAAACCCAATAAAGCGTGGAATGCACCTAATTTCATTTGATAAGTTTAACGATATTTAATTTGGTTGGTAAGTATTTGATTAAATAAATTCAGCAAATAAGTAAACATTTAAACATTGATACCAAGGTGTGGACTGTGAAAATAACCATGGGAATTTTAATCACAAGTACTTGTTTGGATGTGAAAATACCTATAAATCTAGGTTTTTAATTAGATGATGATAACATCGTTTATTTGCTCGGATGGAGCATTGATGCTAACGCCATCTATGCTTTATAAAAGCAACTAAATGTACTGCAACTTGACTAATGTTCACAACGCCGCATAGGTGGCGCTTATAAGCAAATATGAATCATAATGCTGGGATAACATGAAACGCGAAAAAAAAATCAGCTGTTCCCTACATTTTGACGAGTTATGCGAACATAAATGTAGGGAACAGCTGATTTTTTTTTATGATTTCAGGTTTGGTCCCATAGTAAAAGTTGATCATAATGATGAGTACAATGACCCCTTAAGAGGAAAACGGTGATTAAAATTACACCCTGTATATCCATAGACGCGACTGAATAATATCAGAATGTTAACGAAGCTACTGGCCACCTGACCTCGGTCAACCCAGCTCGGAACGGTTGTCCGATAGACCGATACACGGGCCGGATAACCTGCATCCGAGACCAATCTGATGTAACGTCACTTAACCTCGCTGATCGATCTATCGACACAATATTTATACCTTACCTTAATACATTTATATACTATATTCTATTAAGTCCTTCCGAGAATTAGGACAGGAAATTAACTATCAACAAAAATTGTAGGTACGTAGGTATATTCAAATCGCAATGTGGCGTGTATTGTTGTTTTCCTCGGGAACAGCACTTTTTTTCGGGATGAAAGGTACCCTCGTATATCCGTTTCTGTACACCTGACAACGTATATGCAAAATTTCAGGATGATCAGTTTAGTGGTTTAGGCGTGAAAAGGTAACAAACCAACAAGCAAACTTACTTTTGGTTAGGATAGGATTTCACGCGGACGAAGTCGCGGGCAGCAGCTGGTTATCTTATACTATTCTACTCTACTACTACTCTGACTCTAAATATTAAAATAAATAAATCTCAAAAGACATTAATAAAGGAGTTTACCATTGTTACAGCTGGATGATGCGACGCTCCAGGTGTTCAAAGATGGCGACTACGGCCCGTACCTGGATCTGGACTCCACACTCGGCGAGCAGGATGAAGAACTCGAAGGTCTTCAAGACAGGTACTTACCTAAGTACTTCATTATTAACCAACTTTTTTATATGTTCGAATGTATACCTACATAATTATGTGTTTTTCTTTTATATATAAGTATAAACACTTATTATTATGTGTGTTCATCGATATTTTTATCAATAGTGTTTAATTAGTAATAATATAATAATAATTTTATTTCGAGCAACAAGACTCATAGTGTTAGTGTTAGTAACAATACACTTATAAACTATGTTAGTAATACACTTACAAACACAAAAACAAAACCAAAAACAGATTGTGACATCACTGCTGCAAGGTGACAGGCCCAGCCGAAACCTTGCAACAGTGGTTCAGTGGTTGGTTGGTATACATCCGACTTACAAACTAGTGTTAGTACTTACATCTACGAGAAAAACAACACAAACTATTCATTAATACGTTACATATAGGGTGACTGGTAATTAGTGACCGATACTTAAACACGTGATTGTACTCATGGTAACAAACAACTTTTACTATGGGACCAAACCTGAAATCGCGAAAAAAAAATCAGCTGTTCCCTACATTTATGTTCTTATAACTCGTCAAAATGTCCTATAGTAAAAGTTGTTTGTTATCATGAGTACAATCACGTGTTTAAGTATCGGTCACTAATTACCAGTCACTAATTACCAGTCACCTTATATATTAGGACCACAATATGATTAGGACAATAATATATTAGTAGGTATGTCATTCCACCCAATAGTTGGGTTTTGAGGAAAAAGTTACCAGAATTTAAATATTTTTCAGACAGAATTTTACCAATGCTAACAAAACTGAATGCAAGTCACTAAAACAACAACAACTGAAACGAATCTTATGCTTTGTTTCCTATTACCTAATAATACCATAATGTTCATATACTCCTGGAACTCAGGCCTCCTCTCTGTAAGAGGAAGTGGGTCATAACCGTTAGATTCGAACACACATGTAAAGTCCACCAATCTGTACTTGACCAGCATCGATATGTGGGTCCAATACAGATTTCCGAACGTTACATGTCTCGCTATGCACTAGGACATGCTGTTATCCTCAAGATGATTTCCTTTTTTTTTTGTTTTGTTGAAGCAAATTGAATAAAATAAAGTGCGCGTCTGTCAGTTCTACTTGATAATGTTCAGCAATATATTATTATGCGACGTGAATTATTTAGGGCCCGAATGAATATGCGTCATTGGTCCCTCATTGGCGCTTATTGCTTCGTTCCGGCACTGCTCCCCTTTAGTTCCCATATGACTTAATACGGATCAAGCCAACCATCCACTACGAAACAATCCTTATAGTGTCCAACAAGTGCATACACTCTACGAGTCAAAAATTTGGCTCGAATTTTAGAATTACGTCTTGATAAGACTTCTGTCTGTCACGGATTTTGCTGAATACCCATCACTTATCACCTCAGTCCGTGTGTTAGACAAGACAAAACTGTGAAGCTATCGCTTGAAACACAAGCTAGACACGCTCGTTATAAAACAGTAATGTCGCACACATCGCAACAAATCAGTCATACATAATATTTATCGAAATCCACCGCGAAACTTGTTTCGACAACGATAGGCAAAATGTTTTATTTAGGTTTGCAACTATAAATACTAATTTCATGAAGCCTACGAACGTAACACACGTAACGTCAATGAACAAACAATCATATTAATAAAATTATAGTAATGTGCAACTTCCATAGCTGTAAATAAATGAAAGAAATTTCGTATATCATCATACTTTTACATTCTGATAACGTTGTTTCCTGAGCGAACTGTAAAAAGGCCCCCAAATACTTATACTTATGCATATTAAAATTTTTACACCTATTTGCAAAGGTGACGTCAACCTAAAGGTATTCCTAAACTCGCCTGACTAATAAACTTTTATCACACATTCATATAATAATGATACTCGGATCGAAAGTTGAACGGAGGCATAAAGGTATAAAACGGCATAAAAACACCTAAATAGGAATTAAATGTTTTTTTTTGCGAGTGGATTGGGTCCTATATCCTGCATGAAGATTGACAGCAAATGTAGGAGTTTGCTTTAACTAAATGAATGTTGACAAATGATTTGGAGCAGATAGTGACGCAAAAGCCATCAGGTTGTTAGAACCTGTTGGCTGTCTGCGTACAAAGTGATAGATAGGACAAATCCATTTGTAGGTACAATACAAAGCCTCATAGCACTCAGAATTTGTAGAGTTTTTATCAGTGATTTTTTAATGGAAGTATATTGTAAATATTGAGTTTTTAGAGCCAGCGCGTACTAGCGACTTTTTGTAGACCGAAAGTTTGATCGTTCAGGGAATCAGTATGGAGCTATATTGACGTGCACGCATTTGGCGATTAATAATCGGCCGATCAAACGCGTGCACTTCAATATATCTCCATACTCATTCCCTGAACGATGAAACTTTCGGTCAACAAAAAGTCGCTAGTGCGCGCTGGCTCTTAATTATTATTTTATATTTATTATGGCCTCATAATCGGATTTCCTCGTGTAGCTACTGGCACTGTAAAAGACTCAGACAAAATCATTCATCAAATCAGATCTTCTTTTCTGAAGACTAATTACATCCTCCTCTGCCTCTGTACATTTTTGTGCTTAAAGTATTAAATAAATAATTAATTGATCATAATACTCTTGATAATACATAAGTACTGTAGAAGTAAAAGATTGGTTATTTTTTGTTAAGAAGTAGGTATACGTCAACGCGGTATCGGGGTTCATTTAATTAACTACAGCAAACAGCCTGTCTTTGATTTCAAAGTCAATCTTTCAGGGGACCAACTCGTATTAAACCTAAATAAAAATCATCGGCAGTTTTAAAAAAAAGTGCAATTTTCAGCCTTAATAAATGTATGAACAGACTTTCTTTCACTATTCTAGAGTTGTCCAACAAATCGACGGTCATGAAGTAAATACGGTAAGGTATCTACAAAATCATGTATTTTATACCGACGAAAAAACGGAGGAGGTTATCAATTCGACGCGTATATATATATATTTTTTTTTTTGAAGATGATGATCATACAGGAGAGCGTTTTGAACTAAAAACTGTGATAATTATAAGAACAAAACTATCTTCTTCTATTTTACAACATTAAAGTTTAGTCAAAACCAAGGAAATGACAAATTTTTCTTCATAAGATGTTACTTAGATTTCTCTATCTAATTCGCAGCGGATAGATGAGACACTCGAGTGGCTAATGGTCTATGTCCTTGTCTTCTTCGTCACTTGTATATAGGTGACTAAATATTAATAAAAAAAAATAGTATTAAACAGAAAAAATCCTATGATAAAATAAATTTAAACCATGTACTTAGGTACAAAACTTTACAAAAGTGATTTCCGTAAAAAGTGCAGTTGACTTTTTGTACTTTGCTGCCGTCGAAGTAATTAAATTCAACTGTGAAAAACAAAGTGAGCCAGCACGTATGAATAAGTCCATGGCCTACACACACTAAATTACGTTATTTCGACAGTGCAACTGAATATCACACGGACGTCACTGACCACAGCCACTGACAATCTGACAACAAAGGTAACTCGCCGGACCTACAGTGAATACCTTCTCCATATCAAGGCTAAAATAGCAATGATATTATGAGAGCAGATGCCATCGATCCACATTACGATCACGTTTAGATTAATTTATTGGAATGTACTTCACAGGAATTTAATTAGTTGAATGCGTACCTGACAGCAGGAACAATGGTCATCCAAAATACGCATTATTTGATGTCTACTCTGATTTTTAGATCCCTTGTAAACCCCTATGTTACACATAGTTTGGAAAAAATGATGGTGTTTGATTACATCATCATCATCTGTAATCAAACACCATCCTTTTTTTCAAACTATGGGTAGTGTTTGATTACAATCATAATGAGTTTGTTATTGCAAATAATTGTATGTTCCCACTGCTGGAACGCAGGCCTCGTCTCTGTGAGAGAGAGTGGACCGTAACCCACCACGCGTGCTCAGTGCGGGTTGGTAGAATGTCACGTCTTCGAACTTTTGGTTTTACGACATGCCGGTTTTCTCGCGATGTTTTTCTTCGCAGTGGTGATAAAACTAAATACAAAAAGTTAAATGCCTGCCTGGGTTTGAATTCAAGACCAAATCGTAGGTTGGGGCACTAAACAATTGCACTGATTAAAAAAACCTTTTGTCTCCAAGTGTGTTTTGTTTTTGTGTTCAATTGTTTTTCAAATCTGCTTGGGCCCATCCAGCGACTTCTAAAGGTCGTCGCACCGTTTTCCATGGGATCAAAAATAGATCAGTACCGGATTCGACACATGTACGAGTAGATTTATTTGGGTTACTGTTACACTAGTAACCGGGTAAACGCGTATATTCGCAGTTTTAAACGCACGAGATCGTGAATTTGATCATTTTCCGAATTACTTGTTAAGCAATCTGCCTAGCCTTTTCCCAACTATGTTGTGGTCGGCTTCCAGTCTAACAAGATGCAGATCGATACCAGTATTTTACATGGAGCGACTGCCTATCTGACCTTCACAACCGTTACTGGGTAACACGATACCTTGGCAAGACTGGTTGTCAGACTTTCAGGCTTCTGACTACCCGTAACGACTGTCAACGATCTACAAATTATAGCCGGGACCGACTGCTTAACGTGTTTTGCGAGACACGGGGTCTCGGTATGTTATGGAAGATCCACCCATCCACGAACCAACCTCGGCAAGCGTTTCTTAAACCTTAAAGATCGACCCGTGCGACTCTTATTATTTAGCCACGAGACCCCGAATTACTTATTTATTGAACATATTGAGTTTTTTTTTTCTTAGCTCTAAACTCACCTTTTGTTCTCTTTAGCAGAAACTGTTTACATTGCACTACACTTGTACTGTGCCACGCTCATTTTTTATCTAAGAAATTATATTCTTTATTATGTTAAATGGAGTCAAATTAATATCACCATTACATATGTAAGGAAGGATGATTAATTTCTCGTCTTCGCAACATGTCACTTTATATCGTCATGGTAGAAAGTATGGGTACCTATTAGCAGCGAGCGAAACCGACCATGTTTTGTTCATCTCAGTTTTTTCGATTCTGCTTCAATCGCGATGAAGTCGAACGTTAACAAAAACATAGTCTCCGTTTTAACAATGAACTTACACTGCGAAAACTTATACACAGGCTGCGGTAACTTCAGAGGGAGAAAATGAAACTAACTTTAAGTACTACCAGCTTTTTTAGGGCTGCAGAAGACATTTATATCTTTGCTTTTGTTTAGAATCTATTTTCGAACACTATAAGAAGTAGGTCACTACCCGACAATGAAGAAAATATAGATTATGTTTTGAAACGAGACACAAAAACTTCCATAGGTATTCTGCTTCAAGCTGTCTAAAATAAACAATTCGCTGAAATATCGAAGATCAGACAACCTGATTATATCTAAGGAGGAAACTGAACAGCATCCTGAAGTGGAAATCATGTAATAATTGAAAATTGCTGCATCCGTGTGTCCCGCGAAGTTTATCCTATGTACGCTTGTCGGGAAAATTACATTATCAACGCGGTACCCTCAGTCCACAGCAGGGAGCGATGGGAGACGCAAGTCCCACATCATGCTGACCTAAAAACTTGATACCGTGATTAAAAATAAATATTCCGATGAAAATAATGTCGCGATCGAATTAAAATAAAATCAGTGGATCAATACGCGCGGTTAAATAATTTTGAAAACTTTTTTATCATATTAGTTTTCCCCTATATCCAGAAAATGTCGAGTCTTTTACTAGAAGTGTAATGAACAATTAGCAATATTATTCTTAAACACACTTATTCACAAACTTTGTAAAAGTTTACGAGTTTACAAACGGCCTGTATATAATTTGTGGGAGAAAAATGGAAGATGACATGCGAAACTTCACACGATCCGACGTGGCTGAGGGAAATGCACATCCCGAGCGATCAGTACCGAACAGAAAATTCAGGCAAGCATCATTAGATTCTGGCATAGCTGATGAAGAAGAAGGTGCTGTGAAAGTGAATTTTAACCTGGATTGGGACTATGACATGTCGGAGGATGAAGACGAAGATGAAGACCTCCTTGATGAAGAATTGTGAGTCGAAAACAACTTTGTTTTAACAATGTGGCGTATTTATTTTCAAACAAAATATTTACATCCATATCTTTACATATTATACTCGTATACTAAGGTCGCTTTTCGTATCTATCTGTGACCGCGTTAGTCTTCTTAACTAGGTACGCATCGGATTGTGACGCTGGTTTCACCATAATTTAAATAATTTATTCCGGAAGCTGGTTTATAATATGTGTAAAACACAATAATATTAAACGTACATATTATAATAAATAAATCTAGATGTCAAGTAGTTAAAAGCCTGCGAAGCAAAGGCGGTTTTTAATAAGCTAAGTCTTAAAGTAATAATATGTTTATGTATAAAAAAGGGGGAAGGAATAATAGGGCATCCTAAAATTACGTACACACGGCTACACATCAAGCTATACATTTCCAGTTTTCGCTGACCTCGCATTGTCTAAGTGTTTCGTACAATCAGAAGTCAGCTTATACTGGTTATGTATAGCTTGATGTGTAGCCGTGTGTACAATGGTCTTACAATTAAATTGTGTTGAAGAAGGCGGAACTTAACTTAATTCATCATGAAGTTCACTTTTGTTCAGTTGATTGTTAATATAATGTAGATTGTTAATATGTAAATAAAATTTGTTCGTTTTCTAATCTACTATCATTATACATCGGTGCAGTGTAATAAATGCATACTCGTATTGCAAAAAAGAATGTAGTTACAGAGCCAGATTACACTTAAACAGGAGTATACAAATTTTGGAAAAAAAACGTTCTGTATTATTTTTTCTTTGAAATAATATTTACGCTATAGGTATTTCATTATACAGGAGGTACATTTTAGTTTCAAAACTTCAGTAGGACCAACAGCAATAACATACCCTCGTGGACCTACTGGTAGGACAAAATAGTAGGACCACGAGAAAATACCCGTAATTACTGACTTATTATGATGCCATCTTTAACTTTTGCTCAATTCATAATTTTCTTACTACCTACTGTCGTTTTTTACATGTTTTCATGAGGTGGACTGTTAGTTAATAACGAATTTTATATTAAGAAATAATAGACTGCCTCGGTGGTCTTGTCTAGTGGTCGCATGCGCTACTGCTGAACATGAGGTCCTGAGTTCGATTCCCAGGTCGGGCAGTGTTGTTGGGGTTTTCCGTAAGAAATTTTTTAGTAGCAGTCTGGAGTCTGGATTTGTCCTCGGTCGAGGCTTAAACATAACTGGAGAAATTTGGGTGCACTATTATGTACTCCTGTGCCCTGCGATCTTTATAATTCGTTTATTTGAATCGCATTGACATTTTATTTTATTCTATTCGGTAACAATATTTGTGAAATTTTATTTGATGTAATATGCATCCTTTTTTTGATCTGTCTCTTTAGTTACTTTTAGCCATGTGCATACTTAGCTCTTTGTCATGCCCTTTATCCGATATGTTTGGTGGTATGAATATGCGATGCGTTCTTACGCATCACGTTTATTCATACCACCAAAACCACGGCAATCAACTTTTATTTATTCAAATGGTATAATCAGTCGTTTGTGTCCCACTGTTGGGCAAAGGCCTCTCTTCCCTTCTTACAATATGATCTTTATAAAAAAAAGCCAAGTCCGTCCTGCCATTTCCTCCTCGGCCTGCCGCGTCAATAATAATTATTATAATCAGTTGATTGACAGAAATTGATATGATCTTTAACTAATCAAATAAACGCAACTTGGACAAATCCAAACATCGGTGCCCGTCGGTACGCTTGGCTCAACTCTAGGTGTCGCAGGTTCGGTTCCTGGATATATGGAGAGTTTGTTGCGTCACTTCTTCATCCCAGGCAAAGTTCTAGACAGTGGTGTAGAGCGGACGTTTTGGGGGACTGTCTTTATATATAATTTTGAAGTTCAAAAAGTGACGATTCTCAGCCTAATTTGTATAAATGACTTTTGGTTATTGATATCTATGACTCCGAATAGATTTTCCGGGTATGGGTGTTTGTCTGTGCGAACGAATAGTAACGTTGCAGGCCATTTGCAGGCACACAACGGGAAACATTTATAACGATAGCATAAGTAAAAATGACACTAGTGAAAGTACACAATTTCCGCTTGTTCACTCGTAGGTATCCTATCATCCTCTATGTGCCAAATCCGAACCATTGCGGAGCTTCTGCCTGATTGAGTTACAAACATTTTCACTTTATTTTCTTTTGAAATGAAGTTATTGAGCGGTGGAAAGAAGCTTGCATCATCCCTGTAACTCACTGTGCCCGCAGACTCATGTAAAAGTATACAGCATTTATAAGCAAGGTGTGGTCTTTATAGGTGTGGCACAGACCATGAAACTGAACAAATTTCTCCATGGGACCAAAATAGTAATTGAGAAAAATTGTCAGCCGTCCCATACATTTGTGTTGATTAGGTATTGAAGTTTTGTATGGGACAAAAGTTCAATACCTTTTTGTAAGGGTCGATAAATATTCCGCCATTACGATGTTGGTCTCATGGAGAAAGTTGTTCAGTTTGATGATCTGTACCACACCATTAAATTTGACTACACCTTTCTGATACATGCTGTATAGTGCCTTCCCAATTTAAGCCGGTGAGGCTATTCAGTCCTATATCAATGTTCGTCCTTTTGTTAACCCGATACCTTTGATAACTTTGTACAAGCCTGTAGGTACATTATATGCATACATGTTTCAATATTGATTTGCTCGTCGAATCAATCTTCCACATCTGCAATACCGAAGGCGTTGCCTAGAGGCTAAGTTGAAATGTCTCATACGCAATTATTTCCACTTCATCAGCGATTTATATGAAATGCTTGCACTGCTGGCCATAGGCCTCCCCGTCGCCATTTCGACCGGCTTCTATTTTTGGGTACGTTCGGGTGCAATCATTGCTAACTAAAATAATGATTGAATCCGCTCGCTTATGACCCACTCCCTTTATTTCACAGAGAGGAGGCCTGTGTCCCAGCAGTGGAAACATTATAGGCTGATTATGTTGTTGTAATGATTGAACTATAATAAATCAGGCTTTGAAAAGAGCTGACATAATTTTCATATATAATAGGTATCTAGGTTTATTGGGTAAGAAGTTGTTGGTAGGAGAAATATCACATACCCGCGGCGTGTCAGTCTTTTGTTTGTTTTGATTTGGGCATTTTCTTTTGCTAACTGCCGCGTTGGTCTAGTGGTCGCAAGCGCTACTGCTGAACATGAGAGCCTTGGTTCGATACCAGAGTCGGACAAAGTGTTATTGGGTTTCCATCTGGAATTTCCCAGTAACTGCCTGGAGTCTGGATCTGTGCCCGGTCAATGGCAATAGGCTCGAGTCTTAATAAACATATCTAACTTGCTTAAAAAAAATCTGCTGGTCCCTACATTTATGTTCGCATAACTCGTCAAAATGTAGGGAACAGCAGATTTTTTTTTCGCGATTTCATGTTTGGTCCCATAATAAAAGTTGTTCATAATGATGAGTACCTACAATGACCCCTTAAAAGGAAAACGGTGATTAAAATTTCACCCTGTATACACCTCTATCGATTGATGCCAATTTAAAGTTATAAAACAAGCTGTGCAATGTACTCTGGTCTGTCCACTTGAAGAAGCAATCATTAGGTTACAACAGCTCCATAGAATTTTTTGTGTATGGGTCGTGTATAAGTGGCGAGGCGCCCCGTGGCGCGCCGAAAAATAGTGTTCAGGACATTCTAGACGTTGTCTCGGGGGGAGCGGGGCATGTCAGTGGATACTTGGATAGGCATACCTCTGTCTAACCCTTCGGGGAATACAGGTATAATGTTATTTCTTTTAATTTACCTGATTCGCTGCTTCGGGTCTTGATATTAAACTTACTTATTTCTCTTTTCTTCGTCCTACATTAACAAAAAGCTCAAATGTTCATATTTTCATGTTTTTGTTTCAGTCGCAAGAATGCCCTGGTCCTACGCACCCAGCTGTCTGTGCGAGTGCACGCCATCATTGGTAAGTTATCCTTAATTCCCACTAGCTATTGCCCGCGACGTCGTCTGCATAAAATGTCTTGTTCCCCTACCGCCTCGCGCCATGCGCTGTTACTTCGTTTGCGTTTAGCGTTTTTATGAAGTTTTTCTTTTAGCTCGGCTCCTAAGCAACATAGCGTGATGTTAAGTGATAAAATATACCTACTCAAAATAAAAACTCAAGTTAATGAAAACAAAGTTTAACCGTATAGTTCGGTAGCGCCCCCGAAAGGACCCGAACACATGAACCTCCGCCGGCTCGGTAATGACCCCTTTCGGACCCAAGAATTACGACATACGACACCCTACATTGATTATGTAAATATTTATTATGCTACCCATCAAATCGTACGAATGTGCGTTAATTAAGAAAATTGGATAAAAAACTCATCTGTTAACGCCATTAAATATTTCATATTTCGAGCGCAAGCTTATTAATTTACCTTTATTAAATTCAAGTCTGTAAATGTGATAATCGCCATTTTGTTGACAGTGGCGGTCGAGGCTAAAAAACATAAAATTTGGGGATTTCGAACATCCAAACTCCACCACAGGGGCAGTGAATAATACATCATTTAATTATTTGACGAATTCATCCATTGTCCAAGTTAAATAAGTAGTGGTAATGAATTTTTTTGATATCTAATGTTGAAGTTTCGCGCCAATCGTGCGTGTTTACATTTTTACTTTTCACAAATTTCACACACACACATGTAGATAAGATTTAAAATGAGACAAATATTATTGAAAATATTATGAACGACACGAAAATTCCCAAATCTTAACGTAATATTAAAACACAGGTCCATTAACACGTATTATTCATTACCACTACTCAATTTGTGTACAAAATCGCCGTCCATTATTGTTTTTTTTATCGTAATGATGTGCGAAAGCGATTATGCTAAACGATTTTTTTTTTTATTTCGATTGACTCGGGTAATTAATATGTCGAATATCGGAAATCGATACTCGGAAATTGAAATAAAATTATTTTAAGCATTAAATACAATAAGCATTGTTTATAATAATGACTTATGCTTTTCTAATGTAATTTTAATAGTTTTTTGGACATTATATTGAAACTGAGTCAATACCTGATGACCTTTGACCATAGTCATTTATTGAATTTCGCGCCGAATTGTTTCTATATTTGAATATTTATCTTCGGAATGCGCTCGCCGCTTAAAATTATTTTTATTTATTGTACAATTATTTATTTTTGATACTTTCTAATAGTTTGCTACAGAATGCCCAGTATACATTTTTTTAGGTAGGATTAGCAAAAGTTTGGGAATGATGATTATTAATTGTATAAATTGGGTATTCCGCAATCACTTTACATTTCAATATGTTTTGTTAGTTGTATGAGCTTGGTAGTTTTTGTTTCTATTAGTTTACTTGAGTAATAAATTGATTTTTTTTGTGGTAGGTTACCAACGAAATTTAAAAAACTGACCATGTTTATATCGGACCACGCACAGTCGGCACAGTGAAAGGGTCCGTAGTTGGGTTGAATATTTACGCAAGCACAATGCACATAATTAATTTGATCAACTGCAAAAATAAGTTTGTATTTCATAAACTCATCATTCATAAGTTCATAACGTACCCATAAATTAAAGTGCCGGCCAGAAAAGAAAAGTACTGTTTTCTTATGGGGAATAACATCTTCAGCATTTCTTACTATTACAGCGAAAGTCTGAAATTAACCCCTTGGCTGCTATACGCATAACATTTAAAAAATACCAACTTTAAATTGAACATAACATCCCGAACATGTTTTGACTACCTATGACCAAATGTAAGTATGTACGCAGTATATTGAGAGATTTGCTTAACTTTTTTTAGTTATTATGAAAATATATTTGTGACCCTCACGACAAGCCTTTTCATTTGATATATCACACAGTACCAAAGCAAAGTAAGCAAAGCTTTTTAAAATTTTCTATGTGACCCCAAAAAGTGAACCCATATTCAAAATTTACTTATTTATGTCACACGTCCGTGTTTGAGTCACAGAAATTTATTTGTGTACCTACCTACCAAATTTCAGCTTAATCGGTTCAGTAGATTCGAAACAAATCGGTCATGACAGACCTACAGACAGACACACGAGTGATCTTATAAGGGTTCCGTTGTTTCATTCGGACATAGGGAACCATAAAACGTTACACCCTTATGCACACTGTATGTGTATGTACTTATATAATGAAATTATTTATTATATTTAGAAAAATAATTAATTCATGAAAAATATACCAAAGAGTTTTTATTCAGTTTCTACATTTTTTTTAATACCGATTATCGATTAGGCTTTATGACATTTTTGAATCGGAATAAGAAAATTGGATGGATGGTCGGCACTAAGAACTGTCACGTCGCAACACAATTTTTAATAATTTTTATCAAGATTTGATCATGTTTTTTTTGTAGTTTATGTATGAAAAATGGTAAAAGTAATAATGCAGAGTGAATGACAATATCTTTATTTTTCCCTTTTGCATATTTTCATCAAGAGATTAGGTGGTTTATGTACATATTTTCAGCGATTTTAAGGTGCCTACCTTTTGTATAGGTGTAGTAATATCTATTTTATACAACTTTCGCAGTAGAATGACGCGGTTTGACCGACCTCAGCATATAGTTAAAGATGTTTGCCACAAAGTTATTGTACAAAATAGGCGCGGTAACACATTTTTGTTAATAAATTCGAATGCTGAAAGTTGATGTAAATTCCGGAAAATCATGACGTAATTCGCAACATCCCGTCGAGTCAGCTGATGTGTCACTTGTCAAAATCTTGTCGAGCAGAGAGGTTAATTCATCTTCTCCTCAAACATTTCCAAGTCGGTTTTATTCAGCCGATTTTTATTTTCAGCCAGTATCTTTTTGATCTAATGCATTACATTTTATATTAAACTTAATGGGAGACATTAAACCTCTGTGGTAAATTTATATCTCAATAAAAACAGTGCATTAATGAAAAACTGTGCAACCATGAGATTTCATATTATAACATTTCTGCACTGTTATGGTTCTAAGCAAAAAAATATGTCCCTTGTGATCGGTTTTGTAGTGATTAATGATAACATTACTACGTAGTTGAAAGAAAAAATTAGTTCATTTACGTTACACATCTATGTTTGGATCACAGAAACTCATGTGTACCAAACTTCAACTTAATCGGTCCTGTAGATTCGGACCAAGCAGTCTGAACACACGGACAGACAGACACACGAGTGATCCTATAAGGGATCCGTTATTTCATTCTGACGTACGGATACGGATCCCTAAAAATAGAGATCAAAAATAGTCAGTAGAGTAGCCGTGACAACCGCAGCTTATGAATTGAACGACATCGAACGAGTCGCGTCCTTTCAACATCTATCGCAAACAATATTTTGAAAAGAAATCCAAACCTTTACATTATTAAAGACTCTCTAAAATTGCCTACCTCCTTTAAAAATAAGCTTATCAATAACGGGCAATACTGGGGTGTTACCATAGCCACCGCTTGACATCCGGATTAGTTATTGAAGTATGTTGTTGTCGGCATACAAAACTGCCCCTCATGTTTATAGCCATTCGCGAAAGAGCCGGTAAAAGATTATTCTATTGCCCTTGGTGTACCACCAATAATTTAAGATTTGTTGTTTTTCAATTCCCACAGAGAGATTACTCCACTCTCAAGGCCGTGAGCTTCGCAGGGCGCTATTCACCCTTAAACAGATCCTGCAATCTGACAAAGACCTGGTGCACGAGTTCGTCGCTAACAAAGGCTTGGACTGCCTCATGCAAGTCGGCAATATGGCGGACCATAACTATCTGGATTACATACTTCGAGCTCTGGGACAGGTAAAAGCTTCAATAATAACATAACACTATTTTTTTTACATTCTACGCGATGTCCGTATGCCAGCAGATCGTTAGCATATACCCTTATACCAGGCACATGCTGAGCTGTTCACCCATTTAGTGCAATCCGCAGACACGCATCTGATACATGCTGTGAGATTTGGCCAAGTGGTAATGGCCGCGGCATATGAGTTGTAGGTCGTTGGTTCGACCCCAGACAGGTACTTTTCTTTGTGTGAACTATTTCATCACCACTGCTCTCAAAAACGTTGAAGGAAAATATCGTGAGGAAACCGTTCTGTCCTGAAATAAAACATTCGAAGACATGTGACGTCTACCAACCTGCACTAGGCCAGAGTGGTGGATTACGGCTGACTCGCTCTCACCGAGAAGAGGCCTGTGTTCCAACAGTGGAATATTATAGGCTGATTATGCTATGGCACTACCAGAACAAAGTATATGTTGTTTACTTTTAAATATTTTTCTATTGTTTTTGTTCTCCGTCTATCTTAGCTTAACTAAAGTCTTTCTACTAACTCTGTTGTACGCCAAGTCTGAAGTAGGGTAACGTGCTAAATCCAAAAATTGGTCATCCGTGAACCTATCTATGCCAAATATGCGTTTAGGCACGATTTAATAACAAACATCCCAAAATACTTTCACGTTACCCTAGTATAATAAAATGCTACGATGATTTGGGTCATGTTTTTCTAAGACTTTGATGAGATAAAAAGTGTAATGAATGAACACACAAATACAGCACTAGTAACCAGACGCCAAAACCCATTAAATAATAAATTCTTTGTTAGACTACAGCATACTTATCAATGCAAGTTTATACTAGACCCGAACTTTTTGCCGTTTTCAGTACTAAATACAAGTGATAGTTAATAACAAGTCCGTCTTCTTCTACTTTCAGATACTCCTGTACGTCGACGGCATGCACGGAGTCATGGCCCACAAACGCTGTGTCCAGTGGCTCTACTCTCTCATCGCCAGCAAATTCCGTCACGTAGTCAAAACTGCGCTCAAACTACTTCTAGTCTTCGTCGAATACACTGATAAGAACTGTCTTCTCCTCATCGATGCCATTGTCTCTGTTGACGGCTCCAATGGACGACAGCCCTGGTATAACGTCATGAAGATCCTGCAAGACTTCGATGCATCAGATACTGAACTCCTGATTTATGCAACTACTCTGATAAATAGGTGTCTGAACAATGTTCCCGACAAGGATACTTACTATGACCAAGTAGATGCCCTACAGGATCAGGGGATAGACGACATTATCCAGCTGTATATGTCTAAGCAGGGAACGGATTTAGATCTGTTGAGGCAGCTGCAGATCTTCGAAGCAGTTCTGCTGTATGAGGACGGTGATGAAACTGGAACGGCACTACAGTAAGTAAATAAAAACATGACTATTAATTTGGTATCTTATGTGTTACGTTTATTGTGCTTCAATAAGGTTTTGCTATGGGAGCATTTAAACGATTTATATATTTTTATAGCCAGACCTTGAATTGCCAGTGTAGCCTGCACTTAGGCCTTATAAACTGAAATCGTTTTAATAACGATCGGACCTTCATTTTTTGTGATACTGATTATTTTATAAACCATAAAAAATACGATTTCAGGCAATTAGATGACTCGGTGATCAATTCAATTCGCCTTCGAAGCATAAACCTAAGTACTGACAGAAGAAAATCCAAAAAACAGCAATGTAAAGAAAAAGGTACGTTACAAAGATTTTATTCCTGTTTTAAGTAAGTGTCCATGGAGTTTCTTGCCCGTTCTTCTCTATAGGTACCTACTACGCTTTCGGATGGGCAACTAACTTCATCTTTCTGACTGACCGACCACTTGACAATTCAAAAGTGCCTGTAATTGGTTTATTTGAAATAAATGCTTTGAGTTTGAGTTTAAGACTTCTCAGTGTGCTTTAATTATTATTACTCCTGTAATTACATGTTTTTCTGCATGGTATGGCAGTTCATGCCTTAAAAATTTACTAAGACATTTTCTATCATAATCCAATTATTACATTATTAATTATAGTTTTCTTTTTCTGCCTGATGTTTGTTGTTTGCCAAGTTTTTATTAGTATTATTGTTTAAAAAGCACATTATGACGTACTTTTGTTCCAGTTCATATCTTCTCCAAGTAAAACTCAGTAACATTTTCGACTTTTCCTGAATTTAGATGAAGTGCTTTTTAAACAACTTTTGTTTTATCCAGGTTTCTTTATCTTGTGTCGTTTTTCACTAACAACAGCAAAACCAGTCATCACTCATACTGAAACAGACAGCATAACGAAAATAACGAATAACCGTCGCTCATCATATTTACCTCCAATCACCGATCATATTAAAGAGAACAAAGAACTGAGCTCAGCTTTAAGAAGACGACGAGACAGATGCGCGAGACAAGCACACCATATCATCCAGCAGCAGGAGATGTTGAACCACTCCAGTGATATCTACAATGGACTATTTCCTAACCATAACGGCAGCTTCAGTAGCACCAATGGAAGTTTGCCAAGTATCACAAATACTAATAGCAATTTCTCAACGCCCAATGGTAGTTTGACGAGTACCAATGGTAGTTTCACCAGCCCGAACGGCAGCTTCTCAAATCTCAACGGAAGTTTTACAAGCACCAATGGGAGCTTTGCAAGTACCAACGTGAGTTTCCCGAGCCTTATTGGGAATTACACAAATACCAATGGGAGTTTCACTACTACGATTGGGAACTACACTAATGGGACATACACCAATAATAAGAGCTACTCGAGTGTCAATGGCAACGTCAACGGCTCAAGCCTACAAAATGGAGTCAACGGGCATCAGGAGGAGGATGGCAAATATGTTAATAGGACAACGAAGAATTTTATCTTAGCAGACGTTTTAAAGAACGGTTTGTGCTTTAAACTAACCCACTACTAATTCTTTTGTCACCTGCTTTGTTCTGCTTCTGTTTTGCTCGTAATTTTTGAGATTCATAATTTTTTTATTTATTAACTATTCATTCAATATTAAAAATTTACAAAAGTTATATTGACTATTGACAGGTAACCAAAGATATACATCAGGTCTGAAACAGAGGATCCAAAATGGAACCCTAGGCCATAGTGTGAATGCTGTTGATGCAATAACCGTGATGCGGCAAAAACAGGCAGATCCCGTCCCTGAGGTTAAAGACGATCGGGGTATCCTGCTGAACAGAGAGCACAGCATCAAAGATCTGGCGCAAAGGCTGACCAGCCCCGTCAGCCCTACCACTGAGGATAAACCTTTAAGGGTTTCTGATATGGCAGGAATTGTGTCAAAGGCCAAAGAGGAATTAGCAAAATCTCAATCAAAAGGTAATGAAAATTCCCTATTTTTAATCATTAACTTAAAAAAGATTGCCGTTGAGTTTTCAGACATCTTAAATATTTGTTGTATTCCAGAAATTATAAAGAGTCCATCCATAGAAAAATCACCAAAAGTGCACGAAATAAAAGTGTCAGAGAATGACTTGCATTGGGAAGAACTAAGGAAGGGATGTCGTCACAGAGAATTTCATCTATGCGACTTGGACTTTTCGGAGCTCCGCGAAGACTCGGACGAGGATATGTCATCGCCTGCAGTGAATGCTGCTAGCGGTCCACCACCGCCACCTCCAACAATGTTCCCACCAATGGGAATACCTCCTCCATTACCTGGCTGTTTCCCAATGTTAAATAAAAACAACGTACCAACTCCACCAAAACCAGCTCTTTCTTCAGAAATGTCAAATGATTCTGATAGCTCCACTATAAAGAAGAATAAGAAGACTGTGAAGCTGTTCTGGCGGGAGATACAAGAGAACCCAACGCCTGTGGCAATAAGGCCAAAGGTTGGAGGCTTTATATGGGATGAACTGCCCGTGGTCAGCGTGGACACAGCCATGTTAGAGCACCTGTTTGAGTCCAGGACAAATGACTTGATTATCAAAGTAAGTTTTTGCTTACTTTATAACTTTCAAGCAAGATGTTGAAATAAAAGTTGGGCCTTCGAGATTAATTGTATTAACAACAGGTCAATGTTCTAGGTCTATTATTTAAGTCCTCAGCCTCTCATTTCAAAACAATTGAGTATAAGTTCAAAATATTATGATTTGATAAAATTATTATTATCTTTGAGTTTTTTTTTAAGTTGTGTATTGTAGAGTGTATTATATTTCTTTACTAATTAGATTTTCTTTCTTTTTTTTCATGCACTTCTTCGGACATCTTCAGGAAGTAAGTATCACGCTTTTTTGAAACATTTTCTTGCCATAATTCTCTATTTCGTGCTTTTTGATTAATATCCTGGTACAGTTGTTTTAAGAAAATATTATAAAATACTGGATAGAGAACTCTTATTTTTAGAATAAAATGTGAATGACCCGTTGATAACTTCCTTGTGTTCAATTTACAGAAACTAATGGAACCAAAGAGAAACCTTATTTTAGACGCTAAAAGATCGAATGCCATCAATATAGCAATGAAAAAACTACCTACGCCTCAGACAATAAAGGCAGCTATAATGAAGATGGATGCTACTGTCATTGGCAGAGAGGGCATTGAAAAACTGCTGACCATGTTACCGACGGAAGAGGAAAAAGTTAAAATTCAGGAGGCACAGGTATGTACTAAATGCCTGTATAGAAAAGTTTATTCTCAAAGAAAACAAGGCTGTTTGTATATCTTCTCCTCGAAAGAGTAATTCTAGATGTACCCACTCATGTTCTAATTTTAATTCAATCTATTTATTTTCAGTACGCCAATCCGGACCTCCCTTTGGGCAGTGCTGAGCAGTTCCTACTCACCTTGGCTTCTATCAACGAACTCTCATCCCGACTCAAACTTTGGGTATTCAAATTGGATTTTGACAATTTAGAGGTAAGACCTATCGATACCATTATAATTTTACATTAAATTTTTTTTTTCTTATTGCACCTCATTAAAGCGATTTCATTAAGACTTACTGACTTTATACAGTAAGAAGAAATGCTTGTAAAACAGTAAAAGACAAAACAGTAACTTTTAATGATTGAAAATACTACTCGTATTTACTGAAAATAAACAACAAAAAAAAGGAAAACCACCATTACTGTAGTGTAAGTAAATTTCAATGGTTTGAACGATATCACCAAATGAATAAAACAGTTAATTTTGTGACCTTTTAGCTACTTAAAAGGTACTGTCATGACGGTAACATTTTGCCTCAAGCTTTAACTGTTTTCGGATCAGTAAAAAATACTGTTTTGAACGTTAGGCTCATATGGAACAGTTTAAAGCAGTTCTGATCAATGTTTTTTCATTTTTATTTACTGCTTATTTATTTCAGTATAAAAACTCAATATAAGAACTACACATAAATCGTTATTTTTCGAATATTGCAGAAAGAAATCGCCGAACCACTGATGGACCTGAAGCAAGGAATAGAATTGTTGAAGGTTAACAGGACCTTCAAAGTGATCCTTTCTACATTGAGGACTGTAGGAAACTACCTCAATGGTAACTACGCCAAAGGATTCCGGCTGGAGTACTTGTCCAAGGTCGTGGAAGTCAAGGACACCGTGCACAAGCATCCGTTGTTGTACCATATCTGCGAAATGATCATAGAGAAGTTCCCGGATAGCTCCGACTTTTTCAGTGAAGTTAGTACACAGTTTGTATGTTGAAGATGTATATTTTTCTTATTGGTGGCGGGCGGAACATTCTGCATAACCAAAACTTCCAACTTGTTCTGAGGTCGTGTTGCTGTGGAAACCAACTGTTATATGCTGCAAATATAAGAAATAATCAACCATGTGAAATAATCAAACATATGAAATCGATATATACTCGTAGGTAGATTTATAAGAACGAAGATAGTCCGACAAACCAGTTTTACAACAACAGTATTCTTAACTTTCAGGTTGGTCCCGTCATCCGAGCCTCCAAGGTAGACTTTGATATTCTCTCAGGCAATCTTCAGAAGCTAGAGTCTGACTGCAAAGCATCCTGGGACCACATGAAACGCGTCGCCAAACACGATGGCTCGCAGATATTCAAGACGAAGATCAACGAGTTCCTCACTGACGCAGCCGAGAGGATCATCTTACTCTCACTCATTAAAAAGAGGGTGATGAGCAGGTAATAAGCTTTAACGATGCAGCAAACCACTTTGCACTTTGCTTTTTTTCTTTTTTCTCTTTTTTCTCCGTGTCCTAACTGAAAGCAATTGTCGCGCGAATACGCGATTGACGCGATCTTTTATATGAATTATGACGTACAAACGCAACTTGATTGATCGCGCGAGTACGTTTTACGCTTTCGGTTAGGACGCGGCATTAGAAACTTAAAATAAATGAGTCCGTAATTATACTGTTTTGCATAAGCTATATAGATTCTTAGATAAATTTATTCGTTTGACAACTTATAATTAAGTAATGAATAGCAATAAATTGCCGATGCAATTGTGATAAAATTAAATGTACGGTGCAATGCGAATTAGCCCCTAGCGAACCGAATACCCAATGACTGAAACACGAGACAGAGAGAACAACGAGGCTTTTGCTTGTTACAGATTCAACAAGTTCTTGCTGTTCCTGGGAGTCCCTCCCTGCGACATGCACAAGACGAAGCCTGCAGAATTCTTGAAGGTCATTGCGGAGTTTTCTCTGGAGTATAGGACTACCAGGGAGAGGGTACTACAACAACTGGAGAAGAAAGCCAATCACAGAGAGAGAAATAAGACTAGAGGCAAAATGATTATAGACGTAAGTCACACTCCAGATATAGCTGCATAAGGATTATATGGCACGTGGGGCGTGGCCAAAATTGGAACGAGCGCCGCCATCTTGTATTTCAATACATTTCACAAAACATGAGCGTAAATGTTTACCAACCCCACGTCAATATCCATCCGGGTGCCAAAATATTTTTGTAGTAACATCGTGCATTTATCAAAGAATAATATTATCGAATTTTACGTTTAGTAACCGAGGTCCTATATTATTTCAGGTGGGCAACTACTCACACAAAAATGGTGACCACACCGCGGACAATGCTCTGAAGGAACTGTTGAAGACCGATCCTGACACCGATAGCCTCACAGATGGCCGGAGGAAGAGTCAGCCAAACAGCAGGAGAATTCTAGTCAAGTGAGGAATTTGTTTAGTCGCCATAGTGACAATTTCGTCAGAAATAAAAAGTGCGAATACTAAAGATCAACTACTAAAATGTCAGCCAATCAAACGACAGCCGTAGGTGTAAAATTAATTTTGTATAATCGGTTGACTAGATTTTGGATATTTCAGCTGTGATTTTAGATCAGTTTAAATTGAAAAATTTCAGATTTCACTCTAGATTTGGTTCAACATGCTTTTCTATCGCTCGTTAATTGATGAACCTTATTTACGGAGCGAAAAATTTTAAAAATATAAACCATCAATAGTTCCTACCTACATAATCCATATTTTGTTTTTAGTGGAGACTTATCAGCGGATGATGAGATATTAGAAAGCTTGGTGAGATCAGCCACATCTAAGCGCAAGCCAGTCGCAAGGGAACGCAGGAGGAACCGAATCTCGGACAGGAAGAACTGTAAGTAACTTAATTAGTTTAGTTATATCATGCTCGGCAAATACATCAACGCAATGCTAACGTCATGTTATCTGATATGAGAAGAAATAATTCACCACTTGTGAATGAAGCGAGAAAAAAAACGAAACAGTTATATCCCTGATGATATTCTAGTGACGTGAGTTTCATTTGTGTGTTCATTCATTTGCTTCTGTGTCCCAAACCGAGAAACAAACGAATGGGTGAAGTTTAAAATTCGATTTCACATATGGTAAAAACATTACTTTCTTATCTAGACTAGGAAGCTAAGCTGCGGTCAATGTGTTAGTCAATCTGATTCTGATCGTACGTCACGCTACGACGGATTAGCTACCGCATTCTGACATACTACTGCATTATCTATAAAAAAATCAAAATGTATACTACATTATAATTATGCGAATTAAAAAGTAACTGTCTCTAGTCATTGCTGTGCGATGTTATATATTTTTTCCTAATGCTGCTGAAAAGGTGAAATGAAAATGTAAGTTATTGAAAACTTGCCGTGCTTTTCAATCATACCCCGTGGATTATAACAGACATCGATGACCAAACAAAAGACGTCATGGATTCATTCTATTCTTATCTCGGCAAAGAGAAGCTGGAAGTTGAGTTTTCAGTTGCTAACTATAGTTACCTTAGTACTTTACCTACTAGTGACCAACAGACCCGATGATAGTAAATAATTAGGTAAATCAATGAAACGACGACATTCTTGACTCCAAATACGTATGCAAGAACATTGTCAGTGCGATCTAGCGAGATGTTTACCTACACCGTTGCCTTTTTTTTTTTAATTGGTTGTGAAGCGCTTAAGTATACCAATTATGTTTTTTGGAAATTCGACATGGTAACCACTGCTGTGCTTCTCTGTCTAAAGAAATTGTATCATCGGGGTATATTCATTTATATTTTTTATTTACAGTGAACAGGACTCTAGATGGAAACCAATCATGACGAGAAAGACTACCCATGGTACGTTGTTTTATGATTTGCAAGCGTACTTAGTTTCAATGCCTATCTATTGTGGGTAACCAGAAGGGCAATTCTCGTAATTTAAAACATTCAAAATCTAGTCACAGTCTCATCTCGGCGACAAAAAAATGTCAAAAGTGAAGAGAAATTACAGGTATTTTTGACAGAACGTTCAGTCTCAACTGAGATCACCTGTGAACGTTCTTAAAATTACGCGAGAGTTTCGCCTCTGGTGTGTTCAAAATCGAGGCACATCACTCATGTAGAAGGAGTTCTTCAGATGAACCACTGGCGCTATACTTAAAGGATGATGGTTTCTATGAAACGCCCGGAATATTTCCACACCCATTTTGGCAATCTATGGCTCCTAGATGTGGCGTAGCGATGGAAGCCACGTAACTACCTATATTAGAAAACTAGCAGCGCCCTGCTGTTTCACACGCATAAGAGTCGATCCCGTGGGAATATCGGGATAAAAACTATCCTATGTCCTTTCCCGGGACTCAAACTATTTCTATACCAAATTTCATCTATATCGGTTCAGCGGTTTAAGCGTGAAGAGTTAACAGACAAACACACTTTCGCATTTTTAATATTAGTACGAATGTACAAAGCAAAAAGGGGTTTGAAGATTTTTTTTATATGGAGCCTGGCATACCTACTGACGCGCCATTTTAAAAATGGCGGCCACGTATGAGACCTTTGTAAATCGATAGCTGACATCAATGCAAACCGAAAACATAACAAGACCAAACCCCGTAAAGTGTCAAGCTTCCGAGAGGTCTCATGCGTGGCCGCCATTTTCAAAATAGCGCAAAAGTGGTATGCCACGGATCTTCAAAACCCTTTGCTTGGTCAATAATTGTGGTTGGTAATCTTAAACCTTTTGTTACAGATTGAAGAATCACCAGCTAAAATAGCGGAAATTACTATAAATTCAAGGCAGTACTAAAGATTCTGATATACCTGACACAAAATAGAATCTCATACATTTATAGACTCACAATGATTAGGACAGACGTGTTCATTAAAAAGACTCAGTGCTAGAATTGTAACAAAATTCCTCTTCGTCCTATACATTAATTTGCACGTAGACTTTCATTAGATTATCAATAGCACTGTTGGGTACTATAGGTCAAAGTCACAGGGGAAACCACTGCTTCATAGGAAGGTGCACGAATAAAGGTGCATATGACAAAGTATCGATGTTGAAAAAAGCCTTTAAATAAGCAGAGCCTAAAAACCACGCAGGAATCTTTTGGCACCATATTGTGGTTGCGTTATGAAGTGCTTAGCCAAAAATCTCACGCACCATTACGTAAAGTACCCGTCACGAGAAGCTATATTTTTTTTAAACACGCATTCAGGGGTTGGCAACATTTGTATCAAATAATAAAAACAGGTTTGTTATGATTTTTATTTTTATATAGAGATATAATTATGTTAACACAGACATCTAATTACTGTCGTCAGACGATTCCGAGTAATCTGCATTCTGCAGCATTGACAGCGTCAGCGTGAACTTACCTACTTCAAAATGGCGGCTCAAATGTTTACTTTCCATGAGTCAGACGCGTTCCAGTACCACAAAACATTAGACGACAACGCTTTATATCGCTAAAATATAACCAGACCAAGTGAAATTGCTCGTTTCTTATTTCACGTATGTTACTTTGAGTTCGTTGAATTTGGGATTATTTGTTGTTTATTGAATTGTCGCTACGTAACTTAGTAGAAGTTCTTTATCTACAAAATTTATAACTTCTCATGACGGGAACTTTAGTTCTGTATTTTAATCAACATTTAAATCATATTATGCACATTCATTACTCAGTAATTAATAATGATTTTTCTTTTATTCCAGTAATAAATTAAAGTATCATTGTTATCCCATGTAATATTTAGTATGCACCGCGTGAATACTATTTAAAGACATGAAATAATCATTAAATCCCATTATTATAATACCTAATTGAAATCTTCGTCGTTCTTGATGCTCAGAAATGTTTTTTCTACGCTAATAGTAGAAAAACACTGCATTTCTATTCCTGCATTTCCTTACTGGCTATGGTGCAATTTTCTGTTTAAGTAGTCGATTAGATATGCTTAATTAAAAATGATTGAAATAAATATTATTAATCTAGAGTAGAAAGCACTTTTCTGTACATTACATACGCGTTGGGCAGAAGATGAGAACAGCGGGGTAATTGCGTAACACACTAACTTTTATTTTGACAGTTCAACAACATTCATTGCGTTATTTACGTTATTGAGCAGACAATTTTTTTGAACATATGAAGCAATGGATTAGCAATATCCATCAAAGTTATTCAGATTCTGATTTTAAGTGCGTTACGCAATTTGGTTTATTTTTTATTTATTTATCTGTTACAAAGATGACTTTTGGTCAGGGTTTCTACAAAAACGAACATGTTATTTTCACCAGGTCAGCACCGCGTCTCATCAATGTGCATTATAAAAGTCATTTTAAATGTACCTATCTCACTTTTGTCTAACGCGTTTCACTGTGGCATAGCCAAAATAGCCAATATTTAATATGTTAAATCAAATAGGTACTCTAAGAATTTAAATATTGGATGATCTCCCATGTATCTTTATTAATAATAAGAGTCTTTTCTGATGTTGTGCTGTAATTATTTATGTGAATTTCATCAAATAAGTTGTCTCTTTCAAAAATTAAAAAAATCTGCATGAAAAATAGTTTTCAATCTCATTGTCTTATAGCTTAAAGAGTATTATATTATCTGTGGTTTAAGATAAATAAGACTTAGATAATCCCCTGTAGACGCCGAGCCGTATGCGGTATGTATTTTCCAACTAATTATGTAAATGTATCGCATACATAATGGTGGTCTAATTTGAATGTAACCGTCATATACAGGGTGTGCGCCTGTGCCCATTAGTATCGGTGTGTAAAGCGATCTTCTTTGAAATGTAACGACTGCTGTATGTCTCAATTTCGTTAGTGTATTTATGTAAATAACTGATGTAAATAGCCTCTAACTATATAACTGTCTTTTGTGTTTTTTGCGATTTTATGGATCTTAATAGTAACACAACTTCTCAATGTTTAATAGAATGTGACCAGCACCTAATTCTCTTTCAAGTTTTACAGATGACGTTTGGTGTTAGAAAAAGTCGCCCGGTAGTGTGCAAGCCAAGTTTTCTAACAACGGCCACGCACACATCGTGCATTTTTAATATCCAAGCGTTTATATAATTAATATTAATGAATTATCAGAATGTAATAGATAGGTATTTTCAAATAATAATTGATAATATTAAACACCACTTTTTCTGAACTATTTGTAGCGTGAATATGTTTATTTTACTGTAATTATTGTATTGTATTCGTTATAAAGTAGTTAATTTCTGATTCACTATCGTTATAGCTGTAGTAAAATATTCTCAAAGTATTTGTGTTTTTTATTTATGTTCCTGACAGAGCTTTTCCTTAAGGTGAATGCGCAGTTATAGCCCGCGAAATTCAATTTATCTAACGTTTTTTTTGCAATTTTTAGGTCAGAGTCAGGTTGTATCTTGATCAAAATATGATTCGCGACTATAACAGGTACGTATTTACAGAATTATAATCATTAGAATCATTAATACATCTTTCTAAGTTAGATTTATAGGTACCATAACAACAAATCTCTTATGGAAAAGTGATTATGGTACAAATCTAACTTAAACAGATATTTTAATTATTTTAATGACTAGCACATTCTGTGACTATAGTTCTGTAAAATACATATCTATTATAGTCGTGAATCATATTTTGATCAAGATACTACCTGACACTAACCTGCAAATTGCAAAAAACGTAAGAAAATTTGAATTTCGCGGGCTATCACTGCGCATTCACCTTAAACAAGATCAAAACAGACTAAGAAAAAGATCGTATTACCTAAGTTTTATGCCAACGGAATCTAGCCCGTTCACGATTAGACTGTTCCTCGATTAGTTTTCACATACTGGATCGGTAGAGGTAGTTCTAATCATCCTAGTGTTGTAGAGTGAAGATGGGATTAGTGATCACATGATAGATAATCCATACAAATATGTACAGACGCCAGCACATCAAGCTACTACAATCTGTCAAATTTCTGTAATAGATTTTCAACTTTATCTCTAAAGCTATAATTTTTATCTATAAGGTTCAAAGCTGTTTTGGAAAATTTAAGAGTTTCGGGTAGCTTGATGTGCTGGCGTCGGTACTATAAACTCTATAATATGTAAGTGACCTTTTCACGCCTAAAACACTGAACGGATTTCGATAAAATTTAGTAAGGAGATAGATGGCTTCCTGGGGAAGGACATAGGCTACTTTTTGTGCCGGTAGCACGTTCTCATGGGATAATTTCCGACATCCCCACGAGCGAAACTGCGGGCAGAAGCTAGTAGAAAATACATATACAATATATAAATTCAGATTGCCCATACCAAGTCTTGTTCTAGGAAACTTCACCTAGACATGACTTTCCTTAAAGAATTGTATCACCATGTCATTTGTTAAGATTTACGACACCAAAGGAAGTGCTGTATTTGGAAACAAGTTTACTGCATAATGCAATGAGTTTGAAACTATTGGATTGTAGTCAACAGGGTGACTAATTATTCTTGTTCCATTTAAGGCACTTTGCTTTCTTAAGTCATACAGCAATTACGTGGCTTTAATTGATACAAACACGAGGGGCACGACTCACGAGGTCTTGTTTAGTTTGCTTTAATCTACTGATACACTTAGGTAGGTATGACTAGAGTCTAGATATAAGTAGCTATGCCATTTTTACAAGCTTCACTACTTTGTTGGTTTAGCGGATCGCTTAGCAACTGCAGATCACAAGGTCAAGAGATCCCGGGGTCAAATACCGATTTGAGCCAAGATAAAAGTTATTTGGTTTTTCTGACAACAAATTCTCAGTAACCGTTGGGAAGTCCGCGGTGTAACCCTCCTGTGAGTAGGAAAGCACGTGAAGCAGTTGGTCTTGCGCCTGGTGGCCTACCATGATCTAATTAAAAACGATCCAAAAACAAGACATTTCAGTTTAGGTTCCTAAACTGCATCGCTTGAACTGCTCTATGGACGTCATGGTACCAAACAAGTATGAATGAAACCAAAACTTGCGACTCAGTTTGGGACAATCGCTGTCAGCAGATGGCACGGCCTAAACTGAATCGTTAAACTGACGTCATGGTACGGATTAGAAGAACAGTTCAGTTTAGGTCCTAAAATGGATCGCGTTAAGAGCTTGTGGTAGGCCTCCTGATCACCCATATCCCATATTATTATTATCTCCTGCGTATTTGGTTAGTCCCCGTTGAGATGGGTTGCCGTGACCGAAATGCGATCGGGAGGATAAGTACAACGATAAGATGAGATATAATATTGCTAGCGTATTTTGGATAACTTCTTTGTCTATCAAGTTGACACTATGAAGACTTCCGAAAGACAGTCCCCCAATTCCATGAGAAAAGATGTAGCGCTTACTATCTAAGCGAAACGAGGCGGTACGTACAGAGGCCAGCACATCAAGCTACCCCAATCTGTCAAATTTTCCCAACTGAATATGAACCTTATTCCTTTGCAGTAAAGTTGAAAATCTATCAAATAAATTTGACAGGTTGGGGTAGCTTGATGTGCTGGCCTCTGTACAGACGACGCGGCGACGAACAAAACGTTTTTGATTTCGTCATCTGTCATCTCTGCTTTGACAGAAACCGGTAATGATAGGATTAGGTATTTGCAGTATAGAGTTCAATATCAAGCTTCAATTAATTATCCAGCCCGTTGTCATAACCTACGAGTAGATCCTGTTCAAGCATCCCAGTCTCTTATTCTGTTGGTTTTAGTGGCGTCGTTCCTAAAAGCCACAAACTATTAGGTACTACAACTTAGGTACCTACAGCATCTACAGATTTCTCAACAAAGTGGCTAGTCGAAATCAACTACGGAATATAAAAACTTCTGACTTCGTTTATTTCTAAAGATGCATTCACGTATGTCCGGTTTGGTCAATATAAAACTATTTGTATAGTTTAAAGGTCAGATAATGAAAGCAAATAAACAACATCTGAAATAAGCTATGTTGCTGTCCATTAGTGTTTAAAATCGTTTGCATCTTATGTTGAATCAATATTTTCTTCATCTTCGCAATAATTATGAACGGTTTTACCTAAAGTGATTCTGCAATTTATTTGGATAGGAATAATAATTAAGCATTGTGAAATTAGACTCCCAATGTTTTGTTGCTGAAACGTTAATTGTGAATCGAATTTTGATAATGAGAGCAGTGGTGGCCCAGTGGTATCGGCCGCGACTTACGAATTATATATAGGTCGTAGGCTCGAACCCTGACAGGCGCTTTACTTTGTGTAAATTATTTCATCACCACTGCTTTCAAAACGGTGAAGGAAAACATTGTGAGGAAACCAGCATGTCCTAGAACCAAACATTCGAAGTCATCTACCAACCCGCACTGGGCCCGCGTGGTAGATTACGGCCCCCTCCCTCTCACAGAGAGGAGGCCTGTGTCCCAGCAGTAGGAACATTATTGGCTGATTGTGTTGTGTTCGCTAAAATCAACGTTTACTGCGATACCTTTGTTGGATTTTTATGTCTTTGTCCAGAAAATAATCATGCGGCCCTTACCTTTACTCGAGTTACCATCAGGTGGGTCCTGATGGTATGTGGACTCTACCGAATTTGTAGATACTTCTGCTATACCAGAATCAAAGCAGAACGCTTGCATCGCATACCCTGCCACCTGCACACAATCAACTCAGTCTATCGCAGTCCACTGCTGGGCATTGGCCTCTTCCATGCTGCGCCACAACACCCTGTACTCCGCCATCTGCATCCACTCCACCTGCACACGTGGGGACCTAATTACTGCGTCAGCAAACGGCGGCATTGGTGAACCTTAAATGTAGAGCAGAATCTGCACTTGTGACGATAGCATAAAAGATAAATTTTGGGAGCACTTTGATTATGTGATGATGGATTCGCAAGAGATTGCTCCGTGCCTCGGAAAGCGCGTTATTAAGCCGTTGGTACCGCCGTCCCGGCTGTCATTCGTAGATCTTAGACTGTCGTGACGGGTAGTCAAAAGCCCAAAGTGACACTTTTGGGCTTCCGAAATCGCGATACCCAGTAGCTGGTTGTGGAGGTCAGATCGGCAGTCGCTCTATGTAAAATACTGGTATTCAGTTGCATCCGGTTAGACTGGAAGCCGACACCAACATAATTGGTAGAAGGCTAGGCAGATTGATTAATTGGTTAGAGAGTAAAAAGATAAGTAGCTACTTAGGAATGTTAAGTAGGTCTGTACATTGCTTACCTATATGGGATATAAGAGAGATCATGGTGGTTGTTCATGTGACGTCTACCAACTCGCACTAGGCCCGCGTGGTGGATTACTCCCTCTCACAGAGTGTCCCAGCAATGGGAACATTATAGGCTATGGTAGTTGTTACAGCCTGCTTCTGCCTTTGAACTGGCAACAACTAACACGTGGGTTAGGAGAACAAAAAATCTGAACTTTTAATGTTATTTATGTTAGTCATTTTCACGCATTGAAACTAATTCTGTCTACTTTAATAGCACTTTCTTTTGTCCATAAAAATAAAAAATGAGTTTACTACTACATAATTTGAATTTCTATCCATATTTTTGCGGTCTAATTCATTTTTTTACTGTTGTCAACAAGTGAACACCATTTTTGCTCTAATATTGGATACTCATTATCTGCCTAGCCTGTTCCCAACCATGTTGGGGTCGACTTCCAGTCCAACCAGATGCAGCTGAATATTAGCTGAACCAGTATTTTACACGGAGCGACTGCCTATCTGACTTCCACAACCCTGTTACTAAGGTAATACGATACCCCTTGGTAAGACTGGTTGTCAGACTGTCGGGCTTCTGACAACACGTAACGACTTTCAAAGATCCACAAATGACAGCCGGGATCAACGGTTTTTAACGTGCTTTCCGAGGCACAGAAGTAAAGATGGTCATCCATCCATGGACAACCGCGGCAAGAGTAGCTTAACCTGATCGATCGACCCTTGTGACTGTTATAACTTAGCCACAAGCCCCTTATAAGTACAATTGGACACTATGGTTGCCGCCAGATAACAAAAATATAAAAGTCGTTGACACCCGTCTACCAATATTAAATACCTAAACGAAAAAAATGTAAAGGTTTTGGTGGGATGTAAGGTGTTTTCATGATTGCACCTACCACTGTTTGTCTCTGCATCACCCAAAGGTTAACTGGAAGAAAATGCCTATGACATTAAGTCCACCTCTGTACATTTATGTGCTTGAAGTATTAAATAAATAAATAAAGGCAGTGTCGCTAACACGATCAACACAAATGTATCGCGGTAAGGGGCGTCCTTGACGCTATTATGAAACTCAACCGAAGCTGTATTAGCGACAATTTTGTATGACGAGCGATAAATATCGAATAAGTTTGGACTTTTTGATACAAGTCGGATGAATGACTCTTATTTTTTTGTTATCTGGCGGCAACCATAGTAGTGCAAAATTTTGATGTTCTTCAGAAAGGTCACAGTCATACTTGTTTCAATATGTAGGTACAGTAAGAATGTAAAAGGATGAAAAAGCTCAAGAGATATTATATATTTACGTTTATTTTTATGGATCAGAGCATGACATGTGCTGTCGCAGTCTTTAGGGCGTTGACATCTGCAAGCACTAGTGATAAGATAAGTCGGTTATGGATCAATAGAATTTGTTGTTCACAATTATTGCATTGACGACTATTGATATTGACGAATGAATTGAATAATGTAGTTATTGTGCTAACATGACTGTGTATTTAAGGTGAATTAAATTGCTCCCATAGACCTCAAAATATTGTTTTTTTCCCCGTAAATATACGACTCATCTTAGTTTTTCATACAAAATTCCTCAGTAATCGTAGATCTAGTAGATAGTACCTATGGAGTAATCACGTCAATATCGCTCTCTTTATTCATGTATAAAGTTTTCTCCCTAAACTGAACTAAGTCTTTCTAATAGCAGATCTTTAGTTAGAACTTTAGTAAAGTGACAATGAATAGAACAATTCTGCAGCTTCTGTGTTTCGTGTTGTTAGACCACATTAAGGCGATGTTACATTGATAATCAAAGCGGTTTCATGTCAATTTCCAGAATATTTTTTTACGAATTGTGTGACAGAAGATTCGAGAAAGGTATAGACGTATGGAAGGAGAAGATATACGAATAAGAATTATACGCCGCCAAAAAAAGGGCAAGAGGTTGATGATGATGAAGAATAGAGTGTCACTAAAGTCAAAACCAAAGTTATGGATGCTGATGATGACCAGTAATATTCTGCAGAATACAAACAGAAAGAAGGTAGAAAGAGCTTTAGACAAAAGTTGATGAAGTTTTTGTCAAAACCGAAATACACACTATGGTTTCGATGACGTTATGTACCAACATGTGGTCAATAGGTACTCGGTCTAAAAACTACATAACAAAAGTAAAAATATAGTGTTACTTATTGTTAGTTAGTTATATGTTATTAGTAGCTGAAAGGACAAGATACGTTTTGTTAGTAAAAATAGCTATACTAAACTATGTAAGTATTTAGTAAAAACAATCAGCTGTTTCCAACATTTTGACGAGTTATGCGAACATAAATGTAGGGAACACCTGATTTTTTTTCACTATTTCAGGTTTGGTCCCATAGTAGGTAATAGTTGTTCATGATGATAAGTACAATGACCCCTTAAGAAGTTATCCATTAATTACCGGACACCCTGTATAGTTTACTGGACTGTACGTAGACACATGGGTAATAATGGGTATTCCCGACTCAATGGGACATAAAATATGTTTTTCAATAGCAGCTTGGCGTTCTAAACAAACCACGCTTAGAGATAGCTGTTTTGTCTTATGTCTAAGCACTATTGTCCTTGTTTATATTTCGGTTTAGTCACCTATTCAGGGTTATGAAAGGACTTAGTCACCTGGTGTACCGAAAACAAACAAGATATCGTAAATAAAAGGGTGTTGGCGACTACGGTGTTAAGTCATCCGCTCATAAAGGTTGTTGTAACACACGCTGTCTCGTCCACTCACGCGCAGTCTTAGCTCAGGTACGGGGAAGGCTTACGAGCGCGGGGGAGGGACAGGCAGTGCCGCGACGGACACCATCTTGAGTGCGCGTGAGTGAATCTTAGTGTTGTGATTATATTCATGTTCCATCCAGGTTGGTAACAAACTCTTTACTTAATACTTTTTTTCACAGAAACCATTTACTTCACCTTTTTTCAATTTAAGTACAACTGTTTAAAACTGCGTTAGAACATAAACCGGTTAAGTAATAAACCACTTTTACGGGCCGACCGAGTTAGTCAACTACTGGATTTTAATGTTCGCTATATTTACTTATGTACATTGTAAGAGCAATTTTTAATCGGGTACCGTTTTGTATGTGAAAAATGGTTTATGCCATTAAAATTGGTGCTTAAGTGAGGATGTGGCGGGATTGCAAGCATGTGACGTCAGTAGTGCAATATTTTTTTGTGACTGGAACTGGTTTAGTGAACCAGGACGAGTGATTGTTAAGTAAATTTAATAATGTATAGTATTTTTTACACATTAGGTATTTATAGAGTTTATTTTACCTAACAGCTCTAAGCGCTAAGTTCGATAAAATACACAGATATAAATAACCTAAAAAAAACAAGCTTGTTACTGCAGCTTCCTTCGCAAAACCGATGTTATCGGGAACCAGATTCGGTGTCGGGATAAAAACACTCAGTTTCAGTGTGCGTGAGAGTCGCTTGTGTTAGTAGGTATCCCAAAATAGAGTCAAGTCCAGATTATGATTCATTTTCGTTACAAGTTTCACTGGAATCTGTTGAGGCGTTTCGGAGTGATTGAGTAACAAACGTTTAAACCTTTGATCATTATATAATCAAAGGTTTAAACACGCTTTCTGATTTATTAATCCTCCGAATAAACAAGTAGGTGGTAATAACTTCTACGAAAGTTTTATGAGATTAATCAGTACCTACCTATGCTAGTCCAGCATTGTGATAGTTAGCCTCTTCCCCAAAAGATAGTGTTAAAATATACGAAGTATACCCAGTCTCTAAATCCAAAATATCTAACTACCTTTTTGACAACCGATCCCTCTGAAAAATTTGAGATGCCATTTTACATACAATTGTTTGATCAAAATATATAAATTAAACTTAGCGATAAGAGACGAAGAGGATTAGCAGACTATCCACCAACCAAACAAAAAATAAATAAGTAAGTATGTACCAATTTTTCTACCAATCGTGACGTAACTGGAGTGTTTATTGCAAGGCCCATGTTATATATGGACTCTCCAAGATTCTAAGAATTTGCTTGGAAATATTTCCTTAAAAACTAAGAGAAATTGTGATATTCACAATTTAATTAAAACAACAATGGCTCACTAAGGCGTTACAGTGGGTGGATTAGCATTATTTTCACTTATAAGGCATTTAATATGTATTGGTTACAAATGTTAAGGCCACTGCCAACTTTGGCAACACTTAAGTTGTATCGAGCTAAAGTTGTAAAGGTGATTGTATCTACCAGTTAAATACAGAAATAGATGTCTCGATAAAATTAGTAGAAGCCAAGAGATTTTTGACTAAAGACAAGAGAAGAACACCGGTTTCTATCCATTGTAAATCTTTATCTAAGAACAGCACCGTAATTGCGATACACACTAACAGTAGCAATAGCTTTTCTTTTGACAGTTCAACAACATTCATTGCGTTATTCACGTTGTTGAGCAAACTAATTTTTCGAATTTATAATTCTTATAAAGCAATGGATTAGCAATATCCTTAAAAATCATTCAGATTGTAATTGAAAGTGTGTTACGCCATTAGTGCTGATACTATCAAGACACTTGGTAAAAATAAAAACGTATCACAATAATCCGCGAATGCCATTGAAGGGTGTGCTCAATGTCAAGGAGGACACTTAGCCACTCTTCAGTTTTGATGCACCATAAGTCCCGTTGTTTTACTATGAGTGATTGAGTACTATTCGGAGTATCTATGATATTATTACCTATGGCAATTTTTACTATAACTCGCGGAACAACTTAACTATTCCGACGATACCTCGTTTGTCAAAATACAACGATTTAGTTTAGGAGTTATGTAATGAAGGAACAAATGAACATACATACATAAATAGCCTCTTAAAATCATAACCCTCCTTGGGTTTGCCGCATTCGGGTAAAAAGCTTGCTATCGCCTAGTCCATTGCCCAGGTGCCTAGGACAGAATAGGCTAGCATAAAAATTTGCACATTTCAATCATTTTAATCGATTGTTAGATTTTGCATATTCCAATCAATCCACTGTATCACAAGCTGATGAAAATTATTACATCAATCGAATTGAAAACATCCATTTTAAACAAAGGCCTGTGATGTAGGAATTCTAAGTGCTACAATACTTACGGAATGTATACCGTAAATCAATAGCTTAAATTACAAAACATCGCATTTCGTATTTTTTTACAAATAAAGGAATTTAAATGAATGAACCAACCACTCGAACACCACCAAAATAAAAACAGCTCATTATATTGAAAGAGAACTAATGAATATTTTAGCTCAGTCCTTGACTATCACCGACATTTAGATCGAATCACAACACTTTCAAATGATTTAGATCAAAATAACAATTTTTAAGAGTGGATTTAGTTGCTTTAAAAAGGCACTAGTCATTTACCACACCAGAAGGATTGTGTTAAAAATGTTATGGCTACAGTTAAACGCTCTGGTGGCAGCTGAAAGAGGCATAGGGAAGAAAAAGACACGCTGCGCTATCAATCAATCACTCAGCCTATCGCATCGCAGTCTACTGCTGGACATAGCCTCCTCCCAGGTTGCGCCACAACACCCTGTTCTCCAACTTCCGCATCCAGTCTATCCCAGCCATCTTTTAAAGGTTGGCTATTCATCTGCTGGTTAGCTATTGGGCGTCTCGTCTGCTCCACCGACCATCGGTGATTTCACAGACATGGCCAGCCTACACTGCCACTTCAACTTGCTTACTCTGCAAGCTATATCGGTAACCCCGGTTCTGTTACTGATAATTTAATTCCTAATTTATTCTTCAAAGAAACTTCGAGCATAGCACGCTGAGCAACCTTGAATTTGTGCACGCCAAACATATTGAAATCAGGTGCCTGAAAAGTGCAAAAATCTATTTTTTACATTTCTGTGATCTACATTCTGTCTTTTAAGCACTGCCTGTTCTAAATTAACCGTGCCAACGAGAGATACTTCAAGTCCCAGATTCACAAATTTAGATATCTGCTAAGTCAGACATAAGTCTGATATGATCGTTTTTATTAGTGATCGATAGATATGGTACTTAATTTATCGCACTAATAACCACATACATAGATACAACAACATAAGCAGTAACACCTCCAGGCAATTATACCTAATAGTAAACCATGAAGAAAGATTAATAAACCGTTATTGCTAACAAGCCATGTTTACGAGTGCTTCAATACTTTTTTAATATACTCGGTTAGAAACATAACAGAAAACCATATCCACGCAAAATAACAGAACTAACCGACCAAGAACTTTTGAAGTTGATTAAATATATTTTTTATTTTCTATTTAACAAACTTGTGTTTATTCAGGATCACAACCTAACTTTGAACATCTTCTCGTAATACCGTCTCGGACAAGGAGTGAGTATAATTATAACTGAAGTTCTATTTGAATTACACAAAGCTTCTTGTCTATGGCTGATGGCATGTGTCATGCGGCAGTCCCAAAAGCCCCTCACTTATACTTACTAAGTATAATCCCAATAATAAGGGTTGTTCATAAACCTTGCTTTAAACATAAAGACAAATAATGTTGGAGTAAACGTTCTTTATAGCTTTAAATTTGTGACTAAGACGGGTACAGTGAGCTTTACTACGTTTCAAGTTCGAAGACAAAATAGCCATAAAGTCATAAGACGTTCGTCAAATACAGTAAATACACTTCAGACTTCAATGAGTTTGCTTTCGTGATGAGACAAAAACTTTGCGATATATTTAAACGCGCCTTGACAATGAAAAGACGTAAAAACAATAGTGTAACAGTTCACATCGTATATGAATGGTGACGTTTCACGTTCTAGAGCTAACATCCGGTAGTCTGTTCGAGTGAGTGGTGCGTGGGACCGCCGACAGCGGGTGACATTCAACAGATGTAAACTATATGCTAAAATATATACTTAGAATATATTATTCTGCATGAATAGCCTTTGTACTTAATAGTTCTCTTGATAATTATGTTTTGCTATCCAATGTCAAATGTACTTGCAAAATTCCAAGACGATGCTAATTTTACCTCTGAAGAGTGCCCTCGGGTGCAGACGATTCTGGCTGCAGCATTATGTGAATTCTATCAATAATAAACTGTTTTGTCATCGGGGCGGAATGTGTATACCCACCATGATGTATAGAAAAGTTTATATCTTGACAAGCCAAGATAAAGTGGTGTAAAATTAACTCGCAGATTTCATCATTCCATTTCCACCAAGAATGCTGACATTGCTCTTTGACAAAAAAAAAGATAAAGAAATACTCTATTTCCAGTTGTCATAACAAGAGCAGGTTGTGGGCAGTCACATCATGTAAAATACTGGAATGCAGCTGCATCCGGTTAGACTGGAAGCCGACCCCAATATAGTTGGCAAAAGGCTTGGCAGATGATGCATAGGACGGTAATTGGTATGGTTGTTGTTCGAGGAATTTGGGTAAAAGGTTAGGTTAAAATGAAACTTTATAACAGGGACGGTAACATTACGCGAGCCTTCGGGTCTACCCGCTACCGCTTTTACTTAAGCCACATAAATGTTGCACACATCAATGCGGTGGAGAGTTGAACAACTGGGTCGGCAGCACCGCCGGACGCAATAACGCGCGGTTTTCTTTACTTTCATTATGTTTAGCAAAACACCCAAGAAAATCAGCAATTCCTTCTAATACAATGCTTAGTATGATAATTTGATGATTAAACAGCTGGGAGACTATCATGCTTGTCTAGTTCTCTGAGAAAACTGGTAATAGTGGCTATCTATGGTCGGAGTTTCTCTAAAGGATCAACTCTGGAACGAAGTGATCTGAAAGATAACAATAGTCATCAACATAACCCGTAAGATAACAACGCTGAAAAGTAATTGCCCGGCCAACCAATGAGGACTAGAGACTGCGAATCGGCAAACAGTGTAGGACGTTAGGAGCGTCGATCTTCAAAGGCGACTATTATGAATGAGTGTAAGAGAGTCAACGCAAAGATTTAACTCAAGCCAGATCATCATTTATAGCTCATCAATAGGATTCCTCTCTTCATAATGTACAAGGGGCTTTACAAAAAATATTCGTTAAATTCTTTGACCGTAAGATATTGCGGTACAAAAATACCTTTACCTACATAAAATTCACGTTCAATCAAATATCATTGTTTTCGTATCATTGTTTTCAATCGTAATGGTTATAAGGTAAGTAGAACTTCGAGTGGTAGGTACAGACGCCAGCACATCAAGCGACCCGAAACTGTCAAAGTTTCCCAATCAACTTTGAACCTTATACCCTTAGGGATAAAGTTGAAAACCTATTAAATAAATTTGACAGGTTGTAGTAGCTTGATGCTTGATGTGCTGGCGTCTGTACCTACTAACAAATCACGGCGCGGTACTTAGGAGGCACGTTCGGAATAAAATATTGGGTTTGAAGAACGCAGCAGTTAAGTAGCGAAGGTCAGTGCCCTGTCGTCAAGACATTAAGTACGGTGAGCAATCCGTTACCCTCAGGTGACTGTTATTTGACGAAATTTTCGTTCTTTTATGCTGTTGCTAATGTTGAATATTTCCCCATTGTTTTGATTAAAAAAATAAACAGACCAAAGAAAAGATGAATGGATTTTGGCTGGCTAGGAGAAAGAGAACAGTAAGATGACGGCGTCCCATGCCGGTTTCAAGGATCATAATGAGGCGAATGATGCAATAGTTAATCAATCTAACAACAGAAGACGATAATAGAACTGTACATAAATACCAATACCCACGCTTTAGCACAAATGGGTACACGACTATAAATGATCGTTCATTTAGTGGACTGCCTTCAGTGATAGTTACGACATTGACACAAGAAAGGATAGAATAATCAAGTAAGTATCCAAGCAGACATTGGGATATTTTCAAGCGATATGATTTATTTTAGACAGTAGAATCCCAATCCCGGGAAAATTCTCTCCCCATTCCTTCTAATCGAGAAAGAGCTAAGGAAATTATAAATGAAGAACAGAACAGAGAAAAGGGCAAGAGAGCTGAGAATGTACAGATGAGAACCCTGAAGAGGAGGCGTGACAGCCTCTACAGTCTACACCCATCAGCAGAGACTCGATACCAGCTGTCGAGCAGTATGTACCTACTTGAACACAGAGATTAACAGTAGAATTTCAGATAACACCAAGATTTTAATCTGGCTTCAATTCCATTTATCGAGCTTACCAGCCGTACATTAAGTGTTACAAATTAGTTAACTCACTTTCACTAAAAGCAATAATTTATATTGCATTATTGACACATATATTGCGTAACCGCACAAGCGTCGGCGTAACCGCCCCGTGGTAGATAACTGTCCCAACGTTGTTATCTCCTAGAAATGGCCGCCAGAACTAAATCAAAGTTACCTGTACTTGCAACACTATGATTTCAATTAATTTAATTCAGACTTTAATGCTATTATCTAATTGATTATTACATTCGTGTTGCCTTGCAACCATGTGCAGTCACACAGACAGTCGTATGTCAGTGTCTCTGTTAATTGGTTAATTGCATAGCATTTTTATAATCAATTTCATATATAGATATTTTTATTACGTGAACCTGTTCTACGTGAGATAATAGGCTACTTGTGGGCGTGATAGCTTGCTAGGAAATTAATTTTGCATAAAATATCAAAGGCGACGGCCGGCCGGCAGCCTGTGGCGACGCTATGGGCATGCCATGTCTAGCAGAGCGTAGACGTATATAAATTGAAGATTGATGATGAAATTTCGAAGAAGATGGATAATCCTGTCGTACAGATACTATGTAAAATAACTTCTAGGAAATAATTTTCTGCTTTGTCATAGTAAAGCAATCACACACAATATTAACTCTAAGAATGAAGTAGGTATAATCATAACTATGAATGAAGATTGAATTGGTATGTAAAAAAATAGCGAATTTTCCAGCGACAAAAAGGCATTTAACATCGAAATTCGTACACACACAAGGAACGATTAATATAGTGTGACGCCGAATTAAGATATATATGTAGGTAGTGGTAACTGAAAGTCAATTTAGATTGTCCTTGCACGCTTTTTTCTGTCAAGATCGATTAAAGCAAATGACTCATAGAACAGCGAAATGATTGTACCTACAGTCCCCGGCACGTAACTTGGCAAGAGTCGTTAGATGTGTTTTTCCTTTCTTTAGCTTTCTTGTAAACAGACATGTTTAAAAATAATCTATGGCAATAACCATAGTATAATGACAAACAATAAAAGTGACCATTTTCTTATTGCACTAAGTGTACATACGCTAACTTTCTCCCAATACGCCAAAACCTTGCCAAGTTACGTACCGGCGACTATATGTATATGATACTAATGCTTAATGATACTGATACATTTATCGAATTATTAACGGTCGAAACAACTCAGACACGTCACAAAATATATTACCATAAAGATCATTCTTAATGCATCATATGTGAAGATGACATACGACCTCATTATTTTAATGTAGGTAATCGACCAAACAGGACAGCAGCCCACTGCCCACCTGATGGAAAGCTTCACGCTGCCACCTACAGACACCTGCAAAACCAATGATTTGCTGATACGTTGCCAATCTTACACTGCCATCGAGGCAAAGTGAAATGCCTGTAATTTAACTGGCACCCAAATGGTACACTCGGATAAAGAATACTATCAAGTAAGATCTAGGTGTTCCAGAAAAAAAAAAATCACGTAAACCTACATGAGCACTTATGAAACGTCAGAAGCTGAGTGCACGGTTCCTAGTCGTTTCCTATGAAAAAGAGCCGGGAAGAAACATTTACTTTTAAAAATGATTGGCGTAAACTATGTTTTCAAATTACAGTGTTAATAGGTATGGGAGGATAGTGTTGGCCTGTCAACAAGCAACTTGACAAAATAGACCAAACCGACCAAACCAGTCACCGAACAACCTACGCATTGTGTTAAGTCGCAGTGGGAACGAGGCTTAAGACGTCAATCGCTCCGCTACCGTGCTATTCAGGTCGAAATCTCTACCATACAGATGAGCATGAAAACTTTTCGGTCAATTAAACTCTTCAACGGTACCGCCGGTGTTGATACTCGATCCATTATATGGGGTATGATCCGCGATGCTTATGTTACGAACGAGAGAAATGTGCTTGCTGTATTTACGTATCTTTATTTGTATTTTGTTCATACTCGGAACAATGGTCATACCCAGAACAAAAGCGGCCAAGGTTTGCCACGGAAACAAATGACAATCACACTGATTCTGAAGAACACGCGGTACACCCTTTTTTTTCTTGTTTTTTGTGGATGTTGAACGACAATACTGTTTTATTTCTTTTTTGCTACAAGCGTCAAAACCTATTTGAATATAGGTACGTTAATTCCACGATAACAAAATAATACCAACTTAACTCTAAAATTCGAAGGCATGTGACATCTACCAACCCGCACTGGGCTCGCGTCGTAAATTACAGCTTTACAGCCCACTCCCTCTCGAAGACAGGAATTATAAACATCACAATCTTCGGAAATATCATAGACTAGTTGCGCCCCGCGGTTTCACTCGCATAAGTTTCGATCCCGTGGGAATATCTGGATAAAAACTATCTTATGTCCTTTCCCGGGACTCTAGCTATTTCTATACCAAATTTCATCTAAATCGGTTCAGTGGTTTAGGCGTGAAAAGGTAACATACAGACAGACAGACAGAGTTACTTTCGAATTTTTATAATATTAGTATGGATTAGTGTGGACATCCGAGAGTGGGAAAAATGAAAGTGGGAAGAACAAATTAAACTTTGGTTTGAGGGAAAACAATTATTCTCCCTGCCTGTAGCATGTATCCATTTATTTTTAATTTCTGGATCTTTCGGGAAACTTCAACAAAAAGTATTAAATTTTCTAAAACTGGTTCCCAATATAATTTCTTATTTAGAACAACTAGCAATTATCGATGTCCATATCTAAGCGCTACGCACTGCGTCACACACTATCAATCTCAATCTGAGTCATTTTTAAAATATTGCTAATCCATTGCTTCATAAGTCATTATGTTCTAAAAATGTGTCCACTCATGAACGTAAATAACGAAATGAATGTTGTTGTACTGACAAAACCCATTGCTACTGATTGTCTGATTGTGTGTACGCAATTACCCTTCTGGTCAGTTTGACCAGATGGAGTCGACATGTGCCACGCCTCCATGACATATTGTATCCCTCGATATCCGTGCTAAATATAGACCACCCACTAACAGCCAATCAAGTCAAAAGGATATTGACAATGTTGTCGTAGGCGTGTCTCCACGATTAGCTTGTGGTTATGAACAATCTGAAACTAATCGTAGAGAAACACCTACTCCATTCGGTGTGTTGTTATTATCATTAGGATAGCAGGATACTGCTGCTCAATGCACACGCATAAAATATCCGTCCAATCAAAATCATTTTTTTTTTATTGATTTATATAACAACATGCAGTGTATGGCCTATTGTTCACACAATTTAACTTTCTAATATGAAAGAAATAGAAACAAATTTATTAATTACATTGTATAAAATAGTTACATTTAACGATTTTATTAAGGAGGGGTTGGCTAAGTAATAACAACCGCACGGGTCGATCGATCTGGTTAAGCTACGCTTGTCGCGGTTGATCCGTGGATGGGTCTTTACATACAAAGACCCTCCGTGCCTCGGAAAGCACGTTAAGCCGTTGGTCCCGGCTGTTATTCGTAGATCTTTGACAGTCGTTACGGTTCGTCAGAAGCCCGAAAGTCTGACAACCAGTCTTACCAAGGGGTATCGTATTGCCCAGTAACTGGGCTGTGGAGGTCAGATAGGCAGTCGCTCCATGTAAAATACAGGTATTCGGCTGCATCCTGTTAGACTGGAAGCCGACCCCAACATAGTTAGGAAAAGGCTACGCAAATTGATTGAAAATCGTTATATTTAAACTGCGATTTACACGACTGTTCGTGATTTCGTCATGTCTCCGGAGACAAATGTATATTTAAATACTAAATTAAAAGTAAAAAAACTTTTTTAAAAACAAGCTTTTAGTTAAATGCGCTAAAAAGAATAAAACAAACTTTTCCTTTAAAACTTTTACTATCAACTTATAACGTCATTACCTACACAATTTATATGATATAAAAGCTTTTCGCGAGATTTAAGTAAGTACACGTATTTACTTAGTTTGAAAACTTTTAAAATCAATCAGATCAAGTTATTTAATTTACTTGTTTATCTACACAGGTAAATCTCGCGACAAGCTTTTATATCATATAAATTGTGTAATGACGTTATAAGTTGATAGTAAATGTTTTAAAGGAAAGGTGTATTTTATTCTTTTTAGCGCATTTAAGTACCCAAAAGCTTGTTTTTAAAAAAGTTTTTTACTTTTAATTTATTTTTTAATTTTTAATTGTCGCTGGACAAGTTTTTATTTGCAGTTTAATTCGCATTCGGATCAAGTCCTTTCATTTGATACCCATATTGTAGGAGTGCATTAAAAATAACTAGTCCACCATCTTTGGTGTTCCGCAATGTTGGATTTAGAATGACGTCACACAGCTAACCATGCATTGTCATTCCAACTAAACGTGTATACAAAATTTCAGTTCAATCGGTTGAAGATATGTGCTTCAAAATTGAGTTGCAAGAGTCCACCCGAACAAACATAGCCTCGTACATAAACATACATACAAACATACATTGTAAAAAACCGGTTGTATCCTATACCTATCAATGTGAAATGACCTTCAATATCAATAATGTATACTTATAATCATGTTATCCTTGTACAAACAAGTCAGTTTGTCGATAGTGCAAAAATTTATAGAATGATAGTGACCTGAAAACGCGCGCATTCACGAAATTATTTTTTCTATCTTTTTAAATCGTGTTCTAATCGTGTTAGTTATATCGACGCCACTAATACAAACTTGATGACTTTCTTTTATGATAAACCAGCCGTATACCATTTCAGTATATTAATGGCCTGCCTATACATATATATTTTTTAATAAATTTATGTGTGACTCTCTGAATCTTGACCTCGGCCTTTCTACGTCTAGGTGTGTTGTATGATTTTGCGTACATTAGATCCCCAATTCTATATGAATTTGAATTGATACGAGAGCCGATTTATGTTTAGATTCTGCACAATCAGCCTATAATGTTCCAACTGCTGCGATATAGGCCTCCTCTCAGTGAGAGGCAGTGGGCCGTAATCCACCACGCGGGTTTCCGCAAGATGTTTTCCTTCAATGTTTTCAGAGCAGAAAAAATAAACTAAAATAATTTAAGTACACAAATTAAAGTTCCTGTCTGTCTGAGTCGTGCAATGTAATGTTTCATCTCCTATGGCATTCCATAGAGCAATAAACAATTTCCTCAGGCAAATTTCCAATTGCCCTGAGGAAATTGTTTAACACGCCTCGAGAAAACTCCTTCGTTGTTCACGGCCTAACGGGTTGACACGTCGAAAACGAAAAAACCAACTTGTTACAAGTGGTTCCTGTTAAACATTTGTTCACACCTCCCTCTACATCGTGTTTATTTGTTTACTCACACTAAAAAAATGCCCGTGGTATCTTGACATATTCACATTGCGAAAGTGCATTACAAAAAGTGGAATCCCATTGAATTCTGAAGTTATTTAAAATTCATTTTCTATTGCAGACACAAACAATAAGCTGTGATTTCCAATGGAATGAGAGAAACCTGCGGTTACGCTCACGGTTAACATAACCACGTGGTGGTAGCATTTGTTATGGTTGGTGACGAAAACCGTAAATATTATGGGAAATCCATAATGATTAAGCCATTAAAAAATACATGATAAGACGAGTTCTTTTTTAGTGTGTAATACGAATTTCTTAACGAACAAAAACATCTGTTGAAGGTATGACGCCACTGAATGAAGTTTGCTTTCTCCCCAGGATGACGGATTACGAGCGCATCAAGCAGACGTGCCTGGAAAAGGCGGAGCTCTGGGAAGACCCTGACTTCCCCGCTAATCAGTCGTCAGTGTTTTACTATCAGACTCCTCCTTTTCATTTCGAGTGGAAGCGTTCGAAGGTATGTTTTTACTTTAATGATTCTTTATTAGGTACTTACCTACTCTATGTGTGCCAGGTATAAAAATTAAAAAATATATTGTCACTATGCAGTCATTTACATACATTTGTTTTAAGATAATGATGTTCTATAGCTTGGTTTTAGTTTAGTACCTGCCTATATACACGGCCAAAATGTATAGATTTTTTTTTTTAATAGGTAGGTAGTCGATGAAAAATGTTGCCGATGCGATATTTCAATGCCTGTGGGTCATGTTCTAAATTAATAATAACAGTTTGTGCCTCGATGTATCTTACATTCTGTAGGTATACGGGGTCAAACTAAATTAGCTAGCGAAACTCCGCAGAGTTGATGGGTATCGATATCTTAAATTAATGATGAAACAAAAAGAAAACCTCAGAAAGTAGTACATATCAATTGAAAAATCACATTGTTTTTGCTCGGATTTAGACCGAACTCGTGTATGAGGATTCTTGATAGGCGAAGCCTTAGCCAATGAGTAATCCAATCAACCAAACACCATAAAACAAAAACAAAATTACCCCTATATAAGGCCCCATTAAAATAGATGGACAAACTTTTAGAAATTATTCAGACCACCAAAATAACAAGAAAAATTTTACAAGAAAAATAATCAGCTATCGAAAATACACTAATGTGTCGGCAATTCATTATTTTACGTCAAAATAAAATCACTTTAATCAGTGTCTTTTTTTGCTTGGATATCTTTGGTTAGAACTACTGAGCGATATGTTAAAAAGTTGTCCATTTATTTTAATGGGACCCTGTATATGTATACCTAGTCTTGCGAGTGGAGCTGCGGGCACAGCTGGTATAGAAGTAGGGTAACGACTGTTAGCCACTTACCCGCGTGGGTGTAAATACCTTAGATATTGCAAACTGAACACTATAAGCAATGCGACAGTGTCTTAAGGTTACGTAAGTGGTAAATTATATTCTCACATAAACTTATTGCATTATTATTTATATTATATCCCGCCTCATTGGTCTAGTGGTCGCAAGCGCTAATGCTGAGTAAGTGGTCCTGGGTTCGATTCCCAGGTCGGGCAAACTGTTATTGGGTTTTTCCCGGAGTCTGGATTTGAGCCCTGATGGCAATAGGCTCGCCCCCTATTACATAGATACATAATCAGCCTATAATGTTCCCACTGCTGGGACACAGGCCCCTATTACATGGGACTGCGAAATGTGGGTGTTGGTACCAACTGTAGGTACCGCCCTGCTTAACTTTTCGAGGATTACAGGCCTGATGATTATGTTATGTATTTCTATTTCATATAAACTATTACATTCTACAACACCTCTCGTTCAAAGCAAGTTCTCATGAAAAGAAAAGTATTGAAAACAAATGACGAATTATTTCTGAATACGATGGGTTACCTATCTTAACGCGCGTCTGCGTAATTTGGTCTTTAAACTTGAAGCATTGACGAATGGGTACATAGACAATAGACAAGTACTAAAACCATAACTGTAAATAATAGTGAACCTTCCTGAATAAATACTCTTAATTAGTCGATCTGATTCGCACGACTAAGTAATAAGCCTCTTAGCAACTCGCGTAAGAACTTCTTGTTACTTATAGACTTTTTTGTAAAAGGTCAAATACTTTTTTTTCTTTTTATTAGCCATCAAATTGATGTGCATTTTATGCTGTCTTAAGAATACTTATTCTGGAAGGTTTACCGTCAATTACGTTCAAAATTAAGATAAAAGCCGCATCTACTTAGGGCATACTGAAAGTTTCTGGATTCTGATAAATAAGACTAGCAAGACTTATAGGTACGATATATTTATTGTTTTTCAAAGTATATTCTCACGCTATTAATGCATTTTTGCATTCGCTGAAACCGCTGTACAAGGCAGTTGGACCAGTCTTCCTTAGAGTCTAGGGACCTCTTCAATGGCTTCATGGAACGCATTCACCACCGATTCAGGGCTCGTATAACGTGTGCCTATAAGTATGTCTTTAATTTTTGAAAACAAAAAGAAGTCGCAGTGTGCGAGGTTCGGGCTGTAAGGCGGATGCGTCATCAGTTCCACATTTGAAGCCTTCAAATAGGCTTCTGTTACCTTAGCGGAATGTGAAGATGCGTTATCGTGGTGAAGGAGTACATTGCTTTGGGGACGGTTGTCGCGAACTTTTTCTAAGACTTTGGGCAAGCAAGTGTTGACGTACCAATCTGCAGTCACTGTCCTTTGATCTTCAAGCGATACTGTAGTGTAATGTCCTGATTTGCCGAAAAGAGAAGCAAACATTTTTTTACCAAATGCTTCTACTTTTCTTAACTTTCGTCGGCAAATCTTCAAAAGGAAAGACCCACTGCCGACTGGCTTTTTCTTTTGGGTTCAAAGCAGTACACCCAGGTTTCGTCACCTTTCACGATATTATAGGCAGCCAATGACTGTCCTCCGTTAAACTTTTTATCATTTTACGGCACCACTGGACACGCAGTCATTTCTGGTCCTCCGTTAAGTCATGCGGTATCCATCGAGGTCAAAGCTTTCGATCCTTCAGATGCACATGTAAAATGTTTTGCACTTGGCTCATTCCAATGCCTAACAAAGCACGAATTTGCTGGCAAGTATTTTTTTGTCAGTTTCAATAAGTTGTCGTACGGTGTCAATATTAGAGTCTGTACCCGCAGTCGCTGGCCGACCTTCACGTACCTCGTTATAGAGATGATCACGTCCACGTCTAAATTCCCCAAATCACGAATACACAGAGCTGCAAAATGGTGCTTCATCACCAAATGCATTGGCATTTGACTTCAATTGTGAAGTCTCTGGCAACTCTCTTGTTGACTTATCACAACGAAAATCATAAAAAATAATTGAACGAAAAATGTTCACTAGTTAAATTCATTTGGATAAAAATTGTGTGTCCCTGAACACACAATTTTTGAAAGGACGTCACAATGAAAAAGCAACAGTCTCGCAAATTAAAAAGTAACATGTTCCCAAAGAGTTCCATTTTCGAATTCCATAATGGTTTTTTCATTCTTTTATTGTAAATGGCCAGATCCAGAAACTTTCAGTAGGTATGCCCCACGTAAATACAGCATTAGTCATAAAATTAAAACAAGTTACTAAAACACGAATTTTGCCTAGGAAAATATACTTACCTACCCATAAACTTGATACCTACTAATCTAATCTCTGTAAGACTGTAACCCATTTTACCGTAATCTTCCCAGCTACTGTCGGACAAACGAAATCAGATTAAACCTTCACCTCTCGAGTATCACCATTCGATTGACTATCTCTTGTTACGTCAAATCACAAGGCCGCAATACCCAAAAACCTATCTCAGGCATAATACTTACATGTATTACCTAAATGTTACTTATACAAAAAAAGTACAATAACGATGACGTCACCAATAAAAAAACTCGTATCGAAAGCACGCGAGTCTAAAGAACCCGTTAGGATTTGTAATACTGTTAAATAATGTGGTGCGTAGAAACTAAGAGTGGTTCGTAGTACCCGCTCGACCTTTTGATTTGGCAGAGTTATCGCTCAGCAAGCACAGTGGGCAAGTTCATAGAGGAAGCGGATTATGCATCTATACCACAGTATAATTATCTATACAGTATTCTATCTTCATACAAACGTTCGGAAAGCGAGTCAGTCATACCTACGCGCCTCGAGTTCGGTTTACATTCGGTAACTCGGGAATGCTCCGTCCGCAGTGCGCGAACGGACGCCGGACGGTGTAATGATATTGTAAGCAGTAAGCGTGCGATTTGTGAAAAATATCCATTGAATTAAGTACTTCCTTAATATGCCAAAGAGTAATTATAGATTATACATATTGTAGATAGTATTTTACGAAAAATATTCTAGGTTTGTACAAACACTTTTACACGTCAATCATTTTTTTTTAAGCTAGATTAGGTCGGCGTTTCCTATCTGCCAACTCTGAGAAGAAAGGCCGAAACAAACTCAGAGTTCACAGTCTATTTTAAAGTCCAGACAAAATCTTGGTCAGATCATGTGAAGACCATGTAGATTGGTGTCTGAAATGGTATTTTGAGGAAAGAACCACACAGATTGAGCGGACCTGTCCAGTCAGCGCACGCATTTGTCAAAAATCGTGCAGCTCAACTCAGAACTTGAGGAGCTCAACGATTCGACGAACAATACCAACGAAAGGACATTTAGGTAGGCCGCATAAATTACTCAAACTGCCAGATCATGATTAAAACTAAGAAGGAAAACAGAAAAAAGAAATGACCCACATAGTCCTCACATTCACAATAATTAAATAAAATAAAAATACTTTACAAAGTAAATATTCATGTCATTGTATACAGGGGGTTATTGGAAAAACACTAAAAACCTCTTAAGAGGTTATTGTACTCATCATTATGACCAACTTTTACTTTGGGACCAAACCCGAAATCGCGAAGAAAAAATCAGCTGTTCCTTACATTTTGACGAGTTAGACGAACATAAATCTAGGGAACAGCTGATTTTTTTTTACAAATACAACTAATACAAATACAATTTGTAAATACATAATATTATGTATTTACAAATTGTATTTCTTACCAATAATCAAAAATACCTACTTTCAATTCACATACTTTACGGGACCTCGCAAACTCTATGTATTTTGTACCCGCTGGTTGTTATACCTAGCTCTGTTGGCTTGTTCCCTAGACTTTGTTGAGAAGTGTATTATGTCGATTGTAATTACGTAGAGAAGCTTAAAGAACAATAGTAGGTAAGTACAGAGGCCAGCACATCAAGCTACCCCAATCTGTCAAATCCCAATTGAATATGAACCTTATTCCTTTGAAGTAAAGTTGAAAATCTATCAAAGATATTTGACAGCTTGGGGTAGCTTGATGCGCCTCTGTACCTAATTTATTCTTACCTAATCCTTTTAAAATTATAAAAACAAAGCCTGGGTTCTTTTTGTTAAAAAAAACCTTCGTAGTGTCAACATTTTTGAAATAACACAATAGGCATTGTGTCTTGCCACTACCAAAATTGTGAAACTTATTTTAATTATTATGTGTAAGTGGTACTTACTTTAAAAGTAAATTTATTGAGTAAAATTACAAAAAAAAATATTTTGTTCGGGAAATGCTTTGCTGAGATTTCCACTTAGTATAACTTATGATTCGGAAAAGGTACGACATCCGTTTAAGTTTCAATCGTTAGCTCTCGTCAAAATCTATCGATTGTATACAAAACATTGACAGTGAATATAATGTGTTAAAATAAAAAGAAAAATAATATCAACAAAAATATATCATGTCGGCCTATACGCGTCAAAAAGCCAAATCCAAATACAGATATCGTATACGGTTGGAATGGGCTTCTCAAGAGCAATCGAATGGTACAAATAAAACACCATATTATTATAACCGAGTCAAGCAGTGCCGGGAACGTTAAAGAATGAATGCCGCCGAGCGGATCAACCCCGTTACATAAACGTATTCACGTACAAGACACGGCCGTGTCCATGACAGCCACACCCCGTTTTTTAAACACGTTTCTTGTATGGGTATTGGGTACCCACTTGTTTCTTACTAAATTTTATTTTTATTATTTGTTCTTATAGCGGCACGGCAATAAGAAATACATACTTTGTGAAAATTTCAACTGTCTACCTATTACAGTTCATGAGATACAGCCCGCTGAGAGACAGTCGGACGGACGGACGGACAACGGAGGGTTAGTTAGTAAAAGCCTATGGGTACGGAAGCCTAAAAAATACGATTTATGAAAGAACAAGATATGACGTGTAGTTTTGCAACTCGCTCCTAGTAAGGAACATTGTTAATTTTGTAATCCGCCCAATACTAGCGAGGTATCAATGAACTGCCGAGATGAGTAGGTACCAGGTCTGCAGGTGGGCGGGAAGGTCGACTGCTACCCACCAAATCGCAATACACCTCTTACTTTTATACATTACTTTTGTAACACATTTTTTTATTAAGTAACAGGTTTTGCATATGCTAAGCTCAATACCTACCTACCTATTGACGAGGAAAGTCCATTACTATTGTTTTTGTATCTTCTAGCAAAACATGACCAGTGGTGGTCCAGTGCCCCAGTGGTTGGTAACGACCGCGGTTTACGAGTTGCAGGTCGTGGGTTGAACCCAGGCAGGATGCACTTATATACACATAAATGTACTTTGTGCAATTTTGTTTCAGCATTAAATTCACTAATGCTCTAAAAACGATGAACGAAAACAGCGCGTGAGGAAACCGATATAGACACCTATACTAGACCGTACCTACCTATGTGCTAGCTAGAACCAAGTACTATAATATTCTGTGCTAGAACCAAACATTCGAAGACATGACTGTGGAATCCACCAACCCGCACAGGGCAGGCTTGGTGGAAATTCCTGTCCAGTTTTTGGGCTTGTATATTTATAAGGCGCCGTCCTATTGTCATCGACTCATCGCTCGTGCGATGATGCGTGCGTCCGACGAAAATGATCGTGGGTCCGTGCGTTCAAACATACTGATATTACTGAATGTCCTATTGAGGTCGCGCGTTCATGCGATGCGACCAAATTGTCTTGTTTTCATCGCGCGACCGTCGACGCACCGTATTGATCGGACCATCGTCCGATCAAACACACTGATCAGTGCTGAATGTCCTCGCGAGCGTCTGCTACCATGCCTACCATACCACTGTAACTAAGTGGGTACCTAATTGTTTGGATTTTGTGACTAAAATGTTCAGACTTTTATTGAAATGTCAGGCTTTTTGTCAGGGCTTTTCAAATTTCTAAATGGTAGGTAACCCTTATCGCATCGCATCATCGCGCGAGCGATGACAATCAGATCAATACTTTTGTATTGCAGTCGTGACCCGCACCAGACCATCTATACTTATTACTTTAGCTGTTAATATAATTTTATAAAAAGGTAAAGTTTGTGAGGTTAGGTATAGGGGGGGTAATCTCTGGAATTACTTACCAGTCGCATTTGAGAAAATCTTTTTACATTTGATAGCCCAATTCTTGAGGAATGTCATAGGCTATTTAACATCACGCTATGTCTCTTAGGAGCCGAACGAAAAAGTGATAGCGCGCCTTTGATGCGATGCGACGGGGTGGGTCGGGGGAACATGAAATTTCCCGCGGACGAAGTCGCGGGCAGAAGCTAGTACTACATACAACTTTTACCCTGTTAACGAAGTCCCATCCCACAATGAAATATGTTTTTATGTAGCTGTACTTTTTTCTTTTTAGTGCATAGGTAGGTATACCGCAGTTCGTTTTTTTCAGTTTCATTAGGTACTTTATTTTTGTACTTCTCTTGCTTTGTTGAACAGACTAATATTTACGGACGAGGCAGCTCAAGCACGTGCCGCAAGATGGCAGTGTAGTCAATTCAATTCACTATTATGGGGTTGCCAGTTTATTTAGTAAGGGTAGTTTTTCAATCCTCACTTGGGATGTATTTTAAATATAGTAAGTAATGACTCTCTTTTTAAGAATAACGATGAGTCGAACCCGATTTTTCCCAAACTTCATCCATCTAAATAAGTCTCTTCTTTTAGTATGTCAATACCACAAAGTATTCACTTGTTGGATATATTTATTTATCTATCGTTTTTATGTACTAGTTACTTGCTTTTTAATTACTTCGTTTGGAAACAGACGAATTTGGAAAAAAAATATTTACTTAAGGGAAAATTCTACTCTGGCGGCACAATAAACTCACTGATTGGGTATAGTACCTATAGCCGAGACGATACCGAACTACCGAAACGTCACCGACTGAATAATAATTGGTCGTTGATACCATATGCATATTCCTCTTTGTTCATAAACGTTGCAATAAAGTTAAGCGACTGTTTAACAATGTGATGTGATGTTAAAAACGACTTGTTTTTGTTTACAGGAAATATACCCGAATCCGTCGTTCATACACGACAGAAACGAAGTATTTGATGTAATACCTGGAAAATTAGGTAAGTAGGTAAAATAAAACTACACGTCAAACAAAGGTGATGGTATTGTGCTCTCCGGACTCCGGACTTAACCTAACAAAATGGATCTGATTTGTGTTCTAACTGCGATTTTATTTTTAATGAGAAATTAATGGTCATCAGTTGTATACGAAGTCCGTCACGATAATATGAAGTTAATCCGTATACCAATGTCTTTAACTAAATTTATACTGCTCTGCAAATGATCTATTTAATGTAGCAACGCCAGACGAAGCTAGCGTAAGTTAAAAATAATTCTCAACGACATACTTACCAACTTACTCACTAAAGTGTGTCTATGCTGTCGCGCAGTCATTTAAAAACGGAATAGTCATGTGCCAGTACCCTAATTGCGTAACACATACAATCTGAATCATTTTGAAGGATATTGCTGATCCATTGCTTTGAATATGTTCGAAAAATGTGTCTGCTCAACAACGTAAATAACGCAAATAATGTTGTTGAACTGTCAAAATGAAAGCCATTACTACTAGTGTTAGTGTGTTACGCAATAACCACACTGGCACCAACTTGTTTAGGACATAGATTAGCGATTTCAGTAATTAGAAACCGTGTGCCCTAGAGGATTTCCCATCGGTAAAAATTACGAACTTCCATACAATCTTTCGTTCCGTAATTAGGATAAACTACCTTAGTGCTCACTTTTTGCTATATAAGAAACTAGTGCAAAGTTTCAGGCCTCTAGATCTAGTGATTTAGGCTGTGCGTTGTCAGTGAGAGCATTCAAGAATGTTGCGATGAAGATGCCGCCACAATCTTAACCCTGTCACGCTGCTCCTTTAATTAAATATTTTCAGTCATGTGTCACTAACCCTTAAACGATCAAGTGGTATTATTTAAAAAATATTTTACAGTCATTTTGGTGGGAATTAGAAAGCTAAGCTGGCAATACTACAACACTATCAAGGGTAACGCACCCCCTGGTTGGCAACCCCAAGAATCATTTGACATCCTGATCCTATACATATTGGGCTTCACCGGTTATACTCGTTATGTATAGCTTGATGTGTAGCCGTGCGTACCAGATAGATTAACAGTTTCCACCAAGGAATACGGCACTGAATTAGATTCCTTTTGTTTTTTTGGTACATTTTCGCATTGCATTCGGCATTTATTCATAAAATGCCCCATCTGTTAACATTTATAAAATTTGACATTGGGTTTGAAAGGACATGGATATTTTGTGGCCCTGCACGGACAAAGACTTAAGAATGTTAAAAAAAAAACTTATAATACTTGAATTTCTATCATGACTTTCATTTCTCCGCAGAGGTGTGTGGGAAAATATCAATTTAAAAGAGTAATAATTTGTTTGTTTTATTTTGATTAGCATCCGTGAGTTTCAAATGTTGCAATTATTTGAAATAAAATGGTAATTAGTACATGTTCATCGTTCGAAACGACATGTATTTACCTGTATTTTTGATAATAGAGTAAGAAAAATATATATTTTTATGCGCGTTTAGTGATAACGGAACTAAAAGTAAAAAAGAAACATTTTATTTTATCTCTTTAATTAAAAATCAATAGATTATTTGGTTCTTCAAAGTAATGGAAACACTATCTTCTTCTGTTAAGGCAGTTACAGACGAAGCAATAAAATATGTTTTCAAACTAAATCTTAATCGATATAGTGTTTGAACCAATATTCACATAACATCACGCCTGTAATCCTCGAAGGGTTAGGCAGGTAGAGGTATACTTATAGTACACCGCCATTTCACCAGTTATGTTCAAGTCCCATGAAACAGAGGGCGAGCCTATTGCCATCAACCGGGCAAAAATCCAGACTCCGGGCTGCTAGGTACTGAGAAATTCAATACAACATAACATACGTAAGTAACAGATCGTTTCTAACAGATATTTATTGCAGGACATATTAGTTATTGTATTATTATAGTAAGGTGATTTAAAATATATTTTGACATATTTTTGTGACGTTTACGATATTATACTTTGTGTTATTATAAACACATACACAGCTATACCTATGACTGCACCTTATGTATACAACACAATATATCCGTTCTATTATAGTGACGCGCCTAAATGACTAGATGTATGAACGTGGACACAGCAAAAGAAGTAAGTAGGTAAGGGTCGTAATAGTAGAGGGCGTTTTATAGTTTCTGCCTTCCCGCATGGCAAAAGCAGTGCAGCAGTTTATGTATGTTTGTATACATAGGTATTATAGCTAGGTACGTGTGTTAAGGGTTTTATGTCGATTGTCATGACAAAGTCAAGATATTTGTCTTTCATTAATGATTTGACAATTTAAGTCATTCCTGTCACAGATTACTAATACGTATGTGTAGGTTCTTGTGGCTCGCATATTGAATATTTTCTTGTGGTGTTTTACGACGACCTTTGGCTTTGTTTCTGTTACTGCTCTCTCGACCAACCATGGCTTTCACAGACACAGACAACTGATTTTGCCCTATTTTTGATGGAGAACCAGCGCTGCACTAACTGTGGTATAGCAATGTTTTCGGATAACGAGGCATTTTTGGGATTCGGATGAAATTCAATCTATTATAAGACAGTGGATTACTCCGCGATTGGTGAGTTTTCAGTAACGGCTTCAGCACGTCTTTTAAGGGTGTAGCTATTTGTTTATACTTATGTAGGTTGTCTTTTTAGGTCACTGCGTCTGATAATGTGTGCCATTCTTGCTGGTTACTGGCTAGGCAAACATTATCACAGTCTGATACAAGTGGAATACCAAACCCTAGTGTTGGCCATCGTAATGTGTGTGTAAACTGTGAAAGATCCCTGATACGTGTTCGTTTTCACACACTGACACGTAACTCTGAAAGCAATAGACACATTCATGATGTTATATCTGAATGGATTTGTCCTCAACAAGTTGGTATGAAAAATGTTTGTGCTTAAATATTTTTATACAATTATTATGTTATGAAATGATAAATTATGAACTTTTTCGTATACTTAGGTGAGACCGACAACCTCTATTTGCCACCCATGCTGGCAACGAGCTTACAGAGCGCAATCTCCAGTACCTAGGCGGCCCAACAGCGTCACTGACGGCGGTCAGCAACAAGAAAATATAAATGTTCCACCAGTCCCCGAGGTTCTACCGTTCCCTGAAGTTCCACCAGTCCCTGAAGTTCCACGTGTTGAAATATTTCGTAAAGTGCTGATTCTCAGCCTAATTTGAATAAGTAAATGACTTTTGATTTGATTTTCTCATACAGAGAAAGAACGAGCATTGATCACCACGATTATTCATATATAACATTCTAACAAACGAAAGAGTTTTCTTTAAAATAATATTCATCATCATCATTCATCTAAAGAATTCCACTGCTACTCATAGGTACCTAAGCCTCAGATGCTGAACATATATGACCTGGTAGAAGTCGCTGGAATTAATTTTATGCGGTCTAAGTGACACACGTAGTTAAATATGCTTCAAAGTAAATAATAATAATACCAGCCTATTATTGTCTCATCTCGTACAAAAGAGACACGAGCATTGCACGTTTGCTCACGACAGGGTTGGCGATGTCAGAATTATTTTAACTAGAAGTCCAGGTTTCCTCACGGTGTTTTTTCTTCACCGATGTCACTAATGTCCAAGATAATCTCAGAAACTACATATGAATTGAAAAAAGTCACACTGGTACTCCCGGAATTGAACCCACAACCTCGTGCATGAGAAGCGAAGCATTAACCACTGGACCAACACGACAATGATGTACATGCCTACTGTATTTAAACGTCAAAATATCATACCAGAATTTTCACCTAAAATGTCTTATATCTCGTCACCACCGACTTCTGGAGTAATAAAATATAAACAGGACTATTAAATACAAATATTCCTTCATGATATATATTGTTTCATTTATGTCCATGCTGGACCAGACTTGTATGGGAGCGTTATCCATCTCCTTTAGTGTTGACCTCTGATTGTTTGATTGTTACGTTTTTATGTTGCTATCCTTTCGTCGCAAACGCGTTTTGTTTGGAACCAGGCGCAATGTCTTTTCCGTCTTCCATATCATGCAACTTGGATTTAAGGGGAAAGAAAAGAATCAGCAATAAAACTCCATAAGTTAGAATTGGCCTCAGATGTCATGATTTCATGAAATAGTCATTCAATGAGGACATAATTATGAACTTACAGTGATGTATTGATGATTTTTGTGATTATAATTCTCTAAATAAATATTTGTTACGGCTACGAGTCATATTTAGATCAACATACAACCTGATAGGTACTGAACTGCAAATTGCAAAAAAAAGTAAGAAAATTTAAATTTCGCGGGCTACCGGCGTCGGCCGTTAATTTAATTACAGTGTTCAACCGCTATGATCATGGGTTTAAAATTCACAGGCGATCCCCCAGCAATAAGCCAGCAATAAGGACCCAATCCACAGACCAATCCACTCGTCACTGATAGTAGGTATATCTTTGTTCGACTCGTGTCTAATATTGGATATTGAGACAATTCAAAATTTTCTCGTCGGATAGATATGAGATTACGAAGCAATGCAATGCGTCGCGTAAAGCCGCGAAACAGTGGTCTTAACTTTGTCCACAATCCTTTTGTAGCAACTTAAATTTTGATATGCAACAAATAAGTAATCTGGGATCAACAGTCAAAATTATTTTTGCTTTTGCTTTCGCGTCGTTTCGATGATCTTCGTTCGTGACACATTATTGCATGCCTTCCAAAGTGAAAAAGATTTTCACGGCGAACGCCCAATCTTCATAGTTTCTCTTCCTTATATTTATATACCTACTTGCTAAGAGATTATTAGAAATTTATCAATTATTTTCACTAAAGCCTGATTTTAAAACTCGAATTAAAAACGGGCACGACCCATAAATTTTAGTGAAACAGCAGAATTCAGGCAAAGACTAAAGGACATCATTCAATTATCGAACATTTTATACCCAGAAATTGGTATTTTTTAAATGTTATGCTCACAGCACTTGTTATAAAATATCATTGTTGACATTTTCTATCTCAAGTAGCAGCCAGAAGATTAATTGCAGACTTCCGGTAATAGTAAAAAATGCTCGTTTTTATTTCTCATAAGAAAACCGTACTTTTATTTCTGGCTTTAATTTTTGGATACGAAATGAATGATGTCCTTTATTTTTTTAAACATGCACAAAGATTAGGTAACAACCTAACTTTGTTACCCATCAACAATGTTTTGTTGTGTACCTACCTACGATTTATTTTTCTACAACATGGATAAAAATCTGCCACTTGCTCACATAAGATGTCGCTGCTATCCAACGTCCAAGAATTTGACAGCAAGCTGCCACTATCCATACATTTTTTGAAAAACAGCAATTTATTTTACACATATTATATTATTATATGTTATACATAATATATATTACATACCTATCGATTGTCGATTGAGAAATCAGCCCTTACTGTATAAATAGGCAAATACAAGAACAAAAGGATATTTAGGCGTCGGTCAAAGTATTGTACTCGTCCGCATCGCTGTCATCCGGAAACGTACCCAGACGACTGGCAGCATTGCCACGTTGAATGGCAATGCTAATTCTTTAGCTAAAGAACGACCCAGCCCTCTGGTCACGTGAAGTACCTATCGATCAGCCGGCGAGAAAATTCTTTAAAAAGGAGACGCGCACTCTGGCCTCGTGTCCCGATCGTTTCGACCCCAAACGGCTCAAAGCTGTAGTTACCCATAAGGTTACAGTATTTGCGTCGTCGCTTGAAAATCTCAGCAGCCGCAGCAGCGGCGCCAGCACAGCCCGCCGTACTAGGAACATGAGATGGATCTTTTGTGTCAATCTCAAATTATTTCCAACATTTCTGGCAAAATATGATCTTTTTTAGTCGGGTAACGGTAGAAAATCCTTCGATAATTTCGAAGGATTTTCTACCGTTGGCAACACTGATCTATATGTCGAATACAGAAAGTCAACAAATGAACAGACAACAAACAAGGCAACTAGAGCGCGCGCGGGCTCAACAGTTGTCAGCTCATCAGCTGAACAATTCAAATCCTGAACAACAGATTTGGTCACAAAAATGTCACAAGAAAATGACGATGAAACCAAAAGACTGTCGGTTAAAATGTCCAAACTAAACGTTCATTGTCAGGAGTTTGTGCCGGGTGCAGTGATGTTTCCAGCCAGTGTTGAAGGACCGTCGACGTCGAGCCTGTACCGTCCCGCCTATTTTGGCAGTGGATCATCACCACCATGTAGCGGGTATGACTACGAGCATGCATCGGTCTCGCTGGGGATGCCGCCTCTGGTGCAAATGTGCTCAACGGTGTCGTCGCCAGAAGAACCCACCCCTAAACCTGGACCATCATTTCAAACAACAAAACCAACCCAAAAAAAAAGGAGAAAAGATGATTTTGAAGACCAAAAAAACATTAAAAAAAAATACATAGAAAAAAAAAGCTTAAAAGAACACATCAATATAGTCCTTATAGGGCACGTGGATGCTGGGAAATCAACTATTGGGGGGCAAATTATGTCATTAACAGGAATGGTTGATAAACGAACACTGGAAAAATACCAAGAGGAAGCACGAGAGAAATCTAGGGAGTCCTGGTATTTGGCGTGGGCACTCGATACTAATGATGAAGAGCGTGACAAGGGTAAAACTGTGGAAGTTGGTAGAGCATATTTTGAGACCGAAAAAAAACACATCACTGTTCTTGATGCTCCTGGCCATAAGAGCTTTGTGCCTAACATGATTGGTGGAGCAGCACAAGCTGATCTAGCCATCCTAGTCATCTCTGCCCGTAAGGGAGAATTTGAAACCGGCTTTGATAAAGGGGGGCAAACACGTGAACATGCAATGTTGGTGAAATCTGCAGGAGTCAAACATATTGTGGCAGTTGTCACAAAGATGGATGACCCCACTGTTGACTGGGATGAAAATAGATTTATATACTGTAGAGACAATCTAACGCCATTTTTGAAGCAACTGGGTTTTAAACCCGAAAAAGACATAAGTTATATACCTGTGTCTGGCTTAACTGGACAAGGGTTGCTAGAAAAGATCTCCGAGGATATCTGTCCATGGTACCGTGGGCCATCTTTTATACAACTAATAGATGAGCTGCCATCTTTTAAGAGAGACAAGGATGGTGCCTTTGTTCTTCCCATCGTAGATAAATTTAAAGACATGGGCACTGTCCTGATGGGAAAGGTGGAAGCAGGCATTACTTATAAGGGCAGTACTCTACTTCTTATGCCAAACAAGGTACAAGTTATTGTAGATCAGCTGTGGTCTGACAATATTGAAGTAACATCGGTTGCATCTGGCGAAAATGTGAAAATCAAACTAAAAGGAATTGAAGAAGAAGAGGTGTCTGTTGGCTTTGTTCTATGTGATGTTAATGAACCTGTAACTACAGGAAAATTATTTGATGCACAAGTTGTAATCCTGGAGACCAAATCAATCATATGTGCTGGTTACTCAGCCGTGATGCATGTCCATTGTGCCGCTGAACACGTGGCTGTGAAGGCACTTATCTGCCTTGTTGACAAAAAAACTGGAGAAAAGTCCACCACTCGGCCACGGTTTGTTAAACAAGGCCACGTGGTCATAATGAGATTAGAATGTGCAGGTACCATTTGTATGGAACCATTAAAAACATTTGAACAACTTGGCAGAATCTCGTTAAGAGATGAGAGAGAGAATAAAACAATAGCAATTGGAAAAATTCTCAAAGTAATAAAGTAATATATAAAAAGCTGCTTAATATTTTTATTAAGCACAAGACACTTTTTTAAAATTGACTAAAAACAAATAGAATACAGGGATAATAAAATTACAATAAGTAATTTGTGATAATCTAGTTTTAAAAATTGACTGATTAACTATTTTGTTATTATCTAAAAGATAGTGGTTATTGGAATTTTGTGATGTGTGTGATAATGTGTACAATTAGTGTAACATTTAAAAGCAAATCAAAAGCTTTAAGATTTGGTGCTTGTGATTAACCTGTCACAAACCTGCTTCTTGCTACGTATCAAAAATGTAAGTACATATTACTAGTTTTAGTAAAATTAGTATTCAGTAATACGCTATTTAAACTGAATAAAAAGTAAAACAAGAATTGAGGTTTCCTAAAATATTTGAATATAGGTACTATATATACTAAAATACCTTTTATTGTATCAAATAAGAAAATTATGTGCCTATACAACATACATTTTATTGTTTATTTATGATTAAAATGTAGATAATGTCAGATCTATGGCCTTTGCTTTTTTGGTAGGTACGGGGTGTTATTGAAAAAATTCTAAACCTCAGACCAATTATTATAAGCTTTTGACCAACACAACAAAAAAGCAAAAACATGCCCTCCTCGGTGCCAAAAGTCTGTCATGTAGTTGTAACTGTGGCGGTCAAAAGGTTAAATAAATAAGTATATAGTTAACTTTCTAACTTAGTTAACCAAATTAAATACTTATATTAAACTAGTTGAAAATTGGCCCTGAACTTTAACGAGGCCGGCGAAGCATGCATTCTTCAATCAAACATAACACCAAAATATTTAGTAAACCAAACATATTCTTAATGTAGTGTGTATTTATTCCAATTGGATTACAGAATATCTAGGTTCCCAAATATATATATTTTGAATGGACACTGATTTAAAGACTGGTTATGAGAAAAATAAGTTTTCTATAGAAATTTGAAATTCCTCATAATTATCTCGTCTTTATATATCAGAGTCCTTTCAAAATATATATTTGGGAACCTTGATAATCTATAATCCAATCGGAATAAATACTCACTACCTTATGTTTGTTTTACAAATTATTTTGGTAGGTATTATGTTTGTATGAACAACGCATTAGCATGCCGCCTCTTTAAAACCTTAAATACATTGTTACAAGTGTTTATTTTCATACCAACTTACACATTCAGTTTTCACAAATACCTAACTAATAATATGATTCTTCTTAGGTTTGACTACAAACTTGTCTTGTTTTGAGATATTTCAAATTGGGTAGGTCATTGTATTATATATTATTTTATTTGGTCTTTTTCATACTTTAATCCTTCATGGCTGAATGGATTTAGATGAATTTTGCCTACTGGTAGACCATGATCTGTGTCACAAGCAGGACATAGGATACCTTTTATTCCGGTAGTAGGTTCCCGGAGGATTATTCCTGACCTACACGAGAGCGCAGCCGCTTTAGTTACCTAAGTACTTATAATTTTTTTTATTTTTTATTATATGTAGACGGATTTCTTTCACATAATCTCATATCTAACCAATAATAGAGTCAGAGTCATGCCCGGGCCGACTTATTAAGCGAAGGACAAGACGACGTCTTAGCTTTATATTTCAGCAATGTTGGCGCAACTTGCAAGATGCGATTTGTACCTATTAACCTAGGATCCGACAGCTCAAGGCAAAAATCCTTGTGAGTAGCTCGGGTAAACTAACTACCTATATGCTGGCCGGAATCCTACCTATTGACCTATGATTCGAGCAAGACTAGCTCGAAAGACCAAGCGGGTTGTCTTCGTTAGAAAGTGTTTTTCTCTTTATTACTCGCCAGTCAAAAGCATTCCGCTAGTGTTTTATTTTTTTCGATACACACTAATTACCAACTAATCAGTAATTAGTGTGTATCAACAAAACTAAACACTATCGGAATGTTGCACACTTGTACAGACGCCAGCACATCAACCTACTACAATCTGTCAGATTTCTGTAATAGATTTTCAACTTTATCGCTAAAGCATAAGGTTCAACGTTGATTGGGAAAATTAGACAGTTAGGTGTAGGTTGATGTGCTGGCGTCTGTACTATAGGTATTAGGAAAAAGAGTGGGGCGCGTCTTCGTGGATGGCACACTATCTGTAACTAAACTACAATTTGACATACGACAACACTACGATCAGTCTAAACATTATTTTGTGTTTATTATATTTTTTATATAGGTACTCTGTATAGCGGTTTTGCCAATGCCTTTATTTACACCTGCACGCGCATCGCTAGCGAGGCGCGCGGAAAAACATACAGTGGAAGAACAGCAAAAATACCCAGTCATTTTCGGAGAACGTTTTTGTGGCTTACTTCAATGAACTGGCAAATAAATACAAGCCCAGCTCGCTTTGGCGTATATATATTCCATGTTAAAAAGCACTGTTAAAACCAAAAATGATATTGATATCAACACCTACTGTAAAAATAAGGTATTTCTAAAGAGGCGCTCGGACGGATATATTGGTCGAAAATCTAAATTATTGTCATCAACCGACGTTGAAAAGTTTTTAAAAGAAGCTCCGGATAGTCAGTAGGTACCTGGCAACAAAGGTCAGTTGAATTTTATAAATCTAAATGTATCATCTCTATAATTACGTTAATGTAGCATAAGTTCTTACTACTAACTATTTGATCTCTTTGCAGGTTGCGTTAATATTCGGTGTTACTGGTGCGTCAAGAGCTTAATTATATTACAACAAAGGATGTAAAAACCCACGGTAAAATGCTTTTCGTAAACATTATCTAATCCAACGCAATGAAGCATAGATTAACGTATTTACATTGAAAATTCGCATTTTGAACAATCTCATGTAAGATTAGAGGGAGGGGGTCGAGCCAAATCTCACGATATCTCACTGACGGGGCAGGGGGGTCCAAATCTCACGATATCTCACTGACGGGGCAGGGGGGTCCAAAAATCGACAAAATCACTCCACGTAATCAATGGACGCCATGATACCTACTTGCAGTTTTCATATTATTTTGTGCTGTAATTAGGAAATGAAAAGGAAAATAGCCACGACCCTGTTTCGGATTTTTTTTTATCGAGCAAATTACAATTTATCGTGTTTTGAACCGTTAAATTCCCTCAATCAAGGATGTATCTATGACATATATATTTTTTTTTCAGAAAATAAATACACAAATTTGATCATTTAACATTGATTCTTAAACAGGTAAATTCGGATAACCCCCCGTTAAGTAGGTACTTGTTTTTGTCCGCGGCGCGGCGTCGCCCGCGTGGAAGTCGGGAATTAACTCGCGGGGACCTAATACCGGGATAATAACTATCTTTTGTCCTAACCTGGGTTATAGTCCTATGTGTGTGCCAAACATCGAAATCCCTTCAGCCGAGGCGCGAGAACGTAACGGACAGACAGATAGAGTTACTTTCCCATTTACAATATTAGTCTGGATATGCCACCGGCTGACCGGCAGATGTAACTGTTTTAACATTTTTTTAGTAACGTGCCAGTCCTACGTTCGCATTTTGAAGGGGTTGCGACTGTTGCATAGAAATGTAAAAAACTTCTTTCTTATATCTATGGTTGCTAGGCTATCTCGGACCAGACCCCTTCAATTATACATTATGGACAGATCACAAGGCGAGATCGCCAGCTGCTGCATTCAAACAAATGCATGTTATCTACTACCCCGTCGCACACGGTTCACCTGAGTGATAGTGTGTGTGAAAGTGTTGCGTCACTCAAGTCACCACACTGTTGCTCACTCAAGGGAGACACGACACAACTTGGTCAAACACAATAAGAAAGCAGCCAACAGAATCAAGTATCTGCACCCTAATTGTGTATAGTGTTGTGCACTTTCAATCACAATGTGAATCATTTTGCTAACCCATTGCTTCATATGTTCGAATTTGTCTTCTCAACATCCAAAATAACGCAATGGATGTTGTTGAACTGTCAAAATGAAAGCCATTGCTACTGATAGTGTGATATGCAATTACCCCGCAATTATCTCTGTTTTGAGAAAATGTAAGTTTATCAGGCCACGGGGCGACCAAATTGTGTCTATGCAAATCGGTTTTCACTGTTGTAAAAAGATTGAGAACATGGTGTAGGTATGGCTCGCTATGATTGTTTAATTATTATTGTAAGTACTTATTATCGTCACAGACTATCATGCACGTAGGAGGTAATGTATTGATTGGAACAGGTTAATTTTGGGACTGAGAGAAAATCATACTACCTACACTATAAATTGCTCCATTAAATTTTACCTTTTAAATAATAAGAGGTTCGCCGCGCGCCGTCTGGCCTGGCAGATGGGAAAGAGCCGGCTTTTTACAGTAACGTGCATTTTTGCAATACAAAGGGGTTGCTTGCTACTGTAATAGCTAGACTAGTTTCGGAGCAGACCCCTCAGTTATGGGCAGATCACATGTTGAGTTCGCCAGATGTCATATTCAGACAAAAACATGAATACCCCGACGCAGACGTCTCAACTGGTCTTATGTTGTTGCTAATCCAATGGGCAGGAATATTTTTAGTATTCTTAGGAAACCGTTAACCCACACGGAAAAATACAGCGAATGTTACCTGCATTAAGCTGCATGCTGGCTTACTACAGTACTTATACATATACAATTCAAATCCCGTCTTACAAAGTATTGAAATGTTTGACGTTATGTCTGAGGCCCGGTTCAAAGAGGTATACACTTCAACTATGAAAGATGAATCTTGAAATTCCCCATGCATTTTATTATAAAGCCATACGACCACCCAGATCGATCGAAACCAGGACCAGCGGCCATATTTTGCATCCTCTCTGTAGGCGATTTGGCGTACATGTTTTCCTGTAAATATAATTTCCTTTGAATTTAGACATCGGGTGGCTGTCGAATATCCCGCTCACCCACTAGTGCAACGGGTGGTATGGGGGTGGTGGGGTAACCGTGGTAACCAACAGCCATATTGGATATTTTATCTACCGGCCGGATACAATTCCTAGAATTTGCTAGTTCTATGAACTCGACATAATAACCCGTTTCAATCAATACATGGGAGAGGTATGTGCGGGGGGGGGGGGGGAGAGGTATACAAATTAAATCACTCCTATCAAATTCAGGTTCTGTCCTTTGTTTGATATAGTTGTTTTTACTGAAACCAGTTTTAACAATACATCTTACTATAAACGTATTATATCAGAAGTTACACACCGATTTTCTCTCTTTTAGTCGTCAGTAATTTGACTTTCGAAAGAAGCAGACAAAGCGTTGTGTAACTATACAGACGCTATACAATGTTTATTAGTGAGGGGGTAAGTTATTTAATGTGATGTATCGATGTGTCACATCAGCAGACACCAACATCGGGAAAAGCTAGGCCGATGATGATCAATGCGTTCTAATATTTGGTTCGTGCGAGAATCCACAGTTATCTGTTCTGTGCGAGAATCGAACCCGTGGCCGTGACACAGCGCAACAGGCAATCACTCAGCCGCTGCACTAATCGTATCGACACATTGGGGACGTGGTCCGAGTTACCAGGGGCCATGAAAATGTTGAGTCTACTAAAAATATGCCACACCAGACACCACTTTTTGTATAAACAAACTATATACTACTACCATGTTGTTTTTATCTATCAACAAACTGCCTTACCAGCCTAACGAATAGCGGTGTCGGTCAGGGTTTGGCTGTTAGACCATTAAATAGGCCATAACTACCTACTATCGGAACAACAACAGTGTTGATTACCTACCACAATCTTTATCCCAAATGAATCTACGATGCAAATTAATACCATTTATTTTCATAGATTAATTTTGTATTTTATCTAAAAAAACATGTTGGGTCGGTTCGCATATTTCTTGCCAGCTGATATCAGACAATGTCCGTTAAAACCGGTGAATATAATTATAAGCCGTCTGGCTGCCACATACCTATCAGAAACTCGACTGAGTGCAGTCCTGTGTATCAACAAACTCAATTTGTGAGTTTTGCGACCCCTCTTAACAAGTCACGTTGGTATTCTAGATTTCGGTATTCGTGTAAAAGTTCATAATATGAAGGAATCCGATAATATAATTTAATATCTGATCATGTTCAGTAGACAATAGTTAAGTCGTTTTGGAAGTCTGATGTCGTCATTGTCATAATTATGTTGGTCAGAGAGCTAAAACCCAAGGCTTCAAAATTACTCTCCTCTCTATCCACCAAAAAATACGTGATCAGAATCTGTTCAGTAAACTGTCTGAGTTCTCTATAGCCAATACCTAAGTGAACGGAAACGTTCAATTTAAAGCAAGATACCGACAAGCCAGTGTTAGTTAGTGGTGGTGCAATAATTATTTATTTTTTATTATAATATCCAGAATGGACGGATGGATGAGCCCTGTAACACAGGTTTTTCCTAGCATGGGGGACATTGATCATTTATTTTGTAAGTACCAGACTATTCGCACGCTTAATTTAAGTGTCACTCTGTATCTGTGTACCTTTTTATGTCAAATAATAGTACATTACTGCAGCCGCCAGCAAAAGAGGCATTGATGGACTTGCCTCGGCTTCGCCTCGGCCCACATTTACACGTTCGTCCTTCAATGCCTAGTTGTGGCCAAGGCTTGTATAGTACTTTTCTCAAATAATGCGCGAAAATTAAAACTAAGTAGTACCTAGGCAGAACGTTTTGTAAAATACAATTACTTTTCAAAATCAATGACGAACGACGAACAACAATAATTTTTCCCGCGTTAAAGGTGTTCATTTGTTTTTTTTTTTTTTCAATAAACAGCTTTCTATTTTCAAGCCAGTTCGAAATTTAAATATTTTCTTTGATAAGTTACCTCCTTGGTTTCCATGTTTCGGAGTAAAATATAGTTCCATTTTAAATTACACGACAGATATGAGTTTACTGCAGCAATTTCGATTTATCTCGAAAAAGTTTGTCAAAATAATGCTCAAACCAAGCGTGTTTGAGAAAATATTATTATAATTTATCGTCAGGGTATTATAAGATTATCCCGGTTACCTGTAAATTTAGTAACACGAGCAGTGAACGCTGTCCACGGCACGTGTCAGTTTCCCCCCATGCTGGTCCCCCTATCTACCTACATACTAATAAAGCCTGTTTCAACCTTAATTAAAAGGGGTACTGCGTCCAAAGCTCTCCAAAATACAGACGGGGACTAATGAATTTGTATTACATTACTTTCGATTTTGCATGATTAAGTTTTTGTTATAGGCACCTATGTAGTAAGTACTTAAAAGAATACCTGAGCTAGGTGTAGGTAGTTTAATAAAGGCTTTTCCTACTCGTAAAATACTTCTTCTGAATTAAGTGAAAGTAGTGACAACGAACTGACCCTAAAGGGTCCTATTCTCTTCCATATCGAAATTTGATATGGAATAGGTATTACGATTACCCGTAGTAAAGTAGTGTATAGTACAGAAGAGAAGATAATACATAGTAGATTATTATACGAGGGTTGAAAGGAATCTATTCTGGCTGTTTATACACTCACAGTTTCACAAGACCGCAACATTTTTCTTAATTATGTAAAAAAATTCGTAGCTGACTACCTAACCAATTTAGTTCTATTTTGAAAATTAATTCCCGCCCTAGAGAGGGAAGCAATTACTATGAGTCTTTCTCGCCCTAAGGTTAAGCAGCGTCTTCCACCCACTATTCGGATCAAACAAACACTACTTTCCGTTTCCGAGTATGAGAAATGAAAAGAGTTTTTTCATAATTATGTCGGGACTAGTGAGAAAGAGAATGAAATCGCAGTAAGAACCTCCATGATAGTCGTGGAGGTACTTACCAACTACGATTTCATTTTCTTTGTTGACTAATAACTTACCCAACACTCGAAAAACTCTTCTAAAATTTCACGTCGGTTTAAGCGGAGAATTCTATGGATTCATTGAGAATAGGTAGTTACAACTTTCCCTCTCGATTGTATGATCTTTCCTATTCTGTTGTGTTTACTAGGGATTCGAAAAAATATGAAATTATGTTGACTGTGAGGTTGTTGTTAACTTAAAAAAGTTTCTGATGTCCTAGTGACCGGTTTTATATTTATGTAATGTGTGATTGGTGACTCAAACAAAATAATTTCCAAGCATCTGTGTCATCAGAGAAACATTCTACCAAATGTTCAAGTTTACGAAATTTAAAAATCAAGAAAATGTATTTGTTCGACGGCATAAAAAAAAATAGCCTCAGTTGTTCAAACTGTTTTAACCGACTTCAAAAAAAGGAGGAGGGAGAGCTTTTTATGTATGTTCGGGCTAACTCCGTCATATATACCTAGACGGATTTGCATAATTCTTTTTTGTTCGAAAAATGTTTATTCCGAAATGGTCCCATTTAAATTTCGTAAAGATCTGATGATGAGTTTCGGACACAGACAACGGAATTCTTCAATAAATGCCAGCAAATCAACCGCGATTGCTGCTATCGCATAATGTATGCATTGTTTACGCAATCACACAACATAACATCACGCCTATACCCTCAAAAGGGTACGCATATGTGTTAAGTATACCACGGTACACCCTCATTTCTGTCAAAGTTGTTATTGGGGTACCTTTAATCTTGCAAGTAAATTCAGGCATAACTTTTTTGTTTATGAATTGATTTATTTATCATTTTGTTTTCCGAATTGGTTCCATTAAAATTTCGTAAAAATCTGTTGATGCTGATGAATTTCGGAGACAGACAATAATGGAATTCTTCAATTATTAATAGTCTATTTATTGATAGCAAATCACTAGCGGTACTGTTACATAAATAAAAAATTATAACAAAACAGCTTTTACTGGACACTATTAACAGTTAATTGAAAATGAATGGGTATTATTGTTAAAAACCATAGTTTAAAAAAAAATATAAGGAACAAACTTCGTCTATGACAAGTTTAGCTTCATATTATGTTCTAAATGGTCTAAGACAGCGGTCGGCAAGCCGCGGCCCGTGCCTGCTAAAAGGTTGCCGACCGCTGGTCTAAGATATCATCTCTTTCAGGCATTGCACCCATCTCCCAAACACCCTGTATAGTAAGTATACAAGTCGGATATTAACAGATGGTCGCAAATAATACTGTTATAAGTTTATTTCCAAGAATCCGGGCGATTCCTAAGTACCTCATTTAATTATGTTGGAAAGTGTATCTTTAGGAGTTTTCTTGTAAAACCGGGAAAAACTCCTAGAAGTTGAACCTTTTTGTTGCACTTTTTCTCCCAAATCACAAAATCGGTAAAGCATCGGCGCGGCGTTTATGAGAGCTGTTTTTTTTGTGTGTCGTAAAAATCGATTCCCTTATGATATCCTTGCATACCATAGCATCTAGACTTAGGCACCTACCTATATGCATCGCTTTGAGCGCTGCGTAGATACTGATACTGACTACCCATAGGGACGAGTTAGCGTTGGACACGTATCGATACTTCAGAAAATGAAATATTTTTTACGCGCAAGATCCATGTTATTTGATTTTTATTCGGTCAAGTCTCAACCTTGTTAGAACTAAAGGAAAAATATACAAATGGTAGATTAGAAGTTTTCAGATTTCTCCCGTAGGTATCGGGACGTGCATCACAAGCAAATACATAGGTACCTCACAAACATAATTATAAACCCCAGATCCAAAACAAATATCCGTATAAGCTATTTAACTATTTAATAATCTAATCAATGTTTATGAGGAATTTTGGCTCCTGAAATACAAGTATCTTTTTACTTAGTTCAGGAGCCTGCTGTTCAAACTGGTTTTGACTACCACTTGTACAATCATGTTTAGTGTGACTAACTATGTGCATGTGTTTCTCTTTGTACAATAAAGTTATTATTTATTTATTTCCTCCGTGCGGAAAACAAAAGCGCGACACCGCGCAGCCCTGCCAGGAACTAGGATAGCTCTGCTACCTGCACCAACGGTGGCATCAATATTGTAACAAAATAAATATTTAAAAGTTCGGTATTATTCACTTGTCGATACTCTTTGTCCCCGTTCCTAATAAATTAATTGTAGTTAGCGGCGGGTTGCGATCTCCGGGCACTCTCTCTAGAACCGGCAGACGGATTTCATCCCGCGCTCGAAGCGGCAGCCCGAGATGAAATCTGTCGGTACGAACACAAAATACTAACATGTAAAGAAGTCATTGCTTGAATGAAATAATAAAGATTTTTTTTTTATGTTTTCCATTTTGGTTGTAGTAAATATTAAAAAGTTATATACTATTGATTTGGTACCTGGAAGCCGACCCCAACATAATTGGGAAAAGGCTAGGCAGATGACATGACTACTCATTCATTAGTGATTGGTACCTACCTAAACAGCAACTCTCTTTGGTCTTCACGTACGATATGTGGGCTGTTCGCCATTGAGCAGCTACGTTGAAGACAAGGTAGTTTGGCAATAATTCCTTCTGCACATGTGGCTTCCCTGGCACCTCATTAACGGCATAACTACGTAAATGTCTATTAACTGCTCTCAAATTACGATGTTTATTTTTTAATATTTTTTTGTACATACTTCTTTGACATAATCTTTTTAAAAATTATTTGACATTATATACAGACAATTTTAATTTTTCACCTCTTTATTAGTGGTTGAAATGGCAAATATCTCTTGGTTTTAGTAGATTTTTATATTTTATTTATCCTTTTGATACATTCTTATTTTGTAAATGTGAGGACTATGTAAGCGTTGTAGACTTTAGATCTGTAGACCATTTTTTATTGTATCAAGTACCTGGTACTTGTTGACAGGCCTACGCTGTCCTCCCATACCTACTGTAATTTGAAAACATTGTAAAAGCCAATTATTTTTAAAAGAGTAACCATGGAGTTTCTTGCCGGTTCTTCTCCATAGGAAACGACCAATTGGAACCGTGCACCTAGCTTCTGACGTTTCATAAGTGCCCATGTTGGTTTATGTGAAATAAAAATATTTTGATTTTGATTGATTTTGAGCAGTTCCTATATATCTAAGTTAAAAAACTAAAACCCGACTACTGAAAAGGATGAAACAAGAAAGTACCTTCTCGTGATCGCATGCCACCATAGCTTTGTATAATTAGTACAGCTGCATGCGACCACTGGAAGATACTTTCTTGTTTCATCCTTTTCAGTAGTCGGGTTTTAGTTTTTTAACTTATTTTTTATTTAATTATTTTGGGGCTTATTTCAGGAATATTTATATTTTTGAAATGTGCTAATTAAGTGCTTTCATTTGATACCCAACACGGCATGATTGTAAAAAAAATGTCATGACTTTATGTCTGCTAGAGGGCGCCATATTTAATTTGTTATGACGTCACATATCCTATAACCAGCGGACGATCAAGACGCTTCCAACGATACCTCATTTGTCTAATTATGACAAGAAGTTTGGAAGTTATGAAGGAACAGATGAACATACACATACATACATACCGGTCAAAATCATAACCCAAGGAGGGTTATGATTTTGACCGGTTTGCTTCGCCGTAGTCGGGTAAAAACATAGGGTATCTTTAAAATCCATAATCTTTGGACTTCTGACCAGTGCAATACCAGCAATTCTCTGTAATATTATACAATACAATAAGAAATAGAGATGTCTTACATTGATACGGCCACTATAAAATGTTGTCAGTTAACTAATTAGGTAACAGTTTATGACAAAGTTCTTGGATAGATGCTCCCATAGATAGGTATACTGAATAAATTACCCGACTTGGTTTTACATTAGATTTCACAACATTTTGCGGTAAAATTTTTGTAAGTACCTACATGTTATGTTTTCGCTGAGCTCGATTGTCGAAGTCAACCGGACATAACCTCTACAGTACATTTCCTTCAGAATTGGATCTAAGGATGTTTGTTTAGGTACAACTTGAGTAGGAGGGGTAATTAAAAATATGGGCGGCATATTGGTCTATCTACTAATGCTTTTTATCAATTCGATATGATTAATGCAAAGCATTTGAAGATATCGTGGAGGTAACACGAACACGATAACGCGTTTTTGTCGTTTTCAGAGTTCGCCAGTCCTCTCAAGCCATAGAGAATATAACCTCTTCAGCCCATAAATTTAATCTAAGACACTGCTTCTATTGTAAATTTTATTTTACAGACAATGTTGAGAATATAGCATAACATGCTGGTGCTGCTCCATAGGACAATCTAGAGTCTAGTCACTCTAGACAAAATCAAACTGGTTGCTAATTTAATTGTAAAATTTGACATTGATTTACATTTTGGAATTACTTTAACTCACACACTGACTTATTACCTACTTATTAGGGTTCCGTACTTCAAAAGGAAAAAACTGAACCCTTATAGGATCACTCGTGTGTCTGTCTGTCCGTCCGTCTGTCACAGCCAATTTGCTCCGAATCTAATGGACCGATTAAGTTGAAATTTGGTACACATATGAATCTCTGTGGCCCAAACACAGACGTGTAAAGTAAATAAATGAATTTTGAATATGGGGGTCAATTAGACTTTGAAAAAAAAGTTTCGCAATCTGTAACCGTATTACATATCAAATGAAAGGGCTTACTGTGAGGATCTCAAATATTTTTTTTCATAATTTAAAGTAAATTGTATTAAAGTTATTTTAGAAAAGGCTTTTTTTAATAAAAATCGTCTACTTTTACAATGTTTGTAAATTATATGTGAGCACCATGTATCTATCACATAATTAATTTATCTGTCATGGTTTCATTTTTAATTCTTTTATCTATTGTGGTACATAGTTATTTTATTCTAGGTACATCGTCTTCACATATAATTAATTTATGCAATGTATGCAATTTTAAAAGAGTAACGGTGGTGAGTTTCTGGCCCATTATTCTCCACACGAAAACTGTCTTTTGGAAGGGTCAACTTGAATCAATTTTATGTAATTGTAATTTATGTTGTTATGTGCCTATTTGAAATATAAATGCTTTGACTTTGACTACACAGCAAAATTTAAGGGCACGTTCACACCAAGGCGATCACATCAAGGCGACGGCGACGTCGCAGCCACAATATTGCGTCAACGCGACGACACAGCCGGAGTCAATCTACCTGAAAACACTATCCTCAACGTAACCACATCGCAAGTACTAGCGACAACGAAACCACATCAAAATTTTGTAGTTATCACAACGCAACTGCAAGAAGTTGCAGCGACAATATTCAAACGTAACCATTGCTTCCCCACATTGGTCGCTGCGGATATAAGAATAAGAATAGTTTATTGGTCTACTGATACAAAATAAATTTTCAAAAATAACAACATTGTATGCTTCCTGTACCTAACTAGAATATGAAGCATAGTTATTTGAACAGTGGTCCCCAAACCAGGCAGCGCCTGTATCTTGGGGGGCCTGAGTTGCGTTATCTAAAATTTTAATTCGAGACATGGTGTAGTTGTGATACGTGTGATCGGGCCTTTAGGCTTCAGGATATACTGTAACCTGTAAATATATGAAAACCAGCGTCAGGCACTAGTTGTCTGGCATTTTTGCTGAACTGGGACCTTTTTAGCGCAGCCGTGAGGCACACTTTCCTGTTTTTTTTTTTTTCTTGTTTGTTTTTATCTGTTGTATGTATCTGGTGTATTGTGTGTCTTTTGGTCTGTGCTAAATAAATATATATCTTTCTTTATTTCTTTCTATATACTTAGGGTTGAAGTATTTGACTCATTAGTTGCTAGAAACATAAAAGAACATTCTTCTAGTTAGATACGTTCATATAATTATGTATAAGTTGAAAAAAAAAAAATATTTTCTTCCCCGCGCCTATAAGGGGGAAGAAAGTAAATGAATTACACAGCGTCGGGAAGTGCATAATTACATAACAAACACCGTTGTTCATTCTCACGGCCCACTTGCGCGGGCGCATGCTTTGAATGGCTATACGATCTAGGCTGAGAGTTACCTAGCGAACGATATTTGCTTAACGGTATTCGTTTATTAGGTCAGCAGGAACATAGATCCACTGCAATGCAATGCAATTGTTGTAAAATGTAGTACGACGGCTTGCGAAAGTAGTTTATTTTTTTTCACTGTATTATTTATTTGCTTTGCAACTTTTTTGTCTAATTACTATTCCCAAGGTCTACTAATTATTCTGCTGATGCTACAACTACTTTTCACCATGTGTACTGTGTTGACTATACTTTTTGGTTGCAGGTGACAAATGGATGGTCTCTTGCCTCGGAGTTCTATACCTCACAAAGGGTCTCTTCTACCGAGTTGTGCCGGCAGACCAAAGGGTTGACGAAGCTTATGCAGGCGTGTTCAGGTATCGGTCGAACTGTTTTTTTTTTTCACGAATTGCCAATATCTTAAAACGATTAAGGTATTATTTTATAAGTTTCAAACCACATTTTTATAGTATAGAGGAGGCTCCTGCAGTGGATGAAAGTTTTAAATGATGATGACATTGATATGCCGTAAGCTGTGTTATGCTGAATTGCTCACTCTAGTAAAATTCAAATGAAACCTCTCCCGTCGCTGGCAAGCTAAACAGGTTATAAGGTTAATAGGGATAGGACCTCTACTTGTCCTGCCCTACGTGTACTAAGTGCCCGTTCACCTGCAGTCCTGCACCTTGGATAACCTAACAAATGCCACTGATGTCGTAATTAACGTGACCACCTACTGGGCTCAAATTATATTTAAAAAAAACAACGAGGAAGACTACCATCGACACGAAAAGAATAAGATTATTATTTTGGATTCGCAGGTTTCGGCTATGGTGGTGCGGACAATGGCTAGAGGTGCTCGTGGACGACCGCTTGCCAACTGTAAATGGCAAGCTGGCATTCCTCCAGAGCAATCACACAGAGCAGATGTGGCCAGCACTACTGGAAAAGGCTTATGCAAAGTTAGTTGGGATTTATTTTTCTTCATAATTTATGGAATGAAACATTAGCATAGCAATCCAATTTATATACCAATCACCCACTATAGTTACAGACTAGTCTTCGTTAACAAGTTTAGTGTCTTTTCCTTAAATTGCAAGCTTTCTAACAAATTAGGTATGTATGGTAAATACCTAAATAAAATAATAACCGTAAATTATAACACTAGTCAATAACCGGTTTTACCTGTTAGAAAAGAAATCAAATGACGGAATACCAATTTGCTAAACCCATGTATGATTTGCTATACCTAATTAATTGAATTGCTACCGTAAAAAATCTTCCACTTACAGTAGCAAATAGAAGTTATACATCACTGAACTCAGAGTTACGCCCAAGAACGTAATGTACAATCTATGTCCATGGTTACGACACACATCAGTGGTAACAAATCTAGTTTAAGTTACAACTTAAACTGCCGGGCCACTTCAGTGGTAACAAATCTAGTTTAAGTTACGAGTGTTACAACTTAAACTGCCGGACCACGTCAGTGGTAACAAATCTAGTAAGTTGTTAACTTTAAACTTTGTTACCACTGACGTGGTGCGGCCGTCGCGTGAATGCGTCCCAGACGCCTGTCAGTGTGACAATTCTAGTAGCTAATAAAGATCAAATTTGCAAAACACGTATTCGTTTTATAAAACTGGCAGGTGTCAATATAGTCTCTTTTGTATTGAAGTTCCATCCTACGCTAGGCTAGGGTTAAACTGTAACCACGTGCGACCTACAGTACATTTGTTTAAGTAGTAGTTTAGTCTAAGTAATACTCTCTTAATTTTTAGGGTTCCGTACCTCAAAAGGAAAACCGGTACCCTATAAGATCACTTCATTGTCTGTCTGACCCTTTTTCTCAGGAACGCGTGGAGTTATCAAGTTGAAATTAATATCAAAACTGAGGGCTGCAATCCCTTGCAGCAGTGAAAAAATCAAACTTTAAGTCAACGCAATCAAAAGATACGGGCGTTTATGCCTCATATTTTGACACACGCAAGGGAATCAAAACCTCTAAGGTACTTCCCGTTGACTTAGAATCAACAAATTTGGCGAGAAGCAATGTCATGTAGCACAAACAGGAAAAAATCCGTAAACCGTAAATTTGTAGTTACATCTTACCTACTTACAAATTTGTACGGAACCCTCGATGCGCGAGTCCGACTTGCATTAGACCGATTTTTTTTTCTTTGCGATTTACCGCTTATTTGACAATTTTTTTAGACTGCACGGGTCCTACGAAGCTCTTAAGTATGGGAGCTTGCTTGATGGGCTTGCAGACCTCACAGGGGGCATTACCGAGTCACTGCAGATGGCCGAACTGTCTGATGCCGAAACGCTGAGGAACTTGCTTAAGAATACAAGCCTTGTTACCGCACATCATGTGGCTGCTGTAAGTTTTATCTTCAACGAAGTTAAATACGTGAAGTTAGTCTACCAAAGAGCGTAGCTAATCTCATCCCATGTAACCCCAGCAAGGTAATCACCACTTCCTTAGTAGGCGTATTGTGTGCAAATGCGAATGCTAAATTCAATTTATTCATGGTTATATTGTAAATATTGGTTGTGAACCATGTGTATTGCCCAAATCTGATGGCATGATTGGCGCGGCAGCAGAGCGACTAGCAATAGCTAATCGGGTGGGGGGGGGGGGGGTATGGGAAACGATGTCCCCTGTACATGAGGGTCCGATGTACATGAGTATTCGGGTACTAACAGTTTGTGCATACATAAGCGCGACAAAAATAATTCACTGGGGCAGTTATTGTTCAAAACAGTACATGATTTTTACATAGTTTTTTTTTACAATGAAATGCACAACATGCAGGCTTATTAGCATATATTTTTGAGTGAATCTATGCAATAGGACACACCATAGTAGATTTTATATTATAAATGCTGAGCGAAACTCACTCATCAAAATTACTTTTTCAGGCACCTGAAGACAAAATCCCCGAGCTTCAAACGGAAATGAATTACGTCGTCTTGAATGTGGAACAGGTAATGAAAACTTTGAAAATTTGTCCTTACTTAAAGTTATTAATCCGTGAGGTACCGGACGGAAAGAATAGCACCATCCTATTTCTTCCCGTTGGTGTCGTAAAAGGCGACTAGGCGACTTACTAGTTTCGAGAGAAAGGGCAGCAACGTTCTCTATGCATTTTAACACCATACTGCAATCGCCAACCTGCTTGCCAAGCGTGGCGATTATGGCATCCAGCCCAAAATGGCCCCTAGTGTCCGGCGGCCCGCCTACCCTTGGCTAGTGGTAGTGGTCAAGGCTACAGTGAGGCAAGGATCCAGCTGCCACAATCAACAACACGCGTAGGTACACTCCAGACCGACCCCGTAAAACTCAAGGAAAAATTGAGTAGGCCACGATGGGATATAGTAGAGTTATCTGAAATCCGAACAGAGGACTCGATAATCCTCAAATCCGGAAACTTGCTCTATTTCAGGGAGGGCAATCAGCAGTCCCAAGGTGGTGTCGGGTTTATAGTGCATAAGTACAGACGCCAGCACATCAACCTACTACAATCTGTCAGATTTCTGTAATAGATTTTCAACTTTATCGCTAAAACATAAGGTTCAAGGTTGATTGGGAAAATTTGACAGTTAGGTGTAGGTTTATGTGCTGGCGTCTGTACCTTGTGAGCAACGTGGTGAAGATAGAATATCCGCAAGATATTCGTTGAAGGTCGTACAGGTTTACGCCCCGACGTCGTCACACCCCGACGATGAGGTGGAGACCACGTATGAGGATATCCTCGTTGTGAATATAAATGTGACTAAAACTCACTTCGCCGTTGTCATGGGGACTTCAACGCCAAAAACTAGGGCAACGAAACTATGATGAGCTGCGAGTGGGGCAATTTGGAGTTGGACGTCGTAACCACCGGGGTCACCTACTTGCCAGTTTTATGGGAAGGCCTCTTTATAATAAACTCTTTCTTCATAAAGCGTGAGCACAGAAATTGGAACTGACCGAGCTCTGTTGGTGACTGGTGTAACCTAAATAAGATTGACTTTAATATGTCGACGAAGAACGTGGCGAAAACCGGAAGTGATCACCCCATGGTAATCACATTGAACCTGAATATGAAGCTGGAAAGATTTCGACTGATGAAGTCTACGCTCCGTCTAGCACCGGAATCCAAATTCCCCAGAGCTTTCAGCTCGAACTTTAGAATCGTTTCGGGTGCCAGGGGAGCTCCGTGGATGATTATAACGATGGGTTCGTGAAAACTGTCTATACGATTTAAGATCTTCAAGACCCGCCGTACAAATATTATAGTAACAAGAAGTTCTCTGATCCTACTTTACATCTTATGGAGGAGAGGCGCTAGATCATCCTGAAGTCTTCAGACAATGCGCGCCAAGTACCGGCAGTTAAACAGACGCATCTGTAAGTCCTTGAAAAACGACCTTGGCCGTTTTTATGCTGACCGTATTAAGGACGCGATAGAGCGGAACACAGGCTCCAAGATCTTTGCAAGAGATCTGTCTATTGGGAAGACAAGCTTGTTAAACTGAAGGAAGATCAATGATGACAGAATCATATCCAACAAACCTGCTCTATTAAAAAGATCGAAAGGTTCTATGGACAGTTATACACGTCAACCAGTAACCTCGTTACGAATCTGGTAAACAACCCAAGACCCGACACTATACCGAAGACATCCCGGACGTCACATCTTTTGTACGAGATTAGGATGCCTCTGAAACAGCTTAAAAACAACAAGACGTCAGGTGATGACGGAATTAAGCTGTTTGATTTCGTCATACTCGAGGGTAAAACGCCACAGGCATGGAACAGAGGAGTTGAGAGGTGTGGTGATACAGTTCTTTAAAAATGGCGACAATGCCCTACTAAAGAATTATAGGCCAAGAGTCATCACGAACCGTCTCGCGCGCAGGTTTGACGACTTCACCTTCACCTCTTAGACCACATACTTATGCTGCGGCAGGTTATACATAAAAAAGTATACAAAAACAATATTAGTGAATACTAGTAGTATTCACTGATTGTGTTTAATTTACTTTGAAAAAATTTATATCTAATTGTGAAACACGACTTTCACTTTGATTAGATAATTTTCAACACAATACGAGGCACACATATTTTGGAATTATCCTATATTTACATAATGTATATTCAAAGATTTGACTGTACACCTTATCAGAAGTTAATCAACATATTCTCCTTTCCTACATGACTCAATAGTTTGATATTTGCTTCTCAAAATTACAGGTAGAAAGCACAAAAGGTCCTGTACACGTCGTGCGTTTGCGTCGACCACTTGGCATCGGAGAAGTCCCTGTACCTTACATAGTTTTAAATCCAGAATCGTAAGTTTTTTTAGAACATTGTCTCGAGTTTAATAGACGCATATCCCCTTGACTGTTAGGCAAGCTTATTAAGTCCGGTAACTATAGAAAAAGTTATTGTCCGTGCCTCGGAAAGCAATTTAAGCAGTTGGTCCCGGCTGTCACTTGCAGATATTTGACAGGCCTTACGGGTAGTTATAAGCCCGAAAGTCTGACAACCAGTCTATCCAAGGGGTATCGTGTTTCCCAGTAACTGGGTTGTGTAGGTTAGATAGGCAATCGCTCCATGTAAATTACTGGTATCCAGCTACATCCGGTTAGACTGGAAGCCGACCCCAACATAGTTGGGAAAAGACTAGACAGATTGATTAGTGACAGTTGCGCTCATAAACAATCTGAATTGACCCGAAAGATAAGCTTCAGGCAGCAAATACAAAGATGCGTTGACTGCCTCTAAATTACTCTTAAGATTATATTATTATTATTTTATTATATTTTATTATTTAGTGTTTCAAGATTTGCATCATAACACTGCTTGACTAATTAAAGGCAACCTCATAACCGCCATTTTGAGAACCCTATTCGTTAAGCAAGACCACCCTAAAAGTGACTGAGGGAGACAATCATATCAATCATTTAAACCCCCTACCTGTGTGTAGAGTAAAAATACCACTAAAAATACGAAAAAAAAGCTTACAACTCTCCACAGCTGGCACACAATTCCGCAACAGGAAAGAGACCGCTTCATTTCAACGCCAAAAGGCATCTGGATGCTTTTCGCCGAGTTCCAACGCATTTTCACTCGCATAGAAGTAGTACACTTAGACTCGGAGACCTGTAGAGCAGAACCTTTCTTAGCTGACAAGCTCAAATGGCAGATGAAGATGCACCAAGCAGGGTGGAAGAGGGGAGTTTCGGCAGGCGGATGCCGAAATTACGTGCGTAAGTACTGTTTGTGATAAAAGTGCCTCCTTAAGTGACGCTAATTTAAATGCTCGGCCTAGGCTATTCTTGATAATCTTATGTCTCCGTACTCATTTCATCAGCCAATTGAATTGCTTACCTACAATCTTTTGCAACATAATAAGAATTTTCAGAGAAGAGAACAGTGGTGGCCAAGTGGTAACGGCCGCGACTTACGAGTTGTAGGTCGTAGGTTCGAATCCAGACAGACGCTTTACTTTGTGTAAATTATTTCATCACCACTGCTCTCAAAACGGTGAAGGAAAACATCGTGAGGAAACTGGCATGTCCTAGAACCAAAAATTCGAAGACATGTGACATCTGCCAACCCGCACTGGGCCCGCGTGGTGGATTACGTTACGGCCCACTCCCTCTCACTGAGAGGAAGCCTGTGTCCCAGCAGTGGGAACATTATAGGCTGATTATGTATGTATGTTATGTATGAATTTTCTGGCTGCAACATGACTAAGGAAATAATATCAGAACAACAGCAGGAGCGTTATCCTATGCGGCCTGTTTACAAATGCTTTTTTATGCAAACACATACCGTATAAGTGTTGGCTTGAAGAATTGCGTGCATCTGATGATGTTGACGAAAGATAGTCATTCAAGAAAGCTGCTCAACAGTTTACAGCGGCTACATCGTGTGGGCATATTTTATTTATCTTGATGAAAATTGTAGACCTAGTACTATTATATACTCGTATTCTGTGACCTAGCTATGATATGACTGTCATTGTGAGTCTGATGATGGAGTTTGAAGACTGCCGAGGGAAGTTTCTATTTGAAAAGGAAACTTAAAAGCGAAAAATAAAAAAATAAACTTATTAACAAAAATATTAAAAATTACTTTCTAATTGTCAACTTTACTACTACTGAAGTACTGACTAATGTCTAGTTTAACTATATCGTTTTACATTTTTCATTACAGACTTCTTCCACACGAACCCTCAAATACAAATAGTATTGACCGAACCAGACACCGTCATCATATCATTGAACCAGCACTGCATTATGGAACCCAAAGTCATTGGCTTCAGTATTTATAAAATTCCTTCACCTATGAACGAGACCGCGAAAGCCCTGTTCTTTAGGAAAGTGAAGAGTACCATAAATTCACAATACACGAATAGTCGGCAAGTCACTCACAGGTACATGCTTTAAAAGAGTTTATCTTTACAATAAGCTATGTGTAAGCGCCGCTAATACACACGAGCGACACGCGGCGACTGCAGCCGTCGACGAGCGTAGACGGCAGCCATCAACGCGTGTCTGTCGTTGACGCATGTCGCTCGTTTGTATGAGCACTTACTGAAACCAATGTTCATTTTCTGACTGATATATTTTTAGAAAACGATAAATAGTCCTGTTGATATAATGTCTGGTGGTGACACCTGAAGACTTATTACGAGCACCTGAACCCTAATTTAGTCACTAAAATAGTAGGCTTGACACTATGCTTGGGTGGGGCTTGACTAAAACTTGAAATTTTAATGTTTTTTTTTATAATTATTGTTTGTTTTGCTAGTTGTTACCTGCCCCTGAGAATTTCGAACTATACTGGCTATCCTTGATATCTTGGATTATCCTTGATAATCCAATAAATAGTCAGCTTCATAAAATATAAACTGAATTTATTAAGCCGTTCGCTGTAAAATACTGCCGCCATTTTCCAGATCTCCACTAGAAGCGAGCGCCTTCATAATAATGCCAACAACATTCGAGCCACGCGACGAAGCCAACTTCACACTAAGAATATTCTCGAACAAACCGATCAAGATGAAAGTTCTAGACAATCCACCGAAGATGACGAAAACCGCACTAGTCAAGGCACCTCCAGTCGTAGAAGTAAATAGTTTCGCGCAGTATGAAGCTGTGTTCCTACAACTAGCCGATGAGCATAAGACAATAGACCCTTTCGAACTTCAAGAATTACTCGACGCGTGCCTTCCGAATGACTACATCAAGAGCTGCGCGTCGATAGATACGTGTAGACAAATTGTTTTGTCTTTAGATGTATCCTTTTCAATTTTTAATGTTTATTTTATTTCAGCAATATAATCTGCCTGAACTGTAGAAAACATCCCAGTACCCTCATTAATGCTTTCTAGATCAGCTTATTGGTGAACGCAGTTTGCTCTTGTTAGCAGGCCGGAAGATGGTGTTTTATTTCATAAAGTCGACTTTTGGGCTGATTAACCAAAGTCAGTTATCTTTTATTCGTGGAATAAAGTTGACTTTTGACAGTTCTTGTATGGAAAAATTGTCAAAAAATCAACATTTATTCTCAGGACGACATATTCCTAGTATAAAAGTTTGGTGGAATTCGCCCTTAGTCTTAGGCCTGAGTTTTCATTTATTTAATCAGATCATTTCTATCTGACTAAAAAAAATTTTGTATAGAAAATATATCAAACTGTCATATTTATTCTTCAGATATTATAAGTTATCTGACCCAGCCCTTAATGAGTGTCCTACTGTTACTGCTACCAGGCAATACAGCTAACCAAATCTATTTTCTATGCCAATGCTCCTACACAAACCGATTGAAATAAAGTCATTTTGAACAACTAAGAACTATCCCTCGGTAACTGTATCTCAATCTTCCTTAACAAGAAACCACAGAAAAAAGGCACAGGCCGGATTTCGTTATCAGACTTCAAGGACCTCATGTGTAGTTTAAAACACTGGCAGTTAGTATTCAGAACACACGCCAGAGAAAAGATGGGCGTCCTCAGAGCCGAGAGGTTCCGTGACGCCCTACGTGACGTTGGTTTTATAGTCCCCGAGAAAGTAATGAACCTCCTTGTCCTGAGATATATGAGGAAAGACGGCATGCTCAGGTTTGGCGACTTTGTTTCAGCTGTAATGCATCTGCATAGGGCGTTTGGTAAGTTTTTTTTTTTTAAGCTTTTGACCGCTTGTGTCGCATTTATGCGACACATATTTCCGTGCCCCTGCCGCTCGTGTCGTATTTCTGCGACAACTCTGTTACGAAAATACGACATGACGAAAATAGAACGAAAATGAGTTGAGCTGCACAAATTCTGACAAATGCGTGCACTGACTGGACAGGTCCACTCAATCTGTATGGTTCTTTCCTCAAAAGACCATCTCAGACATCCATCTACATGGTCTTCATATACTCTGACCAAGATTATGTCTGGACTTTAAAAGAGACTGTGACCTCTGAGTTTGTTTCGGCCTTTCTTCTCAGAGTAGTCAGATAGGAAACGCCGACCTCGTCTAGTTTTAAAAAAATATGATTGACGTGTGAAAGTGTTTGTGCAAACCTACTTACAGAAATAAAACCATTTATCATTTATAAAAAATCATGCATGTGATGCGTGGTATATACAACTAAAACCATTGTTAAATAGAGATAAAAACTTTTTGACTATTTTTTAATCGATACAACGATTTATTGTAGGTATTCTTTTATCTTGATTTTATCGATTTCTAGCCGCGCGCTAGGGGCACGGCAATTGATATTTAGCCAAGTATTTATATGTGCTATAAAATAAGAGGAATACTGAAAGTGGCGCATGTGATCTGTAGGAATGTTATCGCGACAACTTGACCCCGAGACGTCTCAATTCGGACAGCTCAATCTCGAGAAAACTTGACCCTGACTGAAAGACTAAAGAAGTGATGCGTGGATTTTTTAAAGTTTGTAATAACTAGAAAGGGAGTGACTTCGGAGTTGGCGGCTAATAGATATGCATGGTAGTAAAAACATGCAGCACCGACCCCCAATAAATTGGGATAAGGGCAGGAGGATGATAACAAAAATATATTATGCTGTAAATGGAGTCCTATGTCCCTGCCCGGTGGGGTAAAATAAGTCGATATATCAAAATAAATGTAAAAGACATTTTAAAATTGTCCAGTAAGGACCTTTGTTTTGTACTTAATAATGTAGACGATAGCTTTGTATTTTCAGAAATCTTCCACAAAAGCACCAGTCTTCGAACGGAAGGTGTTCAAATGAATCTAACAGAGGTATGCCTTTTTAGAAATGCTCATAACTACAGTAGGATCAATAATTGGTTAGATATCTTAAAGGACATCATTCAGGTGTTGAAAATGTTATACCTAAAAACTAAAGTGCGGCCAGGAAAAAAAAAGAAATATGGTTTTCTGATGGGAAATAATACCCTTAACGTTTTTTTCTATTACAACAAAAGTCTAAAATTGACCTACTACTATTTAAGGTTGAAAATACTAAATAGTCTGATGAGATGAATGCTTTCGTATTTACTTCTACTTCTCTGATTAAATTGCCTGAAAGTAGCCTGCGAAACTAGGTACTTAATTGACTTTTTAGAAAACTGTATCTAAGTATAAAATACTGTTACTGGTTCTAAATATTATTTCTTTACATTTCTCTCATAGGCATATTACTAAAACAATATTATTTTGTTCACAGTGGCTGAAAAATGTATTTATGTGCTAATACAAGACTAGCAGTGTTAGTGGTTAATTTCTACTTAGTAAGACCTGACCTGACCTAGAGGTCTGAGCTCAAACAACGAGGACTGAATGGTAAAATATATGAGTGAACAATTTTTATATGAATTTTTCGTCAAATTATGCCTAAGACATACTTTTTGATGTATTTGTAACCAGTGTTGTGGCAATTATGCCAAAATACCTCTTAGTTTGTATTAATACAACTAGATGTCGATAGATACATAAGATTATTGTGTATTTTATAAATAGAATCTCTATTATGTCGGCTAAAGCATAATAATATACTCGAAAAAAAATACTCTGTTGTTAGTCAGTTAGGTGTCAGTTCGAAAAGGCATTTGTTCATTTTATCGACCCTGTGCAATGTATATGTCAATGAAAATAATGATCAAGTGAGTGTCACAACCAAGTAGGTATGTAACTCAACATGTATGTGTTTTTTCAATATACTGTTACTAGTAGGTATATAGTTTAATCTCCTCTAGACATAAGCTACAATATGACATTAAGTGAGTTTCTCTCAATATAAATACTCAGTGCATTTAATGGTTATTCTAGCTAAATATAAGTTTGTGTTAGGTATATAGTGGAGTTAAAAATACAATTGTGTTATATGATTCCACTATTTATTTCGATGTCTACATTATACTTTTAAGATTTTTATAATAGGTGTGCATTGTATGTATTTATGACACCGACTTTTAGTTACAAGTTATGGTCTGGAAAATAATGATGTTAGCCCACATTACGAATACCTATTTATAGTAGGACACCTCGACATTTTTTCCGTGGAATCCTCATGGATACCGTCCGTCTGGGTAGAACGAAGGGTTATGTCGAAATCCTACCGATTAAAACCCCACTTCTGTAGTACAAGTTACTTGAACATTCGCCGCAGCCCTGACTGGTATCAGCCCGCCATGTCTAACGGGTCCGTAAAGGCGCGCATGGAACAATGCGTGCCATCTCATTGGGCCTGACTGTTTAAGTGACGATACAGCCCCAATTTCGCCGCCTGCTGGCTACTTCTTGTGGTGACCGGGTCGCTAAGCGCCCTTCGACGCCTGGCTGTTCTTTTTGTGCGGGTGGATTAAGGGGTATGCTCTCTCTCTCTCCACTGCGACGCGACTTTTGCATGCATCTCCTAATTTTTCGAGATGATGCACGCAAAAGAGCGCGTACATATAGAGGATTTGTGAATTGTATCATACAATTCACACAAATCCGTAACCATTATTAAATTAAATAAATGTAACGTAATGGATTCGTATGGGTTTGGGAATGTGTGCACGTCCTGGATATTACAACTTGCACGCGAACCGACCCGCACTTCAATGGGTCCGAGGGGTGGATTACCTGTACGGCACAATACCTCTCACAGAGAGGTTTGTGGTCCAACAGTGAGTTATGGGAACATAATTAATTATATACTCAGCCTATATAAGCTAATCCACTATTTCCAGTCCATAGCTTTGTCGGTCTTTGTCCAACATGGTTGGGAAAAGGCTAGGCAGATAACGATGATGAGCTTTGTCGGACTAAAGGCGTGCTTTTAATGGACACATATTACTGCAACGATCTCGCTTGACTCAAAATAATAATAGTTATTATAATAATCTTTTTTGTTTAGTTGTAAATAATAGAATTGTAAATCCACCGAGTCGGTACTTACATTACTGTATTTGAATCAAAAAATTTGAACGCATCGTTTGTTTTTGTATAAAATGAAATATATCTTGGTTGGCGAATAAAAATTATTTGGTTTGAAACCTATTCTGTAGTTTATTTTTCTATGGCCAATAAATGAAATAAAGTTACTAAGGCGGCTTCCCATCCCACTTGTAAAAATGATTAAAACCTACGGATCGCTATGAGATTTGCCGTAACCACGCCTCTTGAACTACGAGACAACGTTAGTAAGGTAAGGCGGCTCTCTATTCAACGGTTCCACTTGCCAAAATCAACAGCGGCGACTACCAGAAAAGCATCGAGATAAGGAAGCTCGACGAGTCCCGAAGAAATGGTTCTTCTGAAATCGAACCGAGTTGTTCTGATTCCATCATACAGTAGCGAAATTAGACCTGGTTTAGTAAGTCTTCGGTAGTATAGTGGTAAGTATCCCCGCCTGTCACGCGGGAGACCGGGGTTCGATTCCCCGCCGGAGAGATTATTTTTGTATCATTTCAAAAAAATTCTTTACGACCACGAATAAAAATTGCATTGCCTGATATATTACAAAAAGTATATATACAGTTAAATATATATATATATATATTTAACATCACTAAGTACTATTTTACTGTCTTAATTTACTTTCTAATATTTCGATTTTATAAAAGAATGGAATGAGGAACACGAAATGAGGAAGTTTTGGATATAATAAATAGAGTGGATAGGAGAGTAGGGGGCAGACAAAAAGAAATCATGGATAGATTGTGTGAGATCTATATCATGAATGATAAGGACAGAAGGAAGGATGATGACAAGTTGTTACTGCTCACCTAGTAGTACCCACTTAAAATACAGGATAAAATAATAACAGACATTACTTTTTTTAAATAGTTCTATTAATTCTTGATTCTACCTATTCTCTACTTATAAATAATAAAAATTCTAAAGTATATAATAATACTATTTACATCAAACTCACAATCAACAAGCAAATCACAGAAAAAACGACAAACTGTATACAAACTATACAGAGGCAACAAAGAGATTTCACTTTTTAGTCACTAAACATGGGTTGAGCAAAATTTCAAATAATTAAGTATGGCTAAATAAACGATTTTTTTAAATTTTCAATATTTACTGTCCAAAGCATAGCAGTGGTGGACTGATGATAACGGCCCCGACTTACGAGTTTGTAGGTCATGGGTTCGAACCCGGGCAGGCTTGACTTTATGGAAACAATTTCATCACCACTGCTCTGATGTGTGCTACTGGTTGTCTTGCTGACAATGGTTTTATTGTTGTTATTAGTAATAACTTGCATATTTATTTTACTTGGATTGTCCTAGGTTATCATTTGTGACTTCAAGTGACAGCTATGTGAACAGAATCCAGCATTGCATAAATATGGAAGCTGTCACACCCTATTTTTTCCTGGAGGCTTTTATTTAGGTAGTAAGTATTTGTTTACATTTTTAATTTATTCATTGTTTTTTGCTTGAGTATGTATAGAATGTTCTGTGTCATTGAGTGTCTTGTAATGTTAATTACTTTTTGCATACCCAGTATAGTATACAATCAAGTATTTTCTAACTTAACAGACAGCTGTTCTACAAGCACAAGTGGTGAAAGGCGAGCGTTTTGTGGGACTGTATTTTGTCATTTTCGCGTTCGTAAAGTGTTGATTCTCAGCCTAGTTTGAATAAATGACTTTTGATTTTGCTCTCAAAACGGTGAAGGAAAATATCGTGAGAAAACCGGTATATCCTAGAACCAAAAATTCATAGACATGTGACATCAACCAACCCGCACTGGGCTCACATGGTAGATTACAGCCCAATCCCTCTCGAAGAGAGGTCTGTGTCCCAGCAGTGGGAGAATTATTTGCTGATTATGATGTTATGAATATACTGTTCGTAAGTTGAGGCAATACTATTAAGCTTTCATTTTCATTCAGCCATCTGAATGGAAATGTGGGAAGGTTTGCCAGCAGTCAAGGTGTCCAATGGGGTTTTCAATGGTTTCCAGGGTTTTCAATGGGGGTATTGTGTTACGCCCCTAAAGTTGGTGCATTTTAACTGTTTGCTAAATCTCTTTGTAGAAATGCAAACTATGCAATAAACTATGTACCTGCTGTTGCTGTTTATTGTGCTTTTCATGAGTGAAAAATGTGCATGATTACCATAGATACTGATGTCAATGTCCACTATTGCCATGCTAAAACGCATTAACTATAGTTCCACCACTGCTCTCAGTATAAAAGGTTAAAAGATGGGCATTTATACATTTAAACCTAGCAGTAATACTTAAAATTTTGCTCAACCCATACAGCAATAAGGGCAATTATGGATACTCAAATAAGATATTAAGACATTCATTTCTTATCTCCTGAGCTATGTATATCTTCATCGGTGGCTTCTGTTGCAGCTTTGTGTAGTTCGTAGAGCTGGACTATCTGTTCATCTGACATGTGATCTAACACTTGGGGGTCTAAGTATTCCCCAACTTTCTTCTTTTTTACTTGTTGTAAAGGTTTCATCTGCTTCGCTAGTGTTATTGCATAGTCCTGTAATAAAAGGTGTGCATTATAAGTTGGTATTTAGTATAGCTGTCTGATCTGTTGCTGTTGTTGTCTGTATAGATCAATCAGCTTTTTTAACACACAATGTTGAAATTGTCTTTTTGTCTAATCGCTTGGTAGTTAGCGAGTTAGCAAGCAATAAATAGGACTTAATTGTTATGACTACACACCGTCCATTCATTGAGGAATATATTAGCCTCCTCAGGGTTGCATTTCTTGTGTCTTTTGAATTCATCTCTTGCATAGTTGTCACCCATGACCCGAAGTTCAGGCGGAAGTGCGCGGTGCACTCGGAATATCAGCTTGTAGAGCCTGCGGACTCGGGAAACATGATCCAAAGACGACATTCTGTAAAATAGTGGTAGTCATTTATTAATTTCTACTGAAAGAGAGGGTCATTGTTTTAATGCCTTATTTCTAAAAATTCTTAAAGAAACCAGCAGTAGAAACAATAAATGAACAGTAAAGAATAGCACTTATCTCTGTATTTATTGTTAATTTAGGTATTTAGACCCAAATCATTACATACATAACCTATAACTTTAAATTTATTGATAAGCAAAAACGGATTACTTACTTGACAAGCTATCACGTAGGTTTTAAATTTAATTGCTATAATGTTGATAATTTTTTAATATTCATTTGATATCTACGGCTAAATTCGACAAAATCATAATAGTCAACATTATTTAAATTATTTTTGACAATGGCCTAAACTTTTTTTTAGTCTGTGCCTTATGGCACAGAATATATTAATCTGCATGGAATTAGTATGTACTCATCAAGAAGTTACTTCTACTTATTTATCTGTCTGTATTATATACCCGCCCTTAATAAGAATGATAATACTAACTTCATAGAAAAAATGCCTACATCTTCCGTTACTAGCGTATCATCATCATTCTCCTGCCCTGGCCCTCCCAATTTATTTGGGGGTCGGCGCAACATGGCTTTTTCTACCATACTTCTCGAATAATAGCGTTTAATCAGCCTTATTTATAAAAAAAATCGCTAATCAGTGATTAGCCATAGATCTTAATCAATGATTAATTATTAATTTTTATTTATTTACCATTTATGTACAGACGCCAGCACATCAACCTACTACAATCTGTCAGATTTCTGTAATAGATTTTCAACTTTATCGCTAAAGCATAAGGTTCAATGTTGATTGGGAAATTTTGACAGTTAGGTGTAGGTTGATGTGCTGGCGTCTGTACACACATATAAACGGAAGAAAAAACAGAACAGAAAAACTTTTGTACAGACGCCAGCACATCAACCTACCCCTAACTCTCAAATTTTCACAATCAACATTGAACCTTATACTTTAGCAATAAAGTTGAAAATCTATTACAGAAATCTGACAGATTGTAGTAGGTTGATGTGCTGGCGTCTGTACCTAAAAGGTGATGCTTATTTCATAAAAAATCTCTTCTCTCCTATATATAAAATAATGTACAGACGCCAGCACATCAACCTACACCTAACTGTCAAATTTTCCCAATTAACATTGAACCTTATGCTTTAGCGATAAAGTTGAAAATCTATTACAGAAATCTGACAGATTGTAGTAGGTTGATATGCTGGCGTCTGTACTCTGTGATCTCTTCCAGCATACCTGCGATAGGACAATACACATAAATTCAATTCATACCATGTAATTACGCGCGTAAGATTATTAATTAGAGATTAGACAGCGTGTGAAAGACTACAGGTGATAAAAAAAAAACAAAATCATAAACAAGTAGTATTTCCAACTCGGACGCTAAAGGCGCGGCCGCGGGCAGCGAGGGGCTAAAATACTTGCATATGAAATTGATTCGTTTTTCCTTATAAGGAGTATCAGCAAAAAAATATTTAGAAGTTCAGTTTTTTTATTTGCAAATACCATTCTATATAGTGACATGGACCGATATCCTATGCAAGCATTTTCCAACTCTGCGTTCGCCCGATGGCATAGCAAATACTTTGATACTTGCAAGTTTTTCCTGCCCGTACCAGGGCGCCGTACTTCGAAGCACAGCCCGACCTCGTATGGTAAATACGTCTCACCCCTAGGGGTGTAAGCAAGACAAATTATTTAATTCAATCAACTGTACAAAGATAACGATAATATCTTTGTCTCATCAGTGTAAAAGATAAAAGTAGTAATAAAACACCAATCGTTACCTTAATAATTTATTCTCAATTGGTTAACAACATGAAATGTAAGATCAACCAACTTGTGACAAAGTAGTAGAACTGTAGAAGTAAGTAGGTACACAAACTACTTGTACAAGAGTACATCAATGGCGCGCGCCACTTCACCCGTCCCAGTTTTATTTCCCGAAACGATAGAACTACTCAGCACTGTATAAATAACCATTTAATAAGATAGGTATAACGTATAATCATAATTGGTATAACTTGGGTATAACTATTTACAAAACAGCTAGTTGGGATGTAACAAACATAGGCTAGGTGGCACCACTTAGTAAAGCTAAAATTGACTAACGTTTTTATAATTCCAGCAGTTCTGCTAATGTAACTGGATATTATCGCCTAGGACTAATATCAAAACAAAACCACAATCTTCAGTGGTACCACCTAGCTCCTAAACAGTACATTTTTGATAAGAGGTATAAAGTGACCAATCAGAAGTGAGTTTGGGTAGAATAATTATTACACATCGAAAATATATTTTTAAGTAATATACCGCTCTTTTAGCAAGTTAAATGTTCGTAACATATTAAGTACTAAATTTTATTGTAATTCTTCGTTGCAACTATCAAGATATCAACATATACAAACACGTTTTTGAGACATTTCATATTGTCACACTAATATAATTGCAACTGGTAAATGAAAATCCCAAATATTTTATGTTGTGTTAGTTCTATGACATTTATTGCACTATTCTATTACACATAGATTTTTAAAAAGTGGATCATTTATAATAATTAAGTATGATATTGTTGCAACTGGTAAAATGTAAATCCCAAATATTGTATGTCCTGTTCGTTCTATAACATTGATTGCACTATTCTATTACACATACATTTTTTAAAGTGGATCAATTATAATTAATAATATGATACTGTTGTTGCAACTGGTAGAATGCAAATCCCAAATATTTTACGTCGCGTTCGTTCTATACAATTTATCACACTATTCTATTACACTTATATTTTTTTAAAGTGGATCAATTATAATTCATAATATGATATTGTTAACGGAACTTAAAAAGCATTCAACTCAACTTGCTTTGCTCACTCTTTTCCTCCAATATTTGTTCATTCGTTTGCATGCTATCTATTATACTATAATTATGAAAACACTTATTAAATTGGATCAATTACATTGCATATTATATCGTTCGTGGAACTTAAAACGCATGATGCATGCTCACTCGCACTCTTTTTCTCAAATTTTTAATAATTTGTCTGCGTTGTATTTGCGTAGAATTAGTAATCCTCGCGGTGCGTGTATTTATTAGACCTGCCTCGGTAGCCCGAGGTAGGTCGTGGGTACTGCTATATTTTATCTTGTATGAAAGGGTGTGCGAGGCAATGGTTGACCGAGGCCCTCTTGGCGGGATCGAGCATGAGCATGCGCTCGAGGAGATCCTTCAACTGTGCGATCTTCTTTGCTTCGGAAGCCGCGATCCGGTGGTGTGGCGGTGCGAGCTCTGCCTGCAGGTCCCGCGACGGCTTTATACTTGAAATTATTACAACCTTTTCCTGTAAAAAGAGGAAGAAAACATATTCATATACTATATAGCTATCAAGCTAATATTTGAGAAAGTAAGTAAACATTTTCCGCCGACTCCGATTAACATGGGATAACGGCAGGCAGAAGAACTAATAACATTCATAAATTCACAAGTTGGTTATGTGATATTACTAGTCGAGCTGTTTACGAAATCACTAATTAGTTACGTCCTCCCAAAGCATTTACGGGTAAAATATCTAAGCCAGATGCTGTCCGCTGCTTCGCCCGCGTGGAGGTACCGGAAATTATCCCAAGGATACGTACTACCGGGATAAAAAGTATCTATGTCCTAATCCAGGTCATGAACTCGTGATCTACCTGCGTGCAAAATTTGATCAAAGTACGCTTACTCGTTAAGGCGTGAAAAAGTAAGAGACGGACAGACGAACAGAGTTGCTTTTGCATTTCTTGTATTAGTATGGATAAAAAACCTAAGCTCACCCTTTCAGTAATCTTATCCAGTTCATGATACATGAAGTTACAATTTGAATCAAAATGCTGCTCCTTAAAAAAGCCTCTCTTGATGATCTTGTTGGGTATCTTTCCTTTTAGATCCATGAAATATTTTAGCATTTCATTATTTGATTTTCCACTGAACATGATCTTTCCTGTGGACAGTTCGAATATGGTGCATGCAGTGGACCACATGTCTATTCCATGGTCGTAAGTGACTCCAAGAATGATTTCTGGAGATCGGTAGAACCTTGACACGAGGTACGGAGTGATTTCATTATCAGTCACGTGACCCGCCGCACCAAAGTCGCAGAGTTTCAGCATCAGCTTGTTTTCATTTACAAGTATGTTGTCTGGCTTAATGTCTGGAAAGGAGATATATGTGCAACATTAGTGAAAGACCAATACAGAACCTATTCGAAAAAGGCTGTAATTTTTGTGTTTTTGGATGAAAAACAAGCCTGCGGTCCACCTGTTTGTAAGTGGTCAAAGCGGCCTATGGATCTGCAATGTTAGAGGCATCACAGTTGCCTTGCCATCCCAGAAACAAATCTAAAATGCCTAAAGTATATACACCGGCACCCACACCATTTAGATCAGCCCGCAGCAACGCTTTTTGGTGGCAGTTATAGGTGTGGGTGTAGTGTTTTGAAAGTAGTTGTGGCCCAGTGGGAGAGCCGTATTGGCCCTGTGGTAACAGTCGCGACTTTCGATTTGTAGGTCGTAGGTTCGAACCCAGGCAGGCGCTTTACTTTAAAATATGTAAATTAATTCATCACCACTGCTCTCGAAGGAAAACATCGTGAGGAAATCGGCATGTCCTAGAGCCAAACATTCGAAGACATGATATATCTGCGCCCGCGTGGTGGATTACGGCCCATACCCTCTCACATAGAGGAGGCCCTGTGTCCCAGCAATGGGAACATTATAGGCTGATTGTGTATAGGTGTGGTGGAATGACAAGCTTTATCACAACAAGCTCTACTTCTACTAAAAATAACTGGCACAAAACTTCTTGTTTTCCTTACCTGCATGCAAGATCCCAGTCTTCTTCAATAGCTTCAAAGCTAAAAGCATCTGCTGAGTATAGCTTCTGACGGCCTTGATGTGAATGCCACTATTCTTGCCGTATTTCTTGAGGACCTCTCTTAGGTTCATGGAAAGAGGTTCCAATACCATACACAAGTGCCTCTTGTGGAAGAAATGACGGAATAGACGAAGACAATGGAACTTGTCTTCTGGGTCAGCGTCGTTTAGCCGTTTGAGGATCTCTAACTCGCGAAGACCGGTCTTGTGCCTGTGAAAAAAGGGATGGAAATGCTGTTTAACCTCTCACACGTTTGCCCGCCTACCTGTTGAAACACCCTACGCGTCGAAGTAGTTGAATGGACGCAGTAGTCATTGTTTTAACAATGACAATAGAACAATGACACTGTTGTGTACATTTGGTGTACCGTTGACGTTTCGAGCACTTTCTCTTATGTACAGACGCCAGCACATCAAACTACTACAATCTGTCAAATTTCTTTAATACATTTTTAACTTTATTACTGAAGGCTAAGGTTCATAATTGATTGTGGAAATCTGACAGTTTCGGGTAGGTTGATGTGCTGGCGTCTGTACATTTGAGGGGTTAATGAAGCCGTCGTATGCAGGTTTTCAGACAAGCTTTATACTTCAGCAGCCATGTGAGCCACTTACACCATGCTTTAATTTAGTATTTGACCTTACAATATTGGTACGCATTTTTCTATTTACAGCCTTTTGGAAGTTAATCTATACTAATATTATAAAGAGTGAGAGAGTGAATTTTGTGAGTTTGTATATGTGGTGGGTAAACTCTGGAACCACAGCTCCTATTTGAAAAATTATTTCACCATTTGAAAGGTACATTATTCCAGATGGACATAGGCTATACTATTTATTATGTAAATATAAGTACTTATACAAAATTAAGTACTTAGTAACACTAATGAAATACTATCATGGGTTCAAGCAAGGCTAGTACTTTTTGATAGGCTACTGAGCAGAACTTATGTCCAACGTGTCGTGAACAGAATACCGTCTTCTCATGTAAAATGCATCCGTGCGAAGCCGGGGCGGGTCGCTATAGATAAATAAAAACTTATAGGACAATTTGATTATTGTACGCTGTGCAGTATTTGTAGAAGGATATTATAACACTGACCAATGGTCAGTCGAACATAGATTAACCATTAATCGACAACATTAAGGAATGTGCTTTGAGTTGATTAAAATCGACTAGTTGACGTCGATCGTACTGAAGCAAAAAAAAAAAGGAAAGGCGAGGCGAAGCGTAAAGCTGTACTTGCAAGGAACTTTTGGTGCGCGGCCAATATCGGAACCAATGCCGTCAACTTGTGTTTTCAATAAATTTTTACAAAATATTATTGCACAATGTTTACCAGCAGCGCCCGCCTGTCAACGTCATTCGAACGCCTGAAGATCCTTGTAGCAGTGTAGATTAGGTATACTCACATGATCTCATTGTTCCTGATGATCTTGACGGCGACGTCAGTGCCATTGCGAGCTTGGTCCCTTGCGCGAACCACGTTTGAGAAGACGCCTTGCCCGGTGTATCCATACACAGTATATCGGTTGTCCAACATCTCGCCGATACGTACTCTGTGCAAAGAGGTTTGATATCATAGTTTTTTTTTAAATTAATAATGAGTATTTATTTGATCAGCACTGGGTATGCAGAAACGCAGAACAAATTAACGGGATTCTGTTAATTGTTTTGTTTTTGTAAACTCGTATCTGTGTCAAATTCAAATAAAAATGATTTTCTATCAATGCTTTCTGTGCTTTTATACCCCTGTTATTTAGAAAAACCGATCCTGTACCTCATTAAGTGTGCCAAAAATGTCCGTCTCTCGAACTCTCGCTCATCCAGCTTTGCATAGATATTCTTTAAAATGATAATCAGTGGAACATTATATCGCTATCGATAGCAACTGGAAAGTGTATTCAAAATACATAATGCATGGCACACTAACGTACAAGAAAACTAAAGCCGCCCCAGAACACAGAAGGCCCTGACCAGCACGCGTCGCATAACACGGACACTTGAGATACGGGTTTTGTCGACGGAAGAATAGACAAAATGACAGATTGTCGACAGATTTCTAAAGAAATCTGTCATTTTGTCTATGCTATCTGTCATTTTATCTATTACTCCGTCGATAAAACCAGTTTCTATGGTGGTCATCCTACGAGTGTAGGAGCTGTATGAAAAGCGCTTCAACCATTCAACTTTCTGTATGAAACTTTTAGGCGCCACCTCCACGAACGAAATAATCGCGGCGATACTCACGCCGTACCATCAAATTCAATAGAAACTCTATGAACCGATCTCTAGAAGGCGATATAGGCGTGACTACCGCCGCGATTCTTTCGTTCGTGGAGATGGCGCCTTAATTAGCAATGAGCGAATCATGACTTACCTATAATATCCTTCTGCGTCATCCCAATTGTCGGTCAACGAGGGATTGTCTACAGCATGCTTACTCTTCGGTTTTCCGGCTGTCGGCGTCTGTCTCAAAGAAATATAATGAAAAGACCACACCGGAGTACTCAATAAACGTCAAACAATTCAGGTGATACGGGGTGAAGTTAAGAATACTAATGAAATCAAGAGAATTTGTGGAATGACTGTTAAGCATTTCGTTCATTAGCACCAAAGATTGTAGTGGGCCTATTCTCCATACAAAAATGCCTCATTCACCCTGAAACTCCAAATGAGAGCGTATTATTAATATGTGCTGCTGGGGAGATTGTGGCGCCATTTCTTCTTCCCAGCGAAAGCACTAGGAATTGCTGAAGGGCGGGCGTTTTGGGACTGTCTTATGTAATTTTGACGTTCGAAAAGTGCTGATTCTCAGCCCAATTTGAATAAATGACTTTTGATTTTGCATACGGGACAACTAGTACTACTAGTAGACAGCACAAGTAACACTCACGTCGATACTGCCAAAGTCCTGATCAGCAAACATGTCCCATTCCCCACTCTTGATGGACTTTTCCAACTTGAGGTCAGATTTCGCTTCATTTTGGATATTCTTTACTAGTTCACTGGAACCCTTCTCCAACTTAGAATCTTTGACGTTCTTTTTGTCTTTGGTGTCACTATAATCTTGACCTAGAACCGAATCTTTACTACTACATACTCTGACCTCCGGAGTATCGGAGCCTATTATGGTGGTTTTAGGCTCAAGTTTCAGTTGTTCTGATTTTGGTGGGGGTGACACAATTTGGGTGTCCTCGACTTTAGTGGGAGCATTGTCGCTGCCAAGACGCTGTAAAAGAAAGAAAAAATATAAAAGAAGAAAATTACGATATAATTGACCTTGTAATTATGTTATTCGCCAAGGTTCTGCCGAAGATAAACGATGGAACTTTCGAACGTTGTCGAACTACATAATATTTATGGCCACTTTTATTTATATATTCGGGAAAACAAACAACTCTATGCACCCAACAACGCTGCAACGTTCTACACAGATACGCAATGAGACAAAGGCAGTGTTGGTAAAGTTTAAGTCGAACAAAATAGATAGGAGATATAGCTGTCGCCACGTAAAAAGTACGCTGAGCGACACTGAAGGGGGTGTGTCTGCGCACGGGTACAGTCTTGTCCCAAAGTACTAGGCTATTGTTTCATATCATATAATCATAATAGTTACTTTACTAACGTCGCGCTCCCTTCATACCACCAATTTGATCGTTAAATCGCTCAGTGCGCAGGTAAACGCCAGCGTTCTTTTTACGTGATGGGGCCAATAATTTAAGTTACTTTTAAGGAATACAGTAATCCTAGAGAAAATTATAATTATCTTTACTCTCGAAATTATGTATCTATGTACGTCTAACTGGCCTGCGGTTGCAGTCACAAGCATAATAAATACACTTACTTACCCAAGATTCAAAAGCGATTTTCTTCTAAAGCAATTATTTTATGGCGTTTTCGAAACCATATAATTATAATAATATTATCTACCTCGTTTCGTGCCTCGGAAAGCACGTTAAGCCGTTGGTCCCGGCTGTCATTTGTGGATCTTTGACAGTCGTTACGGGTAGTCAGAAGCCCGAAAGTCTGACAACCAGTCTTACCAAGGGGTATCGTATTACCCAGTAACTGGGTTGTGGAGGTCAGATAGGCAGTCGCTCCATGTAAAATACTGGTATTCAGCTGCATCCGGTTAGACTGGAAGCCGACCCCAACATAGTAGGGAAAAGGCTAGGCAGATGGATGATGATGAATATTATCTATTATGAAATAGGTATTTTTTCAAAGTTGAAATTTTTATTTCACGATAGAAAAACGTTTTCGAATCTTGCTAAACTGTAAGTGATTTAAGTTCATGATTATTCAACTAGTAGTGACGACGCACAGGGATCGTGCGCACAACCGACGTCCCTGAATGAAATTGTTCTAGGAACTACATAGCACAACTCCTACAAATATCCATAATAGTCATACGATCAGTTCACTTTGGACAATCCTTATTAGCTCACTGGAACGCTCATCCAAACTAGCTTCATTGACGACCACCTCGTCGTTGGTTCCAGTCAAATCTTTACTTATAATCGCATCTTTAGGTAATGTTCGTATGTCTGGTGTACCACAACAGGAACTTATTTGACTGGGTTTAGCCTCAAAGTTTTCGTCTGGTCTTGGTGGAGGTGACTTTATTTCGGTGTCGTCGATAGTAGGAGCATTCTCGCAAAGCCGCTTTGAAACGAAAGGAAAACAAAATGACCATAAAGTTGACGCAGCATGTGTGTCATCCTGATACAAGCTTAATTTGTCTCTGTTCACCATTTTGACTGATTTAATCGTTTTATAGGTTTTGAAAAAGCTAATAAAAAACAGCCTAATATCCTATTGAGAACTGAAGATTTGAAGTTTTTTAACAAACGCCACCCACCGAATTGTTTATGGCATTGGCGGACACAAAGAACTCGCTATGCTTAGGTATTTGGTGCGTATGTGTTATGTGCGTACTATATCGTAGGTACGCTCAATGCAATGTTGTTTTTCAACAAGGTGACAGGGGACGGACACAGTTCCCGAGTTTACAGCCACTTTAGTTTTCCGACTTCCGCCCAGACGAAGTCGTGGGCAAAAGCTAGTCGATAATAATTTTATGAAACAAAATACTGCTATTGTAAAGGCATACAGTACCAGGAGGCTAATATTTCTCGTAATTAAAAACGTTAAAAATCTGGTCGCAATGTCACCTCAGCTACATTCAATGTCAAAAACTTGTCTTGTCTTAGAGGTATTTTTGACAGATTGCGACTGAGATCAGACTGTGATTCTTCTTAAAATTACGAGAATTGCCCCTCTGATTACTACTATTTTCTGATTATGTTAAGCAACATGTTTCTAAAACTTCTAACGGGTCAAACAAAAAGATTAAAATAAGAGAAAATTCTACTGACAATACTAGTGAGTGAGGCAACGTAGAGCCATCATTTGTACAACAATACAAATATATACCACAACTTGTAACAAATATCTACACAATCATACGATTGATTACACAGATCGCATGGTTTCTAGAGAGGTACATGTTGGTTTCAAAATCAGCAAGTTATATTTTTAAGTATGCTTCACTATGAGGTACACTGGGTACACACGACTTTTTAAACAACTGTAATGCGTAGTTTTCAAAAACTTACGTTATATGCCGTGTACAGTGTACAGTCAGCATACTTACAGTAGGGCCGTCACAGGGGCACTCCATTTTCTAGTTGAGACCGGATTAATTATCGATACAGATGTCAATAGTTATTAAAGAAAATAAGAGGTAAATAGCTACGATAAAACAGAATTATCATCATCATTGAGCCGAAAGACGTCCACTGCCAGACATAAATCTCAACTTATCCAGTGTTCCTGGATTTCTGCGACCTTTACTGTATCATCAGTTCATTGTAAGACGCAGCGTAGTTAGCCCCCCAAAATGTAAAGGTTAAAATATTGAACAAGGTGAACGCGCTAAGGTAGCACACGAAATTCAACAATTGCTTGTTTTTTTTTTTTTCAATATTGTATGATTGTATCAAAATATGGTACGCGACAGTAACGAATATTTACAAAATAATATAATTAAAGTTAAGAATGCAACTCTAAGTTCAATCTTTTGGGAATTTCGCGGGCTACCTTAGAGTATCCCCTAACCTTACCTTCATAAGCAGTTCTCTTTGCTTCCGCCGCCTTTCGATGATCTGCTCCTCAGTTTCCTCATCGTCATCAGTATTAATGGATATGTTGAGTTCTTCATCGCTCGAGCTAGGCACTATCTGTGCTACCTCGTTTAATGTATTCTGAAAAAACAAAAGAGTACCATTTTAAAATTCAAGGACTGCTACGATTTGTGGATCAACTTTTAAATATCTTTGACCAATTAATTTCAAAATAAGTGCCATAAGAAGAAATGGCCTGTCTCGTCCTCAATTACAACTGCGTTGAGTAAGGTAGTTAAGCCCAATAAACAATAAAAAGCAATCTTCATATCTATGTTCAGCTTCCAGAGATACGAATTATTGGTTTTCTTTCTTTACCTTTGATCGGAAATCAGAGCGCGAGAATTTGTCTCGCCTGTCCGTTAGACGGTCTCGGGATCTTCGCTCTCGTTCCCCGAGTCTGTGGTCACGTCGCATCTGCTGAGGCGACCGCTCACGCGACCTATGAGTGATTCTCAAGAGCTCTCCTCTCTCCCCACCTCTTCGCCTCATTTCTAAAGACCGGCGTTCTTTTTCTCTGTCACGTTCTCTTTCTCGTTCTCTGATCTCTCTATCACGCTCCCGTCTCTTTTCTCGCTCCTTTTCTTCAACCTTTCTGCGCTCCTTTTCCTTTTTGTCTCTACTCTCTCTTTCTTCTAACCGACGTTCCATTTCTTTTCTACTTTCCCTATTAATTATCTCCCTCAAATCCTCTTCTTGCCTCTTAGGTTTATATTTATCTCTTTCCGCCGACCGGTCTTTACTTGACTTATGTTTACTGCTCCTTTTATGCTCGTGATCCTTATCTCTCTTTCGTTTCTTTAGAATCGGTGACCTAGTATCGTCAGTAAGACATATTACCTCACTTAATTTTCCTTCTTTCGTGTCTTCATCGCTCTTTTCGGAGTTGTAGGCGTAGAGACGAGCTTGAAGAAGCTCTTTTTGTTTCATAAGATCCTCCAGGTTCAAGTCATCTTCTATTAGCGTCAGCTCAGGACTCGCGCAGTCTTCTTGGTAGTTTTCAGTCTCGGAGTTAGAAGATATAATCTCTAAAGTTTCTTGCTTTTCAACTTTTTCTACTGTCCTTGTATAGGTAGTTTTAGTATGAATCTTGATTGGCGTGTCGCCATTTTTGTCTTTGGAAACTACGACGGGTGGTCGTTTGACCTCAATAGATGGTCGTTTGACCTCAATGGATGGTCGTTTGACCTCCATAGATGGTCGTTTGGCTTCCACAGATGGCCGTTTGGCCTCCACAGATGGTCGTTTTGCTTCCACAGGTGGTCGTTTGACGTCTATAGATGGTCGTTTGACCCCGACAGTTGGTCGCTGCCGTCCAGCCTTCTTTATTAGGTCCTCTACGTCTGACAAAGACGTCTCACTTTCTTGCTTGGGGCTCCTATATTTTTCTTTTTTGACCTTCTTCTTTTTTTTAAATGTCTTATCGGTAGTTTCATCGACTACTCGTTTGTGTTTCTTGTGTTTCTTACTTTTCTTTTTCTTTTTGGTTTCTTCTTCCACACTATCATCGTTCGGAGATTTCTCCACTTCTGCTTTCTTTCTGTTAACAAAAGAAACTTGTATGTACTTACTATATCTTTACTCCGTTTAGCTTCAAAGTCTTTTCCATTCACAAAATATCGAACAACTCTGCAACGTTATATTAAAACATCAGCTAAAGTTCAGTAGGTAGGTAAGGATTAGTTCAAAATTAACCTTAATTGTGGGTTACGATGCAACGACGACCAAAAATGTTGATATAAGTACATTTCACCATAAATGGAACACTAGTCAACAGTTCGAAAGCTAACGTCTAAATCGGCCGAAATAGCCACCGCCTCAATACTAAATCAGATATTCATTTTACATACACATTTGACATTATGTACCTACATAAATTCACGCTTTCTTCCCATGGATGTAGGCCTGTAAAGATCCTTACATAAGCATTATACTTCGTTTACGTTCATACATCTGTCATACACGCACCCCGGTTACGAGTAGGTACTGCGCACCTGACCTTTCTGAAGAACATCACAATAAGGTCAGTGTTTATCCTGCTAAGGCATTTCCACTCACGTCTGCCATTGATGAATCATTATAGAAAGCTGGCTTTTAAGATACCATGGAATCTTAGCTACGATGTTAGCAAGCAGTGATCCACCGTGATGACCTGGTTTGTGGGTTTTTACCTACTCACTATCAATCATGAATGATACCATGCCAATGTTGTTTATTATTATTTATTTAGAATCCCTAAAAAAATATATATACTGTTACCATGGATTCAGTACATGATTCTAAATTAAATATGAAACCTTTTCCTTTCTTATATTTATACTAGGGACAAGCTCTGATTCGCACGGGTGTAATGGGTGCAATCTACTATGAAGGATGGCTTTGGCGACATATTGTCAAAACATCAAGATTTCTGTTTCTTAAAATCCATTTTGTAGTTTCGAAGAACTAAGGGATTACACAAACAGGCGACTTTTTTGTATAGTTTGTATACTACTCATTTATAGATTATTTAGTGCGTTGCTCGTAAGCAACAAAAAGTTTAACCTTGCTTTTCCATCATTAGAATCATTGAATATATCAATAGAAATATCTATGGTAATTGCTGATTTGTTCATAGTTGCGAGGTGGCGATTTTTGTAAATCTAAGACATGCTTAATTTTTTTTTTTTTTGCTGTTTCTTGTTATACAAAATTATCACGATTTCTATTCTATTCTTTATTTACATTTACATCGACAAGTTTCAAATGTCAAATTTATGTCAAGAATATTTAAAAAATAAACAAGATAAACCCTCAGGATAAACCACTAACACAAAGAAGATTTTTATTAAAGAGTTTTTGCATCAAACAAGGGAAAGGGGTTTAAGAAGGGTGTTCAAAGCAATGAAACATCATAATTTATGTATACAGAGCCGAAAGGAAAAACTGAAAATCTTGAAATCAACAATAATGGAACCAACGTATGGTGTAAAAACTCACATAACATCATCAAAATTAAAAAAGAATCATATTGAAAACAATATTTCTTCATCTTCGCAATAATTATGAACGGTCTTACCTAAAGTGATTCTGCAAGTTATTTGGATGGGAATAATAATTAAGCATTGTGAAATTAGACTCCAATGTTTTGTTGCTGAACTGAAACGTTAATATTGTGAATCGAATTTTGATAATGAGAGCAATGGTGGCCCAGTGGTAACGACGAGATATAGGTCGTAGATTCGAACCCTGTCAGGCGCTTTACTTTGTGTAAATTATTTCATCACCACTGCTCTCAAAACGGTGAAGGAAAACATCGTGAGGAAACCGGCATGTCCTAGAACCAAAAATTCGAAGACATGTGACATCTACCAACCCGCACTGAGCCCGCGTGGTGGATTACGGCCCACTCTCTCTCACAAAGAGGAGGCCTGTGTCCCAGCAGTGGGAACATTATAGGCTGATTATGTTATAGAAAACTATCTGTAAGTTTGTATAATGTTTCACTTACTCTTTTCCCATTTGCCCTGAAGTTGTTGGCAGTCTTCAGTCACTAACTGTAATACAGAGAAAAATATAATTAATTACTAATATCAGTGTTAGCCACAAAACCACCTCACGATTTTATCCCGTCATGATCACTAGTACTGTCGGTGTTCGCAAACGTTTTAGCAGTGAGAAACACGGTACGTTAGAGTCCCCTTGCTTCGTAGAAACCGTGACTTATATTTTATGATTAACTCCTTTTACAACACGGCGGAAACAAGTTTTTGGAGGCAATGGTGCCGATTCTGTTGTTCACAAACTAAACTTTTAAGTTTAGTGCATCGTTTTCTTTCTATTTCATTAAGAAAAGGACAGAAGATAAGTTTTAGTTTAGTCCTGTCAAATTAATCAGTGCCTGACGTAAATTGTCTTAATTTTAATAGGCAAGTCAATCACGTCTAAACTCGTATGGAGTAGTGTCAGGCACTGATTTGACAGGACTAAACTAAACTTTATCATCTTTTCTTTTCTTAATGAAATAGAAAGAAAAAGATGCACTGAACTTAATTTAGTTTGTGAACAAGGGAATCGGCACCATTGTCAACATGTTGGCTAATAAATCAACTAGGTTTCTCAACTATATTTTCCTGTATAAACTATATTTTGCCGTGGGTGCTTTTGTGGACAATTGTTCCACATTATCTGTCTTAACACCCTTTTCTGTCCTGTGCGGGAATCGAACATGCGACTCTTAGCGTGGAAGACAATGCTCAGCAAATGTGTCAATAAAACGATCGACCAAGTACTTATTAAACAAATCCGCATGTGCTAATACTGATAATATTTTTATAAATAAATTACAAAATGGCTTACAATATGAAATTATTTTACAACATAGGTATGTTATATGTGTCTCAGACTTCAAATAAGCCATGTATTTATTATGAAGACAAGTTGCGCAAAATTGTTGCAAACACATATTTAATGAAGTTTTAGCAAATTATCTCATTGAATCAATTCGAGGACTAACCTGAAACTGAAACATTAGCGATCATAAGGAAAGCCTTTTCATAATAAGTACGTTTTGAAGGCAGATGAGTGGTCGTGTAGAGATGACGTCATTAATTTTATTCATGCTAATTGATACGTATGTTGGCTTAGATCGCAAGCGCTAGATGCAGTTTCTAGCTATCTACACAAATATCTTAGGCACATAAATTCACGACATTATAAAAAATATTTCGCAAGCAAAAGCATAGGCGCCGTCGCGGCAGACCAGGATGAAGATGGAGGGACGAACTTTACTTCTACCGAAGGGTCTACAATGGCAGAGGGCAGACGTGGAAAAAGAAGGCAGTGGCTTTTGCCCAGCAGTGGGAGATTACAGGCTAGATGGATAATAACTATTTATATATATATAGGAAAAAAAATCAGCTGTTCCCTACATTTTGAAGAGTTATACGAACATAAATGTAGGGAACAGCTGATTTTTTGTTCGCGATTTCAGGTTTGGTCCCATAGTAAAAGTTGTTTGTTATCATGAGTACAATCACGTGCTTAAGTATCGGTCACTAATTACCAGTCACCCTATATCTATATCAATTTAGAAGCAAAACCACAGCTACCTGTATTTGTTTTGTTAAGAATATAACAGTTTAACTCATTATTACTATTAAAGTATTTAACAAAATGCAGACAGTAATTTATGCAATTAGGCATTTTACATAATGAAAACAAAATTATAACAGATTTTATGACAATCGCAATAGTAGTTCAGCATTAACAGTGCGCAAATATCGCCCTTAAAGCCTTAGGCAGATTGGTGTGTGGATTGGTGGGTCTATTGTATCATTATGTGCGGTCGTCATAACAATATAATTATGTATTATGTGTAGGTGCAAGCGAAATACGAAGTCTCCTTCGAACAATTACTTTTTTTTTAATAACAGCCATTTTATATCCTTATGACTGCCAGCATTCAGATGTAAAATAGAAACCTCAATTTCCTTCCATTTTTTTTCTTCCTCTTTTAATGTATCAAAACTTTCCAAATTCAATAATATATAGCATCAGAAAAAGTCAAATATAAGTAATTAGTTATCATAGAGAATTATGCTTTACTATGGAAGAGCGGAGTCTCCTACAGGCATTGTTTTTCTAAAAAGAAGGCTCCAAACACTAAACCCTTTTTAGAAAACTGACAAAAAAAAAAAACAACTTCCAAAAAAAACACGGCAAAGTGAAAAATAACTTTAATATCGAAACTCGGTGGCAAACAACGAAATTGCGAATCCAACGACACCGACTTTCGAAATAAAAGTTATTTTTCACTTTGCCGTGTCTTTCTTGGAAGTCGGTAGTTTTTTTTTTGTCAGATTACAAAAAAGAGTAGTGTTAGGACTTTGGAGCCTTTTTTTAGAAAAACCGGTTGTTATTTTTTTGTAAAAAAATGTTTGTTCTCACTTTTAAGTCGTCCTTAACTCCTTACCCCACACAAATTCGTGTAACACTACTTGCTAGTTAGTTGTTGTTTTTGTTGTAAAAAAGTTTTTTTATAATGCCAATCAATGCATTTTCGTATAAGGATTCAAAAACAATAAAAAAAGTCTTTGAATCCTTCTGACTTGATCCTCACAAATCTCAAAAACTTTTATCATACCTTGTAATGTGTGTATTGCTAAAACTGATATGTCTCAACAGACAAGGATTTGGAATAAGGCGCCATAGAAACTTCTATTCAGTTTAAAAAGGGCCATCCAACGATTACACATGGCTATTGGACGGGGCACGGGGTACCAAAATGAGCATCATCCTTTAAAACATCATTCTGTTTCTGTCAACCATTTGAAGAAGACAAAGACAGAAAGATGTTTTAAATATGTTTAGACTTTAGCGCTACTTGTATTCAGTGATTTGTGGTGCAAGCGGGCCGTATAATAAGTTCAGCTTTGTAGATGTCAACTCTGTCAATCATACTTGTGAGACTGTGTCTAAAGCTCTTTGTGTCATACTAACCACTGTGTAGTTCACATCGAATTTGTCTTAAAGTTTAGGACAAATAATCACAACAAAATAACATATCCAGCAATGAGATTGAAACATGAATTACATGGAATAAATACAGGGCCAATGAAATAATGAAAGACAAGAAAACAAACATCTATTTTAAAGGAAACCTTTTTAACACCAGCATCCTTCCTATACCTACTAATTTATGGAAACAAACATGGGCCTTGACCAAAACCCAACAGACAAACCTTCAAACATATCATTGTAGCATGAAACGGAGTATAATGGGGAAAAGAAAGACAGAAATAACCAATCACTGTGTAATCAGGAAGGCAACAAAAACAAGATGTAATACTAAAACTGAGAAGATTAAAATGGAGATTGGCCGGCCACACTGCCATGGTAGAACAGAAGTGTAACAAAAAAGTGATGCACTATTATGCACAACAACAATGTCTTGTTGACTGGTAAAGGCAAATTGGACAGACATACTGTCCAATTTGCCTCCATACTAAAGTATACTTCCATATTATTAATATAATTTTTATGAGTACTTTATGCGGCCTGCCCAAATACTATTGAGCTGTCTGTGTAGTTGCTGCGCTCCTTAAGTTCTGAATTGAATTATCGATTACTGACAAATGCTTGCACTGTCTGGACAGGTCCACTCAAATCTGTGTTGTTCTTTCCTCAAAAGACTTTTCAGACACTAATCTACATAGTCCTCACATGATCTGATCAAGATTATGTCTGAACTTTAAAAAGAAATTTTAATCTCTGAGTTTGTTTTGTTATTTGTTCTCAGGGGTACAGATCCAAAATGTCGACTCCATCTAGCTTATTATTATTATTTCAATATGACATGTAAAAGTGATTCCAATATCCTATTTACAGAATCAATAATTTCATTTCGTTTCATGCACATTTCTAAAGATTCCTGGAAGGCCTATATGGAATATTGGTTTATCTATAATTTTTGTATTGTTGAAATTACAGGCAGTCTGTTGTTCTAAGTGAATACTGAAACTCAAACTTGGCTTTGCTGTGGTTCTGATTGGCATCAAGTTTCAACAGAGTAACATTAAATAAGATAAATCTGATTGTCTTCTTGACAAACAGACTTACAACAATAATTGCTGTAAGTTGGTGTTAGTTGTAGAAATATGACACAGCTCGTCCATTTAACACAACCTATTAGCTCTATTTTCAATAATATTATCTAATAGTTTTAATAAGGCTCAGTATTAACGGCGGCGACTTACGAGTTGTAAGTAGTAAGTTGGAACTCAGAAAGGCTCTTTACTTTGTGTAAATAATTTCATCACCACTGCTCTCAAACCAAATGCCGTGAGGAAACCGGCATTTTATAGGAACAAAAATTCGAGAGAAGGCCCGTGTCCCAGCAGTGGGAACAGTATAGGCTGATTATTGCATGCTAGTGACAGTTGAGTTCAGTTATGTTATGTATCAATCAATTGGCCTAGCCTTTTCCCAACTATGTTAGGGTCAGCTTCCAATCTAATCAGATGCAGTTGGATGCCAGTTTTTTACATAGACCAACTACCTATCCAACCACGACAAACATAATACCCCTTGGTAGGACTGGTTGACAGACTGCATAAATTTAACTATCATTTGTCTATAAAAATGATGAACAGGTCATACAAGCAAAAGATTGTTTGCTGCTTGTATAGCCCATAGATAATTGACTTCACTTAGCCTAGATGTTTGTCTTTGTACATGTTAATATTCCGAATGTCATATCATAAAACAGCAGAACTCCAAATGACGAACTCCAAGAGACACAACTTATTTTTAATTATTCTGGTATATCCATGATCTTTAAGTACAGTTTCTTTTCACAAATATCATAACCATACTTGCTGCTTTCTGATAAATCAATAAAAAAAACATTAACTCTTATTTTAAAGCGATCATTTCAAATTTAATGTTGTTTACAACATTTATGTACTAAGTAGTAGTCAAGTAGCATGTTAGGAATATTGTCAAACTCATCACTGTTCTAATCATCTTTTGAAGAGCACCTCAAATGCTTTTCTAGGGCTGTGTAGTAAGGACACTGCCATACAACAATAGACAATATAAATACTTCATTATATTCTTTCAGGTTACACTAGCATAGCAGCTACAGGAATAATAGGATTTATGATGAAATGGCTTTTAAGAAAAACTAATAAACATGAAGAAGAAAGCAGAATTATGTACTTTCAAGAACTCAACAACAACCAAAAATTAAATGAAACAATACTCAAATTTGACATTAAGCATCACAATCGCACATATTCTATGGAGAAAGGACAAAACATGTTAAACTGAGACTTTTGAGGTTAAATTTGCTGTATATTTACAATGCTAAAGAAAATAATAGAAGAAATTACCAAACATATAGGGTCAGTACCTCTCAAACACAATTTGTTTTTTATGCGTAGAGATCCGCCGCCGGAAGCAAATATTATGTGAAGTAATATAGGAAGTCCTTTGAACGACACTTTACACACAACTTAGAGGATTATGAAATTATTCTAGGTTTCACAGAAAATAATAAACGTGACATTACTTCTCGTCAACCCACGAAGAACTTCTTTCTTTTAAGCGCGTTGTTTGTGAATTTGGCAAAGGGCAAGTGCTGTAATGCCAAAAATAACAAAAATTACTATTTTCTATAAGTTACTAAAGTTTAAATTTTACCAATGACCTATGCACTGGTAAAGTATAATGAGAAATTATGGCCTAATCAATATTGGCAAAAGAAGTGACTAAGAAGCATTTTTACACACCGTTACGAATTGCGACCAAAATCGCGATCAATACATCACTATTGGGGAATTTCTTATCTGTGGTTGACGCTAACCCATGGACTTAATATTACCCTCAGAATTTTAGTTATTATTATTATATTATTTAGTTATTATATTACCCTTTAGGGTATTTAAGTTCTGTGATATTATCGTATTATAAGTCCATGTGCTAACCTAATCGAAAATGTACGGAAATGACAAATCCGCCCGCTTTAACCCATTCCCATTTATTTTACCTCATGTATTACATTACTGTCAAAAATGTAGCATTGCAAACTGAATGGAATTTTCACGAAACTTGGTGGTTCTGTGGGATAATTGCGTAACACACTAACGTGCGTCGTGGCATGGTTCATACATTTTGGTATATTTGTTTTTACCGCTCGCCGCCCCGCGCTAAGCTGCCGCTGCTAGCGGCGAGTTCGTGGCCAGGACGTAACGCCCGTCATCGCGATAATTATCGGCGTTTCCCATTCCCGTTGGTGTGGCCCGGGCAATAAAAGTAGTCCGATCCATGGACTTATTTATTACGTAGGTAATATAATATGTCCATTGTCCGACCCAGTCCGACCCGTCTGACCATAGTGTGCTCGGCTCTCGGCAAAAGAGGTTGGCGACTTGGCGACACTGATTGTCATTTGTCAGTGTGATAAAATTTTTCCTATATGGTAATAATCACAGAGTACTTTTTGATAGACTGAGTAATAATATAGAATAAATCATAAATACAATCTAAATAACAAATTAATTAGTTTATAACATATTATTCAGTGTCCAGCAATCGCTAAAAAGCGGTGTGTTATACAGTAAAAGACAAAAAGGTAAGCTAAACATAGGGAATATTCTAAGTTTGATTGATTTTTATATTTTTATTCCATGAATATTTTAGTGAAATTGAATAATAAATTCAGCGTGCTCTATTTACAGAAATGAATACAACAAACAGAGACCCTGTGCGGAGGTTCTGCTACGACGATGAGACTGGCGAAATTGTTACATATGATATAAACGACGAGACTGGTGAACCGTTACTTGAAAATATGTCGCCACCCGTACCCATAGATATAAGAAATCCTCTTGATACCCGGGAACACGAGGCTAAGTACATGAATTTCCCGCGCGGCTACATGAGCAAGACAAAGAAGTTCCAGTCATTAAAAGCTAACATTATAGCTGGCTCCAACCAAATCAGCCACCGCTTGCTGCTAATACCGTCACTGATGATGTTCCCTGGCCTCTTCTGTGTCATTCTCATGGTATTGGAGGTGTTCCTGCATGTCCGCTGCCACAAAAAGAATAAAAAACTAAAAGACCCTAATTTGTATTACCGCAGCCCATTCCATGTGGTTACAAGCACATTCTGCGGTGTGTGCCGTGATTGTGACACTGCTTCTAAAATTGGGCAGCTACAAGATCAGCGACGTACCCGTTACGATTACTTCAGGAGTATAGCAATCTAATTTTATTTATTGTGATAAAAAGTAAAAGGGCGTGGGTTTTATGTTAGTTTAGAATTAATGTACTTACATGACAATATTAAACATTACAGTGATTTAATGATCTCTATTCAAAGAAACAGTGACAGAATTGCATTTAGCAGATTAGCTAACCTTGGCTAAATTAATTTAAATCAAAGTTGATAGCTTATGTGTGATTCACAGTAGGGTAGCAATTAGGTAAAGTAATAAGAACAAAGGGCACTAATCCCTCTGTATCAATGGTGGTCAGACATTGATCATTTCCTAGATTTGAAAATTACTGCTGTAGTAATCTTCCAGAGTAGTAATCATAATAGAGTTGTTCTAGTGACAATTTCATAGAAAGGACATCATTCAAGTGTCGAACTTTTTATACTCAAAAATTAAAGTTGGGTATGAAATTAATCTTTTTGTTGTTTATTTTAATACTTATTATGTAAGCATAATGCTCATGTCCATTTTTACCATGGGGTCACATGCTTAGGACTGAAAACTAGTGAATCAATAACTGTTTGCATCTAAGAAATGTCCCAAATATTGTCCACAAAAATACGATTTTTGGTACTTTCAAACCCAAACAGCAGCCAGGAGGTTAATTGAAAATCTATGTTGTAATAGTTTAAACATGTTCGAGATGTCTTATTTAATTAAAATTGGTACTTTTTTTTAATGTTATGCTTAAACACTGGTTATAAAAATACTATTTTTGGTATTTTCAATCTCAAATAGCAGTTTTGGAAAAAAGTTCATAGCCCCAGACAAAGTTTTGGAAAAAAAGTTCATAGCCCCAGACATCAAGGTTTTGGAAACAAGTTCATTGCACCTCCTATACTCCATTTGTTTAGTTTAGGTAATTAAATAAAGGTAAACAAAAAACCACGTGACTAAACAACCAGTTGGTTTTTTGTTGGAAATGGAGTAAGTATAGGTTCTCAATTTTAGACAACCTATTTTTAACCGACTTCAAAAAAGGAGGTTCTGTATTCGACCCGTATGTATGTATGTATGCATGTAAGTATGTTTGTATGTCCGCGATTTTCTCAAAAACGTATGAACCAATTTTGATCTTTCTTTCATTATTAGCCCAAAGAATCAGCATTGACATCCAACGTGATAATGCTGCCAGCCTTTTAGGCATTTATCTCATTGACAGGGATGCAGATGAATTTTTTGATGCCCAATGAGCTCCTGCCTTTTTCTTTAATTTTTTACTAAATATTTTTATATGATATATGTATATTTTAGTGTTATCTTGTAAATTGTAATTGTTGTGTCTTTGTGAACAAATAAAACTCAATAGCAGTCAGGGGGGTTAATTTTAGATTTTCTCCGTAATAGTTAAAAATGCTCAAAATGTTATTTCCGCTAACAAAATAGTACTTTTTGTTTCTGGCCGGAACTTTTATTATGCGGTATGAAATGAATGATGTCCTTTGAAGAATCAAGAAGGTTAATTTAAAATTTAGATACACAGGTGTGGTGTTATGTTATCAATGTAGTAACAACAATTAGACCATACGCAAAATATGTGCTTGGATGTGGACACCAGCCCATTATACAATACAATAACAATTATTATAATACAACTTGTTACTACTACATAATGTCAACAGTAATTAAATGTTTTTCCAAAGAAATACCTTGGTTCTCCTTAGCTCTATATTTGAGTAAGTTGTGAGCTTAAATAGTAACATAAAAAGCACTATATTCTTTGTTTTTTCCAGATAAACATATATTGTTTATTGTATAAAAACATACATTAAATATAAAAAAAAAACTTACCCTCCTTCGGGGGCAGTCTGGTAAAATGATAAGAACTGGCTTTTTTGTGTGTTTAATGGTGATTGAAGAGACTGATTTCTTATACACAGCAAATATATTTTTATTATAGTTACCAGTCCAAGCGGACATTACGACGCTTTATTTTCTTATATTGAAGCATGTACCTTAGGTATAAATATTGTTATTAGAACGAGACAAATTCGGTTTTTGTCTCATAAGTTATCTATCAACATTTGCGTTGGTGGTGGTATTATCAAGATTATGACATGGTGTTATACTGTTTGATTATGTGGTAATAAAGGACGTTTTTTTTTGTAACCAGTTGATTTTTATTCCTTCACTAGCAGCGCCACGCGGTTTCACCCGCACAAGTGTCGATCCCGTGGGAATATCGAGATAAAAACTATCCTATGTCCTTTCCCGGGACTCAAACTATCTCTATAAGTACCAAATTTCATCTAAATCGGTTTAGAGGTATAAGACAGACAGACACACTCGCATTTATAATATTAGTATGGATAGAAACTATCATCCGTGAGGCTGGGTGAAGATGGGATGAAAAGAGAGTACCTATAGATCTTTTTCCCTACATCTATAAATTTACTGTTACTGAATATACGATTATTATTATATTTATGACTATTAATAACAGTCAGTGTTCTTGATTATTAGTCTTGGTCATTTATGTAGGGGGTTGCGGGAAGTTTTGAATATGAATGTAGACGGCTGTAAGGGCTATCCCTTCCCTTTATCCTCTATTATGGAGCAGACCAAAGAAACAGTAGATACAGAATAGCTTGGAACATAAATGTGGCCACAAAATATGACTTAAGTATATGCAGAAGATGTTTCTCTTATTTCTGATCATATGGAGAGGACGGCTGATAGAGATAATATAGAAAAAAGACATCTTACATACCTACTTCTCTATTAGTTGCCATCTAAATAGTCACCCCATTTCTAGCCATAAAATATCATCTTTCACACAGTCCATACATCGTTTCTTTGGCTTTCCCCTAGTCCTATAACCATCCACATTCATTCTTGAAACTCCTCACGACATTTTCTTTATTCCTCCGCACCACGCGCCTATACCATGACAACAGGATAATATGATCACTCATATACTATGCGTGGTTCATTCCTCAAAAGACCATTTCCGACACTAATCTGCATGGTCCTCACACGATCTGCATCTGATCTGATCAAAATTATGTCTGGGCTTAAGAGACCTTTACATTGACTTATACTGTATTAGGTACTAGCGGACCCCTGAGTTTGTTTCGGCCTTTCTTCTTCTACACCTTAGTCAAAATATGTGGCTGGGCCGTTTCGCTACCATCACATGGGCGTAAGGTGAAAAATGTATTCACTGTTCATTACTTTTCTGTTATACAATAAGTACCTACTTAGTTCTTGTAGTAACGAAACGGCCATTTTGACTAGCTAGGTGTAGAGTTTATGTATTTATGGCGCGTAGAACTCTACGCGCCATAAATACATAAACTCTCGTCCGTTTCGTTCGGGTTCTAACTAGAAGCTTGGCTCTACTTGACTTTTTGACAGTGAGAGCCACATGTGGTCTCGTTCTTGCAACATTTTACATGAAAATGTTTTTGGTGGGTAATTATGTCTGTAATTGTTGGTGACAATCAATTTGTTTTATGCGGTGGTTCCCAAGCTAGGCGGTGCCTGCATCTTAGGAACCTGTATATATGATATTAATGTATCCGAAATTAGGCAACCATCCGATATTCGGGACCCTTTTCCCCGAGGGCAGGACGATGGGGAAGATGTTTATGAACCTATTTGGTAAAGCTTTGAGTGACGAGTCGGGAAGGTAAATATTTAGGTACTAACCTGATCATTATGATGACTTGAATAGGTACCTTACAGAGAAAACTTTACATACATATACATATATACCTACAGGTACCTACATAAACCTATAGAACACCCATCAATGAGATACATCTTTTGTTCTGATCTTTACGTAAAATCTAGAACTAGGTACATACAGTATTCATAGTCATATTGCTATGGAATAATAGGTAGGTGTTGTAGTGGGTGGACGATCAATAAATCCCCACACGGCACACCATTCTCCTGGTTTCCAATAGTAACACCCGCCCCGGACCCCGCTCAGCCGTCTCGCGGGCCTGCGGCCTTCGCCTGCAATGTAAAGGACTGTTTACATTTTGTCGCAAAGCTTATTTTTATGTGACGTACGGACAGAAAATACAAACAATAAAAAAGGCACTTAAAAAGTTACAGAATAATGGATGAAAATATTGCCAAGTACCTATCTAGGTACTACTGAATGTTTCGAGTAATTTTGGAATGTCAATCGGGTAAGTATACCTAACATACAACAGCCACAAGAGCCCACTGGAGAACCCCATGGGCACTTCGGTATAGGTAAGTACTTAACAACTTTTTTGCGGCAACTTTTTTATCGTCAGTGATTAATGCGTATTTCACCAGAAAACCTCATAAAGCTGCTGTTCCATTGCTCACGAACCTGCTTCTTCTTCTTCTTCGTGTCACTGGTAGACTTTTCTAACTTCTTTTTGGGCCCAAAACTTTGGTACTTCCACGGCGTCGTCAGTGGCAGTGTAGAGGTCACTTTGACTGCCTATTATACAGAGGGCAGGATAGGTGGAGCATAGTTTGCGACATAGCTCCACAACCACCCCCTGCTGCCGTTCCGTCCAGGTAGTCCTACTTTACCAGGTTGGAGTTACGTCTTCCCATTTGTGTTGGAGGACGGTTTAGGGACTTGTCTCGACTCCAAGTGGACCACGAAAGGTTACACCCTGGAGATAGATGCTCCTTTGGTGGTAGAAAGCAAGTGGGAGGGGGAAGACTATCCTGCCACAGTTTGTTACGGGCGTCGGCTGGGTTTCCTGGTAGAGACGCTGTTAAGACGCTGACGCTAACGCTGTTATTTTAAGAAGCTTTGTTCTGCTACTAACGACGGATGTAGGTATGTACTATGTACAGACGCCAGCACATCAAGCTACCCGAAACTGTCAAATTTGCTCAATTAACTTTGAACCTTACTCTTTAGCGATAAAGTTGAAAATCTAATAAAGAAGTTTGACAGATTGTATTATCAGTTAGCTGCTTAGCAGGCGTAGCTTTACAACAAGCGTATTTGTGTATCGAGGAAGCACCGTTTGGGCTGCGGTGTGAAAAGTATACATACGCAGCCTGGCCAAATGGACCACCAACGCAACTTGCAAGTGTAACAGCGCCTCACATATTATATGCAGCAATGGAATGGCGTCTTGACAAAAGCACGGTGGAGATATTTTTTCCAGGCGTTAATACAAGTGGGTGCCTAAATAATAATGTATGTTGTTATGAACGGTTAGTTTAGTTTGGGTGTGTGTGACAGTTGTTCACTTATTTTAGTACCTCATCATCATCTGATCAGCCTATTCCCAACTATTTTGGGAACGACTATTGGTTAGGTACTATTTTCTAACCAGTTGCTTTGTTGAGTAGGTACTTAGGTAAATATAAATACTAGTATTTTACATGGACCGATTGCCTATCTGACCTCCACAACCCAGTTACTGGGTAAGACGAATAACTCGTGGTAAAACTCTTTGTCAGACTTTCGGAATTCTCACAACTGTCAGACAATCTACTAATGACAGCGAGGAAGACTCGATATGAAATGGATAGTCTCCCGCGGACCGACTTTGACGAACTCCAACATCGTTGGATCGGTTCTCTAATGAATTCATTTTTAGGGTTCCGTAGTTCTGACAAGGAACCCTTAGGTATAGTTTCGTCATGTCAGTCTGTCTGTCCGAGGTTTTGCTAAGAGACCGTTAGTACTAGAAAGCTGTAATTTTGTAGGAGTGTGTATATCAATTACGCCGACAAAGTGGTAAAATAAAATTTGGGAAAATATTTTTTTTAGGGTAGCTCCCCTACAGGTGAAGTGGGGATCAATATTTTTTTCGTCGTCTACCCCATCGTGTGGGATATCGTTGAATAGGTCTTCTAAAATGACTTGGGGTTGCTAAAATTTTTTTTCGATTTAATGCTCCATTTACGAAATATTAAACTTTAAAATGCAAATTTTTGTTCCAGTAGGGTGTCCCCCCCCCTCTAAAAGCTAAACTACTGGCTTGAAAAATCTGGAACTTTAAAGGAAAATTATAGCGGTTAAGATAACTTTATTAGTTTAGCAGTAATAGTCGTTGAACTTGGTTGTTACATAATTTTCTACCAAAAGTGACTAAGATGAAGTAGTTGCTTGTTTGTAACGGGTAAAGACTTGCATTGAAAATCAAAATATGAAATAAAAAACCTTAATAAATTATCATAAGTTTCACAATACTGCCGCTAGATGGCGCTGTACCAACGGGTTACTTTTTCATTCGAGTAACTATAGATGTCACAAACGAACTTTGTTTAATTTTCGAATTACAATTTTGTGAATTAAGACCATCACACTCTTACGTCTTAGAAATGATAATTTAAAGTCGATTTTTGTATATTTTTACCATTACTTATATTCAGAATAAAGAACACCAGAATCGTACTATATTGTGATAACGGGCTACTACGGAACCCTACACTGTGCGTGGCCCGACACGCACTTGGCCGGTTTTTTTTTTAATTTTAATTCATTTAAACTTTTTGTTTACTGGGATTGAAACATTTTGAGCTAGCTTCGCTCGCTCTTGCACCCTACGTTCTCTTCATTCTTAGGTAGGTCCCTGTATGCATAAGAAACTTTTCTGCATAGATCGACAAAGTAAATTTTATAAATGGTTAAAATAATATCTAACCTGGACGTGGACAGGGTGCAAACATTTTCAAGCTCGCATTCGCGTTTGCATCCCCGAAAAAGTAACGCCTGAAGCATAATCAATAATTAAAATAGATTAGTCTAAAGCCATACCTACTGAAAAACTAAAAAAATAAGTACTACTTATGAATAAAACTAACAAATAAAAAAAAATCCAATCTATAAATTCTAATCTAAGCAAAACTATGAATAAGTGTTTATGTTTAGAAATTAAAAAAAAATCCACTTTAGCATTTAACACACGGCGTTTACAAATAAACGGTGCCGTTTGGATAATGAAATGTCGTCCAATTGTAGGTACTTATGAGGAATCATAAGTACAATTTGAATTTTGATGACGACACATCGATTGGTTAATGTTGTCCTAGCCGCGTATCGATTGCTTCAACCATCAGAGAGTTACGTCGGCAGCGGGTCAAGGTCAAGGGCTATGAAAGTTTGACAGCAAACAGGGGGTCCAAACAAAGAGGTCAAAGTACGCGAGCCTATATCGATCGTCACAGTGCTCTACATTGTCGAAACGGCATTAGGGTGCGCACGTGACGTGGGGATTTTCGCAAAGTCACTTCCTATCCTGTGCCTCAACACCTACAATTATTTTGCTGCGACCGATGACGCTGTGGATGTAACATGTCGTGCCATCGACTCGAAGAAATAGAATCTACATGATACAACAATCTGCTTACGTTACGTTCTGACTCGCTATGGCAGGGCATCGATCGATGGTATGTTGGCTGAAGTGTGCATCGATCGCTCCAACCCCTACAAGCAAAGTAGGTCAAGTTCAAGGCCAGAAGAGGGTTTGATAGCTTGTTTGGCTATAATGCTAAAATACGAGCCCATCAATAACAAACCGGTAAAGTCCAAGTCGGACTCACGCACCGTGTTTTTGAAAAGAAAAACCAAGATCAAAATAGATACTTAATTGCATTTCATCCGACAAAATTCCCGTCACACAAAGGATCGAAAATCGCGCTTCGAAAAAAAACGTCACTTAAATTGGGTATGGGTATGTATATGAAGTAATTTGGCTTGAAAACGGAGGATTTATAATTTTTTAATGTAAACTCCTTCACATCATTGAGCCCGTTAGTTTCCATATACCTTCACTGCAACCTACCCATTTTAATATCTCATGCGATGACACTTGGCTCGACTTAATCCTCACATCCGGTGTTTTGCGCGCATGAACGTTAAGAAGCTTCGTCAGGATGCGTCAGACCTCAGTTGGGAACACCTGGCAGTGGCGACAGGTGTAGACGAAAAACTGCACATTTTTGATCAGACGGTCCTTGCTCTCTACGACAAACACGCTCCTGTTAAGCAGATTAAACTTAAGCGTCCTCCTGCTCCTTGGATGACGACAGGGGTTCGAATGACGATGAGGCGCAGGGATCGGGTCTTTCGTTTTAAAAAGGATCGCAGTGAAGAAAATTGAAACTTTTTCAAAGCTGCTAGAAATCGGTGTAACCAGATGATACGCAACGCTACACGTCGCTATATTCTCGAGAGCATATCTTCTTCTTCACCTGCTGATATCTGGAAGTTCCTTGATACTCTTGGTATCGGCAGACCACGGCACGTGGATTTTCCTAACACAATTGGCCTTAATGATATCAACCGTTACTTCACACAACCACTTGTAGTGGCGGGGCAAGACCTAAATTTGATGTGGGCAAGATATATTTTGCGAGGCCCCTTGATGGATGACGCAAGAGGACGGATTTTGTTGAGAGAATAATTTTTTCATCAATATTTTCTTTAAATAAGTGAGTAGGACGTGTTGTTCTTTAAAAAACACACTTTTCACACTTAACAGTTCAAATAAATATATTTTTTTAAATAATAGAAGATAGATAGAATTCTCTTTATTCGAGTATCCAAGACTCAAAAGCTGTTAGTAAAACTTATGACTACGTTAGTAAACACTGAAATATACAAACAACACAACAAATAATGGTGGATCATTGCTGCAACAACCCATGAGTAATTGCACAGCAGCGACCCACATAAACACAGTCCAGGCGACTGGCAATCATGCTTAGGATACTGTTGGTGCTGCCCCACACCCTGCGCACCAGGGAAGCGCACCTTTTACGCATTGTTGTGTAAAAACAATCTACATGCGCATCCGCGAACATCCCCGACGCACTACAGAAGCGGGGCAGCCCCACCAGCATCCTAAACGCGTTATTATACTGAACGCGGAGAGCACTGTACGATCTTTGCGTACACCTAGCCCACAGGCTGCACGTGTAAAATGAAGTACAGTACGCTCGAAAGAGCGTGATCTTGACTGGAAGTGAGCATCGTGCAAACCTGGGAGCCAACATGTTCGCTCTAACCGACAATGCCCTCCGCTCACGTTCAACATCATCATCATCTTTAAGGTCAGGGGTTAATATATGACCAAGGTATTTAAAATTCTGTGCTCTCAGCAGAGGTGTGCCATACATTAGTACAGGAGGCACTTTGTTAGGGCTTCTACCCCCAGCCTTAAAGACCATGACCATAGACTTTTTACAGTTATACGCCAAACCATGTACTTTGGCGTACGCCTCACACTGGGCGACCAATTTTCTCAAACCGCAGACTGACGCACTCAGCAGCACCATGTCGTCAGCATAACTGATATTATTGACACAGATACCGTCCACGTAGCATCCAACCCTGGTACTGCTGAGCTCGGCAATCAGTTCATTCACGTAAAGGTTGAAAAGCGTTGGTGAGCTCAACCCGCCCTGCCCACCCCACACTCCAACCCGTACGGACGAGAAAACGCCCCAGCCCATCGCACATTGTTGATCTGGTTTCCATACCAAAACTTTAAAATGTTTATGAGTTCTATTGGCAAATCAGCCCGCTCTAATTTACTCCATAACACATCATAGGAAACCAGATCAAAAGCCTTCGACAGGTCTAGGAAGCAGGCGTAAATCGGCGTCTCGCGCTTCGTATAGTAAGTGACAGCATGCTTAAGACACAAAACTGCACTCTCGGTTGACAACCCAGCTCTGAATCCGAACTGGTTATCATGCACGGTTATACTTTTATTTAATTGCGTATTAAGCATGCTGTCAAAAACCTTCGATATCACAGTAGCTAATGAAATGGGCCTATAGTTACTACTGTCGGCGAGGTCACCAGTTTTGTTTTTAGCAATTGGCACAACCACTGTTCGCATCATCTCGCCAGGCAGGTAACTATGGCTCAAGCAGAAGCTATACAGCATAGCAAGTACCCTAGCCAAGTGAGGGCCAGCATATCGGAGGTGCTCGATACTGAGCCCGTCATGGCCCGGGGATTTACCTGTTGACATATTTCTAATAGTATTAGCTATCTCCCGGCATTTAAATTTAACCCCTAATACCATACCGGACGCAACATCGGGCACCAACCGCGAGGCTCCTAGAGGTGACTTCACAAAAAACGCCTCTTTAAAAAGATTGGCAATGTCTTCCGGTTCACTCAAGCCACCGACGCTCACAGGGATTCCCGGTTTAGTTTTCAACTTATTTGTATGCTTCCAGAAACTACGAAAGTCATTTTTAGCGTGGTGTGAGGTTAGAATATCCATTTTAACTTGGTCTTCATGGTCTTGGCACCACTTTAACCTTGATTTGAAAACTCTTCTAGCCTCATACATTTCGTTATAAAGTAGCCCGGCGGTAGGCTTACCATACCACGCCCATAACAAATATTTCTGCCTAGCCTCTCTGTGAGCTCCGGCAACATGTTTGTTCCAGCCTACTATTACCCGTTTCGGGCGCCTATTGCCGCTTCCTTGACCCATTACAGCCGCGTCACTTAAGGCGTCTACGATGTCGGCATACATCTTTTCAATAACTGTTCGATGACTAACATCATTACACATACTATCACAGCATTCACCAAGTTCGTGTGGGAAGTCAATTAGTCTTAATCTTTCATGACATTTACGCTGATAAGCTTGAATCTGATTTTGACTTCTCTCCCCCCACACTACCTTGTTGACACATACAATATTGGCACATATCTTAGGCAGTATCACATTCAAATCACATTCAACAACTAGTGGCAGGTGGTCAGACCACAGTACATCATAAACTACATACACATTCCTGACGGAGGCCACAGCCGCCTCAGTCACTACACAGTGATCGAGCCACCTCCTGGACCCATGGGCCTCACTCAGGAATGTGTAAGTGTTCGAACTTAATCCTAACATTTTTGTATCTATACAAGACCATCTTTGCTCATTACAATAACCGGAAAGTTCGTCATAAAATTGCTCAGTCGGGTGCGCATTAAAATCTCCTAACATGTAAACAAAGTCTATATTACAGTTATCAATAATAGCACTCACCGAGCTTAAGATGAAACGCAACACTTATTCTCACATCGAAATCGTTGAAAATACATTAAAATACTAGGTGCATGCGTCGTCGCATGATTGCATGACTGCATGTGTTTAAAAGCGCGAGCATAGATGGAGCAAACAGAATGGGAAATCCCCAGCGGGCGAAGCGAGGATTCCCCGCGTCATTCACCGCCCGCAACGCCAGCAAATGTTGCAACACTAGATCTTTAAAAAACGAATGTGGTAGGTTAGTAGTGCCAGATACTTGCTAGCCGGTTTTTTATTATAGATGAGTATATTTGCGTTCGCGGGCTTTCGAGGCGCGAGGCCCCTTGGATCGCGAGGCCGTAGGCGGTGGCCCACGTCGCCCACGCCTTACGCCGCCTCTGACCACTTGTCATTTGGATTCCCAAATGTTGTCCCAGACGGTCAATTTCATTTTACTGGCCTAGCAAGTCCCATCATAGAACCATTTCACTTCTCTCCGGCGACCTTGAACGAAATTAAAAAGATCAAAAGATCATCCTATCCATAAAATCCAAGACTGTGGGCTATGACGGCATCAGTCGTAGTATGGTCGTTTGGATCCTAGATAGCAGTCTCCTTCCGATTACCCACATCATTAACTTTTCTCTTGATTCCGGACAATTCCCATCCCTGTGGCGTATGGCTTACATCTGCCCACTTCCTAAAATTTCAAATCCCTCCCTACCCAGTCACTTTCGACCCATTTCCATTCTCCCATTCCTGTCTAAAGTGCTTGAGGCCTGCGTACACAAGCAGTATACGGGGTTTGTTCATCGGAACAACCTCGTTAGCTCCTTTCAATCTGGGTTCAGGTCTGGGCATAGTACAGCCTTTGCTCTCCTTTAAGTAACTAGTGACATTAGAGAACCGATGGAGGATACCAATGTTACCGGTTTGGTTTTAATTGATTTCTCCGACACCTCATTCTTATCTTGTGTCTCACTTCCAATATCTATGTTCTTCTCACGCTAAGAATCTGCGTTCTTCTAACAATCTTCTCCTACTCTGTCCTTCTCATACTTCTGACTTTGTTCATTTCTCCTTTCATATTCAGTCCATTCTTTTTTGGAATGCGCTTCCTCTTGATATCAGGACGGCCACCAGTCGGTATGCATTTAGGCGGAAATTGCAGTCATTTTAAAAAAAAATAGCGTAGAGCCATCTCAACATCTCTCTCCCTTGAATTTGTATGTATACAGGGTCCCATTAAAATAGATGGACAAATTTTAACACAGCGTTCAGCACGTCTAAATAAAGATATCCAAGCAAAAAAAACACTGATTAAAGTGATTTTATTTTGATCTAAAATAACACATTTAGTGTATTTTCGTTAGCTGATTATTTTTCTTGTAAGTATCTAATGCGTTTTTCTTATATATTTTTTTACCACCGTCCTTATTTTGGTGGTCTGAATGATTTCTAAAAGTTTGTCCATCTATTTTTCAATCTGTTCCGTGGGTTAGGCATTAATTAATAGCTTTGTTGAGCATAAAAACATCATTTCACTAACTAAAGTAAATGGTCAGTACCTACTACTACTATTCACTACTTCAAGGTACACAATAGGTACCTACCTAAGTATTTTCTAGCTTGTTTTTTTTTTTGTGTAAATTGTGCGCCTTAACCTTATTTTCTTTCGTCTTCTTCAATTTTTAACAAGCATTTAACTCGAGAAAAATTGGTCCAACGTGAATATTGTGAAGAGCCATTGTGTGCAAAATTAGGTGATGAATAAACTTGCCATAAACCAAATTATCGTAAAACCTGAACTTTACACAATATTAGCGAAAAACAGGTTTTCGTGACAGTTAATACCTTTTTTCCAACACGATTACGTAATCGACTTTTCGATAATGCTTTAACTAAAGATAATGCCGGTGAAAAATCTTCACTAGGAATTGTTTGGCATATTTACTTTATTTTCCTAAGCATTCATAGGATATGCAGTAGAGTCTGAAACGTCCATAAGGGGTTGCTACAAGCACACATAGGTACCTATAGATAACTTTGTTAAAAAGTGCACTTGCGCAGAACACCGACGTGCAGCCATTGAGGGGCCCTTTCCCCGGCGGCTCCAGCGGCGATCGGACGCGTCCGGTGCTGTTGCAGCCACCTCTCACCCTTTGCTGTCGAAGACCATCAGCACTTCCAAGCGAGGAGATCACGGTGAAGAGCCAGTGATGTTTGGGGGTAAGTAGAATGTGTGTTTTCATCATTTTTCAAGTAGGCTTCGCGTTAAGTTTGGTGTATGTTACGTAAAGGTCAAGCTCATTGTCTCTAGGTAATTAGTCGGGAGGGTGTTCCAGAGATGTTAATAATGATGTCAGGGGGTATGAAAAATGTGTGTTTTCATCGATTTTCCAGTAAGTTACACGTTAAGTGTAGTATTACGTAAGGTCACGTTCATTGTCTCTAACTAGAAGCTAATTAGTCGGGAGGGTTCTTTTATCTTTTGTTGAGGGCCAAGAAATATTTCAACAACAATATTAGGGAGAGTTTTGGTTGCGGATATCGTTTCTTTGTTAATACGTACGTAATACGTCAAGGGTGCGGCAGGGGAAGTGGGTGGGGGGGAGGAGCGTCCCTGCGGCCGCCATCTTGTTGAAGCCGGGGAGTGCCTCTTTTCTCTGACGTATTTTAAGCGAAGTATTTTATTGCGCTATTGGTTAGGTTAGCAAGCGTACCTATTCGCTCGCGCGAATTTCGATGCGCCGCCGCTGTCGCCGCGCGTTGCAACTTGCAGGCGAAGAAGGTGATTTCGAAAATCCTTTGTTTGTATATCTTTAGGCCCTCTAAGCAAATATTCAAAATTATATGCTGTGCTTCAAGCCTGTGCTGCTAATCAGGGATATGTATGCTGCGTTGTCTGTCGTCGGTCTCTTAGCCGTTTGAAATACTTATGTTATTGCAAATTTTACAAAATACTCGATTATAAGGGACTAAGTCGATAGCTATCGAGGTCCTCCGTCGCCTTGGCTGTGATTCTGTGACGTTGTGCGTGCGAATAGAACACCCCCTGTCTTTAGATGAGACCACATATCCTCCCAAATTTACATATTTTATTTCCGGTTGTCAAAAAGAGGTCCGTCCATGGCCGGAGTACAAGTTGAGACGATGTGATTTTAAGACCATACTTTTTAAATTACAGGGGCGGAAGTGAAGGCGGTGCCGGCACGTAACCGGCCTCCTGATGGCGCTGTGAAGAACATCAACACTCAGACGGGGATGCTACTGAAGGATCCCTGGGCCAGCTTGTGCTACTGCCGCCACGTCTTCACCACAGAGAAGGATCCCTGACAGAGGCTCATTTCTTTACCATTTTTTTCACCAGAGACCCTCCGAAACTGCTTTCCCTACGATCCCGGCAATCGACTAACGGACTTTCTGAAATGCTACACGACTTTATTTATATTTTTGACTGCTTTTTGTGGAGGCGCGCCTACACAGATATGACATTAATTTCCATTTGTTTAGATTTATTAACTTATGTAAACAAATAACTCCCACACATCCTTTCTAAGGAGGATTCTATTTGATAAAATACTTTGAAAAGTGGGTTTACGTAGCTATGGTTAATAAGATCTAAACAAATGGATGGATGCAATTGCGAACCGGGCAACGAATACAACTTAATTCAATCATTTGTAAGTAAATTGTTTGTTAATTTAGATTTTTTGGCGATTCAAAATTAGTTCATTAAATACTTTTTACGACATTAAATGTAATTTAGTTTAGTTTGTAACATACCTACCGTTATTAGGTATGGTTTTAATTTGAGGTAAGAAAAAATCTTGGCAGTTTATGTTTTCTTTTTTACTCTTTAATTTACACCAGAGAAGATTTAAATTATTTTTATACTGGCCACTTTTTGGATCCATATTTTTGAATAAAATATTAAGACCTTTATTTTTAAATTGTACTTATCCTAGTGTGACTTTAACTATAACTTACGATTAATTTAATCTTAAGATAGTGAATGCCATAACATCGGCAGAAATCTGTGTGTCTCATAACAATGTCTAATGCCAGAATACCTCGGCACGAAGTGTGTGATACTTAATCTTAAGGTAATAACTAGCTAACTATTAACTATTTTAAGGTGTGTTGTATTGATGTGTGTCTGTATTTTAATGAGATTGGTATTATATTAAACACGCGGGTTTGATGGTCTATTGTAAGTAGTTATAAGTTTATATGTAAGAATTTTAGGATTAAGACGTTGAGATTGGTATAATAATAAACACGCGGGATTGTGTTACAATGATAATGTGTATTTTGAATTTGACAATTTCAAATAAGCTATGTCGAATTGTAAAATTCATGCCCGACAGAACCTCAATCAGGAGTCAAACATTACTTAAATCTAGTTTCGATCAATCAAATGGCTTTAAACTAGTTTTGAGTAGATAATGCTTGAGTCTTGGGGACATTCTCTCGCCTCACATTGTTATTAGATTCGAGTGCTATAACATTAAAGACGCGGGATTGGATTAAATTAAGTTAGTTATTAATTATGTGTATTTTGGAATGATGACAACGAGATTGGTATTGTTGGTATATTATAATAAACACGCGGGGCAAGATGTGAAGATGTGCTTTTATTTACTTATTTCCCCATTTAAAAAAACTCTGTTGGTTATTAAATGTCATGTTTTAAGCATTTGACGGACTGTTCTCATGGAGAGACAGTACGTACATTACAATTTTTAATGGGATGTTTAATAGTTAGGCGAGACTGACTGTTAAGACGTTATTGTATGGTTTTTATAAGAGCAATGATCCCATGAACACAGTTGCTTAAACTAAACTTGCTTAAACTATTGGGCGGGTTGCTTAAACTATTTTCCACACCACCTGATCGTTAACGTCAAATTACACAAACACAAACAACAACGACAAATTATATGTCATGCAAACCTAACCTAAAGCAAGTCATTTAAGCTCTAGGCTCTAGCCGGGCGTCGAGACGGTATTGTTCATCAAAGGGAGATTACGTGTGGGAGTCAGTTTTAGGTCCTTTCTTGTGGAACGTCGCTTACGATGCGGTACTGCGTGTCGACCTCCCCGTTGGCATGAATGTCGTTTGTTACGCGGATGACACGCTGGTGTTGGCTGGGGGGACACCTTCGACGAGACCATTCAGCTTGCCGAGCTCGGAGTGGCAAAAGTAGTGGCGTCGATTTGCGGGCTGGGTTTAGAAATAGCGCCTCATAAGACTGAAGCGCTTTGGTTTCACAAACTGCCGAGGAGCAGAGAGCCACCCAGCTCGTTGGTCAGAGTGGGAAATGCGCAAGTCCAGGTGGGTCGTTACATTAAGTATCTCGGCCTAACCCTGGACGGTCGGTGGGGCTTCGAAGAGCATTTCGAACGCCTGGTTCCCCGTGTAGGGAAGGCAGTGGGTGCTTTGCACGGACTGTTGCCCAATCTCGGTGGCCCTCGAGAAGAAGTTCGCTGCCTCTACGCGGGTGTCGTGCGATTGATGGTTCTTTATGGAGCACCTGTTTGGTCTAATAGGCTGTTAGGCGTCCGACGCTGCAAGATTAAGATCAATAGCCTGCAGCGGAAAATGGCTATTCGTATCGCACGAGGATACCGAACTGTATCCTTTGAGGCGGCAACTCTCCTTGCACGCTTTCCGCCGCTGGACATCTTGGCGGATATGGACGCGAGGGTCTATAACCGAATCTGTGTCATCCGCCAAAGTGGCAATGGCGTACCAGGAATCGGTTTTGTTTGGCTGAGGCGGCAGGAACGGCGACACGCGCTCGAGCGGTGGCGTGAGCGGCTGCAACAGCCGCAATATTCGCATGAGCGCGTTGTCGAAGCCATCCTACCGCACTTCGAAGCCTGGCTGAAAAGAGAAGAGCGCAACTCTTATAGGCTAACTCAGGTGCTGACCGGACACGGTTGCTTCGGTGAGTACCTGAACAAGATTGGGCGAGAGGCCACGGCAAATTGTCACCACTGCGGAGGCAGCCTGGATTCCGCACAACACACGCTCGAGGAGTGCCGTGCGTGGCCTCCGAGTGGCGGGTCCTGGTTGCCAGGATCAGGCGAGACCTGTCTTTGCCGGCAGTAGTGAGGGCTATGCTGGCAGAGACAGAGAATTGGACGGAAGTAGCCTCCTTCTGTGAGACCGTGATGATCAAGAAGGAGGCCGCCGAGAGGGATCGGGAGAGGGCCGATCCCACTTTGAGAAGAAGACGCCGAGGAGGCAACCGCCTCGACGCCTAACACGCCGAAACCCCACCTGCATCATCTAAGGCAGGCGGGAATATGGGGTCGCGGTCGATTAGAGTGGGGCCTCTATCGGCCCACTGAGTGACCTCAGGGAAGGCGGCGCACAGTGGTCATGTGTTGCCTTTGCACACTTGCACAGCTAGGTTCCGGGGAATCCCGTTATAGTCTCCACAGAGATGTGCCCTAACAGGTGTTGCACAGAGGGGGCTCCGGATTGGTCTTTTGAGAGGTAACGGTGCCCCTTCCATAGTGCAGATGGTGACCGCCGGGGTGGTTTTAGTGAGGTAAAAATCCCACACTCCCTGGTTTTATCCCCAAAGACCAGGCGCCTTTTGAAGGTTTCCCCCGAAAACAAAAAAAAAAGGCTCTAGCCGGGCATTCACATTGTAAGTACTGAATTTCACTATGAGTACTATGACCCGCTGGTCATTAATGTGATTTGAATTTGGAACGGCAACTGAGAAAAACGTAAGGAAACATTAACCAAAAATACAAACTCTTTTGTATTAATGTAAGAGGTCGACCAAAGAGTTCTCATTTCATAGGTTTTAGTCGCCATCGACGAACAAAATGATCAGTTGCTGTGGCGCATATATGCCCGCGTTAGAATGTTGGATATGAGCTGACGCTCCATTGCCGCCGATATTTAGTTTTTGACGACATTTTCATCAAGAACACATGAGATTAGATTGAAAAAAAAATCCCAACAGGCAGTAGGTAGACGTTATTTAAGTTCAATCTCACATTTGATGCCACCACCTGAATCAGACTGCTTGAAAAGTGAGCTAGTTTTGAATCTTAGTTGCATTCGGGTTTTGCTTTTGTAATTTTATTTTTATTGGAATCCTTTTAGTGTTATATTTTTGGAATCTTCTCCTCAAGCCCTTTATTTTGATACCCCACATAGTGATGGTACTATTTTTCTTTTCAATACCTTCATTTATCATCGTCTAAAATCCGCCATTTTAATTTTATAAAAACAAAACAGCCTATAATTTTCGTGCGACCCAAACGAGTCGATAGACTCTTCATTTATTAAATTCCATCCGGATAAGCAATTCCACATACAAACATGCATAGTTAAAAAAGATGTCGGGTAAATAGTATATGACACTGCACTCCCCAGTAGTGGTTATTTAACAGTTTCATAAACTAATAATTCGATAATCGAATTGGTTTTTATTACCTGGCAGTAGGTACGAAAAGTGGAGTATTCTCCTCGGGAATAAAGGTACTGTCTTCGACTTGGGCGAGCTTTAATCTGTCACTGCACTCAGGATTCTAGTCTTTACTTTATCCCCTTAGTGAATAATCTACTATAAATATGTAATAAAATAAAAAAATGCCGCAAGTATCTCAGTTTCATTTCAGCTTGTAATTACATTAATTTGATTTAAACGGGGTAATTAATTATATAAATCGAGTGTTTCCGGAGTGTTGCTGTCCTAGTTTCTGAAACCGGTCTGGTCCGATTGCTGAAAATGTGGTTTTTGCTATGGCCCTTATTAGTCGTTCGGTGTCCTCTACTGGTCTCATTCCTCCTCCAAGAGTCGTCACAGTGACCTTACTAAATACGAGTCATTGTTTTTTTGGCCCTTAAGAAACAGTTGTCTAATAAATAAATAAAATGATTGTGTCTTTAATTTTCCTCCTTATCAGATGGATTTTTATACATTTCTTAAAATAAAAACATAAAAAAATATAAATATTGAAACAAAAGACCCTTTGAGATTGGGTTTAGTCGATTTCTTAGTATTTGCGGTGACCTTGCAATTTCTATTTAAATGCGAGTAGATGTTGCACATAAAGTGCTCTAAAATACTTTAAACAAAAATTATTTACAATAACTTTGTTAATTTTAGCCGAGTTCATATCAGTCAGTGTTGACTTACGTTAAAACTGTAGTACCTAGTCGTGATCAATATCTAGCTTTGACGGAGTTTAATATCAGCATCTTGCATTCGTCCTGAAAGCATATTGAGTTCTGTAATCGCCAAATAATATTTCTAGGCAAGTAGCACTCTATATAAAAACGTAATCTAATCAGGCCATTATTAATTAACATACGTTTTGATTTTAACATCTAGAGTAATTTCTCTCTTTGGTGAATACTGTCTTTGACTTTATTACAAGACAATGTTTACCGTTTTTTTACGACAAACAACTGTTCAATACCATATTTATGTATGGAGAGGAGACTATCTTGATTTAAGACTGATATTAGGCGCGCTATGAACATGTGTCTAAGTCTTTGTGACATACGGAGTATCCATTAGTTTTGCGCACGGATATCTATGGTTTTGCGACAATTTGGCCCAGGAAATGATGTGTTAACATTTAGCTTTTCAATTATTCCAGGCTATCAAGATGGCTATTGATGCTAAAACATTTACTCGCCTTGAACGCTTCAGAGAAGCGGATGCTGAGAATTACGCATTTGAAAATGAACCTGATGATGAAGATATGTTTTATGAACGTGGTCGTGTCGACGTGGACGTCGCCAGATTATTGGCTACTTTCATGCGCGGTACCTTTGGTATAAGAGAGATCTTCGATATCATACTAAGCCCAACATGCCTGACGCTGTACATTCTTTTTGAGTGCGTGTCGTTTATGCTGCGTCGCTTTGCATAAGTTCAAATTATTGATTATAATTTTTTAATTTAATTCAAAAAGGTTGTGTTAGCTAGGTTTTAATATACCTACATTAACTTTTAAAATATTAAAATGATTACAGGTAGTAAGTACATTATAATTTTTGTAAAGTACCTTTGCATTTCAATATTTTAAGTTAATGTATGCACCCCAGAACAGAACCTTTAACCTGTCAGTCATCACTTTAGGCTGACACTTGACAGGATCAGAAAATGTCGAGTTATAATTAAAACCTTTAATTCTTTAAAGTTCTGATACATTTATTAACTAATTGTTATATAATTCATAATGGAATGCTGTCGAAGTTGCAATGTACAAATATAATATGTATTTTCTAAATCTACTTAGCTACCGTGGCGACTCTCAGTTTTAATATTTATTTTAATTAAAACTTCTTTTACTTTTTATGAGGGTTATGCACTTATCAACATAGTTGAGTTTATTTTTATAAAATCGTGTACTTATACTATTGTTGTCGTGTAATGTGTGTGTTAAAATACTAAACTATTGGTGTTTTAATGAATAAATATCGTAACTATGTGTGATCATGTGTTAATAAAATACATTGAAAAAAAAAACAACCTGTCTTGTCTAATTTCGAGTACACTCATTCAGAAACACATCTTAGAACCCGATCAAATATGGGTAAAAATGATAGTAAACTGGTCGACAAACAAATAGTGAATACCCAATGGAATACAGGGTAGCTGCTACGCCGCAGATAGTCGTATATAGCTAGTTTTACGGCGAATGCAAAAAGATTGGGATGCGGGAAGAACAGTGATTACGAGCTGCTACGGCGTAGCTAATACGGCGTAGCTGCTACGGCGTAGCTAATACGGCGTAGCTGCTTGATTGTTTTAGCGTTGCATTTTATTTTATATGGCATTAGCAAAGGCTTTAACATGACTAAATTCACATAAAAACAAAAGCTGTAACTAAATATTATTTATATGCATTGCTTCAATGAGCTATGGGCGCCAAGTATTGTTTCTTGCAGGTCGTCACTACAGAACGCCAATTTCCGTAATCAAAAACGTTCACAATCTATTCGCAATCTCATCTCAGCGACAATCAATGTCAAAAACTTGTCACAAATGTACGGAAATAACCAGGTGTTTGTGACAGATTGAGACTGAGATCAGACTATGAACGTTCTTAAAATTACGAGAATATCTCCTCTCATATCTAAGTAAAGCGTACACATGTCTGTAACATGCACAAAAGTATGCCAGTAGCTGGCATGCAATTATGGTATTCATCAATCAAAAATTGTTATGGCATAGATGTATTAAATAAATGCGACTAAATGCTATAAATCACTTGTCCAGTAGTGGATGTCATTTGGCTGAATTGATGACGAAATGCCATGATATATTAATATTAAGTGTTGTCAAAATGGTAGACTTAACTGAACTCAGATTGTTTTAGTCGATTTCTCAGTGTTAGTATCGTCCTAGAAATATCGAGTATATGCTATTTTGCATTAAATGCACTTAAATTATTAAAACTAACAAATATTTTACCAACATTTTGTTTATTTTAATAAAGTTTAATGGAGTTTTAACTTTGCAACACTGACTGTTGCAAAGTTAATACTCCAAGGGAGAAATCCAGGGCGTCCTGTCAGCATCACTCTCCGGGGACTCGCGCTGATTTATTGAGCTCAGTAATCTCCTCCTTTCTAAGTAAGTTGCTTGAATTTAATTATTAGATTTTTGGACACTTAATTACACTTTAATAGTTGACTTTTGAGGTTTAAGTAATAGTTGATGATGTTCGTTGTAAAGCATACAGATAGCGATATGGACCTACAATAGTTTCTTTGTTCTCCGGAGACCCACAAAAACTTAAACACTAGTTAAAATCATAACTAAAGTCAGTCTAACGTCAAACTCCAAACATAAATATCGTATTCAACAGTTGTTTAGTCCAAACAACTGTTGAATGCAGTTTATTTCTGTATACTGCGTCGCTCCTAGGTCCCTGCCTTCCACGTGACTAGTGAATGGTTTATTAACATTTAGCTTGTTACAGGTACTCAAGATGGCTTCGGACGGTAATGCCTTACATCGCCTCGACGTCCTTAGAACTCTGGATGGTGACTTTGTAGTAGAGGAATCTGATGAATCTGATGAAGATGATGAATATGAAGACGACGACGAGGACGACGAAATGGAGCGATTCCGTCACCAACTAATTGCCCACGTGGTCGATAACTTCCCTGTGTGGCAGTTGGCAGACGTCCTGTTCCCTGGGCTTATGTACGTTATTGTCATCAACGCTACAATCTTATTTATCGTTTTTATTCTCCAGTACATTTTATAAATTCTTTATAATATAATATATTAATATATGGTTTTGTATTAAAAACCCGACTGGAAATTTTCTACAATTTATCTTGATGAGACTTTTAATTGTATACAAATTCAAAATTACTAATTATTAATGTGTTATTTGTTATATGATTAAAAATTAAATACTAAATAATTGCCTATGTATTTATTTCCTAATAATGATTCGATTGGAATTCTAAAAAAATCAAATGTTTTGATATTTTTTTAATCTTGGCTTGAATTTGACTAAATCACATTAATAATTGTCGATTAAATAAATAAATGACTGTAGCCTTAGCTAACATAAAAAAATGTGGTTCCTTAGGCACCTCTGGTCGGCTGACTATGTTGAACCTGCAGAATAACTTCCAGCGGGCCGGCAACTGTTATGGCCCCAATATCCCCTGGAAATGTCTTAACCGACTACGAAGTCAGGTGGGCCGCTGCAGACACAATTTACTCAGATTACCCCCATCTTCATCTGGCTCCGATGAGCCACAATACCACTGTGAATCTACATACCTCTTGTCCTGCTCTCTCTGCAATAACACCTACAATATAAAATAAAGCCAATGCTCATAAAACATTTAACCATCGATACGCAGAAAAAGATAATATTTATGTGCTTCAATCAAAAATGTTCTCTTGATCGAAGTATTCAGTGGCCTTCATAAGTTATTTGACATTTTTCCACCTCAGTTGATTTAAAATTGTAGTGATCCAAATGTTGGAACTGCTATAACGTTTTTATTGACTAATTAAACTACCTTTGACTTATCATAAAAATAATAAAGTAATCCCTTAGGAGTAGGTACCTGATGTTTTATTTATTTTAAATATTAATTTGCCATCACAGCTGAAGAGGATAAATGTCAACTAGCTTTTAGAGACCACTATATGTGTGCCGTACACGATTCACCTTAAATTTACTGACAAAATATGTCGCGGATGCTGTCCAAATCAAGTGAAAGATCTGAGACACATTGGGTAACACAAATCTTGTCGCTAAGGTTAGGTAAGGTTGAATGTACTCTGTCAGAACAATGTACTCTGTCAGAACAATGCTCGTAGAAAGAAAATTGTATTGCTTTAACTGAACCTTCTCGTTTTAGTAGAGGTCATACTGTTTCACGAATAGACCGGAGCCCCGGGTGCTAGTGTTACACCTCGCAAAATACGAGGATTTCTTCCTTCACTTATTGGAGAGGCAACAAAAGAAGAAGTTAATGTTTCAAGTATTAATGCCGAAGCCTCACAGCTAGGAGCTTGCTTAGTTAGCGTAAGTCGAACAAGTGTCATGTTAGTCACACAGCGTGCCACCAAGTTTGTGTGGCCGTTGCAATACAAAACCATTCGTTGGATCAATAGCAGAATATCACCATGCAAGCAGTCGAGCACTAAACACTAAGCGACTATTAGGTGAGGTTGACAGCTACGCCGTAGACAAGCTACGGCGTAGCGGCTAAGCTTGCTCATTGAATCGTAGGTAGGCTATATTTTTTGGTTCTAAACATACAAACAAACAGAAAAATAAATAAAAACCTGCATTGCGAACCACACGATCCATAAAAAAACACAATATAAATTGATAAAAAAAAAAGAAAAAGAAAGTGGCATACATACACACAAATATAAAATCACACCTTTCCTCTTTTGCGCATTAGAATACAAACATTTACGCGGTTAATTCCAACCACCGTTTGTAGGTCTTAGTAGCATACATCCTATCAGCAAGGTCCGTTATTATTATCAAAATGACTGTCGAATATTACAAATCTGCTGAAAATTAGCATTCATGTGGCTAATAATAAAATCCACAAAAAAAAATCTATAAAAATAATTTAATCAGAGTTTTTTAGCCCTTCCAAGGGAGATAATGCATGCGAGTGCAATCGACAAAAAAAAAGCACTGCTAGAATAATTTATTGTTTAGACTTATGACCAATCATCTTATCTGCTTAGTCTAATAAATGTATGATGATGGCGTGGGGTGACCTCGCAAGTATATTCATGCGTAGAATACTTCATTCAGACTACTAAACAAATTGACTATTTTTAAAAACACCAGAGCTCGAGGTAAAGGTGTACGCGTAATTTTATCTCGCATTTCAGTAGATAATTCGAATCTTAAAATTCAAAATAAATAATTGTAACCCCAGCCTTAACTAGCTGGTGTTCATATGCGTTCGGATACGTAATGCGGGAACAGGGGAACCATATATTTAGTATATATGTGTGTAATCAAATCTCGGCTATAATCATTAATTGTTTTGAATTTCTGCGAACAATTAAAACATAGCATTTCCAGACATTGTTAACTCTACTGAAACCAAATAAAATAAACGGTATTTTATTATCTTATTTATAAAAAAACAGGCTCAAGTTGCAATTATTATTTATTAAATCCGAGTAGACAATATATTATAATTATTAAAAAAAATATAAAGCAGATATTGTCCTCGGTTATATTTTTAGAAACTTTTATGTTCTAGACAAGTATCTGATCGGAAGCTGAAGTTCAGAGAAGGGTGCAATATTGGATCGATACTTTGAGGGGCGCCATTCCACTGTCACCTCCGTGCGAGCAGGTGATTTATTGCTGCTACTGTTGAACTGAGACTTTTTGGTAAGTAAAACTCTTGATATCATTATCTTAGGTTTGTTTATGTCCCTGATTGTTTGTAGAGCAATAGGATAATATATTCAGAGATTTTATTCCAACTTGGTGGCATCTTCCTTTGTCTTCATGACCTACCTTTGGTGATTTCCATTGTGAATATTAGTTAATAAAGCAGCGTTGTAATACAGGTAGATGTCCCTTCGATGTTATTAAATTAAAAATACCTATCAAATTCTCTCTACAATGAATATTCATCTCGGGGTCACGGCCTTAGGTTTTGTGGGAGTGAGCCCAAGATTACGGGGGCAACATGGCTTCGCAAATTCCAAAACTACAGCTATAGATGATTTGATTGATTTTTCCGGGGACGGGGTTTGTGACCTCCTCAGACTACCTTCCAAGTAGGCCAGCTACATATATATATTTTTTTTACCTTTCTTTTTACTCTTTACAGGTGTGCAGCGAAAGCAAACTGCAGTAGAAATGTCATCGGATCTCGATTCGACCCTTCGTTTCCCGGTCAAGATGGAGGGCGCGGTGGTTTTGAACTACCAGGACTACCTGCCTCGCGTCGGGTTCCGTGGGCCCAATGCCTTGCAGGGGCAGTTCCGCATTGTGGAACAAGACTAACGGGTTAACTAAACCCGTTCCATATCGTTGCACCTGTAGGGTGCAGCTGATAGTATGGTTTTTCTGCAAAACCTATACCCAATGACCCGCGCATATCTGTATAAGTTTGGTTCTTATATTATTTTTTCAAATTATAGTTTTGAATGAACAAAATGGAAAAAACAAAAAAAAAAGTTGTATTAATTTTTTATTACGTCATTTGTCTTTTGATTACGATTTATTGTTTATTTTAAAATGTAAGCCTACCCTATGTACTTGTATTTTTTTTACATTAATATGTTTTTCTCCTTCACCAAACTGCTTTTGTGAATCCTTGAATAAATGTGTAAAAATATAGTATTTCGTTTTCTTCTTTCTACACACTCAGAGATCACATCCAAGAGAATCACACACACACACACACAGTCATACCAAAGCTTCCCAGAATATAATAATTAATAAAAAATACGTACTCTCCAATCTCTCACACTTTGGGCCACATCTATCTTGTCTTCAATGTTAAGGTTAAATAGACTCGGCCCACATGTTTGACAAGCCAGTCGATAAGAAGAATAAAGTATAATCCTGTGATTTGAACAGACTGCTCTTGAATATTCTAGTAGTGTAGTCGCTACGGCCGCCGCGCCGTAGCAGCTACTACGTCGTAGGCAATGACGGAGCAGATCTTTGTTTGATTGTTATTGTAAATAATTATAATGAAGTGGATGCAACATATTATTCATATACACTTTCTCCAGAGAACCTAAACCTAAATTTTAACATGGCATTTGCAATTACACAAACACAGAAAAACTTGTACAAATGTCATGATCTTAATGTATTCCCATGTAAGTATTTACTTTTGTATGTTTATATAGACATAGAATTCGGTATTAATATACCAATGTGCTTTTTTTCAGAGTTGGTTATTAATTATTTTAATACCAATTTTATTTAAATAGGTATTTAATTCCCCAATTTAATTGAAATGTAAAGTGATGGCCTGAAACACAGGTTTGAACAAACCTAGTTCGGGCGAGTCGCTACCTAACACTCTAATTCTGAACCATCATTACTTGCACCTGTAATAAAAAATATTTTAGTTTTAGTTTATTTTTAGGCACTATAATTGTATGGGAAATTGTACTCTTGGCTAAATGTACACCTTTTGTAAGCGTTTTTTTATTAAATAGATAAAATTATAAATTAAGGATTAACGCAGCATACGGCGTAGCAACTCGTAGGCCGTAATTCCAGATTATACATTTATGTAGTTCTAAACAAACTTCTTTGTGGAGTAATCTATTTGTAGGTATGTGATATATGGCTGGCATCCACCCTTCAATCATACATGTATATACAGATTAGACTGGAAGCCAACCCCAACATAGTTGGGAAAAGGCTAGGCAGATGATGACGATCGAAGCCTTATTTATTCTCTATCTATTCTTAGCAGAGGTAGGTTATCCTAATTAAAGAAATGAGTGATATTGCTAAGCTCTGTCCGCCTCTTTTAACACATTCTGTAATTCTAGTAAAACTTAGACTTTTTTGTCGATGACAATGGGCCATAAAGTTCAAGACATTTGTTTATGGCCATTAGGTAAGGATACCTATTAAATTAGGCCGAGGATACATTTTTTTAAGTACTTATTTTTTTATACCATAAGCTTTTATAAAAACTAAAATATTTTAGAAGAGCTTTGCCTATTTAGTTTTGGGGCTTTTGGTCGAGGTACCCCTGGTACCACGACCAAAGGGGTTAGGTTAGGTTGGAACTGTGACCAACCGCGCAAGCTGAGCGAGCGAAGCAAACGGTATCGAACCCAGCAGCCGGCGTGCGCTGCAACCAAGTTGGTAGCAGTTACTTGGCCATTTAGTATTTTTAGGACCCCAAAATAGGTTTGAGGTTTGGGAGGGAGGAATAATATTTTTTGCAGCGCATAATGAGAATTATTACAGGTTCGATTAAATACCTACATGCTTTCTTTTGTGCACCTCAAAAAATTACAGATAGTTAAAAATAGGCACAATTATTTAATAAAGTGCATCATTAGATGTGCAAAAAGTTTGTAGAGGGTCAGTAATTTGAAAAAGTTTCCATCATTAGCATCCCTTTATGAAATCAATTTAATTTTTTCACATATCTTTTTTCTACAAGTGAATTCAGACACGCTGTCTTAGGATTAATTAGACTACTCCATGAGGGCATCAAAAATCAACATAGTTCATAATGCTACAATTAATATTGTGTCTGGGTACGGTCTTACACATTCTCCATTGAATTTCGCGGGCTACCTATCGCATCCCCTTTAAAATAAGGCTTTGGTCACAATCAATCATTAATGCTGCAGTGTTGCAATAAAACGGGAGGCTAACGCGCAATGACGTCAGACGAGTTTGAAAGTTGTTGCTTACTCAATAAAGTTCACAATAGCCACGAAAGTACTCGAAGGCGTGCCAACCGCACGACGGAGCGGGAAAATTTATTTTTTTCCCGCCAAATAAAAGCTCCCTAAACCTGAGTAAACACAAACTGCTTTTCGCTCTCATTGATTTCTATAACAATAAATCATTTAACGTCAACTCACGATCTTAGTCGATTTTTGTAAAGAGAATTGTTGCAATTATATTCTCAGCTTCCAAACGCCGTCAGTGTGGTAATGAGTTAAAACTGCAGCGGGCGAGCCGATCGATAATCGTTGCCGTCGCCATTCTATCGTCGCATCGGGTCGTCGTCAGATCGCTAAGTTTTCCTAGTGACTATCGACACCTAATCTCTTGTTTTATTCGCTGCTCTGTGACTGTGTCTGTTCGAGACGAAGTTTTGGTAAGTGGAACTCTAATCATAGTTTTAAAAGTCCTAAATTGCCACACCGTAGATAACTTGAGATATTTCAGTACTTAATATTTAATATCTGTAAAGAAATTTATTTCTCAATAAGATATTACAAGGCACACAAGATAAATACGATACGGTGGTACAAGGTACACTTTAAAATATAAAAACTTTAACATACAAATCATATAGGTATTGTTTTTCTTTTTAACAAATCATTTACTAAATAACATTTCATTTCGTACTCATAAAGCTTTTCAATCCACCGGCAAAATAAATAATTAGCGTGGTCGAAATTATACATAATAGATAACCAGGATTCACCAAATGGCCGACCGCGGCCCGTATCCGGGCTGCCCCGTGCCGACTTATTTTATGCAGACCTGTTTTATGAACTTATTTTATGAAACAGTATTTATAACTAAAACAGTATTTTCAAAAATAATAAAATAATTGTTTTGAGTTTTAGCTTTCACCGAATTTACTGTAGGTACCTAGATATATACCTAGTATTTCAAATTAATATTTAAAAACAAACTTAAAAATTTAGGTAGGTACAATGTAAAAAAGAAGTTAACTAACTAAAATTATTATATTGTACAGTGACGGTTTGATGACTAGAGGTTTAGATACTTTTGGGTGCGAGTGCGTGTGAAGTGTGGGGTGTGTGTGGCGTGTGTGGGGGTGTATGTGGTGAAAAGTTTCTTGATATTTTATTTAAATCTTGGTTGCTAGTAATCGTCTATCAAACGGACCGTGAAAGTAATTTTATATTTGAAAACGGACCCCCAGTAAAATTAATTACGAGAGTTATACCAATACGGAGTGCGAATCCGGTGCCACAATAAAGCAACGCACGGTAGGGCAAGTCTATTTATGTTAGCAATGTTTGATCATTGTAGGAAAGTTTTTCTCAGGGTGTGTGTTAGGTCTATTAAATGAGTTCGAACGCACGTTAAACATTAAAAAGATATATAAAGAAACATGAAAGCACGGTATATGGGGTACAAGCAGGTATTCATATAAAATCAATGAAGCTTATGAGCCGGCGAGCGTTGCGTACGGAGTTACGGACTCGCGATTTTTCGTCCACCATCGGTTGTCGAGGGCGCGAGGTCGCGGGCAGATGTGTCATCTCCCTTTGCCGCGCTTAAGGGCAAGTCCGTACACATACGTTAAGGCTATACCTACTGTAAATGTGATTTTTCAATTAAGTTTTGATAATATAACTTAAAATTGATAGTTAGCTCGTTTATGCCGTATTTAAGAATATAGCCAGTAGCTTGGTACCTAGATGTAATTTTTTATAATGATACCTATTTCAAAATATTTAGTGCTGTTCCTGGGTAAATTTTGTAATTACGCATTCGTTTAACCGGTTGAATGCCATTATATCATTATGTCTTGGATGGTGTTTGTGTTTTGTTTACTTTATTTTTTTTATCATTTTCGATAACATTCTGGTGTAAAGACTACAATTTTGATTATGTAAATGTAAATAGTGCAGACAATTTTTATTACATAATGTGGTCAGAGGTGCCCAATAACCCAGCGTTTAGAAACTGGATACTTTCATAATTTAGGAATTCAAATAAAAAAAATAATAATCAAGATAAATCCTGGGTACCTACTTACCACATTTTAGTTGCAGTAGGTACCTACCTACATGAAAAAGAGGCAGGGAGTCTTTATATATGGTTTTTTGGGCAAATCAAATCATTTATTTCAATTAAACCATGTACAGGCACTTTTGAATTGTCAAAATTAAATAGTCAGTCAGTTAGTCAGAAAGTTGAAGCTAGTTGCCCATTCCAAAACGTAGATCTCTATGGAGAAGAACGGGCAAGAAACTCCATGGACACTCTTTTAAATCAAGATATTACAAAATCCTGTGTACATTATTCTTGATGCTTCTATATGTGAGAACAATGTAAAAAAAAAAAAACACAAGTGAAGAAACAATTCAAAATATAAGATTAAAAATAAGCCTTGGCAGTTAAGAGATGACCAGTCTCAACCGACGGCGCCCGTTCACGAACATGACGCGTGGATCAGCACCGCCCAGCTCAACCATTTTGTAGGGAACCGAACAATAGGAGATGTGAAAATTATGGCGATCTTGTGAATTATCTCCTACAAAAGTATTAGCAAATGGATTACCTATATTCTTTATACTAACGCAACGCGGTAGCTACATCATTTCTGCCAAGCATCGGGTAACAGTCGGCCATCTTGATGTGTAGCGCCGCGCGACCTAGACAAAACGATGCGACGGCCATGTTGAAGTAGGCGGCGCTTGCGCATCGCAACATCACCTTGACGTAGTTGTGGCGTAATCTCGTGCCGAGCTCTCACCGCTCATAAGCGGAAGCGGTTGTACGAATATGGTCGCCGCTGTATCCTGCCTACCCCTTCGAAAAATCAGGCGTGAAGTAGTAAAAATAGTATATTGTAGTCCTAGTAGTCGGTGTAATTATACATGAGTCCGTTTTATCTCTAGAATGGTACGTTCATAATTCCAGACGCATTGCAGATGACCATGTGCGGTAGATTTGCTATCAGGTAGGCTGCAGGATATTCAATCCTGCATAAGAAAAAAAAAACGTCATAAGAAAAAAATACACTTTTCCCTCTCCTATCAATATCATATTCTTGTGACTAATGCTAAAATAAAAATGTTGTCTTACTGACTTTCTCATGCAAAGATAACACAAATAATCCCTGCGTCCCAAGAGAACCCGCGAACAAATTGTTTACATTTGGCTTGTTACAGGTCAACGGAGTTGAGGAGTAAATCTACAGCTCGCCAAAATGGCGGAGCCGCGACAGCCGCGGCAGCCGCGGCAGCCGGAGCAGCCGGAGCAGCCAGAGCAGCCGGAGGAGCCGGAGGAGCCGGGGCAAGACGAGGAGCCGGGGCAGGACGAGGAGCCGCCGCCGCAATATAAGCCGATGACCCCGGAGGAGCTGCGGAGGCTGCATGAGCTGCAACAGATGCACCCGCTGCCACAGTCACTGCATCCACTGCGTTTTTCGCTGCTATTGCTGCAACAGGACAGTCCAAATAATCCATACACCGGTGCGCAGCGTGCATTTATACGTAATATTCCCAATTGGGCTTGGTAATACAAGCTATCGCATGTATTACCGTGGTTGATTCGATCTTTATTTTGCTTGTCTGTGTTTGTACTGTGTGCTGATTCTGATCTGTTTGATGATTGATGATGTCATGATTTTTGTCTGTTTATCGTTATTTTTGTCTTGTCTTTCTGTCATAAAATAATTAGGTACTAATTATTTGTTTTGACATATTATGTTAATTTTGTTTTTTAATATTATTTTTGTTGAGTACTTAAGTATGTTTCTTATTACATAAGTGAGGTATGTTTGTTTTCACAGTAAATTAAAACATTTGTTTTTTGTTACGAGTAGTTTGGTATTTTGGTGTGAAGAAAAAATATAATTCCATTGAATTTTTACATCTTCTGGTATTGTTATTATTTTATTTTTATATTTTTAATTATTGTTATGAATGAGTTAGGTACCGAAGTACCTGATATTTGGCAAAAAAATATATATTTTTAATAATTAAACAAAAAAATATTCTATATTAAGGACCCTTTATAAAGTATTTAATATTTTGTATATCGTGTTTTGAAATCTACTTGTACCTTGCCAAAATTATTAGCTTTGATCAAATGTATTTTTATGATTTAGTTAATTGACTTTTATTTTAGTACCTACAATTACCTAAAATAAAATTATTTCACTCGTGTTCTTTTATTTTAATAATTAGCAGAATTTATTACAAAAATTTGCTGACTTTCTGCCTCAGTATGGATTTCGAAGGCAGATAGTCGGCAACTTCTTTGTAGATAAGTATAAATAAACTTACAAATCTGCTAATTATTTAAAGAAAACTAGGTACATGATTGAAATAATTTCACTTTGCACATTTAACATGAGTACCTTAGCTATTGGTTGCTTAGTTCTTCTGATGAAGTAAGTACTAAGCAACCAGAAACTGAGCCTACCTAATAACTGCCTCTAAAGTGAGCATTACATTTACATACTTATAAGTAAATAAGTATTGTATTTCACCACTTTATTAAGTTATACAAAGCGTATAAAAGTCTTCGGAGAAGAAAGTAAGTAAGCCTGCAATAAAATCTCCCATATTTCAATATAGAACATTTCTATAAGGTAATTGCTAATTAATATCAAATAATATTGCATTAGATAGATAGATAAACCATTTATTTGGCGCACATAAAGGACAACACAACACACAAAAGTACAATTAAAGTTTTAATAAAAACAGGTACATATCGAAGTAAAAGTGACACTATGACGAATAACATAACATAATCAGCCAATAATGTTCCCACTGCTGGGACACAGGCCTCCTCTCAGTGAAAGGGACGAATACTTAAAATCGAAGTACACAGTGCGGTGTGCGTCTCAAGGTTGCTCCAAATGGGAGTCCAGCTCAGCATGTGTCAGGCTATTTGCCTGACACATGCTGAGCTGGACTGATGCTGATATTCTGCTGCATCCCTGCAGTGACACACGAACGTTGAGGAGACGAGATAACTTGGTATTGTGACAACGTTATGTGCAGAGTGAAGTAATTTTGTAAGTATACCCGACACTTTAATTATGTATTCTACAGTAAAGTTTTGCATTGGGAAACATACTTGTTCGTATTTTATTCCTATTGTGTTTTGATTACATGATTATATTATTTATAAAGTTATATCTAGATATAATGTGTACTTAAATGAATAATATTACAATTATAATGGCGTAGGTTCGAATAAAATAAAACGATTTCGCTTGAATACAATTAAATGCGTTTACAATAAATAAATATAGGTAAATAACATGAGTAAGTAACTGTATATAATAATATAATATCCTACAAAAGATGCAAATACTACTCAATTACTATACCTTTGTTCATAGGTTGTGAACTTGTGACCACGTGATACGCTAAATAGACAGATTGACCCTAGAATGACACGACAGCCAGTTATACATATTTATAATGGACGTGTCCTTAACTCACTAATAACACTCATGAAGTCAAGTTCCACACACTGTATTCTTGTGTAAGTATCTACCTAGCTGGTCTAATTTGTAGAAAAACATAATCCATTCAATGTCATAGGCCTTGTCTACAAAATACTCTAATTTCACGTTTTCTTCAGAACAAAGTTAGATTTATTACAACAAGAATATTATTTAGTCAAGATATTCAAATTGAAAAGGACAAACAAAAGAAGAAAGTTTAGCCATAACAAAAGAGTCACGCTCTCGGCGCAAAATGTTGTCGTGTTCCATCTGTTGAGTACATTCACGACAGTATCTTGGCGTGTTTTTCTGTTTAATTTGTTGCTATGTCAGTACGAAATATAACCAACATTGAAGATACAGTGTCGTGGCGTGTTTTTCTGTTTTTCATCTATTGTTATGCCACGTGGAGGTTAAGAGGGTGTATTTTTCGATCGGTATTTTCCCCCAACTTGTTTCACCCCGCGTAGCATCCGCCATTTGAGGAAAACGTTGCTGTTTATTTACAAACATAACAGAAGGGGTTCAGCGTCTATAATAAAAATAACGACGTTCTATTAACAGACTGTTTTTCCTGTTTGCCTCATTAACCTTTTAACCGCATACGCCGGATTAATCCGACAAATATATTCGTGTTCATTTCGCCAGGGACGTATATTTGCTCGTTTAATCTGGTTTTTTATTTAATTACTCTGTATTCTATCAGGTATTTAATTAATTCATTTGCGAATATTACCCATATTCAAAAGAAAAGGTCTCATACAAACAATAGTGTCCATTAACCGTTTCCTACCGTAAGGCATGCAATTTTACAAATACATAGGCATTCTTTATTTTTCTTTTTTTTATATAACGATACAATAAGTAAGGCTAATGTACGTGCGAAATAAAATCACGAATGCTAATATAATTTTTCAAACGATTATTTACCCCAAGGCGTAGAATCTAGTACTTATATTGGTATTGTTTAAGATTGGCGTTTATTTCCCGCAATGATTTTATTTCGTTGTGCGCGCTTAGCCTAAGTCATGTTGCTGTATTCCACCAGCTATTCTGTGGATTGTTACTGTTAGGAAGGCGATTAGACCCAATGCTCTCGGTCCGTCGCATTTGATGGAGGTATCTTGGTGGTGAGATGTTTCGACATCACGTTAGCTTGCATTGGTAAACTATAGTCAGTTCTACTAGACAGTTAGGGAGGGTTGCACCGAGAGCTACGTTATGGTTTCAGTTAAAGTTAATTTTAACAGTACAATTAACAATTACTATAGAATTGTTAAACATACATTTTTGTTTTTGACATATTCGGTTCGCTATCTCCAATACGGCCGATGAATAATGGCAGGTCTGAACATAGGCTCTCCGAACTTTGGCGCATGTTCCCTCACTCACCCTCGTGTCATATCACCAAAAGAAACATATTATTTTGATTGGTTATTGATGAACGAAAAACAAATGATACGTGTCTCAAAGTTTTAACGCGGCCAAGGCGGTAACGCGGTCAATAACTTAATGCCCAGCGGCCGATCGTAAATGAGTGCCGTAAAGGATGATTTCTACCAAACGGCTCGCATCACATCGGATTGGAAAGGATTTTATAGTCTTTAAACGATATTAAATCCTGTACACAGTATTTAAGGTCTGTATTAATACTTACCAAGCCACGCACAGCAGCTGACCGCGGGCGTCTTCCGCGACACGCGATCTTAGCCGAAAGTATGCTGCGACGCGCGATCGGATCCGTTTACCTGTCCTCGTATCCGATAAATCCTTTCGGCTGTTGTCGAAATTTTTCTTTTCCTCTTCTGTGTCTTACGATTATTTTCTTCTTCTTCTAATGCCATAGCCAACAATACTACGTCAACTACAACCATTTTCAAAAATTAGAACACGTCAACACGGATTCCTACGTTCGCAAGCGACGGTATGGAGCCGATCGCATGCGTCGACATGCTGCCGGACGCGATGGGCTGTAGCCGCATCCGTTCGTATCCTTTCCGATCCGATGCGATGCAAGCCGTTTGGTGGAAATCATCCAATTATCTTACGTACGTGTTTGTCATAAGGTAAAATTTTTCCTTCATACTTTTTCGGCCTTAGGTAGGACTACTTTGAAGGACCGTTAAAATACAAAATATTTTTCTTTGTACTTCGACGCTTTAATTTCATTTCTTTCCAAACAGGGTCTTGCACTATGAATTGCGTTCCACGTAGTCTACCGAGCAATTCACTAACACTTTTTATAGTTGTAAATGCACTAATGATTTGAAGTTTTATGTCGTCTAAACTTTGCGCTTTATCGCGATGAACAAAGCATTTAATTTCACACCACACGAAAGAATCACAGACTTTCACCACTTTCGATAATTCGATGTAGGTACACTCTCACCATTTCATAGTAGGTACTCCCGGTTACTGTTTGTTAATTTTGGAAAAGACTACTGCGACGCCCTTATGCGCGCCCCTCTCGCCTTACGCCTTAACCCTACTGTGTGTTGGTGTGCGTGAGCAAGTCCCCTAGGGATAAAAACAGCCACTTGCTCATCTGATGTCACTACGATTTATTCCGATCTAATATCAAGAACTTAATAATACCACTGGTATTTGTTTCAACTCGCATTTATTTTCTATTCCGAACAGATACCATTGTTGAAACTAATACCAAAATACTGCGTGTCTAAGAATTTGTCAGCTTTCTGTCACTATCCATATATTTTTTTGTTAACAAGCGACGATACGCATCATTCATGAATATGCGCCTTTACGCAGCTGTTACTGCAAAAATACGGGAACGAATATGTATTTGCCAAAGATGTTAAAGGACGAATACTATGGGAGAAATCTCTCGGAAAAAAAATGGAAACCCGATATTTCTTCGAGACTATGTGCTGTCAATGGGATATGTGCCCAAAAGGCTGCATTAGAACGTTGGATGGCAATGCTGATTATTTAGATTAAAAATAGGCCAGCCCTCTGGTCATGTGAAGAGTCAACCAACCGCTTGGCGATGTCCCGAAATATTCGATGACACAAGGCCCTAGTGTTTCAACGCCAAACGGCTCGTGTGGTGTAAATCGGAAGCACATTCCTGTTGATCCTGACGTGCAGCAGGCAAACCTCGAGCATGGTTGGCCTACCTACCCCCATAGCTTACCTGCCCCTGGAATTTGAACTTTGAATAGACGCGTTACGATTCAATATTGTCCAAATGAAGTTAAACTAGGTTGGCATTGACTTGTGACTCGTGTGGCCTTCGCTTCGGCCGTCAAACCTTACAGTGGACACGCATTTTTGCTGAACTTGGAAAATCTATCTGGCCCACAATAGTGTCGTTGGAAGCTAATATTTTGTACCAGGTAAGTATATCGAATTTGCTCAATTCTGACAACATCAAGCATTTACCTGTTATTAGTGAGGGCCACGCCATATTCAACGATATGAAGAAACTTATTGAAATAATAAATAGCTATACTTACTTGAATTGTAATATGATTGACGTGTAAAAGTGTTTGTACAAACCTACTTACAGAAATAAAATCATTTATCATTTATCAATTACCTTTATGTCCTACTAGCAGCGCACCGCGGTTTCATCCGCATAAGTCTCGATCCCGTGAGAATATCGGGATAAAAGTATCCTATGTCCTTTCCCGGGATTCACACTATTTCTATACCAAACTTCATCGAAATCGGTTCAGCGGTTTAAGCGTGGACACACTTTTATCATTTCAGGCAAAAGACGTCCACTGCTGGACATAGGCCTCCCCCAAGCACCTCCACTTCGACTGTTTCTGTGTTTCTCGCATCCAACGGGTTCCTGCGGCCTTCCCAAGGTCGTCGGTCCACCTTGTCCAACGCTACGTCTTCCAGTAAGCGGTCCCCACTCCAGAACTTTTCGGCCCCATCGGCCATCTGTTCTGCGAGCAATTTGCCTTTTTTTTTTGTTTTCGTGGGTATACCTTAAAAAGGCACCCAACCTCCGAGGAGGGACGTCGGGGAGTGTGGGATTTTTACCTCACTAAAACCACCCCGGCGATCACCATCAGCACATAGGGGTGGTCCCGGTTCCTCTTAAAAGACTAACTCCGGGACCCCACCGTGCAACGCCTGTAAGGCACATCCCTGGGGAGACTGTAAAGGGGCCTCCCCTGAGCCTCGCTATGCACGGCAGCACGTGACCACTGTGCCACCGTCTTCCCTGGGGTCACTTAGTGGGCGGAGAGAGTCCTCAATCTGTGCGCCCGCGACCCCAAAGGTCCTCCTACCTTGATTGGGTTTCAGCGTATTAGGCGCCAAGGCGGTTACCACCCCGACGCTTCCTTCTCCGAGCAGGATCAGCCCACTCCCGATCCCGCTCGGCGGCTTCCTTCTTGATCATCACGGTCTCACAGAAGGAGGCTACTGCCGTCCAATTCTCTGTCTCTGCCAGCATAGCCCTCACTACTGCCGGCAGAGACAGGTCTCGCCCGATCCTGGCAACCAGGACCCGCCGCTCGGAATTCCATGCAGGGCACTCCTCGAGCGTGTATTGTGCGGAATCCAGGCTGTCTGCGCAGTGAAGGCAATTTTCCGTGGCCTCTCGCCCAATTCTGTTCAGGTACTCACCGAAGCAACCATTTCCGGTGAGCACCTAGGTGAGCCTGAAGGAGATGCGCTCCCCTCTTTTCAACCAGGCTTCGAAGTGCGAAAGAACGGCTTCGTCAACGGGCTTGCGCAAATATTGCGGCTGCTGTAGCCGCTCGCGCCACCGCTCGAGCGTGTGTCGCCGATCCCGCCGCCTCAGCCTTACGAATGCGCTTCCTTGCACACTATTATCGCTTTGGCAGATATCGCGAATCTGGTCGTAAACCTTCGCGTCCATATCCGCCAGGATGTCCAGCGGCGGAAAGCGCACTAGGAGAGTTGCCGCCTTAAAGGATATCGTTCGGTATCCTCGTGTGATACGAATGGCTATTTTCCGCTGCAGTCTATTTTTTAGTACTGGAGCGTCGGACACCTGACAGTCTACCTGACCAAACAGGCGCCCCCGTAAAGGACCATCGATCGCACGATACCCGCGTAGAGGCGGCGAACTTCCTCCCGAGGTCCCCCGAGATAGGGCAGCAGTCTATGCAAAGCACCCACTGCCTTCTCGATCCAGGAAACCAGGCGCTCGAAGTGCTCTTCGAAGCCCCACCGACCGTCCAGGGTGAGGCCAAGATATTTTATGTATCGCTCCACCTGGATTTGCGCATCTCCGATATGGACCAACGAGCTGGGTGGCTCTCTGCTCCTCGGCAGTCTATGGAACCACAACGCCTCAGTTTTCTGAGGCGCTATCTCCAGACCCAGCCCGCGGATTACCGCCACGAATTTTGCCACCCCGAGCTCGGAAAGTCCCCGCCGGATAACACCAGAGTATCGTCTGCGTAGCAAACGATAGTAACGCCGACAAGGAAATCGACACTCAGGACTGCGTCTGGGATCCACCATCATCTGGCCACGCCGCGACGTTGGCAGCTACGACGAGCAAACCTCGATTGAGCTGTTTGAGGGCCCAACGACGCGCCGGTGGACTTGAGCCTGGACGGCTCGGGCCGCCGGAAGGACGGAGTGCCACATCAAAAACGATGTGGTGATGGTCAGAAAGAGGGGCCATCTCCACCGCTACTCTCCATTCCGACACCATGCTGGCTACAGAAGGAGACGCCCATGAGAGATCCACGATTGACTCCCCCTGCCATCAAAAGCTATGGACCCATCAACGCTGGAGCCCATCTGCCCCTTACAGATGAGGCTGAGTTCGCGTTCTCTCTCTCCAGCCTCTCAACTATGACCCCATCCAAAACAAGCAGACCACTGACGCCCCTCGCTTCGTTTCTGTCGTCTTCCGCGTTCGCTTGCTTCCTGATGACGCCTTGGAAGCGAGCGACATTTGCGAGCAGTCGGAATCACCGCTGTCGATCACCATCCCATGCACTGGTGTAGCCGGCCGCTTGAAGCGAGACCGGGTCACAGGGTCATCCTCCTCTCTGACACTGGAAGTGCCTCTGCGACGTTCTGCGTCCGCTGTTTTGGTCCCTGCGATGCGGACGTGTTGAATACATAATTTATAATATTAGTATGGATGTAGACACATGCCAACATAATCATTTGAAGTGAATACCTGTAATTCAGGGCACTAATACCGAAAGTAATCCTGTAGGTAGGCCCTGAAAAAAACAGCGTAGTTTTACTTGTTGTGGCTGCAGAGAATAATAAATACAGTGAACATTGGTTTACTACAAGTAAATCAATACAGCAAAACAATGTTGTCCCCTCGCTCCAAGCATGCTAAAACATTATTTTGCCCCCTCCCTCTTTCTCGACTTGCTTTCTCTTTCTCTCTTGTAGGATCTAGTGATCTGATCTGCAAAGGGTGAATGGTTTTCCTTGCCTGCGCATAGTAAATTTTTAAATTTTTTAAATAATACGTTATTCTATTATATTTGGTCGAAGAACTACATAACTGGCCTTCCTATTGAATCATGAGCTAATTCCCGATCAACGTACCCACAGGTGATCTCTACCTGGGAGTGCGGCTGCAGGCAGGGCTGTCCTGCAATCTATTAAATAAATAAAATACTTTTAGTAGGTCTTAGGAGAATTCTTATGGCTTCAATATTTTTTCAATAAGTTGCAGAAGTTTAGGTATGCTTAGGGCACATTGTCACTAATCAATACATGGCCCAAATTTATTCTCACGACTGCGCACAAGGGGTGCTGAACCTGCTTTATCGGAAGCACCCCAACGGTTTCCGACCACGGTGGTGCATTATCACAATTGTGGTGGCAAAGTGCTGGTGTCTTTTAACAAAAAAAAAATGTTACGTATAAAAAATATCTACGTAAAATATAATTATAGGTATACGTTCCGTAACTTCTCCAATTATGAAATTATGTAAGTAATCTATATTATTTATTTATTTGCTCCTCTGCCTTGCGAACAGTGCAAATCGATATGGTGAAATGCGTCATTTTATTAACTGTTTGTGATACAGTTAACGACAAATCAAGTATTATATTATAATAACTTATTTGTATATTTGTGTACGTATGTATTTTATTAATTTATTTAGGTACTTATTTATAAGATTATAAAAATGTAGGACACCTTAGAGTGCAACTAGAATGCGGAGTTATGGTGCGGGGTGCTGGAATGTGGGGGTTCAATGAAACACCTTATGACACCATTCACATTTAATTAGAATTAAAATTAGAAAAGGTACATTCACAATAATACTTAAATATTGAGTCTTCTATGAATAGAATAATTAGTACGTATACACAGGTGACAGGATAATTTTAAAGGATTGAATTATATTTAAAAAAGGTACAATTTAAAAAAAATAAGTACAAACTTGTATTTTAGTTTTTCTTGCGTTTTGTTGAATGTGCTCAACTTAGTAACTTTTGCATTTTGGCTCCTCTTTTGTAAAGTACAAAAATATTGCAATTTTGAATCGAAGGCGATTGTAATTTATTTAGTGAAATAGGCCTCAAGCTGCTTTATGTTTAGCGCTGATCTTTGCCAATGCAATTGCAATAACTCCGATTTTTAGGTCTATTATTTAGGGCTTTAATGTCATTGCTTTGCGTCCGTCACCCAGAAAGACATAACATACCTGTTAGTTTACCTTCGGAGCTGATGACTGATAAAAACTCCACGGACAACCTCCTTCACGAAGAGCAAAACTAATACTAATTGTTGGTAATAATAAACAGGAAAATTCCCCCTCGTTTCTTAGAGTTTTTATACCAAAATAGATCTTATACCTTATTAGTTAGGAGATTACTCCCACATTTATAATATTCTTTACTATATTTTATACATACATAGGGTCCCATGAGGGTAGGCAGAAACTACAATATTTTATTTTTCCATTAAAAATTATATAAATGAATTAAATAATATAAGTTTAATACAGATAAGTTTTATCGAATCTTTAGGGCGCTACTTACTTTAGAAAAAATTGTTAGGTTAAGATAGGCAAATCACTTTTTTAAAATCTTGAATGTAGTGTTACTTTAAATGAAATAATAGGTACAGGAAAACAAGTTCATGAACATTAGAAATGAATACTACAGTCAGCTTATGAAAACTCTAATTATACTTTTGCACTTTGTCATATTAAACTTTTATAGTTAGTTTATGTAGATTTTGTTTGTTCGTCACTTGGACAGGTATTGTAAGCTATTAGTATACCTGTAAGTATTCCTTTAACAAACAGTCAATATTATTTTCAATATATTAAGGTTAAAAAATAAATTGTAAATTTTTTGTAGGTATTCCTCTTATCTTTAATTTGTTTAGACTTAGATTATGTATATTAACATATCCTAAGAGAGTCGGGTAATCCGTAACTCAGGACCTTCCTACCTCAGACACCTCCCTCTATTTAAGGTTGTGCATTTTATAAACCAGTGCCTGTATATGATGTTGAGATAAATAAAGAAGTCAAGGTTATCTTAGGCTGACTGTACCAGATAAATAAAGAAGTCAAGGTTATCTTAGGCTGACTGTACCAGTTTTTGTTTAGATAACTATAGTTATTAAACGTAGACTTGAAGCCAGACGTGACGTTAACATTTAAAGTTTTGTATGGTATGGAACAGTAATACATTAGAAATTAGAGTGAATGATTGATACCCTCAACGGCAGCCACACTGACTGTTCTGTCCTGGAGGCAGCGCAAGGCCGTGTCGTGACGGCCCTCATCCACGTCCCGCATGGCCGCGACCACAGCCCCCGGGGCTCGCACCACCAGGCTCACGACTATCCGCGGCTGGTCTCCTACTCCGTCACACACAGAGATCAGCTGCCGCCTCGGTGTGCAGTTCCTGTGGTCATGCGCTGGCTCGCGACGACCCGCTAGCATTTCGACAGCTATTTTCACCTGGAAATTTTATAAGCAAAATGTTAACCAAACCATAATCAGACTAGAATGTTTCCACTTCTGGGGCACAGGCCTCCTCTCCATAATGTCCATAAACGGTGGTTTACGGACATGAACGCGCTGGGCCCGCTTGGTGTCGCGGGCCCAGCGCGGTTTGGAAAATGTTAGTTGTATATTAATCACTCGTTCAATTTCACAATGTAAAAAATTGAGGAAAGAGAACAGGCCGAATGAGAAGGGCTGACATTCATAATTTTTATTTTTTATTTACGCAGTTTCAGTTTCACAATAATAAGCCTTAACGTATGCACTGGCTCGTTACTAAGGGAAGGGAACTTTGTGTTCCAATGACCATGAATTATGATTAAAATAAACAAAGTATTTAAGTACTTTAACTCGAATATTTCTGTAAATACGTACAAAAATATTGACAAGAAAAAATACCGCTAACGTCGCCTAACACTTTTTCCACGACATTGGGGGTGCTAAAACGATTGCACAATGGATACAAAATTTCACTCACCTGAGTTAGGCAGCAACTGAGTTTAAAACTTGACACTGGAACCCAATTTTAGTAAAAATTCCGTTTTCTGACGAAGGTGTCCGCCATACGACACGGGGAGGTTGTTTGCAATTATCGACCGGTGCGCTGGCCTCTTGTGCGCAAGTGCAGTTTCCTACCCCTGTTTATATCAACGTACTTATTTGTGTAGCTCGATGGCTAGTACGTACACCTTTTAAATACTTAGATTTTATAAAAATCCGCCCTTAAGACGACCCACTGAACAAAAGTGCAATATCTCCGTCAACAATAAGTTCATTTGCACAAGATGGGTTTCAGGCTGGCTAATGGAACCTACTTTGGTACTTGGCAACAAACCTAAAACATTTTCTAAACATACACCATAGTTTTCTCATTTGCAACTTAGGTACAGTACCTATGTTGCAAATGAAAAGGTACTTATTTTTAGGCTACGTTCAGTTATTACGCTCGTAAAGTCTTTCACGCTTGTCGACAAACGGAGCTTACTGACTGCATGGGCTGTCAAACGCAATAGGACGCTCCGTTGGCTCCTTGCATCGGCGAGCGTGACCGTATTAACTGATATATTTCATTCACAACTACATATACGGCGGCATAGTTTCGGTTTTTGCCACACAAACTTAACTACCAACACACACCATCACAGATATGTCTGTAAACCAGTTTTCGAAACGCGAAACTAGATGTCACTATGTCGCAACGGAAGTGACGTAGCGTTGTCCATCGCTGTACAGGCAACTTATCAACCTCCTGACTGATTCTGCTACCCTGGTACCAAAACTGAAAATGTTCGAGAATATCGAATGTGGCGGATATTTATGTTGCCGCAACATGTTGCTTTGTTGCTAGTAAATTGCAACTCGACTACGGGTACCAGGATAGCATAAATTCATAGGAGGTCGATCTGAGACAAATTTAAATCGGTGCCATCTAGGTACGCAATGACATAACACGTCCGTTTCTGAGTAGACTTTCGTGAGTTAAACTCTCATTTAAACACTGTTTAAACCGTTTGAAACAGTCTTTGTGATGGGTAAATAGATGACGCTAAAATAAGCCAAAATATGAAACATTTATGCTAATTTTCGTAATTTATGAAGCTCTTCGTAAACAAAATAAAAAACATACGTAGGTACATAATAATAAGGCTTTTTTTTCATGAGTATTTTTTTCTACACGTAACCTGACCTAAAATTTACATATTTCAAAAAAATTAAAACAAGAATTCAAAGATAGGTTAGCCTTATTCATACAAATCTCGCTAATTTTTTGATACGAAGATTCAAAATACTTAAATAATACTTTCTTGAAAAGTTTATCATGCTTAGGTACAAATGGTTTCCAAAAGGAAGTTTGCAGATACTCGTAGCTACTCGAGGTTAGAATTTGGTTTTGAATAATATAATAATTGTGCTCTTCCTATTATGTTTATTACTGATTATATGATAATACTATCTACTATTTTTAGCTGCACATAGCATTTAAACACCTTCATAAACATTTGTTTTGTAACCTACAACATTTTATTTTTGTTTTAAAATATAGCTTTTAATATTCTTTTATTAAAGCTTCTTCAATCATAGTTTATTGATTCAGATTACAGAACTTACGAGTAGCTAGTTACTGTTGCTATTATCCCAATACATTATAATGGTTAGTGCAGTATATCTTCCCCTAAAAAATTCATCTCAGTAGGTTTCCATCTTTTAATATATCATATTTCACAGTTCTTAAAGCATGTAATATTATTCTAGTTGCTTTCCAAATTGTCTTATGAAAGCTTCCTAAATCCTGATTCAATCATTCAGAATACATAACTTATTCTTATTGTCACTGTCCCCGTGCTGCATATCTACTTCTTCTAAAGGCTGAGTAGGAATTCATCCCCTTTCATACAATGAAACTAGTGCAGTAACCTTGAGTAAGACCAGCTATGGATCTTATCTATTTCACCCTTTCCACCCAGATCAACAAAACTTAAAGAGAAGTCGGGCTTCCATAAAAATCAATATACTTAGTGTAGTTACGATAGGTGCAGTCAGTTCTGGATCTCCTAGTAGGAAGCCTGATCCACCTTGTTTATCAAAATCAAAAATACTTAAAGGAAAGTAGAAGTAGCGTAAAGACTCCTTACTCAGTCCATCAGGCTTTTATATACAAATAAAATAAAAACAATAAAAGTCAGACAACATTTTTCAATTTTTTATTTCTACTTTGGAGATTATTTAATGAGTACATAGGTATTTAATTATTTAATTGATTGAATAGACACTTAGAAAATGTAAATAATAAAAGGCTCTGACTATGTTCTTATGAACATAGTCAGAGCTAAAAAGAAATACAGTAAAACTGGAGCCACTGGCCATTGTGCACTAGTGAGCTTAGAATAGACAGGTAACAATCTATTGTGCTTCAAGAAAGATCACCACGTAGATAGAGAACAGCTATTCTATGTCGACAGATCTCTAAATTAAAAAGTATACAGAGTAAAAAATACTAAAATAGTCAACAACAGACAGTAACTTAATAAAAAGAAGAACCGTCAGAAGAACAGCTCAGACCATTAGATTCAAAACGAGTAAATGATTACATCGATTAATACATGCAACGTCGTCATTGAAGCTGTGCCAGGTATCAACACATCTTAGTGCTTCTTCAACTGGATATGCTGCACCCCATATACGATGGGCACCCCATCGCTAACACACACGTGAGTAAACGGATTAGCCATTACGAGTTGAGAGTTCTCGCCGTTCATCATTCCGGCAATCAGCTCGTTCAGTTCGTCGATAGAGTGGATTATCTTTGTCTGCGATGCGTTGGTGGTTGGGTCCGTTTGATCTTTGGCGGTTGGTTCCGTTGGGTGGCTGGTGGCCGGGTCCGTTTGGTCGTTGGTAGTTGGTTCCGTTGGGTGGTTAGTGGCCGGCTCCACTGGTTGGTTAGTGGCCGTTTCCACTGGTTGGTTAGTGGCCAGTTCCACTGGTTGGTTGGTGGCCAGTTCCACTGGTTGGTTGGTGGCCAGTTCCACTGGTTGGTTGGTGGCCAGTTCCACTGGTTGGTTGGTGGCCAGTTCCACTGGTTGGTTAGTGGCCAGTTCCGCTGGTTGGTTAGTGGCGAGTTCCACTGGTTGGTTAGTGGATGGTTCCGTTGGGTGGTTAGTAGCCGGTTGCGTTGGGTGGCTGGCAGCCGGTTCCATTTCTGTAATAGAAAGAGTTAGAAATCTTTAGTAGGTGAATTTCATTGAGAGGTCAAACGATCATGTGCCGCATGACCTTATTTATGGCTCGTAAATCGGCAAGGGGAACTGGGGTAGTTGGCGAGGGTTGAATGGATAAAGATGTTTAACAGGCTTGTAGCAGTCACCCCAATACTGAATGAAGGGCACACGCAACGGGAGCGTAATGGCGTCGTAAGTGAAAGCTGATGTCTTTTTTATATCATCATTCAACTTTCCATTTACTTATCTCCAATTGAACGTTTATTTATGGTTGAATATAACCATCCGATCTCCAATATTACTTAATTTTTTAAGGCCATCTCACACATATGCAATCTGAGCATGTCGTCAGGGGTACTTCCTAGCAGCCTAGTTGGAAACAGCGAATATCTGCCCGATCTACAAAGCCGAAAAGGCATCAGTACCATCCAATTACAGGCCTATATCTCTTCTTACATCTCATTAACACTCATCACATGCATACTTACACCCATCACATACACACTCACACTCATCACATGCATACTTATACTCAATACATACACACCCACATTCATCACATGCATGCTTATACTCAACACATACACACTCACACTCATCACATACGTACTTATACTCAACACATACACACTCACATTCATCACATGCATACTTATACTCAACACACACACACTCACACTCATCACATGCATACTTATACTCAAGACATACACACGCACACTCATCACATGCATAGTTATACTCAACACATACACACTCACACTCATCACATACACACATAAATTTGGTTACCTTTTAGTCCTAATTTTAATTAATTATACTGAAACCTCTGCATTTGTTAACCTATCTTTTATAATTCATATCTTTCGAAAGAGACTGGATCCTGCGACACAGGGTATCCGAGTGCAGGGATCGAGTGTCATATCTAAATACTGTAACACTTGTTTAAGAATCAATAAAGTTCATAATTATTATATTAATATCTCCTTAGGGCGGAAGCTTCGCAAGTGCATTTTCTTTGAAATCGCAACCAAAATTGATGACTAAACCCGCAAATTAATAGTTATGCGTAGTTCTACTTACTTGATATCTTCTCGTAGGATTTTAATGCAGTCTCGACAAGCGAACAGGTTTTTTTCTCAACTGCTGATGTACAGACGCGACGCCCGTAGATGAATGTGATGTATTGATTTATTGCGTGCGTAAAGCTTGGTAGGGACTAGGCTAGTCGAGTACTGATTATTTTAGTAACTACGGTATAAATTCACATTCATTCAAAACACTCATCAATTATTTCTCGCTTATTTCTTGAATCACTGAACCTAGAAACAATTTGTTTCAATGTTATATTGTACTTGAGAAGTTCAAAATAAATCATTTCCGTGTGTTTTTCCTCAATTGTTGCCACTAAATTAATTTACATTATTGAGTAAAAAAGTAAGTAAAAGAATTTTTCATAGGCGAAAGTGGCAACTCCGAAACTCTTACTATAAGAGGAGGCCCTTTTATGACTAACATAAACACCGCCCAGAAGTAAGACATTTTTTATCTACCCAATCTCTTCACACATATGTAATTTCAGGTGTGACAGACAAGAACAAACTTACTTCTGAAAGCTCCCTTTTTTGCTTAATGTGGGGCACATCCCCATTTTAGTCGATAAACCTTACTAAAATAAAAACCAGAAATAAGAATGTTGAGATTTTCGCATTACATAAACATAAAGCCCTGGCCTTAAAAATATATAATTGTGAAATACTTCAATGGAGGTTTCTTTTACTCGCATTATGTAGTTGTCAGTATGTCCTGAAGCAGCAGCAGCCTTGCTTTCAATAAAGACCTATGAAAAGCATTCAAATGTAGTGCTCTGTATCACCTAGCAGCAGGTGATATCAGGGACCATAGTTCCTCATATTATTTCGCTTACGGGTGTAGTTCAATAGCAATAAATATGGTCTGCTGCTGATATAAAACCAAATTTATTTGATGATAATGTAATACTTTTGTAATACTTACAGTCCATCGTAAAATACTTATTGTTAGAACATAATTTCGGGTTTGTGTAGTTTCAAACTAGTTCTTGACCTCAAATTTGCTGTCTGTGATAAATTAAGTACATTGCTTCATTGCCCTCACCAATGAATATGTGAGCTACGCCCTTGTGAGATTGGGCAATCAAATTATTCTTATTGTCACTGTCCCCGTGCTGCATATCTACTTCTTCTTAAGGCTGAGTAGGAATTCATCCCCTTTCATTTGATTAAGACCCTATGGATCTTATCTATTTCACCCTTTCCACCCAGATCAACAAAACTTAAAGAGAAGTCAGGCTTCCATAAAAATCAATATACTTAGTGTAGTTACGATAGGTGCAGTCAGTTCTGGATCTCCTAGTAGCAAGCCTGATCCACCTTGTTTATCAAAATCAAAAATACTTAAAGGAAAGTAGAAGTAGCGTAAAGGCTCCTTACTCAGTCCATCAGACTTTTATATACAAATAAAAAAAAACAATAAAAGTCAGACAACATTTTTCAAATTTTTATTTCTACTTTGGAGATTATTTAATGAGTATATAGGTATTTGGTTATTTAATTGATTGAATAGACACTTAGAAAATGTAAATAATAAAAGGATAAGAACATAGTCAGAGCCAAAAAGAAATACAGTAAAAATGGAGCCACTGGCCATTGTGCACTAGTGAGCTTAGAATAGACAGGTAACAATCTATTGTGCTTCAAGAAAGATCACCACGTAGATAGAGAACAGCTATTCTATGTCAACAGATCTCTAAATTAAAAAGTATACAGAGTAAAAAATACTAAAATAGCCAACAACAGACAGTAACTTAATAAAAAGAAGAATAGTCAGAAGAACAGCTCAGACCATTAGATTCAAAACGAATAAATGATTACATCGATTAATACATGCAACGTCGTCATTGAAGCTGTGCCAGGTATCAACACATCTTAGTGCTTCTTCAACTGGATATGCTGCACCCCATATACGATGGGCACCCCATCGCTAACACACACGTGAGTAAACGGATTAGCCATTACGAGTTGAGAGTTCTCCCCGTTCATCATTCCGGCAATCAGCTCGTTCAGTTCGTCGATAGAGTGGATTATCTTTGTCTGCGATGCGTTGGTGGTTGGGTCCGTTTGATCTTTGGTGGTTGGTTCCGTTGGGTGGCTGGTGGCCGGGTCCGTTTGGTCGTTGGTAGGTGGTTCCGTTGGGTGGTTAGTGGCCGGCTCCACTGGTTGGTTAGTGGCCGTTTCCACTGGTTGGTTAGTGGCCAGTTCCACTGGTTGGTTGGTGGCCAGTTCCACTGGTTGGTTGGTGGCCAGTTCCACTGGTTGGTTAGTGGCCAGTTCCGCTGGATGGTTAGTGGCGAGTTCCACTGGTTGGTTAGTGGATGGTTCCGTTGGGTGGTTAGTAGCCGGTTGCGTTGGGTGGCTGGCAGCCGGTTCCATTTCTGTAATAGAAAGAGTTAGAAATCTTTAGTAGGTGAATTTCATTGAGAGGTCAAACGATCATGTGCCGCATGACCTTATTTATGGCTCGTAAATCGGCAAGGGGAACTGGGGTAGTTGGCGAGGGTTGAATGGATAAAGATGTTTAGCAGGCTTGTAGCAGTCACCCCAATACTGAATGAAGGGCACACGCAAGGGGAGCGTAATGGCGTCGTAAGTGAAAGCTGAAGTCTTTTTTTTTATAATCATTCAACTTTCCATTTACTTATCTCCAATTGAACATTTATTTATGGTTGAATATAACCTTCCTATCTCCAATATTACTTAATTTTTGAAGGCCATCTCACACATATGCAATCTGATCATGTCTTCAGGGGTACTTCCTAGTAATCTAGTTGAAAACAGCGAATATCTGCCCGATCTACAAAGCCGGAAAGGCATCAGTACCATCCAATTACAGGCCTATATCTCTTCTTACGTCTCATTAACACTCATCACATGCATACTTAAACTCATCACATACACACTCACACTCATCACATGCATACTTTTACTCAACACATACACACCCACACTCATCACATACACACTCACACTCATCACATGTATACTTACACTCATCACATGCATACTTATACTCAACACATACACACTCACACTCATCACATACGTACTTATACTCAATACATACACACACTCATCACATACACACATTAATTTGGTTACCTTTTAGCCCTAATTTTAATTAATTATACTAAAACCGTTGCATTTGTTAACCTATCTTTTATAATTCATATCTGTCGAAAGAGACTGGATCCTGCGACACAGGGTATCTGAGTGCAGGGATCGAGTGTTATATCCATTATATAAATACACGCAGTAAAAATGAAATTGTGATACCTAAATTTAGATTAACTAAAACTAGCAAGTCATTTCTTGTAAACAGCATCCGTTTTTATAACAAGTTGCCAAAGCCGGTTACAGAACTTACCGATGGAAAGTTCAAACCCCTCATCAAACGAGTCCTCATCAAAAAAGCATATTATAAGATTAAAGACTACGTTGAAGACAAGGTAGTTTGGCAATAATTCCTTCTGCACATGTGGCTTCCCTGGCACCTCATTAACGGCATAACTACGTAAATGTCTACTAACTGCTCTCAAATTACGATTTTTACATTTATTTTCTTTTTACATCCTTCTTTGACATAATCTTTTTTATTATTTGACATTATATACAGACAATTATTTATAATTTTTCACCTATTTATTGGTGGTTGTAATGGCAACCATATCACATGGTTTTAGTAGATTTTTATATTTTATTTATTCTGTTGATAGATTCTTATTTTGTAAATGTGAGGACTTTGTAGGCCTTATAGACTTTAGATCTGTAGACCATTTTATATTTTATCAAGTATCTGGTACTTGTTGACAGGCCTACGCTATCCTGCCATACCTATTGTAATTTAAAAACATTTTAAAATCCAATTATTTTTTAAAAGAGTAACCGTGGAGTTTCTTGCCGGTTCTTCTCCATAGGAAACGACCAATTGGAACCGTGCACCTAGCTTCTGACCTTTCATAAGTGCCCATGTAGGTTTATGTGAAATAAAATATTTTGATTTTGATATCTAAATATTGTAACACTTGTTTAAGAATCAATAAAGTTCATAATTATTATATTAATATCTCCTTAGGGCGGAAGTTTCGCAGGTGCATTTTCATTGAAATTGCAACCAAAATTGATGACTAAACCCGCAAATTAATAGTTATGCGTAGTTCTACTTACTTAATATCTTCTGTGTGTGGTGCGGTGCGGTGGGATTTTAATGCAGTCTCGACAAGAGAACAGGTTTTTTTCTCAACTGCTGATGTACAGACGCGACGCCCGTAGATGAATGTGATGTATTGATTTATTGCGTGCGTAAAGCTTGGTAGGGACTAGGCTAGTCGAGTACTGATTATTTTAGTAACTACGGTGTATATACAGCACCCCTTCGCCGAAGATTTTATTTATTTATTTACTTTTGTGCACACAAAACAAAGAGCGCAAGGTACTGATTTTATGTTTCGTTTTTCTTTGCGTGGCTTAACTAATATAATTTTAATGAAAACCACGAACCTACTTGATGACTAAAGTGGTAGAACTTGACATTTCGCCTTGGTCGTCTATATTTTAAATTAAATAATTTGGAAAGATACAGAACCATCTGAGACAGGGAAGCATGAAGGTATCTATATATAGATATGAATACCGTTATTGAGGCGTACTTAAAGGTAAAAGTTGCTGATAAATATAAGTATTTTCAAGTTGGTCTCTTGCCTAAATTCATAGTTATTTTAGGGATTTTGGCTTAGTCTAACGTCTGTTCCATTTCGCACATCTGTACCCGGCATTAGGAGAAAATTCCTTGACACTCAAAGCTGCTAAATAATTACAATGCCTTTTGTAACATATTGTCAACGAAAAAAAAAGTAAGGCGTGGAACAGTTGAATACATTGATCGTCTAGTATGGCAATAACATCATTAACTACTTACTTCTGAAAGCTCCCTTTTTTGCTTAATGTGGGGCACATCCCCATTTTAATCGATAAACCTTACTAAAATGAAAACCAGAAATAAGAGTGTTGAGATTTTCGCATTACATAAACATTAAAGCCCTGGCCTTAAAAAGATATAATTGTGAAATACTTCAATGGAGGTTTTTTTTACTCGCATTATGTAGTTGTCAGTATGTCCTGAAGCAGCAGCAGCCTTGCTTTCAATAAAGACCTATGAAAAGCATTCAAATGTAGTGCTCTGTATCACCTAGCAGCAGGTGATATCAGGGACCATAGTTTCTCATATTATTTTGCTTACGGGTGTAGTTCAATAGCAATAAATATGGTCTGCTGCTGATATGAAACCATATTTATTTGATGATATGTACTTAATACTTTTGTAATACTTACAGTCCATCGTAAAATACTTATTGTTAGGTCATAATTTCGGCTTTGATTAGTTTCAAGCTAGTTCTTGACCTCGAATTTGCTGTTTATGATAAACTAAGTACGTTACTTCATTGCCCTCTCCAATGAATGTGTGGGCTACGCCCTTGTGAGATTGGGCAATCAAACAATCAATCAACTCAGCCTATCGCAGTCCACTGCTGGACATAGGCCTCTCCCAGACTGCGCCACAGCACCCTGTCCTCCGCCTTCCGCATCCAGTCTACCCCAGCCACCTTCTTTAGGTCGTCCGTCCATCTAGTTGGGGGACGTCCCATACTACGCTTGCCGATACGCGGTCTCCACTCCAGGACTCGTCTGCTCCACCGGCCATCGGTCCTTCGACAGACATGGCCAGCCCGCTGCCACTTCAGTTTGCTTACTCTGCAAGCTATGTCGGTAACACCGGTTCTTGAGATTGGGCATTGAAAGACAATTTTACATTATTGCCATAACTACCTAATTGTAATGATGAGGAAATGCATGATGACCTTCATTTATTTCTGTAATTTTGACAATATTGTAAAAAAATCAACTAAAGGATTTGTAATTAAAAAGACAAGTTGGGTTTTTGAATTTTATTATCACACATAAAAAAAAATACACATTGAATACATTTTCCCCAGACCCATGGACTTTAAAACACGGAAATTACAACACTGAAATACAGACTAATACACGAGATATGCACATCCAGAAGGTTCAATCGATTGGCACGTTTAGACATTCCCTTCGTTTTGTGCTGAACTTGGAGACGCAATTATAAAACACGCACAATAAGAAATAGATTAATCTAGAAACTTAAAAAGAAATGATATTATATTAGACCTTAAATATCCTAGTACACATTAGAAAGTACACATTTTATATAGCCAGTTATACAACATCCAAGTACAATAAGCAAAGTCCTATAATTATACTTACCTATCTTAAATCTAAGGCATATAATTAGGTTAGGCTATAAGTTACGTTCATAATCAATACACAGTGAATATTGTTAATTATTAAGCTAAGTTACAAATAAACATGATTATACTCTAAAGTGTTAATGAGATTATCCCAGATTCTTATTCTTTAAGACTTATATTAAAATTATGCTTACTGCTAAATGAAATGCCCAAAACGAACGAGCTTGTTACTATGACAATGAAACGCGCAAGGTGACTACATTAAACACAAGACGTGAAGTACCGAAGTACTGATACATCTAGACATTTAGATTGACATTATAATGTATCCGAAATCGTAGCGCATCTGGTCGGGCGCGGCGGCGGCGTCTGGCGGCTTATCGCCGGGGCTGCGCCCGTCGCCGCTGACCGCCGACACCACGCGGCTGCGGCAACCCAAATCTGGGTCGTTCAGCATCTCCTCAGCCAACTTCTGCATGTTCTCCACGGTGTATTCGTGGGTTGTGGCCTTGGCAGGCGGCGGCTCTGACGGCTTATCCATCTCTGAAACGAGACAACATAACAATAAGAATTGCTGAACTCCTAATGGTGCACAGTGTCGTGGCGTCGGTTCACGGCGTAGTGTGATCGACGCCATTTTGTGTCATCGCCAAAAAAAATTCCGGGGGATTGGTTTTTCCCTAACACAAAAAAAAACCTAGTTCTTGTAAGAAACATAGCTTATAGGTTTGAAGAACATACAAACGTACATAGGTACACATGTATCTATGAAAAAGACCTACTTATTGTCCGGAAAAAGTGGAAATTTGAAAAAAAAAAAAACATTGGATTTATCTCAAGAATTACACTGGTACAAGTTCTGACACTTCACTGTTAAACAAAAATGGAAACCGCGCCCTAGGTCCTAATAAAAATGGGATGTTGAAACCGGAAAACTGAACTGGAAATTCCCGTTTGGAAAAACCCACAATTTTCTACTTTCCCACCTACCTGCTTCCTATCTGCACAGGCACCAGCCGGTGCAGAACACTGAGCTTAGTTGGAAAAAAATACTGTTTCACAAAGACGAGTTGCCAAGTCGACTGCTCTGCTCCGCTGCTCTGGATCGAAAGGCCGAGGTTCGCTATCGATTCAACGAGCACCCCTTCTGCCCTGCATACGCACATATAGGCCTTATGGCTATGCACTAACACTAAGCTTTCGGTGGCGCCACTAGCGACCCTAAAGACCCCGCCCTCCGAGCTTTCGATGTACTCGTACATTGAAGCTTTAAAGTCAGCAGCTTTTGTGCCTCCCATAGAAATGCAGCAATGTATATAAAAGTTATGGGCAGATATCCAAACAAACATCCGGTTTGTAGAAGTTTCTCCTGTGTGTTGTGATTGGTTGTTACAATTTTGTTCGACCAATCACTCTGATTTGATATGAATGTGTGTGTTTTTTAATAACACTAGGTTCGACCACAGACGTATTCACTAATACCACCACACAGTGGATGTACGTGTTAGTGTGTTTCCTCAATTTTCTTTTTCACCGACTTGATAAGCGGTAATTTTGCTTATACAAGGAAAATTGTTTTGTTTACGAAATAAAATCGAAATTCATTAAATTATTATCTTTTCTTATAGGCGAAGCGTAGGCTTAGGTAATAGCCGGAGTCTTCAAGAAAACACTAAATCATCATATTTTTTTTTAATCATGTCAGCTTTTACGGGTCTCATACTTTAGCAGCGATGGAAGTCAAAACTTGTCGTTGACAAATCGACAAAATAATCCTAAAGCTTACGTTTCTTTATGTGTTTTTAATTAAGGATTCATACATTATAACATCTCTAGTGAAAAAAGTACCCTTAAAATTATCTTAGGAAAACCTTTTTTAAATTTCGTAAAAACATTAGGCAATCAGGAAATGTTGGACACATATCCGAACAACTTCCGCTTTCTGGAACCTACGAGAACCTTCTAGAACCCGGAAGTTGAGCCTGATTTGCTGTAATTTTATGTGTGTGTGTGTGTTATGTGAAAACGAAGGATTACTACTACCAACGTAGAATTCGACTACGCACATACTCACTAAATTAATGCGGTGGTGTGTGTTTACTTAGGTACCCAATTTCCTTTTTCACAAACTTGGCTAGCGGTCGTTTTGCGTACGCGGGAAAAATTAAATCTAATATTTGCAAATGATTTTTGGTTCTTATTGGCGTAAATAATATTGTTATGTAACTTACTAAAAAAACTAGCCCAAACTAACAGGTAGACTAAACACCGAACTCATTCTTTTACATTTGCGGTTAAAATAAAATAACTTGCTTGTTCGAAAAGCAGGAGGCCTACCACAAGCTCTTAACGCGATCCATTTTAGGACCTAAACTGAACTGTTCTTCTAATTCGTACCATGGCGTTTAACTATTCAGTTTAGGCCGTGCCATCTGCTGACAGCGATTGTCCGAAACTGAGTCGCAAGTTTTGGTTTCGTTCATACTTGTTTGGTACCATGACGTCCATAGAGCAGCTCAAGCGATGCAGTTTAGGAACCTAAACTGAAATGTCTTGTTTTTGAATCGTTTTTAATTAGATCATGGTAGGCCAGTTGATCATAAGTACATCTTTGAACAATGTTAGACTAAAGCTAAAATGAGTAAAAAGCAATCGTGGAATAAAGCTCTGTGTCTGACAAACCTACGCCGAATTTGGCCCTTATCCTGATTAAAGGAAAGCGCTTTTTTATTTTCTTACGATATTTTCTTAAAAACCATTCGTACTAAGCCCATTCACGCTACATCGTCTTATGTCTGACGTATTTCGCCTCTATTTTTGAGATTGGGCCATTATTTTCCCTATACAACATGTAACTCTTTGAAATGATAATATTAAGTACAACGAGACTTTCTCTGGATTTTATCTGAGCAGTATAATAATAAGTTTACCCCTTTCGTTCTCATGTAAAAAGCCAGACATTAAATTACATCTGCCGAACAGGTCCAGGCAGATTGTAAAAATTGGCGAACAAGAGACAACTCGACCCTAGGGAATTTGATATAAAAGAATAAAGGTATAATAAAGAATGCTTTGTTCAACATGTATTGAAACATTGAATAACCGTTTTAGAGTACCTACAACTGGATGGTCGAGATTTAAAATGAACCCTTTTATCCGATTTTGTCTAGCTTGAAATGTCCGTTAACTGATTTTTTTTTTGCGTAAAAAAACGCGACTGCCCCTTTCAAAATTACGTGTTTGAAGACTGGTACAGTTTGAATACTTTTAATAAAAAACGAGCTTAATCCGCTATTGGGTCAAAAAACCGTTATACTTGTTTTTGTGGTGAAACGCAATATCTGAAGGCATATTCCCGTGATTAAAAACGTTCAAAATCTAGTCACAATCTCATCTCAGCGACAATCAATGTTAAAAACTAGTGAAAAATGTTGGGACATTAGAGATATTTGTAACAGATTGAGACTGAGAGAATGCCTTCCCTGATATTTCATATCGTATAAACACATTTTTTTTTAAAGGCATCTTTCATAATGCGTGCTCCAGGTTCGTCTTATTAGAATGTTCAGCACAAAACGCCCTCATTTGAATCAAATGTTGGTCAGTGTTCGATATACATTGATAAATTGCTGTTACTCTGATGAACGATTTGTATGTGGATGGAGCAATGTACATCATACATCAGGACCAAGTAAAAATATGTGTCTCTTTCATCCTCGTGAGTATTTGTTGAGAGCGAGGAGCAAATGAATATTGTGTAATGCCTTGTTTTGGAAGCTGTGTAGATGAAACATTTAGACAAATTTTTGGGCTTGAAGCCAAAGGTTGGCCTCGAGGGCGGAACTCTATCGATTGGCCATTCTTACTTAGGGAACCTGGTAATCAATATTTCTATAGATGCACGTTTACAGTATATGTAGGCTGTCGGGAAAAGGACAAAATTCTGTGATTTTGCCCTGTTTGTAACCTTTTTGGTTTGTTTATACGAGTATATGGTTTGACAAAAAAATAATGGCACTAATTTACATAGCTGCATAGCCATGTAAATTGTGATTGATTTGAGATTATTAATTAGAGAAAAGTAAGCATTACTCTTGATAATCATAGGCCTTCATATAATGAGTCTTGTCTTAGAAAATTATAACAGAATAAAAGTCAGCAGTACCTATATGTTTGTTAGAATGTATCATGTATGAATCAAAGAACCAAACGTAGGTTTTCTCATACTGATAACTTTGAAGTGATAGCCGATGGCCAAATACTTGTCGATTTCTTACTGAAGCATAATCTTACCATACCCATCATCATCTGCCTAGCCTTTTCCCAACTATGTTGGGGTCGGCTTCCAGTTTTCATACTAAACAGCATATTAAAGAAAAATAAGAACCATAAGTGGGATTATAGGAAACTCTCCAAACACATTTACAGATACATCAGTTGTACCTATCAAACCTAAACTTCTATACCAACCATCGCATGTTAAGTGAACTACACCACCGAAAATGTCTGGAAAACACATTTCCCATCCAGATCATTGTACCAACGAGGGATATGCTGGCACATTGCCAAAGACAAATGGAAAGGAGTATAACTACATAGTATTAAAAACAACCCAGGATACTAAATACCCCGATTAGAGAAAAGACAAAACTTATTGATGTTCTTACCAAAATAGACCAACTGAAGTGGAAAAGGACAGGCCACATGTTTAGGGGCATTCAACACAAGTGACAGAATAGTACCACAAACATGGCAAAAGGAACAGGGGAAGATAATACAAAAGATGCGAAGATAAATATTAAAGCTCGCTGGTCCAAATTGGAGAAGAGTTGCGAGAGATAGGAAACGGTGGAAGTTGATAGAAAAGGCCTTTGCCAAAAAGCGCACTGAACTAAGAGACATTCTGTAACCCACTGAAAATGTCACCACGCAAAATGTTCAGAATTAATGGGCTTAAACTAATTATTAATAAAAACGACGTGATTTTTGAAATCTTTATTCCACATAAAATGCACACATTAATAATACATGTAGATATTGTGGATTATACTAGTAATACCAACATTGAGTAAAATTTCTAAGAAAAATACCTTTATAGAAGAGTAAAAATGAATTTGATTCTTTTAAATATACTTAAATAACAATGATATGATAAATTAAACCAAACCTAAATTAAACACTTGAAAATACAATTCAAAATAGCTTACAAGAGATTTGTTGGTAATTGTGAAAAAGATTTAAATAATAAAAAGCTATTGTTGTGCTCCATTGCTTGCTAATGGTGGACTAATACTTCCTCATTGTTACATAATGGCTCATCTCAAGGTATAATTACGATCCGCCACTTCTTCACTACAAACAACAATCCAAATAAATTAATACAATCATCTTACTGACTACTACTGACTCTTAGTACACGGTCAGAAAACATCAACACGATACAACATCCAGTAACATCAAAGGAATTCATGCCATGATCAAACGCCGTTTGAATTCATGTAGAATGTATGACATTTAAATAAAACCTGCTTGAAAGCATTTTCAATTGTTTCTAACAAGTGAACCCTGAAATATTTGATAGATTTTTATCATAAAAATTATGCGCCGACTTCTAAAGACTATGAAATCCTCAATAAAAGGTTTCATCTAAATTCCAACATGGCCATAGTAACTGTAACAATTTTAATTTTAAAGTGTACAAAAACGTTGTGCAAAATTGGCTATCTATCAACAAGTACTTGATTTTGAAAAATAACATTAGTTTTTTGTGAATTTAAGACAAAGGGCGACGATGGGGTTTACGTATGTTTACAACATCACAACATCGAGAGAGTAACTTAATATTTGTATTGGTTATAAGAGGTTCTGGCGCGCTTCTCCTCCGGGCCCTTGTAGGCATCCGGGGAGCCCATTTGTACATCCGGGGGGCACATGTGGACTTCCGGATGACACATGTGGACCTCCGGGGGTCCCATGTGGATGCCCTCATCGATCTTCGTTGCATTGTCGCAGTTGCGCCCGGTGCAGCAGATAGTCACCAGCTGCCCCCCCCTGCCGCACGGGCAGTACATGTAATCATGGTCAGAAGGAGGAGCTGAGGGTTCTTTCTTTCCCGGCTGCGGGTCGCGGCCCTGGGCAGGGTTCATCAGTGTGAATGGTGTGGCTGAAACATAGATATAATCTATACAAACATGTGTAATCCACTGATTAATTATGCACATTTATGTTTTGTTTAAATACGGATGCATTATTACCTGGTTCCTGAAAATAATGTTCGGGCATTTGTTCTATTTTGGCGCGATTGCAGTTCGGCTGCTCGCAGCATACGCTGGCATTCGTCAGCACCTGTCGGCCGCGCTGGCCCGCTTGTCCCGCGTGACTAGCATGACCGGGATTGCATGCATGACCATGACCCGAATGACCCACATGGCTTGGACGGCCTGGCTGAACCAGGTGCCCCGGCGGAGCCGAGTGGCCCACATGGCTTGGGTGACCTTGGTGGCATTGTTGACCAGGGTGGCCAGCGTGGCCTGGGTATTTCGGCTGTGGTGGCTCCTTGAAGATATCATTGGTGGGTTTTTGTACCGAATCTGATGGTTTCATCAGGAGGTCGTTGCGCCACTGCTGACTCTTGGCAATGCTTCCAACGTTGAAAGAACTCATTTCTGAAATTGAAACAAGCTGAATGTTAACAACATACCTGCCCTAGATTTATCTTTGCACATTTATGAAACAATTACGTGTGAAATGCCAGCCTCACTGCTTGACGGAATGACCAATCAGCACCTTAAGCCAGATGTGGATTGAGATCATTTAAAATACATAATAATGCTGAACATCGCATATCGCAACACTTATGATCTAGCACTTGCCTTTAGCCTTCCTCTTATTAAATTTATAGGTAAACGGTATCGTACTTCGCAATAGAATAAAAATCAATAGCAGGACGCGTAGCCTTTGCAGATAAAAATACTATACTAATAATATGAAAATTGCAAAAAATTCGTTTATAACTTGGGCAAAATCGAAATTAAGATCAATCACAAAACTAACGAGCACTTTTCGCGAGATGGAGAACCGATCGATAGGCGCAGATACCGCTAGCGATATTCAAGGAATCTTTAGATTGAGTGGCCCATATTTGATATTTTAAGACTTACCTTTCGCTTGGATGCCACGCACTTGTTTTAAAAGCAATAAATCTCAATTTACTTAAAACTTTATGACCTAATGAAAATCGCGACACAGAGCGAGCTCTGAGCGTGTCGGCGCCCTGCTAGAATGAAATTATTGATTCATGCAAGGTCCGATTGCGCAAGTGCAAGTCCACGATGAAGAGCTTGTTGCTATGCAGATTTCCTTGCAGACAATTTATAAGCAAGTCGCAAATGCTTATTTTATTGTAATTCTTTGTTAGAACTTAGTATTTAATCTCATGAGTAAGGCCATCAGACCACGTGTCTAAAGAAAAACAATTTTAGGTACGTGTATGTATTAGCAATATAAAATTTTTTTTTCTTTAATTTAGAGATCATTAACTATTTAACTTGATTAATACAACTTTATGTTTACCTTATAGTAAAATGCCTCGAAAAATCGTCAAAAACTTTAAACTAAACCAATCGCACAAATGTGTGTTCAACTTGTGAATGCACCCTTACCATAACTTTTTAATAGAGCCATAGGCAATAAATGATTCGCTCGGAAACTTTATGTGCTGCGGTTATTTCGCGAATTGACCAAAAAAGTATAAAAAATAATTCATTAGCGGTTTAACTCAGTTTTTACATTATTAATAAATATGCATATTTTTTTTCTGAATTAGAAAATAATTTTCAACGGTTGTAATTAAAACTACAAAAAAAATCTCGAACCCTTACTAATACGTTGCAGGGCTCAGAAGCAGATTCAACTACCCAAACTCCGATTAGTTAGAAGTCTTAGAAGGAGTTTGTGGTAGCAGCATTTAAGTTCACACGTACGCAAAAGCATTATAATTTAGAACTGTACACCAAAAACGTACCTATGGGATTCAGCTCAAACTTTTTCTTTAGTTCATCATATTATAACTTTGGTCTATAATACTTCGCGTTCACAAAATCTTTTAGTTTACGGCCACGAAACATATTCCTACCACCAAGCACCATTGTGTATTCTTATTTTGAAGTGTATAAACTCTTATATCCACGTATTATACCCACGTAGATTCCGCTGAAAGTGGGGCATTATAGCCTGCTCTTTAAGGTTGGCAACGTATCCGCCAATATTGGATGTCCAGATGTCTGTAAACGCCTTATCTAAAAGAGAGGACCGTCTGCCTCATACATGTATTTGCCTAAACACTAGTGGCCTAGATATACATCACAAAGGCCATTTATCATTTCAACTAATTTAAGGGTCACCCAACGCCAGTCCATCGCTACAATAATAAACTAAATAGTATTAAATAACATTTCAATGTTATAATTTATGCAATAACTAATTTTTACCCAACTGCCCCAAAAGGAGAGTATTATTTTCTGTTCTGTGATGATTTTATATGAAATTAATTCATGTTGTTTTATGAAGTTAAAGAACGAAAGTTTTTTTTAATAAAGCTGGCAACCCAAAGGGGATACGCCTATTACCCGGGTAGTGGTCATAAAGGGCATTTCACAGATTATTTTTATACATATGTATAACTTATACATATACGTAGAAAGGGTGAGACCGCGATGTTTAGAATGATTGCGGGTTTCTATTATGAATGACTGATAACGGATAGTAAGTATTTTTACCCCCTTACTAATGAACATATTATATCAGATGAATAGTTACACAACGATTTCTCTCTTTCAGTCGTCAGTAATTTGACTTTCGAAAGAAGAAGACAAAGCATTGTGCAACTATACAGACGCTATACAACGTTTATTATTAAGGGGGTTAGAGTCTACCTATTTTCCATGGATAATTGATAAAAATCAGCTCAACAAGTTAATTTCAGTGTAGAATACACTAGACATCATGGTAAATATTATGAAAGAAAAGTCTTATAAAAAATATTCTCTAGCTTATTTGTGGGGGGTTATTCTGGCAAAATCGTATGAAGTAGATAACAAGCTGATATAAAGTATTATGATAATCATAATTATTGGCCTTAGATGTTATTTCAATGAATTTCAGAGAGGTAAAGCTTTTAAGGCCTCGAAACTTTGGTGCCTAATTTTCATCATACCAAGAATGTTGCTGAATTCTGTCCTTATATAAGTGTTGTATCTAAATAAAAAAGCAAATGTCTTGTTATATCTAATGTTTCTACTTTTAGCTTAAAAAAGGTAAAAATGAAAGCCAGAACCTATGAGCTATTTTATTGATGTTGTAGCTTCTCCGCTTTCAGTTAACTTGGTCAATTTTCACAGTTTTATCATTAACAAAACTGAAGAGTACTTAAACAGTGTTAATCTCTTTGAATTATAAACAACTAGCTGTTGCTCGCGACTTCGTTCGTGCGTATTTTGTATTTCATATTTTTTATACAAACAACCAGGATGAAAAATAGCCCATATCCTTCTCTAGTTCCAGGCTACTACTAACTATCACATAACTACTCAGTGGTTTAGGCATGAAAGGTTACACACAGACAGACAGAGTTTCTTTCACATTAATAATATAATTATATGTATAGTATGGATTTAAATTCGGTAAAGTTATTGAATCCACTTTTCATAGCACCTATCTGACTTATATCAACTTACCTTCTTCAAAGGATGGATTTATTCCGATCTAATACCAAGAACTAATCCCACTGGTAGGTATTTGTTTCAACGCGCATTTATTTTCTATTCCGAACAGATTAGATATGTTTCCCTGAACATAAACAAAACAAACATATTGTCTTCATTCATTCCATATTTTATTACTTGATAGTTATCTATCTTTATCTTTATTGTGCTCTTGATTGTGCTTTTGGTTTTAATTTTGTTTTTAATTTTTGTATTCAATTTTGTTTTTAATTTTTGCATTTAATTTTGTCTTTAATTTTTGTATTTAATTTTGATTTTAATACTGTTTTTAAATTATGCTTTAAATCTTACTTTAGACTTTAATATAACTTGTAACATTTATTATTTTATGGGCCATACAGTGCTAACCTTTAAGAAATTGTTATACTAACCATTGATATAAAATAATCTTTTTTTTTAAACACGTAACAGTATAAACAATTGTTGGTTGGCCAGAAATAATAAATAAAATCGAATCCACTTTTTGTCTGAGTTCATATGTAGATACACCTACTTACTTACCTTTTTTCTCATGAATACTGGCAAAATTTTCCACATACTTTCACCATTTAACTGAAAAGTATAAGGGAAAAGTACCTATTCCCTTTGAAGCCAAAATGTGAACTGTTTCCCATTTCTTAAATACAGTTACAGATTTGCCAACCTTCATTATTTTTCTGATATTAAATTACTGAATTCTCAATATATAGGTACCTATAACTGAAAAGCTTACTCAAGCAAAATGTTGAGTATTTTTGAAATAGATATGTTTTTCCAAAAACGTTATTTTATCATTTACTTTTGCACTCAGATAAATCTTGGTTCAAAAGAAAAGTACATAAACTTTAAACAGTAAAGTACAGTAAACTGATCTCCCAATATTCTTATTTTAATTGAGTAATTTATAATAAGCTTCACCTCCATAATTTTTATTGTATCTTGGTTGTGGGTACAAATCCGAGCAAGTAAAAAGGTAACTTTTTCAATTCATATGTACTTTCTGAATTTATTGGTGAAGGCAAACATCGTGTGAAAATCTGAACCTATCGTCAATATAAGTCTGAAATCGACAACCCATCTTGAGCAAGCGTGGTGATAAATGCTTGTGCCTTCTCTGCCAGCGTCAGGCACTAGTTGTCTGTAATTTTTGCTGAAATGAGTCTTTTTGGCGCAGTCGTGACCCCATTTTCCTGAAAAAAAAAATGATTTTGTGTGCTTTTTAGTCAGCGCTAAATAAATGTATTTACTTTCTCTGTATGAAAGGCAAACCTTGCAGTGGAATATTAATAGGCTGGTATTATTATTGTCTCTGTTAGGGTAAAGATAAAGAATAAATAAAAAAAATACAGACATTACTTAACATTTATCACATCAAAGGACATCAAATACCAGTATTAAGTTAACATATGACCTATCATATAAAAATATAAACATCAACGATTAAAAAGGTACAATAACGTTTCAAAAACACACAAAAATATAATAGTGACTAGACATTTTTGGAAAAGATCTCTTTCCGAAAATTAACATCAGCGTAGGTCTGAAACAATATAAACTATTTAGTGGTTCTTTTGGAAATCTTAACGTTTCTTAATTAACATATCGTTTTGCTTAATTAAAATTACACCTACCTATTAGTTTCAAGTTGGAACGTACATTTTTGTAAAACTAGTACTGACTAGAATATTTCCCAATTAGAATCGCATACTGATGGAATGATAGCTAAATGTGCACTTTTATAATTTCTAAAGTGACAATAGCGTCCATCATCATACGATCATTACACTAGACGATAGGTTTCCTTCAAATATTGTGGAGGAATGAGGAAAACATAATAATGGGCTTCTTGGTGTTATTGGGGCTAATAAACCTAATTTTTCTTAAAAATTGGGAAAGACCACCTATTATTTTAATAAACTTACGTCTTAAAGCATTTGTGTTATAACACTAACTAAAATCAACCATTGTGCATCAGCAGATATTTTAGTTATAACTTCTCACATGACGATATCATCGTGGACGTCCATCGTCATACGATCATTACACTAGTAAAAGACAGGTTTCCCTCAATGATTGTGGCAAAACTGACCTATCGTGTAATGGCCTCCTTGGCGTCATTGGGGCTAAATTACTTAATTTTTCTTAAAAATTTTCAAAGATAACCCATTACTTTAATAAAATTGCGTCTTATAGCATTTGTATTAATACTAACCAAAAACTAGCTTTGTGCATCGACAGATATTTTGGGTAATCAAGGGAATGCTCTTGATTACTCAACACACACCCACACACACAGCTATGAAACAGCAACAACATCAGCTGCCAGCTGTGAACATTGATTTCAAATATGTAATTCTATTAGGAGACAATTTTCAGTGTGCTTAACATTTACTCATTCAGAGTGGCCTAAGCAATACATAATTTAATTGGGGAGTTCCATTCTCTAACCATGTGACAGAATATAAATTTGGGACCAAAAAGGCGGTATACCCTTCTAAATATAATCATAAATCTATTTAGGCGGAGATACGTGGTACATTAGACAATACATAAAAAAAACACGGGGAAAATTCCTCCTTGGTAAAAATTCGACTTTTCAGTCTTAGTAATTAGCCATTGATTAATCAGGTAAAATACGACGTGATGTGTAGAATATTACCCGTAGGCTTACAAGTGCGAGGTCCTAACAATTATGTTATTGGCACGTACCTAACTAACATTTATAGACATATTCAACTAGTTTCTTGCAGCCTTTCCTCTGGTTTGTCTTGGTTGTTAGCAGGTGTTGCTACGCTGATAGCCCGTTCAGTCTTGCTGGCCATCACCAGGCCATGGTAGATCCAGTAGGTGTGCCTCATGTCCATCAGGAATGGGTCTATGCATTGGACAGGTTGCCTATAGTTGCAGTATTTGATGCAGTCCTGACAGACGCAGTACAGTGAGGTGGTGACAATGTGTTTGCGGTAAATGCAGCCTCTTTCCTTGAGCGTGTCTTTATTTTTCTTGTGCTTCGTGGCACATTCGTTGGTCCGCATTTTCCCGCCAGCTTCACACTTGCTCATCTCTGTAATTAGAAACAAAAATAATGTTAAGAAGAGAGGCACAGCTATGTCAAACTGTTTTATTGCTATAGATTAAATTATTACTATGTACTTAATAATTATGCTGTATTGATTTTTATAAGTGCCTACTATTGAAAGACAACATTGTCATTCAAAAATTATAGGTTTTAAATTATCTAATAATAAAAAAAACTAAGGTAACCAACAATTTTCCTACTAAACAAACCATCCTATACTTAAAATTACTTTATTTATTTATCACAAAGAAATGAAGAGAATTTTCTTTCCAATTAATTCTAATTAATTGGAATGAAATTGATCCTAATTGGAAGGAAAATTCTCGTAATTTCTTTGTAATAAATAAATAAAAGAAAAAAAGTATCAACTTATTTTAACATTTTGTTGCTTGCGGTTTCCCTACAGCCTAAAAGAACTTCTCAAAAATCCAGACACAAGTATTCTATGTGTTCAGGTCTTAGTCATGGCCATAGTCTAGCTTTGTGCTAAGTTTCATCCAAAACTGATCAGCCTTTTATGCAAAGGTTGAGAAATAAGCATCCAAAAGTTAGTTGACATTTTTTCACTTCAACTGTGATATACCACATTATGGAGGAATTCCAAAAAAATCCGAAGGAGCCTCCCAAAGGCATTCAGAAATCCCATGTATGCCCTTTACAGGAATCTACATTATATTATATAAACACGCAAACAAAGCCGTTACAGCCTTTTGCATAACATTGATAAATGGATAGATTATATATACAATAATATGAGGGTAAAGTGACAACCTAACAACTGTGTTTTAACCTCATCCCTGTATTTGAGACCTGAATTCTGGCTGTATGTGGACAGTATTGTCAAACACTAATGCAAATGTATTCATGGATGTCATCGGTGGGACAAGTGACGATAAAAAGTTGTACGTACTTACGTGGCGGCGGCAACGTCAGCTTGAGCTTAATTCACGTTCAACAGGTTGCTTCTTGATACACTACTTCTAAAATTTTTCTCATAACCTTAGCGCAGCTCCGCCCGAATTAAGACGTCTGGAAATAATGTATTGATTGATGGCAATGCACTAACTATTTGTGCGCAAGTGCAAATTATTTCCTAGTCCCACAGACTAGGTCATGTTGAAATATTGTTAGCTTCACCCTGCTGACCTGTGGAGCAGTAATAATTTACTAATGTTGCTACAAAATCTAGCCTGGTAAGGCTATCGACACTGCTAACCTTCTACATAAATGTCTATAAATATAATCCTATTATGTAATTAATTATGTTATTATTATGACTTTATCAGTAGTACCTAAGTGTGGGCTATTAACTTTATAAGCACCTGGCAAGATGGAGAAGGCATGATATTGATTAAATAAAAAGGACGTCGCGTCATTGATCTAAATTCGGTTAACAAGTTGAGAGTACTTACTAAATCTGTGTTTGAATATATGATAAACCTAAACAAGTCTTTACTAGTCATTAAAGACTGAAGGCTGAAGGCTAGTTTTGCAATTACCTAGCTTACAGGATTATCTAGCCAACTGATAACCTTCTGTCCTTCATCACTCCATTCTACTTAGTTCTTTTTCAACATTGAAAATAGCGTAGACTACCTCCAATATTGAAATTAAACTAGTAAAATGTAGATAGGTACTAGTTAGACCCACACTCAAAATGGGCCAACCGTACCCTCATGTGAGGGGTCTCATCAGTTGGCACACTTTCAGTAGGTACTAAAGTAGAGCAGGGAATAAGCTAAAACAAAATACAAGTTTGATTTTTTATAAATTTTAATCCCATGCTACATCTACAATGTAAAAAAGAGTGTACAATCATTTCAAAAGACATCCGTGTCCTTGTAATAAAACCAATTAAAAATAAATCTTTAACAAATCCAAAATTGTATAAAATGTAAAAATATACGGTCTCGCCGGCTGGTCGATATTTCACGTGACCAGAGGGCTAGGTCGTTCTTTGGCCATAGAATTAGCATTGCCATTCAACGTGGCAATGCTGCCAGTCTTCTGGGCGCGTTTCCGGATGACAGCGATGCGGACGAGTACTTCGACGCCTAAGTGTCCTTTCTCTCAATTAAGTTTCACATCTTACATTCAATGGTCGCAGTTTTTACTCAACATACCTTTCATATTTGTAAAAATTATAAACATTTTTTTTTCAACAAAACACTATCATTACTTGGAAAGACTTCGATTTGATTTGCAACAGGAAATATAGAAGTGTGACATTAAAATGTAGGAATGGCTGACACTGATAGTTTCCATTCTGTTGTTATTGTTGTCCATTCTTCATGACGTCTTCATCAAGTTGTTGAAGAGAAGAGAAGACACAGACGATAAAGATAGAAAGACAGAATACGGCAAATAAATAAACCAAGGAACGATGTCGAAGGTCACCAACGAAGCTTAGCCCTCGTCGATTTTAGCCCGCTGAACATCATCCACCTTGACTGCGTTCTTGCAGTCGGCCATATCTGCGTTCTTCCAAGTAGCCGCGACGTACATGGGATCGTCGTCGTTCTCACCGGGTGACAACCTGGCGACCAGCACGCGAAGGTTGCCCTTCTCGGCCGTCAATTCTTTCGTTATGATTTGCATTTCTCCCTCCACCGCGACGCAACCCATACTCCTCATCTTCACTCGACCAATGTTGTTCCTGGAATTAGATACAAATTCATTGTTAAAATTACAGAAATTAGAATAGTATAGTTTTTCTCAGGAATAGATGAGCTGAAGGCTGTATAAAGTGTCAGTTTCAGTTAATTTTATTAAAGGACCAAGCCACTGTATCATTGTCCTCCTGAAACGAGGGAAGGACTGGCCACTTGTTTTTCTGATTTTAAAACACGTTTCAACATAATAATTTCAAAAAGAATACGTTCTTTATGAATCAAGCAGAATATTTTCGAGCTAATTTATAGTTTTGTCATACGCTATGACCATCTTTGTTACGGTATATTCGACAAAGGAAATGACGCCATCTTGTTCACGAGTCCAGGGATTCCTCACACACCTATCTACACAGACCATTCTACGAGAAAAACACAGATAATTTCGTGGACACTTATATCTTCTAATCACCCCTGAATAGGTTTCCCTAACTTTGAACTTTGTAGGTATATCACGAGGGGGCCGCACTAAGTCGATACAGACGCGACAATTTTCTATGTTTCTGATTCAGAATTCTTGCTAACTATTGCCCTAGATTTCACTTACACACACTCCATAACCGCAAGACCACGGCCCGTACGATTTGTCGCTTTCGTAAATAATTAACCCGATGCCCTCGCCCGACTGCTGCTTGTGAAGCCTTCTACAGTCTTCACAGATATTGATCCAGAGGCGGAGCTTCACTCTAGAGCAGCTTCAGCCGGTGTTACTAACGTAGTCAGTGTGGCAAACGTTTTAAAATCTGCTAGAATCGTAAAACATCATAGTCGAGTTCGACATTTTGTTAACATGGTTTCATCATTCATGGTTTTACCAAAAAGTTTGAAATTACTTACCCTGATTTACATGTTGAGGGTATAGCGACTCTTACCGCGTTATACCACTTTTGGCTTAATAATAAAAGTACCTGGCTATTTAAATAATAAGGTAAGTACATTAAAAAAGAATGGATGACATAATTGTCGTTTCCTCGTGACTTTACACTGACATCAATTGAATGAATTTTATCGGCATTGTTCGAGCCGCGTAAAATGTAGAGTATCACAATAATAATCATTATGGCGCGCTAGTATAACATAATAAAACCCTAACTAACCAAGATCATCTTGAAAATGTATAAGAATAGAGCATTAAGTACTCTTTCCGAACCTGAGCGCCACGAAACATCTACACTCATTCCATTTTACGAAGCCTATAAAACAGAAAAGTTGTTTCAGTAATTTATTTACCAACTTCCGTTGTAATTTTCCTGAATGTCAACGGTCAAAGGGGCCGTAAAATTAAAGAACAATGGCTAAATTCGTATAGAAGGTGGACCTGGCTTAATTTCAGTGTTCAAAAACGAACTATAATGAGATGCGTTTATTTTCATGGAGTAAACAATATTCTGTGTGAAAATAATATTTGAATAGCCAAGATATATTAATAAGTATCGTTAAAATACTTTTTAGGTTGGAATCAACAAATAAGTTGATTTTAAATACTAGGCAGATGATATTCAGTTTTCAGCGATCTCATTTCTATTGACCAGAACACATTGAATAGATTTCTCTCAGAGAATTTCCCAAAATAATAGGTCTGACCAAATCAAAATAACAATCTCATCCTCATAAGACAAGCTACTATTCTTATTCCTTCACTGTCCATGCTGTAAGATTCACTTCCGCCTAGCATTCGTGATTTAAAAACTATTTCTCGATTTAAATGTCGATTAAAAGAACATTAGCTTTCCTCTATACTGTGAGTATATATTATATATATTTTATATTTTAGCATTATGTATTTATTTAAGTATACTTATGTTATTTTTTTTTTGCATTATATGTGTATGTTTATTTAATATTTTAGTTTTAGACTTTACACATTCATATTTTTCTCTTCTTGTTCTCACCCACTATTGTCTACATTTCTTTTTTACTTCTCCTTTCGCAGGTCTGCTGGAAGAAATTTCTTAAGAAATAAGCAGTACCTTTGTACTCAAATCATAATTATGTCTTATCCCTATTTTTTTTTACTGTGTGTACATAAATAATAAAATAAATAAATAAACAACATAAGGAAATCCAAAATATAATAGTACGTATCACAATTCATAACAACAACAATGCAAACGGTCGTCGGGTGCGCGTCGATGACATATGTATGACGTTCCATTGCATGCAATTAGTCAAAACGCTGATGCTTGCTATGCACCTACATAATAACTTTTTATCACAAGAATCAAATACATGAAAACAGCACTACTTAGTTAATTTGATACTTACGTATTTATAGAATAGAATATTATTTATTGTTGCAAAACATAACATAATTAGCAGTGGAAAGATGATGTTTCCAGTGCTTGGACACAGGCCTCCTCTCGGTAAGGCGTGCCGTAATCCACCACGTTGGCCACTGCGGGTTGGTAGAGGTCTTTTTGGTTCTAGGACATGCCGCCTTCCTCACTATGTTTTCCTTTACCGTTTTGAGAGCAGTGGTGATGAAATAATAATTTACACAAAGTAAAGCGCCTGTCTGGATTCGGACCTAACGACCTACAACTCGTAAGTCGCGGCCGATACCACTTGGCCACTACTGCTCCCTTAGAGCTCAGAGCCTCAAAGCTTATTCAGTAAGCAGTAATACATAAAACGGTGAAGGAAAACATCGTGAGGAAACCGACATGTCCTAGAACCAAGAATTCGAAGTCATGTGACATCTGCCAACCCGCACGGGGCCCGCGTGGTGAATTACGGCCCACTCCCTCTCACTGAGAGGAGGCCTGTGTCCCAGCAGTGGGAACATTATAGGCTGATTATGATGAGTAAGCTTTGTAAGTGCACTTTTGAAGCATGTAGCATTACTTACTTCAAAAGCTTTTTTGAAGCTTTTACAAACGATAGACTTCAGGCCTGAATGCTACAATTATCATAAATCATTCTTCTTTATGTCTTTCAAAATTGTAGGCATCCAGCATAGGCTGTCTACAATGCTGAAATGCAATAAGTAGAATGTAGGTCGGTACTAGTTAGACCCCACTGCCAAAATGTACAAACAGACCATACACACATATGGGTTTATGTGAGCGATCTTTTGACACACTTTGAGAATATTTATCAGCGAAAAAGGTAAACTAAAACAAGACTTGGATTTTATTTTTTTTATTCCCATACTACAACTACTACAAATATTTAAAAGTGAAAAAGAGTTTCATATCATTATCATATCAAAAGACATCCTTGTAATAAAAATAATCCTTATAAAATTCAAAACTGTAGCATACAAATAAGTTACACATCTTAAATACAATGGTCAAACAAACAGTCTTTGAAGGAGTTTTTGTTAAAATATGACATTAATGAAACACTAAAATATGACATTAATGAAACACTAAAATGACATAAATTCGATTTAGTAACATTACTTGGAAAGACCTTGATTTGATACGCAACAAGAAATATTCAGGTGTGTATGAATGGCCGACACTAATATAGTTTCCATTCTGGTGTTATTGTTGTCCATTCTTCATGACACACCTTGAATATAAGAGAAGACACAGACAATAAAGATAGAAAGACAGAATACGACAAATAAATGAATCAAGGAACGATGTCGAAGGGCCCCAACGAAGCTTAGTTGTTGTTGGTTTTGGCCTGCAGGACATCGTCAGCCTTACCCTGGCCTTTTGCCTTGCCTGGGCCTTTACCCTTGTCCTGGCTCTTAGCCTTTTCCTGGTCCTTTCCCTTGTCCGGGCCTTTACCCTTCTCCTGGCACTTTCCCATGTCCGGGGCTCTCCCCTTCTCTTGGTTCATTCCCTTGTCCTGGGCATTAGCTGTGTCCTGGTCCTTTTCCTTGTCCTGGTCCCCTTTCGATGGGTCTTTTTTGCAGACGGCTACGACATACATGGGGTCGTCTTCGTCGTCATTTCTGTGAGCCATCTTTACGACCATCATGCGAAGGTTAATGCTGTCTTGGTTCATATCCTCCGCTAATGCTTTTATCGATTCAATATTCTCGGCTGACATCAAATGAATGATCTGTGATTCAACCAATCGCCTCCTACTGCCTCGCCTTGACCTCGTCCTGGAATAAGATACAAATTCACTGTTAAATAAAAAAATTACATGAAATGACAAGTTGTGACAAAAGATTTGCTCAGCACGCGTAACATGAACACTTTCATCTGTACGAAGAATATTCTCTTCAAAATCTCATCATCATCATCTGCCTAGCCTTTGCCCAACTATGTTGGGGTTGGCTTCCAGTCTAACCAGATGCAGCAGAATACCAAAATCTATTTCTATTTAATGTGACATTTATTTTCCTCATTTTGGACATGTTTTGGCTATTAATTGACGCTGGCGTGAGATTGCGACTAGATTTTGAATATTTTTAATTATTTTAATTACGTGAATTGGCCCTCTGTTTGTCTTTTTACCGACTTAAAAAAAAGGAGGTTATCAATTCGACACGTATATATGTATGTAATATTATTTAAACTGCAATATATTCACATATGACAAGCTATTAGGGATTTGATCTTGATATTATCCAAATAAGAATAGGACTTGACCACTAAACTTCTTTGTCTATTTTTATTAATGATTTGTTGAATCATGCTCATTTTTGTTACAGTATACAGTGTTTTTATTGTTTTGTAGTCAAATGGCAAAAACGGAATCCTACTTAGGGTTATCTTGACATGGTCGTCCGTCAGACTAATTTATTTTTTACTTATAGTCTCAATTTCGTATAAGGATCATTTTTACCGACTTCACAAAAAGGAGGAGGTATGTTCGGCTGTTTGTATGTTTTTTTTTTGTATGTTTGTTCATCGAATACTCTGCCAATTGTCGTCGGATTTTCAAAATTCTTTTTTTGTTCGAAAGTAGATAGTTCTGAGGTAGTCCCATTGTCACCAAGTTAGGATCTGATGATGGGATCTTAGAGAAATCGAGGGCAACACTCAAATTTTATAGGCTCACTTATTGTTTTTCGCATATTTTATGAAGTATCTTGTGTATTTGCGTATGGTTGTCACCATCTCAGGTAGCTGGGCTGATGATGGAAGGTACAACTCCTTAACAGTAAGAAGTTACTCGAAAAGGCAAGGACTGTTTTAGTAAATTGTTTTGATGTTTGATAGGGCATTTGCCACATTTGGTCTCATGATCATCAAGTCATGACCTGATGCTGCAGTCAGGATAGTCTGCAGAGTGCCTAACTCCTCGACAACTAACAGCAGATATATCGTGTTTAGGCTCATTGAAAAGGGCTCGATGTGTGGATAAACGTACTGTTAATGAGGAACACCGAAGTACATAGAGACCTGATGCTGAAGCCAGGAGCATCAGAAAAAGTACAAACCTTGAAATTACAGCACAGTAGTCGTGTTTGGGCTCATTTTAAACAGGACTAAATTTTAAGTTCAATGCAATGTTGACATAAGTTTGGCCTGATGCTGCAGCCAGGATTATCAGCATCTAGTCTAATTAATGAATAAGGTATGCTTCAGAGGTGGTCCCATATAAATGTTATGAACTTTGCTTGGGTAGTTTTGGAATTAACTTCAACAATACGTTTGTTTTCCACTTAGTTTATATTGATGATGTTTGTCTTCCTGTCACTAATATTCACATAGCAAGTAGTGTTATATGAATTTGTATTATGGGGTAGGTACAACTAAAAAGAGAAAAATAAAAACTTTTTTACAAAAAAAAACAACCGACTTCCAAAAAAAACACTACAAAGTCAAAAATAACTTTAATTTCGGAAGTCGGTGTCAAAAAAACGAAAATGTGGAACCAACGACACCGACTTCCGAAATTAAAGTTATTTTTCACTTTGTAGTGTTTCTTTTGGAAGTCTGTTGTTTTTTTATTGTAAAAAAGTTTTATAGTATCGGAAGAAAAAAATCTGGACAGCAGTAGTTGGTCACTCAAAAAATAATAATTTGTAATTAATCTAAAACGAATGCTTTTATAAGCGTTCAATATAGCAACCATTTTGCTGTATGATCCACAAAAATACTACACTAAGATCTCATGGGTAACGTGCAAGACCTGGTCTTTCTATATTTCTGATAAAATAAGAGTTCAAAATCTCATTTACTTACCTCACAGCAACAGCCAGGGACAGACGCGATTATTTGTTTGACAGAGATGTAAATGTTGGCTCCCGACACAACAAGTAATAACCGAAGGGCGGACCGCGACCGGAAAAAAGTAGAAAGCTATGTATCGATCCAGAGGTCCTTCAGTGTGGCAACGCATTAAAAATCTGCCAAACTCGTAAAAAAAATCATAGAACGTCTAACATATCCCTAATTAAGTAGTAAATATTGAAAGTGTTAGAATTAGAATTTATTTATATATAAGAATGTAGTTTTACATAGTATGGTGTTAATATTTTTTAAGTTCTATATACTCTACCACAACATAATATATGTTGTACAAATATTCAAATGTCATTCTTATATAAGTAACTAAGTATAATTAATTTTAAGATTTGTGATTTACAATAAGTCCGATATAAATTAATATCATTATAAATAGGTAGTCGTTACTTTAAAATCAATGTCAAAACTATATCTTGGATTTTTTAAATAGTCCGTGTAAATATTCACCAATGTCATAAAAGCAATTATCCAACAACCAACTTGTCAGCTTTTTCTTGCGCTTGGGGACGCTACGGACACTGTTGATCGAGTCGTTTTATTGCAGTCGTAATTGATGTGTGATTTCAATTCTGTTTGAATCCAGCATGCTCTGAATTTAAAGAAACTTCTGTTATTTGTAATTTTGATTTTACCTACAATTACTTACGTTCTTTATTAGTTAGCAATAATGCAAGTTACACGCATGCAAGTTTTTTGCATGTGGCATACCAACAATAAATTGAAGCAACAAACGGCTAACGGTGCAACTCTTTGTTGCTTCAACGTAATTATGGTGATAATTAAACCGCAACGTGTAATGGATGATTTATGCTAGACCGTGAAAGGCGCGAGCCGCGTCCATATCTACTTAATTTGCAGGGGCCAAGACTCGGACAGGACACGGACGCTACACGGTGTAGCATGAACTTCATATAAAATGTTCGTGAAGATTCGGATCCGTGCATCGGCCGCGCCTCGTACCTACATGGCACGGCTCGCTGCCTGCACGGTCTAGCATAAATCATCCTAAAATAAGGGTTATTTAGACGATCTCACTAAAATTCTAACTTGATAGATTGATACAAAAAACTAAAAAACTGTCTTTGGAAAAAATACACTATCGACTGATGATGAGATACTGTTTTAATAACTTGAGCGGTATGAATTTGAGTAAGCGAAACATTAACTAAACTAACGACGAATATTGATTAATAATAAATCCCAGAACGAGCTTACAAAAAGTGGGTTGTGATTAATCCATTTCACATACTAAAATTCTAGCCGTGCGACTAAATTACTAAGTGAGCGACTAGAAATACAGAGAGGGCACCCCGAGGTAAGGTTACTTTAAACCCTTTACAAAGAAATAGGGGGCCACGCAAAGCGGGGCTCCGTCGACATAGGATGCAAGAGCGAGCGAAGGGATCCCCGAGATTAGGTTTGGTTAGGTTACTTTAAACCCTTTACACAGAAATAGCGGCCCCGCGAAGCGGGGCTCCGTCGACATAGGATGCAAGAGCGAGCGAAGGGCACCCCGAGGCTAGGTGTGGTTAGGTTACTTTAAACCCTTTACACAGAAATAAGGGTCCCGCGAAGCGGGGCTCCGTCGACATAGGATGCAAAATGACAATACAAATACCTTTACCGTGCATCGTGTAATTAATGTTTGTAAGTTGTTGTTCTGTTGATTTCTCGTCACTCGCAGTCAGTCGCTCACTTAGTAATACTATTACGTAAATTAATTATATTTGTCACTTAAAACTTTAATTTACAGTCACTCGTTTAAATACTACCCTTATATTTATAACACAATTACCTACTAACTACATTAAGTATTATATTTTTTCAGTCACATTTCATCTCATTTTATAGATAAGTACTCTAAACAAAGAAAACCATTTATTATTATTAAACATTACTTTATTAGTTAGTAGTAGTTAGTATTTGAAACAAGGATACGGATATTTAAAAAAAAAGAACTATGGAAGCATTAATTTCATATCCCTACTCAGGGGCTAACCGTCGATTTGAGTGAGTCCAAATTGCTCCGCGTGGCATGGGAGTACTGTTTTTTTGCCAATTTATTTCGGGAGGTGGCGAAATAGGGAACTACGTATACAGTACTAAATTTGAACCCTCGCTCCCTATTTGTCTTTGTTTGGGGCGCCGCCTTGAACTGCACATACCTGCGGGTCAACCTTTTTTTGAATATTGGACACGAAAATGTTCGTCTTTGATTTTCAGTTTACTTATTTACTAAGATTACTAGAATAAACAGAAGACAGTTTTCCGACTCATAATTAGAGACTTTTATGTGAGATAAGTATATGCAGTATAGGTACTGCATTTCGAAAACTGACCATAGAGATCGGCGTACAGCCATATTGCATTTAACAGACTCCCATCCTTCCGCCGTGATACCACAATCTATGCAGGAGATGTTATCCCAATTTATTGTATCTATGCTTCCGGAATATGCTTCCAGAATGTTCCATTTATTTAATCACGTGATTCGGGAACACCAATCACAGTGCAGAATCCAGTAACGCCCTGTCGATGTGGACTAAAGTGATTGGTCGTTCTATAGATAATAACGATACAAAATCATTACTTTCATTATATAAACATAACTATAACAGTACCGACCCCTGTTCGACGTGAACACAGACGACAAGACGTTTCTTCGTTCCGAGTTAAATTTAAAAAACAAAAGCAGTTTTAACGCAGAATAGTTGAAAACCCAATAAATTGGAAAGCTCAGCCGTGGCGTGCCCACTTTCGTGGCCAGTGCTGGTAAGCGCTGAAAATAGTGAAGAAACTTATCCATTGGACGAGACCTTCGATGAGTTCTACTGGACATCTTTGTTAATTTGGCTGCTTGAATAAACATCTTCTCTACATCCTGACGGCGTTTCCTGTGGCAAAATTGAGGCTATCGAGGTCAAGGACGACGACGGCGACGAAGGCATCAACAAGTTTCCAGTCCAGGTTCCTGGTGGTGTCTCTTCTGCAAGGCAGAGAAGAGACCGATCTTCTTCACGACCAGTGTTCTAAATCCGTGACAACGGTTCGTCTAAGTGTACCCGTGTTCCTTCTATTTGTGCTTCTTCAATATTTTTCGGAGACGTTACTGTGGATTCTTCTTGTTTATTATTCTGTGATAATACCTTTGTCAACTGTAATAACTGAATTTTTATTACTGTACTTTATAAATCGTTAAGAGGTACTTATAAATAAATTTAAAAAATCCTTGTTTACATATCCGTACATATTTTTATCAAAGCTGTATTTATATTTCAAAATGGTGTTTCTTTTGGATGGCATTATTGAGTATTTTGCCGAAAATGCTCAAGATTTTGAAACTATTGTTATTGTTTTGGGAATCTGTTTGATAATCTTAGGTTTCGATTTACTTGTCGGCGCTGTATTTACAACAAAAGCTCTTGAATTTTTGGAAGAATTAATTAATTCCTAAAAACCATAATCCAAGCAACTAAGTATGGCTCTTCAATTACATGTGTGTATGTGGTTATTTTCTAACATTACTCTCATAAGTTTATACCTGCGGTGTGTAAATTTTTCTATATTTGGTTAAAATGTAAGTAATTAATTGTAAAGATGTGTTTCTGGTGGTAATCCGGATGAATGTAATTTTTTATCAAAAATGTAAACTAGTGTGTCTTACTTCCAAATAAATTTTAAGACGCAGTTGTTTTTTATTTGACCGAGCTTTTTGACCTTACTGCCCACACCACCACACATCATGATTCGGTTATGAAAACTTAAGCTCTAAGCTAGTACTAAGGCTGCACCATAAGTACTAACCGAAAAGCGGCATAGAAATTTTATTATACTTACACAAACAAAGAAGGGCCTACCTACCTCAATATCCCTTCAAAAATCAAAGAGAAATAAAGGTAATAATATGTATTAGTTTAACCCATTGAAGAACACTGAACGAGACACAATATACCTTTTATTGTTATCACTTTTGGGGGGTTTGATGTCCCGCAAAGAGTTAAGTTGGCCACGTTTCTTGCAGACAATTAATTAAGAGTGATTTCAATCCTTCAATCCCAAACTTAAGGGCTTGGAACTTGTCAATGTGGCAGTCTTCACTCCACCCACCTCATCATCTACCTAGCCTTTTCTCCCAACTCTGTCGGATTCAGCAGCCAGGCCAACCGGAGCTGAATACCATTATTTTACATGGAGTGACTGCCTATCTGCCCTCTGCAACCCTAGTTACTGGGTAACACGATACCTACACTCCACTATATCCAAGAGGTCCGAGATGTGTGAAAAAAATATATTTTAAATTATTGGTAATTAGAAAATAGGTCCCAGTAGACAATTATAGACTAAATGTTTAGTTTAGGGCTCACTGGCAATATTAATTGTCTAAACCTAAAGTAACTGTACCAATCTCCTTACTATGCTACTTTCACTTAAGTGTAACCTTTTACAATTATTAAACCTGTGAATGACACCATTGTACCTGTTCATTAGAAAATAACTCGCATAGAAAAGTCATCAGTAAACTTTCAAATTAATAAACTTTAACTGCTTGTGTATAGCATGCTAAGACAAACCCCAGAGGTTTATTAGTATAGCTTCCTGTACAACATTGTTTTTAATAAGTTAATTAATAAGAAAAACTGCTGCTAGACATCATTATTATTTACTCAATCTCAACGTGTAGGTATCTACTTACTGAATGAATTTGAAGAGTATACTAGTAGATAAACGTTAAAGAGTCTACCCATGTGGAGACGATCCTGGCTGCAGCATCAGGTCATCTTTACCAAAGAAATATATTGTTATTGGAACTGGTGTACCTACAAAATGTCATTTTGATTGGCTAAGGGGGAAATCGATCAAATAGTTATACCTGGTAGGTTGAGGCCAAGAGCGGCCCATTCGACAAAAAAAAAAAGAAGAATCTTATCCAAGGAATAGATTTTGATTTTTTACAGTTTTTTTCATATGCCATAAACTGACAATTTTACTCCACGGGTGAAAGATAAATAGTTTTGGTAAAATCAGCCTTTAGAATGAGTTGTCCAAAGTTGGCTTAAAGACAGAGGAACATATAAAATCATTATTAGCTCATCTATCCTAAATATAAAATAACCGTCTTTGCTTGCAATGTTAGTAAGACTTATCACTTTCCTTTGATTAAGTACTTTTAATTTTGCGACAAATATAAAATAAAACGATTTAAAAGAATGAGGTAAATAATAAAGGCAAATCAGTATCAAACGTTTACCTACCTCTAGTTTAAGGCCGTATTTTGTAAATATTTATGTAAATTAATAATAATCTTGAATCAGTGATATTTCATAATTCTATTTCTATAATGCAATCAGTCCCAGTTTTCTTCCTAACTACATTAAAACTCTCTTAATTAATCTTAAAGACATTGTCAATATTTGTCCAGCCACTGTTAAAATCAACCAAATAATTCCTTCTAATTATTTAAAACGAGGCATAACTTATTTTGGTTATTATATCCATAGTACCAGACCATATTCGCAACACCACACCACAACTCCAAAAACAGATTACTGACGTTGTTTGTTCAAAAAGCCGCAAAGTTGAATTGGGACTGGGCTGCCGCATGCCCAATGAGCTGTGGGCTAAAATATCCAGTATGTGGAGTCCTGAGGCAGCTGAAAGCGTCGCGGTAGACCCCGTAGAAGATGATGGTTCGAGCTAGACAAAACAAACGCCCAGTGGTTCACATTAGCACTGGAAGTCATGAGGATAGGCCTTTGTCTAGCAGTAGCATCATACAGGCTAACAGAAACACTATATTCATAGTTTACAAAATAAGGAAACAATAAAATATGAATGAAAAAACGTTTATTACCATAGGATTACAAGAATGACATTATCATATATTGTCATTACAAAATATCACACCTAGAAAAGATATATAATGTTTTACATCGAGATAAAATGATTACAAAGCTTTCATAAGCTCCTAACTCCTAATAGTATACAAAGAGTCAAACTTCCACAAACACTACTACATTATTAATACATTATATTTTTCCTGTTACATACATTATTAGCATAAAAATACTCAGATTCAAATTACCCTCAAGTTGCCTTGGCAACTCATCATTAAATAAACATGTTACAGTTTTAAAAATAAGTACAAAAGTAACACCCTGTGTAGACTTCCACTCGTTCTAGCTTGCAGAAACTATCAGTCACAGATTAGGCCCATAGATAGCACCCATTACCCCAGATCATATCACTTCATAGATTAGGTACATAAAATAAGATGTAATAGTAAAATGGGGGATCCTTGGACAATCTACCTTATATTAGGCATGCAAAGATTATTATTGAATGACTGACTTAATATACAATGAGTTAGGTGATTACGTACAAAACTGAATTATTTATGAGACATATTTGTCAGCATGGTAGCTACATTCATAGTAAAAAAACATTCGTTTAAATATCTACTTAACAAAATCGGAATAAAATCAGATAAATCGAGACAATGTGATAATTTTGACATAGGTATATGTCAAAATTAAATTACATTAAGGGCTGATTTTTTATAATTATTACCGACTTCAAAACAAAGGCGGTATTCGAAACTTATGTATGTAATATTATTGGAACTGCGCTATATTTACATATGACAAGCAATTAGGGCTTCCAAACAATTATACAAAATTTTATAGATGTATGTATGTTTGTCCACGTATTTCTCCGCAACTATTAATCGGATCGTGATCATTTTTTTTTATTGGCTTACATTTACTTCAATTTAGGGAACAGTGCAAGTTTCATCAAAATCGATTCCGTAATTTTCAAAATATGGACTAATACGTCTAAGTGTGACGGCCTGGCTTATTGATACGAGCTACGGGTGTAGTGTCAAAGGGAAAACATCTCAAAACCTTGGTCAAATTCTAGTGCAATATTTACAACAAAACTATTACTACTTTGTACAAACAAATATTCCAGTTTTTACTTAAAATTACGAAATAAAAAAGTAATTTAAAAAAATTAAATCGACTTCTAAAAGAAATTAACTCAAAATTATGAAATAACTTTAATTTCGGAAGTCGGTGGCAAAAAACGAAAACTAAAATACTGATCCCAAGACCGACTTCCGAAATTAAAGTCATTTCATAATGTTGAGTTAATTTATTTTTGAAGTCGATTTTTTTTAATTACTTTTCTCTATTATCTGATACATTTATTCGAGGAAAAATGTTGAAATTTTGACAGTTATTTCATACAAAAACTGTTATCTGGCGATGAAAAAATAAAAGTAGTATTTAAGTCAGTGTCATTTAAAAATTCATTCACAGAATAATAGAATATTTAATGCTGCCCACCATCTTAAATAATACTAATCATAGCACATGATCATTATCATTATCGTTACACACCCTAATACTTTTAGCAGTCGGCAGTTGGTTAATTAATTTATAGTCACAGTACACTTACTGTGACTATAAATTAATTAACCAACTCACACATTACTATGTGTGAGTAACTTGGAAGGATAATAAGATGCTTCCATGTTACTTTCAAGTCTTCTTCATCTCTCGTACCAAATAATAGACATCCATTAAAAATAACTTACTATTTCAGTCTTAAAAATCTAAATAGTTCATACATTCCAAGGTCTTTTTACTCTTACCAATTAAAATTCTTTACTAAGGGCTGATATTTCAATAGTCAGATAACTTTTATGGATTGTGGTTTGGCAGCTTTTGTGTAGAAAATATGTCGAGCTGGCAGATTTATTCTTTAGATAAAAGTTATCTGACTATTGAAAAAACAGCCATTAAATACCTTAAAATTAAAACAACATATGTAATTCAATCAAACTTAACATTTTAATTTTGTTGTAGCAAAAATATATTGTGTAACAGAACCACATAAACAACAAACGGAATACAGTTCCGAAGAGTGCTTATTCTTATTGCTTACGTCGTTTTTGCTCCGGTTCCTCATCACTTGCACCAGGGGAAGACATTGTGGAAGTAGAATCACCGTGAGTACGCGTGGTAGCCGTCTTGCTAGCAGCTACAAGATCGTGGTAGATCCAGTGAGTGTACCTCATGTCCATTAGATATGGGTCAATACATTTGATACGCTTCCCGTATCCGTAGTACTTGATGCAGTCGTCACAGCAACAGTACAGCGAGGTGGTAATAATGTCACTGCGGTAGCTGAAGCTGGGGTCCTTGAGAGCATTCTTATTATACTTCATAGCGTATTCTTCTGTACGAGTCCTTCTGGCAACATTGACCTGATGTTGAAGATCAACAGCAGACATTTCTGGAAATAGATACATGAAAATTATTAATTAAAGTTTAAAGAAGTTTTTTTTTGTCATCAGGAGGTACATGAGTTAACTTAAATGTGATCAAATGATAAAAGTGATGTTGTTAATTTGAATTAAGTTAGATAAGAACTGTTGTTTATAACAGTTATATTATTATTCTTAAACTGGTGGATCAGTAGACTACCTCGCATTAAGTCATCATAAGATTAGAATGATAATCAACTAGTTAAAACAAATGTAAAACTGACGAAAAGAAACGACTGAAAACAAATAATTTACAAAAAACACTCTTAGAAATCGAAATACAGATAGTTTACACAAGAATCACTATTAATAATAATGATCCTGGCTACCGAAAACATAATATCGGTTGCTAATTACAAATATTCTAACATAACAACATAATTCATACATAATTATGAAATCATTTATCAACAACGAAAGAATCTGCGTCCTAACATAATAACATAATCTATCAAAAGTAAAACCATTGAAAACATCAATGAAACTACGATAATATCATCATACTGCAACCACCATACTAAATATGGTAATAAATGACGGTGAATCATTCAAAATCCTGGAAAATAACAGAAGTCAAAGACGACATATCAAAAGAGTAAATAAATGTAACGTGTACTTACAAAGCGTGGTGACTGTTATGTGGATTCAACAGGTAGGCTATTAAAACTAATCACTTCACGGAAGCGAGGGTATTTCTTAGACAATCACTTAGCGACCAGCCGCAACAACTCGCGAACCACGGTCCGAAACTCTTTATCGATTGATGCACATAGTTTGTGCGCAAGTGCAATTCAGCTCTTTGTTTACCTAGACACACCCACCTGCGAGCACTGCCTACATCCTAGATAAACATATACCTACATACTAAAAAAGCGTTTGCAAATGTCTTTTATAATGCGCACAGCAAGAGTGGAACTCTCTACCTGCGTCTGTTTTTCCGAGCGCATACAACCCAAATCTCTTCAAAGTGAGAGTGAACAGGCTTCTTCTGGATAAGCTCGCTCCATCGTCGACTTTGTCTCTGTCACCTTTGACCTAGACTAGAGTCAAGAGCAAGTCCATTTCAAATAAAATAAAAAATTAGGTTTGTGACTAAATCTGAACGCGGGATAGTGATTAAATATTCACTTCGTCAGTAACTTCGTCATTCAAGAAGCTAGATGCCCAAAGCTAGTAATGGACAACAGACAATCTACAGTAAAAAAAGTTGTTATTTGTCTTGCATTATAATCTAAGGTCGTATAAAAGCCTGAACATTTATTTCAATCCTTAAGTCAGCAGTTGCTGACAAAAAATACGCTAAGGGAGACTCCCTTGCCTGTCTTGAGCAATTAATGCCCGATTTTTTGGTTACAGTTAGGTGTAGGCTACTATCCTTTACTGGGCATCGTCTGAGGCGATCAAAGAGAAGTAAGTCACCCTAGACCTGCTGAAAACTACCGATTACCTTTATACTGATGTTTAGCTGCTTGAAATAAAAATCATGAAAAAATCTTGTCTGCTAGTAACAGCTGCTATTACCAATCCGTCTGCCAAATATGGCTATTGCCCCTTTTAGGGTACCGTACCAAAATGGAAAAAAGGAACCTTTATAGTGCGACTGAGTCTGTCTGTCTATCACAGCTGCTTTGTTCAGGAACTGCTAATGCTATAGACTTGAAAGTTCCATCTACATTATATTACAAAAGAATGAATTTAAAAAGCTAACAGTCTTAAAATAATAATACGTACAAATATATAAAAAGGGAGGGGAAAGAATCAAAGGGCAAAGAATGAATTGAAATAATATTGTTAGTTTAATTACAACAGGAGTCGAAATGGGGGTTGTTTTATTTATTACTTTTTAACCGACTTCAAGAAAGGAGTTTCTGTATTCGACCCGTATGTATTTCTTTCACTAATGTGAAAATTAAAGTTATTTATCACTTTGTAGTTTTTTTTGAAGTCGGTTGTTTTTTTTTGTAAAAAAGTTTTTTCACATTTTCAGTTGTCCCGTATAGTTTTTACTTATGATGAAAAATCATTATCTCCCTAGTCTTTTCCCAACTACATATATTTTTTTTTTTTTTTTTTATTCTATTTTTTTTTTTGGACTTTTATACTACATGTATATGTCAGTCCGATTAATCTTATTCACTAGTTATACATCATTAGTTTAAGTTAAGATGATAATAGTGTAAACAAAAGACAAGCTCCTTCACTGTTAGGGTTTGAGAGTATAGAATTCATGATTCCGACTTGCAATTTGTCCAGATCCAATTTTTCCAATAATTCCTCTCTCTCTGTATTAAATTGAACACATTCCATCAACAAATGGTATACATCATCTACTATTCCACAAGTATCACATTTAGGGGAAGAAAGCTTTCCCATTAAAAAGGCAAAATTGTTTGATGGAATATGTCCGGTTCTAATTCTGTGCGCTATAATAATCAGTTTCCTACTTAACCGACTATATGTACACCAAGGTATACGAGGAGGCTCACATTGGATAGTTTTATACCATATGCCCTTTTCCAATGATCTCTGATTGAAATATTCCTTCCACAAATCATAACACTGTCCATTATATTTCGTTAATATTTCTGAATAATATGGTTTTACATAAATTTCTTGTCCTTCTGTACTTCCAATTTTCGCTAATCTATCCGCCTCCTCATTACCACGTATCCCAATGTGCGAAGGAACCCATTGCAATCTCAGATCCACTCCTTTCTCCGCTAATTCCTCTATTTTAGAGAGTATCTCGTATGCTATCGGTGTACCTCTGCGACCAGAGGCGCATCGAGCTATATGATATAAGGCACTCTTACTGTCTGAACATATAACAACTTTATTGTCATCAATTGTTTTGATATATGATAGTGCTTCTGAGATCGCAATAAGCTCCAAAGACATGATACACACATTTCCAATTACTTTAAAACATCCACTAGTGTTTTCTTGCGAGCGAACATAAAATGAAGCTCCCCTACCTTGCTTGCTCATAGATCCATCTGTGTAAATTACTACCCAATCAGTATATTTCTCTATTAATTCTTTCATTACAGCGTGTTTTAAAAGATTTAATTCGTAAAAATCTTTAGCTCGATGCATGCTATCTAAACCAACCGAAATAATATTATTCGCATCAATGTAAGTGACCCATGTTGTTAAGGTATACATCTCCAATGGAGAGGACGAGGCAACCTGAACATCTTCAATTTCATTTATAATGGTTACAAGTAATGGAATCTTTTTGCGTGTCCAATAACTGTTGGTAATAAACGTATTTAGTTCTTTTAATAATTTAATTGTTACATTGTTAGTCCAAGATAGGGATTTTAATCATACTTGTAGGCTAGGAATTTTCTTCTTATATGTAATGGCGGAATACATAGCTCACTTTCCATGGTGTGAATCGGCGTAGACTTTATAAAACCACCTATAATTCTCAGTGCTTGATTCTGTATTTTCTGCAATTTATATAAATGTGAATTTGCACTGTTGTCGTAAATAAAACAACTGTAGTCTACACGACTTCTGACTATCGCTATATATATTCTGCGTAAATGTTTGGGGTGTATACCCCAAGAAGTACCTGCCAGAACTTTGAGTATATTTAAGTATTTCTGTGACTTTCTGACTACCTCATTAATATGACGTCCCCATCGTAATGATCTGTCTAGCCATAACCCCAAATATTTATAACTATCCACTAATTCCATGGCATGATTGTTTATTTTCAATGCAATATTTTGTCTCCTAAATCCCCTGCTAAAAATACATAGTTTTGATTTACTATTCGACAAACATAATCCTAATTCACTTAGACAGGACGAAAAGGTGTCTAATGCTTCTTGTAATTTAGTTGTACTATCTGAAAGATTTTTATCTGTACTATACAAGACAAAATCATCAGCGTACTGGCACATATATACATTGTTGATTTTTGAGAATAATTTAGATGTTACAACGTTAAATAATATTGGTGAAATAGGGTCACCCTGGGCTAATCCTAAACTTGTATATCTAATCATAGTGTCATTTTCATTAAATTCATCAATAATTTTAAGATGTCTTTCATTCAAAAAAGTCCATAAATATGAACATAATTTGTTACCGATCCCGATTTCATTTAATATCGATAACATTTTATTAATTAATACATTGTTGTATGCACTTTCAACATCTATAAAACATGCAACAGTTGCATAACCTTTCGAGAAACCTAATTGAATTTGTGTGGTCAATCTCGTTAAACAGTCCTGACATGATTGTCCTCTTCTAAAACCCGACGTATATTGAGACAAAATATTGCTTTTCTCTATGAACCATTCAATGCGTTTTGTCAGTATGGAGTGAAAGATCTTACACAAGCATGATATTAAGCAGATAGGCCTTAATTTTGGGTTGCTATCTGAAGGTGTAGCTGGTTTAGGAATAGGCATCAATATTATGTCACGCCACTGTACAGGTACCACACTAGTATTTAAAATATCATTATATAACTTTACTAAAAATATTTTGCCAATGGTTGGTAAATTAAATATCATTGAATAGGAAACTCCGTCCCCACCAGGTGCTGTATCCTTAGTTTTTAGCGAATTACACAGTTCATGTAATGTTACCGGTATTTCTAATTGTGCGTTTGATGAATTAAATGTTGGTTTCTCATAGCATGCATAATCAGGAGCTAAACCACAGATTAGGGAAACTTTCTGGTCCCTTGATGGGTATGATTTAGTTGAGCTACACCCCTTCAACCATCGCATTCGCTTCCACATTTCGGAGATCGTTGTTGACTCATCAATGCCTGTATAAAAATTACGGCGCTCATTTATTCTTGCTTTACTAATAGCTTTCTTAGCGATTAGTGTCTTTTCTTCTAGAATGTTTAAGTTAAAGGGGGTAGGATTTGACCTAAAATTACTTAGTGCTAACCTTCTTTCAGCTACTAATTTAGAGAGTGTTTCATTCCAATAAGATTTTGGTTGGAATCCCGGTTTATCGTATGTGCAATGTTTTGTATACGGAACATATTTATCAGCCGCACTATTAATGATGTTTATGAAATAATCATAATTTTGTTGAGTATCTAACTCTTCACAATATGGTAACATTACTTCTTCTAACGTTTTGGTATATTTCTCCCAGTTGGCAAATTTATATTTACGTTTTTTAGTTATGTATGTAGCTTCCCTATAATTACTTTTAATTTTAATACACATATGATCACTGCCCAGATTTTCACTCAATACATGCCACTCAAATTTACAAGCTAAGTCCGTGGAAACAAAAGTAATGTCAGGGGACGTTTTTTGTAAATAACCATTGACCATTTTAATTCGCGTGTGCTCACCTACCCCTTTGTTAAGCGAGATGTATCCCGCATCCAAAGCAGCGTCAAAAACCATCGTACCTCTTGTGTCTGATTTACATGACCAATTATAGTGGTGTGCGTTGAAGTCTCCAGCGATTAAACATTTACTATTAAATTTTGTGAAAATTAAATCCCAGTCCGATTGAATAGTATGTACCGAGGAAGGGCAATATAGCAAGATAATATTCTTAATCTCCTTACAATTCAAAAGTTTAACACATCTTATTTCTATTCCTGAATTACTAGTATTTAAAGTTTCTAACTGTACTCTAATTGACTTATGTATTATAATTGCGACTCCCCCATATGAATCGCTTCGGTCATTCCTAAAAACATTGTACCTACTTATATTTAATGATGAATCGGGTTCCAACCAAGTCTCTGATATTAAAGCAATATGAATGTTTTCCTGACTTAATAAAGCTTGAAATTCTGGGATTTTAGGTCTTAAACTCTGAGAATTCCACTGCAATATGTTTAAAAAATAGGCACTGTTATTATTATTATCCATTAGTGGAGAACGAAAGTAATTGAGTTAAAATATCTTTACCATTTACAACTTTTAAAAATAGTGCAATACAATCTCGAATAACTATTTTGATAATTAATCCTAACTTATTAGTAAAGCTATCTGTCGTCATACATACATCCTTAATTTTTTGATATAGTCCATAAAAGTAATCTTTGCGTTCACCTGGTTCCCTTTGTTTATCACCTTTTTCATTAGTGTTTTCAACCTCACTTATACATTTTTGTGACTGTTCCTGTCCATACGATCCTCCTTTTGTTTTCTTACTTCGTGATTTCTTCTTTTTTGATTTTTCAGACTGTGTTTTAGTTTCATTATCTAAATTCTGACTGTCTTCCGTTTCCAATTCATCAGATACAATCATTTCTTCGTGTATAACGGCTTCTGTAACAACCACTTCTCTATATGTTCCTCTTGGTCCTGTGTGCTGAGTACATTCTGTTTGCGAAAACTGTTCATTTGTTTCATTATTCTCAATCATAACCACATTATGTATTGTATTATTTTCCTGTATTTTTCCTTTGACTTTATATATTTCTAATCCTTCCCGATAACTGCAGTTCTTTTCCGACATAATTCTTCTAATTTCTTTTTCTTTCAAAAAAATAGGACATTTTTTATTCATTGCCATATGTGGGCCTTTGCAGTTTATACACTTAAAAACAGTTGTCTCACAGTTAGCGTGATTATTTCCACACTTAGGGCATATGACTTTTTTCGTAGGACATGTCCTTGAAAGGTGTCCATAGCGCCAACATACTGAACATTGTGACACAGGGAAAATGTAGGGCTCAACTTGGAATCTACACCCAAAACCATATACATATGACGGCAGATTGCAATTTTTAAAACATAGGCGGATTGTTTCAGAGTTTACCCATTTACCGTCGCTATCCTGTCTTTTTAGTCGTTTTGCAGATATAATCTCGAAATCACATTTAAGGTTTTCTAATATTTCTTTATCTTCCATTTCTAAGTCCACCTGCCGAAGTAGACCATAGCATAACGATGATTCACCTATTATATTAATATTACAGTCCAAGTTGCCTAATATTTTCTCACAATTTAACATCTTTACTGCATTTTCTTTGTTGTCAAAATATACTAAAGCCCTATAAGGGTTTTTGTACACTAATTTAATTATATTTCCTATATTATGAGATCTCAACAGTTTTGCCATCCCAAACTGCCTCGGCAGTGTTTCTTTGGACGTAATACATACAATATGTTTTTTGGGTTTCAAATTATTACTCGAGAATCTCAATTCTAATTCTTCATAGTTTTTTGAATTTCTTCGTGCTTGCCGTTTACTCCCACGCTTTATGGTTATGAATCCATCATCACCTTCGATTGTTTCTTCATCATCCTCCTGTCTGCCTCTCTTCTCCGGTAATACTTGTTGCTCTCTATTTAAATCCGTATTTTCCTCTCTCTCCATCCTTAAATTTACTTGTTGCTCGCTCTCCAACTCAAGACCCTCTTCCACTATCTCACTTCCACTTGAGTCACAAAATTCTACATTTTCACTCATCAAGTAGCATTAATTAATAAAAATGAGGGTAAGCGCAAAAAGTTACAATCGCGTAAGCCGTCAGCAGCTAACTCGACCGCTCGCTAAGACTGCGCGCGCGCAACTGAACTACATATATTGGAATCAGCTTCCAGTATACCTGGATGCAGCTGAATACCAGTATTTTACATGGAGCGACTGCTTATCTGACCGCCACAACCCAGTTACTGGGTAATACGATACCCCTTGGGTAATAGGTAATACGGGCTGGTGTCCGCAACTCCACGTCAATGTGCGTATTTAATATACATCATAATACGTCACTCAGATAAGGCATTATAGCGCTTTTCAGATTTTTGAATCAGAGTACTAAGGGTATTGTTTTGTTTTTCAAAACTGGTAGGTATTATTTCTGATTAAAACCAATGATTGCCACATTTATTTTATTAGAATGATAGGAATATATTATAAAGTGTAGGTTATGATAGAATAGATTTAGTACTTAGAAAATACTTGAAAGAAACCAAAGACTTTTTGTTTTAAACATAACAAAACTTATCTAAAATTATAATTAAGTTTTTTTATTTCACCCTGTTCAGTTATGACTAAACCTAAACTAACGTATAAAATAGGTCAAGACTAATTTGTTTTCGAACCCCATAACTTGATATGCAAACAATTAATTAAACTTTTGATGAGATAGACTTAGGTTAAAAAGTAAGCAATAATTATTATAATAAACATCTAAAAATCTTTCAAAAATGTAGATAGCTGTTAAGTTTCCAGATTTTTTTTATAGTTTATGTTCAAAGTTAAAATTTTGCTGGATTGTTACACAATACTATTATAAATCAGGTACTGGGCCATAATAAAATTTTGTCCTGTCAAAAAAATCTACCCTAACCCTGCAGAAAAGGACACACGACACACAGACAAAATACAAGACGACATTAAGAGGCCCTTTTCACATGTTTTTAAGAAAGGGTTAACAGGTTATTTCACCTGTTTTACCAATACATCTGCCAGCATCTCGAAAGTATGAAAAGGAGCTAATACACACATAATACAATACACAGACGACATTTCCGCACACATACAAAATTTAAGATTTAATTTTCTTTTCTTGCGGCTCTCTTAGCTCTTTTTCTTTCGCATCCTTCCTCTCTTTCTTTTTTTGTTTACGTTCTTTGCGATCTATAATTTCCCGGGGTTCCTTTATCCCCGTTTGTTCGTCTAGTTTCTTTTGTTCTTCTTTTATCTTACGCTCTCTGCTGTCTTTACGCTCTTGACGCTCTTTTCTCTCCTGCTCTTTTTGTTCTTTATGCTCCTTCCTCTCCTGTTCTTTTCTATCCTTACACTCCTGACGATCTTTAAAATTCATCGTTTCTTCACCCTCCATTTCGTCGTTTTGCTTCTGAGCATCTTTTACTTCCTTTAGGTCTTTGCACCCCTGCCGGTCTTTTACCTCTTTTGGCTCTTTCATTTCCTTTCGATGTTCCTCATCAAGTTTTTTATTCTTTTTTGCCTTCTTTTTCTTCTTCTTATCCTTAGAATCCTTGGAATCTTTAGGATCCTGGGGACCCTTGGGGTCCTTAGGATCCTGGGGATCCTTGGGGTCCTTAGGATCCTGGGGATCCTTGGGGTCCTTAGGATCCTGGGGATCCTTGGGGTCCTTAGGATCCTGGGGATCCTTGGAGTCCTTAGGATCCTGGGGATCCTTGGGGTCTTTAGGATCCTGGGGATCCTTGGGGTCTTTAGGATCCTGGGGATCCTTTGGGTCCTTAGGATCCTGGGGATCATTGGGGTCCTTAGGATCTTGGGGGTTTTTGGGGTCCTTGGGATCCTGGGGGTCCTTGGGGTCCTTGGGATCCTGGGGGTCCTTGGGGTCCTTAGGATCCTGGGGATCCTTTGGGTCCTTAGGATCCTGGGGATCCTTGGCATCCTTAGGATCCTGGGGATCCTTGGCGTCCTTAGGATCCTTAGAATCTCGATGTTCTTGAGGATCATTCGGATCTTGAGGATCCTTAGGTTCCCTGCGCTTCTTACTATGAACAGGACCGTTGTGATCCTTACCGTCTTTTGGCTTCTTCAGCTTGCTCGTCTCTTTGCGCTGCTTTGGTAACTTCTCCGATCGTTTTTCGGACTTAGGTAGAGTAGATAAATCGGTATCTTTACATACCGCAGCGAGAAGAATTGTGTTCGTCTCGGGGTTATAAGTGCCGGAGACCACGGCGACAGTTAACATCTCGCTCTTCCGTCTACCGCCCGTGTCCTGCTCCATCAGCACCTCATGGACCTCCATTTCCACTGGAAAGTGACAAGATTTGATGTTAATAACAAAATTATAGCTAACATTTTAACAGAACCTAGAAAACCTACTGAATATATCTGGGACCTGGCATTTAAGAAACAAAACTAAATCTTTGAATTTGAAGTTATGAATAAAATTGAATAACAATTTTATAGAATTGACTTTTTCTGCTTGTAATATATCGTTTCGGTATACCTACTTAGATAATAATAAACATGAGAAAATCGTTATAATACCCTTAATTATTTGACACAATCAAATTTCCTTTTTTTGACTTGACTTTTTCGAAATTATTGAACCTATGTTTAATAATTTTATACTGTTGGTACATAAATAAGTGTGTGGAACATAAATAAAAAGAAAAAAGGGAAAAAATAAGAATAAGAAAAACGGGACAAAAAAATTCATTTGATTTCGGGAAACTATTGGCGTAGCAAATTAAATCTATCTCATGTTTGACTCAGTTTTGTTAAAAAAGGTGAGTGCGCGACTTGCCGCCATTTTGTAGTACTGATGGCATCACGCTTTCATATACCTAAAATATAAAGAACTAAGCGTAAATACTTATATTAAAACTTTTCGCTGTATGCGAATATTATGGCAAGACGCTTTCACAAAAATTGAAAATTTGCCCTGGCTGGACGCGGTCAAACAAAGGAGTTCTTCGTCTTGTTTGCTTTGTATTTAGGACAAAGAAATCGTAATCGCGAATAGCAAAACGCGGCTCAAGACGCGAGCAACACCAGCCAAGAAGTTATAAAATAAAAAATCGCACAGGAAATTACTAATAAAACAATATCTTAAAACAAAGAAAAAATAATATTGTATCCCCATACCAAGTGATGTCGACTTGGTCACTATAATTAAAATTCTAGAGAAGATAAATAAAATCAATTTACCTCTTTTTCTTTGGGCTTTCCCTGCCATTTCTTCTTGTTTTTCAGACATTTCCTTTGTGATTTCCTTCAAAATCTCAGCAATCAGCGGTAGCAGTGTAGACGCTCTAGTCACGACAGCGACGCCTCCCCATTTGCTTATTGATTTATTTCACGGCTCTGAACCGCGCAATTTTACTCTGGCAATTAATTGGCTCATATTCTCGTTATTTCGGCAATATTAAATATACCTTATTCCTCTTACTATAAAGCTTATAACTGCCAGAATTAGGTCTAAGTCAAGTTGCCTGTGCCAAAAACATGAATGCTCTAAAAATATATCACTTTGGTCGATAAAAATTCCTTTATTTAATGTAAGTATTATAAAAACTTAGATACAAAATAACTATCTAATCAAAATGTTGAGTAATAGTAAAGTATATTTTCGACGGCCGCGACATCTAGCTCATCATTATTTGACATGAAAATGCCATAGACTAAAATATTTCAGATAAAGATCGCGAATGAATCCTGGGCGATGGATTTCTGCCTACACTCTTGAGCATCATTCGTAACAGAATATTGGGGCATTGCTGTTTTATAAGTCTTGTGGTTGCAAAAAGCGACTACTGAACCTTGTGATTGAAACTGGGAATTCAACTGTATACGGGTAATCAATTGGCCATATTTTTTTTTTAACATTGCTGGTTAGATTCCCAGTTTGGCGAAAGTGTTTTTGCGGTTTCCATCCAGGATTTCTCGCTCGCCCCGTTGCATTATGAGTCAAACATGTCTGGCCATGTGTAAGTGTACTATATAGGTACCTACACCTCTGCCTACCTTTTCGGGGAATACAGGATATGAGTTTTATCAAAGTGAGCTAAGTCTTGAGCTCTGAGCTCCCCCAAAGTGGGGTTACTATACACTCGTATACCATTGATATGAGACCAAAAGTGAAGTGTTAAATGCGGCTGATACATGTCACCTGTAAATGATTATGGTATGGTCTTTCGATTTGGTTACAGAAAGAGATCTACCAATACACCTTGTCCCTTAGGAACATCACTATATTATAAAACTCAACTCAACTCATTATCTGTGTCTGTATATCTGTGACTGCGCTTTAATCTGGAGAACAGCTTAATCACATGAAATCACTAATCTAATTTTCAGATTCTCTTTATGATTGAAAAAAAAAGATTATAATAGTCTACAGAACAGAGTCGCGAGCACAGCTAGTATTATATTAAGGCGCTACCTCGAAAATCTAAACTCCTCGAAAACCTACTAAGCGAGCGAAAGTGATGCAATTACTTTTGAAACGCAAAGAAGACTGGTGGCTATAATGTGCGTGCGCTCGGAATAAAAACGACGTATGTGCCAAAACGAATTTACTCCTTTTTTAACAAAATTAATTAATTACATTTAAAACTACTTTGAGTAAACTTTGATACGATAATTCTCTATGTTTTGAAGTAAATTCCATTGAATAACACTTAACCGTTACGCCGTGATGTCGAAACAAGTATAAAAATAGATATAACTTTGCAATTTTTTTGTATAAAGAAAAATTCGTTAAATCGTGTGTTCCTTTTACATGATACCTATTAGACCAAAGAGTCAAAAAACATATACCTATCAAAATGTTAAATCCCTATTCCACATACTTAACAAGTTACACGAAATAGAAAAACCACATATTTTTCAATATATCACCTTAAACGATTAACGACTTTATTTATAATCGTTGCTTAAAGTTAAGTAATGATTAGCGTCCATTTGACCATATATACATTTCTGACGTTTAAACGTCGCAACGCTTAAAAATAAGAGGGCTTGTTTCTTTTACATTCTAAAACCTAAGTTTGGATTTGTTTGTAGTTATTGAATGATTCTCAGTTCAGTTATGAATCTGAGTAAATATTGAATTCAAAAATGATAAATTTAATACTCATTTTATTTTCAATCGAGAGTTATAATGCGTTGTGCTTTTTGGGCAATTTGCATAAACTGGTACTTTTTATGCCTTTAAAGTAAGAAAAAATAAGTCTGCTTTACAATCTTTGTATTTTTTTTTTTTTGCAGACGGTGGCTTATTTTCGACAGAACAGCGCCTTGCACAGCCGCTACAAAATTTGAAAAAGGAGACAACTTTCCAAGTTTTTCACATGTGAGCGAATTATAAAGACTGCCAACAAAGAGCATTGCTGTGATCAGGTTTGAGGGGTATGAATGCTGATTTAATTACAAGCACATGAAATATATATCAGCTATGTCTCTGAGACGGTAACGCACTCGCGATGCAATACAATACACGCACTGATGGTGGGACCACAAGTGACCTTTTTTATCGTGTGGAAATCCTCATGGATGTCCACCACCCAGGGGTGGGTGGAGGGGTCTGTCAGACTCTTACTGACTAAAACCACACGGTATCCTGGTGTTACCTTTAGCCGGGGTGCTGGAGTGCTTGCGCATTACGTCACGCTCCCCCGGCCAGGTGTTGGCCTGCATGAATCCATGCGGACCCCGTCCTCCTCAGCGGCCGCATACGGCCACCATTCCTATAGAATTATAAAGAGAGGCGCGCGTGGAACACGGCGTGCCGCCGTCTCGGGCCTTTCACTGTTCAGGCAACAAAATTCCCAAGTCTGTTGCCTGCAGGCCTCACCCTAAGGCGTCCGGAGATCGTTCCGCGTCGTCCGGCGCCCGGTGCATCTGCTACGAATTGGAAAGGAGGTTATATTCTCCCTATCCTTTTCCGCCTCCTCCTTCGCGACCATCACTTCCTCGCAGAAGGAGCCGACGGCGTCCCACGCGCTCGCACTTCCTGCCATGGACTGGACCACGTCCGGAAGCGAGAAAGTATCCGCAGCACCAACAGCCACGACCGAGGTCACGGCGCTGCACTGCCCAAGCAGGGCATTCCTCAAGGGTGTGGGACCACAGTGGTAGGCATCTAACCATCAAGTGATTCGCCTGCTACCTCCTGTGCTTGAACTGCCCCGTTGTCTCGTGGTCGCAAGCGCGACTTCTGAACGTGGGGGGTCCTGGGTTTGATTCCCGGGTCGGGCAAAGTGTTATTGGGTTTTTCCATTAGGAATTTCTAAGTAACAGCCCGAAGTTTGGAAGTTGGCGGTGTGATACAGCCGTGCCTCGGAAAGCACGTTAAGCCGTTGGTCCTGTACCTGATCTCTCTCCAGTCGGGTCGGATTGCCGTCACATCGGACTATGAGACTGAAAGAAGTGGGAGTGCACTTGTGTATGCGTACACACTTGTGCACTATAGGTACCTAATATCTCCCGCGCTGAAGGCTAGTGTCCGCTGAGATTGGCCGCCATAGCCGTTATACGGTCTGGAGGTCTATACTATATAGTAATATATACATATAATCAACACAAATAGACAAAACTAGGTAACTGTCTTTATTTACAAAATAATATGTAGGATATTATTTTGTAAATGAAGAAAGTTTGTTATATTATAAACTAGTTGACCCGGCGAACTTTGTAGTGCCTCAGAATCAATAAGAATGAATGAATGAGAAATGAGTTATCTTCACTATTATCTTTTTTCGTGAATTTTTCCCATGTTTTTATAGCTATTCTGCTATTCAGAGCAAAGACAAATCAAAGATCATATAAATCGGTCCAGCCGTTCTTGAGTTATAAATGGTGTAACTAACCCGACTTTGTTTTATTTATAATCACGGCTTAGTGGCTGAACGTATTTGCATACCGTTTGGCACATGGGTTGACCATGATACTTGGGTTATGACACATAAGATACTCTCTATCCAGTTATCGTAATTTGTGAATCGTTCCGGACAAAGAAATATTCACCGATCTGTCATTTTTAATTATTTTAGTTCATTTTCTTAACTCATTTGTTCGTCGATAAATACAAAACATAACCGCAAAACCTCAGGCGGCACCTCAATTTGATTATTACAACCCTAAAATCGTAATACTAAGTTTCAACTGTCGTTAAAATTGGTCAATTGCTAGTTTCAATTAAGTAGATCTAACATACAAATTCACATTTACGAAATAATTTACTGAATTATGAATAGTCGCTATTTCCTTGTCTTTTTCGTCTTCGTGTAGCTAGCACAACTGTATTTTAGAACTTGGTGACCCAAAACTCCGCTATTTCCACGGCGTCGTCGGGGGCAGCGCATGTTTTCTTGTAAAAGAACGAAACGAGTTTTTCTCGCAAATTCAAGCAAATACTACATTTGCAGAATATCTGTCTGCTTCCGAATGCACAAATAATAATAATTAATTTCATAAAGTTTTAAGTTGTTACCCATTTACTTTACGATTTTCAAAGCAAAGTGTTGGTCCATCTTCAAATATTTTTTTATCTATGTACCTACCTATATGTATGTATCCTTGTCTACGAATAAGTAATAAGATCCTTGCATACAGACGGTACGTTTATTTTACCTGTGACAGCAACCTTAATGCTTCGCGAATAAAGATCAGAATTATACAAAATCATTGGTAAAAACGTGACAATACTTTAGTGTCCGCTGTTCGGTAGGGATGGCGTTACTAGTCTCAAAATAGGGTGGCGCCGGTCTTTACCATTGCAAGACGAAATAATTGATTTTGCAAATAATATTTGCCATGAAATTAAGGTGGAAGCCATTTTGATGTTTGACATTTGAATGCTTTTCATAATGAAGCCATTTATTTTCGTGCCTTATTAGGGTAACTTCTAACTCCACAAAAGCGGGGTTTTTAGGGGTTAGTCTCAATAAGGAAATATTCAATAAATAATGACGCGCGGTTTTTTAGGGGTTCGTCTCAGGCGGCAATTATTCTATAAATAGCTAGTGGTCATGATGTTTCATTTAATTTTTTTAACTAGCAGCTGGCGGTCTAGAAGTGTTGGGACTTATTTAACAAAAGTTTCATAACGAACTATCACTGAGAATTGGAGGCGATAGGTATCAGTAACGATATCGAGCGCAGAGGTTTGTAGTTACAATAAAATCCCCAAAAGAAAAGTATTACGGCGTAAACAAGTCGTTAGTTTAATGTTTTCGTTAATTTTAGTAAGTACGTCTTTCCACCTTTGCCAGCTTTATCAAACAATTGATGGGCATCTCTCAATATTTTTTAAAACATTGCTAGCTCGTTAGATAGCCCATAAGATGAGGATGTTTTTCAAATAATTGGTTTACTTATTGTCATAGTAAAATGTTGAAATAATCAACTTTGTTTAAGGTGTACTCAGACAATGTTTTAATTTTGCTACTTAACTTTTAATCATTACGTTCAAGTGTTTAGTATTTTCAAACTTCTGAAATCTTCACAAACGTGTCACCTTCCAATCTAAATAGTAATCGAAGCTATTGGGTTCCTTGATTTAGGGATAAATGCAAAATTATGACCACTTTTGGGTAATTTTCTTAATTGATGAAATTTCCTCATATTTTCCAAAAGGCTCCATCAATCCGTCAGACATTTATATATTCGCTATCAGGATATGCACAGAATAACTTTTACTCGCCCTGAATATCCTTTTAAAAATGGTTCAAATCTGAGTTTTCTAAGTCGTCAGATTTAGCGAAACCCCACAATTTCTTCATCAGGTTTGCCTATTTAAGTCATTATGGGTTAGGCCACACCCAATCATGCCAAAATCAATTATGCCTCTGAAGATCATTTTATTTTTGGCCTTGTTTGAAATCTGAAAGTGGACTCCAGACCACGGGGCTCATATCAGAAACTTTTAAAATATATTTTTGTTCTTCTCCTCATGCCACACCTACTCAGCTATCAACTTTTCGCCCTGAATATCCTGAAAACCCTCTGGGCCCATAGGAACAAGGGCGGATGATTTTCGACGGTTGCTTCCTAACCAAATGAATTGTCGGATGTCTATTTGTATATCATTTTGTTTTTAAGTAGCAGATTAGAATAATGTTGATATGTTGATAGTGATCATCAGATCTACTAGATACACAGACAAACAGATACAGACTATGGATACAGAAATATCATTCTTCATCTAGGATAAGCTCTTTGAGAAGATGCTGAAGTACGCACCACACATAGCTCAGTTGCCAAGGAGCGTACAGCGGAATTTCTCATGTAGGTACCAAATCGGAAAACTAGTTTTTCCGAATTGGTACCTACATGAGAAATTCCGCTTTGTCACTAGAATGCATACTTACCATCAGGTGGCAGGTTGGTTGATAACCACAAAAAAAAACATAAAAATAGGATATTCAATAAGACATGGTTTTATTTTTCAAGAACATTTAATACGCACAACACTGAGTGTCAGAATGGTGTAAAATTCAAAACATCAATAGGGGTTAACTTTAATGAAAAACACAATACATTCAAGGTAATTCCTTCCTTTCCTTAAAAAAACACACTTCACTCTTTTTTTTTTGTTATTGACTAGAGAAAAATTTGGCCTCAAAATTTGATTTTGTTGATTCTAATTAACTTATGAACGGTTATTTATTACATAAAATAAGCTCTGTTACTAACTGAAGAACGTAGCTACAATATGTCATTATTTACTAACCGTTTAATTCTAGCTACGCACTCATGCTAGTTTCTAAAACTAAGGAATTTCAAAATTTGGACCTAAAAAGTTTTATTAAAGCTTTTTATCGAAACTAACTATAGACTAACCGTTTGACGGTAAGTTACAACAAAACTGAACCATTATTTAAGTATATAATCAGTCAGACAACCGTCTCTCTCTTAAAACATAAAAACAAAAACATTAAGTAGACAAAAATAACAAGAATAAGAGACACAACCACCACATCAATTTCTTAATTTATAATATAAACTGAAATCTACGTTCTACACCAGCTACCTGCTATATTTTTCTAACAAGCGAAAATCAAATCTCAAAATCTTATGCAGAGTCTAATAAGGGATTAATTAAAACTAATATTAATAATTGAAAACATAATTTCTAGAAGGGATACGTCACATTAAGCTTCCGTCGAACAATTTACATACGTTCATAGTATGGCTTCTAAGTCTACCTACTGTGTTTTCCTAACAAGCGAAAATCAAATCCGGAAATCTTATGCGGAGCCTAATAAGGGAACAAACTTATTGAAAACATAATTACTACAAGGGATATGTCACATTCAGCTTCCGCCGAACAGTTTACAGCCGACGGCGCTTTATGCTCGTGCGTACAGTTTTCTTTTTAGCCTGATCTTTGGAAGACTTGTCCCTTTTAAGAGCCTCGGCCGCGCCGGCGGTGCCCTCGCGTTGAGCGCTGAGTTTATCCTGACGATCTTCTTCACGTTTGGCGGCAGCGGCGCGCATGGCGTTCACGAGTCCCATGTCGCCGTACCTGGGCTGATTAAGCTCCATAGGTTCCACGCACCTGTTGAGTGAACCCCTTCCGTAGAACTTGCAGCAGTCGTGACACGGACAGAAGAAGCAGTACTCGCCAGGTCCATGGTTATGGATTTGTGGAGGCCTGAACAGCGGCAGCTCCGGTATGACCTCCGCTAGCGGAATAGCCGGCCCCAGCAGTAGTGGCAGTTCATCGCTCTTAGAGACGTCGGACATGACTGCAACAAGAAGGCAAAAGTTATAACATAATTATATACTAGAAAAGGAACTCCTACGAGCCTCCACTGGTGATGATACTTGAGTGGGCACTTCGACTAGTTACCGACCCTGTTTACGACTCCATCGAGCTGATACGAGAAATATCTATTCTTGATCTAGCGAAGGTGACCCCCCAGTTGTACACATGCATCGGTATTTTATTGCGAATCATGCATTATTTTCAAAGTATGTCAACCCAAGACAAAGGATGAGACCCAATATTTTTTTTCAAGTTGTTTCGATTATATTTCATCACTGCTTTCGATCACTGTTTCTAATTCTAACACTATTCAAAAATCACATAAGACTGAGATAGGTATGACCCGCAGCATTAAGCTAAGTAGTAATTTACGTAAGTCCCTAAACCGTGATCACTGAACCAAATAGTATAACGTTTAGTAATAATAATCACTTATGTGGTACTTACTTAGGTCGTTTAGGTCTTCTTAGGGCTCCAAAGGTCGCGGAAAAAATATCAGGGAGTAGTTCAGCCTTACCGGACAAGCTTCCCTAAAGGACTGCGGCAAGATGCGGCTCTTGTATTCAATGTATTGATTGATAGCTGTTACTAGTCATTCCTGCGCAAGTGCATACATTTTTTGTTTCCCGTGACCTATTTCACCTGCGGACCTAGATTTCGGTCGGGGAATTAGCAGTGGACGCTGCCCGGGCTATGGGTGTCGACACACCGAGACACGCCTTGTTTTAAGTCAAATGACTTCATCTTTTTATTCATTTGACTTATATGTTTATTAATTCAGTACCGATATAATTAAATTAAAACATCATGATTTCTCCCGCAGTCAACGACTGCCAAACTCTTTCTAAGAAAATCTATTTCAATACTTTCACCACAAGTACTGTCGAACAAGTTATTTGGTACCCATATAGGCAAAAAATATTTTGAACCACTCTGCCAATATTTATTTTAATTGTATACTTAATAACTTTTTAAGCGTATGGTACTACAGTTACAAGTATGTAAAATAATTGACTACTCAATAAACTTACAACATTGTTAAAAAGTAATTGCAAGTTAGCTGTTTAAAAGAAGTTGTAAAGTGGTGTTACCTGGACACCAGTAGTTTGTTCACAGTACTTGGTTATGTTTCATGTTTTTAAGTTTTATGAACCAAAAGTTGGCACGAAATTGAAATCATTATCTCGACATTATAATTTATTACAGTTACTACCTGTGTTACTCAAATTGAGATTTAGCTAAAAATAACATAATCAACTTGATCATGCTATTCATTTGCTATCACTGGCTCAACCGGACTGGGAGTTGAGATCTTAGGAGGACATAATACAACTCTAATACTTACTTATAATTTGTTCAGCCGAAAGACGTCAACTGCTGGACATAAGCCTCCCCCAAGCACCTCCACTTCGACCTGTTCTGTGCTTCCCGCATCTAGCGGAACTTACTTATGAAAGGCTACCATTTCACTGATGTTCTGCAAGTCATGTCGATCAAACTTGTCGTTTCTCATGATACTTACTTCTGTTAGTGCCAAAAGACTCATGATGATACTTACTCAAGAACCTAACCATGTCTCCTCAACTCGTAAAGAAAAACATTCCATAAAGTTTATCTCGAAACAAACTCTTCTGTAGTTTGGACTCGTTTCTGATCGATTGACCGGAGATGCCACAAAATAAAGAAAATTGGGGAAGTATGGGGGCGATCTTTTCCCAGTAGTGGGACAAAATAGGTTAACATAAAAATGAAAAAGGTTTCTCTTTCATTGTGCCAGTAAGAGCTTTATGACAAAGGTGCTAAGTGATTAGTCAAGCAGAAAGTTTGCTAGCAGGGCTGAGGGTCCTGGGTGCCTAAAGTAACTAGCCTATTCTTTTTCTGTAGGGAAATCCACATGGATATACCTTCTGTCTGGGAATGCATAACGGAGGGTTATGTCGGCCTCGTATCGACTGAAACTCCACGGTTCCTATTTCTAATCTGAGTCGGGGGCCGGGAAATACCTACTTGTATATTCGCGCACACCACAGACTGTAAAAACAGGAAAGGGCCTTAAATTAAATGAAAGACATACTGTATAAAAAAAATCGATCGACATAAAATATTTCATTGTTTTGTTTATACAATAAATATATATAGACAACCTTATAGAAATAGTAAATGGCCAGGTACAAGATATCTTAACAAAAATTTAAAAATTCGTGGATCGTTTTTAAAACCAAACATTTATGTCCTTTACTGAGGACGCTGGGCTATTAATTTTAAAAATATCTTAAAACACACGACATTTACACACTCCTTTAGCACAAGAATACTACTTAGCCTAGATAACATTTACCTAAAGGTGAGCAAATTAAAATTGCAAGCATCCTTCAAAAGGTTTCTTTTTCACAATAGTTCTTAATCCTACCAGACACACTTTTTTAATTACCAGAAAACAAGGTACATAATTATCATATAAACGCCAAGACAGTAATTGTTATAAAGAAGAATATTTTTAAGTACAATTTCTATCATAATTTTGTGTAGGTAACTCGTAAAATATATATTATTATTATATATATTATGGTATTATATAATACCACCATTTAAGTTGGATGTATATGTAAACTACTGTGAGGTGCTATAAGAATGGAGAATGCGCGTAGGAATATCATTAATTTTATTATTGCAAGATTTCTAACACTTTTACCAGTTCGACAGCTATACAATAATAACAGAGGCTTATTTTCTGGTATATAAAAAATAGTAGTGCATATTACAGTCTTATATTCCTATTTCCAATATCATATTATGCAGGCTGGAAAAAATCAACGGGCCCTGAAGGGAAAACACTTTAAATCTTTAAGATAGATTATTTTACGTAAAGGTGTGTCGAGTGTTTGTTTTTTTAATTTTTAGCTGGTACCATTCCCGGTTTAGGTAAGCTTGTCTAGAAATATGTGAATGCAGTTTTGTTTCTTTTTAAAAATAAAGGAATGTTTCCTTTAATCAAAATAATATATCTTAAAGATTTAAAGTGGTTTCCCTTCAGGGTCCATTGATTTTTTCCACCTTGTATATTAATGCGACCTATTTCACCACCTCCGAATGACGAACGGTTAAGTTATCAGCATGCGCAGCATGAACACTTCTATCTCTACTCTACGAAGAATACACTCATCGTTTTCTTTACAAGTTACATTTATTTTCTTAATTTTTGATATCCCGCCGTAAAAATCCTTACTACAATCTGCCTTTTGTCTTTCGTTTCTTCGGTGGTCATGCCAAGCGTACTGGCAGATATGGAGTTTCATACAAATACTACTTTTAGTTGTGGTATAAAGTGTCTAATCGGAAACCGTGAAACAGCCCTTAAAATACTTTTTGCTAACATTACCTACTTAGTGAAACACAATAGTGCATACATGACGAGATTATATTATTATGTTTTGAAGAATTTACAATTGTCGACAACTTATCATAGCGTGGATATTAAGAATAAAAGGAACTGTTGCCGATTAAAAATGTAAAGAGTCATTCTGTGATCAATATTACAAGTAAAATAATAATTAGTGTCTGTTTTATTAGCTCTTTGCGACGACCCCAAGTAAAAACAGAACAAGGGCAGAACGACGAAGAAGAATTACAAGTAAACTTGTTGTAAACGAGTGATAATTCCTACAGTAAAGCTGAACTTTATTATTATAATTTTTGATTGAGTCATCACACCTAAAATTGGTGCTACATTTAAACTCCTTAAGCTTATTAGCTTACGTTTGGTATAGAATTAATTGATTGATCGCTAATTGTAGTCGGAATGTCACAATATTTAGGATTATTTTTTTCATTAGTCGTTGTGGCACGCAGTTACTACGTTACACTCATCTATCTACTGGGTATTTATTGCAATAGACATTTATTTAAGATTTTAAGTAAAACGTGATTATGAATGAATTATGTGATGTGAATTATGTTTTATATAAAAAACACTACTATTTTGTGTAAAGGGGTCTACTGGCAACGTTATTTTTTTTTAATATATATTCAGTCAAAAAAGTATCGGGAATGGATGACTTTTATATGGTTCCAAATTCAATATTTTTTATTTGTTAGATTGGGACTACTGTTTTACATTTTGGCGCGGAGTTTGAGTTGCATCTGTCAGTTAGATTAAATACAGAGCTGCTGCTGTTTTTAGTTACATCATATCTAGTGTGTATTGCGAACTTCATCATCAAACAAAGAGTTTGTCTTAAATTTTGCATCGCCAATGGAATTTCGTGTTCGAAGTCACTGAAAATGTTACAAAAGGCTTACGGTGAATCGACTTTACCAAAAACATGTACTTATGAGTGGTACAAAGCGTTAAAAAGCGGTCGAGATATGCTGGAAGATTTGCCTCGCCCTGGTGGGCCATCAACGTCTTCAACTGAAGTTAACATGGCAAAAGTGAAGGAAATAGTGACTGAAAATACTCATTCAAGTTTGAGAGAGATAGCCGCTGAACTTTCTGTGTCTCACGAGTCGACCCGTATCATTTTAAATAATCACTTGGGTATGAAACCTGTTGCCGCTCGGCTAGTCCCAAAAGACCTGAATTTTCTTCAAAAACTCAATCGCATAAGAATCGCTGAAGACATGCTAGAACGAGTCAACTCCGATCCAACATTCATGAAACGCATTGTTACTGGTGAAGAGACATGGGTTTACAAGTTTGAAATGCAAATTCGGAGTGGCGCCTTCCAACTAAATCGAAAAAACCACGCCAAAGTCGATCAAAAGTCAAAGTCATGTTGACTGTTTTCTTTGACTATCGCGGTGTTGTGCACTCGGAATTTTTACCGGAAGGTCAAACGGTAAATAAAGTATATTATATGAGCGTTATGCGGAGAGCAAATTTGTGGTAAGAAAATTTTTGGATTTTGCACCACGATAATGCGCCTTCGCACAAGGCCATCATTGTGAACGAATTTTTGATCAAAAACTAAACAAATACCATCGAGCTACCACCTTATTCACCAGACATGACTCCAGCCGAATTCTTTCTTTTTCCTAACCACAAATTACCACTTCGTGGTACCATTTTCATTCTGTAGAAGACATAAAGGAGAATTCGCGGCGAGAACTAAACTCAATTCTGGAAAAAGCGCTTAAAAAATGTTTTGATGATTGGATTATTCGTTGGCGTAAGTGTATCGTTTCAGAAAGAGTATCGTTTCAGTAAGAGTATCGTTTCAGTAAGAGTAGAGCATACTTTGAAGGCGATAAAATAAATTTGGATGAATAACTAATATTTTGTGTATTATTGATCTTTTCCCGGTACTTTTTTGACAGAGTAATAGTTTTTAAAGTTCGTTCGGACTTTTTTGCAACAAAAGCTCTTTTGCACTCTGTAATTACCTATTCTACGGGGCTTAAAGCTTAAAATTATGTGACGTGTTGAAAGTCGTTTGGCTTCAAAATCTAAACAGTATTGACCTTTCCAATGCCAAAATAACTTTTCGCGACCCAAATAGTCAGTGTTTTAATGGTTTTTCAACTTATTACGCTCTTTTAAAATGTTGGATTATAATCATTTTTGTTTTCAATAAAGCACTTCTTAGACCAAGTTGATGCAAAAGTGTTAATAACAATGTGACGACTATTGACAATTAATTTACCTTTTAGGCTAACTAACTGATATTTCTCAATTTATTAATATTAAAAATTAGTACCAAGAACCTCACGGACACTAAAAGCGTGTCATCATACTAACTTACGATAAGACATTCACAGAATGTCACAATTAACACTTATCCACGTTATTACCGTTTGTATGTAGGTAGTTATTGACCTAACAAACTCAAAAGATCACAATTTAGGTCTGTAGCGTATGAAGGATATACGCTTCTATTAAATAATGACCAAGCAAACAAATGCGATTAGGTATTAATACTTACGCCCTATTAGGTACAAGAACATTTAACACCTATTATATAACAGCTACTGCAACACTGTACTTGCAGTCTCAAAGTTTTCACATAATTCGATTAGGATGATCGCGATCAGTATACATTTGTCCTCTCTAAAGGATTTCAAGAGCATAAAATCATACTTGGACAATAACTGCGCTCCAAATGTGAAACTGAACTGACTGAACTGACGGATAAGAAACCTGTTTGAGCTGCAATCTTTATAGTTTGACTGACAATAAGTAACATTGAAGAAGTGAGCTAGATATATCATATTTAGGTATGTGTTGACATCCTGATCAACGAAAAAATATTGCCATACGAGCCTGTGTTTCTTCTCTTGAGCCTGGAGGTTTTTAATCCGGCCTGAAAATTGAAAAGACATCTTTACAATACACATCATAGCAGATACAATAAATATGTAATCAACTCATCATCTGCCTAGCATTTTTTCAACTATGTTGGGGTCGACATCCAGTCTAACCGGGTGCAGCTGAATACCAGTATTTTACATGGAGCGACTGTCTATCTGACCTCCACAACTCAGTTACCGGGTAATACGATACCCCTTGGTAAGACTAGTTGTTAGACTTTCGGGCTTCTGACAATCCGCCGACTGTCAAAGAATCACGAAGGACAGTCGAGACCAACGGCTTAACGGACTCACGCACTCATCTACGGGCCGACCGCGGCAAGCTCAACTTAACCCGATCGACTGGCCCGTACGGCTGTTATTACTTAATATGTATTAAACTACATAAGGATAAAAGAGAAAAAATATAAAACAGAACAGGGAGCTAGGATTTATACATAAATAAAACTAAAACAAACTCGTACATGAACAGATATTTATTGAAACTTTTTGTCAAAGTAAAGGAAAATCCGTTCTTTGTACTATCTGATGCCCTGTGTTAATACTAACATTTCTAAGTGCCAATTGCATCAGATCGCTGTGCTAAATGTTTGAGGGAAGAGCTTAGCCTTGCAGTGCAAAAACTATAATTAAGCGCTTCAGCTCATAACAGAAAATAATTATGAAACTACACGACCAGCACACAGTTTAGCCAAACCTCAAAGCCAAGGCTTATTGCGCAGTGCTCATAACAAACATACACACAACGCACAAAATATAAAACATAGACATTCAAACAGAAATTGCAGCAGAGGGATATATGAAATGTTGTTCATAAAACAAGAATATTTATTTCTTTACTTAGTTCTTTTGTTTTAAACAAGGTATTGGTGATGCTTTCGTTAAAGACCAAAAAAACGATCACCTATCCCTTGTTTACAAAAAAAAAAAAATTTGTTAGGGATAGGATAAGTAAGAAGGGATGGGATAAAAAGTGCATTCGCTCGTTTGGCCTACACCATTCCGCTCAGTGTGCAATCCCAACAGTTTACTGTAAAATATCGATCAGTACAGCGCCGCTGATACTTACGTTAGAAGTTTATGCGCGGCCACCACTGGTTTAGTGGAGCTGGAGCGGCCAAGACGCATGCTGAGCTCCAGCAACTGCGAGAGCTACATAGTGATACCGGGGCCCACCGGCTCCGGCAGGGTCGCGGGCAGCTCCTCGCTGGAGCCCGCCACCGCAGCTGTGAAGCCCTTCACCGGGGCCCCGAAGTGGCTCAACTCCTTCTCATTCAACAGCTTGATGGACATCGCCTTGTTCATCTCTGAAATCAGTTTTATTCAAATGTTAGTATTACTCAGATTTTTATGGAAGTTTTTGGTTATTTTTTAATATTTGAACGATAAAAATAATGCTAATTATCTTAATTATTTTATCCGTGTATATATATATAAAACATTTATGCAGGGGTCATACTTCTTCCATAGTTCTTGGTAACCAGTCCACTTTAGCCACCCAAACCCGTGGTCCAACTTTTTATTTTTCCATATCCTGCAATAGTCCTACACTAACTGGGGGTTATCCTTGGGTGCACTTGCATAGTGCATACAGGGATAATCGTCGGTAGGTGCCGCATTTCATTAAAATTTCCTAAGGGGCCTCTGCGAGTTGGCTTCGGCCCCTCGTACGCCTTCCAAAGGACCGGGACCCCATGGTCCCGAGATACATGAATGCTAATTAAACTTAGTTACTTAAGTAAAAGGATTATGTCTTAACTTAACAAAAAATGGGACAGTTTAAACCTGTAGTATTTGAATTTGCCTGTACAATACAAAGTTATCGAAAGCTCATCTTTGTTTGCCGACTACATACTTGTTTTCTTTGTTTTAAAAAGAAAACACCTTTGATGACGTACTTGTAAACGTTACTAAACTACAGTACCTACCATTTTTATATGAAAACTTTTCTATAATTATCTCGTTTTATGTGAGTGTGTCTTAAGCTACAACAAAAAGTAAATAGTTAAATATCGATCAAAAACCCTCTCTGGTGGTATTTACAACTGAAGCCCCAAACCCCGATAAACATTTATGATTTATACTCACCTGAACAAATCCACTAACAGATTACTCAAAATGGTGAAAAACAGATTTAACCAGATCGTATTTTTGTTACTGTTTGTATTGCGTATGTATTATATATTCTCTTACTCTACCCTTACTCCTATTTAAAAATATTCCAATCAACCACCCAATCAGGGAAAAATATTGCTTGCAATGGTGGGCGAAAGGTCTACGGTGCTACGGCGTAGCCTCGTAGCTTCGTAGCCTACTTAGTTACTGGTTCGATAAGTGGTAAGCGGTCCAACCTAGACAGGATCTGATTTTGTCAGGTGAATCTTTGGAGTTTATCGCGGCATATTTATCTATTTTCCAGGTCTTTTTCTTATTTTTCATTAATCTTCTTTTATAACATTGTAATAATATAGGTATATGTGGAAGATTGAGCAATTGACAGTTGTTTACTATTTCGTTACCATTTACGTGTATTAGTCTGTAAGCTTTCTTAAAATTGTAAAATAAAATAAATGTTATATTCAATCAACTCAGCCTGTCTCAGTCCACTGCTGGACATAGGCCTCTCCCGGACGGCAACACAGCACCCCGTCCTCCGCCTTCGGCATCCAGTCTACCCCAGTACCTCCTGTTGTTGATGTAACTAACCGTTGTCTCGCTCCTGGGGGTTCATGGTGAACTTGCAGTCCTGGCGGTTGCAGGCACTGGTGTCCGCCTCCCGTATCTTCAGGAGCTGAGTCTCAGTGATCTTCTTAATTATGTTGCTCAGCTTCCGCTTCCGGTCGTTCACGTCGTCGCTGTTCATTTTCTGTGAACAGGTTGACCTCAATAGTAAAAAAAGATTCACTTTAACGCCAACATAAAATGGCGTCACAGATAACGTTCCTCAAGGTCTTTGTTCCACGGACTAGATGCAGTACTATCACTTACGTCACAGGTCACTATGACTTGTGTCTTAACACACAGCTCTACTTACTGCTAATTATTTGTTAGAACGCAAATTCAACAGGTAAACTCGCGTGACGATAAGAACTTCTGTACCGAGACGTCCTCCGAGCGATCGAAAGGGGTTACCGACACACTACATCCCTGCAGCGAACTAAAATTATTTATTGATTGACGAAGTCCTGAACTGCGCAAGTGCAGGTAGCTTGCTAGTTCAGACCTTAACGAATCATATGTTGTTGTTTCTCTCCCCCAAAAAACAAGGGCATCAATCTATCGGCTGTCCAATGAGGGGTTAACACACCTCCTATTACGTTCGAAAACGTCAAAGTTTCTGGGAGCTTTGTAAAGTTGTAGGTGCACTTGGCTTAAACTTGTTGTAGAAAATTTAGATAAAAGTGTACCTTGAAATAGATTTAGCTGTTTTTGCATTTTTTTAATAACCACAAAATTTTTACGGATGTCATTGTAATTGAATATTAATTTCTTCTTGATGAAACTTCGATGTTTTATTCATTTCTGTTACATAAAGGGAAAATGGAGATGTATGGGCAGATTGTTTTAGCTCATAGCTTGAAGATGGTAGATTTCATTCTTTGGAATTGAGACTTTGTAAATATTTCTAGATGGCCAATTATACTTTGAAACTTTTAAAGTTTCTTGAGTCCGATATTTCCAGTTTATCCATGAGTTTTGATATTTCTTATCCGTGATCTGACCTTATTTGAACTCTAAAACAAAATACAAAACGAAATCTTACTTTAGTTCTACCCTAAACTTTTGAGCCAGATTTTGTATTTTGAACTTTATCTCAATTTAGGCAAAGTTCTTGATACTAAAATAACAACTTAGCACCGAACTAAGCTGTAATTTTTGTATTAAGAACTGCATTTCTATAACAGTTAGGTTCTTAATTCAATAACTGTCTCAGTGGTTTAAACCTGATCTAAAGAAATGCCTTGTTTTGTAATAAGAGGGATGGGGACTGCGATTGTAGTGAAAACTTAAAACTATGAATTAAATTAACAGTGTTTTTTTTAACTGAGTTCAACAAAAACAAGGTTATCAATTCGACTGACTTTTTTTATAATTTATCAGCGATCTCTTCGCCAATTTTAAACGGATTTCGATAAAAAAAATTTTTTGGAAGAGTATTCTCCCGAGGTGGTCCTGTTTAATTTTGTGAGGATCTGATGTTGATCATCTGCAGTAGACATGATGCAACAAAAAAAAAATGCACAGTAAAGACACATTGGACTTTCCAGTCAATTTAACTTGCGTAGTTAAACACATCACACATACACAGAACATTGCACGACACGCCAACCTTATAGCTGCAGATAGACTGCTACTGCAGCATGGCGGTGACGCGATCCTACAAGATTTTCCCCTACCAAAAGTCGTTCAACGCGGCTGTCAAAACATATATACTTCCGGACACCTGAGTCGGGCCACTCTGCATTTTTTTGTGTGTCTGTAACTTTTAGATGTTTTTGTTGTTGGTGAGGTCGGGAATGAAAATAAACACAAACATTTGCTAATACTATCTCAAGCGCGTATTAGAAAGTGGATGAAAACTATGCGTACGTATAAGTATTAGTATCCACTTTATTTAGTGTCAGAATGATTACTGATTGGCACATTACTGTGCCGTGCTGTGTCGTGACGCGGGATACACAAATCAAATGAATCTGCGTCATATTACAAAGAGTATTGATTGGCTAACACTGCGTCAGAAGGCGTCACAACACGACAAATAAATCATTCGTTATCATTAGATTTACTTAGATACCTTAAAGGATCAGTTTACTTAAGCTAACCATCTGTCCTTCAGTATAAGGTGAACACAATCGGTATTTGCATGATGGACAGAGGTTTCGGAGGGTCCGCCGGCATCAAAGTCGATGGGGTTAGAAATAAGGAACCCAACACATTATATTTGCCATTACATTTATTTCACAATACACAGAGAGCGGGACATCAAGAAAACATCTCGGGTTACATTCACAAAGGTAATTACCACCATTAACTATCCAGATTTATTACAAAACAAAAACATTTTATGTTTCCAAAAGTATACCAAAATAGATCCAAAATCAGTTATTTTCTTCATATTTTTCATAATAAGAGGTAAATAGTTACTTATCTAAATTAAATATTTGGCTTCACAATTTACATTTTTCACTCTTAATGACACCCTACCGTTAATAACCTTAATCACAATAACCACCAAGATAGTAACACCCTGCCAAATTGCTATTAGAAGCATTCCTTATGTTACAATGTTTTGAGACCAAAAATAACTCCAAAATATTTGATTTGACAACCATTAAAATTGAATGAATAACCTCCTCCTTTTTTAAGTCGGTTAAAAATTAACAATGGCTATTTACCGAATTTTGGTCTGGCAGTGAAGAGAAGAGATAATATAATTATAATAGATGATAGTTTACACCAAATAATAGGATCAGGGGACACAATACTGGCACGGTAAGAACAAAGATATATAGTTAGATGACATAATATTACAGTAAATAATAGGATCACGTGACATAAGATTGGTACGATAAGACAGTGTGGCATTTAGAATTTGAATGGGTTGTTTTGGTTAGCCGATCGTGCGGGTTGGTCGCTGATGTGGCAGTTGGCGGCGGCTGCCGTGATGTCCTCCGTGCCGTCGGTCTCCCGCCGAGCCTTGGCCAGCAGCACGGCCACCATCACGCTGAAGTAGTTGCGTTTGTACTCCTTTATCTCGATGTTGTGCTGACCAGCAGGGAGTGGAGCCAACCCGTACACCGCGCACACGGGAACTTGTTGGTCCGGACCGCTCATTTCTGGAACTATAAACAGAGCGAATGGGCAAACAGTCGCAGAATTCTATAAGATAACTGTGTAGGTCGAATCGTACCTAATTACGAGGAAAAGTTAGAGAGCGCGCAGTCTCTCTGACTGATGACGATTCGTATCGTACACTAACCCTGCCCAGTGCCCAACCCTACCCTGATTTATAAACATTCATTAAGGGAGTAACAAAACTATTGGGTAAAGAGTAAAAGTTATGAACAATTACAATGGTCAGAATGCAAAAAAGGTGCAATTAGACTAAAAATATGTTTATTCTTTCTTTAAATGTAGGAAATGACTATGAAAAACCGGTTTCCGTATAAAAACAAAAAAAAGGGTTTTATTTTCACAAGATTTTATTTAACTTGCAATGTAGGTATGTAACTATGTTTGTTCGGGTGGACTCTTGCAACTCAATTTTGTATATACGTTTAGTTTGGATGACAATGCATTGTTAGCTATGTGACGTTATTCTAAATCCAACATGGCGGAACACCCATGATGGCGGACTGGTTAATTTTAATGCACTCCTACAATATGTATCAAATGAAAGCATATGCTGAGAATACGAATGCGAGTTAAACTCCAAAAAAAACCTATTAGCGATAACTAAAAAGTAAAAAATAAATTAAAAGCAAAAAAACTTTTTTAAAAACAAGCGTTTAGTTAAATGCGCTAAAAAGAATAAAATAAACTTATCCTTTATAACTTTTACTATCAACTTATAACGTCCTTACACAATGTATATAATATGATATAAAGCTTCAAAAAATAACAAATAGGCATTTATTTTCTAATTAATTTCTACAATATATTGACCTAAGATGAACCCACAAAGTATTCGGCCAATAATGAAATTCAAAGTACACCCCACCCTCTCTGCATGGCGCGATGTCTGGGGCAATTGCGAACGTGAGGATAAGATGCTCCAGTCACCCACTTATTCACGAAATGACCTCGAGACCGAATTCACCACCGAACTAGAGGAGCGCTAGCCAAGGGGTACGCACAAAAGACAGAAAGACACGTGTTCAGTAATACTGGGACCTGCATTGTATCTGCAACAACGGGTCGTGTAGCCCACTTACCTTCCTCTTTCAGGTATTTTGATAGAACCGGAATGGTGACGACAGATGTGGAGACGAGGACCGGTTCAGCCGGAGCCGCTAAGAGATTATTGATTGTTTCACGTTGGTTACTGCGCAAGTGCAGGCGGGACCTGGACACAGATACTAACTTAGGACCTTCTCAACTAGAAGAGTAGTTAACTGGATAATTAGTTTTTCAAAACTGAAAAAGTGGTTTTCAAAAAAACCTTATTGTTTAATCTTGTAGCAATTTCGCAACATTACGTTACCTACCTACCTATGTCACATATTGCCAAACCGAAATCCGTGTAGATTTATGTGGCAACAAATCAAACGTGAGAAGTTAGGTCCAGGTTTCCTATGTCTACGACACATTCGCTCAATAGTCTTCATTCAATTTAACTTTCATACACACATTCATTCCTACGTTCATTCAAAATCTTCTTCCAAAATTATTACAAGTTCAGTACGTTTAAAAAAAATTATTAAAATTGTAAATTGTTAGTAAACTTTTGTTATCAAGAAATCTTTGTTTAATTTATCGTAAACAAAAGTGGCAACCGTGACAGGACCTACAATCGTCGGATCGAAGCTAAATAGCCACGAACATTGTTCCCGTATCAAGGGCACTTGAAGGACATCGTCGACACCGGACGACATCTACCAGTACCAACGGAAGGCCGTGTTGAGAATCCAAGATCGCCGTGCCTGTGGACTGACATCCTACTTCTACCTGGGTCAAGCAACCTTACCTTCGTCAAGCCATCCTGGGAGCTCTGCTAGGACTACGGAACTCCGATCGAGCAAGGTCCACCTTTAGAACGTGTCAGAGGAATCACTATCTACCTGTCTACGTGCTCCTGCCTACAAAAGTACTGCTGGGTTTAGCTGCCTGCCTATTTTAGAGTGAGCTCGTTCCATCTTACTAACATACCGATTGTGTTATCCTTTAGTCTGTGCATTTGGCGGATTTAGTTCTCTCGAAGTCAAGTGAAGTTCCTACCTTTCTATTTGTGCCTACTGTGCCAAACCGTAATAATTATTTTCGAAAGAGATCTAACCAGGATAGGCAAAGCACAAATTAGCTTAATTACTTAATTTCACTTATTTGTAGACCTTCAGTCAGTGACTTGACAATGGATGCATTTGTGCTTACACTAAAAATATTTATAGCCCGCAGAGGTAAACCAAAAGTGATCTACTGCGACAATGGTAGAAATTTTGTTGCAGCAGCAAAAGAAATAAATTCGTTTCTTAAGTCCAATAGCGACTCTATTATTGACTCTGCATCTCGCGAAGGGATTGAATTCCGCTACTCACCAGCATACGCTCCTCACTTTGGAGGTCTATGGGAGGCCGGGGTCAAGTCCGCGAAATTTCATTTATACAGAGTACTTAAAAATATTCACTTGACGTTCGAGGAGCTGAGTTCGTTGTTTGCTCAGATCGAGGCGATACTTAATAGCCGACCTTTATGTCCGTTAAGTCCTTTACCACAAGACCTATCTCCACTCACCCCGAGCCACTTTATAATTGGTAGGCCGCTGACTTCTTTGCCATCGCCATACCTGCTGGACTATAGCACAAACCGTCTTGATCGTTTTCAGCGATTGGAACAAGCTCGTCAACACTTTTGGAAGCGGTGGTCGACAGAGTACGTCACGGAGCTCCAGCAGCGCATAAAGTGGAAGGTGCGGTGCCGAGAATTAAAGATAGACGACTTGGTCCTAATCAAAGATGATAGGACTCCTCCCGGCACTGATGGTGTGCCATGAGTCGCCGACGTATCTACCTCACAAGGCACCATACGAAGAGCTATCAACCGTTTGTGTCTGCTGCCTTCACCTGTCAACTACAAATGATCTTGAAAGCTCCATCATAACTTTCAAGGCCCCCGAGGATGTCTACGACACATTCGCTCAATAGTCTTCATTCAATTTAACTTTCATACACACATTCATTCCTACGTTCATTCAAAATCTTCTTCCAAAATTATTACAAGTTCAGTACGTTTAAAAAAAGTTATTAAAATTGTAAATTGTTAGTAAACCTTTGTTATCAAGAAATCTTTGTTTAATTTATCGTAAACACCTATATGTACCTAGTTTCCGGAAATCAGCCGCAAGAAACTCCACTCCACTTTTATTATAAACCATACTTTATATTTATGTACGAAGTTACAATTTTCTATAAATAAAATGGAATAATTTGAGAAATGAGCAGCTGTGTCAAACAGGCGAAATCACACCATTAAAATTTTTTTATACAATTTTGGCACACAACCATACAAAAATACAAAAACTATTGCAGTTTGCGAGGACCGAACGTGCGGTGCGACCACGCGTCGCATCATTTTCAAGATGCCACTTTTGTTTATAATGCTACGCAGGTCTGCTCAACAATGAACTTTTATATTTCAGCTTTTTCAGCGTTATTACAACAGCATTACGACAGCTGATGTTGAGGTGTCTAGTTCTCTCTACAACACTTCTAAGTGCTTACTGAACGGTGCTAACATAACTCTCGTATGTTTTTGTTATGTTTCCAATGATTTAGTAATAATGACACAATCATGCAATCCTTAATCACGTAATAAATTTTTTCTTGCCTCGTAGTATCAGTACGACACTTTACGGATCTTGTAGGTACGGGAGTCCGTGTCTACTCATCTGCCCACCTAAGTAAGTAAGTAAGTAATAAGAGGGAGCTTGCTTTGAAATCTTAGTGACAAAGCTGGGTACAATACCGCTAATCGGTTAATCGTTAATTAACGAAGTTAATATTTCGAGTAACGGATTAAGTTTTAAGTTAACTTGTTAAATTGATAAGTAACGGACTCATCAACTTCCGTTAACTTTCCATAAGTCCGTTAATCTTTAATTATGTACCTACTATTTGCCAAAAGGACATCGCGCGGACCACGCCGCGCCGCGAAAACCACGTTCTGTCAATCTCTAAATCATTAATGAATGATACACCCTTCTTAGCCGACTTCTTTTATTAATATTCCATGTCGTGCCTAAACTTCCATAGCCCATACCATTTTTTTTATAAGCCAGTTAATCATTAACACAATGACATATAAAATGCAAGCTCTATCACAAGTTAACTATTAACGTTTATCTAACGTTAACTTCCGTTAAATCTTCGGAAATGTAACGGTTTAACGGTTAACGAAGTTAACTTTATTATCTAGTAACGAGTTAACGATTAACGAAGTTAACTATTTAATTAACGGTGCCCAGCTATGCTTATTGACGATGTTGTTGTTGATATAAGCATGCGGATACCGTCTCGAGGTGGTCCCCTAGCGGCCTTAGCGGGCCTCTGCTCATCTGGAGAATGCAAGTCGACAATAGTCGACGCGAGTGCCAGCAAGACGTTCAGTGGTGATTCGAAGAGAGAGGTGAATAAAAATCTGGGCACGTGTCACGGAGGAACATGTCCCTCACTGCAGTAGAAGGTAGGTACTGTGGACGCTATAGCATTAAAGATTTTTTTTCAATAGTCACTCAACTCTACAAAAAATAAATAAAGAAAAATGGTCACAGCTCACAGCCCATACAAACAAAAAGTATTTTAGTTAACGGAGACCGAACGTGAGACGGTACGTCGCACTTTTCCATTTGTCAGCTTGATGATACAACCCTTTGTATATGTCACGGTTTCTTTACAGTATAACGTATAGGTAAGCATCGCCATAGTAAAAACGTATCCGTCAACAGGCTTCCATAGTGATCCAACGTATAGGTAAGCCGCGCCATAGTAAAAACGTATCCGTCAACAGGCTTCCATAGTGATCCAACGTATATCTAGGTAAGCCGCGCCATAGGTAAAACGTATCCGTCAACAGGCTTCCATAGTGATCCAACGTATATCTAGGTAAGCCGCGCCATAGGTAAAACGTATCCGTCAACAGGCTTCCATAGTGATCCAACGTATATCTAGGTAAGCCGCGCCATAGGTAAAACGTATCCGTCAACAGGCTTCCATAGTGATCCAACGTATATCTAGGTAAGCCGCGCCATAGGTAAAACGTATCCGTCAACAGGCTTCCATAGTGATCCAGCGTATAGGTAAGCCGCGCCATAGTAAAAACGTATCCGTCAACAGGCTTCCATAATGATGGGAGCGGTGAATGCTTATGCGAATCCCGCACCCCCGGCCATAGGTAGAGGTGGAACACCGCGGTGGTTTTAGCCGGTAAGAGTCCGGCATGCCCCTCTGTCCCCCCCACGACGGAGGAAGTCCATGAGGATTTCCACCGCGCAACAAAAACAAAAAAAAAAAAGGCTTCCATAATGATCCATACACGGATATCTATGGATCCATACAACACTGACGAGGAACGACCGAGCCTACACACGGCGAATAAACCGTGTGAAGAAGAAAAATGTGTACGTGTACACACGGCTACACATCAAGCTATACATAACCAATATACCTAAGCTGACTTCAAAATGTACGAAAAACCTGTACAATGCGAGGTCAGCGAAAACTGGAAATGTATAGCTTGATGTGTAGCCGTGTGTACAAGGGGCAGCAAAACGCTAAAACAGTATAGGTATATGGTTAATATATTATTTTTACAGTAAGTATATTAATTAATTAACTTAAAGACGACTGAAATAGAGTTGAAGGGAAAAATACGAAATCTACGGGAGCAAAATCGCAGGCAAAGTGCAAGTCATATACTTACCTAATTGGTAAATCAGTTTTAGGATAAAAAGTAAAGGAATTTTAAATCATGCTTCATTAAAAAAAAACTATATACCTTCGATCAATAGGTGATCGAAGCTTTTATACAATATTTTGAAAGTCATTTTTCGTATCACAATATGGTTTATTAGCAGGTAACTTTACTACCTCCCTGTAGGGAACTACCCCGATATCGAATTAAAATACTTATATTAAATAAGCAAGCGAAACTGCAGGCGTGATGGGTATCGATAGCTAAACATGATAAAACAAATAATTAATTAATTTGATCACAGTTACCCATCCACGGACCGACCGCGCGCGACATATTTACGTATCTTAACTTTAACCGCTGGACCGTGCGACTGTTACTTAGCCTCGTGCCCCTCATAGACCGGTATTGTTTAATAAATAAGACTTAGTATTTTTTTTGTTTTAAACATACACGATTGTGTAAATTATTTCATCACCATTGCTCTCAAAACGGTGAAGGAAAACATCGTGAGGAAACCGGCATGTCCTAGAACCAAAAATTCGAAGACAATTGTGATATCTACCAACCCGCACACTAGGCCCGCGTGGTGGATTATGGCCTACTCCCTCTCACCGAGAGGAGTCCTGTGTCCCAGCAGTGGGGACATTATAGGCTGATTATGCTAATTAAGTAACTTAAATGAAATTATATTACAAAAATAATGGTAAGTATAGTACTTAAATGTAAAAAATAAATTTTAATGGCCCGTGGCGCATCGCTTGCGTGGAGCACGGCGTGGAAGTCGTCAACTACGTCTGCGAACTTGCCCGACGCTGATGCACTGCACCATTGCAGCAGCGTCAAAAGCCCTGAACTGGTACATTTTTATTTTGTACTTACACATTATTTATTAAATTAGTTTTTTTTTACTTATTTGGCGTTTTATTTACAAAACAACAAACCGTATTCAGAACGAATAGGTATGCTCATGAACGAATATAGCCATGGGGAGAGGCCTTTGCCCAGCAGTGGGATGATACAGGCTAACAGTAGGTAACCCTAGTGACCCGTGTTTCAAACCTAAGCGGCTCGAACATATAGGTAACACCCAATAAAGTTGGAATATTTTCGCCGTTTGAGGTTTTCCGCACCTGCAGCATTTAAAAAAAAATCCTATTGCGAGTAAGTAGGTATAATTGTTTGATTATTATTATTCGCTTAAATACTTACACTTGCTCTACTCTACGCCGTCGCCGAAGAGTCTCCTCATAGAGGCCGACAAAACGTTTTGCAGCCCCTGCTATTTCCTCCATAGCAGGTGCATGCCTGTTCATGGCTCGTGCCAACCCTGTCGACCACTATTCAAGGCTGTTCCATGTTAACCGGTCGCTGTTGAGCCACTTCAAATTCTTTGTTAGCTAAAACCAGTAATTAACAGTTGCATTATTATTAATAGTCGAGATCATCCAATCAACAATATACATGCAAGTTTATAATATAAAGCTTGTAATAAAAAGGTTTTTGTAACCTTAGGGGGAAGACGAGAGGCGACGACGCGGTGACGCTTCGGAGGTTTCGGTCCATATAAATGTTTATTATATATTATTATTTGATTTTGATTAATTTGTGTAAGACTTCTTGCCCGCGGCCTAACTGTATAAGAGTCGATTTTGAGATGACAAAGAATGCTGACTTTGTTCTGGCTCTCTGTCACACCATCATCGTCAGCATCTGCCTAGCCTTTTCCCAACTAGGTAGGGGTCGGCTTCCAGTCTAACCGGATGCAGCTGAGTACCAGTATTTTACATGGAGCGACTGCCTATCTGACCTCCACAACCCAAATACAAGATCACTCAATCCAAATGCACATCCCAGTAACTGGGTACCTAATACGAAACCCCTTGGTACCTAAGACTGGTTGTCAGACTTACCAAGTCACACCAATGAGGTTAATATCATTTCGCTTAGCAGTATATCCTAAGACCTCCACTGCCTTTGTAGTGATCAGTCAGCGATGCCTGAGCACCTGAATGTGACCTGAATCTAGTATGCACTTTATATGCACTTCTCGTCTTCTCGTCGAACTTATTACCCGTGCTGTGGGAATTAAAATATTATTAGCATGGTCTCCAGATAGGAGGACCACACTGGGCCTGGACCACCTTATTCATCGAGATGCAGCAGCGTGTGTACGACAACATAAGACACGGGACTCGGACTGCGCCTACTTAATTAATTTACAGTATTTTTTAGTGTCGTTGTGTGTTATCGTTTTGTGTGAGAGGAATATTTTAGTAGGCGTTTATATTTGCATGATGTTTTTAGTCCAATAAATAATTAGCCAGGTATATTAAGATTTGTTTTTAATTTGATCCTGGAACTAAAGGAAATACTTAGTGGTCACTAACTCTCTGATCTCCGATCCGGAGTCTATAAGCACAGATCTAGATATATGATTTCTATGGTATTAAGCGTTGGTATGAAAGAGGTTAGGTACACCTTCCAACAAGGGGTTTGTATAGATACAGTGCCGATGTAGATATTGAAGATCCACAGGCCCACAACTGGCAGTTCCAACGTCTCTACGCATCGAAATTATGAAGGAGTGTCATGACTCTCATATCATCATCATGGAACAGACAGAACGTATAATAGTCTTTCAATGTTTCTATTTCCCCGGCCCATGCCTGTCTACAGGGACAGAGAATATGTCGAGCCATAACAGAGTAGGTATAGAAAGACATATGATATGCCACCCGTCAAAGGTATAATTTAAATTCTTGATGCTCAGAAATTGGAGTCTACCATTTTCCGAAGGACCCTAAACTCAGAAGATTGTGGCTTCTATAAAGCTATTCCTAGAGAATTATTTTAATTCAACAAAGTTCAAGGTTATGCCTGAAACATTTTGAAGAAAGTGATGATGAGGAATAAAGCAAGTCTTCAAATAAAAATCTCAGTTTCGACCTAAAATTCGGCTATGAGGTCGGCGCCATCAGTAGCGTCCATCTGTTCCTGTGCAGGCCATGCAGGATAGTATGGCGTGGGCCAATTTCTCGAACGAATTCTATTTATCGTTAAAAAAAATAACGTGACAAATTGTGAAGCTCGCGTAAAATAAACAATCACAGCAGTTTACGCGCGAACTGTCCCATCGTTTATCTATGGAGTAGCACCACATTTACCAACACTCCAGGGCGGAGTCTTCAACAAATCTCCACCTGAACCTGAACAGATTTCCCTGCTTAGGCAACGGAGTACCCTAATTGCGTAACACGTTAACAATCTCAATCTGAATTATTTAGAAGGATATTGCTAATTCATTACTTCATAGGCAATGTTAAAAAAAAAAATCTGCACAACAATGTAAATACATAGGAAAAGCAATAAATGTTGTTGACCTGTCAAAATGAAAGCCATTGCTACTAATAGTATGTTACGCAATTACCCCGCTGGGTCCAAAGTCTGTTCAAATACTTCCAGAGTTCCAGGTTAACCAAAGCAACACGTGTCCAGAAGGGAGATCTGTATCTGATAAGCAGCATATATTTTAGTTTAGGTAACAAGTAAAGAATACCTTGACCCTAACCACCGTAGATAGGTATCATGATAACTATACCGCAGCGGTAGGGATTTGAAATCCCAGTTCTCACGTTTAGTTGACACTTTTTTTTATGGATTGGAAATCATCTAATGACTCCTCCCGCTCTGGGTGGAGCGGAAGGAGTGTCAGACTCTTACTGACTAAAACCCACCCGTGTTCCTTCCTTAGCCCTTTATGTTCCGGGCAGCGGTAACCCTTTCGGACAATCCCGCTACCCCGGCAGGCTTCGGCCCTAACGGGCCCCTTATCCTTTATGCTGACATCTCTTTAAGGCGCGCGTGGAACACATACGCGCCGTCCGGCACGGGCCCGGTCCTGATCGAATGGTGAGCTACCCATTACTCTCCGTCCGCAGGCCCGCGCCTACGGTGGCCGGGAGTCGTCCCGCGGCTCCCGACGCCCGGAGCGTCTCCCGTGGCGGCTGGGACGTGAGGCTCTCTCCCTCAGCCGTCCCGCCACCTCCTTCGCTAGCATGACTGCTTCGCAGAAGGAGGTGACTGCCTTCCACTCCCTCTCGCTCCGGACCATGGCTTGAACCAGGGCCGGACGCGAGAGGTCGCCGCCGCTGCCGATCGCCGGTGCTCCGCCCAAGCGGGGCAGACCTCCACCGTATGCTCCACCGTGTCCTCTGGGCGATCCTCGCAATGGTGACACCCGGGCGTCTCCTCCCGCCTGATGATTTGCAGGAACCTCCCGAAACATCCGTGTCCGGTGAGGATTAAAATTGCTTATTAGTCTTATAGGCTAGATTGTAATTAATTACCTATTAAGAACCTGGTTCTTTTTAATAAAGGATAAAAAAAAAAAAAAGTTGTGTTATATACCTACTAGCAGCGCCCCGTGGTTTCACCCGCATAAGTTTCGATCCCGTCGGAATATCGGGATAAAAACTATCCTATGTCCTTTCCCGGGACTCAAAACTATCTCTATACCAAATTTCATCTAAATGGGTTCAGCGGTTTAAGCGTGAAGAGGTAACAGACAGACAGACAGACACACTTTCGCATTTATAATATTAGTATGGATTATAATTTGTGTGACTACAATGAGGGTCCCAAGAAAACGATTAAGGCGACTACTTGACCAAAACCGGGGTCTTTGTCGGACTACATAGAAAAGAAAGAGAAACGCGATGACACAACGCTGGTAATTTATTACAAAATATGAAGCAATTACCTATTTACAAAAAATCTATTGTTTCGACTAAAAAATTTTATAGATACACCTCACCCGTCTGCTTTAGATTAAGCTAAGTACTTATATGGCTCCATTCTAGCAACTAGATATCATTTGCAAGCTCAGCAGTCTGTGCCCACCGGGAGCCATGTATGCGTTGCAATTCAGAATAAAACACGCCTCCAAATCGGCAGTACGTATTTTAATTTTTTTTTATCCTCTGTAAAAATCCTGAGTAGTTATAGAAAAAGGTTTCTCCCGCTCCGAAACCAAAAGTACCTAGCATAATATATCCTGAAGGATCTCATAATTATATTTTTTCTGATTTTGTTTACTGTAGTCGGATCATATACTTTTATTGTTTCTAAAACTTGGCGTTTTTTTGCGTTTAGGTCCTGTAAGCCCGTTAAGGGCCTGTACACACCACGTTTTTTAAATGCGCTGTTGACGCGCGTTTTATAAACGTGCGTCGACGGCGCGCTTTTATCCTACAGGTCTACAGGCTGCGTCTGACTCGCGTGCGTATCACGTCTGTATCGCTACAAACGAGCGTCAACGGCGCGTTTAAAAAACGTGGTGTGCACAGGCCCTATGGCGACATTGCTGGCTGTTACGGTTTTCGTAGTTACATAGAAAATAGTCGCGTCGCTGCCGCTGCGGTCAGTCATTGCGATTAGACCGTCTGCTGTCTGCGGGCGGTCCTTGCCGTCGGAAGGTGATACGTTTGGCGGGTATAATAAATAAAAGACGACTTTATAGAAAATACAGATTATTTATAATCGTGTATACATCTAAGCTGCGATATAGAATAATAGTAATACAAATAACACCGACAACTCAGTGATGACAGTTATTAATTAAATGAACCATACGTTTATTAATCATCATACAGTTTGCATGCAAGGTAACGCTTAAATAATATTCACGTAATATGTTTCGCCGATTGGTGCTCTAAACGACCATTTACAAAAAAAAAAGTTACAATCGTGAAGAGTGCATCTATTTATAACAACATAGTAGATCTATTTTCATTATTACGTTACATTATTACACATACGATAGAGACATTTCATTAAAAACAATTTTATCTTGCAGCTCATCATGTTCAGTGTGTGAATTCCTATCCAGAGGCCCCTTCTCTAGTAATGAGTGACACACCATTGGCAACAAGCGACTTTTCATTTTAAACGGGTCAAACGCCAAAAATACTTACTCATTTCTAGGGGAGGGGTAGCCCAATTTCCAAACATTTCGCCCATAGTTTTTCCTATATTTTAACTTTATTACATGGGAAAATGTATGAGTATAATTATGTTGCATATGAGATCGAACATTTTAGAAGAAACAGAGTAGAAACAAAACAAAAGAAATAAAAATTGTGTTAGATCTGCAGGCTTTACCAATTTTGACTCAAAGTTAAGGCTAATTCATAAAAAATATACGAGCTTGGCCCACATCTGTAGTCTTCCAGTGCCTTACATGCTAATCTCTAACCAATCACATTATTAGACCACACCACTATGTTAGACGACTTCGAGGCCTGATACAGACGAAGGTGAGGTCGCCTAGGTGTTCCACATGGCTATCAGTCACTGATCTCACTCCTGTAATGTTCAATCAGCTATGTAAATAACAAGTATCGTCGAAACAGTCTTATCGCACCTCTACCCAGAAGAACAAAAAATAAAAAGTTCTCATCTCGTTTACTAGTACTTACTCATCATTATGCCTCATTAAATCAACATGAAATGTTTGCATTTCCAAATAAATAACAAATTCAAAAGGTAACAAAACAAACTGTTAACATGTATACCGATACTCCAACTTTGGGAGATGAAATATTACAATTTACCTACTTATACTTTTACAAAGTTCGAAAGCTTTGTCATGGGTAAAATGATACCCCTTGGTAAGACAGGTTGACGTTCGGGCTTCCGACTACCCGTAACGACAGAGTTTAAACTCTTTGTGATTTCATTGTTCATAAAAGCATTCATCATTGAAATTTTAAATTGGTATAACATTTATTCAATTGGTATAACAATTTTATCAATTGGTATAATCATTTTATCAACATTTGTTTGTTGACGATTAAACGCAACAAAATTTCTGAGTACAATTAGCGACAAGATTGTAAATGTTGTCATAACACTGTATAACGCACAAAGAACGAGGTAAACTAAAGTCATGGTATTATAACCTAGTACTGCCGTGAGTCATTGTGTGCCGACACCACAGAGGACGAGACGAGCCGCACGCAATAACCCGTTCCGAACAAGATTATTATATGCCGTGTGGATGCGCTTCTTACGAATACGGCGTTCATTTTTCGATAGATATTAATCCATGCCGTCGTGTATTATTTGCTTTATCTAAACGCATTATATTATCTTCCATCTTTACAGCTAATTGCAAACAGAAATAACAAAGACAAAGTTTTCTCAACTACACAATAAATTTTAAAAACTTAATACAATTACGAATTGAACGATAACTGCCAGTTCAGTTAATGCATATTCTATATGCATAAAACATTATAATAATCTGTATTTTATACTAGGTGAAAAAAAAAACAATTAAATGGCGCCCCGGTAAGAAAACGTTGAAACGTTCAAATGATTGTATTCCATGATTTAGAACTTGTTCTAATGAATGAGCGTTGTCTCTTTCCATGATGGCTTGGATTTTTTTATATAATTAAACTAAACGGAATTTTTTGCAGCATTGTCTTACCAGTCAAGTTTTTGAATTATTAACTTCCATTGTTTTGATTTGTCTGGAAGTGGAGTGCTTAATTTATACTCCAAAACAGTACCTTTTAGAATGTCAGACGCTTTAGTTTTTATAATCATGATAAAAACAATCATTAGTAAAATTGTACAACAAGCACCGTAATATCGGATAAATTGGAACTGCTGGGGTGAACAACAACATTTCGGAGGATAAAAAGTCACCATTTAATAATACTATTAAAGACAAGATGCTTATGGCAATGATTGGTCCTAAAATCATATTCTTTTATTGGCTATATTACTTTATCTAGTCTGTGGGTATTTCGCTGTCAAAGTATTATCGCTTGATATAAGTACACGTTTCGTTGGTGGATAAACTTCCAAGATTTAACTTGTCTCCTACTGAGGTTTAAATCAAAAAAGGAATCAATGACTCACGCATTTTAGGCACCATTTAAGTGTGACAGAAATCAAAATATGCCCATAGTAATACGGAAATATGTTGTTAATCACCCCAAATTACCGGCCATGTTATTTGTTCTCAATAAATAACATAAAAATTAAATCTATTTAAGGCTCAAATCGTAATTAATTTACTTAATTACGGTCGAACATTACTTTGGATTGGCTATGTATTGTGAAAGATTGACAGTATCAATTTATTAAACTGTATGATTCTGTTTTACATAATAAAACGGTTTCAGATAAATGCTAATGCAACCTGCGAGGGTTCCGTAAATTCTAGCAAACATTCTAAGGAAGGTGTTTGTCTTAATGAAATGAGGTTTCCATGAGGTACCTATGTGTTTGTCCTAATGAAATGAGGTTGTCATGAGGTACCTATGTGTTTGTCCTAATGAAATGACAAGCAAGCAAGATGTAATGATTATGTACTTAATATACTTTCGACTGTCAACATCAATTCCTGTTCCGGAAAAACTCTATAATATATTGAAGTACGTATATACATATACAACTACATTAATATATATTTTGCTAAATTAACATGACATGCATTTAACCGATAGTTCCCATTTGTTCTATAGAACATGACGTCATCGGACAAAATAGACAAATTTTTCTTAATGACGTCACGGTACTGACGTCATGTTCCATAGAACAAATGGGAATTATCGTATTTAACGAGCATTAAAATACGGAACCCAACAACTACAAACAGATTTGTGTTTAAATGTAACATAACTCAGGGATATATCCAGTTCCCGATTTTACCATAATATATAATAACTGCAGTGTAAACAACAATGTGTGGATCGTCTACTGAGACGTCTACATTTCAGATTGATCCTTCCACCTTAAGAAAACACTGATATTGTTACTTCATAATTCCATTTGATTTCGCGCTATCGCCCACTCTCACACATTGGAGTAAATAAAATGACAATATGATAAATAGTGATACTCAACATTAAGACAGCCATCACCTACACACTCAAGAAGCATTGTATTTTACAAATACGTACGTTTAAACCTTTCTTGTAATCGTTGATTAATTTGATTGACTTATGGCCATTCAAAAATAGTTAGTGAATGGAACTTAGAAAATAAGCCTGTTCCACATAGAAATGTCATTTCTATTTTTAACCTCGATTGTGTATTCGATGTTAAAACTTGATTATTTACAGTATTAATGTATTATTTATTTAATCAAACAGCAATAGTTGCCATTCCATATACTAAAATGAAGAGAGAGAACTGAGTTATGAAGCGGAAACAACTGATAACCTTCCATGGATTACATCTGCTATAATTAATAAGAAAAAAAATAAGGAACTAAATATAAATTGCAATAATAAACGTATGAAGTACAATATCAGCATTCAAATATATTGAATATTTACAATGTGATAATCTATTTTAACTATCAGGCCTTCCAAATTGACTGCAATCATATTTCACTTACAAATCACTCTGTAACTATTCAAAACATTTGCTAGAACCTGTCACATTTAGTCAATGTGCATTCAAAGACAGGGACAGCCACACTTGCAATATATATGCTCCTTTTGATCTGGGCGCCGGCTTGAAATACCACAAAGGCGTAGGAGCCTTTGTACATTAGCGTAAAGCCTCACTGGGAATTTAAGCCGTGGCTAGCCGCCTGCGCACGTTACCTAGTATTTTTTTTATTTTAGACAACGGCATTTCAGTGCCAAGCTGTTTTGTAATGCTTAACTGCTATGCTAAAACGTATAACGAACAATTTAGAGCCGATATATTTGATTTGAATTTAACGTAACTAAGCGTCAAATCGGAGGATATATTCGACAAGTGTGATAAATGTTAACGAGAATGGCAAAACATTAGATTTACGATCCGAACTTGAATTTGGTTGGCACTTGCGCTGGTACGGTGAACATGTAACCTGAAAGTAAAATTTCAAGTAAGATTCGTAGTCTTCTAAAAGATCTTTACTTTATTCAATATTTTTATGCCTCAACCTATTGAGGCAAAAAAATTGCTACTTGTTTCTCAAAATCAACAACTAGTTGTTGATTTTGAGAAACAAGTAGTCCTTGGGGTTTATTTTCTTCAAAATATGAATATTTCAGTGAAATAATAACATTAACAGAACACAAATTTTAATTTTTATGTCATAGAATATTTTGATTGTCAAAACTAACTACCATATTCTAATTCTGTGAAATCAGCGAGTTTATTTTAGTGTTGCTCGCACACTGACTTTATTTATATAACTTCTGTCGGAATATTCAAGTTTGAAATTGTCGTCTGGAAGATGTGGCGCTCTGATTCCAATCCAGACCAATGGATTTATTATTACGCAATTATTTCTCAAAAATATTAAATAATCTAAAATTCTTTACAAAATTAAGTGGATTTTTGATGCTCACAGATATTCTACAATACAAAATTCATAAGTAAGAAGGTACAAGTACGCTATCGCATGCAGATCATTGAGGGCTACATACCTCCACTCTGTTCGATGCGCTTGCTGTCCTGCTGCGCCTTGCGTTGGTCGGCGAGCACGAAGACGGCGTTCAACTGCTTCTGCTGCGCCTCGTTTAGCCCGCTCGTCAGTGCGTGGTACAGCGCCGGCTCGCTCGTCGCCAGAGCTGTGAATAGTCATCGGTACATTACACATTGATCAATAAACCAATCCTTACTAGTTACTAGTGATTACAAATACTTCCAACTGCATTTTTTATTTTATTAGTTTTACAGCAGTTCCGATCGAGCAGCATTCGTTTGGTACGAATTCAAAACTGCTTAGCAAACGTGATCGTTTAACGGCCGAACCTAATAACTTATCTAGCACCAGTTTTGGCATACTGGAGGTAGAAAAATTTAGCTATCTCTGGTTTTAATGTCCCAATAATCTAGGAATCTTACCGGCCCACGCTATCTATGGATGGGAGGGTATACCGCTTACTACGGATAGCTATTTGTATGAAAACAGCAAAAATATGTGTTCCTATAACACGTTGACAGCTATTTGTTTGACAGAACAGTTTACTACAGAATGACAAATAGGTCTATTCGCCGAATTTCAGTGACAAAACGTGTCTACCTAAGGGTTTAAAAAAAAAAAAAAAAAAAATATAAATAACTATTGTTGCCGCTAGACAGATAGCCTTTATTGATGATTGTGAGACGACATTCAAGGGCAGATATGATTATACTGGCTAACATCAGTAGCAACCTGTCTATAACTGAAAATAAGTTATTGGGATCGGCCGTAAGTGTTGTCTAAATCTAAAACAAGCATGTGCACACAAATGTTGTTTTAAAGGAACGTGGTACAATGATCAAGTATCAGCTTAATTTGATTTGTTCTTTGTTTGAGGCAAAAAAACACAGCAAGTCAAACAAACTTTTATACATAGAATAAATAAGTCTTAACATGAGTTTTTGTTTAATTTTTCAGGCAGTTTTTCCATACTAGAACTATCAGATGTCAATTTTATTCCAGGAATAAATGATAATCTGACTTTGGTGAAATCAGCCCAGAAAATTGGAAAAAGAAAAACCATTTGATACATACCATGCAGTGTGCTCTTGAATTTGATGTACTCGTCAATGATACAATCTTTCTCATCGAGAGGAGTGGTGTAGCATTCAATCGCTGTATCTTCTCCATCATAATCCTCGTCATCCTGTCAACAGAACGTATCACGTCTAACTTTAACCTATTACTACGCTACATGATTATTGGAATCAACTTTTGGCTTTGATGTAATCTTGAAACTGAAATGTACAAATAGTTCTTATTATTTAACTAATTGTTTACAATAAACCTATACATAACACACCAAGAATTCACTTAAATTTGTTAGAATATAATACTTGATTAATAATATAACTTTCAACTTATATGGGACTAATACCTCAGAGTATCTACAATTGCATCATAGTACTGCCTCATCTCTACGGGATGACAGGCATGATATAATAATATGGTATGAATGCTAAATACTTGAGAGAATCATTTAGTAATATAACTCTTACAAAAATGTCCCATGGTGGTAGATTCTTCCTATACACAGCCATTTTGGAGGATTTTGGGTTTTTCTGTTAAGAGACACTCAATTATTGCTTCTGACCAAGTAAATGGCAACTGATTCACCGTTATTATTAATACCTAACCATTCAAGACTTGGCTGACACCAAGTTACGTTCTAAAACCAAATATTTAAATTAAGATTAACTAAAATTCTTTCCAGTGTTGCTCATAGGAAACGGGATAAGTATGACTTTAAACTTTAAAACTAACGACTACAACCCCATCACCCGTAGTTAGTGTAACATTTATTACTACTTGTTAGTTTGCGGTAAGCATGTTAGAGACATTCATAATTTAATTACTGCAAGTTAAAAAAAGATTGAGATTGATACACATTCAGGTGACTGTTGATACCAAGCTACTATTTTGTAAATCAGGAATCTTCTGCACATCTTCTAATCATCGAAAACCTATACACGGAATACAGCATTTTTAACAAAGTAACAACATTATTTGAACATTGCGCTGTAGTGATATTTAAATTATAAAAAAAAAAAAAACATAAAATCGACCACAACACGGAGTTGTAGCCGAAAACCGCACCTTTTGTATGAATTTTGGATCAGGAACTTTAACTTGCACTAACTAAATTATGAAACACTTTCAATTAGGGATCAATAATTACTGAAACACACGGTACTCACATTACCACGCTTGGTCTTTGGTCACCCTCATCTCATCAGCAGCACTTTGTCGCCTTACGTGAACGAGTATTACTTACTACACGCTGCTATCCCTGCATCTCAACGTGGTTTCTTCGCCCGACTGCTCCAACGCCGAGAAATCTTGACGCCAAAACACATACTGTGCTAAAAGCAAGGTTATACTAACTAGTGGACTCACATCGTCACTTTCTTCATAGTCTTCGATTTTGGCTGTGAGGCTGACGCCTTGTTGTGCGCTATTCTTGACAGCCATCCGCGCTAAATTTTCGAGGTATTCAGTGTTCATTTCTTCTAAATCATCTTCATCGCTTGATAGAACTTCTGAAATGTTTTATGCCTTACTTTTAGTAATTTTAATGGTGGAGACTGGAGAAAAAAATAATAACGTAAATACAGTAAAATGAAAAACAGAATCGCGACAATGATTTTTGACAGTAAGTCAGGCTTACTTTGATGATGGGTTTATAATTTCACCATCACTTGCGAAGAGTAAGGGAGGGCGCGCCCTCGAACAACTTTTGTCTCAGCAACTAATTTATCTCTCACATCCAGTCTACAGGTATGTATGTAGTGCGCGCATTTAGCGACGCGGGAGAATTTATTGTCCGCGGGTTTGTCGTCTTCGGTTTCTTAGAACAAGCGCACAGGCCACAACCGTCTCTTCGAAGTCCATGTTGCTGAATGCGGCAAAATTTTACGAAAAAGTAGCGTTGCTGTCGCTCCCGTGTGCGCATCGTCCAAATATCGGCGAGGAGACAGCGACTGAGATAAAAAACGTTGCTGGGCAACTAAGTTGCTCGTGGGCGTCCCTAAAAACATAAGACTTACCTTCATCGTCTTCGTCGTCGTCTTCTTCGGAAGACGTCTCCTCATCGGCCTCGGCCCTGGCCTCGTATGCTCGCTTCAGTCCGTCGAACAACATGAGGCAGGATGGCATCAGCTTTGCCACGATCTCTTCGAGGTTCGGCCTTTGTGGGCCCATCTCTAATAGCGTGCAAATACCGAGAATGCACAATTTTCTATCGTGCAGTCTGAAAGGGAGAAGTGTCATATGAAAATTCATTGAGATATTGTAGTTTGACTAGTCTGCAATAATATTAGCATGATGACAAATTGTGTTTGTTTCGGCCTTTCTTCTCAGAGTACAGATAGGAAACACCAACCTCATCTAGCTTTTTTTTTGTATATGTCGTTAAAAGGCGATTCCGATATCCTATATATAGAATAAACAATGTCATTTAATTTCATTGTAGTTGCAGGGAAAAGCCTCTTCTCATACAAAGAAGAAATAAGATATAACCGTCCCGCTTCGTCAGTGCTGATTGGCATAACTTTTAAATACCACCTTAAAGATGGTAAAGGTGATGATGTCTAAGATTAACTTACAAATTATTTAATACTTTTGATTGCAAAATTTCCCATACAAATTCAAAGGAGGACTTCGGATCAGAATCAAATCTTACCCCATAAAACAGTCGGTGTCGTGTATCCACTGTTTGATGAAATGCTGTGTGATGGACGCGTTGGGCACTGACTCCTGTAGCTTATCCAGGATCGTGAACAGCAGGTGAGGATTGCAATACAGGATTGCTATTAGAACCTGCAGAATAAAATACATATTTTGTTAACAGATGCAGCGAAATAACTGGGTACCAACAGGTTCTATAGTAGGCTATGAACTTCTTCTGTAAATTACTGAAAGAAACGGGTATAGAAAAGTTTGCAGTGCTAGTGACTGTAACAGTAAAGCCTCTTATATGTTACTTGTTGCCGGCTTTCGAAAAGTTCATAGAAAATGCAGAGAGAAAAGTGCCTCAGGAGAGAGTTCATAAAGGTTAGTGTTGTGATCATTCTCACCTGCAACAGCATTGTCCTAAGCTCGGAAGTCTTGACCTTCCTCGTAAGCCTATTCAGCACCAATTCTACGAAGGAAGGCAGGCAGTTGTCGATTTTCCCAGAGCACTGCAAAACCATAACTTCGAGAAGCTTCGCCGCGTAGATCTCCGACTCGTCTTCAGCGTCGGAGTTTAGTACCTGGAACCAAACATGGTTTGTGTTTTATTAATGTATAAACGCAAATAGCTTGAGAAAATGTTATCTTTCACAGTCAGTTATAAACTTATGTAATTAAAATGTTAATGTAATTTCAAGTAGGTACAGTACGCGACTACTAATATGGCATGTCGAGTTTTAAAGTAAACATTTGGCTTGGCGTCTGTCACGCATACCAGTGAGACAAACCCTTTTTTTAACTCCACGTGTCATATGTCAAATAGTTTAGTTTATTCTACATAAATTAAAAATATAATTTCATTTATTCATTGACAAACAACGCACAGCCTAAACCACTGAGAAGCATGAAATTTTCACAAGAGTTCTATAAATCACGAAAGTGAGCACGAAGGAATTTTGAAAATTCATCGCCTAATGGGGTTCAATAGAGGATGGAAGTTTGTATGGAAGTTCGTCATTCTTGAAGGAAGTAACGTGGAAGCTGGTATTAAGACTTTAGTTTGTAACAAAAAGTTAGAACGAAGATTCACGAAGACACGTTTTTCGGGAAACCCATACCCTAAGCCTCCTGAGAAATAGCCGATTGGAAATCCCATCGGGCAAACAGCTTATGAAATAATAATTCAGTTTCGCAAGCAGTTAGGTCATACATAGAAATGTATCCAGTAAACGCACAGTGCACATTCTATATCAAGTTCAGTTCGCATTACGAATTCCATGACCTTTGCATTAGGCTAATGTTTCTTTAATTAGTCTGCGTGCCTAACTGCTTTTGATCACGCTTGTTATCTCAGCGGTACCACAGGTGCTATGGTACCAAGGAATCGCACACAGCAATGACAAAGAAAAAATTATAGTCCTCTCAACTGTTCATACTAAAATAGATCGTCTTTTCATGCAGTAAAAACGTGATAAAAATCCATATAACTGAAGCTCTAATTTCCATAGAAACAGAAAAACTGTAGCCTACTCTTTTGAGAGTTTTGTGTTATTGAATTTTATTGATATGCGCACAGCTCTTTACAAATACAATCCAAACCTATCAAAATGTTCATCGTCATCATCATTTTAGCCGAAAAACGTCCACTGCTGGACATAGGCCTCCCCCAAGCGCCAATAAGAATGTTAGTTCATGAGAAAACGGAGATTAAAAACATATCTAAGATGACTTGAATGCCTTAATATTTTTTTAAAGCCAGATCTCTCGCTTTCTCTGTCTTCAAAGAATGTCAATAAAGATTTATTAAGGTCAATGCAAGTCAAGAGGATTGATAATGGGATCAAATATTTATTATTGCTGGTTTTGATAAGTTCAAGTTACGTTCAACGTTATTTAACTGTCTACTTGTCTGTTAAAATGTCTGCAGCATGTTAACGGCCAGTTATACTGTTTTTCATCATTTATTCTAAGACTAGCCTGTCGTGTCTGTTACCGTATATAAACGGTAACGTTACACAGCAGTCGTGTAACAAAGGTCACGGCTTGAGGTGACCTTATACAAACACGATTGATGCAGTTAAATATTTAATACGCTTGCATCTAATGTATTATTCAAGCGCCTAAACTGTACGTTTGTAAATGGAAACAACTTTTCAGTTATTTTCCGTCAAAGTTCCTCGGGTATATCTTCAGTTAAATCAAAATATGCGACATAGGGCTAAAATAGTAACATCTGAATAAGACTATGACAAATGTGGGTGAATAACATCGCACATCGATTTCCATTCCTCGTTTCGACAAAACCGCTTCTGTAGCGTTCAACCGCCGTCTATTGAAATAATATTTGACTCGTAATAAAACAGAACTAAGAAATGTGGTTCTGTTCCGCTTTATCTAACTAGAAAATCAAGAAAACTTGCACTTTAGTGCTTACAATTTACTTTAGTAAGAAGAGTATAATTTGCCCTATCCGAATCGGACAGACTTTAGATACTTTCGCAACTAATTATGCACTTTATTGATAACACCGGAAAGCTTACATTCCAGTACTAACGTTAACGGTCGGTTTGGCCGCGTTCCAATAAAATTAGACACAGAGTTCATTAACACAAAACATTCGCGCTTCGCAAAATGTGTGACATTTTCAACAACACGTGTATTTCACGATGTATAGTTACGAGACGAGCAGAAATGCGAGCAAAGACTTAAAAATGGTGAATATTTACCACTTATAAAAATCGAATGTTTTCTTTGTAACAAAGATAATAGTCATACTTTAAAAACATGTTGATATACAATAGTATATATAGTAATGTGCTTTTCTAAAAGCACATTACTATTCTTACGTCGAATTATTTACACTATAAATTAAAGTGTGGAATAAAATTCAGGGGAAGCCTTGTACCAGATTACTTGTTATGTGTGAAGATGTTTAATTATAATCATTTATGTATGTTATTAGTTCTACTATATGAAAGTGTTATAGAACATAAAAGGCGGATCAAATGTTATCAGACGCATACAAGTAATAAAAAAATCGTAATCGCTTATGCTATCAGCAAGGCGCGCACGGGTTTATGGAAAAATCGCAAGACTTACATTTTGCTTTTAAAAAAGTTGTTAACACGAATAGTTGGGTTTTCTTAAGAAACATTGTCTATTTAGGGCGTTTTTATTTACTGTCATGCGGATTACGTCACGTCGGCGGATTAATTAGCCACTTCCTTCGTCTAGATAGATTCTATATTGTATTCTGTATTTAAATAGCAAAAATTAAAGAAAAATATGCCATGTATACGGTCAAATCTGCATAATAGTAAAAACGTTCTTTTTCCGGAGAAATGACTCTACTGGAAATACGCGACGAATGATTGTAGGTAAATAAGACCAAACTTTAAAAATAATAAACACACTTACAGCTTTAGCCATGTTGAACATAGCAAGGATATGGTTCTCATTGGACAGGAACGCGTTGGTGTCCACTGTGATGTAGTTGTGAAGAACGGGCATCATATCCGTGAAGTAATCAAAGCCTTCCTTCTCGAACACTTGGTACAGCATCTCGAGAACCTTCCACATGTCCTCAGATATGGTTTTAGCGGTCAAGTTGCAGAGCAGTGTCATCGCTTCCTCGTAGTATTCTGTAGAATTTTATAAGTGTCATCTAGCTGATATAAAAGCCCCGTGTTCATTGAAAACTAACTTCAAACAATTGCGCAACTTAAAACATTTTGGTCTAACATTGTTACGCATTTGATTACCATACCTGTTGTTGCCGCAACATATTTTCCGCAATACAAAACATGTTAGGGAAACAATGTTGAGTAACTTTTGTTTACTAAACAATGAAGAGGGGTCTCAAGATCTGAAGATAATTATGTCAATTTATCATTGCGAGCAAATACTGCTCACAGACATGTCAATTAATGAATCATAATGAGCTATAAGATAAGTTCATACAAACTTGCGTAGTCATAATCATAGAACACGTTTTAGTTCGAACACAACTAATGCCAGGTTTTTCCCTTCGTGATTCCCTGTTTGGCAGATCTTAAAGAGGTGTTACTCAGTAAAGCTGATTTTATTATGTTGGTGTTACAGTCTCTAACGTCTTTTCTTATGCTTCGTTTAACCAATTTATCTATTTTATTATATTCTACTCGATTAAGCTTTAACAATTCTCTATTCTCTATTAATGATACTGTTTGATTGCTAAATTTGTTATTGTTTCTTCTTGGACATTTAATTTTCTTGGTTGCTGTTGAAATATTTTCTATTTTTTATTTTTATAAAATTCTACTTTTTATTTTTATAAAATTCTACTTATTTGTACTCATTGTTTTATTTTAGTAGATCTATGTGTACATGGATTGCGCATATTTCAATATGATGTTATTGCACAGATAATTCGAATGATAAAGATTTATGGCGCATCCACACATGCCGCCGGCACAGCCGGCGGTTTTTTGTCGAGCGGGTATGCGCCGGCATCATTTCAGTTGTGCAGCTCGTTTGTGCGGCAAGCCCGGCAGCTCAAATACCAGCCGGCAATGCTGCCGGGCTTGTTGGCGGCATGCCCGCCGGCTGGGCCGCCGGCATAGTGTGGATGCGCCATTAGAATGACATATTTTATGAATGTGTCTTGAATTCAGTCCAATTATGCATTCTGTAGTCAAAACATACATGTGTATTTTCTAACTCTGCATAATTTACGTATCTTAAATCAGTGTTCAATCTAGAAACCTTTGTATTGAAACACGGAAGGAATTGAACACTTGCCGCCGCCGGCGCCGGTTGCATTGATAAATTGATACTGCTGTCAATTGAATAAAGACTCCTTACCAATGATATTGTGATGCAGTATGTGTCCAACGACGCGCAGCACTGTCTTCTCCAGCTGAGCCATAATCTCTGGGTTATCCTCCATCACATTCAGAACCGTCTCCATGGTATTCAGCAGACCCATCGCTGTGATTGCCTTCTCGTCAGTCCCCGAATCTGTCTCAATTACTTTACTGAAAGTAGTCGCCAGATGATCGGTGATCTCAAACGCCATATGCATCAGTTGCTCGGTGTACAAAGGTACAATCTTCTGCAGCACGTTCGCTATATTGTCATTCTCAGTCTCGCGAATTACTTTCAGTAGTTCAGTCGTGACGGCCTTTACTTGTGGCTCCAAGTATTTGTGTACTTTTTCTTGTGAGGACAACAGCATTTGAATGGCGATGGCTGCCTCGACTTTGACGGGTAATTCAGCGTCGTTGAGGAGAGCTGTGACGGTCAGGTGGACAGCTTCCATAAGAAGCTGGTCGTTCTTGAAACGGACGCTTGCGAAACAGTGGAGTACCCAGCAAGCCCTAGCGCGCATGTATCCGAGGGGACTTTGGAACTCTGGGAATACGTATTGGCTGAGGAGAGAGTCGATTTCTTCTTTGTAGAACTTCTTCTTGATAAGAATATCGTTGAGCGTGCCAACCATGTGCAGGGCACCGTCACGCTGCCTAGGACCGTACTCGCCGTTCTGGCTCGTCAGCACTTGCATGCACAAGTGCATGGTGCGTCCTAACATGTCCTTGCGCTTTTTGCTACACGACACAAGGAGCGTCTGCGCAGCTGTGACGGGCGACACAAAGTCTTCGAATATGTCTAAAAAATATTAATTACACATCAATAAATAAAACTTATAACTGTATCTGTTGAAAGTTGTAATTTAGTAACAAATGATCCTATGCCCAGTTTCTAAGGTATTTTAACCTGAGTTTATCTATTCGGTGGTGTTAGTCGTGTTATCGAGTTTCTGAACACGTAGTTAAGGAAGCAAATGAATTAGTAGCTATTGAGAGATATCTGAAGACCTTAGAAGCCGGTCAGCCTAGTTGCTGTTATAATTCAACATAAATAAATTAATGAAACAAAAACACATTTAATTACAACACTGTCAAGCCAGCCCTCCTATACAGAACTGTTTCAAAACCACTTGCAATGGCTTGTAATTTCTGCAGTACTTATGTCATCAATTATCATGAAATTTATTAATTGAGGAGCTGCTTCTGAATGGTTACTCTTAATCATAGACCCCCTTGCTGCAATGATCAGACGTAATGGATAGTGTCAATCACTGCAAATGGCACATTGATTGATTATCACAATACGTTGTTATTAGCATTAGAGATGAATAGGGAATTTGACGGGTTATATTTATTAAATTTCTCGACCGTAAAAAAAACAATAATCAACCCTAATCTCCTTAAAATAAGAATTATATTCACGTACTTATACTTTAACTGTAATCGAATACCCTATTGGCGAAATTGTAGCAAGGGTTGGCCTTTATTGCCACGTATGTACTAAAGAACAAGTTTCGAACAATGGATACACACTACATTACAATAAATAAATGATTAAATCTAAAGCAACATTACGATATTCCAACTGGAGTTGGCAGACTGTAAGCAAGCAAAATCGATCCTGGTAAATTTGTTAGTGTGATTTTGTTATAGATTTAGTTATTTAAGATTTTTACCTACCGAATTTGATTCGTATGTATTCGTGAGGGTCAGTTTCCCATAGTTCTTCATCATTTTCGGAGTACGACATGAGAGGGAACAGCACGTCTTGAATTATGGCGAACATGTGAGGCTTCAGAAGCTTCCACGAATGAGCGTGGCTCACGCTGGGAAAGAAATGACAAGTATGTACCAAAACTTATTGAAAAAATCTTTGTGCTGTGCATAAATATTAGTCGTGAGACAAGTAGATGACTAGCGACGTCGCGTGACGTATGATTGTGTGTTTTACACACTCATCGCCCACCCAACGTCTCGATAAGAGTCAAGCCTTACATAAAATCTGGTACTATATACAACATCTCACCATTGATCGATGTAGCTGATGGTCTGTTGTAGTACTCTGGGTGAGATGTACACCTTATTTCTGTACTGGTCCAGTATGCTCAAGAGGACATCCAAGATTCCGCCGGTGAAGGTAGTTAGATACCATTCAGCAAATTGCACGTACTCCTCCCGGGCATTCACAGGACTGCCATACCTATTGACAATAAATAGATATATATAGTTAGTTAGAATAATGGTGTACAATAAAACACTAAAATATATAAATGCGACTATGCAACAATGTGTAAATTGTTGTTTTCGTTTTTATTTTTAATCTTTGCCAAATAGGACATGCTGCCATAAAATATTTCAAAGAGGGAAAATCTCGCTGGAGAAACCATTCTGCACTACCAAATCCAACAACAAATCTGCTCATAGTCAAGGGAATGAACACAGAAGATAAAGTAAAAACCTATTTATTTTTATATAATAATTTAATTAAAGTTTTAAATGTTGTTTGTGTTATTTAAAGTTTAAGGCTCACTACACACTTGTTCGGGTCCCGATTAATCGACACAGCCGGGTGGTATAATAAATATAATAATATAAATTCTTTATTGGTAATAAATACAGGTTACAGAAAAAAAATTAAACCCTAACTCCAAAGCTAGGTTAGAGTACCTGTATTTCAGGAGCCAGTGTCTTCTTCCACTTAGGTTACAATTATGCAAGTTTTATGCAGCGTAGGTATAAAATTTATATTAATTAAAATTTGTTTAATAGCAAAAAGCAAAAGCAAAAAAATAGTAATGTTAGAATCAATTTTAAAGTGACTTTAGAATAAGAGCAAATTAAGTAAAATCAATACAAAATTAGAATAAAATCAGTACTAAATCAAAATTAAGTTTAAAATTTGAAATAATATTAAAAACAAGATTAAAATAAAATTAGAACAGAAACAAAAGCATATTATAAAAATTTTAAGTAGATAAAAAGTCGCTCGGCGTGCATTAAAATGCCGTCAATAAAAATCAACTGCGACATGCCAATATAGAATATAATATTATGTAGTAAATGTGGTTAAAAATTGAAAGCTTGTGATAGGTAGCAGCACTGCTGTTAGTCCAGAAACCGCCATTGTTGTTATGTGTTTACTATTATGTCGATCACAAATTAAACGAAAACTAGATAAATATGTATGCGACTTGGAGTGTAGCATAGTTAAAAGACGAGCTAAGGGAAAGATTAATAAGTTATGAACTATTTATAATTTATAGGTCGTTTTGTGTTTGTTGACTTTAAATTATATTTTTGAAGACTAGAGACGTACGACAGGAATAACCTGATCGCAGTTGAAAACCAAATCGAGGATGATCTTCCAGACATTCCTGGCCTAGAAAATCGTTGGAATAATGTTGCCCTAGAAAAATGTTAATTTTAACACTGATCTAAACTGATTACATAAACACACACGCACACATTATGTACTTACATACTACACCACAAGTGCCTGTAATGAAAACGGACGTAGTTCTAATGAGAGCATCACCTTTATATGAATTTCACCCATAGTCAACAGGTTATAAATGGATAGCACAACGTCTCGACGAATTATTGTGTTTATTCGTCTTTTACTTTTAACATCTTTGGGAAACACATTACGTATTTTTGCAGTCAACAGCTGCGCAACGGAGCATATTAATTCATAATGCGTAAAAGTAGTCGCTTGTTACCAAAAAATGTGTGGATAATGACAGCTTGCTGTCAAATTCTTGGACTAGTGATAGTAGTGAAATCTGAAATGAGCTAGTGGCAGTTTTTAATGCCATTGCGGCGGCTTTGTTGATAACAAAAAACTGCCCAATCGAATATGCCGACCCGAACAAGTTTGTAGCACACTTATACATTGATCCAATATTTCAATCCAGCTCTAGCTAGAGCTGGATCTAATCACGCTCGCTAATTAATCTAGTAACGCTGGAACAATATTGGACCAATGTAACAAACATTTTTCAATCCAAACTCTGGTATTGATTTGAATAGAGCAGTGCTGCAGAAGTATACTTCTATAAACTAATCACGATTTAAAAATAAGGTCAGCATGATTTTACTAACATTGGCAAAATATTGCTAACACAAAACATTTTCGAAGGTCATGGACATGACAGTTGCTATGCAAAGTAATTTGTGAACGACCAAGTTAATTTGTGAAATAAACAGCCTCATGAAAACAGCTTTTTAGCTTGTCAGCAAAAACTTCAAAAAAACCTGAAAAAGCGACTACAAAGTGAAAAATTATCTAACTCAAAAACTTTTCAAGCAAAGTTAATAAATTAATATTTATATGGGACCACCACGCGGGCTTCTATCAAATGAAAAATAATCTTCCAAATCGGCCTAGTTGTCACTGAGCAATCGGAGTACTTATATGAAAAACAAACCTCGAATACAAACTTCATTATTACACAAAATCGATCTGTTTTCCAGTTTCAAGGACAATTTCAATACAAAAGACGTAGGAAATGCATTAATCTCCGCCTCGACCGCCAATAAAATATTCATAATTTATAAACACCTTTATCGAGTTTTTTTCAAAGTCACTCAATAATGTGGGGTGGTCTTGGAGCATAACATAGGTGATATTTTGATGTTGTAGATGAAACATATTTATTACAATTACTATGCTTCCACCTTTATTGAATTAGGTGCTACACAGCCAGCCAAAAGAGCATTACGCAATTTCTACATCATTGTAAAAACCCACCAGGTTTTACTTAACTACTAATCTAACTATCAGTGTCAATCAATGCAGATGATTCTGTTTCCTCTTTATCTGAGGAGGGCTTTAGTTATCAACGAGCGTGCGTACGTGAGCCTAACTAGTGCAGATTCTGAACATGCACATCCTTATTAGCACTGCAATTTATTGCCCATCTCATAATTTCAAAGAGTATCGTCCTACACCGTACTTTAATTTAATTTCATAGAAAGGAGATGTTTCAAAATGGGCCAGGTCTATGTACAGTAACTCAAAAAAAAGAGAAAAATCCGCAGAATTCGGGAAAAATACAGATAATTCAATTAAATGTATACTGTTGTGATAGTGAATTGATATTTATTAATTATTTTTATCGACTTTCAACATGGCGTCTCACCGATTTAGTTACTCTGTGCTTAAAAACAATGACAGTAAACCATAGATCGACCATTGATCATAGAAACAGAACTGTCAGCTGTCACAACAGTGTCACTTCTTCAGAAATAAACATGTCAAACGTCATTAATCAATCAAAATGACAGCTTACCGCCATGACGGGTTTTTGTTGTGTGTTGCAATTTCTTGTGTTTACCAGCAAACCAAGCCATTTCAAAGTAATTGGACAGTTGAGAACTATTTTAAATGAATTTCCCTATTTTTAAGTATAGTGTACAAGGACCTGGCCCATACATTTTGAAACATCTCCTTTAAACAAAAAAATATTAAAATCTAAACTCCCGAGTCCCGACTGCAACTAAATAGTTCAAAACAAGCTCACTTTTCAAGCAGTCTTATGCAGTTCGTGGCAGTTATATTATTGCAATCACATATCTGATGCAAAAAGGATAAGATCGCCCATTGTGCCAACCTATGTAAAATGTTTGCATTTATATCTGTAATTTGTATGGTGTCATAATAAAGAGTATTCTTGTCTATTCTACTTTTTTTTTTTGTTGCAGTTGGTTTTTAGATTTTCTCCAATTTCTTTTTATTTTCAAGCTTTTGTGTGATATATTTTTGGAATCCTCTCAAACCCATTATTTTGATAAGTACCCCAAATGGTCATGGTAAAAAAAAATTGTCTCAAGACTTATATTGACGTTTTAACTCTTTTATTTTATAAAAACAAAACCAGACGAGTCGACAGCAGTTAGGGCCTTTGAGTGTGTAAAGAATCCCACATACAAAGATGCGATTTAAAAAATATTATCTTGTCTTTGCTGTCGTACAGTCGGGTAACTAGTCATTAATGCGACCGACAGTTCAGCTATGCAAAATAATGACAATAATGCCATTTACAACACAATTTACTAATTGAACCGCGGAGCGCAGCTAGTTCCCCATACTTACAATTATATTGAAATATGGTTTTCCTATTCATATTGGTTAGCAAAAAACCTTAAGGGTTAGGTAACCACTGGTCGATATTTTTTCCATACAAATTTCGGGAGGCTATTACTCCACTGTTTGACATTATGCATCCAAAGTTAAACATGATATCGTTTTGTCTTATTATTAATTCTGTATGTACGGAAACAGAATAGTAAAATAAAAGTTATGAGCCAACAAAGATTCGTTTTTCTTGCTATTTTTAACGTAACTTTGGGTGTGAATAAGTAATTAAAGAACTGTAAAATCTTCAAATCAAAGTCGGTACCGACAAAGCTCAGTTCAATAAACTTTATTTGTAATTGATTTAAACAGTGGTTTTTTTATAAACCTCGATTTTCAAAAGCACTTTTCGATTTTCTTACGCGCCTTTCAGTTCGGAACGGTGTTTCTGTGCGTGAGAACTAGACATTGTGCGTGTAGACTAGCGTCTACCTGCTCATCACTAATACTATCTCTGTCGGATACGAAGCTAGGTAAGACAGCGTGATTTTTGACCATGACCAACAGTGAGTTCGAGCTCGCGACAAGTTCCACCTTAATGATAATAATGGCTTTAAGGCGCCACTAGTCGATATTTTTTCCATACAAATTTCGGGAGAATATTACTCCACTGTTTGACATTGTACATCCAAAGTTAAACATGATATCGTTTTGTCTTATTATTGATTGTGTCTGTACGGAAACAGAATCGTAAAATAACAAGCCATTAAAAAGTTATGAGCCAACAAAGATTCGTTTTTCTTGCTAATTTTAACGTAACTTTGGGTGTAAATAAGTGATAAAAGAGGTCTAAAATCATCAAAACCAAGTCCGTACCGACAAAGCTCAGTTATCGAAGAGTTCAATAAACTTTATTTATAATTGATTTATGCAGTGGTTTTTTCCTAAAACTCGATTTTCCAAAGCACGTTTCGAATTTTTTTACGCGTCTATCAGTTCGGAACGGTGTTTCTGTGCGTGAGAACCAGACGTTGTGCGTGTAGACTAGTGTCTAACTGCTCATCACTGATACTAGCTCTATCAGAGACGAAGCCAGGTGAGACAGCGTGCTTTTTGCCCATGACCACCAGTGAGTTCGAGCTCGCGACTAGTTTACTCTTAAGACAAGATATTTTTAATTAAATATAGGATTTCAAACTACATCTTTTGCTAGTCTTGTGTTTTTCAGTAAAACATAAACTAGTAACCAGCACCCTAATTGCGTAACACACTATCAAACACAATCTGAATCATTTTGAAGGATTTTGCTGATCCATTGCTTCATATCATGTTCGAAAAATTTGTCTCCTCAACAACGTAAATAGTGCAATGAATATTGTGTTAGTGTGTTACGCAATTCCCCGCAGACATGGATAACTATCACATGCTGTGTTAAATGCTTAAAACAGATGAATAATAAACTTACCGTTCAAATAGCCTGTACAAGGTGTGCACTGCCCACTTCTTGCATTTCCACCATGGCAACTCCATACGTTCGTCTTCGTCCACTTGCAGAGTAGTTTCTGGTACAGGTGCTTCCATCACCCTGCGCAATACCTCCATCCATTTTGTAAAAATGTCTTTCGTAATCAGGTCTAGGGGTAAAATGTACTGGAACAAAGGTATTATGATTAAACTTCCTGCGAATTAAGTCATAATAAAAAAGGCCATTAGTAAAAAAAAATGTATATTACCTTGATGAGGCCATAAAAACACTTCAATATTTGTTTTTGAATCAGAACAGATTCTGCAGATGGATCAGCATGGAGATTCACGATCAAATTGTACATCATTGGAAGAAGCAGGTTCATTGCTTCTATTAACGGCACTCTCTTCTCGGCAATGTGGTATTCATAGTTCTTTATCAACTGGTAGAGACACAGAAGAGCACCCATCCAGCTGTTAGGCTCAGGATTTTGGAGGTATATGTGGATCTTATCCACGATTTGTGTCCAACGTGTTGGAAAGTCATGTTTGATTATAGTTTTCAAACAGACACACAACTGTACTCTTATTATATCTGGTGCCTGTACGACAGCATCTACAATGATGTCCCTGATCATAGCACGGTCTTGTTCATGAATGCTGAAGGGAATGGGCTCCCCTTCTTCAGGCTCCTTCTCCTGCCATCCGGAAGTGACCAGGTTCTTGAGGTACACTGCACCCGCTTGTCGCACTGGTATGGGAACATCATTTAGCATAACCACTTGAAGCAGTGATGGTGCAAAACCGATGATTTTGTGAATCTGAAACATTAAATTGTTTGATGCATCTAAAACCAAAGGAAACTATAGTCCATATCCTAAGCACAAGTGCTAATTACAAGAATTTTGATTTGAAGAATTGGTTCAATCGAAGTAAATAAAAATAAATTGTTTCATCTACTTTAGTAGATGCAACATGACATCTACTTTATAGATGCAACATGAGCACACATAAATATTTATAAAAAAAGTATTTTGTGTTGAGGGTGAATGAAAAAATATTAATGTAAATCAATTAAGTTCATTCTATTTTCACCTCACTACCTTCTTTATCTGAAACTGGTATCCCTACAACTGTCAAGCTAATGAATTGAAAGTCAAACTATAGTTATACAATATGCATGTGTAGAATGCCATTATCAGGAGGTTTTTTGTAGAAAGTTACAATATTAGCTGCTACTTTTTTTCTGATTTAATTGATTAATTGAAATACCAGTTCAGATCTAGGTGCACATCAAGGTCAGCCTTGCATTGTTAGATTCAATAGAATACATGTTTTATTGTATGCCATTTAATATAACAACTGGACATAATGTGCATACAATGGTCAACTTCTCGGACATAGCAAACTCACATCATATTCCTACCGTACTGTTGTGGACTATACTGAACATAAACATACCTATTGATAAAATATGACTATTGAAACTTGCTACTAAGCAGTGCTCAACCTCTGTTAATAATTAAAATTTTATTTCTCTATTGTCTGTTTGGAGATACTCAGAGAGAGTTTATTTTTCTGTTATATGAAGTGGCAGGCACATAAACGCCCAACCTGTTGCCTTGGATTCAGTATTCGATTCTGAACCCCCTTGCGCTGAAATTTTTCGTTGAAAACAGAGAAATTGCTGTTCCATACATTTTGACTGAGTAGGTATTGCACTTTTCTATGAAACTGCAGATTTTTTCATTGATAGTCTATGAAAAATTTGTATGCTAAAGGGGCTAGAATCATGTGCTGAATTCATACACTCGTATTTATGAACCATGAGAACTTTCAAAACAAGATATGAGATTTTATAGTTTAGCAATTTTTGGTCTGTTGTGGTTTCCAAACTTGTCCCTCCATTCACAGTTATTTTACCTGTGACAACAGCAACCTAACAAAGATCACAATGGTTCTGACAGACTTGTCAGTGGCAGCAACCCAACAGCAACCTTATTAGGGCGCCTTCAAATTTGCCGCAGAGCCGCGCGGCGGTAGCGCGGCTGCAGCGCTGCCGCCGCGCTGCAGCCGCGCTGTAGCCGCTAGGTTGGAGCATCGTAGTGTTGTACATTTAGTTTCACGATGGACTTTGACGATGAAACACTGCTGTTAGTGTTACTATTAAAACGAAAAAAGATTTTGGAAAAAGAAACCTAAGAAAAAGTTGTCGTTCAAAGTTCGTAATAAACATATATTGCATATTTCTTCCCAAGCTTTGTTCTTTTCGATTTTATTACTGTATATACAAGTCACGCAACGAGTTATGAGCGCTGACCTTGAAAAAAACAAGCGAAACAAACCCTTATTATATTACTAAGACATAAGGGTTTGTGACGTTTGTTTTCTTCAAGGTCAGCGCTCATAACTCGTTGCTTACACTGTACTTGTCTGACTTCGAATCCCATATCGCTGGACGACTCTCAACCTCATCGATAAATTCTTCAACCTGATTTTCGTTCATGTTTAGACCTGAACAAAAACTACGTGCGCAGCGTCACGTCACTAGTCGATCGATGAAATGATGCGCGGCCGCAGCGCGGGTGCAGCGCTGCAGTCGCGCGTTTTTTATTTATATGGATTAACAAAGCAGCGCGGTGGCAGCGCTGCAGCCGCGCTGCCACCGCGCGGCACTTTGCGGCAAATTTGAAGGCGCCCTTAGAATGAGAATAAAGATTACTGTGACAAACCACAGTTGCTGTTGCTGCAGTTTGCACAATGATGTCCCTAGTAAGAAATAGAGGTATAATTCTATTTAGTGAAATTAGAAGGAAAGCTAGTCTAGACTTGGAATGTTCTTTAATCATTTTACCATTGCATCCAATAGTTTTAAGTTTGATTACACAAGGGAACAAAATCACACTTTTTTTTTTGTTGCATGGAATTTTATGACTGTTGTTTACCAATTCGAGGTCGCTGATTTCAAATCTACCCGCAATTCTTCTCTAACAGCTTTAGTTTTTGAGATACAGCTATTGAGCGTATTTTCGTACTAGTTACACCTAACTTTCATAAAACCGAGCAGTCTATATAAAAAGTATATATTTTTTACCATGTCCATGTCGCGAAATATCTGTAAAAATGATCCTAACTATTTCTGTAATATATGTGGTGAATATACATTTAAAGATTGTAGACTTAGTGTCGGAGTTCGTAAAACGGGTGTACTTTGATTACTTTGGATTTTCTTTGGACACCCGCGACAGGTACTGGGTGCCTAAAATGGTATGTAAAACATGCGTCGAGTCTAAGTTTATGGGCGAATAAGAAAAGACCCCATTTCAAGTACCAAACTCCAATAATCTGGCAGGAACCCTCGAATCATCAGGACAATTGTTATTTTTGCGTGGTTGATATAAACGGGATTAAGAAAAAAAATTGGTCCAAATGGTTTTACCACAAATAAGAAAGTTGATGAAGGATGAAAACTTTCAGTTACATGACCGATATTGAAAAAAAGTGCATGAATTCGTTTGGATTGCACAAAATTTTCTGGGAATCAAAAAGGATGAAAGCTATGCGAAGCACATTGAAGAGATGTTGTCGCACTTCCAGCAGCTTGGTTGTAATATGAGCATTAAGGTACACTACCTCAATAGCCATTTGGACCGTTTCCCTGAAAATCTAGGTGATCTCAGTGAAGAACAAGGGGAACGGTTCCATCAAGATATTCGGACTATGAAAGAGCGGTACCAGGGTCATTGGAATGCCAACATGATGGCGTACTACTGTTGGAGCATTAAAAACAGCCCTAGTGAACCAAGTCAAGCAAGAAAGTCTTATAAAAGAAAGTTTTTTCATATGTAATGGTTGTTTTTCTGATCTGAATTATATTTGTTTCTCGAAAATCACGTTTCTTATATCTCAAAAACTAAAGCTGGTACAAAAAATCTGACTTCAGATCTAAAATCAGCACCCCGAAAATATACAATATTAGTCGTAATATTTCATGCAACAAAAATTATGTTCCCTTGTGTTAGTCTATCTTTTTTATTATTTATCATCACTGTCACAAAAAAGCTTGTTCATTAACTTATTTTATATTCCTACTGTCCTGTTCTGGTCTGACTGAAGATAAACATACCTATTGATAAATTATGACTAATGAAACTTGCTAAGTTTCTAGTAAGCAGTTCGAATCTAGTGAGCTCCGTCCACAACTCTAATTGTGACATGGATCACTCCTGAATCATATTATCAAAACGTTTTATTATTAATTATTATTTTGAAAAATTTAGTTGTCAAATTAAATTCATATTGTGTTAAATATTGATTTTCTCTTAAATAATGGCGAATGAAAACCCTTAAGACCAAGTGAGTGAACCTTGTAAAATGCAGGTCTCCTTCAACAGGTCTACTTCTCTGGTCTCCCTCGTGCTGGTTTAAAGTACACACTGCTGGTCATATGAACCCCCATGACCCCATTGGGTCTTTCAAGTGCTGCTTATTCTGACCCACCATGGCAAGCAATGTGTTAACAACAATATCGCCATTAGCTAAATGTTCCTGGGTGAAAAGACCATCAGTTTATTTTTCAAAAAGAATTGTAATGCTTGCTGTTCGTATAACATGTTTATAACGCTATTCTGCTGTGGTATAACTAAAATGCCGTTATCCAACATCTGGTCAATTTTTAACTTTTGGTGCTATTATTAATGAGAAAAAGAATATCTATCGTTCTGCATTTCCAAATTTTCAATACCTTGAATACTTTTGTAAATAATCATTAGAAGAATGCCGTTATTATTGAAAATTCAGAAACACAGATCGATAGAAATTTTTATTCTCATTAATAATAGCATCAAAAGTAAAAAATCAACCAGACGTCGGAAAACGGCATTACAGTTATACCATGGCAGTATTGGACAGATTTTCCCCCTTAGATATGCAGCTTTGTTTTTTTTATTATAAGGGCAGGTTAGAGAGCTGCTTAAGGTTCATGATGAATAATATGACTTTATTCAAAAATATATACCTACTACATGTTTATTTACGCAACTGGCATAAATTACCCTCACTTCCATCCCCACTTCTGGAGCAGCTCATGCTATCTCTTATGGGCTAAGGGATAACTTTTTCGCCCGGTATGATATTACTTCTTCAGACCAAGCCCACCTCCAGTACACTTACCCATTGTTAATCATCAAAATTTGATATCTATAATGTCTGTTAGTGGGTACTCAGAGAAATAAACTTGTGTAATATGCTCTTGCATTATTCTAAAAAAAATTGAAGTTGAAATATTCTATTTAGTGAAAATAGCGGGAAAATTTGTCTAGAATTGGAATGTTCTTGGCTCATTTCACCATTGCATTCAATAAGTTTATTTATTCTACCTTCTTTTATCAATTATTACCCTCACAAGAATACCTTGTTCATATAGAATCTGAAAATGACGAGCAAAACGCGCTAACACTATCGAATACTTCAATTGTAAGGGATCTATTTATAGTAACTAATGACTTTACATGAGCTGGTCAAGTTTGGTTAGAACTTCTTGTCGAAAATACATATCGCATTTAGTTAAGACAGAGTCCAAATACATTGTCTATTTAGATAAAGATAGACCTATACTGATACATACCGAGAAATTTCTGCAAATAAAACCAAATAATCCAAGAGTTCAGTTAAAACATGGTGCTCCCTATCATACCAGCGCGGCATGTCATTAGGCGACCTAATTGAAAAGCCTCTCACACAATGAAGCTGTATAACCTTATCAGAGCTATGCAATTTGGTCGCGTTATAAAATTCCCGAGCATGTGGTTGATGGATGCAAATTTATAACTCACCTGTGCAAGCTGTTCTTCAGCCGCCTGCCTCTGGTTTACATCGATGGTTCCACGCAGAATTTCCGTTAGCTTCCTTGTGTCCATTTTGAAGTAATTATCAGTAAAATAAAATATATTTATATTAGAAAATAAATAATTTTCGCGAAGATAGAAGCTGCCGCCGGGCGTGGAAGCAGTGTTGCCAGGTCCGATTTATTATAAGAATCCGTAGGCGACTAGGCGTAGATCGACCGACCCCAGACGGCCAGACCATAGTCTGTGGACTGACTGAAATATGTCCGTAGGAATCCGTAGCAGATTGACTAGAAAAATCCGTATAAATACGGACATTCTTTAGAGCTAGGTATCCATCCATACCATTCTAATATTATAAATGTGAAAGTGTGTCTGTCTGTCTGTTACCTCTTCACGGTTAAACCGCTGAACCGATTTAGACGAAATTTGGTATAGAGATAGTTTGAGTCCCGGGAAAGGACATAGGATATAAGGATAGTTTTTATCCCGATATTCCCACGAGATCGAAACTTATGCGGGTGCAACCGCGGGACGCTGCTAGTATTATATATTTATCTATTTGGACCTAGACTGGCCTTACGACTAATTTCTGACAGCGAAATGGACGAGTACATACTTTGACGCCCAAGTGTTTTTTTTTTTGTTTTTATTTGTAAAGTTAATCATTTAATTTGGTATCAAATATAAATAGCTAGATGTGTGTGATGTGTGTGCATTGAAGGTATATGGTAATGTATTTGTTTATTTTGACAAATAAATAATTAGTAACACTAAAATACTTTAATACGTGCAATAAAAGGCTCTAATTCAGCATAAAAAATCGTCCGCATCGCTGTAAGTGGAAAAAGTGCCCAAAAGGCTGGCAGCGTTGCCATGTCATTTCTTTGGCCTAATAGACCAGCCCTCTGGTCATGTGAAGAGTCGACCAACCGCTTGTCGATGTTCCGAAATATTCGATGAGCACAAGGCCCTCGTTTTTCAACCCCAAACGGCTCAAACATACAGCTCCCAATTTTATATAATTTTTTTGAAGTGAAAACTGCTTTAGCGGCGTTGTACACTTTTTTTGTAATGGGTAAAAAATGTTAAAATCGCGTCAGGACACGCGACCCTGATCGAAAATTCGTAAGACGGATGGAGAGTAGACAGCCGGCGCGGCGTAGGAGTACCCCCTCTCTTTCTACGGCGCGGCGAAAATGTATAACCGACACCGCTTTGGATGTGTTCGGCTGTCCTCGAGATGTACTCGGTTTTAATGTACAGACGCCAGCACATCAACCTACCCCTAACTGTAAAATTTTCACAATTAACATTGAACCTTATGCTTTAGCGATAAAGTTGAAAATCTATTACAGAAATCTGACAGATTGTAGTAGGTTGATGTGCTGGCGTCTGTACCTATATCCGATATGTCAGTGAATGATGGCAAAGTATTCTGTTTGTTTTGTTTTCAATTCTGTCGACACTCCCGGAGTGCCACTGTTTTTTTTATTCTTTATCTACAAATAAATCACGTAACTTTTCTGCTTGGTAAAGGAACTCAAAACTAAAGGGGAAATAAGTCTCAACACAAAGAAAAAATAAAACAATTGAAGTTTCTACAGTTCTTAGTTTTTGCGAACAGATTTAGAACCTAATACGCAATTCGATGTCGTTGATCGAGTCACGGAATTAAATCACAATTTCGTTTACTTTACGCGGTTTGGTTTGGTCTAAGATGGCTCGGTGGTCAGTCAACATTTTTTCCAGTAGTGTTGCGCTGTTGTTCAAAACAGCGCAACACTACTGGAAAAAATATCGTTTGACTCAAAGGTTCATAAATACAATTCCTTGGTTTGATTGAAAGGACTGAAAATCCGTTTTATGTACGGACTCACTGACATACGGATGTCAGTAGGTGATTCCAAAAACCCGTAGATTTGGACAAATCCTTAGGTCTGGCAACACTAAGTAGAAGTACGAAAGACAATTATTTGTCTATGACGGAAACAGGAAAAGTCACGTGACACGTAAAGATCCATTCATTCTTAGAGTAACTATTAATTCTATGCATTGATGCATTCATTGCTATAATATAGCAATTTAGCAAACTCGAAATCGGAAGCTGTACCATATTATGATGGTATCTCTAAAGAAAGGTGCTCAAAGAAAACGGTGGGTAAAACCACAGAGTATTGTACCTTCTCCCTAACGTCATTAATTTACGGTTGCACTTGGCAACCTTTTTTGGTATACTTCTTGCATTTTTAATAAAGCTAACTTTTTATACTTATTAGTGTAGCAATTTTTTTGGGGTTCCAAAAAAGCGGGACATATGTTATATTTCGACTTTTAATGATAAGAAACTTTTTAATCACTTTAAAACAAAGGTAATTACCGCAAAAACTAATCACAACACTTAACTTCACAGAAAATGAAAAAAAATATCAAAACAAAAAAATGCACCAGTAACCGCTCAAAACAAATATGAACTAATCAACTCGCGCGCACTTACTATTATTTACGCACGCGCGTCGTTACACGTTCCATTCATAAAAAATCAAAAGCCAGGCTTAAAAATCACTGACCTATAAATCCCAACTCAGTGTTAAAAATCAGTACAATTTGAGAAATGAGTACATAATAATATTATCAACAGCGCAGCGTGAACAATTTCTATACAAAATACAAATAGTCATAGAATTAATAGGCTTAGAACCGCAGTAGTCGCACGCAAAGTGAAGCCATTTCAAGTTAGCCTTTTAAGGCTACGTACTTAGAGTAATTAGACTTAGAGTGATAGTTTCATTCAAAATTCCGTTCAAAATTGAAGCAACAACACAATGAATGTGTGCCTAAGCGGCACGTAATTACGTTCGACGACACGCACACAAGCAAATAATAATGTTGCAAGTAAATTTCATTTTCCCCACCATGTGGGGAAAATGTAAGTAATCCTACTGAATGACTATTTCATGAAATCTTGACATTTTAGGATTATACTAACTTAACAAGTTGTTTTACTGATTCTAATGATTATAATTCTGTAAATACATATTTATTACGGTCGCGAATCATATTTTAATCAACGTACAACTTAATACTGTCCAGCAAATTGCAAAAAAACGTTAGAAAATTTGAATTTCGCTACCTTAGCGCGGCGAGTGGGAACCGTAATAATATTTGGCAATAAAAATACCTACATAGATGTGGATTGGGGGATTATAGGCACTACATAATTATAATAACAAAAAATGGGGTAAAATATTTTCCCAAGCCTAGCAACATTTTCATTGTAATGGCGGCTGTCAAATTTACGATTTATTATTTTGTTTTGACGAATGTTTTATACAAAAATATAAGATGCTAGGCTGTAATTACCCGTGAAATGGTATCTTTAAACGTTTTTCATGATTATGTGATGAGTTGTGACACCCTTTCACTGCACAGTACGTCATTTTTTTGCGAAAATGCGGGAGCTCTTTACAGTAGTACTTGGTCTTGAGTACTGATGCGCCGAAAGTCGTACGTAGCCTTAAAAGGCTAACTTGAAATGGCTTCACTTTGCGTGCGACTACTGCGGTTCTAAGCCTATTCATTCTATGGCTACGTACGACTTTCGGCGCATCAGTACTCAAGACCAAGTACTACTGTAAAGAGCTCCCGCATTTTCGCAAAAAAATGACGTACTGTGCAGTGAAAGGGTGTCACAACTCATCACATAATCATGAAAAACGTTTAAAGATACCATTTCACGGGTAATTACAGCCTAGCATCTTATATTTTTGTATAAAACATTCGTCAAAACAAAATAATAAATCGTAAATTTGACAGCCGCCATTACAATGAAAATGTTGCTAGGCTTGGGAAAATATTTTACCCCATTTTTTGTTATTATAATTATGTAGTGCCTATAATCCCCCAATCCACATCTATGTAGGTATTTTTATTGCCAAATATTATTACGGTTCCCACTCGCCGCGCTAAGGTAGCGAAATTCAAATTTTCTAACGTTTTTTTGCAATTTGCTGGACAGTATTAAGTTGTACGTTGATTAAAATATGATTCGCGACCGTAATAAATATGTATTTACAGAATTATAATCATTAGAATCAGTAAAACAACTTGTTAAGTTAGTATAATCCTAAAATGTCAAGATTTCATGAAATAGTCATTCAGTAGGATTACTTACATTTTCCCCACATGGTGGGGAAAATGAAATTTACTTGCAACATTATTATTTGCTTGTGTGCGTGTCGTCGAACGTAATTACGTGCCGCTTAGGCACACATTCATTGTGTTGTTGCTTCAATTTTGAACGGAATTTTGAATGAAACTATCACTCAAGTCTAATTACTCTAAGCAAATAGTCAGATGTCTAGAAGCCTAACTTGAAGCCAACTAGTGTGAGCGAGACGGGTCGATTTCTGTTGTTGGTTGCGCTCTAGCTAAGCGGCATCGGAGATATTTGGCAACGATGCGCGTGATAAAAACTGCGCGGAATTTGAAATTATTCTTTGAGTTATTCAATGTACAGACGCCAGCACATCAACCTACTACAATCTGTCAGATTTCTGTAATAGATTTTCAACTTTATCGCTAAAGCCTAAGGTTCAATATTGATTGGGAAAATTTGACAGTTAGGTGTAGGTTGATGTGCTGGCGTCTGTACTCTGTGGGTAGGACCAAGAAGCTTGTAGGTAAAAATGGAGACAACACTCTAAATACCTAAGTGAAACCGACTGTGGGCCGACGCTCTCTTTCTAAATACATACATATGACAAAGAAAGCACATATCACTGTCTCGTTCTTATGTGTGTATTTAGAAAGAGAGTGTCCGACCACAGTCGTCTTCAGTTAGGTATTCAGAGTGTTGCCTCCACTTTTATCTATAAGCTTCTTGCTAGGAAGGCACCGGAATTCTATATCTATGGAAGGCACAGAGTACTTTTTGATAGTAGTAAGGGTATTTCTCTTCTTAGTCTGTGCCTGTGGTCTGTGCCTCAGAATAATGGTCTGTGCTCATAGCATAGACTACTATTATAAACTGGCTGATGGCTCATCGCCCTCATCGGCTCATACACAGGGCTCATAGTTCTGTAGTACTTTTTAGGTGTTTTGTTTGCTTTTTACTATTGTATTTCGTTTCTAGCATGTTTAGGAATATTTTATGTCGTATTTATTTTATATTTCTTTATTTACATTATGAATTTAATTGCTCATTGTTGTCGCGTATCAAAAACCCAGTGGAACATATTATATCTACGACAATAGCAGCGTCGTACATTCGGCCAGAAAATATTTACAATTATAAACCATATAGAGGTAATTCCTGATACTTACTATTCATATTTTTGATCGTCGCGTAATATTGTGGGTGACTACTGAGCTGACTACCTCACTTTAAATATTAAATAATATCTATCATACTTTTTAGGATTTCTTTTCCATCTGATTTCACTGTGAGCATCCATATGACATCCACCGCATACCTACATTCAATGAAATCCTATTCAAAAACTAAAATTATAGCGTCGAAAGATTCATCCGCATCGCTGTCTACTGGTAATGTAGGTACCCAAGAGACTGGCGGGCATTACCACGTTGCATGGCAATGCTTAGCCTCTGGCCAAGGTCAGAGGGTCAGCTCTTGGGTCGCGGGAAGTGTCAACCAGCCGTTTAGAGATTTCATTGAAGTCTGAATAGGTTTTTATGGAAAGCAAAGTCTGAAAAGTTTCCCGGAGAAAAAGCAAATTCTGAAAAAAACTGTACGTCCTTTTTTGTATTGGAATGTGGCAGGACAACGTTTGTCAGGTCAGCTAGTTTCTTAATAAAACAGATCAAATCCACAAACAGTTACTTATTACAGGACACAGGACATTATGGAGACCAACACCAACAAAAACAAAACCAAAAAGTGCCTCATCAAATCAAGAAAGACCATTGAGAACAAAATCCAGGGTTACTTTTCAGCAGGACAGACTTCAAACAAAAGGCCAGCACTTGACGGATACAACGAAAAAATCTTATTGGCATAATTTCTATGACGAAGGAGATGCTTGGCCGAAAATCGTACTAGTTTCGATAAGCACGGAGAGAACAACAACAACGAAAAAAATAAGAAGAACTTTCGCTAGCTACTTTCCCCACTTAAGATACAGACACTCGTCTACAGAATACGCAGGATCTGATGATCAAGAGGATACCACGAACGATAATTCCGTTTTGGAGTCTTCTAAAAACACCGATTTTGCAAGCTACTTTCCCCACTTAAGATATAGACACTCGTCTACAGAATACGCAGGGTCTGATGATCAAGAGGATACCAGGAACGATAATTCCGTTTTGGAGTCTTCTAAAAACACCGATTTTGCAAGCTACTTTCCCCACTTAAGATACAGACACTCGTCTACAGAATACGCAGGATCTGATGATCAAGAGGATACCACGAACGATAATTCCGTTTTGGAGTCTTCTAAAAACACCGATTTTGCAAGCTACTTTCCCCACTTAAGATACAGACACTCGTCTACAGAATACGCAGGGTCTGATGATCAAGAGGATACCAGGAACGATAATTCCGTTTTGGAGTCTTCTAAAAACACCGATTTTGCAAGCTACTTTCCCCACTTAAGATACAGACACTCGTCTACAGAATACGCAGGATCTGATGATCAAGAGGATACCACGAACGATAATTCCGTTTTGGAGTCTTCTAAAAACACCGATTTTGCAAGCTACTTTCCCCACTTAAGATACAGACACTCGTCTACAGAATACGCAGGGTCTGATGATCAAGAGGATACCAGGAACGATAATTCCGTTTTGGAGTCTTCTAAAAACACCGATTTTGCAAGCTACTTTCCCCACTTAAGATACAGACACTCGTCTACAGAATACGCAGGATCTGATGATCAAGAGGATACCAGGAACGATTATTCCGTTTTGGAGTCTTCTAAAAACACCGAATTTGCTAGCTACTTTCCCCACATAAGATACTCATCTACAGAATATGCAGGTTTTGATGATCAAGAGGATACCGGGAACGATTATACCGTTTTGAAGTCTTCTAAGAGCACCGATTTTGGTATGCGTAGAATTCCGCTCAATTTTGAGACTTTCGGCGATAAACCTTGGAGAAATATCGACGTAAATGCACTTAGAAAGAGAGCAGTGGTGGCCCAGTGGTAACGGCCGCGACTTATGAGGTTTAGGTCGTAGGTTCGAACCCAGACAGGCGCTTTACTTTGTGTAAATTATTTCATCACCACTGCTCTCAAAACGGTGAAGGAAAACATGGTGAGGAAACCGGCATGTCCTAGATCCAAAAATTTCGAAGACATGTGACATCTGCCAACCCGCACTTGGCCCGCGTGGTGGATTACGGCCCACTTCCTCACCGAGAGGAGGCCTGTGTCCCAGCAGAAAAAAGCAGCAGTTACGTCGATGTTTCTCCTAATGAGCGATATATATTTGTTTACAGAAAATGCTGAAGATTCTGATGATCAAAACGATACCGGGGAGGACGATACCGTTGCGGAGACTCCTAAAAACGTTGAATTTGATATGAATTGGGTTCCGGTAAATTATGAGATGTTCAGTGTAAATACTGTTCGTCTGGGTCTACCAGCACCACCAAGAACAACAACAACACAGGCCACAACAACACAGGAAACAACAACAACACAGGACACAACAACACAGGAAACAACAACAACACAGGACACAACAACACAGGAAACAACAACAACACAGGACACAACAACACAGGAAACAACAACAACACAGGACACAACAACACAGGAAACAACAACAACACAGGAGACAACTACAACAGAAACACAGGTGCCTTTTAGAACAAAACGGGTCCCAACAAAAGCCACCATCACCAGGTGCTACCAGTGTGGCTTGTACAATGTCACAGAGATCCCCAACGAACCGACGTGTTCCCAAATATTTTCAAGAACTCACTGGAAGTATGTAGGCATTAGAAGAAAATTCAGAGTGAAGTGTGAAGATGCAACCCTGTACAAAGGTAACATTTTGCAACTACAAGCACCCATATTATGACACTTATGGTTTACAATAAACGACTGTCTAAAGCAGGGATGCACAGACTTATTGAGACCATGGGCCACTTGGGCAAATGATGAACTAATGGCGGGCTACCAGCACAAATTAAAAACATAAAAATAACCAAAAATTTAATAAAAAAAAAATAATATACTAGTTTGAAGCGTGAAAATGCATTGTGCTTACAATATTCTTAACATTTGGCTCAAATTTACTTGTAGCTACACGTAAAATAGCTTCCAAAATTTCATTTGCAAAGCGGTTTCGATTTTTTGTTTTATTATTATTCAATACCGAAACATATATAAGTAAGTAGAACCAAATAAGCTGTCGCATTTCAGGGCATTTGTGCGCAACTCTTTGTACATAGTTTTATCAATGCAACAACATATTCAAGTAGGTACGCATCATGCACCGCACAGCGAGCGCAGTATTATATATAGTTACGAGTGCGATTCAAATTTACATTATTTGTAAACCTCAAAAATATTTTTCCTTCAAATGTACAGACGCTAGCACATCAAGCTACCCGAAACTGTCAAATTTTCCCAATCAACTTTGAACCTTATGCTTTAGCGATAAAGTTGAAAATCTATTAAAGAAATTTGACAGATTGTAGTAGCTTGATGTGCTGGCGTCTATACGAGGGAATATTTTTGCTGGCATGGCGGGCCACTGGCATATTGCCGGGGGGCCGCATGCGGCCCGCGGGCCGCGGTCTATGCATCCCTGGTCTAAAGTGACCCTCCGCTCCGAACGCATTCAAATACAGCCCACACTTGTGCAATTATAAGGCATATCATTTAGAAGAGAAAAACTATAATATATGTTCTTTTAAGCAATCTTTTAGTCATAATAAGACCTTGAATTCCCACGGTACTTAGCATAACAGCATAATCAACCTATAATGTTCCCACTGCTGAGACACAGGCCTCTTCTCTGTGAAAGGGAGTGGGCCATAATCCACCACGTGAGCCCAGTGCGCTGTGCGGATTGGTAAGTGTCGCATGCTTTCGATTCTTTTGGTTCTAGGACATGCCGGTTTCGTCACGTTTTCCATCACCGTTTTGAGAGCATTGGTGATGAAATAAATGACACAAAGTAAAGCGCCTGCCTGTTCGAAGCCACGACCTACAAATCGTAAGTCGGGGTTGCTACCACTGGGTCACCACTACCCATGGTACTTATTTCAATGAATTTCAAACTATCTGTTTGAAGAGTTAAGTTTTTTTTCTAGGTGGATGCTTCACACGGTTTCTTGACGTTGGCATGGTGTACGACGAGAGGGGTTGCCGGACGATGCCTCCGACGACCGGCGGGAGCTTTGCCTCCATTAGATTTACGCGGCTCGAAAAATCCATGCATAGCCTGACAGAAGGCTGCATTTCCAGCCCATTTGCCTCCTTGACCCCCTTCAATAGAGCTATTTCCTTGTATGCTAGATACCACGTCTGTATATGTGTCGGTAGGTACTGCAACCACGGGAAAGCGTTGCGTGTTAATCCTATACCCTTCATGTTGTTAAGTGTTTTTTCATGTACCTATTTTATATGCGAACCCTATTGGCTGTCGTAATGCGATGCTGGTCTTGTAAATGGTTAGTGGTGTTTTGATAGGAATATTTAATGCCACACTCAGGAGATGACATTTACAAATAATCAATAATTAGATACGTAACGCAGTGGAGCTTATTCGTGCCCAAAAAGACAGAAGTTTAATCTTTTACATTTGGTACTTACGTCGGCTGAAAAGACGGGCCCAATTATGCCAGATTTATGATGTATGTCAGAATCGCGGGTGTACATCTTTCAGATTTGCCTAAATTTATTGCATTTATTTGGTACCTTTTGTGTACCTTTACGTACCTCTCTTGAAAATCTGCGTACCTACACCCGTACAATGATATTTAAAAAAATAGATACACCGGCCATTCTGATGTCAGAACCGCGGGTGTACTGTTAACCAATGTATGTAGCTAAGTACACTGTATAAGTAGATTTGGTACCTCTTGTGTACCTGCAGAAACAAGTATTAAATAAACAAAATACTATTGTAAGATTGCTGCGAAAAAGTAAAAAAACGATTTTCTTTCTTTGACGTCGATTTCGATATCGTCAAATCGTCGTTAGGATAGGTGTAATATATTAATGTTTACGTCTACCTGCATTAGAAAATAGTGAGAAACGATAAATCAAGTATGTCAACAACAAAATTATATGCATAAATGTTCTAGTTTGATATGTATATACTGCGAGGCAATTACGTACCACATTGTCAATCGGAATCGGTTTCATTTTAACAGTTCAACAACATTCATTGCGTTATTTAAGTACGTGTTGAGCAGAAACATTTTTCGAACTTATGAAGCAATGGATTAGCAATTTGGTTTAAACTGATTCAGATTCCGATTGATAGTGTGTTACGCAATTAGGGTGCTGGTATGTATTTATTTTGGTCCTGGAACTGAATGGAAATAATTTAATATTTTATTTTTATCGATATCAGTATTTCTTTGAAATAAATATAATGACTGCGTCCTTACACCAGAGTAATCTGCAACCAAAAAAAATGTAGTTTAGACTGCCTCGGTGGGCCAGTGGTCGTAGTATGCGACTGCTGAACGCGAAGTTGTGGGTTTGATCCCCACATATAACAACAATTTTTTGATCACACAGTGTTGTCCTGAGTCTGTGTGTAATTTGTGTCCGTTAATTTCATGTTTCGATTCCCGGTATTGTCACACAATAGTGACTAAATGTTATGCGGAGGTTCTGGATTTGGGATTCCTGGTATGGTCACAATACATGTTTAATGTAAGTACATTAATGACCTACCACTGTTTGTCTCTGCATCACCCAAAGGTTGACTGGTAGAAAATGCCTATGGCATTAAGTCCGCCTCTGTACATTTTTGTGCTTAAAGTATTAAATAAATAAATTAATGTGGAGGTCCTGGGTTCGATTACCGAAGATTGTTATTTATTCTTTGACGTCGTTACTATTTTATAAAATAGAAACAGGAGATATAGAAACAACATCAAAGAAAGAAAATTGTTTTTTTTACTTTTCGCAGCAACCTTACAATATTTTGTTTATTTAATACTTGTTTCTGCAGGTACACACGGCTACACATCAAGCTATACAAAACCAGTTTAAGCTGACTTCAGATTGTACGAAAAACTTATACAATGCGAGGTCAGCTAAAACTGGAAATGTATAGCTTGAAGTGTAGCCGTGTGTACACAAGAGGTACCAAATCTTCTTATACAGTGTACTTAGCTACATATATCGGTTAGCAGTACACCCGCGGTTCTGACATCAGGATGGCGGGTGTACCTAATTTTTAAAATATCATTGTACGGGTGCAGGTACACAGATTTTCAAGAGAGGTACGTAAAGGTACACAGAAGGTACCAAATAACTGCAATAAATTTAGGCATATCTGAAAGGTACACCCGCGATTCTGACATACATGATTTATGAGAGTAAGGAGTACCTACTACGAATCGAATATAAAATGTAGATAGTGTTGCCTTCAAACCGTGCCCAGAAGTACCTAGTGTATGTAAGGTCCGACTGTGCCAAATTTGCCAAAGATGTAAACAACAATGGCCGCTTGAAATTGAATAAAATCGATAAACAAGAGTTTTCATTTTAAGTAATGTTAGTTTTCGTCTAAATCTGAGCTAACTAGACGAAAACAAGTACTTAAGTAGGTAATGTTTGTTTTCGTCTAAATCTCCGAGCTAACTAGCGCTAAAAATAGTGTTTATGAATAAGAATTTTGCTAATCAGTTGCTTAGCAATTGATTTTATAGTTCGTGAAGAAGCTCATCACAGAAAGTTGACTATTCAATGTGTTATCCCATGTGCCCATGTGCCCATGCGTTATCTTATGACGCCAGTTCTTAGGTACAGATCTAAAGGAAAGCCGCGTTGTGACTACAAATAATAAGAGACATTTTGTAGAAATAATAATTTATTTTGATACTTACATAATAATGAGTTCGTGAAGGAGCTCATCACAGAAAGTTGACTATTCAATGTGTTATCCCATGTGCCCATGTGTTATCTTATGACGCCAGTTCTAAGGTACAGAACTAAAGAAAAGCCACGTTGTGACTACAAATCATAAGAGACATTTTGTAGAAATAATTTATTTTGATACCTACTTACATAATAAAACTACATTGTTGTCCTATATTGTTTTTATTTTCCAATACTGTTCCTCCTAAGACATGGGTGCCATGCTTTTCTCAGGCCACTCTCATTCCTCATCTTTTTCACGTAGCATGGTCTCCTCCCTCGCCGTCTTTGCGAGGTTGAATAGTATTGGTGCTAGGTGGTAATAGTGGCTTTCATAGCAGCAGTCGTAAACTCATACCTGTAAACAAGTATAATAATTGTTATTAAAAGACACTCCCATTACAAAAGCAGTAGGAAGTAATACAGGGTGAAATTTTGGGTATTTTCTCGTGGTCCTACTATTTTGTCCTACCAGTAGGTCCACGAGGGTATGTTATTGCTGTTGGTCCTACTGAAGTTTAGAAACTAAAATGTACCTCCTGTATAATGAAATTGACTGGATAGGTGAGGGCGTGTCTCAGTTTCAGTCTTCATAAGTTAGTGAGTCAACGTCACTTTTTACCGACTTCACAAAAAGGAGGAGGTACTATGTTCGGCTGTTTGTATGTTTTTTTTTTTTTTTTTTTTTTTTTTTTTTTTGTATGTTTGTTCATCGATTACTCCGCCAATTGTCGACAGATTTTCAAAATTCTTTTTTTGTCCGAAAGTAGATAGTTCTGAGGTGGTCCCATTGTCACCAAGTTAGGATCTGATGATGGGATCTTAGAGAAATCGAGGGCAACCCTCAAATTTTATAGGCTTACTTATGGTTTTTCGCATATTTTATGAAGTATCTTGTGTATTTGCGTATGGTTGTCACCATCTCAGGTAGCTGCGCTGATGATGGAAGGTACAACTCCTTAACAGTAAGAAGTTACTCGAACAGGCAAGGACTGTTTTAGTAAATTGTTTTGATATTTGATTGGGCATGTGCCACATTTGGTCTCATGATCATCAAGTCATGACCTGATGCTGCAGTCAGGATAGTCTGCAGAGTACCTAACTCCTCGACAACTAACAGCAGATATATCGTGTTTAGGCTCATTGAAAAGGGCTCGATGTGTGGATAAAAGTAATGTTAATGAGGAACACCGAAGTACATAGAGACCTGATGCTGAAGCCAGGAGCATCAGAAAAAGTACAAACCTTGAAATTACAGCACCGTAGTCGTTTTTGGGCTCATTTTAAACAAGACTAAATTTTAAGTTCAATGCAATGTTGACATAAGTTTGGCCTGATGCTGCAGCCAGGATTATCAGCATCTAGTCTAATTAATGAATAAGGTATGCTGCAGAGGTGGTCCCATATAAATTTTATGAACTTTGCTTGGGTAGTTTTGGAATTAGCGTCAACAATACGTTTGTTTTCCACTTAGTTTATATTGATGATGTTTATCTTCCTGTCACTAGCAAGTAGTGTTATATGAATTTGTATGGGGTAGGTACAACTAAAAAGCGAAAAATAAAAACTTTTTTACAAAAAAAACAACCGACTTCCAAAAGAAAAACACTACAAAGTGAAAAATAACTTTAATTTCGGAAGTCGGTGTCAAAAAAACGAAAATGTGGAACCAACGACACCGACTTCCGAAATTAAAGTTATTTTTCACTTTGTAGTGTTTTTCTTTTGGAAGTCGGTTGTTTTTTTTGTAAAAAAGTTTTTTAGTACCTACATACCTCTTTTTGAAATCACCATTTTCCTCTTAAGGGGTCATTGTACTCACTGTTATGACCAACTTTTACTATGGGATCAAACCCGAAATCGTGAAAAAAGAATCAGCTATTCCCTACATTTATGTTCGCATAACTCGTTAAAATGTAGGGAACAGCTGATTTTTTTTTGCTATTTCATGTTTGGTCCCATAGTAAAAGTTGTTCATAATGGTGAGTACAATGACCCCTTAAGAGGAAAACGGTGATTAAAATTTCACCCTGTATAATATAGACACAAATACCCACTTAAATTTTTAAAAGAACAAATTCATGTTAACAAGCTTAAAGGGCATTAAAATACATAGCAAATATCGGCTACTGCTATAACATTAATTTGGTAAGTAATAAGTTTATATTAGTAAGTAGATGTAAATTCAGAGATAAATATCTTTTCCTGTTTACTCCAATAATTGGATCTTTTATTTTCATTGCTACCATCGCAAACACAATGATTTAAAAATAAAAATACGTGTGGCACTCGGGGACTGCCGCGGTAAAGCTATTGCATAGCATACGTCTAGTCGCACGCACACAAACACCGTGCCGAAGTGCCGAAGTCTGCCGAACTGATACGACGTTAGACGATGCACGGCTTTCAACGCTGCACCGCTGTGCCGGTCGGAGTGGGGGGTGTTAGGTTTATTTTCGTTACGGAATTTCTTCATTCGGTCGCCGCGCTCAAAGCCCAAGATAAAAGCTATGCAATAGCTTAATAAATTATTTTATTCATATTCAACCTTTGATTATATAATGAATCAAAGTATTCAACTATCAAAAAGTGATGAACGATATATTACATTACTCTATGGTGATGAAAAAGTACTCTGTGGACTTCACTGCAAGCAGAGCATGTAACCTTTTGTGGACTGTGGTTTCCCTCTATATTACTCATATACTCAGAATAATCTTTAGTTATTATTCTGAGCTCATATATTACTTAACTCTTTGACTGTGGTCTTCATCATAGAGTAAGTAACTCTATATTACTTTACTCTTTGGTAAGTAACGTTCCTTTTCCTTATCTCGGAATACTTTTAGTTATTATTCTGAGTTCCTTATAGTCTTCATCATCCTCAGAATAATAACAGTCATCACCTGACCGACTTTTTTTTTAATGGCCTGATTACTGGGACCTTTTAGCCAAGTCTTTATTTGGTTTAGTAATTTACTTAGCTTTTCTTCGAAAGTGTTTGTATTTATATATTGCTCGATAACAAGTCTTATTTTTTAATAATTCGGTCAAGCGGCGGGAGGCATAGAGTAAGTAATGTTCATTATAATGTAAGAAGAGACGGGGAGTCCCATAGAAAAAGATCAGAAACGGCGCCGGCGCTTGTATGAAACTTGCACTAAAACTAAATACCAACGTAGCAAAAATGACACAGATTGCATAATATGTTAAAGCGAGACTGCGATAGCCGCCATTATGTTTAGTGCACGTTTCATAGTTTCTTTTTTTATTATCTAATTAAATGGTAAGCTAAGCTAATCTGTGATTAGCGAGATTTTTAGGCTGAATATATTTATTCTCCAAGTATTTATTCAGACTTGCTTTCTTAGGATCAACTACTCCTTGAGTGCATATAAGACATACTCGTAGTATTGATAGTGAGTATTAGTAGTGGGCATAGTTCATAATGCTTCAGTAATTTTTGAAGTGAAAACTAGCGGCGTTGTACACTTTTTTTGTAATGGGTAAAAAAATTTAAACTCGCGTCAGGACACGTGACCTGATCGAAAATTCGTAAGACGGATGGAGAGTAGACAGCAAAGAGTAAAGTAACTATAGAGGGAGTAGACAGCCGCCGCGGCGTAGGAGTATCCCTCTCTTTCTACGGCGCGAAGTTTTCACTTCTGCCGGCACTGCCGCCGTTTTTTTTTTTTTTTTGTACGAGGCCCATCACTAACCTCTAATAAAATAAAGGTCAGTGGGGCCCATACATATAATATACACCGTGTTCCGGACGATATACATAAACTTCGACCTGATGTTCAGACCATGGAAATAAGCATTTTTCATTATGGACACATTAATGAATTCTTATTTTTTAGTTTTTGTTAATTTTCATACAAACTAAATACCTTGACGTAAATCACCCGATATGCATGTCTCTTTATTCGAATTGACAACGACGTAATTTTCATTCATAAGATTTGGCGGGCTGGAACTTGTCAAAACTAAGTTAAGATCCTTTCTCACTGCATAGCTCAATTAAATTTCATTAAATGAAATTACAAATATCTTTGTAACGAAGCCTTTTTAAGTACTATTTCCTTTTTAGATTTAATTTGTAAAAGCTATAAAAGCGTTTGACAAAGTTTATGGATAACGTGAAGAACACGGTGTATAACCATCAGTCCATCACTGACTTCTATTTGACAAGTTGTACAGCTTGGCAAAAAAGTCGTGAAAATAATGGTGGCGCTACTATCGTGCATGTTGTAACCCTATATAGTACGACGAAAACGGTTTTGATACTTCTTTTTTTTTTGACAATTAATGTGAATAGGTGGGTTTTATGAAAAAAAGAAAACCTCTGAAACGCTTGTTCAGCCACTGCCTAAAACGATAACATTTATAGTTATTTATTTTAATGAATTCAAAATAATCTTATTAGGTATTTCAAAATACCTTGATTTCAACTAATCCCACATTATGTAAGACAATTTCATATTTTACAAGACCTCAGATTAATTCAATAGGGTTTAGATCACAGTGACAAGTTGGAAGCTTTACTACTGTGTGACTGTATCCCACGATTCCAAGTTCTCCTCTAACCACAGGCAAAATGTTCCATAGTTGGTGTTCTAAACAAAAACTAAAAAAAATAAATAATCAGAATCAAAAATTTTAATCAGAATCAAAAATGTTTTTCTCTAAGTATTCATCCATGTCTTGGTGTGAGCTTTTACCAAAACTCTGCTGGCTACCTGCAGATGTGTCGCTATTGCTGCTTTCATCTTGTAGGTTTATGATATTTTTTCAATGTCACTATACAGTTTGCCCCCTTCGAAAATAACCTTTTTCTATTTTCATGACATATTGACATGATTTTTTCCAGTCGTCAACTGAAATGCTCTGAAACGCTTGTTCAGCCACTGCCTAGAACAATAAAATAAAAACAACTGAACAATATTAACCAAAAGTATCAAAACTATACGAATGCGCTGCATTCTGAATGTGTTTTGTAAACATAACCTTAAATTCGTAAATGTACATTTCAATAATTGTATGAAAGGTTTATACTAGATATTGCACCTTGAAATACACACATTACATCTGATTACATGTATAAATATTAATTTTACCTGTCATTTCACCGGTTCTTTTATACACATCGTTGAGATTGGATAAAATTTGTCCGGCCTCGAGTTCCGACAAATATCTCACGTACACTACAAATTATCGCTCTTGCGGAACTGCGAATAACAGATCTGTTCTTTATGTACACAATGGGTCACCAGTATCACCACAATAACGCAAATAAATAAAAATAAACACGAGAAACAGTCACCGATTACAAGAAATGACAGAATATGTACCTTACTCGACGAGGCAAAGCGAGTGTTGCCAATGATTAAATATTTTAGTTCCGTTTCAGGACTTTCTTGCCAAACTGTATAATAGAGGTTTGTGATGACGGCGTCGTTAGTTCCGATTTTGACCACGCTCCATAATAACCTTGTAGTGATGTATGTTGTAGATTCGTGTAAAATCTACACTCACAATACATTTTTTTTAAATACTAAAACTATAATATGAATTACCGCTACTTTGCTAAGGGCTTTGATATAAATTATAGTTAGGGCTTTGGTATGTACAGACGCCAGCACATCAACCTACACCTAACTGTCAAATTTTCCCAATCAACATTGAACCTTATGCTTTAGTGATAAAGTTGAAAATCTATTACAGAAATCTGACAGATTGTAGTAGGTTGATGTGCTGGCGTCTGTACATACCTATAAAATTAAGCTGTTCTTAATTTTTAACCTTTGAATGAAATAAAACGTTTACGTTTTTCAGTTTTCTTCAGTTTTGTTGAGTTTTATTATCTGTACCACAAGGAATGAGAAAAGTACTCTGTGGGAAATTGGGAATGAGGCACAGACTAAGAAGAGAATGAGATAATACTTTGTAAAGTCAAATCAGGGGCAATTTCAGTAACTCGACAAAAGATAACAAAAAAATGAAATAACAAAATGCCATAAAATTATCCGTACACATTCCTACCTAACATCAGTTGCCGCTAGGGCCTTCACTTTCGTATACAGGAATCTAAAACCTCTGTTCACTACCACCCACCTTGCATTGTTAGTGATTTTGAAAAGCTACACGCTTACAATAGGTTTAGAATGATATTTTTGTACTAATTTCATAAATATGAGATATAATAAGCAAGAATTGGCTGCATTGGCATCTCAGACGTCGCAGAATTTCGATCGGGAAGGTGTGTTGGTTCTCAAAGAAAGGCAGGATGGTTTCTTCAGGAGAGCTGAAGGTGAGAGAAGTTGCATATTTTTACTTTTAACTTCAAAATGTATTATTGACGTACATAGCGAAAACTACTTACATTCTGATAAGATAAAATTTACTACATCATCATCATAAGTTTTTGAAAAAAAAAACAACAAAAAACTTTCGTTTACAGTGTATGTGTGTTTTAAACCCGTGTGTGTTTTAAACCCATGTATGTTTTAATTGCGTTTTTATTTAAATACGCTGTATTTTATCAGGTATTTACTTTTCGTTTTTTTTTCGGGCGCGGGGGACACGACAATTATTGATATTAAGTTGGGTGGTTAAAAGGTTAATAAAATACTGCTTTCTTGTGTTAAGTTCATTGTGCTGTGGGTCATTTTCTGTACTTTATTATTCATCATTCTCCTGCCCTTATCCCAATTTATTTGGGGTCAGGGCAACATGTCTTTTTCTTCCATACTTCTCTTTTAGTTCATTAGTTAATCATTTTCCTTACTTTATTATTATGTGTCTGATAGACATCTTTGGCTAAATATACTACTTAATACTGCCACTTTCAAAGGAGAAGGCTTTCATAGATTATACTGTTCATCATCCATTATCATGCCATTCTTCCACTCTGCCAGTAACACCAAGGAAGCTTCATCATAAATAGACTAAGAATATTTTATTCACAGTAAATACATTGTGTAATTTCACGAAGTCATAAATAAATGCTAGTTGGGTTTTTGTAAACAACTTCATGTTATTACATTCAAAATATATTTGTGTTATCTATACATCTATATAATAAATAATATTGAAGTGTCTGTTTGTAATGTCAAAATATCAGTTTTTTACTAACCCCCTTACCTACTAATCTATATATATAAAAGGAGAACTGACTGACTGACATATCAACGCACAGCCCAAACCGCTGGGTCTAGAGATTCCAAATTTGGCACGTACGTTCCTTATGAGGTCTAGGGGTGCACTAAGAAAGGATTTTTTTAAATTCATCCCCTAAGGGGGTGAATGGGGGTGGTGAAATTTCACGCGGACGAAGTCGCGGGAAGAAGCTAGTCTATATATATAAAAGGAGAACTGACTGACTGACATATCAACGCACAGCCCAAACCGCTGGGTCTAGAGATCCCAAATTTGGCACGTATGTTCCTTATGAGGTCTAGGGGTGCACTAAGAAAGGATTTTTCAAAATTCACCCCCTAAGAGGGTGAACGGGGGGAGGGAGGGTGAAATTTTCTATATATATAAAGGGAGAACTGACTGACTGACATATCAACGCACAGCCCAAACCGCTGGGTCTAGAGATCCCAAATTTGGCACGTATGTTCCATATGAGGTCTAGGGGTGCACTAAGAAAGGATTTTTCAAAATTCACCCCCTAAGAGGGTGAACGGGGGGAGGGAGGGTGAAATTTCACGCGGACGAAGTCGCGGGAAGAAGCTAGTAAATGTTATATAGCATCTGTATAGTTACACAATGCTTTGTCTTCTTCTTTCAAAAGTCAAATTACTGATGACTGAAAGAGAAAAATCGGTGTGTAACTATTCATCTGATATAATATGTTTATTAGTCAGGAGGTAAATATATATATGAAAGTATTTAAGGTACTTATAACAAAAAACAATTTTTAAATTTTTTGTCTGTCTTTTTGTCTGTTTGTTCCGGCTAATCTCCGAAATGGCTATACCGATTTTGACGGGATATCTGATGTTATAAGGAGTGACTTAGGCTACTTTTATTTAAAAAAAACACTTGTAAAGAGACACATTATTGTTTTCCAAAATCTATGCAAACGAAGTCGAGGGCACAGCTATTATAGCTAAAAATAGCTATTTAACTCGGTCTGTATTTTGGTTGAACCTTATCATAAGAAACTTATGACAGTACAGTAACAGTGGCTACCAACTTACTTTGTCCTTGTATTACTTGGTATATAAATCATGGTTTACTAATGATAAGCATAAAATATATTGTCATAATTTACATTGGCATAGCAAAATTCAGCATAATGATCACTATGCATAATGCTATTAGGCATAAATGATTTGCCATAAATACTGTTGGCATAATTTTCTAAAGCTTAATATTATAAACACATAATGATATTTACAAATATTGTTCTTTTGAAATAAATATAATAAACCCTAATAAATAACTCCTAATGGTTGTATTGACACATTATTTCGCATTATTGAGTATTGCTCCAATGTATGTAATAATAAGACATAGTCAACGGAGCCCTGCTTCATGGGGCCCTTATTTCTGTCTACAGGGTTTAAAGGAACCTAACACGAAGGAGATGACTGGGGCTCGTTCGCTCGCTTTGCTCGCTCAATAGAGCCCCCGTCATCCCCTTCGGACCTAACCTGTACGAGTCGGGGTGCCCCAAGTCCTGAGCTCGCTTCGCTCGCTCTTGGACTGACACTAAGTAAAATTTCTCAAATAAATTAAGTAAGTAATTATCAAGCAATGCATTTTGTCAAACGTTATTTATGCTTTGCTTTGTTTACCAATTAACATGATTATAAAACGATTAGTTTATCAAAAGATGTTTTCGTTTTTTGTCAAATGACAGGAAACCCTTTTATATTTATGGCTCATGTTTATTAGACGAATAAATATTATGCCTTAGAAATGTATGCAACTCCAAATTATGCCAAAACAAATTAGACCAAATTATAACATGAGGTCATAAATATTTATTTCGGCGCGATAGCCCAACAAGAGCCAACGTCCTTGGCCACAGCAGGCACGTTATAGAACTCGTTTTAATAGCTTCTTTTATCAATAGCAGCATGGATTTGTTGTAGAAACAAAACACTAACCCGCTTACTAATAAACGTATCTATTATATCAGATGAATAGTTATACACTGATTTCTCTCTCTCAGTCGTCAGTAATTTGACTTTCGAAAGAAGAAGACAATATGCGTTGTTGTGTAACTATACAGACGGTATTCAACGTTTATTAGTAAGATAGTAGGCAATTTTCCTTTCGTAAATGTATGCATAGTACAAATCATTGCTGTAAATAATGGGAGTGTTTGGGTGAACAATAATACAAGAGTAGTGAGTAGCTACGTCGTAATTATTTACGTAGGTACTCTATCTTTACGTCACTTAACTTAATGACCCGTATTAATAGTAAGTATATATATAGAGGAATTATATATTATAACAGTTGGCATTGGCAGATAATACCGTTCAATAACGAAAACTTCTCAACTATGAGGGTCAGCTTGATTCTTTATGCCTCTAACTAGGTCAATCTAAGAATATCAGGGTATTTATAACTGAACGATTCTGGGGTGAGTATAGGTTTAGTCAAGGACTAAATAAAAGATAATAATAAAAAACAAAAACTGATGTTCTCATAAAATAGTAATAAAATATATTGCTTATGTTTATTACTTAAATGTTGATTAATATCTGGGGGCACGGCAGTGCCCCCGCCAAGTCGAGCAAAAAGCGGCACGGCCGTACTATCCTTTTCTCGAAACAGTTCAGGCCATTTTCGACTCCCTATAAACTCGTTGTGGATAAAACTAGAAGCCTGAATTTTCAGTAACCAAGCAGGCATTGTATAAACACGGTATATTTCAAATTTCATTCAATTTGAACCAGTAGTTTAAGAATTATAACTAGTCAAAGTTTCTTAATTTTGTCACTCACTGACTGACCGATCATCAAAACTCTAAGGCACTTCTAGCAGACATAGAAGCTTCAAATTTAGAATACAATTAGTGTTTAGTGTATAAATCAAGGAAAACTAAAATATTTTGCAATTTCGGTCCACTTTTCTAGATCCACCAACTGCATAAATAACTTTGTAATCTACATCTACACTAATATTATAAAGAGGAAAGATTTGTATTTTTGTATGTAACGAATAAACTTAAAAACTACTGGACCGATTTCAAAAAATATTTTGCAGTTAGAAAGCTACATTATCACTGAGTAACATAAGCTATATTTATTACTAAAAAAAATTAGAGATCCTTAGAAATCCTTACTAAAACCAACCCAAGGTGTAAAAAAATTAGGCATAAAATGTCTTTCATCGCATGCGCTGCGGAAAGTATTGATGATAGTACAAAAAAATGTTCAGCAATATTATAGAACATATCAATATCTATAAAAAACTCCACGAGACCATATGTCCAACTATTGTAGTTATGTCACTATAACTGCTTTTTTACATTTTAAAAGTTGATAGAAATGCCGATCAAAATCAGACCATGTTATCCATACCTTTGTATTAATTCTTATCAAAATAAATTATTTCGTATTCAAGACTGTATCTATACCTGTTCATTACTTTTTGAATTATTGAAATCGGACATTCCATTCAAACGATATTACGAAATTAAAAATGTAAATATAAACAAAAAATATACGCCGACGCGGCGACGCGCGACGCCGACGCGCCGGTATGGCTCCACGCAGCGCAGCGAGCAACGCGGCGAAAGAGAAGGTAGGATGATCGTGTAGGGTAGGGATAGTATACTATAATACTATAAATGCGAAAGTGTGTCTGTCTGTTACCCATCCTCTCCGACCCTGACGACCCCATAACTCTCCTCCAGGAGAGCAACAAGTCAACCAGTACAGTGCACAAAAACAGAACACCGTCATTCCGACCTCGCCGCCGAGGTCCCTCGCGACGTCCTCAACTACACGCCCCCCCCCCCCCCCCCCGACCCTTGCTTGATGAAGTGCCAGCCCGCGCCGTAGCTGAGCCTGTAGATTTAAATTCCCGGCCGTGACCTCTGAGTTTGTTTCGGCGTTTCTTCTCAGAGTAGTCAGTTAGGAAACGCCGGCCTCATCAAGCTTAAATAATAAGAACCTGATCCAGCCTGTCCCATCTTGCTGCCCTCCCCCAGCGACGCCCTAAGCCAAGGTTCGTACCCCACAGGGGGTGCCCTTAGCGTGTAGTCGCTTAGTATATAAGATATTTGCCCCTGGCTGGAGGCTTTGAGTTTACTTAAGCCAACCACAGGATAGTCCGGTTAAGTAGTCACGACCTCTCAAGGTCAACTACGAGATGCCATTAAGGAAAAAAAAAAAAAAAGTCTGTTACCTCTTCAAACATAAACCGCTGAACCGATTTAGATGAAATTTTATACAGAGATAGTTTAAGTCCCGGGAAAGGACAGGATAGTTTTTATCCCGATATTCCCACGGGATCGAAACTTACGCGGGTGAAACCGCGGGGCGCTGCTAGTCCCATATAAATATATAGGATTACAAAGTTACATTTTTAGTTAATGAATCAGTGTACTTACCTGTAAATGTATAATATAATGGAATAATAGGTGTAGGTGTAGTGTACCTAGATATAATTAAGTTCAAAAATAACTTGTAAAATGGTCAATCAACGGAATGAAAAAGCAAGACTGGGACATGTCTTATGAAGTTGTACATTAGTAGACTAAATTGCCCGAAATTGCCATGAAAGAAAGAACACTAATAATCGTAACCGCGGCCGGCGGAGGTGGCTTGCCCGTGCCGCGGCTTCCACGGTTCCCGTCCGTCACAGAAAGGCGGCCACTTTCTTCCAGGCAACCTTTGGGTCTTACTGCGATATCGCAGGTATACACACAACCCACGTTTTATTTAACTTACGCAAATTGTATCAGTCAGTATGGGTATAAAAATTTAAATAATCTTTATATAAATGTAATTCTATAGAAAAATAATTGCAGGTCAAGCTTACGTGGCACTTTCGAGAGTTACAAGTCTGGGCGGCTTACATCTAATTAATGTCGACTTTGGAAGTATTCAAGCGCAGGAATCCTCAATTTGTGAATACAATAGACTACGATTGCATTTACCGTCCAGGCTTGACAAAAATTGTAACATCAAAGCCTCCGAGAAAAACCCATAGAGACAGGGAGTGGGCTTTGAGAAAAACTGTAGCTGAAGCTCAAGAAGTAGTACCGGAAAAGAAAAAGAGGAAGACTGCCTACAAAAATAAGAAAAGCTCATAAGACAGAGAGTGGGCTTTAAGAAAATCCGTTGTTGGTATTCAAGAAGTAGAAGATACTGGAAAGGAACAAAAGTAGGACTATCTACAAAAGGAAGTGAAATCCCATCAAAAACATAACTTGTAAAAAAAAAACAAGTCTCGCAACTCAGTTCTTCTACTGTAAAAAGATCCATGTAATACCAAGTCGGTTAATTTATTCAGTCCCTACTTAATGGACCTTCTGTCTTAAGTTATTACATAATTAGCTAACCTAACAACATCTTATAGTGACCATATCAATATTAAAAATCTTGTATGTTTTAAATTAATAGATTGACTTGGCAATCGCATGAAAACACAATGTATCTCACAAGTAATACATATTATATTAAACTAGCTGACCCCGCAAACGTCGTTTTGCAAAAAAAAATATATATATATAGTAGCCGATTCTCGAACCTACCCGATATGCACGCAAAATTTCATACAAATCGGTCCAGCCGTTTCGGAGGAGTATGGTAACTAACATTGTGACACGAGAATTTTATATATAAGATTAGATTGTTTAGTGCGATTGCCTTGTCAATCTATTTATTTAAAACATACAAGATTTTTAATATTGATATGGTCACTATAAGATGTTGTTAGGTTAGCTAATTACGTAAGACAGAAGGGCTTGAGTTATAAATGGTGTAACTAACCCGACATTGATTTATTTATAGCTTTAGTTACTCGTTATAACATCAGCTATCAGCCAGTGAATGACTGAGTCCCGTCCAGCCATTTCGGAGATTAGCCGGAACCACAAAGTGATGTAAATACGTCACTAGCTCTTTTATGAAATTTTTGTTGATAACGACTAATTAGTACGCGTGATAAATGAGAATAGGTATTGTGACTTTTTATTTACATGAGTTATGAGGATGCCTCGTGCACAGAGGAAAACCGCATATAATTTTATTAATTCTAGAGTATGAGAAACGGGTTATCCCGTTAGGTACTGGACAGGGACGTAAAGTATTATGTATTAGTTTTTTTTTCTAAAAAGGTAATTAATAAGGTCCTCGTCACATCGAACACGTTTCAATCATAGTAAAGTTACACATAAAGGATGGAACAAACATACGAACTTTCACATTTAAAATATTAGTGGGATTATGATAAGTATGGATTAGAAATATTAGAATCATCTACGAGTGGAGTTTCTATTTACGAAAGCAAGATTTCCCACACAGAATCTCTAACTGACAATGTGTAAATTCTATTCCAGGCTGCTCTGTTCGGTGGTTTCGTCTCCGAGGTAACCTGCTGTTCTATTTGAAAGGACCAGAGCCATGGTACGAGCCCATGGGAGTCATAGTATTAGGACATCATCAGATAAAAGTACAACCTCAAGACGAGAATGGACACTGGCCTTTTCAAATTAGTAAGTTGATCTTTTTATTAATTTATGTACAGAGTAGGATAGAGGTCGGTTTATGCAATCAGCTCTTGTAGTCTATAGCGTGTGAGGGCTGCTTTAACATGGTTCCATCGCAACGCAGCTTTAACGCAACGTTCACGATTTCATTAAACGAATAACAGCTGCTATACAACATTCTGCATTCACGAATGCAAATAAACAGATGTTATTTTGTAAATCGCTTCGGTATACTAAGTTGAAACGAAATCCTGAACTCCTAGTACTGGGCGTGGCCACCTACTGGACCCAAATTATCTAACATGATAAAATATTTTTACTGTTGCCATCGACTTGAAAAGAAGAAGTAGTGAGAAAACATCATCTATTAATAATTAATACTGTTCTTTATTCTAGCTTGGGAGAACGGAGTTTGTTACAAAATGGCGACGTTCCACGAGTCAGAACGGACGCTGTGGTTGAAAGCCATCGAGTTGGCGCCATACGATAATATACAGGCGCAAGCGGCAGCGCTGAGGGAAAGACTGAACAAAATCAGGCCCAATCTAGATATAGCTACTTATAGACTGCAGAAAGGAATTGTGACTGGTTAGTTTTGTTGCGTATGTTGTTTACTCGGAATTCCCGAGTCCAGTAGGATTATTAGGTACCACCTTTTACCCGCAGCTTCGCCCTCGTCGACATAAGAAAGTATCCCACGGGAACGTAGTATCCTATGTCCTAACTCAGGTCATGACCTTGAATGGTCCATGACCTACCCGCGTTCAAAGTTTCGCAAGTTTCGCATTTAAAATATTAGTATTAGTAAAATATGCTACTCAGCAGGAACTTAGGCCTGTGAGCCACGAAAGTCTCGACTTTCGTAAAAAAAAATCGCTCATAATTCTGACAGCATTATCATTTCACAGATATGAACGAAGTACCGCTTTGCGAGCTAGCGCTGTCCTGCGACAATCTTCTTTGTGACACACACGGCCGGCCCCCGTCGCCTCTCATTGTCATCTACGTCAAATACGATAAAGGACTCTGCGTTAGATACGGAGCTACTGAAATTGTTGAGGTGAGGTATTGTATAGCTTACATGTCAAAAAATATTTTTCCGCCTGATACTTGTGGGTTCGTAGATTAAAGAAATGATACCCCGATTTTAGAAAGCTTTTATACGTAGTACTAATTTGCATTCGCGACTTATTTGCCAAAAGTGTAAACAAACATGAGTTTATGGAAAGTAACGTTAATTCCTACATAACAAAGTGCAGCTTACGCTACAACTTCAAACATTTTTATAACTTTTTCAATAGTGCTAGTCACTCTGAAATCAACTTAATTACCATTAAAATAAGGTTGATATTTGTTTAACTTGAAATAACGTCAATTTTAAACATAATATATTTGAATAGACTAGGAAGTGGTGCACAAAAGTATAAATTTAATCAGCCTAATATTCCCACTGCTGGGACACATGCCTTCACCCTGTGAGAGGGAGCGGCGCGATATCCCTCACGCGGGCAGCGGGTGTGGGTTTCACAAAAGGGACAAATCTTAGTGGTCAAACGCGCCCGCTTCGCTTTGTCGTAGCACGTTTATGTTCCGAAAGAACTATCTCAGCAAAAACGCTATGAGCGAGCAGTTTCACTGTGTCAAAGAAGAGAAAGATTTTTGAGATCCAACTAAGTTTTATACAGCTTGAATGCTTGCCTGTCTTAGCCTTTTTCTTTCTAACTATGTTGTGGTCGGCTTCCATGCTAACCGGATGGAACTGAATAATAGTACTTTACATGGACTTTCTGCCTATCTGACCTCTACAACCGAGTACAGGATGAATTATAATAATATTATGTAAATTATTGTTCCACAGACATGCAGTAACCCGTGCTTCTCGAAGACCATACTGTTCCGTGCCAGTGACGGCCTCACGGGATCTGCGTTGGTGCGCATCGTGGTCTACGACGTTAAGGAGCGGGTCTCCGAGACCACCGTGCCCATGGGATACACGTCCATGCTCCTCAGCACTATACAGGTGATTTTAGTATGAACTTAATACTAAAAAACGAGGCATATCAAAGGAAAAAAGTATGCAGTTTAGTGAGACTACTATAATGTCGTAATTTACTGACGAACTTTAAACTTCTTACCCACAGGAAGCACAAAGGATGCGCGTGGCACTCGTAACTCGGGACCAGAAGACAATTGGCTTCGTCACCATAAACGGATGGAGCCTAGAACCTTCCTATATCGGGACGAGCCCTAGCCATACGAACGACAGAAACAGTATAGACATACCACAAAAAGTCCTGTGCCACCGTCGTTCACAGTCGTTACCACCTCGACTAGGGCTGAAGCTAAAGTTTCCGTCCTACGGAAGTCTTTTGAAGCAGAATTTCGTGAACAGTCATCAAGTGACGTATAGGTTCCATTCGGGACTCGGCGGTGATATCACTGTTCATGAAATTATGGCGGAACCGAAACTATGCTTCTCAATGCCTGTGCAACTGTTGTGAGTATTCGTTATTTGTTTAGAAATTTACCTTGAGCTGTGAGTAAGTGTGTACGCGCATCGAAAAAGAGTTATTTCTATTATGTTTAACCGTACACCTCACAATTTATTTGCGCAAGGTCAAAGCCCCATTTACACGATGCCAGTTTCTTGCCTGTAACTTACAACAAAAATGAAGCAACAAATGTCTTGCATCGTCTGAACTGTTTAGACGGTGAAACTTTTGTTGTTGCTTCAACTTGGTATGGTGTGCCATAGGCGATTCAGGGAGGATTACACCAAATAAAATAAACTGAACTGCGTTCAAGAGCAATATTCTACGACTATAATGTCACAGAGAGCTCTTGAACGCGGTTTAGATGTGCTGATCACGTTCAGTTTCATTGGTACTAAATCACAAATATGGCTTACGTGACGGCTTAATTTTCACAAAATACCTGCTTTAGTAAATTCCACATTGATAAGATAGGCTGGTGTCCGTAACTCCACGTCAAAGCGCGTATTTTGCGTATGGATTTATCCCACATTAAACCACATACTTGAACCAGTCGTTTGTGTAAAAAATCGTACTAATTAATGAATATTTTTCACATTTTACAGAGATATCTACATTCAGAGAGAAAAAGAATTATTAGAAGAACTTCTGTCGGTGGGCGAGATATGTGGCCAATGGCAGTCCCGGCAGTTGGAGCTGGTCAGCACACACGTATCGTTACTGAAGCACTACTGTCACTCGCGGCGGTGTCTGCTCAACATGGTCAACCAATACTTCAAAGCAAGCAGTAGGAAGGGTAAGACGTTTTCTTTGTCAAGAGGAAATGCTGTAAGCTATGTAGGTCAGATTTGTGTCGGAGTCAACAAGGATATAGAAATTCGAGAATTAGGAATGAAACTAGCATATGTCTGATGTATGTGTCAATCACAAAAGCCTATCTGCCTAGCCTTTTCGCAACTATGTTGGGGTCAGCTTCCAGTCTAACCGGATGCCGCTGAATACAAAAGTGCAGAAAAAAAAGTCGCAGCAGCGTAGTTACAAATCTGCAGACAGCAAAAAGGTATAAGCATTGAGGCGCTGTTTCATTGCTGCGCAGGATGTGATGAGAGGCAGCACTACCACGAAATGCAGATTTAGATGTAATTGTTTCGGAATAATCACAGTGACCATCACCCTAGCCTTTAGCTCTACCATATAGCCTTTTTACAACTATTTTGGAGTCTGTTTTCAGTCTAATCAAATATTACATAGATCAACTGCCTATCTGAACTCCACAAACCTATTACTAGGTAACACGATATCCCTTGGAAAGACTGGCAAGCGGGATCTTTATGTAAACGCCTCTATTTCTGCACATTACAGATGATGCAAGCCTAGAATTTGCCCCGATAAACCTTCACCTGCAACGCATGTGGGTTCACAATGATACGCTTAACAAGACCGGCTTCCACGACATTGTGACTGCTGGGGCGTTCGCTGCGCACACGCATAAGGCTGAGCGCACTGGAGGCTTGATCAGGTATGCTTGATAGAAAGACTTGACCAGAACAAGATAGACAAGTGGCAATCTCTTTTAAAGCGTTTCGCATTTCTACAACGACATCCAGCACATTCTTTTTTTTTACCCCCCTTAATTATTTATTTTATTCTGTTTTTAGTATTTATTGTTATAGCGCCAACAGAAATACAACATCTGTGAAAATTTCAACTGCCTAGCTATCACGGTTCATGAGATACAACCTGGTGACAGACAGACAGACAGACGGACAGTGGAGTCTTGGTAATAGGGTCCCGTTTGGATACGGAACCCTAAAAAAGGAGTAAAAGTAGTACCAAATACGAAGTAGAATAGTTTTAGCGAATCAAACATCTAGAGTAATCCATTCGTTCTAAATTATAGCATGTCTGAATTCACTTGTAAAAAGTCTCATGTCGAGAGAGCTATTTTTAGGTCGCAACAAAAAATAATAAAGATCTTACGCACACAGATTACCATAACAATCGCGCCAGAGTAATTTCTATTCGCGTTTTATGCCCGGCGGTAAAAATTAATGGGCTATTGTTTGCACCATTCAAGCTTGTGACAAATAAGGTTTCTACAATGGATTAAGTTCCGTAACGATCTGTTTATACCATCCGTCACGAGAAGCTATAAATTTTATAAATAAAGAACTTCTACTAAGTTACGTAGCGACAATTCAATCAACAACAAATTATCCCAAATTCAACCAACTCAAAATTTTGACGAGTTATAGGTACATAAATGTAGAGAACAGCTGATTATTTTTTCGCGATTTCAGGTTTGGTCCCATAGTAAATGTTGTTTATTATCATGAGTACAATCACGTGTTTAAGTGTCGGTTACTAATTACCAGTCACCCTATATAGCTGGATACCAGTATTTTACATGGAGCTACAGCCTATTTTTTCTCAAAAATCCAGTAACTGAGTAACACATTCAAATGACAGCCGGAACCAACAGTGTAGAGTGCGAGGGATACAGCCTAATATTATGTATGTTATACGATTATATAGATAATATTTCACCCATTCCAGGTTAGTTCAGCAAGTGAAGGACATAAACAGCACTAAAGCTGAGTTGAGCTCCATCACAAACAAGATACAGACAGAGTACGATAACTTGGTGGCAGTGAGGAGGCTGCGAGAAGAAGTCTCCGAGGATATGGAGAAGATTGTCATGCTGTTGCAGGCTAAACAGTATGCAGGGGTCGCAGCAGTTGTTGAAGGTCAGTTTGTTCAAGGTCATTATGGGGTGCAATTTTGACTTTATCAGAATATGGATAATTTTGAGTGTACACGTAGTGATCTTGAGACCTCTTTGCTTTTAAGATACCTTGGCTGTTTTACGGACTGATTAATCTGCATATCTTTGGCTGTTGTTAACTGGAATTACACATTTCTGCTGTGACTAAATTGGATCTTAGTTTGGACTGTTTCACACACAAGGCAAATTGAATAGAAGCTTGTTAAAAGCACTTTATTAATAAGTAGGTACATTAAGAAAAAATATTCTTGCAACATTTTGCAGAAATATTTATTTTGATGGATTAGTCATTACTAAATCCCGGGCTTCTCCATAATAATAATATTGAGGTTTTTGACCCTAAATTGCACCTACTCCGGTCAGTGGACATCGTCCATCATCATTTCGGCCGAAAGATGTCTATAGTTGTACGTATGGCCTGGCAGCAAGCGTAGCCATATCGACTCGTCCTTCACGCATCTAGCGAATGCTCGCTACCTTTAGCTACCTGGGGTCTTTATCTGACAATGCGACATAATATTGTCAAAAAATTATGTATTTTCACAACAGGTCCTGTTTAATAAAGCTCTAACTAACTAGAACTAAGATCTTTTAAAATTGAAGAATTTTCGGATCGTCGCCCGTCACCTGCCGCCTGTCAGTTTTTATTAAATAGGTCCCAGGTCATCATTCCACCTTGTTGGCCTACCAACGCTGCATCTTCCGGTACGCGGTCGCCACTCCAGAACCTTTCAGAGTCAGCACCATTGGCCATCCATTCTGTGCCCTGCCTACTGCCGCTTAGTTTGGTAGTTCTTCGAGCTATGCCTGTTACCTTGGTTCTCTTGCGATCAATAAATTTCTGAGAAATTCCGACCCAAAGGGAGAAGAGTACTATCTAGGCTCTCCTAGATAGACCTCTCTTCCCTTTGAGTGGCTTTTAGCCATCCGATTTTGAAAATACAGATACAATAAGTGGTTAATGTTTCATTACACCTCCAGTGATGATGAATAATTGTGTCTCCTCGTAAACTCGCTCCAAACTAGTTTCTCTTCAAAATACTCGTTATAGCTAATCTATTTTTATTTTCATACTCAAGGCCAGACTTCCGTGTTTAATGCCTGCGGCTGACTCAACAAAACATTTGACTGGCCTACAAACCCTCGGATTTTGTTGCTGTCTAAGCACATTAGTCGCCCGCAGGAAAAATTGAATAAACACAGAGCCTCGAACGTGATTTTTGTTCAACATTGACTTTAACCCACTTACCAATTTCTGCTGACGCAAAATCATATCATATGTGTTTAACTAGGTTATAAAGTGCAGGAAACTACACAAACACAAAGTATAAGAAATGTTCGTAAAACTTTTTTGTTATTTTTAACTTTAAATAGTATTTAAGTAAACTAGGCATCCATACTAATATTATAAATGCGAAAGTGTGTCTGTCCGTCTGTCTTTTACCTCTTCACGCTTAAATCGCTGAACCGATTTAGATGAAATTTGGTATAGAGATAGTTTTGAGTCCCGGGAAAGGACATAGAATAGTTTTTATCCCGATATTCCCACGCGATCGAAACTTATGCGGGTGAAACCGCGGGGCGCTGCCAGTAAATTATAATATTGTTATGAATTTTACTGTCCTATAATTACCATAAAGTATGAACTCATGCCGCTTGTGATACAGGTTTATCCTAGTACAGGCATTTAACATTATATTACTTTTGTAAATTATTTCTAAGACTTTATGTTAATATTTTACCAATTTGATTACTGGTTAAAATATTTATTATTATATTTCATTGGTGTATCGTCCCAGTATGTTCTTCGAGCCGAATCTTGATCGTATTAACGCTCTTAATTTTATTAGTTATAGTTAATTCATACTAATATTATAAATTCGAAAGTTACTCTGTCTATCTGTTACCGTTTCACGTTCAAACTTGATAGTGTGAGGTATTAAGAGGACTACATGACCTAAAGCGCGGTCTTTGTCGGACTGCATAGAAAAGAAAGAGAAGCGCGATGCCACAACGCTGGTAATTTATTGCAAAATATGAAGCAATTATCGATTTACGAAAAATCTAGTGTTTGAACAAAAAAACTAAAACACTATAGTTTTAGTATGTTGCTTGTAGAATAATCTGACAAAAAATCATAATGATTGTATGTATATTAGTATGAATTTTGTTGTAAAAAAAAAGTTTTTAGAGGTATCTTCATGATTTTTTTCTATCGTACCAAATAAGTTGTATTATGTTTTCAACACACTAGCTTCCTCGCATTTATCCTGAAGAATATCATATATTTTTTTGAGTTTTTTTACTGTAGTTTATCATATACTTTTATTGTTTATAAAACTTGCGTTTTTTGCGTTTAGGTCTACTAAGCCCCTTAACATAAAACCGCTTACAAAGTTTGTTGCTACGTTTATTTTAACATCTTCGCAGCATCCGCTGTAATCTGTAACATTTCATTAGGTAGACCTACTTAGGTAGCCTGGGACTTGAACAAGAACAAAGGCTTTTTATCTGGGATATTTGTATTACGAAATGATGAAACACAAAATACACGCAGAACGATCAACAGCTATTATTGGCCTATGATGCTAATGCAAACATATTTGTCACCCGGATTTCAGTAATAAATACAATAATTTTCTTATTAGATCTTCTTTCTCTTTTCTTTTTTTTTTTTGAGATCAGTGTTCTAACTACTATTAATGTCTATTTCAGGAATTAAAAGTAAAGTGAAGAGCATACTCGCACAATGGGAACCGGCTGTGGTTGAAGAGTCCCTGTCTTTCATCGGCTGGCCGAGGAATAACTGCAGCCAAGAAACTGATCAACAGGTATGCGGCATACCATTGTGTTTCATAATAATAATACAAGCCAACACCTGAGGAGGCTCTCGTTGGCCAGCTGGATCAAGGGCTTGATTCAGAAAGCAGTACTTCTGGACACGGCTCGCATTGTCAGGAGGTTCCTCTCTCTGGAGCCCTGACCACCCCGGTAGCTTGGACCCTGTTCCCGATACCGGTGGGCTACTATTTTTTATATTTTTAAATGTTTTTATATATTTTTTTTATATTCTAATATTTAAAAATATAATTTATATGTATTTAGTCGAATAAAGGAAAATAATACAAGCCTATTATTTGACAAAGTTATTAAAACTTATTGTGATAAAAATCACTATACCTACAACAAAAATATAAATATCAATTCACACCAGAAGTTTCACTAGTTAATTTAAAATAGCTCTGTATAAAATTAATCAGTCATCCTTTTCGATCCATAAAATATTCTAGAAGTCGATCGCCTAAACTACTGGGTCATCACGGCGTTGTATTTACAAAAGAAGAAGTTTTCCATTAGGAATTTCTCAGTTGCATGCCGGAGTCTGGATTTGTGGCTCACGCTCTATTGTATGTCATTTAAACATAACTGGCGAACCTGCCAGGGAATACAAGGGTGATGTTATAATATAATAAGATGAATATTAAAGCCCTATCTTTGGTTGGGAACCGGCACCTTAATTGCGTATCCATTACTCCATATGTTCGAAAGATCTGTCTACTCAACAACGTAAATAACGCAATGAATGTTGTTGAACTGTCAAAATGAAACCCATCGCTACTGATAGTGTGTTACGCAATTACCCTTCGGTTTTGAAAACGCAGTATGATGTTATTGATAACCACGCCAGAGGACACTTCTGGGCAATGTTTAGTATAATCCTGTAGCCCACCCCAAGCGATATTCGTTTATGCCAGGCGTCTCTAACTTTCTGCCTCCTTAATTCCAAATAGATAGAATGGTCTAACCATGAATTTTACGCATCTTACTATCTTGACTTGTTCACGTTTTAATTGCGCACTCACTATTACCTATACATAAATAAAATATGATTTCCAGACGATGACCACAATAATGCGGCTAACAGAACAACTGAGTATGTTCGACACGAATTCTGACTGCGACACTTTGGACGCCTCTTCAAGTTCCAGTTCAAAAGAGACGTCACCCACCGGAGACACACCTACCCTCTCTTCAAGCGTCCCCAACATATCCGACTACCCACGAAAGAAGGTTCTAGAAACTGAACTTCAATTCCACAATGATTACTTCAAGAATGAGATTGAAGATAGAGACCGGGGAGGGTTGAATCACTCATTCCGATCTGTGAGGTTGTCGAAGCCGAAAATGGAGGGACAAAGCCTGTCGTTTGACTACAGCAAGAGACACGGAAGCTTAAGGCATGACTTTAAGAGTTCTGCGTCTTTGGAGCAAGTTTCATATCGATGTTTGGTTGATGGATTGAGGAATGATAAGAGAAAGGTGGGTTTGATACTGTTACTTTTTATTTTTATCTTATGTTATCGACAAAAATGATGAACTTCAAAACAAAATTTGATCCTTTATTGAACCCCTTCAGGGAATGAATTGCAAAAAACCCTTCCTTAGTGCTCATCTTCGTTATATAAGAAACTCCTGTGTTTAGGCTGTGCGCTGACTGTTAGTGAATTAATTAATTTATGATTTTTATTAAGTAGATTGCCATTGTCTGTTGTTTGTGTGCTATGCGCTGCATATGTTTGGGTCGGCATGGTTACGTGCGCGTCTTGTGACTGTTATGTCATTGTAATAAGGTGCAAATTAGAATGATTGACGTGCGTTCGTGAAATGCAACATCTAAAGATGAAAATATGTTACCCTAGGCAAAGGTCTCCTATTTATTCGTTCACTACTATCTTAGTGTTGCCTTTTTACTCGTCAAAAATACATGTGTGATATAAATTATTATGCTATGCTCGTAACAATAAAAATATCATTTAGCAATTTTCCTGCCAATGGTATGCCACTAATTAATTATGCTAGCTATTTTGCATTCCTGCCAATGTTCGTTTTAATCCTAATTATAGTAAACTTAACTTGGCTTGCATATCTATCTACACCTTTACATTCGCTTTTCGTGTTTGTCTGTGAGACTGCGTTGTACTTCTAAACTACGCAATGGATTTTGATTCGGAGCTCACCAGCATTTAGAATAGTTATTCCGGAAGGTTTATGTGAATAATACATTAATATTAAAATTACATGTAAATAAAGAATGAAGTCGTAAAAACCGTGAGAAGCATGGGCGTGTAGCATACATTGGAATGGTTGACGTGCGTACAGGTGATTTAGCCCTTACTGTGTTTCTCCTAGGTAGGTAGAGTTCCACTTTAGTCGTTCACTACTATCTCAGTGATGCCTTCTCTGTTTTATTTGTCATTAATATGTTATAATAGTATATTATTACGCTATGCTAGTAACGATAGCAAAATGATGCAGCCTATGCGAAAAAAAAAAGTACTAAAATAGATTTGCAATTTCTCTACCAATCGCATTCCAAGCGCGCTCGATAATTTGCATTCCTGCCAATGTTTGTTTTAGTCCTAAATGCTGCCTGAATAGAAATATAAACGAAGGCTTAATTTATTTGATAGTTTATTAGGTAAGTACCGACTTCTGACTGGCTTACCCTATGCGAACTGTGGTATAAAAGCGCTTGAAAGTTTGTTGTTGTTTACGGTTTCATATTTTGATCGTGCTATTTTTGGAATTGCAAAAGGTTACAAGTAGAACTAACATAAAATCTGATTATCACTGGCTCCTCGCCACACCAAGCCTCTCGTGCAGGCTCCGCTTCACTTTCAATTATTTCCCGTCATTCTGTGAACTGACAGTTGACGTACTTATGTCCACTGTATTATTGCGACACTGAGTTACAGCAGGCTTACAACAACATTTTTGATTTTTACAGTAGTGGCACATAGAGACAATGCCAAAAGGAATTCTGTACCATTCAACCTTAGAACTGGCACTCCACTAGAGCTGTGCGAGGAAGTGGAGTGGTAAACAAGGAAAATCAACCAACAGAATTCTTTCATAGTTAAAATTAAGCAATTCGACCGCTGCGCTTTCGCACTTGTCTGTATCAAAATAAAGGTTATTTATTCAAATTTAGCTAGGAATCACCTTTTGAACGTCAAAATTATATAAGACAGCCCCCAAAACGTACCGCTCTTCTCCACTTCCTAGTGCTTTACCTGGGACGAACTGGCGCAACAAAGTCCCCAGTAGAATGTATGATGAAAAGCCAGCCTTAGAATCGGCTTCTGGTTTTTTAGTTTTCTTGTTGTTCACCCGGCCCCATTTTCACTTGTATGCCTAGCTCTCGCTATTAGCGAAGTTCTATCATCATTATAGGCGAATAACATCCACAGCTGGCAAATGCTTTTTATTTATGCTAGAGTATAAAGCTTGCTTGCGTAATCGCAGCGGTCGATCTCGCATATTGCTACTTATTCTGCTGGCTGGTTTATTATTATTATATAATTTTTATGAACTGATACAATGTAGAACCTGCCCGCTCGTATTAAACAACCTCCTTCAAAACTTGATTGCTTTACAAAGCTATTTGATTGGTTGAAACTAGTTGTAGGTGAGTCTTGAGTTAAGTTGCATTATACGGGCCTTAGTGACTGCGTCTATCGCAGGAGCGTGGAGAGAGATAGAAGGCATATAATGATAGAGGTCTATTCCCAACAGTGGGTGACTGGCTATGAATGATGACGAAAAAATAAATAATATCTAGTTTAACCCCCTTACTAATAAACGATGTATAGCGTCTGTATAGTTACACAACAGTTTGTCTTCTTCTTTCGAAAGTCAAATTCATCTACACTAATATTATAAAGAGGAAAGATTTGTATTTTTGTATGTAACGAATAAACTTAAAAACTACTGGACCGATTTCAAAAATTCTTATAATAAGCTAAGCTACATTATCACTGAGTAACATAGGCTATATTTATTACTAGAAAAATTAGAGGTCCTTAGAAATCCCTACTAAAACCAACCCAAGGTGTAAAAAAATTAGCCATAAAATGTCTTTCATCGCATGCGCTTCGGAAAGTATTTATGATAGAACAAAAAATGTTCTACAATATTATAGAACATATCAATATCTACCAAAAACTTCACGAGACCATATGTCCAACTATTGTAGTTATGTCACAATGACTACTTTTTTACATTTTAAAAGTTGATAGAAATGCCGATCAAAATCAGACCATGTTATCCATACCTTTGTATTAATTCTTATCCAAATAAATTATTTCGTATTCAAGACTGTATCAATACCTGTTCATTACTTTTTGAATGATTGAAATGGGACATTCCATTCAAAAGATATTACGAAATTAAAAATGTCAATATAAACAAAAAATACGCGCTGACGCTCCGGTGTAGCTCCACGCAGCGCAGCGAGCAACGCGGCGAGAGAGGGTGCACCGAAGTGCGGGAGAGGGGTGTGCGCATTTATGAAATAGGTCTCGTACGTAATATATAAAATTCTCATGTCACAGTGTTTGCAACAAAACTCTTCCTAAACGGCTTGACCGATTCTTATGAAATTTTGTGTGTATATTCAGTATCCCACACTCTCCGACCTCCCTCCCCGGAGGTCTAGTGCCTTTTGAAGGTTTCCTCCCGAAAAGAAAAAAAAAAAAGGTCTCTGACCTTTTTTTTTTTTTTTTTAGGATAGGACGTAGACAATTTTTTTATTTTTTTTAAAACTATTGATCGTGTAGGGTATGGGTAGGGTAGGTGTAGGAGTAGTTCGGGGTAGGGTAGGAGTAGGGTAGGGGTAGGGTAGGAGTAGGGTAGGGGTAGGGTAGGAGTAGGGTTAGGAGTAGGGTAGGCGTAGGAGCAGGACACCACGCGAACGAAGTCGCGCCAGGCAGCTAGTCTGATATAAAACGTTTATTAGTAAGGGGGTTCACAATTATAGATTTTTTGAATAAAACAAATGCCAGGACAATGTTCTGGCATTTGTTTTATAATAGAAAACTGTACTTATCTATTGATACAACATTATAAGCTTTCTGAGTATTTAAAGTAATTCGGCGATTTCTATAAAGTTTGCTAAACACAATTTTAGTCGATAAAATAATTACTTTATAACGCTGTGGCTTAGCCCCGGGCGATTAATACTTTTGATCATTATTTTCTCTGCAGTTGACTGAACATAGGCTAAAAATAAAATACAATAAATAAATAATTCATGGCATAAGATTTCGATTGTGAATGCTCAGCCATTGCCGTTATTATTTCAAAGACAAATCTATCCATATTATAATTTAAACTCACTTTTCGTGCCTGTATGTGTGACCGCGTTGTTCTTCTAAACTACGCAATGGATTCTGATGCGGTTTTCACCATCATTTAGAGAATTAATTCCGGAAGGTTTATGTATAATTATCATATTATATTTAACTAAGCACAAAAATCTTGATGTGTCGACACGTCGCCAGTGCAACCCGTGCGAAGCAAGGGCAGCTCGCTAGCAAGTAAAATATACAACAAACTTTCAATAAAGCTTTAAGCCACAATGCCTATTTTATAACCTAATTTTATTGTGCCCTAGTTATAAGATTTCTCAAAAAATGTACTGACCTAAGCTTTATTTGCTGATGCGTTGTTTTAGTATCCTTTTGAGTGAACTTTATTATTTCATTGTTTATTTTGATTATTCTTATTACAGTTAACTGCATGCTGATTTATTTGTGTTTATGGTACTGTAAGTGATGTTGAATTAAATAGCTGCGATTGCATGTTTATGTAGTCTATGATCGCCTTAGCAATTACCATCATTACTAGCGAGATTATCCTATTTGGAACATCGGCTGCCTTTGCGAAATATCGCGAAGTTCTAAATTTAATCGAACGTCTGTTACGGCCCGGCCACGACTTTTTTCTGAGCGAAACAAGCGGCGCGTGGAGCGTTGCTCATACCACAGACGCTCGGTAGCGAAAGCTGCAGCGACTGTTTTGGTTAAGTTTTTATTTTTCATATCGACTAGATTATCACTTTAAATTAGGTGCTTTCATATTTTGGAATTGGAAAACATTACTTAATTTATTCTCACAACCTTTAGATTACTTTTTAACTTATACTGTGAATGTTCGACATTCATATGGGCAGCCGTTAAAAAAATTAAGTGATAAACGCATGCGTACCTATTCATTTTCGCTACAAAAAAAAAATCAATTAGTACTTTTTCGATTGTATCAAGCACAAATAAAAGAAACTTACTATATAAATTGTTGGTTTTAGACATCAGAGTCGAGGCGGGAATCGGCCACATTGCCCGCTGTTGGGCAACTGGACCAAGCGACGAGAGAGAGCAATCTGATCTTCCTAAGAAACGTTGGAATTGTGGTTGAAGGTTCACTTACATCTCTTGTTGAAGAACTAAATAAGCTTGTAGAGAGTGACGGTGAGTCAACATTATATCTAAGCTTGTTTTGTAGGATATGACACAGAGTTAGCATTTGCTAAAAAGTCGACAGTAAACGCGTAGTATGACCAATTCTATATCTATTCTACCAAGAATAGACAAATTTCTTTCTGTACAACTCTAAATCTTTTCTGCCCGAGCACGGGGCTCGCGTTTCTATGAAGGCAAAGACATATTTATTCTTTCCATAGAAACGGGGGTGCAAATTTTAAAATCAATATAGATTCTTGTCTAAGTCCAATGTGATGTAGACTATTTGACACTTGTTGAGAAATGTTTCTACCTCTCAAGTGTCAAAAGTAATGAAAAATTGGTTGTCATGCTTGACATTGTAGACTTTTGTCGACTGAAGAATAGAAACATTTTGTCTTCATCGCCGTGCAATACGGTAGAAATCTTTCTACAATCTGACATTTTGTCTATTTGTCCGTCGACAAAACCCGTTTCTATGGTGGTCATGCTACGCGTGCAGGAGGCATTATTACAACTAGACGTTTTGTAAAAGTACATAATACATAATAACAATCCGAACACACCATCATCTCATAATAAACTAACCAATACTCAGGGGTAGCACTTGGCTTCGGCCCGTGCTCCCCATAAATCAGACACAACGCCGACATACGTAAGAAAAAAATCATAAGTTTATTTATTTTCCTACATAATGGTTTAGTTGCACATAATATAAGAAACATATGTACTAGTACAGCACAGACATGCATTTTGATCATGAGAAGACATAGCCCTTCGAAAAAGAACCGCGTATGACTTTGAGACCACTTTTGTGAGGATTTTATAAATAGACAACTGCAAGCACTGTGATATCTTTTGCTTTTTAATTTGTAAAAATAGACCAAGACAGTTTTTGATCCAATATTGTCATACGCCGTAATAGTGGGTATCTTCCCAGCCAGCACTCTTAGTAATTTCATACACGAAAAAATATTTCCAGCTTCATCAGACGAAGACTTAAATACAATAAAAGGCCTCATGGACGGCGTAAGGTCGAGTGCAGACGATGCAGCGAGATGGATGCGTGTGTCGCACGCAGCGTTGAGACTTCGATGCGAGTCGCCGCACTGGGCTCGCGAGCACGCTGCTTTACAGACGAGGAGGGACACTTGCTTCTCTCAAGCGGTACGTAGATAAGCAACCACAGAATACTTACATTTAAATGGCATGTATTTAACGCGGCAACAAACTAATCTGATTTAGGGTTTTAAAAATAATTAAAATGGATAGCAAAAATAATAGGTTGCAGCTACAGTGAAGTAGCATTTTAAGTATAAAGTAGCAGCTTTATTTTGAGTTGTAAGTTTTGTTTAAATTTAAATTGGCATTGATTTTTCTTTAATAATAATAAGTAGTCGACGGAGCCCCGCTTCGCGGGGCCCCTATTTCTGTCTACAGGGTTTAAAAAAACCGTTTGCTCCGTCCATTCGTTCGCTCGCTTAGCTCGTTCACTTGAGCCCCCGTCATCCCCTTCGTACCTAACCTGTCCGAGTCGGGGTGCCCCAAGTCCCGAGCCCGCTTCGCTCGCTCTTGCATCCTAAGTTCTCAAGTTCAACCTTGTGTGTTTGTGGGAATGAGTCTTCAGAGATGCCTATAGTTGCCAATAATACAATGTTTGTTATCCCACTGTTAATATTAGTCGCCATGTCATTATTTATAGGACCTCGCCTCTATGATTTCAATTGGCCCTGTTTAATATGTTCGCTACCTTAAAGTAGCAGTCTTTATTTAGTTTTTATTATTCCTTGCATTTTGTAATATTTAGAATATATGTTTTCTATTGGTGTACGTAAACACGCTTGGGACCAGACCTTGGATTGCATTGTTGATAATTTTGAATTGCATAAATTAAGCTATGAAGCCTGTCCTGCTCATTTTTAACCAATTATTTTACAGTTATCAACTGTAACAGCCGGCTTACTATGCTGGCTATGTTCGATGCCAGGTGACATAGTCGCCAAGTTACTAAGCTCCGGTTTAGGACCCCTGTGCGGGTTCGAAGGCTTGCTGAGTCTTTACTCCACTGAGAAGGCCATGTGGGGAGATATGGTGGTGGCCGTCGAAGATCTACAGACCGTCGTGTTTACGCTGACTAAAGTTGGACATAGGTAAATTTTTTATGAAGTAAGAGATATTCAGGTGTATCAACTGATAATAATATACAGGGTGAATATTTGAAACGGGGCCCTGGGGGGAAAGTACCCTTAATATTGATATGACCAATATTTAATTAAAGGAAGCATTGTTTTTTTTTTCTATAGTAATTAGAACTGCATTTGTTGATTTTTTTAAAGTCGCTTCGCTGTTCCAGGAGATAAAGCGAAAAGTGATCACCTTTATTATTATGGCTTATATTATACTAGCAGCGCCCTGCGGTTTCCTATGTCATTTCCCGGGAAACAAACTATCTCTATACCAAATTTCATCTAAATCGGTTCAGCGGTTTAAGCGTGAAAAGGTAACAGACGGACGGACAGACAGACAGACAGACACACTTTCGCATTTATAATATTAGTATGGATTTAATATTAACAGTTCATGCTGTCTAGCTCAAGAAAGACTGCTAAATCGTTGTTAATGTTGACTTTGAAATGTCAATAGATAATTTCATTTGATTCCTGTAATAATCCGGTTGTTCATATGCCATTTCCATACATTACATGTCATATACCAATACATTTAATCAAATTTTTCAGTAATACAGCAGTACCACATGTTTCGGGAACTCGCGGAGCGCTCACCGTCTACATTCCTATTTCTGATTCACTTTACACGAAGTTTACGTCTAAAGAAGTAAGTTTTATTCTGTAATTAATTTATTTGCACAATTTTATCCATTGATGATGCTTGTAAGCTTAGTAGATGCAGTCTTATATAAAAATCGAATGCCCTCGTTGTGTCACTATAGAATTTCACTAATTGGTGAAGATATAAAAAATGCATTGCCAAATATTCATTCGCATTGAATGGCGGGTTCAGTATACCTCAGTCTCAGCAATGAGAACATTATAGACTGATTAAGTTACTGCCCCATAATTTTGGAAAGGCCTGATACTTACCACTGCACTCAAAATGGTGAAGGAAAACATCGTTAGGTTGACATGTCCTCGAATCACCGAAAATTTGAAACATCTGCTAACTTGGACTGGACCTATGTTATCCACCACATAGGCCCGCTCTCTCTAACAGAGAGGAATCCTGTTTTTGACAGTGGGAACTTTATTCATACTTATTTAATTTTTTAATTTTCTTTTGGAATATGTCCTTATTGATAAATGAATTATTGATAAATGAATAAAACGAAATATTTCCATATTAATAAATTACTGAATAAAATGAAATAAACACAAACATTAGTAAACAAACCGTTAATAATATTTAGTTAATAAAAAAAAATCTACCTATCTATGCTACTGACACTTACCACGTAATATTTACCTTGTTTCTAGCATCTATCATTCACAATAACGGCGGTGTTCTTCAACATCGGCGTCAACGAGAAGGCGACGCTTGCCGAAGCATTGGGCGAAACAACGCCGCAGTACCATTCCAACAGTGACAACTTGGACCGACTCAATAAGTACTACCACAAGTATAGCAAGATATTCCCTACTGACCATATGGCGGCTAGCAGAGGTTAGTGTTTTATTAGTACTAGTGTTTCGAAGAATGGTTGTTTCATTTGTATTGTCGGCTTCGTAAATGCTTGACTTTACAAACTAAGGTTGAAAATATCTAAGGCCCGTATTATAAAACCTCACTCGAAACTCAAGCATTACTTACAACTAGTTTGAAACTAATATGAACCAGTAGATTTTGATCGTAGAGGAGCCATTTAAGAAAAGGAAATGTGTGGAAAGATCTTAAGGCTAACACTGGAGTGTTAGGCAGTGTGGCATGTCGTGTGGAAAGTTTTAGGTATAAATGTGGGTCCATCCACATTCATACCCATTTTATTTCTACGTTTACAGCCGATTTCCACAAACTTTTCAGTCACCGGTGCCACTTTTAGACTAACTATGGTCAATATAAAGTTAAAAGTGTGATAAGATCCGTTTTTACAATTTCACTACACTTATAGCCATGCCATCTATAAGACTAGGGTAAAACCAAAGAAACGATGGATGGACTGTGTGAAAGATGATATGGCTAGAAAGGGGGTGAGTATCGAGATGACTGACTAATAGAGACATTTGGAAAGAAGAAGACAAGTTGCGCCGACCCCAAATAATTTGGGATAAGGCCAAGAGAATGGGTAGCGGGATTGTCCGAAAGGGTTACCGCTGCCCCGGAACATAAAGGGCTAAGGAAGGAACACGGGTGGGTTTTAATCAGTAAGAATCTGACTCTCCCTTCCGCTCCACCCAGAGCGGGAGGAGTCATTAGATGATTTCCTATCCATAAAAAAAAAGGCCAAGAGAATGATGAGTTCGTTAGATGGTTTCTTTGTTCGTTAACAAAGAAACTTGTAGACTTTATTAAACTTAATATCTGATTTCAATTACAGCATCATCAAGAACTAAGCCTCTCGAGGAAGTCATGGAGACCCTGAGGAGATGCGTGCACAAGAAAGTTCCCAAAAACGTTGAAGTACTACATTTAGCTTCATTAGCAACCAGACTTATGAATGGTAAGATGTTTAAAACTTTTATTGCGTATGAAATTATTTATTTATTTATTAAAACTTTATGCACAAGTAAAAAAAAAATACTGTACAAAGGCGGACTTAATGCCTGAGGCATTTTCTACCAGTCAACCTTACTTAAAAAGTTTATTCATTTTAAATTGAATATGGTGGGTAAAACCTAACATTTCCTTGCGAAGTAGATCTCTAGACATTTTTCACTGTGCGCAAAATGTGAATAGCTACATAAATACTGGCTGTAATCTAGTAGAGAAGTGTCGGAACAATGTTGCTATACTAACCATAATAAAGACCTAACAAAACAATAGCGGCGTGCAAATAAACAATTTCCGGTACCTGACATCTGCCAGCGACAAGCTGTCAATCTGACATCTGACAACGGCAAGCTGTCAACCTGACATCTGCCAGCGACAAGCTGTCAACGTGACATCTGACAGCGACATCCTGTCAATCTGACAAGCAATTCGGATTTGCCAAAGTGGAAAAAAAGCAAACCATATATAGCTTTTTTTTTGGGGACACCAGCCTAAGGTTTGTGTTTCCAACAAATATAAGAATCATCCAAATAGTAGAAATTGAAATTCTTCTTAGCGTGTCGATAGGAATCTAATGAAAGGAGCCTCCCCGAGCGACGTATCTACAGAACCGCTATACGTCCGGCGCACCCTGGGCAATCAGCGATTTATCCATGCTGATTGACTAATCTTTTTACCACAATGGCTATCCAAAGTCCACTTGAAATCTAATGAGTCATGGAAAATCAACTGGAAAAGTTTATTGCTAAAATGTATGAGCAAATGTGCACCAAACTAAATTAACTAAAAGACGAATTTCATACAAACGAACATCCTGGCTGAAAATTTATTAAAATCATTACTGTCACAAATGAAAAATTAAAACCATCAGTGCAGAAAAACGTAAAGCTAAATAAAGACATTGAAGAACAAGGTCTATAGTCTAGAGCGGGAGGCGAAGAAAAACAACATTTTGCTTCTTGGATATTGTGTTATAGACTCGAAAGATGGACTAGAACTAGACTTCTACAAATAGGAAATAAGAAACGTATACAGACTTGAATAAACTGAGGGGAAAATAGGCCCATTCTCATAAAATGCACACTTGAATGGAGAAAAATGGAAAATAAGAAATAAAAAATCTTCCCTAATAAAGTAATAACATATATGCAACAGAAAAACTTTCCCAAAAAATAAAAAATCTGGGAGGAACTGAAACTCAACAAGTAGAAGTAAAAAAGGGGAATCAAGCGATTATTCACTACGACAAACTCATTGTTAAAGGGAGAATGCGTCAAGATAAAAGCAAGGACAAAAAGAAGCAATCACTATTTAAAACTCTAACTCACCCAGTAGAGATGATGAAGAGGGGCCAGGAATAAGGGTCTCAAGTATATATGACCCGTCCTAGACCAAACTTACAACCCGGAACAACCAAACAATAACAACAACACACATCAGCCCCCGGAAAGCAACCAATTTGAAACCAAAAACAAAAACAGAAAACTGACTTCCCCAAGCCGGTCAGCGGTCATCGTGGGGAATTATGACTGCAACTCTCTAACAGATAACCCCCAAACGTACTGCGGACCTGGTCCGCCGGACCAGTAACCAAGAAAGCAACAAAAACAAAAATACAAGATGTAGTACTAAAACCGAGAAGATTAAAATAGAGATGGTTAGCCGCACAGTCAGAAGAGAAGAAATAGAACAAACATGTGACCATATGATACTCTGGAAAAGATAGAAGTATGACTTGGTGAAGACGGCTGGAAAGACATGGACTGGACAGACAAGAAACAGGTAGAATTGTAAGGTGCTGGAAGAGGCCTTTGCTAAAGGGCACACAGAGACTCGGAACTGATATAAACGCGTTTTGAACTACAACTAAAGGTTATAAATAAAATAAATGTGCTTTCTGAGTTTACAGTATAGTTAGCGCCACGAAAGATGAGACTTGACCCCGCCTCCCGCGCTCTTTTCGCCGCTCCTATGACGTCCGGTCCCGTCCCGCGCTCAGACCTCAAACCGCTAATGAGACCTAAAATCTTGTACTGAGCAAGTCAAACCACGTGGTGTGTCAAGTCTCATTTTTCCTGGCACGCATTATACTGACATCGGTGAAGGAAAAACATCTTGAGGAAACCTAGATTTATAGTTAATATGTACGCAAAATACGCGCATTGACGTGGAGTTGCGGACACCAGCCCGTATTACCTATTATCACACTAATATTATAAAGGCGAAAGTTTGTGAGTATGTGTGTGTGTGTTTATATGTTTGTTACTTCTTCACGCTCAAACGGCTAGAACAATTTTGATAAAATTTTGTATGGAGGAAGCTGACACCCTGGATTAACATATAGGCAATTTTTTATCCCAATATTCCCACGGGGTCGACATTTACGCGAGTGAAACCGCGGGGCGCAGCTAGTAGTTAATACAAGTCTGAAATCCAACCCGTCTTGAGCAAGCGTGGTAATCAATGCTCGTGCTTCCTCTGCATGAGAAGAGGCGGGACAATAAATAAGCTGGCATAATAATGTAAAAAAAAACAATAATTTATAATCTGTGGTGGTATTAAAACCTTCATAGTAATGTTAAATTGTCTTCTTAAGTCCTTTTAAGCTAAATAAATAAACAGGAGTCTTAAATTCCAGGTGTCAGATTCACGTCATGTAAAAGTGCCAAGGACAGAACAGGAATGTCGGTGACGTTAGAACAATGTTCTATACTCGCGTCCGAGTACCATCTAGCTGAACATGAGATGAAGAAAGCACTCAGTATTATGAGAAGGTAAGATATATCCGATTTTTATAAATCCTAATGAGTGTCATTATTCTATCCCAAGTTACTTGCGGTCGGATCAAGATGTCTTTTCTTTCATGCTTCTCTATTAGTCGTCATCTCGGTAGTCACCCCCTTTCTAGCCATGTCATCTTTCACACAGTCCATCTATCGCTTCTTTGTTCTTCCCCTACTCTTATAGCTATCCACATTCATATTCAAGGCTTTCCTCACGATGGCGACGTTTTCCTCATTGTTTTATATCCCACACCCTTGTCATGACAACCGATTTCCACACAACTTTTCAGTCACCATCATAAAATTTTCTAGCATGTGAGGCAGCTAATGAGGCCTCGTATCTGGCGTTAGTCCAGCGTAGGTATTCTTCGACTCCAACTTCAATTGGCGAATCATTTTATAAAGTGTCGTAAAAGTTTATTTCTTGTGAAACTATTCTCTAACATTTAGATTACACATGGCAAGTACAGACGCTTTGACACCTCTGTATACAGTTGCCAACATATTAAACAAAAGAACGTAATACAGTTTCACATTACTTTAACATTTTGCAACAAAGTCTTAACACATAAAATTACATCTGCCTAAAATAAATACGTAATATTATTTTTAGTGAGGGCTGTCGCCGAGAAAATACTTACAAGAACATAGGAATAAGGAAGTATGCGTTTACGAAGAAACAAGTGATGGCCCTACCCGCAGACTACAGACCCCCGGCAGGTACTTATGGATCTACTCAAACGTAAAGGTACATCCAAACCATAAACAAAACCTTAAATACATTCTAAACTATATAAATCTTTTTACGGTCGTGACAATCTAATGTTCCTCATATCATTTGGTTTTTTATTAGTCTAGATCTATTATAAATTCAGATAAAGCATCTTTAGATTTAGAATAAGAAGATTTAGAGCGGTTTCGCACTACGTCCGATCCGAATCTGAGAAATGCCGGTCCGAAGTGACCATAGTCCTATTTGTATGAGGGGTTATGCACTAGATCCGAACTGTATTCGTCCGAATTTAGAACTTTTCCAATTCGGATTGAAGTCGGATGTTTAATTCGGATTCGGATCGGATGTAGTGCGCACCGCTCTTAACCTAAGCACCATTGGCGGGGAAATCATTCAAAATTAATTCAAGTTTGCAACTTTAGTACCAAAATCTTCAATGAGTACTGAATCAATATCTGAAGTGATTACACAGTGATATTAAAATAAAAACTCCACTAGATTTAACATTTGTATTCAAAGATCGTATTTACTAGTATTGTGCAATAGCCATTCTAAGTGCAGGTTGTAATAGAATTCTAAAGATTAAAACTAGTTAAGAAACGTTTATATTCAAAACATTGTATGCTATGAACCAATTCAGAGAAAGGATGTGTGGTATTTTATGCATAAGAATATATTTAATATCGATCACCAATTTAACGGTTAATCGATTACGTTCAGGTAAATTAGAATATAATAGTCTTCCAGGCAAATCTAGGTCTGGGACCATTGCACCTTATAATATTGTTAATTTCTAAAAATCGACTCTTATATCGTCGATTTGACTTAAATCCTAGTCAACATCGATTTTGATCGAAATTGCAACTTTATGGATTGATTTTTTTAGTACTTATAGAACATTGTACATATTTAGTTTAACTTATTAGTTTTGGAAGCTATCGCATAGGTACAAACTTACTTATTAAAGATGTAGGTATGATATGTCTGGAATGAAATCTCATTTATTTGTTTTGATTTAGACAGAATACTGTGCAAACTAGGACCAGAGAATATTTAAAAATCTTCTTTCACATTGATAAAACACGATTATGATAGAATTTCGCTAGAATACTTTGGTTATGAACAATAGATTATATAACTAATTACTTTCTGAGCGAATCGCAAAAGTAGTTTTTCAATAATTTTCTTGAAATGCTAGAGATGTTCATAATATAAAAAAATGAAAGTTTGTATAGAAACGATTATTCGAGATCCGTTTACTAGTAATACATATTTCTTATATTCACTGATTATTCTAAATAAATATATTGACTAAAATTATACAACGAACCTGTACTCGAATAGAAATTACCGTTCAAATTGATGTTTATTATGATAACTTAAACCAAAATCTTCCAATGTAGTTGCCAAGATGTTTATTAAGTACTTTAAATGTTAACTAAAAATTATTTATCATTATACACTAAATACAGAGATAATAATATTTGACACGAGTAATAATTATGGTTTTTCTTTTTTGGAGAATACTAGCTTTTGTTAATAAAGTGAGGCTTCGGTGACTAGGAGGCTATTAGGTATCGCAACGTCATAATTTTTGCGTAGAAATTAAAAATAAAGCCATAAAAGCATGGGTCCCGACATTTCACTTGGCCAGGCTTGATTTCGTCATAACTTACTAGCCTTGTAGTGACCAAAGCTCAAACATGCAATACTACTGTGGTATAACTGCAAAATCTGATAATAAATAGTTACGAATAGAGGCGTCCAAGTCACATTTCCAATAAATTGACGTCGGGGATTTTACTCTCGCTTTGCCCGATACTCAGCTCTATCGAGCACATAATAGAGTTCAAAGAGCAATAATTTATACTACTATTATGATACATGAAAAAGAAATGAAAATAAGCTGAGAGTTATCGTCTCGACCCCGTAAGTTTAAAGATACCCGTGCCTAGATTAGTGTTACAAAACCGGTATTCAACATCAATTTAATCTTCCATAATCATAGTGCCAAAATATACATAATAGAATTACAATATTATCCATAGACATATACAATTTGTAGAAGTATTATTACAAAGTAATAATAGTGTTTTCCACTTAATAGTATAATTCTTCCTTATCCGTATCCGTATTTGGACCGGACTTTGTAAGAAGTTGTGATGAAAAGTTACTGTTAACCCTCTTATTGGTAAATGCGGAGTAAAGTTAGTTATTAAGCCCATAAAAGTAGGACATTTTCGATGGTCAGAACATGTAAGAATAGACGAGATCAGCACCCAAACGTTTATAATAATAAAGCTGTTTATTTCCGAAAGGGTACATAGTTTCTTAACATCTCTCATCTTCATCATCTTTTGATACAAATTCTACCTGAATTTGTATCTAAAGAGAATAATAAGATGTCTCGCAGTTCGGTGTCCCTTTTTGCAAAGGCCTCCTCCAGCTCTCTCCATTGTACACTGTCCTCTGCAACTCTGGTCCATTATGGCCCCAAGGTTAGATGGATATCGTCTTCTCATCCTCTTTTTGGATGCTTATGCCCCCTATTTTCTGGCTCCGTAACTTGGGTATCTTGTTCATTCCATTTGTATGTATTACATCGAAGCATGTGTCCTGTTCAGCACCATATCAAATGGTCTATACGAATCAACATAGCCGTAACTTTGTTTTTTCCACCTATCTCAGTATTTCTAATACTTACTCCGAAGCTTGCTTCTTTCCATCGCCCTTGGACGTTTTGATAGTTTCTCTATACCTAGAAATCAAGTTTCTCAGCTATCCAAACGTTTACTTGATAGTAAACCGGATCGAAGAAGTCGAGGCCGGCCCAAGCTCAGATGGTTGGATGGCGTAGACCAAGATTTAAGAACTGTTAGAGTGAGAAATGGGAGAGAAGGAGCCGGAAATAGGTAACAATGGAGAAAATATGCTCTTCTAGGCTAACCGCCCGCAGTTGTAAAGTCTTAGATGATGAACTTCAGATTATTCATACATTTTTAGAGGTTTAACTTTAATATACGTTTAATAGGGCCAAAGCACACACGCTATTTTTAGCATCAGCGATCGGCGATTTTGCGGCTGTATCGATGCTGCATCGCGTTTTGGCGACTCTGCGTTCGGACGCGGTATCGGAATCGCGCGTTTTAGCGACTGCTCCGATGCTGGACCGGGTCGGCTGTAGTGTTGTCGATCTATAGTTTGCCGATTTGCAATGGTATTGTTGACAAATGATAAAATTCAAAATTATTTCTTTCTTTATTCTTTTAAAACTGTAGCGGTAGCAATATAAAAATATACTGGTCTAACCGAATGGTATTCGTTTAATTAGATTGCTGTTAAAACATACCCAATACCAATACCGTCTTCGGCGCTATTAATATTTTCGCTTTATCAATAAAGCAAGCAGCTATGCAGCTTCATTAGAATCCATGGCACAGAATATTTAACAGTACTACGTACAGAAGGGACACTCCCTTTCCCGCGCTCATATCAGATACCGCACCTCACCCCGCACTTAAGAGGTATTCGTCACCGACTCTTTAGCAAGGGCGCTTGCGAACCGCAGCGCTGCTGTACTGCTGACACGAACACACAATTTTGCGATTTAAAAGTTTAATTTGAGCTTTAATCACGATGGTTGGATATTGTGATGCTTTTCCGAATTTGTATTTACCTAAACTGTTTGTAAGATTTCGCATTTTTAATACCATGCGATTTAAGAAACGATTATTTAGAGATAAGTCATTTAAACGAAATATTTTAGTGCTTTTATTTCATTACGAACCCGACTATATAAATAAACAATTGAACTACAAGGTCACTTCATAATAATTCACACGTTCGGGCAGCGCCGTCATCGTTCGGTTCGCCCGACGCAAATCGCTTTCCGCGCCATTTTTTACGCTACGCACGACAGCCAACCCTACTAGAGTTCACGCACACGTTTGCACGTGTACAAACGTCATTTGGTTATGTAGTAGTAATAGGTAATTATTTTGCGAGCGTTGTATGGAGTGTCCGAGGTGTGTCTATGGTAAGGTTGTAGCTCCATCAAAATCTAGTGCAACACTAGTCGTGTTCCGCAGATGCCAAATCGCTGCGACCGGCATCCGAATGTGTGCAGAGTGTAGCATTCAGCCGTTGTGTCGAGCTTCCGAAAAGCGACTGAATAGCCGATGATAAAAGTAGCGTGTGTACTTTGGCCCTTAATAAGGGGGTAAATGATTTCTATTTGCAAGAGAGGCGAGTTGATTTAGCATAGTGTCATTCTAAAGTAGATGAGAATGTCAATTATTTATTAGCGTTTATTAATCGGTTGAAGGATACTCGACGAGACACTTAAGTAAGTTTATCTCAAGCATGCTTGGAAATTGAGCATTATTTTGACAACCTTTTTCGAGATAAATCGAAATTGCTGTACTGGCCAAATACATGCGAGCAGCGGCCGGCAAAAGTTGTATGAAAATCCATATCTGTCGTGGTTTAGCGGCCAAATAAATTACATAGTAAACTCATATCTGTCGTGTAATTTAAAAATGGAACGATCTTTTACTCCGAAACATGGCAACCAAAGAGGTAACTTATCAAAGGTTTTATTTATATTTCGAACTGGCTTGCAAATAGAAAGCTGTTTATTGAAAAGAAAAACAAATGAACACTTTAACGCGGGAAAAAATATTGTTGTTCGTTGTTCGTCATTGATTTTGAAAAGTAATTGTAGGTATTTGACAAAAAAGTTCTGATGGACTTACGTATTTACACGTTCGTCCATCAATGCCTCTTTTGCCTGGCCGCTGCAGTAGTGTACTATTAATGTTATTACGCCTACGTTCAGTGTCCGTCAATGCGTTAATTGTCGTGGTTTGAACTTTTTGGAACGAAGTTCCTTAGCGCTCGTTAAACTCTGCACGCCTGACGAATGAGAGCTAGACCGAAAAAAGTGTAACATTTTGACCGCTACAAAAGTGTCGTACGTAAGCGAAGGGAACTTCGTTCCAACCGGGCGTCTTACGACACCACTAATTTTTTTTATGAATTTTCTTTTATGTCGACCTCTGAAAGCAGCACTGTAATTAATGTTATAGTCTTGTTCTTTACCTACAGACATGCTTTCATACCTCCGTTGGATTTTGATCGCAAAATATCATATGATTTCCATGCACTAGATTTCCCTTCTTGCAATCAAAATTTGTTAGAAGGCAGTCTTGCTTCTCTCGTAATATTTATTTTCGTTTATGTAATTCCGCTGGGGATACCAATTGAACGATAAAAACGTTACTAAATCATTATAATATATCAATAGATTCAACGTAGGGTTGCGGTTCTAGATTTTCGGTACTCTGTCATTATCGCCGCGGGCGGCACTGACTCTGTGATAACTCGAACTAGCCAAATTAAAAAGTTAAATCAGATATTTTTATAAGAAGTGTTGATGTCGTTGTTGTCTTTATATACAAGCCGAAGCTTGAACTGCGTAAAATAGGTGACAATAAGATTTGCCTTAGAAAATATAATGTGCATTATTTAAACAACGCAGGCAACCTACAAAGTTATTAAGCAATGCAATAATAGTTTTTACAATTAATGTAACTTGCAATCCTGAGAATTATATTGTCAATTTAGAGTTAAAAGAATTTACTTTGAGAAATCGATGAACCCTCAAAAGTGCAAGACGATCGTTATAAATGCGCGTTGAGTAACGGCATCTAACAAGTGCAGCTGACCTCGTAATTGATTTACCACCCTTCGGTTGAAATTCAGTTGTACCTCATAATACATCAAGGTCTCTTTTTGCTTGAGACCAGTGTGACAGTTGGATAGTTTCAATCTGGGAGATTTTGTCTTATTCTTCTCCGTCGTATCGATATCAGTTTTTGTTAAAAATGATAAAGCAAGTACGAGGTCGACTTTACATCAACACGTATTCTTCGTTCTTTACATCAAACGTATTCTTCGTCATAACATAACTTAATAGTCATAATGAATGATTCATTTTATAATTTCTAACGTGACGATATATCGTGGACGTTCATAAAATGTTTGGTAATACGTGCACGTTTTATTACGGTTTAATAGTTATCGCGGGCGGAGATTTAAAAGCGTCTACATTTATTTCCATACATTTTACTTCACTGTGTTGTCTTGATGACGTATTGAGGACCATTGTCACGTTAGAAATTATAAAAGCGCCCAATAGTTTCAAAGCAAGATTGAGCAGACATCTTCTGTGGACGCTCATTCCATCATAGACCTCATCCATTGCTTTCCATAAGGCGTAATCGAGGTCAAGAGCAGGCCCCGTCAGCAATAAAAATAAGAAAAGCATAACTCACTGAACATTGCATCCGCTTTCATTTTGCCAGTTCAACAATATTACAATAGCATAAGAATTTTACAAATATGTACATTATTTTAAGTAATGGATGTAAAAATACTCGTAGAACTAGCATAATAAATATTTTTACTTTAGGTCGATTTGTGAGCCCCAGCGGAATTAAATAAATGAAATAGATGCCAAACATTGATTGTGTTGAATGATAAAGAATTGTTGTTGCTGATACAGTGAAAGAACACCCTACCCGGCAATAATTAAAAAGTATTTACCCATTTGAAAAATCTTAGGAATATACATATATTATTATTGTGATAATAATTGTCATTTTCTTGAAACCGCTGTCTGTGCACGAATTTAAGGTTCATTCTATGGCCGATAATCTATAAAAGTCACTTGGCACGTGCCTTGACATGTTCCCGTCTCTATCTTGCACTTATACAGGGTCAAATTAGCGAAACTCCGCGGACGTGTTGGGTATCGATATATAAACACGAAAAAACAACAACAAAAAAAAAAGAATTTGTACAAATTTTTATTTGGAGTCAACGGCCACTCCACTGGTAGTGTAGTTCTTGGAGTACGAATTAAGAAAGTTTTATTTGTTTTCTCGGGTGAAGATATCCATAACCTTTACTTCTGTACAGTTTACACAAAAATAAGTGATTGTTTAATGGGCTTACAGGACCTAAACGCAAAAACGTAAGTTTTAGAAACAATAAAAGTATATGATCGACTACAGTAAACAAAATGAAAAAAATATATGATATTCTTCAGGATATATGCTAGGTAGATAGTGTGTTGAAAACATAATACAACTTATTTGGTACGATAGAAAAAAATCATGAAGATACCTCTAAACACTTTCTTTTTACAATAAAAACCATACTAAGATACATACAATCATTATGATTTTTTGTCAGATTATTCTGATTCTGCAAGCGTTCTCCGACAGTCGTTTCAGCAACATAGTAAAACTCTAGTGTTTTAATTTTTTAGTCCAAACAATAGATTTTTCGTAAATAGATAATTGCTTCATATTTTGCAATAAATTACCAGCTTTGTGTCATCGCGCATCTCTTTCTTTTCTATGAAATCCGACAGTGACCGCGCTTTAGGTCATGTAGTCCCCAATATTTTTTTCTCGTTTAGATATCGACACCTATCCATATCTGCGGAGTTTCGCTAACTAATTAAATTTAACCCTTTAGTTTTACAGTTGTACGCCAATGGTGCCGATTCTCTTGTACACCGAACTAAACTAACTAAACTATCACTAAAATTGGCTATGTATGAGAATCTTAAAGCTATTCTGCAAGAAAAAATATTTAAAAAATAATATTGATACAACTAAAATCGAATTTGACAATCGCGATTCCACGTGGTACTTGTTTGCCCTACCCCGTGAATTTCTTTTAGAGCTGGAGGTGCGTATGTTGGGCAGCCTCGACGTGTTTTATATGGAATATTTCACTTTTTGTATGGAAAATATGAAAATTATTATTTACATGTTGAGTTTTAGGGGTTTATGTATTTTATATAGGGGGTCGAAATTTTCATTTTTTTACTATAGGACATACCATTTTTGAGATATAAGTAAAAGTAAAGAAAAAAATATATACAGTACTGTTTTTGCACCTGAAGTCGAGGTGTTGGTAAGAATTTTCGGTTCATGACTACTAATTTAATTTCACTCCTTTTTAATCGCGATTAAAAATATTCATATAGACAATCAATATTTTAGGTGGAAAACGTCAAATTCAGAATAGCAAAATTGCCATTTTCAAAAGATGAATAACTTAGTGCCATCTTAGGGCTGTCAAATTAAAATATAGTTAAGTGGTATCACTTTAGTGAAATAAACATTGTTTTTTATTTTTAGTCAATTTCAGAATGGGAAATCGTCGTTTGACAGGAATAAGCTAAATTTTGGTGATTTTTAGTCTAGTTTAAAGGCACTTGTGACAAGGGAATCGGCACCAGTGACACGAATAACGCTTGGCCAAAGTAAGCGGTAAGTAGCGTTTATAGATCTCAGTCCTAATTTCTGTCAAAGTAAGCGATGACAAGATCTGATAATGTGGACAAAATCTGCCCAAAATATGCTAAGTATGTACTTATACTTACTTATAGTTTCTTATAGTATTTCATATTTGGGAAGCGAACGTGTCGTCGAAATTGATTAATTTAATAACAACAGGCCCATAAGTATATAATATGGGACTATGTCTCATATTATTTACTTATGGGCCCGTTTCTCATTACAGTTACACAGTTAAAAACTGTCAAAGCAAGAAATAATCGACCATGATTTATAACTCCCGATTTTTTAAAGCATAAAATAATGACTTTGAATGGTTGTCAAATCTAATGCCGACTTATTTAATTCGTTGTTTTGGTTAACCAATTAGAATAGCACTCATGAGATTTCACGTCATATTTACAACAGACGTACAGCTTAACGGAGACGGCGTCTGAGGTGCGGGAGGGGGTCGGGGCGTGATATGGCGATGTCGCGAAAGTCTTTCTCACGCTGACGAGCGTCAACACTCCTCCCTCCCCCTCCCGAACCGCGAAACTACCTCAGGCACCGTTTTAGCGAAACAGTAGGCCTGTCATCAGAGATTTGATCAGAACTGATATTAAGAAACCTTGTAGCACTCTCTTATTCCTTTGATTCTTGATGCTAATGTTTTTTCCATCTATAAAAATTCTCTCAGAAAACTGCGTAGACAGTTTTAATTTATGTAAATAGTTACATAATACCCATTAGTGATGACGATTGTAATATTAAATAATATGAGAAACTTTGTATGTCTCATAGCAAGTATTAGTGGAGATACTGAAATATATTATATTTACCAATACATAGGTATAAGTCACGTACGCTAGATTTAGAAAAAAAACATTTGTGTATATAGAGCGTTGTTCTGTCATAGTAACATTGTATTATTCTTTGTTTTATGGGAATATACTGACTATTTATTAAAAATGCAATAGTTTTGCATTTATTAGTAAAGGAGACTGGGTAAATGTATATAGGAAGTGGTCTATAGACTTATAGCGATACTGTTTTGGTATTTGTGTATAGTTAGCGCCACGAAAGATGAGACTTGACCCCCCTCCCGCGGGCTTTCTGCCGCCCCTATGACGCCCGGTTCCGTCCCACGCTCAGACCTCATACCGCTAAAGATACCTAAAATCGTGTACTGCATGCGCATGTCAAACCACGTGGTGTCTCAAGTCTCATCTTTCGTGGCACGCATTATAAGGACTTCGATTTACAAATATCAAATCCGTATCGCTATTGGTCCATAGACAACTTTTGTCCAGCCCACCTTATATCTTTAAAAATATTAACCCTTCTTAGCTAACAGGGCGATAGGATACAGTAGACAAATATTAAAATACATTTATTTATGATAGCTATTTGTTGCAGTTTCAGTAATTTTATTCTATCTTTACATTGGCTTGTTTTCACTACAGTTTCTTACTGATTTTTTAAAAATAATACTTCTTTGTAAATATGCTCACGTATAGTAAGTTTATAGAATAGATTATATTTAAATATTTTTCTTTACCTTGTAAGCTGTGAGCTGAGCACCTGCAAACCTGAGCGATTCTCCACGCGAACGTTGACTACGAGATAACCTCAATTAGATTTGATTGCTTTGCATTGACAACGAAGTTTTATTAATTGGATAAAGTCGACCTCACAATTGACAACAATTGAACTGTACAATGTTTCTACAGTGAATTTAATAACACGCCACGCCATGCCACATTGATTACAGGAACAAACATTTATTCATCAATCTATGAAAGTAAATACAGATTGTATTGTAGAATAAAATTACGATTGTTCAAATGTTATAAAAAGTATGTTTGTCAATTGAATGTCGTGAAACTTTGATATTTAAATGATGGTTATTGTATTTTATATCTAGGTATATAAACTATACGATATTATCAGCAGGTTAATTTCTAATAAAGTAATAACATCGAAAACACAAAAATTTCCTGCCAGCTAGGCGCTAGTGAGACTTTACATAATTGGTGCCTCGTCCACGATAGACCAATAGAGTGCAAGGGAGAGAAAGAATAGAGGTAGACAATTGGGAGATTATTCTAATATCGGAGTCAATGGACGAAATTGATGCCCTATAGCTGATTCCGCTACTCTCCCTACATGATTCAGGCATGAAATAAGTTTTCCGCGGATCACGCGTTTTGCACAGCACTCTATTTCGGAAACGATCACGATAGATACATCGAGGAACGTACAAACTAATATATCTTTACTATACTCTTTAAAGTCAGCGTATTATCACTAACTTTACAGTAGCTTTTAATAATATGTATAACAACATTGTTTCAATGACAAAACAACGCAATAAGAATATAATTATAATTTATTTAAGTAAAAGTGTTACCCTACACAGTATTACACTTACTTTGCGTTTGCGAAGAGCATTCATTTCACAAGTTATAATTATTGAAAGTTGATTATATTACGGTACAATGAAAGTAATTTAGTCCTTAATAATGTGTTTATATGTTAGATACGTTATTAATGCTTATATATGTTGTTCGTGATATTGATTGGTGTATGTATGTAGTATTTATGTAGCGCTCCTAAATATGTCCAGTACTCCAGTACAACTTTTTACAACGTTGAAGATGACAAATATTTGCAAATATCCATTTTGCCTTTGAACCAATGTGATTGTATTGAGCATCAAACTCAACTCAAAGCATTTATTTCGATTAAACCATTTACAGACACTTTTGAATTGTCAAGAAGTCGGTCAGAAATGAAGCTAGTTGCCCATTCCAAAGCGTAGGTACAGTCGCCATCAGATATATTGTAGCAGACAAGGTGACCAAATACTTCTGAACAATTTAAAATGTCAATAAGTTCCATTATCTGAACATTCATTACTTCATTAATATCTGAGCAGATGCTTGTCAATAATTTCTATACAAACAACTAACCAAAAATATCTGAACACTTACAACGTCAAGTGTATCTACGCAGACAAAAACTGAGCTTACCTAATTCGTTACTGCGTGATATAAAGGACGAACCAAAAAGGACTATCGAATTGACAATCTGTAGTTAGTCTAGTCATTTGGTAGTTTTACCTGGAAAGTTTTTAAACTGGTGATTTTATTGAGGTCGACGTGTTCTCTTCGAATTTTCACATTTTCCCCAGAATTCTACCGCAAAGGCATAATGACTATTGATTTTACCAAAAAATTGTGAAGACATAAATTGAAGGAAATTTTCTCTAGTTTCATTTTGTTGATTAATGTGTTATCGTAAAATGAATTGTCAAAAAACTGCTATGAGGCGCCATTTTTCCAATATGGCGGTGCGAGCGGCAAAGGTAAAACAATGAGCGACAAAGTGAAAATTCGAAGAGAACACGTCGAACTCAATAAAATAACCAATTTTCAAAACTCCCGGAAAAAATTCATGACAAGACTCAAAACTACAAAATGTTATAAACTGCCAGGGTCATCATAGTATATAAATTAGCAAAAGAGTTCCTATATACAGGGTGTGTCGTAAATAGTGGTCCACCGTTAAGGATTCGATATACCAGATAATTTACTATAACATATTACAATTTTAACCATTTTTACCCAAGGGTTCCGAAAATATTTTTTTTTTGTTTTTTATTTACGAAATTTCAACCTTTTGTTACAAATTTGGTTGTAGTTTCAACAAAAACCATTATTTTTTTATTTTGATTTCTGTTAATTACTGTTGAATAGTAGAGCTATCGTTTAAAATTATAGTTTTTTATGTAAATTTAGAGCTTTTGAAGAAAAAGTTAGCTCTTCTCTATTTTAACCCTAATTTTTAGCATAATCATGCAAAATCAGGACCGATTTTGTAAAAAAAAAATGTACTACTAAAATGTTTAAAATTATAATATATTATAGTAAATTATCTGGTAAATCGAATCCTTAACGGTACGACCACTATTTACGACACACCCTATATATTGTATTTATAGTAAAGTTGGAAGCATTTCCTACTGCAATTTTTCTTCAACTGCTCAGATATCTAAGACTACCCCATCTGCGTAGATACGCTTGACGTTATAATTGTAAGTGTTCAGATATTTTTGGTTAGTTGTTTGTATAGAAATTATTGACAAGCATCTGCTCAGATATTAATGAAGTAATGACTGTTCAGATATTAATGGTAATTTGTAGTGTATGGAACTTATTGACATTTTAAATTGTTCAGAAGTATTTGGTCACCTTGTCTGCTACAATATATCTGATGGCGACTGTACCTATGGAGAAGAACGGGCAAGAAACTCCATGGACACTCTTTTAAATTATATTTTTACAAAAATATTAGTTACATCATTAATGTTGAATTTATAATAATATGTGAGAACGATGTAAAAAAGGACGTACGCGTTAAAAGCGTCCAGAGTACAGCAAATAATAAAAAAAAAACAATCCAAAAATAAAATATTAAAAATAAGCCGAGGCAGCTAAGTGATGACCAGCCCCAACTGACGGCGCCCGTTCACGAACATGACGCATAGATCATCACCATTCAGCTCAACCATTTTGAAGGGAGCTAAATGATACAACACACACGCCACTGTCAGCGAGACATTTGTGTGAGCATGACATACTATCAGTCGCCAGGCCACATTCAAGTCAATGAAAGACATATTATCCGGTAAATGGTAGCTCTACAGTACATAGAACTCACATCTGTGCTATGCAATTATACAATACAAAGGAAATTGAGTTTATACAATGCAAAGATAGTCTTACAATCTTCAGCAGCTCCAACAGTATTTTCAAGTGTTAATCAATTCGTTGTGGTTGTGGAGCAGGACCAGCATTGTTTCATTCAGTTGAAGAATGTGGGGAGGTATTTTATTATAACATTTTAAACAGTACCCCATAGAAGATGAGTCTACTTTAGCCAGTCTGAAACCTGGTTGAACTAATAGGTCCCCATTTCTAGTACTCGACTTTAATAATGTCTTTCTCCTCTTTTACTAAAAAGATGTAAATTTTTCCTTACATACATAATGTTTTCGTAGATATATTGACAAAGCACCGTCATGATGTTAATTTCCTTAAACAGTTCCCTTAGAGAATCGCGCCTGCGGAGATTATATATGGCTCTGATGGCTCTTTTCTGCAAAATAAAAATAGACTCGATGTCTGCAGCCCGTCCCCATAGTAAAATACAGTAAGACATGATACTATGAAAGTGACTAAAATAGACTAGTCTCGCAGTATCTACATCAGTAAATTGACGGATTTTTCTTTGCATAAGCTGCTGAACTTAGCCGTCCTGCAATAGATGTTAAATGAGGACCCCATTGTAGCCTAGAGTCGAGCGTGATCCCTAGGAAAACAGTTTTATCGACGAATTCTAGTTTCTCTTGATTGAATATTATATCACAATCACTACCCTTGACATTTGGTAAAGAAAATGTTATGCACTTATTATTAGCAGTGAACCAATTTTGGACCTGCAGTAGGGCGTTATTTACGTCGTCAAAACTTGTAGCACGTCTATTTACCTCAAAAATGAAGGAAGTGTCATCAGCAAACAACACCTTTTGTGGTTGATTTTTTTAATAAATGCAGTAGATCATTAATATACACTAAAAAGAGGAAAGGACCCAATATCGAGCCTTGTGGCACACCCATTTTTCTGTTAAACCATGTGAATTGACACCATTTATTTGAACTTGCTGTTGTCTATCATTTAAATAAGAACTAACTAAACTGAGCGCAAGTTTTCCAAGTCCGTAATGCTCAAGTTTCAAAAGCAAGGTTTCGTGATTGACGCAATCAAATGCCTTGGAGAGATCACAAAAGATTCCTATGGCGTCTTGGGCCTCTTCCCAGCCGTTAAAAATGCGTTTTAATAAAGTTACACCGGCGTCGGTCGTACAACGTCCTTTGGTGAAACCATACTGTTGATCGTATCAAAATGATTGAGCTTTTGATTAAGCATTATCTTCTCAAACACCTTGCTGAAAACCGGCAACACGGATACGCGTCTACAATTATTGGTGTCCTTACTGTGCCCGGATTTGTAAAGAGGTAATACACCTTACTGTATTTCATTAAATCGGAGAAGACTCCTTGATCAACCAACCAATCACATGAATCGGTAAAAAATGGATTTTTGGAAATTAATCCGATGAATACATTGTACTGGATTCATATTAAGGAGAAGCGCCATATTAAAATGTGGTCTACTGTACTTTCTTTTCACTCTCATTTATTTATTAGACATATTATTTTTAGTATAAAGCTTTTTAAAATGTTGTTTAGTTTGTGTATTTACCAAGATTATGTTATTTCGGTCATAAGTGAAAAAAAAAATCTTTTTTCTACAATGATATAAAATGTGATTTTCTTAAATTATTATTATACAATATCAGATTGTACTTAATTAATTAGTGCTTAATGTTTTTGATGGTTTTTTTGTATAAATTGGGTTATTTATGTGCCATTCGGAGTTCTGAGATTTATTTGGTACAAATTATTTTTATTTACTGTTTAATTATTAGATATTCACTTTATAAATAAAGAGACTTTAGAAAATAAGATTGCAAGGCCAAATCAGAAATAATTATCATAATGGAGAAAAGTGGAAAGCTTATAATTGAAACTGCCAATGGCCTTGAAATCTCATTTCAAAAAATGATCTGGTATATTTTGTGTTTTGGGGCTGATAGCTGGTGTAAAAGGTTTTTGAAACAAACAGAATCGATTTTGTGATGTTGTCCGGAATAAAATTGTTACTGTTATACTTCTTGGATTATTTCTTAGACTTTAACGGTGATTTGGTATTTAAAACTTAGTTTGGTTCAGGTATAATATTTTATGTTTCATCCTGGCTATCAACTCTCAATACTAACTTAACTAAGTTAACTTCGCACTGGAGTATGTCTTCCCATTTAAATGGCTTTATTTAATTTGTTTAAAGTATAGGTACATAATATTATTTATGAAGTGTTGTAATATGTACGTCACTAAAACGCGCGAACTTTACTTGTTCACAGTAGGCTCTTTCAATTTAAGTGTTTGATGCCGGGCGATATTATATTAACTTACACTAAGTACTTAAAGAAAATAGAGATCAATATACTTTAAAGCGTAAATACATGTCGCAACGCTTCGCTTCGACTCTGTCAATGTGAATTGAGTCTTAGGTGCTCATACACACGAGCGACACGCGTCAACGGCAGAGACGCGCGTCGACGGCTGCAGTTGCCTCTGTCGTTGACGCGTGTCGTTCTTGTGTATGAACTTTAAGGCCTATTCAAATCAAAGCGGTATTCGCTACCGTCTGCGGTAAAGAAAACCGAGTGGGTATGCGGTAATATTACTGTTCACACCAAAGCAGATTTCGCTATCCTTGTTGTGGGTAGAACACCGAGTTCGAGGTTTCGCCCAAGAAGCGAAACTATACCTATGCGGTACTATGGCAGCAACTATTCCGCTCTAGCCGCGGAACTTGATACTAAATACCTGAGCGAAACTCGCGCGGTATGTACCTCTACCCACTGTGGCAGAGAACACCGCTTAGGTTTGAATATGCCTTTAAGAGGTTTCTGAAAGCTTGAGTCTACTGTCGTATCTTATATTTGGTGACTAGTAATTCAACATATGTAAGTAGCTCATTTAAATCTTCAACTGTCACAATATAAAAGACACTAGTAAAACAATGGCCACTGAACTCAATCAGCTTGCGTCAGGTTAAGACTGGATGATACGAACTTTTTATCTGCTACAATTTAGCACCCAATATACTTATGTTCTGTGCGTAAGTCCATAGTTGTCGAGACAGTGGGATTTTTAAGTAATAGCTTATGTTTTATGTTCATATAAGTAGGTATTCTGTACATTACTTCATCCGTACGCAAAATACGCACTTGGACATAGAGTTGCGGACACCAGCTTATACAATACAATATACTAATTGTCATAGAATCGAGTAGACACTTGAACATTATAAGGCTTTTCAAAACCGGCATTGATTTATTTTGACAATCATGTTACGCCATATTTAGTATGTACATGTAAAGTTCGCGCCACAGTTTGCAAGAGATCTGCCGTTTATTGTTCGATCTTATTTCTGGATTAGGCTGTGAATCTGTACGTGAATCAAGTGATTAATAATAAATTATTATGTTGCTTTCTTCGTTTTTTATATTTATTGCAATTTTTTGTGTCAACCCCTTTTTATATAATGCAAGGAAAATTCTAATTCTAGTCTACGTCTAAAGGCATCCGCAGACAGGCGCGATGCGAACGGTGCATCACGATTCTGGTAGAACAATTTGGGTTTAAAGAACTTTATTTCTCATAAGAACTTAAAAATAACAGTTCGCTTATAATGAAATTAATTAATTCATTGCTATTAATTTCCATGAAGTTTTCGTAGAAATAGTTCTACTAGAGTCGCGTCGCGCCTCTGTGGGAGCCTTAATAGCAAGAAGGTTCCGATTGACTTTATTTTTCCTTTTTTCTGATAGGTAACTGTCATCATAATGTCTTTATTTGACGTGACGTACACTGACAATAATATGGCACAAGGCATAATCGGCAGATAAGAAAATATATCTTAAAAAAACATATAGCAATAGTAATTACAACAGAATTTTCAGTGCGTGATCAACAAAATGTCGTTTATTCCAATCGACAAATGGTCAAGGTTATTAAAAATGATTCGACAAAACGGTGGACTTTTTAAATCTGGCTATAAAATGTGGAGGTACGACACTTTAAAAGTAAGTCTTTGTAAAATATAAATAAGTATAACATAATCTAAGGCACCTATCCCACCGTCGGCGAGCAAACAACTACTTATCGACTATTTTCTCGCTCAAGAAACTTACAATAGATGTAGGTCTTGTGTCAGTAAAAGAGATATACGTGGGACACTCGGAAAGTTTTGCGGAAATAAAAAAAATTATATATGTAGGATGTATGTAGGTAAATATATTTTTTTTAAATCTTTTCAAAGTACTCTCCACTAGCCTCTATACAAAGTTTCATGCGTCTGAACCAATTTTCGAAACACTTTTTTCAGTCCGCCGCAGAAACCTCGTTTACAGCCTGCTCGAACGCTGACAGCGCATCTTCCGGCGACGATAATTGTATCCCTTTGAGTTGATCCTTTATTTTCGGGAATCATAAGAAGTCACACGGTGCTAGGTCAGGGCTGTATGGAGGGTGACGCAGGAGTTTGACCGGCGTGCTCTCCAGGAAGTCCCTCGTTTTGAGCGCGGTGTGCGAAGGCGCGTTGTCGTGGTGGAGCAGTAGCCCGCGGAGCCCTGTGTTTGGTCGCTTCTTTTTCATAACAGAGAAAAGCTCTGCCAAGCATTTGGTTGTATACCATTCAGCGTTGATGCTTCTTTGGTTCCGTAAAGGAATTGACACCAACTAGCCAGTCAAATTGAAAAAGCTCGCGATCAAAATCTCTCCTCCGCTTCACTTTGGTAGGCGTTGATACGTTTTGAAACACCCAAACCATCGACTGGCACTTCGTTTATGGATCGTATTGATAAATCCAAGACCCATCACCTGTAATGATGTCGTAAACAAGCAGAGACGAGCCTGCTTCAAATTTGTTTATCATATCACGGCACCATTCCACCCGAGCCTGCTTCTGAGTTCTGAGCATCGGTGAGTTTGTGCGGCACCCAGCGTGAAACTATCCTCCTCACGCGAAGATGCACGTGTAGAATTTCGAGAAGGCTTCCCGATCCAACCTGCAGTATGTGCTGAATTTAATACGTAACTCGCCTATTGTCTTGGATTACATTTTTCACTGTTAGCACGTTTTCTTCCGTAACAGTAACACTTCTTTCTTCATCCCCCAAAGTTAGTCGACCGCGCTTGAATTCGTTATACTAACGATACACGGTTGCTTTAGAAGGGCTTTCATCCATGAATGCCATTTGAAGTCTATTGTACGATTCGTCCGGTTTCAGGCGACACTTGAAATCGTAAAAAATCATAGCGCGATAATGTTCTCGGCGCAGATCCATTTTTTTATGAAACCAATGATATAGGTACCTATAAACTATAGATACGTTGCCCGCGCTCTGTAGTGGCAAGATGAATGCAAGGTAATTACCGCGCATCCATTTAGTCGCGTACCAACCAGCGCCGCGGCTGTACGTGACATTAAAATAATTTGTGTGAATAACTTCCTCAAATAACAAAAAAAAAAAAATACCGTCCTGTGTTTTTAGGAAATGTATAAATTATAAGTACTGCAACCGTGAAAGATAAAAAAGTATCATTTCATGCGTAAGTATCAAGAAAAAAATATTTTATTTTATTTTTTTCGATGCCTTCTAATGGCAGCTGGCGCCTGAGGTATTGTCACGTGCCGACAGGGGAAGATGGGGTACTTTGCATCAGTGTTTATAAAATCTACATTGTTTTTATTTTGATGAATATTGTTTGAATATAATATGTGTTATGAAACCTAATGATCAATATAATAATTAGATTACCTAAAGATGGCCTTATGACTGAAAAGTGGTTAAGTTAAGGTTCTTTGATATTGTTAGTAGGGTTGAGCGACCTGATTACTGACATATGCGTGCATCTTATCTCATCAAGAGGTCACAAAATTTAATGTCCAACTAAATGACAGGAAATTTAATAGTAGGTAATTTAATTTAAACGATTGTTGTACTTTTTATTTTCAATTATTCACATTTTTTCTATAAAGATTTTTATGTTTATAGTGTAATCTTTTTGTCTTATTAATTAAGTAACAATAATTACTCTTGTGAAATATTGCATTCATATTTTTATGGATCGAAAATAGTATTAGTTTTCCCGTACATCTACTACCTATATCAACACGAGAAAATCGAGTGTCTATTTTTCCTCACATGCCTCCTTTTGTATGCGCTCGGCCAATGAGCATGCACCACAGAATGACAACGTAATTAAAGAAATATATTTATCTCTCTCTAACAACAGGAATTCCGTAGATGACATTTAATTTTCTTTCCCTTTCTTCGTGCTATCTAGCTACCGATAGTATTTACGCTGTTTTCGAGTGCCGTGATGTTCATGCATGACGCGTCTATTTATAATACGTCATTGTATGAAACACGATAATTTAAATTAGCTCGCAAATAATGTGGAGGGAAAATATTGAAATTGGAACGTACCTATTTTAACTAACAAATAATCATATCGATACCTCTGGGCTCAAAGGTCGTAAAGGACAAAATGCGACTTTTCAGGAGAAGCAAAAAACGAAAAAAAATAAATTATATTTGCTCTAACATTTTTGTTTCTTGCGCTATTTAAATGAAACCTAAGAAGAAAGTGTTTAGAATTTATAGTATTCTCTAGGGCAGTGTTAAAAAATGACCCTACTGCTGTATTTACCGAGATAGATTTCCTTTACGACCATAAATTTAAAAACAAACGTCCTTTACACCCTTAAAATTTTCATCCTATGATGAACCTAAGGGCGTAAATGTACTTTACTGCACAAAACTAAACAAAATAAGGAAATAATCGACAAGTGTAATAATTTTTAGGTTCTTAAAGGACCACCCGCTAAGGTATTCTGAAAGGATAAATTAATAATTAAACTTAAATATTAAATGGATTATGTAATTTTGTATGTATTTATGTGTATACTACTGTATTTTCTTTACAAATATTTATGAAATAACATAATTATACAAATAAAACGTGCATTTTTGTAATCAAATTGAGATCTTTTATTTGTAATTGAACACAAAGCTCTAAATCTTTAAATTATAAATTAATATTTTTAATACGTTCACCAATACTGCTGAGTGTGCCCGCCTGCTGGCTGTGGGTGATTGGGAGTCGGGCCTCTAGCTTGAAGCGCTACCGTCACCCAACATAGGCACTATGCTGCGTGACACCACATTCTGGCTCGCTACATGTTTGCGTCTGGGCGCTCCTTGCGGAGCTCCACATCGCTGTCAATGCGGTGCAGCAGTCGACTGCCTCGGACACCATGGCGTATCTTGCAGCGAGAGCGCTGGTCAGATGGCACGGCACGCCAGCATTAACAACATCATCCGTTGGGCTCTTGTCACCGTCGGGGTGCCCGCTGTTTTAGAACTCAATGGCTTGGCACGCGACGATGGGAAGAGGCCAGATGGAATGACCATAATGCCTTGGAAGTTGGGTAGGCCTTTGGTGTGGGATGCAACCTGTGTCGACACCCTCGCTCCATCCTATCTTCCTAGCACGGCGGGCTATCCTGGGGCGGCTACTGCAGGAGCAGAAAACCTCAAACAGCGCAAATATAATAACCTTATTGGGAGCCATATGTTTGAGCCGTTTGGGGTTGAAACTCTAAGGCCTTGGGGTTCGAGTGCTTATCGAATATTTCGAGACATCGCCAAGCGGTTGGTTGACTCTACGCGTGACCAGAGAGCTGGCCTATTTTTAGCCCAAAGAATAAGCATTGCCATCCAACACGGTAATGCTGCCCTGCTAGCCTTTTGGGCACTTATCCTCTTGACAGCAATGCGGACGAATTTTTTTAAATGAGCTCCCTGTCTTTAACTTTATAAACAGAATCTGATTGATGAGATGATGAGTAAACACCCCTCTGAGCAGTTGGATGGGGTGGTTTTTTAATCCTGGATCTGAACAGTCATCGTGGCAGCGTCGTACAAACATCTCAATGCCCGCACGCGATCTGACGGCTGGAACTCAACAAATCTCTTGGCGAGACAGTTCGTGACGACCCTCGAGAGCAGCTTGGATACGTGGTTCAGAAGTGAGATGGGTCTATAGTTCTTCAGCGAGGATTTTTTTGAAGAACAGAACCACCGCATCTCTGCTCCACGCCTCGGGCATTATACTCTCTTAGATGACAGAATTAAAGAGACTTGCTAGTCTTTGAATTATTGTATTTCTTTTTTTGGATCGTTTTCTTGTAGGTTTGGGTTTTTTTTTTCAATATCTTCATCTATATCGTCACTTCTTTGATCTTAGTTAGATCTTGTAGTTTTGAGTCAGTGTCAGTGGCAGACGGCCCACCGGGTGGAAAGATTAAGTCCGACGGGACGGCGGATGGCTTGAGCACCCTCAGCTCACCCCTGGAGTGAACACAGCGCCAGAGTCGGCTAACTGTCTTTTAGCTAAGTAATGAAGCTTAGCTGCTTTGTTGCAAAATTATATTTTTTTTTTACCGTTTTCATTAAACAGGCAATTATAATTATATATTTTTTTACCGTTTTCATTAAACAGGCATTATATTCAAGAAAAGTATTATGGGAATTAAATGCTTAACTAAAATAGCGTTAAGGGCGGGTAACTGCAAATAAGTTAAGTTTTTCACTTAAACTTTTCTTTAAATGCTTAATTATAAAGTAGTTATAGTCCTTTAGCGTCTTTATAGTCAAGAAAAATCAGATAACGTACTTGTGGTTAAGTAGAAGGCTAGAAAATAATCATCACATCGGACAGTTAAGGTATTTTAAAGTACAATAAGCGAAAAAGTGTGGGTTAGATGCTTTCAAGTGATGGAATCATCAGAAATTATGTTACTTAACGGTCTAAAATATTTTCATATCTTTGGAACTATTTATTATTGTTAAAATGTTTCTTAGACAGAAAGATAGCGAATTTTGAACTCTGTCACATTCTATTAAAAAGTGAAGATTGACCATTTGAGGGTTAACGGTTTTCTACTTCGTACTTTCTAGAATACTAGTTATTTACAACCTAGCCAATAGAGGAGGCTATTTATATTTAAGTAATGTACAACGAGTATTAGAAACAATTTAATAAGGTAGGGGTTGAAAGTTTGTGTACAGAAATCAAATTCTACGATAATTATGAAGTGGATACCTAAACTTGAACATCTTGTAATTTCAATAATCGTTATAATACATTTCACAAAATTGTGAGTTAATAGTTTTGTGTAAATTATTTAATTTTTATTAAGTTAGGTAGAGTTTAGATTAAATTCGTTGTTTTATGAATATTCTAGGATTTATGGGACAATTGCTCACTTACGTTTATATATACGCCCTTAGTGGAAGCAAAGAATTAAAATGAAACTAGGTAGTAAAGGACACTTGTATTTTTTTTATTTTAAATTGTAGGGGTGTACAGGACAATTTGCAAAGACGATGTCCTTTACATCCAAATTTTTGAGGGACTTATATTAACCACCTAAGGTGGTATAAGACAATTGATATTTTTTATGTATTTTACACCCAAAAGTTGTTTTATACTTTGCTTTACTACCAAAATGAGTTCACTCTGGTAACTAAGTGTTATTTACATCCATATTTTCACGGTAAACTTTGTTTAACGTCTCAAATTATGTGGGTCGTAAAGGCATTTTTTTTGCGAATTTCGTAAAACGGAATATACAGATCGATAGGAAATTAAAAACCGAGTATAGCAGTATCAATAAGTCATTTTCGCCCAAATGTCCTTTACGACCTTTGAGCCCAGAGGTATCGATATTTTCAAAATAGATTATTTACTGGCCAGTCTCTCATACATAAAAATTTTTTTTCGCAATAATTGAGTGGCCTGCTATTATTATTAAGAGTTGATCGCTGACTGATCGTTAATAGTTCATATTTCCGCAGAGATCTCTCTCCACTAGTTTCTCGCAGCAACAAGAGCTATGAAATAAAATACCTACTCGGCTCAGCAACGCTCGCTTTGCAGGCCGCTCACTCGCTGAGAGCCTCTTGCATATACCAGCAGGTGGGCGATTGCTCGCGCACTCGTTCCTAGCCCAGCGACTAAACTATCTGAATAACGCTCTCGCTGCTCGTTGCTCGCAAAATCGATTCTAGTTGCTAGCCCTACTCGCTTGTTGCTAATCGTCGGCAGTGGGACAAGTGCCTATCGCCTCTTGAGGCTGTGAGGCACTAAGTACATTACGAGGTGATTCTTACTGAAACCTTTTACACTCCTTTTTCTTCACATTCCTGAAATGTTCTTATGGGTTTCAACACAACACGTGCTGGTTGTAAAATCTAATCTAATCACAGACGCCAATATAAGTCTGTGAATCTAATGCATAATCAGCCTATAATGTTCCCACTGCTGGGACAGTGGCCTCCTCTCTGCGAGAGGAAGTGGGCCATAATCCACCACGCTGGCACAGTGCTGGTTGGCAGATGTCACATGTCAAGTATAGCCAAGAAACCCCTTACATATCCTTAAATATCCATTATTAATTCAACAGGAAGGCAAGTATGTCGGTTGTGATGCTAACGGTAACAAATACTATACGAATAATAACTACATGATAGGCCGCTGCCGCTGGGTAGAGCACAATATCATTTACAGATGGGATTATGATGCTACTCAGGTAAGATAAAGACAATTTTGTATTTATTTATTAAATACTTATAGCCTAGTACTGGTGGCCTACCATGATCTAATTAAAAACTATTCAAAAACAAGACATGGCTGCTTTATGGACGTCATGGTACCAAATAAGTATGAATGAAACCAAAACTTGCGACTCAGTTTGGGACAATCGCTGTCAGCAGATGGCACGGCCTAAACTGAATCGTTAAATTGACGTCATGACACGAATTAGAAGAACAGTTCCGTTTAGGTCCTAATTGTGGTAGGCCTCCTGCTCAATTTTTGCGGTAAATTTAATACCGAATAAATTTCATTGCTAGTAGTTGTTTATTATTCAATAATCATCAGAATGAGAGTCAGTTGTCGCACCCAAGGAACGGGTAATTCCTTTGATTTTACACAGTTATTCCTTTGCAGTAGTTGATCCTTATCGAATATACCATCGCTCTGTTTAAAAATACAGGATGCTTTTTCCAAAAGGGATCGGGTTCGATTTCTGGCTCAGGCAAAAGCTTTTTCAATAAACAAAATAATATGCAGGTTTATTTTCCTTTAAAATTGAGTTAATCTTACCTTTGACCACGCTGCCCTACTTTATTACCCTAGTTTTGACTTTAGCCCTGATGTGCCATCACAACAATGTTTAGTTACACAGCTGAAATATATTCCCCGCACTTCTATGCAACTGATATTTTTTTTGGGTTTTAGACCATCCCATAAGGTTATAATGCGGTATGAAATTACTTTTTATTTAGGTACACAACTTTGACATGCTCTTTCTTTGGAGCACTGTTTTACTACTGGAGCAGCTGAGCTGACGCTCGGATCTCATGTGCACAAAGGGAAAAATATTATTTTTATGATTTTCAGCCGATATAAAATGAATTGTTCAAAATTATAAGTACACCACAAAAAACAAAAGGACAAACATATTTAAAACTAGTGTACAATCAGTTCAACTAACAGACAACCTTTTGATGGACTGTCAAACCTACTGAACTTCGAAGTTCAAAATACCGATGTACTGTAAGTATTCAGAAAGTTTACAAAGTACGAATTACGTTACGACTTACTTAATTTAGAATGTTCATCATCGCGAAGTACGGAACGTCGAAAGTTTGCTATAACGAATTACTTCATTGAGAATGTTCATCATCGCGATGTACGGAACAAAAGAGCGACACGACAGGCCACTGTCTACTTCTGAGATGAGGGCACGGCGCAGCTTGGGGTACCCTGGCCTAACTTAGTTACTACCGCCGCGCCGAGTGTGACAAAAGGTCAAAAAGTAAAAAAAAGGCACAATTATTTAAAAAACGTGCAATATTAGAAGAGCAAATAGTTTCTAGAGGTTCATTAATTTCAAAAAGGGGCCATCATCAGCAGGTCAGTAGGTCTTTAGAGAATATGTTAAATATTTCCATTTATTAAATCAATCTTATCTCCTCACATATCTTTTTTCTCAATGAAGGAATTCGTTATAGCAAACTTTCGAAGTTCCGTACTTCGCGATGATGAACATTCTAAATGAATTAAGTCGTCATAGCGTACTTTCTAACTCACGTAATTCGTACTTGTAAACTTTCTGAATACAGTACATCGGTATTTTGAACTTCGAAGTCCAGTATGACAGTCCTTTTGATGGACTGAAAGAAAGGAGTAGAAGTACAAAAATAGCATACATAGGTAATAGGTAGCTCATATAGATAGATTCATTACATGTGAGAGCCTGTGCACACCACGTTTTTTAAACGCGCCGTCGACGCGCGTTTTAGAAACGCGCGTCGACGGCGCGCTTTTATCCTACAGAGCAGTTTGTTGTCGTTTGTATCGATACAAACGCGTATTTGAATTTATACAAGTGTGCAAAGGGCTACAGGCTGCGTCTGACTTGCGTGCGTATTGCATCTGTATCGCTACAAACGCGCATCAACGGCGCGTTTAAAAAACGTGGTGTCTGTTGACGAGGTTCTGCTTAAAAACGCAAAATGCCAGCGCGTTTGTATCGATACACACGCGCGTTTGCATCGCGTCTGTATCGCTACACACGCGCGTCTGTATCGATTCAAACGCGTATTTGAATTTATACAGGTGTGCAAAGGTCTACAGGCTGCGTCTGACTTGCGTGCGTATCGCGTCTGTATCGCTACAAACGCGCATCAACGGCGCGTTTAAAGAACGTGGTGTGCACAGGCCCTTAGCCATTACTGAAAAGACTGACACACACACAAACAAAGCCAAGCGTATTATCGAATGACATTTGCGCCCTGTTCGTTCGCCACCCTATCTATCATAAGTAGTACGTATCCGCCCTTCAATATGAACTACGAGAAATATCGACCTCCTGAACTGCTATGAACTGGTACCAAAACCTAGTATGCGGGGGGTCGAACATTTTTCGTACCTTTACTGTAACGAGAACCGCAATTTGATCCAAAAATGGCAAAAGCTACAACTATGTTCGCATATGAATAGTACCTAGGAAGCCCGCTTGCTACGCACGCTGGATGTAATTTTTATAGGTGAACGGCTGTGTGTAGATGGCGTTACATCAATAACTAGTAGCGACATCTATGCTCAGCACGCTAAGTACCAAGTTCTTATTGCTGAAAAACGACGATATGGTGTTTGCGAGGAGCAATGAATAGATGGCGACAGTTTTGTTTAATTTGCAGGAAAAGTATTTCTTTGGAAAATGGTATCTAGACCACTAAATAACAATAATAATGAGATAAAGACACAATTATTAGATCCAGTGAGACAGAAATATATTATTATTTCTATCGCGTGTAAACTTTTTGCGTGGACCCAGTCGTATGTCAACGGCATAGGTTGTTAGGTATGCAAAAAATCGCATATCAATATCGCCATGTCGAGGAAACAACTGGAATGGGAAATCCCCGCGTCACGCATGAATTTGGACAAAACAAAAGTCATGTACAATTCGCACGTCGAGAGTCCAATCCACATCGAAGGGTCGCTTCTCGAAGTTGTGAAGGATTATCTGCCTAGGGCAAGTCATCTAGCTCGGTAGACACGACTTTAAGAAAGAGGCCGACAGAAGGATTCAGTTGGGTTGGACAGCATTTGGAAAACTTCTTCAAATCTTCTTGTCGCCTATCCCGCAGTCTTTGAAGACCTTCAACCAGTGCGTCCTGCCCGTCATAACATACGGTGCTGAAACGTGGACACTGACGGTCGGGCTTGTCCACAGATTCAAGGTCGCTCAGTGCGCTATGGAGCAAGCTATGCTCGGAGTCTCTTTGAAGGATAAAATCAGGAATTAAATTATCCGGAAAAGAACCGGAGTTCCCGACAGTGCTTGCAGAGTAAGCAAACTGAAGAGGAGGTGGGCTGGCCATGTCTGTCGTAGGACCGATGGCCGGTGGAGCAGATGAGTCCTGGAGTGGAGACCGCGAATCGGCAAGCGTAGTGTGGGACGCCCCAGTTAGATGGAGGGACGACCTAAAGAAGGTGGCTGGGGTAGACTGGATGCGGAAGGCGGAGGACAGGGTGTTCTGGCGCAGTCTGAGGGAGGCCTAAGTCCAGCAGTGGACTGCGATAGGCTGAGTTGATTGACACCAACAGGAATGTAAAAATCTTTTAAAATAACAACACGTAAATTAATCAATATAACACCACTGTTCCAAGTAAATGTACTTTTTAGGGTTCCGTAGTTCTGACAAGGAACCCTTATAGTTTCGTCATGTCCGTCTGTCTGTCTGTCCGAGGTTTTGCTAAGAGACCGTTAGTACTAGAAAGCTGTAATTTTGTAGGAGTGTGTATATTAATTACGCCGACAAAGTGGTAAAATAAAATATAGGAAAATATATTTTTTTAGGGTAGCTCCCCTACATTTGAAATGGGGATGAATATTTTTTTCGTCATCTACCCCATCTGTATCGTTGAATAGATCTTCTAAAATGACTTCGGATACGAAATATTAAACTTTTATAGTACAAATTTTTGTTCCAGTAGGGCGGGGCGTCCCGCTCTCTCTAAAAGCTAAACTGATGGCTTGAAAAATTCACGATGATAGTGCATTTCATGAACTAGCGGTTAAATAACTTTATTAGTTTAGCAGTAATAGTCGTTGAACTTAGCCTTTCTTCCCAGTAGTTCCATATAGCTAGGTCCACATGAAACTATTGCAACCTAAGAAAACCATTTGTACCATTGTTTTGTACCATCACTTCCATGTAATAAACTAGTTTTTGGATAATTTTGTACCAAATATAAAATCCTTAGCATTATTAATCCTTTAAAGTGACTAAGATGAAGTAGTTGTTTGTTTATAACGGGTAAAGACTTGTATTGAAACAAAATTTGAAATAAAAAGTTTCACAATACTGCCGGTAGATGGCGCTGTACTAACTGGTTACGTTTTCATTCGAGTACAGACGCCAGCACATCAACCTACTACAATCTGTCAAATTTCTTTAATACATTTTCAACTTTATTTCTAAAGCATAAGGTTCAAAATTGATTGGGAAAATTTGACAGTTTGGGGAAGGTTGATGTGCTGGCGTCTGTACCTATAGAACTCACAAACGAACTTTGTTTACAATTTTGTGAATTGAAATAATAACTTGGCAGCAATCGTACTCTTATTTTTTAGCTTTAGCAGGAAGAAAGTGGTTATTATTTGTTAATGTCTAATCTGCTTAAATAATTATCTTCGAAAATCAACATTTTGTCATTAGTTTAGTATCGCTATTCGATAACAGATAGCGTTTTGCCGTGACGTCACTTTTGTGGGTCGCGGACCGCGGTGTTAAGATTTTCTTGCAAGGTATGACCTCCGTGGTTACGTTATGTGTTAATTGTTATTATAACCATTAACTCCTAATATCTTTACCATTACTTATATTCAGAATAAAAAACAACATAATAGTACTCTATTGTGATAACGGGCTACTACGGAACCCTATACTGTGCGTGGCCCGACACGCACTTGGCCGGTTTTTATATTAGCAACACTTATGCCCGTTTTCACCATCGTTCCTTCAAACACTCCTTAACTAAGAGTCTCTTAACATAAGAGACTCCTTAAATCAGCCCCTTACCCATATGTTTTAGGACCATAAGTGTCCCTTAGGTGATGGTGAAAACGAAACTAACACTTAAAATTTCTTAAGGTCTCCTTAAATTTAAGGAACGATGGTGAAAACGGGCATTAGTTAATTCGATGAAACCTTTTTTCCGAGGGTAGAAGTAAAAACATTTCAAACTGACAGTATTGCGTGTAATGATTTTTTTGTAAAGAAAAACAATAGTTGCTTTGTTTCTGTGTCAAAGTTCTTATAAGTTTTAAAATATTCTCAAAGTAAGTGAAATCTTTGTAATTTCTTATTGAGAAATAAATTTCTTTAACCATCAAATCGTGCAAAACAATAAAAAAAAAATTGCAAGCAAACGGTTTTTATTTTGACCCATTGTGATAAAATTCACGCATTTGAGAAATGCACATTTTGCGAAGTGCACATTTTACGTAAAGTGCACATTCTGCGTCAAACCAAAAAAAAAAAACAATGATAACAAAATCGGGGGATACAGTTTTGTGTTGCAGCTTCATATCTATTATCTCCATCCTAAATTCAATTATACCATTGGATAGCTAAAGGATCAAAGAATTCATTACGCCAAAGTGAGGACTGTGACGCATCGCGCGCGTTGGAGGGGGAAGCGCCGCTATTTTGGGGTAATTTTGCTGCGTATCGAGATTTCCACTTAGTATAACTTTTGACTCGGAAAAGCTACAACGTTCGTTTGAGTTTCAATCGTCAGCTCTCGTCAAAATCTATCGACTGTATACAAAACATTAGTATAACATAGTGACAGTGAATATAATTTGTTAAAAAAAATAATATATAATACGCGTCAAAAAGCCAAATCGAAATACAGAAATCGTATACGGTTGCAAAGGGCTTCTCAAGAGCAATCGAATGGTACTATAAAACACCATATATGACCGAGTCCAGCAGTTCCGGGAGCGTAAAAGAATGAATGCGGCCGAGCGGATCAACGACGGTGCCAGTACATCTGCAGCTGGGGCGGCTGAAATCATGCAAATGAATGATGAAATCACTTCTATATCGACACTGGATCAATCCAGTTATGTAAACATATTCACGTACAACAAACGGCCGTGTCCATGACACAGCCACATCCCATTTTTTTTTACCGACTTTACAAAAAGGAGGAGGCACTATGTTCGGCTGTTTGTATGTTTTTTTTTTTGTATGTTTGTTCATCGAATACTCCGCCAATTGTCGACGGATTTTCAAAATTCTTTTTTTGTTCGTAAGTAGATAGTTCTGAGGTGGTCCCATTGTCACCAAGTTAGGATCTGATGATGGGATCTTAGAGAAATCGAGGGCAACCCTCAAGTTTTATAGGCTCACTTATTGTTATTCGCATATTTTATGAAGTATCTTGTGTATTTGCGTATGATTGTCACCATCTCAGGTAGCTGGGCTGATGATGGAAGGTACAACTCCTTAACAGTAAGAAGTTACTCGAACAGGCAAGGACTGTTTTAATAAATTGTTTTGATGTTTGATAGGGCATTTGCCACATTTGGTCTCATGATCATCAAGTGATGACCTGATGCTGCAGTCAGGATAGTCTGCAGAGTACCTAACTCCTCGACAACTAACAGCAGATATATCGTGTTTAGGCTCATTGATTAGTCGTGTTTGGGCTCGATGTGTGGATAAACGTACTGTTAATGAGGAACACCGAAGTACATAGAGACCTGATGCTGAAGCCAGGAGCATCAGAAAAAGTACAAACCTTGAAATTACAGCACCGTAGTCGTGTTTGGGCTCATTTTAAACAGGACTAAATTTTAAGTTCAATGCAATGTTGACATAAGTTTGGCCTGATGCTGCAGCCAGGATTATCAGCATCTAGTCTAATTAATGAATAAGGTATGCTTCAGAGGGGGTCCCATATAAATTTTATGAACTTTGTTTGGGTAGTTTTGGAATTAGCTTCAACAATACGTTTGTTTTCCACTTAGTTTATATTGATGATGTTTATCTTCCTGTCACTAATATTCACATAGCAAGTAGTGTTATATGAATTTTTATTATGGGGTAGGTACAACTAAAAAGCGAAAAATAAAAACTTTTTTACAAAAAAAAAACAACCGACTTCCAAAAAAAACACTACAAAGTGAAAAATAACTTTAATTTCGGAAGTCGGTGTCGTTGGTTCCACATTTTCGTTTTTTTGACACCGACTTCCGAAATTAAAGTTAAGTATTTTTCACTTTGTAGTGTTTTTTTTGGAAGTCGGTTGTTTTTTTTTGTAAAAAAGTTTTTTTAGATCGAAAGGAATGTAGTTATTAGGTATATCATTTGTAGGTCTAAAATTTTCTTAGGTGGGGTTCATAATTATTTTAACGTGTAAAGTTCTTCTTTATACCTTTACATCCATATACTTACTTACTTTACTAAATAAATTGCGAAAGTAACTCAGTCTGTTACCTTGGATGTGGCATACGGATAGACCGTAAGATACTTTATTACCTAGATAAAACGGTTCCGTGGGATAATTTCCGACATCCACGCGGGCTAAGCCGCTGGCAAAAGTATTTTTTTATAGACCAAAACTGCTCAAACCTTTGAGGTCCTGGGCCATAGACGGTCACCGAGGGTGACCCTCTTCTTTTGCATCGCTTCTGGTTTTGACCTTGAAGTGCCGCAGTGGGAGTATAGACTTCATTTCTTTTTCAATATTTCAACAGTAGGATTTCCGCTGTAGAAATTAGCCATGGGAATGATTTTGTATACAGAATTGCTCTGTGAATAAATTTTATTTGAGGTCTTTAGCACAGCAGTCAACTTTCGAAAAGGCCATATTCTGCATGGGCTCAAGTCTAAACAAACACTTTGTAGTTAATATTATAATAGTTTAATTAAGCGCGACTATTGTATTAGGAGAAAACTACGTTCAGCTTCTGGTGCCAGTGCGGACAAGGTACCGCTCCGCCAGCCCATTAGAGGTGTGGCGCGTCATTTTAGTCAGTAAGAGAATTTATTTAAGGGTCATAATAATGTGTAGTTACAATAAACAATGCAAAAAATTTCAGATAACTCCCGAGTGGTATGGTTGGCTTCACTACAAGACAGATAGACTGCCGTCCGAAGATACCCCAAAACACGACCTCCTGTGCTCTAATCCACCTTGGCTTCAACCATGCGACGAAAATAGGACTGGGACTGAAGAAGCCTACTATCCCTACGGTACCACCAGACCTAAAGTCAAGATTTGGGACGGTAAAACCTTCTTAATGTAATGGTTCCTAATTAGAAATACTTACAAGCATGTTTTATAAAAAAATCGTAACATTACATCACACCGGTAGTCCCTTGTGGAAGGGTAGAAGGGTTAGGTGGAGGTGTACCTGTAGTACATTCATATTTCGCCAGTTATGTTTAAGTCTCAAGTAACAGCAGGCCTACCACAAGCTCTTAACGCGATCCATTTTAGGACCTAAACTGAACTGTTTTTCTAATTCGTACCATGACGTCAGTTTAACGATTCAGTTTAGGCCGTGCCATCTGCTGACAGCGATTGTCCCAAACTGAGTCGCAAGTTTTGGTTTCATTCATACTTGTTTGGTACCATGACGACCATAGAGCAGCTCAAGCGATGCAGTTTCGGAACCTAAACTGAAATGTCTTGTTTTTTAATAGTTTTTAATTAGATCATGGCAAGCCACCAGGTAGCGAGCCTATTGACAGCAACCGGGCACAAATCCAAACTCCGGGCTGCTACTGAGAAATTCCCTAATAACGCTCTGCCCGAACCGGGTATCGAACCCAGGACCTCACACTCAAAAAGTGGTAATTTGATTTTTAAGGGGGGATTTTGGCGCGGAGTTGAGTTGCATTTGTCAATTAGATTAAATACAGTGCTGCTACTGCTGTTTTTAGTTAGATCATATCTAGTGTGTATTGCAAATTTCCTAATGGACAAAAACATCGAACAAAGAGTTTGTCTTAAATTTTGCATCGCCAATGGAATTTCGTGTTCGAAATCACTGAAAATATTACAGAAGGCTTACGGTGAATCGACTTTATCAAAAACACGTGCTTAAGAGTGGGACAAAGCGTTCAAAAGTAGTCGAGATATGTTGGAATATTTGCCTCGCCCTGGTAGGCCATCAACGTCTTCAACTGAAGCTAACATCGCAAATGTGAAATAAATAGTGACTGAAAGACCTCATTCAAGTTTGAGAGAGATAGCCGCTGAACTTTCTGTGTCTCACGAGTCGATCGGTATAATTTTAAATACTTAATCACTTGGGTATGAAACATGTTGCAGCTCGGCTAGTCCCAAAAGACCTGAATTTTCTCCAAAAACTCAATCGCATAAGAGTTGCTGAAGACATGCTAGAACGAGTCAATTCCGACCCAACATTCATAAAACGCATTGTTACTGGTGACGAGACGTGGGTTTACGAGTTTGACATGCAAACACGATAGACGACATTAAAAAAAAAAATAAGGAGAATTCGCGGCGAGAACTAAACTCAATTCCGGAAAATGCGTTTTTAAAATGTTTTGATGATTGGATTATTCGTTGGCGTAAGTGTATCGTTTCTGCAGGAGCATACTTTGAAGGCGATAAAATAAACGATGAATAACTAGCATTTTGTGTATTATTGATCTTTTCCCGGTACTTTTTTGACAAAGTACTAAAAAAAAAAAACGGAAACGTACCAAACGCTTTTTAAAAACAAGCCCTGACGTGGTGAAAAGGGAGGCCAGTTTATTTGAAAAAACATAGTTTAACTTAAAACAATTGGCCCCAATACTTATTTCTCTAAATAAATTATAAAGATTGTAACATTAATTTTGGAAAACTAACATTCAAGGGGAGGTGGAGAGGTTGTTAGATTTTTTTGAGGAAAGTACAAAACCCACGCGGACGAAGTCGCGGGCATAATATAGGTAAAAGGAGAAACTGACTGACATATGATCAACTCACAGTCGAAACTACTGGGAATGTAAAAGTCTGCACACGGCTTCCTTTTATACCTAATATAGGGGAGCACTAGAAGGGGGTTTTTGGAAATTCAACCTTTAAGGGGTGAAAGGGGGATTTTGATTGTATGAAAAACTCTTAAGTATTCCTTGAGTTAAACTTGAAACTTGGCACGAATAGGTACTTATCTAGGTAGATTATGAAACTTGGCATTTTTTGTTTTTCTAAATTTGGGGTGTCAAAATTTGTATGTAAGAATTTTAACGCGCAGTCCGATTAAGTCGAAACTCTGTACTTATACTAAAGACTAAAAATAAATAATAACGTGTGTCAGGGTTTTTCGAAAATCTACCCTAACGGGGTGAAAAGGGGTAGTTAATTTTACAGGAGAGGATTTTATGACTTGATTAACTTGAAAATTGGCATAAGTAAATAATCTTTGAGTCAAGTAATGAACATACCTATTTGAAAAATCTGATTCCTTTGATCTATAAACTTAAAAATTGGCCCGAATACTTGTTTATCTAACTAAATAAATTATAAAGATCATAAACATACATTTTCGAAATTTTCAGAGGAATTAAGTACGAAATCGTATACACGAATCGGAAACATTAATTAAAAAAAAAACTGTATACGGGTCGACCAAAGAGTTCTCACTTCATAGGTTTTAGTCGCCGTCGACGAACAAAACATCGGTTGCTGTGGCGCGTATACCCCCGTGTTAGAATGTTGGATTTGGGCTGACGCTCCATTGACGATATTATTTAGTGTGTTTTTGATGAAAATGCATGAGATTAGATTAAAAAATTTTAAAACCCGACAGGCAGTAAGTATTTTATTTTAGTTTAATCTCAGATTTGATGCCGCCTACTGCATCAGACTATTCAGACTGCTTGAAAAGTCAACTAGTTTTGAATCTTTCTTGCAGTCGGGTTTTGTTGTTGTCATTCTATTTTTATTTTAATCCTTTTAGTGTGTTCTAATTTTGGAATCGTTTCTTCAAGCCTTTTATTTTGATACCCCACATAGGTACTAATGGTACCTTCGATCAACACAGTTGATCGAAGAATGGTACTTACAATTTTTTTCAAAACCTTTTTTGTTGTCGTCTAAAATCCGCCATTTTGATTTTATAAAAACAAAACCTAGCCTATAACTTTCGCGCGACCCAAACGAGTCGATAGACACCATCCATCCATCCACCCGTTAGGATGCTTCGAGGGTTTAATTAATCCCGCATACAAAGATGAAGAGTTAAGTAAGTACTTACGCATAAAAACATAATCCTGTCCTGTCAAGTAGTCGGGCAAATAGTGTATGAAACTGCACATAACTAGCTATTTCCCGGTTATTTAACAGTTTCATAAACTACTAATTCGATAGGTAATTGTCTTGGTTTTTATTACCTCGCAGTAGGTGCGAAAAGTAGAGTGTTCTCCTCGGGGATAAAGGTGTCTTCGTCTTGGGCGAGTTTGAATCCCTCACTGAACTCAGGATTCCAGTCTTAACTCCCTCGCTTCACTCATGAGTTAACTTAAAGCTCCCCCGCTGCGCTCGGGAGCCCTGAAATCCTTCGTTGCATTCTGGATTCAAAATAGCGCCCGCGACATTAAGACACTGCTTTATCCCCTTAGTGAATAATTTACTATTGTTTTACAGTGTAGATACGTTTACACATGTAAATATAATAGCTCGGAAAACACAACTCGCTTGCTTCCGACCATAATAAATCTGTTATCTTCTTCTATTCATACGAAACAGGAAAAAACCCACTAGATAGCCTGTGTCAACAAGACAATCTGTAATCGGAGTCCAGAGTGCTAAGTCGAATACCTCAACAGTCGTAGAATAGTAAGAAACGGGGCGCAGTCACACGATAAAACGATCGATGGACTTTTTGCCCCATTATTTAATTTTGGATTATACTAAGGCCTTTGATGGTATCATTCAGAAGTAGGTATTCACATCACTACTCGTAGAACACCAAGAACTTGAAGAACAATACATTGCTCTTTTAAAAACATTTACAACAATAGCTTCGCAAACATAAAACTAAATACTGCTGGATCTGCAAAATTCAGGAAGGTGTTAATCAAGGTGCTATCTCCGAAATTGTTTACGAGGATATATTTAAGTCCCTGGCAGCCTCATGGAAGACCAAGGGCATTGACGTCGGCAAGAAGAGGCTGACAAACCTCTGATTTGCCGACGATGTAGTCCTTCTTGGCCCCACAGCTCTAGAACTCCAGACCATGCTCCAAGAGCTGAGCTCGCATAGCTTCAGGGTGGAACTTGCGATAAATCGCTCTAAAACCCAGCTAATGACCAACAGCACTAAGCGTAGGGTCGAGGTAGATGGTCAGCAAATTGATATGCTTTATGTCGAACTATCTGACCCAGCGAACTTTGTACCGCCTCAGTTTCAATAAAAGCGAATGTATGAGAAAATTAATTAGGTATCTTTATTATTATTTTATTCGTGAATTTTTCCCATATTTTAATAGTTATTCTGCTATTCGGGGCGGAGACAAATCCAACAAATCAAAGATCGTCAAAATCGGTCCAGCCGTTCTTGAGTAATAAATGGTGTAACTAACATGACTTTGTTTTATGTAAGTATGTTATCGTTAGAATACGGAATACGTTAATATGCGCATTAACTAGGTAATCTGCAAATTACCGGGTACAATCCGTTGAAGTGTGAAATATGTTACGGGCCAAACCCGATTTTAGGATGAACTAGTTTCGCCTAGGCCAAACCAGTTCTCATTCGCTCGCTCTTGGATCCTATGTCGACGGAGCCCCGCTTCGCTAAGCTCCTATTTCTGTGTAAATGGTTTAAATAACCTAACCTCTGGGTGCCCTTCGCTCGCTCTTGCATCCTACGTCGCCTATCGACCGACCGCAACCATGCAACCCGTGTAGGGAGAACTGGTTTGGCCTAGGCGAAACTAGTTCATCCTAAAACCGGGTTTGGCCGGTAACAAATTTTTTTTTCCACTTTAACGGACTCAACCAGATAATCTGCAGATTAACAAGTTAATCCTGCACTCTTACGCACATTAGATACTATCTAGATCTACTTGGTAGTTACTATCTAGATCTACTAGCTAGATCTACTTGGGCCAGTTAGTTTCTTTCGAAAAGTGGCAGGAATGGGAAATCGATTGTCCATTTTGAAAATGCCAGGATACTGGTGCATGAAGATGCTAATGAAGGCTGATCTGCCGGTCTTGTGTATCCTACCCGTAACTAATTAGCAGTTTTTTTGAGAAATCTGCAAAAACCTTCACATGTAAACTTATTTAGTTATGAAAAAATATTTAGGCCCTTGCACCCGGGTTGTTGCAAAAAACTTACGTTTTTAAAAAATACTCTTTCACTTGTTTAAATGGCCCCACGAAAAGAAGAAGTCGATTGATTTCGACTAACTAAAGTCATGATTTCCCCGTTTAATTGTTTTATGGTATTGCGAAACATTAGTGATATCTCATTAAATCGATACTCTATGTAAAGGGTGTCCCAACAAGAGCGCCGGATTTAATTTTAAAGAAAAACCCAAGTCCCTTGGCTTAGTTTCTTGCACCAATTGAACCTTGTACGCGTGCAACTGCAGATCTTTTACCAAAATTCGTCGTATAGTGCTTCTGGAAATGTTGGCGAAGTGTTTTTGCAAAACTCACCCTTTTTTTATTGTGATTTAATAATAATTAAACGTTGTTGGTTTGAATACTTCTCCATATTCTTAAATCGCGTAGTCTGTACGTGACAACTGTCAAAAAGTAAAATCACCGTACAACTCGTATTAACAAAATGGCGGCAAATTTAAATCCGGCGCTCTTTAACAAAAACATTGGCATATGTTGCGATACACTTTACGGTGAGCCACTGTTGGTAAATTATAAAATGATGATGTAAACCTTTTACGATGATTGTGAAACGTGAATGTTATGCAGTTTAAAGAATTTTCGTTTTTGTCATACAAGTTTTTTGTCTATCGTCCGCTTTTTATTAGGTAGGTAGGTACGTAGGTACTACACGGCTGATCCACTTCTTTTGCGCTTTCATTTTTTTTCAAAGCTCTATCATTGAATAAGCTGCTATGCCGATTCCGGTACTGCAATTCAAAACCTTTTCTTAAAACAGTCCCGTTTTTGTTGTCAATTAAGCTTTTCAGCTTCCTCGCTCCAATTATTCGTACGTTACAGAATGCAGCATGCATAAAAATCCAGCTAAAAGACCGCTGGGAAGAAAAACAAGCGCCTGCTAAGTAGGTGTGTGGGAAATGGATTTGGTAGAAAAATGCCTAATATTATGACCGTACCTTGGTACCATTATGACATGAACAAAATTCAAATAAACCATTTCTTTTAACCTCCTAGCGTTTTCTCAAACTATATTGTCGGCTTTAGTCTTACTAGATTCTAATTCATACCTAACTAGATACTTTTAAGTGGAAAAATAATCCTAAATAGGTGGGTACCTATCAGTGGTGAAGGTACCATACAACTCGATTCCCACCGGCTTCCCTTCGAAAGTTCTGAACATAACCACTCTACATATAGTCAATTCATCATTGAAATTTTCTTTTGGAATTTTCTTTGCTCCGGCTTACCTCTGTCATAAATTCACCCTTCGCCACTGGTACCTATAGCTGTTGATTGAGTCCAACTGGAATCAGTGCCTTACACATTTTGGTCGAGTTTGTTTTTATGGGTCTTATTATTAAAAAAAGCCTGTAGACGGCACACTATTATTTCTATAATAAGTAGCTGAATAAGTTTCTATTTGATATAATGACTAGATAACATCTTTTTTCCCAATAACTGCCAGGATAAAGGCTTTCTTCGATGCCCTATTTTATGAGGTGAGCGTCTTGGTAGCATGGCCCTTGTTCATAGCTCATGAAAGAGTGTTAACTTCTGTCTAAAATCACAGATGGCGCTGCATTGACTTGTAACAGGGGCAATCTACTATTGTGGGCGTCAAACTATGTTAATTTAGTTTTAACATAAACATAAAATCTAGTACAAAAATATATTTGACAACATTATTATTTCTCCTTTCAGGCCGTACGGTATGCAGTCGAGAAGAGTAAAACCTACCTACAGCTGAAAATAAACCGTCGATTTTTGCGATAATTATGGATATGTTGCACTTAACTATAAACACAGTTTTGGTTCTACAAATTGGTTTAACAGGTAAAATGTAAAAGGATCTTTCCTTAAATAAGTAAGATAGGTAGGTACTCGTATTTACTAGGAATTGTTTCTTCAATAAAAATTCATTGTGCGAAATTTTGAACTTGGGTTTTTATTTACATAAACTTACACTTTCTTTCCATGTAGGTAGGTAGAAACTACAGAACGATATCTGCTACGATCCTTACATGTACCTACAGTTTCACTGAGAAGTAAAATCCTACTATCAACACTGAAAATTTAGTGTTTCTTAGGATAACTTTACCAAGTGAAATGTTTTACATAATTCCCGCTGAGTTCTATGATTTCTTAATAATTTGTATCGTATTTTTAACAAATTATTATTTTTAAGGTTGCTATCAACTTTTGGGCAATTAAAAGTCACGGACTGATTTCGAACATAAATTATTAATGTACAACATTAAAATAATTATTGTAGCTTCTGCGGAGAGTCTTATTCACGTCTTAGCACTTACGATAAAAATATCTAAAGAATTAAAAAAAAATAAGCATAAAATCATCGCCCATAAAACTATCCAAACAATATGATAATTTTATTATATCAACGTAGCTATAAATTTTTTCGGTACAAATGACCGAATGAAAAAAATTGCAAGCATTTATTGCGCCGAAATGCTTTAAACGGCTGAAAAAAAATCGTAAACAGATTTGGTAAAAAAGTTAATCTTGGTGGGGAGGGGCGTTACTTTGGGCGGCGATCGGCCCACCTTCACTGGTGGGGCAAAGTGCTTGAGTTAGTTTAGTTGCGCATCGGCAGCGACAAAGATCGCACGCATGTATCGCGAGTGAGTGCTGCAGTGTTGTGGGGCAGAGGCCCATACATTCGAAAATAGCAAACGAAAAAATTGAACCCCAGATGGGAGTATACGAGGAGAGGGGAACGATGCACTGGGTACGACGTACACTTTTTAGTTACCAACTTTTTTTTTCTTAAGTTTTGTTTATATCTTAAAAGTTTTTAGTTTTTTTTTAACTTTATCACTTCAATTTTAGGTTCCTTATGAATGAGTTTACAAATGTTATTGACGCTGTACAACTTCTTGACACTCCTTTTTAAAATGCCTCTTCCAATGAAACTACACTGAATGTTTTGTAAACTGGGACGTTTAATTACCAAAAATCACATTTTACGAAAGCTTGAAAGCATTAACTGAACCTTGTTAAAACTGTTAGGAATACACTATTTACTACTAATTAGTATAATAATTAGATTTCATGAAGTATATTTATAATTATTATTAGGTAATTCCTTTAAATAAAAATAATATTATCTTACATACTAAAGTAAAATAATCATCTCCAACGTTTTCTTTAATGAATATTCAAAACCCTCTAAATATCCAATACGGCGAATATTACAGAAAACTGTTACTTAATAAAATGAATGCTTTGGTAACTGTAGGAAACACAACAGGTATATAAATAAGTATATTATAGATATAATATTTTCATTAGAAGTTTGTATAAGAACGGATACTACAGATTTTAATATAGAATACATCAACATGTAATTATATTGAATAGGTACTAGCTATCTATAATTAATAAGTATAGGTACATACAAACTCGGTATGATGTCTATTAGAAGTGTCGTATTACCTATTATTAACGAAAATACCGGATTTATACGTAATTCAGAAATAGATTATAATTATTGTCTAGTTGGCCTACTCGTGTCCGTTGAAGTAATCTTCCTATATTCCAAGTATTCACCATGTATTATAAATAAACTATGTACTTACCTATAATATATTATATGTTGGTAGTAATATTATTTATTTTTGCACAAACAATGGCGGGATTATTATCCCCTGGTCTTTAAGCGGAGTTATAAGTGCATATGCGCAAGCGCAAGTCTTCCTTATACCTACATTGCACTGTAGGTATGTTGTAGACATTCATTAAATGATGTATGAACTAAATTAAGATAGGTGACTTACGTGTACATGTAAGTCATATCTTAATAATATTGTACAACTACGAGTTGGTATAGAATTCTTTACAGTTTGGAACCATTTCCCAATACAATCTTGTTACTACAGTTTACTAATAAAAACAACATCAACCGACATTTTAATGACAGGCTTCATTTTGTGCCCGTTTTATGACAGTGCCGCTTCCTTATGCAGCTTATTGACTATGTTATTCTGTAATATATAACAGAGTAAGGACATATATGCATTTGTATCAAAATAATCTGAAATGTGCGCATACGCAGGCTTACATATATGTTGCGCAGAAGCATACCATAAACTTAGTTATGGCTTGACACGGTTAGACCATATTTACATACCAAGACTCTGTGCCTCGGAAAGCACGTTAAGCTGTTGGTCCCGGCTGTCATTCGTGGATCTTTGACAGTCATTACGGGTCGTCGGAAGCCAGAAAGTGACAAGTAACTAAATTACCTTTAAAGGGGAAGCGCCGGTGAAATTCAAATTTTCTTACGTTTTTTCACATAACCCTATCAATTGATATTTCATGAAATAATCATTCAATGGGTTCTTACTTCTTGGTTGCGGTAGCGTCGGGGGTCGGGTTGCCTCTTTCTCTCGAATATGGCGGAGGCTGATTTTTTTGCGTTATGCTCGTAAACGGGTGTTGCTTGTGGTGACTGGTCATCCTGCTGACCATGGTTTTGTTATTAGTAATTAACTGTTTATTGATTTTACTACGATGGTCCTAGATTATTATGACTCGCAAGTTACAGATAATATGGGCATAATCCAGCATTCCACACGTAAGCGGGCACGTCCTTTATAGCTCGAGGCTTTTGTTTAGTTAAGTTTACGATTAATATAAAAATAATTTAATTAAATACTTTTTGTTAATTTACTTTCCATACAATTATATATAAGCAAGTTATTCTAACTGAACAGATGTGCTGCTGGGAAATTTCTTGCGCCACATCTTCCCAGTTAAAGCACTAGGAAGTTGTGAAGGGCGGTAATGTCTTTTGATTTATTAAATATTAATAAACAGGTTTAACATAGCACATAAAACAAATGGATAATAAGAAGCAATCTTGCAGCCCAACATAATAAACATAAGTAATAAACAGTGGGAGCTACTAGAATACTAGATGAGCTATAGAACTTAGGTAGGTATGTAGGTGGTAACTGTGTATTCAATATGTAAGTTGTTATAAAAGTTACAGTTTCACGTCAAGTTGTAAGTCTATAACAAATCTTTTTAGATGACAGTACCTATGTATTGTTAGGTATATTTTACATTAATTAAGAACATGAAACAATCCATTATTTTCACAAAATTTTACTTTTTTTACTACCTAGAAATATAGTAGAATTTTGAAGTATTCAGGTAAGTACGTACCTACCTAAATACTTCAATAATTTCAGAAAAACGGTTAGAAAGAAAAATTGTTAACTCTGCACAAATAAGACGCACATAGACATCAATATATCTCAATAAGTTAACTACTCAAAACAAAATAGGGCCCACCCTAAGTTCATTTAGAATTTTGTCCAAGAATAAATAATTAAGTAAGCATTTGTGAAGTAAAGCACTAAACTTTCTTCTTGACATGTTTATGGATCCATAACAATGTTTCGAGCGTCAATTTTAGCGTTGAATTCAAGTGAGTAGACAGAAAATGTGAAGTGCTTGAAAAAAACACTTGCTGTACGAATTCTTTCACTTGTGTTCTCAGTCCAATTCAAAGCGTTGACGTTACCCGTCACGTTCTGTCACAACTTTTTTTTATTTCGGTGTTAATGCCTGGTTTTCGTCGTCATATGGACATGAAAAGCGCAGCAAGAGCTGTTGCAATGCTTCTGGAGGGAGGCTCTCAGAGATCTGTAGCAATACGTGTCGGTGTATCGCGACGAGTTCTCCGAAACGTGTGGAAATGCTTTCGGGAGACCGAGAGTGTAGCTAGGAGGTCTGGATCAGGAAAAATTAGAGCCTCAACTTCCCAGGAAGACAGACCTCAGGTTAACTGCGCGAAGAGAGCGTACCGTAACCGCTCGGGCCGTACAAAACCGGCTGCGGTAATTTACTGCTACCAGAGTCCGTGATCAAACCATTCGTAATCGTCTCCACAAAGATGGTCTACGTTCCCGAGTGCGTGTTGTTCGACTCAAACTGACATGGGCCCATCGAGCAGCGCGTTTAAGGTATAAGCGCGAGTATTTGAACTGGGCAATAGATAACTGGAGGGTTGTACTCTTTACAGACTATTGTGGGGGTCAAGTTTTTCAGTGATGATAAACGAGTCCACGAGTGGTGAAAACAAGGTGAACGTTCACAGAACCAAGCATCTATAGAACAGACCGTTTTGCGGGTCCAAGTGTTATGGTAGACGGGGATTAGCTTGGTAGGCAGAAGAGCTGGTAATACTGGATGACGGTACTCTAACCGCTGCCTGTTACGTTGAGCAGGTAATCCAACTTCATGTCATCCAAAAAGTGGACGCCGGCGTTATTTTAATGCATGATATGCTCGCACTCATACGGTCCGTGCCACATAAAGAGCACTTTCTGAGGCCAATCACAGTTTTGCCATGGCCAGCTTATGAGTTTAGATCTCAACGGCATCGAGTATTTATGGGATAAATTGAAAACAAGCCTTTAAGTAAACTACATCCATGTTTACAGTCAACAGGAGCTCATAGACAAGCTAAAACTCTGTTGGGAACGAATTCCGGAACAAAATGTTACCCATCTTATTGAAAGTGTACCAGATAGGCTCAGAGAGTTACACACAGAGCAAAGGAGGCTTCACTCGCTAATAACCATAACAATTAACATCAAACGGTTGCAGGAAATGGGCGATAGACTCAGTTTATTTTTCAAGTTAATTTGTGTTTATTTCCCTTATGTGTTTTTTTTTCTGTAAATCGATCAAAATAAACAAATTTGACCATTGATTATGTTTAAACAATTTTTAAATCTCTACTTCAAACATATCTATTGATAAAAATCACTTAATCTTTAGTATTTTTAAATAACAGAATAAAATCTGGGTGGGCCTATTTTCTTTTGAGTAGTCGGTGTATTATAATAATATTCCTAGCATGTTAACAATGTTTTGTGATATCGAAATCAGAATTTAGGTCAACTTAACGAAAACAAATCGTTAAAAAGGTGCCTGTGTAGGTAATACCTACATTCAGTAATATTAACCCGGAAAACTAATAGGGTATTCCCGGAAAAAGATTTTTCTCAAATTGTATACTCGCTTTATTTCGATTAGGTTCTAAGTACCATAAATATGGAAAGGTAACTCGGTAGATGATATAGAGGTAATTAAGTAAAAGTGTTGGTTACTACGCGACCTATACCTAGTAGGTATCTATATAATACTTAAATACTTTAACCGCAGCGGCAAACCTAAACAATCGTTTTTAGAGTTGCTGCGTTTAAATAACAATAAAAATAAATAAACAAAGAATTTTTTACTTTGAAATTTATTTTTAAAAGACGTTAGACTTTAAATTTAGAGACGGAAATTCTTAATATCGCGAAAACAACAGAGAAATCTTCTCTTTATATGTAAGCAGTGATAAGGTGTACTCCGTTACAGTAGAACCTTCTCTAATTGAACGAAGTAACCAATATGTTGTAATATCATTTAAAAGAGTGTTCTTGTAGTTTCTCATCGACTCCATCTACATCAGCTTCATCTTTTTGACTGCCCGATTCCTTTAACAATTCAAAAGTGCCTGTTAATGGTTTGGGTAGGTAATTAAAATAAATGTTTTAAGGTTGAGTCTAAATTATGTTCAAAAATACAAAAAATGTGTTAAAAAGTGTTGGACTAGTAAATATTGAAAGTCAAAACTAAAATTTTGAACATCCAATCAAACGGCCTGCGCCGGCGCAGGCTCGCTTGCGCAGTTGCGCCGGCTTACAGAAAAGTCCAATATAATTATACACAATATTTGTAGATTGTGTGTTGTAGTCAATTTTTAATTTAAGAATATATTTTTAAAACTAGAGTTATATGTAGAGTAGAAGGCAGTGAAAAAAACAAACGTTTTTTTTTTAATTTTTTCACTCCTTTCTACTGCATAGGTCTTCCCCACATTTCTGTATTACCTTTCAGCCAATCTGATAAGAATAAATCCAATCTGAAAGATTTCTTACTAAGTATATGAAAGCAGTGCCGAACTGATCGCGATCTTCGCACCTTATACCACCTAATCTACGTCCCAGAACTGTATGATCTAGATTTCTGTATCAAAGTCAAACAAGCTATTTGTAGGTCTTTTGTGTCAAGCTTATAGATCTGAAGGATCAAAGCCAGTCAAAGGGGAGTTATCTAGTTCATCGCTTCACTGCATAATACGATACTGTCAATTGTATGTGTGTATGTATATGTATCTTAGATAACTAAATATATTGAGGTCTGATAAATGGGATGCTATTTATATTTGTAGAGGTAGGTATCTAGTGTTACTTTAAAACTCTGATAGGTATAACTGTTTAAACTGGCGAAACTGTTTATTAGTTTTTTAAACTTAAGTTTAATTTTATAAAGTTAATTAAGTATATTTTAGTTAGGTAAATATTTTCAAAGTTTTAATGAATTAATTCATAGTTGAAATGGAATTCTTTGCCAAAAAGCTAATTATTTCTAATGATAAACAGATGATGCTAATGCAACTATGGTGACATGGTGACTGTACATTGAAACGACCTTAGAATGATTGCTTTTTCATTGGACAAGATGAAAGAAGTAAACTCGACCAAAAAAATGTACAAGATCTAAGAAATGAACGAGACCGTAGAACTGGATAAAACTGCACAACTCAGAATGCAGAACTGGATAAAACCGTGGAAGTGAACCAGACCGCAAAAGTGACAGCATTGGAGAAGCGGACGCGACGAAAAAATTGGGCAGATCAGTTTGCAATATGAAGAAAGTGTTAATTCTTGAAAACACCGCAGTGTTGAAACTGTGGAGTTAAAGTGGAGGCAAATGCTAATTATATTCCCAGAGAAAGTGTAGAACAAACAAGTATCCAAGTGGCCACCAACGGCAATACCCTGTTCGCTAACTTCTTTTTTTATAAACACTTGACTTTTAGAGATGTTCCTACTAATTCTCCTTGTCATTTTAATGTTCATAAAGAGACGGATCATACCTAAGATGATAAGATATCAGAAACACTACTGTCTTGGGAAGACTGTAAAACTCGAAAGATATGAATAGGGCTATTCAATGAAAGTGAAGAATATGAACGCTTGTAATCATACACGTGAAATTAAAAGGCGGAAATTCATTCGCAGGAGGATCATGGCTCGGCCGCCAATGTGTGATGTGCCATTGATCTTTGCTACAGCATTCAAAGTGAAGAGTCAGATAGCCAACAAAAAGAAGAGGAATTCAGTGGATTCGTTTTTTTATTTTATGAGAACATAGCTTCTGCCGGCGATTTCGTCAGCGTGATAGTTTTTTGCTCGGCTCCGAAGGGTCCTAGCGTGATGTTATATAGCCTTATAGCCTTCCTCGAGAATTGAGCAATCAAATGCAATAATAATTTCTCAAATCCGAACAGTCCCTAGTTCCAGAGATTAGTGCCTTCAAACAAACTTTTCAGCTTTATTATTATAATAGATGAGTGACGAATTGGCGGTATTATAAATGAAAGTCCAGCGATTCCTGGGCAGTCAGTCCCAATGCCAAATTATCTAGCTTATAAATTTACCACGGCACAAGCTTTTCTCATATTATCGTTCGTGCTGATTTAAGACACGAAGAATTATGAAGACGTTTACAAGTTTAATAAAGGGTTAAGAATCCAAGACTGCAATCCCACAATAATATAATATTTAATTAGTGACTACCGACTGCTTATAAAATGCAATTATATTAGTTTAAAACCGTAACCCGCTTAATGATTAAATTACAAAGTGTACCTATTACGAGTATTACGGTTAATTACTGGTGGGGTTAGTTGAGTTAAGTTGGTGTATTAAGTTGTTGTAATCGATTTGAACAAGTATTATTAGATTTATAATACTTTTATGAATAGCCTAGACGTTGTTAAAGTAGGTATATTATAAAATTCCACCATCTCGCTAAACGGATTTGTGCTTGGAGATAGTTGTTTGTGGTGCACGGGAGTTTTTCTTGTATTGGAAAATATTTTGCTGATTCAGTGATTTAAAGGGGACAGAATTATTAGTTTTTTCGTATGTTGCTCCTTATGTGCCTTGCTTTTTAGGATTGACATGGCCCTTGTAAAACTAAGACTGTACTGATAGGTACATCCGCGGACAATGGCGGTAGACCTCTTTTCACCCTTATGCCCTTGGTAATAAGGTTGAAAAGTGGTCCACCGCCAGTGTCCGTGATGGTACCTATGTGGCGAAAAAGGCCTAAGTGGTGTTGGATATGTTATTCAGTTACAGAATAATAAAATATGTAGGTAGGCATTCTAGCTCTAACACCTAGACAAATTCTTTGCCTTGATTGTGTTTGTATAATGTCGCTGAATGATCATCATTTTAGACCTAACTTTAAGCTTTTATGACCTGAAAAATAAAGACTGAAATTATGTTGAAGTTTATTGTTAATATTATCTACTCTAAGCTCTGATTCTTCTCTCTTCTTCTCTGGTTTTAATTTTCTCGGTTGGCAGACGGTTTAGAGGTGATCATCCGTTATACTGTTGACATACCTACCTAAACCTTTCGTTCTTCACAGACTGAACGTTGATGGCCTATTCTTGAAAAGATTTTCATGGTTTATCATTGTGAGAACTATGTAGGTTTAGCTAAGCATTGAACCAAAATAAAGTAACTCTTCCTTTCCGGAACAATGTAATTATTATGTTAAATGCTCACAAATCCGATTAAATTTTATAATGAAATATTCATACATTCATTTATTAACGATTAATCGTTTTTTTGTTCCCATTTAAATGGATTTAAAGCTCATCATTATTTCTCTTTCATTATGAAACTGAAGAATGTCATCTTTTTCTGTGTGTGCCCGAAAAACAGCAAAATGGATTCATTTTGATAAAATTACTGTGGAAATGATTCGTTACAGTAGTTGTTTCATTATTCTTTTTTAAAAGGGAATCTCCTCAGTGATATTGCTTGTATTTTGTCTGTTATTTAAAAAAAAAAAATGCCTAGATTAGATACTACACCATTATACCAGTAGATACATCATAATTAGAATTTGTAAGCTGGTATGATTAGCGGTCTATAATCTATGAGAAGGAATAAATACTGTAATTGTGATGCATCAGCACTGTCTATTAGGTACGGCATAGTCTAAATTATTACCAAACTGCGACCATTAGCAACAATTTTAACGCTATTCATTACCGTTTTGAGTGAAAAAATTTGCGGTAAATAACTAATATCGGTTTATAAATTATAACATAATATTGCTTACTGCCGTCAGAGGGCTTTTCCTACAATAATGTTTCATGAATGAGAGACAAACTATGTGCCTGAGTGTATTACATAGTTTAGATAATTCTGAAACACTTCACCAACGATTGTGTGTTTGTTGTCGAAATGTGGGTGTACTGTAGTACAGTTCTGCTCAACCCTTTTGGGATTACAGGCGTGATGTTGTGTTATGTTTGAGTTCATTTTAAAAGTATTTTTTATTTAATTTTGATCTAACAAGCCTTTAGTGAGAGTTCCTTTACTCTGAATGGGTTTTTGGTGCGGGGCATCGTTTTCCGTCGGAACTTTTCGAGCAGATTCAGGCTATATAGGCGCTGTGGCTAAATGAATATAATTTTATAAATAAATTAATAACAAAGTTTGCAAGGTTCAGTTCAGTTTGACTGTCTGACTTTTGAAAAATCAGCCCTCAGTAATATTGTCTTTGTTCACAATATGAACAAATAATGATACAAACATTGGCGGGATGCACCTACATTATTACTATTTCGACTTAATAAACTCGAACGAGGAAAAAGATTAGCGAGTTTAATTTGACCAAATATGAGCCAAACATCGAAAATAAAATTTTCGTCCGATGTGGTTTGAAAATTAAATAAATAACAGGGAGGAATCGGAAGGATAAAATTTGGAAGGATTTTAATTGGTAGGTTTTGGGATGAATCGAGCGCTCGGCGCATCCTGAACAGTCACACCCAACACCTTATTTGACTAGCCAATTCTTCCCTTGCGGTAGCAGGGCTAACGCTCGTCTGATCAATGGTTTGCGACCATCCTCCCACCGGAGTCCAGCGTCAAGCAGCCTGCTGTGTTTCGTCGATGCGCGGGAGTTCCAGTGCCTTGGGCATCTTCTGGGCACACTTGTTCCATCATAGACCTCATCCATCGCTTTCCATCAGGCGTGATCAAGGTCAAGAGAGGGCCCATTCAGCGAAAAAATACAAAGTATACCCTACCTTTTTTTTGGTGTCGGAGGAAAACCTTCAAAAGGCACCCGACCTCCAGAGAGGGAGGTCGGGGAGTGTGGGATTTTTACCTCACTTAAACACTTAGCTCAACGGCCAAATTTTTCAAAATACCTATTCGCCAGTTTGGTGAGACTATTCCCCATATCCAAAAGAAGTTATGGGCCAAACTATAAAATAGTGAATACTTAGATATTAAAATCCTTTAGGTTTATATATTAGACTGAACAACGTTATTAGACTCATGGCTTGTTTTTCCCTATGCAAGTAAAGCAAAAACTAAATCTGATAGTAAATTATCATAATTATATTCAGCAAATAAACTAGGTAAATAATATCACGGATCGACGATCGTTTCAACATTTTTTGTTAACACAGCAGCAATTCTAAACTAATATTTAACTAATCTTCTTGCTAAGTAAACTGTTGGAATAAATTAGTTTTACACTATTAATAATAAATTATTCTTAACTGACTTTAGTAAGGAGTTCGACTGAGTTTTTTTAAATTTTTGTTTATTTGCAACTGGTTTTGCAGCAAACCGGTTTCAATGGGTTGCACTGGATTTTGTAAAGATTGGTTATGTGCCAGACCTATTACAAGCTTTTTTGCCGTTTGACCGTATCATGTTCGAAGTTCGATAGCACCCATTAATTTATTTTTACTGTTATTTTAAATGTTACTTCTCTTTCTACATCCTAACAGTATTGCAATGGGTAAGGTTGCAGAATTACCAAAATTCCCTCGAGAGGAAAAAAATGGATCCTTATAGGATCTCTTTGTTGTCCATCTGTCAAGACCATTTTTCTCATGAACGGGTAAAAGTATCAAGTTGAAAATTATATCAAATATAGCAAAGTGGTCTCTTGAATGGGTATAAAGTTCAAGCTTCTTAGTCAACGTAATTCACCGTTTGGATTCCGACCAGCCCTATCCTAGAAGAGGCATCGGAGATATTTCCACTAAAAAGGCCTAAACGAATTCAAAACCAAATTCATTAGAACACAATCAACATCATAATAATATAAGTAAGATCTACGCAGTACATAATCAATATTTACGTTACATAACGCCGCCAGACAATACCGGCCTAGCTCTAAATCTTTGTGATAACTGTGATAAGACAAGCAATGACCTCACCTCGCTGACCCCCACTGACCCGCAGATAACACCCGTCTAGACTGCAAAAATCATTCATGAGTACATTTTTTTGAGTCAGTTCGTAGAAAAACGTTGCTGTTTATTGTTGTGTTGTAAACTTTAAAGGCTCCCGCAGACAGATGCGAAGCGACGGCGCAACGCGATTCGGGTTGATAAATTTCCATGAAGTTTTCATAGAATTTGTTCTACTAGAGTCCCGTTGTGCCCGTCTGCGTCCTTTAGTCTGCTGGAGCCTTTTGTTTGATCAGTGGGTGCTGAAATATAGCTTTCGTATTAGGTTAAAAGGATGGTCAACTGCGAGTCTGCGACACTTTTACTAAACTAAATAAAGAGAAAAGACTTTTGTTTGTTTGTTACGCTTTCACGCTAAAACGGTCTAACGGATTAGGATGAAATTTGGCACATGGGTAGAACATGACCGGGATTAAGACACGGGATACTTTTATCCCGATATTCCCACGGGGGTGAGACTTTTGCGAGTGAAACCGCGGGGCGCAGTCAGTCTGCTAATAAAGTGACAATGAAAACTCCAAATGCTTGGTGCATTTTGTTTCTGCTAAGACGGGAAAAACAGGCTCTTGTGGAGCTGATGATTGCTGTGCAAATTAATTTGCACTGTTTCATAATCAAGTTGGTCAAGTCTCTAATAAAAGTAGATGCATGTAATGGTTTGTAAAACTAAAAGTGTTGACCGTAGAGCTGGCTTCTTCACACCAGTGAAACTAATATATGCAACAGAATAGGTTTATCTAATTTTACGTAATTAGAACTAACCTCATTAATAATAATAACACCTATTTTAATTCAAAACAACTTTTCAGCCGATGACAATTACTACGCAGACATCAGCGAGTAACTGAAAATCCAGATTTTATATAGGTACTCGTATACTAGACATAATTGGCTAACTGAATTCTACATAATATAAATAAATGAATATGTTCGGATTGGCTGAGTGGATTTAGGTAAAACCTTAAAGGATTTAGGTAAAACCTTTACTGTTAGACAACATAGCAGGGCGCCTTCCATCTCTTCTTCCAATTCCAAGGTAGGTAGAGCACCAGAATTTGTAACCGAATGCTTAAATCCCCATTTTTACGATGCAAGTTCCTTGCCTGTAGCAAACAATAAAATTGAAGCAACAAATGGATATATCGCCTGTACTGATGAGACGGTGCAACCTTTATTGTTGCTTGGTATGCCACAGACAATTAAATCGCATCTTGTAAATTAGACATAAGTCTCGATCTCGAGACTCCAGAAACTGTAGTTTTGAACCGTATGGTCTCTTCCAAAAGTAACTTATGAAATTAGTTGAAACGCAATACCAACATTTGTTGTTTGAACTTTTTTTATACCTCTATGTGAATAACATTGTTAAATTGAAATTATGGAGAAGGAGTGAGAGGTGAGTCTCCTCTCCTGCCCTTGACTTCCTCTAATAAGTTTTAGCCGCCACATGGTTCAACTCTGCCGACTGACTCTCTGACATTAACAACGGATTATGAACACTGCTTTGAAACAACAACTAGGTACAAAATAAAAGAAAACTTTTAGAGGGAACTGTTGCAGCAACTGCAGTGTTGCTTTTGGTGTGTATTCTCAAAATTTCTCACTGCAATAATTATGCTTTCTTCGTTTGTTCTTCTTCGTCTTAAATGCGGTTTGCTTTGATTTGATCTGCCGATTTCGCTGATTTACCCGTTCGTGTATTAAAAAGTAGGTTAACGAAACTATGTACATGAAAGCTTTTTAATCGCCATTACAAACTACGCTACTAACGTAAACGTCAGTGAGTTTGTTCTTAAAATAAATGTTAGTGAAATATATTATGACATTTATAACCCAGTTGATTACGTTTCTTCGTTCGAGTTTGCAGGCGAGGGTGTTTCGGGCGGAAAAGTGGAGGCAAGGATCAGATTTCTAGGATAACAATCTTTAGTTCAAGGGCTCCCGCGTAATTTAAACAATACACACTATATTTTAAGACTTTTAATACAGCTGATCTTGGTCGTCGACCTAGGTGTGTATACAAAAGCACAAAATTCAATGCTATTTAGTGCTCAATCTCATATCATGTACACTAATACAATTAAAAACAGTAAATACATAAAAGTGTGTCTAGATAGAATTTCTGAATATTTTGCTCGAACATAACTGCATGTTTAATATATGGACACAATTATGGCAACTGTTATGTATATAATTCGCCATTTACATGAATTAGTCGTATAGAAACTGTTTTGACGGCTTTTTGTTTATTTTTACCTTCTAGTCTGAGGATGCACTGCTATAAGACCGAGATTGATAAACGTTACTTAGCAGTCTTAGCACGCACTTTGGCTCAGCGTTGTTCCTGTCACTTTCGCACAACTGTGAAACTACAAGTGCAATATAGAGTCGGGAACGTTTAACAATCTCGGCCTAAGACTTCACGATGACAATGCACTTTTGTGTGGGTTCCGCATGTGGTTTAAAACTCCGTCAGCTGCAATACAGAAAAGAGCTTCCCGTTGAGATTTGAATTTCTAAATTCCGATCAGCAATCAAAAAACCTATTCTAGAAAAGAAGATGGCGGACCAATGCTTGTGAATTGAATGCTCGCTATTGCTTGCACCTAAAAAGCATCCCTCTGTGTACTTTAAATTTCAACTTATACAACGCAAAGTTTGAGGCGGTTTTCAGAAATTGACTGTGGAAGCCCTTTGGTAAGGTAAAGAATTGTGTTTCATTTGAAAATTGAAGATAATTCTATAACCTAAATTTTTTGTCAATAATTTTTTAATTGCAATTTTATAATGCTATTCAGACGACAATTGTTGGTGTTTTATTTCGTTTCGTTTCGCATTAATGAGTGATTGCGTAAGAATTCAATCTGAACAAGTTTTGTTACTATCAGTTAATTTTGGAACATACCATACGGTTCGAAACTCAACAGTTTCCCGTGTCTTAGGGTACCTTATTATAAATTATTGTTATTATCGGAATCTATGATTAAATATGTACCTATTCAGATATCTGTTGGTCTGTTTAGTATTTATATTTGAACCTACATTTATCACGGCCCTTGAATTTCTAGCTCTAAGCTTGTAGGCGATGTAGATAGTCGGACCTGCATACTTATTTTTATACGCAACACTTTGATGAATATCTTGTTTATTTATATGAGTGGAATCCGCTGGATGCGAGAACCACAAAACCGGTCAATATGGCGAAGTTGGGGGAGGCCTATGTCAAGGCCTATGGAATGTTGATGATGATTATCAATATGAGTGTAAAATTTGGATGTTTTGGTAAATTTACTTCGTAAATTAGCATAACAATCATAAAAGGTACCTACCTAAAGAGAATAGGTAAATGAAAGAAATAAAGAAAAAAAAACAGTAGAAGTAGTACCTAGTCAAAATCATTGAATGCATATTAGTTCATGATATAAAATTAGACAACGTATATTATATTAGCTGTTGTTATACATCAACTGTAAGGGTGTAAAGGATGTCACCAAAATCTGCCCAAACGAAGTACCGTGGTACACTTAGTGCCATAAAATAAACAAGATTACACGGAATAATATTGCATTAATATTTATTCTTATGGATGCCCGGGGACGAGAATAAAATAACAACAAAAAGCACGCTATTTTGGCACCCTTTCATCGGCACACTACCTACCATACTTTTAAAAAAGAAAAACTGTCAACTTGACAGCTGTCTTCTGTCAGCTTCAACCACTGTTGCACTAGTGTTTAATTTCTCTTTGCACTGTTGTTTCACATTTGTGTCGTTTCGAATATTTATCAATCTGAATTCAATAATAATCCGTACCCCGAAACGCAGAAACGACGGAATGATAAAATGTGAATGACATTTACGAAAATGTCAGCTCGAGTGTCAACCAAATGTAACGTAATTGTACGTGTAAAGTTGCCACTTAATTGTGTTACAGGTAGGTAATTAAAATAATAAAACATAATTTATTATGTTGTTTTATATTATGTAAGGATAAAGGTACAATTATTTTCGAATTCCTCTATTTTTTCTCTACGATTTGGTAGGTACACGTGTACCTCGAGGTACATGTTTGGGCAAAGTTGTATGGGCTTTTGCTGACCTCCTTTTTTTTGTTTTTTTTTATTTTTTTTATTAGCCCATAGTGTCCCACTGCTGGGCAAAGGCCTCCCACAAATCCTTCCAGTGATAATAAATAAAATAAGTATTTATTTACTCATTAGTTTCTGCCCGCGACTTCGTCTGCGTGAAATTTCTTGTACCCCCGATCCACCCCGCCGCATCGCATCGCCTGCCCGCGCTATTACATCGCTTTCGCTTAGAGTTCTTCCTGCCTTTTTTCTTTCTGCTCGGCTCCTAAATGTCCTAGCGTGATTTTATGTTTAGGATATAACCTTTCTCAAGCATTGGACTATCAAATGCAAAAAGAAGTTTTCAAGTCCGTCTGGTAGTTCCAGTTATTAGCGCGTTCAAACAAAAAAACAAACTCCTCAGCTTTAGTATATTAAAACAAGGCGTCGAGGCCTATTTAATTTTGTGCCAGAGACCACAACTTGAAAGTGCGTCGATTTCGCGATTGCGACTCGTAATAAAGATCGTTTTCATGATCACATTTAATTGGAGGCGGGTGATGATAAAAAAAAAAACATATCTCTATTTTCAGTTTTATTCTCGAGTATTTTCGTTCTGATTGTTGCAAATAGCGTCACCTTTCATTAGATGAACTTTCTAAAATCTTCAATCAATCTGCCTAGCCTTTTTTATGTTGGGGTCGGCTTCCAGTCTAACCCGATGCAGATGAATAGCAGTATTTTACACGGAGCGGCTGCTTAGCTGACCTCCACAACCCAGTTACTGGGTAACACGATAGCCGTTGCTGAGACTGGTTATCAGACTTTTAGGCTTCTGACTACCCGTAACGTAACTTGCTAAAATCTTGTGAAACCTAATTAATCTTAGGTACTACATTCTATACCTAGCCCGAAAAATTTACACATACAGAAAAGTTAATGAGCTGTTTTTATCTAGAAGGAAAACATAGTTCCGGCTTGTGTTACAAAGTAGGGATAAGTCGGATTCAGACATTGCTGCTGGCTAGAGACAGGCGGACTCTCGATATGATCATTATCTTGGATTTGTACTTCGTCTTGATTCAACGACTGTATAACGCCGTACTAACTTATTTTGTGAGTGTCTACTTTCTCTAGAAAAATCGTCTCAAGAACAGTATTTTTTCATAAAAACAACAAATCACGTAGCCCCGAACAAAATAAAATTGATTTGCCCAATTCTATGAATGATATGGCCCTACAACTAAGTTTTAAGAGTGCTTAGGCATGTACGAGTATAACGATTATAATAAGTATGTAGGGTGAATCTTAAGAAAAATAATTATCAATTCCATGATCTAGTCTTAAGGATCGTTTTGGATAGCTTTCTACTTGAAACTTGTAAACTTTCATTCAAGGTCTTGGCCCTCCTGTACCTCAAAACGGATTTCAACTATCTAAAACTTGAAATTTCCGGACTCCTTTTCATAAGATTCCTTGTTTCAGCAACAAAGCGAGAGATACCTAACATCGGCGTACGAGGGGGGCGGCGACTTGTCCCCTGTCGCACCCGCGGCCTCCCCTGGTTCGCCACGCGACTGCACCTCGTGTCGGAAACGGGAGCCTCCGGACGAAACGCCCCAACCTCCCCCTGAAGACGCTTGTGCCGGCTGCGGCGGCCGGATCACCGACAGATACTACCTTTTGGCTCTAGAACGCCGCTGGCATACCCCATGTCTAAAATGCTGCGAATGCAAGATGCCCCTCGATTCAGAACAACGGTGCTACGCTAGGGATAGCAATATATTCTGCAAGAATGATTATTTCAGGTTAGTCTTAACAATTTTAATTTACCACCCCCTTGACAAAGTCACTGTCTCTAGTTGGAAACGCCTGTTTGAAAATCACAAGTTTCAACATTAACGTCACCAATCAGGTACAGTAACTTTGTCTGGAGGGCTGGGTATCAAATAAGAACGCTGGGTCAAAATCACATAAAGGTATTTCTGAAAACAGGAGTCGCAGCTGATTACAATTGCCAACTCTTTTAGAAGCTATTTCTATGACAGCTATAATTAATTTCCTCATTCTATTTATAATTTAGTACCTACTTGTTTAAGCATCAGCAGTTTTGCGTTATAAATTTACACTTCTCCTAAAGATATTTTAAAAACCTCGAGGGCAATTTCGCTCACATAAAATCTCAAATAAACCGTACCAAAGTTCTAAAGTTATGATCAAAAGAAACATTTATGAAAACAACACATGTAACTGTCACTTGTATAAAATTTACAAGCTTTACGTTAATTTAGTGTGCATTGCCAGTGCTACACGAACAGTGTTCCCTCTGTTTGTTATTGAGACAGCAATGCATCTCGTACATAACGACAATTATGGCCGCCATAATTATATCAACATTGCGAATTACGAGTGCTCGCATCGCGAGTTGTATTAAATTTTAATATGAATGGGATTTTGGTTGCAGTCTGGAGGATCCGTATTATTAAAACTTAACTTTCTTCGCAGCTATTGATAAGAATTGATATACTTAATTTTGTAGGCCTGACAAAGAAAATCAGCTCATTACACAAATCATTATTCAGGAAAAAATAACTGTTACTTCGCCATTTACTAATGGTTAATGTAGATTGACATCGTATTAATTATTAACACGCGTATAATATTTGTCTAACTATATCGCCAATCTTAGCCAATCTAACGTCTTACTAAATAGACTAATACCGACGTATGATCCAGCCACTTAGTCGAAGTCAACACACAAAGTCAACTGACTGCCCCAAGTTAGCTACAATATCCACAGGGAAATACGAACTGTGTAGCTCAGCATCGGACGGTATTTGCATTGAAACCCGATGTTGCATCGTTCAATTAACTCACTTAGTACGAAATTCTCAGTGGAATGTACCTACGTCTACGTGGAAAATGACGCGAATTTCTCGCAATTCTCACCAGGGAACCCTGGAAATATTGATTGTGGAACACATGACATCGTGTCAGGATCAGCGATTTTAAAAGCGTAATTAAAAGCGAAAATGCTTTAGTTTTGTTAAGGAGTTTTAATTATAACTATTTTTGCGTCAATTTATGCGTCCATGATTACGTTTCAAGTCGTATAGTTTAGTGGCAAGTAATGTTTGTGTATCTGAAGGAAATGGGGTTACAGTGTGAGCGATATAATGTATGTAATAAGTGTAAGGACATCTTAGGAGTGTGTGATCGGGACCGTTAGGGCCGAAGCCTGCCGGGGTAGCGGGATTGTCCGAAAGGGTTACCGCTGCCCCGGAACATAAAGGGCTAAGGAAGGAACACGGGTGGGTTTTAGTCAGTAAAAGTCTGACACTCCCTTCCGCTCCACCCAGAGCGGGAGGGGTCATTTGACGATTTCCCATCCACAAAAAAAAGGAGTGTGTCATACCTAAGGAGATAAGAGTAATAAGTGGCGCATATGAAATTACCATTCTCGTTTGGACCTACTCGTATTTGGTCTAAATAGGCTTATTTTGTGACTATCGTTTTGTAAAAGCTTGTTTTATTTAATTTTGAGACCAAAACACCTGGTCATCATAAAATCGGAATGAGATCTCTTCATTTGCAAGTCATTTAACTCGACCCTTGGCCACTCTCATACAGCTGTTATAAGCCACCATGTAAAATTCGTCGCTTCATCTAGAAGTAGAGCGTCCTTTTATTGCTTATTTTTCATATATCAATCCCCTTGGATAACCCCTCGTCCAAAAGATGGAGGGCTATGTGTGGCAGACTTGCATCGCTTAAAACCACTCTGAGGCCATTTTTGGTGTTTACCCTTAAGGGAGAACTGGCGTGATGTTATGTTATGTTGTGAATGAAACCTTCCATGTTCTATTTATGAACTAGCTTCTGCCCGCGATTTCGTCCGCGTGAAATTTCTTGCTCCCCGACCCACCCCGTCACATCGTATCCTGCCCGCGCTATTGCTTGGTTTTCGCTTAGCGTTCTTCCTGCCTTTTTTTCTTTTTGCTCGGCTTGTAAATATTCTAGCGTGATTTTAAGTTTAGGCTATAACCTTTCTCAAGCATTGGACTATCAAATGCAAATAACTTTTCAAATCCGTCTGGTAATTCTAGTTATTAGCGCGTTCAAACAAGAAAACAAAAGAATTGGGCTATCAAATGAAAAAACAATTCAATTGTGACTGGAAGTTTCAGAGATATGCGCGCTCAAACAAACTCTTCAGCTTTATTATTAGTATAGATAAAAATTAAAGGAAAGCGTATGAAACATTACACTGATCAGAGAATGTAGTAAGTAATTACTTTTACAAGTAGAAACATAAGCCGACCGCGTGTTCATTTCTCCGCCCCCGCTCCTGCCTGCTTCACTGAAACCCGACCTTTATTGCAATATTTATAGAATACAGCATAAGTTACCCGAATCGATTCCGGTAGGTGTCAAAATGCGTTATGTATTTTAATTATTTCTCTGACAGAATTTATTATTAATTGAACTATGCCTAACGATAGGTGATAAAATAGTTAACACTGACTTATCTTAAGGTTAGCTGTTAACCTATTTATACTGCGCCATTGTAATTTTAGAACGGTGTATATTATCACAAGTAACATTATCATTTTGTTAAAATTAATAAACTTATGAAGAAATTACGTTCTAATTGAAGTTTTAAGATAATTTTCTGGTCTAAAGGTTTAGATCGCTATCAGCGGATTAAGAAAGAGTTTTAAATGTTGCTGCCGAATATTAAGTATAATTTGTGGCAGTTTACATAATCAGAAGCCGTTGAGTTTTTAAATATATTATAATTTTAACATTGGTTTAAGTAGGTGCCCTTGAACTTGTGTAGGCAAAAAAGCCCAAGAAAATTACCGATTCATAAAGGCTTCAGCCATTTCCCAAGTAATGTCAGATTTGCTTTCTACTGCATCCAGAACAATCTAGCCATAAGTAGTTTTTGACTTGAATGGCTCAGTGGTGAGGCGTCTTCAAGCCCTATTTGGCACATTTGTATGGACACTCGAAGTCAGGATGCTCGTGATTTGTGTAACTATGTGACTGCATCCGCAAGACGTTATTTTTGTGTGGGGTTGTAAGGGCATCCTTTATTTACTATGTATTATTCTTTGTAAGGTAAGAAGGGTTTGACATAATAATGTAGTTCTCTCTTTCTTTGTGTGTATATACTAACCAATCATTAAACATATTCTTATACTAATACCGTAGGTTTTTCTTGTAGTGATTTAGTCTATTGTCCAACACCTCCCTTTTCGGTAAATACTAAACCATGTTAAACCACGTCTAATGCACAAGTCGGTATTGTCTTGATAAATTCCGATCAAGAAAAAGCATTCAGGTCAATTTCAAGATAGCTTTCACTTCTGCTTGCAATCCAGTGCATCAATGACCTGCAGATATGACTAAGATGAATAATTCCCACTCAAAGCCTATTTAGCAGGACTGAGGTGCTATTTAAACCCTATAGCCTAAAAGCCCAAAGGCGTGCCATTCATCGGTTTCCAAGGAACTATGAGGCTCATAAATTTAAGCACAGTATTCATGCTAACATCATTAAAATATGCGTCTAGTGTGGGCTCAGCACGAGACCTCGGGTTAAGTGTCGCGATGTGTTGAAATTGTGCGCCTTTGACGCTTTCAAAAGTTAGGTTTGCCTTTTGCATGTTTGATATCTTTCGTTTGAATTAAAAGGCCAGGCCTAGGTTTTGTCAGTTACTTAAGTGTGTCTAGATGCTCCAGTAAAAATTTCTACATTTTCTTTGTTACTAGTATATATTTTTAAGTACTTATTGTTGGTGAATATTTTCGTTGCTCGGAATGTAAGATTAACCTACAATTTAATTTATGCTTTTCAGTGTATTATACTTCGTTTTATTTTTTGTTATAACATTTTGAACTTTTAGGTATTTTATTAACATAGTTTAACGCAACTTTTCCCAGGTTTCGGCTCTAAGTATAATGAGAATAGTTCATTCAGTAGTGAAAAGTCTTTTTTATTAAAGTCATCCGTGGAAACTCTCGTAATGCATCCTATTTGAATTACCCAAAGGAATGTTTCTACATTCTGTATACATGTGGCTACTATTACATGGTAATTTCTACCCTCAGTACCAAATTCCGTACTCTTTGTGACTGTTACGGCCCCAAGATTTACGCTCCTTAGACAGCCAGAGCAGATTACTACTTGAACCAAATCGTTAAAACTAAAGTCTCGCTTCGTGTAAGTGCATCCGGCCAGATCGAAAGGGCAGAGGTTCGACTGCTTAGATTGATTTCTCTATTATTATTATTTTACTACAAGCCGAGATCTGTCCGAGACCAATAGTGGCCTAGTGGCATCGGCCCCGACTGTGAGTTCGAACCCAGACAGGCACTCCACTTCATCACCACTGCTCTCAAAAGGAAAACATCGTGAGGAAACCGTCCTAGAACCGTCCTAGAACAAAAATTTCGAAGTCGTGTTACATCCGCCAACCCGCACTCGGCCTGCGTGGTGAATTATTGCCCACTCCCGCTCAAAGAGAGGAGGCCTGTGTCCCAGCAGTGGGAACTATGGTTATGGTACTACATGCTGTATTTTTCCACTGCAGATGTTGCACACTTCTCTCTGTTTAGGGCTACTAACATAGATATCCGAGAGATATGCCTTCACTCTATATTTGTTCGAGTTCAAATGTCGCCACCTTTTCCCCACTCCTGAAACTCACACAAAAACAAAAGAAATAGATACGTCACACATGATGCTTTTTTGGCACACACGCAAGAAAATAGGCGTAACACTTTTGTGCTATCTTATTGTACACATGCTCAAAAGGGGCGGGCACTAGAAAGTATTGATACAGTCACTGAATGCACACATGCAACTCTAGCCTCAACTAGGGAAGAGAGGTTGGTATAAATATTTGATCGATAAAAATAAAGATGAAAAACGACTGCAAAAAAGAGAAGTGTTTTTTGGGCGTATGTTGTATTGTTAATTTTTCTGCTTCTCGGTGAATTACACCAATAAAACCAATTCAAGTTAAAATATTATATATTTGTTTCTTCCTGGTCATAAGGCCTCTAGGAGTAAAATGTCTATCTATTGTTTTAATTATCAAGTGAACATACCGCAGATGCAATTGTAAAACAATAAAATAAAATCCATGGTATATTTTTAGAAAATGAAGACAATTGGTTTACCTAATACTTTAGCACATGGCTGTACTAATAATAGTTAACATACGGTTTCAAAGTTTCAAATATGTATCTTAATTTGAGTGTAGTTACAGTCCACTCAAAAAACATGCGTCTTTTCGCGGACGGCTTAAAACAATCCTCTTGAAAGTGGGAAGAACATATTAAACTTTGGTTTGAGGAAAACCAATTATTTTCCCTGCCTGTATGTAGCATCTGTCCATTTATTTTTAATTTCTGGGTCTTTCGGGAAACTTAAATAAAATGTATTAAATTTTGTAAAACAGGTTAAATCTGAATCATTTTTAAAGATATTGCTAATCCATTGCTTCATATGTTCGAAAAATGTTGTTGAACTGACAAAACCCATTGCTACTGATTGTGTGTACGCAATTACCCTTCTGGTCAGTTTGACCAGATGGAGCCGATATGTGCCACGCCTCCATGACATATCCCTCGATATCCGTGGCTACTAACGACCAGTCTGTTTTAAAGAAGTCCAGCTCACCTCGCCGTCAGTCTGGGCCGGCTATAAGTCTGTGTACTCTTTTATTTATAGCGTGTGTCAAGACTAAGACCGAGATCTATAAACGTTACCTTAACATATACTCTGACTTAGACACCTTCTCGTCTCTTTCTTGAACTTGTAGAGTTGTGTGAGAGTGACAGGAATAACGCTTAGCCAAACTACGGGCAATAACGTTTATGTACCTATCTCGGCTTCACTCCTCAGTGCGTACTCCCATTACAATTCATGTTGTTAATTACTCAAAGCCTATAAGTAGGATTATTTCATTGAGCACATTTAAGGAGTGGAATTCTCTATTGTATTTAATATAAATGTCTAGGCATTTTCAAGGGCACTGTGTTTTAATATGAATTACTTCGCCCACATCAAGTGGTCTGTAATGAAAAGTTACGAATATTGTTTAGTTTTGATACACTATTTACTTTGAATAGGTATATAGGTAACAATTGATAAAATACAAGGGTAAGTAGGTAGGTAGGTATTATTTTATGATACGAACGCTTTAGAAAATTTATTATCAAACATCCTCAATTAAAGAGCTTATAAAGTTGTGTGATTGGAGTTAGCGCAAAGACACTAGTGGACACTCATCGAACTCCACCGCAACCACCCAATCTGTACATGCTAGGTATAAAAATTATTCCTTCCATTCCTACTTTCCACATTTTTGAAATACCTTATCATTCGTCGTCACCCAGTGAGTCACCGGTCGGTAGCGTTAACGGCCCGTCACGCGTGCATCACCTACGAGTCGTTCTATCAGATGTACGTTTTACATCCTACGTCCTACGGGCAGGGCTGGGCTCCACAAGTCACCTCGCGTTATCTGGTCGTTTACTTAGAACACGTAACGTGTATCTCGGCGGGATGTCGGTGTGGGGCAAGTGATGGCGGGCAGCGAGCTAGGGAGAACGAGAAGTCGCTAGATAGCACACTCTGTAGGTGAGAGCTTTCGGGGTTGAAACTGAGTTTTTATTAAGCTGTGTTGGATACATACCCGAGGTGGATCGAAATCACGCGCGGAGGCGCGCTATCTGCATCCCGTCGTGTGGCGCGTCGTAGTGCGTGATCCGCCTAAGGCCAATATGTATAATTGTTGCTAAGCTTTGGCTAAGGTATGTTCCCGTCTCTGTCTTGTTGGACAGTTGTGCGATAGTGACAAGAATAACGCTTGGTCAAAGTACGTATTAGTAACATTTATAGATCTTGGACTTACTGTCATAAGTATCTACTTATTCTGGTTTTGTGCATGTGCAATCCTTGTGCTTTTCTATGGCTTAATAAATACTCTATTAACTATACAAATGCCTGGTGGATATTACTAATCGAAAGGGTGCTTAAGTAGACAATTTATAGTCTGCACTAAAAACTATTTAGTATTGAAATATTGACTTATGTCCTGACATGGTCGTGACTTAGACTTCCTTCTTCTAAAATAAGCAGAGTTGATCTTGATTTTATCGTTGGCATAAAAGGTTTAAAAAAAACGTCCTTATAGCCCTTGGCTTAGTTTTACAGTAATCCACAGTCGTATTAACTTATGTGGGACGATAATTTTGTTTCCAAATCAGTATGGGAAACAGCTTTGTTTCCCACGGTTCATTGTGATATATTATTTAATGTAGTAGCTTGATGTACTGTACCTATTTGTGAATAATGATATCTTTGCCAGAATTTAGATTAGGTCTACTAATACACTATCTTTCTATAAAAGTTTATTGGTTTATAAAAGCTTAGAGAGGTAAAGTACCATTTTTTTTTGCCAGATACACTATTTATAAGCTGCTTAAAAGCATGGACCGTGTCGTATTTAAGCTAGGTTGATTACATTTTTAGTATTGAGCGGTTTTATCGCTTCTCGCTCTCCGCTTATCCTTTTCACCGCTACCGCTCCCGAAATTAGCCAAGTTTCTCTTTTATATTCCTAATAAATATTCACTTTTTACTGTTCAAATTGTCGTCGATAATTCACGTCAACGTACCAGCTGACGTCACTGTTCACGTCATAAAGTATGAGAATTATTATGATGTTCCGCTTTGTAACTGATACTCTGATACTTTCAACGATGACTAGATTATGACATATTACGATATAATAAAGTTATTCTATCTGATAGTCGACATTTACATAAATAAACTATTGAGAAAGAACATAAATTTTTATGTTGTAATGTTTAAGCCGATGGGCTTCTGTGTTTGTTTGTTCAAGGATTTGGGGCTACTGGCAGTGGTTATGTAAGAATTTATTAGATAGGCACATAGATCATGTTCTGCTACAATGCTTAGGGAACAAGTATCGGCTTCTGCATGATGGGTTATTAGACCAACGGGTGGCATCGCAGAGATCACTTTGACTGCAAGTTTTGGGACACAGAGGCCCAGGATAGGAGGTGGAGCATGGTTTGCGACACACCTTCACAAAGCCTATATACTACCGTTCCGTCAAGGTAGCCCCACTTTACCAGGTTAGACTTACATTTTCCAACTTATGTACGGAGACGGTTCCGACAACGCCGTGGAAGTGGCAAAGTTTTGGCCCAACAAGATCTAAAATACAGTACAGAACTAGACCAAAGAGTGACAAATCAAGGAATGCATTTTGCGATTCCAAAATGGTCTCGAGGTTATGACGTTCCGCAGCAAGCTAAACATTGTCGATGACGGTGGCCGCAAGAATTCCAAACTCGAACGGAGTGAGGTGCCAAAATCATAACCTTATTGATTTCAAATCGATTAAATGTTCGATGACAGATTTGATTGCGTGCATCGATATAAACTATAATCGGTATTGACATCAACCGCTCGTCGCCTTCAATACGAACCGACAAGCTCGTTGATATGTTTTCATTCCGTCATGACAGTTTTGATTAGGTTTGACGCGTTGACCGACCGCGGCTAAAAGAGTATTCGTGTTGTCAAAAATCTGTGATATTGATTTCGTTGATATGAAATATTTGCTGGTCTGTCAGCGAAGATTCTGGATATCAAGTATACCTACAACAAACATACATTTAAATAATGGATCTGCTCAATGATAGCATTGAACCCACATAAAGCTAGAACGTCTACCACAAAAAGGTATATGTTAAGTTCACTAGGTTTGTCCAGCTTCTACCTAGGTAGAATATTATATATATTGGGTGATGTGCAGCAACCATTTGAACGAAGAGTGTACCTTGATCTTTGTAAGCAAGCTACCTGCAGGGTACCTATTAGGGTAAGGCCGTGTAAAATTGTACAATTCGTTTTTTTTTTTGTCCCAAGAAAGTATGTGTTAATAGCTCATTAAATACCGTCCTGACATCGATAATATTGTGGCAACTGATTATATGAATCATGAATTAATAGTGATCATCGTTAAATTTATCATACCATGCAATTTACTATTTCTTTTTGTATTTTTAAAAGTTGTAATTTTTTCTTCCCATACAAAATAGCAATGTCCCAAATACATCTCTTGGGTATTATGTATAAAATATTTTGAAAAAAATGTCTTCTAGCGCTAAGAAGTAGCTTTTAATGAATTTATTACTAATTTTCCTCTATAACGCTCGTATTTTGTTAATTTAACTATGTTTCTATAAAATTTTATTTGAACATAAATATGTGTCCCGGATTTTCATGTCGCAAGCGTTACGCTAAGAGAGTTACTAAATACTGGCTTAATATGCGTGTATCCAAAGCCGAATAAGATTTCTTAGCACGGCAGTACTGATGCACATAATGTCAGAATGTAAAAAAAAAAAAATCGTCCAATCGTCCACTTGATCCGGATTTTTCTGTGTGTTGAACGAGTTGTCCCAGGTTATTTTGTGGCGTTAAAATACCAATTTCGAGGTTCGTATTGCATATTTGCATTATTTTTATGCGTTCCGCTCATAGCTACATTATTACTTTAAATAAATAGCTTGGGCTGTGGTAGTAATCTGCTTTTTTATAAGAGATACTAGATTTTTAGTTTAGCTTCGCAACATTTTTCTGTCGCGAGTGATACCGAACGTTACTAGGAGAGTTACGTAACACTCGGGACATAATTTAGGCAGAGTTTACATTCAGGGAAGAATTATTCACGAGAGATTTTTAGAATTGAACCAACTTTTTGCTTATTATATACATTGTTTTTTTTTTCATGATAAATGATTAATTTTGACCTGCTAGAGGTTTTTGACTGAACGAAAAGGACACAAGCTCATAAAAATATACTTATTTTAATTTATATGTACCTAACCTAAATAGGCAAAAACAAAAGAGTTCAGCACCTATTTCTTCTCTGTTTGTCAACCGTTTTTCTTTTTTTTGTTGAGCTATAATTTTATCACAAAAAAAAAATTGGAACAGTTAATTGTTTTTCCTTTTTATTAGTTTACTTATATGGGTTAACTGGTTTCTATTCGAACACCTAATTTAAAAGTCTAGTTTACTATCGTAACATTGTATGCAGGTGGTGAATGGGCATGTTATTTCATTTTTTCAGATGGCTCCGTTATCGGCCGCCGAAAAACAAAAGAGATATAGAGACCGTATGCGGCAGAGTAATCCTGAAAAGTTCTGAAAAACTGTCATACTTAAAAAAAAAAACATTACTAGTAATAAATTTTGTAAACATGTCTTTTTTTATTTTTAAATAACCATCGAAATTAATGTTCTACTTTAGTTACCAGTGAAGAACGTGTCAAAAAAAACGAATTCAACAACTTAGGTTGATTGCTGAATTAGTTTATTACATTGTAGACCTAGCTTTAGATGGGTCGCGAGCGTTACTGCGTTACCGTGTGTTACTAATTGATTAATGTCTTAAGAGTTACTATGTACATAATTAGACGGCCTTACCCATTAATAACCGTGCGGCATATGGAACATAATAGAGATTAGTACAAAAATTAATACGATGTGTCTGCTTGTCCCTCTTTGGGACACAAAAGTCGTTCAAAAGCAGTCCAAAACCACCACAAATTCCGATCGACCTCGAAATCTCAAATAACATATCGGCACCCAAACTTGATATACAAGAAACAATAAACGTAAAACGTGCGTTATGTGTACATAAATCAAATCGTGGTTCGTCCACGACACTTGTTAAATTGCTAATAAAAGTCTTCAACGCGACGCGTACGCATATATTAGAGTGGTTTTATTGCGCCCGAGTGCATCGGCGCTTTTGATTGGCCCGCTGTCGGCGGCGATCGGTGAAGTCGCCTGTTCGAATTTCAAACTGACTGCGAAGTTAAATAGAAGGGTTGTGGGTTTAATGTCTGTAAGTATGTTTTACCCTCTTTACATGTAGCCGCCGTGCTTTAAGACGTCCTTCTGTAACAGCCAGCGGAGGCTATAACTGCAGTGTAAACCATTAAAACATCAGCTACACCTATCGTTCAATCTTTGTTATTTACGTAAAGGGATCGTGTACTAAATTAACGGACTATAATCTGATTTTGTGATTACAAATATCTTTTATTGCGTTAAGCACTACAACTCCAGTATCATCGTTAATTAAGTCGGAGAGGGTTAAATTGAGTAACTCGCGCTTAAGTTAGTCTTGTAAATATTGGCAAGTCAAGATGTTTGAAGCCGATTTAATCATTATGATTGAGCTATAAAGTGCACTTTATGGTGTCATAGAGGAGCTTAGTCTATGTGCAGTTTATATTATTAATGAAATCAGTACATATAACATAACAAAATACTTAGCAAACTCAATAAAAAGTTGTTTTTAACAAAAACACTCAAAACAAATACGTCTCAAGTTAGAACACATCACATAATATGAAAGTCAATGAAATAAATTATTTTTTACTAAAGTGCCCACCGGTTGGCCTTGATCGCTCATACATCGGTTGAGGCGCCCACATATGCCCCGACTATGTACCGTTAAAAAAACTAGTACAGTTACTAACTAAACTGGATTGCGTACAATTTTTATAATAAAACGTATAATGTTTAATATAATCTCGGATGAATGTGGGAATTTTGCGTCCATTGTTAAGACGCTACGTTCGTCTTAACGCTGATGATTCGATGCTGTAGCATTTTTTACTGCCAGTCTTATTAAGTTGCGTATCGATATAACACTTCACTGGGTCGTGGTGAAGAAAAACGTCGATAACACGCTGTTAGTAAGTGCCTACCTATTCGTACCAAATTTTTTTTTTACTACTCGTTTTAGTATCAAAGTTCAATTAATATAGAATGGGAGCAGGCGTCTATCGATGCCGTATCTGCGAAGAGCCTAAATGTACATTCATGTTCAGGGCAAAATCATTTTCAAAATTAGTTCATGTATTCACAAGTTCATAACAGGTCTTAATCCCTCACTGTTCACAGAACTTCACTTCAATGTATTATTCAGATTCTGCTAGAATGGAGATAGTTATGCTGTTAGAAGTGTAATTATACCTCTACAATTTCAGTTACTACATGTGTACCAACTTCACAAATAAGTACCAGTTGCGCGAATGCATTTAACATTTGGAATTAGTGTAAAGCTCGTTTAAATACGTGGAAATGAATGTGAGTGGAATGTTTCACTTTGTTTCACTGAAGTGTTCTGAATTTATATTATTAACTTTATATTTATACTCATAAGTTATGATGACATATGGCATTGAAACGTGGTTGCTCACAATGGGCTTTATTAGAAGGCTAAAAGTCACCCAAAGGGCAATGGAGAGGGCTATGCTTGGAGTTTCCCTGCGTGATCGAATCAGAAATGAGGAGATCCGCAGGAGATCCAAGGTAACCGACATAGCCCGAAGAATTGCCAAACTTAAGTGGCAGTGGGCAGGGCACATTGCTCGCAGAACAAGTAGCTGATGGGGCCGAAAGGTTCTCAAAAAAAAAAAAAAAATCAAAATCAAAAGTCATTTATTCAAACTAGGCTGAGAATCAGCACTTTTCGAACGTCAAAATTACATAAGACAGTCCCCCCCAGTTCTGGAGTGGTGACCGTGTACCGGAAGACGTAGCGTTGGAAGGCCTCCCACAAGGTGGACCGACGACCTTGTGAAGGCCGCAGGAAGCCGTTGGATGCGAGAAGCACAGAACCGGTCGAAGTGGAGGTGCTTGGGGGAGGCCTATGTCCAGCAGTGGCCATCTTTCGGCTGAAAATATGATGATGATGATGAGATTCATACTAACATTTTGGCTAATCCAAATTTTCTAGTAATCAATTAATAATGTTTTTTTTCTACTAACTTCTCCAATATGCATAAACGTACATAAAGAATTACTTGGCTATTAAATGAAATTCGAAGTCCTGACTGAGTGATATATCAATATACAGCCTAAACCGCTGGTCCTAGAGACATGAAAATTAGAGGGTGTGTTCTTTGTGCAGAGTAGATATCCACTAAGAAAGGGTTTTTCGAAGTTCCACCCCTAAGAGGGTGAATGGCGGGAGGGTGAAATTTCACGCGGACGAAGTCGCGGGCAGAAGCTTGTGTTGTATATGTATGTGTAAGTGGGCTGCGTCCAAAAGTGATGCAGCAGGAATTAAGAGGCGAGCGATACTCCTAAGCTCACTCAATGACTCACCTACAAACTGGCAGCGGGCTTGGCGCTGCCGAAAGACGTACAGGAGGTGCCGTATGAAGGACTAGTGATGTTACTGGATAACCACTTCAGCCCAAAACGGTGCGAGTTCAGTTAACGTTATAAGTTCTATGCAGCATTGCAGCAGCCGGGCGAGTCACACACGCAATGGGCTGCAAAGCTGCGAGGACTCACAGCACATTGTGAGTTTAGCAATTTGGAAGAAGCATTCCGCGACCTATTCGTGATGGGTAAGGTAGCGGGCCTTCAACGAGAGAAGCTGTTCGCTTGGGACTTGGCGAGTGTACGGTGCGCGCACGCAGATGCCTGCTATACCACCAGAGCAGACTCAAGTGTTTAAGATCGTGAAAGAACAAAATAGTGCTAAAATTATAAGTGCCGAGGACGATAAGTGTTCGGCCGTGGCAATAACAAGTCGCCAGAATATCAATTTGCGAAGTACAAATGCACAAGAAGCTACGTTCATTTGCGTAGGATGTGCAATAAAATTAATTATGACTCGGGGGATGTGAGCGAGGACGACGATGTCCTCGCAGATGAAGTCATTTAGAGGAAGTAACAAACAAGCGTTTAAACCAGGTGACCAAATATTGTACAAAAAGTTTATAAACAACAATAATATACCAAGAATAAAAATAAATAATAACATCTTAGAAATAATGTGGCTGTTACAAAGTATGATGCCGTCTAGAATAAACCTGTATCACAGGCGGCATGAGTTCTTATAATTACTACTAGGACAACAAATTTCTTAACAATATTTAACATTCGTTTTAAGAATAATGACATAGTTATTAATTTATTATGTTATAATTCATTTAAGCACTGATAGTTTAAAGTCTTAAGTATTTAGATAATGTCTATGTTATTTATGGAAAAATAAAACCTGATGTTAATAAACATAAAAATCAAATAAAATTATGTAAAGAAAATTTCTTAGACTTAACTTAGACGACAACGACGGAAGAGCAGTGGTGGCCCAGTGGTAAAGGTCCCGACTTATGAGGTGTAGGTCCTGGATTCGACCCCGAGCAGGCGCTTTGCTTTGGTAAATAATTTCATCACCACTGCTCTCAAACGATGAAGGAAAACATCGTGAGGAGAACATGTTGTATAACCAAAAAATTAAAAATATGTGTCAAAGAGAGGAGTGGGCCTGTGTCTCAGCAGTTGGAACATTATAGGCTGCTATAACTACCTATAGTGTCTTAAACATTATGGAAGACTGACTATGACGAAAGTCAACTTTTGGCTTTCGTTGTTTGCAGTCTTCGATATATGTATCTGCCGATTTTTTTTCCATTTCTAGAGCTATACACAGTTCCGAAGATGATCTGATGAATCCCTCAGAAGTTATTCAATTATATAAGACTAGCTGTGCCCCGCGGTTTCACCCGCGATAAAAGTACTTTTTTATTGATTCCCTTTACAAATCTCCACTCTTTTTACACCCTTAAGGGATGATTTCGGGGATAAAAAATATCCTATGTCCTTCCCCGGGATGCAATCTATCTCTCTGCCAAACATCTAAATCCGTTCAGTGGTTTAGGCGTGAAAAGGTAACATACAGACAGACAGACAGACAGAGTTACTTTCGAATTTATAATATTATAGTATATAGTATATATAGTATGGATGTATACTATATTCATAGTACCGATAGCTAATTATACTGTAACTGATACTGTCACTGGTAGCGATTGTATCACATATTTGCATATCTCATCTTGTAGCTTGTAAACTGATAGTTTTTTGACATTACGTGGTTTCTTCACGCTCGTGGCGAGGGAAATTGAGAATTGTGGAGTCACTGGTAGTCTGACATGCGGTGTCTGAATTGAGAATTTGAAGTTGAGAATATTCTGACTCTATTTTAGCATTCGTTCAGGTGTTTCCTTCAATTTGGCCCACGAAGTTCAAAACTTCTTTCGTGTTTTAGAAATTAATGTTGATTTTCTCAGGCTTCAAATTCCCAATTTAGAATTCGGCTGAAAGTAGGTACTAAAGTTTACTGGTCAAAGAAAGTAGTAAATTAAAACTGTTCTAACTTATAAAATATACTAGTGGATATTCTTCTTTTCGTTAGTTATATTTTAGCCATGTAGTTTGGGGCTGCTACTGAGAATGTCTTGATGAAACAATCTTATTTTAAAATAACAATATTGTCCCAGTGTTAACCTATCGCCTGTGTGGAATAGTAGATTGTTATGCAAGGGTCGAAAGGAATAAATTCCTATACGAGGCATTTAGACGCCCGAGCGCAGCGAGGGCGGCTATAGTCCGAGTAGGAATTGATGACTTTCACCCGTGTTAAACACTCTACTTTTCATTTCGAATATAAGGAAAGTAAAAAATAGTAGTTTTTCTAAAATATTTATTGATAACAATAACATGCATAGTACCTATTTAAAATTAATGGAGAAGTTAGAACAATTTGTGAAATTTAAAGTTACATTCTTGTTTGGAATATTTACGGTGTTTGATATATTATGAATTTGGCTATGCTGGATGTCTGTAAAAGTAGGAGACTCTGGTATTTGATTAGACGGTGGAATCCATGGCAGAGACTCCCTTGAAGTAGTTGCTTGAGGTGAACTGGGGCGTAAATTTATAGTCTCAGTTAATTTGCTTGAAATTTTGGTTTTATTTTGGACAGAATCCTCAATGTAGCCTTCCGCGACTGTGCTGGATTTCCATCCTCCATGTCTTTTTAACATTGTCAAGTTCGCCCCAGAATCGGCTAACATTGTCGCTGACGTTCTTTTATAACAATGCCCGGTATACTGCTCACAGTTTGGTAAATTCAAATATGTTGCTATCTGCTTCGGCATACCTGATATTTTATTTTTACCGATCACTTGTTTGTAGCATTTTCCCTTTTGGTAGTTGAGAAAAAAGCGATCCGTTTTTATGTCATTAGGTCTGATTATTTGATATTTTTTTACTATTTGTGTAAACTCTTCTCGTACTACAAACGTCCGCTCAATATTTGTTTTTGTTTTAGTCAATTTTACGAGTAATAACTGGCCTTGATTTTCAACGTCGTTAATTGTTAGATTTGTGAGCTCACTGCTTCTGCAGGCGCCGCTTATACCGAGTATCAATACCACCTGTGAAAAACATTTAATTTTGTCAGTATTCATCTTTTAGGTATGTAGGCATGGACGTATAGTTTTATAAGTCCATGTATGTAGGTAAAATAAACAAGTAGAGATAGCTTTTACTCTAAAAATGCACGTCGTTCCACCCACCGTCTTTACTCTCAATATACGCAATCTGGTCAGTGTAATTTCCACTTTTTATGCAAACCTTTCCATAATACATAATCAGAGTAAAGCTAAGACGTTGGGGACGAAGTTAATTTTTAGAGTAAAAGACCTCTTTCTACCTAGATAATCACTTATAGCTTACCTTTACTGCCAAATATATCTCGTTAGGGGCTTTGTTTAAAAATGTTTCCACTTCGTAAGAGGTGAAAACCTTAGATTTTTTGCTCTTGAACCCCTGAGACTGTCTTTTCAAAAACGATGTTACATTATGGAATTTTTTCAAATCTACATTATGTTTTACACTTAGTGTACTCTTGAGCATTGAATATCTGCTCCATAGCGTAGAAGGCTGTATTTTGCTAGATAGTACATTGAAGTATGTAAGAAACACACTTTCGGAAAATGATTTTATTTTCTTGTCTGCTCGCCGCTTCATAAAATCACTGTATGTATTTAGATATCTTTCTTTTGAAATTTCTGGCAAAAGATTTTCAATTACTGCATTTGCCTCGTCTTTAACCGAATCTGGGGTCAACATTTCAGAATCACTTGAACTCATTTTTATTAAAGAAATATAATATAAAATCAATGTTTTGAATTTCGGTACAGCTTACAGGGTTAGTAATTAGTATCCCGCCAAATAATACTATTGTCTTTTTTTTATTTTAAATATGGAACACACCGCGTCATCGCCGTAGGCTGTCCCGCTTAATAAGTAGGTTTTTTTTTTAATTCACACTGGCTGTTTATATACACTCACAAGACTGCATTTTTCTTAGTATGTAAAAATTTCGTAGCTGACTACAGTTCTATTTTTAAAATTCATTCCCACCCTAAAGAGGGAAGTAATTACTATGAGTCTTTCCCGCCCTGTGGTGGGAAGCAGCGTCTTCCACCCGCTGTTCGGATCAAACAAACACTACTTTCCGAGTATGAGAAATGAAAATTAAGTTTACTCTATTCTATTATATTCTTATAACTCTGCCGAAAGTGAGAACCTGATTTTTAAATTGAAATTACAAGAAACTAACCTATAACATGTTCACCCCTAGATATGAATAAAGCCTCAAAACTAAGAAGTACGAAACGAGTATTTCCAATTTTAAAATCTAAAATTTTTTTTTTCATGAACCGACGCGTGCTTTACTTGTAGTAACCAAACTAAGTGTACGAACACGCTGTGAATGTGTGCGTAAAGACGAGTAGCGTCAGCGGTGCTATTCTGTAAAAATATCACCGTGATAACTTAGGTGAAGTGAGCTGTCATTCCACCTGTTGCTAGGGATTGACACTATTGACAGCTCACTTCACCTTAATTTTCACAGTGAGATTTTTACAGAATAGCATTACAGCACATAACACTCACCCACACACTTCCGACTTCGCCCGTAAGTTAGTGCTAGGCCCACAGGCTTTATGATTTCTGATTCATTACAATCAAAAGACAACTTTAGGAGGTGAATGAAATCCAAGATTATGTTAATTAAAAAGGTCGTTCGAACCAGTGCAGTGTGGAGCGGTCCCGCCTATATTATTACTTAGTTCCTCCATTTATGAGATACACGTACGAACGTTATGCAATCCCACTGAATACCTGATTATTCTCATATCATGAATAGCATAGCATTATGCTATGATGCTGTGTACTGTGCCAGTTGACGTGGTGGCTTGTATTGTTTTTTAATGGGGCAACTGCAATTATTATTATTGTGGAGGAAATTTTGCTCAATGCTGATGCACTTCCTGCTATCTCTCATGAATGTCTAGTCTTTTCCGAATTATTGTTCTTGTATGACGTTCTTTAATAATGACAATAATACCTGCATATTGTTATCCCACTGCAGGGCTAAGGTTTCTCCTCATTCAGCGAAGAAACGTGCATACCCAAATGTTCTTTGGTATTGCTGGTCGAATCTTTGAGCTCCTTAAGTTCTGAGTTGAGCTGCACGATTACTGACAAATGCGTGCACTGACTTAACAGGTTCACTCAATCTGTGCGTGTTCTGTTCACAGAAGACCATTTCAGACACCAGAAATAAAATCATTTATCATTGATCACCTCGCGCGCTTCGAAGTCTGAAATTACGAACAAGCATTGTCGGTTGTATCTATTTTTTCTAGTAATCAGGGATCACAATAAAAACAGCCTTGCAAGAGTAGTCTAGATCATTGTTGCTCGGTCGGTGTCTGTACCCATAACATCTTGTTATTTTGCTTTCTTTGGATTAAAAAGAATATACCTAAGTTTCCATAACAACCATAAGCCATGCGGCTCAAATTGTGTGTGGAATGGAAAACTTGCAATATGATGTCTGAAGATAAAAGTTCCTCGTGTGCTCATGCATGCTTATCTCTTTGTAAAGCTGACTGTATCCTGTAGTCTGTTGCGGGATATCGTTAAAAGAGTTCCAGTTGAAATCTTGCAAGTTTGCACTTTCAGCAGAAGAAACTTACATACCGGCTTGGAATATTTAAGATATTCTTGCGTTGGATCGGGTAACAAACTTTGATTCGGAATATCTTTATCAAAAAGATAACGGTCAATAATAATCTTTGCCTTTTATGGATAATAACCGGCTCCCATGGTGTTTTATCACCAAAATCTCCGTGTTTATGAAATTTAGATATATTTTTATGGTTTTTCGGCTATCCATGGGAAAATACAGTGGCTTCATCAAGTTGATATTATATGCACTGGAGTTTGTTGAGGTGTAGAGGAATTTCAACTTACTGTAGTTTTGATACAGTTTGTTTTTGTAGGAATTGTTTCGAAAAGTTAATGCTGTAATACGAAGAAGTACATTTTATTTTTATACCATGCTGTGTTTGGAATGAAATAAGAAACACGCCGAATTAGCTGCTTATTAGTCAACATGGGGACTGACGCATTTGACTTTGTAGGAATAGTAAACTGTGACTTGGTATGACTTTGGACATCTTAGAGAGGGACCTGCTTCAGCCACCAAGTGGGAGTCTATCAGATTTATGATTCTATGTCAAAACGTAGTCTTCTAAGACAAAACCACCTACGACGTACAAGAAATTAAAAGTTAAGTATACTATAGTCATCAATTTAGCATTACATCATGTTTCTTCGTCAAAGTAGCCCTAGACAGTCATTAGTACAGATAAGTAATAGCACAGAATAACTAATAGAGTACGTCGTACGTCCGATGAATCTACAAGAGATAAGTAAGTTAAATTAAATTTTTAACAGCCGTTACCTTATCGAGAACAAATATAAACAATGTTGATACATTGTATATTTGAGATATGAACACTATGTACGAACGTGATGAGGACTTCTATCTTTTTGTTGTAGGCAGAGTTCTAAGTCAACATTTGGAGATGACTTGTAATTGAGTTATTTAGGTAAGTATTCTGTCGGTCGCAATAATGGCGTATAGCAGGCTTTTAATATAATAGTGATTTTGATACTGGTTTCCGGTATTTATTTTTTAGGTTTTCCTCCGTGAATGTTTTGTCGGACCAAGAGCATATCGATTCGGGGCGATACCATTTCAGCGGTCTAATGCGCATAAGGATAGCTCATAAATTAAATTACATGCTCAGTTTTTTTTCATTACTTTGTAAGGTGAAGTAATATACACTTACCGTCACGTTAGAATGTAGGAATAGGTGTTATTTGCACCCAGTGTTACGTCATTTATAATCCTAATCATAGCCCGGTCAGTATTTCATTACACTTTTCAACGACCACGTTGAAGGGTGTAATTACGCCCTTACTTCCAGGTATCTATAGCGTTCCCACCCTTGGACATCGGGAAAAAAATCAATTACTGTTCGCGTGTTCCAAAGGAGTTTGATCGCGCTAATCCGCCGACCAGCGCGAGCGCACACCGTGACGTCACGCGAGCTTCCGGCGGGAAAATCATTTTAATTCTTTTAATACATCCCAACAACTACTTGCTGTCCCATTTTCAACTCTATTCTCAAATTCGTTAAGTCCTTTGCTCGCTATTTTGGGTGCAAATAAATTTGTCAAGTTTATGAAGATACGGTCTGATAAAGAAGTGATTTTAGACATCCAGGTCCAAGAGTTATGTCTGTAAGTTTGTGCATCCTACTTATTTATGGTATTCGGTAATACGTTGACTGTGTGGTATGTGCATGCCTATTATAATAGCTTTTTTGTGGGTTTCCAAGTCGAAGGTAATGGGGGAAACTGATTATTATAAGTAATGGTCTAGTGAGAAGACGCTGGCTTTGTTCAATTATAATTATCTCCTTAACTCCAACTGACGCATTCCAATAGTTTTCATGGTTTTCCTCCTACATCTACTTCGCTATGTCATAGCAAAGCCATACCAGAATCTCATTTAAGTACTTAACTGTTGACAACAGAATTTTATTTATTATGGTTTTTATTCCTATCTTTGTAAATGGTGGTATTTGAAGCAAGAATACTCAACTTGTATGATAAAAGCAATTTGAGCTATTTTTATATAGCAATAATATAATTATAAGTAGACTGATGTAGGCCAAGTAGTCTAATTCAAACCTTATAATCCAGATTTTTCATTTCTTCAACTTAAATAATCTCTGCACAGCATATTGGCTTTTTTGTATGCAAATCTCGCATATTGAAACCGCAGTGCGAGCGGCTTGGGACACAAAGCCAGCCTTTTAGCACCAACGCGTGAATTACATGGCGCGAAGTTTTAGCCTTTTATCTAGCTAACGCTAAACTTAATCCATTTCTAAAGCGCGGCATCAAGAATCGCTCCACTGAGTTTATTCACGATTGCTATCATATGGGAGCGAGGCAGCATTGTGTTTCAGTTCACACAGCGGCGCTTGCGACGGTCTGACGTTATGCTGGGGTGTACTGAAAGCAGAAGTGATGCTATACAAATGGTGCGTTGCTCGAGATATTGTGTCTTTTAGTAAAAAAAAATCTTTCTGAGACGCGTCTTCACTGTCTTGTGATCTATCAAGTGTTTTATCTCTGTAAATCCAGGAATTTGGGGTCCAGGTATCCTGGTTTTTCATTTTCAATATTTACATTATTTTTTACCAAGTTTTTCCCAACGAGCGCTTAAAAGAAATCGAACAAAAATGTTATTGAAAATGGTATTTATAAAAAAATGGCCGTAGGAAGTGCAAATAACTACTGTGAAATGGAAGCTTTTAGTTAAAAAACTCTGTCAGACTGACACAATGTCGAAATAATATTTAAAAAATGTTGATTTTGTAATTATTTTTCTACGAAAACGTTCGACAGCATTTTTCATTTTTCACCATCGTTAACGCGTCAACGTCGTGTGAATGAACCTGTCTGCCATTACAAAACGAATATGTTTTAAGCCAGCGATATTTGCTTAGTAATACTCGGCACTATAATGCTCTCAGTAATAAACTCGTAAGCGAACTGATAATCAGCCTTTTCGAGTCATTATAATCGCATGTAAAACTTATCTTTACGCGGCATTTCAGATCAGTAATTATAAAGTAATTTCTTATTTATAATAATGTTTGTTATAGAGTTGAAACTTGCGATTAAGACTGGCCTGGCGCATTTTATGATTCTGTTAAAGACACCTTAAGTATATACCTGTTCCTCGAGGTCTTGTTCTTAAACTTTATATCTATCCCTCCAAATATGCATATATATTATACTTGTGCATATATGGAGACCTGCGGGGTAATTGCGTAACACAATATAATAGTAGCAATGGCTTTCATTTTGACAGTTCAACAACATTCATTGCGTTATTTACAGACAAATGCTTTGAACATATGAATCAATGGATTAGCTAAATCATTCAGATTGTGATTTATAGCGTGTGTGCTGTTTTAGTTTTACAAAATCAGCTTTAGAGCACACGTGGCTTAGTCCTCGTTTAGCTCTCAGTGGAAGACAAGCATAGGACTGCATGCTCGGATGTCTCAGTATAACGGAATATGAAATGCTTTGTTTTCGGCAAGTGATATGTAAAGGGGATATGATATACGTTGATGTTTCATAACTCTGTTACATGCCGATGTTTCGGCCAAAACAACAATTAGTTATCTTTCCGGTCGGCTTCCCACACCGGCAAAAAAATGCTAAGAGAAATAAGTAATACAAGTGAATGATAAATGATTTTATTTTTGTAAGTAGGTTTGCAGGTTTGCAAGTGAATTGGCTAATAAAGTAATATGTATATGTAGGTAGATACGTATAGTGGTTTGTAGACTTTTTCATCGAGGGACTTGTAATTTGCTACTCCAAGATTTGTATGAGGATGTGGAGGCACCCCAGGTCTATTTTGAACTAGGATGGCGGATAACTTAGAAAAGGCAGGTCTCAAGTTCGGCTAGGGAATAATAAGGTGGCGGCGCGGCAACTACATCGCCACATGCAACGCAACATACTGACATGAAGCAAAATGCTGCATCGCGCAAGCAGAGTTTACCGCGCAACTAGCATATAAACAATGTCCCAAATTCAATCGTTGAGCAGTAGCCCACCAGATACAACATCCGTTGGTCGGAGGATCCTCCCTTACTTACGGAGGATGAGTGTACTTTGCACTCTGTTTCTCATACCTCAATAATACTGCATGCGTTAAATAAAGTGCAATAGACCTAAAGTATCCAAGGCTCATACGTCTGATGGGCTTAGAATCACTCAAGTATAATTTAAATGCATCTACATATACCAGTAAAATTTAGATACATTTAGCAATGATCAAGAATTCATGATACACGCATCAAAGATAAGTACCTACTTTTAAGAAAAAGAAAACATGTTAAAAATTCTAGAAATTTGAAAGTACCTAGTTACCTGTTACCGCGATTACTGGTCATCAGTTCACAGTTCCCCAAGGGCCTCGGTCCAAAGGTCATCCGCTTTATAGGACCCGCAATCAGACCCCAATAAATTCCTACTGCATTTGCAATCTGCATAAGCAGTATGCATTTTTATTTGCAGTTATTTATAACTCCAATATTCTGTTGCATAAATAAAAGAAATTTTAATTTATTTTATAGAAAGCTTTATTTTATGTTAAACGAATGTAAGGGCCTGGACACGTTAAATGCCTTATGGATTTGATAATGAGTCATCATCATCATCATTTCAGACGAAAAACGTCCACTGCTGGACATAGGCCTTCCCCAAACACCACCACTTCGACCGGTTCCGTACTTCTCGCATCCAGCGGATTCCTGCGGCCTTCACCAGGTCGTCGGTCGTACCTTGTGCGACGCCTTTAAGGCTACGTCTTCTAGTACGCGGTCGCCACTCCAGAACATTTCGGCCCCATCGCCCATCTGTTCTACGAGTAATGTGCCTTGCCCACTGCGACTTTAGTTTGGCTATTCTTCGCGCTATGTCAGTTATCGTGGTTCTCCTGCGGATCTCTCCATTTCTGATTCGATCGCGTAGGGAAACTCCAATGATAATGAGTATGCACTGCTATACTACTACCACTGCAGATTTATCGTTGAACAATTGGCCAAGCAGAAGGATCGGCTGAAATGGTTATGGGATATAGGCAGGAGGATGATAGATGGAACGTTGGTCCCGGCTGTTATTCGGGGATCATAGACAGTCGTTATGGGTCGTCAGAAGCCCGAAAGTCGGAAAACCAGTCTTACCAAGGGGTGTCGTGTTACCCAGTAACTGGGTTTGATACGAAGCTGCTTCCGATTGGACTGGAAGTCAACCCCAACATAGTTGGGAAAAGGCTAGACAGATTATGACACATGTAACCCTAGAACTAAATGAACCGAGCAAAGCACAAATAAGATTAGGCACAATAATTCATCTAAGACGAAAGGTATTAAGAAAATCTAGATAAAGTATCGATAGGTAAAATGGATATTAGGTACGAGTTAATTAAGATAATCGAAGACTTCAAGTTTCGAAAGAAAAAGTTAGATTTTAATGTTACAATGAATCAAGGGTAGAAAGTGAAGAGTTCACCGATATTTATAGTTCTCACAGCTACACGTGCGACTCTGGACCTAAAGGAATTACAGCGGCCGAGCAAAGTACAAAGTAAGATTAGGTACAGTAAGTCATCTCAGATGAAAGGTATTACGATGATCCACACGCTCGCGTGCCACACATCACAATATCCGGAATCGGGCACGAGCGTAGCAGTAAACATAAACAGTGTTTTCACGCGCCGCGCAGACGAAGTTATCGTTCGCGTCCGGGTCAGCGGGCCTCGAGCACTTATCGGTCGGATAGGCGATGTGCACACTGTTAGTACTGGGAGCCGATAGAGCGCGACTGCGATCTACCACAAATGTGTTTGCCGACGTTGATGCGATCGGTGCCTATACGAGCATCAAACTGTGATTGGTGTATTTGGTACAGTGCTTCTAGTTAATATTATCTGGTTATATTGTTAGGCAGAAGTGGTTGTTAATATGTGACAGTGAACTGAACACAGTTGAGTGAAGAGAGGCTGAGTATGATGCAACTTATACCAGTGTCTCATCATCTTTCTGTGGAGCTGCGACATAGATCTTTATTCCGTCTGGAACTATTGCCTTTAAATCACAATTTGACCCATATTCATCCATCATCATAGAGGAGTCTGGCCAACTAAACGTACGAAAAGCACATATTAAACTGTGACCACAGCCTAACATTAAATTTAGAGTACTCGCATCATAATTCGACTAAAGTTTAGTTGAAGACGTCTGTCAAAAGAACCAGACTGCATTAGACCACAGGGCTGAGTATTTTGGCGATCGGCAGAAGTTCAACCGTGATAACTTGATAGGTTAACTATTTTAAGATCGGTTATCATGAAGCTCTATTTTCTCAATGAGCGAGATTCCTCTGCCAAATATAGAATGCATATTAGCTGGATATCGCCTTGCGCTGGTGCGTGGCTGGTAGACGTGTGTGAGTAGGCAGAAAGGTGTTTAGTACAATAAATATTTATATAAACAAGGGTAAAATCAATAATATAACTGCGCGTGATTTGGAGTCTTTGATAAGAGTCAATATCATTGATGACAGATCAATCACTACTTCTATAGGGTGTAAAATGACAGAAAACAAAGAATTTTAAAAAAGAAGGAAGCTGCCTAAGTTGATTTTTCTGCCGGATTTCCTCATATATTCTCCAAATCGTACAGATGTTTTAGAATTTGGAATAACTTCATTCTGGGACCTTTTCGTTCACATATTTTAATTAATGTATTTCGTCACTGCGATTTCTTGGGTTGTACCGTTTAGGCAGAGGTAATAGTAAGTATATAAGTCAGTTTCCAAACTGTACCTGACAGTGTATTGCACAAACCGCGTTGACTGACAGACAGATCTCTCCAATTTTGAGCCAAAAGAGTTTGTAGTAATAAAAGGTTATAAGCCAACAGGTGGATGCTCCTATCTCGTGAACATCTCAGTTCCTAAACGACACCCACCAGAAGATATGACATATTTGTCATTCATAAATGTTAATTTCGGCAGTTTAAATTCTATGTCCGTAAATATTCGCTTATCGTGGAGTACAATCTTAATCTTTTTATCCACTTGTGACCCCCCGGCACTTCGTTCTGTGAATGCTGCGTACTCTATGACATACTAACTACTAATTTCTATCTGATTGGAATGTCTAAATAACGAGATAATTTCAGAAGTTTAGTCAGTATCCTCCTGTTATAACAACATAGAACATAATTATATTAATTACGAGTATGTATCGGAGTATCTCACACTGCCTCCAGTAGTGAAGAAAAAGAGATCTGCGAACTTCTTTCGGTTGGTGTGTGGAGCAGTAGAAAATGTGATGTTCTTGAGGCTCAGAGAGAGTTTAAAGGCTGAGCAAAATTGCTTAATAAGTTTGATATGTTTTATAATTTGCTTAGGTGCGCATTTTGAGCATTCAAATATCATAATTTTCTTGCTTGTCGCGGCAAGATGTCGTCTTCTTCCATGCTTCTCTATTAGTCGTCATCTCGGTAGTTATATCATCTTTCACACAGTCTATCCATCGTCTCTTATAGCCGTCCACATTCATATTCAAAAGTTTCCTCACGACCTTTTCCCCATTTGAGCTCATTCAGGCTATATACAGGATGGAAAAAATAAATGGGCCCTGAAGGGAAACCACTTTAAATCCTTAAGATAGATTATTTTACTTAAAGGAAACATTCCTTTATTTTTAAAAACAACAAAACTGCATTCACTGATTTCTCGACAAGCTTACCTAAACCGGGAATGGAAACAGTTAAAATTAAAAAAATAAACAGTCGCTATTTTACTTTCAGGATATTGTTCAGGATAAAATCTCTCTAAAAAACATTTGGTCTTAGAAAGAAACAAGATCATGAAATCTAACATACATTTTATTTAATCATCAATTCTAATATGAAGGACACGTAAACATGAAAGAAAATTATTACCTCGCAAGTCATTGATACTTGAACTATTTAAAATTACATTTTTGTTACACTTTAATAATTTAACTGATAAGTTGTTCGAAATGAGCAAGCTTGTACTTCATAGAATGTCTTTGGATGTTAGAGTTATTAGAAAATTATAACGTGTCTTTTACTTGTTGAAAGTGAACAGTTCTAGTTATGTTGATTAAAACCCTTGTGTACTAAATATTAGATTTCATGGATATCTTGTAGGTACCACAGATGAGTGTATTTGTAATGTTTCTTTCCTAATGTTTCTTGGAGGAATTTTATCTTTAACATTGACTGTATCGACTAGTGAAATAAAACTGTGAGTGTTTACTTTTTTAATTTTTAGCCGATTCGATTTCCGGTTCAGAAGACAAGCTTGTCGAGAAATCTGTGGATGAAATGTTGTTTCTTTTTAAAAATAAAGGAATGTTTTCTTTGAGTAAAATAATCTATTTTAAAGATTTAAAGTGTTTTCCGATCAGGGCCCATTGATTTTTTCCACCCTGTATGTAGACACAATAATCGTAAGAACATTACCTACTACTGTCGAAAACCAAGGCCTTATCAAAAAATTAATTAATAATCATCTCTCATTATGACTAGTCATCTTAGAATGAATGATGTTCATGTTACTCGACGATAAGTTACGTGGACTAGTCATGTGCAGTTTTGTATACAAAATCATCCACTAGATCTTTTTAGCTTGTTAGCTATTATTTAATAAGATCCTGATGAAATTATTTTGATATAATTATAATTATTTTAAATCGGCAAACTGTGGTCAGATACCTTTTATCTGAGGAATTAAGATGGCGGTTTGACAATTATTTTCTATACAAAAACTGTCAAACTGTCATATTTATTTTTCAGATGAAAGTTATCTGACCATCGGAAAGTCGGCACCGAATCAATTTATTGTTATAGCTCTTTTGTTTTTGTCCAGTGACGGTAACCTGTGGCTCATACTCCACAACGCTTTTCAAAAACGTGTCAGTATTCGAAAATGGAACCATGATAGTAGTTGTAGTAGATTGATTGACTAGAACGTAGGTAGGTATTTACCTAACAGCTATGTAGGGGGCAACCTCTCGCGATAAGTTATCGGTCAAAGTGCGCAGACTTTGTGTGGCTCGCATTACTTGTGTGCGTGAGACGCACCGAGATGTATTCCACTGGATATGGCCAGCGTGGTTTGGCCTAAAATTCGCACCTCCTTTTCTCGTATTGGTAAGAACTAAGTATAGTCAGGGAAATTAATTGTTTATCAAATTGCCCACCTACCAACTTAAATTATCCATCATATTCAAATTGCATTTGTCCTTTTTTACAATTGTATGAAATGGTTATAAACACGGCAAATTATCGAAGAGTGTCAATTTCCATAGCAATTAATTTCCCTGACTGTACTATAAAAGTTAATATCATGGTAATCCTTTTAGCTATAAGTTAACTAGGTGGTATTTAGCAAATCTGACTACCCAAGATGCATCGGTACATAACGATACATTTAGGTACTTATGCACCTCTTAACCAAAAGTGTAATTACAGGATGTATCAACGATACGAAAAAAAGAAGCGGACGATATTATAATTTAATTGTTGGGATTGGAATTATCGCAATGAACGCTACTCTTATCAGTCAGCTTTAGATTTCGGGACTCCGGGTTTTTTGTCTTTTCCATTCATAATTAGATGAAGATTAGTGTTAAGACATATTTACACTGAAAAAAAGATCATTGCTAAAGGTAAAATTAAGACGGTATTTATTTTGTAGTTTCCCTGTGACGTGGGAAAAATAAAGAATTTCAAGACTTCATTTCTAATAATAACATTCTCCTGTACCTACCTATGTTTGCATTAATATATTTAAATGCCTTTTAAAATTGTTCCCGTATTGTTACTTTTGTTAGGTACTTACCACAACCTTTTAGCATAACAATGGCAGGAAAATTAATATATAGAGCGAGAAGTCATTGTATTTTCCCTAATCATAAATGGTTTTTGAAAAAAATCTTAGATAAATTAATATTTTATATTATGTAATAAGCGGTAACGGCTGCGACTTACGAGTTGTAGGTCGTTGGTTCGGACCAGTTCGGACCCAGACAGGCGCTTTACTTTGTGCAAATTATTTCATCACCACTGCTCTCAAAATGGTGAAGGAAAACATCGTGAGGAAACCGGCATGTCCTGGAACCAAAAATTTGAAGTCATGTGGCATCTACCAATCCGCACTGGACCCTTGTGGTGGATTGCGGCCCACTCTCTCTCACAGAGAGGAGGCCTGTGTCCCAGTATTGGGAACATTATGTAGGCTAATCAGCCTATAAGCCTGTATGGTGTAATAATGTTTTGTGAAGGGAGAACTTTTCTGCTGTCATGTTCCGAGAAAAACACATTTTTAATTAAATCATTTAAGACTTTCTTCTGACGAAAGTATTTTATGAACTCTCTTGACGAACACAAATCTTTTACGTTCAAAAATAACTTTAAACCCTCTTTTCTGTCTTTATGTACTTTCAATAAAAATGAAATGCTGTTAGTTGGTAGGCGCATCACTTGAGTACGGTTGGACCGATTTGACTATTTTTTATTATAAAATGTTCCTAATAGTCCGAATTAAGTTTTTATGGAAAGAAAAATTGGAATATTTACCCGGAAAATGTACAAAATCGAGAAAAACGGACTTCCTTTTTTTATGGGATTTTTGATGAATTATTGAAAATTGGACACGAAAACGTTTGTCGGGTCAGCTGGTAAGCAATAAAAACAAACAAACAATAATCAGTTCATCCCGAACCATACACTATTAATGAACGGGCCCGCCTTAATATACAAGTACAAATAAAAAAGCAGACACTGAAAACAATTTATGCAAATGTAAACTTTACGGTATTTTCATGTTTCGACGATTCATCCTTTTAATTGGTGGACAGTGAATTTTATTTGCGCTACTGCGTACAGCCGGAACTTCGTGTCGATTGGCAGAAAATGTTCAATTATCTCTCCAAAATTCTATGAGCCGACTGTCGGGCCCGGTTGGGTACAATTATGACGCTCTGGTGACAAAATAATGGGCAGTCGCGGAAAAGGACCTATATTTCGAGTGGCAATCTAAAAAAAATTGATGCCTCTGAATAAAGTATTGCCGATGTAGGTATTGTTTCACTATTAAAGTTGCATGCAGTGACTGCAAACACTGGCAATTGCCTTTGTACAGTGGTTGCATGTATTTTAATTTACAAAATTGTTTGCAGAATATTATGATTTTAATAGCATAATCAGCCTAAACCTAACGTTATCACTGCTGGGACATAGGTCTCCTTCCTGTGACCCTCTCACTGGGAGGAGACCTGTGTCCCAATGGGCCGAAATCCACCACGCGGGCTGAGTGCGGGTTGGTAGATGTCAGATTATTATGATATTAATATTTGCTGTGAATTCGCGAGAAATTATTTAAAAGCCTCTGTTATTTATCTCTCCTTATTCTATATTATCTTCAGTACTACTGTTAAATAACTTTGCCACCAACCTTCAATCCCCCTCTGTAACCACACAGTTCCCACGTACTCGTACACATACATACATTCACCTCAAGATACACCCACTGGCACATCAATTCGCCCTAGCTCTGCGTCTTTATCGGCCAAACATCAGAAACAGCCGCGTTAGTCACCTCTCCGTGATAAACCCTGAGGCCGTTACACGTAAAACAATGCCACTTTATCATCACGTTTATCAAGCAGTTATCACTATGCGCCATTCGCATCAAACTGCTTACTTCTTCACTAAGAACGTGTCTAAGCTAGTGTTGGGTGCTGTGGTACTGTTCTGGAAGGGTGATTCATTTGGTTATTGCTTTCATCTTGTTTACAAGTTACATATTGTAACTAAGAAGAACGTATCAAACTTGAACCCTGCTGCACTGAAATACTCGTATTCCTAGGTGAAATTGTTGATTTGGCGTTGGTTTTACCCTGTTAGGACTGCTTGTCTGTTCTTTTTGGATATTGATGTTTAGTTCATACCCATGACAGAACATAAACTTTCCAGATAATGCAAGTTTTGCATGTTTTTGGTTCAATTCGTCAGCTAAGTTTAATTCGTAAGCAGAGTAACATTAAAAAACAAAACTTATTTAAGCTTACTCATCGCACATTAAAGTAGGTATAATAACTGTTGGTGGATATTTTAACAATTATCACATTCTCATAATATTATTGTTTAAATCTGCTTAAATCTGAAATGATAAAATAACACGTACTTAAAATAAAACGATGCAATAATACATTAATGAATACATTTAATTAAATTAATAAGTTCGCATGAAGCTTGTTAAGTTTCCCCGAATTTCACCGCAAGCCCAAATATGTGAACAAAATTCGGAAATGAGTTGTATATTAATATCATGTTCCATTCCCAAGTGTTTTGCCTTTTTATATTATATTATTGAAATGAAAATAAAAGAAATTATCAACAAAATGAATTTACGTTTAAACTATAATCAATATACAGGATGTGGCGTAAAAATAGTAGTCCAGATAATTTACTATTACATATTACAATTTTAACCATTTTTACCTAAGGGTTCCGAAAGTATTTTTTTTTGTTTTTTAAATAAATGATAAATGATTTTATTTCTGTAAGTAGGTTTGTACAAACACTTTTACACGTCAATCATATTTTTTTAAAGCTAGATGAGGTCGGCGTTTCCTATCTGACTACTCTGAGAAGAAAGGCCGAAACAAACTCAGAGGTCACAGTCTCTTTTAAAGTCCAAACAAAATCTTGGTCAGATCATGTGAAGACCATGTAGATTGGTGTCTGAAATGGTCTTTTGAGGAAAGAACCACACAGATTGAGCGGACCTGTCCAGTCAGTGCACGCATTTGTCAAAAATCGTGCAGCTCAACTCAGAACTTAATTACGTAATTTCTACCTTTTGTTTGGTTGTAGTTTCAATAAAAACCAATATTTTTTCATTTTGATTTCTGTTAATTACTGCTGAATACTAGAGCTATCGTATAAAATTATGGTTTTTATGTAAATTTAGAGCTTTTGAAGAAAAAGTTAGTTCTTTTCTATGTTAACCCAAATTTTTAACATAATCATGCAAATTCAAGAGCGATTTTTGTAAAAAAAATGTTCTACTAAAATGGTTAAAATTGTAATATGTTATAGTAAATTATCAGGTATATCAAATCCTTAACGGTGGACCACTATTTACGCCACACCCTGTATAGACATTATGTCCCAGACTAAATCTTATCAACTAAGTTGGACTAATTAGTACTAACTTAGTCGTAACTCAGTGCTAACAAACTGACTAAATTGGCAGTAGATGATAAAACCTGTATCGCGTAAACGAACAACAACTAGCAACTTTGTCTATGTAGTTATTGAGAATAGAGGTGTTCTAGCAATGACCCATATTTGGATTACGTCATGATGCAAAAGCTATGCAAGAAACTGAATAAGAAACGCGTCTTTAGAAACTCAGAAACCGAAAACTACACGACAGAGTCCGAACAATCCCTGTTTACGAAAGCATTTGACCTACAAACGTATTGTTGTGGCAGATGCCACAAGCGGAAGCTGTTTTTTCTATGATTGCTATAAGTCAGTTCTATGGCCTTGTAATAAGGTCGGTTGCATCCCCGCATTGTAAGGGATGTTGACAAATGAATGATGACAATTATATTGTGTGCTTGCCTTTGTGGTGGTGACGACTATATTATTCTGTGGTGAGACCGTTGGATGTAGAATTGTTCCGTGCGCATGTTTTGGTGAATTATTATTCACTGTAGCTAATTGTTTTGTAAGACTTTTGTTTGAGCATTTCAGGGCAATAGTGAAATATTTTAATTATCATATTTGAATGATATTTATTTCGAAATTAAGTGGCCGATTTAATTTTCAAACAATTTCGAGGAACGCGATTTCGGTTTTTCATGGAAATGTATTTGTTTATTTACACCATGGCCTGTCCTGCTGCAGGAGCACAGGTCGCATAGCACGGCATGCCAGCATCAACGATATTATTCGTCGAGCCCTTGTCACCGCCGGCGTACCAGCGGTGTTAGAACCAAACGGCTTGGTACGTGACGATGGTAAGAGACCAGACGGCATGACGTTGCTGTCTTGGAAAGTGGGTAGGCCTCTGGTGTGGGACGCAACGTGTGTCGATACCCTTGCGCCATCTCATGTTCCTAGCACGGCGGGCTGTCCTGGCGCCGCTGTTGCGGCTGCTGAGACAAAGCGGCGCAAATACTGTAACCTTATGGGCAACTACAGCTTCGAAACGCTCGGGTCATGGGGCCCGAGTGCGCGTCTCCTTTTTAAGGAAATTTCTCGCCGGCGCAGCTGGTTGACACTTCACGTGACCAGAGGGTTGGGTCGTTTTTTGTCTAAAGAATTAGCATTGCTATTCAACGTGGCAATGCTGCCAGTCTTCTGGGCACGTTTTCATTTTCGAAAATTCGTTTTCGAACAGCGATGCGGACGAGTACTTCGACGCCTAAGTGTCCTTTGTTTTTGTATTTATTTGTATAGTAAGTTAGTTAGTCATTTGTTTATATTTTTCTACATAAAAACATACTTTCTTTCGGATCTTTTATCTCACAAGCATCTCGAAACACTTCCGCGCAGGAGACTTAAGAAGACTTACTCTTACTTTAACTTTTAAAATAATGTAATAAACAAAACAACATCACTCGCCCGTTTTGCATCCAGCGGCACCCCAACACGTTTTTTATTCAAATAAAAATTATAAATTCCCCTCAACCACACCACAATTCTCAGTTCCTGACAATGTGCACACGAAACTAGCAAAATAATGCGATTTCGCGCATCGCGACACACTAATATCGACTAAGCTTAACAATCGACTATTCAGTGTACCTTGTCCCATCACTATTGTGCACAACTTTTGTTTAGTCGAATTGTTATAATCGCTTGAATAGAGTTGTCATACACTTGAAGATGTTTTTTCAATATATATTTTTTTTATTTATAAAGGGTGGGTCCCTGACTTTGTGTAGGTACATAAACACGAGTAAGTGAGTGAGTGATTATTTCGAGTGGGCGAATGAAATGTCGATGTCGAGTTGTTGTTTCAGTCAATGAGTGTTGTTTTGTTATTCTGTTATTGTTTATTTTTAGTACACTAAACTTTTGTTTTTTTTTGTTAAGTCCATCTTTTTTATGTTTTATACATTTATTATTCTGCTTTTGTTAGTATGGCAATAAAATGCTTTGACATTAATTTAAATGATTTAGTTTAATAAAATATAAAGAATAATAATAAATTTCTGAGCACTAATAATCCCCTCATCAAGCTGTAGCATGTAGTAGAAAGTAGGTACTTAGTAGCTGGGTTACCTACTTCTAATGTAATTAAAGTACTACGTTCCCTGCAATTAATTAAGTAGAGTATTTCAATGGATTTTAATATTCTAATAATGTTTATACAAGAATCTTAGGTAAGTTTTGTATTGACGTGGTAGAAAGAGGAAAATCCACCTATATAGACCGTATACCCTACGTCTCCAAGTCGGTCTCTTACATTTTTACGTCAATGGAATAAGAAAATCTAGAAACTTATAATTATTCCGTTTAAAATATAAGGAAACAAAACAACTAAATAAATAAAATAATACATCTTGGATATAAGAACTACCTTTACTCACCGTTGTAGTTTAACTTTTTATACTCTGTGATATTCATATCTCAGGCACGATAATTACTACACAAACTTCCCTTTCGTCCCTCGGATATCACAGTCGAAAAAAATATTTATTTCCTATTTCACATGAGAAACCACGGCGTGCGCGACACGTAGCCGGCAACCCGCTGGTTGGTATTGTGCAACCGGGGTTGCCCAACCATTGTCCACTCGCCCCGGGGATCGGCCGGGTGTTTATTTGCAAACAAACACTACACACCGCCCGCTGCGCCCTGCACTACACCGATTTGTTACGATTTCTGTAATACGATAGTTTTGAATTTTAGTCGATTCTCGTTTCTTTAGTAGGGGTGTGTGAACCGTGTGTGTAAGCTACCCCTTTTAAAATGGCGCTGCGGCGGCGGCGCGGCGAGCAGTAAATTGTTGCATGTAGTCAAATGTTTACAGACCGTGCACCAAGTCCGGCCCTGTAAAGTTTTTATGAATGAGTATTTTAAGCTGGTAGGTACCTATGTAATTACAGTTTTAAGCAAGCTGATGAAAAATTATCATCTTGGTTTTCTTTCGTAAAAATATAAATACATATCATGTAATTAATTGTAATGAGTGTTTATATAATCTAATTATCTCAAGATTCAACACAGCTTGTTAAAACTGCTTAAAATCCTGCTTGAGGGAAACGGAGCACGACGACGCATCCACGATACAGTTACTTAAATAAAACATTGATTTTATTGACTTACAACATAATATATCTATCGAATAACGTTACTATATAATGCCATTAAAACTCTAAAACTTGGACAATCCACTCCGGCAAAATTACAATAAATCAAACGGTGACACCGTTTGATTTATTATAATTTTTTTTGTCGAAATCAAATAAAAATCTCGTTCCATTAGTTAGGTTCTAAAATCGTTATTAGGCATATACTTAATAAAATTCCCACGGAACTTTTATCGTGCTATAAACTCAAAACGGTAGGCAACCGACCGACGAATAAAACCCGATATATAGATAATTTTAATAGACACAGTAAAATCGAAATGACAAATCCGAATCAAACATCGAATTGTATCGATACGTTTTATATCGATATCTTAGTCGATATTATAAAATTTGTTTTTCGAACGTTGATTGACATTGGGATGTTTTAGTGGTTTGAAGAAAGTTTTTTAATATACCTTTTAATGTCTGCGTTATCTGAACGGGTAAGTGTGCTACTGAAAAATGTGAGAATGTGTTGCTGGATCTTAATGCAACACATTCTCACATTTTTATAAGCAAATAATTATTTATGTAAATAAACAGAGGTTAGGTTATTATATTTTTATTTTAATACTTTGTTAGTTAATATAGGGCCGATTTTTATATCGTCAGATAACTTTTAACTAAATATTAAAATTGGCGGTTTGACATATTCGCTATACAAAAGCTGTCAAGCCACCATATTTATTCTTAAGACAACACAGGTATCTGACGATTGAAAATCCAGTCCATAGTAAAATAAGGTTTTCCAGTGCATATATTATTATCGTGTTTACTAAATTCATAAACTGACAAAGTAAACGGGGTGCGTGTCTAACGGCCAGTTTCTTCATCAATAGTAACAGCCAAAGTAACGTCACGAAAGTCAAAGTAACGGTTAAATTTGTTTCTTCACTATTTTAGCTGTTACTTGAATGAAGAAATACATGTGCCGTAGTATCAGTAAAGTTCAAGTAAAAGTCAACAGTAAAAGTCAGTTTGACTGATTACTTTAGTTGTTGATGAAGAAACTGGCCGTTAATCTAAAGTAGTTAATCTAAACTGACAACATTTTCGTTAGTCGTGGTTGGCTAAAAGTTTACTGGGAATCGCCACCTTAGTCTCAACTGTAGAACCTGATTTTAATCTATTGCACCTTAAACAATAAGAACAAGTTATGTACGTTTATAATTTATTATATACGAATTTATAATACCAATTTGCGTTAAGCAAAACCAGCCGATAATGTTCCCACTGCTGGGACACAGGCCTCCTCTCTTCAAGTGGGAGTGGGCTGTGATCCAACACGCGGGCCCAGTGCGGGTTAGTAGATGTCACAAGTCTTTGAATTTTTGGTTCTCGGACATGCCGGTTTTCTCACGATGTTTTCCTTCACCCACCGCGGTGATGAAATTATTTACACAAATTAAAGCACCTGGGTTCGAACCCACGACCTACAACTCGTAAGTCGGGGCCGTTACTACTTGGCCACGACTGCACTCGCATTGCTTGTATTAAGCAGGTTTGAAAAAAATACAACCACACTTATGCGGGTGGAACCGGGGGGCGCTGCTAGTCAATCATAAAACCAAAGTCGATGCAACGGCTATTATCACGATTGAAGTAACTCTAAACCCTTTCTACGATAACAAGATCGGCTAACTCCCGCTAAAGCCGCACTTAAAGGTTTCTTGTTTATGACTTTTATTGGTGGCCGAAGTAAACAAATTAAACTCGAGTGTATTTTATATTCGTGTTAATTGAAAACATTTCGGTGTCTGCCATCAAGAAGTTTATAAAATTTTATGTTATTATCAAATAGTTTAGATGAGGTTTTTGTCATTCCGCCGCGGTGTAGAAGAGGTTTCTGTCACTTTTATTTGTTTAGTAGCTGTTGCCCCGGAACTAATTAATGTACCGGGACAAGAAGTATCATAATATGCGATCCATTGCTTTATACGTTTTAAAAAATCGTCTTCTCTACAACGTGGATAACGCAATGAATTTTTTTTAATTGTCAAAATGAAAAGCACTGCCATTGCGTGTTCCGCAATTACACTTGCCATTGATGATAGATTGAGAAACAAACATCTTCACTTTCACATTTATTAAGTATAGGTTGGTACCCTCGTGTTATTGTCGAGATCTTCATCTCTACCTACTATGAGATTTTACCGAAGGTTCGCCGTTAAACATTTTCCAAACTTATTAGGTAACAATTAGGTACAAGTATGGCTTGCTTCTTTATGTACAGTCAACAAAAGAGAAAAGTATGCAGGATCGTCGCGTATAGTTGAAGTTTAGTAAGAAACCGATGGATGGTCTCGAATAAAATTTAATTTTATTAATAGAATACAAACAGCTCATTTATCCAATTAAATTTCAGTCGACAACATCCATCGGTTTCTTACTAAACTTCAACTATATCCGACGATCCTGCTTACTTATCTCTTTTGTTGACAGTACATATATGTTTGAAATGTCCGTCTTTTAGGCAAAAACAGGCGAACTGGACCTTAGATCCTGATTCTGGCAGCTGAGTCTCGAATCATTTTATCTGTAACTACACCGAGATCATTTCATGTGTCATAGAATCATAATAAAATAATCTATTTGTTATTTCGCACTGGCCCCGCAGGCTAGATTACAGCCCACTCCCTCTCAAAGAGAGGCCATGTCCCAGCAGTGGGAACTTTATAGGCTGATTTATATACTAATGCTAAGTATTGAGTTTGTATAAATTGAATACCGACATAAATACTTCTGCCAAGATCGCTCGTTATTTGTCAACTTTGAGTTGACTTGCGTTCTAAAACTTTATCTGGACGAGGAAATTGAAATATTATTTCGTATAAGGTAAAGTTTACGGAAATACTAATCTAAAATTAAAACAAAACTGTGTCGTAATAATATTAACATGATAAATCAATGTGAGGCGAGTGTCAAGCAGTATTCTATCCACGTCAGAGTGGTTTCAGCTAATGTCCGCCATATTTGGATCTCTAATCGTCCCAACTCACACGTAACTTGACGTCTCGAGATAAATTTTAGACAAGCGATAGTCGCGCGCCCGTCCCGAGATTGTTTCAAGACGCTCGATCATTCCGTGTGAAAATACTAGAGATGTGACATTATACATATTACACTTTTTATCTCAACTTAGAATTATTCCAGCGTTGAGCCGAGTGCGACTACAAAAAATACAACTTTTTTAGCTTTTAACGTGATATAACCGAGAAAAGGTTTTCTGAAATAGTTATGCACTAGACCGTTACTAGTGCATGTAATTTGCACTCTTTTTTGCGAGCAAAGTGCAAGGTAACGACACTAAGTTCGTTGACACCACTCAGAGCCACTTGAAAGATCATTGCGCGGCAGTACCGGCTATTAGACCACAATGACCAATTCCTGTGAATGAATAAAACTGCTCGAAAGTTCATATGTTTATTTTATTCAGAAAAACATGAATACAGCCGCAATAACAGTTTTTACATTTTGAAAAAATGCATCATAAAATAGATTTTCCGAATCATTTGCTGACATCACGCGGAAAAAGTTGCCACGTGCGTGCAAAAAAATGTACACATTACAAACGGCTATTAAGTAAACTGTCCGAGTGTGTAAACGGGTGTGCTGTTAAATTGCAATGCAGTGTACGCTGTGGTGATGATAGTTTAATTGTAAGTATAGTGCGCGGGCATTTTTTAGATTGACTGGTTTTGGTTGTTGTTCGGTTCGGTTTGAAGTGGCGATTAATGGTTGGCGCGTGCTTCTAGTAACAATTTACTCGATACGATGTGGTTTATTTTTGTGGGAGCGCAAATGTTTGTTCGGTTACCTATGGGGAAGTTCTTTCATTTATTTACCGTCGCTGCTTTTTAGATGCTTTTACATACATGGATAGAGTCACGCGACTTGTAAGCATGAACATAATTGTTTGAGTGTGTGTCACAGCCAGCAGCCAGCAGCTTCATATCCCGTTATCTCAAGAAGGAAAAAAGAGTAAATATTATAGAAACGTATTACACCATATTACGTAGGTTCTCCCAGTTGCCTGTTACGAAACACTTTGGGAAACAGGAAACATAATCCAGTTACCGTGATCGATGTAGTTCGACTACAATTAATTATAATATTATTCAAAATATTTTGTGTTTTATGTTAATTTTACCTTTTCTACTAACCAACGACGCGGCATTAGGAAATAATTTGTGTAAAAATATTGTTCTAATTTTGATTCATTAATGATTCTACCCCACGGTTTTTTTTGTACAATTTAGTGCCTATCTATGATAACAAATTGTACTAAGATTATAAATGAATTTATTTAATTTGGGCTGATTTTTCAATAGTTAGATAACTTTTATCTGAGGAATAAATATTGCGGTTTGACAGCTTTTGTGTAGAAAATATGTAAAACTGTCATAATTATTCTTCAGATAAAATTTATCTGACTATTGAACAATCAACCCTAAAGAATGATGGGCATTTATGTATGGAGCCTGGCCTGACGACCAATGGAGTTCTAATGAGATACACAATGACAGCCGGGACCAACAGCTTAACTTGCATTCCAAGGCACGGGGGGGTCTTGGTATGTAAAAATGATCACCCATCCTGGGCAAGTGTAGCTTAACCTGATCGATCGACCCGAGCGGCTGTTATTACTTTGACTTAAGCCCCCTCAAGGTTATGAGTCAATAACTAATATTATTGAGAACTGCAGTGAACATTAGCGTCATAAACTAATACGTTTACATGGTACTTGCAGGTCTGATATTTCTTTAACCCGGTATTTCACAGTCTTCTGCTGATTTGCTCATAATGATAATTGATGCTTATGATATTATAAACTTTCATTTGATGTATATGTGGTTTTATTGGACATACCGGCCCAAACGCCCATCATTCTTTATAAAGTATATTTGAACTTAGCACTTTTTAAATGTTTGCAAGTACCTAAAGCTTAATAAAAGCTTGTGAAACAGTGTCTGACAAGGAGTTCTTAAGTTTTATGCGTTAAGTTGAAGCTAAAGATTTCAAATAAGTGGTTATCTACCTTACAGGCCTTGTAATAAAGCATAGTTAAAGCTGTAGTATCATTTTCCCAATGTTAAATTGCTTAGGAAAATGCGGATGAATAAGTATCAGAATATTCCACCAAACAACTATAGGTTATATGTCAGAAAACGCGTGGATGTCAGAAAACATCTTATGCAAACGTACTTCTGGAATTAAAAGTAAGAACAATACCTTATTGTTAATCCATGTTAAATGATAAATGATTTTATTTCTGTAAGTAGGTTTGCACAAACACTTTTACACGTCAATCATATTTTATAGTATCTTTGTATAGTATAGTATGTTTTTATATGTGTTTGTTATATACTATTTGTGTGTCAATTCCATCCAAATTTGTCCAGCCATTTTTGTGCCAATCCGGCATCTAAATAAACAGACAAACGGACAAAAAGTCAGACAGAATCAGACACGTTTCCACCCCTCGTAGCAACTTTTTTCTAAAATATTCAATGTACAGTTTTGAATACGTTACTATTTTATTTTACTATGTATGATATAGATTCCGGTGTTCAATATCTTCATCTGAAAAGTGTCGTGGTAACTTTGTAATAATCCTTTGAACAATTATTTACTTTATCCCTAAAAATGTTGTAACAACTGCCGAAAACTGTGGAAAATTATCTCCCTAGAGTCTAAAAATGTCAACACAACAGAAAGAAGAAAATAAAATAATTTTAAAAAGATTCGCTGAAGACTTTCTTTTAAATGTTAACAAAAAATAAACTAACAAAATTATTTTATTTTTGTGCATCATATTTGTACACATAATGATCGTTTGTGTTCGTATGATGTGTCTTTAAAATAAATAGTGGGTAACAGACAAGCATCTTGGTACGTGTCGCGATAACTTTTGACATTTGCACGGACACAGTAATACGAGGCTTATTAGATGTAATTCGTATGCGATGACATGAGACGTTGTGTTGCGAAAGTGCGACTATTTTGACCCATACTTCGTGCTTGGGTGAAGATATTTTTTCTTAGATGAGGCAGAGCTGTCTTTGAAACTCAAACTCTAAGCATTATATTCAATTAAACCAATTGCAGGCACTTTTCAGTTGTCAAGGAGACGGTCAGTACAAAAGATTAAGGTAGTTGTAATTTCCAAAGTTCCTATGGAGAAGAACGGACAAGTACAAGTAACTCCATGGACACTCTTTTTAATCAAAAGAAGTCAATGATTTCAAAAGTAGTAATATATACCTAAGTCAATAAAAGAAGTTTCTTTGAAATTTACTTCCTTCGCTTACATTTTTGCGACTGGGTGGAATGTTTAACAGACTTCACTTGTTTTTTATTGTTATCTTTCATTTGATTAATCCCAAAGCTAAGTTTTTTTTTTCATTCTAATGTATTGGCTTCCTTCGAAAAATTGCAACAAATGGTGTTGTCTATCATAGTCATCCGTAATTAAATAATCAATCAAGTTCTTCTTCAAAACATTAGATAAATAAATTCTTAGTAGCGAAGGATGACTGCTAGACTCAGGTAAATCTGTGTGCCATCAATCCCTTCTAATTTAGCTATACGCGTCTAAAGTTATGAGCTTAAAAATAAATCCGTCGGCTGACGCCCTTACTATGTGAACTAGTGATGCTGCGAGTAAGCTCTCGAAATTAACTGTCACAAAAAGTTACATTTCTTTTTTATTTAGTGTAGTTGGTGTACCCAGTGTTTTAAAATTTATTTTGTTAAGGGGACTAGGTACATGACCTAAAGCTTGGTCACTGTCGGACTGCATACAAAAGAAAGAGAAGCGCGATGCCACAACGCTGGTAATTTATTGCAAAATATGAAGCAATTATCTATTTACAAAAATTCTATTGTTTGGACTAAAAAATTAAAACACTAGTGCTTTAGTATGTTGCTTATAGAATAATCTGACAAAAAATCAGAATGATTGTATGTATATTAGTATGATTTTTATTGTAAAAATAAAGTTTTTAGAGGTATCTTCATGATTTTTTTCTATCGTATCAAATTAGTTGTATTATGTTTTCAACACAATATCTACCTAGCATTATATATCCTGAAGAATATCATATATTTTTCTGATTTTGTTTACTGTAGTCGATCATATACTTTTAGTGCTTCTAAAAATTGCGTTCTTTGCGTTTCGGTCCTGTAAACCCCTTAAATGGATGTTGAAAAAAGCGGCCAAATGCGAGTCTTGCACACGAAGGGTTCCGTGCCACAAAGCAAAAAAAAGAAAGAAAAAACACGTATCTTGTATGGAGACAATTAATTTATAACTTCATTTTATTTTTATTATTATTTGTTATAGTAGCAATAGAAATAAACAATCTATAAAAATGTCAACTGTCTATCTACTAAGGTTCATGAGATACAGCCCGCTGACTGACAGACAGACGGACGGACGGACGGCCAGCGGAGGCTTAGTAAAAGGGCCCCGTTAAAGACCTGCTTAATGACTTTGAATTACCAAAACCGAAAGTTTCCTATACACAAAGGATTTTTCTTTTATAGACAGGTGGTAAATCACACATTTTGTAATTAACCAAGAATTTGAAGGATAACACAAAGTACGTAATCCAAAGCAAAACATTGATTAATTGGCGGCAGAACACCATCACATTTTACCAGGCGCTCGCAGGTAGCTTCTAACCAATTGAACTCAGATTTCAAACCTCAAGCGCCATCCCAACTAGTTCAATGAGCCGTTCAAAGATTTCCAAGTCAAGCGATGAACCGAGTTCTTGCGGTAGGGTCGTATCGCCGTCGGCGTCGCGGGCGATTGACGCGCGACACCGCGACGGCTGCGGCGCGACCGACGCACGGGGCTAATTAACGACACCGCCATCTATCGGCGACGCCCTATCAATCTCGAAGCGACAGTTTTGTTTCGCATTTGTCGCCGCGGTATTTGGGACGAGTGCTTGTGTATTTATTTAGTGTGTGTAGAAGTTCAAGTGGCGCATCTTTGGTTAAGGTTGGGAGTCAAATGGTGGTTAATTCTTTTGTTGCTTTTCTATAATTTAATGATATTATTTAGCGCAATCGGTATGAATGTGACGGTCAAAATATAGTTTCTTTTGAATAAAAATATTTCTTTATTTGGCAGCCCTTCCTATGACTTCTATTCCCAATGTAAGGCTAATGGTCAGTTCATATATATGTATAAAACACAAAACGTTTTGTTTTGTGTTTTTGTAACATTTTTATTACCAAACTGGGCATATAAATAGATTCGTAATCTAGTTTTCCCAGTGATAGAGCTACTTCCATATGGGAGGGTCTAATATGCAAAGCTATAAAGTCTTTGCTTCATTATTAGTAAAGATATAAGAGTCTACATTTTAACCGATAACGGTCCTTAAATGATAAGAATCGGCAATTAGCCATCTTCCTCGCTTTGGCAAAAGCCTGAAGCCTGAAGTAATTTTGTCAGATTTAGAAATCAGGGCGTCTCTTTAGTTATTTTTAATTAATACTTTACTAATATTAGGAAAAGCTGCATAACTTTGGACGTGAACGGAACCACATCACACAACACTGACCATGACCACACACACAAAAAGTTTTTTAACAAAAAAAAAAAAAAAAAAAAAAATACAAAATCGTTTCTCGACAATATCCTCTCACCAACAGATTTGAACTCTACTCACCCTCCTTTGAAACTACCGTGATGGTCCTTAACGACGGTTACAAATGTTGGTGTTATATCATATTTTATGTCCACGACACTTAAATTGCGTGCCATTGCGGACGTCCGCTGGCATTTTAAGGTACATAAACACAAGTTGACAGGTGTTGAAAACTGGACTTACCATTAGAGTTGAAGAGAAGGTCGTATTCATAATGATGAATTATCTTCTTACTGTACCTACTACAGTTTCTAAGTGAGTTTGAAGTAGGTAAACTTGGTTGATTTGTGACATCGCTTGTCTGAAATAAGCTAGATTTTAACACCCATCATCATCATCTGCCTAGCCTTTTCCCAACTGTGTTGGGGTCGGCTTTCAGTCTAACCGGGTGCAGCAGAATACCAGTACTTTACATGGAGCGACTGCCTATCTGACCTCCACAACCCAAATATTGGGTAATACGATACCCCTTGGTAAGACTGGTTGTCAGGCTTTCGGGTTCTGACGACCCGTAACGGCTGTCAAAAGATCCACGAATGACAGCCGGGACCAACGGTTTAACGTGCTTTCCGAGGCACGGAGAAGTCTTGTAATGTAGAGATGCTCACCCATCCACGGACCAACCGCGGCAAGCGTAGCTTAACCTGATCGATCGAACCATGTAGCTGTTATTTCTTAGCCACAAGCCCCACTACACTCAACACCCATAGTTAAAATAATTTTATGGATCGGTCAAAATATACCACTCGTAAGTTTTTTTTTTTAAGCAATGTCGCAATATCTCCGTGATTAAGGTCTGGCCTCTCATGCACGACGAGGTTATGGGTTCAAATCCGGGCAGGTACCAGTGTGACTTTTTCAATTCTTGTGTACTTTCTGAGTTTTGTCTTGGACATTACTGACATCTGTGTAAGAAATCTGGACTTATAGTTAATTTAAGTCTGAAATCGCCTACCCGTCTTCAAGCGTGGTGATCAATGCTCATGTCTTCTCTGTGTGAGAAGAGGCCTTTGACCTGCAGTGGGACAATAATAGGCTGGCGTTATTGTTATTATTAGGTCTAGGATTATTGTCTTGTGTCACATTTTTGTAATTCAACATAACGAAAATCTTGTTAACCTATGTTAACAAGATTTTGGCTGATGCAAGATATTGAAGTGAAAACTTCAATATTTTTTGAGATGGGAAGAAACCTTTGAATTCGCGCCACTATTACCGTAACCGACACCGCTTCGGATGTGTTCGGCTGTTCTCGGGATGTACTCGGTTCTAATGTATATGCGATATGTCAGTGAGTGATGGCAAAGTATTCTGTTTGTGTTTTGTTTTCACTTCTGCCGGCACTCCCGGAGTGTTTTTTTTTGCTTATTTGTGTTAGGAACACTATGATTAGGTATACTATGCGTGTTATGCTAAGCGTAATTTGCTATATGATTTTCTTACTTAATGACATCAACTCAGTAGCCTTATGGTTTTTATAACTTAGGAAAGTTGTTCATAAAGTAAAGTCATCATTCATATCTGTGGCTGTGCAACTGTGACATAGATCCCACGCCACGTAATAATATTCTTTCGTTTAATTAATCCTAAAGCCAAGTCAATATTTTCTTTCGAACAATTAGGCGGTAGTGAGTTCCCGTGGGGTCATTTCCGAACTCCACGCGCGCGAACCCGCGGGCAAAACCTAGTTCCTTAATAAATGTGTTACCACAAAGATCCACGGATATACCACATTTAGAGTTCACGCCAAAACATTCGTATTTCTGCTTACGGTCCAGATGTGTCAACTGACGCGTAACGGATGGGTTTCGGCAGACCGCCAAGGACTCAAAGGAAATTATCAATATTATACCGTTTTTATAACATCTCTGTTAAAATTGTATGTAGGTGTAGTCCGAAATGCATTAGATTTGTCACTAAAGTAGGTAAAGCGGTCCGTCCCCCCATCCCATCAAACGAGGTGAATAGGGATGCAGGGATGAATCATATTAATCAGAAATTAACTTACACTTATTGGCAACAAAGCATATTAATCCAACGTTAAAATCCATTTTTAATATTTCATCCCGATTCACCCTTTCATCACTCCGTTTTTATTAATTAAAACATAATCCCGCAGTAGCGCGTGGTTAGAAATGGAATGCATTCGTTTGTGGATTTAATTCACAACACGAATAATAAAACCCGCATACTAGAATAATGCTGTGATACAAATTACATATCATAACATGAGTCTGTTTGCCCTAAAGGGTTACGCAGAGGTGTACAGTGAAGGATCGAATAAAATCAAACTAGGGTTTATCTCGTACGTTCAATAATCTATACATATAAAAGGAGAAACTGACTGACTGACATATCAACGCACAGCCAAAACTACTGGCACTAGGAATGTGAAATTTGAAAGTTAATAAACTTGAAACTTGGCACGAATACTTGTCGAAGTAAATGATTAAGTTTGTCATTTTTTGGTTTTTCCAAACTACCCCCTAAAGGGGGGATTGGGGGGTGTCAAACTAGTATGGAAGAATTTTAACGTGTGGCCTGATTAACTCGAAACTCAGTATATAAAAATAAAGAATAACGGGGTGAAAATAACCTTTTCGAAATTTTTATAGGAAAGTACGAAATACACGCGGACAAAGTGCTAGTTATTGCTATAAAACATAATACGTATTTTACATCTTGTCAGCCTAATCTCACGTCTAATCTCTTCTAATTCTAAATGTTTGTCTCGTATTTCATGCCAATCACTTTTAACAACTCGCGAGGTTGCATGTAAGCACCAAATAGGCTATAGTCTCTACTAACAGTACCTGCAGTATACTCAAATCTCGGCAGTTATGTTTAAGTTCCATGCAACAGGGGGCGACACTATTGCCATAATAATAAACAAAAATACAGTTTAAAATTATTTTTAACTTTGTAGTGTTATTATTTTCACTCGGTTTGAGTTTTTATAAGACCTTAAAAGTACTTAAATTACCTACTTGCAAATCTATTGACGGGTTAGAAAATTGCAATATCTATGCGGTCAAAATAGAACAGATTTTTTTTTTATAACCGAAAAAAATTCAACTCTGGGGGTTCAGAATCATGTACAGACAGCATATCAAGCTACTACAATTTGTCAAATTTCTTTAATAGATTTTCAACTTTATCGCTAAAGCATAAGGCTCAAAGTTGATTGGGAAAGACAGTTTCGGGTAGCTTGATGTGCTGGCGTCTGTACCTACTGAATCCATGGTACCTGTTAAGGTTGGGCGTCGATGCCCTGCCACCCTGTATTATTTTTTCTTAAACCAGCGGCAAACTATGTGTCACAATTTACAACTACACATTATCTTTGACCTCTCACGTTCGCCACAGATGGAAAGGGGAATTCAACGTAGATGTGAAACATCATAGATATATGACATTTCTGTATCAACATGCAATTGTAAAAGGTCATTAGGTCAAAGTATAAAAAGTACAACTCCAAACATGAACCTTCTGTACACATAATATAACGCCTGTTATCCCCGACGGGTTATACAGAGGAGAACCAGTACAATAATATAAATGCGAAAGTGTGTCTGTCTGTCTGTCTGTTACCTCTTCACGCTTAAACCGCTGAACCGTTTTTGATGAAATTGATCTCGGGAAAGGACATAGAATAGTTTTTATCCCGATTTTCCTACGGGATCGCTACTTATCCGGGTGACCACGGGGCGCAGCTAGTAGTCCCATATAATAAGGGGCTAGACTATTGCCATCAACCGGATTTAGATATATCCAGACTACGGGCTGCTACTGAGAAATACTTGATGGAAAAAACCAAAAACACTTTGCCTGGCCCGGGAATCGAACCCAGGAACTCATGCTCAGCAGTCGCGCCTCTGTTCAATAGTTCAACAAGGCAGTCTTTTGGTATACTTGTAGAATCCGTAGAATTTGTACATCAGATGAATGACTAATAATTATGTAAATCAAAATATCAAGTTTTAGAAAATTATCATTATAATATATTTAACAAAAAAAACCGGCTTCCAAAAAAGACTACAAAGTGAAAAATAACTTTAATTTCGGAAGTCGGTGGCAAAAAACTAAAATACAGATCCAAAGACACCGACTTCCGAAATTAAAGTTATTTTCCACTTTGTAGTGTCTTTTTTGGAAGTCTGTTTTTTTTTGTTAAAAAGTTTTTGTTTCTCGCTTTTTAGTGGGTCTGTTTATAATTTATCTAAGTTACAATAGCTTAATGTCAACTTGCTCATCGCCTTTTTACAAAATATTGCTTTTCCCGATGCAGGGACGTTAATTGTTGAGGAGTTCTCCTGGTATTTAACCGTCAGCTCCATTTCACCATTCGCATTGTCACGAGCATAAATTGCTTAGCAACCATATTAAAGTAATCGAATCGCAACCCGTGAAATACTCATTATTGACTAGTTCCGGTGGCCATCTGTGGTCTTCATCTGATGATGAAGCATGATCTCTGAAAGCACGAGTTATTATAAAAAAATACCCAAATCGCTATCGGTGTGCCTATAATATTTGAAGAGTTCCTTCGATTTCTCCAAGATCCCATCATCAGATCCTGACCTGATTGATGGCAACGGGACCACCTGGAAAGTATACCCTTTCAAACAAAAAAAAAAAAAATTTTCAAATCGATCTCGCCGTCTTCGAGTAAACTGGGAAAATACATTAAAAAAAAATTATTCCGACGAACTGCGGAGTATTTTTTTTTAATGTATTTGTGTGGCCTACCATGATCTATTTAAAAACGATTCAAAAACAAGACATTTAAGTTTAGGTTCCTAAACTGCATCGCTTGAGCTGCTCTATGGACGTCATGGTACCAAACAAGTATGAATGAAACCAAAACTTGCGACTCAGTTTGGGACAATCGCTGTCAGCAGATGGCATGGCCTAAACTGAATCGTTAAACTGACGTCATGGTACGAATTAGAAGAACAGTTCAGTTTAGGTCCTAAAATGGATCACGTTAAGAGCTTGTGGTAGGCCTCCAGAGCATCTCCTCCTTTTTTTGAAGTCGGTTAAAAAGCATAATTCATAATATTAGTTATCGCAATACGCGTGCGATAACTAATATTCACGACACTCACTGGGTTATACTTAGTAGAAATTCTCATATTGACGGGAAGCTATCAACGTTTACATGGAGCGACTGCCTATCTGACCTACACAACCCAGTTACTGGGTAATATGATACCCCTAGGTAAGACTGGTTGTCAGACTTTCGGGCTTCTGTCGACCCGTAACGACTGTCAAAGAGCCACGAATGACAGCCGGGATCAACAGCTTACGTGCTTTCCGATGCACGGAGGGGTCTTGGTATGTAAAGATGATCACCCATCCACGGACCAACCGTTGCAAGCGTAGCTTAACCTGCTCGATCTACCCGAGCGGCTGTTACTACTTAGCCACAAGCCCCTCACAAAAAAAAATATTTGTTGATAGTTATTGATATATCAGTATCGTGATAGCTACTATATTATTATAGCATAAGTTTTTGTGCAACATCCGATACAAAACAAAAACAGGAAGTTCAAAGTTTATTAGAAAAGAAAACTACGCGTTTCTTACTTCCGATTTTCCGGAAAACTCGCAAATACTGACATTTTACGCATACCTACTAATCAAAAACGCAACCTAAGAAATTTCCACAATAGAAACAATTGCTCCATTTTATTTTAATCTATGTCGAATGTGTATTAGAAGACAAAGTCACAATCCTTGGAGACAAAGCTTTTCATTGTCTTCATATGCATAGTAGACAATAGGACCATCCAACAAAGCCTTCTCCGAGAAAAAATAATTGTATTAGTGCATAGCTCGCAATACCGGAGAACAATCCAATTTACCTGCATGTGAAGCCTCTATAGGAAAATCAAGTTCATCATGTCAGTTTATTCCCGCCGCTCCTGTAGTGCGGTTCGTTGCAAGGAGCGCTCCTGAATTTTCAGTCAACTAACTTTTACAAGTGAATAGATAACTAATTTTTTCAAGTGAATGGTCGCAATCTATCACAATGTCGGACTTTCGTGAGATTGAGGTGCCGGATGAGTACTTCAGAAATCCTGAAGAAACTAATCCTAACTTCACAGAAGTAGTTCCTAGCCCAAGAGAACTTCGTGAAACTATCACACCGGACTTAGAAAATTGGAATCCAAATGAAGACCAAAATAAGTAAGTAAACACAAACATAATATTAACACGGATTTACACGAACAAGAATTGGATGATCGCTGTACTCGCGGTAACTGCCTGCGGTCGATCCATTTCTCGAATTCCTTTTTCTATTGACATTATCGTCGACCGAATTGCCGTGTCATATTCGTTTGGCGTAGCATATTATTCACAAATAAAGCTTGCCGCGGTCCATTGTTGTTTACGGCGTGAAGAATCGGCTCGTTTCTAGCGTGCCGAGGACCGACCAAGTGCCGATAAAGGGTTTCGGATACCAAATATTTAATGCGATGCTTGTTAGGCTAACGCGGCGACCGAAACGGGAGGTATTGTGTTGAGGCTCCGTATTCTTTTTGTGCAAGTATTTTGTGAGTTCTTAAGGTTGTGGACAAGTAATTCTGGGTCGTAAGCTTTTGTTTCAACATAACCATGCACAATGCAAATGAAAATTGTTACACGATAACCGATAAAAAATTGAAAGTGCTCTTTGTAACGGGAGAACACGAGGATTACATATTTTGATTTATGTCGTTTTTTATGTAGAAGTTCTATGTCATGATATAATTTATATTCAAACAGATCGTTCGGTATATTTTATTTCAGCATCGCGATATTGATCTGAATCTTGTCTTATTTAATACCTAGTTATCTAGTTAATTTTTTATGTCAATTTTGTAACTAGAAAATGGCCGAGGCCGACTTGTCCGAACATTTCCACGAAAGTTGGAAATAAGGCAAATAAATATATTTTTTTTACAGAATTCTAGTAGTTTCTTACTTGCCTGTTGCTTGCATTTGAAGTACTTCATTACATGGAACAGTTTGAATACATTTCAATTTCGGGTCAACCACATCTCTAAGTCAATCTTAATAATGGGCCAGTAGTGCCTGAGTTACGTCGAGACCTCACTAAAGTATAGAGTTCCCATATAAAGTAGAGGTTATGATTGTTGGTTGGTTGTAAAACGGTTTTTGAAGTGAACATTTTCGGAAGGGTAAAATGTTATGGGTTCGCGTCACCACCTAGCTAATATTAACAGTATACTCGTATCTGTAGTTAGCAGTATGACGTGTAGCACTTGTCCTGCAGATAGTTTTACGTTTTCAGTTATGTCGGCAGTCCCCAGGACTACCTAAGTTTTTTTTTTTCTAAATCGCGACTTATTGATTCTTAGGTTTACGTGAATGGTGATGGTGTTTGATACTATTTATCAGAAAGATGGTATGTTCTGTATTAGAAGATCTAAGGTGGCGTTGGTGTTGGTAGTGATAATTGGTCACGGCGGGTAATTGGGGACATCATTAGTAAACTGACAGTGTAGAAATTAGTTATTGCTAATTAAACTCTCACGTTACTATTGCCTGTCTGAAGTGTCGTATTCGACACCTACGACTATTAGATCTAAACCTAATGAATAATTTATCAGTGATTCAGTCAGACATACTTAGCTCGGATGAAGACTTTTGATACGTATCATCATATCAGCCGAAAGACGTCCACTGCTGGACATAGGCCTCCCCCAAGCACCGCTACTTCGACCGGTTCTGTCCTTGAGAAGTATCGAAGATTAATTTTCGTTTTTACTAACACCAGGCGACACCTAAATGAATGCTTAAATTAAAGCACGCTGTTGGACTTTTTACTTTCTTCGGTGGTGAGCCGAGCGTTGAAAATCCAACAACTCGTTTCTGGTTAGGCGTTCATTTCGGTGCCACTTCTGCTGTTAGAGGTTTTGTTATGGGAACTAAGTAAGGGTGAATAACTGAGATCGGTTTATGACATCGTGATTTATTTTAAGACTCATCATCATCTACCTAGCCTTTTCCCTACTAGGTTGGGATCGGCTTCCAGTCTCACCGGATGCAGCTGAATACCAGTATTTTACACCTTTTTGACCTCCGCAACCCAGTTACTGAGTAATACGACACCTATTGGTAAGACTGGTTGTCAGACTTTCGGGCTTCTGACGACTTTAAGACTATTATGATAATAAATGGTAGTTATGATAATAAATGGTATTTATGGTCTTCCTGATCCAACTTGCAGTATGTGCTGAATCTCTTGATACGTAACTCGCCTATTGTCTTGGATTCAATTTTTCACTGCTAGCACGTCTTATTCCGTAACAGCCGTCAAAGGGCGACCACTTCTTTCTCCGTCCCCCAAAGTTAGTCGACCGCGCTGGAATTCGTTATACCAACGATACACGGTTGCCTTAGAAGGGCCTTCATTTCATGAATACCATTTGAAGTCTATCGTACGATTCCTCCGGTTTCTAGCGACACTTGAAATCGTAAAAAATCATAGCGCGAAAATGTTCCCGGCGCAGATCCATTTTTTATTGAAACATGATAATTTAAATTAGCTCGCAAACAATGTGGAGCAACATTTTTAAATTGGAACGTACCTATTTTAACTTACAAATAATTATATTTTCAAAATAGATTATAACTGGCCAGTCTCTCATACATAAAATCTTTTTTTGGCAATACTTTCTGAGTGGCCTGGTAATTATGAATTTCATGAACTACCTTTAGGTCTTACGGGTTATGAAATAGGTCTATTATTATCCGGTCTTCTCTTTGAAGTACTTGTATCGTAGTTGGTGTTCCAGCACGCTGCTCTTTGATAGGATTTAATATACTTTTAATATGATTTTGGTGAAATCGTTTAAAGTAGGTAATTTGAGATTATTGAGAGGCTTACGTCGTGTAAGCTCACGTTAGACGTGCAAGAATTCAACAGTTACATTGATGTTCCCGTGACGTGAAATATTGTGCATAGCATAATCAGCCTTTAATGTTTTCACTGCTGGAACACAGGCCTTCTCTCGGTGAGAGGGAGTGGGCCGTAATCCAATCCACCATGCGGGCTCAGTGTGGTAGATGTCACATGTCTTCCAATTTTTCGGTTCTAGGACATGCCGGTTTCCTCACGATGTTTTCCTTCACCGTTTTGAGAGCAGTGGTGATGAGATAATTTACACAAAGTAAAGCGCCTGCCTGGGTTCGACCCACAATTCGTAAGTCGCGGCCGTTACCACTTGGCCGCCACTGCTCCAGTTTCATTTAATAGTAGTTAACATACCAGTTTTCCTCGAAGATATGGACAGAGAAACTTACACCTCTCCTCTCCTCTCAAACAAATCTGGAAAAACGTATGACCCAAGTCGCGACTTGGCTACTGCTCAGTGTACTTTTTATTCTTACAATTTTCAACTGTTCTTTTAAATCTATCTGCGAAAATATTTATTCTGACGTCATAGAAATAATTATGTATTTGCTAACTCTCCTAATCGAAATAAAATCTAAAAGTCCGCTATCTAAATCTGACAAGGTGAATACACTGCAAGCTAATACAAACACTAATTTGTTTAATTTAGCTAATTTACAAGAGAACAAGGCCTACAGTTCACGGTGGTGCACGATTCAGTGATAGCCGTTACGGTGACGGCTCTGCACTGTGTTACTATGAATTACTTGCGTTTAGTCAGCTTCACGGCTATCTAGTACACTCGACTAGATAAGAAAGATTAATAAGTTTATTTGACCCATGTTAAGTAGGTAAGGCACACAATATGCACACAAAAACAATAGAAAGAGCAAAACATAAAATAGTATTGTGTGCCTCACGGCTGCGCCAAATAGATCAGCAGAAATGTACCGTCACACGAAGAGTACCATCCTTCCGGACTTGTACTTGTATGTCTGGCCACAGATTACTGAATAGTTGGTCCGGCTTTTTGCTCCTCGGAATTGGAAGTGCGTGTTGGTAGAGATGTCACAGATCGTCGACTTTTTTTATTCTAGAATATGCCAGTTTCCTCACGATGTTTTCCTTCAACGTAGGTGTGTAATATATACATAGTTTCATTCCTAATGGAGTCACAGTCATAACGGCACTGTATTCGATCCGATTCCGAAAAATATCGGTCTAACTTGCCTTAGTACTCTATTTGTATGAAGGGTTGAGCATTAGATCCCAACTCTATACGTCCGAATTTAAAACATTCCCAATTTGGATTCAGGAAAACATCGTGAGGAAACCAGCAAGTGTTAGAGAACCAAAAATTCAAAGACATGTGACATATACTTACCAACCCGCATTGGGCCCGCGTCGTGGAATACGGCCCACTCCCTCACACGGATAGGAGGCCAGTGTCCCAGCAGTGGGAACATTATAGGCTGATTATGTTTATGCTAGTCTGCGTAAATGAAAATATTGATAAACGTAAAGCAATTTTTCATTCCAATGTTAGATCCCTACACATTTTTTTTTAAATATTGTTTCACGTAATGACAATGTTTTTTTCATCAATTCGTCAAAGACCTGCACAGTTCTCACAAAGGCATATCTAACGCTCCTGTGCGAATTTGATTAGTTCGTTGTTCTCGATTTTTGTATTTTTGAACGACACAACAGAAATTCGTAGTTGTTTCATCGAACAAAAAAAGGAACCTACGTTTCCACCAGAGATGTGCGAGGATGCTTAGCGAGGGATGTGTGTGAAAGAAACCAATAACATCGCTTCAATTTCATAGCTTGAACTAAGTTAGCGTTGTTATTGGTTAGTTTTACACACATTCCTCGCTAGGCATCCTCGCTCATCTCTGGTGGAAACGGAGCCCAACAGTGGATTATGATGCACAAGCACTAGACACAAATTATGGTTAAAGAAATTTATTTCTCAATAAGAAATTACAAAGATTTCACTTACTTGAGAACATTTTAAAACTTATATTATAAGAACTTTGACACACATACTAAGCAGCTATTGTTTTCTTTACAACATAATCATTTACGTAATAAAATTTCACTTCGTACGAAAATGACATTAACGAATATAAAACTTATAAAACTTTTAATCAACCCGCAAAAGAAATATTACCGTGGTCCGTGGTCAAATTCAAAGAGACATTCACAAACGCTACAGATTTATTCATATAACACACGCACTGGCAATATCAATCTCTTCCAAGTTGCGGAGGATATGATATCGATACACAAGGCCGCACGGCCGTCCCGGCCTAGCAAATTATCGATATCTGAGTAGTATCGACACTTCTGCTGCGACACCTAATTGAGCTGCCGCCCGTCACAGTGTCCGGCATTCGAAATAGTGCCTAGACACTGTAGTGAATCTGGCTGATAGTGTACTAATTTGTATGAGATATTTTTTAAGTGATCTTTTACCTAATCATACGAGTTATTTTTTATAAATATTGAGGTGTTTTGTGGTTCCTGAAAAGTATCGATACTCTTTGTTACGATACTTTTTTGATTAGTATCGATAAGTAATTTTTTACCGGAAAAATATCGGTACTAGAGTAGTCTCTGGTACCGACCGGAAAAATGTAGGTGGGTACTAGAGTAGTCCCAAGTACCGATATTTTTTCGGTACCAAACTTGTGGTACGCACACCTCCAGACAGAATCGCGTTTTTCTACCATTCCTATTACGTTTCTGAATAGCTCGGTGATTCTGAAACGTATGAGCGTGTATAACTCACATGTGGACGATTTATAAGTGACAAGAGTTTTTAGATTTTTTAATCAATCGTGTTGTGAACATGCTTCTACAGTTGTAAATTTCTTTTAATAGTGATGTGTGAGGAGTGCCGTCTTTTTATTTAAGTGATAGTTTGTGAGTTTTATTCTTCGTAAATAAGAGTTGGTAGGTATCTCACAAGTATGTATTTATAAATATTTTATTAGATGAAAAAAAAACTATTTTTCGAAACTTCATTATAATGATGTGTTATAAACATGAATTAAAAAAATGTCTATCCGTCTTTTTGAGGTATTTAAAAAAAAGAGCTATTTTTAGCATGTAGTTAAATTACCATAAGTTGGTAGGTACTCAGGTATAATAAAATAAAATAGTTACGAGAATACCTAACTGCGAAAACCTTCGCACGATTCGGTGTCTATTTCCTAAGTCAATCGACGATTTAATAATAAAAAAAAAACAAAGCTCTTAATTATTTTCATGATTGCCTACAAATTATCCAGTTTCCCTAGCTACGTTATTTTTTACTCTATTAAAAATATTCAGCACGTTACAACAATGGTTTCGTAGCCCGGGACTCGAGGTTCGTGGTCCGGACCTGTGTGGTCAAGATAGGATCGCTCGTGACTCACACCCACGAACCTTCGATAACTTCATTTCAATGCTGAGCGGGGAATGGTGCTAGTCACCGCGGTAGGTACCCACCCCACCTGTTCGGTGGGGTGTCTAACGTACTTTTTCAGCTACTGGTGATGTTTACTTGACATTTCTTTGGCGTCTCGAAAAATTATCACTCTGCCTCCACGTCGTTCTTTTTAACTTGTAGAAGTAGGTAATTGTATATTTATTTGATTTATTATTTTGTTTTTTTTTTATATTATCCTATGCTGCACCGGTTGACGTTAATGCCGTCTGTCGCTGAAAACCAGCGTTCGGGTTTTGTCTTGGATTGTTTCTAAGCATTATGCTGAGCGATGGCCGTTTTGCGTGGGTGTGACGCATATTTTACCCCAACTTGTTTTTTTTGTGTTTTTGTTCTTTCTGTGCGTCATGTTTACCGCAAATAAACGTATTTGCTGTTTTTTTATACCAACCTTTTGAATGCTTATACCTCCATTGTTTACAGTGTCTATTACCTAATTATTTTCTAGTAAAAATCTTTTCATATTGTAACGAATTCGGAAATTCGTACTAGTTATTCGTTTCGTGTTCGTATAAATATTTGATGCAACAGAAATCGTCAGTTTTTCGTTCTGCTGTAATATTACGAAATTATTAAATCATTTGTTTTTATCCATCGAGAAATAAGTAGTAGGATTTGAAAAAAGTAATGGGTGGGTTCAGTGTCAAACTTAAACATTTCCATTAAAGGCTCAATAGGTTTAAGACAGACAGGCGCGATGAGACATCGCGACACGAAGCTAGTAGAACAATCTCTATGAAAACTAGGATTTTATTTAATTGCTCTACCAAAATCGCGTCGCACCGCCGTGTCGCACCTGTCTGCGGGGAAGCCTTAAACCATTTTCAATTCTCAAAGGAGCCTTTTAGTAAGATGAACCTAGTTGGTTTGTTAGGAATATGTATAATTTGAACAGGGTATTGTTGCGCCCGAAATGTGCGACACCGAACGTCGGAATTTATTAAAGGAGATTCCTATTGAAGTGTGGTTTATTACTGGCTCTAAATACCCAGGCAGGTACTGGGTGTCTGCTCAATTTGATTTAGCCAGAAAGGCAGGCAGTATTGAATTACGTCTCGTACGTTTGAGTTAGATAGATTTAAGTCCCGGGACGTAAATCTATTTAACTGGAAATCTACTGACAGCTAACTTTTTTAAATTTAGTTTTTTTTAAAGTTTCGTGTTGGTCTCTGGTGGCTGGAAGTTAGACTGAAGCTAAATGTGGGTCCACCAACCCGCACTGGGTCCGCGTGGTGGATTACGGCCCACTCCCTCTTACAGAGACGAGGCCTGTGTCCCAGCAGTGGGAACGTTATAGGCTGATTATGCTAATTGTGGGTAGGGCGGATTGTGAACTTTAGGAAAATTCGCAGTAGCAGCTCGGAGTGTGGGTTATTGCTGTAGCACGCACCCAACCTTCATGTTATATGACAAAGTTGGTGTACTGCCTTTTATCGCGGATGGAGAACTGAGTACAGAAGTCAGATTTTTTAGAAAAGCTTAGCGTAACATTATTTTATCTATACTAAGTACTAATAATAAAGTATTATTGTCGATGTTTGAGTATGAATGTCGATGGCTATAAGAGTAGGGGAAAACCAAATAAACGATGGATGGACTGTGTTAATCATGATATGGTTAGAAAGGGGGTGACTGTCAAGATGGCGGCTAATAGAGAAGTATGGAAGAAAAAGACATGTTGCGCCGACCACAAATAAATTGGGACAAGAGTAGGAGAATGACTATTAATAATAAAGTTGATGAGTTTGTTTGAAGGCGCTAATCTCTAAAATTAGCAGTCGGATTTGAACAAATCTTTTTGCATTTGATAGTCAAATTCTTGAGGAAAGCTTTAGGCTAGGACCGTTAGGAGCCGAGCAAAAAAAAAAAGTCAGAAACAATGGTAAGCAAAAACGAAGTAATACTGCGGGCAAGCGAAGCGATGCCAAGGGGTGGGTCGGGGAACAAAAAAATTCACGCGAGCGAACTCACGGGTAAAAGCTAGTTTTCCCACGAGTTTGGTATGAAAACACAAACTTTTACACTTAAAAGTTTGTGTTTTCAGACGGATCTATTGATTAGTGCAATCCTCAGTTAAAATATGTATGAAAATAATACACTTTGCCTCACATAAAATAAACTAAAATAATTAAAGTTTTCTTATTCACTAGTAAAGTTAACGTCCTTTAATTATTACTTTTTACATTACAGGAATGTTCAAGCATAATTATAATTCAAGAACAGTTAGATGCCTACTCGCTATCATAGCATACCCACTTTCTATAATTTGCACTAAAGAATGTTGTGAACTAAAAATTATAATTATCGGGCTTCATCCTTTTGGTTTGCGGGAAACTTACAGCGGTTCTTTTTATTAATTATTTTATTTACCACAGACAAACTTCGAACTTATATGTTCTCTATTATAGGCCGACCGCTTAACTGAGACGTTGGCTGAGGTAGCAGCGCGGTCCGGGAGGGGTATGGTGACGTGATGTGAGAGCCCAGTGATTCGTCAACTTGTGCCACCCCCCCGCACTCCTCACCGGGGCTTGTATCACCCACCCGCACCGCGCAGCTACCTCTGGCAATGTCTCAGTTAAGCAGTCGACCTATAGAGGGTTTGGTTTCCGCACTTAGTCCTTCAGGTGGACCATTGTAATGTGGCTTCGCTAGCTTCAAACTTACTGTCTTTTTTATAAATTATTTAATTAATTTTAGCACAAAATTAAGGCTAAAAAAATTGTAGTAAACATAATATGCTTTTTATATGATCCATTTCAGATTAACTTCGCTATCATTGTGAACCGTTAATCCTGTAAAAAAGCCCATGAAATACTCTGCCATAACTTACTGCCATACCATACTGCCATAGCCATAGCTTTACGAGAACCTATAATAAATTAATGACTTTGATAAAAATCTATTAGGGTAGGTTTTATTTAAAAAAATCTAAAAACCATCAACCTATTTCAATTCCACTCTCGTCATATTGAGTAATTCACCAACTCCTCCTACATGCCTACGGCCCATTTAAGACGACTTGCAGAAAATCAAAATAAATTATATTTTCATTCTACAAGTCGTCCCACGTTTTAAGATATCTATAACTTGAATAAAAACCATTAACACTGTAAAAGTTTAAACATTTAAATATAAAGCCTACTGAAAAGGTTTAAAACTTTTATGCATACGGCTCTTTGAATACAGCACGGTTTCTTTACGGTACGGCGGCGTAGTACTGCGCCGTGGAGAAAACGTGTCCGTCAACAAGCTTCCATAGTGATCCATATATAACACTGACGATCGTGCCTACACACGGCGATTAAACCGTAGTCTTTCACGGCAAGAAAAACATGTGTGTACAAAGGGCCGGGTATCTACTCATTAAACTTCGAAGCAAGACGTGAGAATCTTATGGCGAGTAAGTAGCGGTAGAAGCGTTTGTGTATTGATTTCCAAAGTTCGAAACCATGCCCAACCAGCAAAAAAATCGTATAAGAAAATACTCTCCCGACTATGGATCGAGAAACACTCGTATGAAAGATCCCATTATTTCAAAAAGACGTATAAATGCATCTTTCTAGATTGTATTCCATCGAATGCTTTTTCGCTGTTTAAACATGTCTAGTAAACGTTTACTCGGCAGATTTATATTGCATTCACTCGATAATTCTATAAATACATCTTTCAATGACGTTCATACGACCATAATTCTCATGACAGTTCTTTGAAAGCAATCAAGTTGCCAAATTATCATCAAAATACCTTTTACAGCACTATTATTCGACAATTGAATGTCAGAACAATATTGTAGAGTAAAGGCAACTCATTCATCAAAATAGCATTGGAGTTGCTATTTCTGCACTCAAATGTTATATGATAGCTTTCTGGAGGCTTTCATTTGACTTAAATTTCGAAGTTGAGAAAATGCTTCTAAATTATCTATTACAGCATCGGAGGTGGTCTAAATATTATTTGAAAGTTAGTATACAGCGTTATAGTTAAATGAAATCTTTTACAGCACTATGAACGTCATTTTGTTAAATCAGTGTACTTTTGCAACAACCGTATTTATTTCGTTTTGCGACAATGGATTGTAATCGGTGGAAAAAAATTAAAAGAAGTGGTGGTTACCGACGGAAAGTAAATAAAATTTACGCTCAATTGAAACAGGCAACATGTTCATTGACAGTAACAGATGGCAAAGAACAATCGCTTAATATTATTGAGGGCTCCGTAGGTAATATTCACACACCTAATAATGGAATCTGTTTACCGTCTTCTAGTAAAGAGAGTTTTCGTACTGAAAAAATGTCGTGAAATCAAGAGTCAGAATATGATAGCAAATCTGATTATAATAGCAATGATGATAATGACAATTACAGATCTGAGTCTGAGGCCAATGATAGTTCAAACTCCGAAGACAAGGAATCTTTAAATAATGAGTTTCGGTCTAATTTTAAAGAGTGGGCACTCCGATTTAACATTTCTCATGATGCCTTAAGAGAATTGACGACAATTTTAAACAGAAGACTGCCTTGTATACTGCCAAAAGATCCCCGTACTATTTTAAAAACAGATACATCAAAAATTAAAATATATATCGTTGGTTCTGGATCATATTGGCATAATGGATTAACTGAACCTTTACAAAAATATTTGGAAATTATTGGCTGCAATTTTGATGTTTTAAGTCTTCTCATAAATATTGACGGCCTACCAGTATATAATAGCTCAAAACTTCAATTTTGGCCAATATTGTGTAAAATAGTAGAAATGCCGACACTTTCGCCCCTAGTTGTCGGAATATATGTAGGTCAAGAAAAACCATCGGATCTAGATAAATATTTAGAACACTTTGTGGGTGAAATGAAAGACCTTGAAGATGGGCTCAGAATTATAACATATATTACTATCAAGTATCAATAAAAGTGCCGCATGAGTAACAGTAGTGCATAATTATAAAGTGCGTTTCCTTCCAAGGCCATTTCGATTTCTTAAGCTGCTTTATGTCGTCCTTTGTTATAAATTTATCAATATCCAAATAGTTTACCATTTTATTATCAGGCACCTATAAAAAAATACAAAATAAAATATTAGGTATGCCTATCCATACATAGTTTAATAATATTGTAGTTTACACCAAACTTGTGACGTCAAGCTTGCAAAAGTGTACTTTGCATCAGGATGAGATAATGACAAAAAACAGTGATTTAACATTTTACACGAGGAACCCTAAACAAGCTGAATGGCGCTCTTAGAAGTTGTAAAATGGAATCCTCGATTCTGTCTCTCGGCTAAAGGCAGAGTGAGTGCTTTGTGATGATAAAGTTAGTGCTATAAATGGCGAGTTAATTTTAATAATTAAATTAATATTATATGTCATTCAGTTTTTACCAAGAATTCGTGGGGCCCATGAAAATATTACTTAAAATGTGAGGCATATAGACGAAAAAATTTAATTCGCATATGATAATCGCTACAGATAACTAAATGCTTGTGACTTTAGAAAAGTAATACTTAACTTTTACAAAAACTGTGGCAAAGTTTATAAATGGCAGAATACTTACTTTAATTATAATCACGAACTCGTACAACTATAACGCACTTGTAAATATTACGACAAATAAAACGTTCCATGAACGTCGCTTGATAATGTTTACGCGATGAAACAGTCGAGTGATAGCAAGCGGGCTGCTAATTTACTATAAATAAGTCGAATGAAAGAAGTTCTACCGACTTGTAAACAGTTGATGTGTGGAATGATGGCAGTCTGATATAAATTCATAGCACTTTTTAACATTGGAGTTGCGATTACTCGGTATTCTTTCGACTATTTGGTTGTTTAAGCGATGATTTTACAATATTCATAGCATTTAAAGTTGAGAGAAGTGCGCCCAAATCGGATCGAGAGAACGTGAACAGAGCTCTCTCTCGACATTTTACAGATCTCTCTCTCCACCAATAGCAGAATAAGAAACGTGCTGCAGTTTTTTATACGACTAATTTTGCTAGTTGGGTGAACTCGAAGCAATTAAAAAAGTAATTAACAGAGGTTTCTGGCGATAGTCAGTTAAGTATCTAAAAAATTTCTAATGTTTAAGCGGCATTTCCTTAACGTCTTATTTAAAGCAGCTAAAAGTTCGATCTAGATAGGGATGGGACCACACGGGGATGTCTCACTCCGGAGGAGAACCCGCTATCTCGATCTTGGGACCGGCGGATGCATTTAATTATCATTTTAAAACCAAAGGCCTCGCCCGGTCAGCACAGAATGACATTTATTTTTGGACACCGAAATAAGATAAAGATTTTTTAAAGCTGTTCCAAATTTCCAATGTTTCTGTTCCTTTAGAAATTATCTACTACTAGCTACGCCCCTCGGTTTCACCCACCATAAGTCTCGATTTTGTGGGAATATCGGTATAAAAATAACCTATGTGGTAATCCTGGTTATAAACTATCTTTGTGGAAAATTTTATCCAAATCCGTGCAGTAGTTTTTGCGTGAAAGAGCAACAAACATCAATTCATCCATCCATCCTCACAAACTTTCGCGTTTAAAATATTATTATTACATTAGTGGGAAGTAGGATGTAATTATTTTACAAATGGTAAATATTTCTGGTCTGTGGTTTACCAAATATAGGAATGGCTTCGCTTAGGGCTCGTACACCATATAGGTCCGTTTTTACTAGATCCGTTTTAACGGATCAGAAATTGGCCGGAGTGACATGATTACTGTATCCGGAATACTGTTTTGTGTGTGAACTCGCTGATACAGCTACATATGCCATCAAATAACGGACCTGTAAAACGGACCTACGTAAAATTGTCAGTTGTCGAATTTTCCTTAACTTCCAAAAATCATGATTTCAATTCACTTCGATTCGCTTGTCGGGTTTGTAAAGCGTCATATCTGGTCACACCTGTGTGTGACAGTCTCATTGTAATGTCCGAAACGCTCGGTACAGCGCCGAAATTTAAAAATCGAACAGCGCGCTTTTATTGAGACTTAATTTAGGTGTCCCCTAGAGTTAATGAAAATATCTACGTCCGTGTACTGAACAATAGTATTCTACCGAAGTTCAAATCAACGTTTTGATTAGTACTTTCCAAATATACAACACACTTAGGTACCTATAACGTATAGGTACAGTGTAGATATATGCGTGGGTGTAGTGTACACAACATAATAATTTGGCCTGAAACAAACGATCTTGTGTAGCCTGTGGCGTTAGCGTCATAGTGACAGGTGATGAGGTCATTGACTCTCATAAATAAATAATGTTTTATTAGGACATTTTTCTTTTGATGTTTTTTTTACTTTAATTGATGTTTACTACCCACCTTTTACACCATCTTCGTGCTTTATATTGAGAGCAGGAATCGGTGGTGAGCCGCCTCTTTTTTGAGTCTTTTTTTTTAAACGAATCTGTTAATTAAATATTTATAATAAGTAGTATGATTAGATTTTACACGTTTGAGTCCAAAATAAGTTCTGAGGTATTGTTGAGGCGCATTCTAATTTCTGTAAAGTTTCATAATTAAATTATTTAAGTATTATTAAGTAACCATGTACACTTTTCTGTAGGAAAACCTATTATTTCTAAGACGACAAAACGAAGGTTCTTTAATTAGTTTTAATAAAATTTAGCATAACTTGTGAATTTATGTTAACGGCGTGTACGATCGACCCTGGGCAGACAATGCGCGTTCGTGGCAAAAAGCTATAAAACTTTTATTTTTAATTAGCACACTGATAACACCAATTAATTGCTGGCTTGTGATTTGACACCAGTTTGCTTGAACTCTTGTAGGTACAAATCATACCGTGAAGTTTTTTTACGGCTTTATTTCAAGTCTAGAGTCTATTGGTAATATCAACATAATCATTATCAGCCTATAATGTTCCCACTGCTGGGACGCAGGCCTCCTCTCTGTGAGAGGGAGTGGGCGTAATCCACCACGCGGGCCCAGTGCGGGTTGGTAGATGTCACATGTCTTCGAATTTTTGATTCTAATAGATGCCGGTTTCCTCACGATGTTTTCCTTCACCGTTTTGAGAGCAGTGGTGATGAAATAATTTACACAAAGTAAAGCGCCTGTCAGGGTTCTAACCTACGGCCTATCTCGTAAGTCGCGGTCGTTACCACTGGGCCACCACTGCTCCACTGGTACTCGTATTATCAAAACTTATTTTTTTTATGTAATGCTGGTTGTTCTTTTACTTGATAATTACCTAACAACAACGGGATTCAAATATTTTTTCGCTTTCCTTATTGAGATTGAGTGGTAGTTAAGATATTATATCTTATATGGAATTGTATCCTCCTTAACTATCACTCATTCTCAATAAGGAAAGCAAAATACTACCCTCCACCCACCCATCTATCCTTGTTACAAGCATTTCGACTTACTACCTACTTACTATAACATAATAACCTACGGGAAAATATCATACTAACCAACGCCATATTATTATGAATGTAGGGTAATTCTTCTCTCCTCCTTATATTTTACACTTGATAGGAAAGTGTTACAAGGAGTTTTTGGCGCTTGAATGACGTTGACTGTTTGTAGACATTAATTGTGAAATGGTTTTGCGAAATGAAATGTAATAACAAAATGGCGACGTTAATTCCGATTTTGGCTACGCGTTAAAAGATCCTTGTACAGTTTTACTTATGCCAAAATTAATAATAAATCAATAAAGCGCTATACAAAAGTTTATTTTTTCTTCTCTTCCTCAGGTTATACGGAACAAAGCGCTGCGCTCGCTGCACCACTCCGATCTCTGCTTCAGAGCTGGTCATGCGTGCCCGGGACCTAGTGTTCCATGTACATTGCTTCTCATGTGCGCTGTGCAGCACGCCCCTGAATAAAGGAGACACTTTCGGCATTAGAGACTCGGCTGTATACTGCAGGTTAGTTCTGTATTTACTTGTTTAGGCCATGAGGTTACTATTTAATGAGCCCTGATCAGATAGAGCTTGGTGTTTGATGGAAAACGACCCCTGAATAGTAAGCTGATAGGAATACAGACGAACGAGAAGGGTGGGTATCCAAACGGATTAACCTATTTTGTGATCACGTGCACGTTCGGTCGGCATCGCGACTGACATTGACAAAGGATGTTAAAATTCGATTTGCAAATGACTCGATGCATAAGGCACTGTTCGAGTATTCCAGGATTCAAATCGCTAAATTCTGCTACAAAGCTCTGTAACAATCCTAAACTTTTCACCAACTGTTCCCTTCGAACCGAAGCTAAGAAAACTTTCCTTTCGCAGGCTGCATTATGAAACCATGCCGGAATACGGGCCACACATGGCTGTGCCAGGGCCCCCACAAATGTGCCCCGTGCCCTACGCGGGCCCTGTCCCGGGGCCCCACTACCCCCCATACCCCTCCCCTGAGTTCGCTCGGGTAGACAATGATGTTCCTAAAGGCCCGTTCTTCAACGGGTCTACAGCGCCCCCACCCCGGCAGAAAGGGCGCCCCCGCAAAAAGAAACCAAAAGATCAAGAAATCATGGCGGCCAACCTTGGTGAGTTTCAGAACAATACGCAAAGCGAAGTCATACAGCGAAATTATAAACATTTTAATAATTTTAAATCGTCATCGCATGTTTCCTTCTTGTCGGCTTTACATCGAACATCGGCCCTCGTTTCGCCGACAAAACGTTAACAATTTTATTAACACATTAAAGTCAAAACCGCACTTACCATCGCCAGATTATTGGAGCGACTTCCCGTGTGTTTGTTTTTTTATAAATTATTTTTTTGTCGAGATACAAAAACCTGTCCTTATCTGGCCAGTTCGGTCGAGCGACGGGAACTCTTTCTCAAATTTGAAATTAGTATGTTGCGTGCACGCCGAGGGTCTAAAGAAATAAATCTTTACTTTTCGGTAGTGATCAGAATTAAAAAAACCAGGGTTATTTTTTTTAAATAATCTTCTATTTTCGTTCAAGTTTTTAGGCAACGGGGAAAAGTTCTGTAATTTCTGCACTCTGAACGTAAAAGTTTTTCAAGATCTCTGCTTTCCCCTACTATAATACTGCTGCCTATTTAAATGTTCATATCCCCGTAAAGCTTCTTGAAGTGAACGATGCACTAAGACAACACGCTTTCGCCTCTAAACTTAACCACAGGGCAGGACCGCAGGATTTCGTACAGACCTAACTTTTCAATTTTTTTCCGACACAGACGTTACCGCCTGAAAGTCTGCTTATACCTTTACTGTACGCAACAATAGAGCTGTTACAATGGCGGCGGCAAAGTACTATTACCTTTACACGGAAACCGTACGGGTTTTTGCTTTCATTACGTACTTGCATAGTTATTAATTATAGCCCATAAAAATTACCTATTTATGCGCTTGAACGGCTACTGTATAGCAATATCAGCGTCACGGCTTATTTGGTATGCGGGGTAAGTAGAACTCTAAGCGGTAAAGTGTTTGATTGAGACTTCAAGATAATTTTATTAATAAACTTGAGAGATATTGGAGATAAGTTAATTAATTAATTGAGTGGGTAGTTAGCTCAGCATTGTTTTCTGTAGTTAACTCTAAAATAAATTTACATCTATTTTAAGAAAAAAAAGATGCTTTTTCCTGTTTGTTAGGGTTCCGTACCTCAAAAGGAAAAAACGGAACCCTTATATTCCGTTTTTTCCTATTGTCTGTCCGTCCGTCTGTCACAGCCAATTTGCTCCGAATCTAATGGACCGATTAAGTTGAAATTTGGTACACATATGAATCTCTGTGGCCCAAACACAGACGTGTAACGTAAATAAATGAATTTTGAATACGGGGGTCATATTAATTGGGGGGCACCAGAAAATTAAAAAAAAAGTTTCCCAATCTGTACCGTGTGACACTGACATTTGGGTAGGCCACATATACATATATGTGGCCTACCCAAATGTCCTTTCTTTGGTATTGTTTGTCGAATCGTTGAGCTCCTTAAGTTTTGAGTTGAGCTGCACGAATTCTGACAAATGCGTGCACTGACTGGACAGGTCCACTCAATCTGTGTGGTTCTTTCTTCAAAAGACCATCTCGGACTTCGATCTCATGGTCTTCATATAACCTGACCAAGATTATGTCTGGACTTTAAAAGAGACTGTGACCTCTGAGTTTGTTTCGGCCTTTCTTCTCAGAGTAGCCTGATAGGAAACGCCGACCTCATCTAGTTTTTAAAATATGATTGACGTGTAAAAGTGTTTGTGCAAACCTACTTACAGAAATAAAATCATTTATCATTTATTAAATGAAAGGGCTTACTGTGAGGATCTCATATATTTTTTCATAATTTTGAAGTAAATTGTATTAAAGTTATTTAAGAAAATAGACGAAAATTGACGATTCCGCCCCTTTATCTCCGAAACTAATAAGCCTAAAATTTTGAAAATAATACAGAACATAGTTCTATATCTATAGATTACAGGAAAACCTATAAGAAGTCTGTGGTCTTAAAACAAAATGGTAAATCTCAATATTGTGCGTACAAACTTACATTTTCAGTTGGAATGTATGGGAGAACATGTTTTTCAACTACAATGTTAAGCTTGTTCTTGGGATAAATGCATTCCAACTACGGAACCCTTCATTGTGCAAGGTCCGACACGCACTTGGCCGGTTTTTTCTTTAATTACTCGTAAGACGATGGTAGGCCTTTAATCCTTGCTTTGTTTATTGAAGAAATAAGCTACACCGAGTTACAGGGATTTGTCTTAATAGTTAACAATAATAATCCTTTTAGAGATACCTGTAACCTTGCAGCTTCGGAGAAAACAGGATTCATAGTACCTAATAGGTATTAATCGTTTGGTCATTCGGAAATAACTAATAAATAAATATGAATATTGATGAGATAAAATTGAGGGGCTTGTGACTAAGTTATAAAAGGCGCGAGGGTTGATTGATCAGGTTAAGCTACGCTTGCCGCGGTTGGTCTGTGGGTGGGTGACCATCTTTACATACCAAGACCGCTCCGCGACTCGGAAAGCACGTTAAGCCGTTGGTCACGGCTGTCATTCGTGGATCTTTGGCAGTCGTTACGGGTCGTCAGAAGCCCGAAAATCTAACAACCAGTCTTACCAAGGGATATCGTATTACACAGTAACTGGGTTGTGGAGGTCAGATAGGCAATCGCTCCATGTAAAATAAAAAACTAAGCTAAACTGGTAGCCGACCCCAACATAGTTGGGAAAAGGCTAGGCAGATGATGATTATTGAAATAAAACTGTTCTTCAAGATGTTGAAGCTTTTATAGCAATTGACGTTAAATCATCTGACAAGATGATTAATAACTTAATTTTCCAATACAAATGACATCTCGATAAACAAACAACAGACTCTGGTCCCTGAAGTACATATAAATTAAATTAACGTAGCTCTTATCAATAAAAATAATAAGTATATTTATTTTCTCTTCGCAAATGTACATGTGCTCAAAAACTAGCTAAATGAAAGCTGTTTAAATGTATGAGAAACTAGTAGCTGAAATAAGCATTGCAAGCACGCCTGTGGTACAAGTCATCAGGGCCCCACGATGGTACATTTGTACAAGCTACATTGGCTGCTTTTATGACACTGAAGAGAATTCACAATGTAAGAAAAATAAATTAACATAACATTAATGAAAACTTTCAAGAGTGAATTTTACTTTTTGTTGTGTGCATATGTTAGTTCTAGTAACCCTAAGCTTTATTCCGCATTTATTTGCACCATAAACACGACAAAAAAATTAAATCCGTCGAATACTTCATTTAAAAAACAAATGAATCCCTACGTGTCGAAATGTATGCCGATTTTGTTTGTTGGTGTTCTAAAATCTCGCCTAATGGTCTAAAATAGCTTTGGAACCAGTTTCTCACGTGTGTTCGGGAGTTTGCGTGCTATAAGTTCATCATACTCTCGCAATTTCAATGAACCGAGCGGTCCTCTTAGGATTGTACTAGTACTGTCTACTTTCGAGCCTAAATACTTTTTTAAGTAGGCGTCGGGATTTTTTTTTTTTGTTTTGGGAACGGGAATAATTTTTAAGCATGGAAATTATTTTTGTTTAAAATTTTTAGGGACATCAACATGACCTGAAGTGAGCTTCTGAACCTAATGAAGCTTATAAACAACATCCAGGGTCCATTCAAGTTTTGCATTTGTATTTTTAGCTTGGTGTTTAAACTTCGGAATCCTAGCATCATTTCTACATTTATATCTGTAATTTATATGGTGTACATAATAAATATTATTCTAACTTCTATCTATCATGAAAAGTCTATGTCGTGATAAGTACAGGTATACGCACACCTTTACATACATAGACAAATTTCACATTTTTTGCGTAAATCCGGGAAAAAAATCGAGTAACTCAGCAGCCAGTGAGTGGCGACTGGCGACTTTGTGAGTAATTTTTTCTCAGCTATTGTCGGCAAACAACAGGCAAGTTCGCGTGTTCTTACTATATTAACCTCGAATGTGTAACATGCATCTAAATAACCTGGTTACAGTAACCATTGTCATGCAGAAGAAAGCAAAGTTTTTGGTGCATTGTTCACTTATGAACTATGTGGGAAATTCGGAGTACATCACATCTATAAATATATATATTGTACAACAGAGTCTTTTCGTATCTGTCTGTGTGACCCAACCGCTTAGATCTTTTAAGGACCTAAACGCAAAAAAATGCAAGTATTAAAAGCACTAAAAGTATATGATTGACTACAGTAAACAAAATCAGAAAAATACATGATATTCTTCAGGATATTTGCTAGGTAGATAGTGTGTTGAAAACATAATACAACTAATTTGATACGACAGAAAAAAATTATGAAGATACCTTTATAAACTTTCTTTTTACAATAAAAACCATACTAATATCATAAAATCATTCTGATTTTTTGTCAGATTATTCTACAAGCATGAACTTATTAAAGCACTAGTGTTTTAATTTTTTTGTCCATACAATAGATTTTTTGTAAATAGATAATTGCTTCCTATTTTGCAATAAATTACCAGCGTTGTATCATCGCGCTTCTCTTTCTTTTGTATGCAGTCCGACAGTGACCGCGCTTTAGGTCATGTAGCCCTTTAATAAAATTACACAACGGATTTTGATGCGGCTTTAACCATCATTTAGAAATTTATTCCGGAAGGTTTATGTGTAGAACTAGAAAGCATTAATAATTAACTTCATTATAGCAGGAATCTCGATGTTTTGACATGTTGACATCAGTTTGTACATTGTACCCGTGCGAAGCAGGGATGCCCGCTAGTTGTGTAAATAAATAATTTTTGTTAAAGTGATGACCATTAATAAAAAAAAACATGACCGCACCTTTTTGTTGGAGTTGAAAAGCTTCTGATGATCTTATTTGGGGTTAAAATTTATTAGTTGTTTTACTATTATTGCAGTTAAGTAATTAAGTATCACTTGTACAGCTTTGCACATAGCAGCGTATTTATGCAGCGTTTATTTTTATTTTGAACCCTACCCTAACATTCGAGTACAATGACAGCTAAACTCAAATTCAAAGCATTTATTTCAATTAAACCATTTACAGGCACTTTTGAATTGTCAAGACGTCGGTCAGTCAAAAATATGAAGCTAGTTGCCCATTCCAAAGCGTTAAGCTAGTTAGTATTTATGTCGAAGGATATCCTAATCCTTCTGGGTAATTGCGTAACACTAGTGTGTTACGCAATTAGGATAGACGGCGGCGGCGGTGGCGGATTAGGATATACTAGATTTGAGTCTTGTATAGTCACAGCCATATTTACTAGGTTTATGGCTGATTATTCAATACTCAGATAATTTTTATGTCAGATATAAATGTTACGGTTCGACAGAATTTGTATAAAAAATCTTATTTATTTATTTAAACTTCGTGTACAGTATATACAAGGCATTCTTTACCGGTCAACGTTTAGGTTGTTGAAGGAAAAAAATTACATATTTATTATTGAGATAAAAGTTATATGACTGTCGAAAAATCTGCCCTGAGGTAGGGTAGGGTAGGTACTTAATTTTCAAGGCAGAACAGTTTCTTACCCCAGCCTCTAATTACGATTATTAAAAAATATAACTTTCACTCGTAACTTGGGAGGGTAATTAATTTTTTTACTGAAATATATCTGTCGAGGGGTGTCACCCCACGAAACATTACACCGAAATACGAGGTTCGATTCCCGGTTTATGTACACACATTAATCTTACGTCGGATGGGGGTGGGCTAGTGATTTTTTGTCATGAATTTGTCGCTTATTATTATGGTAATGTCGTGGTGTCATATTGTTACAATTGTGTAGGCCAGAGGGCCTATAAAAAAACAGCTTATGTTAACAGTCTGCCGTTAATGTTCCATTCCATCCCCTTTTATTTTCATTTTTGTTCTACAACACTGCGTTTATTGTATTGTGCAGGACTTGATGAGATTGTTTATAGGAATTGGTAGTCCGCACGGACTTCAGTTATATTTAATTTTATCTAAAGCCGGAATACATATAAACATTTTTTGCATATTAAAAGTTATCGTTGCTACTGCTTGATTACGGTTCATAAAAATATTAAAAGGAACGACATGCTAGCCCTATATAAAATAACGTCCAAGCTCTTCAGGCATTGTTCGACATGTTTGACAAGGTTTTCACACTTGTAAAATGACTTATTCATACTTTCGACATCCAAATATGTGCCAAATGAGAATTCCAACCCAATACATACTTTGAACAGAATAATAAGCTTGATGATACCATTTAGGTACCTAGGAACAATGATATCGGTGATAGCTGCATATATTCACCCCATAAGGCATTACAACACAAGAGACACATCAAATGAAGCTACCATCATTAATAACATCATTCAATGTATTATTAATAAGACAAACCAACCGAATGTATAACACCGAATTACGCTCCAAAATAAACAATCAACCAATACTTAAAACAATAAACACCAGTGTTTTAACAACAAGTACTAAGAACGTTGCTCTGGAACGGTCGTAATTGGCTGGTGACCTACATATAAGAAAATAATTGGCAGCTAGCATAATTCATTGCCTTTTATAATAACATTGAACATGTGCAAAATACCGATGTTGAGCATCGTCCAACCGGAGTGCCGAAGCTCGAAAAAAAGTTGTCTCGAAAAAAAGCCTCGCGATCTCGACTTTTAATATACCTTTTTTAATTTTCTCCACGTATAAGGTACACAATTTGCCTAATAGGAGCTAGTCGGCACCTGTCCGCTCAAGATTAAGCGATTACCGCTTACAATGCTGCCGTACAGAGACACCAATAAATTATATGACACTGTATTGGATATTTTAAATAGTTATAGTGTCCGACTTTAGTAAAGCTTCTTTTTGCTGCCTCCGGCCATTTTCCAGAGTCCGTGGAGTTTTTTGCGACCAGTTCTAAAGTTGTCGGGCGACGCGACGGTATCAATTATATGGGAACGTAGGTTTGCGTAAGGTGGTAAAAGGAGTCCCACGTTGTGGCACGTGAGCCCTGCCGGTCGCTGGTACAGCACAGCACCACGTACATTATGAAGCACATTGCTCAAATTTACGGACGAGAATGTTTTGACATGGTTTGCGTTTGGGCTCACAAACGATCTTTGGAATCAATTCTTGGAAAACACAATACTTCATTTATTTCCAATTTCATTCAATTAAACAATACCTAAATACATTTTTTGTTTTATTTTCATGTGAAGCTCGAATTTGTTTGTAATGAGCTAATATTTGGTATTTTATACAATTGAGACGGAATATATTTAATTAATTCGTTTTATTGCGTTACATCGAATTTAATAAAACGAAATACCTACGTAGATTATTTTTGAGGAAAATTCGTAATAGCTGTGTTCCCTTGATACTAATAACATACACAATTCAAAAGAGTTAGTGAAGTTATCACTATTAAAACGATTCCGATTATTGTTCTACTCGCCAGTAGGTACGTGCTACTGAATATAAAATTACAAGAGCATGCAAAATCATAAAATATGTGAGGTAAGTATCATTATTTTTTATGTCCATATCAAATTCTAAACACAATATTATTACGCCGGGGTCAAAGCCATTACACAACTGTCACAGTCATAAACATAACCCGAAATAAAAAGCAATCAATGAGCATATTCCACCATTCATACTTTGACGTTTCGACAATAAACCAATTAAAATTTCATCGTTATTCCAAAAACATAAGACGTTTACTATAAACAATTCTAAAACACTATCGTTCGATCGCCGCAGCTTCTCGGCGAGGGCGAGTCTTATCCGATCGTAGCTCGCAAGGCACCCAGGCGAACCAGAATAGGGGCATAGAATAGGCACGTACTAAGACGTGCCGGCAAAGGATGTTGGAATGTTGGCGAGTTGGCGGGTTGGTGTAATGCACTAATGTTGGCGCAAACGTTTATGTAACTTTTGGCATACAGTTTTGGAATTTCAGGATCGTGTAGAGTATATTGGGGTAAGATCGGCGGGCGGATAAGATCGTACGAATCAATTTCCCGGCTAATATGCGAATATTTATTATTACCCCAACATACTCTATATGTTGCTTTAATTTGTGATGTGATCTGATGAAACATTTATTTATCTGAAAAGCTTGACTGTTGGTAGTTACTATCAGATGTCCAACTTCTACGAAATCATCGTCATCTACGACCTGACGTCACCTACTGCTGGGAAAAGGCCTCTCATTTTTGTGCCAATCCCACGCTCCTGTGCCAGCCTCATCCAGGTTTTGCCCGCAATGGCAACAATGTCGTCTGCCCATTTCGCCGCCGGACGATGTCTCGTCTTCCAGTCCTTGGACACCACTCCGTCACAGCCTTCTTCACCTGTCATCACTGCGCCCAGCCAGGTGTCCTGCGACACAGGCATAACATTATGTCATTGGATATAAAGCCTATTTTCACTCTGCCCTCGTTTAGAGCTTCAAAACAGTTGTATTAAGTTTGTAGGAAGCCATAGATCGGCAAACAAAATATCATAGAGCTTGAGTGAGCTCTACAATGTCATTCGTTTTCAAACATTTTGGTAATAATAATTTGATTCATGACTGGACCTTATAACTACTTCTTGGACAACTCGGTACGTTTGAAAGACAAGACTGTTTAAAAATTAGGTCAATGACTTTACTCTAACGTTTTTGTGGGTATAAAATCTGTAGGTACCTATTACATACCTGCTAGCCTATTTATACATGTGAAGTCTAGACGTAAATCATTAGTTCATGTCAATTGTGTTCTATAGGATTTATTTACTGACGATTGATTGACATCGACAGCCATTATGAACTAAAGCATTGATTAACATGTCAAAGAAACCTGGAAAAGAAAAAAAAACCTAGACATAATATACTTAGCTAATCAGTAACTTGACTACCTTCCCATTTTCTTTTACGCCAATCGCATCCACAAGACCCGTTTCCTTAAATAAATAAATTTCTCTGTAAGTAATGAACTCGATGGCGCCGTAAGTAATAAATTCGTTAAGTATTATAACCGATTGTGCTTCCACCGAAGGAGGCGACTAAACACGACACTCCCACGCAACATATGGTATCAAAGATCTATGTAGTGAACACGCGTAAAAAACGCGAGCCTATGTGGCATTCGTTTCTAATATCCCTTTTCGATAACTTACCTATCATGTTGCTGTTGTTGTCTGACGTATACCGATCATCATATTATTATAATGGTTTGAGAATCGCGTATTCTATGAGGAACCTTTTATTTTTAGCAATATTAAGGGAGATGCGTTAAAATAGCCCGCGAAATTCAAATTTTCTTACGTTTTCTGCAATTTGCAGGTCAGCCTCAGGACACTGACCTGCAAATTACAGAATACGGTCGCGAATTATATTCTGTTGCATGTTCATTAAAATATAACTCGCGACCGTAAAAAGTATGGATTTACATAATTATAATCATTAGAATCAGCAATATAACTTCCTCAAATGTCAGGATTTCATGAAATAGTAAATATGAATAATAGGGTAATATGAATTTCGAAAATGTATTGATGATTTTTATGATTATAATTCTATAAATACCTAAATATTTAATACAGCCGCGAACCATATTTAGATCAGCATACAACCTGAGGGGCAATTCTCGTAATTTTAAGAAATTTCACAGTCTGATCTCAGTCTCAATCTGTCAAAAAATACCTCTAATTTCCCTACATTTTGACATGTTTTTGACATTTGCTTGTCGCTGAGATGAGACTGCGACTAGATTTTGAACGTTTTAAATTACGAGAATTGGCCTTCTGATACTGAACTGCAAATTGCAAAAAAACGTAAGAAAAATTGTATTTCGCGGGCTACTCTGGCGCTTTCGGCGTAACAGGCATTGTTTTTACTTATTTTAAGATGCCTCCTAGCTGTAAGTAGCTTGCAACACAATTATTCTATCCGCTTTTATTCGTCCGGAAAAAATCCTGAATTTGTACTGTACAGAATATTTGGTTCCAATATAGATAATAAAGAAACAGAATGAAAAAACAGGACAGTTCAGTCTTAACTGTAGCAATAGCTCACGGCATCTAGGTAAACCAACGTACAATAAACTTTCATACAACAATCGTTTCTATATAAGTAAAAGTTTCAATAAAGCTATCTGAATTCTTTTTTATTCATAAAAGGAAAAAAGAAAGCTGCACGAACTCATGATTTTCTGCTTAGGAATAATCCAGGTAAGCAGTGGGTACATATTTATCAATGGATTGTATTGAAATAATTCACGTTTTTAGTCACTTCTCTTAACATGAACATGAATTAGGCATAGTATTTAAAACCCAGCCAATATACATAACATTTCTATGCCTATGTATATAGGCTTTTAGTCACAACCGTGAGGCAATCGATTCCTTAAATAACCTTGTAAATATGTAGTTCCTTTAAGTCTAACCGTCGCATTTCTTAAACAGCAAAAGGCATTTTAAATTAACAAAAACCAATCATAGACTAGCGCCTAGTCAGATGTGAAACCGAGAAAATTCTTCGGAAATCGTTGTTTGGTTCTCTAGTAGATTACTATATAATTATTCTTTTACATTCTATTTAACGGTAATTGAAAGTTCAATCAATATAGAACAAGGTCATTTGAAACTTTTGTCGCCAAATCTACTGTTACACCCCACGTTAACTGCTATAGTTACATTAAATGATTCTGAGAGCTCGGTTAACCAATCATACACGATAACCATGATATTTGACACCAGATTTATTGATCTGTCATTTGAATAGGCTTTTAGAAAGTTAGAAGGGCACACTGCGCATTCTGGGTGCGCAGCCGAAGGCGTTTGCCAATCCGTTGGCAGGCCCCCCTTATATTTAAGCTCTACATAATATAGACCCCAGCCTCTTTAAATACAAAACTGACATAACAGTAAGACCTTCTAAGGCAATTCATTGATTATGTAACGTGATTGAAACCTAATCTTAAGAAGCGCTTCGCCCTAAATTATAATCTCTCTCCCTTTGCTGTTTCTCGCTATTTTTTCCTGCTTAAATGTGCTTAAACGCTGTATCTCGTACACATTTTTCAAAACCATAAATATCTAAAATAAATAGATGTTTAAAATTCAGGTCTTTCAGCGTACCCAGATAAGCAGACGGCACCTCACAAAACAGATAAATATAAAGCAGTTTATTTAACAACCTACCAAAAACGGACTTCATAGATAAATATGTCATATAATTACGGTTACCTTCCGTAAATATCCCGAGAGTAGTGTCAATAAATAAAGCGTTAACGGGCGACCGGTGAAAAAAAAAATACGTTTCCTACTACAGTAACGGGAGCGGAGTAATAAGGACCCATCTGCTTGGCTTCATGTGGTGTCACCTTTTTAGAGTTCCTTGCCACCAAAAAGGTTGCAAGTGAGGTTAGAGACTCCTCAGTGTTAACAAAACTGTCAAGTCTGAAATTCAGAGAATGAAAGATTGAGAAAACTAATTTTTCGTTATACCTAATAGCTTAGTATGTTTCATTCGTGGGAGTGCGTCCCGATAGTAATTAGTAGTCATCCGGCTTTGCTGAAAATAAACCTTTTAAGGATTGGTTTGAATATTTTAATAAAATGAACGTCCATTCAGTAAGCATAGTGAAGTTAAACAAGTAAGTACTTGAAGTCGTGGAAATATTGTAACGGTAAATTAAATGACGGATTATAGCAATGAAATGATAGTTATTTTTGAGTAGAGTTTATAACCTTTCTATTTGAAAGGTACATGTGGAAAATATTTTTTATTGGACCACGGAACCCACGCAGTCAAATCAAAGACGGTACACCTTTTTTCGTCTTTTGTCTTAACTTTTCTACCGAGTGCACCGTGTTATACCGCCATAAATTTTGTATAGCGTCCCTTCAGTGATTTATTTCCCGCCAAAATATGTGACATTTCTTATTTTATTTTTTACGTATCGGACATTTCGAGTAGCGTCCACGATCGTTGATAGGGTGGGCGCGTTCCAGCACCGCCGGTAGTTGGTTCAAATACTTTTTACATTTTTTATTTTTCGAAACAAAACGGCTTTTGGAGGTGACTTATTTTTTTTTTAATCGTGACAAAAGACAGTTTGGGATCGTTTGTTTAGTCGACTTCCATTTTAGAAAAGGAAAAGTTGTTTGCCGATTGTTACGGCTTCTGTACCTACGGATGTTAGTTACATTATACATAGTATGTGTCCTTTGATGGATGTCTAGTCTACTAGTAGGTCCTTTCGCGTAGTTACTGTTAATGTTCAATGAAGGCTTTAATGAAAATCCACAACGAAGTGCCTTTGTAAGCAGCAACGTATCCATACGAACTCCAAACAAGAGCTTTAGAAGTTAAATGTGCATCTGGTGTCTGCACCTAGATAGGTTTGCGTATTTGTTGAGCAACTTAATTCTGAAACTTGGTAGGGATTCAGAATTAAATTGCTTAACAAATACGAAAACCAATGAGCTTCTGTTATAGAAATTAGAGCTTCTCGTAGCAAAAACCTTATTAAACACAATTTGAAACCTGTAACTTTATAGTATAGCAATAAAACGAATAAATAAATCATTCAATTTACAGTGAGAGTCGTTATATTTTGCAATCCAACTGAAATGCACTTTATCAAATATAAAGGTGACATTAAAACAAATAGAATGTATGCTTTTGCAAGGCCTAAGTGTTACAATATCTGATTTAAATGTATAAAAATTGGCCATTGGAAAGGCCACAATCATATTTTATTGCACATTTAAATAAACAATGCCTTTATAATATGCACGTGGTGTTTCTGGTTTATAGGCACAACTTTCATTAGGTACCTATAGTACCTATAGCTGGTAGCACGTCTTGGAAGTTCGACGCTGGACCTGCGCTGACGCATTTCACTCAATTAAGATTTATTATTGCAATCTTTGAACAGCAAAATTCGCGGTTACCTTTAACACTTTTTGTATAAATTGTAAAGCTTTTATCGTATTATTGTTGTACGCAAATAATAATTTCAAAATGGCTATTGTATTTTTACAGTTTTCAGCCGTGCGTAACTATATTGGATTTAGTTTAAGTATCATGTTTCGCATGGGGTGACAGGCAGGCCTCATGTCCTACGAAACTCCCATTAAACTATGTTTTTCTTTCAATTCCAGATCAGCATGAATCCAATTTTATTGTTCAGGGGCAAAATTTATATTGTTGAACATTACTATGTTTTATTACAATTTATATTTACATTCGGAATGTACGAAGTTTATTCAAAATCTTCACGCTAATATTGTGTTTAAAGCCTTTCGCCTATTTCAATTTCTTGGCTGGATGCAAGAGGCATGTTAAATGTGATTCAAAATGCAAATATAATACTATATTATAATTCTTTTTTAACCGACTATAATCGGTTATAACGATATTTACTTGTATGCCGTAATCGATTAGGTCAAATATAAATATATTTCATATTTGATTTAACGCTTAATGTGACTTTGTTCATAGGTATTTTACTTTTTATCTTCATGGTTTCGGTACACAATTGTTCATGTTGGACATACTTACTTCTATGTACAGACGCCAGCACATCTAGCTACTACAATCTGTCAAATTTCTTTAATAGATTTTCAACTTTATCGCTAAACTATAAGGTTCAAAGTAGAATGGGAAAATTTGACAGTTTCGGGTAGATTGATGTGCTGGCGTCTGTACTACAGTCGGAATTTTAATTAGCTGCAGTAAAATGACAGCTTAGCTATGTGTTACCAGTTTTAACGAAATTTAAATAGTGATGTGACAAAAGAATCGATTCATTAATCAACATTCAGTTCAAAATCGATCAATGTTAAATTGATTTTATAAAAGAGGATAATATTATTAAAGGATGATACTTATAATGAAATTAAGGTTCATATAAGTTTACAGTAAAAAAAAAGAGTAATGCTTAATTATTGTTCTGTCATCAGTTCCTCACATCAGTGATCGGATTCGATTTATAAAACGCATTAATTCTAATCACAAACATGTCTTTTAAATATTCTTAATTTTGAGGTTTTTAGTGTTTTGTAAATAACCCTGTATAGTAAACGTTATTCCTCCAAAAAATGATTTCGTACGTCGATCTAGTAATTTTTAAAGTAAAGAATGAAACAAAATTATTTTAAGTAAACTATGTATTTACGCTGATTTGTAACTACGACATATAATTTAATCCGATCAATGCAAATAATATTTGATTGGTAATGGTTAAATAAACATTGGTCAATTTAGAATTAGGATCTAAATTAAAACGAAGTTTCATAGAGTTTTAATCGCATCACTAATAGAAATAGTGTGGCAATATTTTTTTACTAAATAACAGTAACAAGCGTCATTTTAATGCAGCTAATTAAAAGTCTGACCATAGTAACATTCATATTTTTCATAAGATGAAATTATTGCGACGTTTATTGGCAACGGTTATCGATCTGTCACTCCACTATTCAGCACAGCACTAAATTACTTATCGATATTATACATTGAAGTTAAAGATAAAATCTATGCCTGGATTAAAACGAAAGTTTATTATGTATCAATGAGGGAAATACCTTAATACATTAAATAAAAAAAAAATACTAAACATCAAAAAAATCCTCTACCTACATTACTATGAATGCTCGGAGCTACTTCCAATACCAAGCGTGAATATAGAGAGGTTAAAACCACCTTTCATCATGATGTATACGTCACTGGCCTAATGTGATATCCATGTACATTTTGTTCCCGCCGCTATCTGTCCTGGGACATCTGTATCGGTGGCAAGACCAACATTATTGAACCGGTAATTTATTGCCGGGACTTAGGGACGAATTAAGAAATTTTCGGTATAAAACTAAGATGTTGGAGGACAGTTTTTTGTTTTATTTTCAACTTGAATGGGAGTTATTAGGCCTTTTTATTGAGTGGCTTCTATTGTGGAAATCGATTGATGTGATCATTGGTATGTTTGTGAGAACTTTGTTGGTGGCGGGTCCCTGCTTATCACTAATATAATCAGCATAAATTATATTGTTCCTACTGCTGGGACACAGGTCACACAGACCTCCTCTCTTTGAGAGGGAGTGGGCCAAAATCCACCACGCGGGCCCAGTGCGGGTTGTTCGATGTCACAAGTCTTCGATTTTTTTGTTCTAGGACATGCCGGTTTGCTCAGGATGTTTTCTTTCACCGTTTTGAGAGCAGTGGTGATGAAATTGAATACACAATACACAAAGTAAAGTGCGTGCCTGCGTACGAACTCACGACGTATGTCGGGGCTGATACCACTAAGCCGCCACTGCTCGCAGTGTAGTGTCAGTTGTATAACTTATCATATTTTGGTAGCAATCAATGTCAGTGCCAGTTATTGAGTCATCGTGAAGGGCTTACTAAGACTATAGAGTCCTGCAAGATGTGGCCATTGTAAATAAGCTCAAAAACTTTAAAGAGAGTATAATCTGCTCGGATTATATCTATCTATGTTTTCCGACACTGAGTGTTCGCCTTTCCCAATGATGAAATCCTACTTTCCTACTAATATTATAAACGCGAAAGTTTGTGAGGATGGATGGATTAATGTTTGTTACCTTTTCACGCAAAAACTACTGAACGAATATTGATAAAAATTTACAGTACCTACTCGTAATATAGCTTATACATTAAAATAACACATAAGATAATATTTATCCGGATATTTCCACGGGATCAACACTTGTGCGGGTGAATCCGCGAGACGTTCAAAGTTCTAAAAAATTAGCTCCTAACTATTAATCATTTCACCTGCAAACTGTAAGTTACAAATAAAATACCTACGGCTTATACGTGCGTCAAAGTCATTCACTAATTATTCTCATTCCACTCACCTAGTAAAGAAAGCGAGCGTGAACTGTAAAAAAAATATTGAAACCTACAAATATCACCGGTAAGGCCTCTTAAATATACAGACACCGTTCTATATATAACTCACAAAATTGCCGGTAAACTGTGCATAGTAAAATTACCAGATTTTTTATGATATAAAAAAGGACACATTAATCGTACGGCCAGTATAATTTTGTTGAAGTCTCATTCATAACGCTTGCTTTATTTCATTGCTTTATATAATAAAAACGGAACGAGGATATATTTTTTTTTTTTTTACCACATCGCGGTCACTCACTTATATTTTTTTCTATTTTCATTTTATTAAAACAATTTTATTTCGTTAATTTATGCCAACATATAAAAATACATTCGTGGATACATTAAAAGCAATGTGCTCATAAAATTTTTGTTTAGCCCGTAGGGTGCCATGTTCTATAGTGAAGCGATGATTTTTTGTCGATGAAATTTTATTAGTGCGATGTATAAAATCCACTATATAATGAAGTCATAAAATTATTAATGTTCCAAAAATTAGCCATTCTTTTATATCTTTTTTACAAACTATTATTTGCCTATTTTTAAATGGCCATTATAATTTTGACAATGCTTAACGTCCGTATACTTTTTATAAACCTCAGGAAACTCACCTCACCTAATTCTGAAAAAAAAAAACTCGTAAAAAATATTAGATGCAAATAATAATATTCATAGTTAATTTCAGTTTCACACGATTTAAAACATTTTTATTATTTTTAAGTAGTAAAAACTTAACGACATAATAACAAATGAAAAACAAATAATTTTCTAAAACGTGCTCCTCACTAACTCATAAACATTTTAATATTTCGTCGTGGTATCAATGTACGTTTGATATCTATCGTTTCGATATAACTCCAACCTTTTAAGTACTAATAACATGAGACTTGCTCTGTTGCATGATATAGTGTCCCCGGTAGCACCCCCCGTCGCCATGTTATGCGATACAACACATAATGCCGACGAATTTAATAATTTTACATTCTTAATCGCGTCGACGACTCGAAAAAATCTTTAAGTGAACAAGATTCCTATCTCCGTATAGACTTTCCCGATGTAGGGCCAGCTTTAAGGTTTTAAGGTCAATTATGTAAAGCTATAATATACTTGGTTAAGTTACACCTGTAGGAAAGTTTACCGAATCATTTGCCTGTCAGGAAGAATGCCAAAAAGGTACGGAATGTGCCCATGCGGATATTTAAGTGTCGTTTTTTTTTTTGTTAGTCGGCATTGCGTTAGTCATCTAGTAGCTTCGATCTAGATATAAGTATCTTGGTAAATGAGTAATATGGTTAATATTACTCTTAAATTGACATTAATCATTATTTTATTATTAAAACAACAACTTGTCTGTTCTTATAAGAGCTTAAAATTGATATTGCTCGTGTGCAGGAAACCTAATACAATTATTATTTAATAACTACAATAATTGCCAAAAAGCAACGTCTACTTCTCACTCTATGTAAAACTCATAAACCAGTACCTGACTCAGGAAATAATATGCTAATAAGATGCAAAAAAATGCAAATCTGATCCAAAGGTTACCTAACTCCGCGACTGCGAAGTCAACTCCCCAAGCAGTTCCGATTTCAACATTAAAACACACTATCTTGTAGCTTTAACCAGAAGCAGAACTGTAAATGATAAAAGGTTATAATGACTGTTATAATCCACAACTTATTATTCAATTTCATCTACAGAGTCGAATTAATAAAAACAATGATTCTGTCATAAAGAAACATACCTATTACCATTATTATCGCGGTCAACTACTTCGGCGTTTCGTTTTTGCTATTACAAAAAAAATGTGGCCACCGGACGAAGTGTTATCGTTAAGGAAATCTCCTTTTTTTTCCTTTCGGCCTTAAAAACATGAATGGTACGTACGATTTATGATATCACAATTCTTTTTATAACCCACCCGGTGTTTTTTTTTAGGTTTTTTTCGGCCGACGCGTTATCTTCACAATTTTGTGTCTCAATCTATTAATAACGTCTTCTTTTAAGACGCGACGTTTTGTGTCGATGTTTATCGATAGCTGACGTGTCAGATGGTACATCACTAGATTCGTTTTGTGATTGGTCAGATTTATGTGTCGAGATCGTTATTGTTTTAATTCGTGCGTGAATTTTTTGTGTTTTCACTAAAGTTATTGCAGCGTCGGTGAATTTCTTTTTATTTAATTTGTAGTTATTTTTCCATTACTTTGGAGTTCTAAGCGAGTCGTTTTGTATGCAATTACTAATAATATTTCGGGTTTAAAAATTGCTTTGGTTATTACGGCGTTGCTGGTTGACGGGTTAAGAACCTGTTATTATTCTACACAATTGTTAACTCGACACGTTGCTGTTCATGTTGAAGCTTGACACGCCACCACTGAGCTTTGAGAGTAGCCGACACTTATGTGTGAATAGCTGCAGTTTACTTTGGAATAACGCAATCCTGTAGGAAGGAAAACCACGAAGGAGAAGAAGTAATGTCAAAGTCACAACGCCTACTCACTTTTAAGGAACCTCGATATCTACCTGAAAGCCAATTCCCGTAATTAAAAACGTTCAAAATCTGGTCGCAATCTCATCTCAGCGACAATCAATGTCAAAAACTTGTCAAAAATTTAGGGAAATTAGAGGTATTTTTGACAGGTTGAGACAGATCAGACTGTGAAATTTCTTAAAAAATACGAGAATTGCCCCCTCAATTCGAGAGAAGCCTGCACTTTATTTATCTCGCTTCCAAGTTTAAGATTCTACGCATAGATTTTTGTTCTTAAATTATAATGCCGTTTCCCTAACAACTGAAGACGTAAAAAAATCGCATGTCTCACTTTCTGTTTGCGGAGACCGTATCATCAAGTTGGAGCACGAACGCCTCAGGCTGCGTTGTACCAACCAGCTTACTTTGACCTTCCTTGCTTCCCTTATTAACCCATATTTACGGAAAAGGGGGGTGTTGACATAGTTTTTGAGAGGTCTAAGGTGATTGGTGGCAGTTATCAGTGGTTGCAGAGTAAATCATGTCGAACAAACACAGGACGGGCGTCAACGCTGCGCATCGCACGATCAGTGTGAATTGTGTGTTTTTATGTTCGCGCTTCTTACAGCTACAGGGCAGGCAGAAATTTAAATTCAGTCATGATTTCGATTACTGTTTTGGGAAGAATGTGGTCCTATAATCTTGTTGAAGAGCGTGACCATATTTCATTAATGAGTTGATGGAATCTTTACTCTAAGCTAGAGTATCAGATTGACAGCACTGCACGTACAAAATGCAAATTTTGTAACCAAGCGGAAATTTAAAATATTCTCTAACTTACAGCGTTCCGTAAAAAAAAATCTTTATTCGGACATCGAAGGAGATTATATATTTTGACTCCGGCCATAACAGTTTGCATTTTAAGAAATAATCGAATGTTCTCCGCGGTGCGTTCGAAAATGCGGTTCGTTTTACGTATCGGTCGCGCCCATTATATCGCGCCAACGGGCCCCCGCATAATTACTTACACGCTAATTGTTTGGACTTCGGAACGCACACTTGCGGTTTAAACAAACAAATAAATAAATAAAATTGACAATTTTGAATGTGGAATAGGCACTAAAGTTTAAACATTATTTGATGTTTGAATGTTAATGACGGTTGGTAGCCATAATATTTTCGCAACCGGGTTCTTTGCAGGTGATAACTGTTGGGTAGTTAAATAAAATATTATAATACTATAATGTTTAAATATTTGAACAGCTTTTTAAGCTTTTCAATTATAGTTTTTCTTGACTTTGCTTATCTTTTACCAACTGAATATAAAACGTCAACTATCCGATTCTCGTCTGTCGCTCTCGAAGCGTTGCTGCGTGGGCACGTGTATTTCGGTGTTCATTAATTATAATTATTCGAAATTAGCATTCCTTAGGTTCAGGTAATAAAAATAGCGAAAAATTATTTTGTTTTTTTGATTGAGTGCTTCTGAGTAATTCTTTTTTGTTGCTGGTTTTTATTGAAATTAATAAAAGGGATAATTATGATTTTTTTAAACTGGTTCCATTTGGAAAATTTTGATTCAATGTGCTGCAATATGGTGTGCCTAATAAATTGAAAACATAACATACTTGCATAATCAGCCTATAATGTTCCCACTGCCAGCAGTGGGAACATTATAGGCTGATTAGGAGGCCTGTGTCCCAGGACACAGGCCTCCTCTCGGTGAGAGGGAGTGGGCCGTTATCCACCACGCAGGCCCAGTGCGGATTGGCAGATGTCACATGTCTTCGAATTTTTGGTTCTGGGACATGCCGGTTTCCTCAGGATGTTTTCCTTCACCGTTTTGAGAGCAGTGGTGATGAAATATTTTACGCAAAGTAAAGCGCCTGTCTGAGTTCGAACCTACGACCTACACCTTGTAAGTCGCGGCCGTTACCACTTGGCCACCACTGCTCTTCAAGTCCAAAAACTATAAATAAATTATTTCACAAAATTGACAAGCCTCTAGTTAGATCTGAACACTGAAAGTTTTTTTTTAATATAATTCACAAAACTGATGTACAGACGCCAGCACATCAACCTACACCTAACTGTTAAATTTTCCCAATCAACATTGAACCTTATGCTTTAGCGATAAAGTTGAAAATCTATTACAGAAATCTGACAGATTGTAGTAGGTTGATGTGCTGGCCGTCTGTACATCAAGCTACCCGAAACTGTCAAATTTACCCAATCTACTTTGAACCTTATACTTTGGCGATAAAGTTGAAAATCTCTTAAAGAAATTTGACAGATTGTAGTAGCTTGATGTGTTGGCGTCTGTACAATCTGTTACAACACAATATTTCTGATTGACATCTACTAGATATGAATCTAGCATGCATAATTTAGGTACGTTACGTAAAGTAAATTTAATACCAACGTGTGGATGACATTATGTAAAAAAAAAAGAAAAACAACACACCTAGGTAGGTAGTTAAATAGATTTCCTTTGTTCCCAAGAACAAAAAAATGGTTTGTGTAAATTCCATTTCGTATTGTTTTGAAAAATTACTATTATACTTAATTATCTTCTTTGATTCCATTAATGTTCTACGTGGACTCGGTATGATGATACCAAAAACTAAGCAGTTTTTTTTAGCTTTATTTAGATAAATAATACCTACCTACTTGTATTATTTGGGCATAGGCTATTTTCCAGACAGAGGAAAAAGCAGAATGAATAAGAAATAGGTACTACAAATTTTATTGATCTTTTCCCATCAGTCAATACCGTTCATTCATTCACTCACTGCAAAGGTTGTTGTTCCGTGGTTGTTATGCAACCACTCTTCGCAGTGTTACCAGAAATGCTTGACTAATTGTCACTTGTCACTTCGGTATCAAACTTCACGAAATACAAATTGTATCAATCTGCGATGCTGAAGCACGTTGGTGAACGTATTCAACTGTAACTCGCCCGGATTAGATTATTCGAGAACAACTACGTGTTGTTAGCGTACTTACACTTAAATTATTCACTATCAATCACCACGATTTTCAGTATCATTCGTCGAAATGCTGCAACAATTATTCGAAATGCATTAGGTACCAATTTTACGATAGTCTGGCTTATACTGGTTTCCAGCCGCTGTCCGATACCATTAACCGCAAATCTCAAAGCGTTTCTGTAAACATCGCAGTAAGTTTCGGTTTATTTATTAGCAGCATTTATCGGTCGTTAAAACGAAGTCGCGGCACCGTGCCGACTCCGTCACGGGGACGTCACGGTTCGTATTGTAACGGAAAACAATGCGGCGTGCGTGTTACGATCGATTTATGACCGTAGGCCTGCCATGCGTGCGGATTTCGAACGGACCCGTTTTGGACTTGAAAGACCGCGCGAATTCAAATTCAGAACTTTGAAATTCCAGATTAATTTTCGCATTCGCGTTCGATTTGCGGGTAATGGAGGTTCTACATTTTAAATTGTCTGCCAGGACTTTGGCTAGTTGTTGAAATTGAAAAGGATTTATTGAGCTTTTTCGATTGTAAAACTGAATGGAAGCTACATCTCACTAAAATCATGTCTTTAACCGACTTTAAAAAAGGAGGTTCTTAAATCAAGCATCAAAACTGTATCAGAAATTAGAAAGACGGGATATTTCTTTCCAATTTTCGAAATTAGGAGCGTCCTAGTTTTACGAAATAGCATGGTGGACTAGCTTACGATACGCTAATGATTGGCGATTCTTTGCTTTTTACGCCTACTGTTTGATATTTGCCGCCTGCCGCCCGCGTTCCATTTTCCCGTCCTCTCCTATTAGACACGTATTGTACCAATTAAGTAGGTACTGCAGGGATCTGTACTTCCCAGTATCCGCACGTGGGTTAATCGTATTTCGTCCGAGTCTTGGCTCCCGGTATCCATTACGGATGGAATACGGTTTATAGGAATTCCCACATACCTATTAACTATTTCATAACGAGATGCGAAGTTGTTGGGGCCAGGATTTCAAACAAACTACCCTATTTCGTGACGTAATAAACTTTACATTCATAATAAGGATAAAGTTGAGTTTATCTCTAGACAAATATTTCGGGAGATTCGCTCGTACTAATACTACAAAAACAACTGCCCGATTTTCCTGTTTTTGCGGCAAAAACATACTTATTCAAGAATCCAGGACATCACATAGGTTGTCAGCAACCTTGTTAATTTAAAAGAGGATCCCGTCCTTAACGCGTCAAGTCTCGTAAAATACGCCTATGAAATGTAAACATTTTATATATTTTTACATACATTTATTATCTTTATAGCCGTTTACGACCGTAATACAGACAATAACAATTAACATAATTAAATATAAACATGTAAATATTGGCATTATCATGCAATGTGCAGATATAAAACAAATTACGATAATTTGGTAAATTGATAGTTGCCGATCGGGTTTTTTCGCGATTCTTAAGTAAATGCAATTTAGTTTCTGCGAATTTTGCGATGCGACTGCGACTTTAGTGTTGTTCATCATTTGTTTTATAACACTTAACTGTTGTGATTACTGCTAATGCTAACAATTTTAGTGTACTAACATTATCCTTGTTCGATGTAACGGTTCTTTGTTTGAAAATAACTGTAACGGTTATGGTTAACGATCGATAAGCAAGTTATTTTCTAGTCCCAACTCAATGATTGGAAAATAAAATTATTATCGGAGAAAATTTTACCCTACCTTCAAGTTTTTTTCGATCCCACAAAATAATGTTAGTATAAAAATTCAGCATTTAGCAGTGTAACTGTCGTTGCCCAATCAGATCTGAACCCTGAATATCTGGAGATGGGGTTCCGCGGCGGAGGCGGGCTGGGCTCGTCATCCCGCACCAAGCGCATGCGCACCAGCTTCAAGCACCACCAGCTGCGCACCATGAAGTCATACTTCACGATCAACCACAACCCCGACGCTAAGGACCTGAAGCAACTTAGCCAGAAGACCGGACTACCCAAGAGGGTCCTACAGGTAATATGAAGTTTCGATATTCTAAAAATCTAAACTACTCTGCCACAATACTGGCTCTTTTGATGATGATGTAACGTGTGCATTCAATTCGTCATTTTTCATCAATAAATATCGAAGATTTTATTTTTATGCTTTTTGAAACACATGAGCTGTCAACACACAATAAATAAACAACCTAATTCATTCACAAACAAACTAAGGTAGGTAAGATGTAAAAAAAACTAAATCGGAGATAAAAATAATCCATTAGTTATTTTTTCTAAAAAGAATCCAGCGTCAGACGTGAAATCGATAGTATCGAATAATATAGTATCGATTTTATATTCGGTACATAACAAATCGAGAGGTGTTTTCACGCGTAGGTAGCCGCTTCATTAGCATACTGATCAAGACGTTAGAATATGCTTGACTATGATTACAACCAATATTAGTGATAAGATACGTGCCTCGGAATGTTCAATTCTACACTTATTACCGTTTCGATATCGGGTGTAGCATTCTTAAAAATCTATGTAAATTACACTTGTTACTTAAGCTCTGGCGTAATTTTTTTTTTTAATATAAGAAAAATGTAGATATTCTTTTAATAGGCACAGGCACAACACTACGGCATTTTTTTTAACAAAATAAATGCGTTCAAACAGTTTAACTGTAATTTAGGGAATAAACAAAAATTATAATTATTGAAATGAGGTGCAGACATAAAGAACTTTTTAGAATTTTATTATTATCAATCAATGTACAAAAGCAGTGTAAAGTTGCCATTAGTCTCGAATGCTAAACTTTAATCGTTCGTTTATTAAAATTAAGTATTTAAACTTCACTAAAATCCGACGGACGAGACCTATTGGCGTGAATAACATTACGATTTTGGGATTAATCAACATATTTTATTGTAATTATACTTTATAATAGCTATGTATGGTAGAGCATTGTGAAAATCATTAGTTTTAATGCATTTATTTACACGAAATAGCTTCGAAAAATATCTTAAAGTCATTTAAAAAGTCGTTAAATCCATTGACGGTCCAAAAAGGTAATTCTCAAAAGTTTAATTGACACACAAAAATGATTTTATCTTCGTTAAACGTCAAATTGACACGGTACAAGTTACGTGCGTATGTAGAGGTGCTAGTATGTGAGTTACAATACAGCAGTGGCTCAAACCAGAACTCAAGTGTGTCAAACGCATAAAATAAGTCTTAAACAAACCGGTAGTTGAAAGCTAATGCGAATTTAATGTAGTCCCGATACCGCGCCGCTTTGCTCAGTATCGACTTATCAACATTTTGCATTGCGAATGTTTTTATAAAGTTGAATTTTATTTATTCGTTTTCATCACCCGTTTTTTATCATCAGCCGTTTTGACGGTTGACGAGTGGTATAACCGAGCTGTTTTAATTTATAAACTGATAAAGTTGCAGGAACGTTCTAAAATTTTAAATAAGTCAGTCCCTACTTGGCCACATTTTCTAATTTACATATTGTTTTTTACAGTAATTGACGCCAAGGTAATGTAATCTGAAACATTTTCTTCCACTGTGTGATTTGTTCTTCGGCAGGGCAAAGGAAGAAGGTAAGTACTTATGTATAGGAAAAACCTTCGACATGAGATGCCCGTGATCTACCACATGTTGGATGGATGTCAACATGATTGGTTTCACAGAAAGTGCGTGTTGCCAGCTCAAAATTACACTCCTCGTTGTTGTAATTGTGGCGTTATTATTGACCGCCATAATCAGTGTTCAGTGTAAGTCAGGCATTTTGTGAAACCGAACATAATTTCAAACAAGCGAACGAAAGTGAAAGGTACAAAATTGTCGATTGAATGATCAAAAGTATAATTTTGCGGTTTTTGCTCCAGTTTAAACAAATATTATGTTGATAATTCATAAAAGATAAATTGCTCTTTTGTAATCGGATGGTGACGAGTAGCCTCATAATAACCAGCTTTCCAAATGTAAGCAGCCTGTATTATGCCACCACTTAATTTTCTTTAATATTTATCAACCTTTTGCTCTATACGAAATAATTACCTGTACTTTCAGAGTGGAGTTGCAATTCCGATAAAAGCTGCGACCATTGAGTGCATGAATGAGATAGTACAAAATAAATAAACGTAGACGATATTAATTTAAGTTGCGGGAAAAATACTCGTACGTCTCGCCGAGTCGCGCGTCGTAGCAATACTTGGTCGAACAGAACTAAGAGAACGATCGAAGTTTATTCACGTTAAGGTGCCCTCACCAGGAGCATTCGCGTGTAATCTAACATTTGAGATTCGACTTTGAGCATTACATTACAATACTACCTCCCTGACTGACGAGCATGAGATTCGACTTTGAGCATTACATTACAATACTACCTCCCTGACTGACGAGCATTCACGTGTAATGTAACATTACAGATTTGACTTTTTACAAGTGGAGCGCATTGATGTTACAAGTTGTATCAAGGTATTACACATTGCATCATTACAAGGTGCGCATTGTAATGCTCGGTTCTCCTCCTTCACTGATGTAATACTCGTTTTGTGTCATTACAAGGTGCATGTTCTAATGCTCGATTTTCCTCCCTCACTGATGTAATGCTCGATGTAACGTTACATTACAGGTGAATGCTCCTGGTGAGGGAGCACCTTTAAAAGTACACAAAAATGTGGTGCCTGCCGCCTTCTTTGAACTAAGATTATAAGTAGAAGTACACACTTCGGCTCGTCTTCGCATTTAACACTGTATATTGCATTTAATTTGTTTGCTATAAGCGGCACTTTAATGTAGGGCTCGGCAAAGCGCTACCCTTTGTTCTCCTAATTACTCGGGCAACTTGAAAAATGTCTTGAGTAACACGTGCACTCGCGCTTGTGACGTCATAGACTAACAGTTGAGAGTAGAATTGGTTTAATTTTTGTTTGTATAAATAAAATGGGTGTTCCAGTATATTGTTGCCTCGTTCTCTAATCATTTCGGTATTAATTCCTGATTAGTATCCCAGATGTACCTAACAATTAACTCTGTCTAGATAATCTGTCTAAGTTTATGAAAGTAGGTGGATAACAAACGAAAAGTTAGAGTATCTAAGCTGTGTTCACAATTCAATACCGAACTAGGGGAATTAGATTTTTGAACCACAGATTAGGTTCTGACAATAGTACACCGTTTAGTGTGAATTTAATTACGTACTCGCTGTCAATCTAGCTAGTGGCATTTTGTTGTGTGTTGATTTTAATTTAGTCATACTTTATGATGCGTTAAATCATAATAATAGTAATCTGGACTAGTATTAGAAATAACTCACATAAAATCATAAAAATCACACTCCTTATTTCACTTAGGTACCTACACAGTTATCTTAGGTAGTTAACTAATCTACCTATAAATTATTAGGCTATTTAGTAGCCTAGCACTTGTCTAGCTTCGTCGATTAAGCCAGAAATGAGTCTTGATTTTCGGTCCGCCAATAATTTGTCCAAAGTCTGGCCACTACAACGGTTCAATAATTTTAGATGGCATAGCATAGTTGTTAGGTACGCAGAGGTAAGACAAACATTTGCTTTTTATTTGGTTCAACAATTTCGGTGCTCGTGGAGGTTTCCACCAATATGCGGGAGTTTGCGTACCTATAGATGGAGCCATGTCAAGCAATTTACGACTCTGTTTTTGTGTTGGATGTAAGAGGAAAATGAAAAAACGGTCTGAGCAAAGACAACTTTAATTACATATTTACGATGAGCGTAGGCGTTAACGTTCTATAACCGTATTTAATTTCGAGAACATTTTCACTTTTCTTGTAGGTACTTAACTCAAATAATTTTCCCTTTTAATTAAGGGGACGTTTATCGGCTACATTATTTGTCCGACTAACATTTTACATTTCTTAGAAAATGTAGTTATGTAGAATAAATACATTTAAGAAGAATGTTTTTGGGGGAGGCCTTTGCCCAGCATTGGGAGAGTACAGGCTAACAAAAAAAAAATACATTTAGTGAATTTACCGTAGTAGCGATTAGAGCAGTGGTAACGGTCGCGACTTAAGTATGAGTTTGTAGGTCGTAGGTTCGAACCCAGACCGGCGCTTTACTTTGTCTTAACTATTTCATCACCAAGGCTCTCAAAACGGTGAAGGAAAACATCGTGAGGGAACCGGCATGTCCTAGAACCAAATATTCGAAGACATGCGACTTCCACCAACCCGCACTGGGCCCGCGTGCCCACTCCCTCTCACCGAGAGGAGGTCTGTGTCCCAGCAGATTATTATGCCATAGTTAAACATTCAGTTGAAATAAAAAAATCATGATTTAATTTTTATTGGAAGTTCAATCTATTTATAACATAAAAAATTGTCTGTATGTAACTAGCGTGTTCCGTGAACCATTCAATGATTTGTTTTCGTAGAAATGTAACTTTTGTTGTTGCTAAGCTAAGTAGTTATATTTTCTTCAAAGAAACGTGATTTTCCTATTTGTTATTTCATTTATTAGTTAGAATTTCTCTTCCAGTTGGTTAGGTACATTTATGATGTCACAGATATTGTGTATTGTTTATCACGAAATATTTTTCTATTTATTCTTTTATGGGCTTATTTTTCTGACGCCAGATAAGTAGGTACCATTGGGTACCATTATCCGGGGAATAATTTTAAATTTTTGTCAGTTTTTCCATACAATATCAGTCAGACTTTATTTAATTCCGCGAATCTATAACTATACTAATAATAAAGCTGAAGAGTTGGTTTGTCTGAACGAGCTAATCTCCGGAACAACCAGTCGGTATTTAAAAATTATTTTTGCATTTGATAGCCCAATTATTGAGGAAGGCTTTAAGCTATTTAGCATCACTCTAGGACCCTTGGGAGCCGAGCAAAAGAAAAAAATCAAAACGAAAGCGAAAACGAAGTAATAGTGCTGCCAGGACAGATGTGATGCGACGGGGTTGGTTTGGGAGAACAAGACATTTCAAGCGGACGAAGTCGCAGGCAGAAGCTAGTAAAACATATTCTGACGTCGGACAAATTAACCCCTAGGGCCTGTGCACACCACGATTTTTAAACGCGCCGTTGACGCGCGTTTTAGAAACGTGCGTCGACGGCGCGCTTTTATCCTACAGAAGGTCTACACGCTGCGTCTGACTCGCGTGCGTATCGCGTCTGTATCGCTACAAACGCGCGTCAACGGCGCGTTTAAAAAACATAGTGTGCACAGGCCCTTACTCATGCAAATTATTATAATTCCAATATTAGTGTTAGCGAAGTTTGTTAGATACTTAGAAATTATTTCATATTTTTAACGCATTAATTTCGACAACCAAAAAATGCGTGATAAAACGCCATCCAACCGAAGTCGTATGGCGATGGACACCGATAGTGATTGTTGCTTATTTTTTCTTGATACTAGTACTGACTGGCTTATATTACTTATGAACCATCAGGGTAACTGCATAACATACATACCCCTTACTAATAAACGTTGTATAGCGTCTGTATAGTTACACAAGGCTTTGTCTTCTTCTTTCGAAAGTCAAATTACTGATGACTGAAAGAGAGAAATCGGTGTGTTACTATTTATCTGATACTAGCTGTGCTCGTTCGTTCGCGTGCATGACGGAAAATGTTTGATTTTATTTGCGCGGAAAAGTAGCCTAAGGGCTACTTTTATTTTAGAAAAAGAATTAGGGAACAGCTGATGTACCTAATAAGGAGTAACTTATTACTCCTTATTACATCAGCTATTTGCCAGTGAAAGTCCCGTCAAAATTGGTCCAGCCGTTTCAGAGATTAGCCGGAACAAACAGACAGACAAAAATTGTAAAAAATGTTATTTTGGTATTATGTATCGTGTATGCACCCATAGATTCCCTCTCACAGAGAGGAGGCCTGTGTCCCGGCAGTGGGAACATTATAGGCTGATTATGTTATGCACCCATATGCATTTAGTAAAAAGCGGTTATTTTAATATTACAAACAGACACTCCAATTTTATTTATTTGTATAGATAATACGTTTATTAGTAAGGGGTGAATGGTAATGCCATTCGTTTTGACAATTAATAAATAAAGCGCTTGCAGCCCGTTGTCATCGTAATGGCGTCTTAGCTGAAAGCGCTGTCAGACACATGAACGCTCATCATCATCATCATCTACAGCCCGACTTCAGCCACTGCTGGGCATAAGCCTCACTTCTATTGTGCCAGTCACTGCGCTCCTGGCCAGCCTCATCCAGGATTTGCCGGCGATGGCAACAATATCATCTACCTCCTAGTCCTGGATGCCACTCTGTTGTGACAGAGTCGAGTTGCGCCTTACTCCACGTATCATGAAAAAAAAAAAAAGAAACTATCACGGGTATCTAAAAAAATTAAATTGATAGCCCTGATAGTTTTTTTTTAATGATTTTTTTCTTTGAGCACTATGTGAAGTGATTGAAAAAAATACAAAAATTGGTTATAACTGTGAACCGTAAAAAAGTTCACCGACATTCTCAGGGTCAAAAAGTTTGGAAATGACCTTGCACACACCCCTATTAGATTTGATCCATACTTCCAGGGACACCCGGTATACTGCCAATAAGGACAACTGCACGTTCTGTAGCCAACTAACTGCACCAAGTGCGAACAAAGTGGAACCAAAACGTAAATTACATGACCCTTGTTTGGGCCTCCATAAAAATTGTAAGGGCTCCCAAATGTTTTGTTACTCGCAGCCTGTATATAGCAACCTGTCTTTATCGTAGCCGACCCGATTCTGATATCAGCAGCATAAATATATCCAGTCAACCAATTATGCGAAAGACCCCCCCCCCTTCCCCTCGAATATTGATCGAGATTTTTTCCCGGCAAAAAGCTTTCGACTCGTCGTCGCCATATTGCGAAGATAATATCTTATTCGTTTTTGCGCCTCGTCGCACTTTTGGTTGTACGATGCTACGGACAACTATTTTGTTTTACCTTTTTAAATCTTGATATTATCGCTTTAGATCTTTTTGTTTTTATTCGATAGAATTTCGGTTTTCAATTGTTCCCTTTGCAAACAAATATATTCGTCAGTGTGTCCCTACCTACAGACACAACGTTGAAAATTCTACAAGAAATTGAGACGGAAATTCGTTTCGAAACTTTTAATTAACCATTTAAATTACTAGACTAGGCCACATAGGTTTTATTATACCGCCATATCGAGAGGCTTATTCACTCACTTGTTCAATTGACGTAGGTACCCCAAAGGTCTTTACAACTCAATTCAATCACAAGAAACGGCATCAAAGAATTATAGGCACCAATAAACCCATAAAAACCGCTGTCGATGCCGCAATACCGCAGCATAAAAAGCTAAGCATTTTCAGCTATCCCTAAATAAAACACGACACGAGGGGCTGAAACCAAAAGATTTATGTCTCTTCACCTCTCAAGTTATTTACGAGAATTACGAAACTAATTGCTTTTGATGACGAATTTGAACCTTATTGCTGTGATTATAAGAGTGTGGTGCAATTAAAGTTTCCAAAGACCTCAAAGGCTGGCATTTGAGTCCACCTTTGGAGGAGAGATGCAGCGGATTGGAGAGTTGCCCCTCACTTTTTCCGCTTTCTATGTTCGTGTGACGTTTGCCGCGTCGCTGCGCACTTGAGGTCTCAGCCTAAAGAGAATGGCGTTCTAAACGTAGTCTTTGAAAGGTCTGTGAATGGCGTCTGTTTTGTACACTTTATGCTGAAAGCACTGTTCTTGACGTGTCTGCATGTACCAGTACGAAGTACGAGTCACATGTGACAATCCATACCAAAACACTTCGATTGATTTCGTTTCCAAGATAATTGTTGGTATCATCTTCTTGTCTGTGCAGGTAGTAGGTACATTCAGTTACTTTAACTGAAAGTGCCGCGACTGGAAAGTATTTAAATGGATTCACATAAGCGAGCGATATATGACTTCTTTGTTCGGCTTTTATGGAACTACAAACATTACCTATTAGAATGCATTCTTTCCTTTTTTTTCCGCCTGAATAATTTCATTCATTTTTGCGTTCAAATAGAATTTCGAACATTCGATTACAATTGAAAAACAACCTGCCAACCGTAACATCGCAGTGAAAATTGAAATGTTTTCACTTTTCAGTATTTCATGAAATTAGTTGAAAAAATATTTTTCTAATGGCCATTCACAACAGGTGCGCTGCCCGTCGTCTAATTGCCTCGGGCGCCCCCATAATATATAGACGCACTGTCACCCGAACCCGGCGCAGGCGCATTTGGAACAAACCACGCCATATATCTCTCCTTGCGTCCGCAATTACGTGATTTGTCACTCCACTCTCTTTTTTTCTTCTTCCATTCTGAAAAATGACTCGAGTTCAACTGTTCAAGTAGCTCAGACGTAATTAGTTGACTGAAAAAGTGCCTTTCCCTGTTCACTTTATTGTGCGATCAATTCACATAGCTACTGTGTTTAATCGACTATTAAATTTATCTCATTCAATTAATTAGTCGATTTCCAATAAGACCTTATTGGTTAATTTTATTTACAACGGGTTTGTGGTTGTACCTAAGTTACTGTACCTGAGTGTGCTATTTAAAGTTTTAATAAAATTAAAAAGTCCTTTTTTAATTAGGTGTTCTCAAATAAAATTGCAGAACGGATTTAATCTGAAACAAATATTGGAATATTTTCCTTCCTTAATAGTATTTGCTAAGTTCATGCATGTTGCATGTTTTTTAAACATTCTCGAGTAGGTACTTAATTCAATAACAAATAAGTTGGCGCTTTTACTTATCACAATAAGTATATATGCATGAAGCATTATAATGTATTTCCTCTTTGTAAATTGCACACTGAAGATGTTATATTTAACACCATTGAAGAGATAAAAACGTATGAAAGAGCAAAACATCTAGTGATGTATAGCGTCGCTTCTTCCCGATCTCACAAAAATTAATTACGCAGTGCTATTTTTAAAACGTTTTCATGCCATGATTTCGAACACTATAAAGATGCCTCTTAACGGCACACAAATATTCCGGGCAAAGGCGATGGCTCCCAACCCTGGCAATTAGTATCGGATGGTCACACCTTGACGTTCGACCGCGTATAATTTTACTTTCTAAGTACATTTTGTGACAATAATAAGCAAATTCCCACATTCAACATTAAACTTTATAACACAGCATTAAAGTTAAAAATTCCACACACAAATAAGATCAAATCAAACAGTCTAGTAATTAGTACAGGCGCGCTCAGCGACGCTCCGTTGGGCAGATAATTTCCGCTGTACGTTCAAAAGACGTCCATTTGTCATTTGGTCGCGCGAAGTCGCACAGAGCGGACGTGCCTCTCCCTACTTAATTTATTCAAATATTATTTATTTAAGGAAAACGGGACTATTAATCACATTTCTACAGTTTTTATTTACATACGCAGAACGCTGCTCGCTTTGATCGTTCAGACATTTATTAGAGGTCCTTATGCGGTATTTTATTTACCAAGAGGCAGGAGTATAATTAAATTGGGTGTCAATTTACAAATAATCTGCTTGTGTAATGTAATGTTTGTTTTTCTGCGGTTTATTTGCAATGATTACTAATTTGTTTGCCGATATTCGGTTAAACCACCAATTTGGGTGTGCTTCATAGTTTCATATTTGTATTGGACTTTAATGAACACTCATTCTAATTACGAGTTTCATGTTAAGTTAGCATTTTTTTATGGTTTTTAAATATTTGTTACACTGAAGTGTTATTCGCGCCGCTATCAAGGTTATCTTTTACACATTTGAACATTGGTTCATAAATTAAAAATCAACACTTTTGAAGGGAGGTATGGTAAAAAGACTACTTACCTACTCTCGACTACAATTTGCTTTCTAATAATTAAGTAAGCGGCACTGACCAGGGGGGTAATTACAACAGCAGTAACACACAACAGTTGCTTTCATTTTGACAGTTCAACAATATTCATTGCGTTATTTAAGTTGTTGAGCAGACGATTTTTTCGAACATAATTATGGATTAGCAATCTCCTTCAAAATGATTCAGTTTGAGCTTGAAAGTGTGTTACGCGATTTGAGTGCTGATCTTTCCAACCTCAACATGTACTGGTGTGAAAGAATTCGTTGATAAAAAGTAACAAATAAATATAAGATAATTATGATAATGAGTTTTAGTTTTCAAATTAATACTAAACTCTACTAACAAATGTTATTAGACGTATTATTATAATAATAATTGCAATAAATTATTGTGATGTATTTAATGTGTACATTTAACTTTTTTAAATATTTGTATGCCAGTCCTTGGTGAAACATGTAAGATCATAATTCTATCAATAAGAACTTAATGTACCATGTTTTAAAGCAAATAAATATAATTATTATATTAAGACTATTCTCTTCTTAGTTGAGCAAAACAAAAGACGGCCACTTCAGTATATGTACAGACGCCAGCACATCAACCTACACCTAACTGTCAAATTTTCCCAATCAACATTGAACCTTATACTTTAGCGACAAAGTTGAAAATCTATTAAATAAATTTGACAGATTGTAGTAGGTTGATGTGCTGGCGTCTGTACATATATTACGAGATTATGTAACATTTGTTAATAGGGTTTAATATTAATTTGAAATAAAAAAACTCATTATCATATCTTATATTTATTTGTTACTTTTTATCAACGAATTCATTCACACCATAATACTTATCACGTCACACACTTATCTACTTAATCCGCAAATAGTTACGTACTAGGACTACTATTTACAAACATCAAGTTAACATACCTAAAGTTATTTTTACAGCTTAAGCGGCCATAAGCAGCTGGTGCTCGTTTAAAGTTACCCATTAAAATTGTCACGAACGCTTTACAATTATCGTTAGTAGGTATACGCTATTCGCGACATCTGGCATCACAGACAAATTCACAGAACATATTGCGGACATTAATATTACAACATCTTTAATATTATCATTCGAGTAGACCATGATGTGACAAAATGACTTAATTTGCGTCTGCCATTCAATTACCTGAGCAGTGTTGGGGCATGAAATTCATGTCATCAGTCATGTTAAGTTTGGGATCACATGGAGCTATTGCCATAGACTGCGAAATCTTTTTAATGAACATGACTACTTACTTAGATTTGGTTGTAAGTTGTATTTTTTTTTTGTGAACTTGAAAGATGGAATTGTAGAAAACAGGGCTAGATAAATCAATAGGTAAAATAAACTGTCGCAAGTAATTACAATAACAATTCATCATACCAACCCGCAGTGGGAACAAAAATAATAAAAAAAAAAATCTCATTATTATTTCTTATACAAATCTTGAAAATGAAAACAGAAAAAATATAGTCATATCACTTATTAACATGTCACATTACGTTGTCCATTCAACCGTGGTGTCGTGTACACCCATACTTAATACGCTCAATGTTGTCTCATTTGTTCTAGCTGGGTGCGAGGGGGCAATTTGCAAGCGTTGTGTCATTGGGCAGTGGTTAGAGTAATGGACCATGACGCAGAGTGAGATGTCAGAACACAACGTAGGGTGGGGTGCTCATTATTGTGGCAGTTGTTTTTTGTGTAAAGAATCATTCGTAGTTCTCGAATGATGAACTGATTGTTGATGCTCTGGTAGATATTGCAGCGTCATGTGAGCCCAAACTTATATTGGAACTTTGCGATTAGTTTGAATTGGCTAAGAATATTGGTGGTGGTGATAAATATTCGATAAACGTTGCCTAATTAATAAAAGTTGAATAAACCAGCTCCAAAATAATATCCCTTTCTCCTGGATTGTAGAACAGCTTACCTAAAATTATAGCAGAAAAATACCTGAACTAGAACTGCACCCTAATTGCACGATGAATCACAATCTGAATGATTTTGAAGGATATTGCTAATCCATCGCTTCGTGTGTTCGAAAAATTTGTCTGCTCAACAACGTAAATAACGCAATGAATGTTGTTGATCTATCAAAATGAAAGCCATTGCTACTGTTAGTGTGTTACGCAATTACCCCGCGTAGCTTTTGCCTTGCCTTCTGCTATGAAATTCTAAATAAAACTGTAGTATAAACAGTCAATGAACTAATCTCAGGCCATCTAGCTCAAACATTTAAGGCATTCAACAGGTCCGATATTATTTAAGATCTCGTCACAAGCATCGGACCGGTGTTCACAAATGGACCCGACGTACAAACGGGAGATATAAATACTGTTCAAGATCATTCAGTCAATGTCTAGCGTCAGCTACCGTACAGACGGCAGATTTTATCTCAATGACAAATAGTGCTACTGTTGTATCCCTTAGCATTTAGTTACTGCTACGATGTATTAGTGAGCTCTTAACCGACTAGGCAAAGTTACTGTGTAACGTAAAAAAGAACGTAAAGGCTCGCTTATATTTTCATATAGTCTCGAAAGTCGCTATAACCCAACAAGAGTGTTTGTGTGGTCTTAAAATATTAACTTTGCACTTTTAATCCTCATGACAAATTGTACTTAAAAAAAAAGGTCATAGTTCGTGTACAGTTCTTCTGAGCACGCTCGTTCCATCATAGACCTCATCCATCGCTTTCCATCAGGCGTGATCTAGGTCAAGAGTGGGCCCAATCAGCAATAAAAAAAGTGAAGTTTGAAAGCATTCGTCCTAGATCTTTGTAGAGAAAACAAACTACCTTAGCGAACCCCGCTTCTTCAAATTCTCTCTCGTTTGCATTACTTGCTCCTACAGAGGAATATAATTTTAAATACAACACTGTTTTTTTATACTTACGAAATATTGTATTTGAATTGAAAAAATGTTTGCTATCTCGTAAATTCTAAAGAATTCTAAACATCACCGGATTATTTACGCAAAATACAACTCAATCTCGCTCTTGACATGAATATATCTCAAAAATCTGACAATTAAATTTTTCATTAAACATATATCATTCAGTCATTTCAAAAACGAAATAAATACGTACATACATAAATAATAAAATGTATCGTTAACACTCGACCGCTGAAAAATTACTCGTATGAATATTTTCAATTGTCTTAAAGCGGTCGGTAAAGCGTATTGAGTCGTATGTTTTGGTGGGTAGAAGTTATTTTCGGTCAGCGGCTGTGCGTGACGGTATAACTAATGATGTGTCCGAGGTAGTGCTTATTTATTCGAAATGTGAGCGAGAATAGCGTGTCGTGTTTTTGGCCTTTGGCTCGAGTACGTACGCTCGGCGACACATCAAGCTATACATAGCCAGTATAAGCTGACTTCTGAATGTACGAAAAACCTATACAATGCGAGGTCTGCTAAAACTGGAAATGTATAGCTTGATGTCTAGCCGTGTGTACGTGCTAGAAATTGTACTAAGTTTCTACTAGTTACTAGACTGTTATCGTTTCGTATTATCGTATTGTGTTATTTTGGAATAATACATCTCTGTATTTGTTTTTCTGCATACATTTTCTCACCTAATCTTCTTCATATTAATGATAGGTCTTCTGAAAAGTAACGGAGACAAATACATTTATATGCAGCAGCGATATTAAAAACAAAAGGAATAGGTACTTGTAAAATTCGTTTCATTGCTTAACAATATTATATTTTTTATGTTCTAATATTTAAAAATATAATTTAAGTATATGTATTTAGTTAAATAGAGGAAATAATAATTGAATTATAATTAGCCAACTACCTATATCTTCTACAGGTATACATAAAACAAAGTCGGGTTAGTTACAACTCAAGAACGGCTGGATCGATTTTGATGATCTTTGATTTTTTGGATTTGTCTCCGCCCCGAATAGCAGAATAACTATTAATTAGCGCAGATTAACGCGTTCAAACAAACAAACAAACTCTTCAACTTTATTATTAGTATAATTATAAATAGCTGTAAGCTACGTTATAAAAGCTAGCTACGTTCACAATCCATTACTTATAGACTACCAGTAGTCGAGAACAGATGACGGTGTCAATGATACAAACACGAACATTGTCATTCGTAGTAGAGCATATTATTGTCTCGAGACCACCAAGATGGCTTTATCTCTCTGTGACACTGCGCAGTCATCAATCCTGCTCGACTTCCCAGGTATTCTCTATAATAGTGTTGAGCTCAACTATCGACTAAATAATAATTACCTACACAGTTAGTCGGGAAATAAAAATTGACAATGATAATTTTACTTTTGTTTTTAGGAAATAAAATAATATTTTCATAGACACGAAACAAGATGAATGGAATTTGTTTACAGTGCTACAAATGACAAATTAAATGGAATTTCTGATGCAACTTATGCAGGTTTAGGTAGTTCAAGTTAGTTGTTTGCTAACTTGGGCAACGTACGTCAAATAATCAAATTGGTTTTCAAATTAGGTTATAAGTACGAACCTACGTACTCGTTTTTAACGGACGATTATTTTCCAAGAACTTGTATGTCGGATTTGTCGTCATTTTCAGAGTCAACTGATTAATGCTGAGTGAGAATCCACCTCACTATCAAAAAAGAACAATTCATATCAAATAATAAATACTTAAGTAGGTAAATGGCATTACCTGCTAGAACGGAACATCATTAAATCACACACAAATAGAGTAATCGAGTAACCACATCACTATACGAGAGGCGAACACGCGGGTGGACTGGTCTACCTATTAGTTAATACAAGCAACGCGGCGTGAAAAACTATTAATACTGCGATTTTTTTACCACCTTCTTAGTTTACTTGAATAAAATGTAGTTAGTTTTTATTGTTTACGCCTGAGACCATGTTTTGTATCGAATTTATGAATGAGTAGCTAATTATAATTTTATTAGTATTTCTAGATATGCTATGTGAACAAAACGTGCAGTTTGAGTTATTTCTGATTGTAAAACTATAGGTGACTGACTCTTTAGGGATAAATAATGTGTCTTAGGTCGTAACGAAAATATAATTGAACAATTACGAATTAGTAGGTAGGTGAGTGATGTATTGCTATGCACTGTCTATGCAGGTAACTACTTTAGATTATAATTTGGAGACCAGTAGGTAACACAAGTAGGTATTTGGGTTCTGCGTTCTTTCAATGAAGTCGTTATTATTTTCTTGAATAGCTGTATCCAGCTCGTACTTATAGGTACTTATAGCAGCGATATACCTACGGTTGGGTAGGAATGTACCATCAAAGTTATTGAACTTTTCGCTTTTTCCGGACAATCGCCAGCCGAATGCCACTTCAGGGCCAAGAAAGAAACGGGCATCTAAATTTGGCGTAAGGCAACATCGGCCGCCATGACGCGGGGGGCGGGGCCATGGCGCAGCTGCGCGTGATTGGTCGTAAGATTCGCGCGCTCTTGCGCCGTTCGCACTGAATCTTCAACGCGAATGTAATACTAGTTCGGATAAAGTCGGTCAAATCATTTATTTAGCTTTATAAATATGACCAATATAATACGTGATTCGGCAGCTTTTCCCCAGTGAGCACATTTAGGGCATGGAACAACGCTTGGGAATGTTGCGCATGCGACGGTCACGCACCGGCCGGCCAGTGCGCTAATTACAGATAAAATCTGCACTCCGGAACGCTCAACGGCAGGCAAGAATGCAATCACGTGCCATAAAAACGGGACAAGCAGGAATCCAGCTTCCGCGTGCAATGCGGTCGGGCGGAAGCCCGGACCGCCAGAAAATTTAGAACGCATTCTGGGTTTTTTCTTTGCGATATTTATTTTACGAAGCTTTGCGCTCGCTGGCGTTATTTGTCGTATGTGCACACACCAACCATTATATTTTTTGTGCGCAGGTGTGGTTCCAGAACGCGCGAGCAAAGTGGAGACGAATGGTGACAAAGCAGGAGAACAAGATGTCGGACAAGTGTTCGCCAGACGCGTCCATAGAATTGGACATGTATCACGGCCCGATGGGCTCGATCCAGTCGCTGCCACCACACAGCCCGCCCTACAGCGTGATGGGCGGGCCCCCCAGCCCAAACTCCATGGATTGCCCCTAGCCTTCATTTCGCGCTTTACTAGCGTCTTAGACTGTAACAGCATGTGTTTCCGCATCTCATCTTAGCGCAAGCACTTGCATTAGTTATACCAGGCAAAAATTTAGTATTGAAGAAATAAATAGACTATATATCCAAGAAAATCAAAGACTTTCTCAACACCCTGTTCATCGACTTAATTCAAGACAGCTTTTAGATATGCAAACGTACCAACAGCAGCGTCATGTTACGGAAACTTCCCAACAGCCTAATTTTGGGCAAGGTTTGGAACTTGCTACTCCTGGGTCTTTTCAACCGGCTGATTATCAACCCTTTGATCAGATAAGTACCCAACACTCTGCTTTTGGGCAAAATGTTGAACAACAATTTCCAATGGCAATCGATTGGCAAGATTATCCACAACCTATTCGTGAGCAATCTGGTTATGGACAAAGATTCCAAACACATGTTTTTGAGCACAATCCTTTTCACGACCAATCTTCACCACATCATGGCGGTGGGCGAATATATCATACTGCGCAAGGGTCTGTTTACGGACAAAGTTCTGAACCCCTTTCAATCAGGCAAGCTACCGCACCTAATAATGGTAGTGGCATAGTACGCCATCGTCGTCTCGCCAATGGACGGAATATAAGGCAAAGATTCCCACAAACAGATATCGGGCAAAGATTACCACCGCCCGAACATGGGCAAAGATTTTCACAGACAAATTTCTGGCAAAGATTGCCACCGCCAGATTCCAGGCAAAGGTTACTACAGACAGGTTTCGCAGAAAGATTCCAACAGCTTGAATTTGAGCAAAGTTTGCCAGTGTCCGATTTAGGACAAAGATTCTCAGACACAGATTTCAGTCAAAGATTCCCACAGACAGATTTCGGGCAAAGATGGCCACCTCCTGATTTCCAACAAAGATTTCCATTGCAAGATTTCGGGCAAAGTTTCCCACAAACAGATTTAAGGCAGGCATTCTCACAGCTTGGGCAACAAAACCTAGGGCAAAGATTGCCGTTGCCTGATTCTGCCGGGCCTAGCATATCAGAACCAGATTTTGGACAAACACTCCCACAGACAGACTTCGGGCAACAAATGCCACAACAAAATTCTGACCAAAGATTGCCAGAAGATTTAGAACAATTAATACTGTCAGATTTTGAGCAAAGCTGTTCACAGCCAAATATTGGGCAGCAGCCGAATTTTGGGCAATCTTCTGAGCGGTCTGTTAATGAGCAAGCTCCTGAAAACTTTCAAGCTTCCTTACAGGCTGTGTCCTCGCCATGCCCATTGCCTACGCAGCCTTTACGACAAGAAACTCCCCAAGAGACTGTTTGTCGATATCACATTCTTTAACCGGCTTATGGAGAAAGCCCACATCCATTAAATGAACAACCACCCCAACATCCTGATGATAAAGAAAGCCATCAGCTTATTTATGCAGAAACCCTACGGTTATTTGATGTTCAAGGTCCCCAAGAGGCTGGCAAGACTCATTGCGACAGCCCATTTCTTCACAAAGCCCAAAGTCGTTGTGGCCGAAGTCCTCAAAAGCCTGATGATAAACAAAGTCAACAGTCGTTTCAAGCACAAAACCCGAGGCCATATTTGGGTCAAAGTCTTCAAAAGCCTGAGGCCTCAGGCTTTTTTGAGAAGATCCTCGGCCCATTCATGCTCAAAACCCACGGCCATTTAATGGTCATAGTCCCCAAGAGTTTGACGAGACACAATCTCAACAGTCCATGCGTTTACAATGCCCATGGTCATTTGATGTTCAAAGTCCCTAAGGGCCTGTTTCTGGAGAAACCCTAAAGCCAGTCGATGAACAGCATAACGAACAGTTTTTCAGGATTTTTTTTTCTGTTTTTGATATAAACAATAACAATAAATCATGATGTGCGACCGAAAAGTGAATAATATAACGAAAAGTGATAAATTGATTTTAACAAGACAGAAGAATTTTATGTGCTTTTACTGACTTGAGATTATGTGACAGAAAGGTTGTTATATTGTGTTAGTATATATTTGAATTTTCATGAACGTTTACTGTACACGCTAATACATTTTCTATATAAGTGGTTGTGAAGTCAATTCTTTTAAATGTTGTACTAGATGAACTCTACAGTTTATCGAATCTCCTAATGTACTCGTAACTGATATATTCACGACATCCGTGAAATACTTCAGGTACATTGCTTTTCTCATAATAAAGAAAGAAGCAATCATTGCATTCCACTAACTTTATTGCATTGAGAATAAAAATGCCCTTCTTTCCTGTGTGTTTGCATATTGGCTCCGAGTCAAAATATTCATAAGTACATAAATAAATAGGTGATGATTCCTAGATACTCGCATTTATTCTCGGCTTTGGATTTTAAATTGATTGATGTTACTAGTAGTGTCAAAGTAAAAGAATACCATACAAAGTATTTCGGATTGAGTTGAGAAATTTGAAATATTGTATGATTACTTTACTTTGTAATTGTAAATACCTATAAATTATTGTCCGTATAAATGAGCATTGTAAATAAATTAAAAAAAAATCCATAGTCTGTGAAACCGTATAACTATTAAACATTTTATCCTTTGGATGTACTTAGCTTTGGGTGATGAAATACTGTTTTGCGACGTGCATGTAAGTAATATGCATACACCTACTTATACCTTCCTAAATCGAGCCACCGTGCGATTCTATGTGAGGTCTCGCCTAAAACATAAAAATTATGAGGAGTCGAGAAAAAGTTTGTATGCAGTTTTTGAAGCCATACACACTGGCCATCATTTTAGGGTCACGACCATTTAAAAAGTTATAGAATTTTATACAAAAAGTGCAAGTGACTCGATTTAGGGAGTCCGGGAGCGTAAGATCTGTGTTTATCAAAAATCTCACATATAATTATTAAACTGTCATTTTGGAATTGTTGTAAAAATAAGTAAGTTTATATTAAGTAATAAGATGTTAGAAAACTAACTTTGTTTGAAGCTTACAGATGTTACTTTTCTGTTATTATTTTTTAAACTATGGTTTTGTAATTCGGTTTTTTGAACCTTTAAATAATATATACTATTTATTTATTGACAATTCATATTTAACTTAGTTTAAGTTGTAATTTTTAGTTAGGTACGTAAAATGAATGTGAACGTTTTTCCATAGATTTAATAATTATTACCTAGGTTAGTATAGTCATAGAAAAATAAATTTGCCGGAAAAATATTATTTAAAGTCTTCTTTAATTTGCAGTTTAATATTTTGTTTAAAATTTTACATAATTATTCCTACTGTCTTTTAAGTAGTTCTAAGCATTAAATAATATTCCGGCTAAATCATACAATTTTGTTCCTTACATAGCTATAAAGTACATTATATAAAATAATCAACTTAATATATAAATGCAGTAGCAAACACGATGTTCGTTCGTTCTTGAATAATAGTTGAAAGTAGTAACAATCATAATATAAATGTTGTATTAAAAATAATTTACAAATTATTCGACTAATTTCGGCAACAATTTTAAGTTCTCAAAAATCTGTGACTAAAAGTTATAAAAATCTGTTAAATAAAAAATAGTTCAACTGTATTTTTGGTTTTATTTCATTTCTTAAAAATCCATTTTTTACCTTCTGTAAAAAAACTAGACTGCATTTTGCATAGGTATACTTTTCAATTATGCGAAGTGCAATCGAAAATTCCAAAATGGATGTCCTACTTACCTACGGTCTACACACAACAAACAAAGGAACAAAAATCACTACCTCTAAATATATTCAAGCCACTTTATACAGACAGGGTGTCCCGTAAGTTGACGTTAAGCCGGAATTGGGTAATCGGCCAAGTCATAATCATCATCATCATCATTTCAGCCGAAAGACGTCCACTGCTGGACATAGGCCTCCACCAAGCACCTCCACTTCGACCGGTTTTGTGCTTCTCGCATCCAACGAGTTCCTGCGGCCTTCACAAGGTCGAGTCATAATATTCGGTCGGTCAAGTCATAATAGTTATCAGAAAAATATATAAAAAAAATCTTAGGAATAAAAATATATAAAAAAAAAATTGGACTTTTAATGTTACTTGCCAAACTCGCTTAGTACATTTTCTCTCATTACAGTCGGTCAAAGTTTGGCAAAGTGTTAATTTTGAATATTTGGTTGGGCAAAAAGTGACATTTAAATGCCAATAATTTAAAAAATACACAACTTAGATATTTTAAAATATTTTTCTGTTATCTATTATGACTTGACCTATTACCCGATTACAGATTGACGTCGACTTACGGGACACGGACAGCCTGTATAATAGTATCTAAATTTTGTCAAATACACAGTACGGAATTAGGCAAAAGACATAATTGTGTGGAAAAGGGAGAGGGAGGCCTTTGCCCTGCAGTGGGACAATACAGGCTAGATAGATTAGATAGATTTACCCGCATTGGCCTGGCTACAGTAATCCGATGCTGCGTCCAGAATGTGACCCGACAAAGTGAGTCTCTCTAACACTTTAATAAGACTTGTGATTTGTCTGGATATAGGATGTATGTTCTGTTTAGACTACCAACACCATCATTCAAAACTACTATACACGTATTAATCCTATTAATAATTGTATGACTACTGTTACCGAATTGAGTGACGTCTTCTACGTCATAACGTGGTCAGCGCTACAAATCACATTGCAGAATCTCGAAGAAAAATCATGGCATCGACAGTACCTACATACTCTTCTTCGTCTTGCATATAAATAAATGATGCAACTACTTTTTTATGTTTTTGTTCAACCGGAGCCGAGCCAATCAATCGAATAACAGAAAAATAACTAAGTCCACTATTCCCCTTATAATATTTTATAATGTATCCTAGATTCCTCGTTCGTTCGCAGTATGGTTGTCACAAAGAATCGCCCAGAAGCTTCCTTTAGAGTTACTGGCTGTCAGAGAGGCGCGCGCGCTGTCCTGAGTTATGCTGTTTTAATTAAAACAATAAATAAACCGCAGCTGGGGCGGTTGGGTGGTCCCTTCGGATGCCTCTTTTAAAAATTCCAACTTTTATCTGTACGGAGAATATCTTTTTACGCGTAAAACTGTTTCCTTATATATGAGGAGGCTCTGGTAAGCTTGGTTTGGGTTTAAAAGGTGCTTATTAGGTAGGCCACATCATTTATCAATGAGATTCGGGGTCTTTTCTGCACCTCTTACACATATGTCAACACAGATTGTGGTACACAACTGCAGTCTTTATTTAAGCATAAAAAAGCATATTTTTAATGGATGACGACAGTTAGCAGCATAAAACTAAACCAATTGAGACCCCAAAATATACTTAAAACTTACTGGGATCGGGGTCCTCTTAAGTTCCACCTAGTAAAATCACTTAGCTTCCCAATTTAACACTAGATATAATTATTCAGTTCGGGAAATGGTATACTCATTGCAACATGTTGTACCAATCTGATATCATTTAATGAGACTAACAACAAAACATTTGGAATTCGTACTACTCCAGAAATGCAAACATACATCAATTTCTATAGAGACTACTATAAAACTGAGGTTCCTGAAAATGTATGTTAATTTGTGCTCAACGTTAATTCAATAAGCGTGTAATTAATTGTTACTCACCCATTACAAATAATTACTGTGATTTGTATATACGAATTATACACGAATAGGGGGTGAAGCAAATCGGTAGCTAACTCAAACAAGGGGTGTTCCACCAACAATGCATTCTGTTGATTCAACATTAATAGTGTTTGCACTAAAGATTGACTTTTTAGTCCAACATGGGTTAAGTCTCCGTCTGACCACACCTGATGCTTTATGCAAATGTGTACATGCATAAAATTAAGCCTTTGATTCTTGATGGGGCAGTAACAATTAGTTCGTGGGTTCTAGCACTACTTGCAATCACGTTTGGCATATAAACAGCAGTTGGAAATAGCATGCCGATCCCAGAGGCGGTACCTACTTACTTATAATCAGGAATGCTGTTCATTTTGTAAAGTCTAATGTCCGGTGGTATCGTTGGAGTTGTGCAGATCTACGCAGTTCAACAAGGACGTTTGCAATGCAAATCTGGGTGAGCAGGAATCTTGCACTGATTCTAAATTTTTATTTGTTGGACAAATTAATTAAACTGATTGACATCGTCCACAAAAGGAGGTAGCAGAAATATCGTGGGTAAGTAACTTTTTTGTTGAGAGAATCCAATCTAAAATCTAACTAAAGGAAGGTTACTTGTATTAAATTATTCTGGAACCAACAACCTGATTCAAAGCTTCGCAATGTCCAGCTGAGTTTCTTTAAACGTATAAGCTGAACCAACACAAGACGCAACAAACCGATAGCCATTCGATATATACAACTATTGTCTTGCTATAGCAAAATGTGACTCCATGATGATTTCTACAGGAGCCTTCGTTGCAAAAACTGGTCCTGCTGTCTGCGACTTCCATTCAAGGGGGACAGAGACACCGCTATATGCACCTCTATTAAAACGATAAAGACAAAAATAGAACCGCATAACGGCATTCGTTTTCGGGTTCTTGGCATTGTTTTTGAGTTCTGAGAAAAGCAACTGGTCTCATATAAGTATATAAAACATTATGTATGGTATAAGTACATAGGCGGATGTGCTGGAAAAGTTTCTTGCCATCGACGTTTTGGAATTCTTAACCGATGAATATTCCGAAAGGACTAGGTTTTCATACGGAACTGGTTCAGAATGATTCACCAGCTGCATATCGAACTTCGAGAATAAAAAGGTTTTATTTTATACAAGGTAAAGGTAAGCAATACAAGTAGAAATGTAACATTACCTATAGTGCTTGCTGGTGGCCGAATTGTAGGTAAAATCAGGGAAATATTTTTTTGAATACTATACCAACTAAAATTTCCCGTATATTCAACAAATCATAACTGTCATATTTCAGCAGTTGTATTTACAGACATGCAGTTAGTTTTCGCCAAATTGGCTTAGCGTGTCAATTAAAAAAAAAGACAATTTCCCTGTAAATGTTCCGGCAAGCTTATGGTCACTTCCATGAGGTCTGAGGTCATACCTAAGTTTGCTTTTATCAAACCCCACAGTCCTGTACCAGCCTTATCTAGGTTCACCACGATGGCAGCAATGTCGTTAACAGAACTTACGTTACGGGCTACCTCGACGGAATGGTAGGAGGGTGGTAGTGCTATGTCGCAAATGATATCTTGCCTTCTGTGTCCCAAAACATGCATGCAAAGCGACCTCTGCGCTGCCATCGACGTCGCCGTGGAGGTGGCGAAGTTTTGGGCCAACATGATCTTAGAAAAGCCGTTCCAGTGACATGAAGAAGAAGAACAGACCTCAGGTATTTCAACACATCCACCTTGGGCAGGAGTCTACGGCCAAACCTGGAGTAACATTGTTTATTTGTTTAAATTAAAAAGCGCGATGTCTTTAAAACATCAAAGCCCTTTGTTTTAATCAAACGAGTTTTGCACAATTGAATTTTATGAAGCGATAACAATATAAATGATCTCAATTACTTCGGTAACGATGACGGGTTTTATTTTTTGTTAACATCTTATCAGAGGCAATGAACTGACGCTAACATATTGGCAACAATTTTTGTTTTCTTTTTTTTTTACGGTTGTTTCTTTTGTTGTATGCCTGATACGGGACTTACTGAAATATATTGCGTCGGCACTTTTCGGGCTATTTTATCAAATGCAAGCTTACGAAAAATGCAGTGGTTCGAAAAAAAAGTTTGTCCGAAAAAGGTCCGACTAACTGCTAATTTCATGATAGGCATCCTGTTTTCCAATTTGACGCTACATATTCTAGTCTAAATAGGTAGGTAATTAGAGCAAAACAGGGAATTTAGCCTGATATTCTGAATTAATTTAACCCGATGTAATTGACCTAATTAGAATATTGGGTTACTAGCATCTAACTAAACTTAGTTAACTACACATACCATCACCTTCACGCTTGTATTCCCCGATGGGATAGGCATAGGAGCATATTGCCAGTTATGTCCGTAGGTCCCATATTCCTGGAGTCTGGATTTGTACCCGTTTGATGGGTTGCTAGTAAGAAATTTCAGATGGACAAACCCAATAACACTTCCTAATCTACACCATATTGTAAATATTAAACAATACGTACGGAACTATTGGGCGATTCTTTATAAACTGAAATAATGTGCATCTTAAGGTTAGACAAAACAAACATCGAACTAGAGCAAGAGCATTATTTTCTTCATATTCTTGACGTTTTAGTATAAATAGACCCTATCTCTGTTCACACAAAAATAGTTTGGTTGTGGATAGAACATGCAATTGCTTGTTTGGTCTAATATACGTACATGCCAAGCTATATTTTTTTCAAAGATTTTTATTTTTGACGTCACTATTCGTAATAGAAAAAACTTATACGTGTATTATAACGTAAGTATCGTCGTCCTTAAAGACCAACAAACTAATCCACGAATGTGTGAGATGAAACCGCAGCGCCCTCATTGAGTCAGTTTTTGTGGCTCCACAATAAATCACGGTCGCTTGTAATGTAGCGTGCAATTTTAAGTTTTTGGGTGTCACACATTTGGTACAGACATCTTGAACACAGAGCTATGAACGATGTGTTATTAAATGTGGAATAAGAATCATAATCTTTATTGTTCAAGAAAACACGTTAGATGAAATACATAACAGTAACCTCCATACTAGGATACCCTGCGTTCTAAAGAAAAATCAGCTGGCACTAGCCGTACAAATTGCACATAGGACTATGTGCAATTTGTACGGCCTTTATTCCTTTAATAATTTTATTTTCACAATCTCATGACTAATGCATTTAAAGACTAACTAACTATATAATTAAATACAAAAACAAAAGGATATTTAGGCGCCGAAGTACTCGTCCGCAACGCTGTTATCTGTTATTACTTTATATTATTATTTATTTACTAGCTGCGCCCCGCGGTTTCACCCGCCTAAGTATCGAACCCGTGGGAATATCGGGATAAAAAGTATCCTACGTGTTAATTCTGGTTATAAACTATCTGTGTGCTAAATTTCATCCAACTGCGTTCAGCCGTTTGTGCGTGAAGTAGTAACAAACATTCAAACACAATCACAAACTTTCGCCTTTATTAAGTAGTGTGATTTGTTATCAATAGGTTACATAACCCATTGAAAACGAATCACATTTTAAATGGGCTATGTAATCCATTGAAAATTTGATTCGTGTCACCAAAATATGTAATTTGGAACATGACCAAAATGAAATAAGCAACCGCAACAGAACACGATTATGTAGTACATTGGATATTGTCCGATGACGTTACAATATCATCAATGTAGAAATCGAATTCAGATAGGTATAATAATTTTGAGTTATGAATAATATTTTCCAAACACAGTATTACTTCTGCCATGGTCGGTACAGACCTCCGGCCGGGCCTCACCACAAGCTAGTTTTTGCCCCCGTGACGGCCCATTAAGCCCCGGAAGGGAAGTCAGATGGTACGACCTATTTCTACGCCACGTTTTTGTCACAGGCGCCTTAACTGCCCTGCCTACCCACCACCGTAGCTTAGATCGTGTGGAGAAATATTATTTTAAGATTTCTTCTACTGTTAATGATAGTTCGCTGTTTCATAATATTCCTTTGAATAGTTGTGATCCGCTTGTATAAGTCAATGTTGTGAGTTTATAGAGGATTTATTTGTTAAGTTAGGAGCACTTAGTATCCTTCAACAGCAATTCCTCATTGACACTGAAGTAAAAAAATTGTGTTCCAAGGTAAGTTGGAAAAATGGTTAGTGCGAAACCCTACTAACAAAAACCTAATAACAATTTTCACAATACTTAAGCGGTAACCAAGACTAGAAAAGGTGTTAATTTCTTTAAAAAATCTGCTGTTCCTGCAAATCTCCTCCTGCAAAGCTCAGGAAGTCAAGATATTTTTTTCAAAAACGTGTCTCCTAAAAGTGACACCACAGTCATTCACGATCGTCAATTTGGATTGGTCCCATTGTTTTATCATAGATATGACATCTCAAGTATTTCAAAACTAAACCGTATCTCCAAAAAGCGAGTAGCACTGCAAAATGCACCAAAATAATTAGAAGATAGAGTTCATCGATTTTAAATGTAACGGTAAAATAGACGCCATTATTGATCGCTTTCCGATTCATTGAAGAGTTAGGTAGATGGCGCTGCTTGACAAAAAATGTGATGAATGCTCATTGAGTCGGAGACGATTGTTATCTATGAAGTGTTAGGAAATGTCTCGACAGACTATGATTACATTTCTTTTTCGAGAACTGTCGTAGTTCGTAGTAAGACAATGATCTTCAGTGGGGGTAGAAATATGTTTATTTTTATTTATCCTAATGGGTTAGTTTATTAAAATACTGAAACACTTATCTATCTACATAATATAAGCTAACTTATAAACTATAATAATATGTATAGATGAAAAAATATGCAAACTAATCATAGGGCATCAAAGAATTCGTCCGCATCGCTGTCAACAGGAACAGCGTCTAAAAGGCTGGCAGCATTGCCACGTATGGCCAAGAAATAGGCCAGTCTCTGGTCACGTGAAGAGTCGACTAACCGCTTGGCGATATCTCGAAAAACCAAGTGGGCACTCGGATCCCATGGCCCTAGTGTTGCAACCCCAAACGGCTCGAACATATAACTCCCAATCAGGTTGCAATATTTTCGCCGTTTGAGATTTTCTGCACCTGCAGCAGCCGCCTAATGGGTTGATCTAACTAGCCCGTATTGTCCCACTGCAGGGCAAAGGCCTTCCTCTCCCTTTTCCACACAGTTCTGACTTTTGATAGCCGGCCAGTCCTTTCGGTGATAAACAAGTAGAAAATCATGGTCCACTAAAGAGATCTGGAGGCCTACCACAAGCTCTTAACGCGATCCACTTTAGGACCTAAACTGAACTGTTCTGCAAATTCGTACCATGACGTCAGCTTATCGATTCAGTTTAGGCCGTGCCATCTGCTGACAGCGATTGTCCAAAACTGGGTCGCAAGTTTTGGTTTCATTCATACTTGTTTGGTACCATGACGTCCATAGAGCAGCTCAAGCGATGCAGTTTAGGAACCTAAACTGAAATGTCTTGTTTTTGAATCGTTTTTAATTAGATCATGGTAGGCCACTTAATTTGTCGGCCGAGTCGTAAAAAATAAAGTATACTAACTACTTACTAGAGTTTTCTCGGTAACTCTCGAGCTCCTATCTTGAAAAACATCAGGTAAGACCGAATAATAAAGAAAAAGTCTTTCCTATAATTTATGAAATCCTGTAAAAGCTAGTTGCAAGTTATTTTAAGCAAAGCAAGAAAATTAATAGGTAACAAATAAATGGCTTCGCAAAGGATAGCCAATTGGTTTAGATACTATAAGAAAATTTAATTAAAAGCATATTGTTACGCGAATTCCAGACCTCCTTTTTTGTGTTTTCAAATCTAAACCGGGCAGGTCGCAACACATCTCCTTGCTGCACTGCTGCTCGGCTTATATGAAAAATCCTTTATCTATAATTTTTTTAATACGTATGTGGTACGTGTGTGTATTTCGATCAAATCCATACTAATATTACAAATGCGAAAGTGTGTCTGTCTTTCTGTTTGTTACCTCTTCACGCTTAAACCGCTGAACCGATTTAGATGAAATTTGGTATAGAGATAGTTTGAGTCCCGGGAAAGGACATAGGATACTTTTTATCCCGATATTCCCACGGGATCGAAACTTATGCGGGTGAAACCGCGGGGCGCAGCTACTAAATAAATAATAATAACACCAACCTTCCCTGCAACAATTATCTGGCTAATATAGTTTAAACACTTTTATCAAGTATGAAAGCTTCAGATATTTCCCGAGAAACGACAAACTTTAATATAGGTACACTGGGCCGTAAAGAAAGCGGGTCAGTTATAGCGCTCTTGTAACTTTGTTATATGAGTGTTAATGTACGAGTAGGTGTGAATACTCGAAATAGTCGCATCCATTTAGCGAGCATCTATTGAAACAGGGATTATTCTAGACCGTGTCAGTCCCTAGCCATTTTGCAGAACTTAGTTGCCCCAGACCCTGACTCAGACTGTATGTTGTGGCATCAACTTACAGTCAATTAATTCCTACATTTGTACATAACATTGCTCTTGGCAAGCCTTGTTAGTCGGGCATAGCCTAGCATAAATCCTCTTTATGAACTACGTCTGTCACAAACATTAATTAGGAAATGCACGAGATCAAAGGCGACTGTTCTAGCAGAATTCGCAGGAATCCAGACGCCACATTTTCCAGATTTTATTTTAGTATACTTTTTAGCAGCAACCAATTAGACTAAAATTCAATTATTACTTGCATAAACCTGCTAAGTTTCTCGCGTCATATTTTCGCCAGTAAGCAAATCTGCGCACATGTGGGACTGTGAGATCTTCATTCCAGTCATTAAACAATGACGGATCTGAGGTAAACGCTGCATGTTTTAATTTATTATTTTTTCTCAAATACCCACAACGTAGAAACAATGTCGCAACAGATTTATTTATTGGAAACATCGATAAAATATTAAAATCATAATATTTAGGAGCGGGTAGGGCTGGTGACACACCGAGCCTGCACGAACGCAATGAATCATACATAATTGATCGTCCAGCGAGATCTCTCCGATGACGTTGTCATCTCGAACACGGCTTTTTGTCACTTTCTTGTTAATTTTTTTATATTTTTTTTTGACCTTTTCGTCGCTCCATTCGGTTCGATAAATGAATGGTGTGGTGATGATTTCTGTTTTTTTTTTCTTGTTTTAAAACATTTTTGGGATGAACTTGCGAAAGGTTGACAGAATTCGATTCTAATTGTGATTTTGTTTCTTACCGAGATTTTAGGGAAATAATATTTTTCTGGTGCATGAGTTTTTGGCTCTTACCAAAAAATACTTACCAAAAAAAATCACGACGTACTCAAATTAACTGAAGGCCAATTCCTGTAATTAAAAACGTTATAAATCTAGTCGCAATCTCATCTCAGCGACAATCAATATCAAAAATGTATGAAAAGTAATGGTAATTTTGACAGATAGAGACTGAGATTAGAATGCGAACGAATTCTCTTTACGACCCTCATATTTCCATTCCTTAAATCAGCGTGAAACTGGTACATACAAATTAATAGGAAATTTACGACAAATCAATGGTGCGCGTCAGTTATACAGGGTGTAATTATAACGTATCGACTGGGGTACACCGTAACCCCACACATTGCAACATGTTGCTAGGCGTCATCTTGTATCGGGGGCGCTAAATTTTAGAAACATACGGACCTGTGTTTGCGGCGCTTGCGTCACAGCACAGTACAAAATGATGATAAAATTATATTATATTTCTGTTGTAAAACTAGATGAGGTTCGTGTTTCCTATACGGCTACTCTGAAAAGAAACACCGAAGTAAACTCAGAGTTCACAGTCTCTTTTAAATTCCAGACATTATCTTGGTCAGATTATGTGAAGGTATAATGTAGGTCTGAAATGGACTTTTGAGGAAAATAAATCATTTATTTCAGGTACCACATAACTCATATATAGGTAATAATAATAAATACAAAATCACACACCGATAATCACACGAATAAATACAACATCAACAAACAAATTAGATAAATCAAATTCATATTCAATCATAATTATCTCACAAACAAAAACAAAAAAAAAAACACAGATTTGAGTGGAACTATCCAGTCAGTGCAAGCATTTGTTAGTAGTACTCTACTTACCACGACAAGCGAGCAAGCGGATATAGGTTCGAATCAAGAGGCGTGTAACCATGGACACAAGGTTGGAGCTAACCTATTGGATAGCAATATTCATAATATATTTATATTCTTTATTTCGGACTACACATATAAGTACACATAATCCATATAATGATAGTATATGGATTATGTGTAAAATGACGTAAAAACTATGTTAGTAAACTTTAACTAATACAACTAAAAAAGACGTGGCCCACATATTCTTGATGAAAAACTAATGTAAACTTTTGTCAAAATTACATCCAGAATATAGGTAATGAATTAAGACGTAAAAATAAAAGGACCCTAAAATCCCATTGGTTTTCCAAAATAATGACAAAAAAAATTGAAATATTTAATGTGACAGTACTTTAAGAAACCTTTTGCTTCCCGTTCTTTATCGACGACACAGATAATATAATACTACGACGAGGAATTACACTTTAGGGTTCAGCCTGATAATCGTAATTTTTTATGTACTTAAAAGTTCTGAGAGAAATGAGTTGAATAGGGACTAGAATCATAGTATTTGATTTGATATTAATTATAATTACTATTAGTTTATAATACAATGAACTCCGAGCGAGCCTTTATTACAAATTAAGTGCGTATAAAATATAATTATTTAATAAACTACACTAAGCACAAAACAAACCCGAGTACGGACTCAAAATCCTCCCGTATATTCATTCCAACAATCACCGTAAGATATTTCACAACATACCACGTAAAATGGGCTTTAATTTACGCTGTATTAAAGTTCTTATTCAAATGACGAGTTAGACAATGGTTTCGCTAGGCCACGTGGCGCGCCCTAGTGGCCTCTCCTGCCCCATCGTTAGGGTCAAAAAACAAACCTAAACTCACGTATCGCCCTTTTTAGGGGTCCATAGTCAAACAATGAACCCTCAACCCTAGCGCATATTACATCCGCAACGAGCCGCAGCGCAACGCATCATTGTGTAAAAAAGTGCGGTGCGTCCCGCCTGTAGTGTGCGTTGGTTCATAGAAAATGTAAGGAATTGATGAAGGAGGATTTTTGCAATGCGTTGCGTTGCGGCACGGGCCGCCACAATGTGTGCTAGCCTTTACAGTTTTATCATGTCTGTCTGTCCGTTTATCGGTTTTTATCTCACAGCCTTTTCACTCTGGGAATACACAAGCAGTCGCATTTGCAGTCTATTCCGAATAGTATATTAAGATCGTTCATCCAACTTACATTTTGACATTTCTGCAACTTTCATTGCGTTATTTTTTATGTTGGGCTGAGGAATTAAAAAAAAATACCAAGCAATGGATTAGCAATGTCCTCCAAAATGTTTCGGATTATAACTTAAAGTGGGTTGCGCAATTGAGGTGCAGCGTATTGTGTTTGTACTATCACAGAACTCTTGTGATAGGCTATAGGTACTCATTAATCCGTTTCCTTGAGATTGATCTCTAAAGTAATAATGTTCGTTTCCACACCCCTACCATAGGTTAAATAGTTCTTTAGCGTAATTACAAAAAGTAATAGGCACAGCATAAAGAAATTAGTAAAATATGGGGGACACCTTGCCCAGCAGTGGAACAATATAGGTTATCGGAAAAAAATGCCTTTTAAGTCCGAAAAAACCAAAATAGATCTTTGTACTTTTTTTTATAACCCATGTTATATATGGAACCCTCAACTGCGCGTGATCCGACCCGCACTTCGCCGGTTTTATTAGAACAAAGGGCGCCGTTCTTGGGAAATGGTTTTTCGAAAGTATTGTTAGGTTATTCATTGTGTATTTTTCCCGTGGCACGGATCATAGTTCATTGTTCAATAGTTTCGGAAGAGAGGTGCCACAAAATAAAAGATATGAAAAGGACTGGATTTTTTATATACGCTGCTTTTTGCTTTGTCGTTTTGAGAAATTTTTTAATGAATATTTTGAATAAGGATTTAGCTGTAGTGTCCTGAAATGTCGTGGAGATACGTGTTACGTTGTTTGAGTTTTTTTGTTTTTATTTATCTTCCCAAAAGAAGAAAAAAAAAGGACATTTTTAAGGCTATCTATAATTGGCAATCCGTTTACTAAAACGTAAATCCAGCGCACAATGGGCACTCAGTTACGCTACCACTTTACAACTGGCATTCCAGGACGTTTCATTAAAAAAAAAACTTATTTCTTATGTTTTCTGCGGTCTATCCCTCGACCATGAGCATTGAGCATGAGCAGATTATTTGTCGGATTGAGTGGAGCAGAGTGGTATCGCCAGGGAGATGATCCAGCATGTCCTAGTTGGCATTGGCAAGGTCCATTACAGGGTTCAGTGGTAAAGACCGCGACTTACGAGTTGTAGGTCGTAGGTTCGAACCCAGACAGGCGCTTTACTTTGTGTAAATTATTTCATCACCACTGCTCTCAAATCGGTGAAGGAAAACATCGTGAGGAAACCGGCATGTCCTAGAACCAAAAAATCGAAGACATGTGACATTTACCAACCCGCACTATCTCACAGAGAGGAGGCCTGTGTCCCAGCAGAGCATTATAGGCTGATTATGTATGTATGTTATTACTGCTAACCTTTTCAGCCGCCTGTTATGATACGGCTTCGTTACGAGCTCTCGCCAAAGGATTTGGATGATTCTGAAGGCGTTCTCTGTAGCGTTATGCCCAGTTTTTCACTACCTAATCTACAAAATAAAATGTATTTACGAAACACGAAGTTCACAAAAGCAGTATGCTTAGCACCCTGACGATCCCTTAGTCGTATTACGATCAACTTTCAAAGTACTTACCTACTCAGTAACATAATGATTGTCAATAGTAAATGAAAAGGCGATGTTTCTTCGCAGTATTTAATAAAAGAAGGTGTCATTGTGATCTAAAAAAAACATTTTCATATCTTATGAAAGGTTTGTTATTTACAGGAAGGCGTCGGTGAAAAAGTCATCCTTCAATAAACTTCAGTGCAATAATAATTGAACTGAAAGGTCTTCGCTACGATATTTTTGTACCATCCTGTTGTTGTATTAAATAAACCTTCACATCTTAGCGCTGGTTTATGATTCTTCAGTGAACTAACGATCTTCGTAGATGGATCTTGTTTCTAGAAATAATATTTTCTAAGAAATGGAGAAACAGTTTTTGTCGACGGAAGGAGGCTTCCCGCCTGCCTTTTGTTTGCTTTCTGAAAGAATCGAGGGAACTTAATGTCTACTGTGGAGAGTTAAATAATAGACAGGATGGCAGATGGACTTCGATTAAACTTTGTAACAATTTATACAGGGTATCGGGGACATCGACACGCAAATTTTGATTCAGTACATGGTTCTGAAACCCACTGTGTTGAAATATTTCGTAGGTTACAAAAAAAAAAAAATGCTATACCTAGTGTAGCTTCACATTAGTGAAAGATTTTTTGGAATCGGATCAGTAGCTCCAAAGAATACCCCTTACATACAAACTCACTAATTTTACCACTTCATAATATTAGTATTATAGATTAAAGTCGCTTTTCGTGTCTTGATGCGGATTTCACCGACATTAGGAGAATTTATTCCGGAAGGTTATTGTGTAAAACATTAATATTAAACAAAATGAAGACATCTCGAAGTTTTGTCAAGTTGTAAAAACCGTGCGAAGCAGGGGCAGTCGCTAGTAGCTAGCCTAAACTAATATTATAAAGAGGAAATATTTGATTTTTTGTTTGTTTTTTTTTACATGGGTAGGCCATGTCCTGGATTAGGACATATGATAGGTACTTACTTTTTATCCCGATATTCCCACGGGATCAAGACTACAGCGGGTTCAGCTTAAGCGTGCAGCTAGTTTATTATAAAGTGGTGTAAATAATTGATGATCAGAGTACAATACATGAATAATTGAATAAAATCTATTAATAATCAACAAATAGGTCTGAATGCGACACCTGTACCCATAGTAGCGGACACAATGGGATTATAGACAGAAGTGGGGTGGTTATTATGAATCTCGCAGGTGGCTGTAGCTTCCCCACCGGTGGCTTTTGTTCATAGCTCTGCTCGCTACTGACTTAGTTTGAAGTAGTGATTATGTTTTTTTTTGTTAGAGTTTATTAAATTGCAATTATATGAATATTTACGTAGGTGCCGTTCTGAGACTGAAAATAATAGATAAACTGTTCCACCGAACCGCCCGTTACAATATTTTGTTTCAGTGGAATTAGTGAAGTGCTCAGGTGCGGTTCGTCCAAGTGCGGTTGAAATCAGTGCTTTGAGTGGAATACCTCATTTTATTTATCGATACAAATATAATATAGGAAATATGGTTCGTGATTTTCATTTGTTATTGTTTTCTTTAAAGCGTGATTCAACAATAAATAAAGTTTTATTTTATAACGTCCCTGGATTTCCTGCAATACACTAGGAATAAGAACTATAAAAACCAATAACGAATGGAACTTTTTTATAAGCTCACAATGAAACATCAAATTATTTATTCAAATACTAAAAAAGTCCTTCTACCGAATACCCCATTTAATAAAACTAACTACAACGTATTAAAAGATTACGCACACTGAAAACTGTACGTACCACAAACAAACGAAGTTTGTCCAAACATCAAAAAGTTCGCATAAAAATCCGTTCGAATAAACTCGAACAAATCAGGTATGAGCAAATAAGGTTGGGGGTTGGCCACGCGGCTGGCACGCGTTGCTAAGTCCTCGAGGAGAGGAGAATCCGACAGGCTTTGCTAATGACCGTGTGCTAGTCTCGAATAACGCCCCATGGGCCCCTTAATATACTTGAAAATTGAGGAAGTATAAATATTTTGGGGTATGGAGAAAAAATCGCTGAGATTTTTAGTAAAATGCGTTTGTTTATTGTTACCGGGTTAAATGGTAAAGCTCTGGCTAACGTGTTTACTTTGAATTATAAATATGGTTAACGAATTTGAGTAGGTATCAATTGATTTTTATGTAAATATTATATATTATTTTTTGTAATAAATATTTATCTACATTTTTTACTGATATTGATTAATTGTATTCTGGTTAGACGACATTGTTGCCATCGTGGGCAAAACTTTGATGAGGGTTGCCCAAGAGCGTGGGGATTGATAGAAGAATAGAGAGACCTTTACCATGCAATGGGTGACGAGGAGTGGATGATGTTGATGATGAATTTTGTTCTCTTCATCATGGTATAAAACAAATTCGTGATTGCATTAGGTATGTACCTACTAGCTTCTGCCCGCGTGAAATTTCACCCTCCCCATATTCACCCTCTTAGGGATGGAATTTCGAAAAACCCTTTCTTAGTGGATACCTACTCTTCACAAAGAACACATCCTCCACATTTTATGTGTCTAAGACCAGCGGTTTAGGCTGTGCGTTGATATATATCAGTCAGTCAGGACTTTAAATCTTCGCTTCGCTTCGCTAAATCTTCGCTTACATAAAGTAAGTACATCAAAAAGTTTCTGTTCAAGCATAACTTCTTTAACATTATACGGAAACTTACAATATACCTATTATAAACTTTGTAAACCACAACAGTATGTTATTTTTCCATACACGGTCCATACATAGCTAGGTCTCAAGTTATAGATCTTTTTAGGACATGTTATTATGCCTACGGGTGTGAATGATATCAACTTAAAAAGAGCTATTTGAACTAATGAATAATATCAAAATCAAAATCCGTTGCTCGAAACTTACTAAGAACTAATGAGCAATGACGAAAACATGATTATACTTAGGTATAGTATCATGTTAGAATACTTCTCGTTTATCGAATGCGCAGAAGTTTACTCCCTCCACAGTAACACGCGTAATTAAAATGACGCGCCACACTGCTTTGGAAACTCCTTCGGATAAGCAAGCGCCTTTCGAATAAAACCCTCGAATAAATATCGTATCGCTACTTGTTAAAATACATAAAATTTGCCTAAATAAAGGAGAATGCCCAAAAAAGATTCTATTACAAGACCTTATATGTATGTACGACGGTAGGGCACACATGACAGATACCAAATGTGAAATTAGTTTCTCACAAATAATCACTATAAGTGCTACAGTGTGCAAAAAGCGGCAACATGCAACTACAAGCGTCCAATAATGAGTTTTCTGTGGTCAAAAAGAGACGGGTTGCGCACAATGCGTTTATGTTACACATATTCCACCGTCCAAACAACGTAATGAAACTCAGTTAAGCATTGAAAGCTAATAACACTAGTTTCAACAAAACAGCGACGAATGCAATGAGTGACCTTAGAATACAGCACTCACATCAAGAATTACAAAAAAAACATGCGTACGTTGGAAAGTTGTGCGCATGTAATCAGCATGTAGTACCTAATCGCCTATGCTAGAGCCCGGTTGTAACATAAAGATTATGCAACAACTCGGTAGTTTTCTAGACTCTTTCTTAGTTGATCACAAAAATATGTTACAGCGATAATTTTTTTATAATAAATATCTATCTACATTTTTTTTACGTTTTTTTTATATTATATACTGCTGACCAACTTTTGTTAGCAAGAAAACCATTTATAAAAATATACACAGCCAATAATTTTTTTATATTTTTTAATATAAAAAAAAAACTAAAAATATAAAGCTTTTTAAAGCTTTTTTTAAAGGTAATTTTTTTATATTTGTTATAGATCTACAACTAATGCCCTTTTATATCATACGTTTTTGTTTCATCCACTCTGGGTTTTTTGCAAAACTTTTTTGGGCATTCTCCTTTCAGATTTCCATACTAACAAGTAGCTGAGTGTTATTATTGTGAAAGTTCGAAACGTACGAGATTTTAACAAGATCCAGTACCTATATGTTCCTGAGATGTTTTCCTTCGTAATTTTTGTATGAATGAATTCAGCGAATGGGAATATTATATGTTACCGAGGCACATTTTTAGAAAAACTCGTATTTTGTAGTACGAGTATGTTAAGACTAACATTAGCCCAATTCACAGAAATAGCATTATTACTAGACAGTAATAATGCTATTTCTGTGAATTGGGCTTCTCGTTATTTGGTTGCATTAAATGTAGGAAGCAATTTTACGTGCTAAACTAATTGCTGGATCGCAGAATCATTTTGTTATGGAATCTCAGCCTACAGGAGGCTTTTATCAATGCTCTTACCTAAAGCGGGTTGCAGACCAAGAGCTAAGCTAAGTTAGTCTAGCTTAGCTCGCATAGCTGAGGTAATTTTTCATACTTCTACATAGTTTGCGGTCTGCACACAAGTATGAAAAACTGCGTCAGCTATGCAAGCTAAGCTAAACTAACTTAGCTTAGCTCTTGGTCTGCAACCCGCATAAGTGTGCTGGCAAATAGGTTGATACTTTCAGGATTTACCTACTTTCCAAATTTTCATAAGAATACCCCTTGGTAACATTACACTGATTGTCAGACTTTCGGGTTTCTGATGACCTGTAACGACTGTTAAAGATCCACGAATGGCCGGAACCTTACGAGGCACGGAGGGATCTCCCATCCACGGCTCAACTGCGGCAAGCGTAGCTTAACCTGAACAAATTGCCCGAGTGGCTGTTATTACTTAACCACAAGGAAGAAAATACTATCAAACGTATCGTTTAAAAAGGAGCACAGAACTCGACATATGTATTATTATTATCTAGTCGAGCGGACCAAGATTCAAATTCTTTATTGCGTTCGTGTGTTCATTTAGTTGAAGAAGTTGAAGTTTTACGTTCAATTTGAAGATTGACTGGGGAACGGGAGTATTGGATTACAGGAAATAATACCTTGTATTTTTTAGTTAATGTGAAAAGAATATCAATCCCCTTTAATCTTTGGTTAAAAACATGGATAAACATATCCAATTGGATACTGGTGAAAATATTTTGGATATTTTATGATAATTGTTTAATTACTTTCCTGGTACGACGTAAGGGGTGATGATTTACTTATATTATTTATTATATTAGCCTATAAAAAAAGTTTGTTATAAACCATTTTTGTTTGTGTGGTGCAATCATATATGACCATGAAAGTCGGCAGGGGACCAGGGCTACCGTGACTACACTAGCTAATTCGACTTTTTGTTTTATTTTTGAATTTAATATTTTTAGTTTTTTTTTTATATTAACAAGATTTTATGTATGATGTACCTACTATTAAGACTTCATATCATCAACACGTTTCAGTCTTCACCAGTTAATACATTTATTAAAAAATCGCAAACAAATAACCGATCACCAGTACAATAATAACTAAATAAACGTACCAAGTCCACTATCACAAACGATGATCATTAACACCGCTATTAACCTCTAAAACCTTTAAATGGCATGTTTATGTTGATCGAATCACATATCACCCAGGATCGACTAATCCCTTGCTATCCGATTACTTAAGTAAAAAGGGAAAAAAGTTAAAACCGCTATAATAGACGCGTGGCGGAAACAATAATGTTAAGAGAACGGTGGGTAATGAAGTCGGGAGCGTGGCGGGCGCGTGTCTGCCCGCCGCGGCCCGTAATGAGACCCACACGCGGCCCTTGTCTGACCGAAGCTGTGCGTGCAAATTCGAGAAATTAAAAAAAATAGAGAAAAATGTTTTGTTATCCGATAGGTTTGTGTGCAAAGAGGAATAATAGTGCGCTCAATTACGGGAGGAAAGCGGTGTGAACGAATTTGGAGCGCTTTGATCCGTATGCAGTAGGTTGGGTGAATATACTTGTTGAGTTTTTCACTAGACCGCAAATGTTGAAACACTTGATTTATTTTGTTTGCTGGAAATGCTTTAAAATTAAATAGTGTGTACAAACCTAATTAATATTTGGTAACTAGGTGGAGTAGTTGTTGAACTATGACAAATTATTGGTTCACTAAGGTTTTACCAAAACTCCATTGACAAATTTTTAGTTTATAACCAACGTTTCGTATTCTATTTATTTCACAAACAACTCATTCCGCAAATATTTTATTTTATAAACACTCGCTTTACAAACATTTATTTGGCAAATGCTTCTCTTTACAAATGTTTCGGATTTATACATTTCTTTTGAAAAAATCACGTTTTTACAAACTATCATTTTATAATACACTAGCGACTGCATTAAAATCCGTTGCGTAGTTTAAAAGATCTAAGCTTACAGACAGCGGGAGCTACTACTTTGTTTTCTAAACCAGACATAAAGTGATCATGACGGTATTTTCCATTTGGGTCAAATAATTTACAGGCAAGTATTTTTTTCTATATAATCTAGTCGTTTCTGGCACTCGCCGGCCGCTGCCACGGCACCGCTCGCTTCGCTCGCTCGGCTCGTGCGTAGGGGGTCACAGTTTTAACCTAACGTAACCTAACAATTTTGTTTTAAATAATTAACCTAATCTAACTAGTTCGGTTCCGGGTAGCCCACTAAAAATAGCCTCTTTTTTCTATTAGTGCAAGTCGATGAAAGAATAAGTTTAATTTTTAGGAAATTGCGTAATAATAAGTCAATATGTAAAACGTTTTTATCCCAAACGTTTTTTTATAAGATAAAATGAATTGTTTGTCAAATAACACGTTATTAAACAAAAGTTTATCGGGTAATTATTTTGTAAAGTGAATTATTTGGCAAACTTGTTGTTGTATAATGATGAAATGACAAATCATGTTTTTGCCAAACGTTGCTTGTCAAGTAAAAATTTGTAAATAAATTTTTGGTCAACTGACAGGGCACCCAAATTATTATAATATAATATTAATAAACCAGAACGTTACAAAAAATTTCAATTAATTAATCTACTTAGGGCTGGTTTTTCAATCGACAGATAATTTTTATTCGTGGAATATAATTATCGTCGGACAGATTTTGTAGCACTTTAAAACACCCATACATTCAATTACTTAACCCTATCAACGCGCAAGTGATAAATACGGCGCGTTCTCGTGAAAGTCGATTCAACTCGATTCTGATCCGATTTTTTTAGTCGATTAATCAAAACTCGCTCACCTGCGCTGTCTTCGCTTTAGTCGTGTTCTGTCAAAACTCTTAATCCAAAGGTTTAGGGTGTGTGATCGATTTGGTCTGTGAATTTGTGTCTGTAGGGCCGGGAAGAAAGCGGATTATGACCCTTTTTGAGTTGAGGACTGTGATCCGTTTTATAAAATGAAGTAATTTTTGCTTTAAAGTTTTTTTTTTATTTTCTAAATTCATCTTTATGGAGCCAAGTGTTAGTACAAAAATCATTCTGTGTATTTGCTTTAATTAACTATGAAGATTTTTTCATTTTAATTAAAAAGTTCAAGTTAATCTGCCTTAACTTTACCTAAAGAATTTAAAATAAGCGAAAAATTAAGAGATAATAATCCGTTGCTTATCTTTTAATCTAAAATCCGATACTTGCAATATTCTAACTTAAATACACACAATTTAACGTAACCTACTATTTACAATTTACGCTAACGCATTAAAATTTCTTTAGTCTCGCTCGCGTGAATAGAAATCTTAATAAACCTTGATGTTAATACAAGTGCATGTTATGTTTTTGTAGTTAATACAGTCTAGGTTTTTGTAGATGAAGCTATTCAAGCCGACTGTATTGATATTCCCATAATAAACATAATAATAATATAAAACCAGTTAACTAATAAGAGAAAAGAAATTGAGTAGGTGTGAAATAAAATCAACAGAATGCTTTTATTGATATTTCCATTGTAGTCATGTATGGAAAAAAATGTATACGTGTCACTCGCAGATCTTAAATTTAGTGAAATCCGAAGCTTTGTGGACGAGCATGAGTAGCAAAGGCTTTTTATAACTCTTAGCCCGAACTGTACGTATCACCTCGCAGTTGTAAACAGTACTAGCGCTTTACCCGCGGCGTTGCTCGCGTGTAAGGGCGCGTTCAGACGACACGCGCGCTTTCAATAAGAGTCCGCGTCGCGATCACGGCACGAACGCGCAGAGATACGGTAAGTTCAGTCGAGTGACCGCAAAATGCTATACTCGCGTCGGTAGCGGAGAGGGGGTGTGGAGGCGGCGCGGGCTCTGTCCGGGTGCAGCGCGATCGTGAGGCGTGCGCTGTGCTATTACTACGCGACCGCTGAGCAAGCGCGTATTTTATATCGATATATTGTAAACTTTATATTACAAAAGAGAAGCATTTAATTCCAATGCTTCTAAAGAGGGAGCGATGCGAAAGCGACGCGCGCGCTGTGTCGCGCCGAAAAAATCGCGCTCGTGTGAACGCGCCCTTACGCAGTCTTTCTAATACATTTTTTTTTTAATATAGCCTATGCCACTCATGAATAATGTAGTGTCCCATTAGTGAAATAATTTTCGGATCAGATCAGTAGTCCCTTACATACAAACTCACAAATATTAACTATATAATATTAGTATAGATTTGTTTTTAACCGTATGAACAGTAGACATGTGATTTAAACATTTTACAGTAAAATACTTAGTACAGTAGACACAGCGCCGTGTGAACAGCTTCACTATTTAGTGGCCCCGTCAGCAAGGTGTCCTCTTTTTGTAAAACTTTTTTGGAATTAGATACAACAGAACATTTTGTACGTCGGCGCTCTGTTATCGGCTCCAGGGCATCGCCAGAAGGGTTGGGCTGCCCCGATATTCGGCCACTCGTAACGATAAAAATATGGTGTAGAAAGATAATATATTTCCGCTTGATTCTGTTTTGTATTTGGTAGTAGAAATGGAAAATAATAAGAAAAATAAAGTCTGAACGTGTTCACCTTGTTTATAATGAGCTACTTACCTAGTTTCCTATTTCCATTCATATTTTATTTTGTGCACCTTTATTGTGTTAAGCTTCCCTTTTCCTACGTCTTTCGACGAGTATTTATGTGGTGTTACCTTCACCTGCATTTTTTTTTAAATATCTTCAGGGTTTCTATGAAGTGGAGATTATATTCTATATTTTTATTTGTGGTCCTATATAGGACTGACTTCTTGCATAAATAAGTAAACGATTTGAAAATACTCTTGTGATACAAACCAAATTTTTTTGTCAATAGTCAACCCTAGTTTGATGGACCTCCAATTGTAGAAGTGGTCAGGCTCAGAGATTTGGTGATGGTAATATTACACTTTTGACAACTTTAATAATCAAAGATTTAATCGTGTTTTCCGAAACCGTGTGTGTCAACAAATCTATTGCAGATTGTGTAAAGATCAGTAGAGTGTGGTCCTCCCCTCTACGATTATTCAACGACTCCGAGTAGGCTTAAGGTCGCTCTTACGCTCTTTACAGACCATCCAGGACAAACCACCCATTAAAAGAAGTAAATTGTGGAAAGAGAAGCATCCACCACCTCCCAACTTCGTTGAACCCCAACCTCTTTTGTCTCCCAGACGTAATCTGCAGTGGCCTATATGGCAACCTCTTATTGGATTATTTACCTAAGTAGGCCGCTGCAGTCACAATTTGTCGAAGTGGGCGATTACTGACCCATCCGACACCCAGTGCGAGTGCGTACTTCTGATCAGACCATGCCCCACTGCCCTGCTGTGGTGTCCTAAGGGCCCGTTCACTTGCACCTCGGATGACCTAAATAATGCCACTGATGCCGTAATCAAAGTGTTTACCAACTGGGCCCAAACAATTGAAAAACCAACGAAGACCATAGATACGAGATGAAGAAGTAGTGAGTTCATCGAAATGTTGAAGACCTGTGCCAGCCACTGGCGTACCACAAGCCGCACGTCTATGGTAACATGTTGACCTTGAGCTGGCCTAGCGTAATACGGAGGTTCAATAGAATAAGAGGCCAGGTTAAGAGGACTACATGACCTAAAGCGCGGTCACCGTCGGACTGCATAGAAAATAAAGAGAAGCGCGATGACACAACGCTGGTAATTTATTGCAAAATATGAAGCAATTATCTATTTACAAAAAATCTATTGTTTGGACTAAAACATTAAAACACTAGTGCTTTATTATGTTGTTTGTAGAATAATCTGACAAAAAATCAGAATGTGTTATTAGTATGGTGTTTATTGTTAAAAGAAAGTTTTTAAAGGTATCTTCATGATTTTTTTCTATCGTATCAAATTAGTTGTTTTCAACACACTATCTACCTAGAATAATATCCTGAAGAATATATATTTATATATTTTTTTTCTGATTTTTTTTTTACTGTAGGCGATCATACCTATACTTTTAGGCGTTATAAAACTTGCGTTTTTTGCGTTTAGGTCCTGTAGTCCCCTTAAACTGGTTTCGTTACCACTGACGTGCAGCCTTCTGTACTAAAGTCAACAGTAGGTAGACCTCATTAGGATCTATTATATATGTAGTTTAGAGCTGTTTATAATTCATGGTATTAGCAAATTTCAATAACATTAGCGGATACTGCTAATATCATTAGAGATAATGAGCGTAAAATTAATTAATACTATTGTATTTGATCCCTGAGAGGAATATTGTAATAATTAGACCTAACTTATAGACATAAATACATGCGTAGGTAAATAGGTGCTGCATTACAGAAACTGTTCAAGCATTTTGAAGCTTACAAATTAATTTGCAGACGATAAAAGAAACTATATAAAGCTTGCAATGTATAGCCGATTTGTGGAGGTATTCCACGTAGAACACTTGGTACAGACGTCAGCACAGCGTCAAATTTCTTTAATAGATTTTCAACTTTATCGCTAAAGCATAAGGTTCAAAGTTGATTGGAAAAATTTGACAGTTTCGGGTAGCTTGATGTGCTGGCGTCTGTACTTGACCGAACTGCCCCTGAGCACTTCCACTAACCGCAATGAAACAATGTAGGTTGTGGCGTTTATGGTGATTATTTTGAGAGAAACTTATTTCACATTTGATATCTACATCCCAAGCAGCCAAACAAATAATGTTTCAACCCAATTTGTTTATAAAATATTATAACTTTGATTTAGCCAAGCAGCCTTGCGGAAGAGTGTATTTATAAATTCAAATCGTCTTAGTATTCAAAATGGTTTTTCAATAAGTTTACTTAGAATATGAAAATCCATTCCGCACTAATAATAGAGCTGTAGAGTTTTTTTGTTTGGACTCGCTAATCTCTGGGACTGCAAGCCGGATTTAAAATAATCCAATAATAGCCCAACAATAGCCCAACTCTTGAGAAATGCTGTAGGTTATTTAACAGGCTAGGAGCCGAGCAATAATAAAATAAGTCGAAATGAACGCTACTTACGAAAACGAAGTAATAGCGCAGGCAGGCAGTACAATGCGATGGAGTGGTGGAGTGGGTCGCGGGGACCAGTTTCACGTGGAACCTAATTTATTATAACATTAGAAAAACTAGGGTCGCAGAAGCAGGAGTACGAAACCTTTTATTTTCAAGTTAAGTTCAAACAATTTTAATAAATAATCTATGTGCTTTTTTGTAACAATGTATGGCATAATTTCTTGCGGCTGGCTGAGTTAGCGTTCCACGTTAATGTAATGAATGATGACGAAGAACAGCATTAAAAGGAATTACCTACCTACCTAACTAAAATTAACAACGTGTAGCATAACCGCCGTACAAATAGAAGAAGCGAAAGACAAAATGACAGATGGTAGAAAGATTTGTATGTCAAAAATTAAGAAAAAAAATAAATGTCACTTTGTATAGAAAGAGTTTTCTCTTCGTAGAGTAGAGCACCTAGAAGTTATCATGCTACGTGAGCAGAGGGACAATACAGCCAGTACCACTAATACAATTATCACGGTCCGATCTCTCTATTGTTATGATCGTCATAATCCTCAAAGTTTATAGAATAAATAGTAATATACAAACAAACAAGCCCAGTATAATGCTGACACCAGTAGTAGCGTGTAATTGATAATATTTTATTATATTTGCTCACCAACCCCTGTTGATAACACCCCACATATTTGCTTTTTTTTTCAAAGCTCACGATTTGCTTTGGTTGTCTGTGGCTGAGTTGTGAGCGGGGAGCGGGTTAAATTCATTCGGACATGTCAGCATTTAGACTTTGGCCGTTTGAAAAAAATATGATTTTTTGTATGTTACGCTTTCACGCTAAAAGGCTTAATGGATTTGGATGAAATTTAGCACTGGATTAGGACATAGAATACTCGTTATCCTGATATTCCCACGAGATCGAAATTTATGCGGGTGACACTGGGGGGTGCAGCTAAAAGGTAATATAGGTCACATAAGGTAGGAAGCTCTCGAGCTAGGTGGAGCGACGATCTTCCCAGGATGGCTTGTAGCAATGGCGTGCACTTGGAAAAGACTATATCCAGCTTGCAGTGGACTCTTGTCGGCTGATGATGAGGTACTTTAGTTGTGCTTAGTGGCATTTATGATACTTGTTCATTAAACACTTTAATTTAAACTGATAAATTATGACATTTTTAATGGGAAATTCATGATATCACTTAAAAAAATAATATTCAATAATTTCGGTCTGTACATTGAACTCGTTCTCACATGTCAGTGTCCGGGCCGCCCGGCGGCGACAGGGCTTCAATGCCTGCCCTGTATGTGAGATGGCCCTGTCATGTTCCGAGCACGGAACTGGACATACATCCTTAAATCGCTGTTCACGTATAAATTAACCCTCTGAAATAAACATATTTGTTATTTGCAAGTGTTTTTAGTGACGTTAAAATGTTAAAGAGAAGGGTTTGTTGTTTGTCTATTGTTAACTCGAGAACTATTTGAGTTGTTTTTTGTTGAAAAACAATAAGCTGTAATTATGACGAATGGCCTGTTAACGCTAACATTTGCTGTTTGAGGGCTAGGTAGTATGGGAGTTGCCACTGTTTAATACTGGTTATGTAAAGAATAATTTGGTATTTCAATATTGGAATGAAGTTCTTTACCGCACATTATTCTCTGCACACGGCTATTGAGAGCTAGACCGAAAAATGTGTAATATTTTGACAGTCGCGACACTTTTGTTACGTGACAAAATGTTACACTTTTTTCGTTCTAGCTTTCATTCGCCTAGTGTATACAAGCGAAAAGAACTTCATTCCAACCGGATGTCCCACAATACCTTTCTCTTTTCATATAGGTTCTTGTAGGTACCTACATATATATAGGTATGTATTTATATAATTAGTTTTAGCTTAAGGAGCAGTGTGTAGATCGTATGTTCGAACCCAGGCAGGCGCTTTACTTTGTGTGAATAATTTAATTACGAGTACCACTGCTCTCAAAACGGTGAAGGAAAACATCGTGAGGAAATCGGAATGTCCTAGAGCCAAAAAAAAAACAGTCGCACTCCGGGTGTGCCGACAGAAGTGAAAACAAAACACAAACAGAATACTTTGCCATCACTCACTGCAATATTGGATATACACATCCAAAGGTATCGGTTACGGTTACAGTGGCGCAAATTCAATGATTTTTTCCCATCTCAAAAAACGCCCAATGTGCCTAAAGAAGTTTTCACTTCAAAATTCGAAGTCATGTGGCATCTATCTACCAACCTGCACTGGGCCCGCGTGGTAGATTACTGTCCACACCCTCTCGAAGAGAGCAGGCCTGTGTCCCAGCAGTGGGAACATTATAAGCTGATTATGCAAGCTTGTATTTTGTTTTTAAGGTAACCAGCTATTGATTGAAATAAAGACAAAGCTTGAATTTAATCATGTAAAAAAAATTCAATAACAGAACAAAACGATACTACCACACTTTGTAAAGCTTGGATTTAATCAGCAGTAGGTACCTAGGTATTCATTCAATTAACAGATTTAAAGTTGATCATTCGAATCCCAAACTGGTCATTAACAGTGATTTTATCAACGCACTCCCCTTTTCACCCTCTAATAATTGGCAAGGGGTAGCGTGGGGCGAAGAGAGACATATGTCCCACCCTATGGACCGTTTGATGCATCATTATCTCAAATCAGACGGAAAGTATGCTGTCAGATATTTTTATGGTTACTTTTTTTCTAATGGTTATTTGCTGTCCGTTTTTTTACTGATGGTTGGGGTGTGGAGCTGACGTGGACTGCCTGACCTTTGCACTTTAGTATAGTTTTCAATAGAAATTGTCGGTATTTTTTCTTTATGGACTAAAAGTACTTACATAGTGTTTTTTGAAACAGAATCTTTATAAAATTGCGAGTTATGAAAAAAAAACAACAGAATTATAGCATCAAGCAGATGTCACAAGACCTAAAAACAAAGAACAATAAGTCAATAACACACTCGCATTAAGGCTGGCGCACACGAAGCAATTTGGCACTAATGAAGCCATCGGGTGACAACTCGCTACGCGTATATCGTTCCGTCCAGTGCGTAACCAAAGTAACCCTTGCCTTAATTTTATAGCTTTCGTCGGCCGATATGATAATCATCGTGATTATAATTTACTTGTGCTAGGGAACAAACCACCGAACGAGTGGTTCATTACGAAAATTATACGCTATTTGTTTTTTTTTTACTGATTTTTATTGTTGGGGTCTCGTTACATTATATCGCGGTTACGGGTAATACTTTTTCATCCGCGATTTCTTTATTACGTTTTATTGTAATTCGTTTTTTATTTTCCAATGTTTCGGAGTTTTTTGGGAGAAAACTTTTCAATTGTCAAGACACTTTTTGTTAATAAAAATGGTTTTATTTTTTGTAACGAAAAGCAAAAGAACCTAATGATTATGTTGTTTCTATGATTTTTTTAGTTGTAAGAGTATCAATTGGGAGGCGGCAGATAATTTCACGTAATCAAACTAGATGACGATGCAAGTCCACAGGCACCGAAATGTTTCTTGCATTGTAGAATAAGTTTCTATAATTTTCTTGAATACAGAAGCAAAATGGTATAAGTCCACCGCAGGTTTAAAAAAAGGCTTTCACAGATACAGTGCGCCGTGTGTAAGTAGCAAGTAAAACTTTGATCTTGACCTAATGGCGTAACACACTATCAATCTCAATCTGAATCGTTTTGAAAGATATTGTTAATCCATTGCTTCATATATTACTTATGTTCGAAAAATTTGTCTGATCAACAACGTAAATAACGCAATGAATGTTGTTGAACTGCCAAAATGGAAGCTATTGCTACTAACAGTGTGTTACGCATCGATATCCGTGGTTACGCAATTACCCCTAGAGTAGTTCGGAGTTTCAATAGATTAAAAAGCCAGCTTATTGATTTTGTTATCAATGACGTGCGTCCCACCATACCGATATGTTATTTTTAAATCCATACTTAATATTACAAATGCGAAAGTGTGCCTGTCTGTCTGTTACCTCTTCACGCTTAAACCGCTGAACCGATTTATAACAAAAATAAATTATACTGTAATACTTAATAATTATATTAAAATAATAACAATGAACAATTATAAAGCGAGTGAAAAAATAAGCAATATTAAATATAATTAAATAAATAATAAATTAATAGATAGACCAGCATATAAAATATTAATAGAACAATTAAATGAATGGAAATATAAATACATAGATAATAGGATATAAAGTAATTTTAATAGATAAATTCAATAATAGTAATACATAATTATGAATAACAGATATATATTAATAAGTAAAATAGCAAAAACAAATTATTTCATAATACTTAATAATTATAGGTACTACATTAATAATAATGAACAATTTTAAAGCAAGTAAAGAAATGAGCAATATAAAATATAATTAAATAAATAATAAATAAATAGATAGACATGCATATAAAATATAAATAGAATAAGTGAATGAATGGAAATATAAATACATAGGAAATAGGATAGAAAATAATTCTAACTTTACAACAAGGAAAGTTAATAAAGCGCTCTTCCTCTCTCTACTTATTTAAAAATTTGCTGTGCCCGACAGGGTCCATAATTGTTTCTATTATTTTTTATTTACCACCTGTAATTGTACATTATGGATTGCAATAAACAATTTGAGATTTAGATGAAATTTGGTATAGAGATAGTTTGGGTCCTGAGAAAGGACATATAGGATAGTCTTTATCCCGATATTCCCACGGGATTGACATTTATGGGGGTGAAACCGCGGGGCGCTGCTAGTTATTTTATAAATTCTGACAGAACCATATCCCCATTCTCGACTCGTGGTTGATCTAAACAATTTGGGCTCACTGGCTCGCTACTGATGTTATTTAATTTTACGAGCAGTTTCCGCTCCTCGCCGTAGTTAACGCTGAGCGCAATTTGATTGTTCGACACGTCCACTGAAACGCATTCACTCGTTGTAATGTAGGTCCGGGCATTAAGTTATTAGTCAATGTAATTTGCCTGATTGACAACACCTGGTTCTGAATGGGCAATTTTTTTATTGTCTGTTGTGGTAATTTGTGTTTGTTATTGCAAGTTTACAATACAGGAATTCTCAACATTGATACGTTTTTATTTTTATGATTACTCATTTGTAACTTTGTTGGTTACTAGCTGTGCCCGCGGTTTCGCTCACGTGGCTGTGTTTTCTATTGGCGTTATAACTTAATCGAAACGTGAAGATTCTTATAAATGTCATGATTGACTGCTTAGTTCTTTGTAGGTAAGTATAGCATGATATTTATTTTAAAGGTTAAATCCCTATCTGCAATATTATACCTAATATTTTTCTGGTCTAGTTAAATCTGTTAATCTGTTGAGGAATAAGGACATAATGCAATATTACTAATCCCTATAGCAAATAGCGTTACGATATAATATAGCCTGACCTGACCTTTAAGATTTATTTGTGCATAAACAGAATCTATTTTGTCATTTTTGCGTTAATCCATAACAAATAGACAAACAGACAAACATCCTAAAAACTACATTTTTGGAGTTAGGATCGTTCCCAGACCTCGTAGCATGTTCTTTTTCCAAAAATATTCAATGTACAGTGTTGACTGCGTTACTATATTATTATATGTATAAATAGATAGATCAATGTGCTATGAGGCGAAAATGTCACTAATGTACCCTAACCCAGTCAAAAGGCGACGCAGCAGACCCCGTAGGATCGCGGGACGAGCTGGACAAAACAAACGAGCAGTGGTCCACAGTAGCCCTGGATCGCAAGAGCTGGAAGTCATGGGGAGAGGCCTTTGCCCAGCAGTGGGATGATACATGGATCTGTAAGAGGATAATAAATAAATAACTAATAGTAACTATAACGGTCTGCTATGAATTCCAAACGCATAGGTCGCCTTTGTGGAATACCTAGAGATTAGCAACTACCTACCTATAAATTCTATATAGTATCTCATGGAAGCAAAAAACTCGAATCGAACCCTTCCCCCCTCTCTCCCCCCTCCCCCCTATCTCCCCCCTCCCCCCGGTCATAGGTAGCCAGATCTGTACACCCTGTGGTTTTAGTCGCAAAAAGTTCGGCTTAACTCTCCAGCCCAAACAGAGAATATCTATGATAATCACATATACAAACGGCCAGTTTGACAGGTTGCTAGAATCGTACTGTTACATTAAAAAAAAATTCGGCCATTTTCATTTATTAACAGTTCTTTTGCAGTGGTCTTTCATACAGCTTTATTCATTATTTCAACCAGATTAATTTTCAATTTCAATAATGAATGATGGTGTTGGAATTTCATTTTCGCAGTACGATGGTCGACTTAGAAAGGTTAATTACATATGCATTTTCACAGGTACGTTTCAAATAAAATGATTCTGTATAATTATTAATTTGTTGATTGGCAAATTAAATAAATATCTACTTTATGACTTCGTAACAACACCTATGAGAGATAGGTATTAACTGCGTCGTTGGTCTCGTGGTTGCAAGTGAGCGTGGGGTCCTGGGTTCGATTCCCAGTTGGGACAAAGTGTTATTGCGTTTTCCATTAGGAATTTCTTAGTAACAGTCCGGAGTTTGGAAGTTGGCGGTTTAATATTCGGCCGTTGGTCCTGCGCCTGATCTCTCCGCCGTGTCGGATTGCCGTCCCATCGGACGTCTATGAGAGTACCTAAAGGAACAGACAGTGCACCTGTGTTTACGCACACACTTGTGCACTATAATATCTCCTGCGCACCTGGCTAATCTTCGTTAAGATTGGCCACCTTGACCGAAATCGGTCGGGAGGCCATTATTAATTAAAATATCACAATCGCAAATATGTTTATTGAGTCAGAGGATTTAATTGTTAAGAAAATGAACTATCAACTGCAATTGTCCGTATATTCAAATCTCAACTGTGAAGCGCAAGGATAGCGCGCGAAATTAAAATTTTCTTATGTTTTTTGCAATTTGCAGGTCCGTGTCGGTTTGTATTTTGAACAAAATATACACAGATATGTATTTACAGAATTATAATCATCAATACAACCTTACTAAGTTCATATAATCCCATTGAATGGTTATCTCATGAAATATTAACCTATGGGATTAAACAGTTTGTACAATCGTACAAACTGTTTAATCCCATGTGATGTAATCACATCGCACATTATTTAGCACGCTAGCATAAGCCTTTTAACATAATTTACATCCACATAGCAATTAATATTGTTGAGTACACTTTCGACCGTCTTATTGTAAACACCTTTGTTACAATTAATAAATAACTTATCAAGAAGTCAGGATGAATAATTTTCTTCCATCTCCACTTATCACACGTACCAGCAAGCAAGTGCTCGTACACAGTTATATTATAATTATTTGCTTAACAATAATAATAATAGTTTATTGTCACAAAGTAACATAAATTAGTATATTATACTGATTAACAAGATGCTGACTACGCTGCAGAACTCTGTATACAGATTTTGTGAGCCGAATACCCTAAGTTTCAAATTTGATACCGGACTTTTAAATCGAATTGTACACTATAGTGTATATATCTCCGGTTATATATGTCCGGTTATATATAGTCCGGTTATAAGCAATTAGTTTGTTTTGTTTTAGTTTCATGCCTAAGTACATTAACAGTTGGTGCGACATAATGAATGCCTAAAGTATCAAAATTGATACCTGTTTTTTTATCGAAATAATTATATAAAATATGTTTTCTGATTTTTTTTATATTTCCCCTTTATCTGGCTGCTGCAATACATACATTGATGTTTATTTTAATTTAATTTGGAAAATCAGCTTCTATGGGTTAAACTAGAATAACCGAGACAGTGTTCAGCTGTGAGGTTAATTAAAAATAGGGATTATACAACTGCGGACTGTGCCAACTTATTTTTCGTGTTACCAGTCAGATTTACTTTTAAATATATTATATTTTAAGAAAAAGGGAAGAAAAAGGGCAATGCATTAGTAGAATACGATTCGATGTTATTAGATAAGTATCAATAGAGAGGTAGTTATAGGTAAATCTGCTTTGTGCCTTTGTCTAGAATTTATACATGTTTTCATTTACCCGACAAATTGTATTGCAATATTATTATAACCGATTACTATAGATGATAGATATATTTGTTCATAGGTAAATCAATACCAAAATACATAATAAATTAGGGTTCAGACCCGTGCTTCATCCAGTTTCTCCACTTGGGTGAAGCACGGGAACTAGGGTGCCGAGCTCCGGTCCCGAGATCAGATGCAGTAAATTGTTATCCCTACATGATTCAAAAGATCTAAACAATAATTTAATAGGAGTGAATTTATATGTACGACTAGCAGTTTGCCCGCGACTTCGTCCGCGTTTATGTATGTAACAGCGAACAAACAATAAGCATAAAATGAATCCCGCTTAAATTTTACACAACGGCCACGTAACAATTTTCGAAAGAGAATTATTACAATTAAATTTTCCACCGAAATGGATGTATCCATCCAATTATCCGGACATTTTATGGATGTCAGCGCTCGGAGGGGTGTCTCGACGTTAATCCCAAAATCAAGTGATGCTTGACTACGCGGAGCTCAGACGGGGAGATCACCCTACGACAAAAAATCGCACCTGTTACCCTTTGATCATAAACTTTCTGATAGTAGCGATAAACATAAAAAACTTTGGAAACATTTGCATATGATAAGGAACGAATGTTTTGTAAAATAAAATATCTAGTGTATCTTAATTTTCAATCAGAACGAAAAAGTTAAGAGAGCGGACAAAGTGCGCGAGGGTGCGTGACGTCAGATTTTTTTGATGCTGATACAGTTAGGAGCGGAGATAACTTTGAAGTTAAAAACATTCTGGATAAATTCTGTAGTGTTATCAGAGGGACAGGTGTAGTAAATGTGTGTCTATAACTTATTATTATCTTCAAACAACAAAATAGACTGTCAACCGTTTTATGTCTCAATATTGTTAGTATAGTAATACAACGGTGGAAACACTACTGCGTATGTTAATGAGTTTAGGATGTCTTATAAAACTAAGGCCCTGTTTCAACAACTTCCATTAATTTCATGTAAACTTTCTTGGCAGATAATTTCATAGGAATTCTGTTCCATTTGTGAATTTATTGGGTAAGTGTAGTGTCTATTCTATGCGCAGTGGTAGACCGCGAAATTCAAATTTTCTTACGTTTTTCGCAATTTGCAGATCAGTGTCAGGTTGTATTTTGATCAAAATTTGATTCGCGGCTATAACAGGTACGTATTTACAGAATTATAATCATTAGAATCATTAATACATCTTTCTAAGTTAGATTTGTACCACGACAACAAATCTCTTATGGAAAACTGCTTAGTGGTACAAATCTAACTTAGAAAGATGTATTAATGATTCTAATGATTATAATTCTACAAATACGTACCTGTTATAGTCGCGAATCAAATTTTGATCAAGATACAACCTGACACTGACCTGCAAATTGCAAAAAACGTAAGAAAATTTGAATTTCGCGGTCTACCACTGCGCATTCACCTTAAATAGGTACACTAAAATTTTCTAAGAGAAACAGGTTAACATCAAGCCAATCCACTTGCCTTTAAGGAGTGGACCATAGAACAGCTAATTATTTACTCTATAGAATTATCTTAATTTAACATAAAATAATAAAATGATAATGTTTGTCGTACGTATCACAAACTACAATATTGTTTAGATTGAAAGATACTGGCAACCCCGTGGTGCTGCTTCGCCTTATCCTTTAGTAGAATAAAATAATTGTTTAATGAATATAAATTCGCTATTGAATCGAGATACGTGTTTGTAAAGTTTAGTGGGTGTGTAAACACAGACAGGCTTTTAATTATTATTTCATTCATTTATTTTTGCTTGCTAACACTTTTTAAATTAATGCTTAGCTTTGACGTTAAAATAAACACCACATTCTCCGTACTTACCCATTGTACAGACGCCAGCACATCAACCTACACCTAACCGTCAAATTTTCCCAATCAACATTGAACCTTATGCTTTAGCGATAAAGTTGAAAATCTATTACAGAAATCTGACAGATTGTAGTAGGTTGATGTGCTGGCGTCTGTACATTTGCGGATTTCAGATTTTTTATCGGCAAACTTGTGGCTAAGTCGCACAGCCGCACTGGTCGATCGATCAGGTTAAGCTACGCTTTCCGCGGTTGGTCCGTGGATGGGTGACCATCTTTACTTATGAAGACCCCTTCGTGGCTCGGAAGGTTGTTAAGCCGTTGGTTCCGGCTGTTACTCGTGGCTCTGTGACAGTATGACAACCAGTCTTACAAAGGGGTATCGTGTTACCCAGTAACTGGGTTGTGGAGGCCCGATAGGCAGTTGCTCCATGTAAAATACTGGTATTCAGCTGCATTCGGTTAGACAGGAAGCCGACCCCAACATAGTTGGGAAAATGTTGGGAAGAGGCTAGGCAGATTGGTTTATCAGCTAAAGATAAAAATTGCGGAGCGTTATTTCGCTAAAAACATCAGGACATTTATTCCACACTAATGATAGCAAAATATGTAATTTCCTAACTCCAGTCATCTAAAAATACAAAAGAGGATCGAAATTGAGCCTAATTATTACATTCGCAGAAATGATTTCTAAACATGCGATGTCATTTAAAGTCGTGGTCCTCTACACTTACGGTCAAATCTTCCGCTCTTGAGGGATCATCATCAGCACGAATATAATGACGCCATTAATGAGGGGCATGTAGGACGAAGTATGGTACCGGTGAACCGAGCTAAATATTCGAGTGTTCAAGGCTACCTATACAGTGGCAGCGCGATTTTGTTGTCATGGATTCTGTGGACTCTGGACACCCCTTTTTTTTTTTTTGGATGGGAAATCATCTAATGACTCCTCCCGCTCTGGGTGGAGCGGAAGGGAGTGTGAGACTCTTACTGACTAAAACCCACCCGTGTTCCTTCCTTAGCCCTTTATGTTCCGGGGTAGCGGTAACCCTTTCGGACGATCCCGCTTCTGGACACCCCTGCGTTGAAATTTTTCGTTGGTTAAAAAAAAAAAAAATTGTTACATACATTTTGACCGCGTAGGTATTGCCAATTTTTATCGATATGTTTTATTATACACCCCATCACTAGAAGCTACCGTAAGTGCTCAAAAGGGAATAAAGTTGAATATTTTTTATTGTTCCCCTTTGAGCACCACGGTAAAATATTGATTGGTGCTCTAAAAATAGGTTCTCAAACGGGAATACTTCGTTTTTTTATGAAAAAAAAACACTTTTTTTTTGATAACCGTAGAAAGACATGTAGGTACTGAATCCATGGTAACAGTTTGCGCGTCGATGTCCCAGCTACCCTTTGTTGTGGTTACTACTCACCTAAATAACTCGCCTTCATAAAATCGCACTGTTATACTTTCGACGCTCTCCTCAGAGTCGAGAGTCGAAATTCCAACCGTGCAATAATATTTAGGCATTATATTTAGGTGTCGCCTAGTGCTAGTGAATACGGACATGAATTATTGCTAGAATTTGACAACGCAGTACCTAGGCTTTGATAGATAGATGGTGTGCATATGCTATATTGCAGAGATGGTGAAACTCTATACATCTACGTGCCATTTTTTCTAAAAAAATATTGAATGTATCCATGACGCGCCATCAAACAATCTTGACTTAGTGACTACTTAGTGACTACGGTGTCAAAAAACTAAAAAGGCGGAACCAACGACACCGACTTCCGAAATTAAAGTTATTTATCACTTCGTAGTGTTTTTTTCTTGAAGTCGGTTGTTTTTTTTTGTAAAAAAGTTTTTGTATTCGTCACTGTGATACAATTATAATACCTACTTAATTGAATTTGTTTGGTATGCGTATTGTACAATTTTGTTTCAATATTAAATACAAAATAACATGAATATTTACTCTGTAAATAACTGTAATTATTGTAAATGTGAGGGGTATGTTGGTAATTTTTTTTCCTATTCTGTGTTTTGGTTTGGCAGTTTGAGTATTTTATGCGGCCTACCCAAATGTCTTTTCTTTAGTATTGTTCGTCGAGTCGTTGAGCTCCTTAAGTTCTGAGTTGAGCTACACGATAACCGACAAATGCTTGCACTGACTGGACAGGTCCGCTTAAACTTGTGTGGTTCTTTCCCAAAAGACCAGTTCAGACACTAATCTACATGGTCCTCACATGATCTGACCAAGATTATGTCTGACTTTAAAAAGGATTTTGAATTAATTGAGTTTATTCAGACTACAAACTCAGAGGTTTGTTTCGCCATTCCTTCTCAGGGGTAGTCAGATGATAGGAATTAATGTCAACTCCATCTAGCTTTTTTTTAATATGACGTGTAAAAGTAGTCTGGAAGGAACTCCAAACATTTCTTAAAGGATGACGTTTATGCAGGTCAGCAGCTTTATGGCGTAACTCATTTACAATTGCAATGCTTTTCATTTTAACAATTCAACAATATTCATTGCGTTATTTACGTTGTCGAGTAAAATATTTTTTTACTGAATTTCCTTCAAAATCTTCGGGGCTGTTTAAAATAAGTATGAAGTATATCTTGCGTCGATATTGACAAAGGTACGGGAGTGTTTGTTTTAATCCTTTATTCCACCGCCGTAAAATATCAGAAATGTGGCTTTAGACTTCAAGAACTCCTTCGGCATTAGATGAAGAGATTTTACAAACTGTAACAATTCATACATCTTCCTAAGTATGTAAAAAACATAAACACATCTCAATAAAGCCCTCTATCCGAAGTTTCGGTGGCGGGATCTTTAAAAAAAACTCTTGAAGTGGCATTCTGTCAAAAAGTACCGAATTCGATCTTCATGTGAGTGAGGGTACGTACAAGTGCTGTCTGCCACCTGTCGATGACGTCATGGACTGACAACCGCGCCTTTGCGCGGCTACTCTGGGCGGCTATTCTGGATGTAGGAACGTTTATTATTATCTTTAAAATGTTTTATAGCCCAGGTTGTTTTCGTATGATTGTGTTCTCGGATGAGGTGTCTTTTGTAGATCTTTGACAGTCGTAACGGATAGTCAGAAGTCCAAAAGTCTGACAACCAGTCTTACCAAGGGGTATCGTGTTAGGTGACACCCAGTAACTGGGTTGTGGATAGATAGGCAGTCGCTCCATGTAAAATACTGGTATTCAGCTGCATCCGGTTAGACTGACAGCCGACTCCAAAATAGCTGGGAAGAGGCTAGGCAAAAAGCTGCCTAGCCTACACACACATAGCTGCATACTTACCTACGTGATAGGTACAAGTGTTGAATGTAGGTGAAATAAATATTTCTGTGAAAACAAATATTTTATACTTTCTGAATGTTACAATTTTACTGTTGTATCGAAAGTTTACGCGAATGGGTTCTCGGGGCTGTTGACCTATTGAAACTACATTGCTGTTGTTATAAATATTGCCAATTAAATGATAGTATACCTAGCTAACTTGTATATAGGGTGACTGGTAATTAGTGACCGATACCTAAACACGTGATTGTACTCATGATAACAAACGTAAAATCGCGAAAAAAAAATCTGCTGTTCAGTACATTTTAACCAGTTAGGCGAACATAGGTAAATGACTAAACAGCAGTTTTTTTTTCGCAATTTCAGGTTTGTCCTATAGTAAAAGTTTTTTGTAATCATGAGTACAATCACGTGTTTAAGTATCGGTCACTAATTACCAGTCACCCTATATGTAGCAGCTACATGACTTAAAAACAATGCAGTATGTTTTGTGTAATAGTGTTGTTAGTTTTCATGCAAACTCTAACAGCTTACCTATCTGGTAGCTTAGGTTAGGGATTTTTTAATTAGAACTACATAGCCCGATCTTTGAATACCAATTACGACACTCGCAGAACTATAAGTATTCCAAATAAAATGCACGGTGTATAATCCGCGGTAAGGGCCTTTTCCAACAAGGACTAATACTACATTTAAATTCAGCCCCTGCCGCTGCCCCTCGCGCTGCCGGCAATAATTCCCTAAATACTGCTGCAGCAGGATCGAGAGAAGTGTGTGTTTACATACATACTGCCCTACCACTCACTTCGCTCGAGTTTCGGCAATGGCAGACGTCGAAGCGCTCGGCGAGAACTGAGCGACGACGGAGCAGAATGTAAACACGCACTGCCGCTCGCGCTGCCGGTCCTTTGACTACCGCACAAAAGACCGCTCTTTTGGGGAGCGCCGGGCAGCGCGAGTGGCAATGGCAGTGGCATGAGAAGTATCGTGTTTACACACTCGTCCTGCCCACTTCCCTGCTCACTTCGGCTGAATGTAAATGAAGCATATGGGTAGAAAAAAAACATAGCACGATGTTTTAATCCCTATTACAAAATTCGAAGAACAAAAAGTATTCCGAATAAAACGCACGGTGTATAATCGTCCACGTTTACAAATCGCTAGAATAGGCCCCCAAACTTGCACCGTCACCACCCAGCCTACAATCATACGGTCCTCGAAATAATTCTATTCGTTCATAATTTGTAGTTGAGAAAAAAACTTTTGAACAATATAATTATGTTACAAAATGATCAGTTCAGTTGTGTGCATAGAAATGCGCGACTCATCGTTGGGAACAAACAGACCAAGGATATTATTACGCCTTGTGTCTTAAAGGGATGGATAGAGAACCATCTCTATCCATCCCTTTAAGACACAAGGCGTACTCCCTATAATCACCAGATTATAGGGAGTTCCTTAAGGAGTCAGGATTCGGTTTGATTATCTTCCTTGCAATGTAAGAACAACAGCGGGAGCAGTGGTGGTGGCGGAAACTTTCTGTCGCTGTTATTTACATAGCAAGTAGTGGGATACGAATTTGTGTGGGGTTGGTACCAAAACTAGAAACCAGAAAAAAAGTAAAAAAAAAAACCGACTCTCATAGTCCGATGGGATGGAATTCCGACACAGCCGGAGACAGATTAAGCGCAGGACTAACGGCTTAGTGCTTTCCGAGGCACGGAAACGCGGCGGTTCGAACACTTCGGACCTACGTAGTCTATTCAAACTAATGTTCCAAATTAATGTTATTTCAAGTTAAACCAATATTAACTTTATTTTAATGGTAATTAAGTTGATTTCAGAGTGACTTGCACTATTGAAAAAATTATAAAAGTGTTTGAAGTTGTAGCGTAAACTGAACTTTATTTTGTAGGAATTAAAGTTATTTTTCTATATACTCATATTTGTTTACATTTTTGGAAAATAAAATACAGGGCTGGCTTCGAGACAGGCACCCTAATTGCGTAACATACTATCGATCCCAATCTGAAACATTTTTAAAAATATTGCTTCATATGTTCGAAGAATGTGTCTGCTCAACAACGTAAAAACGCAACGAATGTTGTTGAACAGTCAAAATGAAACCCACTGCTACTCATAGTGTGCTACGTAATTATCCCGCGGGTCTGAGTTGCCGCCCGCTCCCCGCGCCGCCGCCGTTTCCGCCCCGCAATCGCTGACTTCTAAACCGAAGCCTAAAAGGTGTCAAATAAAGCTCTTTATTTGGACATTACAGCCGCATGTGGCGGTCACCGTTCTTCTTGGAAACCGTAGCTTAAGAGGACAATACTCAGTTCAGTTGAATACACTTTTTTTTACTATTATATTTCCAGCGGTGGCCAGAGAGGACAATTACTCCATAGGTAACTTGAATTGGTCTCTCTCTATCCACACTATTGTAGATATTAAAATACGACCTAAATCCCCCGAGAAACCCGTATACCTACATGCATGAAAGCGTCAATACAATTTTCTCAAAGCTGGTTAAAATTAATAAGGTAAATATGTATAATTTTACAAAAGGCACCAAATTGAATTTGAAGTTGCTTTAACAGTCTACAAATAATGAAACTACCCACCGTAACAAGATCGCTGTCCCTTCGATTATAGATTCGTTAACCTCAAATTCTATTATACATATATTATTCTGAGACTAATCGAATTCGCACCATTTTAGTACGCTCACCGTGACTCGCGCTGATTCGCCGTGCCGTGGTCAGGCGTGTACGGTTTCTTACGCGTGGCTAATCCGGACCGTATCCCTTACAATTACAGCCGTAAGTGCTCATACACATGCGCGTCAACTGCAGAGGCAAGTGCAGCGCGTGTCGACGGCTGCCGTCAACGCGTGTTAGCGGCTACATGCCGCTCGTGTAATTGAGCACTGCAATCTAATACACGAGCGGCACGTTTTCGAAGGCAGCCATAAAATATCTACGGTGGGCATCGACACTCGTCGACGGCTGTAGTGGCCTCTGCCGTTAACGCGTGTCACTCGTATGTATGCACACAAAGGTGAGATTCCTACTTAAGGTGGAACTAGTCGCGAGCTCGAACTCACTGCTGGTCATGGCCAAAAAGCACGCTGTCTCACCTGGCTTCGTGTCCAAAAGAGATAGTATCAGTGATGAGCAGCAAGACGCTAGTCTACACACACAAGTCTAGTTCTCACGCACAGAAACACTGTTCCGAACTGAAAGGTGCGTATAAAAATTCGAAAAGTGCATTGGAAAATCGAGTTTTATGAAAAAACACTGCATAAATCAATTACAGTGATTACTAATAAGTAATCCACTATGTACATTTTAAACATTTTAAATCACACTACCTATAATAAATAAAAGCTCGTGTATTATTAATTTAGGGACGCATTAGGTCTATGATATAGTACTCCAGCTTACTTATATGTCGATGCTCAGCAATAGCCTCAAAAAGATGTAAACATCGACAACATTTAATTGTATACTCAAAAAGATTCTAGTCAGTCTCTAGCTGACTGTACCTAATAGACGACGAGACTATTTGTCAGCTATAATTATCAGTGCAAATACAAATATTTTATTGGAACAAAAACATAAATTACAATTTGTGTACGATAATACTGCGTTAGTTTAGTAACTGTGTCGCAGTTATTAGCGCCCACCCCAGGAGCGAAAGACCACTGAGTTCCATAACAACAAATTTGGTTATACCTACTTATAGATAGAAACAAGACATAAACATTAATAATAATAAAACTAGAATTTAATTGTATAGGTAGGTACTCAAAAAGATTCTAGTCAGTCTCTAGGCTGACTGTAACTAATAGACGACGAGACTATTTGTCAGCTGTAATTATCAGTAACCGTATTAATTCAGACTCCGGGCTGTACGGATCGAAGTGTCGAACCCCTCCCGCTCAGCTGTCGTAATAGTATTAGTTTCCGTTTTCACTAACACTGGTTGACTTTAACACCTAAATAAAAGCGCACTGACTGTTGAAGTTCCAACGAATGGCTCTGCGCCGAGTTGGAGTCCCAGTCTAATTTGGACTGGGACTCCAACTCGCAATAATAATTTTATTTAGGCGTTCATTTAGGTGTGTGTTTCCCAGTTTTTTTTGACTACGGGCATAACAATCCGACTTATGTCGAAGTTTACATAAGCTGTTCATTAGCTATCAAAACTATATCTATATAACGTGCTATAAAAATATCTGCCACGGCTTCAATGGGAGACAGTATTCTGTATAGATTACAATAGTAAAGATACATTATTGATCTTATGTCATAAATTTTTTCATACTTAAAAATGTGCGTATTAATTTGAATTGATTTAGTTGCATGAAACCGTCCCATAGTAATTAGCTCTTGCCGCACCGTCGTTTCATTTCGCAAAATGTGACGAAGCGGCACATCGCGCGTAGTTTGTGAACTACGTTATGCAGAATAGAGTAAATGTTTATTTAATTAAATTTATAATTTCTCAAATTGATTTAACTATTCCGGGGTACAAAATTTCTTCATTACTGTAATCTATATAAGTACAAAATACTGTCTCCCATTGAAGCCGTGGCAGATATTTTTATAGCACCTTATTATACTAGTAATACTTACATCTGAAGAGTTGGTTTGTTTGAACGCGCTAATCTCTGGAACTGCCAGTCGGATTTCAAAAAATATTTATGCTATTGATAACCCAATTCTTGAGAAAGGCTATAGGCTACTTAACAGCACGCTAGGGCCCTCAGGAGACCAGAAAAAACAAAACAAGTCAGAAAAAAACGCTTAGTGAAAAACGAAGTAAGACGGAGAAGTGCGGACAGGCGATACGATGTGAAAGGGTGGGTCGGGGGAATAGGAAATTTCACGTGGACGAAGTCGCGGGCAGAAACTAGTACATCTATAAACCACGAAACTGCAAGCTGCATTGATTTCCTCAGCCTCCTAACGGAACACAAATTGAACATACATCGTTACGAAATCAGAAGGGAGGTGAACTCCCCTATAATACGTTATCTTAGGAAGTTTGATGTCGACATTGGTATTCCTCGATAGTGACATCAAAGTCATCTAGACGTCTCTGCTACGTAAGATGTAGTTCAGCTTAGATAGTTGCGGGGGAAACGGTAGCGTGCACCACCTTTTGTTGAATTGAATTTCCCAGTAATGATCAATAGAAGTGAGCCGAGCATAGGTCGGTGTGGCTCCATTTAGTCTGTCAACAGTATTAACATTGCATAACATAACATTTGGCCTGTAATCATCAAAGGGTGAGGCAGAGGGGTATGTACCTACAGTTGAGTATACCCAAATGTCGCCAGTTAAGTTATGTCTAATAGGTGATAACCCTATTGGCACCGGGCACAAATCCAGATTTCGGGCTGCTACTGATAAATTTCTGATTTCTAATCCCAATAACACTTCTGCTATTGATAAATTCTTGATGTCAAAACCCAATAACACTTTGCCCGACCCGGGAATCGAAGCCAAGACCTCCTGCTCAGCAGTACCGCTTACGACCTAAGATACACTAGCTAGACTAACCAGGCAGTCAGTACTAATAATACAGTTTTAACACTCACGGATATTGGTCCCGTAACGTAAAAAGAACGCTGGCGTTTACCTGCGCACTGAGCGATTTAACGAACAAATTGGTGGTATGAAGGGACCGCGACGTTAGTAAAGTAACTATAATGATTCTACAATAAAACAATTACACGTATATATATGAAACAATAGCCTAGTACTTTGGGACAAGACCGTACCCGTGCGCAGACACACCCCCCTCACTGTCGCTCAGCGTTTTTTTTTTACGTGACGACAGCTGTAATTAATAACTATTAGCGCAAATGCACAATGAGGTTTCCGATTTTTATTTAAAAATCATTTCTTGTGTAAAAATAACATTTTCCAGTCTAAACTCACCATACATCTGAAGTAAACTAGGTATACCTATAAAATAAAAATCCCAAAAGTCATCCACACTAAAATTGGGCTTTCCATTATCAAACAAAACTAAAAATATACCAATATAACATTCCATCTTCAATAAAAGGTGAGGCGCGCTAAAGTCACACATCACGCTCGCTATTGTGCAGGGCTCAGCACAATAGGTGCTGCGGTGTTAGACTACTAGTGTTACAGGAACAAAGACCTATTTGAGGTGTTCAGAATGCCCAGTGATTGCTTCTTGTTCAGTCCGTAACAATTATTTGGTGGTTGGTCCAAGTTATTGCCTGAGGAGTGTTGTACTGAAGAAGAAAATATTGTGAGACACTCTTTTTGAGAAGTGTGATATGTAGAATATTCCGTATTATGTACATACACAAAACTTGCACTTGCACTGAGGTGATTTTTTTCTAGTTGTGTTACGTTTTGATTTTTTTTGTGTGTTTATTCCAGAAAGCCAATTCTCGTAATTTAAATAGGTCAAAATCTAGTCGCAGTCTCATCTCGGCGACAAACAAACGTCAAAAACTAAAAACTTGTCAAAATGTAGGGAAATTAGAGGTATTTTTAACCGACGAAAAAACGGAGGAGGTTCTCATGTCGACGCGTATACCTATTTTTTTTTGACAGATTGGGATTGAGATCAACGTTCTTAAAATTACGAAAATTGCCCCTCAGATATATTAGAAGTTGAAATTGCAGTTGAAAATGAAAAAAAGAGTTTGAAAAAGGAAACATTATGGAATTGCCAAACAAAAGCTAACTTAATCCACAATACTTCAAGACCTTGAAAGTACGTAGGGAAGGTGCTGGCGATTTCTTCCACTTTCATGAAATAATTGAAACCTTACATGCAGCATTGAAAAAGCTTTATTCAATCTTAAGTATCTTCCTTCTTCTTTTTAAAAGTGGCATTGGTGACAGTAGAATAAAACTGTCGCCGAAGATCAGAAGGCCAATTCCCTTAGTAAAAAAACGTTCAACATCTAGCGCAATCACATCTTAGCGAAAATCACTTTGAAAATGTCAAAAACTTGTCAAAAATTTAGGGAATTTATAGACCGTATTTTTGACAAATTGAGACTGAGATCAGATCTGTGAACGTTCTTAAAATTATGAGAATTGCCTGCAGAACTTAGGAACGTTTTAGGAACTTGCTAACTTTTAGGAACTTGTCTCATTAATTGAGTCATACAGAGCTGTGAGATACAAGTCGGATTGAATATCACAAATGAAGACGCGTCGGCTCCACAGCGCGTAGACGTTTGCTCATTTATCAAATGATGGCAGAATGTGACGGCGGCGGTTCAGAGATACGTGAACACTGGATAAGTTTTGGTACCATTTCATTTAGATGCCGAGGCTGGTATAGAGGCATATTTTAGAATTGATCTGATTCGATTACTTACTTTCCAATATTTAACGCTGATTTTTTTTTAAGTGCTACTATTAGCTCTAAATTATTACTTTGGCCTTCATATAGGAACAAAAAGATAGGAAGTCAAGTCCCTACAGTCCGTGGGATATCTTATATATAAAAATCTCGTGTCACAGTGTTTATTATCGAAATCCTTCGAAACGGCTTGACCGATTTTTATGATTTTTTTTGTGTATATTTGGTAGGTTTGAGAAAAGGTCGTAGGCTATTTCTTATACCCCTATGTGATAAGGGTAGCCCTCTCCAGATATTTTTTGGAATCGAAATTTACGCGGGTGAAACCGCCGGGCGCAGCTAGTATACAATATTTTTTTATAGCCGTTCTCATCAGCCCGAATATAGAATGTAAGTGTAAAGTGAGTAGGTATAAAGTGGTTTTAGATATTAATATTATGTTACACCACTTACGAATCAAAGAATCAAGGGTTACCGCTGCCCCGGAACATAAAGGGCTAAGGAAGGAACACGGGTGGGTTTTAGTCAGTAAGAGTCTGACACTCCCTTCCGCTCCACCCAGAGCGGGAGGAGTCATTAGATGATTTCCCATCCACAAAAAAAAAAAAAAAAGACGGTACAAGTAGAGGCTGGATCAGAAGTTTGCTCGATATCAAACCGAGCAAAGTTCTGATCCAGCGTCTACGCATCCAAGCTGTACTCCCGACAATGACTCAGCAATATAGCAACGATTGAAATGTTACCGCTTACCACTTTACCCTGCCTCCTTGTCATCATGCGTGATGCGTCAGAATCCGCCGTCTAACTACCAAATCCCATAATGAAGGTCAGATGTATTGTTTCTTCACAGATTCTATAGAAACCGTACGAGCAGGTCATGCTTTGTTTATTTTTTTGTTTTGTTTATTTGTTCATGTTTGTTTGACGTTCGGTTGGTCGGTGAGAACAACTGTAGTTTGCTAACTAAGTTAGTTGTTCGATGTTACTGATTTTTTCATAGCTGTTTTTTGTCAGTAGAGTTTGATAACTAACATTTTATTAATTTCTACAGTTGGAAGAAGCTGCGTTTTAGTTATCATCATTCTCTTGTCCTTATCCCAATTTATTTGTGGTCGGCGCAAAATGTCTTTTTCTTCCATACTTCTCTATTAGTCGTCATCTTGGTAGTCACCCCCTTTCTAATCATAATAATATCATCATTCATAAAGTCCAACCATCGTTATTTTGGTTTTCCCCAACTCTTAGGCCCCTCGCCCACGGCGACTTTTTGTAGCGATGCAGTAGCGATGCTTTCGCGCGTTCGCATCGATACAGTCGCGATGCGGTCGCTAGTTGTTTGCCTTCGCCCACACCACGATTCTCAGTCGCGGTGCAAACGCGATACTGTCGTGCTTCTGTCACTGATGCTCGGTTCTCCACTCACGCGCCACCCTCCCTCCGTTCTCTCCCTGATGTCGCCCGACACGGTCGTGCGTTTGCATCGGTACAGTCGCGATGCTGTAGCGCACTGGCATTGCTTCTGTAGCGCGTTACAAGTGCGACTAACGCGCGTTAGTAGCGATGCTGTCGCACGTTTACGAAACGCGCGATAGCATCGCTACAAAAAGTCGCCGTGGGCGAGGGGCCTTATAGTCATCGACATTCATACTCAAAACTTTCCTCACGACATTTTCCTCATTCCTCTGTATCATATGGCCATACAATGCGAACCGATTTCCACACAACTTTTCAGAGAGGTACCGGTGCCGCTTTTAGACTTCCTCGTAAGTGCAGCAGTACTCGTAGCAGCCGTGTTTCAGTTATCTAATGGTGAATACAAATCCACTGCCAGCTCTGATTTAGTGCCTAAAACTGTGATGATAATCAAAACCGAACCAAGGTGTCAATGAAAATTACCTATGCAATCAAAATCCACGTTTAGTACTCAGTGGGTTAGCAAATACTTGGTCCAGTACGAATTTCCTATAACACGGGATTTTCTCATTATAGCTTTCATCATTGTGGCCAATTAGCGCAATGTGGATGTATTAATTTAATGTCAATTAGGTAAATAATGGTTTGATATTTGTGAAAACCGCGTGAATCATGAGTATTCAGCCTGATATTGATGTCGTCAGGCTTTTTCACTCTGCGGCAGCTCGTGTCACGTCAAAGTCGAATGCTTGATTTTAAAACACACATGAACCTATTTATGTGTATCAGTGTATGTATAGATATGTGTGAGTATACTATTATTCGTGTACCGATGTATTTTACAACAACCAACTAGCAAGTGTTGTGAAAAAACCCTGAATAAACCAACAATTTATTTAAATCAAATTACGGTTTCGATCTATTTGGTAACCGCCCCAATTATTTATAAGAAAAAAATCGACTATTTAATTTGATAATTTTGTATCATTAGCAGGCAACACCGGCGCATACGTCACTTCCCGTGTCATGGCCGACTACAGATTCGGTGATAATCATTATTGATGATTGCGACTGTATAGATACTTTTTGTTGCAACAGTTTAGTTAGTGGACTAATACATAAGCGGTAGCGATCTATTATCAGAAGTTATCTTATTACCCTGCATATTATTGTTTCATAATTTATCTTGAAATTAGCTTGACCGAAGCGATTTTCTGCTACAGCGAGACCGGTTACGTTTGGTGCAATTAACGTTTGGCAAACAAAACGCCTCGATACAATAGAAAAAACAGCGATTTATCACACAATTAGCCAGACAAGTGGCAATCGCTTTCAAAGCGCTTCGGCTTCATATTTCAACGACTTTTAACAGGATTGATATAAGCTTTTCGGTTTATAAAGTTTTTTAGTTTGTGTCAGTCTACATTTTTGACTTTTCCATTATCGTTATCTAATAGAATGGAGAGTCTCTAGTTAAGATAATATTTCTCTTGCGGCGTAGAGGGAGGCCCCATCGACAATGATTTTTAATACTTGGGCCATCTACGCGTATCAAAGATAGTGCCAACTCACCGAGGTTTGACGACCATACAGACTATAAGCAGACATTCCTCTATATAATAAAAGTTAACGTGTTACCTCTTGATTGACCGATTCACGTATGCATGACGACTTAGATTTTGAAGACAGGTAGCTTCTGGGCATTTTTTGTGGTTCTATTCAAACTAGATTTTGTCTGGAGACCTTGTTAGTCTTTTAGTAACATAACTGCGAGTTTTTAGGTCTTGGAACTAAATAAAAAATGAAATTATGGTCAGGGAATCAAAGTGAGCTCATTCATACTATGATTCTTAATTAAAGTTTGAATTAATACCAATTGAAATGCTACCAAAATTATATATTATTAAAATTATATATAGGTATATTATATTATAATTTATTAAAGAGGTCTTTGTGAATGTTGTTCCGGATTATTTCGTGAAATCATTCACAACATTAATCAGGTTCATCGAAACATACTCAATCTTAAAACTTTTAGCTATATCTACTATCAGAAATATTCTTACGTTTTTTGCAATTTGCAGGTCAGTGTCTTAGTGGTTGTATGGTGATTAAAATATGAAAATTTGAATTTCGAGCTACTCTGATATGAAAAGTTTATTATCTCTTGACTGTATTTACCTTTCAAAAAGAGTAAGGCGATCAGACCTAGATAAAGTGGATAAGACAGAAATTAAAACAGAATAATGACTAGCAGTGGATCCAGGGGGGAGGGGGGTGGGTTTAGGGGTTCAGAGCTGAATAAATCGACGATTTCGCCTTAATTAATGTTACGTTTAGCTGTACAGACGCCAGCACATCAAGCTACCCCAATCTGTCAAATTTTCCCAATTCAATATGAACCTTATTCCTTTGTAGTAAAGTTGAAAATCTATCAAAGAAATTTGACAGATTGGGGTAGCTTGATGTGCTGGCCTCTGTACATGTTACTTTTCACCGCAGAACACGAAGAAGTATTTATATTATTTTATGGCAATAATGAATTTATATTTTATTTTTTTATATGAATTTATATTAAGGACTTGAACACAGGCAAGAAAAAAAGATCGTACTTATAATAGGAGCCGGATAGTATCAACTGTTTTACCATTATTCACACTTCAAAACTATAAAACTTGCAATATGATATAAAAATATTACTTTATTATTTTGTTATTCAGATAAGCGTAGAAATAAAATAATAAATATGATTGCTATCGTTTTATTTTTTATGAATGCAACAAGCCATTTCAAAGTTTATTGTTCTGGCCGCGTTAATTGTTATGACATCAGTTGTCTCAAGTATCAGCTTATTAAGTTTATTTCGAATGAAAACACTTAAACAGACTTTTGTGTGCTGCATAAATTCAGATCCATTAACTCCTTATAGCGCATTCACGTATGGGCGAATAGTATTTTTTTTCAGTTCGATTCGATTTTATTTTCTTTTTGGCTCTTAAAATCTTACGACCGGATCACACACTCACAAATCATGCAAAATGCCGAATACGTCCAATCACATTGATTCTGTACATAATAAAATCACGTTGCGTCGTGGAGCAGACCATTAGATAAGTTTAATCTTTCAATTATGATTGGCTTCGTAACGTATATTTTGCCACAAAAATAAACACAATATTAATGAAATTCGCAAACTTAGGCACATAAAAATCGCAATAACCATAGGGCCGAAACACATAACCGCGTTGCGGCACCGCGCCGCAACAACAAGTGTGGTGTATGTATCTATGTATAATAAACAACGCGTAGCGGCGGGCGGCCCTACCGATTTTGACGTTGCGGTGCCTGCCGCAACGCGGTTATTGTGTTTCGGCCCATAAAGGTATTTGATTGACGACGCGAGCTCAATTGTGTCGATTCAACACCTCCATTCTTCCTGTATTCAGAAATAGCTTCGCAATTGGGATGTATCTACGGGTGATGATGACATTGATACACAATTATTATTGAGGTCACAAGGGCGCTGCTTCTGGCTATACCTAACTAAGCAATAAGGTCGCCCAATACGGTTGACATGAGCGGTTTTCTTTAGGTATTCATATGATACAATAAATCTATATTTAAGTATATCTCTTCTATATCTATAAGGTACAGTCAACAAAAGAGATAAGTATGCAGGATCGTCGGATATAGTTGAAGTTTAGTTTTTAAATAAAATTTTATTTAATTAATAGGAAACAAACAGATCATTTATCAAGTTAAATTTCATTCAAAAACATCCATCGGTTTCTTACTAAACTTCAACTATATCCGACGATCCTGCATCCTCTTTTGTTGACTGTACATATAATAAAATAGTAACGAAGTCAAAACTGTACATAGAATATTTTGAAAAAAAGTAATTGCTACGAGGTGGGAACGAGTCTGATGCCGAAAATATAGTTTTAAGAATTTAGGTCCATTTGTCTGTTTGTCTGGATGTATGTTCTGAATTGGCACAAAAACGGCTGAACGAATTTGGATGAAATTTGGTACACAGATAGTTTATAACCTAGATTAACACATATGGTACTTTTGATCCCGATGGTACGTCCCGTTGGATATTTTTCGACATCCATGTGGGCGTAGCCGCGGGTAAAAGTTAGTGTAAGAAATAACACTGGTTATTCTTCGCAGTTAATGATAAGAAGTGGGCGACAGAATTTCCTATATCTTCAAACATAGTTTAATAAGCCCTGTATGAAAGAGCTCCTCCAGGAAGCGACGTTTGACGAGAGAAATATGTGATACGGTTTGAAGGAAGTGGATGCTGGTATTATTACAGACATTTCAAGTTTGCCTCTGGAACGGTAATGTACCTATCTGCATAGCTATTCACAAACACTCGATACGCTTCCGTACCGTATCGAACATCAATCAATGTTATCGTAGGAGTCCTCTAAACGCTGTTCACAAGTGAAAAACCCGAAAAAAATTCAGTTTAAATCAAAAAGACGACCGCTATTGATAAATGATAAATGATTTTATTTCTGTAAGTAGGTTTGCACAAACACTTTTACACGTCAATCATATATTAAAAACTAGATGAGGTCGGCGTTTACTATCTGACTACTCTGAGAAGAAAGGCCGAAACAAACACAGAGGTCACAGTCTCTTTTAAAGTGCAGACATAATCTTGGTCAGGTTATATGAAGACCATGTAGATCGATGTCCGAGGTGGTATTCTTCCGACAGCTGTTTACTGTTCGGGGCAAGGCAAATCAGGTTATCGTAATGTGTCATTTTCGATACGATAGCATGTCGGATGGTTGTGAATAGCTATGCAAGTATGCGTTGCAATCCCAGAGGTACTGGTATTAAAAAAAAAAAATGTAAATGACGTGGTAAATGACGGTGACCAGTTCAGGTGGGCTAGTCTCCTAATAACGTAAAAGAAAAAATAAACCAACTTCATTAAAAAAAAACACTAGAAAGTGAAAAATAACTCGTTTAAAAACACTATGAGGCTTCTGTGAAAGAACTTATTTCACTAGTGTTTTTGCCTTAATTAGTTTAGGTAATATTAATGGGAAGCATCACTTTAAGAATTGGAAAAAGCTATTTCAATCAGTGAGTTTAAAAACAAATAGGTACGTTACAGCCTCATTTTAATCATTAATATTCGCATCGTAAATGCAACGAGAGCAAAAAATAAAACAAGGACCAAATAAGATAATTTCAGGTTTTTAAGAGCTCATCTCGTCACGGCTCGGTTGATCGCGAATTTCAGAACCATATGTTGCAAGTACCGTACAAAGTTACACTGAATTATTATCATTGCAAATAACAGGCTTTATTTTATCTTTACAGATTCATATTTTAACAAATAAGGAAGGAGGTTGAAGATAAATTCCAGCGGATTTCTAGCGGCAGCGGAAGCAGTAGCCCTAACACGGAGCCCTAGAGCGATGGCTAGGTCCAGCGAATTATTCCAAAATTATCTCCGAAACACGACACCCTTTGCACGAAAAAATCCTTGTGCCACAAGGGCTGAAAGGCCGAAACAGTTTTTTTAATTTAAAGTGTGTCGTCCCACTCACTGGCGAACGATCAACAGAAATACTGAAGCTAAATAAAAATAACCATGCTGTTGAAAAATCAGCCCACAATTTTTGTTCGTAGATTTAAATTGACGTCTGACAGATTTTGTATGGACTGTCAAAAATTTTAAATTATTCCTCGGATAAAATTATCTGGCGTAGGATATGAATTTTCCATAGTGAGATAGCTTTTATTTGAATAATAAATGTGTCAGTAGTTTGATATATTTTCTATGCAAAACCTGTTAAAATTCCCTAGATAAAAGTTATCTGACTATTGAAAAATCAGCCCTTGTTTGTTTTTAAATATGACGTGTAAATGTAATTCCGAGATTCTATTATTCACAGAATAAACAATTTCATTCCATTACCGGTCAGTAGGAATCTACATGAAGTGCTGTGTCATACAGAACTGCTTCCTATACTAGGCCTCCAGGAACTCACAAAAAAAGAAAGGCGCACAAAATAATGGCAATGGCTTTTGGCTATTGAACTGATATTGACCGTCGAGACAAGGCCAAGGATATTTGAATGAACCCCATTTCCTTAACAGGCCTAAAAATATCCCACATCACAAATAATATGACTCGATAAATATGTATGTCATTACAACTCAAGGTCGGTTACAAACGTAGGAGCGTAGGAGGAATTATATTCTTTATAAAGGTTACATAGAATATTCTTCAGGACTCAGATATAGTTGTCTTGGGTGAAGGATTGTTCACTTTTCCTCTCTAGAACTATCGCAGTTATTAATTTCATAGAAACTATTGCGCTTTAGTAAGAAATGTCTGATTTCATATTTAGTTATAAGAAGGTGCTTCCGGCGATAGATAGGCAGTCGCTCCATGTAAAATACAGGTACTGCCGCCATCAATTGTTGGTAATTGAGTATTCGATGAGATAAAGCGAAACCGTAAAGTTTCATTCGAACTCAATCGCAGGAAGCACCTTCATCATCTGCCTAGCCTTTTCCCAACCATGTTGGTCGGCTTCCAGTTGAACCGGACCCAGGTAAATACCAGTATTTGACATGGATCGAGTCTTTATCTGACCTCCACAACCCAGTTACTGGGTAACACCGATACCCCTTGGTAAGACTGGTTGTCAGACTTTCGGGCTTTTGATAACCGGTAACGACTGTCAAAAAAAGTCTCTTCTAGATTTAGATAGATCTAGAAGAGACTAGACTAAAAAAATACCAAAATAGACCATACGGTCTATTTTGGTATTTTTACTTTGAACGAACAAGAAGTTCCTTCAAATTAAAAATATGTGCTCATCACCCAAATCATAAGCCCTGCCCGTAAACAATTTCACCCGATGAGCTGTTATTCAAAGGATGTGCAGTGTTTTTGTGTGTTGCGCATGAGTGGCGTCTCGGCCGGCGCCTCGTGCGACGTATCCTATTACAAAGGACGACCCGAACGCGGTACCAAATGTCCATGCCTCGAAGCGATATGAAAGTGAGATTTAGTGATCTGGGCTTCGAGTAAAAATTCAAGATGAAGGTAGAAATATTTTATAATTACTGATAACATCATCAGCCAGTCGGAGGCCTTTCCAATTTTCACCACTGCATACGCAACACCCAACGATAATTACAAGTATGGTACCTAATTAGTAACCCGATGCACTACAAGAGCTTACCAGGACTAAATTGTTGAGGGATTGTTTTCTTATTTTCTCAAGTGCCTGGACCTCTGCAACTCCTGTATTGGTTAATAGCTTCGTAGGGGACTAGCGACGCGGTCACTATACGGAACATTTTTATTTCTTTATTATTATAGCTTTGGTATAAAAAGTAATAAGAATAACTAATAAAATAAAGTTATACTCCTATAATAAATATTTTTCAAAACACTTTTTTCTCTTTATCGATACTACAAATGCTTTCATTTTCAATCTTTTTATGGGGCATATCGATATCGTTAAAATATTTATAATAGGACCTTATTGTTCTACACTATTGTTATAATAGGTAATACGAACTCGCTTCGAGTCTAAAGCGACTTTTATTAGTAAAGGACAGGGTGACATATCGTTGCCGCCCGTTCCTTCAAAAATGGGTGTTATATGTCATAATTTATGATACATTCGCATTCTGAATAAAAAAACATACACCATTAAGCGCCTAAACGGTATACCGAGGATTTAGTTACTTTCCGAAGAAGCATAGGATACCAACCTAACTTAAAAGTTGATAAAATCATAAACACTGCATTTTGAACTCTATAAATATTGGAACACGGAAAATGAGAAATATGAACAGTGCTCTAATGTGGTTTGTCAGTCTATAATTCATTAGTTTCTGTGAGGGTCGCTCTCGGTATTTTTTGAGGCACAATTTTGATTGATTGCAATAGGAAGTCAGCCGGTTCGATTCAGTTTTGAGTCGACAGAATAATGTTTAACATGTTTGTATTGGAAACCTCAAACAAGATGTGAATTGTGGATGTTATATTTTTTTATTTTAAGATTTTTGTCGGGTATCAAATTGGATTGCCCAGGTTATCTACCTACAACCTACTACCCAGTAACCGTAGTAGCCTTTCAAGAATCAACATCATCTGCCTATAACCCAACTATGTTGGGGTCAGTTTCCAGTCTAACCGAATGCAGCTGAATACCAGTATTTTACATGGAGTGACTGCCTATATGACCTCTACAACCCAGTTACTGGGGTAATACGATACCCCTTTTTATGACTGGTTGTCAGACATTAGGGCTTCTGACTATCCGTAACAACTGTCAAAGATCCACGAATGACAGCCGGGACCAACGGCTTGACGTGCTTTCTGAGGCACGGAGGGGTCTTGGTATGTAAAGGTGGTCACCCATCCATAGACCAACCGCGGCAAGCGTAGCTTAAACTGATTGATCGACCTGTGTGGCTGTTATTATTTAGCCAGGGGGGGCCCTCAAGTCTTTCAAGAGCCTTAAAAGGAGCCTTTCAAGAATGTGAGTAATATATAAATATTACCTACAACAGTTATTTCGATACATTTCTATTAGGCGCTTAGATGTTTCCCCATAGCACCCATGCTATGGAAAAAGGGGTCCAGAACGTACTCATGGGCAGAAGTTGGAAAAGAGAGATTTTTACTCTCTTAAATCTTTTTTACTCTTTTAAAACTTAGTTTAGGCACCAGTCTTCCACAAATTAATTATGAATTTGTGTCTGAAGACTATTTATTACTATCTCCGCAATTTGTGGCAAGAAAATAAATAAATAATTATTATTTCGTTTATTTATCTATTTACATATTCAATTACATTTTTAAATATTTCTTAAAATATAAAAAATAAGTATAAAAAACATTAAAAAATATAAAAAAAATAGTAGTCCGCCGGTGTCGGGAACAGGGTCCAAGTTACCGGTGGTTAGGGCTCCAGAGACAGGAACCTCCTCACAATGCGAGCCGTATCGAGGAGTGCTGCCTTCTGAATCAGGCTCTTGATCCAACCGCCTAACGAAAGCCTCGATAGATGTTGATCGAGGCCTTCGGCCATAAGGCCATTGGCCGTTACGACAATTATTATTATTACTCTAATGCAAGTAGGTACGTATTGTGTTTTAAAAATCATTATCATCCTCATCCCATAAGTATATCCTTCCAACTCATGAATATTAAAAACAAATGCTATACCTACTATAATTATATTCTAGATGTCAAAGTTACCTATAGAAATCCAAACCTCCCACTATTGATAATTAAATTAATTTATCTCAGTTTCAAGACTAAAGACATTATATTTCGAGAAGACACACGTATTGGCATTAGTGCAAACAGGCTCCTATTCTACTGGAAATGCTGACAATAATTCTAGAACCAGAATTACACATATATCTTGTTTGAATTGATAGGGATGCGGCTACGACAAACGCGACATAAATACGCGGAATTTATTCCACTCGCTATATTTATGCACGTATCTATCTAGCAACGTTTATTTCACTGTTTGAGACTGGTATCGCATTTATGTTTGGAACCAATCGCAGTGATACGTATTTGTGCACACACAGGTCGATGGCATCGGTAACGTTAGAACTGTATGTCTGGAAAGTTTTTCTAAAACCCTATTAGAAAATTTGTTTACGAGAAATTTTTCATTAATGAGAGAAAATCAATCTTAATTATGTGTTTTAGAGTTTTAATTGAACTTATGGTGGTTTAAAGCAATTTGATATAGTCAGTCTATCCCTGCGACTTCGTACGATGTTGTGATTTGTAGAGCATTTATTACCAACTAAAAAAAGGGACTTTGAAAAACACAAAATATTGAAATTGTAAGTAGGTACGATTTCAATATTTTGTTTCTTTCAGTCTTAATATAAAATCTATCTACAATTATTTATATCTCTGCTTATTCCATTGGTGATTAAAAACTTAATGTTCTAACTGACGTCGATTCTCATCTAACAATGCAAATAACGGTACTAGGAGGGCATAAACTAGTGTCGATCATAACTCACGCGGCCTGAAGGTAGAAGTCACCTCGGGGCAGAAAGTCATATGTGGGAGATATTACCTGTCATTCATTGTTATATCAATATACGTACGTCGTGTACTTAACCAGGACCCCAGAACGATTTGTATTGTGTATTTAAGCATATATTTGTATACTAAACTTAAATAATCAAAATAGAAAGTGGTATTTGAGTTCCGTTAACATTATTTACAATGGTTAATTTATTGTTCATTAGATTGGATAAATTGGATAAATTATAGTACCTCAGTATTAGTATTGTAGCTTTATGGATAATTATTTGTTTTTATTATACAATAATAATCTCTGCATCATTAATCTGTTCTAATCAACCAATTAACAATCAGAAGATACTTGAGCGCCTTATTATCCTAACTAGGTCTCTAGCTTCCCTAACGAGCTATATTCATTTTAATACAGTATCAAATCGATGATTATATCTTCATCACTTTAGCTGGCCACTGCTGGACATAGGCCTCTCTAATCCCAAACCATTTTATTCAATCTCGGCTAACAACAACAGACAACATGCCACTTCTAACAGACTGCTTATCGAATCATCATCTGCCTAGCCTTTTGCCAACTATGTTGGGGTCGGCTTTCAGTCTAACCGGATGCAGCTGAATACCAGTATTTTACATAGAGCGACTGCCTATCTGACCTCCACAACCCAGTTACTGGGTAATACGATACCACTTGGTAAGACTGGTTGTCAGATTTTCGGGCTTCTGACAACCATACTGCTAATCGAATCATCATCTGCCTAGCCTTTTCCCAACTATGTTGGGGTCGGCTTCCAGTCTAACCGGATGCAGCTGAATACCAGTATTTTACTGCTTCTGACGACCATACTGCTAATCGAATACACTTAGTTAAACAAATTCTAATGTATCAACTACTTAACTGTCAACTAGATTTCAACGAGGTTATTGAAGTTCATGTAACACAATTAGGTGGCTACTTGTATGATTATTATTATTAGCCTGCGATGTCCCACTTCAGGGCAAAGGCCTCCTCTTTCCATCTCTCTCTGTTCACAGCTGCTATGGACTAGTTGTTGTTGAAGGAATCCAGATCTTTTCAACTTTCAATTTAGGGCATTCCTAAGTTTTCAGCCAATCGCTAAGAAAGACATAATTATGCCAGTTTTCACTACCACTACACAGCACCTAAAGGTAGGTAATAGGTAATACGGACTGGTGTCCGCAACTCCACGTCAATGCGCGTATTTTCCGTACCACACCTAAACGTACCTAATGCCTAAATATTTTTGCACTGTAAGTTGCGCAGTGTTAAAACGATGCTCTTTTATGTCTGCATTACGTTAAGATGTCTCCTAGTGTTATTCTATCTCTTAGCATAAATATAGATGGCTAATAAGTTTGTTGCGAACATTCAAATATGATCTTTAGCCCAAAATTCAGCCACGCGAACTCCATTCGCTGAGTCATAAGCTCCACAAGTGCAGTGACGTAGCTATCGGAGGGCTAGGCGATGCCCCAGTGCGAAAAAAAAGTTGGGCTCTATCTAAACTGGTACCTTTAGGTTCACACATAATCAGCCTATAACGTTCCCACTGCTGGCTTCCTCTCTGTGAGAGGGAGTGGGTCGTAATCCACCACGCGGGCGCAGTATGGATTAGTTAACATGACGTCATCTCTTCGATTTTGTTTTACTGTTTACTCACGATATTTTCCTTCACCGTTTTGACAGCAGCAGTGTTCCGGAATAAATCAAATAAATTACATAAAGTGAAGACTCGAGGTCTTGGTCATCCATAAACTAGTGTCACTAAAAACGGGGAGTATTTCCTTAAAATAAAACCTAACATTACTCGTATCTTGCCTCAAAACTCGTTTAAAAGTCATTTGTTTTTCACGCCGAAATCGATACGGGCACAAGATGCGGTTTTTAATTACACCACAGATAATAAAATGCCATTATTTATAAATGGTAATTTTTTTCGGCGCCTGCTCTTGCGTCAAACATTCTCTTTCATCCAATCTTGACGTCTGGTAGTTAAATTTTAACAGTTAATTATTATAGATTAAAACTCAGATTAACAGGTACACTCAGCGCTATAAACTCTATATCGTTTACTGTGGTTTTTTGGTAATAATTATAATTATGATTTTTGAATGCGCTTTTTGAGCGTCGTCTCTCAGTGGTCGGTTTTTGAATTGTATGTAGTTTTGAATACAGAATTAAGTAATAATTGTTACAATTACAAATTCACTAAAGAGAGTAGCTTCCTTTTAGGTAACTGGTAAGTAATATCTAGGATAATGAACTATTTCATATTAAAATAAGAGCTGAATAAAATAAGAAAAATCTAAATACGTTACAGCTTTTATTCCCACTTTCCTAATAATAATGATTGTCCAAGACAAACATTTAGTTCTATAGTTTGATGCTGATATTTTTCACGTAGACACCACTACTACACACGTCTTTCGAATAACCTTAGAAGAAGAGAATTACAATATGCATAATCTACATTCGCGATTTATTTGCTAAAAATGTAAACAAATATGAGTTTATGGAAAAATAGCTTTAAATCCTATACAATAAAGTTCAGTTTACGCTACAACTTTAAACATTTTTATAACTGTTTACGTTTATACATGCACGCCGGTTGCGAGTACTACGCATCTGTCTTTTCTAAAGAACATCACAAATAAGACAAACAAAAAAATAACACAGAAATCACAATTTCTCCATCTTTAAAACCTTTCCATCTCCAGAAATTCACCTGTGTGAACACTAAAGGCAATAAAACGTTCTCTCATAATCCTAAGCGAATATTTCCTTATTTGCATTTCGAAATGGAATCGACCCACAGTTTATTTAGCGGCCGATATAATTAAACAATCAACGTTTAACACTGCTGTTGTCTCATAAATCATAAATTATTTCTCCGGTTAATATAAAAGTGGGTTAGGCTTACACCGTAGCGAATAAGGACGACGAGCAAAATTAAAGCTCGGTCGTGTTGCAGTCAATCATTATTCAGTCTTAGGTGAAGTGAACTTGACATCCCATCTGGTGATAGGGATTGATGAGGGGTGAGCTTCACTAAAGTTATCACGGTAAGATTTTTCAGAATAGCCCGGCTGGTATTGAAACTTAGAAAAGGCCTATAAACCAAATACAAAAGATTGTCAATAAGTCACTTTAATACTCCAGTTTTAAATAAATTAAATTCGTATATTGTATTGTAGGTGTCGCGTAATAATTTCGTAAGGTGTTCGTATTCTAGGAGTTCATTAAATCAGCATATATGCAATTTTTTTATTGTTTATTTGAAGCGTTCATCACAACAGTATGGTTTTCAGGATAATTGCTTCTCATTCCACGAATTATGTGTGTTACGGCTAATAGCCGAAGTGCGGCTACACCTAGGTTTAGCCGGAACGTCGACGGAGCCCCTCAAGCAGGGCTCCTATTTCTGTGTTTAAAGTAACCTAACCTAACCTAACCTCGGGGTGCCCTTTTGCTTGCTCTTGCATCCTACGTCGCCTATCGACCGACCGCAACCATGCAACCGATGTCACACGAAGTACACACGAACCGCATGTGGCCGGCTAAACTTAGGTGTAGCCGCACTTCGGCCGGCTAAACCTAGGTGTAGCCGCGCTTCGGCCATTAGCCGTGACATATATATATTTTGTTTTAATAAAGTGGATACCAAAAACGGAAAAATTAAACAGACGTAGGTACAATTTTTTTTAAAATATTTGTTTCTCATACCAACGTGATTTTGTGCCTCCATATAATTGTATAAGTAGTTAAGTATTAACTTCTAAATAATATAGTTAGGTTTTTAAGGTATATTACGCACTACGGTGTAACATACACAGCCAGCAAAAGTTAATAAGACATTTCAAACGAGAATTTCTAATTTTCGCTGCGCCTGCGTTGGGCTGTAAACCTGCGCATTGCACTATTGCAGGCAATTGCCTAATTACGAAGGAGCAACAGTCAGCATATAGCTATAGTCGGGAGCCAGGACCTTGGGAATAATACTGTGAGAAAACAGGAATTAGCTAAATGATGTCTTGACTAAGAGATTTTATCACACCTAACTCTCTTAGTTTATAAGGTCGAAGGAATAATGGAACCGTCCACAATTTACCACTTGTACCATAGATACATATATATTTTTTTTTAAAGTAGGTACCTAACTTTACTCAAGTAATTTAAGACACCGCTAACATACAGCATAGTAACACATCTTGAAGAATTCCACATTTAACCCGTCTGCCTTCGAAGCAAGAGTGAACACGCCTCTTCTGGGAACGCTCGTTCCATCATAGACCTCATTCATCGCTTTCCATGAGGCGTAATCGAGGTCAAAAGCAGGCCCATTCAAAAATAATAAAACAAAAACCAACACAGGTAGGTGTTAAGTAATTGTAGTGTTTGTGAGGATCAGAAGAGGCAGGTACCTATTTGCCGTGTCGTGGGGAAACAGGCAGGCACGATCTGACGTTATGAAACCATAGCATTAGCAGCTGTCGACACTACAGCTGCTAGTAAAAATAAGAACAGCCGGTCTATGCTGTAAAAACCTCAGCGTGTAAACTTAGGTGAAGTGAGCTGTCATTCCAGCTGATGCTAGGGACTGACTCTGTTGACAGCTCACTTCACCTAAGTTATTAAATCAAGGTGAGATTTTTACAGAATATTAGTGAGTAGAAGTATTCGACACTAAAACACTATGACCCACAACGGACCTCATGCTTTCGACCGACTTAACATCGCGTGACCGCACAACGTAAAACTACACACCTAAACAATTACGTCACGACCAGAGACTATGTACACTACTTACAAAATAAAAAAATAAATCAAAATCAAATAAAAACGGCCGGCATAGCAGTAAAGCAATTAAAAAGCAAACAATCAGAGTTTACAACGGACTCGGGTCGTCCCGTTCCTAACCGATCATAAAACGGGGTAGTCGTCGAAAAAAAGAGAACCTATAATTGTTCAGTCGTAAAAACTCGGGAACTGGTGATGGTAAAACTCCATGGCGAATGGATGGTGAAGCAACAGATTTTTTCTATAAAGAAACTCAAGTAGCATGGGGCTGCTGATTTTGAAGACTAAAAATTCAATCAGGATGAAATATAATATTTGGACATAATTTTTTTGGCATCACTGCAAGGTAGGCTGTATAACTGTCTTACCTTTGATGATTATGATAAATCTAAAGTTGTGACCAATAAACACCTTTCTAAGATATGTAGGTACTATAATTTGATTCCATTCAACTATACTTACGCTAGTATATTATGTTTCTTTCTTCCTTTTTTGGTCCTTTTGCCAAGTGTTCTGCCGCTATAAGCAAAAGGGGCGCTTAGTAAAATAAATAAAGAAAAATAAGCCAAAAAATATATACATACATACGTCGTTTTTGTGTACTAAGGCATAACTTTCTTCTATCTGTACTTTATGTCCCTCTATTCGTTAGCCTTCCTAATAAGAAAAACAAATGGATCATAGCGAAAACTAATACACCAAACAAATAAGCCTACCGCAGTCCTCCGCTAACATCTCACCGTCGAAGCAGAGACTAAAAACAAATCGGTCCAATCAGCAAGACAACCGAAACATCGAAGGCCGTCAACAACTCATATATTTGTCATCCATACCAAAACCCATTTGTGCATTGTTAACATGCATACATATAATTTATCGCCCGATCTCCAACTCTCCAGGCATAAATACTAAAAACAAAACAGTACCGACATCGAAAAAAATGATTAACATTGAAAATGAAGTGTTAATTGTGTAGAAACATTGAAAAATGATCAACATATGTTATATAAATAACAATAAATAAAGTTTCGAAATACAGTTTAAATAATAATAAGTGCAAGAGTGAGGTTCGAATAAAAAAACAACGCGTTATTAATTTCGTGGTTATAGAGGTGTGAGCTTGTGGCACGGAGGCGTGTGTAGAGCCGCTAGAGATGCATTTTTAATTTGCAATCATTCTTTTAAAAACTTCTACAGTTAGTTTTACAGGCTCTCGTGTTAATATTTTTTAGGAAGTTGTTATTATATAATTATGGGTCATGAACTATATGAAGCAGAATAAAACATATGTCTATAATTGTGGTGAATAAAATAATATCTACCATATTTTAGCTGCAAACCAAATACCAAATTAAGTACTCGCATATTTATAAAACCGCCAGTCGCACGCAAATTGGTTGAATTCCACGATCTAATAAACAAAATTACCACAACGTGCAAAATTATTTTCATACTCTCATTCATGTATACAGTAATTTTATCTGCTATTGTAAAAATAGTGCAGGTTATGAAATGATGAATGCATTTCACGCAAAAGTATGATGAAACGAAAAAAGTTCTTTCTCTAACTCTGAATTATGAACATGATACGTGGATATTTTGTTTCGGTTGCGTCAAAAAGTATTATATTTAACAAAATAGGTTTCAACAGTCAGTTGTTTAGTTTAGGACATAATGTAAATAGTTAGGTGTAATAATATAGTTTGTCACTGTTTATGTGTAGATATATGTGAACTTACCAATTTTTCTGCACAATAAAGAATCTTCAGTATCAAAACAGTTAACATAATTTGTCATTTCATTGGTCTTGCAACACTATAACAGTAATTTATAAAGGGGACAGTTTGTGAGTGTGTTTGTATGTTTGTTACTTCTTCACGCAAAAACTACTGAACGGAGTTGAATGAAATTTGGCACACAGATAGTTTATAACCAGGATTAACACGTAGGATGCTTTTTATCCCGATATTCCCATGGGATCGAAACGTATGCGTGTGAAACCGCAGGGCACTGCTAGTTAACAATATATTATTAACGAAACGATAATAATATTATGTTCTAAGTGTTCACTCTTGATTTAAAGGCAGACGGATTAAATGTGGAGGGAACTCAGATGCCAGCAGAGAGTTCCACACTTTGGCTGTGCGCATAATTAAAGTGGAGGAGAAGCGCTGAGTTCTTCGTCGGGATATCAACCAATGCGGATGGTACGCTGCAGTACGTCTGGTTGTCCGGTGGTGGGCGATGGTGCGATCAGGTCGTAATACAGGAAAGCAGATAGCAGACAAACCAATAGTATTTGATTAGAATATAAATGGAATTCATTGTGACTACAATAACTATACTATAATTTAGTTTGTAGATTGTGATTGAACTGTACACAAATCCCCCAATTTTTATGTCTGGTCAAACCTGTATTTTCAGGAAATAAATGATTCTTATTCTTGTTGTGTCCTAGGTTGAAGGGATGGAAACGAATCTGTGGTATCTCTGGGATTGCATATTCCCTTAGGCAGAAACGACCACTTACAATTCGGTGCATGAAAGCCAATTTTTTTAAAATAAATATGCTTTCACTGAACGACACACTAGAAATATTAATTAGTAACCTCATATTATGGGAAATCATGAAGGAATTTTTGCGTTCAAAATGCGGTCAGACCAGACAAATGAATGATCCTGTTACAGTATTCCATTCAGAATTCCAACCAGCATTTCATTAATAAAATTTGAAGAGTTGTTATAAAATAATAAAATAAACCTACATCCATTTCATTGATTCTTCCACTTCTGTTATAAAATCATCGACAGTTTTATGGCGTGATTTAAGTATGGGTTTGCATCATCATTAAAATATTTATTTGTAGTACACGTTCAATAAATTTGGTGGTCTCATTTTCCTTTGTAAATAATTAATTTTCACGTCATTCATTTTTGGTTTGTCAAAATCAAAATATTTTATTTCACATAAACCTACATGGGCACTTATGAAACGTCAGAAGCTAGGTCATTCAGCGTAACCTTTTATAGCCTTATTACAAAACATGGTTTACCTTTAGACACTCGCGGCATTTTTAAATTTTGAATTATAAACCGACAAAGTTCTTATTACAAAAACTGACGTTAAATCCGGGACAAAGTGGTCAATTATGCATTAAGAACTTAAAAGTTCATCGGAATAAAGTTTGAAATACTGTAACTGGCTCGTAAATTTAGGCTAGGTCTAAAGTTAGAACTCGTTTTGTAATAAGACGGAGAGAGTTTATCCTTTAAATAAATTGTTTATGTGCGACTTCATGATCACCGAGACCATTGTGGGGGGGATCACTGGTGTGGCGACTGCCTGGACTGTGACTTTATGAAGGCCGCAAGAATTCGCTAGATGCGGGTAGCACAGGACCGGTCGATGTGGCGTCGCTTGGGGGAGGCATAACAGTTTGTTTTGCTACAATGTTTATCAATACTTGTCCTACTATATAATAATATCATACTAATATATTATAAAGGCGAAAGTCTGTGAAGATGTTTGGATGTTTGTTACTCAATCACGCGTAAACCGTTGAACAGATTGGGATGAAAATTATCACATAGGATACTTTTTATCCCGATATTCCCACGGGATCGAAACTTACGCGGGTGAAACCGCGGGGCACTGCTACTTATCAATAATATTTTTAGTACACGGCACATTGGTGTAGAGGTTCCTCTTTCTAGACTCCTGACTACCGGCCATCTTGGACCCTGTTGCTGATGCGGATGGGCAACTATTTCTTATATTGTTTAAATGTCTTTTTATATTCAGAAATATTTAAATATGTAATTAATATGTATGTAAATATAATAAAGAAAATAATAACACAGAAAAAAAAGATTACATCAAAAAGTATTTTTTTAAATTAAAATTCAGCTCTAAAGATTTCTCGGTCCGGGCTTCAATTCCGAACCAGAGTTTGACTTACGACGCAGGTCTAAATAACTGCCGGCCACTCATTACATTCCAAGTCGCTATTTGCATAACTATTGGAATCGAACCTGGGACCCGACGGTGTGTGTTTAGCCTGATGAACGACTTGTGGACGTTAAACGCGTTCGCTGTTTGAATCAATCTTTTTTTTTTGCAATGTTTATGATCGTAACGATAATATTTTTTTTTTTTTTTTAACAATATTGATTGTTAAATATCGTCAAACAGAATCACTGCGTAAGTATTTTTAGATGGAATATTTTCTTATTCATAACCTTTCATAATTGAAATTTAATTGAATTGTTTTGATTTTATGTATTTGGTTTTCCCTTCTACTCTTAAACACGTTGTCTACATCTCCCTATCGCAGGTAGGTATGCTGGAAGAGGTTTCGTTAGAAAAAGGCATAATTTTTGTACGTATTTTTCTGTTCCTTTCTCCTTGGCTGTTTATATGAGTACACATAAATAATAGTAGATTGTACAACTAGTGCATAAAAATAGTAGATTGTTAGCCAAAGAAGCAAACAGCTATATTGAAGGCGAGGGATTCGAAGTATGTCACTCGAGCTTAAAATAGTGTTGCTCCCGAGGTGGACACTCTACTTTTTATCACCCTCTATGAAAAATAACCTATGAATAAGAATAGTACATTTATTTATTTACATACAATTAGGAGCAAATAATAATAAAAAAAAATAAAAAAATATAGGCTAATGTTTATATTTGAACTCTATAATAATGTGTTCTTTATTGTACACACATAATTACAATATAACTATATACTATACACTAGATACTAAAATAAAAGACTAACTAACCTACTAAGTATACAAATAAATAAAATAAAAAAACCAAAGGACACTTAGGCGTCGAAGTACTCATCCGCATCGCTGTCTTTGTATTTGAACTATATATTTTTTTATTTGTCACGCTGCTTGTTTTAGGTGTATCATACAGCCTGTTACGTGTTCATACAATGTTCATGATTGATCTCTTTAGTGATTGGAACTTTTACTAACAATATCTACATTCCAAATTCAAATCACTTTTCACACCTAGGGATTAATGAGCTATTTTAGTCCCTGCTTTTCGAAGAATACACTAGCTCTTTTCGAATAGATGTGATAACAAAAACCATTTTACCCCGAGACGTTTTTAGTCAAGGGGTAACATGGCTCGTTTATGCCCGAGTTATACACTCTGATCAAACAGGCATAATGTATTCACTGTTCAAAAATGTTGCAAAATTGAAGATGAGAATAGCTAATTCCAGCCACGAAACTCTTTATTTTTTTATTATTATTCAATTTTCAACATGTGTCATTCGATTTGGGTACTTCATACTGCCAAGTCGTTAAAACGTTTCTTTGCGTTTTTAAATAATAAATGACAACTATTTTATCTGGTTTTATTAAATTAACGATAGAAAATACGGAAGTGATATAAATTAAAGCAAATTAAATAAAATAACGACTTTAATCTGCGACGTTTTATTGTGCGTGTGGCTGTTGGGCCTGATTATCTTAGTCTTAAAAAAAAATGCTTTATGCACTAGAGCTTAAAAAGCGACTTTATGTCGCCTACGCACAACATAAAGACGAAATTTTAGAGCATGAGAAGTGAAAATAAATTTAATAAAAATAACATCACGCCTGTTTCCCAAAGGGTTAGGCAGAGGTGCAATGAACCCATAATACACTCATATTTCGCCAGTTATGTTTAGTCCATGTAAAAGGGGCCGAGCCTATTACCATTTACTTACCTAATTGTCTTGGGACAAACTGTTACTAGGAGAATTTTTTATGCCGTGGTAAAAATATATGTGCCAGTCAGCAAGGTCACTGGATGACGGGTGTAAAAAGTATACAGGGTGTAAAAAGGCCCATCACGAAGCCGTCAAACACAGATTGTATTCGTAAAGCGTCACGTTTCCGAGATAATTACTAACGTTCAAAGTTGATATAAATGTGACGTCATCAACTTTAAACGTTAAAATCTCGGAAAATTGACGCTTTAAGGGGTTTGGTCCCATTATATTTTCTGTTTGCATTAATATCAGCTATCGATTTATATAGGTAACACGCGTGGCCGCCATTTTGAAAACAAAACAAAGTACGTACCTATGTCACGGATCTTCAAAGCCTTTTCAACATAATCAGTCGAGCCATTTTCGAGTTTTTGCAAAACTAACGCACGGCAATTTATTTTTATAAAAATGGTACACGGATTTCAATCAAAATCAAGTTTATGACAAACGATGAAACTACTTCATTTCTACTCTAAGCTGACGCTATGGATACCCTACGAACCCGTACCGCATATGCTACGCGGAAGTTCATCATCATCATTTTTAGCCAAAAAACGTCCACTGCTGGACATAGGCCTCTCCCAAGCACCTCCACTTCAACCGGTTCTGTGCTTCTCGCATCCAACGAGTTCCTGCGGCCTTCACAAGGTCGTCGGTCCACCTTGTGGGAGGCCTTCCAACGCTACGTCTTCCGGTACGCGGTCGCCACTCCAGAACCTTTCGGCCCCATCGGCCATCTGTTCTGCGAGCAATGTGCCCTGCCCACTGCCACTTAAGTTTGGCAATTATTCGGACTATGTCAGTTACCTTGGTTCTCCTGCGGATCTCCTCATTTCTGATTCGATCACGCAGGGAAACTCCAAGCATAGCCCTCTCCATTGCCCTTTGGGTGACTTTTAGCCTTCTAATAAGGCCCATTGTGCATCCAAAGGTTGTCTTTAAAAGATCGCTTTTAGCGATAAGACCGCCCATTGTGTCACCCATTGTAAAATTTCTATATTTATGTCTGTAATTTATATGGTGTACATAATAAAGAGTATTCTATTCTATTCTATTCTATTGTGAGCAACCACGTTTCAGTGCCATATGTCATCACTGGCAACACGCACTGGTCAAAGACTTTCGTCTTGAGACACTGCGGTATGTCGGACGAGAAGATATTGCGTAGCTTCCCGAACGCTGCCCAGCCGAGTCGGATTCGACGATTGACCTCTTTCTCGAAGTTGGACGCGGAAGTTAAATCAAGTAAATCGCCAGCATCGTTTATCAATCTTCAAATTACAAATTTTTATACATTACTAAGATGGCAATTGTATTTACACTCTAAATCTATCCTGCCAACTCTAACAATGACAGTTGAATATCACATTTCTATCGGCAGCCACCATCAGAGGGAAAACAACTAAAAATGAATTTTATCAAATCCCATAAAATCATATCAGAATTCACTGCATTTACGTCCTTAATTCAAGTGTTCAAGGTCCATGTTAGACAGTTGCACCGGTGAAATTTATATTACTATCGCCGCTCACAGTATTTCAGGGAAACTGTACTATCATGCATTTTCTTGTTTATTTATCTTGCACAGAGCGTAGATTTGTGAATGCAAATAATTGCTTTCATTTTCTCTGAACGCGACCGTTTGAGTGTTTCATGTGGGAAATTTATGTTTGCTGACTTTACTTATTTACAAACGGAATGCAATGTTTGTAGGCAAACATTATGTACGAGTATATAAAATGAAAAGGACATTTTGTTCCACTACGATATTTATTTATTTTACCATTTATGTACACACATATATAAACAGACAAGAAAAAACAGAACAGAAAAATTGGTACAGAGGTGATGCTTATTTCATTAGAAATCTTTTCCAGCATACCTGCGATAGGACAAGAAATAGAGAGATGTAGACAGCGTGTTAAGGAGACAAAAAAATATACGTATTTAGTATGTTTTAACTACGATATTTAGTATGTTTTTTTGTGTTTTTCTGCACTCATTATTATTTATGTACCTACAGTTAACCAGCATAAAAACATCATAACTCTCGTTATTTCGGCCGAAACTTTGTTGGGCAAAACCCTCTTCCATTGAAACTGTTTAGTTTGCTGTCATATTATTGTTCCTCGCCGCAACTTAAAGCATTGTAAAAATCCTCCTTCATCACTTTCGTATATATTCTGCAAACTAACGTAGGTACTACACGGGCGGGCCGCACCGCACGTTTTTCTATGAAAATGCGTTGCGCTGCTTCCCGTTGCGGCTATCATGTACGCTTGGCTTAACACGTCATCATCATCTGCCTCGCCTTTTCCCAAAAATGTTGGATGTTGGGGTCGGCTCCCAGTCCAACCAGATGCAGCTACATACCAATATTCTACATGGAGCGACTGCTTATCAGACCTCCACAACCCAATTACTGGGTAACACGATGCCTTGGTAAGACTGGTTGTCAGACTTTCGGGCTTCTGACTACCCAGGGGATCAGACCGGAATAAATCCCTGTAACAGATATTCGAATAAGAAAACGACTTGGCTTAAAACGTATTAGGTACAAAAACTGAGTCACTAAAAATAGCGATTTAAATAGGTAATAGCTTTGATCCATGTGCAAAGTTACCATAGCAGACTCATATAATACCTAGATTTTAATACTTAAGTATAATTATTTATCTTCTCGGTTAGTTTTTGCTAGGACGAGCAAAAGTTCAAACATTAGCAACATTACGGCACTATTATTATACTCGATCCTAATTTCAATAAAAATAAGTTGCAGACAATTATAAAGGTGCGGGTTTTGCAAAGTTGACCAAAAAACTGACGTATCATTGTTGTGTTTAGGATTGTACGCTCGTTGTATTTTAAGTATAGTCCTAACATAACACTTTGGAACTATTATAGAAATAGGGTCCCTTGTCATTTTTGTGTGATTTAATTTTGAATTGCATGTAGCTACAATAATAAGAGCCAGTTATGAATTTTTATAAACTTAAAATAGTTAACTCCACAGTGTAACAATTCATAGTAACAAAAATCACCTTGCCCTTCCACATCGATAATTATATGCTTTTTTGTAAAAATATCATGTGACTATTTTGTTTCGTTAATTAAAACTATATTTTAATATTAGCTGGTTTCAACGATTCCGGTAAAACATTCACATAGACGAAAACCTACCTGAGTTAAATAACAAACTGAACAGAACTGCATGTACCTAACAGCAAGCACAAGCTACCCGTACAACTACAGAACCATTCTAAAGGAACAGCTTTTTCCTTTCGCTACCGTAAAACTAAAACTCAAACTGTACCGCTCAAGCTCTTATAAAAAATAAACATTTATTACACACTCGAACCTCTATTATTCTGAGTAGCAGAAAAAATATAACACCCCAATAGTCCAATAAAAGTAGGATTTGGTCTTTATTTCAGATATTAATAGTCAAAGTTTCTTGGAAGGTTGGTTCTCTGTTCTCACGGAATACTGACATGTAACCGTTTGATTGAGTTAACAGTAATAAATAGTTGATTACAGGGCAGGCGCCGTCGTCGTAAACGCATATAGTGTGGTTTATTATTCACGTAAATATGTGCTTGTCATTTTTTGTTTGGACGTTTTATGAATTCGCTCATTTTGTTGTGTGACCTGCGACTTGAACGATCGGAGATTTTTATGATAATATAATTACATTTTTTATTGGTCGATGGTATGAATACTGGAGGCATGTCGTGGATGCCTAAGGGTGGCGCCGGACGTACGCAGTATGTGTCGTGTTATGTAATGAACATTCCTCGGGCGGATGTTACATGCAGTGCTCGCACTTGTCCATCGCTCGTCAGTTTTTGCAAGAGCACAATGGCATTCGATAACGCATCTAGCATTTAGTAATACACAAGAGCGTCGTTCGAACAATTCACATTAAATTATATGACGCTACATTGCATTTTACAACCGTTCTAAAGTAGATACTCCGATATATTGATAGCCAATTACAGGTAGGTACAATTCAGGTGTTAAACATTGAAATAAAGTACGTAGGTATACGATGCAATCAGAATATTGCAGGCGTATTAAATGATAGGTAGTTACTTGTTTCGGTTGTTTTGATGTTACCTACGTTCTCCAGACCCATAAATTTATGAAATAAATTATAATAAATAAACATTCATTTATTTCAGGAAAATAACACCTATTGCCAAATCTAAATTAATAGAATACATATAAAATAAATCAAATAAAATCAGATAAAAATCAAATAAAATCAAATTGAATCAAATCACTTTATAACTCCCACGGCCATTCGCAAGTCCTGGCTTAGTTATAATTTCTCAATCGTTCAGGCTTAAAAGAAAAACAGCAATTATTGAGAAACTACAAGAACACAATATAATATAATAAATATGCCTTCAATTATGTTTTCACAATTAAAAAAGTAAGAGTTCAAACCCGACATAGTTCCACAAACAATGCGATCACATCCCTCATTAGGGGTGCAACAACTAAGAAAAAGAAAAAAATAATATTTAAAAAGAATGACATTTTGTTGATCTATGGGTACCTACTAATATTATGATAAAGCTGAAGAGTTTGTTTTTTTGAACCCGCTATTCACTGGCACTACCAGTCGGATTTGGAAAATTATTTTTGCACTTGATAGCCCAATTCTTGAGGAAGGCTATAGGCAATTAAAATAAGTTAAAATCATGCTAGAACCCTTAGGAGCTGAGCAAAAACAAACAAAAAAGCTCAGAAACAAAGCTAAGCGAAAACGAAGTAATAGCGCTGGCAGGCGATGCGATGCGACGGGGCGGGTCGGTCATTGGTGAAATCCGCACTAAGACTGTGTTAAAAATAGGTGTAGGTAGTCAACCTCGTAATTGCCTTACAACTTATGGACATAATTCCCAGTAAATTGAAACTTCACAAAGGTTGAAACTATCTGACTGTCAAAAAGACAAGTAGTCCTTGTCGTTGTATGACGTGCAAGTGATTTTCAACCTTAGGGTGGTTAAGTTACGTGATCGACACTACCTAATATTTAAAATAGTATGTAAGTATTATTTTTAGTATTAGATATACATAGATATCATATTTGTATTGACTGTAAGTATTAACAAAAGTGGTTCATCATCATCATCTGCCTAGCCTTTTCCCTTTTTTAGCTGAATACCAGTATATTACTGCTGACTGACTGCTGCATCTGACCTCCACAACCCAGTTACTAGGTAATACCCCTTGGTAAGACTACTTGTCAGAATTTCGGGTGTCTGATGACCCGTAACGACTGTCAAAGATCCACAAATGACAGCCGGGACCAACGGCTTAACGTGCTTTCCGAGACACTGAATAGTATTACTATGTAAAGATGGTCAACACTCCACAAGCGTAGCTTAACCTGATCGATCGACCCGTGCAGTTGCAACTTAGCCAAAAGCTGAAAAGTAGTTACTAATCAATAAAACTTTCAATAGAACTTCCTACAACTTAACAGTTACTTAACCATAGCTTTAGTTTACACTTTGTACTAAAAGCCGAACAACTTAATTAACTTAACCAAACTAAAGTTTAATATCAACTATTTCTTAGCCGATTTACACCTCTACGTGATCGCTCGTTAACCGACTTTATTGGTGTTTGTAAAGATAATATCTAGTATACCGATACCTGTACCTAGGTACCGCAAAATGTAGGTTGCGGTAGTGGGAGATATTCCTTTATGCTTCATAAATTCTTTGATAGAGCATAATTGTCAATATTTAGTTTTGATTTGCAAGATTTCTTCGTTGAATAACATTTTAATATTAATGATAGTGAAAGCACGTTAAGCTGTTGCTGACCTCTGCTGTCATTCATGGATCTTTGACAGTCGTTACGGGTTGTTTGGAGCCCGAAATTCTGACAACCTGTCTTACCAAGGGGTACTACCCAGTAACTGAGTTGTGGAGATCAGATAGGCAGTCGCTCCATGTAATATACTTGTACTCAGCTGCATCCGATTAGACTGGAAGCCGATCCCAACATACTTGGGAAAGGGCTAGGCAGATGATGATTAATGATTGTGGCTACGGTAGCATGAGCCGCACGTCACTGGTAGTAGCAAGTTACTTTCACGTCACGTCAGCATGTGGCTTTGAAGTGCTGAATACGAGGCCTTTGGCTGCTTTGTACCAAGGGAATTATATGACCTAAAGCGCGGTCACTGTCTGACTGCATAGAAAAGAAAGAGAAGCGTGATGACATAACGGTGGTAATTTATTGCAAAATATGAAGCAATTATCTATTTACAAAAAATCTATTGTATGGACTAAAAAATGAAGACACGCTTTAGTATGTTGCTTGTAGAATAATCTGACAAAAAATCAGAATGATTGTATGTAATTAATATGGTTTTTATTGTAAAAAGAAAGTTTTTTTTAGAGGTATCTTCACGATTTTTTCTATCGTATCAAATTAGTTGTATTATGTTTTCAATACACTAACTAGCGTATATCCTGAAGAATATCATATATTTTTCTGATTTTGTTTACTGATTTTGTATACTGATTGCGTTTTTTGCTTTTAGGTCCTGTAGCCTTAAGTGATGCGATTAAGTGAAGCGCTGCAATGCGTGTTTATAAACCGCATGTTCATGCGATATAAAATCGCGAACGCTAATATAATTTTTCAAGCGATTCTTTACCGCAATGTGCGGCGTCTAGTATATTGGTATTGTTCACAGATTGGCGATTATTTTCCGCAACGATTAAATTTCGTGGTGCTCGCTTAGCCTAAGTGTGTATTTTATGTCTTTTTTGTAATGTGCATTTTGTTTGCGTTTTGTTTTTGTGTTTTTTTATTTCTTTTTTATTTAATATAAGGCCTGCTCACATTATTTAGAAAGGAGATAGGAAGAGGTAAGAATGAAGAATAGGACAGACAACAACATAGCTCAAAACCTCTTTCGACTCCAGTGTCTTGCATTAGACCTAATCGAGAAAACCTCTTGATACTTTTAGCCAAATTTTTAATACTTTTATGAAATAAATTGTATTGTATATATATATTTTAAGTATTAATATCTTATAATTTTAGCTTTTCTAGTAAAAATACCTCTATATTTTGTCCATTTATGATTACATGATGCACATGTTGAAACTAACTGAAGGCCTTTTATCACATATCATAGTCTAATTTAAAACACACGCATAACCTTGCGTCCAAACAAATTGGCTGGACAACAATCCCGTTATTGTTCCCTAACTGATATTTTAACACCTTACAGGGGCTAGAAACCTTCACGTAAAAAACTTAAGTAGAACCAAGTGTGAACGAATTCGTAGCACCTGTACTTTATACAAAAGATTTTATTGTTGCATTTTGTTTTATATTTGGTTAGTGTGGGGGTGCTAATGTGATGCTAATTAAGGGGCGTCGAGACTGACGCAAGCCCGTCATGAATAGTCGAGGAGTTAGCCGTTGTCGTGAGTGCCTTGGTAAGACTTTGGACGGTTTTTTGCCGGTTTGAAGAATATGTATGTTGTGGATTCTGACAAAAGGTTTAAAACACCTGGTGGGTTTTTTTTTGTGAACTGTCCTTGCATTTACTCTCAGATTTTTGCTGGCTTATACTGTTTTAAATTAATGAAATGCCTTTGATACACCGTATGTTTAACTTTATAACTACGCATACGTATCAATCCTTTCTATCAGTGTTTTGGTATGATAACATGCTATAAGGCTAGGGCGCGGGGCTTCTGGCTAAATAATAACAGCCACACGGTTCGATCGATCAGGTTAAGCTACGCTTGCCATGGTTGGGTGCGTGGATGGATGACCATCTTTACATACTCCTCCGTGGCTCTGAAAGCACGTTAAGTTCTTGGTCCTTGGCTGACGTTCGTAGATCTTTGACAGTCGTTACTGGTCGTCAGAAGCTCGAAAGTCTGACAACCAGTCATACCAAGGGTAATTAGACAGTACCTGGGTTGTGAAGATTTAGCTGCATCTGGTTAGACTGCATCACCTATGGGACAGCCAACAACCCTTAGGGCCTGTGCACACCACGTTTTTTAAACGCGCCATTGACGCGCGTTTGTAGCGATACAGACGCGATACGCACGCGAGTCAGACGCAGCCTGTAGAGGCTGTAGACCTTCTGTAGGATAAAAGCGCGCCCGTCGACACACGTTTCTAAAACGTGGTGTGCACAGGCCCTTACTGCTACGATATAAACTTGTAGTAGTTAGTAGTTACACTGTACTTATCTACTATACCTACCTACACGTAATGATACTTACATGATTTGTGATAATTTAAGTTTGTATTTAGGACTGACCTGATTAATAATAATATTCACTACAAATTATATTCTCTTTTTATAAAACTAGAATAGAATAGTTAGTTAGTTAGAAAACTAGTTTTATTCTCTTATAGAGGTATGAAGAACAGGGTGTAAGTTCACTTAACCTGCATAGAAAAGGTAGGATCCTCCGACTAGACTGTTGTGTCTGGCGGGCAACTGCCCGATGATTCATGTCGGGCGGTTGTAGTACTTGTAGCTATGCTAGTTGCGCAGTAAACTCTGCTTGCGAGATGCAGATTTTGCGTGACGTCAGTATGACGCATTTGTGACCGTCAAAAGTTATTGTTCTTTTCCTCGGGAACAGTATTTTAATCTGGATGAAAGGTACTTAGAAAGAAAGAAAAAACGTTTATTTGCGGTGAACATGACGCAAAAATAAGCATAAACACACAAATAAAATGAAAAAGAAGGTAAGGGAAACATGCGTCACATCCACGCCAAACGGCAAACTTATCCTATGTTCTTTTCTATACCCCTGACAACTTATATGCCATATTTCATGATGATGGGTTCTGTGGACTACGCGTGAAAAGGTAGCAAACAAACAAACTTACTTTCGTATTTAGGTATAATAATATTAGTTACGACGTAGAGTATTATATTATCTGTGGTTAGGATATATTCAATAAGTACACCGAGCATAACTATAATATTAGATTAAAACAGAATTTAGGTATACAATTACAAAAGCGGTAATGTAACCAGTGGTACGTGAGTCTGACAGACCCCTCCACCCGCCCATGAGGATTTCGACACGATAAAAAAAAGGTAAGCACCTAGCATAAAGTGGATAAGACAAAGTGAAAAACAGAAGACGAACTAGCAGGGGATCGATGAGGGGGGATGGAGGGGGAGGGGGAGGGGGGAGGGGGGATTGGGGGGTTGCTCTGGGGATCAGGCCGGAATAAATCAGTTAATTATATTAATATTAACATGAAGTTGAAAATATAAGCATTAAAATACACAATTAAAAGCTATATTGTAAGCCAATGGCACGTAGGTAACCAGTTAAGTAATAAAATATAAAAAAACAAACTTCCATACTTATATTTCAAATATTTTAATAAGCTCGGCATCAAAGGCAACACCGTAAATTATTTTTTGATGCATTTTAAACAGTATTATTGAATGGTTGCTCCATTATATCAATAACAAAATATTTAATCCTGAATTACGTTTGTGTAAAACATAACTTTGGTAGCTAGTATTCGAGCTGTCGGATCTTGTGTAAAAGTCTCTTAACTGGGTTTAGCATTGAACTATAATTTCATGTAAACTCCTCAACTTGATGATACATCGCAAACCCCAAATGAGTCAGGGCCCAAAATAACGCAGTATGGTCGTCGTCTGGAATCGAACCGCGCTCTTTGATCCGCCGTCCCCTTTGTAACCTTACACGAGACTGGTACCTCTCCACACCTGAAATTATTAACGGCCGATGACTGACTGGGGTTACTGAAATAACAAGAGAGCGCAGTCATCAATCATGAGGTAATAGGGAAGCAGGAGATAAGGGAGCTTAACGCGCAATTATGATGTTGGCAAACGGAACTGGCTAGTGGGGATTTGACCACAAATTGATGTAATTTGTTAGAGGAAATAATTACTAACGTACAGAAGAGGCGCAAATCTATCTAAGGCCCTTTGTACATAGCACGGTTTCATTACATTGCGGCGTATATGTCGCAGCCAACTGGTTAAATTAGCCGTTTAGTTAACCGACTGACCTTTGAAAGTAGAGCTCGCCTCACTTCGCTCTCTCGGCTCGCACGCGGTTGATCACAGTTCTAACCTATCCTAACCCATTTGGTCGGGGTGCCTTGTCTTAGTTACTGTGACTGACTGTGACTTCGGCTCGCGCTTTATTGGTTACAAACTTCTAACCTAAACTATAATTGAATATCATTCAGGCCGTTAGTTGAACGGCCGCCGTTTAGTTAAAAGGCTAACCGGCTAATTAAACCAGTTGGCTGCGACATATACACCGCGGCGTAGAAAAAACGTGTTTGTCATCAAGCTTCCATAGTGATCCATATAACACTGACGACGAATCATGTCTACACACGAAGTATAAACCACGCTGTAGAAAAAACATGTCAGTGTACAAGCTTCCAAGTGATCCATACAATACTGACGAACCGTGCCTGCTTACGGCGAATAAACCGTAGTTTTTCACGGCAAGATAAACGTGTGTGTACAAAGAGCCTAATGGTGCAAATGGATCACAGACTGTTTCCAAAGCAAACACAACATTGATGCTGTTTATATCTACAGTTTCACTGAATCTGTAAAAACAGTGCGAAACAGGGGCGGGTCGCTTGTAATGTTTAGATGTTACGAAATGGCTTATAGCTAGCCTTCAATGGACCCTATTTGGGCACAGCAATTGGTAGGTACCTAATACAATTATTGAAAATATCAGTATGGTAGAGGAAGCCATTATTACGAGAACGTCCCTGCTTCTCGGTTTCGAGAGCAGTGGTGTCTCAGTGGTAACAGCCAGGTCGTACGGCCTATGTAAATAATTTCATCACCACTGCTCTTAAGAAACGGTGGAGGAAAACATCATGAGGAAACCGGCATGTCCTAGAACCAAAAATTCGAAGACACGTGCCCAACTTGCACTGGGCCCACGTGCTAGGTTACGACCCACTCCCTCTCACAGAGAGGGGGCCTGTGGCCCAGCAGTTGGAAAATTATAGACTGATTATGCTATGCACCGATTTTACGTTGTATTCTGGAACAATCCTAAATGGATTATTCCAAGGGGGTCGGCTACGAGGGGTAGGTTCCGCGCCTCCGATGGCCAAAGCCCAGACAATCTAATTACACATGATGGCGATTTAGTCACCTGCAAAGCGTTATAGGGAATTACTACCCGTCATTGTAAATATTATGACTAGATGTTGAAACTCATAATCTGATTAGTGAAAATCAATATCAACAACAGTAGGCAAAACGTCGGTATGTAATTAAGAGTTGTTATTTTTAGCTGTTTTTCCTAGGCCCAACTACTCCGCGACTCGCCTTCCGGCCCAAACAACTGAATTTGACACGTATAAGATATCTATAATTATACTTTAGCCTCGTCCTCGAGATTAGCATTGTACCTACACTTGTAGTACCTAAGCACATACCTATAATGTCATCTCAATCTAAATCCTTGCCGGTAAATAGTAAACCCGTTTCTGCAAAATACTGGTAAGGTTTGTTGTGACCCTGAGGTCGGCGCCCGCCGCTATAATATGCGCCGCCGTCAGCGACAACAGAGAGAGTACAGTGCCAGCGCCGATGAACCCGCACGCTGTGGTTCTGTCGACAGCGGCTTAGCAGACGCTCTTCAACAGCGGCCGCTAAATCCAGTACGCTATGCTGTTTTATAAGCTTTGGTCACGGATAACTTCCGATATAACCATATTTTCCTGGCGCGTGCCAGGAAAAGGTCCACAAGGATATGCATTATGAGACCCCATTCTCATTCCCATCTATTAACATTAATCTTAAGTTATCGAAAGTATTCTGAAGAAGAAATCCATAACAATAGACGCTATTTCACAGTGTGTTCATATTAAATCAATACAAAAAGGAAAAGGGTTTATGTTTAATTTAAATTCTGCAAATATATTTTTTGTAAACTATGTTTAATACGAAAAATATTTTTTTTGTAAAAATACGTGGGTAAAGATAATTTATTTTTAAATTATAGAATGAGTACGGATTACTGTTTAGCAGTTATGATCCCAGAAAGTTATGATTCCAGAAAGTTCTTACGATTTATATGGTAACATTAGATACCATTTGGTCTACTATAATCTTCCCAGTAGTAAAATTACTACGCTCACTGGGTTTCATGTGTATGCAGTAAGTAAATGATAGACACCATTTAATCGGTTGACTTTTGTGGAACAGTCCATAAACACAACTCATGTATTTGGAATAATAATGCAGTGAAACTTTTATCGGGTTTAGGTTTTATTAGAAGTGACATGATACCTTCGAGGTAATACTTGCAAATATCTGGGATATATAAAATATTCGTTAAATTTATAGATCAGCTCTCTCCCTGAAAAAATAAAAAAAATTAAAATGATTTAATATATGTATTTCGGGGTACTAACCCATTGTAAGAGAATTTGCACGCCTATAGGTATAATAGGACTGCATATACCTACCAGTCCCTGTTGAATGTGAATATTTGATATATAAATTCCATTCAGTAAACACTATCTAAATAAATTAATATTATTATGTTAAGATATTTTCCTTGCCTCAACAACTAGGCCTATGCCTGGTGGCATAGGTCTATGGGAATCTGACAGAGAATGTCTTGGGAGCAAAGATGATACGATTAAGTCATAAACCGCATAGGCGGGCACAATTCCCTTAACATCGCACGAACACCAATAAAGAAATTGTGTTGTTTTGCAGGGCATTTATTTGTATTGGTTTTATATTATTAAGTATATTCATTCAGCTGAGAATGGCGTTGTAGACGCTGAGTGAAGATGAACTTATTCATCGTCTTTTATTAAACGCTTTTACAGTCTTAAAATAATAATAATATAAGAAACAAATATAATAAAAAAGGAAAGAATCATAGGGCATCAAAAAATTCGTCCGCATCGTTGTCAACATGAAAAGCGCCCAAAAGGCTGGCAGCATTTCCAACCTGAGTTGGTCTAAAAGAGTTTTTCATCCTTATATGCAACGGCATCTATTGGCATCTTATAACAAAACGTGAAAAAATACGTTTTTAAGCAGACTGTACCATTTTTCCAAAGTCTATGAATCCAATAAGCAACAGCTCAAAAAGTTTAGGACAGTCTCCTACGAAAGTTTTCCTGTAGCTACAACGGCTTTTCTGCCATTATAGTCAGGTCTCAAAAAAAAATCGTTATGTTACCTACACTCTACAAAATAGTTGACTTATAAAATACTTAGTACATTTTTTTTAACGTCGGAATCCATCGCTGTGGACATCGAGAAGGCGTGCCACGGCATCTACCTACTTAGAGATGTCTGCATTAGGAAGGAAGCTTATGGAGCTGGTGGCGGTGGCAAGAGGAATGAAGCCGGTGACAAGTCGGAGCTTCACGTTCAAAAGATCGATCTATGAACCTCACGTTCAAAAGATCGTTTAAGTTAATATACGAGTATGTATTTTTTTTTGTTTTTAATTGTATTAAATCTATACATTACTTAGGCAGTTTTCATACTGTTCATCATAGTGTATTCTTTTGAATTCCATATATGTACTCAATTAATTGTCTTAATATTAAATTACTTGTTAAAAGTTTTAACTGAAATAAAATCGCTTAACAATTAAAGATCATTAACGATACCCATCCCATATCTCATTCACTCACCAAACAGCAAACCATAAACTAATTAACAGTTTTTTCAATAAACAACCAATTGGATTCTCTAGTTACACTCAATTCATACTCATATAAGGTAAAAACTTCATGAATATCATAATATTTATTAATACAATACGTATCGAAGTATTAATTGAACTATTTCTATAGAACGAGTTCTCCCATCTCGCCGTATAAAGGCTGACTGTTTTTTTTTATATCATAATATAAGCTGCTTCTGTAACCTAATCATAGGTACTGAATGCTCGTAGGTGACTGAATTATAATACTAGTAGATGACTAAATTAACAGTCTGGTAATAATTAATAGCATCTGCTGTATGGCTTCTTTTCAGTGTTGCTATGCTTGGTGGGGTAGTCTCCTTTGAATTTTGTAACACGACTCGCAAGCACACAGATATTGAACATGGAAGATATTTTTTTGTGCCAGTAAACGTATAAAAATGTAAGAAATATCTACAATATATTGTAGGTATCTCTCAAACATGAACATTCGAAACAGTAATCATACAATCATCATCATTTCTTACAAGAATTAAAAAGAAAACAAAGTCTTGCTTGAGTCATTTTGTGTGACAATAAAGACTTATTAGCCAAAGCATGATCTCCATTACCGGAACAACAATAACACTTTCTACGCAAATTGAAGAAAAAACTAATTCATATTAGAGATTGTGTTGTACGACTTCATGGAGATGTTACTTCTACTCTAGGTTTTTACTATTTTTTATTATTCAATTTGTTAGCTTTCGGGACAATTCAAAACCTCCTAAATGGTCTTGTCAAAAATAATTTCCTAATCCTTTAACTTTTACTGAGTAGCCGTAGACCAAAAAATCCACAACAATCAGGTAAAATTTTCCACCTAGCAACACTTGACATCGAGGCTGTTCCATGCCGGTTTCATCTCGACCGGTCGTTTTTGCGCTCCTGTATATGGCTCGGCCCACAATTGATATTAATTTCATGAGATGCTATTGAGGTAAAAAACCCGCCCTGTAAAGGCTGGTCGTCTCGTTTTTGCAGCACATAATGGCTCCTCGCAAAGGCGACTTCCGTGATGAAAGCGGTTGATTGGGGAGTGTCCAAAGAAGATGGGCTATTTGTACTGAGTTTTTCGTATTCCATTGCTAGGCTGCTGGCTTGTTCCTATATTTTATCGACAGGTATTTGTTGTACTGTGTGTAGATTTACCAATTAGGCAGCAGATTATACGTAGACCTACGCTTCCGCTGGTGTACTTTAGATTGTGTTGCAGGCTTTCCAGGAATATGAAATATTTTCCTTCATAATTAGAAAATCAGGGTTTGCTTCTACAATAAATTTATTTTGGGTGTCATCCTCCAACTGAAAACAAGGTAAGTTTATTTTATAAACTATGGCTTATAATGACCATCGTTGCTGATAACTTGGTTTTCAATCACTGTTTCCTTTATTCATCTAAATACATATAAATTATATTTTTTAATATTAGAATATAAAAATAATATATAAAAATATGAAAATTTGTAGCCCACCGGTATCGGGAACAGGGTCCAAGCTACCGGCGGTCAGGGCTCCAGAGAGAGGAACCTCCTGACAATGCGAGCCGTGTCCAGAAGTACTGCTTTCTGAATCAAGCCCTTGATCCAGCTGCCCAACGAGAGCCTCCTCAGGTGTCAATCACTGTTATTAATAATGTAGGTGAGAAAGAAATAAGTTTTCCACTAACTTCTGCATGCCTCTATAAAACAAACAACCGTGAAGATATATATAACAGCAGTTGCCCGTTGTTTTGTCGCGTAAAATTAGCAACCGCAACCGGTTGCTGGCGACCATTGCAATCGTCTGTAACTGGTATCGGTACTACAAATAAGTGGCAATTATTTTAGTACATTATGTCTTAAATCTGATCGGATATACATTGTCGTTGCATTGTATTGTACCTACTTATCAAGTTACAATTATTATGTTCAGATACTAAACTTTGATTTTGAAGTAAATTATTTGTGGAGACGGAGAGATACCCTACTACTAGCGAGTACTATAATAGCAATATGTCTATCATTTGTTTAAATCCATCGATATTTAGGTCCTCCATCGTTCCATTTTTGTTGTTCCTCTTTCTGCATTAAACCTTAGGGCCTCGACAAGTGGCAATCACTTTCAAAGCGTTTCGAATTTCTACAACGACTTTCATATTCGATTGACATAAACTTTTCAGTAACTTATGTCAATCCAATACATTTTTGTATCGCTGATAAAATGTCACTTTGTTTGGACTCTCTCGTACAGTTCGTGCATTGACTTCTCAGTAGTTCCTTCTGCAAAAGAACTTACCATTTTAGCATGTAATATCACTTATAGCTATATTATTGTGGTTACTAATGAGGTCTAGACTAGAGCGTTCCCATCTTTAGTAACGCTACGCTTTGACTAGAAAATAGCACGATGATAACATACGTATAAATGCGTAGGTATTCGTTAGGATGCGGCCACGAAACATGTGGCGGGGAACGAATGGTCGAGCAGGAACAAAATTGTTCTGTCGCACCGCGCCGCTCGGCCACGACTGCTCGCCGCTGGTTTCGCATACACAGCCCCAGGCTCAACGAAAATGGCCAGAATGTGTGTAATCTTTTCAAATCATGCAAATCATCAATTATGTTGGTCATCAAAGCCTCGTTACTCAGTGGTAGCCACCTACATCGTTAGCATGTCTGGAGTTGACAGCGGTTAGGTGTCCCGTGTCCCCTCAGTGGTTAGTGGTACCTAACGATGATGGGGAGCGTCATCCCTTCCCAAATCATTTACACCTGACGACAGTGATAACTCATGCGTATTTCCTCAATTGGTGTACAGCCGCCAGCACGTCAAGCTACTACAATCTGATTTTCTTACCTTAATAGATTTTCAACTTTATCGCTGAAGTATTAGGTTCAATGTTGATTGGGAAAATTTTACAGTTTCGGCTAGCTTGATTTGTTGGCGTCTGTACTTAGAGCGGCTGTGGTGACCAAGCTCAGGTGGTCGGATGCTAAGACAGTCGCCTGCCTGCGTTAGCATCTATGCTGGCACTTCTCAGTAGCCCCAGGCCGGTGAGATGCGGATAATCTTAGAAGCATGCAACTGCAGGCTAGCTTGCTTATCCTGCGGCTGCCGGTCAGAACTAGCAATAGGTGGATGTGTGTGTGTACAAATAAAACCTTATTCTACAAGCATAGACATAAGTGTCAATTTCCTTTAATGATAAATGCGCTACCGATTTGCGCCGATACGCTTCGACCTGCCCTGTCAGGTGTAAATCGTCCTTAACACACACAGAGACAGTGCCTTTATAACCGTATTTGGTTTAATACAACGCACTCGCATTGGACCAACTAAAATCACAGACTATGTAAACCATGTTAGGATGGGACGCAACGGTAAGGACTTTTGTGTTCTAATTAATCCTTCGTCACGAATATAAGTAACATTATATCATTATGTGTCACAAATATAAAGATCTAGCATATCTGCTTACCCCGCAAGAAGACAAGGATAACGATACAGAAACTTTGTACAAAATCTGTTTACAATATTACTGAGATCATATTTTAAACCTTACGCCTTTGAATTAGGGGGCAGAATTGACGGCATCCATCAACAGAAATATAATTGTCACTGCATAATGAGATGAAAGCTATGGCGACTATTTTAGGATGAATGAGACATACGGGCAGGCAATTTAGAGAGCTTTTTAATTTTGTTATTCGTTTAGAGATAAGTCGTTTAGTGAATCGGGGTGCCTTCGCATCGCGTCTTGATGCAACTAGAGTTTCTACGTAGGCGTTGAATTCTGGTGGAAGCCTTGTAGTGGCCTAGTTGACGCTGCGTAGGCGCCTTGTAGACGCACCCTAGACGCCGCGTAGGTGCCTCGTAGACGTAGCCTAGGCGTCGCGTAGGCCTCGCGTAGAGGTCCCCTGTAATACATAAATGAAGACAAGAGAAAGGCATGAAAATTTATAGGTGGAATTGAGTTGTTGTATTAGACCTATGCCGGAGAATTTATATATTAAGGTAGTTAGACTAACATTAAAGACTCTTATGATTAGGCCATAACTTAACACCTACATACCTATAACCTAAAATTATGGAATAGGTAGGTATAACTTGCACATCTACAATAACATCAGACTCTAAAAACCTAAAACAGCTCCTCTCAAACATAAATCAATAGGAAAAATCAGTGTTGATTCCCGAATTGTTGCAAAACAACAAAATAATTAACATAATAATGATCACCGGGACAAGCGAGCCGTCCCCAACATCAGTATGTATCGTTTCTAATTATTATAAATCTGTCGTCTCCAATGCGAGAGGACACTGTGTAGTCTTTTTTCACCCATCGAGTAATTTCACACGGACAAGTGTTAGGGATGTTAATTAAATGCTTCGTTTTTATTATTGTGCACGTTCGTTTTTTATTTTTGTGCACTGTGCTTCATGCTCCGTGCATATTGTGATTAAAAAGTGCGGGAACTCCGAATCTCGTGTTGAGAGTTATTGTTTGTACGTTTTTATGAATTATTTCGGGATTCTTGTGTTGATGTAGTTTTAAATGATTCTTTGTTTGGTGAGGTTATGAGGTTTTGGGTTGTTTTATTTGTTGGGCATCTGAATTTTCTGATATAAATTGTTTTTGTTCTGCAAACCTTGTTATCCGTAAGTTATTTAGAGTTTGACGTATTTAAGCACCCCTATGAAATATGAACACAATTTTGAATACAATTTTTATTTTTTTTGTCTTAGGTCTTTAACCTAAGACAAAAAAAAAATTGTATTCTTGTGATGGCCCAATGGTCTAGGCGTCGCCTCTTGTGTACGATGTTGTGGGTGCAAATTAGGGCAAGTAGTAGTAGTAGTTTCTAAGTTTATCTTGGATATTACTTACGGACATCGGTGAAGGAAAACATCGTGAGAAAACCTGGACCTATAGTTAATTTAAGTCTGAAATCGCCTACCCGTCTTCAAGCGTGGTGATCAATGCTCATGTCTTCTCTGTGTGAGAAGAGGCCTTTGACCTGCCGTGGGACAATAATAGGCTGGTGTTATTAAGTAAAATATCTATGATAATATATGGTATAATATCTATGTATATCTAATACTAAAAATTACAAAATTAAATCCTAACTTAACTAAAACTATACAGAAACTAAAATATAGCGTCGAAAAATTCATCCGCATCGCTGTCGACTGGTAATGTTCCCAAGAGACTGGCGGCATTGCCACGTTGTATGGCAATGCTTAGCCTTTGGCCAAGGTAAAAGCCAGCCCTTGGGTCACGGGAAGTGTCAACCAGCCGTTTTGAAATTTCTTTAAAAAGACCATGAGCACTCGGACCCCACGGCCCGAGGGTTTCAACCCCAAACGGCTCGAAAATATAATTTCCGATAAGGTTATTATATTTTCGCCGCTTGAGGTTTTCAGCAGCCGCAGCAGCAGCGCCAGCACAGCATGCCGAGCCAGGAAGATGGGATGGCGCAAGAGTATCGACACACGTTGCGTCCCACACTAAAGGCCTACCCACCTTCCATGGAAATAAAGACATGCCGTCCGGTCTCTTGCCATCGTCGCGTGCCAAGCCATTGGGTTCTAATACTAGGTACTATTTAATTTTTAAGAATGATTATATTTTCAACAGAATAATCATTTTAATAATCAATTTTCATCGAGGAAACTTATATCTATAGGTACACCGCAAGGGCTTATATTGCTTGCAGCGCTCGGCCGTTATAGTAACGCTTGCTAGCAGATGTGGTCATCGTGTGCACGGGATTTTGTTTTCAAATTGGGCAGATGTAAGTTTCTTCGATGGTACCGACGCCAGCACGTCAAGCTACCCGAACTGTCAAATTTTCCCAATCAGCTTTGAACCTTAGTTTTAGCGATAAAGTTGAAAATCTAGCTTGATGTGCTGGCATCTGTACATAAATACCAACGGATTTCAAGAAATTATGTTTATTCTAGATTTTCTAAATCCACTACATTAGATACAGTCCGTTCACAGTTATTTCACCTCTGAGCAGCAACCGAACTGCAACCTTAATGAAACGAGAATAAAGATTACAATGATTTTGACAGACTTGTCAGTGGCAGCAACCTTATTAGAATGAGAATAACGATCCCTGTGATTTAGATAGTGATGCAAAATCAGAGGTAAAATAACTATGAACGAAATGTAGGTACAGACGCCAGCACATCAAGCTACTCGAAACTGTCAAATTTTCCCAATCAACTTAATATAACTTATAAGGTTCAAAGTTGATTGGGAAATAGTAATAAAGTTGAAAATCTATTAAAGAAATTTGACAGATTGTAGTAGCTTGATGTGCTGGCGTCTGTACAATTTATAAAAAACACACAGTTAAATCCTGTGTTATCGATAAAAGCCCTACGCACCAATCATGTTTTAACACTAATGAGGTATATATAAGTGTACAAATTCAAATTAAATGTAAAAAACATTAAAGTCTTAATAAAAACAAAACAGCACGTGAAGCTGGAGTAAAAAATAACATTTCGATAAAGGAAAGTGTTATAAGTATTATTAATTCTAATAAGGTTCGAATGTCAGGAGTGCTAAAGTAACTAATTGGTGCACAAGGCGTTATAGAATGCATGTAACTGTCAATGAGCCATGATACCGCGTTGAGGCATGCGTTCGCAATTGCTGTCTTTACGAGCTTACAAATAAAGGCCATTTATTTAAACCTTGAACTTCTACCACCATTAATAATATTTCATTGAAAAAAAAGTGGCCAAGTGCGAGTCGGACTCGCACACGAAGGGTTTCGTACCACAAGGCAAAAAACGCCGAAAATAACATGTTTCTTTAAGGGAGACGGATGGTGGATGGACGGACAGATGGACAGACAAAAAGCGGAGGCTTAGTAATAGGACACCCTTCGAGTACGGAACCCTAAAAAGCGTTGTCTGATTAAATATCTGACAGACGTCATTTATTCTTGATTGGTTTAATTCTGCGTGCTTAAAATTCAGTAGGTACCTACATTTTATCGTGACGGTTAATTATCACCATTTTTAACGTTTGCGTTTAGGATACCGCTGGCCCTTGATACTACCATCGGTAATTTAATTGAGAAGCTATTTATTCATTTTTGTGAACTTAAATTGCAAATTGAGCAGTCTGTGGTGGCCTAGTGGTAACGGCTGTGGTAGCGGTCGTAGGTTCGAACCCAGCCAGACGCTTGAATTTCAGTAAATGATTTCATCACCACTGCTCTCAAAACGTTGAAGAAAAACATCGTGAGAAAACCAGCACGTCCTAGAACCAAAAAATCTAAGTCATTTGACATCTACCACCCCGCACTGGGCGTGGTGGATTATGGCCCACTCCCTTTCACAGAGAGAAGGCCTGTGTATCAGCAGTGGGATCATTATAGGCTGATGATGCTAAATTGCAAATTCATCAGGCCCATGTCAGTATCACGTTTCTTCTGTAAATCTCCACATTTCCGATTGAACTACGCAGAGTAATTCTGAGTAAAACGTTCTCCATTGCCCTTGGATCTGCGACCAGGTCCAACAAAACCCCTGCTCTACAGATGACCTTTGTCACTTTAGAGATTTACGTCACGTTAAACAAAACTATTGAAGAAAATTTGTTCCGCATCTTTAAAAATCGAAATAGCAGGAGAGGAGTGCAATGTTAATTGGACTGGGGCGCTGGGCGGACGACATCGGACGCCCGTCGCGCCTCGCCGCGTCGAGCCGTGGTGCAGCCCTCGGTTACGGCAAAAAATGTGCCGTAAATACTAGTGTTACGGATTTAGGTTTTTGGATAGCTGTGCTGTAACTCTGTGAGGATGGTGGCCACAGTTTGTTTTTCTATTAGGGATTTTTTTTTGGCTTTTTGTCACTTTGTCACGGGATACTTATTGCTAGATTTTAAAACACTCGCAGTGAGGTAGACTTCCTTTTTTAAAATAGTCGACTAACTACTCACAAAGTTTTCAAGGACGACCGAAACAAACAGAATATTTTCGGGCTAAATAACACTATAGAACTAATACTGCAGCTTGATTTATCTTAAAATTAAACGAACAGCAAAAAACTTGCCCTTCAGCTGTATTTTACCTACACGCCACATCGTAGTTTTCCTTTCCTCTTTGGCGCTCCCATCATTCGTCTGCAAGCGGTCATTAGGCGCGGCTAAGTGGTTGGCGCGCCACGTGTCGTGTGTACGTCACCTAACGCATGGTATTTTTACCCCACGACACTGAATACAGGAAAGGTCACCGGTTCAGTACTTTATGAACATGAACTTTGATGGGATAAGAAATTTATAGTTGCTTATTTATGTTATTTTTTTAATGATGTAGAAGCATGGATAGATCTATATCCAAGGGATATGGCATGGAGGCGTGGCGCATGTCGCCTCTATAATAGCAATCTGACCCTATGTTAATACGCGCGACGGCGCGGCGGTAAGCGCCGTAGTCATAGGTATGTTTGTATCGAAACCTCGTGTAGTGTCATTTCGTATTTTTACAAAATGCCGAATTGTTCCGTCCTTATTTGCAAAAATAGAACAATCACAACAAACCTTAAGACAAGTGGCGTGTCCTACCATCAGTAAGTAAAAAATCACTGCACTAAATATTTAAGGATTTTACAAATATCTCGTTATGAAATACACACATCAAAAGTGTCTAGGGATCAACATATATTTTTGCAATAACTTTTCTCCTGATTGATATTAATTAAAATTTTCTTTAAGGATTCATCAAATAAAGTGTTTTCGTTTGTCACAGTAACGATAAACCAAGTCACCTTTGCATTAATAAAGAAATTTGCCATTTTCCTAATAAAGGGATTTTTGACATTTGAACCACTAACACAAAAGTTCGAAAAAAAGACTGAAATAACAGTTTTCTTTAAAATTTTATTGGGTAACTTAAACAATTAATAATCCGTGTTTCTACCGCGAACACTAACAACACAAGAACATCGGTTTGGCATACTCAAAATGAGTTCATCCAAATCACGCTGTGGAATGGCAGCCCATGTTCGTTGCAACAACAAAAAAAGGTCTTCTTGCGACTGGATACCCTCCATATTCGGCAGAGCTCTTCTCTGTAGCATATCCCATGCATGCTCAATCGGGTTCAAGTCTGGCGACTGAGCAGGCCAGGGCAGGACATTGATGTTAGCTGCGGCGAGAGTCTGTCTTACAACTCTTGCGGTGTGCGGTCGTGCATTATCATGCATTAACTGAAATAAGGGACCGATTTGCACTTGTAGAGGAACGATGACGTCTGATACAATCGTCTCAGCATAAATTTGAGCGTTGAGGTTGCCTCTGATCCAAATCAACTCAGTTCTTCCGCCGATCCAAATACCCGCCCATACCATGATGGTTCCACCACTATAAGGATGGACTTCCTGGCAGTATTTTAATCGCTGTTGGCATCCAGGGGTTCTCCAGTGTCGTATACGTCTTGTATCCGGTCTCATACCAAAACGAGACTCATCAGAAAAGCACACGAAACGCCATTGTTCTTCTGCCCAATTTCTGTGTTCAAGAGCCCATTGATATCGAATCCTACGATTGTGCATTGCTATAGGTGGTACCCGTAGCGGTCTTCGGGAATGAAGGTTCACTTCATGCAAGCGGTTTCTGACTGTTTGGTCGCTAATTAAGTTCCCTGAAGAGTGATGAAGCCTCACGGCTAACATCATGGCGGTTATTGTTGGAGCTCTTCGAGTTAAGATTTGAATGTATCGGTCTTGTCTCCGTGTGGTGCAGCGATACCGTCCTCCATGGCGCTCAGCCACGGTACCAGTGCTTCGGTAACGTGTCCAAAGTCGACTGATAACACTCTGACTTGTATTCAGAGCTAAAGCCACAGTACGTTGCCGGGAACCAGCTTCTATCATTCCCACGGCTCTGAGCATTTCTTCCCTGCTTAAATGACGTCGCCGCTCCATAATAACGTTGGTTTTAATCAGTAGTAGGGAAACAGTAGCACTAATAATGTCTTCAATGCGTTGTATGTTTTTATAGGGAAAATATTGACAGCTGATTTTCATCTTTTACTCGAATTTGATTCACAGTTCCTGATTCAAATTATGAAATGCACCAAAAAGGATCCATATAAATTTATAAAATCATAAATTTATTACAAAGCCACATCTCAATCTCAAGAAATCCGCATCAAAATGCTTGATCCCTAGACACTTTTGTGGAGACTACATGAGAAAATTTCCTAGCAACAGACCCATGTCAAATAATGCATTAGTGATGCGTTGCGCTGAGATATGGATATCGATAATTATTGTTAGTCTTTCTAACTACGAAATTATATTAGGAATCTATTTTACAAGAATTAATACATTTTATTTCAGTTTCCGGAAAGATCCAGAAATGAAAAATAAATGGATAGATGCAACAGGCAGGGAAAATAATTGGTTTCCCTCAAACCAAACTGTAATTTGTTTTGTATTAAAAGAGGATTGTTTTAAGTCGCCCGCGAAAGGACACATGCTTTTTAAGAGGGCTCACATGCTTTTTAAGAGGGCTGTACGTACACTCAAGTTAAGATATATATATGAAACCGTAAGTTAACTATTATTAGTACAGCAACCTGTCACGTGCAAAAGTATTATGCATGTTTACTTCATAATAAAAACAAAAAATAGGAATTCCAAGATCTTTTATGGTAGAACACCGTGTTTTCGTAGGTACTTTTTTTATTTATTTTATTATTTATGTACACACAGTAAAATACATAGAGATATAAACATAATTGAAAGGGGATTTAAAGGGGATTGAAGATTTTTAAATGGATCCTATTTGTATATCGTCCTATCAGGCCTATCTACACACAGAATACACAATCTATCTATATACAGAATACTGTCTCCCATTGAAGCCGTGGCAGATATTTTTATAGCACCTTATATTTACTCGTACTTAAAATGGATACAGTCACAGATATCCCATGGATACAGTATTGCTAGCAGTGCAGTAGCAGTTAGTAGCTAGAAGTGTTATTGCTTGGCTTGCTTAAACGATGTGATGTTTAAAAAAATACTTTTTTAACCGACTTCAAAAAATGAGGTCTGTATTCGACCCGTATGTATGTATGTCCGCGATTTTCTCAAAACTAATGACCCAATTTTTAAAATAACTAGATTCTTAATTAAAATCTAGCCTAGCTCAACTTCTACAATGTGATGGGATCAATCAATTGTTTATAAAATTTTGGTACCCATACTATACAAGTGGTCAGATTAGGGATGCTACAAATAAATAAAAAAGAAGAGACTATACACAGACTATAAATACAACAGGTTACAGAAATCATCATCATCATCTGCCTAGAGTCTTTTCCCAACTGTGTTGGGGTCGGCTTCCAGTCTAACCGAGTGCAGCTGAATACCAGTATTTTACATGAAGCGACTGCCTATCTAATCTCCACAATCTCCTGGGTGATACGATACCCCGTGGTAAGACTGATTGTCAGACCTCTGTCGACCCGAAAGGCTAAATATGGGATCTTAAATTGCAATAAGTCATTACCGTCAACATTATTTCATAATTATACATAGACTTTATTATGGTGGCAGTTATACCTACTCCAAAATATTGTCATACGATGGAATGCATTTGAAACACACTGACTCATTTTATTCTGTGAACAGGAACGTCTTTTAGTTTCGTGGAAATAAAAAAAAGAATTTATAGGTATCAGCGTTTCATTCTGCGTATTATGTGACTCAAATAAGGGAAATGTCGATATTAATAGGGTTGGCAATCCACGCTAGAGCTGCGACAGTCTTACTGCCGAACCTAATTAACAATCTATCACCAAGTTTGGTATACTGGAGATAGAAAAACCGACATTGGCGCGAGCTGGAGAAAACAAACGATTAGTGGTCCAGTTTAGCCCTGGATCGAAAGAGCTGGAAGTCAACGGGATACGCCTTTGTCCAGCAGTGGGATGATGCAGGCTAATAACAGTTACGATTTAAAAAACCAAACTAGACTGATATAATTTTTGGGGTTCCGTACCTCAAAAGGAAAAGACGGAACCCTTATAGGGTCACTCGTTTGTATAAGATGTCTGTGGTCTTAAAACAACATGGTAAATCTCTCAATATCTCTATTATTATTATTAATATTCATATTCTCTATTCTATTATTATTATTAATATTGTGCGTACAAACTTACATTTTCAGTTGGAATGTATGGGAGAACATGTGTTTCAACTACAATGTTAAGTTTGTTCTTAGGATAAATTCATTCTAACTACGGAACCCTTCATTGTGCTTGGTCCGACACGCACTTGGCCGGTTTTTAACTTTATCAATGGTTACGAAAATGGATACAAGCGTCATTACTGTGCACACAACCGCTTCAACATCTCTAGTCGTGAATTGTATAGTGCCAGTAACGTTTCAGCAGTCAAGTCGGCTGTCACTGGTCCAAATTATGACAGATTTATCAAATTTCCCAGGTTGTATACTTACGAGGGGCTTGTGATCGATCAGGTTAAGCTACGCTTGCCGCGGTTGGTCCGTGGATGGGTGACCATCTTTACATACCAAGACCCCTCCGTGCCTCGGAAGGCATGTTAAGCCTTTGGTCCCGGCTGTCATTCGTGGATCTTTGACATTCTTTACGGGTAGTCAGAAACCCGAAAGTCTCACAACCAGTCTTACCAAGGGGTATCGTATTTCCCATTAACTGGGTTGTGGAGGTCAGATAGACAGTCGCTCCATGTAAAATACTGGTACTCAGCTGCATCCGGTTAGACTGGAAGCCGACCCCAACATAGTTGGAAAAAGGCTAGGCAGATGATGATGATGTACAAGGTATACTTACGACGGTGGCTTATGTTAGGATATAAGGCTAGGAAGATAGTTCTGAAGGAGATCTGCTGAAACTTAACTTAAAAGGAGGAGCAGTGGTGGCCCAGCGATAACGACCGCGAATCACGTGTTGTAGGTTCGAACCCAGACAGGCGCTTTGCTTTGTGTAAACTATTTCATTACCACTGCTCCGTAAAAACCTTGAAGAAAAACATCGTGAGGAAATCGGCATGTCTTAGAACCAAAAATTCGAAGACATGTGACACCTACCAACCCGCACTGGGTCCGGGATTACCGCCCACTCCCTCTCAAAGAGATTAGGCTTATGTCCCAGCAGTGGGAACATTATAGGCTGATTCTGCTATGTGATTGAAATAACTATGTTTAGACCTTTTAAGCCCGATATGATAATCGATTATAATATTGACCTCTTACTATAGATGTCGATCGACTGAGTTAATTTTAAACCATAACCAAGACTTTAATCAATAGTTAATGCGAGCCCTAACGCTGCCGCGCTGTGTGTCGCATACAATTCTCATTAAAGTAAATACACAATAATTAATATGTTTGCCCTTCAGTAGGTGTTAAAGTTTATCGCAATACCCTTTTTTTGTGCGACTATCGACGGAAGCGAGCGATATGTTATCGTTTCTATTGATCGCGGTGCTCTTTATGTGTGAGTAAGTTATATGCCGCGGCTGTGCTTAGGTTTTTCAAATTCACAACTTGTATGTAGATAACCAAGGCAGCTGCTGTTGGTCGCGAAGCTACGATCAAGAAGTAGATGAATAACGATTGGAGGGACGAGCTGGAGAAATCCAACGACCAGAAGGTCCACCTTAGCCCTGGGTCGAGAAAAGTTGGGAGTCATGGGGAGGCCTTTGTACTGTTGCGCTTATATACGCCAGATAGGTTCCAGTACTGTAAGTGCGCGTGACGCTTACATTTTGGTGGAGGTGCCACCGCCGGGTAGGTCTGAAGTACACCGTTAACATGAGAAAAGCTTTCGTTTCCTAGGAAAGCGTTGAATGGTCACACAACATCGACTGTCTAAGTACAGAGCGGTTTTTGACAACTCAACGTCAAATTCTGGTAAAAAATACACATTTTCATGACGGCCGTTATAATAAGTGGATTGCACTCTTTCTAAATAATTATATAATAATAATGTTATTATATAAGTTGATATTATGTATAATAATTTATTATAAATAGATAATAGCATCTGCCTAACCTTTTCCCAACTATGTTGGGTCAGCTTCCAGTCCAATCGGATATAGCTGAATACCAGTATTTTGTATGGAGCGACTTCCAATCTGACCTCCACAACCCAGTTACTGGGTAATACGATACCAATTGGTAAGACTGGTTGTTTCGGGCTACTGACGATCCGTAACGTCTGTCGAAGATCCACGAATGACAGCCGGATCCAACGACTTAACGTGCTTTCCGAGACACGGAGGGTCTTGGTATGTAAAGACGGTCACCCATCCACGGACCAACCGCGGCAAGCGTAGCTTAACCTGATCGATCGACCCGTGCGGCTGTTATTACTTAGCCACAAGCATAATACTTGAGTGCAAATCTAAAAAAAGTACCAGTAGGTACTCATATCTGCTGTAACCACGAAAGAGGGTACACACCCTCTTGATATAGGTAAATATATAAAATTCAGTATCACTTATTATTTTCTTATGTAGCAAGTTCTACGCCGTATAGAAAGAAACCGGAAACTAAGCACTGGTACCTACCTACAGTAAGGGTACCTATAAATAAGTCGAGCATTATCAAACACATTCGATTCCTTCATAGCGGCAACATGTTGCCATGACACTGCTAAACAAAAGCGACGAACACTAAATGTTTGGTCAGACTGACAGCGCGGGGCGGGAAGCGGCGCCGGTGCAGGAACGCGCGCGATCTGCCTGTCCGCAGTGGAGCGCAGCTTCGTTCTGAGTGTTGTCGTGTCCAGTGTTTGTCAAAACATAATATGGATGAAGAAGACTTATTTTTATTAGAAAAAAGCTCGAACTAGTTTCATACCCCGGTCCCCGCGCGGGCGCACTCACTTCGGCCAATTGTATGAACGAGCTATGGCGTGAGTTGCCCGCGCGCTCCCCGCCCCGAGCAGGCCGCGCCGTTCACCGCCTATGGATACTCAAATGAAGTTCTTATGTTTGTAGAGCCGCGCGCCGCCCCGCGCCCGCGCTGCCAGTCTGGCCAAGCACTTACAAGGAAATCATTATTCATGTCTGTAGAAATTAATATCAATTTCACATATTTAATGTTATGACGTGTGGTGCAGTCATTGTCTATGGTATTACTTCGCCATTACAGCTTTCATACGTATTGTTTGTTGGTCTGACTTTTTTTAAAGATATATTATCATCTTTGCGTCTTTGTCGATTTTCCTGATACTCTTACAATTTTCTTTCAATGTCTAAATAAGGACTATGTCAATTAAGTAACTAGGTACTACCAAATGGTAGTCAAATTGTAAACCAAATGCAACCAAACCAAATGCTATTCAAATTGTAAAGGTTGTGGTTACAATTTTGTAACCACAACCTTTACAATTTTTCATTCTTTAAGGACAGCGAATAAGTAGGTACAGACGCCAGCACATCAAGCAAAAAAATTTCTTTAATAGATTTTTAACTTTATCGCTAAAGCACAAGGTTCAAAGTTGATTGGGAAAATTTGACAGTTTTGGGTAGCTTGATGTGCCGGCGTCCAAGCCCTGGGTCGCTATGTAGTGGGTGTCTGAGGATTAGGTCGAAAAGTTAACACTGCGAGGTAACTGCGTAATACGCTCATAATGGGCCGTTCATTTTGACAGTTCAACAACATTCATTGTGGTATTTACGTTGTTGAGCAAACAAATTTTTCATACATATGAAGCATTGGATTTAATTAGATTAACAGTTTCCTTCAAAATCTTTCGGAATGTGATTAAAAGTGTGTTCCGCAGTAAGGGTGCTTGGCTGTTGGATTGCATTTGCTTCATTCATTTTCCTAGCAATTGATACAGTACTGGCCAAAAACCTTAAATTGCCAATGAAATAAAACAACGCAACATTATGATCAATTCATTTATTCCGATTTCCGTGCATCAAACATACTTTTGTTAGTTTTTTTAAGGGTATATTTAATGTACTGGTCGATATAAATTTTAATTATAACTTGTTATCGTAGGTACGTAAGTACATAATAAAAACAATAGACGAACAGTCGTAATTCATATCGGACTCACTAACGTTACAATTTTTATTCGATCGTAAAGACCAGCAAAGCTATTAGCAGAGCCTATTATAATGATCCCGGTGCTGGGACACAGGCCTCCAGGGGAGTGGGCCGTAATCCACCACGCGAGCCCAGTGTGGGTTGGTGGGTACATGTCACATATCTTCGAATTTTTGGTTCTAAGACATGCCGGTTTCCTCACGATGTTTTCCTTCACCGTTTTGAGAGCAGTGGTGATGAAAAATACACAAAGTAAAGTGCCTGCCTGGGTTTGAACTCACGACCTAACAACTCTTAAGTGGCCGATACCACTGCTCTTTGTTAGAAATATCTAGCTGACTTCTTCATTCGAAGTAAAAATAAGCCAGCACATCAAGCTACCCGAAACTGACAAATTTTCCCAATCAACCTTGAACCTTATGCTTTAGCGATAAAGTTAAAAATCTATTAAAGAAATTTGACAGATTGTAGTAGCTTGATGTGCTGGCGTCTGTACAATATAATTATCATTCCGACATGGATGCAGCCATCGTCATCTTCTTGCCCTTCTCCCAAGTTACTTGGGGTTGGTGCAACATAAAACACTATTACAAAGATAATCAAATAGTGTCGTTTTTCTCGAACGGCAACCTCGTCATTTTCTCTGGAATTCATAAAACCCAACTGAATTCGGTACTGAGAATTATTCAAGAGAATGGACAATTTTATAATAACAAACCCCTTTTCTTGATGCACCCCTTTTGAAGGTTTCCGTCTTTCTTATATTGGTGGCTGACACCAACACAAGAACACAAGAATAGACAATAGAAGAATCGATCTTCCAGTTATTATAAACGTGCAAACGAGAAATTGCTCTTCTAAGTTTTTTTTTTTTTTTTAAATTGGGGTTTAAGTATTTATAAACGATGATTAAAGTTAAGTGATCTTTTAACGTCACGAATGGTTAAACAATCGCTAATAACTTCTTAACTTTAAGCAACGTTTATGAATACCTAAAGGGGAAAATGTGTAACTTTACGTCATTATATTTCAGGGTATTGGACGTTTTCTCCATAACACAGGTTTTCATAACCTATCTAAGAGAGCAGTGCTCACCCACGCGATTGTAGTTATGATACTTATTTTTTAAAACTGTATTATTAACATGTACATCCTTTATTTAATAAATACTAGCTAACCCCGGCGAACTTCGTACCTCATCAATAAGAATGAACGTATGAGAAAATGAATTATTTTCATTAATTTTTTTTTTCGTATTGATTCTGCATTTTAGGGGCAGAGACAAATCCAACAAATCAAAGATCATAAAAATTGGTTTAGCCGTTCTTGA